>CM057748.1:13379562-18179562 GCA_030064425.1 Trapa bicornis
CTGATGAAACAGGGTCAACCGAGGGACGAGGTGAGGATGAGTGTACAGGTACCACTACCACCTCACAAAATGATCCAACCGATTCGAGGGATGCCCATGACCTACCTTTCCCATAAGCTCAAACGAGCTAATGGGAGATCCCACTCACCCAATTGGCACTGTTTCATGAATGTGATCTCGCAAAAGGGATCCCAACCATAAAATGGATATGAGAATGGTGCTAGCCAACAACACGACAACTAAAGCATGTAGAAAGATGGCTAGCATCCGGGATACACAAACTACAGAGCCAGGGAAACGAGAACCCACATACGAGATCACACTAATGAAATAGGGTCAACCAAGGGACGGGATGAGGAGTAGTGTGCGGGTACCACTACCACCTCACAAAATGATCCATCTGAATCGAGCGACACTTGCGCCCTTCCCATCAACTCAAACATGCTAATGGGAGAACACACTCACCTGGTAGACACTGTTTCATGAAAGTGATCTTGTGAAAGGGATCCCAACCCTAAAATGGATACGAGAATGGTGCTAGCCAACAATGAGACAACTGAAGTGTGCAAAAAGATGGCTAGCATCCGGGATACACATACTACAAAGCAGGGCAACAGGAACCCACAAATGAGATCACATAGATGAAACATGGTCAACCGAGGGACTGAGCTTGGAGGGAATAATTTTTGGGATCAGTCCTGAGTTAGTAAAATGATGAGGATTTTCACATTCGGTCTTGGACTACACTTTATTTTCTAGAACAAGAGTTAACTCATGATGTGATTTCCCGAACGATAGTTGGTCTGCTAAAGGATACACAAACGCGAGTTTGCCCACGAGTAGAATTTCCCATATGGGTGAGGAGTGTGTGAGTACCACTACCACCTCACAAAATGAGCCAACCGAATCGAGGGATTCCCATGCCCTTCCCATCAGCTCAGAGGTTCTAATGGGAGATCCTACTCGCCTAATTGATGTTGTTTCATGAATGTGATCTAGAAAAAGAGATCCCAACCCTAAAATTGATATGAGAATGGTGCTAGCCAACAACACGACAGCTGAAGTGTGCAAAAAAATGGCTAGCATCCGGGACACACAGACTACAGAGAAGGGCAATGAGAACCCACATACGAGAGCACAAAGATGGTACAGGGTCAACCGAGGGATTGAGCTTTAGGGGGAGTTGGGAACCACTACCCCCTTATAGTAGTTTATTTACATTTTTCCAACCAGTGGCAGGTGACATCCCAACTGATGAAAATAGCGTATTTTTTGGGATTGGACCCTAGTTAGTAAAACGATGAGAATTTTTGCACGTAGTCTTAGACTATACTTAGTTTTCTCAAACAAGAGTTAGACCACGATGTGATTTCCCAAACGACAGTTGGTTCATTGAAGGATCCACAAACAAGAGTTTGCCCGCGAGCAGGATCTCTTGTACAAGAGATAGACCGCGCGCAGGATAGGCCGAACGCGAGATAGACCGCTAGCAGGATTTCTCGTTACCGAGTAAGACCGTGAGCGGGATCCCCTAAATGAGTTACCACGAGCGCCAGACACCACATACGCGAGATAGACCACGCAAAGGATCTCTGGTACACGAGTTAGCCCACGATCATGATTTCCCATTAATGGGTATGTTTGCATGCAGGATTTCCACACGCGAGTTAGACCGAGTGAGAGAATACCTGGTAGCGAGTAAGCCTGCGAAAAGGAGTTCCTGTTGAAGAGTCAGACTGTGTGCAGATTTCCAGTAAGCGATCTAGCCCAAGATCAAACTACCGTAACTCTGTTTGGGACATAGCAATGAACGAACCCATCAATACTGGTCATTAGGAAAAGTGCTCAAGAACGCACCTGAGTTCGCGCTTGAGTAAGCACACGAGTAAGTGCAATTAGCGCGATCATGATGTAGTGGCTGCGTGCGCACAAGTGTGAGAGAAGAGCACCCTCAGAATGACTGTGGGATGGAACGTGGTCGATAATCACTAGACTGGGCTAGGGTCTAGGCGTAGTGTGATGGAACCGACAAACACTAGCACACTCGAATACGGGACTGGCTCTGGACAGGGTCAAATGGATCACATGTTAGATGAGACTGGACAGCGTCCGTGTAGCACCCATAAGAATCACATGTCAAACGAGACTCGATCGTGTCCGTGAGCCACCTCACCCCATTTGAGATCCACATGTCAGACTAGAACAAGAACGAACAATATACAGTGATGAGGGCATCGGAGTGACAAGGGGGATGGGAATCACTACACCCTTATAGTAGTTTAATTTACATTTATTTCCCACATAGCAAGTAACATCTAAACTGATGAAAATAGCGCATTTCCTATAATCAAGAGTGAGATAGCAACAAAAAAGCATTCCCCATACATGGACTAGCCTGCAAGATCATGTTCCTGCACACAATTGAGACCGAATGCTAGATTTCCCGTACGCGGGGTTTAGCCCAAGCTTGCACGCGTGATGTCCCGTACACTGGAAGGACCCTCAAACCAGACCCTCCAGCTACATGGTCACTAGGACCCACGAACTGTAGGGGGGCTAGGAACCACTACCCCCTAATGTAGTTAATTTACTTTTTTTCCACCAGTAGGAGGTGACATCCATACTGATGAAAATAGCGCATTTTTTGAGAACGCTACCAAGGACTAGACCATAGCCTAGATCCCACAGCAAGGACTAGTCTATATCTTGGTTCCCAGTGAACAAACTAGTTTGCGGTTCTAGATCACGTTCCTGAAGGCGAGACCGCGGTCCGAGATCCAAGAGCACGGACTAGTCCATGGTCCCGGATCCTAGCGCAGTGGCCAGACCATAGTTCTAGATCCCAGCGCGGGGGCGAGACCGCAGTCCTAGATCGCAGAGTGGTGGTGAGACCGCGATCACGGATCCGAGACTGCGGGTGAGACTATCGTACCGGATCCAACTGCAAGGGAGAGACCGTGGTCCTAGATCCCATAGCGCTGATGAGACTGAGGTACTGCATCCCGTACGCGTGATGTCCGGTGAGGGCCGCCAGCCGACCGGTGAATGGTGACCGGTGACTAGAAGGACCCTTGGACCAGACCTTCCAGCTATGTGGTCATTGGGTCCCACGAACTAGAGGGGGGTTGGGAACCACTATCCCCTAAAGTAGTTAATTTATGTTTATGCCACATGTAGGAGGTGACATCCAAACTTTTGAAAATAGCAAATTTTTTAGGACTTCTCCATGGTCCAGGATCCTAGTGCGGGGACGAGACCATGGTCCTAGATCCTAGTGCGCGGGCGAGACCACAGTTCTGGATCCTAGCGCGCTGGTGAGACCACAATTCCGGATCCCAACACGCGTGTGAGACCATAGTCTCGGATCCCAGCTAGCAGGCTTGTTCGCGGTCCCGCATCCCAGTGCACGAGTGAGAGCGTGGCCCCAAATCTAAACGTGCGAGCGAGACCGCAGTCTCGGATCCCAGCGTGCGGGAAAAATCGTTGTCATGGATCCTGGCAAGCGGGCTAATCTGTGGTCCCGGATCCTAGAGTCGAGCTTGGTGGCTAGTGGGACCCACAAGCTAGAGGGATTTGGGATCAACGTCCCTCCTATAGTAGTTAATTTACGTTTTTGCCACTAGTAGGAGTTGACATTTATACTAATGAAAATAGTGCATTTTTTGGGACTTGTTCGCCGTCTCAGATCCCAGCGCAAGGGCGAGAGCATGGTTTATAGATCCCAACGCGGATGCGAGACCACCTTCTCGAATCCCAGTGCATTGGTGAGACCGCGTTCTCGGATCTCAACGCAGGGGCGAGGCCGCGGTCACAAATCCCAGCACACTGGCAAGACCGCGGTCTCGGATCCCAACATGCTAGCAAGATCGTGCTCCCTGACTCTAGCGCGCGGGCTAGTCCACGGTCCTTGATTCCAGTGCGGGGTCTTGACCGTAGTCCCGGATCCTAGCATGCAAGCGAGACCGCGATCCAAGATCCTAGAGTCCAGCTTGGTGGTTAGTGGGACCCACAAGCTAGAGGGGGTTGGGATCAACTACCCCCTATTTACGTTTTTGCCACCAATAGTTTATTTATGAAACACACTACCAAAGTATTTTCGACACCATGACAGATGATGCCCCCGCATCGTCCAACCATCTGCCACAAGGGTGAAACGGAAGAAAAATAGTCACAATGAAGCAACGAGATACCGACGGAATGGTACTTAGAACAGGAGATGACGATGACTGCCATGGACAAATAGCCATTGTACGTTCATTGACAGGTTGCAAGTCGAATGATTAATATACCATTGAGCCTAACACCAAGAACAACCAAAGCGCCACTCACACGTCTAATGCACACTTACTTGCATTCACACCGACCAACCATCCGAGACACGTCGAGAATTAACAAAGCTGGGAGGCAAAGATGGCAATTGATGAGACCATAAGAGGGGCGACCGACGCGACAGGATCTATGCAATAATTAGGGATGAATATATGAGATCAAGATGGAAAGCCAGACCAAACACAAGAACTTATGGTCTCGCGATCATCTATGACTAAATGTAATCGACCGATACCATGGTAGTTGACGTTTGGTAGAGAAGACCAACATAATCTCCCGTAGATAGACCGTCACAACACAACAAACTCACAATCACAGGGATAACCCTCCAACAAGCATACATGAGAAGCAATGAAAACCAAGGGATGGGGTGAGGAGGAGTGTGTGGGTACCATTACCACCTCACAAAATGATCCAACTGAATCGAGGGATGCCCGCGGCCTTCCCATCAGCTCAGGCATGCTAATGGGAGAACTCACTCGCCCAATTGACGCTGTTTCATGAATGTGATCTTGTGAAGGGGATTCCAACCTTAAAATGGATACGAGAATGGTTGCTAGACAACAACGTGACAACCGAAGTATACAAAAAGATGGCTAGCATACATGATACAAATACTATAGAGCAGGGCGACAGGAACCCACATACGAGATCACACAGATGAAATAGGGTCAACCGAGGGACTAAGCTCGGGGGGAATCAGGAACCCACCAACAAGCATACACGAGAAGCAATGACAACTAAGGGACGGGGTGACGAGGAGTGTGCGGGCACCACTACCACCTCACAAAATTAGCCAACCAAATTGAGGGATGGGAGGGCTTGTTTGGCTTGAGTAGGGCTTGAATTGGCAAATTTCATCTCAGCTGAAATATGGCAGCTTTGGTCCACCGGAGCTGCTTCACTGTTCTATCATGCCGGCACTTCTCTGGGGACCCTCGGAGCAATTGGAGACTGCCACCGTGTAGTTGACTTCTCCTCGAGTCTAAGGAACCCAACCACACCTTCTTTGGCTTAGAAAAGACCCTATATCAAAGCTTTGGTTCAAGATTCACCGAAAAACTGAGTAGCTGAGAGAGAGTGAGGTTTTTAAGTATGGAGAGGATGAATGGAGAGTGGCTCTTTATATAGTGAGCTCAGGGACTCGTCGGTCATCCATTTGGCACCTTCATGACAATCATTGATGGCCTAGAACATACTGAAAGGAAATGTTTCCTCTTCACTGGTGCTGGTTCAATTTTCTGGCGAGTGAATAATGTTGTCATCTGAAGGAAGAAGATGACACTATTCTGAAGTGAATCGGACCGATCCGAACCGCGTTCAAAGCTTAAAAATTTCTAAATTTATCTAAATTCATTCTCTATCCAACGGTTGCCTCAATTCTCCAATTTGAATTTTTTAAGCCACCTATAAAAATAAATTTAGAATCCAGTTCAACAATGGTTGAAACTGGTCCAAACTGGTTCAATCCGATTATGATCCGGTTCACTTGAACCAATTTGGTTTTCATCTCCAATTCATTCTAAAATCTTTTTTCATGACTTTTTTTGACTATTTAGGTCACTCGGGGTCCATAAATTTCTCAGTTTTCCCTTCCTCTATGGGTTCTCGGTTCATAAACCGGTTCAATCTGGCTCAGATCTAGTTCACTTGAATCGGTCGAGTTTTCTCTCCCAAATTGTGCTAAGGCCCTCTTCCAAGGTTCTTATGACTCTATTTGGGTAACTCAAGAGTTGTAAATTTCTCAAATTGTCCCTTCTCTAATGATTGGGTTTGTGAACTGGTTCGGTTTTCTCACTTGGTTTGATTGGTTCTTTTCCCCGGTTTCCTTTACTCCAAAGTGTAGGATTTACAACTCTTTCTTCCTTTTTGGAGTTTTGTTCCCAAAACTTATTTCACATCCTCTGTACTGGAATGAACCTTTATTGATATAAATTTTTGTAGTTTATCGGCCTACAACCTTCTCGGTCGTTTCCGTTTATCCCTTACATCACATACTTATGATTTTCATTTCATTCACATCCCTCTCTCATTCCATGGAGCTTATTTTAGCTAAGCATATCTCCCTGGAAGACTTAGGATCATATCCTTATATTTACATCTCTCTTTTCCCAAGTCACTATTTCTCCATTCCAAACTCCTTTACTTGAAATTTCAAGATTAGGAGTTCCAGTTATTTTCTTCCACGAGTTTTGGCATTATCACCTTTTTCATTCTGCATTAATCCTTTACTCATTCTTTGGTTATTACTTCTTCGTTCCACATTTTCACACTTGACCTCGTCATGCTTTAATTATAGACTCTTCTTTACCTACGTCATATTTCCTTGGAAAAGTTGGGCATACATGTCCCTTGCCGCATGACAATCTTTGGAACTTGTCTTTGACTTCACATCCCTATAACCGTATTGGTTTCCTTACTTAATCATCTTTTTCAGACTTCTTTATTCGGTCATTCAACTTTCAAGTCCTTGAGCTTCCCAATAACTTACTAACATACTAAAACTCTTCCTTTCTTACTTTGTTCCTCATTCCCTCTGGCATCCTTTCTTTTTAAGGTCTCTTCTCTTTCTTAAACCATTCTTACTTACTCATGATCATTTCACGATCCTTTATTTCGAGTTGATTCCTTTCCTACTCTTATGGCATCTTTTGATGTTGTCTTCCTACTTACCCGTTACTTGGGTTTGACTCATCCCTTGTATCTTCACGATTACTTTCCCTTTGTACTTGATCCTTTCATCTCCAGCAGCTTATCTTTGAGAAGCTTATTTTCTTTCCAATTCCATTGGTTCAATTTCCTCCTAATCGGTACACCTATGTTTTTCCAAGATTCCCTTCCTTGGCAGATTTTACACTCTTTTTCTCCCAAAATCTCCTTCTAATTTTACCATTTTGAATATCCCACCTTGAACGACATTCCTTGGTACCATCTTCTCCTGCTTACCGTTACCCTTTGAGATCTTCTGAGTACTTCTCGTCTATTTCACCTCATTCTCACTTGCTCCCAATACTCATCTATTTCTTTGAGATGGATTTTACATCCCATTTTGTGTCAAAATATTTTATTCATCCTACAAAAATCTATTTAACATTTTCATAGCATTCAGGTCGTTACTCCAGTCTTAGTCTTTAATCTCTTTAAGGATTTTCTCTGTTCTTACCTCTCAAAGTTTTGACCTTTCCATATTTTCCTTCTTCACTGGGGCTATGACCTCCCCAAGGATCAATTTGTTAATTGTCTCGCTCGTTTTCTCCTCTTAATCATTTATCTTAAGAGGATTATCTCTCGAATCTTCTTGTCTTTGGTATCCATTCCTTTGCCCTAATTTGGGTATGATTCTTATTACTTTCTAATCCTTCTTGGAGTGTTGTTTATTTCTTAGATGATCTTGGTTGTTTTGGGTTATCTCCTTAAATCGAATCCGTCTAAAATCCCTATTTGGGTTTCCATGCTTTATTACAAGTAGATCATAGTTAACCTCCCCAAACACTCACTTAATCACTTGTACTTCTTACTGAGGTCCTTATTTCGGTTCCTATGACATTTCCTCGATTGATTTTCTTAACCTAGAACTTTCTCCTTCCACGATCCAACTTCTTATTCTCATCCTTCTAATAATGTCTCTCGTTCTAGGATTATTACGTTTGATCTCCCTACTTTTCCTTAAAAGATCCCCTTTTAGTCTTCACTTATACTTAAGGATCTTGTATGGTTCATTGACTCTAGATTTTCTTCCTTTTTGGTTCAATACCCATGCTTTCCACATGTCTCCTTATTTATGGAGTTCCTAAGAAATTGTGTCTTAGTTCTTTATAAGATTTTCTTCTTATCCTGCCTAGTAATCTTGATAACCCTGGTGTTCCTCACAACTTACTTCCTTTCTTCCAGTCAGCTTCCATTCCTTTGGTTCTCTTTGGAATAATCTGCTCCTTGTTTCTTCCTTTCTCTTATTCTTTGAAACTTTCCCTAACCCTTTGAACTCTCCATAATTCCATACTCTTTGATGTTTTACTTCCCTTTGTTCCAATTTCTCCTTCCTTTCCTTAGTTGATCTCCCTTGGATGAACTCTTCCTTGCCAAATTTATTGTACTTCTGAGGGAAAGTCTTAAAGGTTGAGGTTAACTACAAATAACCCGTTTTTCCTTCCTTACGTGATTTCCTACCTTTTACTTTAATCTTTATTATCATACTCTTTTTGCTTTGAATTTATCAAGGAACCTAGAAGTTTTATAAAAAATTTCACTTTCATTCATTTAAGAAATATTTTCTTGCCATACTTGGCTTATTACAAAGATTTTCTACCCCCTAATCCCTTGGGGTCATAGGCCGAGAGTTAGCCCTAGAGCGGTTGTGGGATTCTTGGTCAGAAGGCTCTGAGAAACTAGTTGGGGTCCATTCATATTTCATAATAGGATGAATCTCATGTATGGCCTCCAATCATTACTGCCTTAGTACCTCGACCTCACACTCATAAATCCACTTCATCCATTGGGAGGTATTGAAGTCGGGTTGAGTAGGTGGAGGTTGAAGGAGGGGTTGGGCTCCTAGGAGGAGGTACAGGTTCCTCTTGTCTTGAACAATGATATTTGATGCCTTCTGGTTCTAATAAGGCTCCTACTAGTTTCTGGTAGTCTTTCACCATGTCCTTGGGTACTCTTTTCTCTCCCTTCAAGAATCTTTGAACGGCTTCCTCCCTTGGGTTGGATGTCTTTTTTAGGGTTATGGGTGGAGGGTTGGATTTCACCGCGAACTTCCTAGGGATTCTCATTACTACATGATAGTTTAAAGTTTTATTAATGTCAGGGCATAATATTTATAATTTTTCAAGGGAACTTAGCTCTAATACCACTCAAGTTGTCACGCCCCGACCAGATTTAGTCAAATCCCCGTGAATAACCTGCTGCTCTCTTGGTTCAAGAGGGGTTTCCCCATTCTTTAATTCAAGAGAAGCCAAGCGAAATCTTAACCTTGTTCCCTAGAATAACATATATCAAATAAAATGCAAGCATAAGAAAATTAAGCATACCTGACAGAGGGTAAGGCTTGGTGTTATCCCTAGTCAATTCTCTATTTCCTAAAAAGTGATAAAAAGGGTGGGTGAGTTTCTACAAATCAGTGAATGGGTATTTCAAAAATAAACTTTCAATAAATGGTTTTTAAATTGGAGTGTGCCAGACTCCTTATTTTCCTTTAAAATATTTCAATCTCAAATTTTAGCTTTCATAGCCATTCTCATCACAATAGTGTGTTTATCAATCAACACACGCCCTACATCTTGAAGGGATCACACATTCACAGGGCAACTCGTCCACTGCACCCACTTGTGGCATCAGAGTGACTTTTCCGACCATCTACATAGAAGCACGTTCACTTCTACCTTGAGAATGAGTTAATGTATGCGACATCCAACCCTCAATCCCATAAGCCAAAATTTGTGTCCTTATGAGGACAGAGACCTCATCCCGTCCCCACCCCGATCTCATGCGCATGTAGCTACGTCGAGCTTCCAAGACTACTAGCACGGCTAACTGCCCTTATCTCCACCATGTCGTCCAGTAGCCCTAGGACACATCACTACCTTTCTTGGGCATCTTGAAGATCTCGTTCCTTTGTGCATGCACAAAACAACAAGTTTCCACATAAAGCCATTTAATTTGTGGTGCCATTGGTCCAACGGTCTCGACCCTCAACTCGACCTGCAGTTGTTTGTCTCGACTGGTCCATCGACCTGTCATATTGCACTGCCACTAGTCCATCGAGTATGTCGGTCATATCTTGGTACCATGGCCAAATAAATCATTCATTTAAAATTTTCATGGCTTAACTCATGTTTGTTTATGAGCTCCTACTTGTGCCAACCGACCTTGGGCCCACTGTACGAGATTTTCAAAATTGGTCATATTAGACCCCAAGTTCCAAAACCTAGGCATCTTGCCTATCCGAGCTATTCGAGCTCCCGTTAAGAAGGTCTCCCAAAAATTTTAAGGAGTGGCACATAGTTAGGGGAGAGCACATCTAGCAAAATATTCTTTTCATCTGTCTATCACAACAATCAAGTGTGAGGACATCTTTGCTTATAACCGATAAGCAGGTTTTCTATTTCCTTCTAGAAAGTTCATCATACCAACCAGGTATGATCTACTTACAATCGGTAAGTAGTTTTTTTGACTAATCTCCACATCACTCTATTCACGTGTGATGTTTAAAATTCCACTTAGTAGTGGATTTTCATTATTGAGGTGTTCATTATCCCAACCAGGTATGATATAAAAATCTCACTCACTTGATCGTGCAGTGAATTCCTCTTATTTAGAACTTTGCCTCCATGCGAGCTTGTACTTGCTGGAGTTCCCGGTACTTCAAGTTCCTACAAGATATGGACATCCTTGTCCATTATCATTTGGCCTATTAGCCTTCATTCATCATAAATGAATAAAATACTCAAACTTTTTGGTTTATTGCAATTAGGTCCGTAAAGTTCTTTTTACTTTAGGTCCCTAATGCTTATCTCCCCCCCCCCCCCCCCCCCCCATCCCCCCACCAATTCACTCCTGAAACCTCTAATTTCACTTTAGAATCTCAATTTATTCAAAATCACAAAAAGGGGTTCAAGTTTCCCAAAATTGCAATTTGGTCCCCAATTTTTCCAAAATTACCATTTTGGCCCTTCTTTAAATAAATGGTAAGTTTTGCCCCAAATTTTTCAAAATTTTCCAATTGGTCCTCCAACATCTTGTCATGCCCAATTGTCCCTCAATTTTATGAAATTACATTTTAGTCCCTTGAATTTTAGAAATACCAAATTTCCCCAATTTTTTTCCCCAATTTCAACCTTCTAACTCAGTCGTATTTGATTTTAACAAATTGACTGATCAATTGAGTTTAATTGTTGAAATTGAAGTTAGATTGGAGTTCCTACACCTTCATACGATTCAATTGCACTTTGAATCGAATGATATGACGTCGAAATGAGCTCAAATGAAACTTCACCGGAAAACTAAACGTAGAGAGAGAAATCTTCGAATGCTTACTGTTGGGGGCGCGTGTGTCTGAGCTTTCGATCTTGGCAGATAACTCTTGCCCTGAGGTTCCTTGTAGGATCAAGAATTGCATCAATTGATATCGAATTAAGAGAGAATTTAGTCAGTGAAAATCTATCGGTTCTCTCTCTAGCACTAATTGGAATTTATAGAGGGGAGCAAAATTGGCTTACCTTTCTACAATAATTCGAACGTAGGAGGGCTGAGGAAGTGTTGGGAGGGCTTGGTTTGACCTGAGTAGGGCTCAAATTGGTTGATTTTAGCTCGGCCGAAACAGGGAAGCTTTGGTCTACCAGAGCTGCTTTAGTGTTCGATCACGCCGAATGTAAACACCGCCCTTTTTAGTTAAGGAAAACCGAGAAAAGAACAGGTCAAACCAAGTGAGAAAGACCGAACCGGTTCACAAACCCGATCATTAGAGAACATACAATTTTGAAATTTACAACTCCCGAGTGATCCAAAGGGTTCATAAAATTTTAGAAAAGAACCTTAGGACAAATTTGAAGAGAAAAACCAAACCGATTCAGATGAACCAGATCCCATTGGATTAAAATGGTTTACAAACCGAGCCGGATTATGAACTAGAACCAATAGAGAGAGGCAAACTGAGAAGTTTATGGACCCTAAGAGACCTAATGAGTAAAAAAAGTCATGAAAAAGGACTTTATCATGAATTGGAGATAAAAACCAAATCGATTCAGGTGAACTGGAACCAAACCAGATTGAACCAGTTTGGACTGGTTTGAACTACTATTGAACCGGATGCTAAATTCATTTTTCTAGGAGGCATAAAAATTTCAAATTTGAGATTTGTGGCCACCATTGGATAGAAAGTGAATTTTGAAATTTTTAGATTTCAAAATTTTGGTCGAATTGTTGGTGAACCGACCGATTTAAGCTTTGAACCCTGTTCGGACCAGTACAGTTCGGTTCGGAATAGTGTCGTCTTATTCCTTCATATGACAAAACTATTCACTCACCGGAACATCGTGCAGCGCTGGCAAAGCTGAAAAGACTCTGGCTAGGGAGTTTTAGGCAATGAATGACCGTCATTAAGGTGTCAATCAGACAACCAAGAAGTCTTCGAGTTTCCTATATAAAAAGTCTTTCTTCATTTATCCTCTCTACCCCTGAAAACTCCATTCTCTCTCATCTGCACTAATTTTTGGCAAAGCTCGAACCAGAGCTCTGACTTGGGTACCTTTCTAAGCCAAACAAAGTGAGGTCAGGTTCTTTAGAACTAGGAAGAAGTCAGCTACATGCCTATAGTCTCCATTTGCTTCGAGGTTCGTCGGAGAAACACCAGCTTGATCAAATAGTAAAGTAGCTTCGGTGGATCGAAGCTACCCTATTTTGGTCGAGCTGAAATCGGCCAATTCAAGCCCTTCTCAGGCCAAACCAAGCCCTCCCAAGACCTCCACAACCCTCCTATAGCTGAATTAGAGTTGAAAGGTAAGCCAATTTGGCTCCCCTCTGTAAATTCTGATCGATGCTAGAGAGAGAACCGACAAAACTTCAATGATAAAATTATCTCTCAATTCGACATCAATTGATGCAACTCTTGATCCTAGGAAAAACCTCAGGACAAGAGCTATCTGCCCAAAATGAAAGCTCGAACTATCGCGCCCCCGACGGTAAGCTTTCGAAGCTCTCCCTCTCTAAGTCCAATTTTCCAGCGGAACTCTATTTGAGCTCATTCCGAGACCAAATCATGTGATTCAAAGTGCAATTGAATCGTATGAAGGTATAGGAACTCCAATGTAACTTCAATTTTAACAATTAAACTCATTTGATCAGTCAATTTGATGAAATCAAATTCAGCAGAGATAGAAGGTTGAAATTGGGGAGAAAATTGGAGGAAATTTGGGAATTTCAAATTTTTGTGGGATTAAAGTGAATTTCATAAAATTGAGGATCAATTGGGCATGATAAAGATGTTGGAGGACCAATTGGGCAATTTTTGGAATTTTGGGGCAAAACTTACCATTTTGTTAATGTAGGGGCTAAATGGTAATTTTGGAAAAGTTGGGGGACCAAATTGAAAATTTGGGAAATTAAACTCCTCTTTGTGAAATTGAATTAATTGAGGTCACCAGTTTCGAGACTCAATTTGTGGAAAAACCGGTATTAGGGACTTAAAGTTAAAGAAAAATAACTTTAGGGACCTAATTGAAAATAAAGAAAAAGTTTGGTTTTCTCATTCAATTGGGATGAATGATTAGGACAAAAAATAATGAGCAAGAATGTTCATATCGGGTAGGAACACGAAGTACTGAGAAAGCCAGCTAAGACAAGTTCGAGAAAGGACAACAAGCTGGATAAGCGGAAATTCACTTGATTAACGGGTGAGTGGAATTGTGTTACAAGGACCATCAACTAATATGCTTGTGTTACAAGTATGAATTGTTTAAAATTTTATGTAGTTTTTATTTATGTATTCCAGGAAAGGTGCATGATTAAAGGATGCCTTACTCGTCACATTTTATAAATAAGGGGAAACCCTTATTAAACTGGGAGAGTGGCGGGTTGATCACGGGGATCCGACCAAACTGGGATAGGGCGTGACAACTTCAGTTGTATCAGAGCCTGTTTCCTCGAATACATAATCAAGACTAGAAAAGATAGTAACTAATAGGAATGATTTTAAAATTTTTAGATGGCTCCTAGGAGAGTAACCAAGAAAACTAGGACTATGTTACCAACACCACCCAACTCTCTGTCCTTGTAGGGAGATCACTCTAAAATACCTGAGAAGTCCCAAAGAACCAAGAGACATTAGTGGGAAGTATCCAGAAGTATGGTGTCAAGATCTGTAGAGGTCATATTCCTAAGTACGAAGAAAGCCAACCCTAAGGCCAGGAACACCATCAAGGGCTTATAACTTTACTAAGAAGGACCCTTGTCAAGAACCTAGTACCCATCTGTCTCATAGACACTTTTTGTAATGAGGCTAAGACCCCAATCTATTGTACTATCTCTCCAATAATAAAGAACTCCAAGTTCATCAAAACTATATCTCTCAAATAATAATGTGACCTTGTGTCTCAACCAAAAGAAGATTGTCCAAGAAAAGTAACCACAGAAACCTGTGTTACCCTAGACATCACAAAAACCAAGGAGATTACCATCCCGGATAAAGGAATGAAGCAAGGAAAATTTTTGGGGCAAAGAAAGCATGACAACCGTCAAGGTAATGAGTCTAGAAGAAACTCTTGGAGTAACAACTGGGTAAGGAAACAGCATATTATAAGGTGTAAAGGAAATGGGACATGAAGTGAAGGATAATCCCACACCACAAGGATTTAGAACAATATTTTCCAAGAAAAATGCCCCCACAACTATGGGAATCTGAAAGGATATCATCCCTAGAAACAGGACTTCTCCTCGAAATTTTAACCACAACCAAGAGTAAGCTCTTTAAGATCCTAGCATAGTGGCAGAAAGGGAAAAGGATTGAAGGTAGGAACTCAATAAACTGCAAATAGAACAAAGGGTTGCTAAAGAGAATTCTCCCTTAAATTTTTGGCCATATAGGAGCAAGGAAGAAAGCGTCTCCACAAGAGAAGACAAACCAAGCATTTGACGACAAATGGGATGTCACGGGAATGATGAGCGCGACCTACTTTGGAAAAATCAGAGAAGTCAAAATTGGAGTTTCGGACCAACATAGTAGAAGTAAGAAGACCGTAATAACAAGATTGTCAAGGAGAATAAAAGACGCCCTAAGGAAGACTGGGAAGTAGTATGGACTACACTCTAAAAAGGGCAATGAAATGGTTATTATAGACAAGAAGACTCGAGAGACAACTGCCTCAAGATAATTAGACAAGGTGAATAGTAGGGGCAGGATAGGTAACGAACAAACCCTCGTGAGGGTCATCGATTAAACTCTAGTAAAGAAAGGAAAGATGGAAAGGCCAAACATTTGGAAAAGAAGGATGGAGGAAATCCTTAAAGAGATCAATAGCTAAGACCAAATTAACGACCAAACTCAAAGCCAGGAAAAGATTAAGTAAGCCTCGCACAAAGAGGTCTTCAAGCAAACCATGCATGAACCATTCCCAAGTAAGAAAATTGGTGCATAATACAAGTAGAATTAAGAGAGTGATACAAGGACGTACTGCTAAATTCCAAGAAAGGGTGCATGAGAAGGATGACATCAAAGGATGTCAATTATTGATTAGATACTTCCAAGGAATGAATGAAAAAGGAATTTTAGGAGAAAGGGAAAAAATCCTACCAAGGAAGGAAGCCCTAGAAAGGGCATATGTATCACAACTTAGAGATAATGGAAACAAGTGAAAGGGGCAAAGAAATAAACTTGCAAATGAAGCGCAAACTGAGGTGAAAGAACCAAGAAGGCATTAGGAGGACCCAAGTAAATAAGTTAACGAGTAGATAGGGAGTTAGCATCAAAAGATGTTGTAACAAGTAAGGATGAGTGGACTATTCATAATAAGGTAATAAAGGAAAGAATGCCCGTGAAACATTGGGAAAGTAAGCCCTCCAAATATGATGTGGTTAAGGGGGAACAACCACAATTGGTAAGACAGGTCATAGTCCACACGTGCATATGAAGCCTAAAGTGTAGACAGCTGAGAATAATATGGAATGCATGGAATAAAACCAATAATCAGAAATATCTCAAGTAAGGAATAAGGGACGGAATAGAAGTTATGGATAGAGAAGGATCCAAAATAGACAATGCCCTAACATAGATAGGGGTGCGAAGAAAGGGAGAAAGAACCCTAAAAGGAATGATAAGAAGGTTGAGCATTTAACTCCTAAGATGGATATCTCTATTGTGAAGGGACATGGTAGAGAATGAAACCGGAAGAAGGGAACCTTCCCAAGCAAACGAGTAGACAAATAGATTGAAAGTGATTATGGTAGAACAAAGAATCATGAAATGATTACGAGTAAGTAGAAATGGATTAAGGAATAAGGAAAAATCCTTGGATAAAGAATACCAAGGACTTAAGAAGGAAAGAATACCAGCTTGTTGGTAAATTAATCGGAAACCAAATCATTGGAACCGGAAAGACTCAATAAGGAAGTTGAGAAAGGACGAGTGGGTAAGGAGAACCGACACAGTTTTGTAAGTTGATTGGATAATGGTAAAGGTAACCAAGGAATATTACTAAATAAAAGAGGGATGAAGTTATACGATCCCTAAAAGGTTATAAATTGCAAACAACCCTCAAAGAAGTGTTATAGAAATCTAATGGATAGAGACATATTCTGGAATATGTCATGTTGTAGGGGACATGTAAGCACAACAATTTCGAGGAAAAATGTGACTCAAGAAAGGAAGAGACAGTTGATAAGCATGATGAGGTCAAACAAAATTTTGACTGAAATTGAAATAAATGACCGATGAAGGAAAGGTCAAAATAGGATGAACGGGTAATAACTCTGAACCCTATGAAGAACAAGTAAGCTATGCTCGGAAGAACACTAAGCTTAAAGTTTCAACTATGTAAAGAATAACTAGACCCAGTAACGATTGGGTATCTTGGAACTCCCAATCCATAGATTTTGAGTAAGAATCTCAAGGAGAAGAATCTTGCCCTAAGCAAAGGAAGATGTGAACCTAGGGAAAATACCTTTGAACTCGCAGGCAGGACATACTAAATGCCATGGAAGGAGTAAACAATGTAAAGGAAGGGAACTTCCTAAAGCGTGTAATTTAAATTGGTCTAAGTGGAAGAATGACCAAAGCATTAACATGTTCAAGTTAACATTAAGGAAGGTATTCTAGAATGAAAAATATTGATCTAGTTTTGGGGCAAAACTCTTAAAAGGAGGGGAGAGTTGTAAAGCCCGCTCTTTTTAGCTATGGAAAACTGAGAAAAGAACCGGTCAAACCAAGTGAGAAACATTGAACCGGTTCACAAACCCGATCATTAGAGAATGGGCAATTTGAAAATTTACAATGCCCCCTTGATCCAAAGGGTTCATAAAATCTTGGAAAAGAACCTTAGGACAAATTTGAAGAGAAAAATCATACTGGTTCAGATGAATCGGATTCAATTGGATTGAACTAATTTATGAACCGAGCCGTATTATGAACTGGAACCAATAGAGAGAGGGTAAACTAGAAAATTTATGGACCCTAAGTGACCTAAGGAGTCATAAGAGTCAAGAAAAATAAATTTAGGATGAATTGGAGATGAAAACCAAACCGGTTTAGGTGAATCGGATCTGAACCGGATTGAACTGATTTGGACCATTATAGAACCATATGTTAAATTCATTTTCTAGGTAGCTTAAAAAATTCAAATTTGAGATTTGAGGCCACCATTGGATAGAAAATGAATTTAGATGAATTTAGAATTTTTTAGAATTGAAAATTTTGGTCGAATTGGGGTGAACCGGTTAGTTTAAGCTTTGAACTCGGTTCGGATCGGTCCGAAACAGTGTTGTCTTCTTCTTTCAGATCACAACACTGTTCACTCACCGGAAAATCATGCAGCACTGGTGAAGCTGAAAGGACCCCGGCCAGGGAGTTTCAGACAATGAATGACCACCATTAAGGTGCCAATCGGATGACCAAGAAGTCTCCATTCTCTCTCAACTGCTCCAATTTCCGGCGAAGCTCGAACAAGAGCTCTGACTTGGGCACTTTTTTTAGCCAAACAAGGCAAGGTTGGGTTCTTTAGAATCGGGGAGAAGTCAGCTACACATCCCAACACCTCCACAACCCTCCTATAGCTAAATTAGAGCTGAAAGATAACCAATTCGGCTCCCCTATGTAAATTTCGACCATGCTAGAGAGAGAACTGATAGAATTTGAATGATAAAATTCTCACTGAATTCGACATCAATTGATGCAATTCTTGATCCTAAGATGAACCTCAGGATGAGAGCCATCCGCCCAGATCGAAAGCTCGGACCGACGTGACCTCAACAGTAAGCTTTCGATGCTTTCTCTATCTAAGTCCAGTTTTCTAGCGAAGCTCCATTTGACCTCATTCCGACACCAAATTGCGCGAGTCAAAGTGTAATTGAATCATATGAAGCTGTAAAAACTCTAATGTAACTTCAATTTCAATAATTAAACTCATTTGATTGGTCAATTTAAAAAAAAAACAAATTTGGCATAGTTAGAAGGTTAATATTGGGGGAAATTTGGGAATTTCAAAAATTTGAGGGATTAAAGTGTAATTTCATAAACTTGAGGACCAATTGGGCATGATAAAAATGTTGGAGGACCAATTGGGCAATTTTTGGGGTAAAACTTACCATTTTTGTAATGTAGGGGCAAAATGGTAATTTTGTAAAAGTTGGGGGACCAAATTGGAAATTTGGGAAATTAAAACCCTTTTTGTGAAATTAAATAAATTGAGGTCCCAAGGTGAATTTTAAAAGTTTCAAGATTCAAGTTGAGGAAAAAACGACATTAGCGACATAAAGTTAAAGAAAAATAACTTTAGGGACCAAATTGCAAATAAAGAAAAAGTTTGGTTTTCTCATTAAATTGGGATGAATGGGGGCTATTAGGGACCAATATAATGTAGGAACACGTAGTACCGAGAAAGCCAGCTAAGACAAGTTTGAGTAAGGACAACAAGCCGGCTAAGAGGAAATTCACTGCATTAACGGGTGAGTGGAATTTTTATATCATAACCGGTTGGGATGATAAATACTTTGAAAATAAAAATCCACAACTTAGTGGTATTTTAAAAATCACAACTTAGAGGGGTGGTAATGACACGGAAAAACTACTTACTAGTTGTAAGTAGATCATACCCGGTTGGTATGACGAAACTTCCTCGGAGGAAGTGGAAAACTCTTTCATCGGTTATGAGTGGAGATATCCTCATACTCGATTTGTATGATGGATAGTTGAAAATATATTTTGTCAGAAGTGCTCTCCCCTAACTTTGTGCCATTACTAAAATGATTTGGGAGACCTTCTTGATGGGATCTCAAATAGCTCTGTTAGGCCAGAGGCCTCAGTTTTGGAACTTGGGGGCTATTATACCCAAAATTTGAAAATCCCGTACAGTGGACCATAGGCTAGTTGGCACGAGCAGGAGCTCGTAAACAAACATGAGTTATATACCATAAAACTTTAAATAAATGAATTGTTGGGCCTGGTACCAAGATAGGACCAACATACTCAGTCAACTAGCGGAAATGTGACATGACAGGTCTCCTAACTAGTCAAGAGAAACAGGTGCAGGTTGAGTTGAGGGTCAGGGCCGTTGGACCAGTGGCACGACAAATTATATGGCATGATGTGAAAATATTAATTGTGCATGCACTGTGTTTACGGGACCTTCAAGATGCCCAAGAGGGGTAGTGATGCGTCCTAGGGCCTTGAATGACATTGTGGATATAAGGGTAGTTAGTCGTACCAAGTGACCTTGTGAAGCTCAACGTAGCTTCAAGCGCACGAGACTAGGGTGGGGATGGGATGAGGTCTCTATCCTCATACGAACATGGAGAATTGTTATAGGATTGAGGGTCTGGTGTCGTGAGCATCCACTCATTCTCAAGGTAGAAGTGGATATACTTCTATCTAGGTGGGCGGTAAAGTCGCTCCGACACCACATGTCACGCCCCGACCCGATATGGTCGGATCCTCGCGATCAATCTGCCACTCTCCCAGTTTATTAAAGGGTTTCCCCATATTATAAACTGTAAAGAGTAAGACGTCCTATAAACCTGCACCTTTTCCTGGAATAACATAAATTAAAATTGCATAATATTTTAAATTTATCATACCTGTCTCATATGTGTCTTAGTTGATGGTTTTACGAGTAGGCTTTCCGGAATTTCCTGAAAGGGATATAAGGGAGTACGACTACTCAGAGAATGGGTTTTCAAAATTGAACTTTTAAGAAAAAGATTTGTATTGAAGTGTCCCAGACTCCTTATTTTCGTCAAAAATCCTTTCATTTCAAATTTTAGTTTTTATCACCATATCTTATTAATCACGGTGTATCATCACCCAATACACATCCTTCATCATGAAGGTCAATCACACAATCGCAGGCCAGCCCGTCCACTAAACCCACTTGTGGCGTTGGAGCGACTTTACCAGCCACCTAGATTTACATCCACTTCTACCCTAAGAATGAGTATAGAGACCTCATCCCGTCTCCACTCCGGTCTCATGCGCCTGATGCTACTCCAAATTTTGCATGGTCACCTGGTACGGCGAACTAGCCTTATACCCACCAGGTCATCCAAGGCCCTTAGGACGCATCACTACCCCTCTTGGGCATCTTGATGGTCCCGTGATCATAGTGCATGCACAATTAGTATTTTCTTATCATGTAATATAATTTGTGGTGCCACCGGTTCAACGGCCTCGACACTCAACTCAACCTGTAGCCGTTTGTCTTGACTGGTCCGTCGACCTATCATATCACACTACCACTAGTTGATTGAATACGTCGATCATGTCTTGATACCAAGGCCAAACAATTCACGTATTTAGAGTTTTATTGCATATATCTCATGTTTGTGTACGAGCTCTTACTCATGCCAATTGGCCGATGGCCCACTATTTGAGATTTTCAAAATCAGGCATATTAGCCCTCAAGTTCCAAAATTGAGGCCGTCGGCCTATAAGAGCTATTCGAGCTCATGTCAATAAGGTCTCCCAAATCGTTTAAGCAGTGGCACACAATTAAGGGATAGCACTTCCGACAAAAATATAATTTTAACTATCCATCATACCGACCGAGTATGAGGACATCTCTGCTCATAATCGATGAACGGGTTTTCCACTTCCTTCGAGGAAGTTTTATCATACCAACCGAGTATGATCTACTTACAACCGGTAAGTAGTTTTTCCGTGATATTTTCACATCACTATTCTAAGTTGTGATGTTTAAAATACCACCAAGTAGTGGGTTTTCATTTCGAGGTACCTATCATTCCCAATTGGATATGATATAAAATCCCACTAATCCGTTAATGGAGTGAATTCCACTCGACCGATTCTTTATATTCACGTGAGCTTGTCTTTGCTGGCGTTTTTGGTACTTCATATTCCTACACGATATGAACATCATTGTTTATTATCCCACAGCCTAATAGCCTTCATTCATTCCAAATGAATGAGAAAACCAAACTTTCTATTTATTTTCAATTAGGTTACAAAAGTTATTTTTCTTTAACTTTAAGTTTGTAATGTCAAGTTTTACTCAAATTGAGTCCCGAAACTTTTAAAATTTATCTTAGTACCTCAATTTATTCAAATTCATAAAAAGGCATTTTATTTTCCAAATTTCCAATTTGGTCCGCCAGCTTTTCCAAAATTACCATTTTGCCCTTCCTTTACAAAAATGGTAAGTTTGGCCCCAAAAATTATAAAATTCCTCAATTGGTCTTCTAACATTATTATCATGCCCAATTGACCCTCAATTTTATAAAATTGCATCTTGGTCCTTCAAAGTTTTGAAAATTCCCAATTTTCTCCAAAATTTCAACTTCCTATCAAAGTCGAATTTGATTTCATCAAATTGACCAATTAAACACTTATAATTGTTGAAATTGAAGTTAAAATTGATTTCCTACATCTTCATATGATTCAATAGCAGTTTGAATTGCAAGTTTTGACGACGAAATGAGCTTAAATAGAGCTTCGCTTGAAAACAACCTGTAGAGAGAGAAAGTTTCAATTACTCACCGTCGGGGGCACGATGGTTCGAGCTTTCGATCTGGGCAGATAGCTTCAATTACTTTCTAAGGTTTTTATGACTCTCTTTGGGTCACGCGAGAGTTGTAAACTAATTCTCGGATGATCGGGTTTGTGAACCAGTTTGGTTTTCTCATTTGGTTTGACTGGTTCTTTTTCCCGATTTCCTTAACTTCAAAGAGCAGGGTTTACATTAGGAGTCCATCCTATCAATAATTGTCTCCTCATACTTTGAGCATCATGCCCCACATCTGAGTCTCACGGCTTACCCCATGCCCTGTCACTCAATTTCAGCATGTAATATAGCAATGATACTTGTTTGGGAGCCCAGCCTATCTATCACACCCCAGCTCGATTTGGTCGGATCTCAGAGATCAATCTGTCGCTCCCTTGGTTTAAGAGGGGTTTCCCCTTCTATTATTCAAGAGGAGCCAGACATAAATTCAATGCTTGTTCATTGGAATAACATAAATCAATCTATAGGTAACTTAAAAGGAACTTTAAGCATACCTAACGGAGGGTACATCTTCACGCTCTTTTTCATTTTTTTCTCGTTACTCCTGAAAGGGGTAAATAGAGTGGGTGAGTTTCTACAACTCAGTGAGCGGGTGTTGGTAGTGAGATTTCAAAATAACTTTAGTTTATCCAAACCATGCCAAGGTTATCATTTTCTTTAAAAAGGATTTTCCTCAATTTCAAGTTTCTAAAACCTTTTCCATTTTCATATTAGGTGTGTTTAGCTCTCTTAGCCCATCCCCTTGCATCAAGAGGTGTTTAGCAAGTAAACGCACGCCCTTCATCAGAAAGGGTACACACATTTGTAGGTGCATCCCGTCCACTGCACTCACTTGTGGATCGAACCATCTTTACCATCCACCAAGATAGAAGCCCGTCCACTTCTACCTCGGGTCTGAGTGGATATCCTAGACGTTTGACCCTCAGACCTGAATGCCACTTCATATCCGTATGAGGATGGAGACATCATCCCGATGCCACCCCAGTCTCATGCGCAAGAAGCATACAGATCTTTAAGACTGATTAACATGACGAACTGTCTTTATCTCTACCATGTCGTCCAGTAGCCCTTAGGACCCATCACTACGCCTTAGGGCATCTTGATGGTCCGGTAACACAAGTGCATGCACAAACAAGAGTTTTTCACATAATAGCCATCATCTTTGGTGCCAACGGTCCAATGACCCAATGATCAACCCGAGCTACAACTGTTTGTCTTGGCTGGCCCGTCGACCTGGCCCTGACGCACTACCGTCAATCCATCGAGCATTGTCGGTCCTGACTTGGTACCATGGTGAAATCATACAACCAATTTTATTATAAATTTTTTTCACTTCTTAATCAAGTTTTTTTTACAAGCTTCTTCCTGTGCCCACTGGCCTTTGGCTCATTGCATGTGTTTTTCCAAAACTGGGCATTTAGCCCCATGAGTTCAAAAATCAATGCACCTGGACTATCTGTGTTGTTCTAGCTCCCATCAAGAAGGTCTCCCAAATGTTTTAAGCATTAGCACACGGTCAAGGGAGAGCACTTCTGACAAAAGTTCATTTTTAACTCATCACACCAACTGGGTGTGATGATAACTCCACTTACAACTAGTAGGCGGGTTTCTCCTTTCCTTAAGGAAACTCATCAAACCAATCGGGTATGATATTCATTCCTACTCACAACTAGAAAGTAGGTTTTGTTTTCATAAAAGTGTGCTCATTTTCCCAACCGGTATGATGTATAAAGCTCCCACTCACAAGATGATTTCCCATTTTAAAGGGTGCTCATCATCCCAACCGATATGATGTGTAAATTAGCCCGGTCACTCGGTGACCGTGACGCGTTCGTCCCTAGTCAACGCTAGCTTTTCCATGCTGGCGTTCTAGTCTCTCGTGCCCCTACATGATTTGGATATCATAATCAATTAAGGTTTGGTATAACAACCATCATTTTCTCACATATGAGCGATTTGGCTCAAAATTGTTGGTTTATTGCACTTAGGTCCCTAAAGTTCATTTTTTCTTAACTTTAGGTCCCTAATGCTAACTTTTTTCCCAAAATTAAGTCCCAAGATTTCCAATATCCCTTTTGGATCCTCAATTTACTCAAAATTGTATAAAGGGCCCAAGTTTTCCAAATTTCCTATTTGGTCCCCGATTTTTTAAAAATAACAATTATGCCCCTACTTTCAAAAAAATGGTAATTTGGCCCCAAATATTTTGAAATTTGACTAATTGGCCCCCATTACCTTTCTCATTGTTAATTGGCCTTTAATTTTGAAATATTGCATGTAGATTCCTCAATTTTTTGAAATCCCCAATTTCTAACTATCAAACTGACTGAATTTGATATCTTCAAATTGGCCATTCAATCGAGGTTAATTGCTCTAATTGATGGTATGGATCCATTCCTACACTTCCATATGATTCAATTACGCTTTGAACCGCAGCATTTGGGTCTAAAATGAACTCAAACGGAGCTTCATCAAAAAATTGTTCATAGAGAGATAAAGCTTCGAAAGCTTACTGTCAGAGGGGCGGTGGTCTGAGCTCTCGATCTGGGAGGTACTCTGATCTTGAGGTTCCTTCTAGGATCATGAATTGCTACAAATGAGGGTGAATTTTATCAATGAAATTTGGCACTTTCTCTCTCTAGCTCCAATTTGTAGTGATGGATGATGGCCAAATTGGCTTACCTTTCAACTTTGTTGAGGCCGTGTGAGGGTTGTGGAGCATTGGCGAGGCTTGGTTTGGTTTGGCTGGAGTAGGTCTAAATTTGGTCGAATTCACCTCAGCCAAAATAGGGCAACTTTGGTTCGCCGGAGCTACTTCACTGTTTGATTCTACTCGCACTTCTCCGGTGGTCCCTGGATCGAAAGGAGGTTGCTATTAGGTAGGAAACTTCCCCCGAAGATTTTAGGACTCGACCTTGCCTTCTAAGGCTAAGAAAAATGCCCAAGTCAGAGCTATAGTTTGAGCTTCATCGAAAAAAGGAGTAGTTGAGAGAGAATGGTGATTTGAGGTGTGTTGAGGATGAATGGAGAGGAGCTCTTTATATAGGGAGCTCGAGGACCCTCTCCCCAACCACTTTCCATTTTGGTCGAGCTTATCCTCGCCCGAAAATGTCTTGATTAGAGCGAATATTCCTTCATTGGAGAAGGAAAGTTTCTGAACCGATGAACAGTGTTGTCATCCCGAGGAACAATGTTGAATCGATTTTCTCAAAATTAAAATTGTCTAAATTAATCTAAATTTATTTTCTATCTAATGGTGGCTTCAATTTCTCAATTTGAACATTTTAAGCCACCAAGAAAAATGAATTTAGAAATTGGTTCATGTATGGTTCAAAGCGGTTCAATCTAGTTCATGTCTATTTCACCCTAAAATGGGTCAGTTTTCTCTTCCAATTTGCTCCATGTTTCCTTTCCATGATTTTTATTACTCTTTGAGTCACTTAGGATTTTCCAATTTCCCATTTTTACCCTTTCTTTACCAGTTTGGGTTAGTTAACCGACTCAGTTTTCTCTTTTGAATTGACTGGTTCTTTTCCTGGTTTTCTTATCTTTAAAGGACGGGGTTTACACTATCACTAGGTCATCTCCCCAATTTCACAAAAATGGCCCAAGGCCCAACAAAACCCTGGTTCCTTGGAATCGCAAACATGTCATTTATCTTGGTCTCATGACCGATCATTTGATTATCCTTTAAAATCACATTTGACTTAATGAGCATGATCTTAGTCATTTTGCACTTCTAATATGAGTTCTAAGACTAGATTTCTACAAATGATACACAAACAACAACATAGTTAGTTATGCTCTGGTTAGTCCAATCGGACTCACCGTCAATACCCACTCATAGTTTTCATCGAGATTTGTTCATACATACTATTATTTCTTCTATCTCTAGTTGTGTGATTCTTGTATGATCCACTACAGGATTCATTCTACATGAATCAAATTACACAACCAAGTCAGTTTAGAGGTCTAAATAATTATTACTATTATCCCATAATTTTCCACAAATTACAGTTTTGCCATTAAGTAGGTTTATCTTGATTAACTTGTTGATGACCCTTCATAATTACTAATACCATCTATTATTTTCTTCAAAATCAAGGTTAGACCACATTAGATCTTATTCACCAAAATGCCCCAAAAGTTTCCAAGTCCCTTAATTATATAACCAAAATTTTTCCAAAGATTGCATTTTGGTCCTTAAATTAGGCCAAATGACAATTTTACCCCCACTTATCAAAAGTTCCTCAATTTAGACCATAGACTTTTTTTAAGCGCACTTGGATGCCAAAAATATATTAATTATATTTTGGTCCCTAAATGGGCAAAATTACCATTTTGTCCCTTATTTGCAAAAATATCTATTTTGCATATTTACTTTGGCAAACTTATCATTTTGCCCTCCATAGTTCAAAATGAACTATTTCACATACCTTAGGTAAGTTGACCATTTTTCCCCTATTTTGGCAAAATTACCATTATATCCCATCATTTACACCATATTGAAGGTTTTCCTCTTAAATTTCCAAATATGACTTTAGACATCCCCATATGTCTTAAAATCACTTCTAAGTCCCTTAGGGTACTCTTAGGGACATTTTCCATATTTTCTCATATTTGTAATTTGGTCCCCAAACTTTCCATCAATGCATTTTATTCCCTAAACCTAAGAATTCAAATCAAATAAACTTCTAAATTCACATTTTACCCCCAGTTAATCTTATCATACTCATAAGGACTTGTTCAAGGAGTGGGGGTCATACCCCGGGCAACCACAACTGAATTTTGTCGTTTGCCAAAACTGGCTGAAACCGAGCAATAGAGTGTGTTGTCAGAAATTCTCATCGAAGGTGGTCAGAGAGGTAGTCGTACCTTAGGAATTTTGTAGCCAAGGTACTGGTGAAACTTTCTAAGGTGGTGGCTGGCCAAGTGGTCATCGAAGTTGGAAGAATTTGGCTGATGACTAGTCACGATCGGGCTGAACCCGACAGGCCACCGATGGATATCAGCTCCTACTAGGTAATTTCTCCCTTCTAGATAATGGTCAATTTGGCACCAATGGAGGGGTAGAGGGGGGTAGATGGTCAATTTGGCACCAATGGCCATAGGAGTGGTGGCCGGAGGACGGAGAATTAGTTCTTAAAAGCGCCATTGGTGGCGGGCGATCCTATTGTCCAAAATCTCGGTCGGCCAAAATGGTCGTTTTGTAGCCTTTTTTCGCTACTTCCAAGTTGGGGCCCAGCATGGATCTCTAGAAATCTCAATTACCGTCAATTTGACACCATGATTGAGATATGCTCATTTTACTGATCGGAGGTGAAGGAGCTGTCCACGGACGAGATTTCTAATTTTGAATGACAAATTCGAGCTATACATGAGTAGTTAATGCAATTAACTCCATAGGAAGACCGCTAGCTCAGTTCCTAGCTGATCTCTCTAATTTGTAGTACTCAATTTGATAAAAATTAAGTTAATTAGTATAAAACTTGTCCATTGGACCAAAGAAAACTGGAAAAGGAACCGGTATAGGTTTATACATAAAGAACCAAGCCGTTTAATGAACGAAAAAAATAGCTAACGTGGGAAATTGGAAAATACCAAGTGACCAAAGATCCACAAAATCTACACGGAAGAACTGGGAAGTGGAATTAAATAGAGAACTGAACGATTCAGGGTGAACCAGATCCAAATTGGACCAAACTAGCATGAACCATAGTGAACTGATTCACAAATTCATTTTTCTAGGTGGCTTAAAAATGTAAAATTGGATAATTCAGACCACCATTAGATAGAAATGAATTTAGAAATTTTAAATTTGAGAAAATTGGCCAAATCGGATTCGAACCAGCCAATTTTTGAATTTTGGACAGCGAACCTGGTCGGACCGAACCAGTAAACGGTCAACGGCCAAGTAGTGCCACGTCAACTGCCACACAGACACAGTCAACCAATGGGAGGCTGCCACATGTCCGGTCAACTAATAGTTGGTATCCCATCAGCATACCACACTGACACGGGTAGCCAATGAGAGGCAGCCATGTGTCTGGTCAACGGCTGACGCGACGACCGAGCTAGCGTTCCACGTTAGAAAAACTAACCAATCATAGCATGACACGTGGCATGACCGCCATGTCATTGTATTCAACCTTCAGACACTCATAGAGGAGAGGGAGAGAGAGAGATATAGAGGAAGTTGCCAGAAAAGCTTAAGTCTCCGACGACTCAAAAAATGCCCTGGTTAGGTCTCCGGTGGCCAAGTCAGAGGCTAAGTCTTACACCAGAGGGTAGCCTAAACAATTGTCGCGCTCACTATATAAGAAGCACCCCCTCATTCGTTCTCAACATCACATAATTGAGCGAAGAAGAAGAAGAAGAAGGGTGAGTTTCCTGGTGAGCTGCGAACCAAAGCTCTAGCAACAAGACTTTTCTCAACCTCCGAAGCCACATTGGGTGTCTTTGGAATCAGTAGGAAGTCCTCTACCCAGCCACACCTTCCATTCAGCTTCAGAGCCACCGAGGAGGAGCGAGGAAGTTCAAATAGTGCTACCATTCCCAGGCCAAAAACCAGCCAGCCCCCTGCTACCCACTTTGAGCCTTCCCTCAGCCAATTGCATCCAATCCAAATCCCCTACGCCTCACTTGGAGGTGTCACGACCTCCCCCTGAGCTAAGAAGGTAACCTGCCTCTGCCGCCCTTCGCCGGAAAATACTATGCATGACTAAATTCTGCAAAAACTTTAACACTAAAATTTGCACTGCTCAGGTCATCACTTGAAGCATGGTTTGATCCAGGAAGGATTCCCATGATGAGAGCAACACGTTGGTAGCCCAAGCTCCAACCACCAGACCCGCATTGGTAAGATATCGAAGCTTTCTCTCTTTAGACTACATTTTCTGGCGAAGCTCCCTTTGAGCTCATTTTTTAGCAAAATCAAGTGATTCAAAGTTTGAAATGATGAGAAAAACATAGAGGAGAGGATTTAAATCAAGAATGAGGACAATTAACCAAGTTTCGGGAGTCAATTGAATGAAATTGTGATTCGGGACCAAAATGCAATTTTTGAAAAGTTTGGGCAAATTGGTGATTTTACCAAAATTTCGGACCGTATGGAAAATTGACAAAATTGAGGGTCTTTTATGCAATTTCCTTCCAATTGAGGGGCAATTGGGTAAATTGGATCAAATGGAGGGCCAATTTGCAAAATTTGTGAATTTGGGGTCAAAATGTAATTTTGGGAAAGTCTGGGGCTAAATGATAGTTTTAGAAAATAGAGGGACCCAAGAACAAGGATAATAAAATTAAGGACCCGAAAGGACAATTAGAAGAATCTGAGGGTCAAATTAGAGGAAAAAGGGGGTAAGTTGAGAACATAAAGATAAGTGCACAAACCTGAGGAACTAAAGTGCAATTAAGGCCAAATATGAAGGCATATATGCAAATACACCAAGAAGTGTGATTACTTAGTTCAATACCCTTACAAGGACATCTGTGCCATGTAGGGATAGACTACTCGAGTGCCTACTTCCGGAAGAGTGACCGTGAGGCCAGACTCTGCCGGCGCGACCCCACCAAAGTCACCGCATGAGTGGGAACCGCTACGACGTCCATTTCGGTTGGAATGGTGGGTTAGCTTTGAAAATTGTTTTCTCGGAATTAGCATCCCTCGACTGAGTGACTCTGCTTAAAACATTTGGCTAATTATGGGCTTAGGCTCGAGATGCGAGTGGGTCCAAGGCTGGTGGATACAGGCATGGACCCATCCAAAATAGACATGTGATACATGAGGCAAAAAGACCTGAATAATGGGAACCGTGCGTGATACCCATTAAGCCAAGCTGAGTTATCAAGCTTATTGGGCTGAAGAGCTACTCCGCCGAAGCTAGGTCATCAAACAAGTTGAGCTAGTACGCGTGGGGGGGTGACGCCAAATTGATAGACCGTTGTGCGAAAGGGCCAAAGATAATGGCTATAATTCAAAAAGCTTGTTGATTGTGCATGCACCATGAGGTTCGGGCCATTAGAACACCTCACATGAGGTAGTGATGGAGCATAAGGGAGATTGTGTCATTCAGTAGGTTGTGAAGCCGAGGAGCTTCATGTGCATGGAGATCGAGGCAATAGGGGGAATGAGGTCTTGTCCCATTGACTAGACATGGTGGAGATATTTTTGGGGTTTGATGTCAGACTATTGATGTCTACACAAACTCCGGGTAGAGGCAGTATCCCTCTATTAGGGTGGACAGTAAGGGTGCTCTGGTCCATAATTGGCACAGTCGAGGACGATTCTACGAATGTGTGATCCCTCCTATGATAGGAGGGCGGTTGTTGATTTGAGAAACCCAAGAAGAAATTGCTGAATTATCAAATAATTTAAATTGCTATATTAAGACTTCATGAAAGAGTTTCCTCCCACTCATTGAGTTATCGGAATCACCTCTCCCTCTAAAGATTTTTAGGAAGGAACGCAACTACACCAATTTTTTCTCCAGACCCAAAACCAGGTACACAAATTTAAAAAGTTTTAGTTTTGTTAAATGTTGTCCAAGGAAAGTATGACATGTAATATGCCTGACTCTCTTGATCCCCGAGGAGCCCCTTCTTGAAACTCGAGAGAGTGATGAGTTATTCATCAAACCCCGGCCAAACCGAGTTGGGGCATGACAACTTTGGTAGTACTAGAGCCTATATTTTCCCAGATACATTATCAAAACTTTATAACCTAAATACTAATTGAAGAAAACTTTAAACTAGTTATGGCACCCAAATGAGGAGTCAAGAGAACAGGGGCAACAACTGCTGATTCCGCCAGAAAACCTATTCCTGGGAGCTACCCCAACAGCTGTATGAGGAATTCACCAAGGTGTTTGGGGAGCCCCACCTTAGCGACAAACACCACCTGGACTCTGAGTTCCAGACCCACCAAGAGGAAGTACAATTCCAACCCCCTTTTGTACCTATTCCACCCCTTCTCGACATCCTTAGATACTTGAAGACAATCTGACAATTGGGGTGTAAGCCCTTCTATTAGGAGTAGGAGGCCGGCGACACCATGGACTAATTGGAGAGCCTCAAAAAGTTTACGGGTATCATCAAGATACCCTTAGAGAAGATGGTGATGATGGCCGAATTTTTCCTGGAGTCTAGCACGAAAAGATGGTAGGACAATGCCAAAAGCCTCTTCCCTACCCCACATACCTGGGAAGAGTTTGAAGGGAGGTACTAGGAAGAGTACCTGGCTCCCTACCTCATCAATGAAAAGAAGGTGGAATTCTTCTAACTTCGCTAGGGAACCTGCACGATCTTGGAATATGAGACCAGGTTCAACGTGTTACGACCATTCGCTCCCGACCTAGCAAGACCAACCGACCTCTGCCAAAAGTTTATTGATGGTCTCAATATGGATATAAGAGACAGAATGGGGGTTTTGGGATGCCCCATTGACCTAGCCGCCATAGTGGGCATGGCACATGAATGTGAGAGGGGGACGTATGGAGGACAGGGGATAGGGCAGACGAGGAGGCTCGAGGTAAACGGATCAGCCCCGATGGAGGAACCCACCAAGATTTCCTCAAAGGAAGGAGGGCCATAGTGGCCACAGGGAAATGGACGCACTTCCTCCAAAAAGAAGCCCTTATAGCCCCCGATGCCAGAGTAATCATGACGGAGTGTGTGTAACGTGATACGGGTGTGGACAGCCCTACATTAGGATTTGCCTGAGGGCTCAGGAAAATGCCCCACGAAATGCCTCGCTACCACCACCCAGAAATCTGAGGCCAAACAACGAGGGATGGGAAGCACCCACAAGAGTTCCAACCAGGGTCTACAACCTGATCTAGAAAGAAGTCGGAAGGACCCCAACATGGTGGCTGGTACGTCCTTGTAAACCCTGCTCTTTGGAGTTAAGAAAAACCAGGGAAAAGAACCGGTCTTACTAAGTGAGAAAATTGAACCGATTCATAAGCCCATCATAGGAGAACGAACAAGATGGAGAAATTTTCACTCTCAAGTGACTCAAAGAGGTTCCTAAACCTTGGAAAAGAACTTTAGAACAAAATGAGAGAGGGAAACCAAACCGGTTTGGGTGAACCGTACCCAAACCTTATTGAACCAGTTTAAGAACCAACTTGAGTTATAAACCGAAACCTATAGAGAGAGGGCCAAACTGAGAAATTTAGGGACCCTAAATGACCTAAGGAGTCATGAAAGTCACAAAAAAGGGCTTTAGGATGAGTTTGAGATGAAAACCAAACAAGTTCAGTGAACCAGATCCGAACCGGATTGAACCGGTTTGGACCGATTTGAATCACTATTGAATCGGATGCTAAATTCATTTTTCTAGGTGGCTTAAAAAAATTCAAATTTGAGATTTGATGTAAACCCCGCACTTTTAAGTTAAGGAAAACCAGGAAAAAGAACCGGTCAATCCGAGTAAGAAAACCGAGCCGGTTTACAAACCCGACCATTTGGGAACAAGCAATTTGGAAATTTACATCGTCCGAGTGATCTAAAGGGTTCATTAAACCTTGGAAAAGAAAATTAAGACAAATTAGAAGAGAAAAACCAAATTGGTTCAGGTGAACGAGAATCTATAAGAACTCTGAACTTAAGCATGCTTGCTCGAGAGTAGTGTGAGGATGGGTGAGCTCCTGAGAAGTATGATTTTTTTTTGTAACCCAAAATTTCGGTAAAAATTTTTTATACGAACGCCTTATCATAAATAGGTATAAATTAATATATACTTAATTATTATAATTAATACCAATAATTTAATACCTAAATTAAATTATTGGAATTAATACAAATAATTTAATACTGAAATTAAATTATTGGAATTAATACCAATAATTTATGGTAATATTAATATTAGTAATAAATCTCTCCCATTTAATACATGATTTTTACACATATATAAAGAGGTCATCCCCATTCATTCACCTCACACCAGAATAATTCTCTCTCTCTTTCTCTACTGCTTCATTTTCCGGTGATGCTCGAACTAGAGCTTCAACTTGAACATTTTTCTTAACCTCGGAAGGAGAGGTCGGGCTTTTTAGAACTAGGGAGAAGACAACTATCTGATAGCAAACTCTAGTCAATCCGAGAATTACTGGAGAAGCGTTGGCATGATGGAACAATGAAGCAGCTCCGGCGAACTGAAGCTACCCTATTTCAGCCAAGTTGAAATCGGCCATTTCGAGCCCTCCTCAGGCCAAACCAAGCCTTCCCAACACTTTCTCAGCCCTCCCACGGCCGAATTAGGACTGAAAGGTAAGCCAATTTGGCTCCACTCTATAATTTTCGGCTGGTGCTAGAGAGAGAACCGATTGAATTTCAATGATGAAATTCTAACTCAATTTGGCATCAATTGATGCAATTTTTTTATTCTAGGATGAACCTCAGGATGAAAGCTATCTGCTCAGATTAAAAGCGTGGATTGACGTGCCCTCACCGGTGAGTAATCGAAGCTTTCCTTCTCTATAGTCTGTTTTCCAGTGAAGCTCCGTTTGAGCTCGTTCCAGCGTCAAAACTTACGATTCAAAGTTCTATTGAATCGTAAGAAGATAGAGGAACACAATTTTAACTTCAATTTCAACAATGAGAGGCGTGTGATCGGTCAATTTGATGAAATTAAATTCAGCTGTGTTAAGAAGTTAAAATTGGGGGGAAATTTGGGGATTTTCGAAATTTGAAGTACCAAAATGTAATTTTATGAAATTGAGGGTCAATTGGGCATGAAAATAATGTTGGAGGACCAATTGAGAAATTTTGGAATTTTTGGGGAAAAACTTACCATTTTTGTAAAGAAAGGGCAAAATGGTAATTTTGGAAAAATTGGGGGACCAAATTAGAAATTTGGAAAATTAAAACCCTTTTTTGTGAAATTAAATAAATTGAGGTCCCAAGATAAATTTTAAAAGTTTCAGGACTCAATTTGAGGAAAAATTGGCATTAGGGACTTAAAGTTAAAGAGAAATAACTTTAGGGATCTAATTAAAAATAATTAAAAAGTTTTGGTTATCTCATTCATTTGAAATGAATGAAAGTTGTTAAGCTAAGTAATAATGAACAAGGATGTTCATATTGTGAAGGAACACGAAATACCGGGAACGCCAGCAAGGACAAGCTCGCGTGAATACAAAGAACCGGTCTAATGGAATTCACGACATTAACAGGTGAGTGGGTTTACTAACATCATACCCGATTGTGATGATAAGCACAACTTAAAACTGAAAACCACTTACTGGTTGTGAGTGGGAATTTTATATCATACCCGGTTGGGGATGATAAGTACCTCAGTATGAAAATCCACTATTAAATGGTATTTTAAACATAACAACTTAAAGGAAGTGATGTGAAAATCATGTGGAAAAACTACTTACCAGTTGTAAGTAGATCATACCCGATTGGTATGATGAGACTTACTCGAAGGAAGTTGAAAACCCATTCATCGGTTATGAACAGAGGTGTCCTTATACCTGGGCAGTATAATGGATAGAGAAAATATATGTTTTGTCGAAAGTGCTCTCCCCTGACTGTGTTCCAATGCTTAAACAATCTGGGAGACCTTCCCGACAAGAGCTCGAATAGCTCCGATAGGCCAGGGGCCTCGGTTTTGGAACTTAGGGGCCAAATGCCTGATTTTGAAAATCTCATACAATGGGCCCAAGGCCAGTTGGCACAAGTAGAAGCTTGTAAATGAACATTATATATGTGCCATAGTACCAAGATAGGACCGACATGCTCAATCAACTAGAGGCAGTGCGACATGACAGGTCGACGAACCAGTCAAGACAAACAACTGCGGGTTGAGTTGAGAGTCGGGGTTATTAGACCATTGGCACCACAAATTACATGGCAATATGAGAAAAAATTGTTTGTGCATGCACTATGAGTATGAAATCATCAAGACACCAATGAGGGGTAGCGATGTGTCCCAAGGACCCTGGACGACCCAATGAGTATAAGGGTAGATTGTCGTTCCAAGTGTCTATGCGAAATTTGGAGTACACCAAGCTCATGAGGCTGGAGTGGGGACGGGATGAGGTCTTTGTCCTCATATGGACATGAAGAAGCAATTTTAGGATTGAGGGTCAGATGTTGCGTACATCCACTCATTCCCAGGGTAGAAGTGGTCGTGCTTCTATCTAGGTGGCCGGTAAAGTCACTCCGAAGCCACTAATGGGTTCAGTAGTCGCATTGACATGCGAACGTGTGTAACCTTCATGATGAAGGATGTGTGTTGGGTGATGATACACCGTGGTAAATAAGAAATGATGAAAAAACCCAAATTTTTAAATGAAGGGATTTTTGTACAGAAAGGAATCTGGCACACTACATATAAATATTTTTATTAAAAGTTAAAAGTATACCTTTGAAAACACATTCATTGAGTAGTCGTACTCACCCCCTCCCTTATATCCCTTTCAGGAAATCCTGGAAAGCCTACCCTTAAAGACCATCAACTAAGAAGCCTATAAGACAGGTATGTAAAGCTTAAAATTTCATGCAGTTTTGATTATGTTATTCTAGGAAATGGTGCAGGTTTAAAGGATGCCTTAATCTTTAAGGTTTATAATAAGGGGAAACCCTTAAATTAACCTGGAGAGTGGCGGGTTGATCACGAGGACCTGACCAAATCGGGTCGGAGCGTGACATTTGAGGACACCATTGGATAGAAAATGAATTTAGATGAATTTTGAAATTATTAGATTTGAAAATTTTGGTCGAATCCGGTGTGAACCAGTCGGTTTAAGCTTTGAACCTCATTTGGAACAATGTCATCTTCTTCCTTCAGATGACAGCATTGTCCACTCACCGGAAAATCGAAGCAACACCAGTGAAGAAAAAATGTTTCCATTCAATACATTTCATGCCATCAATATATGTTATAAAGGTGCCAAACGGACGGTTGACGAGTCCCTGAGCTCCCTATATAAAGAGCCACTCTCTATTCATCCTCTTCACACCTAAAAAGCTCACTCTCACTCAGTTGTTTAGTTTTCTGGCAAAATTCGAACCAGAGCTCAGATATAGGGTCATTTCTGAGCCAAAGAAGGCAAGGTTCGTTTCCTTAGAATTGAGGTGAAGTCAGCTACATGGTGGTGACATCCATTCGTTCTAAGAGTCATGGGAAAAGCATTGGCATGATCGAACACGGACTAAAGCTGCCCTATTTCGGCCGAGCTGAAATTGGCCAATCCGAGCCCTCTTCATGCCTAACCAAGCTCCCACAACACTTACTTAGCCCTCCCATGGCTGAAATAGGACTGAAAGGTAAGCCAATTAGGCTCCCCTCTGCAATTTCCGATTGATGTTAGAGAGAGAGTCGGCAAAATTTCAATGACAGAATTCTAATCCAATTTGGCATCAATTGTTTCCATTCTTGATCATAGGAGAAACCTCAAGAGGAGAGCTACCTGCCCAGATAGAAACCTCAGACCACCACGTCCTCACCGATGAGCAATTGAAACTTTCTCTCTCTATACTCTATTTTCCGGCGAAGCTCCGTTGAGCTTGTTCCAGCGTTAAAACTTATGATTCAAAGTGCTATGGAATCGTATGAACATGTAGAAACTCAATTTCAACTTCCATTTCATCAATTAGAAGTGTTTGATTGGCCAATTTGATAAAATCAAATTCGACTTTGTTAGGGAGTTCAAATGGGGAGAAAATTTGGGGAAATTGGGGATTTTCAAAAAATTTGAAGGACCAAAATGCAATTTTATCAAATTGAGGATCAATTGGGCATGATAAGAATGTGAGAGGGCTAGTCGAGCAATTTTAGAATTTTGGGGTAGAAGTTACTATTTTTGTAATGGAAGGGCAAGATGGTGATTTTGGAAAAATTGTGGGGGGACAAATTGGAAATTTGGGAAACTTGAACCCTTTTTATTAAATTGAGTAAATTGAGATCCCAAGAGTAATTTTAAAAGTTTCAGGACTCAATTTGAGGAAAACCCAGCATTTTGGACTTAAAGTTATGGAAAAATAACTTTGGGACCTAAATGCAAATAAAGGAAAAGTTGGTTTTTCCTCATTATTTTGGAACGAATGAGAGCTATTAGGCCAAAGAATAATGAACAACTATGTTCATTTCGTGTAGGAAAATGAGACATCGGGAATGCAAGTTGAAGGTAATCCTGCTAAGGACGGAAACTGACTAAGTGAAATTTCACTGCATGATCGGGTAAGTGAGATTTTATATCATATCCTATTGGGAATGATAAGTACCTCGAAATGAAAACCCACTACATAGTGGTATTTTAAACATCACAACATAGATGACTGATGTGAAAATGACATGGAAAAACTATTTACAGTTCATGAGTAGATCATACCTGGTTGGTATGATGAAGTTTCCTTGGAGAAAGTGGAAAACCCGTTCATCAGTTATGAGCGGAGATATCCTCATACCCAGTTGGTATGATGGATAGTTGAAAAATTATTTTTGTCGGAAGTGCTCTCACCTGACTATATGTCACTACTTAAATGATTTGGGAGACCTTCTTGATGAGAGCTCGAATAGCTCTTATAGGCCACATGCCGGTTTTGGAACTTGGGGGCTAATATGTCCAGTTTTGAAAATCTCGAATAGTAGGCCATAGGCCAGTTGGCACAAGCAGAAGCTCATAAATAAACATGAGATATGTGCCATAAAACTTTAAATAAATGAATTGTTTGGCCATGGTACCAAGACATGACCGACATGCTCAGTCAACTAGTGGTAGTGTAACATGACAGGTCGATGGAGCAGACAAGACAAACTACTGCAGGTTGAGTTGATGGTTGGGGTCGTTAGACCAATGCACCACAGATTATATGGCATGATGTGAAAATACTGATTGTGCATGTACTGTGTGTGTGGGACCTTTAAGACGCCCAAGAGGGGTAGTGATGTGTCCTAGAACCCTGGACGACCTAGTGGGTACAAGGACAGTTCGTCGAACCAGGTGACCTTGCGAAGCTCGGATTAGCTTCAAGCGCACGAGACCGAGGTGGGTACGGGATGAGGTCTCTGTCCTCATACGTACACGGATACACGATTGAGGGTCGGATGTCATGAACATCCACTCATTCTCAGGGTAGAAGTGGACGTGCTTCTATCAAGGTGACTGGTAAAGTCGCTCCGACGCCACAAGTGGATTCAGGGGACGTATTGGCCTACGAATGTGTGTTTGACATTCATGATTAAGGATTTGTGTTGGGTGATGACACACCGTGATTAATAAGAAATGGTGAAAAAACCCAAAATTTTGAAATGAAAGGATTTTTGAAAAAAAATAAGGAGATTGGCACACTCCAATATAAATCTTTTTCCTAAAAGTTAAATTTAAAAAAAAAAAACCCATTCATTGAGTTGTAGAAACTCACTCCTCTTTTCTATCCCTTTTTTAGGAAAAGAAAAAATGACTTGGAATAACACCGAGCCTCACCCTCTGTCAGGTATGCTTAAATTCCTTAAGCCTACATTTTATTTGATATATGTCTTTCCAGGGAAGAAGGTTGGAAATACGCCTGGCTCATCTCGAATTAAAGAAGGAGGAAACTCCTCTTGAACCGAGAGAGCGACAGGTTGTTCATGGGGATCCAACCAAACCGGGTTGGGGCATGACACTCCTCCTCATAAGTCGAGTATGTAGCCAGAGTCCTATAGTCCCATTTTTTTAATCCATAAAATGCATTTCCTGAAAATTTTCATTAATTTCCACTCATGCTTTATCTAAGTATTCAGAAAGGCAAGATATGCCCTCTTTGATTTAGGGGCAAAGTGTTGTTTCATCAAGGAAACTCTAGTCCCAGAGCTTCCAAAGGAAACCTCCCCTCTCTGGCCACCACTCCACATCCTCACCCCGCTAGGCGAAACCGTAGAAAGACACACGTACATTAAAGCATATGAAATACGAATAGGATGAACAACCTTGGAAGCCAACTTGATTCCTCTTCCCTACAAGAAGTAGAAATCATTTTGGGGATGGACTGGCTAAGCATGCATCAAGCCCAAGTCGTTTGTGGGAAAAAGAGGATAACCTTCCATGTCCTGGGAATAGAAGAAGCTGTATTTGAAGGGGACAAAGGAAGGGTCGGGATACACCTGGTGCCTTGTATGGAAGCTCAAGACTTACTATGAAAAGGATGTAAGGTATTCCTCACACAAGTCACTTGCAAGGACTTGTCGGAGAAGGGACTAATAGAGATTCCAGTGGTCAATCGTTACCCGGAAGTTCTCCCGGAGGAATTACCTAGTTACCCTCAGATCGCCAATTAGAATTCATGATCGAGGTGGTACGAAGCACTCACCCTATACCCCAAGCACCATATCGTATGACGCCCGTAGAACTCAAGGAGTTGAAAGATCAGTTGGACAAACTATTAGAGAAAGGATTCATACGCCCAAATCAGTCCCAGTGGGGTGCACCAGTGTTATTCGTCAAGAAGAAAGATGGAAGTATGCAACTTTACATTGATTACCAGAAATTGAACCAGGTAACGATTAAGAATATGTACCCTCTCCCCAGGATATATGACTTATTTGATCAACTCACAGTGGCTGCCTACTTCTTCAAGATCGACATGCGGTTGGGATATCACCAACTAAACATTTGCGAAGAGGATATACATAAAACTTCTTTTCAATCACAATACAGGCACTACGAATCCATGGTAATGCCCTTCGGACTAACTAATGCACATGTAGCCTTCATGGACCTGATGAACCAGGTGTTCCATCCATATCTAGACAAGTTTGTGATCGTGTTTATAGATGATATTCTCATATACTCCCGGACCGAAGATGAGCATTGAGCATGCCTGGAGATAACACTGAGTACCTTGCGAGAAAATCGATTGTATGCCAAATTCTCTAAGTGCGAGTTCTAGCTTCAAGAAGTGGGCTTCCTAGGACATATAGTGTCCAGAGAAGGAGTAAATGAGGATTCAACCAAAATAGAGACCATATCAAATTGGAAAGACCCCCACCAACCCAATAGAGATCCATAGCTTCCTCGGCCTCGTCAGATACTATCGAAAATTTATGGAGGATTTGTCCAAAATAGCAGCCCCCTTAACTCGCCTCACGAGGAAAGGAGTGGATTACAAGTGGGATGCCAAGTGCGAAGAGTCCTTCCAAGAGCTTAAAAATTGACTCACGATGGCTCTAGTACTGGCCTTACTCAACACAGATGTTGGGGAATAAACGGTGTATAGTGATGCATCCGGACAAGGACTAGGATGTGTCCTGATGCAACAAGGAAAGTGTAAACCCTGCCCTTTTGAGTTTAGGAAAATCTGGAAAATAACCGATCAACCTGAGTGAGAAAAATTAAATCGGCGACAACTAGTGAATGGGAAAATTGGGAAATTTATAACTCCCGAGTGATCCAAAGAGTCATAAAAACAATGGAAATGGACTTTAGGACAATTTAGGAAAGAAAACCATATCGGTTCAGGTGACATGCTCAGTCAACTAGCAGTAGTGCGACATGACAGGTCACAGACTAGTCAAGACAAACAACTACAGGTTGAGTTGAGAGTCGGGGCCGTTGGACCACTGGCACCATAGATTACATGGCAATATGAGAAAACATTGTTTGTGCATGCACTGTGAGTATGGGATCATCAAGACACCCATGAGGGGTAGTGATGCATCCTACGGGCCCTGGACGACCCGGTGAGTATAAGGCTAGATCGTCGTTCTAGGAGTACAATATGTTAGGGGTTTTAGCCCTATTACAGAAAGTAGTCATAGAATAGATAGGAAGCTACGGTTTTCTTGGCAAGTATCCTCCTTGGTAAGATTATACATTCGTACTAGCATTCCTAGCTTTAGTCTTGGCTCCCTTTGTACACAGGACTATGACCTTAACCTATCCTAGCATCATACTCCTTGGTGCCACTAGATATTTTCCCATTTGTCCTTTAGGGTTTCTACTATATCTCGGGTATTGGGAAGCTTCTAGATTTGTCTTCCTATGAGGATAGGGTGTTGAGTAGAGTCATTCCCAGTTTTTTTGGTTCCTCTCATGGGAGCCATCTGAAAATTTTAAGATAAATCCTATTAGTTACAATATTTTCTAGTCTTAATTATGTATTCGAGGAAACAAGTTCTGATACCACTCAAGTTGTCAGCCCAGACCCAATTTGGTCGGATCCCCGTGATCAACCCACCACACTCCCGATTTATTAAGGGTTGTCCCTTGTTTATAAACCATGAAGAGTAAAGTGTCCTTTAAACCACCTTTCCTGGAATAAAATAAATCAAAACTGTATAAAATTTTAAATTTATCATACTATCTCACAGGCGTATTAGTTAGTGGTCCTTGAGAGTAGGCTTTCTGGGATTTCCTGAAAGGGATATAAGGGAGGGGTGAGTACAACTACTCAGTGAATGGATTTTCAAAATTTTAACTTTTAGGAAAAAGATTTGTATTGTAGTATGTCAAACTCCTTATTCTCTTTCAAAAATCCTTTAATTTCAAATCTCTATTTTTATCACCATTTCTTATTAATGACGGTGTGTCATCACCCAACAAACATCTTTCATCATGAAGGTCAATCACATAATTGCAGGCCAACCCATCCACTAAACCTACTTGTGGCATTGGAGCGACTTTACAAACCACCAAGATAGAAGCACGTCCACTTCTACCCTGAGAATGAGTGAATGTACGCGACATCTGACCCTCAATCCCGAAATCAATTCTCCATGTCCATATGAGGATAGAGACCTCATCCCAACCCCACCTCAGTCTCATGCGCTTGAAACTACATCGAGCTTCACAAATTCACCTGGTCCGATGATCTTCCTTATACCCACCACGTCGTCCAGGGCCCTAGAAAGCATCACTACCCCTCTTGGGTGTCTTGAAGGTCCTGTAATCACAGTGCATGCACAAATAGTATTTTTACATCTTGCCATATAATTTGTGGTGCCACTAGTCCAATAGCCTTGACCCTCAACTCAACCAGTAGCTGTTTATCTTGACTGGTCTGTCGACCTGTCATGTTGCACTGCCACTAGTTGACTAAGTATGTCATGCCCCGACCAGGTTTGGTCGGATCCCCATGAACAACCGGCCACTCTCTCGGTTTATTAAAGGGTTTCCCCTTATTATAATCTGTAAAGAGTAAGGCATCCTTTAAACCTACACCATTTCCTGGAATAGCATAATCAAAACTACATGAAATTTTAAACTTTACATACCTGTCTTACAAGCATCTTAATTAATGGTCTTTCTAGATTTTGCACAGACACCTGGAACGACGATCTGCCCTTATACTAACCGGTCGTCCAGGGCCCTTAGGAGACATCACTACCCCTCATGGGCATCTTGATGATCCCGTACTCATAGTGCAAGCACAAATAATGTTTTCTTAAACTTCTATGTAATCTGTGGTGCCACTAGTCCAACGGCCCCGACTCTCAACTCAACCCATAGCAGTTTGTCTTGACTAGTCCGTCGACCTGTCATGTCACACTGTCGCTAGTTGATTGAGCATGTCGGTCCTATTTTGGTACCATGGCCAAACAATTCACTTATTAAGTTTTATGGCAAATATATCATGTTTGTTTACGAGCTCCTGCTCCTGCCAACTAGCCTTGGGCCCACTGTACAAGATTTTCAAAATCAGGCATTTAGCCCCCAAGTTCCAAAACCGAGGCCCCCAGCCTATCAGAGCTATTCGAGCTCCCTTCGAGAAGGTCTCCCAAATTGTTTGAGCATTGGCACACAGTCAGGGGAGAGCACTTCCGACAAAACATATGTTTTCTCTATCCATTACACTGCTTGGGTATAAGGACACCTCCGTTCATAACCAATGAACGGGTTTTCAACTTCCTTCGAGGAAGTCTCATCATACCAACCGAGTATGATCTACTTACAACCGGTAAGTAGTTTTTCCGCATGATTTTCACATCACTTCCTCTAAGTAGTGATGTTTAAAATACCACTAAATAATGGGTTTTCATACTGAGGTACTTATCATTTCCAACCGGGTATGATATAAAATTTTCACTCACAACCAGTAAGTGGTTTTAAAATTTTAAGTTATGCTCATCATCCCAACCGGGTATGATGTTAGTAAACCCACTCACAACTGGTAAGTGGTTTTAAAATTTTAAGTTGTGCTCATCATCCCAACCGGGTATGATGTTAGTAAGCCCACTCACCCGTTAATGCCGTGAATTCCACTAGACTGGTTCTTTGTATTCACGCGAGCTTGTCCTTGTTGGCGTTCCCGGTATTTCGCATTCCTACATGATATGAACAACCTTGTTCATTATTACTCGGCATAACAACCTTCATTCATTTCCAATGAATGAGCAAACCAAAACTTTTATTTATTTACAATTAGGTCCCTAAAGTTATTTCTCTTTAACTTTAAGTCTCAAATGTCGATTTTTCCTCAAATTGAGTCCCGTAACTTTTAAAATTTATCCTGGGACCTCAATTTATTCAATTTCACCAAAAAGGGGTTTAATTTCCCAAATTTCCAATTTGGTTCCCCAATTTTTCCAAAATTATCATTTTGCCACAAAAATTCCAAAATTTCCTCAGTTGGTCCTCCAACATTATTTCATGCCCAATTGACCGTCAATTTCATAAAATTGTATTTTTTTGCCCTTTGAATTTCGAAAATCCCCAAATTTTCCCCCAATTTCAATTCTTCAACACTACTGAATTTGATTTCATCAAATTGACCAATCAAACACTACTAATTATTGAAATTGGAGTTGAAATTGAGTTCATGCATGTTTATACGATTCTATGAAACTTTTAATCGCATATTTTAACGCCGGAACAAGCTCAAATGGAGCTTCGCTAGAAAACAGACTATAGAGAGAGAAAGCTTCGATTACTCACCGGTGAAGGCATGGCGGTCCGAGCTTTCAATCTGGGCAGATAGGTCTCTTCCTGAAGTTCATCCTAGAATCAAGAATTGCATCAATTGATGTAGAATTGGATTAGAATTTTATCATTGAAATTCGGGTGACTCTCTCTCTAGCAATGATCGAAAATTGTAAAGGGGTGCCAAATTGGCTTACCTTTCGGTCCTAATTCAGCCGTGGAAAGGCTGAGGAAGTGTTGGGAGGTCTTGGTTTGGCTTGAGGAGGGCTTGAAATGGCCGATTTCAGCTTGGCCGAAGTAGGGCAGCTTCGGTCCGCCGGAGTTGCTTCACTATTCCATCATGTCGGTGCTTCTCCAACGATTTTCGGATTGACTGGAGTTTGCTATCAGATAGTTGTCTTCTCCCCGGTTCTGAAGAGCCCAACCTTTATTCAAGTCGAAGCTCTGGTTCGAGCTTTACCGGGAAATGGAGCGAGCAGTAGAGAAAGAGAGAGAGAAGTGTTCAGGTGTGAGGAGAATGAAATGGGGATGACCTCTTTATATAGGCGTAAAACCCGTGTATTAAAATGGGCGAGATTTATTACTAGTATTAATATTGCCATAAATTATTGGTATTAATTCCAATAATTTAATTTTTGTTATTAAATTATTTGTATTAATTCCAATAATTTAATTTAGGTATTAAATTATTGGTATTAATTACAATTATTAAATATATATTAATTTATGATTATTTATGATAAGGCGTACATAAAATTTTTTTACCGAAATTTCGGGTTACAAAAAAAAATTCATACTTCCTAGGAGGTCACCCATCCTCACATTACTCTCGAGCAAGTACGCTTAACTTTGAAGTTCTTATGAAATCTAGTTCACATGAACCAATTTGGTTTTTGTTTTCTAAAGTTTCTTAAATTTCTTTTCCAAGGTTTAATCAACCCTTTAGATCACCCGGAAGTTGTAAATTTCCATATTGCGTGTTCTCAAATGTAAACCGGCTCGGTTTTCTTACTCGGTTTGACCGGTTCTTTTCCCAGTTTTTCTTAACTCAAAAGTGCGGGGTTTACAACTCTAACCTCCTTTTAGGAGTTTTGTCCCCAAGACTTAACCAATATATTCCACATCAGGAATAATTTTCCTTAATATCAACTTGGGTTTTCTTGACATACTAACACTTTGATTGCTCTTTCGCTTAGTCCCCGTAATCATTCATCTAAGGAATTTCTTTTCATTTATCATACTTACTCCTTCCATGGTGTTATAATAACGAGGCATGTATGGCTCATTAATCCAAATGTATATTCTTAGGTTCACATCTCCCTTTATTTAGGATAAGGTTCTTCCTTTTGGGGATTTTACTCAAGATTTCAGGATTGGGAGTTCCAAGATGCCCAATCGTTCATTTGTCTAGTTATTCTCTTTATCGTTGAAACCCCTAACTCGATGTTCTTTCAAGCATTACATACTTGTTTTCACAGGTTTTTGTGTTATTATTCTTTCATCCCAATTTAACCCATCCTACATCCGTCATTGATTACAACTTCGGTCAAATTTATATTTGACCTTGTTATGTTTACCAACTAACTCCTTCTTACTCAAGTTACATTTTACTCAGCATTGTTGGTGCTTATATGTCCCTTATGATATGACATAGTTTTGAATCTTTCTCAGTCCATCAGACTCTTACAACACCTCTTTTAGGGTTGTTTCCAACTTTCCAGCCTTCCAGGGACTGTATAATTTCATCACTCCTTTCATCGGGTAGTATTCCTCAACTACCTTGACTATTACCCAATTATCATTCGTATCTTGACAACATGTCTTACATAATCGTGTCAATTTTCCTTACCCACTCGTCCTTTCCCAACTTCTTTATTGGGTCTTTCTGGTGCCAATTATTTGGTTTCCCAATAGTTTACCAACAAACTGGGATTCTTTCCTTCTTAAGTCCTTGGCATTCCTTATTTAAGGGTTTTTCCTTTTTTCTTAATCCACTTTTACTTACTCATAATCACTTCATGATTCTTTATTCTATAATAATTGCTTTCGATCTATGTGTCGATTACTTTGCTTGGGAAGGTTCCCTCCTTCCGGTTTTGTTCTCTACTATGTCCCTTACAATAGAGATGTCCATCTTAGGAGTTACATGCTCAACCTACTTATCATTCATTATATGATTCTTTCTCCCTTTCTTCGCACCCTTATCTATGTTAGGGCATCTATTTGCTTTGGATCCTTTTCTATCCACAACTTTTTTTTATCCCTTATTCCTTAGATGGGATACTTCCGATTATTGGTTTTATTCCATTCATTCCACCCTATGCTCGGTCGTCCACTCTTTAAGCATCATATGTGCGTGTAGACTATGACCTGTCTTAATAATTGCGGTTATTCCTCCTTAGCCACATCTTATTTGGAGGACTTACTTTCCCAATGTTTCTCGAACATTCTTTATTTTATTACCTTAGTATGGATTGTCCACTCATTCATACTTGTCACAACATCTTTTTGATGCTAACCCGTAAACTCATTTCCATTTAAGGAGGATTCACATCCTTCTTATTTCAAAATCTCTTGTTCATCCTTCGTGAAGCTCACTTAATCGTCTCAAGACTTTAAACTAGAAATCTGATTTTGGTCATTAATTTCTTTAAGGATTTTTCTTCATTCTTCTTTTTCCAATATTTTGGCCTTTTCACTGCTCCCTTTTTTGTCATGGTTTAAATCCAGGATTCTCTCGAAGACCAATTCTTCAACTGTCTCCTTCTCTCCATTTTTTTTGATCCAATCATCTGGGCAGCTGTATCACTCGTCCTTCATGCCCATCCTTTGTCCTTCAAAGAATGTAGTCTTTACTACATCTCAGTCTTTCTTAGGGTTTTGTTTATTCTCTTTGGTCGTCCCGTTGTTACTCGTTTCTTCTTTCTACTCTGTTCTTCTGAAATTATTGTTTAGTTCTCCTACTCTCTCCAAGTAGGTCACATTGGGCCATCACGATACTTCCTTCCTTTGAAACATTTCTCAATTAAGGGTTGGTTTCTTGCACTCCACATTATGTCCATCCACTCATCAAAATTCCTTCAAGGGTAGTTAGTCGTATGCATCCCTCTAAAGTTTACTTTCATAGTGTATTTCTTTATGTAGCATTCAAATCTTCCTTGTTTCAAGATTTCTTGATAATTATGTGAGAGGCTTGCCTATTATATTTTTTTCTTGGTTAATTTGGCCTTTGGTCCTGTTAAGGATTTCCTTCATCCTTCTTTTCCCGAGTATTTGGCCTTTTTGCCCCTCTCTTCTTTGTTGGAACTCAAATTATGGTTTTCCCGTGTATTAGTTTGTTAACTACCTCACCTCCACCATTCCTTTGGTCTAAGTTTCTTAGGGCAGTTGTTTCTCGAGTACTCTTGTCCTTAACGTCCATCTCACTAACCTTTTTATGGTGTAGACCCTTCTACTTCCTGGTCTTCCTTAGGGTGTCATTTATTCTCTCTAACTATCTTGTTGTAACAACTTGCTTTCCCTTGTCCTGTTGGTCCGAACTTCCTATTTGACATAGTTGCTTTTTCCAAGGTGATTTATTCCTGTAATCCCAATACGTCCCGTTTGTCATCAAATGTTCGTCTTGTCTTCTCTTGTGGATGCACTCCTTTCTTTGCTCCTAAATTGTTTGGATTTTCTTCTTAAAGGGGGAATTCTCTTCAGCTATCCTTTGTTCCGTTTGTGGTTTTATTGAGGTCCTACCTTTACCCCTTTTTTCTTTCTTACTACTTTGCTAAGATTTTGAAGAGTTCCCTCTTATCTATGGTTGCAAATGGAGTCACCTTTCTTGGGATGGCATCCTTTCGGAATTCCTATAGTTGTGGGGTGTTTATTCTTGGAAAATATTGTCCTGACTCCTGGCGATGTGGGACAATTTTTCACTTTGTGTCCTATTTCCCTCTAGGTTAACTTGATTCCTGTCCTTTGTAGGGTTGGGCACTTCTCCACGCAGTGTCCCTATCATTCATGCTTATAATTACATGAACATAAGTGGTTCCTCCTAGCATTTTCTTGGGAATTGTTAGTTTTTGTGCTCCTTCATCCTTAAGTCTGGATACTGTGAGAGTTTTTTTTTTCTTTTTGGAGTCTTCCTTGAAGATCACATCATTTGAGGGACAGGGTTTTTAGGAATTTGGAATGCTTCATTAATAGAGTAGTACAGTATGTTGGGGATTTTGGCCCTATTACAGAAAATGGTCACTAAATAACTAGGGAGCTACAAGATTCTTGATAAGCATCCTCCTATGTAAGGTTATATGCCCCATTTTATGGCTTCACGCTTGGCTTCCTTTATACTTAGAGTTGTGACCTCAATAGGTCCTGTCACCATTCTCTGGGATACTTTCTCATTTGCTCTTTTGAGATTCCTGCCATGCTTTAGTCATTTGGGAAGCTTCTAGGGTTGTCTTCCTATGAAGATAAGGTGTTGAGTAGAGCCATTCCTAATTTTCTTGGTTCCTCTCCTAGGAGCCATCTGAAAATTTTAGGATAAATCCTATTAGTTACAATATTTTATAGTCTTGATTATGTATTTGAGGAAATAGGCTCTGATACCACTCTAGTTGTCACGCCCCAACCCAGTTTGGTCGGATCCCCGTGAAAACCCCGCCACTCTCCCGATTTATTAAAGGGTTTCCCCTTATTATAATCCATAAAGAGTAAGGCATCCTTTAAACCTGCACCATTTCCTGGAATAGCTGTCTTACAGCATAATCAAAACTGCATGAAATTTTAAACTTTATATACCTATCTTACAGGCATCTTAGTTGATGGTCTTTCAAGGTAGGCTTTTCGGGATTTCCTAAAAGGGATATAAGGGAGGGGGTGAGTACGACTACTCAGTAAATGGGTTTTCAAAAGTCTACTTTTAACTTTTAAGAAAAACATTTATATGGAGTGTGTTAGACTCCTTTCTTTTCAAAAAAAATCCCTTCATTTAAAAATTTGGGTTTTTCCATTATTTCTTAGTTATCGGTGTGTCATCAGCCAACACACATCCTACATTATGAAGGTTACACACATTCGCAAGTCAGTATCACTACTGAACCCGCTAGTGGCTTCGAAGAGACTTTTCCTGCCACCCGGATAGAAGTACAACCACTTCTACCCTGGGAATGAGTGGATGTACGTGACATCTAACCCATAATTCTGAAATCACTTCTTCGTGTCCGTATGAGGACAGAGACCTCATCCTGTCCCCACCCCGGTCTCATGCGCTTGGTGCTACTTCAGATTTCGCACAAACACCTCGAACGACGATCTGCCCTAATACACACCGGGTTGTCCAGGGCCCTTAGGAGACATCATTACCCCTCATGGGCGTCTTAATGATCCCGTATTCATAGTGCATGCACAAATAATGTTTTCTTATATTACCATGTAATCTGTGGTGCCACTAGTCCAACAGCCCCGACTCTCAACTCAACCCGCAGCAGTTTGTCTTGACTAGTCCGTCGACCTGTCATGTCACACTATCGCTAGTAGATTAAGCATGTCGGTCCTATTTTGCTACCATGGCCAAACAATTCACTTATTAAGTTTTATGGCACATATATCATGTTTTTTTACGAGCTCCTGCTCGTGCCAACTAGCCTTGGGCCCACTGTACGAGATTTTCAAAATCAGGCATTTCAAAATTGGGCATTTAGCCCCCAAGTTCCAAAACCGAGGCCCCCGGCCTATCAGAGCTATTCGAGCTCCCATCGAGAAGGTCTCCCAAATTGTTTAAGCATTGGCACACAGTCAGGGGAGAGCACTTCTAACAAAACATATGTTTTCTCTATCCATTATACCGCCCGAGTATAAGGACACCTCTGTTCATAACCGATGAACGGGTTTTCAACTTCCTTCAAGGAAGTCTCATCATACCAACCGGGTATGATCTACTTACAACCGGTAAGTAGTTTTTCCGCATGATTTTACATCACTTCCTCTAAGTAGTGATGTTTAAAATACCACTAAATAGTGGGTTTTCACACCGAGGTACTTATCATTCCCAACCATGTATGATATAAAATTTCCACTCACAACCAGTAAGTGGTTTTAAAATTTTAAGTTATGCTCATCATCCCAACCGGGTATGATATTAGTAAACCCACTCACAACCGGTAAGTGGTTTTAAAATTTTAAGTTGTGCTCATCATCCCAACCGGGTATGATATTAGTAAACCCACTCACCCGTTAATGCCGTGAATTCCACTAGACTAGTTCTTTGTATTCATGCGAGCTTGTCCTTGCTGGCATTCCTGGTATTTCGTGTTCCTACACGATATGAACAACCTTATTCATTACTACTCGGCATAACAACCTTCATTCATTTCCAATGAATGAGAAAACCCAAACTTTTAGTTATTTGCAATTAGGTCCCTAAAGTTATTTCTCTTTAACTTTAAGTCCCAAATGTCGGTTTTTCCTCAAATTGAGTCCCGTAACTTTTAAAATTTATCCTAGGACCTCAATTTATTCAATTTCACCAAAAAGGGGTTTAATTTCCCAATTTTCCAATTTGCTTCCCTAATTTTTCCAAAATTACCATGTTGCCCTTCTTTTACAAAAATTGTAAGTTTTGCCCCAAAAATTCTAAAATTTCATCAATTGGTCCTCCAACATTATTTTCATGCCCAATTGACCCTCAATTTCATAAAATTGTATTTTTGGCCCTTTGAATTTCGAAAATCCCCAAATTTTCCCCCAATTTCAACTCTTCAACACTACTGAATTTGATTTCATCAAATTGACCTATCAAACACTTCTAATTATTGAAATTGGAGTTGAAATTGAGTTCCTGCATGTTCATACAATTCTATGAAACTTTGAATCGCATATTTTAACGCTGGAACGAGCTCAAACGGAGCTTCACTGGAAAACAGACTGTAGAGAGAGAAAGCTTCGATTACTCATCGGTGAAGGCACGGCGGTCCAAGCTTTTGATCTGGGCAAATAGGTCTAGTCCTGAGGTTCATCCTAGAATCAAGAATTGCATCAATTGATGCAGAATTGGATTAGAATTTCGTCATTGAAATTTGGTCGACTCTCTCCCTAGCACTGATCAAAAATTGTAAAGGGGAGCCAAATTGGCTTACCTTCCGGTACTAATTCGGTCGTGGAAAGGCTGAGTAAGTGTTGGGAGGGCTTGTTTTGGCCTGAGGAGGGCTTGAAATGGCCGATTTCAGCTTGGCCGAAATAGGGCAGCTTCGGTCTGCCGGAGTTGCTTCACTATTCCATTATGTCGGCGCTTCTCCAACGATTCTCGGATTGACCGAAGTTTGCTATCAGATAGTTGTCTTCTCCCCAGTTCTAAAGAGCCCAACCTTTGTTCAAGTCAAAGCTCTGGTTCGAGCTTTACCGGGAAATGGAGCGAGCAATAGAGAGAGAGAGAGAAAAGTGTTCAGTATTAATATTGCCATAAATTATTGGTATTAATTCCAATATTTTAATTTCGGTATTAAATTATTTGTATTAATTCTAATAATTTAATTTAGGTATTAAATTATAGGTATTAATTACAATAATTAAATATATATTAATCTATGGTTATCTATGATAAGGCATACCTAAAAATTTAAAAAAAATTCATACTTCCAAGGAGGTCACATCCTCACACTACTCTCGGGCAAGCACGCTTAACTTTGAAGTTCTTATGAAATCTAGTTCACCTGAACCAATTTGGTTTTTATTTTTTAAAGTTTCTTAAATGTCTTTTCCAAGGTTTAATCAACCCTTTAGATCACCTATAAGTTGTAAATTTCCATATTGCATGTTCTCAAATGTAAACCGGCTCGATTTTCTTACTCGGTTTGACTGGTTCTTTTCCCGATTTTTCTTAACTCAAAAGTGCGGGGTTTACAAAGTATGTCAGTCCTGTCTTGGTACCATGGCCAAAAAATTCATTTATTTAAATTTTAAGGCATATTGCTCATGTTTGTTTACTAGCTCCTGCTCGTGTCAACCGGCCTTGGGCCCATTATACGAGATTTTTAAAATTGGGCATATTAGCCCCTAAGTTCCAAAATCGAGGCCTCTGACCTATCTGAGCATTTCGAGCTCCTATCAAGAAGGTCTCCCAAAAAGTTTAAGTTGTGGCACATAGTAAGGGGAGAGCACTTCCGACAAAATAATCCTTTAATCTGTCCATCACACCAACCGATTGCGAGGTCATCTTCGCTTATAACCGATATGCGGGTTTTCTCCTTCATTTTAGGAAGTTCATCATACTAAACGAGTATGATCTACTTACAATCGGTAAGTAGTTTTTCCGTGAAATTTCCACATCACTCCTCTCAGGTGTGATGTTTAAAATACAACTTAGTAGTGGGTTTTCATTTCCGATGTACTTATCATCCCAATCAGGTATGATATAAAAATCCCACTCAACCGTTAATGCAATGAATTCCACTCGACCGATTCTTTGTATTCATGCGAGCTTGTCCTTGTTGGCATTCCTGGTACTTCGTATTCCTACAAGATATGAACATCCTTATTCATTATTCCTTGACCTAATAGCCTTCATTCATTCCAAATGAATGAGAAAACCAAACTTTCTATTTATTTGTAATTAGGTCACTAAAGTTATTTTTCTTTAACTTTAAGTCCCTAATGCCAGCTTTTCCTCAAATTGAGTCCCGAAACTTTTAAAATTTATCTTAGCATCTCAATTTATTCAAATTCACAAAAGGGGGTTTAATTTCCCAAATTTCCAATTTGGTCCCCCCAACTTTTCCAAATTTACCATTTTGTCAGTTCTCTCTCTAGCACTAGTTGGAAATTGCAGAGGGGAGCTGAATTGGCTTAACTTCCAGTCCTAATTCGGACGTGAGAGGGTTGAGGAAGTGTTGGGAGGGCTTGGTTTGGCCTGAGGAGGGCTCAAATTGGCCAATTTCAGCTCAGCCGAAACAGGGCAGCTTCGGTCCGCTAGAGCTGTTTCACTATTCTATTATGTCGGTGCTTCTCCAGCGACCCTCGAAGAAAACAGAGACTACAAGCGTGTAGCTAAATTCTCCCAGGTTCTAAAGAACCTAACCTCACCTTGTTTGGCTCAGAAAAGTGCCGAAGTTGGAGTTTTGGTTCGAGGTTCACTAGAAAATGGAGCAATTGAGAGAAAATGGAGTTTTCAGGTGTGGAGAGGATTAATAGGGAGGGGGTCTTTATATAGGAAGCGTGGGGACTTCTTGGTCGTCCGATTGGCACCTTAATGGCAGTCATTCATTTTCTAAAACTCCCTGGCCAGAGACTTTTCAGCTTCGTTGGCATTGCGCGATTTTTCGATGAGTGAACTGTCCTATCATCTGAAGGAAGAAGACGACACTGTTCCGAACCAGACCGGACCGGTCCGAACCAGGTTCAAAGCTTAAACCGGTCGATTCACCCCCCATTCAACTGATTTTTTTAAATGTAAAATTTTTTAAATTTATCTAAATTAATTTTCTATCCATTGATGGCCTCAAATCTCAAATTTGAATTTTTTAAGTCACCTAAAAAAATAAATTTAGAATTCGGTTCAATAGTGGTTCAAACTGGTCAAAACAAGTTCAATCCGATTCAGATCCAATTCACCTGAACCGGTTTGGTTTTCATCTCCAATTCATTCTCAAATCCATTTTCATGACTATTGGGACTCTTTGGGTCACTCGGGATCCATAAATTTCTCTGTTTGCCCCTTCTCTATCGGTTCTAGTTCATGAACCAACTCGGTTTATAAACCGGTTCAATTTAGTTGGATCTGGTTCATCTAAACCAGTCTAGTTTTTCTCTTCCTATTTGTCCTAAGTTCTTTTCTAAGGTTTTATGAACCCTTTGGATCACCTATGAGTTGTAAATTTCTAAATTGCCTGTTCCCAAATGATCGGGTTAGTGAACCGGTTTGGTTTTCTTACTCAGTTTGACTGGTTCTTTTTCCGGTTTCCTTAACTCAAAAGGGAGGGGTTTACACGTAGGGTCTAACTTGTAGCCTACCAATTGGAGTTGCCTCCATACCTACAAAGGATCCATGACATCTTCCATGTGTCCCTACTACGAAAGTACGAACCCGATCTCAGCCACGTAATAGATGAGCCACCACAAGAAATCAAGGAAGACCTAACCTACCAAGTAGAACCTGTCCAGATCCTTGACCAGCGTGAGAAGAACCAACGGAACAAGAATATTTCTATGGTGAGGATACTCTAGCAAAATGGCTAAGTAGCAGAAGAAACATGGGAGGTTGAGTCAATGATAAGGGATAAATATCCGTAATTCTTTGATGTGTAACAGTTTTGAGGACAAAACTCCTAAAAGGAGGGGAGAGTTGTAAAACCCGTCCATTGGACCAAAGGAAACCGGAAAAAGAACCGGTATAGGTTTATACATAAAGAATCGAGCCTTTTAATGAACGAAAAAAATAGCTAACGTGGGAAATTGGAAAAACCCAAGTGACCAAAAATCCACAAAACTACAAGGAAGAACCGGGAAGTGGAATTAAACATAGAACCAAACCGGTTCGACCTAAACCGGACCAAACTGACATGAACCATAGTGAACCGGTTCACAAATTTATTTTTCTAGGTGGATTAAAAATGTCAAATTGAAAAATTGAGGACGCCATTAGATAGAAAATGAATTTAGATAAATTTAGAAATTTTTTAATTTGAGAAAACCGGCTGAATCGGGTCCAAACCGGCCGATTTTTGAATTTTGGACAATGAACCCGGTTGGATCGATCAACGGTCGATGGTCAGCGGTCAATGGTCAACAGCCAATTGGTGCCACATCAACTAACACAGAGACATGGTCAGCCAATGGGATGCTGCCACATGTCCGGTCAATGGATAGTTGGCGCCCCATCAATATGCCATGCAGACATGGGCAACCAATGAGAGGCTACCACGCAGACACGGGCAACTAATGAGAGGTTGCCACGTGTTCGGTCAATGGGTCAACAGCTGACATGGTGGCCAAGCTGGCATTTCACATAAAAAAAAACTGTCCAATCACAGCGTGCCACATGGCACGATCGCCACATCATCTTCTTCAACCTTTAGACCCTGATAGAGAAAAGAGAGAGAGGGAATCGCCAGAAAAGCTGGAGTGTCCGACGACTCGAAAAATGCTCCGATCAGGTCTCTGGCGGTTGAGTCTTACGTCAGTGGGTAGCCTCAACAGTTGTTGAGCTCCCTATATAAGGAGCACCACCTCATTCATTCTTAGCATCCCACAATCGAGCAAAGAAGAAGAAGGGTGAGTTTTTCGATGAGTTGCGAACTAGAGCTCCAGCAACGGGACTTTTCCCAACCTCCGAAGCCACATTGGGTGTCTTTGGAATTAGGAGGAAGTCCTCTACCTAACCACACCTTCCATTCAGCTTGAGAGCCACTGAGGAGGAGCGAGGAAGCTCATTTCCAAGCCAAATCAAGCGATTCAAAGCTTGAATTGATGAGAAAAACATAGAGGAGAGGATTTAAATCAAGAATGCAAATAATTAACCAAGTTTCGGGGGTCAATTGAGCAAAATTGTGATTCAAGACCAAAATGCAATTTTTGAAAAGTTTGGGCAAATTGGGGATTTTTTGAAAATTGGGGACCAAATGGAAAATTGATAAAATTAAGGGTCTTTTATGTAATTTCCTTCCAATTGAGGGTCAATTGGGTAAATTGCATCAAATGGAGGGCTAATTTGCAAATTTTGAGAATTTTGGGTCTAATTGTAATTTTGGGAAAGTTTGGGGCTAAATGGCAATTTTAGAAAAAAAGGGACCCAAGAACAAGGTTAATAAAATTAAGGACCTAAAAGGACAATTGGAAGAATTTGAGGGCTGAATTAGAGGAAAAAAGGGGGAAGTTGAGAAAGTAAAGATAAGTGCACAAACCTTAGGGATTAAAGTGCAATTAAGGCCAAATATGAATGCTTATATGCAAATACGCCAAGAAGTGTGATTCCTTAGTTCAATACCCTAACGAGGACATCTGTCCCATGTAGGGACATACTATTCGAGCACCTACTTCCAGAAGAGAGACCGTAAGGCCAGACTCCACCGGCGCGACCCCACCAAAGTCACCGGGTGAGTGGGAACCGCTATGATGTCCATTCCAGTTGGAATGACGGGTTAGCTTTGAAAACTGTTTTCTTAGAATTAGCATCTCTTGACTAGGTGACTCTGCTTAAAACATTTGAGAGCTAATTATGGGCTTAGGCTCGAGATGCCAATGGGCCTAAGGTCGGTGTATATGGGCATAGACCCGTCCAAAACAAACATGTGACATATGAGGCTAAAAGACCTAAATAATGGGAACCATGTGTAATACCCATTGGGCCAAGCTGAGTTGTCAAGCTTGTTAGGCTGAACCACTACTCTGCCGAAGCTAGGTCATCGAACTTGTTGGGCTAGTATGCGTGGTGGGCCGAAGCCAAGCTAACAGACCGTTGTGAGAGAGGGCTAAACATAATGGCTATAATTCAAAAAGCTTGTTGATTGTGCATGCACCATGTGGTTTGGGCCATCAGGACACCTGGCATGAGGTAGTGATGGAGCCCAAGGACTATTGGACGACCTAGGGAGTATAAGGGTGGTTTTGTCGTTCAATAGGTCGTGAAGCCAAGGAGCTTCCTGCGCATGGAGACCGAGGTAGTAGGGAGAATGAGGTCTCTTCCCATTGAGCAGACATGGTGGAGATATTTGGGAGGTTTAATGTCGGACTATTGATGTGTGCACAAATTCTAGGTAAAGGCAATATCCCTCTATCAAGGTGGACGGTAAAGGCGCTCCGGTCCACAAGTGGCACAGTCGAGGACCATTCTTCGAATGCGTGATCCCTCCTATGATAGGAGGGTGGTTGTTGATTTGAGAAACCCAAGAAAAAATTGTTGAATTATCAAATAATTGAAATTGCTAAATTAAGCCTTCGTGAAAAAGTTTTCTCTCACTCACTGAGTTGTCGGACTCACCTCCTCCCTCTAAACATTTTCAAGAGGGAACGCAACTACGCTAGTTTTTTGCCTAGACCCAAAACCAGGTACACGAATTTAAAAAGTTTCAATTTTGTTAAATGTTGTCCAGGGAAAGTATGACAGGTAATACGCCTGACTCTCTTGATCCCTAAGGAGCCCCTCCTTGAGGCTCGAGAGAGTGGCGGGTTGTTCATCGAGTTTTGTGATAATTTCGAATCCCTAGTTCTTGCATCGAGTAAAGTTTGTGATAATTTGTATGAGATCAAGTAAAAAGTTGTAATATCAAGTAAAAAGTTGTATGAGATCAAGTAAAAAGTTGTAATATCGAATCCCTAGTTCTTGCATCGAGTTTCCTATCTCATTAGCATAATTCGGTTATGATCCAAATTTGACTTTACAAATCTTTATTTGGGTTCCATTCTTGGCTCGAGGTCCCGTTCCTATTTTTGTGTTTGTCTCTAAATTGAGATTAAATTTCTAATTTTTTATCTCATATTGGGTCTAGAATTTTGACCCCAGATTTAGTTATTATTTTAATTTTGTGATCTTATTTACTCGATTGGGGTTTTATTACTAGTTCGACATTATATTCCCCACTCAGTTTCCAGTACACTTAGGCTTAACACGGGTTTTGAAAGTTTCGATATTACAACTTTTTACTTGATCTCATACAAATTATAAAGTTTTTCCAAAACTATTCAAAATAACTCTTAGGTTTTTATTTTCCAAAAATCATATCAATACCCTTATACATACAATATTACCATCTGGACTAACTACTAGAAATTTTATTATTTTGCCCCTTACAAAAATTTCTATTTTTACGTTTTTTTACTTGTAAAATTATAATTTTTTACTCCTTCCTTTCAAGATTACAATTTTTCCTTTTAAAAAAATTACCAAAATATCATATTTAGACAAAAATAATCAATTTACCCGTTTTAGGTAAAATTTATAATTTTGCTAATCATTTGTTAAAAATGATAATTTTGCCCCTCATTTATTAAAAAAATAACTATTTAACCCTCATTTCTTTTATAAAATAATTATTTCCTTGTCATTTTGTAGGGATGTCAATAAATCCGATCAAACATGGACCTTATCCGACCCATTTGAGTCCAAATTAGGCTCGATTACTTTGTGGGTTAAGTTTGAGTCCGAACCATGAGATCTACCAGTGGATCTAGGTTGACTTCGGGTCTTACATGGAGACCAAGACCTAATCCAAAATAAATAAATAAAATCCTCAAAAGCTTATAAGTTTATTAAATGGAATTAAGTGCACTCTAAAATTTGAACCCAATGACATCTTACTTGAATATGAAAGGTCAGACCACTAGACGGCCTCGCTCGAAGTTTCTATCTTGAAGATGATGATTGAAAATTGTTCTCACCAGGTGGTTTCCACCATACGACCCACACGGAACTCAGCATCTTGTGAGTTATGACTCATATATATGGAACTTAAGAGTAGCTCGTTAACTTTCTTGTGAAGTAAAATTCAGGTCATTTGATTAAATTAGTAAAAATTTTAAGGTCAACTATTTAGTAATTCGATATATGGTAGACATAATTTTTCTCTTATATAATAGAAAATTTTGTTATAATGAAAAGTATACGGCTCAATTAATTTTAAATGAAAATTTATATATGAGTTTTTAACTTAATCAATGTATTTATTATGTCATAAAAAATAGAGTTAATTTAGAGTATTTTTAAAGTACAACAATATGTGTGGTAAGGAATATCAGTTGGGTTGTTAAAGGGTGTGGGGAGGGTGCTCGAGCGAGCGGAAAGGTAGGTTGGTTAACACACCCAAGTAATTGTTTTATTATTTTACTTTTTTATTAATTTTTATAATTTAATATTAATAATAAAATTATATTTTTGTCATTTTTTATATTATTTAGATAATTTAAATTATTTTACTCGATATTTAAATGGATATAAGATGTATTTCCAAAATTATGGTTTATTGGTTATAATAATATATTTTCAATAAAATTCTATTTCAACTCCCATTAAACTTCTATTTTCATTATAATTCAATTTACTTTTATTTTTAAAATTTTATTTATTTCTTCTGAACTTATTAATTTAGTTTTTCATCTGATTTTTTAAAATTTTTTAGGATTTTATATCAATTGTATCCAAATTTTTATTTTAGTATTTTAACCCTTTCAATGTAATTTTTAATTTAATTTCTAATCTATTTTTCGTTATAATTCAATTGATTTATAAAATTATGGTTTGAATGAATTTATTTTTAATCTTAATTCAATTATAATTCTAGTAAATGTTAGAGTATTTGTTGATGTTCATATTCAAATAAACATATTTCCAATGACGCTACAAATTTAACTTTATCCCAAAGTTTTTAAACAAGTTGTGTTGTGATAGATATGGAAAAGATTGAGAAAATAGTAAAAATGAGAGAGTGAGATACTAGGTTGGGTAAGAATGCATTAGCTATTGCACGTTGATAGAAACAAATTGTATTAAGGAAATCAAATTAAAAATTCAGAATATATCATATAAGCATTTCTTGAATTTATATATATTTGAAATTCTAATACAGATTCTGAGTTAATAAACATAGGCAATGGACCATAAACCATACGGTAAGGTTAGGAGATGATGATTGTCCCCCCAACCCCATACCTAGGTGGTTTTCACATGATACCCTATGAGAGGCTTTCAATTTGCATAAGGGAGTTGCAGATTTAAGGTAAATTAACAAGCATAATAAAAATACTAACAATAGAACCCAATTTTCCGGGTGGCACATCTTCTATAAAAAGTCTGCAAGGTGTAGCAAGCTACTGCTTAATTGCTACCGGACTTGAACAATGAGCTTCAAGTGTATTTCCAGTCACATGAGAATCCAAAATTCTCAAAATTATAGCTTACAGTTCCCAATGCCCAGAGAAAGAAAGAGCCCGATATCAATTATTAGCATATTATTAATGAAGTTGAGTGATTTAGGTAATTGACACTTCTAAACTCTTCGTGGAGACATAAAAAGGTTGGGGCTGGGAACTTCCCGTCAGAGTCAGCAAAAGCCTCCTCCCAAAGTTTGACTAGTCACAGATGAGAAAGGAGTTGCACCATGGCCGACCGTGGCCTGTACAGAGCAACCAACGGCTCTGCCTTGGGCATGGTCAGCCCGGCCCCCTCGCTCATGTCGACCAACTCCTCCCCGACCCTCTTCCAGTCAAAGCACTGCAGCAGCGAGCCCACCCCCAGCCCCACCACCCTCATGGCCAGCCCTTCGCCGGGGCATCCCCTCCTCCCCGCCCCAAACGGCAGCATCCTCAGCCCTAACCCTCCCTCTTTGGGCGAGGAATCCCCTTCCGGCAGCCACCTCTCCGGCCTGAACCTCTCAGGCTCTGGCCACTGCTTGGGATCATTCTGGATGGCCCACGCATTCACAAGCAGCATAGAGCCACGGGGGATCGAGTAGCCTCCAAGGGCGCACTGCTCGGAGGACTCGTGGGGTGGGATCAAGGGGGCCACGGGGCATATCCGGAGGGTCTCCATGACGATGCCGTGGAGGTAGGGGAGGCTGGCGAGGTCCGACTCGTCGATGAGCCGATCCGATCCGACCGCTCCATCAATCTCAGCCTGGGCTCTGCGGAGGACTTCTGGGTTGTTCAGGAGGAGGGAGAGAGCCCACTCTGTCGTGGCCGCGGACGTGTCGGAACCTGCAGATAGCATCACCTGCAGAAGGATATTGACCAATTCATCATATAGCTAGTATAAGAGACCATAGGTTGGACATGAACGGTGTCTGTTGGGACCTATCATTTTATATCTAAAAATTAATAAGTTATTTAATTTATAAAAAAATGCTAATGATAATGTTAACATCAAGCTCATTATGTCACTATCTTGACTTTGGGAGAAAACTAGATTAGGCCAGCCAATAGTATTCCAAGGATTATATGATTGATAGTATTCCGATGATGATTTTGATTTATGTACTTTTTTTTTTGGAATTGTTGAAAATTTTTAGTACTTACTTGTATCATGCCAATGATGATTTCATCCCTGTAGTATTCCGGTTCTTCCTCCTGTAGAGACAGCAGAACATCGATCAAAGTCTTGCTCCCTCCGGCCGGCGACGCAGAAGAAGAGCAGTCATCCCGATCCATCCTCTTCCGGTGCTCCTCCACAAGACTCTTCATGAATGCGTCCCTCTCCTTGTGAACCTCTATCATGCTTCCCTCTATTCCTCCGGTCAATCCGACCCACCGGAGAGCAGGTATGAAGTCCACCAGATTAGTCGCCACGCTCAGCTGGAATGTCTTTCCGACGATCTCCTTGAACTTCCTAGCCTCCTCTGCCTCCTGCACGCTCTCCCCGTAGTACCTCTTCCCGGCTATCATCCTCATCACGATGTTCAGCGTCAGCTCGAAGAACAGCGTCTTCATCTCCTGCTTATTGAACTCCACCGCCTCCCCTCCCCCGCCGTCCGCCGCCCGAAACAGCCGCCGCATGAGCAGCCTCACCTCGTCGGCCCGGATGTGCGAGAACATCTGGAGGCGGTGGGTCGAGAGGATCTGGGTCGACGCGATGCGCCTCAGATTGCGCCAGTGGCTGCCGTAGGAGGACCACACGAGGGTAGTGTAGTCGTAGCCGAGGTGCTTTCCGGCGAGGAGACGGGGCCGGTTCGCGAACACTACGTCGTTCTTAGTGAAGCATTCCTCTGCGAGGTCCGGGGAGGAGACCAGGATGACTGGGCGGGACCCGAACCGGAGGGAGAGGATAGGACCGTGGCGCGCGGAGAGGCCCGCGAGGGCCCGGTGGAGCGGCCGCTTCAGGAGGTGGAGGTGGCCAATGATGGGGAGCGAGGCGGATGGGCTCGGCGGGAGGTTCCGGTACTGGTCTTGGAGTTTCCATTTTATGAAGTATAGAGTTATAATAATTGAAATCAAGGAGAAGTAGAGGTGCAGAGCTTCCATTTCGCACGGTCGATTTAGGAGGCTTAAGTTTTTTTTTTTTATGCCATTGGAACGGCAGATATAAGATCGGATTTGCCTCAAAGTTAAACCGAACCGGACGAAGAAAATTCAGCAGGGAAAAGTCGAGGAAGATGTTGAGAAGTTTGGAATGTAGGATGTGGTACACAGGAGGTGAGAATATTCAGAGAAGATAATTCGTCGTCTTCTTAGAAATCCAGTGGTGGGGCTGCAGGGACATGTTTTTTTGCATAATGAGGGGCTGCCTGGGATTTCAGGATCTCTATAATGTTACTTAGTAGGATAAGCTTCAAAATTTAAAGCCTAGGGTGATCCTATTCAAGAAAGGAACGTGCCCTATTCATACATTATATATAATATATGACTGATTTTAAATATTTCGTTAAAATATATGGTTTCAAAGAAATGTGCCAAATCCGAATTTAATGATAAATTTTCTTTTTTCATAAAATATCTTAATAAATAATATTGATTAAATATATTATTTTTATTCAAAGGAATATTCTAAGTCTAAAATTGGTACTAAGCATGTTAATTTTATCCAAACATTTGGTACTAAAGTATCATTTATCCAAATATTTAATATCATTGTTGTAATTTAGCCAATTTAAATAATAACACATGTATTAGGCACACATAAGGAGAATTAGAACATGTATTTAGAACTTGTAATTTAAATAGTTTTTTATAGTTTATTCTTAATAAAATATTAATTTTTATTTCTTTATTCTTTTAAAATTACTCTCTCATGTCATGTATTTTGTATTCTTATATTTAATCTGAACAGACTACTATCAAAACATTTATCTTACTTTTACATGTTCAAATATAATATTTGAGAGCATCAAATAAAGTCCAGTATTAGTTTCATTTGAGAAAAAAAGTTAAAAAAAAGGTATAGATGGAATTCTTTTGAGCAAAAAAAAGTATAGATGGCTCTCAGTAAGTAAAAACAGTTATAGTACATGTTAGAGTTTGGGTAAAACAAATTTTCCAGTACTATAATTTACACAATAATAACTAGGGTTATTGAATTTATTTTATATTAATGCTTAGACTGCTCAAATTTAATAAACTAATAATATAGTCAAAATATTTGAAGTTTACCTTATAATTTCTTCATTTCATTTCTTATAAAAAAGTAACATAATAATTATATATTAATGGTATATCATTACCACATCAACAACAAGCTATTACAATATACAATATGACAAATTTCTTAGAAAAATATGTACCAAAGATTAAAGTAATTGATAAAATAAAAATAATTAGACTAAAATTTTAAATTTAAAAAACTAAGTATTAGTATGAGATATTCCATTGTTAATAAATGAATAAAGGGTGTATTTTTTTTTTTTTGTTCAAATGAAGAAAGTATGAATGAAAATTGATTATTGGCAGAATTTTGTTTTTATAATGGGTTGTGGGGGACAAGAAACAGGACATGGTTTTCTAATCTTAGTTAGAATCTACATTCATTTCTCCAAAATCCAAAATGTACCAGAACCTATCCAATACTCGGCACCATCCATGACACGGCCCTACCATAGACTTGTGCCAAAAAACTTTCACGTTATTTGTTGGTTTGAATTGTCATATCAATTTGAATCCAAACTCGCTACGTCTGCACGATAGGAGCCAGAAAATATGCCCGAAGAAGGCGGCTGCTCATTTTGAAACCAACCAGGTAATAAAACGGAAGTGACAAGAAAAGAAGAATACATTTTTTTTTTGGAGACAACGTTCCCAACGATTTGCTGCTATCTAATTTTCGCAGAATTATTTATATGGTGTTAGCAACGACCGAAATCCCTACAGGGAAAGCGAAAATTCCGATCACGTTTGTCCCCATGAATTAACTTGAGATACCAATCCAATAAGAGTATATGGAACATCCGGAGAGAAAAGAAGAACCGTATACAAAATTATTAAATATTAAAAAATATAATATTTTATATAATAAATTAAATTATAAATATATATAAGATATATTTATACTATTTATAAATATATTATTAAATTATTAATATTATATGCTCTCACTAAGTAAATTCAATTTATACTTAATCTTAAAAAATTTTATTAATATCGAGAAAATAATTTAGAGCTCAAACTATTTACTTAATTATTTTTCCAGTTATAATACTTCAGCATCATAATGTTTAGTTATAATAATATAATTAACATATATTATAAGAATAATAACTCCACCATTAGATTATCGATAAAAAATCGTGTGATCTTCTACCAACAATTCATTTTTATTACTTCAAGTCGAAATTAGTAAAAAATTTGCGCTCGGTGATAGTTTGAATCCATACATAGATTTCTTCGACCTACATATTTTTCATCATACCAAATATAGGTGAAATCTTCATATATACTTTCCATTTTAGGTATACATGCAAAAATACATTATTTATATCTATTTAATGTAATGTCCACTCGAAGTTATCAACCCATAAAATAAGCATTCTGACAATTATTGTCACACCTCTACTCGAATTTGACGGAACCCTATGAACAACCCATCAATTCTTCCAATATTATAATAGGAATTATTTCTATCTTCATAGTAATAACATAACCAAGATTGAAGACCGTAAGGAAAACGGTGCATCAGATAAATTTTCTAAAATTTGTCAGAATAGATATTGCAGTATATAAATATTCTAAAGAAACTATTCGCATACTAGGTTTGTAGTTCATCCTCTAACATTTTTTATAACATGCTTAGGATTTGAAATGGGTAAGAGGGGATGAATTCACAACTCAGTGAGTGTCTCTATTGATATCATGACTTACTATCTATTAGTTATTCTATACTCAAAAGTTTAACCTTCTCTTAACACAATAGTTTGAAAATATTTTAATAAACAATGTATAACTTGTCTTATCATTTTAAAAATATTTCCCTAGATAAATCCACTATTCGTCTCATACAAACTTTAAAATAAGCTCCTAACTAATTGGAAGAGTTTCTCATATTTCATATTTTTTGGATTTATAACGGTTTATATCACACAAACACCCTTTATCATTAAATGGATCAAACTGTCGCAAAACAGAAACTCAAAGGCCACAACCTCAATTTGTTCCACTAGTGACCCGAAGGATCATTACCGTCCACCCTAGTAAGAGACCACAACCGATACCACATTGTCTGTGTATGCACCTTGGCAAAACTGCAAAACTCATTGATACTTCAATCACCATAGAGAGGGGTGGGACCTCACTCTTATATCACCTCGGTCTTAGTGCGCACGAAGCTCCCGAAGCTTCAAGACGTATCGAGACATCATAGCTTCCCTTGTACCAATATTGCTGTCTAGTAACCCTTAGAACCAACATTACCCCGTACCATACGTCTCTTTAGTTCCAAACGATTGCAATCACATACACAAGCTTTTTGATTTAAGGCCTTTTAAATTTGTGCTGCTAGCCCAAAGGGCTCAAACCCGACTCTAGTAAGCAGCCTCAACAAAAATGATCAATTTGTGATAATTTTTTCACGCTCTTAAATTAGATCTTATTTACGGGTTTAACCCATTTCTATTGGCCTTAGGCCCACTCATACTAGTTTTTAAAATGCGGCCTTGGGCTCACTTCACTTTTTAAGACCATGGCCTTGGGCCCACTTTCACAAAACTACATCTAGCCAACCTTTTATTGACCACAGGCCTCATGCATTTCTTGCATCGACGGTCGGAACTAGTCCATTTCCCTTGAAGTGTATTTATACACCATTCAAGGGTAGTCATATTATCATAATTCATCCCTTTTTTAAAAAATATAATCCTAAAAGATTTGAATGGTTTCACATAATTAGGAGATTATATTTTTGGAAATATTATTTTCTAAATAAAGTATGCATCATTAATCTAATTGGACTCGAAGCCAGAAATCTCACTCACTCTAGATAAGTGACTTATTTTCCTGGGACTGATTTTCGATGCCTCAGGTTGGACTCACGGTTGTAGGTAAAGGTTTTCCTTTCAAATCTACATAATAACAGATAATAAATCCATCAATTATTCGACATTTTTTGCTTATATCCTTATGTTTTCTTTAATTCACACATAAGTACATAGGTTTATTTTAATGAAAAATAAATTCCTAATTATTTTCCATAATTTCCTCAATTCACTTTATTTTCAATTTCATCCCCTAAATAATAATAAAATTATTCAAAATTACAAATAAATCATTATATTCATTTTTAATTATAACTAAATTTCCAAAAATTATTTTTAATTATAATTAAGTCCCTAAACTCTTCTTATTTACTAGCTGACCACCAATTTATGCCAATTGTACAAAAATTCCCAAATCATCCAATTTTTCCAAAATTACACTTTGACCACCGAAATCTCAATTCATCAAATTGACTAATTAAACACAGTTGATTACCTCCTATCATGCTGCTAATCATCTCCTCTACCTCTTCACGATCATTTCAAGCTTTGAATTGTCCAATTTAGCCTAGAATTGAGCTCAAACAAAACTTGTCTGGGAAACATTTCTTAGAGAGATAAATCTTTGATTTATTATCGACAAAGGTGTGATTATCAGAGTTCTTGATATGAGGATCTAGCTCTCATCGAGAGTATCCCCTTATGATCAAATTTCACCTCAATTGGTATCATGAGGAGGGAGAATTCAATCAACAAATCTTTCACAGTATTCCCTCTATAAATTCACAATTTAGATGAAGGACGACAACTATTACCTACCTCAAATGCTCAGAGAGGACGGGGCTCGGTTTTGGAGAGTCTTGTGATGGTAAGCCTGAACTTAGGAGCTTCGAGGGTGACCTGAATTCAGCTCGAAAACAAATGCTCAAACTTGGCAGTAGGAGCGACTGTACTGTGGAGGCTCACTGGTGCTTTTCTAGTCAGAAATTGGAGTGGTTCTTCTTCTTCTTCTTCAGGCTTTCGAGGGATGAAGAGAATGAATGGTGGGGAGCTTTTTATATAGAGAGCTTGGGGACTGACCGTTCTATCCGTTCCTCCATTGGTTGGCAATTAACTCTTTGATTTAAGGCATTGTCAAAGAGATTTATTGGTTGTCGAAGTAATGACGACCGTTTGGCCTTTCTCTCTCTTGACTGTCTAAAGGTTTAAGAGGACACTGTGTGCGCATGTGCGAGTTTCGTATGTGTGAGCTGTCACATGGTGCATAGTGATTGGTTGGCTTCACTAATGCAACTTTCTACTCAATATCTTATTCATCCGTTGACTCGTTGATTGGCCACGTGGTGACCTCCCATTGGTCGCTTTGTCACACCCCGGCATAGTTGGGTCAGAGTCCTGTGATCAACCCGCCATCCTTCCTCGACCCATCCTAGCAATCTTACCTCGATGGTTTGAAGAAGGTAAAGGCGTACCAATATACGTTCCCAAAATGTGATAGAAATTTGTAGTGTGGGACGTACCTTGAGGGTTTGAGCCTTCGCTTGGGATTTTAATTACACATGACCCGACTCCTCTTAAGTGTTCTTAAAAGGGATGAAAGGAGGGGAATGCGTATACACTCGGTGAGGGGAAATTTTCTACAACAATCGATTTATCAATTTAATTATTTATTTCATTTTTTCCATGATCCACACAATGTTCATACATCAACCACCCTTTTTATCATAAAAAGGGATCACACCATTGTAGACCAGTCCTCAAATGATCCACTTGTGGATCAGAGCACCTTTACCATCCACTGTGATAGAGGCCCGTGGCATCTACCATGAGTTTGAATGAACATCAATCATTCGACTCTCAAACCCTAGCCATACTCCATGTTTGCTTTGTGGGACGAGACCTCTTTCCCCTCCTTCCTCGGTCTCCATGTGAATGAAGCTCCCGAGCTTTTCGACATATTGGATGACGGACCGCCCTTATGCTTCCTAGGTCATCAAGGAACCCTTGGAACCACCACTACCCCATACCGGCATGTGAAACCCATTCTCTTAGACCAAGGAAAACCAGGAAAAGAACCGATAACTCTCATGAGAAAATCGAGCCACTAAATGAATCTAAAATGGTAAAGAAGGGTTCAAATGGTAAATTGGAAATTTGCAAGTAACCAAAACATCATAAAAATTATGGGGAGGAACCATGAAGTGAATTGGATGAGAAAACTAGACCAATTCAAGGTGAATCGGACATGAACCGGATTGAACCGAGTTGAACCATAGTGAACCGATTTGGATAATTCATTTTCTAGGTGGATTGAAAATCTCAATTTGGAAAATTGAGGCCACCATTGGATAGAAAATGAATTTAGATTAATTTAGAAAATTTTAATTTTTAGAAAACCGGTCAAATCGGACCTGAACCTACCGATTTTCGTCACCGAACCTGTCCTGTCTAGAACAGTGTTATCGTCTTCCTTGGGATGACAACACTGTTCATCAATGCAGAAAATTTTCCTTTTCCGGCGAGGGAATATTTCCTCCAATTTGGACATTTTCTTATGAGGATAAGCTCGACCAGTATGGAAACTGGTAGAGCAGAGGGTCCCCGAGCTCCCTATATAAAGAGCTCCCCTCCATTCATCCTCCACACACCTTAAATCGCCTCCTTCTCCAAAGTGCTTAGTTTTCCGGCAAAGCTCAAACCAGATCTTTGACTTGGGCACTTTTCTCAACCTTAGAAGGCAAACTTAGGTCTAACATACTCCGAAGGAAGTTAGCTACCTAACAAAAACCTCCCCTCAACCCAAGGATCGCCAAAGAAGTATCGGGGGCACTATGATCCAAGTTCTTGATCTGGGAAGTTAGCTCTTGTCCTTAGGGTTCTAGAATCAAGAATTTTAACAATTATTGTCAGGATCATTGGGAATTGTTCAAAGAAATCTATCACTTTCTCTCTCTACGTACAATTTTATGGCGAAGCTCTGTTTGAGTTCGTTTTAGACCCAAATTCTGTAATTCAAAGCTCAATTGGATTGTATGAAAGCATAAAAACTGATTCAAGCCACCAATTTGAGAAATTAACCCCATTTGAATGGCCAATTTGAAGAAATCAATTTCGGACAGTATAAAAGGGGTGAAATAGGGGAAAGAATTTGGGGGAAATTGGGAATTTCAAAAAATTGAATGACCTAAATGCAATTTCTCAAAATTGAAGGTCAATTGGCAATGAGAAAGATTTTTGAGGACCAATTGGTCAATTTTTGGAAGAATTGGGACCAATTGACCATTTTTGGAACTTAGGGGCAAAATAGTAATTTTGTAAAAGTTGGGGACCAATTTGGAAATTTTGAAAAATTTTGAGCCCCATATACCATTTTGAGAAAATTAATGACCCAAAAGGGATAGTAGAAACTCATGGACTTGATTGAAAATAAATGAGCATTTGTGGACCTAAAGTAAAAGATTATGGACTTTAGGGACCTAATTGTAATAAGGTAAAAATAAGGGTATAAATGTAAATATATAGAAATAAAGGGACTATTCATGCCAAGTTGTTCCTTATAAGGATATTCAAACTATGTAGGAATTAATTTAGATAAGGACTTGAGCAAAGGAGCTCGAGCTGGACTTAAAAAGCTTGCTAAGGATGAACACGTCATAGTTATCGAGTGAGTGAGAACTTTATACATTATAGCGGTTGGGATGATGAGCACATTTTAAATTGAAAGAGCACTGTGAGTGGGACTATTCAAACATCATATCCGGTTAGGATGATGAGCACCCTTTTGAAAATTAAGAACCACTTATTGGTTGTGAGTGGGCATATTTGTACATCATACCAGTTGGTATGATGGACACTAATTGAAATAAAATCCACTTATCAATTGTAAGTGGACATATTATCACGCCCCGATCCGGTTTGGTCAGAATCCTGTGAGCAACCTACCACTCCCTTTATTCTAAGAAGAATTTCTCTTCTTCTAAACTGTGAGAAGTCATGCATCCTTTTCACCTAGTTTCCTAAAATAGTATTATACAAAACTTGAGTAATTTAAAAGGCACGCTTGACTTAGGTTTCAGCTTCAGGAAATCCTTTGAGATTTTTGTCTCCTTTCCTGAAATGGGCAAAAGGGAGGGGTGAGTTTCTAAAACTCAGTGAGCGGGTGTTGGAAGTGAGTTTAAAAAATATTTAGTTCAAAAAAAAATCATTCCCAAAGTCATTCACCATTTTCAGAGCCTTTAGTTTAAAAAATAAATGGTACAAACGTTCACTGATGCAGTACGTCGACTGCGCCCACTTGTGGATTGGAGCATCTTTACCGTCTACCTTGATAGAAATTCTTTCACTTCTACCTTGAGTCTGAGCGACACTCTAAGCGCCAGGCCCTCAAGATCAAAATCTCTTTGTGTCCCTATGAGGACGAAGACCTCATCCTGTCCCCACCCGGGTCTCATGCGCAAGAAGCCCAAACACAATTGCTTTAGAAAGCCCAAACACAGTAGCTTCATGAATAATTGTAATGATAAACTGCCCTTACTGCAACCGGGGCGTCCAGTAGCCCTTAGAACCCATAACTACCCCTCTTGGGCATCTTGATGGCCCTGAATTAGAGTGCATGCCCAAACAATAGTTTTCACATAATATCCTTTATCTTCGATGCCAAAGGTCCAATGGCCCTGACACTCAACTTGGCTTATAGTTGTTTGCATGACCGGTCAGTCGACCTAGTCCTGGCGCATTGCCACTAGCTCATCGAGCCTTGTGAGTCCTGACTTTGTACCGTGACAAATCACACAAAATTTCCCTTTTAATTAGAGTTTTCATGGCCCTTTTTACTCATGTTTGTCTACGGACTCTAACCTGTGTCCACTAGCCTTGGGCCCACTTCACAAGTATTTCAAAACTAGGCCCTGAGCCCTATGAGTTCAAAATTGAGGCCCCGACCTGTTGGAGTTGTTCTAGCTCTCGTCAAGGAAGTCTCCAAAAGAGTTTAAGAATTTGCACATGGTTAGAGGAGAATATTTCTGACAAAATTTCTTTTAGCTCAAATGCATTCATTATAACAATCAGGTATGATGATAGAGTGTTTGTCCACTTATAACTGATAAGTGGATTTTATTTCTAATAGTGTCCATCATACCAACTGGGTATGATGTACAAAAGATCCCACTGATAGTAGTTTTTCATTTCCAAAATGGTGCTCACCACCCCAACTGGGCACGATGTATAAATATGCCCACTCACAACCGGTAAGTAGGTTTTTTCCTTTCATAAAAGTGAGCTCATCACCCCAACCAGGTATGACATTTAAAATGTCCCATTCACAACGGTCTTTCAATTTAAAGTGTGCTTATTATCCCAACTGGTATGATGTATAAAGTTCCCACTGACAACTAGTAAGTGGTTCTTAATTTTCAAATGGGTGCTCATCATCCCAATTGGGTATGATGTTTGAAAAGTCCCACTCACCCAATGATTGTGACATGTTCATCCCAGTCAACTTTCCAAGTCCTGCTCGATCTCCTTTGCTCACGTCCTTATCTGAATCTATTGCTACATGGTTTGAGTATCCTTATAAGGAACGACTTGGCATGAATAGCCCCTCTATTTCTATGTATTTACATTTATACCCTTATTTTTGCCTTATTGCAACTAGGTCTCTAAAGTCCATAATCTTCAACTTTAGGTCCCCAAATGCTCAATTATTTTCGATCAAGTCCCCAGGGCTTCCAATATCCCTCTTTGGTCCTTAATTTTCTCAAAATGGTATATGGGGCTCAAAATTTTCAAATTGGTTCCCAACTTTTATAAAATTATTGTTTTTCCCCTAAGTTCCAAAAATGGCCAATTGGTCATAATTCTTTCAAAAATTTACCAATTGGTCCTCCAACATCTTTCTCATTGCCAATTGACCTTAAATTTTGAGAAATTGCATTTAGGTCATTCAATGTTTCAAAATTCCCAATTTCCCCAAAATTCTTCTCCCAATTTCACCCTCTTCTATTGACCGAATTTGATTTCTTCAAACTGGTCATTCAAATGGGGTTAATTTCTCAAATTGGTATCGTGAATTGGTTTCTACACTTCCATGCAATTCAATTGAGTTTTGAATTGTAGAATTTGGGTTCGAAACGAGCTCAAATGGAGCTTCGTCGAAAAACTGTTCGTGGAGAAAGAAAGCTTCAAAAGCATATAGTCGGAGGCACGGTGATTTGAATTCTTGATATGGAAAGTTAACTCTTGTCCTTAGGGTCCTTCTAGAATCAAGCATTTTGACAATTGGTGTTAGGATCAGTGAGAAATTGATCAAAGAAATATGTCACTTTTTCTCTTTAGGACTGAACTGCAATGATGGAGGAGGGTCGAATTGGCTTACCTTTCTCCTATAGAGAGGTTGTGTGATGTCCATGGGGGCTAAGGGAAGGCTCGATTTAGCTGTAGGAGGTCTGAATTGGCCGAATTTAGGTTGGCCAAAATAGGGTAGCTTTAGACCGACAAAGCTGCTTCACTTTTTAATTTCGCCAGCACTTCTCCAACAATTCTTGGGTCAAGGGGAGATTGTTATTAGGTAGATGACTTTCTCTAAAGTTTGCAGGACCCAAGTTTGCCTTCCAAGGTTGAGAAAAGTGCCTAAATCAGAGCTCTAGTTTAAGCTTTGTTGAAATACCAAGCACTTTGGAAGAGGAGGCAATTTGAAGTGTATGGATAATGAATGGATGGGAGCTCTTTATATAGGGAGCTCGGGGACACTCTACTTTAACAATTTCCTTATTGGTTGAGCTTATCCTCATAAGAAAATGCCCAAATTAGAGGGAATATTTCTTTCATTGGAAAAGGAAAGTTTTTCTACATCGATGAATAGTGTTGTTATCCCAAGGGAGATGATCACACTATTCTGGAGTGGACCGGTCCGGTCCGACCGGGTTCAGTGATGAAAATCAACTAGTTTAGGCTTGATTGGACCGATTTTCTAAAAGTTAAAAAGTTCTAAATTAATTTTCTATATAAGGCTGGCCTCAATTTTCCAATTTGAGATTTTCAAGGCACCTAAAAAATAAATTATCCAATTTGGTTAATTATGGTTCAACTCGGTTCAATCCGTTTCAAGTCCGATTCACCATGAACCGGTCTGGTTTTCTCATCCAATTCACTTCATGGTTCCTCCCCATGATTTTTATGACGTCTTGGTTACTTGGAAATTTTCAATTTCCCATTTTAATCCTTTTTTACCATTTTAGGTTCATTTAGTAGCTCAATTTTTTCATGAGAGTTGTCGATTCTTTTCCCGATTTTCCTTGGTCCGAGAGTACGAGTTTCACACGTACGCTCTATCATCATACTCAGTTGGTATAATGAATGCGTTTGAGCTAAAAGAAATTTTGTTTGAAATTTTCTCCCCTAATTGTGTGCAAATGCTTAAACGCTTTGGGAGACTTTCTTGACGACTGCTAGAAAAGCTCCAACAAGTCGGAGGCCTCAATTTTAAACTCATAGGGCTCAAGGCCTTATTTTTGAAAAACTTGTGAAGTGGGCCCAAGGCTAGTGGGCATGGGCTGGAGCCCGTAGACAAAAATGAGTAAAAAGAGCCATGAAAACTCTCATTAAAATGAAAATGTTGTGTGATTTCCCATGTTACCAAGTCAGGACTGACAAGGCTTGATGGGCTAGTGGTAGTGCGCCAGGATTAGGTCTATGGACTAATCAGGTAAACAACTATAGGTCAAGTTGAGTGTCGGGGTCATTGGATCGTCGACACCAAAGATAAAGGATATTATGTGAAAACTATTGTTTGTGCATGCACTCTAATTCATGACCATCAAGGCACCCAAGAGGGGTAGTGATGAGTTCCAAGGGCTATTGGACAACCGGTTGCGATAAGGGCAGTTTGTCATACTAGTTAGTCATGAAGCTATTGTGTTTGGGCTTCCTAAAGCTACTAATTTTGGGCTTCTTATGCATGAGACTGGGGTGTGGACATGATGAGGTCTCCATCCTTATAAGGACACGAAGAGATTTTGAATCTGAGGGCGTCACTCAAACTCACGATAGAAGGGCAGGACTTCTTTCAAGGAGGACGGTAAAGATGCTCCGATCCATAAGTGGGTGCAATTAACGTACTACATTAGGAACGTTTGTACCCTTTTTGATTAATGGTGTGTGTACGTTTGCTATACACCTCCCCAGGAAAGGGGATGTACTAAAAGTGCTAAACACACATAATAAGTGAAAATGGTAAAAAAAAGTCTTTGAAAATGGTGAATGACTTTGGGAATTATTTAAAACTAAATCTTTTTGAAAACTTACTCCCAACACCCACTCATTGAGTTTTAGAAACTCACCCCTCCCTTTTATCCTTTTTAGTAAAGGAGACAAAAACCTCAGAGGATTTTCTTAAGCTGAAACCTAAGTCTAGTTTGCCTTTTAAATTATACAAATTTTGTATAATGTTATTCTAGGAAACTATGTGAAAAGAACGCCTGACTCCTCACGGTTTAGGAGAAGATAAATTCTTCATAGACCAAAGGGAGTGGCGGGTTGCTCACGAAATTCTGACCAAACTAGGTCAGGGCGTGACAGGGCGTCTCGATGGTCCTGCATCTTATGCATGCACAATCAAGAAATTTTTATTCATTTTGGTCGTCATCTTTGGCCCACTAGCACTAAGGGTCCATTAGCTCGGCTTCAGCCTCATGCGAACCAGCTTAACGAGTTCAAAAACCCAGATTCGACTTAGCAGGTATCTAGCCCAACAAGCCCAACGACCTGCTCTTGGCTTAGTGGGTGAAACATGCAATTGTCCATTTTTAAAGTCTTGATAGACTCGTTATTCTCTAATTCTCAATGGGTCTGTTCCCGTGCCCATCAGCTTTGGGCCCACTTGTATCATCTAGTTCAAGTCCTGAAATTTACCCCCAAATAGTTTAAGCAGGATCACCTAGTCAAGGGTGGCTAATTTCAAGAAAACTCTCTTGAATTAAGAGCAAGACCATCATCTTAATCGGAATTGATGCTATAAACTTGCATTGTTCCAATGAGAAGAGACGAAATTTGGTTTACTAGGTGACTGGAAGGGATTAGAAGGTGTCTTAGGGGAGTTGTGAGAGGTCAATTTCAGCAGCAGGAGATTAGTGATGTAACGCCCCAACCCAGTTTGGTCGGATCTCCATGAGCAACTCGCCACTCTCCTGACTTATTAAGGGTTTTCCCCTTCTTTAAACCATGAGGAGTAAGGTGTCCTTTTTAACTATACCTTTCTTGGAATAACATTAATCAAAATTGAATATATTATTATTTCATACATGTAAACCCCGCCTTTTCGAGTTAAGGAAAACCGGGAAAAGAACCGGTCAAACTGAGTAAGAAAATTGAACTGGTTCACGTACTCGATCAATTGGGAATGAGAAATTTGGAAATTTACAACTCCCGGGTGATCCAATGGGTTCAAGATCTTGGAAAAGAACCTTAGGACAAATTAGAAGAGTAAAACCAGACTGGTTTAGATGAACTATATCCAATTAGATTAAATCGGTTTATGAACCGAGTTGGTTCATGAATTGGAACCGATAGAGAAAGGGAAAACATGGAAATTTATGGATCCCTTGTGACCCAAAGAGATTTATAAACCTTGGGAAGGAACCTTAGAACAAAGTGGGAGAGAAAAACTAGACTGGTTCGGGTGAACCGAACCTGAACCGGATTAAACCGATTTAAGAACCGAGTCAGTTTATGAAACAAAATCGATAGAGAGATAGTAAACTGGGAAATTTATGGACCCTAAATGACCTAAAGAGTCACAAAAGTCATGGACATGGACTTGTGAAGGAATTGAAGATGAAAACTGAACTAGTTCAGGTGAACCGGATCCGAATCAGTTTGGACTGGTTTGAAGCATTATTGAACCGAATCTTAAATTCATTTTTCTAGGTGGCTTAAATAATTCAAATTTGAGAGTTATGGCCACCATTGGATAGAAAATGAATTTAGAAATTTTTAGATTATAAAAACTCGGTCGAATGAGGGGTGAACCGACCAGTTTAAGCTTCGAACCTGGTTCGGACTGGTCCGGTCCAGTTCGAAAAAGTGTCATCATCTTCCTCCAGATGACAGCACTGTTCACTCGCTAGAAAATTGAAGTAGCATCGACGGAGAAGAAATGTTTCAGTTCGATATGTTTCAGGCCATCAATGTTTATCATAAAAGTGTCAAACGGATGACCAATGAGTTCCCGAGCTCCCTATATAAAGAGCCCCTCTCCATTCATCCTCTTCACACCTAAAAAGCTCACTCTCTCTCAGTGGCTTAGTTTTTCGGCGAAGCTCGAACCAGAGCTTCGATATAGGGTCTTTTCTGAGCCAAAGAAGGTGAGGTCAGGTTCTTTAGAAATGGGGAGATGTTAGCTACATGCCTATAGTCTCTGTTTGCTTCGAGGGTCGCTGGAGAAGTGTTGGCGTGAGAGAATAATGAAGCAGCTCCGGCGGACCGAAGCTGCCCTATTTCGACCGAGTTGAAATTGGCCATTTTGAGCCCTCCTCAGGCCAAACCAAGCCCGCTCAACACTTCCTCAACCCTCCCACAGCCGAATTAGGACTGAAAGGTAAGACAATTCAGCTCCTCTCTGCAATTTGCAACCAGTGCTAGAGAGAGAACTGACAGAATTTCGATAATGAAATTCTAACTCAATTTGACATCAATTGATGCGATTCTTAATTCTAGGATGAACCTCAAGACGAGAGCTATCTGCCCAGATCGAAAGCTCGGATCACTATGCCCCCGATGGTAAGCTTCCAAAGCTTTCTCTCTCTCGATATTTCATTTTCCGGTGAAGCTTTGTTTGAGCTCGTTCCAGCGTTAAAACTAGCGATTCAAATATCTAAAGAATCGTATGAACATGTAGAAACTCAATTTCAACTTCAATTTCAACAATTGGAAAAGTTTGATCTGTCAATTTGATGAAATCAAATTCGGTTGTGTTAACAAGTTGGAATTGGGGGAAAAATTAGGGATTTTCAAAAATTCGATGGACCAAAATGTAATTTCCTAAAATTGAGGGTCAATTGAGGAATTTTAGAATTTTGGGGGTAAAATTTACCATTTTGTAAAGGAAGGGCAAAATGGTAATTTTGGAAAAGTTGGGAGACCAAATTAGAAATTTGAGAAATTAACCCCCTTTTTGTGAAATGGAATAAATTGAGGTCCTATGATAAATTTTAAAAGTTTCGGGACTCAATTTGAGGAAAAATTGGCATTAGAGACTAAAAGTTATAGAGAAATAACTTTAGAAACCTAATTGCAAATAAATGAAAGTTTGGTTTTTCTCATTCATTGGAATGAATAAAGGCTATTAGGTTGAATGATAATGAACTGAGATGTTCATATCATGTAGGAACACGAAGTACCAGGAATGCCAGCAAGGACAAGCTCGTGTGAATACAAAGAACCGGTCTAGTGGAATTCACTGCATTAACGGGTGAGTGGGTTTATTAACGTCATACCCGGTTGGGATGATGAGCACAAATTAAAGTTAAAAACCACTTACTGGTTGTGAGTGGGATTTTATATTATACCCGGTTAGGGATGATAAGTACCTCAAAATAAAAATCCACTACTAAGTGGTATTTTAAACATCACAACAGGAGAAGTGATATAAAAAACATGCGAAAAAACTACTTGTCGGTTGTAGGTAGATCATACCCGGTTGGTATGATGAAACTTCCTTGAAGGAAGTTGAAAACCCATTCATTGGTTATGAGCGGATATGTCCTTATACCCAGTTGGTATGATGGATAGCTGAAAACATATTTTTGTCGGAAGTGCTCTCCCCTGACTATGTGCCAATACTTAAATGATTGGAGAGACATTCTTGACGGGAGCTCGAATAGCTCTTATAGGCTGAGGGCCTCGGTTTTGAAACTTGGAGGCTAATATGCACGATTTTGAAAATCTTGTACAGTAGGCCCAAAGCCAGTTGGTACGAGCAGGAGCTCGTAAACACACATGAGTTATATTCCATAAAACATTAAATAAAGGAATTGTTTGGCAATGGTACCAAGGTAGGACCGACATACTCAGTCAACTAGCGGTAGTGCAACATGACAGGTCGACGGACCAGTTAAGACAAACAACTGCGGGTTGAGTTAAGGGTCGGGGCCGTTTGACCAGTGGCACCGCAGATTATATGGCATGATAAGAAAATATTGATTGTGCATGCATTGTGATGACAGGACCATCAAGACGGCCAAGAGGGGTAGTCTCTTTGGAAATGACCGGTTCTTTTTCCTAATTTTTCTTATTATTAAAGGATAGGGTTTACAGTATATGTCCTAGGTTGTGCCGGTTGGAGGTTAGCTACTTTAGGCCGCTAGAGTAGCTTCATTGTGCAACTACTCCGGTGCTCCTCAAATTGCTCTCCGGTCGGGCTAAGGGTGTGGCTAGCTGGAGGACTTCTTCCTAGTTCCGTTGCCACCAACCAAAGCTCCTTGGGTTGAGAAAAGGCTTGTCATCGGAGCTCTAGTATGCACTTGTTGGGAAATGGGCTGTTAGTCTTTAGAGGGTGCTTGAGTGGTGTGGAGGCCTAGTGGAAGGGTGCTCTATTTATAGGGAGCTCAACAACTGAAAGGGCTACTAGCTGGTAGTAGTTTCAATGTCTAAATTGCCCTGTTTCATCGACGACAATCGATTTTCTGGAGGTGCAAGATCCAGTCTTCCTCCGATGGTCGCAGATCATCTATTAACCTAAGTTTGAAGATGATTGTCACACCCCGACCCAGTTTGGTCGAATCCCCGTGAGCAACCCACCACTCCCTTTGGTCCATTAAGGGTTTCCCCCTTTTCTAAACCATGGGGAGTAAGGTGTCCTTTTTACCTGTCTTTCCTAGAATAACATTATACAAAACTGAGTATTTTAAAATAGACATACCTGTCTTCTTACTGTTATAATTTAGGAGGGTCTTTAAAAATGGTGTTTCATTGGTTACCTAAAAGGGCTAAAAGGGAGTTGGTGAGTTCTACAACTTAGTGAGCAGGTGTTGGGAATGAGTTTTCAAAATTGTTTTATCCGGATTATGCCAAGGTTATCATTTCATTTAAAAAGGATTTTCCTCAAATTTCAGTTTACAAAACCTTTTTCCATACACATATTTGGTGTGTTTAGTTTTCTTAGCCTATCCCTTTTTCCTTGGGAGGTGTTTAGCAAACAAACACATGCCCTTCATTAGGAAGGGTACACACATTTGTAGGTGCAACCCGTCCACTGCCCCCACTTATGGATAGGAGCTTCTTTACCATCCACTAAGATAGAAGCCTGTCCCCTTCTATCTTGGGCTTGAGTGGATGTTCTCGACATCCGACCCTCATACCCAAATTCTACTCTGTGTCCGTATGAGAACAGATATCTCATCCTGGCCCCACCCTGGTCTCATGTGCAAGAAGCTACTCTAAGCTTCCAGACTAACTGGCACAACGAACTGCCCTTATCTCCACCATGTCGTCGAGTAGCCCTTAGGACCCATCACTACCCCTCTTGGGCGTCTTGATGGTCATGTACCACAAATGCATGCACAAACAACAATTTTCACATATAGCCATTATATTTGGTGCCAATGGTCCAACGACCTCAACCCTCAACCCGACATGCAGCTGCTTGTCTAGGCTGGTTCGTCAACCTAGCCCTGACGCACTACCGCCAGTCTATCGAGTACTGTTGGTCCTGACTCGGTACCATAGCAAAATCACACAACCAATTTCATTAGAAATTTTCATGGCTTTCTTTAATCAAGTTTATTTACAAGATCCTACTCGTGCCAACTAGCCTTGGACCCACTACACGGGTTTTTTCAAAACCGGGCATTTAGCCACATGAGTTCAAAAATTGAGGCTTCTGGCTTATCTAAGCTATTCTAGCTGCCATCAAGAAGCTCTCCCAAATCTCTTAAGCATTGGCACATAGTCAGGGGAGGATACTTCTAACAAAAAAAATTTTCAACTTCATCACACCAATCGGGTGTGACGATATCTTCGCTTACAACCGGTAAGTAGGTTTCTCCTTTCCTCAAGGAAGTTCATCATATCAACTGGGTATGATTATCTCTACTTACAACTAGTAAGTAGGTTTTATCAATTAAAGATGGTACTCTTCATCCCAATCAGGTATGAAGTTAGATAATCCCACTCACCCGATGATCGTGACGTGCTCGTCCCCCGTCGGTTTTCCAAGTCCACGCTAGCTTATTTTCTTTTAGGTGCTCAATTTACTCAAAATTGTGTAAGGGGAAAGTTCTCCAAATTTCCATTTTGGTCCCGAACTTTTCAAAAATTACAATTGTAAACCCCGTCCCTTAAAGACAAGGAAACTGGGAAAAGAGTTGGTCAACCCTGGTGAGAAAATCAAACCAGTTTACGAACCCTAACTGTTAGAGAAAGGGAAAAATGATAAATTTAAAAATCCCGAGTGAACTAAAGAGTCGTAAAAGTCATGGAAAAGAACCTTGGGATGAATTGGAAGAGAAAACCTAACCGGTTCAGGTGAACCAAACCTGAACCGAATTGAACCGGTTTGAACCGATTTGACTTGGATATGCTAAGGAAAAACCGCTTATATACAAAATTCTCCAAGTGTGAGTTCTAGCTGCAGGAGGTAGGGTTCTTAGGACACATAGTGTTTAAAGATGGAGTCAAAGTAGAACTGGTAAATGTGGAAGCCATATCCGATTGGAAGGCACACAGGAATCCTTTGGAGATATAAAGTTTCTTTGGCTTGGCATTATGCTACAAACAATTTGTGTTGGATTTCTCTAAGATAGCTACCCATTTGATTCGACTCACCAAGAAAGGAGTAGAGTATAAATGGGACAAAAGTTGTTAGAAGTCTTTCTTGGAGTTGAGGACTTGTTTGACAACCGCATCAATACTCTCCATTCCTGACCCAAGTCTGGGGGTATACACCATCTATAGTGATGCATCCAAACAAAAACTCAGACGGGTGCTGATATAACAAGGAAAAGTTATCACCTACGCATCACGACAACTTAAGGTGCATGAGAGGAATTACCCTACAAATGACTTGGAATTAGCTACGATAGTGTTCACCTTAAAGATTTGGCGACATTACCTCTACGGGGTTAAGTGTAGGATATACACTGATCACAAGAGTTTTAAGTATTCCTTAACTTAGAAAGAGTTAAATCTCTGCCAGAGGAGATTGCTGGAATTGGTGAAAGACTATGACCTTGTGATAGAGTATCATCCCGGAAAGGAAAATATGGTGGCAGATGCCCTAAGTCGCAAATACTGAACCGAGGTGGCACATATAAAGACAAGTTACTTACCCTTGTTGCAACAGTTGGGAAGAATGGAGGTAGACCTGAAGATGGACAAGAGGGAGAAATACTTGTTGGCTAATGTGGTGGTGAGACCTAGTCCAACTGAGCAAATTAAAGCCCAACAAAAGGCTGATAAGGAAATCCAATCCTATTTGGACCCAGTTAATAGAGGGACGAAACCAAACTATGACTTGCGAGGCAACAAAGTGCTAATCTACAAGGGTAGAGTATGTGTGCCTCAAGATAACAAATTGAAGAGGTTAATTCTAGAAGAGGCATACGATTCTATGTATGCGATGCATCCGGGCAGTACTAAGATGTACCACACCCTCAAACAAGGATATTCATTGAAAGGAATGAAGAGGGATATTGTTGAATATGTAGCCTGATGCTTATCCTATCAGCAGATTAAATCTGAGCATTAAAAACCATCAGGACTATTACAACCCTTGTCAATCCCGGAATGGAAATGGGAGCACATCACCGTGGACTTTGTCACGGGGTTACCTGTGACAAGGAAGGGACGAGATGCAATTTGGATCATAGTGGACAGATTAACCAAGTCCACCCATTTCTTACCAATAAGAGCGACAAATTCAATAGAATAACTGGTCGTCTTATACATGAGAGAGATGGTAAGACTCTATGGTGTCTTAGTGACCATAGTATCGGATAGAGACCCTAGATTTACTTCAAGGTTCTGGCCAAGTTTACAATGTGCCTTGGGAACCAAGCTCCATATGAGTACGACATTTCATCCTCAAACCGATAAACAGTTTGAGCGAATGATCCAAACCTTGGTGGACATGCATACTCATCATGGATAAGTAGTTTTTCCGCATAGTTCTCACATCACTCCAATCAGGTGTGATGTCAAAATTCCACATAGAAGTGATTTTTCATTTTCGATGTGATCATCATCTCAACCGGGTATGATGTGAAATAACCCACTCACCAGATAATCGTAGTGTATTCCTTCTTAGTTGGGTTTTGCCTCCACGCTAGCTTATCCTTGCTGGTGTTCTGATCCTTCATGTTCCTACATGATTTGAGCATCCTTATCTATTAATATTTGGCATGATAACCTTCATTCCCCACTTATAAACGAAAATGCCCAAAACTTTAAATTAATTGCATTTATGTCCCTAAAGTTCCTTTTCCTTGCCTTTAGGTCCCTAATGCTAACTTTTCCTCAAATTGAGTCCCGAAACTTCCAAAATTCACTTCGGGTCCTCAATTTACTGAAAATTGTTTAAGCGGCTCAAGTTTTTCAAATTTCTAATTTGGTCCCTAACTTTTTAAAAAATTACCAATTTGCCCATACTTTACAAAAATGGCAATTTGACTCCAATTATTTTAAAAAATTGACCAATTAGTCCTCCAACATCCTTTTCATGGCCAATTGGCCCTCAATTTTGGGAAATTACAATTTGGTCTCTCAATTTTACGAAATTTCCCCCAATTTTCCCCTTTCAAACTGGCCGAATTTGATTTCATCAAATTGACCATTCAATCGAGGTTAATAGTTGAAATTGAAGGTATAATTGAGTTCCTACTCATCCATACAATTCAATTGAGCTTTGAATTGCATGAATTGAGGCCGAAACAAGCTTGAATGGAGCTTCGCTGAAAAACTGTGTAGAGAGAGAAAGCTTTGAAAGCTTACTGTCGGGGGTGCGGCGGTCCAAGCTTTCGATCGGGGCAGGTAGCTCTCATTCTGAGGTTGCTCCTAGGATTAAGAATTGCAACCATTCATGTCGAATTGAGTGAGAATTTGTTTAGTGAACTTTCAAAGTTTCTTTCTCTAATGCTAATAAGAAATTACAAAGGGGAGCCGAATTGGCTTACCTTCCAGCTCTAATTCGGTCTTCTATGGGCTGTGGGAGTGTTGGGAGAGCTTGGTTTGGCTCGAAGAGGGATGAATTCAACCGAAATAAAGCAACTTCGATTCATCGAAGCTACTTCACTATTTGATTACGTCGACGCTTCTCTAGCAGTCCTAGGATCAAATGGAGTCTGCCATCGAGGAGCTCACATTTACTCGAATCTAAGGAACCTGACCTCACCTTCTAAGGCTTAGAAAAACCTCGATGTTGAAGCTCTAGTTCGAGCTTCATTGGAAAATGGAGTAGTTGAGAGAGAGTGGAGTTTTCAGGTGTGAGAAGAATGAATGGAGAGGATCTCTTTATATAGGGAGCTTAGGGACTCTCCTGCCATCTGTTTGGCACTATAATGACACTCATTGATGTCCTGAAACATCATGAATGGAAACATTTCCTTTCCATTGGCGCTGTTCATTTTTCTGGCGAGTGAACAGTGTTGTCGTCTGGAGGAAGAAGACGACACTAATCCGAATCGGACCGAGGTGGTACGAATTGGGTTCAACACTTAAACTGGTCGGTTCAGGCCCTATTCGATCGAGTTTTTCAAAATTAAAAATTTTTAAATTCATCTAAATTCATTCTCTATCCAATGGTGGCTTCAATTCCCCAATTTGAATATTTTAAGCCACCTAGAAAAATAAATTTAGCAACCAGTTCAATGATGGTTTAAACTTGTCCAAACCGGTTCACATGAACTAATCTAGTTTTCTCTTCCAAATTGCCCCAAAGTCCCAATCCATGGTTTCTAAGACCTTTTGGATCCCCCGGGATTTGTAAATTTACCAATTTACCCATTTTCTAATGGTTGGGGTTTGTGAACCAGTTTAATTTTGTCACTTGGGTTGACCGGTTCTTTCCCCGATTTCCTTGTCTCTAAGGGACAAGGTTTACAAAGTGGCTTCTCTCTCTACTCTTTCTCTCAGCGGACTAAGGTTGAAGATGATGATGTGGTGGGTGTGCCACGTGGTGAGCTATGATTGGTCAATTTTTCTGACATGGCGTTCCAACTTAGTCACCGCGTTAGCCGTTGACCAAACACATGGCAACCCCTCATTGGTACTCGTGTCTGCGTGGCAGGCTGATTGTTGACCGGACACGTGGCATTCTTCTATTAGTTGTCCATGCTTGTATGGTTGTTGGGTGTCATTGATTATTGACTGGTCCAGCCTATTGACTGGCTGGACTGGTGACTGATCTGGATTGTTGATTGGTCAGGTCCAACTGGGTTCATTGATCTGTCCAATTCGACGGTTTTCGGTGACACGAATTCAAAAATCGGCCAGTTCAGGCCCGGTTCGACCAATTTTCTAAAATTTAAAAATTTCTAAATTCATCAAAATTCATTTTCTATCTAATGGTGGCATCAATCTCCCAAATTAACATTTTAAGTCACCTAGAAAAATGAATCATTGAACCGGTTCATTATGGTTCAATCTGGTTCAATCTGGTTCGGGTTTGGTTCACCCCGAACCGGTCCGATTCTCCATCCAATTCACTTCTTGGTTTTTCCCCATGATTTTTATGAATTTTTGGTCACTTGGGATTTTCCAATTTCCCATATTAACCCTTATTTTCTATTTTCGGTTCATTAATTTTCTCAATTTTCTCAAAACCGCTGGTTCTTTCCTTGGTTTCCATGTTATGAGGGGACGAGTTTCACACCTAATGTCCTTTTACATTGACAACATGCTTTTCAAGAGCATTTGAATTTTTTGTAATTAATCTTCCTTCACTAATTTCCTTATTGGGCTTTACCGGTTCCAACTATCAAGTTTCCCATCCACTTCTTAACTTACCAACATACTTGTGGTTTTCCTCTGTTTTGTCATGTCCAATGGCGTCCTTACTTAAGGATTTCTTTTCTCCAGTCCATCCTTACTCGCTCATGACCATTTTACAATTCTTTATTCCGAGTTGATCCCTTTCTGTCTACATATCAATTCCTTTGCTTGGGGAGCTACACATTCAACCTTTGAAATTGAGACTTCCACCTTAGGAGCTACACGTTCAACCTTCTTACCATTCCTTAAAGGTTTCCTTTCTTCATCTCCTTACACACTTTTTATATTGGTGCATATGCTCACCTTTAATCTTTCATTGTCTTTAAATTCCCATTTTGTTCCTTATTCTCTATTCAAGGAACTACCGACTATCAGGTCTTATTTTGTGTACTCCATACTATGCCCCACCGTCCAATCTTAGGCTCCATTAAATGAGCATGGACCATAAGTCTTGATGTCTGTGGTTGTTTCCTTTTATCACCTCTTAATTGAAGACTGTACTTCTCCAAGTTTTTTCGGATATCTTTTCCTTTATTTCCTTATTATGGGTATTTCTCCCATTCCCACTTGTTACGACATTATTTGATGCTATCTTCCTACTTACAGATTTCTTGGGTTTAACTTACTCATTGGGCCCTCATGAGTATGCTTCCCTTGTACTTGGTCTTTTCGCCTCAACCTACATTTCATTTGCGAGCTTACCTTCTTTTCCAAATTCAATTGGGTCCATCGCCTCTTCGTTGGGATATGTACTTTAAACCCCGCCCTTTGGAGTTAAGGAAAACTAGGGAAAGAATCGGGCAAACCGAGTGAGAAAATCGAACCGGTTCACAAATCTCGATCACAGAGAATAGGAAAATTGGGAAATTGACAACTCCTGAGTGACCCAAAGGGTCATAAAAATCTTGGAAAGTGACCTTAGGACAATTTGGGCAAAAAAAACCAGACTGGTTCAGGTTAACCGGATCCGAACTGGTTTGGGCCGGTTTGAACCACTATTGAACCAGATGCTAAATTAATTTTTTTTAGAAAATTCAAATTGGAGAATTGAGGCCACCATTTAATAGATAATGAATTTAGCTGAATTTACAAATATTTAATTTTGAAAAACTTGGTCGAATCGGGCCTGAACTAGCCAGTTTAAGTGTTGAACTCGGTTTGGACTAGTGCAGTACGGTTTGAAATAGTGTCGTCTTCTTCCTTCAAATGACAGCATTTTTCACTTTCCGGAAAATTGAACAGTGCTGACGAAGAAGAAATGTTTTCGTTCAGTACGTTTTAGGCCATTAATGACTATCATTAAGGTGCCAAATGGATGGCCAACGAGTTCCCGAGCTCCCTCTATAAAGAGCCCTGCTCCATTCATCCTTCACACATCTAAAAATCTCACTCTCTCTCAGCTACTCAATTTTTTGATGAAGCTCGGACTAGAGCTCTAACATAGGGTTTTTTCTAACTCAAAGAAGGTGTGGTCGGGTTCCTTAGACTCAGGGAGAAATTAGCTACACGGTGGCAGTCTCCAATTGCTCTGAGGGTCGTCGGAGAAGCACTGGTGTGATCGAACAGTGAAGTAGCTCCAGCGGACGGAAGCTGCCCTATTTCTATCAAACTGAAATCAGCCAATTCGAGCCTTCCTTAGGCCAAACCAAGTTCTCCCAACACCTCCTCAGCCCTCTTACGACCAAATTAGAACCGAAATGTAAGCCAATTTGGCTCCCCTCAATAAATTTCGATCGGTGTTAGAGAGAGAATCGGTAGATTTTTCCTGACCAAATTCTCCCTCATTCTGACATGAATTGAGGTGATTCTTGATTATAGGAGGAACCTTAGGACAAGAGCTACCAGCCTAGATCGAAAGCTAAGACCGTTGCTCCTCTAATGGTAAGCTTTTGAAGCTTTCTCTCTCCATGTTCAGTTTTCCGACGAATCTCCGTTGAGCTCATTCTAGTATCAAATCATGCGATTCAAAGTGCAATTGAATCGTGTGGAGGTGTAGGAACTTAAATCTAACTTCAATTTCAACAATTAACCTCATTTCATCAGTCAATTTGTTGAACTCAAATTCGGCCAAGTTGTAGGGGTGAAATTGGGGGAAAATTTAGGGATTTTGAAAATTCGAGGGACTAAGGTGCAATTTCCTAAAATTGAAAGCCAATTGGGCATGATAAAGATGTTACCAATTGGTTAATTTTTGGGGTGAAATCTACCATTTTTGTAAAGTAGGGGAAAATGGTAATTTTGGAAAAAATTAGGGACCAAATTGGGAATTTGGGAAATTTGAACCCCTTTTTGTAATTTTGAATAAATTGAGGTCCCAAAGTAAAATTTTGAAGTTTCGAGACTCAATTTAGGGAAAAACCGATATTAGGGACTTCAATTTAAAGAAAAAAAACTTTAGGGACATAATTGCAATTAATTGAAAAGTTGGATATTTTATTCATTTGTGATGAATGAAGACTATCAAGCCAAAGGATAATAAATAAGGATGTTCATATTGTGTAGGAACGCGGAGTATCAGGAACGCATGCTAAGACAAAGCTTGCGAGGAGACAAAAGTTGATTAAGAAGGTTTCACGGCATTCACGGGTGAGAGGGATTTTTATATCATACCCGGTTGGGATGATAAGCACCTCAGAAATGAAAACCTACTACTAAGTGAAATTTTAACTATCGCACCCGAATGGAGTGATGAGAAAATTACGTAGAAAAACTACTTATCAGTTGTATGTAGATCATGCCCTATTGATATGATGAACTTTCTCGAAGGAAGTAGAAAGCCTGCTTATCGATTATAAGTGGAGATATCCTCACACACGGTTGGTGTAATGGATAGATGAAAAGAATATTTTGTCGGAAGTGCTTTCCCCTGACTATGTGCCACTACTTAAACTTTTTGGGAGACCTTCTTGACGGGAGCTCGAATAGCTCAGATAGTTCGGAGGCCTCAGTTTTGGAACTTGGGAGCTAATATGCCCGATTTTGAAAATCTTGTACAGTGGGCCCAAGGTCGGTTGGCATGAGGAGGAGTTCATAAACAAACATGAGTTTAAGCCATGAAAAATTTAAATGAATGATATGTTTGGCCATGGTACCAAGACAGGAACGACATACTTGATGGACTAGTAGCAGTGTGACAAGATAGGTGAATGGACCAGTCGAGACAAACAGCTAAAGGTCGAGTTGAGGGTCAGAGCTGTTGGACCAGTGGCACCAAATATTAAATAACTTTTGAGAAAAACTATTATTTTATGCATGCACTGAGGTACGGGACCTTCAAGACGCCCAAAAGGGGTAGTGATGCATCCTAGGGGCTACTGGACATCATGGTGGATATAAGGGCAGATTGTCATACCAACAGTCAAGAAAGCTCGACATAGCTTCATGCGCATGAGACCGAGGTGGGGTCGGGATGAGGTCTCTGTCCTCATACAGACACTGAGTTTCTTTATGGGATTGAGGGTCGGATGTCGCGTACATCCATTCATTCTCAGGGTAGAAGTGGACGGACTTCTATCTAGGTGGCCGGTATAATCTCTCTAATGCCACTAGTGGGTGCAGTGGATGTGCTGCCCTACGAATGTGTGTTCCCTTCATGATGAAGGGCATGTGTTGGTTTATAAACACATTGTTTGTGGTTAATGATGATAAATTGCTATAAAAACCGTGATTTTGACGATGAAATGTTTTAAAGGAAACACGGAGTCTAACACACTCCAATTCAAAAACTATTTTATTGATACTTTATTTTAAAATTTCCCATTCATTGAGTTGTAGAAACTTACCCACCCTTTTTATCCCCTTTTAGGAAATAGAGAAATGACTAGTTATAGCACCGGGCCTTACCCTTTGTCAGGTTTGCTTAATTATCTTGAGCTTGCATTTTTATTTATATATGTTATCCAGGGAACAAGGTTGAGATTTCGCTTGGTTCTTCTTGAATTTAAGAAGGGGGAAACCACTCTTGAAACAAGAGAGTGGCATGTTGATCACGGGGATCCGACCAAACTAGGTTAGGGCGTGACAACTTGAGTGGTATCAAAGTTAAGTTCCCTTGAAACATTATCAAGACTATATAACATAAGAATTAAACAAAAACTACCTACGTTGTAGGAAGCTCTTGGAGATACTAGTATAATAGTGGGTACTTCCCAACCTTTCATTTTAACAATCTCCCTTAAAAGGAAATAAAACCCCAAAATGTATTGCTGCTTTGATAATGAATAAAAAAAATCCAAGTTCTTAAAAATCCAATCTCCCTTAACAATTAGATGTGTTCTCCCCTAACTGTGTGCCAATGCTTAAAAAATTTGGGAGACCTTCTTGACGAGAGCAAGAATAGCTAAGATTGGCCAGAGGCCTCGGTTTTGGAGCTTGGGGGCAAAAATGCCCGGTTTTGGAAAACTTCATACAGTGGACCTTAGGCTAGTTGGCACGAGTAGGAGCTCGTAAAAAAAACATCATGATAAGCAATGAAAACTCTCATTAAAAGTGGAATTTACTGTGTGATTTGCCATGGTACCAAGTCACGAACGACAAGGCTCGATGGACTAGCAGCAGTGCGTTAGGGCTAGGTCGATGGACTAGTTAGTTAAATAGCTGCAGGCCGGGTTGAGTGTTAGGGCCATTCGACCGTAGCCACTAAAGATAAATGGCTTTATGGAAAACTTTGTTTGTTCATGCACTTGAGGTTCAGGACCATCAAGATGGCCAAGAGGGGGTAGTGATGTGTCTTAAAGGCTGTTGGACGACATGGTGGCAAAAAGGGAAAGAGAAGCTACTATGTTTATGTTTCTAGTGGTACCAGTTAGTTATGGAGTTACTGTGTTTGGACTCCACGGAGTTACTGTATTTGAACTCCATGAGGCTACTACATTTGGGGCTTCCTGTAGCTACTGTGTTTGAACTTCATACGCACGAGATCGGGATATGGTCTTTGTCCTCATACGGGCACGTAGTGGCATCCGGGTGTGAGGATCGGGTGTCACGAACATTCACTCATTCCCGTGATAGAAGTGGATGGGCTTCTATCTAGGTGGTTGATAATGTAATCCCCGCTCTTTGTTGTTAATACAAACAGAAAAAAGAACCGGTCAAACCGAGTAAGAAAACCGAACTGGTTTACAAACTCGCTCCTTAAAGAACGGGTAATTTGTGAAATTCACAACTCTCGAGTGACCCAAAGAGTTAATAAAAACCTTGGAAAAGTACCTTAGGACAATTTGGGAGAGAAAAATAGACCAGTTCAGATGAATCGGATCCAAGCCGAATTGAACCGGATTATGAACCGAGTCAGTTTATGAACCAGAACCAATAGAGAAAGGGCAAACTAGGAAATTTATAGATCCTGAGTGACTTGAAGAGTCACAAAAGTCATGAAAAAGGACTTTAGGATGAATTGGAGATGAAAATCAAACTAGTTTAGGTGAATCGGATTTGAACTAGTTTGGACTGGTTTGAACCACTATTGAACCTGATGCTAAATTTATTTTTCTAGGTGACTTAGAAAATTTAAAGTGGAGAATGAGGCCACCATTGGATAGAGAATGATTTTAGATGAATTTATAAATTTTTAATTTTGAAAAACTCAGTTGAGTAGGGCCTCAACCAGCCGGTTTAAGCTTTGAACCCAGTTTGGATCGGTCTGTTCAAAACAGTGTCGTCTTCTTCATTCAGATGACAACACTTTTCACTCACCGAAAAATTGAGCAACACCGGCGAAGATGAAAAGTCTCTGACTAGGGAGTTTCAGGAATGAATGACCGCCATTAAGGCACCAATGGGATGGCCAAGAAGTCTGCGAGCTTCCTATATAAAGAGCCCCTCCTCATTCATCCTCCTCACACCTAAAAACTCCACTCTCTTGCTACTGCTCCATTTTCCAATGAAGCTCAAACTAGAGCGCCGACTTAGGTATTTTTTTGAGCCAAAGATGGTGTGGTCGGGTTCTTTGGATTTGGGGAGAAGTCAGCTACATGCCTGTAGTCTCCATTTGCTCCGAGGATTGTCGGAGAAACACCGACGTGATAGAATAATGAAGCAGCTTTGGCAGACCGAAGCTGCCCTGTTTTGGCCGAGCTGAAAATGGCCAATTCGAGCTCTCCTCAAGCCAAACCATGCCCTCCCAACACCTCTACAGCCTGGTACAACTGAATTAGAATAGAAAGGTAAGCCAATTTGGCTCCCCTTCGTTAATTCCGATCGGTGCTAGAGAGAGAACCAATGGATTTTCACTGACTAAATTCTGCTTCAATTCGGCATCAATTGTTGCGATTCTTGATCCTAGGAGGAACCTCAAGACGAGAGTTATCTGTTGAGATCGAAAGCTTGGACGGCCGCAACTCCGATGGAAAGGTTTCGAAGATTTCTCTCTCTACGTTTAGTTTTCCAGCGAAGCTCTTTTTGAGCTCATTTTGGCATCAAATCATGAGATTCAAAGTGCAATTGAATCGTATGAAGGTGTAGAAACTCCAATCTAACTTCAATTTCAATAATTAAACTCATTTGATCGGTTAATTTTATGAAATCAAATTTGACTGAGTTAGAAGGTTGAAATTGGGGGAAAATTGGGGATTTCGAAAATTGGGAGCAAATAGTGTTTGAATCTTTCCCAAGGAAGGAGAGCCTGGGAAGGCATACATGTTCCAACTAAGAAGTAATGGACTAAGTGACGAAGGATGAGGAGATGAAGTGCACATCGAGGTGAAAGAACCAAGGGAGACACACTAAGAGGACCAGAGGGGAAAGTTAAACCCAAGTAACGGGTAAGTAGAAAATAGCATCAAAAAAGTCATCAGGAAATTTAATGATTGGCACCAGAAAGACCCAACAAATAAGTTTGGAAAGGAAGCGTGGGTAAGGAAAACTAACACAGTTTTGTAAGAAATGTTTCCAAGGCATGAAGGATGATTGGATAACGGTAAAGGTAGTCGAGGAATACTACCCAATGAAAAGAGGGATGAAGTTATACAATCCCTGAAAGATTGTAGAAGTCTAATGGACAGAGACAGGTTCTGGAATATATCATGTCATAAGGGACATTTAAGCACCAACAGTATCAAGTAAAATGTGGCTCAAGTAAGAAAGAGTCAGTTATTAAGCATGATAAGGTCAAACATAATTTTGACCTAAGTTGTAATCAATGACGGATGAAGGAAGTGTCAAATTAGGATGAAGGGATGGTAACATCGGAACTTGTACGTAATGCTTGAAAGAACACCGAGTTAAAGGTTTCGACGATGAAGAGAATAACTAGACAAAGGAATGATTGGACATCTTGGAACTTTCAATCCTAAAATCTTGAGTAACAACATCAAAGGGAAGAATCTTGCCCTAAGTAAAGGGAGATGTGAACTTAGGGATATACCTTTGGATTCACAGGTAAGACATACTAGTTATTATAAAAACTCCATGGAAGGAGTAAACAATGTAAAGGCAAAGAAATTCCTTTAGTGCGTGATTTAAAGTGGGCTAAGTGAAATAACGACCAAAGTATTAACATGTACATGTTGAAATTTAGGGAGTTTATCTTGGAGAGAAAAATACTGATTTAGTTTTGGAGACAAAACTCCTAAAAGGAGGGGAGAGTTTTAAACCCCGCTCTTTGGAGTTAAGGAAAACCGAGAAAAGAACCTGTCAAACCAATTGAGAAAACCGAACTGGTAACAAACTCAGTGCTCAGAGAATGGGCAATTTGGGATATTTACAACTCCTGAGTGACCCAAAGGGTTCATAAAAACCTTGTAAAATGACTTTAGGACAGTTTGGGAGAGAAAACTAGACCGGTTCAGGTGAATTGGATCCAAGTCGGATTGAATCGGTTTATGAACTAAGTTAGTTTATGAACCGAAACCAATAGAGAAAGGCCAAATTGGGAAATTTATGGATCCCGAGTAACTTGAAGAGTCACAAAAGTCATAAAAAAAGGACTTTAGGATGAATTGGAGATGAAAACCAAACCGGTTCAAGTGAACTGGATCCGAACCGGTTTGGACCAGTTTGAACCATATGCTAAATTCATTTTTTTAGGTGGCTTAGAAAATTCAAACTGGAGAATTGAGGCCACCATTGGATAGAGAATTAATTTAGATGAATTTAGAAATTTTTAATTTTGAAAAACTTGGTCGAATCGAGCCTGAACCGACCGGTTTAAACTTTGAACCCGGTTTGATCTAGTTCGAAACAGTTTTCTTCCTTCAGATGACAACATTGTTCACTCGCCGAAAAATTGAGCTCTACTAAGTTGTATTTTAACCATCACACCTGAGAGGAGTGATGTGGAAATTATACAAAAAAACTACTTATTGGCTGTAAGTAGATCATACCTGATTAGTATGATGAACTTCCTATAAGGAAGTAGAAAACTCGCCTAACGGTTATAAGCGGAGATGTCCTCATACCCGATTGGTATGATGAACAAATGAAAAGTTTATTTTATCAGAAGTGTTCTCCCATGACTATGTGCCACTACTTAAACATTTTGGGAGACCTTTTTTACGGGAGCTCAAGCTCAGATAGGTCGGAGACCTCGGTTTTGGAACTTGGGGGCTAAAATGCCTAATTTTGAAAATCTCATACAGTGAGCCCTAAGCCAGTTGGTACGAGCAGGAGCTCATAAACAAACATGAGTTAAATCATGAAAACTTTAAATGAATGATTTGTTTGGCCATGGTACCAAGACATGACTGACATACTCAATGGACTGGTGGTAGTGCGACATGACAAGTTGACGGACCAGTCAAGACAAATAGCTACAAGTCGAGTTAATGGTCGGGGCCGTTGGACCAGTGGCACCACATATTAAATGGCTTATGGGAAAATTTGTTATTTTCTGCATGCACTAAGTTACGGGACCTTCAAAATGCCCAAGAGGGGTTGTGATGTGTCCTAGGGCTACTGGACAACATGGTGGAGATAAGGGCAGTTAGGCATGCCAACAGTCTTGGAAGCTCGGCATAGCTTCATGAGTATGAGACCGGGGTGGGGCCAGGATGAGGTCTCTATCCTCATATGGACACAGTTTTATTTAAGGGATTGAGGGTTGGATGTCGCGTACATCCACTCATTCTTAAGGTAGAAGTGGGCAGGCTTCTATCTAGGTGGCCGGTAAAGTTGCTCCGACGTCGCAAGTGGGTGTAGTGGACGTGCTACCCTACGAATTGTGTTCCTTTATGATGAAGGGCATGTTTTGGTTGATAAATAGACCGATTATGATAGAGGATTGAGAAATGGCTATGAAAAACCAAGATTTTGAGAATGATTTATTTTAAAGAAAATAAGTAGTATGGCACACTCTGATTAAAACATTTTTCTCAAAAGTCAAACTTTAAAAACCCATTAACTGAGTTATTGAACTCACCCCCTCCCTTATATTCCTTTTCAGGTAACCAAGGGAAACCTACCAAAATACCTCCTGTTAGTTATACCTGCAAGACAGGTATGTAAGTTAAAATTTTTATACAGTTTTGATTTATGTTATTTTAGGAAAGGTACATGTTTAAAGGACGCCTTACTCCTCTTGGGATAAAGAAAAGGAAAACCCTTAGTAAACCGGGAGAGTGGCGAGTTGTTCACGAGTATCCGACCAAACCGGGTTAGGGTGTGACATGTAAAGTCGCTCTGATGCCACAAGTGGGTGAAGTGGACGGGCTTCTATCTAGGTGGCTGGTAAAGTCACTCTGACGCCACAAGTGGATGAAGTAGATGGGCTGCCCTGCAAATGTGTGATCCCTTCATGATAAAAGGCGTGTGTTGATTGTTAAACACACTAATTGTGAATAATGCAGAAAATTGGTTTTGAATAACTGGGAATTTAAGGAAGAAATGATCTTAAAGGAAATAAGGAGTCTGTCACACTCGAATTAAAAACTATTTTATAGAAACACATTTTCAAACACCCATTCACTGAGTTGTCGAACTCACCCCCTCCCTTTACCCCTTTCTAGGTAACCGAAGGAAAACCAACTTATAGACCTTCCAATAGCTGAACCTGCAAGACAGGTATGTAGAGTTAATATGTTCAATTTTGATTAATGTTATTCTAAGAAAGGTACAGGTAAAAGAGTGTTTTGCTCCTCACGGTTTAAAGAAGGGGGAAACCCCTCTTGAACCAAGGGAGTGGTGGGTTGTTCATGGGGATCCGACCAAACTAGGTCGAGGCGTGGCAACTTGAGTGGTATTAGAGCATGTTTCCTCAATATGGCCTGGAAACTAGGTTTAACGAGTTAAGGCCCTTTACCCCCGACCTAGCCAGACCTGTAGATGTTTGCCAACGATTCATGGACAGTCTTAATATGGCCATATGGGACCGAATGAGAGTACTAGGACACTCCACAAATTTGGATGATGTCATCAACATGGCCCATGAATGTGAGCTTCCGGTACAAACGAGACGTCGTCGGATAGAACAGACCGGTAGGAAAGAGGAAGGAGGCCAAGACAACCGAGGAGGACAAAAGGAGCTAGGTGGATAGAAATGGGGGACAAGAATGGGGTTCCCTAGGACAATGGAAGGTTATCATACCCAAAGGGAGGGAAGTACAGCCTCACAAAGGAGAAGCCCCTTATTGTTCCAAGTGCCAGAAAAACCATGAAGGGCCATGTCGAATATGCTTCGAATGTAGACAACCTAGTCACTTTGCAAAAAACTGCACAGTCCTTTGGGACAATACACAACGAAGTACACACCGACCACCTCAAGGAAACCCAAGGGCACTAGACAGAGGGCAAGACACCGCTATTACATCGAGGGTCCCAACTAGAGTATACAACCTCACCCAGGAGGAAAACATGGAAGGATCCTAGTGCAGTAGTTAGTACTTACCAGAATTCCTCTGAAAAAATATAGCCAAAAATTGTAATTCATTACCATCATAATAAATAAAAGTTATATTTCCTAGAAAAAAATAAATAAACTTGTGATACAAGTAGGTTAAAATACAAAGGACGTACCCACCAAATTTCAAGGAGGAAATGAGAAAGAATGGCATCTAAGGATGTCATGAAGTGGATTTGAGGTTAGAGTCCTCAAAGATGCATAGAATTCTAGGAAATAAGGGGGAAGAATACTCCCAAGGAAGGAGAAGCATACATGTCCTAACTAAGAGGTAGTGAAACCAGGTGATAAGGAGATGAGCTTGCAAAGGAAGTACATGCTGGGGTGAGAGAATCAAGGGAGGTATGCTAGGATGACCCAAGGAAGTAGATTAAACTCAAGAAATAGGTAAGTAGGAAGATAACATCAAAAGATGTCATGACAAGTAAGAATGGGTGGACTACCCATAATAAGGAAGTAAAGGAAGGAACGTCCAAGAAACCTTGGAGAATTAAGCACTTCAATTAAAAAGTAGTTAAATGGGACAACCACTAACATTAAGGCCGGTTGTGGTCCATGCTCAATTGATGGAACCTAAAGAGAGGATGACTAGACTTAGAGTGGTGTATAAGGAATAAGATCGAGAATTGAAAGTGCCGCAAGTAAAGGATAAGGGGTATGAAGAAGGGAAGGAAGGAAAACTTCAAGGAATGGAAAAGGGTTGAGCATATAGCTCCTAAGGTGAAAGTTTCTACTTTGAAGGACATAGTAGAGAATGAAACTGTAAAAAGAAGACACCCCAAACATAGCCATCGGGGTGTAGACTGAAAGGGACCAACTCGTTAGAAATAATCGTGAAATAGTCATGATCAAGTAAGAGTGAATGAAGGAAAAGGAAAGTACTTGGGTAAAGGATACCACTGGGAATGAGGAAGGATATGAGAAGGGTCAAAATTGGACGAAAAGGAACTAACATCGAAATCTATGAAAATGACTACGTAGCGTTTGAGGAGACACTAAGCTAAGGGTTTTAATGATAAAGAAAATGATTAGACACATGAATAATTGGGTATCTTGGAACTCCCAATCCTGGAATCCTAAGTAAAGAACATCAAGGGGAAGAATCTTGCTCTAAGCAAAGGAGGATGAGAATCTAAAGGTATACCCTTGAACTCTCAAGTAAGATATGCTTAGCTAGGATAAACTCCATGGAATGAGTAAGCAGTGGAGAGGAAAAGAAATTTCTTAAAGTACGTGTTAGAAAGAGGCTAAGTGAAAATGACAAAAAATGTTAGAATATCAAGCAAACCCCAAGTTGACTAAATGAAATTATTCCTGATGCAAAGGTTGCTAATTAAGTTTTGGGGATAAAACTCCTAAAAGGAGGGGAGAGTTGTAAACCATGTCCCTTAAAGACAAGGAAACTAGGGAAAGAACCGGTCAACTCGGGTGAGACAACCAAAATGGTTCATGAAACCCAACCATTAGAAGAAGGGCAACATGGGAAATTTACAAATTCCGAATGACCTAAAGAGTCATAAAAGCCATGGAAAAGGACTTTGGGATGAATTGGAAGTGAAAACCAGACCAATTCTGGTGAATCGGACCTGAACCAGTTTGAACCATTATTGAACCGGTTTCTAAATTCATTTTTCTAGATAGCTTAGAAAATTCAAATTTGAGAATTGAAGATGCAATTGGATAGAGAATGAATTTAGAAATTTTTAATTTTGAAAAACTCGATCGAATCGGGCCTGAACTGATCGGTTTAAACATTGAACCGGGTTTGAACCGGTCTAATCTAGTTCGGAATAGTGTCATCTTCTTCCTTTAGATGACAACACTGTTCACTCATCGAAAAAGTGAACAGTGCCGACGAAGATGAAAGATCTCTATTCATGGCGTTTCAAGCCATGAATGATTGCCATAAAGGCACTAATCGAATGGCCAAGGAGTCCCCAAGCTTCCTATATAAAGAGCTCATCCTCATTCATCCTCCTCACACTTGAAAACTCCTCTCTCTTTATACTGCTCCATTTTTGGTGAGGCTTGAACTAGAGCTCCGACATTTGGGTTTTTTTTAGCCAAAGAAGGTGAGGTCTGGTTACTTAGACTTGGGGAGAAGTCAGCTACCCGACGTTGGTCACCATTCGGTCCGAGAATCGTTAGAGAAGCGTTAGTGTAATCAAACAGTAAAGCAGCCCTAACGGACCGAAGTTATTCTATTATGGCTGAGCTAAAAATGGCCAAATTGAGCCCACCTCAAGCCAAACCAAGCTCTTCCACAACCTTCATACGACTGAATTAGAGCTAAAAGTTAAGCCAATTTGGCTCCCCTCTGTAAATTTCGATCAGTGTTAGAGAGAGATATGACGAAACTTTGATGTCTAAATTCACACTCAATTTGACATGCATTGTTTTAATTCTTAATCCTAGGAGGATCCTTAGTATGAGATCGGATCGTCGCACCTTCAATGGTAAGCTTTCAAAGCTTTCTCTCTCTAAGTGTAGTTTTCTAATGAAGCTCCATTTGAGCTCAATTCGAACCCAAATTACACGAATGAAAGATCCATGTGGAAGTATAGGAACTGATCCATACCTTCAATTTGATCGATTAACCCCGATTGAATGGTCAATTTAATAAAATCAAATTCGACCAGTTTGAAAGGGGGGAGGGAAGTTGGGGATTTCGTAAAATTGAGGGACCAATGTGCAAATTCCCAAAATTGAGGCCAATTGGCCCTAAAAAGGATGTTGGAGGACCAATTGGTCAATTTTTGAAATTTATTGGGGTCAAATTACCATTTTTGTAAATTAAAGGCAAAATGGTAATTTTTGAAAAGTTGGGGACCAAATTAGAAATTTGGGAAACTTGAACCCCTTACGTGATTTTGAATAAATTGAGGACCCAAAGTGAATTTTAGAAGTTTGTGACTCAATTTGGGGAAAAAAGTTTGTATTAGGGACCTAAAGTTAAGGAAAAGGAACTTTAGGGACCTAAATGTAAATAATTGAAAAGTTTGGGCATTTTGTTCATACGTGGGAAATGGAGGCTATTATGCCAAATGTTAATAAACAAAAATGTCCAAATCATGTAGGAACACGAAGGACCGGAATGCTAGCAAGGATAAGCTCACATGGAGGCAAAAAACCGATTTAGAGGAAATAAACTACAAATATCGGGTGAGTGGGATTATTCACATCATACCTGATTGGGATGATAAGTACATCGTTAATGAAAAACTAGATAGATTTAAGTTGAACCAGACCTGAACCGGATTAAACTAGATTGAATCGTGAAGAACCGATTCAAAAATTCATTTTTCTAGGTGACTTAAAAACATCAAGTTAGAAAATTAAAGTTACCATTGGATAGAAAATTAATTTAGATTAATTTAGAAAATTTTAAGTTATTGAAAACTAGTCGAATTGGGCTTGAATCGGTTGATTTTTTATTTTGTATCACCGAACCCAATACGAGTGAATCGGTCAATGGTCTAGCCAGTCAATGGACTGCTTGTCATGTCAGCACCCAGTTAGCACGTGCGACCAATCAACACACGACACGTGGCAAAACGTGCCCAATCGGCCACTCGGTTAGCATCTAAAAGCATCAGACAATTAGAGTGCAACATGTGTACTCGGTCAATGGCCAGACGAAGAAAAGCCATGTCACCCAAGACCAACCAATGAGGGAGCGACATGTGTACTCGGTCAACAATCAATTGAGGATAAGCCTCGTCAACATGGCTGACCAATGAGGTGAAGACATGTGGCAAAGGTGCCACATCAACGACCGACTATGATATTGAAGAAACGATCAAATAATCAAAAGTCGACATGTGGCAGAGCCACATTGAATTGCAATGACCAATTAAAGGCTGAGACGTAGCAATGGCACAGTATGTAAGGAGGGAAAACTAACTTATTTAAATCGGCCAATCAGAAAATACCACGTGTCACAGTTAATAGATGGTCAAATGTGTTCAATAGCCATATTGGAATGAGCGACCTTTGGGAGGTCGCCACGTGGTAGGTCAACGAGTCAATGTTGAGTGAAAAACTGTGTTATCAAATCTAGCCAATCACAGTGCACCACGTGTTAGCTTGTCTAATATAATAAGATATATACTATTTATATTTTTTATATTTCTCGAATCTGTTCTAACTTCTAGGTCTACTAGTGAAACTCCTGACGATGACAAATCTTATAGCTAATTTGCTGGAGTAAGCCTTCTTAGGTTTACTCCAACGTTTTGATCGAAAATAATATAAATTCTATATTTGATACCATATTGAATATTAAAAAATATAATATTATTTATAATAAATTAAATTAGGAATATATAAGATATATTTGAACTATTTTGCAAATATGCACATAATTTATTAATATTGGAATAAGACTAAAATCTTCTAGATTGAAGACAAATTTTCAGTCTCCCAAGCCTTAATTACAACAACTTCTTATGGCCGGAACAATCTCCTCACTTTATGGATAGGCCTCCGGCATATCGGGCACACCTTGCTGTCGCTCTCCATGATCCTGCGAAAGACGTTAACGTGAGTGAGCATTCATTTTCTTGCAATCTAGAAGTTTTTTTATTGTTCTTTCATGCAATTTTGTGATATCATAAACTAGTCACTTTGTGCACCTTTGAGCACAATCATAGCAAGTGGCACAATGCCCACATGGAACGAAGAAGCAGTTCCTCTGATCGTCGTAACATATCACGCATAGCATTGCGTCGTATAGATCCTCCGAGGAGCTGCTAGATCCACCATCATCGTCTTCCTCTCCACTCGTTCTATATGGGAGTCTGGCCTGCTTATGCGGAAATATAGGAGCCGTCTCGGTTACCTCTCTAACAGGCGGTGGCAGTGGATCTTCTATCATGTAGGTCTCGGTCTCACTGTCGCAAACCCCAAGGTACCTCAATATGAGGATTATGAAGAACACTATGAAACCTTCAAAAACATTGTGAATGTAGTCATGAGGCAGTGAAAAACTTGTTACTCCATCTCCTGGGTCAAAGATTTTGCATAGACAATCAATAGTTCCATTGACCAATAGCAAATGTGAAACACGGTAGGAGTTATTATTATTACCAAGAATTGCTACGTAGGTTATGACTCGAGCTACGAATATGACCTCTACGTCCCAGTCCACAGTGTCGCTCTGCAGTACATCAAGTTATGACAGTTGAGTTAAGAGAGCTGCCTAATTCAACGGGTTGAAATAAATATCGCGAGCAAAACTGACAAGGCCTCACATTGTCCGGTGTGGTTAATACTACGTAGTGAGTATAGGGGAATGGAAGCTTGATGCGGCAAGAACTGTCTAATGTCGAACATGTGCTGTTGGCTTTTGTCAGGTCGTACATCCTCGATGAAACATTAACCTTCACGGTCGTTATTATGTTCACAGAGTTCTTGTTCGTGATGCTAACGTAGTACTTACCATCTTTCTCGATGCTGTATTCGGCCTCTCTACCTGTAAAACCAATCTATGAACTGATCAAGTTGAACAAGAATTAATCTCACCTAATGTGCCACTGCACAGCCTATTGCTGTTGAATCTATGAAAACAGAAGATTGGTTACGACAACACAACAGCATAACACTTAATAACACCCACAAGAGCCTAATCTTCTTCGGTGTAGCAGATTGATTACTTACTATTGGTTGGCCTTTTTACAGCCAATGAATTGAGGGAGGATGTAAAACTTGGCATCAGTGTTTCATATTTCTTCTCTCCTGCAAATAGAACATCGTTACATCAAAAAAGTGTATCAAATCAGGCCATAGTATAATCAATTTTAAAAAAACGCAAACCTTTGACCAAAGCAATTTCCACTTGTTCCAAGTGGCTCAACCGAGCTTCCCATTTCATCTGAATCCTCGACCCTTTATTAAGCCACAGAGTGAATCCCTGCAGTCCAAATCCGTCTTAACTAATTATATGGTAATTAAGTTCATGGCTAGATTTGTCTTGATAGGTTCACATATATCATACCTTACTATTGTTTGATCGGACCATCATATCATAATCCCAAACTGTCCAGTTCACCTCCAAGCTTGGCTGTGGCTTTTCCAAGAATCTAGAGAGGACGGCCCCGCTCCGGTTGGCCACTACCCTCAGCTCAACCTGGTCTACAAACACCGAGCTTGCCTCGAACAGCATCGATGAGTTTGGACCGAGCACGGTCCGGGAATTCCGGTAATACGCATATCGTAATATCGTCGATACTGCAGGATGATAACATAATGGAAGATCTGCTCGATTCAGTCGACCGAACCAACATTAAGGACTTGATGATAAAATGTAAGATTTACATGCCACATAGAAAGAGAACAAGGGAGGCGAGGAGTCGTGCCCAGGCGTCTTTCCACCGCCGTGAGTCGCGGTGGTGGGTGGGTCCGGAAAGCATCAATGCAGACCTATACATTGCCCTCTCTCTATTATTGTTCTTCGCCCTCTTTCTGAAGCAAGACGTAAAGAGGAACTGTGTCGAGAATGTGAGGCAGTCGAAATGATGATGAAGAGCTACCGGTCTAAGATTTGCTGGTGGTTATGATGGGAAGGAGGCATGGGAAAGATGGGTGAGAAAGGAGAAGAGAAGACCAGTAGATGGAGATGATTAGATGCATGGGATTGTTCGTTGACGTTGAATGGACCAAGTGTTCGTCTAGAGGCATAGGATTGGCGGGTCTTTGAAATGTGGTATTTTTAAATGTTTGGTATATCATTTGCTTATTTTCCTATGGTATGTATAGTTTAACGGGTTAACTTGCATATTTAGGTCATCTGGATCCACTATTAAAATTCAATGACCGAAAAAAACGTTAAAGTTCTTTCTCCATAGAGATACTAGTTTGGTTGAAATGGAAATGTATATTTTCTTTCATTCGCAAAACAATGAATTTACTTTTGCCTTTTGTTGAATTTTTTTGTCCATAATAATTCACCATTTCTTTTCTTTTTTCTTTCAATATTCTTTCCCTACAACACGGAGCATATTCTACCTGGCTTCATTCTCACAAATCTTATTAAATTTCTTGAATATTTTAAATATTTGTAACATTTCAAAATATTATCCCATACTTTATAAAATATAAAAATATTATTAATTTTTACAAATAAAATAAATTTACATCATATTCGCATAATTATCAATAAACGTACATATTTTTTTTTATGTGAGGTAATGCTACAAGTAAAAGGGGAATTGTGGCTGGGTATAATGTATAGGCAAAATAGATGCATTCAATGAAAGAACGGGTATGAGAATTTATAGTGGCCCGAGCACGAGGTAAGAGAAAGAGGCTGACTGAGAGAACCGCCAGCTGAAGCCGAATGGAGATAGCCTTGCGGCAAGCTGAAAAAAGGCCGAAGCTGAAGAAGATGACCTTGTTGCAGGCTAGATTGCACGAGACACGAGCCTAACGTGAAAAAAATTGCTAAGCATCAGGTGGTCTAGAGAGGGGAAGAAGCCCGCTGAAGAAAACTCTGCTGTAGCTGAGAAGAAGCCCATGTGGAGGGAAGAAAAAAATGCCTAAAAGGTGGAGCCCAGATAAGTTGCTAGGTTGAGGGACTAGACCCAATCTCGATGAAGACCAGGATAATAGTTTTTTTCAAGTAGTGAAACAGAAAACCCTAGAGATCATGTGGTGAAAGAGGTATAGAGAAATCGTGTCGGGTTTTGAAAACCCTAGCGGCGGCCATACGTATTACATCTCCTCTGCACGGGCGTCAGATGGGTGACTAAGGGCAATTAAGGAAGAAACAAATCAAGAAGAAATCGGTGGGAGAAGGTAACACCTTGAGATGAGGCCCATGGAGAGAAGAAGCTCTAATGTTCTTGCATATATTTCATTTCATTTCTTAGTGTGTAGGATCAATATATATGGAAGATATGACGTAATAAAAAAGTATATTTGTCATTCATTATAATAAATTACTCGTATTATATTGAAGTTTCAAAACTTCAATAGCTTCATCCGATAGGTATGTATAAATAGATACATAATAAAAATATTTTTTAGAATATTATTGTGATTATTAGTACTAACCAACTATAGGGCTTATTAGCTCTCCATTCTTTTTCCCAATAGTACAATTGTCCAAACTGTCGAAAACCAATGCTTCCCATCCTTACCTAACAAGCGAAGTTAATTGGAAAAACTTCGTAAACAACCCTAGTTATTCATAGTTTCCCTTCCCAGGTTAGTGTCCATCAATAGCTATTGCCAATGATTTTTTAATCACTTTTTCTTTATTATCCTATTTTATGACGAATCTTAAAACCGAATTAAAAATGACCATATTGTTAGTCTAAATACTCAAATGAATTGTATAAACATGAAAATAAATTAGGGTTGAGTTAGAGCTTATTTCGAACCTTAACATTTAGGTTATGAAGAAATTAAATATTTTAATACTAAAGTGTAATTTTATAAAGTCAATGACAAAAATGTAAATAAAACAAATTAAGATAATTTAAATAAAATGTAGAAATATTTAAGAACCTAAATAAAAAATGAGTAATACATAAGATTAATAAGTAAAGAAGAGAAATAAGGAGGAATAAGAGAATAAAATAAAATAAATGAAAGTTTAACCGTGTAAAAAATTAGTAAGACATAGGGTTAAAAAGTAAAAAAAAAATTAGGTAACTAAATATAAATATTTAAAAACTTACGCAACTAAATGTAAATATTTAAAAATTAAGGATTTAAGTGTAAGTAAGACACTTTTGGGTAACTTTGTAGTTGGAGAAAGTTATGGGGCAAGTGGTAAACTAATATTTTGTAGAGATTTCGATTTGAGTGAACCGAGCCATAAAAATGGGCAAAATCATAAATATGAGAAATATTAAGAAACGATATGAGAAGTACTAATAAAACCTAACTTAAAATACTCAAGCATAATATAATTGGGTATGTGATATCTATAGGTTAAATGACTTAGTTGGTCAAGTTATTGGGAAGTCAATTTAGAACTCATCGTAATAGACAATTCCAAATCAAAGTATAACACCTGAACTTTCGGAACCAAGTCTAGATGGATCGGAAACTGGGATTAGACCGGGAATGAGAACCTAAATCGGGAATGAAATCTTGAACTATGAATAAGTTTCTAATTCGGGAATGGAATCTTGGACCGAAGATAAAAACTGAAACTGAGAATAGAATCTCGAACCGAGGATGAAAACTAGGTTGGGATTGGAAAGTTAAATCAGATCATAACACTATTTTGGAAATGGAAAATGGAACCCGATGCTAGGAATATGGAACCGATCAGATTACCAAGCATGGAAATTAAGAGTCTTGGAAAAAAGCTAGTTTTCGCCCAAACAGGGTTAGGATTCTAGATTAAATTACTTAGGGGACCTGAAAATGGAAAAAATGTAATTTAATTTACAAAAAACAAAAGGAGAAAAAGGAAGTCGGGTTGTATGGATCTGGGTTGGGTCAACCCTAACTCACTTGCACGCGTCCAACCTGTCCAACAGAAAGGTGGTCGCAAACAATCAATAATATTGCTTTAATTGAGGTGATTTTAGACCAAATTGTACGTAACAAATTATAGAGATTAACTAATAACTGAGCTATCAGACCCCTATAGAGTTAATTACATTAACTCCTCCTCAACATATCAAAATTTGGATCTAAAGTGAGAAATCCTAATATTAGAACCTTAACTAATCCCCAATGATAGAATGAGCAATCACCTCTCGTCGGATCACTGAATGGAGTGATCTTGGTGTCAAAATGCTACTTATGGATTCCTATTGAGTTTTGTGGTTGGGTCTCGACGTGTTAGAGGTCAAAGAATGTTGCATGAATGCCATTTTTGCCGACCTAGATCTGAGAAAAAAACTATGTCCACCACTAATAGCATTTCGGGGTCAAATTTGACCACCTTCGACCACCACTCCAGTGACCTTCAGTTCAAAAGTGACTGCCTACCTCCCCTCTACCTCTCTATAGCAAGGGTTGACATATGGCATTGGAAAAATCAGCTACAAAGATCCAATTTCCACATGTAGGTATGTTGGGTTCCGCTTGATCGTAGCTAGTCGACGACCAAATTCTCCTAACTCTGACGACCTCTTGGCCAACCACCGCCACATAATGTTTCACTTAGACCTTAGCTATAAAATGCCTAAGCTTCAACCACCTCTCTGATCACCTCCGATGAGATTTTCTGACAACTCTTAGAGTAGCTCTATTTTTGAAAATAACCAAATTCGGTTGTGTTTGGCCGGGATAATGTCCCCCACTCATTCCATGAGCCAATACGATTACAATGATAGCATTTAGGAGTGATTTAGGAATTTAGAAGTTTATTTAATTAAATTTTAAAGTTTAGGGACTAAAGTGTAAATATGGATAGTTTAGGGGTAAATTTGCAAATATGGAGAAATTTATAGAAAAGTCCCTAAGAATAGCTTAAGGGGCTTAGAGGTGATTTTAAAACAAATGCAAATATCTAAAGTAATTTTTGAGATTATGGGGGCAAAATTGTAAATTTTTGTAAATAAGAGACAAAATGATAATTTTTCTCAAATAGGGGCATAATGGTAATTTATGCCCAAAGGGAGATCAAATAGTTTATTTTGAACTATGGATGGCAAAATAATAAAATTTCCAAATTAAAGATGCAAAAAATGGGACTTTTTGTAAGTAACGAGCAAAATGGTAATTTTGCCCATTTTAGAGACCAACGTGTAATAAATACATTTTTTTGGAAACCAAATGTGTATAAGGGAATTTTAAGGAACTATACAAGAGATTTGAGAAGTATATGGTAAAAAATGAGGAACTTTTGATTAGTAGGGGCAAAATAGTTATTTTCCCACCTTAAGGACCAAAATGAAAAATTTTAATTTTTAGAAAACTAGTAAATTTGGGCATGAACCGACCGATTGAAGTCTTAGGTCGTCAAAATCCGATTAATATGGACTGGTCAACAGTTAGACTAAGTCAACGAATTGGATGTCACGTGGGGGATATGTCAACTTGCTTGACCAATTAGCAAGTGACGCGTGACGAGCGTGCTATGTCAGCCGCACGATTAGCATTTGGAAGTGCTGACCAATTAGGAAGTGACACATGGTGAAAGTCAACAACTGGACTAACCAAAACCCATGTCAGCGGAATGGACCAATCATAAAGTGACACATGGAAGGTGCACCAAGTTAGTAGATGACTAGCACGTCCGAGAGCACCAACCAATAAAAGTTTGACATGTGGCAATCCATGGCAGAAACCTTCATCCAATCTGGAGAGGCCATGTGACATGAGTGCATATTACAGAGAGAAGATTAACATATTTAAATCTGCCAATCAGAGTAAGCCTCGTGGCAAAGCATCAACGATCGAAATCTAGTTAACAGCTACATCAACTTGAGTGGCCAATGGGAGGCTGCTAAGTGGAAAGTCAATGAGTCAAAGGTTGACCAAGTGAAATACCACATCAACAAGCCTGACCAATCACTATGTGCCACGTGGCAGATCACACATGTGAAGCTTGCACGGACGCGCACAATATCATTTTCAACCTTCATCCGATAGCACTATTCACAAAATGAAAAGTGCAATATTGTTTTTTCCAATTCTAATAAGCGAATATTTACTCTTGTAATGGCGATTCCGGAGGAGATATGCTTGACCATTTTGGAAACTAGTAGTGCTATGGGTCCTCAAGCTCCCCATATAAAGAGCTCCTCCCCTCTCATTCTCCTCGCACCTTTAATCTCCAAATTCTCTCTACTACTCACTCTCCCGACGAACTGCATAGAAGAGCTCCCACAAGGGCTTTTTTTTGTGAATGAGAAAGGTCGGCACTAGTCCTAGTAGATTTTAGGGTGAACCAGAAAGAACTATGAAGAACATGTTTAAAGATTGATTTTTCTAGGTGACTTAAAGGTATCAACTTGGGAAATTGAAGACACCACTAGGTGTGAAATGAATTTAGATTAATTTAGAAATTTTTAGATTTTAGAAAACTGGCCGAATCGGGCTTGAACCAGCCGATTTTTGATTTCGGGTCACTGATCTCGGTCTGAATGAATCAATCAATGGTCCAACCAGTCAACAGACCGCGTGCCAAGTCAGCGCCTAGTGAGATGGTGTGACCAATCAGTGAGCGATGTATGGCGAAGCACTCCTAGTTAGCCACTTGGTCAGTGTCTGGAAACACTAACCAATCTGAGCATGATACGTGTACCTAATCAATGGTTAAATCCATGTCAACAATGATCGACCAATAGGAGAGCGACACGTGTCCTTAGTCAATGGTCAACTGAAGAGAAGCCCTGTCAGCCAACTTGACCAATGAGAAGCTAACATGTGGCAAAGGTGCCACGTTAGTAGCCGACTAGGATGTTAGAGAAACGATCGACCAATCAGGGGTCTACACGTAGGAGAGCCACATCTAATGAGCCCAACCAATAAGAGGCGTACGTGGCAGTGACATTGTGCATTAGGAGGAAAATCCGATGTATTTAAATCAGCCAAATAAAGGATGCCACATTGCATGGTTGAATGGCTGACCCAATGCGGTGAGCTGCCAGGTTAGAATGTGCGACCAATGGGAGGTCGCCATGTGTCCAGTCAACAAGTGAAAGGGTGACTCCGATTGTCACGCCCCAACCCGGTTTGGTCAGATCCTCATGATCAACTCAAAAATCTCTCGGTTTATTAAGGGTTTTCCCTTTTTTTGAACTGTGAGGAGAAAGGCGTCCTTTAAACCTGTCCTTTTCCTGGAATAACATTAATTAAAACTACATGAAATTTAAACTTAACATACCGGTCTTACAGGTGTAGTTAACTGGAGGTCTTTAGGTAAGTCTTCCCTTGGTTACCTAAAAATGGGTTTAAGGGAGGGGGTGGGTTCAATGACTCAGTGAATGGGTTTTTAAAACTTAACTTTCAGAAAAATAGTTTGAATTGGAGTGTGCCAGACTCCTTATTTTCTTTGAGACATTTCATCCTCAAAATCTCAATTTTCAAAACCATTATTCCTCATTAACCACAATCGGTGTGTTTAACATTCAACACACACCATTCCTCATGAAGGGATCACACATTCGCAGGGCAGCACGTCCACTGCACCCACTTGTGGTATAGGAGCGACTTTACTGGCCACCTAGATAGAAGCTCGTCCACTTCTACCTTGAGAATGAGTGGATGTATGCAACATCTGACCCTCGATTTTGTAAAGAAATTTCATGTCCGTTTGAGGACAGAGACCTCATACTGACCACACCCCGGTCTCATGCACATGAAGCTACGTCAAGCTTCCCTAACTGCTAAAACAACAAACTACTAGTAGCCCCTAGGACGTATCACTACCCCTCTTGGGTGTCTTGATGATCCCAAACCTTTGTGCATACACAAAACAATATTTTTCCTCATAAGCCATTTAAACTTTGGTGCCATTGGTCCAACGGTCCCGACCCTTAACTCGACTTGCAACTGTTTGTCTCGACTAGTCTATCAACCTGTCTTGTCGCACTACCGCTAGTCCATCAAGTATGTCGGCCCTGTCTTGGTTCCATGGCCAAACACATCATTCATTTAAAATTTTCATGGCTTAAACTCATGTTTGTTTACGAGCTCCTACTCGTGCCAACTGGCCTTGGGCCCAATGTACAAGATTTTTAAAATTTGGGCATTTTAGCCCCCAAGTTCCAAAACCGAGGTCTCGGGCCTATCTGAGCTATTCGAGCTCCCGTCAAGAAGGTCTCTCAAAAAGTTTAATTAGTGGCACACAGTTAGGGTAGAGCACTTTTGACAAAATAATCTTTTCACCTATCCATCACACCAACCAGGTGTGAGGACATCTCCACTTATAACCAATAAGCGGGTTTTCTACTTACAAGAAGTTCATCATACCAACCGGGTATAATCTACTTACAACCGTTAAGTAGTTTTTTCACGTAATTTTCACATCACTCCATCCAGGTATGATGTTTAAAATTCCACTTAGTAGTGGGTTTTCATTACCGAGGTGCTCATCATCTCAACCGGGTATGATGTAAAAATCCCAATCACCTGTCAATGCAGTGAATTCCTCTTAACTAGCTTTTTGTCTCCACACAAGCTTGTTTTGGTTGGCATTCCCGGTATTTCATGTTCCTACATGATTTGAACATCCTTATAGGAGGATGAATGAGGAGGGGCTCTTTATATAGGAAGCTCGAGGACTTCTTGGTTGTCCGATTGGTGCCTTAATGGCGGTCATTCATTGCCTGAAACTCCATGTCAGAGACTTTTCGTCTTCATCGGCGCTGCTCAACTTTTCGGCATGTGAATAGTGTTGTCATCTAAAGGAAAAAGACAATATTATTTTGAATAAGACCGGACCGGTTCGAACCGGGTTCAACGCTTAAATCGACTGGTTTAGGCCCGATTTGACCGAGTTTTTCAAAATTAAAATTTTATAAATTCATCTATATTCATTCTCTATCAAATGGTGGCCTCAATTCTCCAAATTTGAATTTTTTGAGCCACCTAGAAAAATTAATTTAGAAACTAGTTCAATAGTGGTTTAAACCAGTTCAAACCTGTTCAATCTAGTTCAAACTGATTCAATCCAGTTCAGGTCCGGTTCACCTAAACCAGTTTGGTTTTCACCTCCAATTCATCCTAAAGTCCTTTCACATGACTTTGTGACTCTTTAGGTCACTTGGGATCCATAAATTTCCTGTTTTACCCTTTCTCTAATGGTTGGGGTTCCTGAACTGGTTCGATTTTCTCACCCGGGTTGACCGGTTTTTTCCTCGGTTTTCTTATCCTAAAGGAGCAGGGTTAAACCGATGCTGAGTGAGAAACCATGTCAATAAAGCCAGCCAATCACGGTGAGCCACGTGGTTGCTCGAATGTGCAAGGCTCACAAACATGACACGTTGTCGTCTTTTTTTCTAGGAAAACTAGGAGAGAGAAAGAGGGGCAAACTGCTCGGTCTCTAACAATCCAAAAAACTATCTGGTTAGACCGATAACAGGTGAGATTGGGGCCAAGTCTTAGGCTAACTGGTAGCCTTAGTAGTTGCTAAGCTCCCTATATAAAGAGCTCATCCCCATTTGTCCTCCTTATCCCTCAAACGATCGAAGAAGACGAAGTGTTCCATTTCCTGACGAGGCACAAACCAGAGTTCCGACGAGGGTTTTTTTTAAACCCCGTTCCTTTAAAGATAAGAAAATCAGGAAAAGAACCGGTCAATTCAAATGATAAAATCAAGCCAATTAATGAACCTCAACCAGTAAAAAAAGGGTAAAATGAGAAATTGGAGAATCCCAAGTGACTCAAAGAGTCATAAAAATCATATAAAAGAACCATAGAGCAAATTGGAAGAGAAAACCGGATTGGTTCACGATGAACTAGACGTGAACCAGATTAAACCATATTGAACCATATTTGAACTGGTTTCTAAATTTATTTTTATTGGTAGCATAAAATGATCAATTTGGAAAATTGATGCCACCATTGGATAGGAAATGAATTTAGACAAATTTAGAAATTTTTAGATTTGAGAAAACCGGTTGAATCAGGCCTGAACTGATCGATTTTCGCCATTGAACCCGATCGGACCGAAATGGTCCAATTCGAAACAGTGTCATCTTCTTCCTTAGGATGACAACACTGTCCATCGGCTGAAAAACCTTCCATTTTTGGCAAGAGAAAAATTCCTTTGATTAGGACATTTTTCGGGCAAGGATAAGCTCGACCAAAATGGAAATTGGTCGAATAGAGGGCCCTCGAGCTCTCTATATAAAGAGCTACTCTCCATTCATCATCCACACACCTCAAATCACCATTCTCTCTCAAGTTCTCCATTTTCAGTGAAGCTTGAATCAAAGCTCTGACTTGGGCACTTTTCTTAGCCTCAGAAGGCAAGGTCGGGTCCTACAAACTCCGGGGGAAGTTAGCTACCTGACAGCAATCTCCCTTCGACTCGAGGACTGCTAGAGAAGTGCTAATAGAAACAAACAGTGAAGTAGCTTCTCTAGCAGTCCTCGAGGGCCAAATTTAGACCCTCTCCAGCCAAACCAAGCCTCCTCGATGCCCCTATGACCCTCACACGACCTCCAGATAGGTGAAAGGTAAGCCAATTCGGCCCTCCTCCATCGTTGCAAATCGATGTTAGATAGAGAAAGTATCGAATTTAACTTAATAAATTAACCCACATATGGACTTAAATTGTAGCAATTCTTGATTTTAGATGTAACCTTAGATCGAGAGATACATCCCCAGATCTAGAGCTCGAACCGCCGCACTTTCAACGGTAAGCTTTCGAAGCTATCTCTCTCTATCAATAGTTTTTCAATGAATCTCCGTTTGAGCTCATTTTGAACTCAAATGCTGTGATTCAAAGCTTAATTGAATCATATGAAAGTGTAGGAACTAATCCATACCATGAATTGGAATAATTAACTCCGATTGAATGGCCAATTTGAAAAAATCATATTCGGTCAGTATATAGGGGAGAAATTGAGGGGAAATTTTGGGGAAAATTAGGGATTTTGACAATTTGAGGGACCTCCATGCAATTTCTTAAAATTGAAGGCCAATTGGCAATGAGAAATATGTTGGTGGACCAATTGGTCAATTTTTGAAATATTTGGGGCCAAATTACTATTTTTGGAAAGTAGGGGGTAAAATCGTAATTTTTAAAAAATTGGTGACCAAATTTTAAATTTGGAAAACTTGAGCCCATTACAAAATTTTGAGTAAATTAAGGACCCAAAGAGGATATTGGAAACCTTGGGACTCAATTAGGGAAAAATTAGCTTTATGGACCTAAATTTAAGAAAAATGAACTTTATTGACCTAAGTGCAATAAACCAAGAATTTTGAGCCTAGTTGCTCATATGTGAGAAAATGAGGGCTGTCATGCCAAATCTTAATTAATATTGACACCCAAATCATGTTAGACATGAGAGATCGAAATGCCAAAAGGAAAAGCTAGCATGAACTTGGAAGCTGACTGGAGATGAACCCGTCACAGTCAACAGGTGAGTGGGAATATCTAACGTTATACCCGGTTGGGATGATGAGCATTATTTTTAATGGATAAAACCTACTTACCTGTTGTGAGTAGGAAGAAACAAACATCATACCCGGTTGGTATGATGAGTTCCCTTAAGAAAAGGAGAAAATTGCCTACCAATTATAAGTGGATCCATCACCACACCCGGTTGGTATGGTGAGATAAAAATAAAATTTTTGTCATAAGTGCTCTCCACTGACTATGTGATAATGACTTAAAATATTTGGGAGACCTTCTTGATGTGAGTTAGAACAGCTCAAATAGGCTAGGGGCCTCATCTTTTGAACTCAGGGCTAAATGCCTAGTTTTGGAAAACACGTGCAGTGGGCCCAAGGCTAGTGGGCACGAGAAGGAGCTCGTAAACAAATTTGATTAGGAAGAGCAATGAAAACTCCTAACTAAAATGGAATGGATTGTGTGTTGCTCCACGATACCAAGTTATGATGGAAAATGCTTGACTGACTGGCGGCAGTGCGTTAGGGCCAGGTCGACGGACCGACCTAAACAAACATTTATATGTCAGATTGAGCGTCGGGGCCATTGGACCGTTGGCACAAAAGAAGATGGATAACTATATGAAAACTATTGTTTGCGCATGCACTCATGGATTCGGGACCATCAAAGTAAACCCCGTCCTTTGATAATGAGAAAACCAGGGAAAGAACCGGTCAGTTCGAATTTTAAAACCGAATCGGTCTACAAGCTCGATTTTTAGGACAGAGCAAATTGAGAATTTACAACTCCCATGTGGCTCAAATAAATCTTGGAAAAGAACCTTAGGACAAATTGGGGAAGAAAAATTGGACCAGTTCAAGTGAATTGGGTCAGAATCGGATAGAATTGGTTTATGAACCAAATCAACTCATGAACTAGAATCGATAGGGAGAGGGTAGACTGGTTAATTTATTGATTACAAGTGACCCAAATAGTCCTAAAAGTCATGGAAATGGACTTGAGGAGGAATTAAAGATGAAAATCAAACTAGTTTAGGTGAACCGGATCTGAACTAGGTTGGACTAGTTTGAACTACTATTGAACTAGATTCTAAATTCATTTTTCTAGGTGGCTTAAAGAATTCAAATTCGAGATTTGAAGCCACCATTAGATAGAAAATGAATTTAGAAATTTTTAGATTTGAAAAATTCGGTCAAATGAGGGGTGAACCGGCCAGTTTAAGCTTTGAACATGTTCAGACCGGTCCGGTCAGGTTCGGAACAATGTCGTCTTCTTCCTTTAGATGACAACAATATTCACTCGCCAGAAAATCAAAGCAGCATCGGCAAAGAAGAAACGTCTTCGTTCAATACGTTTTAGGCCATCAATTTCTATCATAAAGGTGCCAAACGGACGACCGACGAGTCCCTAAGCTCCTTATATAAAGAGCCCCTCTCCATTCATCCTCTCCACACCTAAAAAGCTCACTCTCTCTCATTTGCTTAGTTTTCCTTTGATAATGAGAAAACCGGGGAAAGAACCAGTCAGTTCGAATTTTAAAACCGAATCGATCTACAAGCTCGATTTTTAGGAAATGAGCAAATTGAGAATTTACAACTCCCATATGACTCAAAATGGTTCATAAATCTTGGAAAAGAACCTTAGGATGAATTGGGGAAGAAAAACTAGACCGGTTCAAGTGAATCGGGTCTGAACCGGATAGAACCGATTTATGAACCGAATCGACTTATGAATCGGAATCGATAGAGAGAGGGTAGACCGGAAAATTTATGGATCCCAAGTGACCCAAAGAGTACTAAAAGTCATGGAAATGGACTTGAGGAGGAATTGGAGATGAAAACTAAACTGGTTCAGGAGAACCGATCCAAACCGGTTTGGACCGGTTTGAACTACTATTGAACCAGATTCTAAATTCAATTTTCTAGGTGGCTTAAAGAATTCAAATTCAAGATTAGAAGCCACCATTAGATAGAAAATGAATTTAGATGAATTTAGAAATTTTTATATTTGAAAATTTTGGTCAAATGAGGGGTGAACTAGCTGGTTTAAGCTTTGAACCCGGTTCGAACCGGTCCACTCGCTGAAAAATTGAAGCAGCGCCGGCGAAGAAGAAATGTCTCTGTTTAATATGTTTCAGGCCATCAATTTCCATCATAAAGGTGCCAAACGGAAGGCCGACGAGTGCCCGAGCTTTCTATATAATGAGCCCCCTCCATTCATCCTCTTCACACTTGAAAAGCTCACTTTCTCTCAGTTGCTTAGTTTTCTGGTGAAGCTTGAACTAGAGCTCCGATATAGGGTCATTTCTGAGCCAAAGATGGCAAGGTTGGGTTCCTTAGAACTGGGGAGAAGTCAGCTACATGGTGGTGACATCCATTCGTTCCGAGAGTCACCGGAGAAGCGCCAGAATGATCAAATAGTGATGCAGCTCCGGCGGACCGAAGCTGCCCTATTTCAGCTGAGTTGAAATTGGCCAATTCGAGCCCTCCTCATGCCAAACCAAGCTCTCCCAACACCTCCTTAGCCCTCCAATAGCCGAATTAGAATGAAAAGGTAAGCCAATTCGACTCCCCTCTATAATTTCCGACCAGTGCTAGAGAGAGAACCAACAAAATTTTGATGATAGAATTCTTACCCAATTTAGCATCAATTGATGTAATTCTTGATCCTAGGAAGAACCTTGGAAGGAGAGGTAGCTGCCCAGATTGGAAGCTCAGACCACCGCACCCACAACGGTGAGCAATTGAAGCTTTCTCTCTTTATGTTTTGTTTTTCGCCGAAGCTCCATTTGAGCTCGTTTCGACATTAAAACTTGTGATTCAAAGTGAAATTGAATCGTATGAAGATGTAGAAACTAAAATTTATCTTCAATTTTAACAATTATAAGTGTTTGATTGGTCAATTTGATGAAATCAAATTCGACTGTGTTAAGAAGTTAAAATTGGGGGAAAATTGTGGATTTTCAAAAATTCGAGGGACTAAAATGTAATTTTATAAAATTGAGGGTCAATTGGGCATGATAAGAGTGTTAGGTGACCAATTAAGCCTATTTTAGAATTTTTGGGGTAAAACTTACCATTTTTCTAAAGGAAGGGAAAAATGGTAATTTTGGGAAAATTGAGGGTCAAATTGAGAATTTGGGAAACTTCAACCCTTTTTTTTGAAATTGAATAAATTGATGTACCAATGGGAATTTTAAAAGTTTTGGGACTCAATGTGGGAAAAAACCGTCAATTGGGGCCCAAAGTAAAGGAAAAATAACTTTAGGGACCAAATTGTAAATATTTGAAAAGTTGAGAATTTATTCATTTATAATGAATGAAGTTGATCAAGCCAAATGATAATGAACAACAATGTTCATTTTGTGTAGGAATACGAGACATTAGGAACACCAATTGAGATTAAGCTCGCAAGGGACGAAAACCAACTAAGAAAAATTTCATTGCACGATCGGATGAGTGAGATTTTTATATCATACTCTATTTTTAGGAAACTATTTTTCATCGAATTAAATTTTTTTAAAACTCATTCACTGAGTTTTAGAAACTCACCCCTCTTTTTATCACTTTTTAGGAATTAGTAAAAATGATTAGGGATAACACCAAGCCTTACCCTTAGTGAGGTATGATTAATTTCTCTTAAGCTTGCATTTTATTTTATCTATGTCTTTTCAGGGAATAAGGTTGAAAATATGCCTGGCTCCACTTGAGTTAAAGAAGGAGGAAACTCCTCTTGAACCAAGAGAGCGGTGGGTTGTTCACGGGGATCCAACCAAACTGCATCAGGGCATGACATAAGGGCATTTTGTCATGCCAGTTAGTCATGAAGCTCTGGGATCTTCTTGCGCATGTGACCGAGGCGGGGTCAGTATGAGGTCTCCGTCCTCATACGAACATGAAGTGGCATTCGGGACTAAGGGTCGGATGTTTGGGACATCCACTCAGACTCAGGGTAGAAGTGGACGGGCTTCTATTAGGGTGGACAGCAAAGTCATCTTGATCCTCAAGTGGGTGCAGTCTGGGATTGTCCTACAAATGTGTGTACTCTTCTTGATGAAGGGCATGTGTTTGTTTGCTAAACGCTTCCTAGGGCAAGAGGATGGGCTAAGAGAGTGAAACACACCTACTATGAGAATGGAAAAAAAGTTTTATTGAATTGAAGAAACACTTTTTAAAGGAAATGTTAATCTTGGCATGGTTTGGATAAACTAAAGTTATTTTGAAACTCACTTCCAACACCTGCTCACTGAGTTGTAGAACTCACCCCCTCCCTTTATCCATTTTTAGGTAACAAAGGAAAACTGCCTTAATGACCCTCATGTAGTTGAACTATAATATAGGTATGATTATTTTAATATATTCTGTTTTATATAATGCTATTCTAGGAAAAACAGGAAAAAGGACGCATTACTTCTCGCAGTTTAGAAGAGGGTGAAACCCTTCATATACAAAAGGGAGTGGCGGGTCGCTCATGGGGATCCGACTAAACCAGGTTGGGGCATGACAACTTGATTGGTATCAAAGCTTATTTCCTTGAATATATTTTCAACACTATATAACGTAGTAACTAAGAGGAATAAGTTTTAAAATTTACAGATGGCTCCCAAAAGAGGAACAAATTGAACTAGAGCCACAATCATTGACACTGCCCAACACCCCATCCTTGTGAAAACTTCCTCAAAAGCCCAGATAAGTCCACCTGGACTAAGCTTGGAGCATCAGAGGCTGTACGAAGTGTTCACCCGAGTGTTTGGATGACCCAACCTCACCCCTAAGTTTGACACTAACTCTCGAGCTGAGCATGAGGAAGTACAATCCCATCCTCTTCTACTAACATTCCTCCTCTAGTTGACATCCCTAAATACCTCAAAACCCTCCATCAACTGGGATGTAAGCCCTTCCTAGGGGAGAAGGATACTGAAGCTGCTATGGATTGGTTGGCCAGCATCAAGAAACTCATGGGGATAGTCAGGATTTCACCAGAGGATATGATAATCTTGACAGAGTTTTTCCTGGAAGCCAACATAAAAAGATAGTGGGATAACGTCAGAAGTCTACATACCACCACCCCCACCTAGGAGCAATTCGAGGAGAGGTATACGGAGGAATACCTAGCTCTGCACCTGATCAACGTAAAGAAGCAAGACTTCCTCTGACTCTGACAAATGCTTAACTCTTTCTCGGAGTATGAAAATAAGTTTCACGTGTGAAGACCCCTTGCCCTCAACCTAGCCAAACCTGTAGATATTTTCCAAGTTTCATGAACAGTCTTAACATGGACATACGAGACTGGATGGGAGTGCTAGGATGCCCCACGGATATGGCTGCCATAATCACTATGGCCTCGGTTTAGTTATTCAAATAGGTTGTCAATCCGTGGAAGTGGATACTTATTCTTTATGGTGATCTGGTTCAACTTCTGATAATCTATACACAACTTCATACTCCCATTATTTTTTCTTTACAAATAGTACTGGTGCACCCCATGGACACTGGCTAGGGCGTATGAAACCCTTCCCCAATAACTCGTCCAACTGATCCTTTAATTTTGCTAGAGCCATGCGATAACAGGCTTAGGATATGGGGTGTGTTCTAGGGATTACCTCTATGGTAAATTCTAGTTGTCTGCTTGGGGGTAACCCTGGTAATTCTTTAGGAAATACATCCGGAAAGTGTTCCACCACTGGGATGCCCTTTAGTCCTTTCTCCTCCGACTTCTAATGGATGACCATTGCGAGGAAAGCTTGGCAACCCTTCTATATCATCTTTTGTGCTTTTATATGAGACACTAAGTGCATCTCTCCCTTCCTCATGTTTCCTTGAAAACGCAGTACTAGTGCCTTGGAAGTGTGGAAAGTTATCACTTTCTTCTCACAGTCCACCTTAGCTTTGTGGGTACTTAACCAATCCATTCTCGGTATTATTTCTACCTCCCTTAGAGGTAATGAGATCAAATCTGCCATTAGTTTTACTCCTTCAATCAAAATATCACATCCCTTTAATTGTTTATCCCTATTCAGTCCTTCTCCAAACGGTGTGAGGATGTTGAAACTTTGTTCTAGGGAGGTAAGTTCTAGGGGAAGACCTGTAACTATATCCTCCTTGATAAATGATCTCTCTGCTCCTGAGTTAAAGAGAGCGTAGACTTTCCTCCGCCATAATTGTAGGTACCTTGATCGAAGAAATGCACATTTTTAGAGAAGGGAAATTTTGAAATTCTTTATTAAATAGTATCGAATTGCAGGTTTTGTCTAATTTTGGTTAGAGAGGTTTGGGAAGTACCCACTACAATACAAGTGTCTTTTCTGGCCACTTCTTGGATGAGGTTGTATACTCTAGCTAGTACCCTTGTCATGGTATCCTTCCTTGGAGTCCTTGGGTTCCCTTGGGATGGTCCAACTGTGTTTTGTTGCTTATTCTCCCTAAGAGTGAGGCATTCTCTTGCAAAGTTCCCCACTTTTCCACATCCAAAATAGGATAAGCATGCTCCCTCGTGGTACCTCCGACATCTAGGACAGTGAGGGCTCCCTTGTAGTATTGTGGGCATCACCTCCCTTTGAGGTTGTTGCGCGTACTTCCTCCTTTGGATACCCACCTTGTTTCCCCACTTAGGGCCACTTTGCTCCTTCCATCCCCTATGGCAGCCTTAGCCTTTATCTTCCTTTCGGTTGGCCTACTCCATCCGGCGGTGTCGAGTTTGCACCAAACGCTCGCTTACTTCTCCAAGATAGACCACTGGTCAGGATACCACCAGCTCAGGATCCGAGAGTGAGATATCCCTAAGACTGCCTTTTGGTCCCGGTACAAACAATATGAATTTAGGTTGATGCCTTTTGGCCTGACGAATGCCCATGCAACCTTTATGGACTTGATGAACTGATTGTTCCAAACTCCCTTGGACAAGTTCGTGATTGTGTTTATAGATGACATACTCATATACTCACGAACCATGCTTGAGCACAAGGAACATCTAACTATCACCTTGGAGATGCTACAAAATAATCGTTTATATGCGAAATTCTCCAAGTGTGAGTTCTAGTTGCAAGAGGTATGGTTCTTAGGGCACATAGTGTCCAAAGATGGAGCCAAAGTAGGTCCGGCAAAGGTAGATGCCATATTTGATTGGAAGGCATCCAAGAACCCCTCCGAAATACGCATCTTCATTGGATTAGTAGGGTACTACCGACAGTTTGTGCATGACTTCTCTAAGATATCAGCCCCTTTGACCCATCTCACCAGGAAGGGAGTGGAGTATAAGTGGTATGAAAACTATCAGAAATCCTTCTTGGAGTTGAAGACCCATTAACAACATCGCCCAAACTCAATCTACCTGACCCAAGTACAAAGGACTATACAGTTTATAGTGATGCATTCGGACAAGGACTTGGATGTGTATTAATGCAACAAGAAAAGGTCATCGCCTACGCCTCACAACAACTAAAGATACATGGGAGGAACTACCCTACACACGACTTAGAGCTAGCTGCAATAGTGTTCGCCCTCAATATTTTGTAACACTACCTATACAGGGTTAAGTGTAGGATATATATATAGATCACAAGAGTCTTAAGCACTTCCTAACTCAAAGGGAGTTGAATCTCCGCTAGAGGAGATGGCTGGAGTTGCTAAAGTACTACGACATTATGATAGAATGCCACCCCGTGAAGGCCAATATGGTGGCAGACGCTCTAAGTCGCAATTATCAAACTGAGGTGGCACAAATAAAGACAAGCTACATGCCCTTATTGTAGCAATTGGGAAGAATGGAAGTAGACCTTAAAGTAGACAAAGAAGAAAGATGCCTAGTGGCTAACATAGTAGTAAGACCCAACCTAATGGAACAAATCAAGGTCCATCAAAAAGGGGAAAAGGAACTCCAGGCCTATTTGGACCCGGTCAATGAGGGGACAAACCCAGACTACAACCTTCGAGGTGATGGATTACTGACCTATAAAGGTAGGGTGTGTGTGCCTCAAGACAAGGAACTGAAGAGATTTGTATTGGAACAGGCACATGACTATGTCTTTGTGATGCATCCGGGTAGTACCAAGATGTATTGCGTCCTCAAACAAGGTTATTGGTAGAAAGGGATGAAGAGGGAAATCATGGAGTATGTAGCATGATGTTTATCCTATCAGCAGATCAAAGTTGAGCATCAGAAACCCTCAGGGCTGCTACAACCCCTACTAATTCCCGAATGGAAATGGGAACATACCACTATGGATTTCGTCACAGGACTATCAGTGAATAGAAAAGGGCAAGACGCAATTTGGGTCATTGTGGATAGGCTAACCAAGTCCACCCACTTCTTACCAATAAGATGGACCAATTCCATGGAACAACTAGCTATTGTATACATAGGGGAGATTGTGAGACTCCATGGCGTTCCAAAAAGCATATTGTTGGATAGGGACCCTAGGTTTACCTAAAGGTACTGGCCTAGTCTACAAAGTGCCTTGGGAACCAAGCTTTACATGAGTACGACATTTCATCCTCAAACCGATGGACAGTCTGAGTGGACAATCCAAACCCTAAAGGATATGCTACGAGCATGAGTACTCACCATGAACAAGGGTTGGGAGGAATACTTGTGTTTTACGGAGTTTCCCTATAATAATAGTTACCAATCCAATATTTAAATGACTACTTATGAGGCCCTTTATGGATGACCATGCCGTACCCCCATATTTTGGAAAGAGGTGGGAAAAAGGAAGCTCGAAAGGGTTGAGCTAATAGAAGATGCCATAGAGAAAATAAAGATTATATGGAGTCGACTTAAGGTAACTTAGTACAGGCAAAAGAGCTATGCAGATCATTAGAGAAGGGACTTGGAGTTTGGTTTGGGAGACCAAGAATTTCTCAAGGTATCCCCATGGAGGAGAATACTTAGGTTCCAACAATGGGGGAAGTTGAAACCTAGGTACATTAATCCCTACACCATAATCTAAAGGATAGGGTCAGTGGCTTATATACTGGAACTACCTCTTGACTTAAAAAGAATATAAGACGTATTCAACGTCTCGATACTCCGGAAGTACCAGCCCAATACCAGTCATGTGTAGGATCGACCACCACCCAAGTTAGAAGAGAACCTGACCTATCAAGCGAAACTAGTGCAAATCATCGACCGGTGAGACACGAACTTAAGGAACAAGAAGATTCCCATGGTTAAGGTTTTTTGGTAGAATGGACCAGTACAAGAGGAGACATGGGAAACTGAGAGTGCTATGAGGGATGGGTACCCCCAATTGTTTGGGATGTAAATTTTTTGGGGGACAAAACCCATAAAAGGAGGTGAGAGTTGTAAACCCCATTCCTTTAAAGATAAGAAAACATGGATAAGAACTGGTCGATTCAAAAGAGAAAATCAAGCCAGTTAACAAACCGAAACCGGTAAAGAAAGGGTAAAATGGAAAATTGGAAAATCCCAATTGACTCAAAGAGTCATAAAAATCATGGAAAAGAACCATAGAGCAAATTGGAAGAGAAAACCAGTCCGGTTCAGGGTGAACCGAACCTGAATAAGATTAAACCAGCTTGAACCATACATGAACCAGTTTCTAAATTCATTTTTCTTGGTGGCTTAAAATGATTAATTTGGAAAATTGAAGCCACCATTGAATAGAAAATTAATTTAGATGAATTTAAAAAATTTTATATTTGAGAATACACGTTGAATCGGGCCTGATCCGACCAATTTTTGCCATTTAACTCGGTCGGACTGGAATGGTCCAATTCATAATAGTGTCGTCTTCTTCTTCAGGATGACAACACTGTTCATCGGCTATGGGTGAGGATATGCTCGACCCATTTATGGCGAGAGGAATATTCCCCCGACTAGGGAATTTTTGGGTGAGGATATGCTCGACCAAAATGGAAACTAGTCGGGCATAGGGTCCCGAAGCTTCCGATATAAAGAGCTCCTCTCCATTTATCCTCTACACACCTCAAATTGCCATGTTCTCTCAAGTGCTCCATTTTTCGGTAAAGCTTGAACCAGAGCTCCAACTTGGGCACTTTTCTTAGCCATAAAAGGCAAGGTCGGGTCCTACATACTTCGGGGAAATCAGCTACTTGACAACAATCTTCCTTCGACCCGAGGACCATCGAAGAAGTGCCAACGGAATCAAACAGTGAAGTAGCTCCGACGGACCGAAGCTGCCCTATTTTGGCAGAACTGAATTTGGCCAAATTCAAAACCCCTCCAGCCAAACCATGCCTCTGCCACACCTCCACGAACTCCACAAAGGTGAAAGGTAAGCCAATTCGGCCATCCTCCGTCGTTGCAGATTGGTATTAGAGAGAGAGAGTGCCAAATTTCGCTGATAAAATTCACCATCATATGGACTTCAATTATAGCAATTGTTAACCCTAGATGGATCCTAAGGACATGAGCTACCTCCTCAAATCGAGAGCTCGGACTGCCACACCTTCGACGGTAAGTTTTCGAAGCTCCCTCTCTCCACGAACAATTTTCCAGCGAAGCTCCATTTGAGCTTATTTCAAACTCAAATGCTGTGATTGAAACCTCAATTGAATTGTATGGAAGTGTAGAAATTGATCCATACCATCAACTGGAACAATTAACCCCGATTGAATGGCCAATTTGAAGAAATCAAATTTGTTCAGTATAAAGGGGAGAAATTGGGTGAAAATTTTGAAGAAAATTGTGGATTTCAAAAAATTGAGAGACCTCCATGCAATATCTCAAAACTGAGGCCAATTAGCAATGAGAAAGATGTTGGGGGACCAATTGGTTAGTTTTCAAAATATTTGGGGGCAAATTGCTATTTTTGGAAAGTTGGGGCAAAATTGTAATTTTTGAAAAATTGGGGACCAATTTGGAAATTTAGAAAACTTGAGCCACTTTCACAATTTTGAGTAAACTAAGGATCTAAAGAGGATATTGTAAACCTTGGGACTCAATTTGGGAAAAAATAACATTAGGGATCTAAAGTTAAGAAACATGAACTTTAGGGATCTAAGTGCAATAAACCAAGAACTTTGAGCCTAGTCGCTCATCCGTGAGAAAACAAAGGCTATCATGCCAAACCTTAATTGATAATGATACCCAAATCGTATAGGGACACAAGAGATTGGAATGCCAGCAATGAAAAGCTAGCGTGGACTTGGAAGTTGATTGGGGACGAATCCATCATAGTTAACGAGTTAGTGGGATTATCTAACGTCATATCCGGTTGGGATGATGAGCATTATTTTTACTGGATAAAACCAACTTACCAGTTGTGTGTAGGAAGAAACAAACATCATACCTGATTAGTATGATGAGTTCACTTAAGGAAAGGAGAAAACCGCATACTGATTGTAAGCGGATCCATCACCACACCAGGTTGGTGTGGTGAGATAAAAATAAAATTTTTATCAGAAGTGATCTCTCCTGACTGTGTGACAACTGCTTAAAATATTTGGTAGACCTTCTTGATGGGAGCTAGAACAACTCAAATAGGTTAGGGGCCTCAAATTTTGAACTCATAGGGCTAAATGCTCAGTTTTGGAAAACACGTGCAGTGGGCCCAAGGCTAGTGGGCACGAGCTGGAGCTCACAAACAAACTTGATTAGGACAAGCCATGAAAACTCCTAATTAAAATGAAATGGATTGTGTGTTGTACCATGGTATAGATTTATGACGGACAATGCTCGATGCATTGGGGGTAGTGCGTTAGGTCTAGATCGACTGACCGGCCTAAATAAACAGCTCAAAGTTGGATTGAGCATCGGGGTCGTTGGACCGTTGGCACTAAAGATGCATGCACTCAAGGATACGAGACCATCACAATGCCCTAAGGGGTAGTGATGGGTTCCAAGGGCTGCTGGATGACATGGTGGAGATAAGGGCAATTTTTCGTGCCAGTTAGTCATGAAGCTTAGGAGCTTATTGTGCATACGACTGGGGTGGTGTCAGGATGAGGTCTCCGTCCTCATACAAGTGTGAAGTGTCATTCGGGTCTAAGATTCAGACATCTAGGAGGTCCAATCAGACTCAGGGTAGAAGTGGACGGGCTTCTATCATGGTGGACAACAAAGTCACACTGATCCCCAAGTGGGTGTAGTCTGGGACTGCTTTGCGAATGTGTGTACCCTTCCTGATGAAGGTCGTGTGTTTGTTTGCTAAATGCCTCCCGAGGAAAAGGGATGGGCTAAAAGAGCGAAACACACCTACTATGGAAATGGAATAAAAGTTTTATTGAATTGAAGAAACCCTTTTTAAAGGAAATGTTAATGTTGGCATAGTTTGGATAAACTAAAGTTATTTTGAAACTCACTCCCAACACCTGCTCACTGAGTTGTAGAACTCACCCCTCCCTTTACTTCTTTTCAAGTAATAAAGGAAAACCGACCTTAAAGACCCTCTTGTTGTCAAACTATAAGATAAGCATGATTATTTTAATATATTTATTTTTTTATAATGCTATTCTAGGAAAAATAGGAAAAAGAATGCCTTACTCCTCGCAGTTTAGAAGGGTGTGAAACCCTTCATGGACCAAAGGGTGTGGTGGGTTATTGACGGGGATCCGACTAAATCAGGTCGGGGTGTGACACCTTTCTTATAACCTTAGAATCTAAATTTGGGTTCTTTGAAATAGGGAGGAAGTCCTCAACCTCGCTGCAACCTTCTTCTAGCTCAAGGATCGCCAAAGAAGCGTTAGGGTGCTCGCACAGTGAACTTGCTCCCTCGGCTGTCTACAACTAGAATTGGCCGAGCTACATTCGCACCTCACAGAAGCAACTTAGTCCAAACTAGGCATCCGGACCTCTCCTAGCAGAGCCCTCACCTCCCCTAAGCCGCCTTGGTAAGTCCCCTCTATTGCCCCTCGTCGAAATTCACTGTTCACAACATATTTTCCATGAACACTAAATTTAGAAATTCTCACGACTTAGGACATCAATTGAGCCGAGGTTTGATCTAGGAAGGATCCCCAAAAAGAGTGGAATCTAGGGGAAATGAAAGCTCCGATCATTGACTTCTCACCGATGAGTAATCAAAGCTTTCTCTCTCTAGAACAATTTTTTGGTGAAGCCCCTTTTGTGCTCGTTTATAAGCTAGAATGGCCATTTTAAAGCTTAAAATGAACCAAGCGATGTGAGGAAGATGATTAGGATCATGCTAAGACTCAATTGGGAGGAATTCAGATCAAATTGATGAAGTCCAAGTTTAAGGATCAATTTATAAATTTTGAAAAATTTGGGGGCTAAATTTCAATTTTTGAAAAACTTGGGAATTACTGTATTTAAAAGAATTATGGTGACCTAAGTGGAGATTTGAGGAAATTAGGGGCCCAAATGAGGGATTTGTTAATTTTAGGGATCTAATTGGAAATAAGGTACACTTAGGGACTAAAACGTAATTATAGAAAATTACGAGTTTTAAGTGTAAATACCTTATGATTCAAGACTTAATTATCCTTCCCTGTAGGGACGGATCGACTACCAATTCACGCAGAGGAAGCATACACACGCTTGGAACTCCTCAGTACGAGTATGTCTCGGAATAAGGGTGAGTGGGAATTTTTGAGATCAATCCTAGTTGGGACGATGAACAATATTCTAAGTTTGACAACCATTTTTCTGGAAGTAGTATCCTTTGACTATGTGAAATTGCTTAACCCTTTGGGAGCTATTTCCTTGTAGAGCTAGAAATGCTCAAGTTGTTCCAAGGCCAATAATCACATGCTTATGCCCTTAGACAAGAAGATGAGAAATGATCATATGAAAACCCATAGAAGTGGTAAATTGTGTGTGATAGCTACCGAGCCATTACTAGGGTTATCAAACTCATTGGGTTTGCAGTTACAAAGCTAATGTTGGGTCGTAGAACTCGTTGGGCTGGTAGTACCAAGCCATAGCTAGGTCATCAAGCTCATGGGTGTCGGTAGCACCAAAGATAAAAGGTTTTAACTCAAAAGACTTGTGTTGTGCATGCATGAGATACAGAACCATCGAGGCACCCATTATGGGGTTGTGCTTGTTTCAAGGGCTACTGGACGACCCAAGGAGCATAAGGGAAGTTTGTGATCCAATACGTTTAGAAGCTCAAGGAGCTTCACGTGCATTGAGACCAAGGAAGCAGTGTGAGAGGTCTCATCCCATTATAGTAGACACAAAGGATATTGAGGTATGAGGAATGGAGGTAAGGCTCACTCAGAATTGTGATAGAAGGTGAGACCTTCTACCAAGGGTGGTCGTTAAAGGCACTCTAGACGACAAGTGGAGTCGTCGGGGACTGGTCTACGAATGTGTGAACCATTCAATGATGAAGGGCAATTGTTTGAGTGTTAAAAACTTCTCAAGAGAATGGAGAAAGATGATAAAAGAAATACAAAAAACTTCTTTAAAAAAAATCCCATACACTAAGTTTAGGACTCACCCCCTTCCCTTCTCACTTTTTAGGAAGAGAGGACTTCACCTCAATAGAAGTCACCATCGTCACCTAACCCAAGGTACACTGGGCATAATGCCCTTATTTTGCGTCAGTTTTGATAATGTTATTCCAGGAAAACCGAGGAGAATGAATTATGCCTAGCTCTCATCGGTGACTGAAGGAAGATCATCCTTCTACACCAATGAGAGTAGCGGGTTGATCATGGATATCCAATCAAACTGGGTTGGGGCGTGACAACTTGCGTATTATGAGAGCCTCGGTTCCCTCGAATAAATTATCAAGACTTTATAACCTAAGATTTACAAAAAATCCTAAAATTGTAGATATGGCTCCCAAGAGAGGAACCAAGAGGACCCGGACAACTACTGCAAAGGCTACCTGGAAACCAATTCTTGAGGAAGGGTCCTGGAGGACCCAGACAACTTCCTAGGACTAAGCCCCGAGCACCAAAAGCTATACGAAGAATTCACCCGAATATTTGAAGACCCAACCTCTCCCTTGATACCCACTCAGACACCAATTCCCGCACTAGGGCTGAGGAAGTGCACTCCCAGCCCAACCCTATTGTCGCCCCTCCCTTATTTGACATTTTGCGATATTTGATGACGCTATGTCAATTGGGGTGTAAGCCCTTCCTAGGAGAAAAGAATGCGGGAGCAGCCGTGGACTGGCTCGCCAACATAAAAAAGTTTATGGGGTTTATAAGAACCCCATTAGAAGAGATGGTAACTCTAGTGGAATTCTTCTTGGAAGAAAGTGCCAAGAGATGGTGGGACAATGTGAGGAATCTTTCCCCCGCCATACCCATGTGGGAAGAATTTGAGGAAAGGTACTCCGAGGAGTACTTAGCCACCCACCTGATCAACGAGAAGAAATAGGAATTCTTCCGGCTCCGGCAAAGCTCCAGTACCATTATAAAATATGATACCAAATTTAATGAACTGAGACCCTTCGCCTCAATCTAACGAGACCTGCAGACATCTGCCATAAGTTTATTGATGGTCTCAACATGGACATAAGAGACCGAATGGGGGTACTTGGACGACCCACGAACCTGGAAGCTATCATCAGCATGGCCCACAGGTGCAAACGTCTCATGTAGATGAGATGTCAAAAGATGGAACAAACAAACAAGAAAGAGGAATGGGGCCACAATAGCCGAGTAAATAAGGAGGGCTAGGGTATCTCTTCTTGGGGGACAAAAACAAGGCCTAGTAGGAAGGGGGGTTTCTACAGGGAAAATGAGGAGGTGAATGTGCCAACCTAGAGAAATGGCCCTTATTTCCTTGAGTGTAATAGGAGTCATGAAGGAACATGCTCAACATGTTTTGGATGTGGGTAGATATGGCACTTTGCTAGAAATTGCCCAGCCCTGTAGGGAATGTTAGAAGGAACACCCCTTAGCCACCTCCCGGATTCCCGAAGGCACCAATCGGAGGAAGAGATGCCTCTACCATATCCATAGTCTCAGCTAGGGTGTATAACCTTATGCAAGAATAGGCGCAAAGGGATCCTAATGTAGTGGTTGGTACCTCACGAATCCTCCCCTGAGTAAGGAAATGTACTCCTTGAATAATGTAAAATTTTCTGAATTAATAAAATACCATTCTCTAAGAAAGGTTAGCAATTGTCTTTCATCTAGTGTACCTATAGTTATTTAGGAGAAAGACCTACACCCTCTTAGATTCTAGAGTAGAATAGTCTTTTGTCAAGGAAGTCTTGGTCCCTACCCTCCCTTAGAAACTCACACCTCTTGAACCCAGCCTTAACATCCTCACGCCATTGGGAGAGGAACTCGCCAGGGAACAAGTCCTAAGAGATTGCGAAGTAAAGATTATGGGGAAGAACTTGGAGGCCAACTTAATTCCCTTACCTCTAAAGGAAGTAGAAGTTATTTTGGGGATGGACTGGGTCTCCGTGCATCGAGCCAAGTTAGACTGCCAAAACAAAAAGATAATCTTTCACACCCTGAAGGTACAAGGAGTGGTATTTTAAGGAGACATGAAGAAGAAAGGGGTACACTTGGTATCATGGATGAAGAATTAGAATGCACTACAAAAAGGACACATGCCATTCTTCACAATGATTACAAATACAAGCCAGGAGAAGAAAGGACTAGAAGAAGTCCTCATAGTTAAACATTACCCCAAAGTGTTTCTTGAGGAATTGTCCAGACTACCCTTGGACCTTCAATTAGAATTCACCATAGAAGTGATACTGGGGACGCAACCCATTTCTCAAATCCCCTACCGAATGGCCCCAGTAGAACTAAAGGAATTGAATGAACAATTGGACGAATTGCTAGAAAAGGGTTTTATACACCCCAGTCACTCGCCATGGGGTGCCCTTGTCTTATTTGTAAAGAAGAATGATGTAAGCATGAGGTTAGGTATTGACTTCCGGAAGTTAAAACTTGGTGATCATTAAAAACTAGTACCCCTTACCAAGGATTGCCAATCTATTTGACCAGCTGAGAGGGACAACCTATTTTTCAAAGATCGACCTACAGTCTGGATATTATCAACTAAAGATGTGAGAGGAAGACATACAAAAGACGATGTTTAGGATGCACTGTGGACATTACAAATTTACGGTCATGCCCTTTAGTTTAACAAACGCTACTACAGCCTTTATGGACCTGATGAACCGCGTATTTCAGCCCTACCAAAATAGCTTTATGATAATATTAATAGAAGATATATTAATATACTCATTAACCTAGGTGGAACACGAAGAACACTTGGGAATTTTCCTTGGAGTTTTAAGTGAGAACTACCTCTACGCAACATTCTCGAAGTGTGAATTTTGGCTATAAGAGGTGAGCTTTCTAGGGCATATTGTCACGAAGGATGGGATTATGGTTGACCCAACAAAAATAGAAGCTATCTCCAACTGGAAAGCCCTCACCAACCCATCAGAAATAAGCAGTTTCTTGGGGCTTGTAGAGTATTATCGAAAATTTGTGGAGGATTTTTCTAGGATTGTAGCTCCGTTGACTCGACAAACCTAGAAGGGAGTAGAGTATAAGTGGGATGTGAAGTGCAAGAGCTTAAAACCTAGATAACTACAACCTTGATACTCGCCTTACTCGACCCAAACACATGGGAATATACAATATATAGCGACGTATCTGGACAAGGTTTATGATGCATCTTGATGCAACAAGGAAGGGTTATAGTGTATGCATCACGACAACTAAAGACCCATGAGAGAAATTTTCCCACCCGTGACCTGGAATTAGCTGCCATAGTCTTCGCCCTCAAGATCTCGCAAAACTATTTGTATGGAGTCAGGTGCAAGATATTCACCGACCACAAAAGCTTAAAGTACTTCTTAACCCAAAAGGAACTTAGCCTTAGGAAAAGGAGGTGGCTAGAGTTGGTGAAAGACTATGACCTAATGATAGAATACCATCTCGACAAAGCTAACATAGTAGCCGATGCACTCAATCGCAAGTATTCCACCGGGTTGGCCTATGTGAGGGCGACTTACTTGTCATCATTGGAACATATGGATAGGCTAAGAATAAACTTGGGTGTGGATAAGGAAAAGAAATGTTTGATGACCAACATAGCTGTAAGGCCTAGCTTGATGGAACAAATTGGAACCCAACAAAAATAGGATGAAGAACTCAAGTTGTTCTTTGATCAAGTAGCTGAGGGAGTACGCAAAATTTCACCGTAATGGGTGACAAACTATTGGCTTTTAAGGGAAGAGTATGCATACCGAGGGGAAGGGAATTAAGAAGGGCAATCTTGGAAGAGGCCCATGACTTAGTATATGTCATGCACCCTAGGAGTACCAAAATGTATCGTACCATAAAATGAGGATATTTGTGGAAAGGGATGAAAGGGGACATTGCAAAGTATATCGCTAGATGCTTGTCCTGTCAACGAATTAAGGCAAAACACCAAATACTCTTCAGATTGTTACAATCCTTACCTATCCCTGAGTGGAAGTGGGAGCACATCACCATGGATTTTGCAACCGGGTTTCGAGTAACAAGAAGGGGGCATGATGCCATATGGGACATAGTGGATTGACTAACGAAGTCAGCTCACTTCTTGCCTATCAAGGTGAAGGACCCCATCGAGAGGTTAGCAAATCTCTATGTGGGAGAGATGGGGTTTTTTAGGGAGAGATAGTAAGGCTACATGGGGTCCCCGTCAGCATAGTGCCACACAGAGATCTGAGATTTACATCCCGATTTTGGCCGAGCCTATAGGAGGTACTAGGGACCCGACTCTACATGAGTACGATCTTCCACCCCCAAATTGATGGGCAATCGGAACGGGCCATCTAGACACTAGAAGACATGCTTCGAGCATGTGTCTTGGTGATGAATAAGGACTGGGAGGACTACTTATGTAAACCTCGCCCTTTTGAATTAAGGAAAATTGGAAAAAGAATCGGTCAAACCGAGTAAGAAAATTGAACTGGTTCACGTACCCGATCAATTGGAAACAGGCAATTTGGAAACTTACAACTCCCGGGTGATCCAAAGGGTTCATAAAACCTTGGAAAAGAACCTTAGGACAAATTGGAAGAGAAAAACCATACCAATTTTGATGAACCAGATCCAATTGGATTGAACCGGTTTATGAACCAAGTCGGTTCATGAATCGGATCCGATAGAGAAAGGGCAAATAGGGAAATTTATGGATTCCTTGTGACCCAAAGAGATTTATAAACCTTGGGAAGGAACCTTACAACAAAGTGGGAAATAAAAACCAAACTGGTTTGGGTGTATTAGACTTGAACCGGATTAAACCAGTTTAAGAACCGAGCCGATTTATGAACCAAAGCCGATAGAGAGATGGTAAACTGGGAAATTTATGGACCCTAAGTGACCTAAGGAGTCACAAAAGTCATGTTAATGGACCTATGAAGGAATTGGAGATGAAAACCAAACCGGTTCAGGTGAATCAGATCCGAACCGATTTGGAACGGTTTGAACCACTATTGAACCGAATCCTAAATTCATTTTTCTAGGTGGCTTAAATAATTCAAATTTGAGATTTGAGGCCACCATTAGATAGAAAATGAATTTAGATGAATTTATAAATTTTTAGATTTGAAAAAATTGGTCGAATGAGGGGTGAACCAGCCGGTTTAAACTTCAAACCCGGTTCGGATCGGTCCGGTCTGGTTCGTTACAGTGTCATCTTCTTCTTTCAAATGATAGCACTGTTCACTCTCCGAAAAATCGAAGCAACACCGGTGGGGAAGAAATGTTTCCGTTTGATACATTTCAGGCCATCAATGTCTGTCATAAAGATGCTAAACGGATGTCAATGGGTCCCCGAGCTCCCTATATAAAGAGCTCCTCTCCATTCATCCTCTCCACACCTGAAAAGCTCACTCTCTCTCAGTTGCTTAGTTTTTCGATGAAGCTCGAACCAGAGCTCAGATATAGGGTTATTTCTGATCCAAAGAAGGTGAGGTTGGGTTCTTTAGAACCAGGGAGAAGTTAGCTACATGCCTTAGTCTCCGTTTGCTCCGAGGGTTGCCGGAGAAGCACCGACGTGATGGAATAGTGAAGCAGCTCCGACGGACTGAAGCTGCCCTATTTCAGATGAGTTGAAATTAACCATTTTGAGCCCTCCTCAGGCCAAACCAAGCCCTCTCAGCACTTCCTCAACCCACCCACGATCGAATTAGGACAGAAAGGTAAGCCAATTCGGCTCCCCTCTGAAATTTCCGATCGGTGTTGAAGAGAGAGTCAACCGAATTTCAATGACAAAATTCTAATCCATTTCGACATCAATTGGTGTCATTCTTGATCCTAGGAAGAATCTCAAGAGGAGACTACCTGCCTAGATAAAAAGCTCGGACAATCGTGCCCTCATCGGTGAGTAATCGAATCTTTCTCTCTCTACAGTTCATTTTCCGGTGAAGCTCTGTTTGAGTTCGTGCTGACGTTAAAACTTGCGATTCAAATTGCTAAAGAATCGTATGAACATGTAGAAACTCAATTTCAACAATTGAAAGCGTTTGATTAGTCAAATTTGATGAAATCAAATTCGACTTTGTTAAGAAGTTGGAATTGGAGGAAAAATTGGGGTATTTCGAAAATTCAAAGGACCAAATTGAAATTTTCTAAAATTGAGAGTCAATTGGGCATGGAAAAATATTAGAGGGCCAGTTGAGAAATTTTAGAATTTTGGGGGTAAAATTTACCATTTTTGTAAAGATAGGGCAAAATGGTAATTTTGGAAAAGTTTGGGGACCAAATTGGAGGTTTGGGAAATTAAACCCCTTTTTGTGAAATGGAATAAATTGAGGTCCTATGATAAATTTTAAAAGTTTCAGGACTCAATTTGAGGAAAAACCGGTATTAGGGACCTAAAGTTAAAGAGAAATAACTTTAGGGACCTAATTGAAAATAAATAAAAGTTTAGTTTTCTCATTAATTTGGAATGAATGAAGGCTATTAGGTCGATTAATAATGAACCAAGATGTTCATATCGTGTAGGAACACGAGGTATCGGGAACGCCAACAAGGACAAGCTCACGTGAATAAAAGGAACTAGTCTAGTGGAATTCACTACATTAATGGGTGAGTAGGATTTTATATCATACCTGGATGGGGATGATGAGTACCTCAAAATGAAAACCCACTACTAAGTGGTATTTTAAACATTACAACTTAGAGGAGTGATATGAAAAACATGCGGAAAAACTAACCAGTTGTAAGTAGATCATACATGGTTGGTATGATGAAACTTCCTCAAAGGAAGTTGAAAACCTGTTTATCGGTTATGAGAAGAGATGTCCTTATACTAGGTCGGTATGATGGACAGTTGAAAACATCTTTTTGTTGGAAGTGCTCTCCCTTGATTGTGTGTCAATGCTTAAATGATTTGGGAGACCTTCTTGATGGGAGCTCGAATATCTCTTGCGGGCTAATATGCCCGATTTTGAAAATCTTGTATAGTGGGCCCAAGGCCAGTTGACACGAGCAGGAGCTCGTAAACAAACATGAGTTATATGCCATAAAACTTTAAATAAAGGAATTGTTTGGCCATGGTACCAAGACAAGACCGACATACTTAGTCAACTAGCAGCGGTGCAACTTGACAGGTCGACGAACCAGTGAAGACAAACAACAATGGGTTGAGTTGAGGGTCTGGGCCGTTGGTCCAATGGCAGCACAAATTATATGGCATGATAAGAAAACATTGATTTTGCATGAACTATGATTATGGAACCATCAAGACACCCAAGAGGGGTAGAGATGCATCCTAAGGGCACTAGATGACCTGGTGGGTATAAGGGCAATTCGTCGTACCAGGTGACCGTGCGAAATTTGGAGTAGCACTAAGTGCATGAGACTGAGGTGGGGACGGGATGAGGTCTCTGTCCTCATATGGACATGAAGAATTGATTTTTGTGTTGAGGGTTGGATGTCACAAACATCCACTCATTCTCAGGGTAGAAGTGGACATACTTCTATCTAGGTGGTCGGTAAAGTCGCTCTGAAGCCACAAGTGGGTTCAGTGGATAGGCTGGCCTGCGAATGTGTGTTTGACCTTCATGATGAAGGATGTGCGTTGGGTGATGACACACCTTGATTTATAAGGAAATGGTGGTAAAAATCGAGATTTGATATGAAAGGATTTTTGAAAAAAAGAAGTCTGACACACTCCATTACAAGTTTTTTTTCCTAAAAAGTTAAAAGTTTTGGAAAAAACCCATTCACTGAGTAGTCGTACTCACCTCCTGCCTTATATCCCTTTCAGGAAATTCTGGAAAGCCTAACCTTAAAGACCATTAACTAAGATGCCTGTGAGACAAGTATGATGAAATTAAAATATTATACAGTTTTGATTTATGTTATTCTAGGAAAAGGTGCAGGTTTAAAGGATGCCTTACTCTTTACGGTCTATAATAAGGTTTCACCATTTAAATCATGAGTAAGGCATCCTTTTTACCTGTCTTTCCTAGAATAGCATTATACAAAACTGAGTATTTTAAAATAGACATACCTGTCTTCTTACTGTTCCAAATTAGGAGGGTCTTTAAGAATGGTGTTTTTCCTCGGTTACCTGAAAGGGGTAAAAGGGAGGGGTGAGTTCAACAACTTAGTGAGCTAGTGTTGGGAATGAGTTTTCAAAATCGCTTTATCCGAACTATGCCAAGGTTTTCATTTCCTTTAAAAATGATTTTTCCTCAAATTTTGGTTTTCAAAACCATTTTCCATACCCATATTAGGCGTGTTTAGCTTTCTTAGCCCAACCCCTTGCCTTGGAAGGCGTTTAGCAAACAAACACACGCCTTTCATTTGGAAGGGAACACACATTCGTAGGTGTAGCCCGTCCACTGCACCCACTTGTGTATTGGAGAGTCTTTACCATCCTCTAAGATAGAATCATGTCTACTTCTACCCTAGGTCTGAGTGGATGTTCTCGACATCTGACCCTCGGACCTAAATGCCACTCCCTGTCCATATGAGGAGAGAGACCTCATCCCGACCCCACCCTGGTCTCATGCACAAGAAGCTACTCCAAGTTTCTAGACTAACTGGCATGATGAACTGCCCTTATGTTTACCATGTCATTCAGTAGCCCTTAGGACCCATCACTGCCCCTCTTGGGTGTCAGATGGTCATGTACCACAAGTGCATGCACAAACAACAATTTTCACATATGGCCATTATGTTTGGTGCCAATGGTCCAACGACCCCGACCCTCAACCCGACCTGCAACTGTTTTTCTAGGCATGTTTGTCAACTTGACCCTGATGCACTATCGCCAATCCATCGAGTACTGCCAGTCCTGACTTGGTACCATGGAAAAATCACACAACCAATTTCATTGAAATTTTCATGGCTTTCTTTAATCAAGTTTGTTTAAGAGCTCCTGCTCTTGCCCACTAGCCTTGGGCCCACTACACGAGTTTTTCCAAAACCAGGCATTTAGCCCCTTGACTTCAAAATTAAAAATTTGTAAATTCATCTAAATTCATTCTCTCTCCAATGATGGCTTCAATTCTCCAATTTGAATTTTTTAAGCCACCTAGAAAAATGAATTTAGAAACTAGTTCAATAGTGGTTCAAACCAATTCAAACTAGTTCAGGTCCGATTCACCTAAATCGATTTGGTTTTAACCTCCAATTCATCCTAAAGTCCCTTCTCGTGACTTTTGGGACTCTTTAGGTCACATGGGATTTATAAATTTCTTGGTTTGCCCTTTCTTTATCAGTTAATGTTTAGAAACCGACTCGGTTCTCTCTTTGAAAATGATCAGTTCTTTTCCCGAATTTTCTTATTATCAATGAATGAGGTTTACATTTTGTCCCCAAAACAATTTACATCTTTAATAAGTGAGGGTACCCATCCCTCTCGGTTTCCCATGTCTCCTCTTACACTAGTCCATTCTGCCAAAGAACCTTGACCATGGGAATCTTCTTGTTCCTTAAATTTTTCTCTCTCTGGTCGATGATTTGGACCAGTTCTGCCTAATAGGTTAGGTTCTCTTCTAGTTCGAGTGGAGGTCGGTCCAACACATGACTGGGATTGGGCTGATACTTCCGGAGTACCGAAATATGGAATACATCATGTATTCTTTATAAGTTCGGAGGAAGTTCTAATTTATATGCCATCGACCCTATCCTTTGGACTATGGTGTATGGATCGTTTTACCTTGGTTTCAACTTCCCCTGTTGTTGGAACCTAAGTATTCCCTTCCATGGGGATACCTTGAGAAACACTTGGTCTCCCACATCAAATTCCAAATCACTTCTCCAATGGTCCGCATAGCTCTTTTGCCTGTCTTGAGTGACTTTAAGTTGATTCCTTATTATCTAAATCTTTTCTGTGGCGTCCTCTATTAGTTCAACCCTTTCTAACTTCCTTTCTCCCACCTCTTCCCAAAATAAGGAGGTACGACATGGTCGTCAATAAAGGGCTTTATAAGGAGCCCTTTGAATACTAGCCTGATAAATGTTATTATATGCAAACTCCATCATGCACAAGTATTCCTCCAACCCTTATTCTTGGTGAGTACAGATGCCCGTAGCATGTCCTCTAGGGTTTGGATCGTCTACTCAAACTATCCATTGGTCTGAGGATGAAATGTCGTACTCATGTGGAGCTTGGTCCCCAAGACACTTTGCAAACTAGGTTAGAACCTTGAGGTAAATCTAGTGTCTCTATCTGACACTATGCTTACTGGGATGCCATGGAGTCTCACAATCTCCCATAAGACGGCTAGTTATTCCACTAAATTGATCACTCTTATAGGTAAGAAATGGGCAGACTTGGTCAATATATTCACAACGACCCAAATTGCTTCCCATCCCTTTCTAGTCACAAATAGTCTTGTGAAAAAGTCCATAGTGATGTATTCTCATTTCCATTCGGGGATTGGTAAGGGTTGTAGTAGTCTTGAAGGTTTCTAATACTCAACTTTAATATGCTCATAGGACAAGCATCATGCTACATATTCTACAATATTCCTCTTCATCCCTCTCCACCAATAACCTTGTTTGAGGGTGCGGTCCATCTTGGTACTGCCCGGATGCATCGTATAGATAGAGTCATGTGCCAGTTCCAAGATTAATCTCTCCAATTCCTTATCTTGAGGCACACACACTCTACCCTTATAGGTTAGCACTCCATCGCCTCGAAGGTTGTAGTTCAAGTTCGTCCCTTCATTGACCGAGTCTAAATAGAGTTGAAGTTCCTTATCCCCTTTTTGCTGGACCTTTATTTGCTCCATTAGGCTGGATTTTACCACTATGTTAGCCAATATGCATTTTTCTCTATTTTCTACTTTAAGGTCCACTTCCATTCTTTCCAACTGCTACAATAAGGGCAGGTAGCTTGTCTTTATCTATGTCGCCTCCATTTGATACTTGTGACTTAGAGTGTCTCTCACCACTTTGGCCTTCTCATGATGATATTCTATAACAAGGTCGTAGTCCTTTACCAACTCCAACCATCTCCTCTTGCGGAGGTTCAACTCCCTTTGAGTTAGGAAGTACTTAAGACTCTTGTGATCAATTTATACCCTACACTTAACCCCATATAGGTAGTGTCACAAAATCTTGAGTACAAACACTATTACGGCTTACTCTAAGTTGTGGGTATGGTAGTTTCTTTCATGTACCTTTAGTTGTCGCGAGGCATAGGCGATAACATTTCCTTATTGCATTAATACACATCCAAGTCCCTGTCCGGATGCGTCACTATAGACGGTATTCTCCCTTGCGCTTGGGTCATGCAGAGAGAGTACGGGTGGCATTGTTAAATGGGTCTTCAACTCCAGGAAGGATTTCTCACAATTTTCATCCCACTTGTACTCCACTCCTTTCCTTGTGAGACAGGCCAAAGGGGCAGTTATCATAGAGAAATCCTGCACAAACCATTTGTAATACCCTATCAAGCCCAAGTAACAGTGTATCTCAAAGGGATTCTTGGGTGCTTTCTAATCAGATATGGCCTCCACCTTTGCTGGGTCCACCTTGACTCCATCTTTGGACACTATGTGCCCTAAGAACCCTACCTCCTACAACTAGAACTCACATTTGGAGAATTTCACATATAAGCGATTATTTCATAGTGTCGGCAAGGTGATAACTAGATGTTCTTCGTGCTCTAACCTAGTTCATGAGTATATAAATATGTTATCTATAAACACAATCACGAACTTGTCCTAGTGCGGCTAGAACACTCGGTTCATCAAATCCATGAAGGTTGTAGGGGCATTCATCAGGCTAAAAGGCATCACCCTAAATCTATAGTGTCCATATCGAGACCGAAAGGCGGTCTTCTTCTAGGGACTCCCATACTGGGTTTTTCATATTCATTTTCCCTACTACTCGTTGAAAGTTCTCCCTTTATTCATTTCCAATATTGGTATTATTCCCGGGTTTCTTTCTATCATACTTCTTTCCCTTCTCTTTTCCCTGTCTTGTCTTACTTGTCTTAACATCTTCAGTGCTCCTCCTAACCTCCCTTCTTTCTTCCCTTAGTTAGGATTTGTCTTCCTTGGGTGAACTCTAAGAGTTTCTTTCTTGTCAAATTTCATTGTACTTTTAAAGAAAATTTTAATGGTTAAGGTTAACTAGAAATAACCCATTTTTCTTTCATTGGGTGATTTTCTATCCTTTTATGTTGATCGTTATTAGCATACGCTCATTGTTTGAATTTATCAAGGAAACTCAGAAGTTTTATCAAGAAGAATTTAACTTCATTCATTCAAGAAACGTTCTTACCATACTTTGCTTATTACAAAAATTTTCTACCCCCTAATCCCTAGGGTCATAGGCCAAGAGTTAGCCTTAGAACAGTTGTGGGATTTTTTATTAGAAGCCTCTAAGGAACTAGTTGGGGTCCACTTGTATTCCCTTATGGGACAAATTTCATGTATGGCCTCTTATCTGTACCGCTTTAGTACCTCTACATCGCACTCATAGGTCCACTTCATCCATTAGGAGGGATTGAAGTTGGGCTGAGTAGGTGGGGTTACTTGGTGGACCTTCATGAAGGTGACATAAGCATCCTAATAGTTGTCCCAGGCCTCCTTCTTGGTTGGATTCCTCTTCGATTGTTATGGGGTTGGAGGAGGGGTTGGGCTCCTAGGAGGAGGTACATGTTCATCTTGTCTTGGAGGAGGGTATGTGATGCCTTCTAGTTATAATAAGGCTCCCACTAGTTTACGGTAATCTCCCACCATGTCCTTGGGTACTCTTTTCTCGCATTTTAGAAATCTTTGAATGGCTGCCTCCCTTGGGGTATGTGTCTTTTTCAGGGTTATGGGTGGAGGATTGGATTTCACTGTGAATTTACTAGGGATTCTCCTCCCTACATGAGAGTTAAAGTTGGATTAATGTTAGGGAATAATATTGATAATGTTTCAAGGGAACTTATCTCTAATACCACTCAAATTCTCACGCCCCAACCTGATTTGGTCAGATCCCCATGAACAATCCACTGCTCTCTTGGTTTGAGAGGGATTACCCCCTTCTTTAACTGAAGAGGAGCCATGCATAATTCTGAACCTTGTTCCCTGGAATAACATATATCAATAAAAATACAACTTAAAATAATTAAGCATACCTGATAAAGGGTAAGGCCTAGTGTTATCCCCAATCATTTCTTTATTTCCTGAAAAGGGATAAAAGGGTGGGTGAGTTTCTACAACTCAGTTAATGGGTAAATTTTAAAAAAAATAAAGTTTCAATAAAATAGTTTTTAAATTGGACTGTACCAGACTCCTTATTTCCTTTAAGATATTTCAAACTCAAAATCTTGGTTTTCAAAGCCATTTCTCAACATTAATCACAAACGGCGTGTTTATCAACCAACACACACCCTCTAAGAATGAGTGGATATACACAATACCCGACCCTCAATCTCATAAACAAAACTTTGTGTTCATATGAGGACAAAGACCTCATCCCGACCCCACCCCGGTCTCATGCGCATGAAGCTAGGTTGAGCTTCCCTGACTGTTGGCACGACAATCTGCCCTTATCTCCACCATGTTGTCCAGTAGACCCTAGGACGCATCACTACCTATCTTGGGTGTCTTGAAGGTCCCGTACCATAGTGCATGCACAGAACAACAGTTTTCCTAATAAGCAATTTAATCTTTGGTGCCACTGGTCCAATGACCCCGACCCTCAACTCGACCTACAGCTAATTGTCTCAACTAGTCTGTCGACATGTCACGTTGCACTATCACCATTCCATTGAGTATGTCGGTCCTGTCTTAGTACCATGGCCAAAAGTATCATTCATTTAAAGTTTTCATGGCTTAAACTCATGTTTGTTTACGAGCTCCTTCTCGTGCCAACTAGCCTTGGGCCCACTATACGCGATATTCAAAATCGTGCATATTAGCCCCCAAGTTCCAAAACCGAGGCCTCCGACCTATATGAGCATTTCGAGCTCCCATTAAGGTCTCCCAAAAAAGTTTAAGCAGTGGCACACAGTCAAGAGAGAGTACTTCTAACAAAATAATCTTTTCATCTATCCATCACACCAACCAGGTATGAGAACATCTCCGCTTATAACCGCTAAGTGTATTTTCTACTTCCTTCTAGGAAGTTCATCATACCAACCGGGTATGATATACTTACAACTAATAATTAGTTTTTCCACGTAATTTCCACATCACTCCATTCAAGTGTGATGGTTAAAATTCCATTTTGCAGTGGGTTTTCATTTCCGAGGTGTTTATCATCCCAACTGGGTATGATATAAAAATTCCACTCACCAGTGGAAGTCGTGAATCCTTCTTAACTGACTTTTATCTTCTCGCGAGCTTTGTCTTAGCTGGCATTCCTGATACTTTGTGTTCCTACACAGTATGAACATCCTTGTTCATTATCTTTTGGCTTGATAGCCTTCATTCAAATATTTGTAATTAGGTCCCTAAAGTTCTTTTCTTTAACTTTAGGTCCCTAATGTCAAATTTTCCATAAGTTGAGTCCTTAAACATCAAAATTTTACTTTGACACCTCAATTTATTCAAAATTTCATAAAGGGGTTCAAGTTTCCCAAATTCCCAATTTGGTCCCCAACTTTTCCAAAATTACCATTTTGCCCCTACTTAACAAAAATGATAAATTTCACCCCAAAAATTAACCAATTGGTCCTCCAAAATCTTTATTATGCCCAATTGGCCCTCAATTCTAGAAAATTGCTCTTTAGTCCCTCGAATTTTCAAAATCCCTAAAATTTTCCCCCAATTTCAACCTTTCAACTTGGATGAATTTGATTTCATCAAATTGACCGATCAAATGAGTTTAATTGTTGAAATGTAAGTTAGATTAAAGTCTACATCTCCATACAATTCAATTTGATACCAGAACAAGCGCAAACGGAGCTTCGCCAGAAAACTGAACGTAGTGAGAGAAAGCTTCGAAAGCTTACCGCCTGTGGTATGACGGTCCGAGCTTTCAATCTGGATAGATAGCTCTCATCCCGAGGTTCCTCCTAGAATTAAGAATCACCTCAATTCATGTCGAATTGCGGGAGAATTTGGTCAGTAAAGATATGTCAGTTCTCTCTCTAGCATTGATCGGAATTCACAGAGGGGAGCCAAATTGGCTTACCTTTCTGCTCTAATTCGGTCGTATGAGGGTTGAGGTGGTGTTGGAAGAGCTTGGTTTGGCATGAGGAGGGCTCGAATTGGCTGATTTCAACTTGACAATAATAGAGCAGCTTCGATCCATCGGAGCTCTTTCACCGTTCGATCACACCAGTGCTTCTCTAGTGACCCTTGGAGCAATTAGAGATTACCATCATGTAACTGACTTCTCCTTGAGTCTAAGGAACTCGACCACGCCTTTTTTGTCTCAGAAAAGACACTATATTAGAGCTTTGGTTCAAGCTTCATCGAAAAACTATGTAGCTAAGAGAGAGTGAGGTTTTCAGGTGTGTGGATGAAGAATGGAGAGGGGCTCTTTAAATAGGGAGCTTGGGGACTCTCCGACGGTCCGTTTGGCACCTTAATGATAGTCATTGATGATATGAAATGTACTGAACGTAAATATTTCCTCTTCACTAGCGTTAGTTTGATTTTCTAGCAGGTGAACAGTGTTGTCATCTCAAGGAAGAAGATGACACTGTTCCAAAATAGACTGGACCGGTTTGAACTGGGTTCAATGCTTAAAATAGCTGGTTTAGGCCCGATTAGATCGAGTTTTTAGAATTAAAAATTTGTAAATACATTCTCTATCGAATGGTGGCCTCAATTCTCAAATTTGAATTTTCTAAGCCACCTAGAAAAATGAATTTATAATCTGGTTCAATAGTGGTTCAAACTTGTCCAAACCGGTTCAATCCTGTTCAGATCCGCTTAACATGAACTGGTCTAGTTTTCTCTCCCAAATTGTCCTAATGTCCATCTCCAAGGTTTTTATGACACTTTGGGTTACTCATGAGTTGTAAATTTTCCAATTTTCCCGTTCTCTGGTGATCGGGTTTGTGAACTCGTTCAGTTTTCTCACTCGGTTTGACTGATTCTTTTCCAAGTTTTCCTTAACTCTAAAGGGTGGGGTTTATAGGTCTAGACAAATAGCTACAGATCGAGTTGAGGGTCGTGGCCATTTGACTAATGGCATCAAAGATAAATGGCTTTATGGAAAACTTTACTTGTGCATGCACTTGAGATTTGAGACCATCACGACGCCCAAGAGGGGTAGTGATGTGTCCTAGGGGCTACTAGATGACATGGTGGAGATAAGGGCAGTTTGTTGTTCTAGGGAAGCTCAACTAGCTTCACGCGCATGAGACCGAGGTGGGTTCGTAATGAGGTCTATGTCCTCATATGGACACGGAGTTGATTTCAGGTTTGAGGGTCTGTTGTCACCAACATCCACTCATTCCCAAGGTAGAAGTGGACAGGATTCTATCTAGATGGTCGATAAAGTCGCTCTAATGCCACAAGTGGGTGCAATGGATGAGCTGCCCTACGAATGTGTGATCCCTTCATGATGGGCATGTGTTGATTGTTAAACACACTGATTGTAGATAATGTGGAATGTGTTTGAAAACCCAAATTTGAGAAAGGAATAATCTTAAAGTAAATAAGGAGTTTGGCACACTCCAATTAAAAAATACTATTTTAGAGGGCATTACATACCCTCACCTAAGGAAGGAAAACTACATGCCACTACTAGATAACCCAACCTTTGAAGTAGCCAAGAAAGTTTTTCCATCTAGAGAAGGGAAAAACAAGAATTGGAAAGAAATTTTGGAAAAGTTTACTAGAGTTCACCAAGGGAGACAAACCCTAACTAAAGGAAGAAAGAAGAAGTCTGGTGGAAGGGAAGGGTATGTGACTAGTGGAAGTTTAAAGAGTTAAGGAAAGACTCTACGGATAAATGTAAGAAGAAGGATTAGACTATTCCAAGGGAAACCAATGGAATGAAAGCTGACCAGGAAGAAAGTAAGAAAGATATGGGAGCACTGAAGATGTTAAGTCAATATGAGATAAGACAAGGAGAAAGGAGAAAGGAAAAAAAGTATGGTAGGGAGAAAACCACATGAATAATACAAGTACCCTTAAAGGAATTTTTTATAGGTAAGACACAAATCACGAGGAACTCAACAACAATCAAAAGCCTCTCAAAGGAAGGATTTTGGAACGCAAGGAAGCATCTAGAGCGAATAACCTCAATGATGATAGAATGGTGTAAGAAGAGAAGATGGGTAAAACTTTCAAGATATCATTAAGAGGGTAGAACGTGAAACTCCTAGAGTGAAAGTCTGTAGAAAAAGAATAGGATAGGAAGTGGGACCATAAAAGGAAAAGTCCCAAGATAAATAACCGATAACAACATAGTAAACAGGAGAAGTAAACAACACCCTGAAATGGATAGGGAAGTAGTGAGGACTATGCCCTAAAAGGGAAATGAGATGGACATTAAGAACAAAAAAACTCAAGAGATGATGGCCTCAAGATTACTTGACAGGGGGAAAGATAAGATTGAGATATTTAATGAATGAACCTTCGTGACGGTCAATAATCTAATTAAGAAGGGAAATGTGGAAAGCCTAAAATTATTTGGGGAAAAGAGGTTGAAGGAAAGCTTTAAAGGGATTAATGGCTGAGATGAGGGTAACCATCAAAGCCTCCTATATGACGATCTAGAGATTGTAAAACCAAGAAGATATGAAATTCACCTAAAGGAAATAGATGGGTACTAGGAATGAGTGAGAAGAAAGATGAGGTATACAAGAAGTACAGGTAAAGTTTCAATAGTAATAGGAAGCAAGAGTAAATGGCATCAAAGAAGGTCATTTAAGGTCAGATGTTTCAATGGCAAAACTGGAAGAGAAACCGCAAGAAAAGAGTATAAACTACCAAGGAATGAAATCTTGAAAAGACATAAATATCCCAATTGAGGAATGATAGGATCAACGGAAGTAAAGACAAGATAAACTCATCCAAGATATTCTGGTGAAGATGGGAGGATCATGTATAAAGGAGAAAGTATTCAGAAGGACATGAGGAATAAGTTAAGTCCAAGTAATGTGTAAGTAGGAAAACAATATCAAAAGATGTTGTGCAAGTAAGAAGGGTTGAACTGCCCATAAAAGAGGAAACGAAGGAAAGCACACTAAGAAACCGTGGAAAAGTAAACCCTTCAGTTATGGAGTGATTAAAGTAGGCGATGACTGACATCAGGATTTGGTGGTGGTCAAACGTTTGTTTGATGGAGTTTAAGGAGAGGATGACTAGACATAGTATGAAGTACAAGGAATAAAATCGGGAATTGAAAGTGTCCCAAGCAACAAAATAAGGGAGCTTTCACAAACAAGTAATTGACACTTAAGACCGAAGGAGAAGAACTCATAATAAGAATCGTGAAGTGATCATGATAGAAAGTTAACATCGACAATAGATGAGAGCGAGTAGGCAACACTCTAGAAGACACCAAGGTAAGGGTTTTAACAATCTAGGAAGTAACTACACGTAGGAATGATTAGGTATTCTGGAATTCCCAATCCTGAAATCATGAGTAAAGAACCTCAAGGGGAAGAGTCTTGCTCTAAACAAATAAGGATGTGAATCTAAGGATATACCCTTGAACTCTCAGGTAAGATATGCTTAGCGAGGATGAGCTCCATGTAATGAGTAAGCAATGAAAAGGAAATAAATTTCTTAAAGTGCATGTTAGAATGTGGCTAAGTGAAAATAACCGAAATTTTTGTATGCCAACAAACTCTAGACTGACACTAAGCGAAATTATTTCCTATGCCAGGGATGTGGAATAAGTTTCGAGGAAAAAACTCCTAAAAGGAGAGGAGATTTGTAAACCTCATCCCTTAAAGATAAGGAAACTGGGAAAATAACCGGTCAACTCGAATGAGAAAACCGAACTGGATCATGAACCCCAACCATTAGAGAACGGGCAAAATGGGAAATTTACACATCCCGAGTGACCCAAAGAGTCATAAAAACCATGGAAAGAGACTTTATGACAATTTGGGAGAGAAAATCAGACCAATTCAGGTGAACCAGACCTAAACTAGATTAAACCAGTTTGAACCACTATTGAACTAGTTTCTAAATTAATTTTTATTTGTGGCTTAAAATATTCAAATTGGAGAATGGAAGCAACCATTGGATAGAGAATGGATTTAGATGAATTTAGAAATTTTTAATTTTGAAAAAGTCGGTCGAATTAGGCCCGAACCAGCATGTTTAAGCATTGAACCCGATTCGGACCGGTCCAGTCCGGTTCGGAACGGTGTCGTCTTCTTCCTTCAAAAGATAGCACTGTTCACTCGCCGGAAAAGCGAGCAGCGCCAGCGAAGATGAAAAGTCTCTGTTCAGGGTGTTTCAGGTCAGGAATGATCACCATAAAGGCACCAATCGAACGGCCAAGGAGTCCCTGAGCTCCCTATATAAAGAGCTCCTCCTCATTCATCCTCTTCACAACTAAAAACTACTCTCTATAACTCTACTGCTCCAATTTCTGGTGAAGCTCAAATGAGAGCTTCAAATTGGACATTTTTCTGAGCCAAAGAAGGTGAGGTTGGGTACCTTGGACTTGGGGAGAAGTTAGCTACCCGATGATGGTCACCATTCAATCCGAGGATCGCTAGAGAAGTGTCGGTGTAATCAAACAGTGAAGCAGCTCCAGCAAATTGAAGCTGCCCTATTTCGGCCGATCTAAAAATAGACAAATTGAGCCCTCCCAAGCCAAACCAACCTCTCCCAACACTTCCACAGCCCTCATACGACCAAATTAGAGCTGAAAGGTAAGCCAATTTGGCTCCCCTCTATAAATTCCGATCAACCTTAGAGAGAGAAATGATTCATTGAGTTGTAGAAACTCACTAACCTTTTCTATCCATTTTTCAAAATTTAAGGAAAATGACCAAGGATAACACATGAACCTACCTTTAGTAAGGTATGATTAAAATTTTATTTTTAAGCTTGCATTGTTATTGATTTATGTTATTCCAGGGAACAATGTTGAAATTTATGCCTAGCTCCTCTTGATTAAAGAAAGGGGAAAACCCCTCTTAAACCAAGGGAGCGACCGATTGATCACGGGGATCCAACCAAATTGGGTCAGGATGTGACATCATGCCTACTTAATAGGCGCTGACCTGGCAGCAATTTGTTGACCAGTTGAACCATTGACAAGTCCGATCCGACAAGGTTCAATGACCCAAAAATGAAAATCAACCAATTCAGGCCCAATTCGACAAATTTTCAAAAACTAAAAAAATTCTAAATTTATCTATAAACCTCGTCCCTTAAAAGACAAGGAAACCAGGGAATGAACCGATCAAAATGAGTGGGAAAAGTGAACCAGTTCACAAACCTGATTATTAGAGAACGGACAATTTGATACATTTACAACTCCTGAGTGACCCAAAGGGTTCATAAAAACGTTGAAGAAAAAGACTTTAGGACAATTTGGGAGAGAGAACTAGATCGGTTCAAGTGAACTGGATCCAAGCCTGATTAAATCGATTTATGAATCGAAACCAATAGAGATGGGGCAAACTGGGAAATTTTTGGATCCTAAGTGACTTGAAGAGTCACAAAAATCATGAAAAATGGCTTTAGGATGAATTGGAGATGAAAACCAAACCAGTTCAGGTGAATCGGATCCGAATTGGATTGAACCAGTTTGGACCGGTTTGAACCACTATTGAACCGAATGCTAAATATATTTTTCTAGGTGGCTTAGAAAATTCAAATTGGAGATTTTAGGCCACCATTGGAGAGAGAATGATTTTAGATGAATATAGAGATTTTTAATTTTGAAAAACTTGCTTGAATCAAGCTTGATCAGTTTAAGCTTTGAACTTGGTTTGGACCGATCTAGTCCGGTTCGGAACAGTGTCGTCTTCTTCCTTCAGATGACAACACTGTTCACTCGTCGAAAAATCGAGCAGTACCAGCAAAGATGAAAAGTCTCTGGCCAGGGATATTCAGGTAATGAATGACCGCCATTAAGGCACCAATCGAACGACCAAGAAGTCCACTAACTTTCTATATAAAGAGCCCTCCTCATTCATCCTCCTCACACCTGAAAACTCCAATATATCCCTACTACTCTATTTTTTGGTGAAGCTCAAACTAGAACTCCTACTTGGGCATTTTTCTGAGCCAAAGAAGGTGTGGTCAGGTTCTTTGGATTCGGGGAGAAGTCAGCTACATGCCTATAGTCTCCATTTGCTCCGACGTTCGCTAGAGAAACGCCGGCGTGATAGAACAGTGAAGCTGCTCCGGTGGACCAAAACTACCCTATTTCGACCGAGCTTAAATCGGTTAATTCGAGCCCTTCTCAGGCCAAACCAAGCCCTACCAACAGCTCCATAGCCCTCTTACAACTAAATTAAAGCGAAAAGGTAAGCCAATTTGGCTACTCTTTGTAAATTTCGATTGGTGCTAGATAGAGAACCGACATATTTTCAATCCCTAAATTGTCACTCAATTTGGCATTTTTTTTATCCTAGGAGGAACTTTAGGACAAGAGCTATCTACCAGATCGCGCCCCCGACGGTAAGCTTTTGAAGATTTCTCTCTCTAAGTCTAGTTTTCTGGCGAAGCTCCATTTGAGCTCATTCCAACATCAAATCATGCGATTCAAAGTGCAATTAAATCATATGAAGATGTAGGAATTCCAATCTAAATTCAATTTCAACAATTAAACTCATTTGATCGGTCAATTTGATGAAATCAAATTTGGTTGTGTTGGAAGGTTTAAATTGGGGGGAAATTTTAGCAATTTCAAATTTTTGAGGGACTAAAGTGCAATTCCATAAAATTGAGTACTAATAGGGCATGATTAAGATGTTAGATGATCAATTGGCCCATTTTTTAAATTTTTGGGGGTGAAACTTACCATTTTTGTAAAGTAGGGGCAAAATGATAGTTTTGGAAAAGTTGGGGACCAAATTGGAAATTTGGGAAACATGAACCCTTTTTGTGATTTTGAATAAATTGAAGTCCTAAGGTCAATTTTAGAGTTTCGGGACTTAATTTGGGGGGAAACCGGCATTAGGGACCTAAAATTAAAAGAAAAATAACTTTAGGGGCCTAATTACATATAAATTAAATGTTTGCATATTTCATTCATTAAGGATGAATGAAGACTATTAGGCTAAACGATAATGAACAAGGATGTTCCTATCGTGTAGGAACACGAAGTACCGGGAATGCCAGCTAAGACAAGTTCACGTGAAGGCAACAAGCCGATTAAGAGGAAATTCACTGCACTATCGAGTGAGTGGGGTTTTATATCATATCTAGTAGGGTTGATAAGCACATCGGAAATGAAAACCTACTACTAAGTGGTATTTTAACCATCACAACTAAGAGTAATGTGGAAATTACATGGAAAAACTACTTATCGGTTGAAAATAGATCATACCTGGTTGGTATGATGAAACCTCCTAGAAGGAAGTAGAAAATTTGCTTATCGATTATAAGTGAAGATGTCCTCATACCCGATTGGTGTGATGGACGGCTGAAAATCTATTTTTTGGGGAGACCTTGACAGGAGCTCGAATAGCTCAGATAGGTCGGAGGCCTCAATTTTGGAACTTGGGGGCTAATATGCTCGATTTTAAAAATCTCATACAGTGGGCCCTAGGCCAGTTGGCATGAGCAGGAGCATGTAAACATACATGAGTTTAAGCCATGAAAACTTAAATGAATGAATTATTTGGCCATGGTACCAAGACATGACCGACATACTCGATGGACTGACAGTAGTGTGACATGATAGGTCTACGGACTAGTCGATAAAAATAGTTGCAGGTCGAGTTGAGGGTCGGAGCCATTGGACCAGTGGCACCACAGATTATATTTCTTATGTGGAAAATTATTGATTTGTACAAGCACTGAGTTACGGGACCTTCAAGATGCCCAAGAGAGGTAGTGATGTATCCTAGGGCTACTGGACGACATGGTGGAGATAAGGGTAGTTAGTCGTGCTATCAATCTTGGACGCTCGACATAGCTTCATGTGCATGAGATCGGTGTGGGATCGGGATAAGGTCTCTATCCTCATACGGATATGGAGTTTTATTTACAAGATTGAGGGTCAGATGTCACGTACATCCACTCATTCTCAGAGTATAAGTGGGTGTGCTTCTAAGGTGGTCGGTAAAGTTGGTTCGATGCCATAAGTGGGTATAGTGGATGTGCTGGCCTATGAATGTGTGTGCCCTTCATGATGAAGGGCATGTGTTGGTTGATAAACACAATGTTGTGATGAGAAATGGCTATAAAAAATCGAGATTTGAGAATGAAAGGTTTTTATGGAAAAATAAGGAGTCCAGCACACTCCAATTCAAACTATTTCTGAAAGTCATACTTTAAACACCCATTCACTGAGTCGTTGTACTCACCTCCTCCCTTATACCCCTTTAAGGTAATTCCGAGGAAAGCCTACCCAAAGACCACAAGTTAACACACCAGTGATGTAGGTATAATAAGTTTAAAATTTTATGCAGTTTTGGTTTATGTTATTCCATGAAAGTTACAGGTTTAAAAGGACTCCTTACTCCCCACGGTTTAAAAGAAGGGGTAACCCTTAATAAATTAGGAGAGTGGCAGATTGATCACGAGTATCTAACCAAATTTGGTCGAGGATTATTGTTGTTGAAATTGAGGATCACGGGCAACAATTTTTCCCTAATTTCAAATTGAGCGAGAATTTAGTCATTGAAAATTTGTCAGTTCTCTCTCTAGCACCAATCGGAATTTATAGAGGGGAGCCAAATTGGCTTACCTTTCCATTCTAATTCAGATGTAGAAGGGTTGTGGAGGTGTTTGGAGGGCTTGGTTTGGCTTGAGAAGGGCTCGAATTGGCCGATTTCATCTCGGCCAAAATAGGGTATGTCACGCCCCAACCCGATTTGGTTAAATCCCCGTGAACAACCCATCGCTCTCTCGGTACAAGAGGAGTTTCCTTTGACTTTAACAAGAGATGAGACAGGCATAATTTTGACCTTGTTCCCTGGAAGACATATATCCAATAAAATGCAAGCTTAAGGAAAATTTAAGCGTACCTGACAGAGGGTAAGGCTCGATATTATTTTTAGTCATTTTTCCTTTTCTTGAAAAAGGGATAGAAAGGAGGGGTGAGTATGGTTCGAAACAGTGTCATCTTCTTCTTTCAAAATCGAAGCAGCACCGGCGAAGAGGAAACTTCTCCATTCAATACATTTTTGGCCATCAATGACTGTCATAATGGTGCCAATCAGATGGCCAAGAAGTCCCCAAGCTTCCTATATAAAGACCTCCTCCCCATTCATCCTCTCCACACTTAAAAAGCTCACTCTCTCTCAGTTGCTTAGTTTTTCGGCGTAGCTCGAACCAAAGCTCTGATATAGGGTCATTTCTGAGCCAAAGAAGGCGAGGTCGACCGAGTTGAAATCGGCCAATTCGAGCCCTCCTCCAGCCAAAACAAGCCATCCTGACACTTCCTCAGCCCTTCCACGGCTGAATTAGGACTGAAAGGTAAGCCAATTCGGCTCCCCTTTGCAATTTCTGATCGGTGTTAGAGAGAGAGTCTGTCGAATTTCAATGTCAAAATTCTAATCCAATTCGACATCAATTGATGTCAATCTTAATCCTAGGAAGAATCTAGGAGGAGAGCTACCTGCCCAGATAGAATGCTCAGACTACCTCGCCCTTACTAGTGAGCAATCGAAGCTTTCTCTCTCTACAGTCTGTTTTCTAGCAAAGCTCTGTTTGAGCTCGTTCCAGCGTTAAAGATCATGATTTAAAATTCTATGGTATCGTATGAACATGGAGAAACTCAATTTCAACTTCAATTTCAACAATTAGAGATGTTTGATCAGTCAATTTGATGAAATCAAATTCGGCTGTGTTAAAGAGTTGAAATTGGGGGGAAATTGGGCAAATTGGGGATTTTTGAAAAATTCGAGGGACCAAAATGAAATTTTCTAAAATTGAGGGTCAATTGGGCATGATAAGAATATTAGAGGGCCAATTGAGAAATTTTAGAATTTTTGGGGTAAAATTTACCATTTTCGTAAAGGAAGGGCAAAATGGTAATTTTGGAAAAGTTGAGGTACCAAATTGGAAATTTGGAAAATTAAACCTTTTTTTGTGAATTTGAATAAATTGAGGTTATAATATAAATTTTAAAATTTTCGGGACTCAAATTGGAGGAGAAACCCGACAATAGGGGCTTAAAGTTAAAGAAAAATAACTTTAGGGACCTAATTGCAAATATATAGGAAGTTGGGTTTTCTCATTAATTTGAAATAGATGAGGGCTAATAGGCCAAAAAATAATGAACAACTATGTTCATTTCATGTAGGAGAATGAGACAACGGGAACGCCAGTCGAAGTCCAGCTTGCTAGGGACGGAAATCAACTAAGTGGAATTTCACTGCACCATCGGGTAAGTGGGATTTTATATCATACCCGGTTGGAAATGATAAGTATATCGAAATGAAAACCCACTACTATGTGGTATTTTAAACATCACAACTTAGAAGAGTGATGTGAAAACCATACGGAAAAACTACTTACCAGTCGTAAGTAGATCATACCCGATTGGTATGATGAAACTTCCTCGAAGGAAGTTGAAAACCCGTTATCAGTTATGAGCGGAGACATCCTTATACCTAGTCAAAATAATGGACAGTTGAAAATATATTTTGTCAGAAGTGCTCTCCCCTGACTGTGTACCAATGCTTAAACTATTTGGGAGACATTCTTGATGGGAGCTCGAATAGCTCTTATAGGCTGGGGGCCTCAGTTTTGAAACTTGGGGGCTATAATGCCCGGTTTTAAAAATCTCGAACAGTGGGCCATAGGCCAGTGGGCACGAGCAGGAGCTCGTAAATAAACACGAGATATGTGCCATAAAAATTTAATAAATGAATTGTTTGGTCATGGTACCAAGACAGGACTGACATACTTTGTCAACTAGCAGCAGTGCGATATGACCGGTCTCCGACTAGTTAAGACAAACAGCTGCAGGTTAAGCTAAAGGTCAGGGCCGTTGGACTAATGGCACCACATATTACATGGCATGATAAGAAAATATTGCTTGTGCATGCACTATGAATATGGGACCTTCAAGATGCCCATGAGTGGTAGTGAAGTGTCCTAAGGGCCCTGGACAACCCAGGGAGTATAAGGGCAGTTCATCGTACCAAGTGATCGTGCGAAATTTGGAGTAGCACTAAGCGCATGAGCCCGGGGTGGGGATGTGATGAGGTCTCTATCATCATATGGACACAAAGAATCGATTTTGGGATTGAGGATCGGATGTCGCATACATCCACTCATTCACAGGGTAGAAGTGGATGTGCTTCTGTCTAGGTGGCCGGTAAAGTCACTCCAAAGTCATAAGTGGGTCCAGTGGTCATACTGGTCTATGAATGTGTGTTAAACCTTCATGATAAAGGATGTGTGTTGGCTGATGACATACCATGGTAATGATGGAAAAACTCGAGATTGAAATGGAAAGGATTTTTGAAAGAAAGGAGTCTGGCACACTCCAAATACAAATATTTTTTAAGTTAAAGTTTTGAAACCCATTCACTGAGTAGTTGTACTCACCCCCTCCTTTCTATCCCTTTTTCAGGAACAGGAAAAATGACTAAGAATAATATCGAGCCTTACCCTCTGCCAGGTATGCTTAAATTTTCCTTAAGCTTGTATTTTATTGGATATATGTCTTCCTAGGAACAAGATCAAAATTACGCCTAGCTCATCTCGAGTTAAAGTTAGAGGAAACTCCTCTTGAACCGAGAGAGCGGTGGGTTGTTCACAGGGATCCAACCAAATCAGGTTGGGACGTGACATGCCCTGTTTTGGCCAAGCTAAAATCGGCCAATTCAAGCCCTTCTCAAGCGAAACCAAGCCCTCCAAACACCTCCACAACCCTCCTACATCTAAATTAGAGCGGAAAGGTAAGCTAATTTGGCTCTCCTCTGTAAATTCCGATTGGTGCTAGAGAGAGAAACGACAGATTTTCAATGAGTAAATTCTCACTCAATTCGGCATTAATTGATGCAATTCGTGATCCTAGAAATAACCTCAGAATAAGAGCTATTTGCCCAGATTGAAAGCTCGGACCGTCGCGCCCCCGATGGGAAGCTTTGAAAGCTTTCTCTCTAAGTGTAGTTTTTTGGTGAAGCTCATTCCGGCATCAAATTGTGCGATTCAAAGTGCAATTGAATCGTATGAATATTTAGGAAGTCCAATCTAACTTCAATTTCAACAATTAAACTCATTTGATCCGTCAATTTGATGAAATCAAATTTGGTTGTGTTGTAAGGTTGAAATTGGAGAAAATTTTGGAAAATTATAAGAATTTGAAAAAATCGAGGGACTAAAGTGCAATTTCATAAAATTGAGGACCAATTGGCCAATTTTTGAAAATTTTGGGATGAAACTCACTATTTTTGTAAAGTAGGGGCAAAATGGTAATTTTGGAAAAGTTGGGGACCAAATTGGAAATTTGGGAAACTTAAAACCATTTTTGTGATTTTAAATACACTAAGTCCTAAGGTGAATTTTAGAGTTTTGGGAAAACTTGCATTAGGGACCTAAAGTTAAAAGAAAAATAACTTTAGGGACCTAATTACAAATAAATGAAAAGTTTGGTTATTTCATTCATTCATAATGAATGAAGACTATTAGGCCAAAGGATAATGAACAAGGATGTTCATATCATGTATGAACATGAAGTACGCGGGAACTCCAATTAAGACAAGTTCGCTTGAAGGCAACAAACCGGTTAAGAGGAAATTCACTATACTATCGGGTGGGATTTTATATCATACCTGGTTGGGTTGATAAACACATCAGAAATGAAAACCCACTACTAAGTGGTATTTTAACCATAACACCTAAGAGGAGTGATGTGAAAATTATGCATAAAAACTACCTACCAATTATAAGTAGATCATAGTCGGTTGGTATGATGAAACTTACTCGAAGGAAGTAGAAAACCCGCTTATAGGTTATAAGCGGAGATCTCCTCATACTCTGTTGGTGTGATGGATAACTGAAAATCTTTTTTTTTTTGTTGGAAGTGCTCTCCCCTGACTGTTTGCCACTACTTAAACCTTTTGGGTGACCTTATTGACAGGAGCTCGAATAGCTCAGATAGGTCGGAGGCCTCGGTTTTTAAACTTGAGGGCTAATATGCCCGATTTTAAAAATCTTGTACAGTGGGCCCTAGGCCAGTTAGCACAAGCAAGAGCTCGTAAACAAACATGAGTTTAAGGCATGAAAACTTAAATGAATGAATTGTTTAGCCATGGTACCAAGACAAGACAGACATACTTGATGGACTGGCGGTAGTGCGACATGACAGTTCTACAGACCAGTCGAGACAAATAGCTGCAGGTCGAGTTGAGCGTTGGGGCCATTAGACTAGTGGCACCACAGAATATATGGCTTATGTGGAAAATTATTGATTTGTACATGCACTGAGTTACAAGACCATAAAGACACCCAAGAGGGGTAGTGATGTGTCTTAGGGCTACTAGATGATGTGGTGGAGATAAGGGTAGTTAGTCATGCCAAAAGTGTTGGAAGCTCGACATAGCTTCATGCGCATAAGACCGGGGTGGGGTCAGGATGAGGTCTTTGTCCTCATACGGACACGGAGTTTTATTTACGGGATTGAAGTTCGGATGTCGCGTACATCCACTCATTCTTAGGGTAGAAGTGGATGTGCTTCTATCTAGGTGGCTGATAAAGTCTCTCTGATGCCACAAGTGGGTACAATGGACGTGTTGGCCTGTGAATGTGTGTTCCCTTCATGATGAAGGGTGTGTGTTGCTTGATAAACACACCGTTGTGATGAGAAATGGCTATAAAAAACAGAGATTTGAGAATGAAAGTTTTTAAAGGAAAAATAAGGAGTCTGGCACACTCCAATTCAAACTATTTTTGAAAGTCATACTTTAAACACCCATTCACTAAGTCGTTGAACTCAACTCCTCCCTTATACCCCTTTCAGGTAATCCCGAGGAAAGCCTACCCAAATACCACAAGTTAACACACCTTTGAGGTAGGTGTGATAAGTTTAAAATTTTATGCAGTTTTGATTTTTGTTATTCTAAGAAAGGTGCAGGTTTAAAAGGACGCCTTACTCCCCACGGTTTAAAAGAAGGGGCAACCCTTAATAAATCGGGAGAGTGGCAGGTTGACGGGGATCTTACCAAACCGGGTCATTTAGAAAAATGAATTATTAAATCGGTTCAATCTAGTTCAGGTCCGGTTCACCCTGAACAAGTCCGGTTTTCACTTATAATCTCTTCCTAGTGCCTTTTCCTAGTGTTTAAGTGTTTCTTGTCCACTTGGGATTTCCAAATTCCCAGTTTTAACCTTTCTCTACCATTTTCAGTTCACTTAGTTTCTCGGTCTCCTCTCAAAAACATTTTGTTTCCGTTTTTGGTTCCTTAGTCTAAGAAGGGGTTTACACATCCAACGATCTTTGTGTTTGGTTCATATGACTATACACATACATCATCTAAAGGGTCTACCCATATAGATGGAAGGGGATATTTTTTTTGGATGATAAGTACCCGTCCAATGATCCCATTGTTGGTTCGGATGAATGTACACGTCCAACATTGTTTGCTTAGGGACTTAGTGTGACTGATAAGTACATGTCCATCATCCAACGGTGTACATATACAAATGTAAGGGGCATTTGTTCAAATGATAAGTACCAGTCCAACAATCCCATTGAATATTGTGTGCTAGGTTGGGAGTATAACTCATTTTAGTGGATGAACTGTAGGTTCAATAGCAAACCTCATAGAAAAATTTGGATATGAATTAAACTAATACTAGAAAGACTAAACGAGTTGGCATCTGTCATGCCCCAACCTAATTGGTCAGATCCCCATGAGCAACTCGCTACTCAATCAATTTATTAAGGGTTTTCCCCTTCATAAAACCTTGAGGAGTAAGGCATCCTTTAAACTTGTACATTTATGGGAATAACATTAATCAAAACTAAATGAAATTTTAACATACATACTTGTCTTGCAGGTGTAGCTAAGTGAAGGTCTTTATGTAGGCTTTCCCTTGGTTACCTAGAAAGGGGTATAAGGGAGGGGGTGAATTCAACGACTCAATGAATTGGTGTTTTAAAATTTGACTTTCATAAAATAATTTTAATTGTAGTGTGTCGAACTCCTTATTTTCTTTAAAACATTTCATCCTCAAAATCTCAGTTCTCATAGACATTTCTTGTAAAACTCGCATTTTTTTAGTTAAGGAAAACCGGGAAAAAAATCGGTCAAACCGAATAAGAAAACCAAGTCGGTTTACATTTGGGAATAAGCAATATGGAAATTTACAACTTTCGAGTGATCCAAAAAATTCATTAAACCCTTGAAAAGAAACTTAAAACAAACTAGAAATCAAAAACCAAATTGTTTTAGATGAACTAGATTACATAATAACTTCAAAGTTTACCAGTTGTGAATGGGTTTACTAACATCATACCCGGTTGGGATGATGAGCACAACTTGAAATTTAAAAACCATTTACCGGTTGTGAGTGGGTTTACTAACATCATACCCTGTTAGGATGATGAGCACAACTTGAAATTTAAAAACCATTTACCGGTTGTGAGTGGGTTTACTAACATCATACCCGGTTGGGATGATGAGCACAACTTAAAGATAAAAACCACTTACCGGTTGTGAGTGGAAATTTTATATCATACCCGGTAGGGGATGATAACTACCTCGGTATAAAAATCCACTGTTTATTGGTATTTTAATCATCACCACTTAAAGAAAGTGATGTGAAAATTATGCGGAAAAAAAACTACTTACCGGTTGTAAGTAGATCATACCCGGTTGGTATGATGAGACTTTCTCGAAGGAAGTTGAAAACCCATTCATCGGTTATGAACGGAGATGTCCTTATACCGGTTGGTATAATGAACAGTGAAAACCTATTTTGTCAGAAGTGTTCTCCCCTGACTGTGTGACAATGCTTAAACTATTTGGGAGACCTTCTCGACGGGAGCTCGAATAAGCTCTGATAGGCTAGGGGCCTCGGTTTTGGAACTTGGGGGCTAAATGACCGATTTTGAAAATCTCGTACAGTGGGCCCAAGGCCAGTTGGCACGAGCAGGAGCTCGTAAACGAACATCATATATGTGCCATAAAACTTAATAAGTGAATTGTTTGGCCATGGTACCAAGATAGGACCGACATGCTCTGTCAACTAGCGGCAGTGCGACATGACAGGTCGACGGACTAGTCAAGACAAACAGCTGCGAGTTGAGTTGAGAATCGAAGCCGTTGGACTAGTGGCACGACAGATTACATGGCAATATAAGAAAATATTGTTTGTGCATGCACTGTGAGTACGGGATCATCAAGATGCCCATGAGGGGTAGTGATGCGTCCTAAGGGCACTGGACGATATGGTGGCTATAAGGGCAGTTTGTCGTTCCAGGTGTCTGTGCGAAATCTGGATTAGCACGAAGCGCATGAGACCGGGGTGGGGACAGGATGAGGTCTCTGTCCTCATACGGACATGAAGAAGTGATTTCAGGATTGTGGGTAGGATGTCACGTACATCCACTCATTCCCAGGGTAGAAGTGGTCGTACTTCTATCCAGGTGGCAGGAAAAGTCGCTCCGAAGCCACTAGCGGGTTCAATAGTGATACTAACTCGCGAATGTGTGTAACCTTCATGATGAAGGATGTGTGTTGGGTGATGACACACCGATAACTAAGAAATAATGGAAAAACATGAATTTTTAAATGAAATGATTTTTGAAAACAAAGGAGTCTTGCACACTCCATATAAATGTTTTTCTTGAAAGTTAAAAGATTTGAATCCCATTCACTGAGTAGTTGTACTCACCCCCTCCCTTATACCCCTTTCAGGAAATCCCGGAAAGCCGAACCTTAAATGACTTGCGCAATTAAACGCCTGCAAGATAGGTACAACTAATTTAAATTACTATGCAGTTTTGATTTATGATATTCCTGGAAAAAGGTGCAAGTTAATGCCTTACTCTTTACAATTTATAATATAAGGGAAAACCTTTTAGTAAATCGGGAGAGTGGCAAGTTGATCACGGGGATCCGACCAAATCGGGTCGGGGCGTGACAACTAGAGCAATAGTAGAGCCTATTTCCTCAAATACATAATCAAGACTAGAAAATATAGTAACTAATAGCGTTATTTTTAAATTTGACAGAATGGCTCCGAAGAAAGGAACCAAGAGAACTAGGGCTGCCCTCTCCAACACCGCCCAACCACCCCTACCGGTAGAAACTCCCAAAGTAGCCCAGACAACTCCTCATGGACTCAGCAGGGAGCATCAAAGATTGTACGAGGAGTTCACCCGTGTATTTGGCCAACCTAACCTTACTCCTGAGGCAGGTACCAACTCATAGGCTGAGCCCGAGGAAGTGTAATCCCACCCTCTCCCTGCTAATCCAACCACTCCAACAGACATACCTAGAAATCTCAAAACTCTCCGAAAACTAGGATGTAAACCCTTCCTCGGAGAAAAGGATGCTGGGACCGCCATGGACTGGCTGGCCAATATCAAGAAGTTAATGGGAATTGTCCAAATACTGTCAGATGATAAGGTGATCCTGATGGAATTCTTCCTAGAAGGGAGTGCTAGACGGTGGTGGGATAATGTCCGAAATCTACATGTCGCCACCCCCACTTGGGAGCAATTTGAGGAAAGATACTCAGAAGAATACCTGGCACCCCACCTAATAAATGAGAAGAAACAAGAATTCATCCGACTTCAGTAAGGGCTTAGTTCCATAGCAGAGTATGAAACAAAATTTAACGAGTTAAGACCCTTTGCTCCCGACCTAGCCGGACCAGCTGACATATGCCAGAGGTTTGTGGACGGTCTCAACTTGGATATTCGAGACCGTATGGGAGTACTGGGATGCCCCACAGACCTAGCAGCTATAATTTGTATGGCTCATGAATGCGAGCGACTAGTACAGACCCGACGTCGTCGAATGGAGCAGACAACTAGAAAGGGGGATAAAGATTCAAATTGTCAAGGAGGACGAAGAGAATATACCAGCTCAAGGGGAGGAAACAAAAAGGTATTGCAATGGAGAAGGAACATGCCTCCACCCCTTCCCAGAGTAGTCCCTACCTTACCCCAAGGGAACCCTCGCGAAGTGTCAAAGGAATTATGAGGGAGCATGCCATGCCTGTTTCGCCTGCGAACAAGCAGGACACTTTGTGAAGGATTGTCCTACTCTTAGGGAGAACAGACAGAAAAATACTCTTGGACCACCTCAAGGAAACTCCAGGAACCCCAGACAAGAAGCTACAGCAAGAGTACCGGCTAGAGTATACAACCTCACTCAGGAGGAGGCTAGAGGAGACCCTAGCACTGTAGCGGGTACATCCCAAAACCCTACCAACTAGTGCAAAAGAGTCATGTAAACTGAATGTCTTTTAAATTAATAAAGAGAATTCATTCTAAAATATACGTTTCTTAAATCAGGGTATATATAGCTATGGGGACAACCAGTTTATGCTCTATTTGACTCTAGAGCAGAACGATCATTTATCAAGGAAGAGTTGGTTTCTAAGATACCCCTGGAGCTCACTCCTCTTGTACAAAGCCTTAATGTCCTTACACCCTTAGGAGAAGGTCTGAATAGAAATAAACAACTAAAGGGGTGTGAGATAAAAATTGGAGGAATCAAACTTGAAGCTGACTTGATTCCGTTACCTTTAAGAGAAGTGGAAGTAATCCTGGGGATAGACTGGCTGAGTAATCATCAGGCAAGGATGGACTGTAGAAGGAAGACGGTAACTTTCCATACCTCCAAGGCTAAGGGACTAAAGTTCCAGGGAGATAAAAGAAAAGGTGAAGTAAAATTTGTGTCCCACCTAAAGGTTCAAAAGATGATTCAGAAAGAATGTACAGTTGTGCTGGCCATGGTGGTAAATGAGGATTTTGAAGAAAAGAAAATAGAAGACATTCCGATAATTAGGCATTATCCAGAAGTTTTTCCAGAAGAGCTACCTGGACTACCTCCAAGTCGCCAAGTGGAGTTTACTATAGAAATAACCCCAGGAACCAACCCCATATTCCAAGCCCCATATCGCATGGCTCCGGTAGAACTAAAAGAACTAAAGGAACAACTGGATGAATTATTGGAAAAGGATTTCATACGTCAAAGTCAGTCTCCATGGGGTGCTCCTGTTTTGTTCGTAAAGAAAAAGGATGGGAGTATGAGACTATGTATTGACTATAGGAAGCTGAATCAGGTCACCATCAAGAACCGATACCCACTCCCAAGGATAGATGATTTGTTTGATCAGTTAAAAGGAGCAGCATACTTCTCAAAAATAGATCTTCGATCAGGCTACCACCAACTAAGGATTAGAGAAGAGGACAACCCTAAGACGGCGTTTCGATCCAGATATGGACATTATGAATTTCGAGTGATGCCGTTCGGATTGACAAATGCCCCTGCAGCTTTCATGGACTTGATGAACCGCGTGTTCCAACCTCATCTAGACAGGTTTGTGATAGTATTCATAGATGATATCCTTATATACTCACGAACCAGGTCGGAACACGAAGAGCATCTGGCAATTACATTGGAAATCTTGAAGAAAAACCAATTATATGCAAAGTTTTCCAAGTGTGAATTCTGGTTGCAAGAAGTAGGATTCTTAGGGCACATCGTATCTAAGGATGGAGTTAAGGTGGATCCAGCCAAGGTGGAAGCTATATCATAATGGAAAACTCCAAGGAATTCTACAGAAATTAGAAGTTTCTTAGGATTGGCAGGATACTATAGGCGGTTTGTGCAAGACTTTTCTAAAATAGCAACTCCTCTAACTCGACTCACCAGGAAGGGAGTTGAGTATAAATGGGATGAGGATTGTGAAAAGTCTTTTCAGGAGTTAAAGACTCGACTAACGACCACACCAGTACTCTCCTTACCCAATCCTACTGCAAGAGAGTACATAGTCTATAGTGATGCCTCGGGACAAGGACTGGGATGTGTTTTAATGCAACGAGGGAAGGTTATCGTGTATGCCTCGCGACAATTGAAGATACATGAGAGAAATTACCCGACTCACGACTTGGAATTAGCTGCAATAGTGTTTGTCTTGAAGATATGGCGACACTACCTTTACCGGGTTAAGTGCAGGATATACACAGATCACAAGAGCCTTAAGTACTTCCTAACTCAAAAGGAGTTAAATCTTCGTTAGAGGAGATGGCTTGAATTAGTGAAGGACTATGATCTTGTGATAGAATACCACCCCGGAAAGGCAAATGTGGTAGTAGATGCCTTAAGTCGCAAGTATCAAACTGAGGCGACACAAGTCAAGACAAGCTACTTACCTTTGTTGCAACAATTGGGAAGAATGGAAGTGAGTCTGAGGATGGACCGACAGGAAAAATACTTGGTGGCAAATGTAGCGATAAGGCCTAGTCTAACCGAGGAGATAAAGGCCCAACAAAAGATTGATAAAGAACTTCAGTCCTACTTGGATTCAACTAACAGAGAAAGGAAACCGGACTACGATTTATGAGGTGACGAAGTACTGACCTATAAGGGTAGGGTATGTGTGCCTCAAGACAAGGAGTTACAGAGATTAATATTGGAAGAGGCACACGATTCAGTGTATGCTATGCATCCGGACAGTACTAAAATGTACCACACCCTCAAACAAGGATACTGGTGGAAGGGTATGAAGAGGGACATTGCGGAATATGTAGCCCGATGCTTGTCCTGTCAATAGATAAAAGCAAAGCATCAGAAGCCGTCAGGACTACTACAACCCTTACCAATTCCAGAATGGAAATGGGAACACATCACCATGGATTTCGTCACGGGCTTGCCGGTGACCAGAAAAGGTCGAGATGCAATTTGGGTAATTGTGGATAGATTGACCAAATCAGCTCATTTCCTTCCTATAAGAGTGACGGACAGAATAGAACAGCTGGCCATCCTATACATGAAGGAAATAATAAGACTCCATGGTGTCCCGGTGAGTATAGTATCAGATAGAGATCCGAGATTTACTTCCAAGTTTTGGCCGAGTCTGCAAAATGCAATGGGAACCAAACTCCACATGAGTACGGCATTTCATCCTTAGACAGATGGTCAGTCTGAGCGAACCATCCAAACCTTGGAAGACATGCTAAGGGCATGTGTACTCACCATGAATAAAAGCTGGGAGGAGTACTTATGCCTGATGGAATTTGCGTATAATAATAGTTATCAGGCCAGCATCCAGATGGCTCCCTATGAAGCTCTTTATGGACGACCATGTCATACCCCTCTGTTTTGGGAAGAAGTGGGCAAAAGGAAGTTAGAGAAAACTGAGATAATAGAGGATGCCACAGAGAAGATAAAATTAATAAGGAGTCGTCTTAAGACTGCACAAGATAGGCAAAAAAGTTATGCAGACAATCGAAGGAAGGATTTGGAGTTCGAAGTGGGTGATCAGGTATTCCTCAAAGTCTCTCCATGGAGAGGAATACTTAGGTTTCAGCAAAGAGGAAAGTTAAAACCCAGATATATCGGTCCATATCCCATTATTCAAAGGATAGGACCAGTAGCATATAAATTAGAACTGCCTCCTAATTTGCAGAGAATACATGACGTATTCCACATTTCAGTACTTCGAAAATATCAGCCTGATCCTAGTCACGTACTGGACCGACCTCCAATGGAATTGGAAGAGAACCTGACTTATCAGACAGAGCCGGTACAAATCACCGACCGGAGAGACAAGAATTTAAGAAACAAGAAAATCACTATGGTCAAGGTGTTGTGGCAAAACGGACCCATGCAGGAACAGACATGGGAAACTGATTCTCTAATGAGGGATAGTTATCCTCAGTTATTTAACGTGTAACTGTTTTGGGGACAAAACCCCTAAAAGGAGGGGAGAGTTGTAAAACCAGCATTTTTTTTAGTTAAGGAAAACTGGGAAAAAAACCGGTCAAACCGAATAAGAAAACCAAGCCGGTTTACATTTGGGAATAAGCAATATGGAAATTTACAACTTTCGGGTGATCCAAAGGATTCATTAAACCTTGGAAAAGAAACTTAAGACAAATTAGAAATCAAAAACCAAATTGTTTTAGGTGAACTAGATTCCATAAAAACTTCAAAGTTAAGTATGCTTGCCTTAGAGTAGTGTGAGGATAGGTGACCTCCTGGGAAGTATGATTTTTTTTGTAACCCGAAATTTCGGTCAAAAATTTTTATGCAAACGTACGGCTTATCATAAATAGCCATAAATTAATATATATTTAATTATTGTAATTAATACCAATAATTTAATACCTAAATTAAATTATTGGAATTAATACAATTAATTTAATACCGAAATTAAATTATTGGAATTAATATTGAAATTTAATTATTAGAATTAATACCAATAATTTATGGTAATATTAATACTAGTAATAAATCTCGTCCATTTAATACACAGGTTTTACGCCTATATAAAGAGGTCATCCCCATTTCATTCTCCTCACACCTTAACACTTCTCTCTCTCTCCCTACTACTCCATTTCCCGGTGAAGCTCGAACTAGAGTTTCGACTTGAACAAAGGTTGGGCTCTTTAGAAACGGGGAGAAGACAGCTATCTGGTAGCAAACTCCAGTCAATCCGAGAATCGTTGGAAAAGTGCCGGCATGATGGAATAGTGAAGTAGCTCCAGCGAACCGAAGCTACCCTATTTTGGTCAAGCTGAAATCGGCCATTTCAAGCCCTCCTCGGGCCAAACCAAGCCTTCCTCAACACTTCCTCAGTCCTTCCTCAACCGAATTAGGACCGAAAGGTAAGCCAATTCAGTTTCCCTCTACAATTTCAGATCGTTGTTAGAGAGAGAGTCGACTGAATTTCAATGAAGAAATTCTAATCCAATTCGACATAAATTGATGTCATCCTTGATCCTAGGAATAACCTCTGGAGGAGAGCTATCTACCCAGATTTGAAAGCTCCACCGCCACGCCCTCACTAGAGAACGAGACATCAGGAACGCCAGTCGAGGTCCAGCTTGCTAAGGATAGAACCTGACTAAGTGGAATTTCACTGCACTATCGAGTGAGTTGGTTATTCACATCATACCCAGTTGGGATGATGAGCACGGTTTAAAGTTAAAAACCATTTACCGGTTGTGAGTGGTTTTACTAACATCATACCCGGTTGGGATGATGAGCACAACTTGAAATTTAAAAACCATTTACCGGTTGTGAGTGGGTTTACTAACATCATACCCGGTTGGGATGATGAGCACAACTTAAAGATAAAAACCACTTACCGGTTGTGAGTGAAAATTTTATATCATACCCGGTAGGGGATGATAACTACCTCGGTATAAAAATCCACTGTTTATTGGTATTTTAATCATCACCACTTAAAGAAAGTGATGTGAAAATTATGCGAAAAAAAAACTACTTACCGGTTGTAAGTAGATCATACCCGGTTGGTATGATGAGACTTCCTCGAAGGAAGTTGAAAATCCGTTCATCGGTTATGAACGGAGATGTCCTTATACCGGTTGGTATAATGGACAGTGAAAACCTATTTTGTTAGAAGTGTTCTTCCCTGACTGTGTGCCAATGCTTAAACTATTTGGGAGACGTTCTTGACGGGAGCTCGAATAAGCTCTGATAGGCCAGGGGCCTCGATTTTGCAACTTGGGGGCTAAATGCCCGATTTTGAAAATCTCGTACAGTCGGCCCAAGTCCAGTTGGCACGAGCAGGAGCTCGTAAACGAACATGATATATGTCCCATAAAACTTAATAAGTGAATTTTTTGGCCATGGTACCAAGATAGGACCGATATGCTCAGTCAACTAGCGGCAGTGCGACATGACAAGTCGACGGACTAGTCAAGACAAACAGTTGCGAGTTGAGTTGAGAGTCGGGGTCGTTGGACTAGTGGCACGACAAATTACATGGCAATATAAGAAAATATTGTTTGTGCATGCACTGTGAGTACGGGATCATCAAGACGCCCATGAGGGGTAGTGATGCGTCCTAAGGGCACTGGACGATATGGTGGCTATAAGGGCAGTTTGTCGTTCCAGGTGTCTGTGCGAAATCTGGAGTAGCACGAAGCGCAGGAGACTGGGGTGGGGACAGGATGAGGTCTTTGTCCTCATACGGACATGAAGAAGTGATTTCAGGATTGTGGGTAGTATGTCACGTACATCCACTCATTCCTAGGGTAGAAGTGGTCGTACTTCTATACGGGTGGCAGGAAAAGTCGCTCCAAAGCCACTAGCGGGTTCAGTAGTGATACTAACTTGCGAATGTGTGTAACCTTCATGATGAAGGATGTGTGTTGGGTGATGACACACCGATAACTAAGAAATAATGAAAAAACACGAATTTTTAAATGAAATGATTTTTGAAAACAAAGGAGTCTGGCACACTCCATATAAATGTTTTTCTTGAAAGTTAAAAGATTTGAATCCCATTCACTGAGTAGTTGTACTCACCCCCTCCCTTATACCCCTTTCAGGAAATCCCGGAAAGCCGAACCTTAAAGGACTTGCGCAATTAAACGCCTGCAAGATAGGTGCAACTAATTTAAATTACTGTGCAGTTTTGATTTATGATATTCCTGAAAAAAGGTGCAGGTTTACTCCTTACTTTTTACGATTTATAATATAAGGGAAAACCTTTTAGTAAATCGGGAGAGTGGCGGGTTGATCACGGGTATCCGACCAAACCGGGTCGGGGCGTGACATTTCTCATCATTAATCACAACGGTGTGTTTATCAACCAACACACGACCTTCATCATGAAGGGAACACACACTCGTAGGGCAGCACATCCACTGCACCCACTTGTCGCGTCGGAGTGACTTTACCGACCACCTAGATAGAAGCTCATCCACTTCTACCTTGAGAATGAGTGGATGTACGCAACATCCGACCCACAATCCCATAAAGAAAATTATGTGTCTGTATGAGGACAAAGACCTCAACCCGACCCCACCTTAGTCTCATGCGCATGAAGCTAGGTCGAGCTTCCTTGACTACTGGCACGATAAACTGCCCTTATCTCCACCATGTCGTCCAGTAGACCCTCGGATGCATCACTACCCCTATTGGGCGTCTTGAAGGTTTTGTAACTCAGTGCACGCACAAAACAATAGTTTTCCTCATAAGCCATTTATTCTTTGGTGCCACTGGTCCAATGGCCCCGACCCTCAACTTGACCTGCAGCTGTTTGTCTCGACTGGTCCATCGACCTATCATGTCGCACTGCTACCAGTCCATCAAGTATGTTGGTCCTGTCTTGGTACCATGGCCAAACATATCATTCATTTAAAGCTTTCATGGCTTAAACTAATTTTTGTTTATGAGCTCTTGCTCGTGCCAACTAGCCTTGGGCATACTATACAAGATTTTCAAAATCGAGCATATTAGCCCCTCAAGTTACAAAACCGAGGCCTCCGGGCTATCTGAGCTATTCGAGCTTCATCAAGAAGGTCTCCCAAAAAGTTTAAGCAGTGGCACATAGCCAAAGGAGAGCACGTCCAACAAACTAATCTTTTCATCTATCCATCACACCAACTGGGTGTGAGGACATCTCTGCTTATAACCGATAAGCAAGTTTTCGACTTCCTTCCAAGAAGTTCATCATACTAATCAAGTATGATCTACTTACAACCGTTAAGTAGTTTTCCGCATAATTTTCATAAAACTCCATTCAGGTGTGATGGTTAAATTTTCACTTAGCAGTGGGTTTTCATTTCCGAGGTGCTTATCATCCCAACTGGTATGATATAAAAATCTTACTCCCCGATAATGCAATGATTTCATCTTAACCGATTCTTTATTTTCACGCGAGCTTGTCCTTACTGGTGTTCTCAGTACTTCATGTTCCAACATGATATAAACATCCTTGTTCATTATTCTTTGGTCTAATAGCCTTCATTCATCATGAATGGATGAAATACTCAAAATTTTTAATTAATTGTAATTAGGTCCCTAAAGTTCTTTCTCTTTGATTTTAGGTCCCTAATGCCGATTTTCCCCCAAATTGAGTCTCGAAACTTCTAAAATTCACCTTGGAACTTCAATTTATTCAAAATCACAAAAAGGGGTTCAAGTTTTCCAAATTCCCAATTTGGTCCTCAATTTTTCCAAAATTACCATTTTGCCCCTACTTTACAAAAATGGTAAATTTTACCCCAAAAATTCCAATAATTGGCCAATTGGTCCTCCAACATCTTTTCCATGCCCAATTGACCCTCAATTTTATGAAATTGCACTTTAGTCCCTCGAATTTTTGAAATCCCCAAAATTTCCCCCAATTTCAACCTTACAACCTGGTCGGATTTGATTTCATCAAATTGACCGATCAATTGAAGTTAATTGTTGAAATTGAAGGTGGATTTGAGTTCCTATGCTTCCACACGATTCAATTGCACTTTGAATCGCACGATTTCATGCCCAACAAGCTCAAACAGAGCTTCTCTAGAAAACTAAACATAGAGAGAGAAAGCTTTGATAGCTTATCGTCGGGGTGCGGCGGTCTGAGCTTTTAATCTAGGCAGATAACTCTTGTCCTGAGGTTTCTCCTAGGACCAAGAATCACCTCAATTCATGTTGAATTGAGGGAGAATTTGGTTAGTAAAGATCTGTCAGTTCTCTCTGATCGAAATTTATATAGATAAGCCAAATTGGCTTACCTTTTTGTTCTAATTCAGTTGTAGGAGGGTTGTAGAAGTGTTGGGATGGCTTGGTTTGGTCAGACAAGGGCTCAAATTGGCCACTTTTAGTTTGGCCGAAATAGAGCAGCTTCAGATAGCCGAAGTTGTTTCACTATTCTATCACCCCCGACGTTTTTCCGACAGTTGTGTAGCTAATCTCCCTGAATCTAAAGAACCCAACCACACCTTCTTTGGCTCAGAAATATGCCCATGTTGGAGCTCTCATTCGAGCTTCACCAGAAAATGGAGTAGTAGGGAGAGAGTGGAGTTTTCAGGTGTGAGCAGGATGAATGAGGATGGGCTTTTTATATAAGAAGCTCGGGGACTTCTTGGTTGTCCGATTGGCACCCTAATGGCGGTCATTCATTGCCTGAAACTCCCTGGCCTGAGACTTTTCATCTTCGCCGGCGCTGCTCGATTTTTCGGTGAGTGAATAGTGTTGTCATCTGAAGGAAGAAGACGATACTATTCCAAAGCTGACTGGATCGAACCGAGCCAGGTTCAATGCTTAAATCGTCTGAATCAGGCCCGATTCGACTGAGTTTTTTAAAATTAAAAATTTACAAATTCATTTAAATTCTTTCTCTATCGAATGGTGGCCTCAATTCTCCAATTTAAATTTTCTAAGCCACCTAGAAAAATAAATTTAGAAACCGGTTCAATCCGGTTTATGTCTGGTTCACCTAAACCAGTTTGGTTTTCACCTCCAATTCACCCTAAAGTCCTTTATCAAGACTTTTGTGACTCTTTAGGACACTTAGTATCCATAAATTTCTCGGTTTGTCCTTTCTCTATCGGTTTTGATTTATAAACTGGCTCGATTTTTCTTATTATCAAAGGACGGGGTTTACAAAATCCATGGACACAACTTGATTAGTTGGTACGGGAAAGAGTTCTCGCCCAAATATAACTTAAAAGTATCTTAGGATGCTAAGGAAACCTTAATGGTAGGTTTAGAAAGGAACCATTGTAGTTAATGGCTTTTAGCCATGGTGGGGTATGAATACTAAAATAGTTTGAAAGAAAACTAAGAAATAAAAGGAAATAATATGTAGAAAAATCTCTGGTAGCCATTTTGAGTAGAGATGACATTGAGCCATGAACGAGCGTTGCTTCTCCCCTCCCTCTAACACATTTTGGGGACATACAAAGGAGTGAAGACAAGAAAATAGGACCCTTGCAGAGAAGAAAACACGAGATAAGGTACTCTGGTTATTAATAGGTGGTCCAAGACAACTACTCACTTTTCGGGATTTGATTTATGGTCCATTATTATTTGTTGTGCAAACTAAAAATTTATTTTGTAAAAATTGTAAATTCCTAGTGAACATTGGAGAAATTATTGTACTTAATTTGAAAAAGTAGAAATGACATAAGGATTATGTGTTACAAATATGATTGATGTGATCATTATATTGATATGATCATATGTATGAATATGATTGACTTAGGAGAAAGAATTATAATGTTGGCATGACACTTGATACTAGAGGTTATGTCGAGCGTATATGGAGGACTGTAAGTAGGGATACAAGGGAAGAGTCGGATTTCAAAACTTTCCACAGGCCTGAAGGGAGGTTTATTTGAGGAGTTTGGGCGTCGCTTGTGACCTAATGTTAGGCTTAGTTGGATCAAAAGATGTCAGATATCGGATGACATATCATTGGCATTGTATAAGGGTGACGGTCATCAATGGATGTTTCTTGGGGGTGCAATATATAACGTACATACCCATCACAACCCTTAGTCGCTCATGTATGAGATCTTAGTGGATAATATGGTGGGGCCACCAAATGAGAAGTTGTAATGGTGTATGCATCATCAACAACATTGTGTGAGAACCTCAAGTCCGCATGTGTGAGAACTCGAGGAAATTAATTGTGTGCAATAATGTACAAATTGTGAAATGAGAAATAAATTTCTGAGATAAATAATAAAATTAAAAGACTATTTTGAGAAATAGTAAGTAGATGAACTCGTAAAATATGCAAGTGTTAAATAAATGAACTACACTAAAAATAAGATTAATTAAAGACAAGTTCGTAAGCCATGTAATGGCTCGATATTGGTAAACACATTTATTGAGTTGTGAGTTCATCCCCTCCCATAAACCTTTTTAGGAGTGTGCTCCCAAGCCTTTTTAGAAGCATGCAAAGAGCAAGAAGGATAACACACTAGCCTCGACGTCCATACACACGTAACTGAGGTACAAAACTCGAAAGGCATGCATAAATATTACTTTTACTTATCATATGCTTTATTCTTGAGTAAAAGTTATAATTTGATTTGGGCTCTACTATATGCATTAAAAGTTTAAAATTGATATTAAATTGTGTGAGGTTTTATTTTGAGTTTTTGTTATTTCAATTTTAATTTGATGAACACACCATAATAGTATCGAGTGGATGTGACAAGTTATCATTGAACTCCGACTCAGTAAATCGAGCCGATGCATGATAGTAATTGTTCAAAAATTGTAAGGAATTTGGGATAATATTTTTTTCTAGCTTTTTTATTATATTGATATTACAGTGGTATAGATACCACTATTATAGTATCAAGAGTTGTAAGTCCGCACATGTGGCATTCCCGACTCGAGATCCTAGTCAGGGCATGACAACACTCTTCCTTGTTTATTGTTGATTAAATCAAAGATTCTTCCGTGTTGTCGGGGCATGACAACACATGGGATAATTTAATCATTACTTATCCTCTACTTGAACCAAACTCATTTACCTAGGCTCATGGACATACTCACTAGCTTTGTAATATGCACAATAAGTACCAAGCACTTCTACAAAATCACACTTATGATCTTATTTTGGTTCCACCATACACCATATTATGGGTTTTAAGTGGATTTATAAAGTCAAGCAACATTAAATGAATTTATTGCTTATTACAAAAATTAATTTGTTTAAAAATTTTTCTTTATAAGAGAAACTCAATTATAACACCACATTTACCTATGTTATTAAAGTGATCACTATTTGAATTATTCTCTTATTATCTATTTCTTGTAATAAATTAAATAATTAATTATTAATAATACCTTCTTTTATGAATATATCTTCAAAAATATTTACATGAGTCCCGTTACTTTATTCACTCAATATATCGAGCTATATATATCATCTTCTATACTCCCTTTTATCATCTCAGCCAAAATTCGATACTTGGCTAAATTCCTTTATACTTTTTTTTAGTATTTGTATGACATCCAAATTCATCATATTTTTTTTACCTACACAGATCACATTATCATCACTAATTTATTTATTGTCCTATTACAATGTCATTCACACTTTATTTTAAGGATCTTAATAGGTTGCATCATTTCTTGGTAAAGTTCATTCTCATTGTCGCGGTATCGAATCCTAGTAAGACTAACATAGATAACTACTATCAATCGCGAACACGAGTTTTTGATTGCACTCATCTCTATATGTCTATATGATGAAACTTCCGAGTAACCATTTGTGTTATTAGCTAATTGGATACACCGACATATTATATGTGGTTCACTAACTATTGCAGTTTATATAATCTCCTACTACTACTCATTATATTATTATTAAAATAATTATTATTTATATTAAATACTCTATATATTAGTATTTCTCTCTAGAAGTACTCTTCACCCATGCTCCACTGTTTCTCAAATGATTACTTTGTTAGCAATACAAATGATTGTTATTTTCTAAGTGACTATATAATCTTTCTTTAGAAAGTTTAAAAAAATAAGTAATGTTGATTATTCTAGCATTTATATTGAATATAATTCATGTGGATCAAATTAGTCTTACCTATTATTTGCCTCCCTATGCCATGTACTTATATTTTATGGTTTTACAATATATGGTTGGTTAATCTCATAGAAAATTATATATTTTATACTCAATAAAATACTTAAAAATTAGCTATCACTTAATAAAGCAACAAATAAATCACAACCAATTACTCAATTCAATTCATTGATAACGGTTATCAGTTAGTTCATCTAATCACTAAGTATATTATACTAATTATATTAAATTGTTATATTCCAAACTCAATATTTGTCCACCCTACTTATAGTTTGTCATGATTAATATCACATGTCACCAACATCAATCATTACTATCACAGAGACCTAAGGGACTCCAATAAATCTGCAAGTGCTTCAATTTGATAATTTCTTATTGTGGACGAGCAATTGTAATAAGTTTAAACATCCAAATGAATGCAATGAATGAAATAGGGTTGAGAATCATTCTAGGCCGCCTCATTTACCAATTCAGTTTAAGGTATTATGGGTGGTTAAGCTTATAATTTCTTCAGGAAAAAATCTTGATGACTTATTCTGCTTCTTTTTGTCAGTTAAGAATCTTAATAATAAGTTGTACAGGTAAAGTACCTAATTTGCCAACTTGCTTGGTCTCCGCAGAATTGATGAAATATTCAAGGAATATACGGGGTTGTCTATAGCACAGCCTTGACGAAGAACGAACCCATGAAGCTGGGAATCCTTTCGCTCTCTCTGAACCCCTTGGAATGACTCTCATGTAATTGGAGGATGTTTGGATAAATGCAATGACAAGCTAGATCACAAGGGACGATTGGGCCCCAGTATCCACTCAGTTTCTCCAGCCCAAGCACAAGCTGAAACTGTCATAGCAGTCCCAATAGCGCAAGAAAGAAAGAAAGGAAAATTTTAAAAATTAATTAAAAAAGTATGATAAATAAGAGCCAGTCTGTCTCATCTTACATGCATGTGAGACATTTTGCATACGGCTGCAACTACAGCCTGCAAAAATGCTACCCCGTGACAGTGAAAAAGATCGTCTGATGGATACTCGATGGCGACAATATGGTGCCATATTTTCGTGAATCTCGTGTCTTTTGGCATGTAAATTATCATATTTACAATGTGCCATCAACTTCTAATAATGTTCACTCCTGTATGTAAGATATGGAGGGTATGAATTGAGATTTTGGCTAAAAAAATACTGGGAAATTAGTGGACATGACAGGTCATGTAATATGTGGACGAGATTGAAACTACATGGGCCCATTGTAGAAGTACTTTCAGGTCGCGTGCTCCACTTGCTCTCTGCTTAGCCGCCAGCAAGAATAATTTTAAAATAAATTAAAATCAGTCTCCATAATGTTAGATCATTGTCGTCGCTACTACCCCTATCTAGAAATAAAAATAACGTAGGTGAAATAAAAATATATTGTTAATTATAGGGTTGTTATAGAAATTATTTATATTAATTTAAATATACATTTTGATTTTCTATTATTACAGAACTGGTTAAATTTTATCATTTATGTACAAAAACTTTTGAAATTATACGAAATTACTCGAAATGCTAAAATTTAACATTATTAGTTATTATATAAATTGATTTTAATATTTTAAATTTATATCAATAATATCTTTTGTTGCCCACTAGATAAAAAAAATTATAATATTATCTTCATAAAATTAAAATTAAATTAGTTTATATGAGTAATGGGAAAATAATAAAATATAAGAAACAAGGTGAAAAAAGAAAATAAATGTATGAAAAGTGTTGTAATAATTTGATATTATTTTAAGTAAGAAATATATTTTAATCAAATTTATGTGTGAGATTAAGTTTTAATTTAAATGCGACAATCCTTAACTTCCCCCTCAAACTCCTCCCTCTAAAGGATCAACATAGGTAATAATAATGTATTATTAAAATGGTTTTGATATAATATGTATTTTTTCTATTTTTCTATTCAATTTGAACTAAAATTATTAAGTTATTAGATAAAAAATATTTAGAATTTATTATCTTAAATTTTAAAAATTAAGAACCTAAGTATATATATTTGTGAGTGACAAATTTGAGAAATTAAAGGGGTACTGTACTATCATTTTTCATGAATTTAATAGTTATTTTTCTTGTAACCATCAAGTCTTTTTCTCAAGTTCTTGCCTTACCAATGCTTTCTTCATTTTCTTTATCCAGGTGATAGTCACTACCCCTCGTCCTTGCAACCCGTGGTCCGAATCACCATGATATGGTCCCTCCTGTTCATCTTGTCATTGGTAGTAATAAGTCCATCTAGTTAGTTTCTTTTATATTGATGATATCAAATATAATAAATATTTAAGTAATTTATTAAATAATATATTATACTAATTTGTAAGTTATTTTAATTTTTTTTATAAACTTCAAATTTACAAAACATATGTATATTATAAATATTTTATATTTTTTAGTTATCAAGTTATATGGAACGGGCATGGATATGGCTATATGAAAATGACTTATTTGGGATGAAATAATAAATAATCAATACAAACAACAGCCATAATTAATATATAGCATAAGTTCGACCTAGCAAGCAAAGGTTCTTTTGTATGATGCCAATGAGGGACCAGGTGGCTGCTGGATGTGGATGAGAATTGGACGCTACCCATATGAGCTTTCCGTTTATATTATAAAAAGTTTAATGAATTTCAAGAGTGCTGCCATCAGTCACAGTCCTCTTTGCTGGCTGGTGTGACCTGTACATGTATGTGTGGATGGGCCTCACATTAATTCGACAAGGATAATTAAGACAGATGATAACGGCATTATTGGAGCCATGTATAATAGAGTTATCGGATGTCTAGTCCTATCATAACGCATTATTACAATTTGGAAATTAAATGACTCACTTTATAAGCTTCCATAATATAATCACTTTGGATTGATGGGTAATCTGGGACCGATCCCTCTTGAGCATGAATAATAATAGGCTATGCACTCTATATTATTAGAATGATTGACATCATACATACTATTCTAGCACATACATTACATAATACTAAAATTTTTTTGGAAAACGTTTATCGATCCCCATGACGGCAAACCCATAATAGGCATATAGTCACTTTTAGTAGAAATTAGCATCCATTAAATTAAAACTCCGTGTGATTTATTTTAAAATTAATTATAATACTGATATCGTATTTCAAAATACGTAGTTATTCGAATGTTTGTTATTGAACTAATCATTTAAAGGTATGATAACATATTTTTAAATAGTTTTAAATATATTAGAAATGTCAAGCAAAATTTTATTTTTAAAACTATTTTGTTAGACCAATTAAAGGAAGTAGGTTATATTTACAATTTTTTTCATATTTAGAAATTTACGTATCATTAACCAACCAAATTCTCTTCTATACATTTGACCCACCCTCTATCCTCTATGCCTGGATTATGAAATACTGTCATTAATATATTATCAGTGATAACACCAATTTTCCAATAGTCATACAATTACCATATAATCTCTCATAAAAAATGTGAATGATATTTTTTATTCAGTTTGTTGTACATATAATTATTGATACAAAAATATAAAATAAATATTAATTTATTTTTTAGCCAACTACACAATAATAAATTCAATTGACTAAAAATAAATTTCTAGAGTATATCATTTAAATAGTAGGTATGTACCCATATTTTCTAAATGGTAGGGTATTTATTCGTATTTAATAAATAATCGAGATTTAATCTTTTTTTATAAATCGTTCAATAATAGTTCATACTTCGCAAAACAACATAATTTAGTTCTTGATAAATAATCAAATTTCAACACATTTCTTAAATATTTGAGCCATAATCCATATTTCTTAAATATACGGGCTATAATCGGTCTTTCTTAATCACATAAGTTAGTTTGTCTTTCTTAAATGGTCAAATATAAGCCTAATCTTAATAATTCATTGGGTCACAACCCATATTTTAATAAAATATTAGGACTTGGCCATCATTATATAAACTTGGGGTTCTTGCCCATCTTTAACAAGCGTTTAGGTTATTATTCATATTTTGATAAATTATTACATCGTAATTTATTGGGTCACAACCCGTATTTTGATAAAATATTAAAACTTGACCATTTTTTTTTATAAACGAGGGCTTCTTGCTTATCTTTAACAAATATTTGATTTATTATCCATGTTTTGATAAATTATCATGCTTCGACCAAGTCAATTACCATTATAATCGAATGGTTGAAACCTATGAATAACATGCAATTTCTCTTGGTACGATGAAGTCAATTACCATTATAATCTCATCATGATTCAAGCGTAAACTATACAAATTTTAATATTTCTTCAAATAATTATTTTCTATAAAAGTATATAAGAATAATAATAAAACATATCAGACATGAATGTCCTCATAGGGGTTTTTATTCATATTTTTCCTGAAAGGTTTAGGGAAGTGAGTGAGTTGGACAAGTTAGTGAGTAGGTTTTTCTCAATTAAAAAAATAATTAAAAAATATTTATAGAGTTTCTTTAATACTTTAATTTATTTTATGATATAATAAATGAAATCAATCAAACACCATTTCCATCATTGAATGGATCATAAGTCCTAGTACATAAATCCATTCATCCCACTTATGTTTTATAGCACCTTTATGGTATACCTAGGTAAAATACTATAACCTCTACCACACTAGTTTGAAATTACAATCTCGACCATTAGTCTGTGTGAGTACCATTACCCAACCCCTAAATATTTTCGATAAATTTGTACACTATTAGTGTTACCGGACCTTTACCATTCTTCATATCTATTGCGCATGGAACTCCTAAAGCCCCAAGACATACTGGATCGATGATATCTTCACTTGTTCCATCCTTAATGACCAACAACCCTTAGAACCATTACTACCCTATATTGGACAACTCATTGTCCCAAATAAAATCAATTGCAAGCAATAGTCTTTCTGTTTAAAATATTTTTCTTTGTACCACTAGCCCAACCGACTACAATCTGTCTTTTGTTTAGTAGTTTAAACTCATATCATCAATTTATGATATCTTTTTATCATGCACATAAATAAAAAAAATTGTTTATTGGACTAGGCTCATTCCCATTGGACTTGAACCCACTTCTCTTTTAAAAATTGTGGTCTTGGGTCCACCATAACACCATGATTCATAAATGGGTCTATAGAATAAATATTTCATGCTTTAATTAGAGAAAGTTTTAATTTCTTACTGGAGAAAGTACAATTACCAAAGTTCTTGGTATGGAAAGCAGCTCACTTCGAGTGGATACTCCCAGGATTAAATTGCACCTCAATTGAAGGCATGAGCAATGAAAATTCAATTTGATCAATTTTAACAAATTTCATTTTGTAAATTTACTATTACGATGAATGGCGATGATAAGGGGTTTCCACTAGGGCTTATGGAGGACGGGGCTCAATTATTGAGGGTTGAAGAAGGGTTAGCTTGGTCGTAGGAAGCTCATAGGTAGCCCAAACTAAGCTCGAAGGTTTTCCAAAAATTTAGGCCTCATATTAGGTTCAATATGCAATTTCATTTATGCTTATCTAGCAGCTCTCGAGCTGAATGGAGGGCAGGGGTAGGTAGATGACTTCTCAAGAATTCCAGATAACTAAATTTCATAGTCGGAGATGGAGAAAAAAATGGATGTTGGAGCTCTAGTTTAGGGATGGCCAGAATTTGTATTAGTTCGAGTTCTCTAAGCTTTTAAAAATCGCAGTCTTGGGTCCACCATGACACAATGATTCATAAATGGGTTTATAGAATAAACATTCCATGCTTTAATTAGAGAAAGTTTTGATTTCTTACCGGCAAAAGTACAATTGCCAAAGTTCTTGGTATGTGAAGCTTGCTCACTTCGAGTGGATATTCCCAAGATCAAATAGCACCTCAATTGAAGGCATGAGCAATGAAAATTCAATTTTATCAATTTTAACGAATTTCATTTTGTAAATTTACTATTACGATAAAGGGCAATGATAAGGGGTTTCCACTAGGGCTCAGGAAGGATAGGGCTCAACCGTGGAGGGTTGAAGAAGAGTTCGCTTGGTTACAAGAAGCTCACAAGTAGCCCAAACTAAGCTCAAATGTGACGTCCCAACCCGGTTTGGTTGGATCCCTGTGAGCAACCTACCACACCCTTTGGTTCATGAAGGGTTTCGCCCTTTTCTAAACCACGAGGAGTAAGGCGTTCTTTTTCTTGTTTTTTCTAGAATAACATTATACAAAACTGATAATATTTTAAACATACATACCTATCTTTATAGTTCCCATACATGGAGGTCTTTAAGTTTGGTTTTCCTTTGGTTACCTGAAAAGGGTAAAAGGGAGGGGGTGAGTTCTACAACTCATTGAACGGGTGTTGGGAGTGAGTTTTCATAAACAAAACAACTTTAATCGGAGTGTGTCAAACTCCTTATTTCCTTTAATAATATTCTTTCCTCAAATACCAGTTTTTAAAACCCTTTTTCCAAGGTTTTCAAAACCTCTTTCCTATTTCCATATTAGGCGTGTTTCACAAACATCACATGCCCTTCATCAGGAAGGGTACACACATTCATGAGATTCAGTTACGCCGACTGCACCCACTTGTCGATTGGAGCATCTTTACCATCCACCCTGATAGAAGTCCCTAACTTCTACCCAGAGCTTGAGTGAACATCTTAGATGTTCAACCCTCAGACTAAAAAATACTTCGTGTCCATACGAGGACGGAGACCTCATCCCAACCCCACCCCGGTGTCACGCGCATGAAGCTATGTCGAGCTTCCCTGACTACTGACACGACAAACTACCTTTATCTCCACCATGTCATCTAGTAGCCCCTAGGATGCATCACTACCCCTCTTGGGCATCTTGATGGTCTTGAACCTCAAGTGCATGCACAAACAAAGTTTTCCATAAAGCCATTTATCTTTGGTGCCACTAGTCCAACGGCCTCAACCTGCAGCTATTTGTCTAGACCAGTTCGTCAACCTAGTTTTGTCGCACTACCGCTAGTCCATCGAGTATGTCGGTCTTGTCTTGGTACCACGACCAAATCACATAATTCATTCATTAAGAATTTTCATGGCTTAACATCATTTTTATTTATGAGCTCCTACTCGTGCCAACTGGCCTTGGGCCCACTGGACGTCATTTCCAAAATTGAGCGTTTTAGATCTCAAGTTCCAAAACCAAAGCCTCTAGCCTATCTGAGCTATTCGAGCTCTTATCAAGAAGGTCTCCCAAAATTTTTAAGCATTGGCACACAATCAGAGGAGAACACTTCTAACAAAAAATCACTTTTCAACTCGTCCATCACACCAACCGGGTGTGATGACATCTCCGCTTACAACCAATAAACGGGTTTTCTACTTCCTTCTAGGAAGTTCATCATACCAACTGGTATGATCTACTTACAACTGGTAAGTAGTTTTTTTGCATAATTTTCACATCACTCCATTCAGATGTGATGGTTAAAATTTCCACTTTGTAGTGGATTTTCATTTCTGAGGTGCTTATCATCCCAACATGGTATGATGTGAATAAACTCACTCACGGTGGCTTCTAATTTAGAAAAGGTGGTCATCATCCCAATCAGGTATGAAGTGTAAATTAGCCTACTCACCCATTAACAGTGACGTGTTCGTCCTCATTTGGTTTTTCAAGTTGACACAAGCTTTCTCTTTCTGGCATTCCGATCACACTTGTCCTGTCGGAGGTGCGACGGTCCGAGCTTTCTATCAGGAAAGGTAGCTCTCTTCCTAAAGTACCATCTAGGAAAAAAATTCCTACAATTGACCTTTTAGCGTCATTGAGGTCATATGAGGGTTGTGAGGATGTCGGGAGAGCTTGATTTGACCGGAGGAGGGCTGAATTCGACCGATTTTAGTTCAGCTGAAATAGGGCAGCTTCGGTCTACTGAAGATGCTTCATTGTTTGATTATACCGACACTTCTTCGACGATCCTCAGATTGAATGGAGGTTGCTATCTGATAACTAAGTTCCCCCTTCTAAGGTTGAGAAAAATGACCACATCAAAGCTCTGGTTTGAGTTTCACCGAAAAATGGAGTAGTAGAGAGAGAGAGGATGAATGGGGAGTAGCTATTTATATAGGTGTAAAATTGTTTGTTAAATGGGGAGGATTTATTACTACATTATGGGTATTAATGTTGCCCATTATTCTCATTAAATTGGGAAATTGATGGGTATTTATGAGTATTAATTCCAATAATTGAATGTATGTATTAATTTATGGGTATTTATGTGTATTAATTCCAATAATTGAATGTAGGTATTAATTCCAATAATTGAATGTAGTTATTAATTTATGGGTATTTATGGTAGGGGCGTAGGACTAATACTACAAAGTGCTAATAGTTTTTTAATAAACCAAATTCACATAATTATCTCATTATTTTAACCTAAAGGAATTTACGAGGTATTTACCCTATCCATTCCATCGAGTTATTTATTTCAGTCAAAACAACACTTTTCATTTTATTTATTCCAATTATATCAATTGAATTTTAAACTTATAATACAATTCCAAAAAAATTTTCGACCGAAATTTTGGGTTACTAAAAACACAATGTGACAACAACTAATGCAACATTAGTCTCTACTTCTTGCCCTTTTTTTGTGCACTTATGTGGTTTCATTTTTAATAACTTTCTATTACACCTCATACATTAGAGAGTTTTTACGGTGGTCTTACTACGAGAATAGATTGTTGGGTAATGTTGTCGACATGAGTCCTAATTTTCTTAGTTCCTCTCTTGGGAGCCATCTAAAAATTTTAAAACTTTTTCTTAGTTAATGTTACATAACGTATTCGAGGAAACTGGCTTTGATACCACTCAAGTTGTCACACCCTGAGCCGATTTGGTCGAATTCTCGTGAGCAACCCACCACTCCTGTAAATCCCATCCTTTGATAATAAGAAAACCGGGGAAAGAAGCGGTAATTTTTAAATTGAAAATTGAGTTGGTCTATAAACCCGAACCAATAGATAAAGGGTAAATAGAAAAATTTATGGATTCCAAGTGACCCAATGACTCCGAAAAGTCATGGAAATGTACTTAAGAATGAATTGGAGATGAAAACCAAATTGGTTAAGGTGAACCAGATCCAAATTGGATTGAACCAGTTTGAACCACTATTGAACCGGACTCTAAATTCATTTTTCTAGGTGGCTTAAAAATTTTTAATTTTAGATTTGAGGCTATCATTTGATAGAAAATGAATTTAGATGAATTTAGAAATTTTTAGATTTGAAAAATTCAGTCGAATTGAGAGTGAACCAGCCAGTTTAAGCTTTCAACCCAGTTTAGACCGGTCCGGTTCGTTCTGAACAATGTCGTCTTCTTCCTTTAGATGACAACACAGTTCACTCACCGGGAAATTGCGTAGTGCTGATGAAACTAAAAAAGTCTCTGACCAGGGAGTTTAAGGCAATGAATGACTGCCATTAAGGCACCGATCGAGCGACCAAGAAGTACCTGAGCTTCTTATATAATGAGCCCCTCCTCATTCATCCTCTCCATACCTAAAAACTCAATTCTCTCTCAGGTGCTTAGTTTTTCAGTGAAGCTCAAACTAGAGCTTCGATATAGGGTCTTTTTTTAGCCAAATAAGACATGGTCAGGTTCTTTAGAACTAGGGAGAAGTCAGCTACACTCATATAGTCTCCATTTGCTCCGAGAGTCACCGGAGAAATGCTGACGTGATCGAACAGTGAAGCAGCTCCGGCGGACTGAAGCTGCCCTATTTCGTCTGAGCTAAAACTGGCCAATTCAAGCCCTCCTTAGGCCAAACCAAGCTCTCCCAACACCTACTCAGCTCTCCCACGATCGAATTGGAATGGAAAGGTAAGCCAATTCAGCTCCCCTCTACAATTTCTGACTGGTGCTTGAGAGAAAACCTATAGAATTTCGATGATGAAATTCTAACTCAATTTGACATCAATTGATGAAATTCTTGATCCTAGGAGGAGCCTGAGGAAGAGATTGGAAGCTCGGACCAACGAGCCCCCACCGGTTAGCAATTGAAGCTTTCTCTCTCTACGTTCTATTTTCCGACGAAGCTCTGTTTGAGCTCGTTCCAGTGTCAAAACTTATGATTCAAAGTGCTATTGAATCGTATGAAGATGTAGAAACTCAATTTTAACTTCAATTTCAAAAATTAGAAGTGTTTGATCGGTCAATTTTATAAAATCAAATTCGACTATGTTAGGAAGTTGAAATTAGGGGAAAATTTGTGAATTTTCAAAAATTCGAAGGACCAAAAGGCAATTTTATAAAATTGAGGGTCAATTGGGCATGATAAGATTGTTAGAGGGCCAATAGAGCAATTTTAGAATTTTTGGGGTAAAACTTACCATTTTTGTAAAGGAAGGGCAAAATGGTAATTTTGGAATAATTTGGGGGCCAAATTGGGAATTTGGGAAACTTGAACCCCTATTTATGAAATTGAGTAAATTGAGGTCCCAAGTGAAATTTTAAAAGTTTTGGGTCTTAATTTTGGGGAAAATCGGCAAGTGGGGCCTAAAGTAAAAGGTAAAATAACTTTAGGGACCAATTTACAAATATTGAAAAAGTTATGAATTTAGTCATTCATACTGAATGAGGTGATCAAGCAAGATGATAATGATCAAATGATGTTCATTTCGTGTAGGAACACGAGACATCGGGAACGCAAACTAAAGTTAAGCTTGCTAGGGACGGAAACCGATTAAGTGGAATTTCATTGTACGAACGGGTGAGTGAGATTTTTAGATCATACCCGGTTGGGATGATAAGTACCTCAGAAATGAAAACCCACTACTAAGTGGTATTAAACATCACAACTTAGAGGAGTGATGAGAAAATGATGTGAAAAAAAACTACTTACCGATTGTAAGTAGATCATACCCGGTTGGTATGATGAAACTTCCTTAGTGGAAGTGGAAACCCCATTCATCAGTTATGAGCGGAGATGTCCTCATACTCGGTTGGTATAATGGATAGTTGAAAATATATATTTGTCAGAAGTACTCTCCCCTGACTGTGTGCCACTGCTTAAACCATTTGGGCGATTTTCTTGATGGGAGCTCGAATAGCTCTTTTAGGCCGGAGGCCTCGATTTTGGAACTTGAGGGCTATTATGCCCGATTTTGAAAATCTCGAACAGTGGGCCCTAGGCTAGTTGACATAAGTAGAAGGTCGTAAACAAACATAAGTTATATTCCATGAAAATTTAAATAAATGAATTGTTTGTCCATGGTACCAAGACATGACCAACATATTCAGTCAACTAGTGGTAGTGCGACATGATAGGTTTCCGGACTAGTCAAGACAAACAACTACAGGTTGAGTTGAGGGTCGGGGCCATTGGTCTAGTGGCACCACAGATTATATGGCATGATGTGAAAATACTGATAGTGCATGCACTGTGTTTACGGGACCTTGCAAACGCCCAAGAGGGGTAGTGATGCGTCCTATGGCCCTGGACGACTTGGTGGATATAAGGGCAGTTTGTTGTACCAGGTGACCTTGCAAAGCTCGATGTAGCTTCAAGCGCATGAGACCGAGGTGGGGTCGAGATGAGGTCTTTGTCCTTAGAGGGACATGGAGAATTGTTATGGGATTGAGGGTTGGATGTTACGAACATCCACTTATTCTTAGGGTAGAAGTGGACATGCTTCTATCTAGGTGGCCGGTAAAGTCGCTCTGATGCCACAAGTGGGTTCAGTGGACGTATTGGCTTGCAATTGTGTGATTGACCTTCATGATAAAGGATGTGTGTTGGGTGATGACACACTGTGATTAATAAGAAATTGTGTTAAAAAACTAGAAATTTGAAAGGAATGGTTTTAAAAAAAATAAGGAGTCTTACACAATCTGAATCAAACATTTTCCTAAAAAGATAAATTTTGCAAGCCCATTGACCGAGTCGTTGTACTCACCCCTCCCTTATAACCCTTTCAAGTAACCTCGGAAAGCCTACCCAAGACCAACCACTAATTCACCTATAAAGATAGGTATGATCAATTTAAAAATTTATGCAGTTTTTATTTATGTTATTCCTGGAAAGGTACATGTTTAAATGACGCCTTACTCTTCACGATTTATAAATGAGGGGCAACCCTTAGTAAACCGTGAGAGTGGCAGGTTGTTCAGTGGGATTTGATCAAACCAGGTCGGGATGTGACAACTTGAGTGGTATCAGAGCCTGTTTCCTCAAATACATAATTATGACTAGAAAATATAGTAACTAATATGATTGATTTTAAAATTTACAGAATGGCTCCAAAGAAGGGAACCAAGATAACTAAGGCGATAGCCTCCAACACTACCCAACCACCCCTACCAATAGAAACTCCCAGAGAAGCCTAGATAACTCCTCTTGAACTTAGCAGGGAGCACCAAAGATTGTACGAGGAGTTTACCCGTGTATTCGAGAAACCTAACCTCATCCCTAAGGCAAGCACCAATTCTTAGGTTGAACCAGAGGAAGTACAACCCCATCCTCTCCTTGTTACCCATCCCACTCCAATGGACATCCCTAGAAACCTCAAGACTCTCTGACAATTGGGATGTAAACCTTTCGTTGGAGAGAAGGAAGCTGGAGCCACCATGGATTGGCTGGCAAACATTAAGAAGCTAATGGGATTCGTCAGGATACCACTAGAGGATATGGTGATCTTGACAAAGTTTTTCCTGGAGGGAAGCGCTAAACGGTGGTAAGACAATGTCTAAAAACTGCACACCACCATTCCCACTTGGGAACAATTTGAGGAGAGGTACTTAGAGGAGTACTTGATGCCTCATTTGATAAACTAGAAGAAGCAAGAGTTCATCCGACTTTGAGAAAGGCTTAACTCCATATCAGAGTATGAGACAAAATTCAACGAGTTAAGACACTTTTCCCCTAATATAGCTAGGTTGGTAGACATATGCTAGAGATTCATTGATGGTCTCAATATGGACATTGAGACTGTATGGGGGTACTAGGACACCCCCACAGACTTGGCAGCTGTAATTAATATGGCTTATGAATGTGAGCGACTAGTGCAGACCCGACGTCGTCGAATGGAGTAGACGACTCAAAAGGAGGATAAGGGTCCAAACCATCAAGGAGGACGAAAGGAACATAATGGTCCAAGATGGGGAAACAAAATGGCATTCAAAAGGAGAAGGGACATGTAAAACCCGCCCTTTTGAGCTAAGGAAAACCAGGAAAATAACCGGTCAAACCAAGTGAGGATTCAGAACCGGTTCACAAACCCGATTATTTCTGAACGGGCAAGTTGAGAATTTACAACTCTCAGGTGATCCAAAGGGTTCATTAAAACTTGGAAAAGAAACTTAAGACAAATTAGAAAACAAAAACCAAAGTGGTTCAGGTGAACTAGATTCCATAAGAACTTTAAAGTTAAGCGTGAATTTTTTTGTAACCCGAAATTTCGGTAAAAAATTTGTATGTACGCCTTATCATAAATTAATATATAATTAATACCAATAATTTAATACCTAAATTAAATTATTGGAATTAATACAAATAATTTAATACCAAAATTAAATTATTGGAATTAATACTGAAATTTAATTTATTAGAATTAATACCGAAATTAAATTATTGGAATTAATACCAATAATTTATGGCAATATTAATACCAGTAATAAATCTCGCCCATTTAATACACAGGTTTTACTAAAGAGGTCATCCCCATTTCATTCTCCTCACACCTGAACACTTCTCTCTCTCTCTCTACTGCTCCATTTCCCGGTAAAGCTCGAACGAGAGCTTCGACTTGAACAAAGGTCGGGCTCTTTAGAACCGGGGAGAAGACAGCTATCTGATAGCAAACTCCAATCAATCCGAGAATCGTTGGAGAAGCGCCGACATGATGGAATAGTGAAGCAACTCCGGCGGACCGAAGCTGCCCTATTTCGGCCAAGCTGAAATCGGCCATTTCAAGCCCTCCTCAGGCCAAACCAAGCCCTCCCAACACTTTCTCAGCCTTTCCACGGCCGAATTAGGACCGAAAGGATGAACCTCAGGATGAGACCTATCTGCCCAGATCGAAAGCTCGAACCGCCGTGCCTTCACCGGAACACGAAGTACTGGGAACGCCAACAAGGACAAGCTCGCGTGAATACCAAGAACCGGTCTAGTGGGTTTACTAACATCATACCCGGTTGGGGATGATAAGTGCCTCGATATAAAAACCCACTATTTAGTGGTATTTTAATCATCACTACTTAGAGAAAGTGATGTGAAAGTTATGCAAAAAAAAAACTACTTACGGGTTCTAAGTAGATCATACCTGATTGGTATGATGAGACTTCCTCGAAGGAAGTTGAAAACCTGTTCATCAGTTATGAACGGAGATGTCCTTATACCGGTCGGTATGATGGACAGTAAAGACCTATTTTTGTTGGAAGTGCTCTCCCCTGACTGTGTGCCAATGCTTAAACAATTTGGGAGACCTTCTCGACGGGAGCTCGAATAGCTCTAATAGGCTCGGGGCCTCGATTTCGGAACTTGGGGGCTAAATGCCTGATTTTGAAAATCTCGTACAGTGGGCCCAAGGCCAGTTGGCATGAGCAGGAGCTCGTACATGAACATGATATATGTGCCATAAAACTTAATAAGTGAATTGTTTGGCCATGATACCAAGATAGGACCGACATGCTCAGTCAACTAGCGGCAGTGCGACATGACAGGTCGACGGACTAGTCAAGACAAACAGCTGCGGGTTGAGTTGAGAGTCGGGGCCGTTGGACTAGTGGCACCACAGATTACATGGCAATATAAGAAAACATTGTTTGTGCATGCACTGTGAGTACAGGATCATCAAGACGCCCATGAGGGGTAGTGATGCGTCCTAAGGGCACTGGACGACCTGGTGGCTATAAGGGCAGTTCGTCGTTCCAGGTGTCTGTGCGAAATATGGAGTAGCACTAAGCGCATGAGACTGGGATGGGGATAGGATGAGGTCTCTGTTCTCATACGGACACGAAGAAGTGATTTCGGGATTGTGGGTCGGATGTCACGTACATCCACTTATTCCCAGGGTAGAAGTGGTCGTACTTCTATCCGGGTGGCAGGAAAAGTCGCTCCGAAGCCACTAGCGGGTTCAGTAGTGATACTGACTTGCGAATGTGTGTAACCTTCATGATGAAGGATGTGTGTTGGGTGATGACACACCGTGGTAACTAAGAAATAATGGAAAAAAAACCCGAATTTTTAAATGAAGGGATTTTTGAAAACAAAGGAGTCTGGCACACTCCATATAAATATTTTTCTTAAAAGTCAAAAGCTTTTAAAAACCCATTCACTGAGTAGTCATACTCACCCCCTCCCTTATATCCCTTTCAGGAAATCCCGGAAAGCCTACCTTGAAAGACCATCAACTAAGATGCCTGTAAGACAGGTATGTAAAGTTTAAAATTTCATGCAGTTTTGATTATGCTATTCCAGGAAATGGTGCAGGTTTAAAGGATGCCTTACTCTTTACGAATTATAATAAGGGGAAACCCTTTAATAAACCGGGAGAGTGGCGGGTTGTTCACGGGGATCTGACCAAACCGGGTCGGGGCGTGACAGGACATGCCACCACCTCCCCAGAGTAGTCCCCACCTTACCCCAAGGAAGCCCTCATTGTCCAAAGTGTCAAAGGAACCATGCCTTACCTGTTTTGCATGTGGACAAGTGGGCACTTTGCAAAGGATTATCCCACCTTTAGGGAGAACAGGCAGATAAATACTCTTGGACCACCGCAAGGGAATCCCAGAAACCCTAGGCCAGATGCTATAGCAAGAGTACTAGTTAGAGTATACAACCTCACTCAGAAGGAGGCTAGAAGAGACCCTAGCACTGTAGCGGGTACATCCCAAAACCCTCCAAATTAGTTCCAGAGAGTCATGAAAATTGAACTTCTTTTGATCTAATAAAGAAAATTTCTTCTAAATAATACATTTCTTCAATCAGGGTATATACAACTATGGGGACAACAAAAATATGCCCTCTTTGACTTTGAAGCAGAGAGATCATTCATCAAGGAAGAGTTGGTTTCAAGAGTACCCCTAGAGCTCACTCCACTAGAACAAAGCCTTAATATCCTTAAACCTTTAGGAGAAGGTTTAAATAGGAATAAGCTATTAAAGGGATGTGAGATAAAGATTGGAGGAATCCAACTTGAAGCTGACTTGATCCCATTACCCTTAAAAGAGGTTGAAGTAATCCTGAGGATGGATTGGCTGAGTAACCATCAAGCAAGGATGGACTGTGGGAAGAAGACAGTTACCTTCCACACTCCCAAGAGGAAAGGACTAAAGTTCCATGGAGATAGAAGGAAAAGTAAAGTACAATTGGTGTCCCATCTAAAAGCTCAAAAGATGATACATAAAGGCTGTACAACTTTTTTGGCCATGGTTGTAAACAAAAAATCTAAAGAAAAGAGATCGGAAGACATTCCGATAGTTAGACACTATCAAGAGGTATTTCCAAAAGAGCTACCCGGACTACCTTCAAGTCGACAAGTGGAGTTCACTATAGAAATAAACCCAGGAACAAACCCCATATCCCAAGCCTCATATCGCATGGCTCCGACGAAGTTGAAAGAATTAAAGGAACAATTGGACAAATTATTGGAGAAGGATTTCATACATCTAAGTTAATCTCCGTGGGGTGCTCCTATTCTATTTGTAAAGAAAAAGGATGGAAGCATGAGACTGTGCATCGACTCTAGAAAGCTAAACCAGGTCACCATCAAGACGCCCTTTCAAGGATAGATGATATATTTGATCAGTTAAAAGGAGCAGCTTACTTCTCCAAAATAGATCTTTGGTCGGGCTATCATCAACTCAGTATTCGAGAAGAGGATTTCCCTAAGATGAGATTTCCATCCAGATATGGACATTATGAGTTCAGAGTGATGCCGTTCGGAGTGATGAATGCCCCTGTAGCCTTCATAGACTTGATGAACCGTATGTTCCAACCCCATTTAGACATGTTTGTGATAGTATTCATAGATGAGGGACCAAAATCCAATTTTATAAAATTGAGGGTAAATTGGGCATGATAAGAATGTTGGAGGGCCAATTGAGCAATTATAGAATTTTTGGGGTAAAACTTACCATTTTTGTAAAGAAAGGGCAAAATGGTAATTTTGAAAAAATTTGGGGGCCAAATTGGGAATTTGGGAAACTTGAACCCTATTTATGAAATTGAGTAAATTGAGGTCCCAAGAGGAATTTTAAAAGTTTCGGGACTCAATTTTGGGGAAAACCGACAATTGGGGCCTAAAGTAAAAGTTAAAATAACTTTAGGGACCAATTTGTAAATATTGGAAAAGTTGTGAATTTTGTCACTCATACTAAATGAGGTGATCATGCCAGATGATAATGAACAAACGATGTTCATTTCATGTATGAACACGTGACATCCGGAATGCCAGCTGAAGTTAAGCTTGCTAGGGGCAGAAACCGACTAAGTAGAATTTCACTGCATGATCGGTTGAGTGTGATTTTTATATCATACCCAGTTAAGAAGATAAGTACCTCAGAAATAAAAACCCACTACTAAGTGATATTTTAAACATCACAACTTATAGGAGTGTTGTGACAATGACACAGAAAAACTACTTACCAGTTGTAAGTAGATCATACCTAGTTGGTATGATGAAAACTTCATCGGTGGAAGTGGAAAACCCATTCATCAGTTATAAGCGGATATGTCCTCATACTCTGTTGGTATGATGGATAGTTGAAATTATATTTTTTTCAAAAGTGCTCTCCCCTGACTGTGTGCCACTACTTAAACAATTTGGGAGACCTTCTTGACGGGAGCTCGAATAGCTCTGTTAGGCTAGAAGCCTCAGTTTTTGGAACTAGGGGGCTATTATACCCACTTTTGAAAATCTCGAACAGTGAGCCCTAGGCCAGTTGGCACAAGAAGGAGCTCGTCAACAAACATGAATTTATATGCCATGAAAACTTGAGTAATTGAATTGTTTGGCCATGGTACCAAGACATGACCGACATACTCAATTAACTAGCGATAGTGCGACATGACATGTCTCCGGACTAATCAAGACAAACAGCTACATGTTGAGTTGAGGGTTGAGGCCGTTGGAGCAGTGGCACCATAGATTATATGGCATGATGTGAAAATAATGATTGTGCATGTACTGTGTTTATAGGACCTTCAAGATGCCTAAGAGGGGTAGTGATGTGTCCTAGGGCCCTAGACGACCTTGTGGATATAAGGGCAGTTAGTCGTTCCAGGTGACCTTGCAAAGCTCAACGTAGCGTCAAGCGCACGAGACCAAGGTGGGGTCGGGATGAGGTCTCTGTCCTGAACATGGGGAATTATTACGGGATTAAGGGTCAAATGTCACGAACATCCACTCATTCTTAAGGTAGAAGTGGACATGCTTCTATCTAGGTGGCCAGTAAAGTTGCTTCGATGCCACAAGTGGGTTCAGTGGATGTACTGGCCTACGATTGTGTGTTTGACCTTCATGATGAAGAATGTTTTTTTAAAAAATCGAAATTTGAGGATGAGAAAATTTAAATAATTAAGGAGTTTGGCACACTCCAACTTGAAAACTATATTTTTATAGAAAATCCATTTTTAAAATACCCATTCACTGTGTTGTAGAAACTCACCCCTTTATTCTTTCCATTTTTAGGAAAAGAGAAAATGTTTAGGAATAACACCAAGTCTTACCCTCTGTCAGGTATGCTTAATTTCTTTTAAGCTTGCATTTTATTTGATATATGTCTTTCCAGGGAACAAAGTCGAAAGTACGCCTGGCTCCTCTCGAGTTAAAGAAGGGGGAAACTCTTTTTGAATTGGATGAGCGGCGGGTTGTACACATGGATCTGATCAAACCGGGTAGGGGTGTGACAACTAGAGTTGTATTAGAGCCTAGTTCCCTTGAAACATTATCAGTATTATGCCCTGACACTAACCCAACCTTAAACTATCGTGTAGGAAGGAGAGTACCTAGGAAATTCATAGTGAAATCCAGTCGTCCACCTATAACCCTGAAAAAGACATCCAACCCAAGGGAGGAAGCTATACAAAGGTTTCTAAAGGGTGAGAAACGAGTGCCCAAGGACATGGTGGAAGACTACCGGAAACTAGTAGGAGCCTTATTGGAACCTGAATGCATCATATACCCTCCTCCCATAAAAGAGGAATCAATATCACCTCCCAGAAGTCCAACTCCTCCTCCAGCCCCACAACAACTGGAGTAGAATCCAACCAAGAAGAAGGCTTGAGATAATTATTGGGATGTGTATGCCACCTTCATGAAGATCCACCAAGTACCTCCACCCACTCAACCTAGCTTCAATCCCTCCCAATGGATGAAGTGGACTTATGATTGTGAAGTTGATGTACTAAGGCGATACAAATAGGAGGCTATACATGAAATTCATCCTATTAGGGAGCGTGAATGGACCCCAATCAATTCCTCAAAGCGTTCTGATCAAGAGTCTCATAACCGTTTGAGGGTTAGTTCTAGTCCTATGACCCAATGGATTATGGGGGTAGAAAATTTCTGTAATAAGCCAAAGCATGGCAAGAAAAATATCCCTTGAATGAATGAAAATAAAGTTTTATTAAAACTTCTGAATTATTTGATAAATTCAAAACAAAAGAGTATAACAATAAAAATCTAAGTAAAAGGTAGGAAATCATCTATGAAAGAAACTAGTAAATCTCCACCCTTAAGACTTACCCTTAGAATACGATAAGGAAGAAATCATTAAAGGGAGATCTTAAGAAAAGGAAAAGAAGTCGGAACAAAATAAAGCAATCGTCAAAGAGTACATATTTATGGAGAGGAGTTAAAAATAAACTCAAAGAAAGTTGAGCAAGGAAAAACAAGAAGGAGTAGACTATTTCAAAAGAAGGAAAGCTAATTGAGAAGAAGGGGAATTAAGTATGGGAGAACGCAAAGGATATCAAGACCACTAAAGAAAGATGGAAAGAAAGTCGAATAACATGAAGGCCTGGGTACAACAATTACTTGTAAAGAACTAAGATACAGTTCTTTAGGAACTTCATAAGATAGGGGGACTATTGGAAGATAGAGGTACGAACCAAAAAGGTAAGAAAAGCCAAAGTGGATGAATCACGCAAGATCCCTATGTATAAGTGAAGATTGAAAAGAGAGAACTTTTAAAGAATAGTAGGATGATCAAACAAAGAAATCACAGAATGGAAAACACTAGGAGAAGAATGAGAGTAGGAAGTTGGATCGAGGAAGGAGGAAGCTCCAGATTAAGACAATTAATTGAGGGAAGGTTGCAAAACTAGAGTCAAAATAATGTCCTTAGTAAGAAGTACGAATGTTAGTGTATAGGGAAGTTGAGCGTTATTTACTACAAGAAGACCTATAAACTCAAATAGAAACTTTAGATGGATTTGATTTAAGGGAGTAACTTATATGGACCAAATCATCCGGAGGAGTAAAAGAAGTCTAATAAGAGATGGGGAGTAGTAAAAGAATACACCCTAACTAAGACAAAGGAGGAATACCAAGGACACGAAGATATGGAAGATTTGGACACAATAAGTATGAGAGGTCCACCTCAACATAATAAACAAATACTGGAGCAAGTTGGGAATGAAGCAAGATAAATGGAAGGTACTCATGGATCCAAGGAGTAAAAGTAAGCTCGTGAAGATATTGGAAAAAAACACTACAAAATTTAATGATTTCAATGATGGAACTATAAGAAATCCCGAGAGAAAAGGGAATGTGAAGCTCACTAGAGAAAGAAATCTTGGTAAGACATGGGTGCACCAATGAAGAGGAAATAGAACCAACAGAATAAGGAAGACAATAAACTTCTCAAGGACAAGATACTGGAGATGAAAGAATCAAGTACAAGAGGAGGAAAATTATAAGGATTCAAGGGATAAGTCAAACCCAAGTAATGTGTAAGTAAGAGGACAACATCAAAAGATGCCATAAGAATAAGAAAGGAACTAACTCAGAATAAAGAATAGTGGGAGGAACATTGATGAGATTAAGTTTAGAAAGAGAAGAAATCTTAAAGAGGAAGTACACCAGTAGGAATGGGAAATGAAGTAAGAAATAAAAAATTTTAAATATGTCAGCGAGTATTAGGAAATTCAAGGACGTGAAGGTTGAATGACCGAATAAAGAAGTTTGGAAAAGACAAGTAAGTATGGAAACCAACATGGCTATAGGGACATGTAAACCCAACCGACTCAAGAAAATACAACTTGGGCAAGTAAAATTGTATAAGTAAGGCAAAATGAAGTCAAGCACAAAAGTGATGACCAAAAGGAAGGTATCCATGCAGAATGAGAAGGTGATAAATGCTAAAAATCTGTGGAAAGAAATTGATCGGAACTTATAGTTATGAAATTTTGTTGATTAAAAGATGCTTGGAATGGGGAATGGTGCCTTGGGAAGGAGAATGTAACTAAAGAAAATGATCCTAGTTCTTCAAAGGAAGGTATTCTATGCCAAAGTAAATTCCATGGAATGGGGAAAGGATGAGAATGAGATGAAAATCTTAGATAGGTGATGAAATTGATGAATGAAAACAACCGAGAAGGTTGTAAGGCGATCAAATAGAAAATTTCATAACAATGAAAAGTTTAATCCAATACGTAAATAATTTGAAATAGGTTTTCTAGACAAAACTCCTAAAAGAAGGGGAGAGTTGTAAATCCCACTCTTTTGAGCTAAGGAAAATCTGGGAAAGAACCGGTCAAACCGAGTAAGAAAATTGAATCGGTTCACAAACCCGACTATGGAGGAACAGAAATATTGGAGAAATTTCAACTCCCATGTGACCCAAAAAGATTCAAAAACCTTGGAAGGGAACCTTAGAACCAAGTGAAAGAGAAAAACCAGACTGGTTCGGGTGAACCGAATCTGAATCAGATTGAACTGCTTTAGGAACCAAGCCAGTTTATGAACTAGAACCGATAAAGAGAGGGCAAACCGGGAAATATATGGACCCCAAGTGACCTAAAGAGTCACATAAGTCATGATAAATGACTTTATGATGGATGGGGGATGGAAACCAAACCAGTTTGGGTGAATCGGATTGAATGGGTTAGGATCGGTTTGAACTACTATTGAACCAGATGATAAATTTATTTTTTCTAGGTGGCTTAAAAAACTCAAATTTGAGATTTGAGGCCACCATTGGATAGAAAATTAATATAGATGAATTTATAAATTTTTATATTTGAAAATTTTGGTTGAATTGGGGGTGAACCGGTTGGTTTAAACTTTGAACCCAGTTCGAACAGGCCGGTCTGGTTCGGAATAGTGTTGTCTTCTTCCTTCAGATGATAGTACTATTAACTCACTGGAAAATTGAAGCACTGGTGTGAAGAAGAAACATTTTTGTTCAGTATGTTTCAAGCCATCATTGATTTTCATAAAGGTGCAAAACGAACGGCCGACGAGTCCCTGAGCTCCCTATATAAAGAGCCCCTCTTCATTCATCATTTCCACACCTGAAAACTTCACTCTCTCTTAGCTTCTTAATTTTTCGAAAAAGAAGGCATGCTCGGGTTCCTTCGAACCAGATCTCTGGTATAGGGTCATTTCTAAGCCAAAGAAGGCATGGTCGGGTTCCTTCGAACAAGGGAGAAGTGAGCTACATGGTGGTAACATTAATTCACTATGAGTATTGTCGGAGAAGCGGCAGCGTGATCAAACATTGAAGCAGCTCTGACGAACCGGAGCTGCCCTATTTCGACCAAGCTAAAATTGGCCAATTCGAGCCCTCCTCACACCAAACCAAGCTCTCCCAACACGTCCTCAGCCCTTCCACAGCAAAATTAGGACTGAAAGATAAGTCAATTCGGCTCCCATCTGCAATTTCCGACCGATGCTAGAGAGAGAACTGACAGAATTTCGATGATGAACTTCTAACTCAATTCGACATCAATTGATGCAATTCTTGATCTTAGGAGGAACCTCAGGAGGAGAGCTATCTGCCCCGATTAGAAGTTCAGACTGTTGTGCCCCCGCCGGTGAGCAATTGAAGCTTTCTCTCTCTATGTTCTATTTTCCGGCAAAGCTCCGTTTGAGCTCGTTCTGGTGTCAAAACTTACGATTCAAAGTGCTATTAAATAATATGAAGATGTAGAAACTCAATTCTAACTTCAATTTCAATAATTAGAAGTGTTTGATCGGTCAATTTGATCAAATCAAATTTGGCTATGTTAGTAAGTTGAAATTGTGGGAAAAATTGGGGATTTTAAAAAATTCTATGGACCAAAATGCACTTTTATAAAATTAAGGATCAATTGAGCATGATAAGAATTTTAGAGGACCAATTGAGCAATTTTAGAATTTTTGGGGTAAAATTTACTATTTTTGTAAAGGAAGGGCAAAATGGTAATTTTGGAAAATTTGGGGGCCAAATTGAAAATTTGGGAAATTTGAACAACTTTTTATGTAATTGAATAAATTAAAATCTCAAGGGTAATTTTAAAAGTTTTGCGACTCAATTTGGGGAAAAACTAGTAATTGAGGACCTAAAGTAAAAGTAAAAATAACTTTAGGGACCAATTTACAAATATTGGAAAAGTTGATAATTTAGTCATTCATATTGAATGAAGGTGATTAAGCCAAATGATAATGAACAAAAATGTTCATTTTGTATAGGAACACGAGACATCGGGAATGCTTACTAAGGTTAAGCTCGCAAGGGACGAAAATCGACTAAGTGGAATTTCACTGCACGATCGATTGAGTGGGATTTTTATATCGTACCCGGTTGGAATGATAAGTACCTCAAAAATGAAAACCCACTACTAAGTGGTATTTTAAAAATCATAACTTAGAGGAGTGATGTGAAAACGATACAGAAAAACTACTTACCAGTTGTAAGTAGATCATACCTAGTTGGTATGATGAAAACTTCCTTGGAGGAAGTGGAAAACCCATTCATCGGTTATGAGTAGTGATGTACTCATACTCGGTTGGTATGTTGGATAGTTGAAATTATATTTTTGTTAGAAGTGCTCTCCCCTTACAGTGTGCCACTGCTTAAACAATTTAGGAGACCTTCTTGACGGGAGCTTGAATAGCTCTGTTAGGCTGGAAGCCTCAGTTTTTGGAACTTGGGGGCTATTATACCTAATTTTGAAAATCATGAATCGTGGGCCCTAGGCCAGTTTGCATGAGTAGGAGATCGTAAACAAACATGAATTTATATGCCATGAAAACTTGAGTATTTGAATTGTTTGGCCATGGTACCAAGACAGGACCGACATACTTAGTCAACTAGCAGTAGTGCGACATGACATGTCTCCGGACTAGTTAAGACAAACAGCTGCAGGTTGAGTTGAGGGTCGAAGTCGTTAGACCAGTGGCACCACATATTATATGGCTTGATGTGAAAATACTGATTGTGCATGCATTGTGTTTATGGGACCTTCAAGACGCTCAAGAGGGGTAGTGATGTGTCCTAGGGCCTTGTATGACCTAGTGGATATAAGGGTAGTTAGTTGTACTAAGCAACCTTGCGAAGCTCGACATAGCTTCAAGCGCATGATACTGGGGTGGGGTCGGGATGAGGTCTCTATCCTCTTACGAACATGCATAATTATTACGAGATTGAGGGTCGGATGTCTCGAACATCCACTCATTCTTAGGGTAGAAGTGGACGTACTTCTATCTAGATGGCCAGTAATGTCGCTCCAACGCCACAAGTGGGTTCAATGGACGTACTTGCCTGCTATTGTGTTTTTGACATTCATGATGAAGAATGTGTTTTTAAAAATTAAAATTTGAGGATGAGAAAATTTAAAGGAATTAAGGAGTTTGACACAGTCTAACTTGAAAATAATATTTTTATAGAAAATCCATTTTTAAAATACCCATTCACTAAGTTGTAGAAACTCATCCCTCTTTTCTATCCCTTTTCAAGAAAAAAAATGATTAGGAATAACACCGAGCCTTACCCTCTATCAGATATGCATATTTTTTCTTAAACTTGTATTTTATTTGATATATGTCTTTCTAGAGAACAAGGTTGAAAATACGCCTGGCTCCTCTTGAGTTAAAGAAGGGGGAAACTCTTCTTGAACCGGGAGAGCGGCTGGTTATTCATGGGGATCCGACCAAACCGGCTTGGGACATGATAATAGGCCTCCAAGAAATTCTTCTCGGCCTCCTTCTCAATTTAGGTCAGTTCAGAATTTTGGGGTTCCTTCTTGGACTTGGGATTTGGTGGGGGCGTCTCATCTTCCACTTAAATTCGAGTTCTCTTCTTTTTGGTAATTTTCCTACAGAGTTGTTGGGATCATGAGTTTGTCGTTTTTAAAAAGTTTTATGTAACATATTATTTTCATTATAAAAAAATCTTATTTTCAAAATTTTGTTTTTTAGAACTTTTAGCTCTAATAACACTTTTGTTGTCACACCTGGCCTAGTTTGGATGGTTGGAACCTGTGAAAAACCTGACACTACTCCAAGTAATATAAAATTAACTACTGTAATAGTCTCAGGACAAGTTAGGCGAAAACCATACAAATTTCAATATTTCTTCAAAAAATATTTTTAATAACAATATACCAAAATAATAATAGAACATAAAAATACGAATCATGAATGTCATAATAGAGGTTTCTCTTCATTTTTTTTCTTTAATAGTTTAGGGAATGGGGTGAGTTCGACAACTCAGTGAGTAGGTTTTTCTAAATTAAAGAATAATTCAAAAATATTTATAGAGTTTATTTAAGGTTTGAATTTATTTTATGATAAAATAAATCACATCAAACAAACACCCTATCCATCATGGAAGATATCATATAGTTGTAGGAAAGAAAATCATTTATTCCACTTGGGGTCCGAAGTGCATTTATTGACCATGTTGCTAAGAGGATACAACAACTACCATACTAGTGTAAGGTTACAATATCAACCATTAGTCTATGTGAGCACAATTTCCTGACCCCTAAATATTTTTGATGAATTTGTGTACCATTAAAATGTTAGGCTCTGACCCGATTCATCGACTGGCGGTCCCATGCAACTCGCTAATCCCCTCAATGTTACAGTAGTGTGATTCTTCACCAAGGTAAAACTAACGAAACTAAGGCTCATAACAGAAAATATATCTTTCTATACAGTGGAAATTTGAAACTTTTATTTAAATCATTGTGTCTGAATATTTGTTTAACAACAATTCAGGAATACAACAGTTGATAAGCAATAAATTACAACCTTTTAACAAGGAAGAGGGCTATTGAAGATGATGATGATCTGGAGAGATCCTCCCACTTTTATTTCTAGCTTCCTTAACTTTAACCTACAATAGTTTGGGGAATGAGGGAGGGGGTGAGCTCACAGCTCAGTGAGTGGGAGACGGACGTTGCGCCGCTACATGGCTTACAACCCAAATCTTTCCCATAAACCACCTAGCATGATATACTATCTCCCTCACTCAGATATGACTACACGAGTCCTGTTGTTTATTTTTATTTTGAGACACAAGTCTCAGGTTATCCTCGGTCTCCACATTTTGCCTCTTACACTTTTAGTACATTAAAGACAAACACTAGGAGTCAGTCCTACAAACACATAAGGTCTATGCTCGAGTGGCACTATCGGGCTACTTTCAGCCGACGTGTAAAACCCGTCCTTTGGGACCAAAGAAAATTGAGAAAAGAACCAGTATAGGTTTATACATGAACAAACGAGCCGTTTAATGAACGAAAAATAGCTAACAAGGGAAATTGGAAAATCCCAATTTACCAAAAATTCACAATTATTTCAAGGAAGAACTGGGAAGTGAAATTGAGGAGATAACCAAACTAGTTCGTGGTGAACCAGACTGAATTGACATGAACCATAGTGAACAGGTTCACAAATTTATTTTTCTAAGTGGCTTAAAAATGTCAAATTAGAAAATTGAGACAACCATTAGATAGAAAATGAATTTAGATGAATTTATAATTTTTTATATTTGAGAAAAATGGATGAATTGGGTCCAAACCGACTAATTTTCAAAATTTGGACAGTGAACCTAGTCGGATCGAACCGGTCAATGGCCAGTTGGCACCACGTCAGCTACCACGTAGACACGATCAGCCAATAGGAGGCTGCCTTGTGTCTGATCAATGGACAGTTGGCACTCGTCAGCATGCCATGCAGACACGAGCAACCAATAAGAAGCTGCCACATGTCTGGTTAACGGCTGACGTGGTGGCCGAGCTAGCACTCCACGCTAGAAAAATTGATAAATCACAGTGTGCCTTGTGGCATGATCGCCAGGTCATCATCTTCAACCTTCAAACACTAATAGAGAAGAGAGGGAGAGAGGAAGTTTCCGAAAAAGCTGGAGTCTCCAACGACTCAAAAAAATGCTCCGGTCATGTCGGCGGCGGCTGAGTCTTACACCGACGGATAGCCTGAATAGTTATCGAGCTCCCTATATAAAGAACACCCCCTCATTTGTTCTCAACATCCCACAATCGAGCGAAGAAGAAAAGTACATTTTATGGCGAGCTGCAAACCAAAGCTCCGACAATGGGACATTTCTCAACCTTCAAAGCTACATTGGGTGTCTTTGGAATCAGGAGGAAGTTTTCTACCCAACCACACCTTCCATTCAGCTTGAGATCCACTGAGGAGGAACGATGGAGCTCAAATAGTGCCGCCACTCCTCAGCTGGAAACTAGCCAACCCCCTGCCGCATACTTCGAGCCTTCCCTCCGCCAATTGTTGCCAAGCCAAACCCCCTATGCCCCACCTGGAGGTGTCCCGACCTTCCCCTAAGCTAAGAAGGTAAGCTCCCTTTGCCGCCATTCGTCGGAAAACACTATGCATGACCGAATCCTACACAAACTTTAACACTAAAATTCACACTGCTCAGGTCATCAAGTGAAATGTGGTTTAATCTAGGAAGGATCCCTGCGACAAGAGCAACATGGTGGTAGCCAAGGCTCCAATCACTGGAACCTTATCGGTAAGATATCGAAGCTTTCTCTCTATAGACTGTATTTTTTGGTGAAGCTTCGTTTGAGCTCATTTCCGAGCCAAATCGACGATTCAAAGCTTAAAATGATGAGAAAAACACAGTGAAGATGATTTAAATCAAGAATGGGGACAATTAACCAAATTTCGGGGGTCAATTGAATGAAATTGTGATTTAAGACCAAAATGCAATTTTTGAAAAGTTTGGGCAAATTAGGGATTTTTTGAAAATTGGGGGCCGAATGGGAAATTGACAAATTGAAAAAATTTAGGGACTTTTTATGCAATTCCCTTCCAATTGAGGGTCAATTGGGCAAGTTGGATCAAATGGAGGACCAAATTGTAAAATTTGAGAATTTGGGGTCATATTGTAATCTTGGGAAAGTTTGGGGCTAAATGGTATTTTTAGAAAATAGAGGGACCCAAGGGCATTGTTGATAAAATTAAGGACCTGAAAGGATAATTGGAAAATCTGGGGGCCGAATTAAAGAAAAAGGGGCAATTGAGTATGTAAAGATAATTGCACAAACCTTAGGGACTAAAGTGCATTTAAGGCAAAATATGAAGGCCTATATGCAAATACACAAAGAAGTGTGATTCCTTAGTTCAATACCTTAACGAGGACATCTATGCCATCTAGAGATAGACTACTCGAGCGCCGGCTTCCAGAAAAGAGACCTCGAGGCTAGACTCTGCCAGCGCAACCCCGCCAAAATCACTAGGTGAGTGGGAACCGCTATGACGTCCATTCCAGTTGGAATGACAATTCAACTTTGGAAACTATTTTCTTAGAATTAGCATCCTTTGACTAGGTGGCTCTGCTTAAAACATTTGGCTCCGACATCGTGGCTTTTCTCCACCTTTGAAGCTACATTCAGTGCCAATGGAACCGGGAGGAAGTCCTCTACATAGCTACACTCGCCCTTCAGCTCGAGGACCACTGTGGAGGAGCAAGGAAGCTTAAATAGTGTCGTCGTTCCGCGGCTGTCAATAGCCCAGGCTGTTCGAGCTCTAATCAATCCATCCCTAGGCTAATTCTAGCCAAACCAAGCCCCCGAAACTCCACCTAGAGGTGCCCCGACCTTTCCCCGAGCTAATACGGTAATCCCCCACCGCCCCTTCGTGGAAAAATACTATTCATGGCACATTTTTGTACAAACTAAAACTAAGAAATTTACACTGCTCAAACCACCAATTGTGGCGCAATTTGATTGAGGGAGGATCCCCAGGAGGAGAACAATTCAGAGAAAGCAAGAGCTCCGGTCGTTGGACCTTTACCGGTAAGATATCGAAGCTTTCTCTCTTTAAACTGAATTTTCCAGCGAAGCTCCGTTTGAGCTCATTTCTGAGCCAAATGAAGCGGTTCATTGCATTTTTGGGGAAATTATGGACTAAATAGTAATTTTAAAAAAACTAAGGGCCAATGGGTGGTTTTGATAAAAAAAAATGAAGGACCCAAGGAGAATAATTGGAAATCCTAAGGGCTCAATTGAAACTAAGGGGAAAATAAGGACCTAAATGTCAAATTACAAATTTTAGGGATTTAACGCAATTAAGGCATAATGTGAGGGCCTATGTGCGAATGCCCAAGAAGATGTGGCCTCATAATCAAAGCATCCTGATGTGGATATTTGTGTCGTATAGGAGCAGACTGCTCGAACACCGGCTCCCCGAAGCACACCACGAAGCCAGACTCCGTTGTGACAACCTCATCGAGATTACCGAGTGAGTGGTATTTTCAGCTTCATACTCGGTTTGGGGTGATGAGAATCGTTTTTAAAGTTTAAAAAAGTATTTTCCATGAATGGTCTCCCCTAACTACGTGAAACTGCTTAAACATTTTAGGAGATATTCCTGATAGGAGCTAGAATCGCTCTAATAGGCTCGAAGCCTCAAATTTGAAAATGATAGGGACGAAGGTATAATTTTAGAAAACTTGGGAATTAAGCTCAAGGCCAGCGTGCATAGGTTGGAACCCGTAGACAAACATATTTATAATAACCATGAAAAATCTCAAAAAAACTGAAATTGTTGTTGATTTGCTATGGAGCTAAGATAGGACTGACAAAGCTCGATGGGCTAGTGGCAGTGTGCCCAGACCAGGTCAACGAGCCGGTCAAGGTAAACAGCTGCAGGCATTGGCACAAAAGAGCCGTTGGACTATTGGCACAAAAGAGCATAGTTAATAAATCAAAATTGTTGTATGCATGCATGAGGAATTCAGGAGTATCTAAATGTCCAAAAGTGGTAGTCGATGGATCCCAAGGGCTGTTGGATGACCTGGATGCAGTAAGGGCGAATCTATCGTGCTAGTTATTTATAAAGCTCTAATAGCTTACTACGCACTAACACTGAGGCCGAAGGGGAAATGATGTCTCATCCCACAAATCGGACATAATGAAGCACCGAGACCAAGGCTAGAGGGAAATTGAGTTCTCGTCCCACCAAGTAGATATGATTAGAGTTTGAATGTTGAAATATTAATGTATACTTAAAGTAATGTAAACGATAAATACGCTCTGTTACACCATTGTAATAGTTAGTAACTATTATGTAAAAATATGATCTATTTTATAACAGAAAATACGTGTGAATAATTGTTGAAACGCCTATGCAAAAGAAAATGATTAAGAAAAGATGAATTTATATTAAAATGAACTAAAAATATAAAATATTTTTATCAAATAATTATTTTAAAAACTCACTAAAAACTATATACACGTGTGATATTATTCTTACAATATCATAAAAGTAAAAAATAATATAATCGAGTTCGTTATTTTTTTATCCAAACTCGTTACAAAATACGAGTCAAGTTTCTACAGGTTTTTATTTACAATTTTGTTATTTACTAAAATAATTTTATTTTATCCATACTCGTTACAAAATACGAGGTAGGTTTCTACAGATTTTTATTTACAATTTTATTATTTACTAAAATAATTTTAGGGATTATATACAAGTAAATTTATATATTTTAATAGTATATTAAATAGTATTATGAATAGATAAAATATTAAATATATATGTATTTAAAAGTTAATTAAATAATAAAATTCTTGTAATTTTATAAATAAAAATACTTATATATTTGATTAAATATATTTTCTATCAATTATATCTTTATGAGCAACAAAAATTAAAATTTTCCTCGCATAATCAAATTGAACTAATTGGTGAATGGATGAACGAAAGCACGTCAATCAAATGATATAAAGTCCGCATGTTTAGACCCACTATGTATTAGGCGGTCATCATCTTGTTAGTGAAAGCTGGTGAGTCAAATCAATCAACTCGACACAAGGACCCAAGCACCGATAGTTCCTGGGCGCCCGTGCTTTTAAGAGTCCATCCCCTTTCTCTCTACACATTCACCACCCTCTTTACATTAACACCCACTTTTAAGACTCCATCCCCTGTGCAGTCATGGAGATCTTGACGATGACCATTCCGCTGGCCATCTTGTGCACCTTTTTGCCCTTCATAGGAGCCGCACAACAGCAACTTGGTGATAGTCGACATGCCTATATAGTCCTCGCAGACAAGACCCAGATGCCCTTAGCCTTCAACGACCACATGGAATGGTACGGCTCCTCCCTCCGGTCGGTCTCCGGTGTGGCCGACATGCTCTACACCTATAATACGGTCATCCATGGCTTCTCGACCCAGCTGACCCCCGACGAGTCCCGATCTCTACGACACCTCCCTGGCATCCTATCGGTCATCCCGGATGTGAAATACGAGCTCCACACTACTCACTCCCCTGCCTTCCTCGGCCTCGATGAAGGCTCATTGTCATCTCCCAATGGTGCTTTTTCGGGAAGTTATGATGTCATAGTCGGCGTTCTCGACAGCGGCGTCTGGCCTGAGTCGAAGAGCTTCGATGATTCGGGTTTCGGACCGGTCCCGAGCCGATGGAAGGGTGCGTGCCAGGCTGGGAATGGATTCAACTCCACGAGCTGCAACCGGAAGTTGATCGGCGCGAGGTACTTCTCGAGGGGATACGAGGCAGCTCTAGGGCCGATCGATGGGTCCAAGGAGTCCAAGTCTCCCAGGGACGAGGATGGCCATGGTACCCACACCTCCTCCACCGCAGCCGGTTCCGCTGTCCCCGGGGCCAGCCTCTTTGGGTTCGCGTCGGGGATGGCCCGTGGAATGGCCCCAAAAGCCCAGGTTGCGGTCTACAAGGTCTGCTGGTTAGGAGGGTGCTTTGGGTCGGATATCTTGGCCGCGATGGATGCAGCCATAGTTGATGGGGTGGATGTGATATCAATGTCGTTGGGGGGAGGGGTTCTGGACTACTTTGCCGACCCAATCGCAATGGGGGCTTTCACAGCCATGTCCCGAGGTATTCTTGTCGCAAGCTCTGCGGGTAATCGGGGACCTTCTCCGGGAATGGTCGGAAATGTTGCCCCGTGGCTTATTACTGTCGGCGCGGGGACCATGGACCGCGATTTCCCAGCTTCTGTTATGCTTGGGAACGGGAAGAAGTACACGGGCGTGTCGCTTTATGGTGGAAAGCAAATCACCGGCTTGCTACCGCTAGTCTATGCAGGAAGTGTGACTAGTTCGCCGAGCGGGCAATATTGTACGCCTGGAACTTTGGTCGCTAGCAAGGTAGTCGGGAAGATCGTGGTATGTGATCGTGGAGGAAGCTCAAGGGCCGAGAAAGGGGTTGTGGTGAGGGACGCCGGTGGGCTAGGGTTGGTGCTGGCCAACACTGAGAACTACGGGGAGGAGCTCGTGGCTGATGCCCACGTTCTACCTTCTGTCGCCCTAGGGCAGAAGGCCGGCGAAGAGGTGAAAAGCTACGCCTCCTTGGATCCCAAGCCAACTGCCACTATAGTCTCTACAGGGACCCGGCTGGGGGTACAGCCATCACCTGTGATTGCGGCTTTCAGCTCGCGAGGGCCGAACCCATTAAGCCCGCAGGTGCTCAAGCCCGATCTCATTGCACCGGGGGTGAACATCCTTGCAGGTTGGACCGGGGCAGCAGGGCCCACGGGTTTGAATGACGACAGGAGGAGGATCAACTTCAATATAATATCGGGCACTTCGATGTCCTGCCCGCACGTGAGCGGGCTAGCTGCCCTCCTCAAGGCGGCTCACCCCGAGTGGAGCCCCGCCGCCATCAGATCGGCGCTCATGACCACTTCCTACACGACCTACAAGAATGGGAACACCATCAAGGATGTGGTGAGAGGGAGCCCCGCTACTCCATTTGATTATGGATCAGGCCATGTCAACCCCATGGCCGCCAAGGATCCAGGCCTGGTCTACGACGCCTCGGCCGAGGATTACCTTGCTTTCCTCTGCGCGCTAAACTACAGCTCAACCCTAATAAAGCAGGCCACAAACAGAGACTTCACCTGCCAGTCGGGGAAGAACTTCCGGGCCGAGGATCTCAACTACCCATCCTTTGCAGTTCCATTCGAGACAGCTTCAAGCAGAACAGGAGGGGCTGGATCCACGAGCACGGTCAAGTACACGAGGACTCTCACTAACGTGGGCAGCCCTGGGACTTACAAGGTCTCCGTGTACTCCGACAAAACCCAGATGGTGAAGATCTCAGTCGAGCCCCCGATGTTGAGTTTCAGCAAGATAAACGAGAAAAAGAGCTACACTGTCACGTTCTTCGCAAGTTCCATGCCATCTGGCACGACTAGCTTTGGCAGGCTCGAGTGGTCGGACAGAAAGCACAGTGTCCAGAGCCCCATCGCATTCAGCTGGACATGATTATATCATATAAAGAGGTTTTACCACTAAAGATAATATGCAAATTCTACCGCTCTGCTTGTACAGGTTAAGAAGCACTAAACAGGGCAAGATAACGAGTATCAGTGGAGAAATATGATTTACAACTGTACAGAGATGTCACAATTGGTGAGACTGTAGCCACTAGGAGAGAATCAGCATGGGCCAAATTGGAGCAAAACTATTTTCTATAAATGGAAGCTGCAAGCACAGTTTCTATAAGCACAAGGCCCCCAAGTTCGTCAGGCTGTTAATAAATGGACTGTTAGCGAGACTCCAGCAAAGACTGAGCATGGTCCTGAGGGTTTAACTAATCAAGTATACAAGCAAGCGTCAATATAACTTGCATATGATGTTTACTTGTGATCAGGTGCAAACATCTGTCTATCCATGTTTGAATCTAGTGGTAGTCTTTAAATTCTGCCGAGTACAAATGCATGCCTACTATCCATGTGAAGCCACCAACAACCATACTGCAGTATGCTAATCAATGTCAAAAGGCTCCTATATATCCCCAACCTGGGCTTTGAACAAGCAAGCAACTGACCATTGGAAATCTATGCATCCCATATCTGATGGCTCGTGTTCATCTGATCTACACTAGAGTCTACTGATTAAGGGTTGCTCAACTCTTGGCATTTCAAGACCTCTATTAATTCCCAGGTATTAGATTGAAGTAACACAATTTAAAGTGCTTTCCCCGAAATTTATAACAATACATAAAACTTATGGATCATCCTAAACATCATTCAGCATCTTGTAGAGACTGACAAACAGGAGGCAATATGTGTCGAGCTGCCAATACTTGTGTTTGAAGCCCTCCCAAACTTCTTCCTCCAGATAGTCCTTAAGGGGCAAGGGTATCAACTGAGTTGAGTAGCCCAGGTTCTCAAGTTCTAGTGAGACTAAGTGGCAATACATAACATGGAAAAAATGCATTACCTGCGCAAAGCCCAAAGAAAGAGTAGATTCCTCCAGGCTTCAAAATTCTCGGAAGGTGTTGGTGGAACTCCCTGAAGTATTCATAATATTCTCCGTAGGTATCAAAGATTATACCTGAAATGAAAGAAAATGTGTATCACTCTTCAAAATTTCAAGATCACCAGGTACAATTCATCAGGGCTAATTAAAGAAAATAAAATGCCCACTGCCCATCCCATATCAAGAGATCCCTGAAAGGCAAATTTGTTACCTTTAGAACACTGATTTTGTTTAATCAGTCTACTCCCTAGACGATTCAGCTTCAAAAGAATATAATGAAATGGAAAGAAATTTAATAGAGAAAATGCAATAACATTAAAATGAATTAGTTATTCTTATGACATTCTTAAGAATGTGAATAAATAAACTCAAAATAAATGTGAGCATTGACATCAATATATGGTTACCAACAAATAATGGTCACATCCAGAAATACTTCACATGATCAGACTCATATTCAACATAAGCCCTCAAGAGGCCATCACAAAATTTCATTTGCAAAACTATTTTGTGAAGATTATGTCATTTCAAATAATTAGTTGCCATGATCAATACAATAGTTTGACAGCTCTACAGAAGGTAGTAGTGTGTATTGCAAACAAGATATGAATATTAGGGGCATTTTCTTTTCAATTCTAACATAAACAGGGTGCTATATCTTTCAAAATAAAAAAAGGAACAAAAACTAACCATCATAAGATTCAAGTTGAGGAAGAACACCTTACCAACCAGCAAATACAATCTTCACATTATCCTCCCTACACCCCCCATCCAAACCTGTTCCCAGGAGATGAGCCTCGACAATTGTGTGAGAAGTAGGGGAACATTGCTAAATGGCTATTCAGAATGTGGTCCTCACCAGAGCAAACAGCCTTTGCATGAGATCAATTGCCTTTCCCAGGCCATCATTACAGCCTTACTATTTGATTCCATTAGCTTATCCTCACTAAAACTGAACCGATCATCCAAGCAATCTTCCTAAGGATCACCAGCTTTATTTTTCTGGTAGCACTTGTCCCCAGAATCAACTAAGCTTCAATCCCTTTTGAAAAATAAATTCATAAATCAATAACTCATTCTAGGCATGCCTAAGTAGGGAATTCATTTTCTCATGATATTTCATGGATGCAGTCATTCTACTTATTTGTCATCCACAAAAAAAAATATAACATGTTGCAAGTTCAAACAATGTAACCCAATGCTAACCATTCAACAGAGATGAATGTTTCCTGAAAAGGTAGTGAAGAACTTACAAAATAGAATATTCATAGATTTTTCCATACATGCCTTGTATGTTCTCTCTCTAATCAAACTTTTGAAATGATCCAAGTTATAATCTTTCACGCAGCCACAAGAAAACAAACAATGAAAACAGTCGTAGTTAGTTTGGCCCAATTGAATCATAAACTTCTTTTTAATTGTTGCAGGAGTTATAACAAAAGTTGAATCATAAACTTCTTTTTAATTGTTACAGGAGTTAAAACAAAAGTTGAATCATAAACTTCCTTTTAATCGTAGTTAGAGTCCAAGCAAAAACGCAAGTTTTTAGTGTTTTGCATCACCATGGTAAGTTTGTGTTCACTAACTCAGTCTACTGGTGAGTCCTAGAAGCAGAAAATCCATTGCATAGGAAGTGATTGCCTGCTATGGCCTTTCAAATGATTGCCTACTACCATGGATATGAAATAAGGAATTTAGTACATGTATAGTGTCAGTTGCATCTTTATGAAACACAGGGCCATTGTTACTTGCGATTCTTCCTCGCAGAGAACTTGCATGTTGATTCAGAGCGTTGTAAAATACTTAAAACCTGATCAAGCGTAGCTCATCAGCGACAGGGCAATCTTTTGCTCGAAATCAGCTATGGGGCACTCACCAATTCTAGATATCAAAAGCGATCTTTTGCCTACTCTGGTAGAAAAACATGGCGAAACCCCCCTGAAAATCGATTAAGAAGCGACGATACCACTAGTCCTGCTTTCAGCAGAAGGAGAACTCTTCGAGAAACGATTACTAACGGCCATTGAAGAGGATCTCAAAAGCCTTTTGGTGACCGGCCCCCATGGAAAAATCTCCAGCGGGGAGATTCAAAAGCGAGATTGCATACCAAGGAGCGCCAGCTTCCAGGAGTGTCCTGACTACAACAGATGGCCCTCTCTGGCGGCGTGCAAGCGGGGTGAGGCCGTCGCGTCGTCGAAGTAGAAAACGTCAGCCCCGCGTCGATTAAGGTTTTTGACTCTCGGCCTGCCACCACCCGAATTCCTCCATTGCACGAATTCCTCCAAGTCATAAATGCATTTGTTTACATTGATATTTTTTAATCATCACTTTTATTTATTTATTTATTTATCAACTATTACTAAGATTGACGGCATGACATCGATTAATTAATTTATTTTTTATTCATTAATTTAATTTTAATATATTAATAACTCTTAATTATCAGTATTTTTAGGTTATTCCGAAGTTATGATAATATCCTTAAATACAAATTTAACAAAAAAAGTGGTACATATTAACATATCATTATAATCAAATATAATTTATTAATATTAATCATATAATTTATGGGATATATATATATATATAAATAGTTAATTATATCGTGCTTCCATCTAAGTTATTTAGTATAGCATCTATAATAATTCGCCGTACCCCTGGACAAAAATTATCTATCCTTTATAATCAAAATTACGTAAATTTTAAAATATAAAACTTATACAATTTTAATTAAAATTTTAAATTTTAATCAAAATGTAGATATTTATGAATTATTCAAATTTCTGAAAAATATTGTAAGATCTAAATTTTTAATAAATATAAATTGAACCATAATTGAAAAATTAATGTTGGAATCCATTTTAATCAAAATATTATAAGTTATATAAATTAAAATTATCATTATTTAAGGGAAATTCAAAATTAGAAACATTATTTTAAGATTAATTAAAAAATAATTAAATTCGACTAAGCAAGATAACGACTTAATTTTTTTAGAATAAAATTGTAATTTTAATTACAAAATTTAAGTAAATATTTTTATAAAATATAAAAAATAGAAAATTAATTGAAATAGGCTTGATTCAATATGTATGAATATGCAAAAAGATACTCATAACATTAAAATTTAATTTAATCAAATCAGTTAACAACAATTAAACTAGTTAAGAGTGTTCAACATTTGGTCAAAAACTCGAATGTAATTCTCAAGTATGGAATGACAAGCTTAAATAGTTAACAAATACGAAATTTAACTAGACAAATCTAAATAATTCTTATTTATCACATGATAACTTGTAAAGTTATCGGTAATCGAATATTAGCTAGACAAACATATTAGTAGGACATGATCAATTGTTGTGCGCGACATGGTGCCTCACATATGTGAAGCGCTCTCACTCATCCATAATGTCGCCTTTTTAAAAAAATGATTCTCAAATGAAAATTGAGCTATGTTCAACGAACGTATTTTAGGAAATTTTCTAGCAACGAAAAGATGATTCGACAATGTGGCTTTTCAACACCAAATTACATTAATCATATTTTGTTGAAAAATTCTTAAACGTGCTTTATTATAAAAACAACCATTTTCTCCTAAATCTATATAATTATCTTCTTGAAAGTAAGGTACTCAATTTTTAGATGAACTCGGTTTTCGACTCCTTCGACTTAGGATCCAAAAGCCCGACCCAAATACGAAAATAATCTCACTATCAACAAAATTTTTTCCATTTACTCCCCTAAAAAGTTAAATGTAAAGCAAAGGTTAGATAGTCAAATCTTGTCAGATATGAACATGGCCTAATAGAGAACTTATCCCCCTATTTGTCTATATAATTGTCGATCTTTCTCTTGCTAGAGTATAACCAAAATTCTCTTTGAAAGTCAGCATTCTCTACTTTATGATGACCTTCAAACTAAATATTTCAATTTTCTCTTATAGCCACAAACTTGGTCAAATAGGTGTTATTACAATCGGGAAAGAGTCAATTTTCAAACCCTACCCCTCTTGACCACTGACCCGCCCTCTACCGACAACAAAATGAAGGAATAGAAATACCACTTTGTCAGCCAAAAATAGAGCAGAGGTTTTTGAAGCTCACCCTGACCTCCTAGACGATCAACTACGACCAAACGTTTTTCTGGAGAACACTATCGATTTACTCTTTCCAACCATGATGGTCTTTCGAGCTATAAGTAAACTTCCTAACCATGAAAAATTTGAGAAGATTTGTTAGTTCTCCATTGTTGGCACCTTTATGTAAATCGGACCTAACATGTAACTCCGACCATCACAAAATGAGATATTGGTGTCCACGAACTCGGGGGAGAGTTAGGTAGCCAATCCTACTGCCCTCGACCGTGGTCACTTCCTTGTCGGTGAGCTTTCAAGCCAAAGTCCGATTACATGCTTATATTACTAAGATATGACGATCGGAGCCATAACAACAATATTTCGGCCAAGGCTAATTGGATAGTGATCATGGGGACCTAGAAAATATCATGAGTGACCTAGATAAGATTTTTGAATGGTTATTAAAGTCATTTTGAAAGTGATAAAAGTTTAGGAACTAAATCACAAATTTTGAAAGTTTAGGGACCAAAATGTAATTTTCAAGAAAATAGAGACCTAAATGAGTATGAGTAAAAGTATAGGTACCTAAAGAAAAGTTGGAAAAGATTAGATATCACGCTTTGAACTAGTTTGGTCGGAATCCCGTGATCAACCAATCCCTCTCCTAGAACTCGAGGAGTTTCTTTTCCCCTAGATCTTGAAGAGTTAGATGTATCTCCTACCATGTTTTCTGGAATGATATTATACAAAACTGAAAGAATAATTTGTACTTGGTTTCGAGACTTGGTGAGGGAAACTCTTGTGTGGTCTATTCCTTCATGAAAAAATGATAAGGAGAGTGGGATGAGTTTTACAGCTCAATTAGTGGGGAAATCTTAAGGGTGTACTTATTTATGTGTTCATTATATGTGTGGTATTCCATTATCTATCCCTCTCGGGTTAGCACACAACCATCTTGCATTTTTATCATAAAAAGGAATTACACGTTTGTAGAACAATCCTCGACTATTCCACTTGTAGACCGGAGTGCCTTTACCATCCACCCTGATAGAGGTCCGCAACCTCTACCCTGAAGTTGAGTGGACATCAACTATTCGACCCTCAAACCCTAATCATACTTCGTGTCGCTTTGTGGGATGAGACCTCTTTCCCCATCCTGCCTCAGTCTCCGTGCGCATGAAGCTCCAAAGCTTCTCGATATTCTGGATGACGGACAACCCTTATGCTCCCTATGTAACACCATGTTTTTAGTAACCAGAAAAAAATATTTTGAACCGAAAAATCAAATTGGTTCAGATGAACTCAATCCCATTAGTATTCATTTTGCATTCTCTCAATAGTTATCAACCCATATTGTTTTAGTAACCCAAAATTAAATAACATAATAGCACTAATGAATATGATATTATCAAAACTCCAAGGTTAAGTGTGCTTGGGCAAGAGTAGTGTTAGGATGGGTGACCTCGGGAAGTATTCATTTTGCATTCTCTCAATAGTTGTCAAACTATATTATTTTAGTAACTTAAAATTAAATAATATACTAGTACTAATGCATCAGATCATATTAAAACTCTAAGGTTAAGTATGCTTGGGCTAGAGTAGTGTTAGGATGGGTGACCTCCTAGGAAGTATTCATTTTGCATCCTCTCAATAGTTGTCAAACCATATTTGTTTTTGTAACCCAAAATTAAATAACATACCAATACCAATGCACAAATATCCGATTAGAACTCCAAAGTTAAGGGAAGTATTCATCTAGGGTTACACCCTTTCAATAATTGACAAATCATATTTTTTTTAGGATGGGTAACCCAAAATGTAATAACATACTAGCATTAATGTACTAGATCCTATCAAAACATCAATGTTAACCGTGCTTGGGTGAGAGTAGTGCTAGGATGGGTGACCTCCTCAGAAGTTATTTTTTTAGTAACCCGAATACTCCTTTCTCTCTCTAATACTCCATTTCCCGGTGAAGCTTGAACCAGAGCTTCGACTTAGGCATTTTTCTTAACCTTAGAAGGAGAGGTCGGGCTCTTTAGATTCCCGGGGAAGTCAGCTATCTGATAGTAACCTCCATTCGATCCGAGAATCACTGAAGAAGCGCCGACATAATGAAATAGTGAAACAGCTCCGGTAGACCGAAGCTGCCCTATTTCAGCCTAGCTAAAATTAGCCAAATTCAACCATACTCTAGCCAAACTAAGTTGTCCCAACATCCCTACAACCCTCATACGACCTTAACGATGTTGAAGGGTCAATAATAGGAATTCTTGATCCTAGAAGATACTTTAGGAAGAGAGCTACCTTTTCTGATAGAAAGCTTGGTCCGTCGCACCTCCGACGAGACAAGTGTGATCAGAACACCAATAAGAGAAAACTCACGTCAACTTGGAAACCAACCGTGGACAGACACGTCATGGTTAACGGGTGAGTGGGTTATTCACATTATACTCGATTGGGATGATAAGCACCTTTTCTAAATTAGAAGTCACTATGAGTGGGCTTACTAACGTCATACCCGGTTGGGATGATGAACATAGTTTAAAGTTAAAAACCACTTACCGGTTGTTCACGGGATTTTGTATCATACCCGGTTAGGGATGATAAGTACCTCAAAATGAAAACCCACTACTTAGTGGTATTTTAAACATCACAACTACTTACTGATTGTAAGTAGATCATACCCATTTGGTATGATGAAACTTCCTCAAAGGAAGTGGAAAACCCGTTCATCGGTTATGAGCGGAGATGTCCTTATAACCTGTCGGTATGATGTACAGTTGAAAACATATTTTGTCGGAAGTGCTCTCCCCTAATTATGTGCCACTGCTTAAACAATTTGGGAGAGCTTCTTGATGAGAGCTCGAATAGCTCTTATAGGTCGGGGTCTCGATTTTGAAACTTGGGGGCTAATATGCCCGATTTTGAAAATCTTGAACAGTGGGCCACAGGCCAATTGGCACAAGCAGGAACTGGTAAATAAACATGAAATATATGCCATAAAAATTTAAGAAAATGAATTGTTTGGCCATGGTACCAAGACAGGACCGGCATATTCAATCAACTTGTGGCAGTGTGACATGACAAGTCCCCGGACTAGTCAAGACAAATAGTTGCAGGTTGAGTTGATGGTCAGGGTCCTTGGACTAGTGGCACCACAAATTATAAGGCATGAGATGAAAATATTGTTTGTGCATGCACTGTGTGTACGGGACCTTCAAGACGCCCAAGAGGAATAGTGATGTGTCCTAGGGCCCTAGACGACCTGGTGGATATAAGGGCAGTTCATTGGACTAGGTGACCTTGCGAAGCTCGACGTAGGTACAAGCGCATGAGACCGGGGTGGTCAAGAAGTGGTCTCTATCCTCATACGGACATGGATAATTGATTTTGGGATTGAGGGTCAGATGTCGCGTACATCCACTTATTCTTAGCGTAGAAGTGGACATGCTTCTATCTAGGTGGCTGGTAAAATCACTCCGACACCACAAGTGGGTTCAGTGGATGGGCTGGCCTGCGATTGTGTGTTTTAATCTTCATGATGAAGGATGTGTGTTGGGTGATGACACACCGTGATTAATAAGAAATGATGAAAAACCGAGATTTTTAAAGTGGAGAAAATCTAAAGGAAATTAAGAAGTCTAGCACACTCTAACTTGAAAATGTCACCCTCGGTAGGGTAAAGGTTTTAAAAACCAGTATTTGAGGAAAGGATATTTTAAAAGAAAATAAGGATTTTTGCAAATTCTAATTAAAGTTGTTTTGTTTATGAAAACTCACTCCCAACCCTCTCTCACTAAGTTGTAGAACTCAACCCCTCCCTTATTTCCTTTTCAGGAAACCAAGGGAAAACCAATCTTAAAGACTTCCCTATATAGGAACTATAAAATCAAGTATGTCTGTTTTTCAGTTTTGTATAATGTTATTCTAGGAAAGGTACATGTTTAAAGGATGACTTACTCATCTCAGGTTTAAAAGAGGGGAAAACCCTTACTAAACCGGGAAGAGTGGCGAGTTGCTCACGGGGATCAGACCAAACCGGGTCGGGGTGTGATATGCAGAGCCATCAGGGTGCTCGTTATGCAGACGCCCCGACCCGGTTTGGTCGGATCCTCGTGAACAACCCGTCACTCTCTTGGTTCAAGAAGGGTTTCCTCCTTCTTTAAGTCAAGAGGAGCCAGGTGTACTTTTAACCTTGTTCCCTGGAATGACATATATCAATTAAAATTCAAGATTAATAGAAATTAAGCATACTTGACAGAGGGTAAGGCTTGGTATTATCCTTAGTCATTTTCGCTATTTTCCTAAAAAGGGATAAAAAGGGTGGGTGAGTTTTTACAACTCAGTGAATGGGTATTTCAAAAATGTAATTTCAATAAATAGTTTTTAAATTAGAGTGTGCCAGACTCCTTATTTTCTTTAAAATTTGTCATTTTCAAAATCTTAGTTTTTAATAGCCATTTCTCATCTCAATGGTGTGTTTATCAACCAACACACGCCCTTCATCATGAAGGAAAACACACATTTGTAGGGCAACCTATCCATTGTACCCACTTGTGGTGTCGGAGCAACTTTACTGGCCACCTAGATAGAAGCACGCCCACTTCTACCCTTAGAATAAGTGGATGTATGCGACATCCAACCCTCAATCTCGTAACAAAATTCCGTGTCCATATGAGGAGAGAGACCTCATCCCATCCACACCTTGGTCTCATGCGCAATGAAGCTACGTCGAGCTTATTAAGACTTCTAGTACGACTAACTGCGCTTATCTCCACTAGGTCGTCTAGAGCCCTATGATGCATCACTACCCTTCTTGGGTATCTTGAAAGACTAGTAACACAGTGCATGCACAAATCAACAATTTTTCACATAAGCCATTTAATCTATGGTGCCAGTGGTCTAACGGCCTCGACCCTCAACTCGACATGCAATTGTTTGTCTCGACTGGTCTGTCAATATGTCATGTCGCACTGCCACCAGTCCATCGAGTATGTCAGTCCTATCTTGGTCCTATAGCCAAACAATTCATTCATTTAAAGTTTTCATGGCTTAAAATCATGTTTGTTTACTAGCTCCAGCTCGTGCCAACTAGCCTAGGGCCCATTGTACGAGATTTTTAAAATCGGGCATATTAGCCCCCAAGTTCCAAAACTGAGGCCTCCGACCTATCTAAGCTTTTCGAGCTCCTGTCAAGAATGTCTCCCAAAATGTTCAAGTTGTGGCACACTCTGGGGAGAGCAGTTATGATAAAATAAACTTTTCATTTTTCTATCATACGAACCGGGTATGAAGATGTCTCCACTTATAACCGATAAACGGGTTTTCTACTTCCTTCCAGGAAGTTCATTATACCAATCGGGTATGATCTACTTACAACTGGTAAGTAGTTTTTCTGTGTAATTTTCACATCATTCCTACTAGGAGTGACAATTAAAATACCACTTAGTATTGGCTTTTCATTTTCGAGTTACTTATCATACCAACCAGGTATGATATTAAATCCCACTCACCCGATTGTGCAGTGTATTTCCTCTGAATCGACTTTCGTCTCTTGCGAGTTTGTCTCAGCTAATGTTCCCGATATCTCGTGTTCCTACAAGGTATGAACATCATTGTTCATTATCATTTGGCTTGATAGCTTTCATTTATTATGAATGACTAAAAATATCTAACTTTTCAAATGTTTGCAATTTTGTCCCTAAATTTATTTTTTATTTACTTTAGGCTCCGATTGCCGCTTTTTGTCCAAATTCACTCCCGAAACTTTTAAAATTCACACTGAGACCTCAATTTATTCAAATTCACAAAAAAAGGTTCAAGTTTCCCAAATTCCCAATTTGGTCCTCAATTTTTCTAAAATTACCATTTTGCCCCTCCTTTACAAAAATGGTAAGTTTTACCCTAAAAATTTCAAAATTTGCTCAATTGGTCCTCCAGTACTCTTATCATGCCCAATTGGCCCTCATTTTTATTAAATTGCATTTTAGTCCCTCAAATTTTCGAAATCCCCAAATTTTCTCCCAAGTTTAACTTTCCATCACAGCTGAATTTGATTTCATCAAATTGATAGATCAAACAAGTTTAATTATTGAAATTGAAGTTAAATGGGAGTTCTTACATCTTCATATGATTCAATTGCACTTTGAATCTCACGATTTGACGCTGAAATGAGATCAAACGGAGCTTCACCGAAAAACAGAATGTAGAGAGAGAAAGATTTGAATGCTTACCGGTGGGGGCGCGGTGGTCCGAGCTTTTGATCTGGGCAGATAGCTCCTGTCCTAAGGTTGCTCCTAGGATCAAGAATTGCATCAATTGATGCCGAATTGAGCGAGAATTTTGTCTTCGAAATTCTTCTGGTTCTCTCTCTATCACCGGTCGGAAATTATAGAGGGGAGCCAAATTGACTTACCTTTTAGTTCTAATTCGGTCATAAGAGGGATGAGGAGGTGTTGGGAGAGCTTGGTTTGGTTTGAGGAGGGCTCGAATTGGCCGATTTTAGCTCAATAGAAATAGGGCAGCTTCGGTCTGCCAGAGCTGCTTCACTGTTCGATCACGTCGACACTTCTTCAGTGACCCTCAGAGTGATTAGAGATTACCACCATGTACCTAACTTCTCTCCGATTCTAAGGAACCTGACCACACCTTCTTTGGCTCAGAAAAGACCCTATATCGAAGCTCTGGTTTGAGTTTCATTGGAAAAATGAGTAGCCGAGAGAGAGTGAAGTTTCCAGGTGTGTGGATGATGAATGGAGAGAGGCTCTTTATATAGGGAGCTCGGGGACTCATCGGCCGTCCGTTTGGCACCTTTATGGCAGTCATTGATAGCTTGAAACGTACTGAACATAAATGTTTCCTCTTCGCCAGCACTGGTTAATTTTTCCAGTGATTGAACAGTGCTGTCATATGAAGGAAGAAGACGACACTGTTCCGAACTAGATCGGATCGGTCCGAATCGGGTTCAAAACACAAACTGGTCGGTTCAGGCTCGATTCGACCGAATTTTTCAAAATTACAAATTTCTAAATTTATTCTCTATCAAATTGGCCTCAATTCTTAAATTAAAAATTTCTGAGCGACCTAAAAAAATGAATTTCTCATCCGGTCAATAGTGGTTCAAACCGGTCAAAATCGGTTCAATCCGGTTCACCTGAATTGGTTTGGTTTTCATCCCCCATTCATCTTAAAGTTCTTTTTGATGACTTATGTTACTTTTTAGGTCATTTGGGATACATAATTTTTTTTTGCTTTGCCCTCTCTCTATCGGTTTTGGTTCATAAATTGGTTTAATTCAGTTCGGATTCGGTTCACCTAAACCGGTCTAGTTTTTCACTCCCAATTTTTCCTAAGTTACTTTTCCAAGGTTTATGATCCCTTTTGGGTCACTCGGAAGTTCTAATTTTCCTATTTTGCCCATTCTCTGATGATCGGGTTTATGAACTAGTTCGGTTTTCTCACTTGGTTTGAGTGGTTCTTTTCCCAATTTTCCTTAACTCCAAAGAGCAGGGTTTACACTACATCTCATGCTTGCAAAAATCAATAGTTTTCATTTATTATGGCCATCATGTTTGGTGTATCTGGCCCAATGGACCAGACAATCCAACTTCGGCCTCATAACTACTGGCCCAATGAGTTCGATAACCCCACTTTAGTTCAGCATCTACTAACCCAACGAGTTCGTCTATATGGCTTTAGCACTGTAACCAATACACACACAATTCACCAATTCTTAAGAGAGTTTTTCAAGCACATTCACCTCATCTTGTCTATGGGCCTATGCTCGTGCCCATTGGCATTAGGCTCACTCGAACAACATCATCGACCTTTGCATGTCTCATAAAATATCAGGATGATCTCCCAAAAGTTTTAAGGTTGTTCAATTAGTCAGGAGACGGCAGTACTGGAAAAACCTTTTTAATTCAGGAATGCTGAAATCATTAGCCCAACGGCATGTGATGTTAAACATACTCACCCGATAAATGAGGCTAGTTTGTCCTAGCCGGACTTCTAGTCCTAGTCGTGTCTTCTCGCTCACATTCCAATTCAGTATTCCCTGTAGGGTTCGAACATGCTCATGAGGGAAGTTTAGGCATGAAGGCTCTTGAACATTCAAAATTTTCAATTAAGTCACCAGGGTTTCCAACTATCCCTCTAGGGTCCTTAAGTTTTTTCCAAAATAATCAATTGGTCTTTAAACTTTCAAAATTGTGAGTTTGTCATCCCGACCTAGTTTGGTCGAGGCCTTGTGATCAACCCGCCACCCTTCCTCGGACCATCCTGGCAATCCTACCTTGGTGGTCCAAAAAAGGTAAAGGCGTACAAACCCATGTTCCCATAATATGATCAAAATTTGTGATGTGGGGCGTACCTTGAGGGTTCTAGCCTTCTCTTGGGGCTTTAATTACTCTAGAACCGACACCTCTTAAGTGTTCCTCGCAATTGCTATTCCAATCCTAAATTTTATGAAACTTCATAATTTGCCCCAATTTTTCAAGAATTTGTAAATTGCCCTACATTTTTCCAAAATTACTAAAATGCCCCTATTTCATGAAATTTATCAATTTGGCCCTTATAGTCCTTTAAAACTGCCAATTGGCCCTAAATTTCTCATTTTTTCCAATTGGCCCTTAGATTTCGAAGAATTGCATAAAAGCCCCCAATTTTTGAAAAAAAATCCTAATTCTTTCCTCAAAGTGAGTTTTGGATACCGATTCTTACCTCATCCAATTGACCACATAGACCTCATTAATTTCTTCCTCTGATGCTTCTATTCACCTCCTCTAGCTTCCCACGATCATCCTACACTTTGAATTTTTCAAATCGGCCGAGTTTTGAGCTCTGTTAGAAAACAGACTCCAAGAGAGGGAGCTTCTCATTCTTACCAATAGGGGGATGGTTGTATGGGATTCAAGTTCATGAAGTTTGGAGAGGATCCTCGGGGGATTCGAGTTCGCCCCTATTGATGTCCTAAGCCAGAGAATTTTGGTCAGTAAATTTTGACCAATTTCACTCTCTAGAAATGTGAGACATCGAAGAATTGAGGGTCGAGTGGCTTACCTTGGAACTTGAAGAGGTCGAAAAGTTCCTCAGAGTAGTCGATGAAGGTTGATTCTAGTCGCAGGAGGTCGGAGGTGCTCCAATTTCACCTAGTTAGAGTGTCGCTGCTATGAGTCATCAGAGCAGCTTCATTCTACGATTGCTCCCGTGCCTCTCAGGGAGTCCTTAGGTCGTTTGAGGGTGCGGTTAGTTGGAGGACTTCTTGACGGTTCCGTTGCCACCAACTGAGGCTCCTTTTGTTGAGAAAAGGCCCATCGTGAGAGTTCTGGTCTACACTTTGTCTGGAAATGGACAATTTGTCTTCTAGAGGCTCTCAAGCGATGGGGAGGCCGAGTGGGAGGGTGCTCTATTTATAGGGAGCTCGAAAACTAAGAGGGCTATCGATCGACAATAACTAATTTTTTGGAGGTGGAAGATCTGGTCTTCATATGGCGGTCACGGAATGTCTGTTAGCCTAAAGTTGAAGATGATATTGTTCCGTGCGTGAGAGCTTCGCACGTGCAGAAGTGCCACATGGCATGTCGTGATTGGCTGACTTTGCTAACACAGCGTCCCACTCAACAGCCTAGTTAGCCTTTGACTTGTTGAATGGACACGTGGTAGCATCCCATTGGCTCCTCTAACCCACATGGCTACTGATCGGATTCTGTTGACCGCTGACTATGACATGTGGCATCCTCTAATTAACTATTTTAAATGCATTAGATTTCCCGAAAATGCCACTGCCATGTGTTAGCCTCCGATTGGTTGGGGTTGTTCGACGTGGTGCTGCCATGTGTTGACTTCTAATTGGTCAGTCGTTTCTCTAACATCTGTGATAGATGTTGACATGGCACTTTTGCCACATGTCAGCTCCTCATTGATTAATCTTTGATGAAGAGGCCTTTAAGACATTGACCATTGATTGGGACACATGTCGCTCTCCTATTGGTCAGTCATCACTGATGTGGATTTTCCTCCTCTAACCGTTGACCGAGGACACATATCGCGCTCTAATTGGCTAGCGCTTACAAGCGTTGACTAAGCGACTATGTAAAACCCGTCCTCTAGGACCCAGGAGAACTTGGAAAATAACCTACCAATTTTTTTTTATGAAAAACTAAGCTAATAAATGAATAAAAATATAGTAAAGAAGGCTTAACATGGGAGATTGGAAAATCCCAAGTGACCAAAAATTTACAAAAATCAGGAAGAAGAACCATGAAGTGAATTGGATGAGAGAATTGGATTGGTTCGAGGTGAAACCAGACCTAAATCGGACTGAGCCGGTTTAATGAACCATAGTGAACCAGTTCAATGATTTATTTTTCTAGCTAGCTTAAAAATATCAATTTGGGAAATTAAGGCCACCATTAGAGAGAAAATGAATTTAGATGGATTTAGAAAATTTTAAATTCCTGAAAACCGACTTGGTCGGACCAGATTGGTCAATGATCTAGCCAGTTAACGAATCGGACTGGTCAACAGTCTAGCCGGTCAATAGACTAGACCAGTCAATAGTCAACGACACTAGTCAGTAGCCACAGAGACACATGCTGTAAACCCTACTCTTATGAGTAAAGGAAAATCGGGAAAAGAACCGGTCAAACTGAGTGAGAAATACCGGACCGTTTCACAAACCCGACCATTTGAGGGTTCATAAAACCTTGGAAAAGAACCTTAAGACAAATTAGAAGAGAAAAACCAGATTGGTTCATATGAACTAGATCCCATCAGAACACCAAAGTTAAGCGTGCTTGCAATTATTGGAATTAATACCCATAATTTAATAATTAAATTAAATTATTGGAATTAATACTAATAAATACCCATCAATTTATGGCAACATTAATACTAGTAATAAATCTCTCCCCCATTCATCCTCCTCACACCTGGACACTTCTCTCTCTCTATTTCTCCATTTCCCGATGAAGCTCGAACCAGAGCTTCGACTTGAGCATTTTTCTTAACCTCGGAAGGAGAGGTCGGGCTCTTTAGACTCTAGGGGAAGTCAGCTATTTGATAGCATACTCTAGTCAATCCGAGAATCACTGAAGAAGTGCCAACATAATCAAACAACGAAGCAGCTCCGACAGACCGAAGCCACCTTGTTTGGGCCAAGCTGAAATCGGCCATTTCGAGCCCTCCCCAAGCCAAACCAATCCCTCCCAACATTAATACTAGTAATAAATCTCTCCCCCATTCATACTCCTCACACCTGAACACTTCTCTCTCTACTGCTCCATTTCCCAGTGAAGTTCGAACTAAAGCTTCGACTTGAACATTTTTCTTAACCGTGCAAGGAGAGGTCGGGCTCTTTAGACTCTGGGGGAAGTCAGCTATTTGATAGCAAACTCCAATTAATCCGAGAATCGCCAAAGAAGTGCTGACATAATCAAACAACGAAGACCAAAGCTGCCCTGTTTCAGCCAAGCTAAAATCGGCCATTTTGAGCCCTCCCCAAGCCAAACCAAGCCCTCCCACGACCGAATTAGGATCGAAGGGTAAGTCAATTCGGCTCCTCTCTGCAATTTCCGACCGATGCTAGAGAGAGAACCGACAGAATTTCGATGATGAAATTCTAACTCAATTCAGCATTAATTGATGCAATTCTTGATTCTAGGATGAACCTTCAAATGAAAGCTATCTGTCCATATTGAAAGCTTAGACCGTCATGCCCCCGAAAGTGAGTAATTTAAGCTTTCTCTCTCTATAGTCTATTTTCCATCAAAGCTCCATTCGAGCTCGTTTCTGCATTAAAACTTACGATTCAAAGTGCCATTGAATTGTATGAAGATGTAGTATTTCAATTTTAACTTCAATTTCAACAATTAGAAGTGTTTGATAGGTCAATTTGATGAAATCAAATTCAATTGTGTTAAGGAGTTGAAATTGGGGTTTTTTGAAAATTTGAAGGACCAAGATGCAATTTTATAAAATTGAGGGTAAATTGGGCATGATAAGAATGTTAGAGGGCCATCAAAGGAATGGCAAAATGATAATTTTGGAGAAGATGGTGGACCAAATTGGAAATTTGGAAATTTAAACCCTTTTTGTAAAATTAAATAAATTGATTTCCTAAGATAAATTTTAAAAGTTTCGGGATTCAATTTTAGGAAAAACGAGCATTAGGGACTTAAAGTTAAAGAAAAATAACTTTAGGTTCCTAATTGCAAATAAATAGAAAGTTTGTTTTTCTCATTCATTTAGAATGAATGAAGGGTATTAGGCCGAGGAATAATGAACAAGGATGTTCATATGATGTAGGAATACAAAGTACCGGGAACGCCAGCAAGGACAAGCTCGCATGAATACAAAGAACCGGTCGAGTGGAATTCACTGCATTAACGGGTGAGTGGGCTAATTCATATCTTACTCGGTTGTGATGATGAGCAATTTTTCTAAATTGGAAGCCACCGCGAGTGTGATTTTATATCATACCTAGTTGGGGATGATAAGTACCTCAAAATGAAAATCCACTACTTAGTGGTATTTTAAAAATCACAACTTAGAGGAGTGATGTGAAAATCACGCGGAAAAACTACTTAACGGTTGTAAGTAGATCATACCTGGTTGGTATGATGAAACTTCCTAGAAAGAAGTGGAAAACCCGTTCATCGGTTATGAGTGGAGATGTCCTTATACCTGGTTGGTATGATGGACAGTGGAAAACATATTTTGTCGGAAGTGCTCTCCACTTACTGCGTGCCACTACTTAAACGATTTGGGAGAACTTGATGGGAGCTCGAATAGCTCTTATAGGCCAGAGGCCTCGGTTTTGGAACTTGGGGGTTAATATGCCCGATTTTGAAAATCTTGAACAGTGGGCCATAGGCCAATTGGCACGAGCAGGAGCTCGTAAACAAACATGAGATATATGCCATAAAACTTTAAATAAATGAATTGTTTGGCCATGGTACCATGATAGGACAGACATATTCAGTCAACTAGTGGTAGTGCGACATGACAGGTCTCTGTACTAGTCAAGATAAACAACTACAGGTTGAGTTGAAGGTCGGGGCTGTTGGACCAGTGGCACCATAGATTATATGGCATGATGTGAAAATACTGATTGTGCATGCACTGTGTGTACGTGACCTTTAAGATGCCTAAGATGGGTAGTGATGTGTCTTATGGACCTAGACGACCTGGTGGATAAAAGGGCAGTTCGTCGGACCAGGTGACCTTACGAAGCTCGATTTAGCTTCAAGCGCACGAGATCGGGGTGGGATCAGGATGAGGTCTCTGTCCTCATACAAATACGAAGAATTAATTTCGAGATTGAGGGTCGGATGTCATGCCTTCTTTGTCTAATAATCTCTTTAATTCATTCCTTTATCCTTGATCTCTGTGGTGTCTAGGGAATCACAGTTTTGTTTGGTTTCTTTTCTTGGGGCCATTTTCCTAACAAGATTACATTCTTTGAGAGACATGGTAAGGAGTCTAGGAGAACTCTTGGGGTCACTAAACAAAGAAAATCCTATTATAAGGTATAAAGGAAATAGGACATGAAATGAAGGACTATCCCACACCACTAGGATTTAGAATAATACTTTTCAAGAAAGATACCCTCACATCTATAAGAAATCCGAAAGGATATGATCCCAAGAAACGCGACTCCAGCTCGTATTTTCATCCATAGATAGGAGGAAGCTCTTTAAGATCTTAGCAAAGTGGCAGGAAGGAAAAAGGGCTAAAGGTAGGGCCTTAATAAAACCACACACAGAACAATAGGTAACTGAAGAGAATTCTCCCTTAAAGAAGAAAATTCCAACAATTTAGGAGCAAAGAAAGGAGTACATCCACAAGAGAAGACAAGCCGAGCATTTGATGACAAATGGGATGTCTTGGGATTGCAAGTACAACTTCTTTTGGAAAAAGTTGAGAAGTCAAAATTGGAGTCTCTAACCAACATAGCAGAAGTAAGCAAACCATAAACATAAGATAGTGAAAAGGAATGAACGATGCCCTAAGAAAGACCAGGAAGTAGTAAGGAATACACCCTAAAAAGGGCATTGGAAGAGTCATTAAGGACAAGAAGATTTGAGAGACAACTCCCTCAAGAGAATTAGACAAGGTGAATAGTAGAGGCGAGGCAGGTAACACAATAACCCTCGTGAGGGTCATATATTAAACTCCAACAAAGAAGGAAGAAGTGGAAAGGCCAATTATTGAGGAAAAGAAGGATGAAGGAAAATCCTTAAAAAGACCAATGACCAAATTAACGATCAAACATAAGCCAGTAGAGGAGTACGTAAGCCCCACACATGATCAAGAGATCTTGAAATAAGGAAGATATGAACTCTCCCTAAAAGAAATAGACACGTATTGAAGTACATGTAAGGATGAGGATATAGTGCAAAAGATGTGCCCACAAGATTTCAAGAGTAAATGTAAATAAGAGAAGACGACATCAAAGGATGTCATTTAAGGGTAAAAATTCCCTAGAGCAAATGAAAAAAAAATCAGGAGAAAGGGAAAGAATCCTATCAAGGAAGGAAGCCCCAGAAAGGCATACATATCCCAATTAAGAGGAAATGGAACCAATCGAAATGGAAAGAACGATTAGCTCACAAATGAAATGCTGGTTGAGATGGAAAGATCAAGTACCAAGGAAAAACTACTCATGAGGGCCTAAGAAGTAAATTAAACCAAAGGAATGGATAAATAGCATGGTAGCATCAAAGAATGCTGTAACGAATTGGAGTGGGTGGATTACAACAATAAGAGAATAAAATAAATAATATATGGGGAATCTTAGAGAAGTAAGCCCTCAATTAAGAAATAAATTAGGGAAAATGACCATTGACATCAGGATTGGTCATGGTCTACACTCACTTAATGGAGCCTAAAGAATGAACGGATGAGCAGAGTGTAGAGTATATGAAATAAGACTAATAATCAGAAATTCCTTAGATAAAGAATGAAAGGAAATTTTAAGACGAATAAGGATTTAGAGTGGGCAATTGCCTTAACATAGAACAAGGTGTAAGGAAATGAAGGAAGGAATCTCCAAAGGATGGTAAGAAGGTTAAACATGTAACTCTTAAGGTTAAAACCTCTACTTTGATGAATATAGTAGAGAATGAAACCGTAAGAAGGGAACTCCCCAAATAAAACAATCAATACATAGACCAAAAAGAGATCAACATAAAATAATGAATCATGAAATGGTCACGAGCAAGTAAGAGTGGATTAAGGAAAAAGGAAAGTCCTTGAATAAAGGATGCCACTAAAGAAGAGAAAGGACATAAGAAGGGAAAAATCCTCGTACGTCAATAAGTCATCAGGAAACCCAATGATTGGAATTGAAAAGACCCAATAAAAAAGTTGGGAAAGGATGAGAAAGTAAGAGAAATCGATACAGTTATGTGAGACATAACTTCAAAGGCACGATGGATGAGAGAATAACGATAAAAGGATAGTTGAGGAATACTATCAAATCCTACAATTGAAAGTGCAATTGCATTGTAGGGAGGCGTAGAAAATAATGCATGTTGTCAAGTTGAAGAAATGACCATGATTGAATGGCCAATTTGAAGAAATCAAATTCGGTTAGAAAAAGGGGTAGAAATTGGCAAAAATTTTGGGGAAAAATTGAAGGACCTCCATGCAATTCCTCAAAATTGAAGGCTAATTGGTAATGCGAAAGATGATGGGTGACCAATTGGTCAATTTTTGAGATATTTGGGGCCAAATTGCTATTTTTGGAAAATAGGGGCAAAATTCATAATTTTTGAAAAGTTGGGGACCAATTTGAGTAATTTGGAAATTTTGAGCCCCCATACACAATTTTAAGTAAATTAAGGACCAAATGAGGATATTGGAAGTACTCGAGACTTAATTTGAGTAAATATTTAACACTAGGGCCCTAAAGTCATTAAGTATGAACATTAGAGACCTAAGTGTAATAAACTAGAAATATGGGCCATATAGCCCATACTGAAAAGATAGGAAGCTTTTATACAAAAACCTAATATATAGGAGTGGCCAAACACTATAGGGACTCTTGATATCGGAACGCTAACAGGGAAGTCAGACTCGGAGTTAGAGAACTAACTAGGGATGAGCACGTTAGAGTCACCGGATGAGTGGGACTTTTATACATCATACCGTTTGGGATGATTAGCACTATTTTTAACTAATAAAACTTACTTACCGATTGAGATTAGAAATAAACAAACATCATACCCGGTTGGTATGATGAGTTTTCTTAAGGAAAGGAGAAAATCGCCTATTGGTTATAAGCAGATCCATCATCACACATGGTTGGTGTGATGAGATAAAAAGTAATTTTGTCAGATGTGTTCTCCCCTGACTGTATGACAACTGCTTAAACTATTTGGGAGACCTTCTTGATAGGAGCTAGAACAACTCTAATAGGCTAGGGGCCTTGGTTTTTGAACTCATAGGGCTCAAGTCCCAGTTTTGGAAAAAATGTGTAGTGAGCCCAAGGCCAATAGGCATGGGTTGATGCCTGTAAACAAACATGATTAGGAAGAGCCACAAAACTCCTAATAAAAATGGAATTGTTTGTGTGATGCACCATGGTATTCAGTTAGGATCGGCAATGCTCGATGGATAGGCGATAGTGCGTTAGGGCCAAATCGACGGACCAGCCTAGACAAACAGCTATTGGTGGGGTTGAGTGTAGGGGTCGTTGGTCCGTTGGCAACAAAGAGGATGGCTAAATATATGAAAACTTTTCTTTGTGCGTGCACTTAAGGATTGGGACCATCAAGACGCCCCGGGAGGTAGTGATGGGTCCCAAAGGCTATTGGATGACATGGAGGGCTATAAGGGCAGATTGTCGTGTCAGTTAGTCATGAAGCTCTCAAAGCTTCTTGTGCATGAGACCGGGGTGGGGACATGATGAGGTATTTGTCCTCATATGAACACGGAGTGGAATTCAGGTCTTAGGGTAGGACATTTAGGATGTCCACTCATACTGAGGGTAGAAGTGGACGGACTTCTATCATGTTGGACAACAAAGTCACACTGAACCCAAAGTGGGTGTAGTGTGGGACTACCTTGCGAATGTGTGTACCCTTCCTGGTGAAGAGCGTGCTTTTGTTTGCTAAACGACTTTCAAGGCAAAGGGATGGGCTAAACACACCCAATTTGAAAAGGGTAAAAGGGTTTTGAGATTTGAGTTTGAGCAAATCATTTAAAAAGGAAATGTTAACATTGGCATGGTTTTGATAAACTAAAAATATTTTGAAGCTCACTTCCAACTCCTACTCACTGAGTTGTAGAAACTCACCCCTCTCTTTACCCCTTTTCAGGAGGATGGAGATCAATTAAGAGAGAGCGTGAAAATGTACCCTCCATTCGGTATGCTTAAAGTTTCTTTTAAGCTTGATTTAGATTGATTTCCAGGGAACTAGATTTGAATTTACACCTAGCTACCCCTCTTGGGTGTCTTAATGGTCCCTTACCTCAAGTGCGTGCACAAAAAATAATTTTTCCACAAAGCCATTTATCTTTGGTGCCACTAGTCCAATGACCTCGACCCTAAACTCAACCTGTAGCTGTTTGTCTAGGTCAGTCCATCAACATTGCCTTGACACACTGCCACTAGTCCATCGAGTATGTCGGTCCTGTCTTGGTACCATGGCAAAATTACATAATCCAATCATTAAGAGTTTTCATGGCTTAAATATCTCGTGTTTATTTACGAGCTCCTCCTTGTGCCAACTGGCTTTGGACCCACTGTATGTGTGTACCCTTCTTGATGAAGGGTGTTTATTTATTTGCTAAACGGCTTTCAAGGTAAAGGGATGGGCTAAACACACCCAATTTGAAAATGGGAAAAGGGTTTTGAGATTTGAGTTTGAGAAATCCTTTAAAAAGGAAATGTTAACATTGGCATGGTTTTGATAAACTAAAAATATTTTGAAACTCACTTCCAACACCTACTCACTGAGTTGTAGAAACTCACCCCTCTCTTTACCCCTTTTCAGGAGGATGGAGATCAATTAAGAGAGAGCGTGAAAATGTACCCTCCATTAGGTACGCTTAAAGTTTCTTTTAAGCTTGATTTAGATTGATTTATGCTATTCCAAGGAACAAGATTTGAATTTATGCCTAGCTACCCCTCTTGGGCATCTTAATGGTCCTGTACCTCAAGTGCGTGCACAAAAAATAGTTTTTCCACAAAGCCATTTATCTTTGGTGCCACTGGTCCAATGACCCCGACCCTCAACTCAACCTGCAGCTGTTTGTCTAGGTCAGTCCATCAACATGTCCTTGACTCACTGCCGCTAGTCCATCGAGTATGTCGGTCCTGTCTTGGTACCATGGCAAAATTAAATAATCCAATCATTAAGAGTTTTCATGGCTTAAATATCCCGTGTTTGTTTACGAGCTCCTCCTTGTGCCAACTGGCTTTGGACCCACTGTATGTGATTTTCCAAAATTAGGCATTTAGCCACACAATTTTCAATACCGAGACCTCTGGTCTATCTGAGTTGTTCTAGCTCTTGTCAAGAAGGTCTCCCAAAAATTTAGTCAGGGGAGAACACTTTTGATAAAATCAGCTTTCAATTCATCACACAAACTAGCTGTGATGATATCTTCGCTTAAAATCGACAAGCGGGTTTTCATATTCCTTCAAGGAAGTCCATCATACCAACTGGATTTGGTTTTTTCTACTTATAACCGTTAAGTAGTTTTCTGCTTAGTTCTCGCATCACTCCGACCAGGTGTAATGTTATAATCCCACATATAAGTGGTTTTTCATTTTCGAGGTGCACATCATCCCAACCGAGTATGATGTGAATAAACCCACTCACCTGATAACTGAAGTGTAACCTTCTCCAGTCGGTTTCCACTTCCATGCTAGCTTATCCTTATTGGTGCTTTGATCCTTCATGTTCCTACATGATTTTAACATCATAATCTGTTAATATTTGGCGTAACAGCCTTCGTTTCTCACATATGAACGACTAGGACCAAAATTTTCAGTTAGTTGCACTTAGGTCCCTACCGTTCATTTTCCTCGACTTTAGGTCCCTAATGCTAACTTTACACAAATCGAGTCCCAAAACTTCCAAAATTTTACCTTGGGTCCTCAATTTACTCAAAATTATTAAAGGGGTTCAAGTTTTCCAAATTCCTAATTTGGTCCCCAATTTTTCAAAAATTACCATTTTGCCCCTACTTTCTAAAAATGATATTTTGACATGTATTATTTCAAAAATTGACCAATTGGTCCTCCAACATCCTTTTCATGGCTAATTAGTCCTCAATTTTAGGAAATTTCCATTTGGTCCCTCAATTTTATGAAATCTCCAAATTTCCCCAAAAGTTTCCCCCAATTTTCCCTTTTCAAACTGGTCGAATTTGATTTTATCAAATCACCATTCAATTGAGGTTAATTTCTTCAATTTGAGGTATAATTCAGTTCCTACACATCCATATGATTCAATTGAGCTTTGAGTCGCATGAATTGAGGACGAAACGAACTCAAATGGAGCTTCGCCGGAAAACTATGCGTAGAGAGAGAAAGCTTCGAAAGCTTACCATCAGAGGTGTGGCGGTCCGAGCTTTCTATCTGGGCAAGTAGCTCTCATCCTAAGGTTTCTCCTAGGATCAAAAATCAATACAATTCATATCGAATCGAGAGAGAATTCAGTTAGTGAATTTTTCACAGTTTCTCTATCTAACGCTGATGAGAAATGAGAGAGGGGGTCGAATTGGCTTACCTTTAAGCTCTATTATGGTCATGTGAGGGCTGTGGGAGTGTTGGGAGTGCTTGGTTTGGCCTGAGGAGGGATAAATTCAACCAATTTCAGCTCGGCCAAAATAAGGCAGCATCGGTCCGTCGGAGGTGCTTAACGGTGATTGTCGTCAGGTATTTGACTTTTCCCAGAATCTAAAGAACCCGACCTCACATTCTAAGGATAAAAAATACCCCAATGTCGGAGCTTGAGTTTGAGCTTCGCCAAAAAACTTAGTAGTTGAGAGAGAATGTAGATTTCAGATGTGAGGAGAATAAATGGAGAGGGGCTCTTTATATAGGAAGTTTAGGGACTCTCTGCCCGACTGTTTGGCATCTTGGTCAACCTCATTGATAACTAAAAATGGCATGAACGGAGGCATTTTATCTTCTACAGCACTGTTTGTTCATCCGTTGAATGAACATTGTCGTCATTTGAAGGTAGAAGATGACACTGTTCCCAACTGGACTGGGCCAGTCCGATTGGGTTAAACCGAATAAAAAAACAGAACCGGTTCACAAACCTAATCATTTGGGAACAGGCAATTTGGAAAATTACAACTCCCGAGTGATCCAAAGGGTTCATAAAACCTTGGAAAAGAACCTTAGGACAAATTGGAAGAGAAAAACTATACTGATTAGATTAACCGGATCCAACAGAATTGTTCAAGATGAAACTGGAATCGATAGAGAAAGGGAAAACCGACAAATTTATGGATCCCAAGTGACCCAAAGAGTCCCAAAAGTCATGGAAATGGACTTAAGAATGAATTGGAGATGAAAACCAAATCAGTTTAGGTGAACTAGATAAGAATCTGATTGAACCTGTTTGGACCGGTTTGAACCACTATTGAAGTGGATTCTAAATTCATTTTTCAATGTGGTTTAAAAAATTCAAATTTGAGATTTGAGGCCACCATTGTATAGAAAATGAATTTAGAAATATTTAAATTTGAAAATTTTGGTTGAATGGAGGGTGAACCGACCGGTTTAAGCTTTGAACCCGGTTCGGACCGACTTGAAACAGTTTCGTCTTCTTCCTTTACATGACAGCACTGTTCACTCTTCGGAAGGTGCCAATTGGACGACCAAGAAGTCCCCGAGCTTCCTATCTAAAGAGCCCCTCCCCATTTATCCTCTCCACACCTAAAAACTCCATTCTCTCTCAACTGCTCCATTTTTCGGAAGAGCTCGAACTAGAGATCCGACTTGGGCACTTTTCTAAGCCAAATAAAGCAAGGTCAGGTCCTATGGATTCAGGGAGAAGTCAGCTATACACATGTAATCTCCATTTGCTCTGAGGTCACCGGAGAAGCACCGGCGTGATTGAATAATGAAGCAGCTCTAGTGGACCGAAGCTGCCCTATTTCGGCTGAGCAGAAATCGACCAACTTGAGCCATTCTTAGGACAAACCAAGCTCTCCCAACACCTTCACAACCCTCCTATAGTTGAATTAGAGTTGAAAGGTAAGCCAATTTAGCTCCCCTCTACAATTTTCGATCAGTGCTTGATAGAGAATTGACAGAAATTTGATGATAAAATTCTCATTCAATTCAATATCAATTGATGCAAATCTTGATTTTAGGATGAACCTTAGGACGAGAGCTATCTGCCCAGATCAAAAGCTCGTACTATCATGCCCTCGACGGTGAGCAATTGAAGCTTTCTCTCTCTATTGTATGTTTTCTGGCAAAGCTCCGTTTGAGCTTGTTCTGAAGTCAAAACTTGCGATTCAAAGTGCTATTGAATCATATGAAGATGTTGGAACTCAATTTTAACTTCAATTTTAACAATTAGAAGTGTTTAATCGGTCAATTTAATGAAATCAAATTTTGTTGTATTAGGAAGTTGAAATTGGGAAAATTGGGGATTTTCAATATTTGGAAGGACCAACATGGAATTTTATAAAATTGAGGGTCAATTGGGCATGATAAGAGTGTTAGAGGGCCAATTGAGAAAATTTTAGAATTTTTGGGCTGAAACTTAGCATTTTTGTAAAGGAAGGGCAAAATGGTATTTTTGGAAAAGTTGGGGGACCAAATTGGAAATTTGAGAAATTAAACCCCTTTGGGAATTAAATAAATTGAAGTCCTAAGATTAATTTTAAAACTCTTAGGACTCAATTTGAGGAAAAATCGACATTTGGGACTTAAAGTTAAAGAAAAATAACTTTAGGGACCTAAATGCAAATAAATGAAAAGTTGATTTTTCTCATTCATTCGGAACGAATGAGGACTATTAGGCCAAAGAATAATGAACAACTATGTTCATTTCATGTAGGAACACGAGACATTGGGAATGCCAGCTGAAATTAAGCTTGCTTGGGATAGAAACCGACTAAGTGGTGAGTGAGAATTATGTATCAGACCCGGTTGGGGTGATAAGTACCTTGAAAATAAAAACCCATTACTTAGTGATATTTTAAACATCACAACTTAGAATAGTGATGTGAAAATGACACGGAAAAAAACTACTCACTGGTTGTAAGTAGATTATACCCGATTGGTATGATTAAACATCCTCAGAGGAAGTGGAAAAACCCATTCATTGGTTATGAGCGGAGATATCCTCATACTCGATGGGTATGGTGGATAGTTGGAAATTATAATTTTTGTCAGAAGTGCTCTCCCCTGATTGTGTGCCACTGCTTAAATGATTTGGGAGACCTTCTTGACGGGAGTTTGAATAGCTTTGATAGGCCGGAGGCCTCGATTTTGGAACTTGGGGGCTATTATGCCCTATTTTTAAAATCTTGAATAGTGGGCCATAGGCTAGTTGGCACAAGCGGGAGCTCATAAACAAACATGGGTTATATGCCATAAAACTTTAAATAAATGAATTGTTTGACCATGGTACCAAGATAGGACCGATATATTCAATGAACTAGTGGCAGTGCGACATGACAAGTCGACGGACCAATCAAGACAAATAGCTGTAGGTTGAGTTGAGGGTCTAGGCCGTTGGACCAGTGCCACCACATATTATATGGAATGATGTGAAAATACTGATTGTGAATGCATTGTGTTTACGGGACCTTCAAGACACCCAAGAGGGGTAGTGATGTGTCCTAGGGCCCTGGACGACCCGGTGGGTATAAGGGCAATTCGTCGGACTTGGTGACCTTGCGAAGCTTGACGTCGCTTCAAGAGCATGAGACCAGGGTGGGGCCAGGATGAGGTCTCTATCCTCATATGGCCACGGAGAATTGATTTCGAGATTGAGGGTTGGATGTCGCGTACATCCACTCATCCTGAGGGTAGAAGTGGACGTGCTTCTATCTAGGTAGTCGGTAAAGTTTCTCCGATGTCACAAGTGGGTTAAGTGGTCATACTAGCCTGTGATTATGTGATTGACCTTCATGATGAAGGATGTGTGTTGGGTGATGACACACTGTGATTAATAAGAAATGGTGATAAAACAAGAAATTGGAAATGAAAGGATTTTTGAAAGGAAATAAGGAGTCTAGCACACTCAAAATAAATCTCTTTCCTAAAAGTCAAATTTTGAAATCCCATTCACTAAGTTGTTGCACTCACCCCCTCCCTCATATCTCTTTTCAGGAAATCTTGAAATGCCTACCCTCAAGGACCACTAACTAGTACGCCTGTGAGACAGGTATGATAAATTTAAAAATTTCTACTGTTTTGATTTATGTTATTCCAGGAAAGGTGCAGGTTAAAAGACGCCTTACTCTTTACGGGTTATAACAAGGGGAAACCCTTAAATAAACCGGGAGAGTGGCGGGTTGATCACAGGGATCCGACCAAACCGGGTTGAGGCGTGACATATATGCTTAACCTTCTTATCCTTCCTTTAAGTGTTTCTTTCGTCATTTCTTCACATCCCATCTATATTGGAGCATTTTCCCTCTTTGAATCTCTCCTCGTCAAAATTCCATTTATTCCTTATCTGAGGAATTTTCGATTGTTTGTCTTATTTTGTGTACTCCACCCTATTCTCAGTCGTCCACTCTTTTGAGCTCTATTAGGCAATCGTGGATCACGACTAGTCTTGACGTTGGTGGTCATTTTTCTTATTCACTTCTAAAGTGGAGGGCTTACCTTTCCAAGGTTTCTCAAGTGTTATTCTCTCTATTACTCTATTATGGGTAGTTCACCACTTTCCTACTTGTCACGGCATCCTTGGATGCTATCTTCATATTCCTTGGGTTTAACTTACTTCTTGGGTCCTCCTAGTATGCTTCCCTTAGTTCTTTCACCTCAGCATGCACTTCATCTCCTCATCCTTTGTCACTTGTTCTATTACTTCTCAGTTGGGAAATGTATGTCTCCCCAAGGTTTCCTACTTTGAGAGAATCCTTCCCTTCTTTCTCGTAATTCCTTTTTATTTGTCCTTGAGGGTATCTAACCTTAACTTTCCTGACATTCTCAGATGCCATCCTTCCTACTTCCCCTTCCATTAGGTACATCCTTAGGGTTTTCTTTTACTTGTATCTCATCAAAAATTTAAAAATTCTTGTAAAGAATGGAACTTTTATTTATTATAATGATGATGAATTACAAGGTTTTGGTTATATTTTTCTAGGGGAGCTTTGGTAAGTACTAACTATGGTACTAGGATCATCCCGTGCTTCCTCCTGGGTAAGGTTGTATACTTGGGTTGGTACCCTCGACCGGTTCAGGCCTGTTTCGACCAAGTTTTTCAAAATTAAAAATTTCTAAATTTATTCTCTATCTAATGATGGGTTCAATCACCTAATTTGAATATTTTAAGCCACCTAGAAAAATCAATTTAGCAACCGGTTCAATGATAGTTTAAACCGGTCCAAACTAGTTTAGATCTGATTCACCTGAACCGGTTTGGTTTTCTCTTCCAATATGTTCCAAAGTCCCTTTCCATGGTTTTTACAACTCTTTATGTCACTCGGGACTTGTAAATTTCCCAATTTTCCCTTTCTCTAATGGTTGTAGTTTGTGAACCGATTAGAGAAAGGGCACGATTCTTTAAGTCACTCGATTTTCTCCCTTGGTTTGACCAATTCTTTCCCCAATTTTCTTATTTTTAAGGGATGAGGTTTACAACTCTCCCCTGCTTTTAGGAGTTTTGTCTCCAAAACTTATTAAACATCCTTTGCATAGGAAATAACTTTCCTTGATGTCAACTTGGAGTTTGTTTGACATGATAATACTTCGGTTGTTTTCATTTAGCCCCTTTATAACACGTAATTAAGGAATTTATTTTCCTTTCCATTGCTTACTCATTCCATGAAGTTTATCCTAGCTAAGCATGTCTTACCTATGAGTTCAAGGGTATATTCTTAGGTTTACATCTTCCTTTGCATAGAGAAGATTCTTCCCCTTGAGGTTCTTACTCCAAATTTCAGAATTGGGAGTTCCAATATGCCCAATCATTCTTGTGTCTAGTCATTCTCTTTATCGTTGAAACCCTTAGCTCTGTGTCCTTTCGAGCGCTACGTACTTGGTTTCATAGGTTTCAGTGTTATCACTTTTTTGTCCAATTTTGACCCTTCCCTCATTCGTTGTTTATTACAGCTTTGGTCCAAATTAAATAATTGACCTTGTCTTGCTTAACTAACTGACTCTTCCTTGAGTCATATTTTTCCCTAGGACTGTTGGGCTTACATCTCCCTTATCGCCCGACATACTAAAGAACTTGTCTGTGACAATTTAAAATTTTTGAACACTTCATAATGGTTATTCTCAGCCTTCCAACCTTTCAAGGATAGTATAACTTTGTCCCTTTTTTTGTCTAGTGGTATTTCTCGTCTACCTTTATTGTTATCCAATCATCCATCTTGCCTTTGGCATCATATCTTACATAATCATATCAGTTTTCCTTACCTACTTGTCTTTTCCCAACTTTTTTATTAGATCTTTCTAGTTCCAATCATTAAGTTTCTCGATGACTTACTAACACGCTGGAAATCTTCTCTTCTTATGTCCTTTCTCATTTCTAGTGGCATCCTTTCTTCAAGGAATTTCCCTTTTCTTAATCCACTCTTACCCACTCGTGATCATTTCATGATTTTTTATTTCTAGTTAATACTTTTCTATCTATTTGTCGATTACATTGTTTGGGAAAGTTCCCTTTTTACGGTTTTGTTCTCTACTATGTCCCTCACAGTAGAGAGTTCCAGCTTAGGAGCTACAAGCTCAACCTTCTTACAATTCCTTAAAGGTTTCTTCATTCCTTTCTTCACACTCCTTTGTATATTAGGGCATTTGCACGTTTTGAATCCTTCTCTATCTAAAATTTTCTTTTCATTCCTTATTCCTTACTTGAGACACTTCCAATTATCGGTCCTTTCCCATGCACTCCACACTATGCCCAGCCATCCCCTCTTTAGGCTCCATCAATTGAGCGTACACCACCACCATAAATTGGAAGAGAGAAATCAGATCGGTTCAAATGAATTGGATCCAACTAGATTGAACTATTTATGAACCAAGTCGGTTCATGAATCGAAACGAATAGAGAAAGGACAAACTGGGAAATTTATCAAGCCCGAGTGACTCAAAGAGTCCCAAAATTTATGGAAATGGACTTGAGAATGAATTGGAGATGAAAACCAAACCGGTTAAGGTGAACCAGATCCAAACCTACTTGAACCACTATTGAACCGAATTCTAAATTTATTTTTCTCAGTGGCTTAAAAAATTCAAATTTGAGATTTGAGGCCACCATTGGATAAAAAATCAATTTAGAAAGTTTTAGATTTGAAAAATTCGATTGAATGGGAGGTGAATCGGATGGTTTATGTTTTGAACATGGTTCGGACCGGTCAGGTCCGGTTCGAATAGTGTCATCTTCTTCCTTCATATGACAGCACTGTTCACAGGCCAAAAAATCACGCAACGCCGGCGAAGCTAAAAAGTCTCTGGTTTCAGGCAATGAATGACCGACATTAATGCGCCAATCGGATGGTTAAGAAGTGCCCGATCTTCCTATATAAAGAGCCCCTTCCCATTCATCCTCTCCACACCTAAAAACTCCATTCTCTCTCAATTTCTCCATTTTCTAGTGAACCTTGAACCAGAGCTCCAATATAGGTTCATTGCTGAGCCAAAGAAGGCAAGGTAGGGTTCCTTAGAACCGGAGGGATGTTAGCTACATGGTGGTGACATCCATTCGCTCTGAGAGTCACCGGAGAAGTGTTGGCATGATCAAATAGCGAAGTAACCCTATTTTAGCCAAGCTGAAATTGGCCGATTCGAGCCCTCCTTAGACCAAACCAAGCTCTCCCATGACCTCCATATCCCTCCTAAAGCTGAATTAGAGTCGAAAGGTAGGCTAATTCGACTACCCTTTGCAATTTCTGACCGATGCTAGAGAGAGAACCAATAAAAATTTGATGATAAAAATCTCATTCAATTCAACATCAATTGATGCAATACTTGATTCTAGGGTGAACCTCAGGATGAGAACTATTAGCCTAGATCGAAAGCTCGACTGTCGTGCCCCCGTCGGTGAGCAATTGAAGCTTTCTCTCTCTATAGTATATTTTTCGATGAAGCTCCATTTTAGCTCATTCCAACGTCAAAACTTGTGATTCAAAGTGCTATTGAATCATATGTAGATGTAGTAACTCAATTTTAACTTCAATTTCAATAATTAGAAGTGTTTAATTGGTCAATTTGATGAAATCAAATTAAGTTGTGTTTGAAAGTTAAAATTGGGAGAAATTGGGGATATTCAAAAATTCGAGGGACCAAAATACAATTTTGTAAAATTGAAGGTCAATTAGGCATGATAAGATTGTTAGAGGGCCAATTGAGCAATTTTAGAATTTTTGGGGTAAAACTTACCATTTTTGAAAATTTGGGGGCCAAATTGGGAATTTGCGAAACTTGAACCTCTTTTTGTGAATTTAAATAAATTGAGGTCCCAAGATGAATTTTAAAAGTTTCGGGACTCAATTTGAGGAAAAATCGACATTTGGGACTTAAAGAAAAATAAGTTTAGTGACCTAATTGCAAATAAATAAAAAGTTTGGTTTTCTTATTCATTTGAATGAATGAAGGCTATTAAGCCGAGAGAAAATGAACAAGGATGTTCGTATAGTGTGGGAACATGAAGTTCCGGGAATGCCAACAAGGACAAGCTCACGTGAATACAAAGAACCGGTCGAGAGGAATTCAATACACGATCGGGTGAGTGGGATTTTTATATCATACTTGGTTGGGATGTTAAGCACCTCGAAATGTAAACCCACTACTTAGTGGTATTTTAAACATCACAACTTGGAGGAGTGATGTGAAAATAATGGGGAAAAACTACTTACTCGTTTTAAGTAGTTCATACTCGGTTGGTATGATGAAGCTTCCTTGGAGGAAGTGGAAAACCCGTTCATCGGTTATAAGCGGAGATATCCTCATACTCGATTAGTATGATGGATAGTTAAAAATATATTTTATTAGAAGTACCCTCCCTTGACTGTGTGCCACTACTTAAATGATTTGGGAGACCTTCTTGATGAGAGCTCAAATAGCTCTGTTAGGCCAGAGGCCTCAATTTTTAAACTTGGGGGCTAATGTGCCTAGTTTTAAAAATCTCGAACAATAGGCCATAGGCCAGTTGGCTCGAGCAGAAGCTCGTAAACAAACATGAGTTATATGCTATAAAACTTTAAATAAATGAATTGTTTTGGCATGGTACCAAGACAGGACCGACATATTCTATCAACTAGTGGCGGTGCAACATGACAGGTCGACGGACCAGTCGAGACAAACAGCAACAGGTTGAGTTGAGGGTCGGGGCCTTTGAACCAGTGGATCCACATATTATATAGCATGATGTGAAAATACTGATTGTTCATGCAATATGATTACAAGACCATCAAGATGCCTAAGAGGGGTAGTGATGTGTCCTAGGGCCCTGGATAACCTGGTGGGTATAAGAGTAGTTTGTCGGACCAGGTGACCTTACGAAGCTCGACATAACTACAAGTGCATGAGACCGGGGTGGGGTCAGGATGAAGTCTTTGTCCTCATACAGGCACGGAGAATTGATTTTGGGATTGAGGGTTGGATGTCGCGAACATCCACTCATTCTTAGGGTAGAAGTGGACATGCTTCTATCTAGGTGGCCGGTAAAGTCACTCCGATGCCACAAGTGGGTTCAGTGGATGGGCTGGCCTGCAATTGTGTGTTTTTGGCCTTCATGATAAAGGATGTGTGTTGGGTGATGACACACGGTAATTAATGAGAAATGGTGGTAAAATAGAGATTTAAAACAAAAGGATTTTTGAAAGGAAATAAGGAGTTTGGCACACAGCAAACAAATCTTTTTCTTAAAAGTTAAAATTTGAAAACCCATTCACTGAGTTGTTGTTCTCATCCCCTTCCTTTATCTCCATTTTAGGAAATCCTAGAAAGCCTACCCCAAAAAACCTTCAACTAATACACCTGTGAGATAGGTACTAATTGTTAAAAATTTTATGCAGTTTTGATTGTTGTGTTCAAGTAAAAGTACATGTTTAAAGAACGCCTTACTATTCATGGTTTGTAAATAAGGGGAAACCCTTAGTAAACCAGGAGGGTGGCACGTTGATCATGGGGATCCAACCAAACTGGGTCAGGGCATGACAACTTGATTGGTATCAAAGCATGTTTCCTATAGTAACTAATAGTATTGATCTTAAAATTTTCAGATGGCTCTAGGAGAGGAACCAAGAAAACTAGGAAGGACTATATTCAATACCCTGTCCTCGTAGGAAGATAACCCTAAAAGCTTTCTAATGCCTGAGATATGGTAGAAGTCTCAACAGACCAAATGAGGAAGTATCCAAGAGTATGGTGCTTGGACCTATTGAGGGCACAAATCTAAGTACGAAGGAAGCCAAGCATGAAGCTAAATCCCAGCAAAGGGTGTATAACCTTACCTAGGAGGATGCTTTTCAAAAATTTCGTAGCTCCCTATCTATTTTGTGACCATTTTCTATAATAGGGCTAAAACCTCCAACATATTGTACTACTCTATTAATAAAGTACTATCTCCTTCTTACTATTTTTCTTGTCTAATTGTCTAGGGTACTGTATCACTCATCCTTCATACTTTTCTTATTGTCCTTCATAAATCAAGCCTTCGAGAGTACTGTATCACTCGAACCGAAGTTGCCCTATTTTGGCCAAGCTGAAATCGGCCATTTCAAGCCCTCCTCAGGCCAAATCAAGCCTTCCCAACACTTCCTCAACCTTTCCATGGCCGAATTAGGACTGAAAGGTAAGCCAATTCGGCCCCCCTTTACAATTTTCGATCGGTGCTAGAGAGAGAGTCAATCGAATTTCAATGACGAAATTCTAATCCAATTTCGCATCAATTGATGTGATTCTTGAATCTAGGATGAACCTCAGGACGAGAGCTATCTGCCCAGATCGAAAGCTCAGACCGTCATGCCTTCACCAGTGAGTAATTGAAGCTTTCTCTCTCTATATTTCATTTTCCGGCATCAATCGAAGCTCTGTTTGAGCTCATCCCAGCATTAAAACTTGCGATTCACATTTCTAAAGAATCGTATGAACATGTAGAAACTCAATTTCAACAATTGGAAAAGTTTGATGGGTCAAGTTGATGAAATCAAATTCAGCTTTGTTAAGAAGTTGGAATTGGGGATTTTTTAAATTCAAAGGATCAAAATGAAATTTTATGAAATTGAGGGTCAATTGGGCATGAAAATAATGTTGGAGGACCAATTGAGAAATTTTGAAATTTTTGGGGCAAAATTTACCATTTTTTTTGTAAAGGAAGGGCAAAATGGTAATTTTGGAAAAGTTGGGGGACCAAATTGGAAATTTGGGAAATTAAACCCCTTTTTGTGAAATGGAATAAATTGAGGTCCTATGATAAATTTTAGAAGTTTCGGGACTCAATTTGAGGAAAAACCAGCATTTGGGACTCAAAGTTAAAGAGAAATAACTTTAGGAACATAATTGCAAATAAATGAAAGTTTGACTTTCTCATTCATTGGGAATGAATGAAGGCGATTAGGCCAAAGGATAATGAACCAAGATGTTCATATCGTGTAGGAACACGAAGTACCGGGAACGCTAGTAAGGACAAGCTCGCATGAATACCAAGAACCGGTCTAGTGGAATTCACGACATTAACGAGTGAGTGGGTTTACTATCGTCATACCAGGTTGAGATGGTGAGCACAACTTAAAGATAAAAACCACTTACTGGTTGTGAGTGGGAATTTTATATCATACCCGGTTGGGGATGATAAGTATCTCGGTATAAAAATCCACCGCTTAGTGGTATTTTTTATCATCACTACTTAGAGAAAGTGATGTGAAAGTTATGCGGAAAAACTACTTACGGGTTGTAAGTAGATCATACTCGGTTGGTATGATGAGACTTCCTCGAAGGAAGTTGAAAACCCATTCATCGGTTATGAACTGAGATGTCTTTATACCGGTCGGTATGATGGACAGTAAAAACCTATTTTTGTTAGAAGTGCTCTCCCCTAACTGTGTGCCAATGCTTAAACAATTTGGGAGACCTTCTCGACGGGAGCTCGAATAGCTCTAATAGGCCGGGGGCCTCTGTAAACCCCGCACTTTTGAGTTAAGGAAAACCGGGAAAGAACCGTTCAACCCGAGTAAGAAAATCGAGCCGGTTTACAAACCTGATCATATGGGAACAAGCAATTTGGAAATTTTAACTTCCGGGTGATCCAGAGGGTTTCTTATACCTTGGAAACGAAAATTAAAACAAAATAAAGACAAAAACCAAATTTGTTCAAGTGAACGAGATTACATAAGAACTTTGAAGTTAAGTGTCCTTACTTGAGAGTAGTGTGAGGATGGGTGACCTCCTGGGAAGTATGATTTATGGCAACATTAATACTAGTAATAAATCTTGCCCATTTAATACACGGATTTTACGTCTATATAAAAAGGTCATCCCCATTCATTCTCCTCACACCCGAACAGTTCTCTCTCTCTCTCTACTTCCCAGGGAGGTTGGGCTCTTTAGAACCAGGGAGAAGTCAGCTATCTGATAGAAAACTCCAATCAATCCGAGAATCACTAGAGAAGCGCCGACATGATGGAACAGTGAAGCAGCTCCGGTGGACCGAAGCTGCCCTGTTTCGGCCAAGTTGAAATTGGCCATTTTGAGCCCTCCTCAGGCCAAACCAAGCCTTCCCAACACTTCCTCAGCCCTCCCACGGCCGAGTTACAACTGAAAGGTAAGTCAATTCGACTCCACTCTACAATTTCTGGTCGGTGTTAAATAGAGAAACGACAGAATTTTAATAATGAAATTCTAACTCAATTCTGCATCAATTGATGTGATTCTTGATTCTAGGATAAACCTCAAGATGAGAGTTATTTGCCTATATTGAAATCTCAGACCGTCGTGCCCTCACCGATGATAAATCGAAACTTTCTCTCTCTATAGTCTGTTTTTCGGCGAAACTCCATTTGAGCTCATTCCAGCATTAAAATCTACGATTCAAAGTTTCTTAGAATCGTATGAACATGCAGGAACTCAATTTCAACTCCAATTTCAATAATTAGAAGTGCTTGATTGGTCAATTTGATAAAATCAAATTTGGAAGTGTTGAAGAGTTGAAATTGTGGGAAAAATTAGGGATTTTCGAAATTCAAAGGATCAAAATGCAATTTTATGAAATTGATGGTCAATTGGGCATGAAAATAATGTTGGAGGACCAATTGAGGAATTTTGGAATTTTTGGGGAAAAACTTACCATTTTTGTAAAAGAAGGGCAAAATGGTAATTTTGGTAAAACTAGGGGACCAAATTGGAAATTTGGGAAATTAAACCCCTTTTTGGTGAAATTGAATAAATTGAGGTCCCAGGATAAATTTTAAAAGTTACGGGACTCAATTTGAGGAAAAACCAACATTAGGGACTTAAAGTTAAAGAGAAATAACTTTAGGGACCTAATTGCAAATAACTAAAAGTTTGGGTTTTCTCATTCATTGGAAATGAATGAAGGCTGTTATGCCTACTAATAATGAATAAGGTTGTTCATATCGTGTAGGAACGCAAAATACCGGGAACGCCAGCAAGGACAAGCTCGCGTGAATACAAAGAACCAGTATAGTGGAATTCACAGCATTAACGGGTGAGTGGGTTTACAAACATCATACCCGATTGGGATGATGAGCACACTTTATAATATAAAAACCACTTACCGGTTGTAAGTGGGTTTACTAACATCATACCCAGTTGGGATGATGAGCACAACTTAAAATTTAAAAACCACTTACCAGTTGTGAGTGGGATTATATATCATACCCGATTGGGGATGATAAGTGCCTCGGTATAAAAACCCACTGTTTAGTGATATTTTAATCATCACCACTTAGAGGAAGTGATGTGAAAATTTTGCGGAAAAACTACTTACCGGTTGTAAGTAGATCATACCCGGTTGGTATGATGAGACTTTCTTGAAGGAACTTGAAAACCCGTTCATCGGTTATGAATGGAGATGTCCTTATACCAGTTGGTATAATGGACAGTGAAAACCTATTTTTGTCGGAAGTGTTCTCCCCTGACTGTGTGCCAATGCTTAAACTATTTGGGAGACCTTCTCGACGGGAGCTCGAGTAGCTCTGATAGGTCGGGGGCCTCGATTTTGGAACTTGGGGGCTAAATGCCCAATTTTGAAAATCTCATAGAGTGGGCCCAAGGCCAGTTGGCATGAGCAGGAGCTCGTAAATGAACATGATATATGTGCCATAAAACTTAATAAACGAATTGTTTGGCCATGGTACCAAGATAGGACCGACAACTAGCAGAAGTGCGACATGACAGGTCGACGGACCAGTTAAGACAAACAACTGCGTGTTGAGTTGAGAGTCGGGGCCGTTGGACTAGTGGCACCACAGATTACATGGCAATATGAGAAAACATTGTTTGTGCATGCACTGTGAGTACGGGATCATCAAGACGCCCATGAGGGGTAGTGATGGTCCTAAGGGCACTGGACGACATGGTGGCTATAAGGGCAGTTCGTCGTTCCAGCTGTCTATGCGAAATCTGGAGTAGCACCAAGCGCATGAGACCGGGGTGGAGACAAGATGAGGTCTTTGTTCTCATACGGACACGAACAAGTGATTTCGGGATTGTGGGTCGGATGTCACGTACATCCACTCATTCCTAGGGTAGAAGTGGTTGTACTTCTATCCGGATGGTAGGAAAAGTCACTCCCAAGCCACTAGCGGGTTCAGTAGTGATATTGACTTGCGAATGTGTGTAACCTTCATGATGAAGGATGTGTGTTGGGTGATGACACACCGTGGTAAATAATAAATGGTGGAAAAACTTGAATTTTTAAATGAAGGAATTTTTGAAAACAAAGGAGTTTGGCACACTCCATATAAATGCTTTTCTTAAATGTCAAAAGCTTTTAAAAACCCATTCACTGAGTAGTCGTACTCACCCCCTCCCTTATATCCCTTTCATAAAATCCCGGAAAGCCTCCCCTTAAAGACCATGAACTAAGATGCCTGTAAGACAAGTATGTAAAGTTTTAAATTTTATGCAATTTTGATTATTTTATTCCAGGAAAAGGTGCAGGTTAAAGGACGCCTTACTCTTTATAGTTTACAATAAGGGGAAATCCTTTAATAAACTGGGAGAGTGGTGGGTTGATCACGGGATCCGACCAAACCGGGTTAGGGTGTGACGGCCTCAGTTTTGGAACTTGGGGGCTAAATGTCTAATTTTGAAAATCTCGTAGAGTGGGCCCAAGGCCAGTTGGCACGAGCAGGAGCTCGTAAACGAACATGACATATATGCCATAAAACTTAATAAGTAAATTGTTTGGCCATGGTACCAAGATTGGACCGACATGCTCAGTCAACTAGCAGCAGTGCGACATGACATGTCGACGGACCAGTTAAGACAAACAACTGTAGGTTGAGTTGAGAGTCGGGGCCATTGGACCAGTGGCACCACAAATTACATGGCAATATGAGAAAACATTGTTTGTGCATGCACTGTAAGTATGGGATCATCAAGACGCCCATGAGGGGTAGTGATGCGTCCTAAGGGCACTAGACGACCTGGTGGCTATAAGGGCAGTTCGTCATTCTAGGTGTCTGTGCGAAATCTGGAGTAGCACCAACCTCATGAGACTGGGGCGGGGACAGGATGAGGTCTCTGTCCTCATACAGACACAAAGAAGTGATTTCAGGATTGTGGATCGGATGTCGCGTACATCCACTCATTCCCAAGGTAGAAGTGGTCATACTTCTATCCGGGTGGCAGGAAAAGTCGCTCCGAAGCCACTAGCGGGTTCAGTAGTGATTCTGACTTGCGAATGTGTGTAACCTTCATGATGAAGGATGTGTGTTGGATGATGACACGCCGGTAATTAAGAAATAATGGAAAAACCTAAATTTTTTTTGAAGGGATTTTTAAAAATAAAGGAGTCTGGCACACTCCGTATAAATGTTTTTCTTGAAATTCAAAAGATTTGAATCCCATTCACTGAATAGTTGTACTCACCCCCTCCCTTATACCCCTTTTAGAAAATCCCCAAAAGCCTCCCCTTAAAGACCATCAACTAAGATGCCTGTAAGACAGGTATGTAAAGTTTTAAATTTCATGCAGTTTTGATTATGCTATTCTAGGAAAAGGTGCAGGTTAATGGACGCCTTACTCTTTATGGTTTACAATAAGGGGAAATACTTTAATAAACCGGGAGAGTGACAGGTTGATCACGGGGATCCAACCAATCCGGGTCGGGGCATGACAACTAGAGTGGTATGAGAGCATGTTTCCTTAAATACATAATCAAGACTATAAAATATAGTAACTAATAGGATTTATCCTAAAATTTTCAGATGGCTCCTAGGAGAGGAACCAAGAAAACATGGAAGGGCTCTACTCAAAACCCTACCTTCGTAGGGAGACAATCCTAGAAGCTTCCCAAATGTCTCATATTTGGCAGAAATGTCGAAAGACTAAATAGGGAAGCATCTTGGAGAATGGTGCTAGGTCTTATTGATGACACAACCCTAAGTATAAAGGACGATGGTTATCAAGAATTCCATAGCTCCCTAGTTAATATGTGACCATTTTCTATGATAGGGCTGAGAGCCCAACCTTTTGTATCCCCAAGTTAATAAAAGATTCAAATTCCCCAAAACTCCATCTTCTGAGGATGTGATCTTACTAGGAATATGGCCTAAGGAAAATAAAACAAACCCACACTATCCTAGAAACTAAGGAAGAGTCGCATCCTAGTGATGGAAGATGAATCAGGAAACCTAAGAGGACTCTTACCATGACCCTTAGCAAAGGTGATTCAGCAAGAAAAATGACAAAGTGATCAAACTCAAAAACGGTAAAGCACCAAACCAATAGTAACCCTACAAAAAGTCCCACTCAAAGGAAATGAAGAACCACAATAATCCATGTAAGGGAATGACGATGGAACATTACTTGAAGAGATGCCCAACCCTACTAAAGGACAAGTACCAAGTTGAACTATTATAGGTGTAAGGAAAGAAGGGGTGTTCCACACCTCATAGATTCAGGGCAATACCCCCTCAAAGGTCACGAAGGACATGAAGGATTGGAGACCGATACCATGGAGCGGGTTACATAAAAAATTCAAAAAGAGGTTAAGAAAAGATAAGGTGAATACAAAAACTTCTTAAGAAGGTCAAACCGAGAAGGATACCTCATGAATAGGGATAAGGTACATGAGAAGCATACTTAGAACCCTCTCATAAGGGGCAAACACAGAAAAACGTCCCTCGAAACTCTAGGGACTGACATAGTGAGAGTGAAGAAGAGAAGGAATACGCTGTGAAAAGGAATCATTGGTTGGCAGATGTGCAAGGAGCCAACCCCTCATTAGAAACTACTTGAAGGAAGGAAGTATCAGAGGCTAAGACTAGCCTGCTTTGGAAAAGTGATATAATTTTAAAGTACTACCTCTTTTGGAAAAAGCAAAAAAGTAAAAAATCGAAGTCTCTAACCAGCATACCTAAGGAAGACCGGGAAGTAGAAAGGACTACACCCTAAAAAGGTGAGTGAGATGACGTTAAGGACATGAGTACTCGAGACGACAACTGCCCTAAGAAGACCTAAACCAAGGGACTGGTAGAGGCGGGGCAATTAACCATCTAATACGTGGAAGAACCATGATGTAAGTTCCGATAAGGAAGAGAGGTGGAAAGGTCAAATACTCTGAAAGAGAAGCATGAAAGAAATCCTTAAAGGGACCAGAAGGCCAAATTAACAACCAAACCCAAGCCAAGAAAGAAATAGGCAAGCTTCTCACATAATGATCAAGAAATCTTGTAACAAGGAAGATTTGTACACTCCCTAAGGAAATAGACAGGTATTGGGCATGAATGAGGATGCAGATAGAGTATAAAAGATGTCCTACAAGACTTGAGGACTAAAGGTAAACAGGAGAAGACAACATGAAGAGTAGAAATCCCCTAGAGCAAATGTAAAAAAGGAATGTTCGGAGAAAGGGAAAGAATTCTACAAAGGAAGGAAGCCCCGAAAAGACATGTGTATCCCAATTGAGAGGAAATGGAACCAACCAAAATAGAAGGAATGATAAGCTCACAAATGAAATATTGGTTGAGATGGAAAAGTTGAGTACCAAGGAAAAATGAGGTCCTAAGAAGGAAATTAAACTAAAGGAATTTCTTAAGTGAAGGTTGTAAAAGGGACTAATTTCAAGGATGAGAGAAGAGTTTGTATCTTAAGCAAACACCAAAGGGGCATCAAAGGAAATGATTGCTCATGCAAGGATGTTAACTAAGTTTTGGGGACAAAACTCCTAAAAGGAGGGGAGAGTTGTAAACCCCACACTTTTGAGTTAAGGAAAATTGGGAAAAGAACTGGTCAAACCGATTTACAAACTCGATCATATGGGAACAAGCAATTTGGAAATTTACAACTTCCAGTGATCCAAAGGGTTCATTAAACCTTGGAAAAGAAACTTAAGACAAAATAAAAGACAAAAACCAAATTGGTTTAGGTGAATAAGATTTCATAAGAACTTTGAAGTCAAGTGTTCTTCCTCAAGAGTATTGTGAGGATGGGTAACCTCCTAGGAAGTATGATTTTTTTTGTAACCTAAAATTTCGGTAAAAAAATTTTTATGCGAAAGTACGCCTTATCATAAATGGCCATAAATTAATATATATTTAATTATTGTAATTAATACCAATAATTTAATACCTAAATTAAATTATTAGAATAAATACAAATAATTTAAGTCAATATTAATATTAGTAATAAATCTCTCCCATTTAATACACGATTTTATACCTATATAAAGAGGTCATCCCCATTTATTCTCCTCACACCTGAATACTTCTCTCTCTCTCTCTCTACTGCTCCATTTCCCGGTGATGCTTGAACCAGAGTTTCGACTTAAACATTTTTCTTAACCTCGAAAGGAGAGGTCGAGCTCTTTAGAACTGGGGAGAAGAAAACTATTTGATAGCAAACTTCAGTCAATCCGAGAACCATTGGAGAAGCGCCGGCATGATAGAATAGTGAAGCAGCTCCGGCGGACCTAAGCTGCCCTATTTCGGCCAAGCTGAAATCAGCCATTTCAAGCCCTCCTTAGGCCAAACCAAGCCCTCCCAACACTTCCTCAGCCTTTCTATGGCTGAATTAGGATCGAAAGGTAAGCCAATTCGGCTCCCCTTTACAATTTTTAATCAGTGCTAGAGAGAGAGTCGATCGAATTTCAATGACAAAATTCTAATCCAATTCTGCATCAATTGATGCGATTCTTGATTCTAGGATGAACCTCAGGATGAGAGCTATCTGCCCATATCAAAAGCTCGGACTGCCGTGCCTTCACCAGTGAGTAATCGAAGCTTTCTCTCTCTATAGTTTATTTTCCGACATTAATCGAAGCTCCGTTTGAGCTCATCTCGACATTAAAACATGCGATTCAAATTTCTAAAGAATTGTATGAACATGTAGAAACTCAATTTCAACTTTAATTTCAACAATTGGAAACGTTTGATGGGTCAATTTGATGAAATCAAATTCGGCTGTGTTAAGAAGTCGGAATTGGGGGAAAATTGGGGATTTTCGAAATTCAAAGGATCAAAATGAAATTTTATGAAATTGAGGGTCAATTGGGCATGAAAATAATGTTGGAGGACCAATTGAGAAATTTTGAAAAATTTGGGGCAAAATTTACCATTTTTGTAAAGGAAGGGAAAAATGGTAATTTTGGAAAAGTTGGGGGACCAAATTGGAAATTTAGGAAATTAAACCCCTTTTTGTGAAATGGAATAAATTGAGTTCGTATGACAAATTTTAGAAGTTTCGGGACTCAATTTGAGGAAAAACCGGTATTTGAGACTTAAAGTTAAAGAGAAATAACTTTAGGGACCTAATTGCAAATAAATGAAAGTTTGACTTTATCATTCATTTGGAATGAATGAAGGTGATTAGGCCGAAGTATAACAAACCAATATGTTCATAACGTGTAGGAACACGATGTACCGGGATTGCCGACAAGGACAAGCTCGGGTGAATACCAAGAACTGGTCTAGTAGAATTCACAGCATTAACGGGTGAGTGGGTTTACTAATATCATACCCAGTTAGGATGATGAGCACAACTTAAAGATAAAAACCACTTACTGGTTGTGAGTGGGAATTTTATATCATACCCGGTTGGAGATGATAAGTACCTCGGTATAAAAACCCACTGCTTAGTGGTATTTTTAATCATCACTACTTAGAGAAAGTGATGTGAAAGTTATGCGGAAAAACTACTTACGGGTTGTAAGTAGATCATACTTGGTTGGTATGATGAGACTTCCTCAAAGGAAGTTGAAAACCCTTTCATTGGTTATGAATGGAGATGTCCTTATACCGATCGGTATGATGAATAGTAAAAACCTATTTTTGTCGGAAGTGCTCTCCCCTGACTGTGTGCCAATGCTTAAACAATTTGGGAGACCTTCTTGACGGGAGCTGGTGACATCTATTCACTCCGACAATGAAGTAGCTCCAGCTTATTAGAGGTTAAAGGACATTGAGCTAAAGGTTTCAATGTCCAAGAGGTTAACGAGACATTGCAATGGTTAGGTATCTTGGAATTCCCAATCCTGAGTACGGGACCTCAAAGGGAAAAATTTTGCTCTAAGAAAAGAAAGATGTGAATCTAAGGATATACCTTAAGTAAGATATGTCTAGGTATGACAAACTCCATGGAGGGAGCAAATAATATAAAGGAAAAGAAATTCCTTCAATGAATGATGTAAAAATGGTTAATTGAAAGAACAATATAAGAGTTTGCATGTTACACAAATACCAAATGGACATCAAAGGAATTAGTTCCTCATGCAAGGTTACTAATAAAGTTTTGGGGATAAAACTCTTAAAAGGAGGGGAGAGTTGTAAACCCGCCCTTTTGAGTTAAGGAAAACCGAGAAAAGAACCGGTAAAACTGAGTGAGAAAATCGAACCGGTTCACAAACCCAATTATCAGGAAACGAGCAATTTGGAAATTTACAACTCTTGGGTGGTCCAAAGGGTTCATAAAACCTTAGCAAAGAACATTTGGACAAATTGGAAGAGAGAAATCAGGCCGGTTTTGATGAACCGGATCCAATTGGATTGAACCGGTTTATGAACCGAGTCGGTTCATGAACTAGAACCGATAGAGAAGGGGAAAACTGAGAAATTTATGGATCCCGAGTGACCCAAAGAGTCCAAAAAGTCATGGAAATGGACTTGAGAATGAATTGGAGATGAAAACCAAACTGGTTCAGGTGAATCGGATCTGAACCAAATTGAACCGATTTTGACCGGTTTGAACCAATATTGAACCGAATTCTAAATTCATTTTTCTAGGTAGCTTAAAAAATTCAAATTTGAGATTTGAGGCCATCATTTTATAGAAAATGAATTTAAAAATTTTTAGATTTGAAAAATTCGGTTAAATGGGTGGTGAACCAGCCGATTGAAGCTTTGTACCAATTTATGAATCGAGTTAGTTCATGAATAGGAACTAATAGAGAAGGGGAAAACTGAGAAATTTATGGATTCCGAGTGACCTAAAGAGTCCCAAAATTCATGGAAATGGACTTGAGAATGAATTGGAGATGAAAACCAAACCAGTTCAGGTGAACTGGATCTAAACCGGATTGAACCACTATTGAACCGGATTCTAAATTCCTTTTTCAAGGTGGCTTAAAAAATTCAAATTTGAGATCTAGGGTAAAGTACTAGAGGGTACTTAGTCGTATGCATCCCTCTAAAATTTCCTTTCATAGCTTATTTTCTTCTCCTCTTCACTCTTACTGTGTCATACCCCTAGAGTTTGTGGAGGATGTTTTTCCGCATTTGCCCTTTATGAGGGGGTTCTAGGTATACTTTCTTACCTCCATTCTTGTGGTATCCTTCTCGGCTTGACCTTCTTAAGAAGAAGTTTAAATTTGGCTTTTTACCTCATCATTTCTTGACCTCTTTGTGAACTGCTTACTTAACATGTTCCATGGATTTGGTCACAAGTCCTTCATGTCTTTCGTGACCTTTCAGGATTTATTGCCCTAAATCTATGAGGTGTGGAACTGTACTTCTTTACAGGTCCCGTTCACTTACACTTATGACAAGTTGGGTACTTGTCCTTAGTAGGGTTGGGTACTTCTTCACGTAGTGTCCCCATTGTTGACACTTATAATAGGTTATTCCCTTGTGTGGACCATGTAGTTCCTCCTTTCCTTTGAGTATTGTGGAGTTTTAGGATTTTAGGAATTTCAAGTATTTTATTAATAGAGAAGTACAATATGTTGGGTGTTTTAGCCCTATTACAAAAAATGGTCAAAAAATAAATAGGGAGCTACGAGATTCTTGATATGCATCCTCCTAGGTATGGTTATACACCCTTCGCTGGCATTTAGATTCATGCTTGGCTTCCTTCGTAGTTAGAGTTGTGCCCTCAATAGTTCCTAGCACCATCCTCTTGGATACTTCCTCATTTGGCCTTTTGAGACTTCTACCATATCTCAGACATTAGGAAGCTTCTAGGGTTGTCTTCCTATGAGGACAAGGTATTGAATAGAGTCATTTCTAGTTTTCTTGGTTCCTCTCCTATGAGCCATCTGAAAATTTTAAGATCAATCCTATTAGTTACCATATTTTTTAGTCTTTATTATGTATTCGAGGAAACAGGCTCTGATACCAATCAAGTTGTCATGCCCCGACTTGGTTTGGTAAGATCCCCGTGATCAACTCACCACCCTCCCGATTTACTAAGGGTTCCCCCTTATTTACAAATCGTGAAGAGTAAAGTGTCCTTTAAACTTGTACCATTCCTATAACACATAAATCAAAACTGCAAAAAATTTTAAACAATTAGTACCTGTCTCACAAGAGTATTAGTTGAAGTTTATTTAGGTAGGCTTTCCGAGATTTTCTGAAAGGGAGATAAAGGGAGGGGGTGAGTACAATGACTCAGTGAATGGGTTTTCAAAATTTAACTTTTAGGAAAAAGATTTGTTTGGAGTGTGCCAGACTCCTTATTTCCTTTCAAAAATCCTTTCATTTTAAATCTCTATTTTACCACCATTTCTCATTAATCAATGTGTGTCATCACCCAACACACATCCTTCATCATGAAGGTCAAAACACACAATCACAGGCCAGCCTGCCTACTGAACCAACTTGTGTCATTGGAGCGACTTTACCGGCCACTTAGATAGAACCAACTTGTGTCATTGGAACGACTTTACCAAAATAACTGGTAAAACCGAGTGAGAAAATCGAACCGGTTCACAAACCTGATTATCAGGAAATGGGCAATTTGGAAATTTACAACTCTTGGGTGTTCCAAAGGGTTCATAAAACCTTAGAAAAGAACATTTGGACAAATTGGAAGAGAGAAATCAGACCGGTTTTGATGAACCGGATCCAACTAGATTGAACATGTTTATGAACTGAGTCGGTTCATGAACTGGAACTGATAGAGAAGGGGAAAGTCGAGAAATTTATGGATCCCGAGTGACCCAAAGAGTCCAAAAACTCATGGAAACAGACTTGGGAATGAATTGGAGATGAAAACCAAACCGGTTTAGGTGAACTGGATCTAAACCGGATTGAACCGGATTCTAAATTCATTTTTCTAGGTGGCTTAAAAAATTCAAATTTGAGTTTTGAGGACATCATTTTATAGAATTTAGATGAATTTAAAAATTTTTAGATTTGAAAAATTCGGTCGAATGGGGGGTGAACCAGTGGGTTTAAGCTTTGAACCTGGTTTAGATCGGTCCTGTTCTGTTCAGAATAGTATTGTCTTCTTCCTTCCAATGACAACACTGTTCACTCACCGAAAAATTGTGCAGCGCCAGCAAAGCTGAAAAGTCTTCGACCAGGGAGTTTTAGACAATGAATTGCCACCATTATGGCTCCAATCGGACGTCCAAGAAGTCCCCGAGCTTCCTGTATAAAGAGCCCCTCCCCATTCATACTCTTCATACTTGAAAACTCCATTTTCTCTTAACTACTCCATTTTTCGGTAGAGCTCAAACTAGAGCTCTGACATGGGCACTTTTCTAAGCCAAATAAGGTGAGGTTGGGTTTTATGGATTCGAAGAGAAGTCAGCTACACGCTTGTAGTTTCTATTTGCTTCGAGGGTTGCCGAAGAAGCGTTGACATGATCGAATAGTGAAGTAGCTCCGACGGACCGAAGTTGACCTATTTTGTCCAAGCTGAAATTAGCTAATTCGAGCCCTTCTCATGCCAAACGAAGCCCTCCCAACACCTCTACAACCCTTCTATAGCTGAATTAGAGCTGAAAGGTAAGCCAATTCGGCTCTCCTCTGCAATTTCCAACTAGTGTTAGAGAGAGAACCGACAAACCTTTTGATGATAAAATTCTCATTTAATTTAGCATCAATTGATGCAATTCTTGATTCAAGGATGAACCTCAGGATGAGTGCTACCTGCCCAGATCGAAAGCTTAGATCGTCGTGCCCACCACCTAGATCGAACGCCAACAAGGACAAGCTCACGTGAAGGCGAAGTGTCGGTTAAAAGGAATTCACTACATTATTGGGTGAGTGTGAATTTTCACATCATACCTAGTTGGGATTATGAGCACTTCGAAAATGAAAATTTGTTACTATATGAGATTTTAACATCACACTTGGATGGGGTGATGTGAGAAAACACATGGAAAAACTACTTTTCAATTGTTAGTAGATCATACCTGGTTGGTATGATGAACTTCCCTGAAGGAAGTAGAAAACCTGCTTATCGATTATGAGCGGAGATGTCCTCACACCCGGTTGGTGTGACGGACAACTGAAAAGTTGTTTTTATTAGAAGTGCTCTCCCCTGACTATGTGCCACTACTTAAACTTTTTGGGAGACCTTCCTAACGGAAGCTCAAATTGCTCAAATAGGCTGAAGGCCTCAGTTTTGGAACTTGGTGGCTAAAATCCCCGATTTTGAAAATCTCGTACAGTGTGCCCAAGGCTAGTTGGCACGAGCAGGAACTCGTAAATAAACATGATATTAAGGTATGAAAACTTTAATAAATGATGTGTTTGGCCATGGTACCAAGGTAGGAACTACATACTCGATGGACTGGCGGTAGTGCGAGAAGAAAAGTTGACGGACTAGTCGAGACAAACAGCTGCAGGTCAAGTTGAGGGTCGGGATCGTTGGACCAGTGGCACCAAAGATTAAATGGCTTATGAGGAAAACTATCGTTTTGTGCATGCACTAAGGTTTGGGACAATCAAGATGCTCAAGAGGGGTAGTGATGCATCCTAGGGGGTACTAGATGACATGGTGGAGATAAGGGCAGTTTGTTGTGCCAGTAGTCAGGGAAGCTCGACGTAGCTTCATGCGCATGAGACCGGGGTGAGGTCAGGATGAGGTCTTTGTCCTCATATAGACACGGAGTTTCTTTTCGGGTTTGAGGGTCGGATGTCAAGTACATCCACTCATTCCTAGGGTAGAAGTGGACGAGCTTTTATCAAGGTGGCGGGTAAAGTCACTCCGACGCCACAAGTGTGTGCAATGGACGTGTTGCCCTATGAATGTGTGATCCCTTCATGATGAATGTCGTGTGTTGGTTGTTAAACACACCAACTATGGTTAACGAGGAATAATGGTTTTGAAAACCAAGAAAGTGAGGAAATGGATTTAAGAAAATGATGAGTCTAGCACACTCTAATTCAAACTATTTTTCTAAAAATTCAAGTTTTAAACACTCATTCACTGAGTCGTTGAACTCACTCCCTCCCTTATACCCCTTTTCAGGTAACCAAGGGAAAAGCCTGCCTAAAGACCTCAGTTAGCTACACCTACTAGACAGATATGTAAGTTTAAAATTTCATGTGGTTTTGATTAATGTTATTCTAGGAAAGGTACAGGTTTAAAGGACGCCTTACTCCTCACGGTTTAAAGAAGGGCAAAACCCTTAATAAACTATGAGAGTGGTGGGTTACTCACGGGGATCCGACCAAACCAGGTTGGGGCGTGACACTTGATGTTAGTGATCATTCACTTTATCCACTTTTTAATTGGAGGGCTTACTTTTCTGAGGGTTCCTAGATGTGCTTTCCTCTATCTCCTTTTTATAGGTAGTCCACCTTTTTCTTACTCGTTCAACATCTTTTGATGATATCTCCCTACTTACATGTTACTTGGATATAATTTACTCCTTGGGCCCTCATGAGTACTTTTCCCTTGTACTTGATCTTTCCATCTCAACCAACAGATCATTTATGATTTTATCTTCTTTTCCACTTCTATTGGTCCAATTACTTCTTAGTTGGGACACATATGTCTTTCTAAGTTTTCCTTCCTTGGTAGGATTTATACTCCTTTCTCCCAGAATTCTCTTCTCGTTTGTCATTGAGAACATTTAACTTTAAATTATATCCTTTGATGCCATCCTCTTCTGATTGCCTTTACTCTTGAAACCTTACGTGCATTTCTTTTATACCCCATCTTCATTCTCACTTGTATCCCACATGTCTCTCTCTTTAAGGGAGAGTTCACATCCTCTTTGTTTCAAAATCTATTGCTCATCCTGCAGAAGGATTACTTACCATTCTCATGGCTTTTGTCCGTGAATCTTATCTTGGCCATTGATCTCTTTAAGGTTTTCCTTCATCCTTATTTCTCAAAGATTTTGGCCTTTCTACCTCTTCCTTCTTTACTGGAGTTTTTGACCTTCATGAGGGTCAGTTCGTTAACTACCTCGCTCATATTATCCTCCTAGTTTAATTATTTTGAGATATTTGTCTCTCAAGTTTTCTTGTCCTTAATATCTATCTCCTTGCCCTATTAAGTGTGTAGTTGTCACGCCTCGACCCGGTTTGGTTGGATCCCCATGAACAACCCGCCACTCTCCCGGTTTATTAAAGGGTTTCCCCTAATTATAATCCGTAAAGAGTAAGGCATCCTTTAAACCTGCACCATTTCCAGGAATAGCATAATAAAAAATGCATGAAATTTTAAACTTTACATACCTGTCTTACAGGCATCTTAGTTGATTGTCTTTCAAGGTAGGCTTTCCGGGATTTCCTAAAAGGTATATAAGCGAGGGGGTGAGTACGACTACTTAGTGAATGGGTTTTTAAATTCTACTTTTAACTTTTAAGAAAAACATTTATATGGAGTGTGCCAGACTCCTTTCTTTTCAAAAATTCCTTCATTTGAAAAAAATTCAGATTTTCCCACCATTTCTTTTTTTTTTACCACGGTGTGTCATCACCCAACACACATCCTTTATCATAAAGGTTACACAAATTCGCAAGTCAGTATCACTACTGAACCCGCTAGTGGCTTTGGAGCGACTTTTCTTGCCACCCGGATAGAAGTACAACCACTTCTACCCTTGGAATGAATGGATGTACGTCACATCCGACCCACAATCCTAAAATCATTTCTTCGTGTTCGTATGAGGATAGAGACCTCATCCTATCCCCACCCCGGTCTCATGCGCTTGGTGCTACTCCAGATTTTGCACAGACACTTGGAATGACGAATTGCCCTTATAGCCACCATGTCGTCAAGTGCCCTTAGGACGCATCACTACCCCTCATGGGCGTCTTGATGATCCCGTACTCACAGTGCATGCACAAACAATGTTTTCTCATATTGCCATGTAATATGTGGTGCCACTTGTCCAACGGCCCTGACTCTCAACTCAACCCACAGTTGTTTGTCTTGACTGGTCCGTCAACCTGTCATGTCGCACTACCACTAGTTGACTGAGCATACCCGTCCTATCTTGGTACCATGGCCAAACAATTCATTTATTAAGTTTTATGGCACATATATCGTGTTCGTTTATGAGTTCCTGCTCGTGCCAACTGGCCTTGGGCCCACTACACGAGATTTTCAAAATCGGGCATTTAGCCCCCAAGTTCCAAAACCGAGGCCCCTGGCCTATCAGAGCTATTCGAGCTCCCATCGAGAAGGCCTTCCAAATTGTTTAAGCATTGGCACACAGTCAGGGGAGAACACTTTCGACAAAATAGGTTTTCACTATCCATTATACCAACAGGTATAAGGACATCTCTGTTCATAACCGATGAACGGGTTTTCAACTTCCTTCGAGGAAGTTTCATCATACCAACCGGGTAAGATCTACTTACAATAGGTAAGTAGTTTTTCTGCATAATTTTCACATCACTAACTCTAAGTGGTGATGATTAAAATACCACTAAATAGTGGGTTTTTATACTGAGGTACTTATCATCCCCAACCAGGTATGATATATATATCCCACTCACAACCGGTAAGTGGTTTTTAATTTTAAGTTGTGCTTTTCATCCCAACCGGGTATTATGTTAGTAAACCCACTAACCCGTTAATCCAGTGAATTCCACTTGACCGGTTCTTTGTATTCACGCGAGCTTGTCCATGTTGGGGTTCCCGATATTTCGCTTTTCTACACGATATGAACATCATTGTTCATTATTACTCGGCATAACAGGCTTCATTCATTTCCAATGAATGAGAAAACCTAAACTTTTAGTTATTTGCAATTAAGTTCCTAAAGTTATTTCTCTTTAACTTTAAGTCCCAAATGTCGGTTTTTCCTCAAATTGAGTCTCGTAACCTTTAAAATTTATATTGGGACCTCAATTTATTCAATTTCACCAAAAAGGGGTTTAATTTCCCAAATTACCAATTTGGTCCCCCAATTTTTCCAAAATTACCATTTTGCCCTTCCTTTACAAAAATGGTAAGTTTTGCCCCAAAAATTCCAAAATTCCTCAATTGGTCCTCCAACATTATTTTCATGCCCAATTGACCCTCAATTTCATAAAATTACATTTTGGCCCTTTGAATATAAAAAATCTCCAATTTTTCCCCCAATTTCAACTCTTCATCACTACCGAATTTGATTTCATCAAATTGACCAATCAAAAACTTATAATTGTTGAAATTAGAGTTGAAATTCAATTCTTGCATATTAATACGATTCTAAGAAACTTTGAATCGCAGATTTTAATGTCAGAACGAGCTCAAACGGAGCTTCGCCGGAAAACAAACTATAGAGAGAGAAAGCTTCAATTTCTCACCGGTGAGGGTACGACGGTCCGAGCTTTCGATCTAGGCGGATAGCTCTTATCTTAAGGTTCATCCTAGAAGAAGGAATTGCATCAATTGATGTCGAATTGAGTTAGAATTTCATTATTAAAATTCTGTCGGTTCTTTCTCTAGCACGGATCGAAAATTGTACAGGAGAGCCAAATTGGCTTACCTTTCAGTCATAATTTGGCCATGGGAGGGCTGAGGGAGTGTTGAGAAGGCTTGGTTTGGCCTGAGAAGGGCTCAAAATGGCCAATTTCAACTCGGCCGAAATAGGGCAACTTCGATCCACCGGAGCTGCTTCACTGTTCCATCATGTCGATGCTTCTCTAATGATTCTCGGATTGACTAGAGTTTGCTATCAGATAGTTGACTTCTCCCCGGTTCTAAAGAGCTCGACCTCTCCTTTCGAGGTTAAGAAAAATGTTGAAGTCGAAACTCTGGTTTAAGTTTCACCGGGAAATGGAGCAGTAGAGAGAGAGTGAGAGAGAGAAGTGTTCGGGTGTGAGTAGAATGAATGGGGATGACCTCTTTATATAGGTGTAAAACCCGTGTATTAAATGGGCGAGATTTATTACTAGTATTAATATTGCCATAAATTATTGGTATTAATTCCAATAATTTAATTTCGGTATTAAATTATTTGTATTAATTGCAATAATTTAATTTAGGTATTAAATTATTCGTATTAATTCCAATAATTTAATTTAGGTATTAAATTATTGGTATTAATTACAATAATTAAATATATATTAATTTATGGCCATTTATGATAAGGCATACGACATATGAAAATTTTTCACCAAAATTTCGGGTTACAAAAAATCATACGTCCGAGGAGTCACCCATCCTCACACTACTCTCAAGCAAGCACACTTAACTTCAAAGTTCTTATGGGATCTCGTTCACCTAAACCAATTTGGTTTTTCTCTTTTATTTTGTCTTGAGTTTATTTTCAAAAGTTTAATGAACCCTTTTGATCACCCGGAAGTTGTAAATTTCCAAATATCTTGTTCCCATATGATCGGGTTTGTAAACCGGCTCGATTTTCTTACTCGGTTTGACCGGTTCTTTTCCTGGTTTTCCTTAACTCAAAAGTGCGGGGTTTACAACTCTCCCCTCCTTTTAGGAGTTTTTTCCCCAAAACTTAGTTAACATTCTTGCATGAGCAATCATTTCCTTTGATGCCCCTTTGGTGTTTGCTTAAGATACAAACTTTTCTCTCATCCTTGAAATTAGTCCCTTTTACAACCTTCACTTAAGAAATTCCTTTTCCTTAATATTATTTACTCCCTACATGGAGTTTGTCATAACTATACATACCTTACCTAAGGTTATGTTATTAGATTTTATCTCTCTTTGTTTAGAGCAACATTCTTCCCCTTGAGGTCTTGTACTCAATATTGGGAATTCCAAGATAACTAACCATTTTCGTGTCTAGTTAACTGCTTGATCATTGAAACCCATAGCTTATCGTCCTATAGAGCATTTGGTACTTATTTCCACGAATTTCTTTATCACCACCTTTTTGTCCCATTTTGACTCTTTCTCCATTTGTTGTCTATTATAACTTTGGTCCAAATTTTTATATTTGACCTCATCATGCTTATTAGCTGACTCTTTCGTACTTTGAGTCATATTCTCCTCGAGTTGTTGGGCTTACATGCCCTTACAGCATGGCATTTTCTAGGACTCGTCTCTGTCCATTTGATTTCTAGAACATCCCCTGAAGTGTCTCTCTTAGCTTTTAGACCTTTCGGAGATCGTATAACTTTATTCCTCTTTTCTTTTGATAGTATTCCTCAACTATCCTCTTTATTTTTACCATTATAAACTCCACTTACTCAATTGTGTTGGTTCTCCTTACCCACTCGTTCCTTTTTGACTTCCTTATTGAGTATTTCTGGTTCCAATTAATTAAATTCCCAGACGTTTTATCGACATGTTGGGTTTCATCCTTTCTTAGATCCATCATCATTCCCAATGATATCCTCTACTAAAGGGTTTTCCTTTGGCCTTAATCCCCTCTGATTTGTTCGCAACCATTTCAATATTCTTTATTTTTCTAGTCCAATAGTCTGGGCAGCTGTATCACTCATTCTTCATGCCCATCCTATTGTCCATCATAGAATGTAGTCTTTACTACATCTCATTCCTTCTTAGGGTTTTGTTTATTCTATTTGGATGTTTGTTGTTATTAGTTTTCCTCTTTCTACTTGGTTCTCTTGTTCCCTCCAAACAGGTCAGCCTGGGCCATTATGATACTTCCTTCCTTGGAAACATTTCCTAATTAAGGGTTGGTTCCTTTCACTCCACATTGTATCCATCCGCCCATCAATAATTCCTTTAGTTTAATTTCCTTCTTAGGACCTCATTTTTCCTTGGTACTCGACTTTTCCATCTCAACCAACATTTCATTTGTGAGCTTATCATTCCTTTTATTTTGGTTGGTTCTATTTCCTCTCAATTGGGATACACGTCTTTTCGGGGCTTCTTTCCTTTGTAGAATTCTTTCCCTTTCTCCGGACATTCCATTTTACATTTGCTCTGGGGGATTTCTACTCTTGATGTTGTTTTCTCCTGTTTACCTTTACTCCTCAAGTCTTGCAGGACATCTTTTACACTCTATCTACATCCTCATTCATACCCAATACCTGTCTATTTCCTTAGGGAGTATACAAATCTTCCTTGTTTCAAGATTTCTTGATCATTATGTGAGAAGCTTGCCTATTTTTTTCTTGGCTTGAGTTTGGTTGTTAATTTGGCCTTTTGGTCCCTTTAAGGATTTCTTTCATCCTTCTCTTTCAGAGTATTTATTTTTCCGCCTCTCTTCATTGTCAGAACTTACATCATGGTTCTTCCGCGTATTAGCTGGTTAACTGCCCTGCCTCCACCTGTCCCTTAGTTTAGGTCTTCTTAGGGCAGTTGTCTTCTCGAGTACTCATGTCCTTAACGTCATCTCACTGACCTTTTTAGGGTGTAGTCCTTTCTACTTCCCAGTCATACTTCCTTCCTTCAAGTAGTTTCTAACGGTGGGTTAGTGCCTTGCACTTCACGTTATGTCCATCTGCCAATCCAATGATTCCTTTAAGATACTTAGTTGTATGCATTCCTCTAGAGTTCCCTTTCTCAGCGTATTCCTTCTCTTCTCCACTCTCATTGTGCCATTCTCTAGAGTTTCCAGAGGACGTTTCTCTGTGTTTGCCCCTTGAGGTATCTTTCTCGGGTTGACCTTCTTAAGAAGAAATTTAAATTTTGTATTTACCTCGTCATTTCATGACCTCTTGGTGAACCACTTACTTAGCCAGCTCCATGGTTTCGATCTCCAGTCCTTCATGGCCTTTGAGGAGTTATTGCCCTGAATTTATGAGGTGTGAAACACCCCTTCTTTCCTTACACCTATAATAGTTTATCTTGGTACTTATCCTTAGTAGGGTTGGGCACTTTTTCAGGTATTGTCTCAAGCGTTCATACTTGTAATAGGTTATTCCTTTACATGGATTGTTGTGGTCCCTTCTTTCCTTCGAGTAGGGCATTTCTAGGGTTACTATTGGTTTGGTGCTCTACCGTTCTTTGAGTCTGATCACTTTGACAGTTTTCTTACTGAATCTCCTTTGCTAAAGGGTCAGGGTAAGAGTCTTCCTAGGTTTCTTAATTCCCTAATTCATCTTCCATAACCGGGATGTAACTTTTCCTTAGCTTCCAGGATAGTGTGGGTTTGCTTTATTTTCCTTAGGCCATATTCCCAACAAGATTGCATCATCAGGAGAGAGAGTTTTGAGAATTTGAGTATTTTATTAACAGGGGGATACAAAAGATTAGGCTTTTAGCCCTATCATAGGAAATGGTTGCAAAATAACTAAGGAGTTATGGAATTCTTGATAAACGTCTTCCTCCATACTTAGAGTTGTGCCACCAATAGGTCCTAGCACCATTCTCCAGGATACTTCCCCATTTGATCTTTTGACATTTCAGCCCGGTCTCAAGCATTTGGGAAGCTTCTAGGGTTGTCTCCCTATGGAGGTAGGGTGTTGAGTAGAGCCATTCCAAGTTTTCTTGGTTCATCTCCTCGGAGCCATCTGAAAATTTTAGGATAAATCCTATTAGTTACTATATTTTCTAGTCTTGATTATATATTTGAGAAAACAGCCTCTAATACCACTCTAGTTGCCACACCCCAACCCAGTTTGGTCGGATCCCCGAGAACAACCCGCCACTCTCCCGGTTTATTAAAGGGTTTCCCCTAATTATAATCCGTAAAGAGTAAGGCATCCTTTAAACCTGCACCATTTCCAGGACTAGCAAAATAAAAAATGCATGAAATTTTAAACTTTACATACCTGTCTTACAGGCATCTTAGTTGATTGTCTTTCAAGGTAGGCTTTCCGGGATTTCCTAAAAGGTATATAAGCGAGGGGGTGAGTACGACTACTTAGTGAATGGGTTTTTAAAGGTCTACTTTTAACTTTAAAGAAAAACATTTATATGGAGTGTGCCAGACTCCTTTCTTTTCAAAAAAATCCCTTCATTTGAAAAAAATTTGGGTTTTCCCACCATTTCTTTTTTTTTTACCCCGATGTGTCATCACCCAACACACATCCTTCATCATAAAGGTTACACACATTCGCAAGTCAATATCACTACTGAACCCGCTAGTGGCTTTAGAGCGACTTTTCCTACCACCCGGATAGAAGTACGACCACTTCTACCCTGGGAATGAGTGGATGTACGTGACATCCGACCCACAATCCTGAAATCATTTCTTCGTGTTCGTATGAGGATAGAGACCTCATCCTATCCCTACCCCGGTCTCATGCGCTTGGTGCTACTCCAGATTTTGCATAGACACCTGGAACGACGAACTGCCCTTATAGCCACCAGGTCGTCCAGTGCCCTTAGGACGCATCACTACCCCTCATGGGCATCTTGATGATCCTGTACTCACAGTGCATGCACAAACAATGTTTTCTCATATTGCCATGTAATATGTGGTGCCACTGGTCCAACGGCCCAGACTCTCAACTTAACCCGTAGTTGTTTGTCTTGACTGGTCCGTCAACCTATCATGTCGCACTACCGCTAGTTGACTGAGCATGTCGGTCCTATCTTGGTACCATGGCCAAACAATTCACTTATTAAGTTTAATGGCACATATATCATGTTCATTTACGAGCTCCTGCTCGTGCCAACTGGCCTTGGGCCCACTGTACGAGATTTTCAAAATTGGGCATTTAGCCCCCAAGTTCCAAAACCAAGTCCCCTGGCCTATAAGAGCTATTCGAGCTCCCGTCGAGAAGGTCTCCCAAATTGTTTAAGCATTGGCACATAGTCAGGGGAGAACACTTTCGGGAAAATAGGTTTTTACTATCCATTATACCAACCGGTATAAGAACATCTCCATTCATAACCGATGAACGGGTTTTCAACTTCATTCGAGTAAGTCTAATCAGACCAACCGGGTAAGATCTACTTACAACAGGTAAGTAGTTTTTCCGCATAATTTTCACATCACTAACTCTAAGTGGTGATGATTAAAATACCACTAAACAATGGGTTTTATACCGAGGTACTTATCATCCCCAACCGGATATGTTATATATATCCCACTCACAACTAGTAAGTGGTTTTTAATTTTAAGTTGTGCTCATCATCCCAACCGGTTATTATGTTAGTAAATCCACTCACCCGTTAACGTAGTTAATTCCACTTGACTGGTTCTTTGTATTCATGCGAGCTCGTCCATGTTGGCGTTCCCGATATTTCTCGTTCCTACACGATATGAACATCCTTATTCATTATTAGTCAGCATAACAGCCTTCATTCATTTCCAATGAATGAGAAAACCCAAACTTTTAGTTATTTGCAATTAGGTCCCTAAAGTTATTTCACTTTAACTTTAAGTCCCAAATATCGGTTTTTCCTCAAATTGAGTCTCGTAACCTTTAAAATTTATATTGGGACCTCAATTTATTCAATTTCACCAAAAAGGAGTTTAATTTCCCAAATTTCCAATTTGGTCCCCCAATTTTTCCAAAATTATCATTTTGCCCTTCCTTTACAAAAATGCTATGTTTTGCCCCAAAATTTCCAAAATTCCTCAATTGGTCCTCCAACATTATTTTCATACCCAATTGACCCTCAATTTTATAAAATTACATTTTGGCCCTTTGAATTTCGAAAATCCCCAATTTTTCCCCCAATTTGAACTCTTCAACACTACTGAATTTGATTTCATCAAATTGACCGATCAAAAACTTCTAATTGTTGAAATTGGTGTTGAAATTGAGTTCCTGCATGTTCATACAATTCTAAGAAACTTTGAATCGTAGATTTTAATGTCGGAACGAGCTCAAACGGAGCTTCGTCAAAAAACAAACTATAGAGAGAGAAAGCTTCAATTTCTCACCGGTGAGGGCACGACGGTCCAAGCTTTCGATCTAGGCGGATAGCTCTTATCTTGAGGTTCATCCTAAAATAAGGAATTGCATCAATTGATGCTGAATTGAGTTAGAATTTCATTATTGAAATTCTATCAGTTTTCTCTCTAGCACGGATAAAAAATTGTATAGGGGAGCCGAATTGGCTTACCTTTCAGTTGTAATTCGGCTGTGGAGGGCTGAGGGAGTGTTGAGAAGGCTTGGTTTGGCCTGAGAAGGGCTCGAAATGGCCAATTTCAACTCGGCCGAAATAGGGCAACTTTGGACCATCGGAGCTGCTTCACTGTTTCATCATGTCGACACTTCTCTATTGATTCTCGGATTGAATGGAGTTTGCTATTAAATAGCTTACTTCTCCCCGGTTCTAAAGAGCCCGACCTCTCCTTTCGAGGTTAAGAAAAATGTTGAAGTCGAAACTCTGGTTTAAGTTTCACCGGGAAATGGAGCAGTAGAGAGAGAGTGAGAGAGAGAAGTGTTCGGGTGTGAGGAGAATGAATGGGGGATGACCTCTTTATATAGGTGTAAAACCCGTGTATTAAATGGGCGAGATTTATTACTAATATTAATATTGCCATAAATTATTGGTATTAATTCCAATAATTTAATTTCGGTATTAATTCCAATAATTTAATTTCGGTATTAATTCCAATAATTTAATTTTGGTATTAAATTATTTGTATTAATTCCAATAATTTAATTTAGGTATTAAATTATTGGTATTAATTACAATAATTTAATATATATTAAGTGTGAGGAGGTCACCCATCCTCACACTACTCTCAAGCAAGCACGCTTAACTTCAAAGTTATTATGGAATCTCGTTCACCTAAACCAATTTATTTTTTCTCTTTTATTTTGTCTTAAGTTTATTTTCAAAGGTTTAATGAACCCTTTGGATCACCCAGAAGTTGTAAATTTTCAAATTACTTATTCCTATATGATCGGGTTTGTAAACTGGCTCGATTTTCTTACTCTATTTGACTGGTTCTTTTCCCGGTTTTCCTTAACTCAAAAGTGTGGGGTTTACAGTAGTCCTTACTGCTTCCCAATCTTTCTTAGAGCGTAATTTATTCTCCTTGACAATCCTGTTATTATTAGTTATTTCCTTTAGCTAGGTTAATCTGAAATCCCTATTTGGCTTCTCTGCTCTTTTAAAGCAAGTCACACCTGGCCACCCAGGTACGTCCTTAACCACATATGTCCTTTAATGAGGTTTCTTATTTTGGTTCAAGCCTCTTATGGTTCATTTGTCGGTTACTTAACTTGGGAGTTTCTCTTTCTAGAGTCCCAACTAATATCTTTATCCTTCTTCGAGAAGCTCCTATGTCATGCCCCGACCCGGTCTGGTCGAATCCCCGTGAGTAACCTGCCACTCTTCCCAGTTTACTAAGGATTTTCCCCTCTTTTAAACTAGGGAGAAGTAAGGTGTCCTTTAAACTTGTACCTTTCCTGGAATAACATTATACAAAACTAAAAAACAGACATACCTGATTTTATAGTTCCTATACAGGGAAGTCTTTAAGATTGGTTTTCCCTTGGTTTCCTAAAAGGGGCAAAAGGGAGGGGGTGAGTTCTACAACTCAATGAGCGGGGGTTGGGAGTGAGTTTTCATAAACAATACAACTTTAATCGGAGTGTGCCAAACTCCTTATTTCCTTTAAGAATATTTTTTCCTCAAATACTAGTTTTTAAAACCTTTACCCTACCGAAGGTGACATTTTTAACTTGAAGTGTGTCAGACTCCTTAATTTCCTTTAGATTTTCTCCACTTTAAAAATTTTAGATTTTCACCATTTCTTATTAATCACGATGTGTCATCACTCAACATATATCCATCATCATGAAGGTCAATAACACACACATTCATGAGATGCAATTACGCAGACTGCACCCACTTATGGATAGGAGTGTATTTACCATCCACCTTGATATAAGTCTCTGACTTCTACCCAAAGTTTGAGTGAACGTCCCTAACGTCCTACCCTCAGACCAAAAATACTCCTTATCCGTATGAGGATAGAGACCTCATCCCGTCCCCACCCCAGTTTCATGCGCTTGATGCTATTCCAAATTCCGCATGGTCACTTGGTCTAACGAACTGCCCTTATACCCATCAGGTCGTCCAAGGCCCTTAGGACACATCAATACCCCTCTTGGGTGCCTTGATGGTCCAGTAATCATAATGCATGCATAATCAGTATTTTTACATCATGCCTTATAATCTGTGGTGCCACTGGTCCAACGGCCTTGGCCCTCAACTCATCTTGCAGCTGTTTGTCTTGATTGGTCCATCGACCTATCATGTCGCACTACCGCTAGTTGACTGAGTATATCGGTCATGACTTGGTACCATGGCCAAAAAATTCATTTATTAAAGTTTTATGGCACATATCTCATGTTTGTTTACGAGCTCCTACCCGTTCCCACTGGCCTATGGCCCACTATTTGAGATTTTTAAAACTAGGCATAATAGCTCTTAAGTTCCAAAACCGAGGCCTCCGGCCTATAAGAGCTATTCGAGCTCCCATCAAGGTCTCCCAAATCATTTAAGCAATGGCACACAGTTAGGGGAGAGCACTTCTGACAAAAATAAATTTTCAACTATCCATCATACCAACCGAGTATGTGGATATCTCCGCTCATAATCGATGTATGGGTTTTCCACTTCCTCCGAGGAAGCTTCATCATACCAACCGGGTATGATCTACTCATAACTTGTAAGTAGTTTTTCCGTGTCATTTTCACATCACTGCTCTATGTTGTGATGTTTAAAATTACACGAAGTAGTGGGTTTTCATTTCGAGGTACTTATCATCCCCAATCGGGTATGATATAAAATCCAACTCACAATCGGTAAGTGGCTTTTAACTTTAAACTATGCTCATCATCCCAACCAGGTATGATATTAGTAAGACCACTCACAGTGGCTTCCAATTTAGAAAAGGTGCTCATCATCCTAACCGGGTATAATATGTAAGTTAGCCCACTAACAAACAGTAAGTGGTTTTTAGTTCAATTTGCTCATCACCCCAACCGAATATGATGTTAAATGTCACACCACAACCTGGTTTGGTTGGATCCCCATTAACAACCCACCGCTCTCTCGGTTCAAGAGGAGTTTTCTCCTTCTTTAACTCGAGATGAGCCAGGCATAATTTCAACCTTGTTCCCTAGAAATACATATATCAAATAAAATGCAAGCTTAAGGAAAATTAAGCATACCTAACAGAGGGTAAGGCTCGGTGTTATTCCTAGTTATTTTCTCTTTTCCTGGAAAGGGATAGAAAAGAGGGGTGAGTTTCTATAACTCAGTGAATGGGTTTTTTTCGAAAATTTACTGTTATGAAAAAGATTTGTATTGGAGTGTGCCACACTCCTTATTTTCTTTCAAAAATACTTTCATTTCAAACCTTTATTTTTATCACCATTTCTTATTAATCACAGTGTGTTATCACCCAACACACATCCTTCATCATGAAGGTCAATCACACAATTGCATGCCAGCCCGTCCACTGAACCCACTTGTGGCGTCAGAGCGACTTTATCGGCCACCTAGATAGAAGCACGTCCACTTCTACCCTAAGAATGAGTGGATGTACGTGACATCTGACCCTCATTCCCAAAATTAATTCTCTATGTCCGTATGGGGACAGAGACCTCATCCCAACCCCACCCCGATCTCATGCGTAATGAAGCTATGTCGAGCTTCGCAAGGTCACCTGATTCGACGAACTGCCCTTATATTTACCAGGTCGTCCAGGGCCCTAGGACACATCACTACCCCTCTTGGGTGTCTTGAAGGTCCCGTACACACAGTGCATGCACAATCAGTATTTTCACATCATGCCTTATAGTCTGTGGTGCCACTCGTATAACTGCCCCCGACCATCAACTCAACCTGCAGCTGTTTGTCTTGACTAGTCCGGAGACCTGTCATGTTGCACTGCCACTAGTTGACTTAATATGTCGGTCTTGGTACCATGTCCAAACAATTCATTTACTTAAAGTTTTATGGCATAAATCTCATGTTTGTTTACAAGCTCTTGCTCGTGCCAATTGGCATATGGCCCACTGTTCGAGATTTTCAAAATCAGGCATATTAGCTGCTAAGTTTCAAAACCGAGGCCCCCAACCTATAAGAGCTATTCGAGCTTCCGTCAAGAAGGTCTCCTAAATCGTGTAAGTAGTGGCACACGGTCAGGGGGGAGCACTTCCAACAAAAATATGTTTTCAGCTGTCCATCATACCGACCGGGTATAATGACATCTCCACTCATAATCGATAAACGGGTTTTCCACTTCCTTTGAGGAAGTTTCATCATACCAATCGTGTATGATCTACTTACAACAAGTAAATATTTTTCCCCAACTAAGTTTTTACACTAAGTAGTGGGTTTTTATTTCGAGGTACTCATCATCCCCAACTAGGTATGATATAAAATCTCACTCACCCAATCATGCAGTGAAATTCCACTTAGTCGGTTTCCATCCCTAGCAAGCTTAATTTCAGCTGGCGTTTCCGATGTCTCATTTTCCTACATGAAATGAGCATAGTTGTTCATTATTCTTTGGCCTAATAGCCTTCATTCATTCCAAATAAATGAGAAAACCAAACTTTCTCTTTATCTACAATTAGGTCACTAAAGTTATTTTTCTTTAACTTTAAATCCCTAATGTCAGTTTTTTCCTCAAATTGAGTCCCAAAACTTTCAAAATTTGTATAAGGACCTCAATTTATTCAAATTCCCAAAAAAGTGTTTAATTCCCCAAATTTCCAATTCCTCATTCTGGTCCTTCAAATTTTCAAAAATCTTCAATTTCCCCATTTTTCCCCCAATGTCAACTCTCTAACACAACTGAATATGATTTAATCAAATTGACCAATCAATCACCTCTAATTGTTGAAATTGAAGTTGAAATTAAGTTTCTACATGTTCATACGATTCCATAGAACTTTGAATCGTAAGTTTTAACACCGGAACAAGCTCAAACAAAGCTTCGCTGGAAAAAAGACTATATAGAGAGAAATCTTTGATTGCTCACTGGTGAGGGCGCGACGGTCTGAGCTTTCTATCTGGGCAGGTAGTTCTTCTCATAAGGTTCCTCCAAGGATCAAGAATGACATCAATTGATGTCGAATTGGATTAGAATTCCATCATTGAAATTCAGCCGACTCTCTCTCTAACACTAATTGGAAATTGTAGAGGGGAGTCGAATTAGTTTACCTTTCGGTCCTAATTCGGCCGTGGGAGGGCTGAGGAAGTGTTGGGAGCTAGTTTGGCTTGAGTAGGGCTCGAATTGGCTGATTTCAACTCGGCCGAAATAGGGCAGCTTCGGTCTATTGGAGCTGCATCACTGTTCGATCACACTGGCACTTCTTCAGCGACTCTCGGAATGAATGGAAGTTACCACCATGTAGCTGACTTATCCCCAGTTCTAAGAAACCCGACCCTGCCTTCTTTAGCTTAGAAATGACCCTATATCGGAGTTCTAGTTTGAGCTTCACCGAAAAACTAAGCAGCTGAGAGAGAGTGAGCTTTTCAAGTGTGGAGAGCATGAATGGAAAGGGGCTCTTTATATAGGGAGTTCGAGGACTCGTCGGCCATCCGTTTGGCACCTTTGTGACAAACATTGATGGCCTAAAATGTATTGAACAGAAACATTTCTTCTTTGCCAATGCTGCTTTGATATTTTAGTGAGTGAACAGTGCTCTCATCTGAATGAAGAAGACGACACTATTCCGAACCGAACTGGACCGGTCCGAACCGAGTTCAAAGCTTAAACTGGCCGGTTCACCCTTGATTCGGCCAAAATTTTCAAATTTAAAAATTTCTAAATTCATTTTCCATCCAATGGTGGCCTCAAATCTTAAATTTGAATTTTTTAGGCCACCTAGAAAAATGAATTTAGCATCTGGTTCAATAGTGGTTCAAACCAGTCCAAACTAGTTCAATCCGATTCGGATTCGGCTCACCTGAACCGATTCAGTTTTCATCTCCTACTTATCCTAAAGTTCTTTTTCACGACTTTTATGACTTCTTAGGTCATTCAGTATTCCTAAATTTCCTGGTTTGCCCTCTCTCTATGGGCTTCAGCTCATAAACTGGCTTGGTTTCTTAAGCCGGTTCAATCTGGTTCGGGTACGATTCACCCAAACCGGTTTGGTTTCTCTCTCTTAATTTGTCCTAAAGTTCCTTTACAAGGTTTAGGAACCTCTTTGGGTCACTTGGGAGTTAAAATTCCTCCAACTTGTCCGTTCACCAATAATGGACTTATAAACCGGTTCGGTTTTCTCACTTAGTAATACCGTTCTTTTCTTGGTTTTCCTTATCTCCAAGGAGCGAGCTTACAACTCTCCCCTCTTTTTTGGATTTTTGTCCCCGAAACATATTTCACATTATTTGCATATTGGCTAAATCTTTTTATTGTTATAAAATTTTCTATTCTTTCGTCCTACATTTTTCTCGGTTATTTTCGTTCATCTCTTTCATAATGTAATTAAGATTCTCATCTCATTCCCATCCTTTCCTCATTCTATGAAATTTACCTTAGCCTAGAGTATTTCCTTTGAACAACTACGATCATTCTCTTTCGTTACGTCCTTCTTTCCTAAGGCACCATTTCACATCCCATGCTTCTTTCACCTAAAATTTCAGAACTAGAATTCCCTATCATTTTTCTTCTACGGATTTTGGCATTTATTGTCTTTTCATCCTACATGGATTCATTCCTCATTCTTTGGTTATTACTCTTTATGCTTGACTTCGTTATGTCTTACTCTAGACCATTCCTTGTGTATGTCATATTTCTTAGAGTCAGTTGAGTTTACCCATCCCTCTTACCGCATGACGTTCTTCGTGATGTTTTAACTTTACGTCCCTATGATAGTATTGGATCCTGTACTTCTCATCTTTTCTAAATTTCTTTATTCGTTCATTTTTCTTTCAAACCCTTAAATTCCCTGATACTTATAGACATATTAAAACTTTTGCTCTTTACTTCATTTTGTCTTCCCACTAGTGCCCTTCCCCCTTAAGATCTCTTCTCTTTCCAATTCCATCCTTGCCTTTATCAATGTTTCTTCCAGTATTATTCATTCTGAGTTTAGTTCATTTCTTACTCGTATGGAATCTGTTGATGTCATCTTCCTTTCCATAATTCACTCGGGTTGATTTATCCCCTAATTTCTGTACGATTTCCTTCTCTTTGTACATGATTCTTTCCTTTCCATTATCTTGTTCTTCAGGAGTTATTCTCTTACTTATTTCGTTGGTTTCACTTTCTTTCCTCGGTACACTAACATCTCCCCAGGATTCCTTTCTCTAATGAGCTTCACATTCTCTTTCCCTCTATATCACCTTATAGTTCTACCATTGAAATCCTTAAATTTCTGGAGTATCCTTTTTGCCAATATTTTCACCAACTTACTCTTACTCTTTGAACCCATGAGTACCTTCTATTGATCTTTCTTCATTTCCACTCGCTTCAATATTCGTTTATTCCTTTGAGGTGGATCTCTCATCCTCATCGTGCCCAAACCTTTCGTACCTTCATATCCCTAGTATTTCCCTTTTTGTCTTGGTTAGGGTGTATTCTTCCACTATTCCCTATCTCAGGTTAGACTTTGTTTACTCCTCCAAATAATTTGGTCTAAATAAGTTATTTCCTTATATAGGATTCTTCTAAAGTTCCTATTTGAGTTTCCTAGGCCTTCTTGTAGTAGATCATGCTCAGCCTCACAATACTCTCACTTAACCACTCATACTTCTTACCGAGTACCTCATCATGGCCTTGGTGTTGAAACACTCCTTCGATCAACCTTTTTTTTTTACCTGATGCTTTCTCCTTCCCTGATCCAACTTCATATTTTCTATCCTCCTTCCAGTGTCTTCCAATTTGGGATTCTGGTGTTCGATCACCCTATCATTTGGAAATTTTCTCCTAAACTTAAGAACCTGGTATGATTTATCTACTCTTATTTTTCTTCTTTCTTTGACTCACACTTTAACTTCCACATGTCTCTTATCCTTTGGAATTTCTAAGAAATTTGTATCTTAGTTCTTTAATAGTAATTTGTCACACCTGGGACTTCCTATTGTTGTACTTTCTCTCCATCTTTCCTTGGTAGACTCTATACTTAATTTCTTTTTCTTCTCGCTCATCTTCTATTCTTGTGGTTCCTTTTGGGTTGTTATACTTCCTCCCAGGTTTTGTTCCTTATCCTAAATTCTCAGAGTTTAGTTTTAACTTCTTTGTCTCTCAAAAAATTATGTACACTTGGATGGTTGCTCCTCCAACTCCCTTTTTCCTATTTTTAGGATCTCTATCAGATGAATTTCTCCTTATGGTGTTTCTAAGGGTAGGTTTTAAGGGTTGAGTTTAACTATCCATAACCCATTCTTCCTTATGGGGATTTCTTCCCTTTTACGTAAACTTTTATTATCATACTTTTTAAATTTTCTTCAAGGAACTCAAGGGTTTTAATAAACTTCTACCTTCATTTATTTAGGAAATATTTTCTTGCCATAATTTGGCTTATTACATGAACTCTCTACCCCTAAGTCCCTTAGGGTCATAGGGCTAGACTTAACCCTAGCACGATTATGGGACTCTCGATCATAAGGCTCTGAGGAACTAATTGGGTCAATTCGTGCTCCTCAATAGGATGAATTTCATGTATGGCCTCCAATCCGTATTGCCTTAGTATTTCCACCTCACACTCATAAGCCCACTTCACCCATTGAGATGAATTGAAGTCAGATTGAGTGGGTGGAGGTACTTGGTGGACCTTCATGAAGGTGGCATATGCATCCCAATAGTTATCCCATGCCTTCTTCTTGGTGGGATTCCTCTTCGATTGTTGTGGCATTAGAGGAGGAGGGGTTGGACTTTTAGGAAGTGATGCTGGTTCTTCTTGTCTAGGAGGAGGGTATATGATACCTTCTAGTTCTAATAAGGCATCCACCCTTTTTTTCACCCCTTAGAAAGCTTTGAATGGCTTCCTCCCTTGGGTTGGATGTATTTTTCACGATTATAGGGGAAGGACTAGATTTTTCCATGAATTTCCTAGGGACTTTCCTTCCTACACGATAATTTAGAGTTAGGTTAATATCAAGGCATAATATTGATAATGTTTCAAGGGAACTAGGCTCTGATACCACTCTAGTTGTCACGCCCCAATCCGATTTGGTTGGATCCCCGTGAACAACCTACTGCTCTCTCGGTTCAAGAGGAGTTTCCTCCCTTTTTAACTCGAGATGAGCCAGGCATAATTTCAACTTTGTTCCCTGGAAATACATATATAAAATAAAATGCAAGCTCAAGGAAAATTAAGTATACCTGACAGAGGGTAAGGCTCAGTGTTATTCCTATTCATTTTCTCTTTTCCTGAAAAAGGGATAGAAAAGAGGGGTGAGTTTCTACAACTTAGTAGATGGGTTTTTTCAAAAATTTACTTTTAAGAAAAAGATTTGTATTGGAGTGTGCCAAAATCCTTACTTTCTTTCAAAAATACTTTCATTTCAAATCTTTGTTTTTATCACCATTTCTTATTAATCATGGTGTGTTATCATCCAACACACATTCTTCATCATGAAGGTAAATCACACAATCGCATGCCAACCCGTACACTGAATCCACTCGTGGTGTCAGAGCTACTTTACCGGCCACCTACATAGAAGCATGTCCACTTCTACCCTGAGAATGAGTAGTGCGTCAGGGCTAGGTCGACGGACCGGCCTAGAAAAATAGTTGCAGGTCGAGTTGAGGGTCGGAAATGTTGGACCAGTGGCACCAAAGATAAATGACTGTGGAAAAACTATTGTTTGTGCATGCACTTGAGGTACAGGACCATTAAGACACCCAAGAAGGGTAGTGATGCGTCCTAAGGTCTATTGGATAACTTGGTAGAGATAAGGGCAGTTTGTCATGCCAACAGTCAGGGAAGGTCGACGTAGCTTCATGCGCATGAGATCAGGGTGGGGTTGGGATGAGGTCACTGTCCTCATACGGACATAAAATTATTTTCAGGTTTGATGGTCGGATATCACTAACATCCACTCAGACCCAGTGTAGAAGTGGACGGGCTTCTTTCTTAGTGGTCGGTAAAGACTTTTTGAGTCACAAGTGGGTGCATTGGACGAACTGCCCTACGAATGTGTGATCCCTTTCTAATGAAGGGTGTGTGTTAACTATTAAACACACCTAATGTGGAAAATGAGGAAAAAGTATTTTGAAAACCAGAATTTCATGAAAAAACATTCTTAAAGGAAATAAGGAGTTTGACACACTCCGATTAAAACTATTTTGTTTATAAATACTCACTCCCAACACCCATTCACTGAGTTGTAGAAACTCACACCTCTTTCATATCCCTTTTCAAGAGTAGAGAAAATAACTAAGGAAAACACCTGGATCTACCCATTGTCAGGTATGCTTAAAAGTTATTTTAAGCTCTCATTATTTATTTATTTATATTATTCCAGGGAACATGGTTAAACTATGCTTGGTTCCTCTTGATTAAAGAAAGGAGGAAACCCCTGTTAAACAAAGGGAGCGACATGTTGATCACGGGGATCCGACCAAATCGAGTCGGGGCTTGACAAATTGAGTGGTATCAGAGCCTAGTTCCCTTGAAGCATTATCAAAACTATGCCCTGACATTAATGAAAAATCAATTACCATGTAGGAAGGAGAGTCCCTAGGAAATATGCCGTACGATCCAATCCCCCACACATGATTGTGAAAAAGATGCCTACACCCAAAGAGGCGGTTGTTCAACGATTCTTGGAGGGCGAGAAGAGAGTGCCCAATGACATAGTCGAGAATTATAGGAAACTCGTTGGAGCCTTATTAGAACCATAAGGCATCACCTATCCTCCTCCAAGGGAGGAAGAACCTAACCCTCCTCCAAGGAGCCCAACACCTCCTCCAGCCCCACAACAACCAAATAGGACTCACACTAAGAAGGGGGCCTAGGAAAACTATTGGGATTCCCATGCCACCTTTATGAAAGTCCACCAAGTACCCACACCTGCTCAATCCAACTTCACTCCTTCTTAATGGATGAGGTGGACATACGAGTGTGAGGTCGAGTTGTTAAGAAGGTACGGACTTGAGGCCATACATGAAGTTCTTCCTATAAGGGAAATCCAAAGGGAATATGGATGGACTTCAACCAGTTGCTCAGAGCCTTCAGGTCGTAAATCTCGCAACCGTTCAGAGGCTAACTCCCTGCCGATGACTCCAAGGGACTAGAAAATAGAAAATTCCTGTAATAAGCTGAGTACGACAAGAAACTATCTCTTGGAATGATTGAAAGTGTAGTTTCCTTGATTTAAAATTTAATATCCTTGATAATAACAAGTACAACTAATAAAAATGGAAATATACCAATAATGATCGGGGTAGTAAGGAAGAAAAATACGGGTAACCTCTAGTTAACCCAAACCTTAAAGATAGCTAAATAAGTTTCCCCTACAAAAAAAAAACCAGGAGTAAGTTTCCCCTACAAATAACCCAAACCGTGTTTTTAGTAAATAGAAAAAAAACATATTAGCACTAATGCACCAAATCCAATTAGAACTACAAATTTAAGCATGCTTGGGCGAGAGTAGTATTAGGATGGGTGATCTCCTGGGAAGTATTCATGCGCACCCTTTCAATAGTTGTCAAATCATATTTTTTTAGTAATCCAAAATTAAAAACATACCAGCACTAATTCATGATCCCTTTAGAACTTCGAAGTTAAGCGTTCTTGGTGTGAGTAGTTCACCTCAATAGTTGTCAAATTATATTTTTTTAGTACCCCAAAATGAACTAACATACTAGTACTAATGCACCGGATCCTATCAAAACTCATGCTTGGGTAAGAGTAATAAATCTTCCCCATTTAATACACAATTCTACTCCTATATAAATAGCTCATCCCCATTCATTCTCCTTACACCTAAAAACTCCCCCCTCTCTCTAATACTCCATTTCTTGGTGAAGCTCGAACTAGACCTTCGACTTGGGCATTTTTCTTAACCTCAAAAGGAGAGGTCAGACTCTTTAGACTCCGGGGGAAGTCAGCTATCTGATAGCAAACTCTATTCAATCCGAGAATCACTGAAGAAGCGCTGACATAATCAAACAGTGAAATAGCTCCGACAGACCAAAGCTGCCCTGTTTCGACCTAGATAAAATTGGTCGAATTCAGCCCTCCTCTAGCCAAAACAAGCTCTCTCAACATCCTCACAACCTTCATACAACCTCAACGAAGATGAAAGGTCAATAGAAGAAATTCTTGATCCTAGAAGGTACTTAAGGAACAGAGCTACCTTTCCCAATAGAAAGCTTGGACCGTCACACCTCCGACGGGACAAGTGTGATTAGAATGCCAGCAAGAGAAAGATCGCGTCAACTTGGAAAACTAACTGATGATGAACACGTCACAGTTAATGGGTGAGTGGGACTTTTAATGTAAACCTCACTCCTTTGAGTTATGGAAAACCAAGAAAAGAACCGGTCTTACTAAGTGAGAAAATCGAATTAGTTCCTAAGTCCATTATTGGGGAACATACAAGTTGGGGGAATTTTAACTCCCAAGTGACCCAAAGAGGTTCCTAAACCTTGGAAAGAAACTTTAGGACAAATTGAGAGAGAGAAACCAAACTGGTTTGGATGAACTATACCCGAACCAGATTGAACTGACTTAAGAAACCAAGCTAGTTTATGAACTGAAGCACATAGAGAGGGGGCAAACTGGGAAATTTACAGACCCCAAATGACCTAAGGAGTCATAAAAGTTGTGAAAAAGGACTTTAGGATAAGTAGGAGATGAAAACCAAATTGGTTCAGGTGAACCGGATCTGAACCTGATTGAATCGATTTGGACTGGTTTGAACCACTATTGAACCAGATGCTAAATTCATTTTTCTATGCGGCCTAAAAAATTAAAATTTGAGATTTGAGGCCTCCATTGGATAGAAAATGAATTTAGAAATTTTTAGATTTAAAAATTCGATAAAATTAGGGGTGAACCAGCCGGTTTAAGTTTTGAGCCCGGTTCAGAACATTATCGTTTTCTTCCTTCAGATAACAGCACTGTTCACTCGCCGAAAAATTGAAGCAGTGCTGGCAAAGAAGAAACGTTTCTGTTCAATATGTTTCAAGCCATCAATGTCTGTCACAAAGTGGCAAACGGACGACCGACGAGTACCCGAGCTACCTATATAAAGAGCCCCTCTCCATTCATCCTCTCCACACCTGAAAAGCTCACTCTCTCTCAGCTGCTTAGTTTTTCAGCGTAGCTTGAACTAGAGCTCCAATATAGTGTCATTTCTAAGCCAAAGAAGGTTGGGTCGGGTTCCTTAGAACCGGGGAGAAGTCAGCTACACGATGGTGACTTCCATTCATTCCGAGAGTCACCGGAGAAGCGCCAACATGATTGAATAGTGAAGCAGCTCTCTCGGACCGAAGCAACTTCAACGGACTGAAGAAGCGCCGGCGGACCGAAGCTGCCCTATTTTGGCCGAGTTGAAATTAGCCAATTCGAGCCCTCCTCAGGCCAAACCAAGCCCTCCCAACACTTCCTCAGCCCTCCCACGACCAAATTAGGATCGAAAGGTAAGCCAATTCGACTCCCCTCTGCAATTTCCAATCAATGATAGACAGAGAGTTGATCAAAATTCAATGACAGAGTTCTAACCCAATTCGACATCAATTTATGTCATTCTTGATCCTAGGAGTAACATCAGGAGGAGAGCTACCTGCCCAGATAGAAAGCTTAGACCACTACGCCTTCACCGGTGAGCAATCGAAGCTTTCTTTATCTATAGTCGTTTTTCCGCGAAGCTACATTTGAGCTCATTCCGATGTTAAAACTTATGATTCAAAGTTCTATGGATTCATATGGACATGTAGAAACTCAATTTCAATTACCATTTCAAAAATTAGAGATGTTTGATTAGTCAATTTGATTAAATCAAATTCTGCTGTGTTAGTGAGTTTAAATTGGGGGAAATTTTTGGGAAATTGAAGATTTTCGAAAATTCAAAAGACCAAAATGCAATTTTCTAAAATTGAGGGTCAATTGGGCGTGATAAGAATGTTAGAGGGCCAATTGAGGAATTTTAGAATTTTTGGGGTGAAACTTACCATTTTTGTAAAGGATGGGCAAAATAGTAATTTTGTAAAAGTTGGTGGACCAAATTGGAAATTTGGGAAATTAAATCCCTTTTGGGGAATTTGAATAAATTAAGGTCCTAAGATAAATTTTGAACGTTTTGTGACTCAAGTTGAGGAAAAAACCGACATTAGGGACTCAAAGTTAAAGAAAAATAACTTTGGGGACCTAATTGCAGATAAATAGAAAGTTTAGTTTTCTCATTCATTTGGAATGAATGAAGGCTATTAGGCCAAAGAATAATGAACAACTATGTTCATTTTGTGTAGGAAAATGAAACATCGAGAACACCAGTTGAAGTTAAACTTGCTAGGGACGGAAACCGACTAAGTGAAATTCACTACATAATCGGGTGAGTGAGATTTTATATCATACCCAGTTGGGGATGATAAGTACCTCGAAATGAAAGCCCACTACTTAGTGGTATTTTAAACATCACAACATAGAGGAGTGATGTGAAAATCACACCGAAAAACTACTTAGCAGTTCTAAGTATATCATACCCGATTGGTATGATGAAACTTCCTCGAAGGAAGTGGAAAACCCGTTCATCAGTTATGAGCGGAGATGTCATTATATGCGGTCGGTATGTTGGACAGCTGAAAACATATTTTTGTTGGAAGTGCTCTCCCCTGACTATGTGCCACTTCTTAAACAATTTATGAGACCTTCTTGACGGGAGCTCGAATAGATCTTATAGGTTGGGGGCCTTGGTTTTGAAACTTGGGGGCTAATATGACCAATTTTGAGAATCTCAAACAGTGGGCCATAGGCCAATTGGCACGAGCAGGAGCTCATAAACATACCTAAGATATATGTCATAAAACTTTAAGTAAATGAATTATTTGGCCATGGTACCAAGACATGACTGGCATATTCAATCAACTTGTGGCAGTTTAACATGACAGGTCACCAGACTAGTCAAGACAAATAGTTGCAGGTTGAGTTGATGGTCGAGGCCATTGGACCAGTGGCTCCACAGATTATAAGGCATGATGTGTAAATACTAATTGTGCATGCACTGTGTACGGGACCTTCAAGACGCCCAAGATGGGTAGTTATGTGTCCAAGGGCCTTGGACGACCTGGTGGATATAAGGGCAGTTCGTTCGATCAGGTGACCTTGTGAAGCTCGACGTAGCTTCATTGCGAATTAGATTGGGGTGGGGTTGGGATGAGGTCTCTATCCTCATACGGACACGGAGAATTGATTTCAAGAATGAGGGTTGGATGTCGCATAATTCTACCTAATGGTGATACATAAAGCTTCTTATTTTCATAATTAATATATTTATATGAGAAAAAACAAACATTATGTTTTGCAATTAATTTAATAATCCAGTTTTTCATCCATTGAGTATGTCGGTCCTTTCTTGGTACCATGGCAAAATCTTATAATTCATTCATTAAGAGTTTTCATGGCTTAAATATCTCATGTTTGTTTATGAGCTCTTACTCGTGCCAACTAGCTTTGGGCCTACTGTATATGATTTTCCAAAATCGGGCATTTAGCCCCACAAATTTCCAAAATCGAATCCTCTAGCCTATCTAAGCTATTCTAGATCTCATAAAAAAGGTCTCCCAAAAATTTTAAGCATTGACACGTAGTCAGGAGAGAACACTTATGACAAAATCATCTTTCAATTCATCATATCAACCGGGTGTGATGATATCTTCGCTTACAACTGTTAAGTGGGTTTTCTTGTTCCTTCAAGAAAGTACATAATACAAACTGAGTGGTTTTCTCTACTTACAATCGATAAGTAGTTTTCCGCTTAGTTGTCACATCACTCTGATCGGGTGTGATGTTAAAATCCCACATATAAGTGGTTTTTCATTTTCGAGGTGCTTGTCATCCTAACTAGGTATGATGTGAATAAACTCACTCTCCCGATAACTGAAATGTATCCTTCTCTAGTCGGTTTCCACTTCCACACTAACTAATCATCGATGGCGTTCCGGTCCCTCGACTTCCTACACGATTTGGACATCCTTATCTTTTAATATCTGACATAACAACCTTCGTTTCGCACGTATGAACGACTACGCCCAAAATTTTTAATTAATTGCACTTAGGTCCCTAAAGTTTATTTTCCATGACTTTAGGTCCCTAATGCTAACTTTTCCCCCAATTGAGTCCCAAAACTTCCAAAATTTTACTTTGGGTCCTCAACTTACTCAAAATTATTGAAGGGGTTCAAATTTTTCGAATTCCCAATTTGGTCCCCAATTTTTCAAAAATTACCATTTTTCCCTACTTTCTAAAAATGGAAATTTGACAACAATTATTTCAAAAATTGATCAATTGGTCCTCTAACATCCTTTTCATGGCCAATTGGCCCTCAATTTTGAGAATTTGCAATTTGGTCACTCAATTTTACGAAATACCCAAATTTCCCCAAAAATTTCCCCCAATTTCCCTTTTTCAAACTGGGCAAATTTGATTTCATCAAATTGACCATTCAATTAGGGTTAATTGCTTCAATTAGAGGTATAATTCAGTCTACACATTCATATGATTCAATTGAGCTTTGAATCATATGAATTGAGTCCGAAACAAACTCAAACGGAGCTTCACCAGAAAACTATGCATAGAGAGAGAAAGCTTCAAAAGATTATTGTCAGAGGTGCATCAGTCCAAGCTTTCTATCTGGATAGGGGTTTCTCCTAGGATCAAGAGTTAATACAATTCAAATCAAATTTAGGGAGAATTCGGTTAGTGAAATTTTCATAGTTTCTCTATCTAATGCCAATAAAAAATAACAGAGGGGCCTAATTGGCTTACCTTTCAGCTCTATTACGGTCGTGTGAGGGTTGTGGGAGTGTCAGAAGGGCTTGGTTTGGCCTAAGAAGGGCTGAATTTGGCCAATTTTAGCTCGGCCGAAATAGGGCAGCTTCGGTCTATTGGAGCTGCTTCACAATTTGATTTTGCCAACACTTCTCATGTGTTCCTCAAATCAAACGGAGATTGTTGTCAGGTATCTGACTTCGCCTGGAATCTAAAGAACCCGACCTCACCTTCTAAGGCTTAGAAAACCCCAATGTCGGAGTTCTAGTTCGAGATTCACTGAAAAACTAAGTAATTGAGAGAGAATGAAGATTTCAGGTGTCAGGAGAATGAATGGAGAGGGGCTCTTTATATAGGGAGCTCAGGGACTCTCTGCCCAACCGTTTGGCATCTTGGTCAAGCACATTGATGACCAGAAATGGCCTGAACGGAGGAGTTTCATCTTCGTCAGCACTGTCCATTCCTCCATTGAATGAATAGTATTGTCATATGAAGGTAGAAGATGACACTGTTCTACACCGAACCAAACCAATCTGACCAGGTTAAATGATTAATCCGGTCGGTTCAGGCCCAATTCAACCGAGTTTTTTAAAATTAAAAATTTCTAAATTCATTCTCCATCCAATGGTGGCTTCAATTCCCCAATTTGAATATTTTAAACCACCTTGTAAACCTCACACTTTGTTGCTAAGGAAAATCGAGGAAAGACCGGTCAAATCGAGTGAGAAAAATCGAACCAGTTCATGAACCCGATCATGAGAGAACGGGTAAATTGGGAAAATTTAGAACTCCCGAGTGATCCAAAGAGTCATAAAAACCTTAGAAAGGGACTTTAGAACAATTTGTGGAAGAAAACAAAACTGGTTCAGGTGAACCGGATTGAACCAATTTAAACCACTATTGAATCGGATGTTAAATTCATTTTTCTAGGTAGCTTACAAAATTTAAATTGGAGAATTGATGACACCATTGGATAGAGAATGAATTTAGATGAATTTAGAAATTTTTAATTTTGAAAAACTCAGTTAAATCGGGCTTGAACCATCTAGTTTAAGCGTTGAACCCCATTCAGACCAGTGTGGTCCGGTTCGGAATAGTGTCATCTTCTTCCTTCATATGACAGCACTGTTCACTCACCGAAAAATCGAGCAACGCCGATGAAGAAGAAAAGTCTCCAGCCAGGGAGTTTTAGGAAATGAATGACCGGCATTAAGGCGTCAATCAAACGGCCAAGAAGTCCCTAAGCTTCCTATATAAAGAGCCCCTCCTCATTCATACTCTTTACACCTGAAAACTCGTCTCTCTCTCAACTGCTCTATTTTCCGGTGAAGCTCGAACTAGAGCTCTAACTTGGGCACTTTTTTTAGACAAATAAGGCGAGGTTGGGTTCTTTGGATTCAGGGAGAAGTCAGTTGCACGCCTGTAGTCTACATTTGATCTGAGGGTCACCGGAGAAACGTCAGCGTGATAGAACAATGAAGCAACTCTAGTGGAACGAAGCTGCCCTATTTTGGTCGAGCTGAAAACGGCCAATTCAAGCCCTTCTCAGGCCAAACCAAGCCCTCTCAACACTACCATAGCCCTCATACAGTTGAATTAGAGCTGAAACGTAAGCCAATTTGGCTCCACACTGTAATTTTCGATCAGTGCTAGAGAGAGAACCAGCAAAACTTCACTAACCAAATTCTCCCTCAATTCGACATCAATTGATGTGATTCTTAATCCTAGGAGCAACCCTAGGACAAGAGCTATCTGCCTAGATCAAAAGCTCGGACCATCGCGACCTCGACGGTAAGCTTTCAAAGCTTTCTCTCTATGAGTCCAATTTTCTGGCGAAGCTCCATTTAAGCTAATTCTGACATCAAATCGTGCTATTCAAACTACAGTTGAATTGTATGTAGGTGTAGGAACTTAAATCTAACTTCAATTTCAATAATTAAACTCATTTGATAGGTCAATTTAATGAAATCAAATTCGGCCGAGATAAAAGGTTGAAATTGGGGGAAATTTTGGAGATTTCAAAAATTCGATGGACTAAAGTTCTATTTCCCAAAATAGAGGGCCAATTGGGCTTGGAAAAGATGTTGGAAGACCAATTGGTCAATTTTTGGAATTTTTGGGGTGAAATTTATCATTTTTGTAAAGTAGGGGCAAAATGGTAATTTTGGAAAAGTTGGGACCAAATTGGAAATTTGGGAAACTTGAACCCCCTTTTTGTGATTTGAAATAAATCGAGGTCCCAAGTTGAATTTTAGAAGTTTCAGGACTCAATTTGGGAGAAACTCAGCATTATGGACCTAAAGTTAAAGAAAAAGAACTTTAGGGACCTAATTGCAAATAATCAAAAAGTTTGAGTATTTCATCCATGCACGATGAATGAAGGCTATTAGGCCAAGGGATAATGAACAAGGATGTCCATATCATATGGGAACATGAAGTACTGGGAACGCTAGCAAGGACAAGCTCGTGTGAAGACAAAAAACTGGTCCAGATGAATTCACTACATTAACGGGTGAGTGGGATTTTTTATATCATACCTAGTTGGGATTATAAGCACCTCAAAAATGAAATCCCATTACTAAGTGAAATTTTAACCATCACATCTAACATGTGTGAAGTGGAAATTACACAAAAAAACTAATTACCAGTTGTAAGTAGATCATAACCGGTTGGTATGATGAACTTCTTAGAAGGAAGTAGAAATCCCGTTCATTGATTATGAGTGTAGAAGTCCACATACCCAGTTGGTGTCATGGACGATCAAAAGATTATGTTTGTTGGAAGTGCTCACCCCTAACTATGTGCCACTACTTAAAATTTTTGGGAGACCTTCTTGACTGGAGCTCGAATAGATCAGATAGGTTGGAGGCCTCAGTTTTGGAACTTGGGGGCTAATATGCTTGATTTTAAAAATCTCATACAGTAGGCCCAAGGCCAGTTAGCATGAGCAGGAGCTTGTAAACAAACATGAGATTAAGCCATGAAAACATTAAATAAATGATATGTTTGGCCATCGTACCAAGATAGGATCAACATACTCAATGAACTGGCGGTAATGGGACATGATAGGTCGACGGGCCAATCGAGACAAACAGTTGCATGTCGAGTTGAGGGTCAGGGTTGTTGGACCAGTGGCACCAAAGATTAAATGGCTTTTGAGGAAAACTTTGTTTGTGCATGCACTTGAGGTTCGGGACCGTTAAGACGCCCAAGAGTGGTAGTAATGCTTCTTAAGGACTGTTGGACGACATGGTGATGATAAGGAAAAGAGAATCTATTGTGTTTGAGTTTCTTGTCATACCAGTTAGTTATGGAGTTACTGTGTTTGGACTCCATGGAGTTATTGTGTTTGAACTCCATGAGGCTATTGTGTTTGGGCTTATTGAAGCTAGAGCATTTGAGTTTCATGTGCATGAGACTGGGATAGGATTTCTATCCTTAAATAGACACGGAGTTGTTTTTCGGGTTTAGGGGTCAGATGTCGCATACATCCACTCATTCTTAGGGTAGAAGTGGACATGTTTCTATCTAGGTGGCCGGTAAAGTCACTCCGACACCACAAGTGGGTGCAGTGGACATGCTGCCCTACGAATGTGTGTTCCCTTCATGATATAGGGCGTGTGTTGGTTGATAAACAAACCGGTTATGATTGAGGATTGAGAAATGGCTATGAAAACCAAGATTTTGATTATGAATTATTTTAAAAGAAAATAAGGAGTTTGGCACAATCCAATTCAAATATTTTCTCTAAAGGTCAAATTTTAAACACCTATTCACTAAGTTGTTGAACTCACCCCCTCGCTTATATCCCTTTTTAGGTAACCAAGGGAAACCTACCCAAAGACCTCATGTTGGTCACACCTCCAAGACAGTTATGTAATATTAAAATTTTATACAGTTTTGATTTATGTTATTCCAGGAAAGGTACAGGTTTAAAGAACGCCTTACTCCTCTCGGGTTAAAGAAGGGAAAACCTTAATAAACTGGGAGAGTGACGAGTTGCTCACGGGGATCTGACCAAACCGAGTCAAGGCATGACAACTTGAGTGGTATCAGAGTATGTTTCCTTGAATACATTATTAAGACTAGAGAGCATAGTAACTAATAGGAACAATTTTAAAATTTTCAGATGTCTCCCAAGAGAGGAACCAAGAGAACTAGAGACGTAGTCTTTGACACTGCCCAACCAACCCTCCTTAGGTAAACTCCTCGAGGAGCCCAGACAACCCCACCTGGATTAAGCTCAAAACATCATAGATTGTACGAAGAGTTCACTCGAGTGTTTGGACAGACTAACCTCACTCTTAAGGTGGACACCAACTCTCGAGCTGAGCCTAAGGAAGTACAATCTCATCCCCCTCCTGCTATTGTTCCTCCTCTAGTGGACATTCCCAAATATCTCAGAACCCTCCAAAAATTAGGATGTAAACCATTCCTAGGAGAAAAGGATGTGGAGGCTGTTATGGACTGGCTAGCTAGTATCAAGAAACACATGGGGATAGTCATAATTTTACTAGAGGATATGGCGATCCTGGTAGAGTTTTCCTAGAAGCTAGTGTGAAGAGGTAGCGGGATAATGTCAGAAGCTTGCATACCACCACCCCCACATGGGAGAAATTTGAGGAAAGATATATGGAGGAATACCTAGTTCCACATCTAATCAACGAGAAGAAACAAGACTTCCTCCGACTTCAAAAAGGGCTTAACTCTATCTCGTAATATGAAACCAAGTTTAACGAGTTAAGACCATTTGCCCCTGACCTAGCCAGACCTACGGATGTTTGTTAATGATTTATGGATGGTCTTAATATGGACACACAGGACTGAATGGGAGTACTAGGATGCACCACAAATTTGGTTGTTGTCATCAACATGGCCCATGAATGTGAGCGTCTGGTACAGACGAGACGCCACCAGGTAGAACAGACCGGTAAGAAAGAGGAAGGAGGCCAGGACAGCTAAGGAAGACAAAAGGAGCCAAGTGGACAAAAATGGGGAACAAGAACGGGGTTCCCTAGAACAAAGAAAGGTTATCATACCCAAAGGTAGACAAATACAGCCCTACTAAGGAGAAGCCCCTATTGTTCAAAGTGCTAGAAAAACCATGAAGGACCATGCCAAATATGCTTTGAATGTAGACAGTCTGGCCACTTAGCGAAGAACTGCCCAGCCCTTCAGGGAAATATACAATGAACTACCCACCTACCACTTCAAGGAAACCCAAGGGCACTAAACAAAGGGCAAGACATCGCCACTACATCAAGCATCCCAACCAGAGTATATAACCTCACCCAAGAGGAAATACGGAAGGACCCTAGTACCATAGTTAGTACATACCAAAATTTCCTTGAATAAACATAGCTAAAGACTATAATATGTTATCATCAAAATAAATGAAACTTATATTTCCTACAAAGATAAACTTGTGATACAAGTAGGAGAAAATACAAAGGACGTACCCACTAAATTTCAATGAGGAAATGGGAAAAAATGGCATCTAAGTGTGTCACTTTGAGGATAGATACACTCAAGGACGCATAAAGTTCTACAAGAAAAGGGGAAGAATACTACCAAGAAAGGAAACCCTGGGGAATCATACATATCCCAACTAAGAGTTAATGGAACCAAGTGACGAGGGATAAGGAGATGAGTTTTCAAAGGTAGTGCATGCTGAGGTGAAAGAATTAAGGGAGGCATGCTAGGATGACCCAAAGAAGTAAGTTAAACCCAAGGGACATGTAAGTAGGAAGATAGCATCAAAAGATGTCATGACAAGTAAGAATGGATGGACTACCCATAATAAGAAAATAAAGGAAGGAACATCCAAGAAACATTGGGGGATTAAACCCTCCAATTGAGAATTAGTTAAATGGAACAAACCACTAACATCAAGATGGTTGTGGTCCACACTCCCTTGATGGAGCCTAAGTAGTGGATGACTGTGCATAGGGTGGAGTACACAAACCCAATAATCAGAACTTCCTCAGTTAAGGAATAAAGGATATAACAAAATTTTTAAATGAGGAAGGACATAAGAAGGGAAGAATCCCAGCATGTTGATAAGTCATCGGGAAACCGATGGTTGGAACCAATAGGGAAGTCGATAAAGGATGAATAAATAAGGAAAACAGACACCATTATGAAGGACATGACGCCAAGGACAAAAGGCAGGTTCTAAAACATGCCATGCAGTAAGAGGCATGTAAGCCCAATAGTCCTGAGGAAAAATGTGACTTGAGTAAGGAAGAATTAGTGAGTAAAAATGATAAATCAAATATAAAAATTTGGACCGAAGTTGTAATAAACATCGGATGAGAGAAGGGTCAAAATAAGACAAAAAGTGATAACATCGAACCCTATGAAAGAAAGTATGTAGCACTCGAGAGGATACATAGATAAGGGTTTCAATGACCAAGAGAATAACTACACAAGGGAATGATTGGATAGCTTGGAACTCACAATCCTAAAATTCTGAGCAAGAACCCTCAAGAGGAAGAATCCTGCCCTAAGTAGAGGAGGAAGTGAACTGAAGGATGTACATTGGAATAGTGGGTAAGACATGCCTAATTATGATAAAACTCCATGGAATGAGTGAACAATGGAAAGGAAAAAGAAATTTCTTAAGTGAATGATTAAAAAAAAAGAGGCTAACTAAAAGAACAACTAAAGAGTTAGCATGTCAAGCAAACCTCAAGTTGACACCAAAGGAATTTATTTCTAATGCAAAGATTGCTAATTAAGTTTTGGGGATAAAGCTCCTAAAAGAAGGGGAGAGTTGTAAACCCTGCTCTTTGGAGCTAAGGAAAACTAGGGAAAGAACCAGTCAAACCGAATGAGAAAAATCGAACAAGTTCAAGACCCGATCATCAAAGAACGAGTAAATTTGGGAAATTTACAACTCCCGAGTGACCCAAAGGGTCATAAAAACCATGGAAAGGAACTTTAGGACAATTTGGAGAAGAAAACCAGACCGGTTTAGGTGAATCAGATCCGAACTAAATTAAACTGGTTTGGTTCGGTTTGAACCACTATTAAACCGGATGATAAATTCATTTTTCTAGGTGGCTTAGAAAATTCAAATTGGAGAATTTCCACAATTGGATAGAGAATGAATTTAGATGAATTTAGAAATTTTTAATTTTCAAAAACTCGGTCGAATCGGGCCTGAACCGGCCGGTTTAAGCGTTGAACCCAGTTTGGACCAATCCGGTCCAGTTCTCAATAGTGTCGTCTTCTTCCTTTAGATGACAGCACTGTTCACTCACCGAAAAATCAAGCAGAACTGGCAAAGATGAAAAGTCTCCAGCCAAGGAGTATCAGGCAATGAATGACTGCCATTAAGGTGCTAATCAGACGACCAAGAAGTCCCCGAGCTTCCTATATAAATAGCCTCTCCTCATTCATCTCTCTCAATTGCTACATTTTTGGTGAAGCTCGAGCCAGAGCTCCGACTTGTGCACTTTTCTGAGCCAAATAAGGTGAGGTTAGGTCCTTTGGATTCAGGGAGAAGTCAGTTACACACTTGTAGTCTCCATTTGCTCCGATGGTCATTAGAGAAACGTTAGCGAGACAGAACAGTGAAGCAGCTACAGCAGACCGAAGTTGCCTTGTTTTGGTCGAGATGAAAATAGCCAATTCAAACCCTTCTCATGCCAAACCAAGCCCTCTCAACACTTCAACAATCCTCATACAACTAAATTAGAGATGAAAGGTAAACCAATTTGGCTCCCCTCTAAAATTTCTTATCCATGCAACAAAGAGAACCGGTGAAATTTCACTTACCAAATTCTCCCTCAATTTAGCATCAATTGATGCGATTCTTGATCCTAGGAGGAACCTCAGGACAAGAGCTATCTGCCTAGATTGAAAGCTCGGATCGTCGCGCCCCCAACGTTAAGCTTTCTCTCTTTAATTCTAGTTTTCCAGTGAAACTTCATTTGTGCTCATTTCGGCGACAAATCGTGCGATTCAAAATGCAATTGAATTCTATGGAGGTGTAGGAACTTAAATCTAACTTCAATTTCAACAATTAAACTCATTTGATCGGTCAATTTAATGAAACCAAATTTGGTCGAGTTAGAAGGTTGAAATTGGGGGGAAATTTGGGGAAATTTTGAGGATATAAAAAATTCGAGGGACTAAAGTGCAATTTCCTAAAATTGAGTGCCAATTGGACATGGAAAAGATGTTGGAAGACCAATTGGTCAATATTTGGTATTTTTGTGGTGAAATTTACCATTTTTGTAAATTAGCGTCAAAATGGTAATTTTTGGAAAAGTTGGGGACCAAATTGGAAATTTGGGAAACTTGAACCCCTTTTGTGATTTGAAAGAAATTGAGGTCCCAAGGTGAATTTTAGAAGTTTCAGGACTCAATTTGGTGGAAATTGGCATTAGGGAGCTAAAGTTAAAGAAAAAGAACTTTAGGGACCTAATTGCAAATAATCAAAAAGTTTGAGTATTTCATCCATGCCCGATGAATGAAGGCTACTAGGCTAAGGGATAATAAACAAGGATGTTCATATCGTGTTGGAACACGAAGTACCGGGAATGCCAACAAGGACAAGCTCGTGTGAAGACAAAGAGCCGATTGAGAGGAATTCAATGCATTAATGGGTGAGTGGGATTTTTTATATCATACCCGATTGGGATGATAAGTAACTCGGAAATGAAAACCCATGACTAAGTGGAATTTTAACCATCACACCTCATAGGAGTGTTATGGAAATTACGTAGAAAAACTACTTACCGGTTGTAAGTATATTATACCCAGTTGGTATGATGAACTTCCTAGAAGGAAGTAGAAAACCTATTCATTGATTATGAATGGAGATGTCAACACACCTAGTTGGTGTGATGGATGATCAAAAGATTATTTTTATTAGAAGTGCACTCCCCTGACTATGTGCCACTCCTTAAAATTTTTAGGAGACCTTTTTTATGGGAGCTTGAATAGCTCAGATAGGTCAGAGGCCACGGTTTTGGAACTTGGGGGCTAATATGCTTGATTTTGAAAATCTCGTACAGTGGGCCCAAGGCCAATTGGCACGAACAAAAGCTCGTAAACAAACATGAGTTTAAGCCATGAAAACTTTAAATAAATGATTTGTTTGTCTATGGTACCAAGACAGGACTGACATACTCGATGAATTGGGAGCAATGCGACATAACAGGTCGACGGACTAGTTGAGACAAACAATTGCAGGTCGAGTTGAGGGTCGGGGTCGTTGGACTAGTGGCACCAAAGATTAAATGGCTTTTGGGGAAAACTTTGTTTGCGCATGCACTTGAGGTTTAGGATCGTTAAGACGCCCAAGAATGGTAGTGATGCATCCTAAGGACTGTTGGACGACATGGTGGCGATAAGGGAAAGAGAAGATACTATATTTGAGTTTTTCGTCGTACCAGTTAGTCATGGAGTTACTGTTTTTGGACTCCACGAAGTTGCTGTGTTTGAACTTCACGAAGCTACTGTGTTTGGGGCTTTCTGAAGTTACTGCGTTTAAGTTTCATGCATATGAGTCCGGGATATGGTCTTTGTACTCATACGGGCATGGAGTTGTTTTTTGGGTTTAGGTATCGGATGTCTCATACATCCACTCATTCTCAGGGTAGAAGTGGACGTTCTTCTATCTAGGTGGCCAGTAAAGTTGCTATGATGCCACAAGTGGGTGTAGTGGACGTGTTGCCCTGCGAATGTGTGTTTCCTTCATGATGAAGGGCGTGTGTTGGTTGATAAACACACAGGTTATGATTGAGGATTGAGAAATGGCTTTGAAAATCGAGATTTTGAGAATGAATTATTTTAAAAGAAAATAAGGAGTCAGGCACACTCCAATTCAAATATTTTCTCTAAAAGTCAATCTTTAAATACTTATTCACTAAGTCGTTGAACTCACCCCCTCCCTTATATCCCTTTTCAGGTAACCAAGGGAAACCTACCCAAAGGCCTCCTATTAGTCACACCTACAAGACAGGTATGTAAAGTTAAAATTTCATTCAGTTTTGATTTATGTTATTCTAGTAAAGGTACAGGTCTAAAGAACGTCTTACTTCTCTCGGGTTAAAGAAGGGCAAACCCTTAATAAATCGGGAAAGTGGTGGGTTGCTCATGGGGATTGGTCAAAACCATTTCAATCTAGTCCAAATCTAGTTCACCTGGACCAGTTTGGTTTTCTCTTCCAATTTGTCCTAATGTCCCTTTCCATAGTTTTTATGACTCTTTAGGTCACTCGGGATTTGTAAATTTCCTAATTTGCCCCTTCTCTAATGGTTATTGTTTGACCACTTCTTTCCCCAGTTTTCTTATCTTTAAGGGTCGAGGTTTACATCCACACACTTCAAATCACCATTATCTCTCAACTACTCCATTTTTCAGTGAAGCTCAAACTAGAGCTCTGACTTGGGCAACTTTCTTAGCCTTAGAAGGCAAGGTCGGGTCCTACAGATTCCGAGTGAAGTCAGCTACCTGACAGCAACCTCCTTTCGACCCGAGGACCATCGGAGAAGTGCCGGAGGAATCAAACAGTGAAGCAGCTCCAAGTGGCAGGTTTAGAAAAGGGTGAAACCCTTAATGGACCAAAGGGAGTGGCAGGTTGCTCACGGGGATCCGACCAAACCGGGTCGAGGCGTGACATGAGTAGTGTGAATTTCTTAGCTAAACTTTATGTAGAATTACACCATGAACAATGTTTTTTAGTGAAAGGTGGTGAAGGGGGTTTACCTTCTTAGCTCGGGGGAAGGTCGAGGCACCTCTAGGTAGAGTTTCGGGGGTCTAGTTTAGCTGGAATTGGCCGGGGGACAGCTCGACTTAAGTTGAAGAGGATCAGGCAGCTGCCAAGCCAAGGAGTGTCAACACTATTTGATCTTCCTCACTTTTCCTCGGTGGTCCTCGAGCTTAAAGGAAGGTGTAGCTTGGAAGAGGACTTCCTCTCGATTCCAAAGACATCGAATGTGGCTTCTAAGGTTGAAAAAAGTCATGTTGTCTGAGCTATGGTTCGCAACTTGCCGAGAACTAGTACACTACTTCTTCTTTGCTCGATTGTGGGATGTTGAGCACGGATAGAGGGGTGCTCTTTATATAGGGAGCTTGGCAATTGTTCAGGCTACCGACCAGCGTGAGTATCAACCCCCACCCTGCTCACCGGTGACCTGACCAGAGCAATTTCTAAGTCGCTGGAGACTCCCCCTTCCCTCACACACTCTCTCTCCTTTTTGTTAGTGGACTGTGGTTGAAGACGATGATGTGGTAGGCATGCCATGTGGCGTGATATGATTTGCTGGTTTTTTGACGTGGCGTTCCAACTCAGCTGCTGCATCAGCCGTTAACTGGACATTTGGCAACCTCCTATTGGTTGCTCGTGTCTGCGTGGCAAGCTGACAGGTTGTCCACTGACCGTTGACCGAACATGTAGTAGCCTCACATTGACTGCATGTGTTTGTGTGGCTGCTGACTGGGCATCGTTGACCATTGACCGGTCCAGTCAGTTGATCGGCTAGACTGTTGACCAATCCGGTTCGTTAACTAGCTAGACCATTGATCGGTCTGGTCTGACTAGGTTCGTTGACCCAAATTCACAAATCGGTCAGTTCAGACCCGTTTCAACTGGTTTTTAGAAAATTAAAATATTCTAAATCCATATAAATTCATTTTATATCTAATCATGGCCTCAATTTCCCAAATTGATATTTTTAAGCTACCTAGAAAAATAAATCATTCAACCAGTTTACTATGGTTCATTAAACCGGTTCAATCCGGTATGGGTCTAGTTTCACCCTGAACCAGTACGATTCTCTCATCCAATTCACTTCATAGTTCTTCCCTATGATTTTCTTGAATTTTTGGTCACTTAGGATTTTCCAATCTCCCACGTTAAGCCTTCTTTACTATATTTTCGTTCATTTATTGGCTCAGTTTTTCATAAAAAAAACATTTGTAGGTTCTATTCCAAGTTCTCATTGGTCCCAGAGGATGAGTTTTACACATCTGCTCAGTCAACGCTTAAAAGCATTGGCCAATTAGAGTGCGATATATGTCCTCGATCAATAGTTAGGGGAGGAAAATCTACATCAGCGACGACTGACCAATAGGAGAGCGACATGTGTCCCGATCAATGGTCAATATCTCAAAGGCCTCTTCATCAAAGACTGGCCAATGAGGAGCTGACATGTGGCAAAAGTGCCTTGTCAGCATCTGTCATGGATGTCGAAGAAATGATCGACCAATTAGAAGTCGACACATGGCAGCGCCATGTCGAATGACCCCAACCAATCAGAGAAATGACCCCAGCACTGTTTGAGCTTCCTCATTTTCCTTGGTGGTCCTCGGGCTTGAAGGAAGGTGCAGCTTAGAAAAGGACTTCCTCTCAGTTCCAAAGAGATCGAATGTCTTCTAAGGTTGAAAAAAGTCTCGTTGTCTAAGCTATGGTTCGTAGCTCGTCGGGAACTAGTACACTTCTTCTTCTTCACTCGATTGTGTGATTCTGAGCACGAATGGAGGGGTGCTCTTTATATAGGGAGCTCGGCAATTGTTTAGGCTACCGACATGATTGGCTGGTTTTTTGATGTGGCGTTCCAACTCAGCAGCTGCGTTAGCCATTAACCAGACATGTGGCAACCTCCTATTGGTTGCCCATGTCTGCATGGCAAGCTGACAGGTCGTCCACTAACCATTGACCAAACACGTGGTAGCCTCACATTGGTTGCCTGTGTCTGCGTGGCTGTTGACTGAGCACCGTTGACCATTGACCGGTCCAGTCAGTTGATCGCCTGGACCGTTTGACCAGTCTGGTTCGTTAATCGGCAAGACCATTAACTAGTCTGGTTCGACCGTGTTCAGTGACCCGAATTCATAAATTGGTTGATTCAGACCCGATTCAACCAGATTTTAAGAATTTAAAATTTTCTAAATTCATTTTCTATCTAATGGTGGCCTTAATTTCCCAAATTGAAATTTTTAAGCTACCTAGAAAAATAAATCATTGAAACGGTTCACTATGGTTTATTAAACCGGTTCAGTCTAGTTTGGGTCTGATTTCATCCCGAACCAGTCCAGTTCTCTCATTCAATTCACTTCATGGTTCTTCCCCATGATTTTCTTAAATTTTTGGTCACTTGGGATTTTCAATCTCCCACGTTAAGCCTTCTTTACTATATTTTCGTTCATTTATTTTCTCCATTTTTCATTAAAAAAAATTGGTAGGTTATTTTCCAAGTTCTCCTTGGTCCTAGAGGATGGGTTTAATGCAGCCGCTCAGTCAACGCTTGGAAGCATTGGCCATCTAGAGCGTGATACGTGTCCTCGGTCAACAGTTAGAGGAGGAAAATCCACATCAGTGACGACTGACCAATAGTAGAGCGACATGTGTCCCGATCAATAGTTAATGTCACAAAGGCCTCTTCATCAAAGACTGACCAATGAGGAGCTGACACGTTGCAAAAGTGCCATGTTAGCATTTGTCGCGGATGTCGGAGAAACGATCAACCAATTAGAAGTTAACACGTGGCAGCACCATGTCGGACGACCCCAACCAATCAGAGAAACGACCCTAGCACTATTTGAGCATCCTCACTTTTCCTTAGTGGTCCTTGGGCTTGAAGGAAGGTGCATCTTGGAAGAGGACTTCCTCTCGATTCCAAAGAGATTGAATGTGGCTTCTAAAGTTCAAAAAAGTTCCGTTGTCTGAGCTATGGTTCGCAGCTCACCAAGAACTAGTGCACTTCTTCTTCTTCGCTCGATTGTGGGATGCTGAGCACGAATGGAGGTGTGCTCTTTATATAGGGAGCTCAGCAATTGTTGAGGCTACCGACTGGCGTGAGACTCAGCCAGCACCCCGCTCACCGGCGACTTGACTGGAACAATTTCAAAGTCGTTGGAGACTCCCCCTTCCCTCGCTCTCTCTCTCTCTCTCCCCTTTCTGTTAGCGGACTATGGTTGAAGATGATGATGTAGCGGGCGTACCACGTGGCATGATGTGATTGGCTGGTTTTTTGATGTGGCATTCCAACTCAGCCACTACGTCAGTCGTTGACCAGATATGTGGCAGCCTCCTATTGGTTGCTCGTGTATGTGTGGCAAGCTGACAGGTCGTCCGCTAATCGTTAACTAGATACATGGTAGCCTGACATTGGCTGCCTGTGTCAAGCCCCGACCCAGTTTGGTCAGATCCCCGTGATCAACCCGCTACTCTCCCGGTTTATTAAAGGGTTTCCCCTTATTATAAACCGTAAAGAGTAAGGCGTCCTTTAAACTTGCACCTTTTCCTAGAATAACATAAATCAAAACTGCATAAAGTTTTAAATTGATCATACCTGTCTCACAGGCGTCTTTGTTGACGGTCTTTAAGGGTAGGCTTTCCGGAATTTCCTAAAAGAGATATAAGGAGGGGTGAATACGACTACTTAGTGAATGAGTTTTCGAAATTTAACTTTTAGGAAAAAGATTTGTATTGGAGTGTGTCAAACTCTTTATTTTCTTTCAAAAATCCTTTCATATCAATTCTCTATTTTTATCACCATTTCTTATTAATCACGGTGTGTCATCACCCAATACACATCTTTCATCATAAAGATCAAAAACACAAAATCACAAGTTAGCCCATCCACTAAATCTCGAAATCAAATCTTCGTAACCGTATGAGGACAGAGACCTCATCCTAACTCCAACCTAGTCTCATGCGCTTGATGCTACGTCGAGCTTCGCAAGGTCACTTGGTTCGACGAACTGCCCTTATATCAACTAGGTTGTCCAGGGCCCTAGGACACATCACTACCCCTGTTAGGCATCTTGAAGGTCTCGTACACACAGTGCATGCACAATCAGTATTTTCACATCATGCCATATAATATGTCATGCCAATGATCCAATGGCCCCGACCTTCAACTTAACATGTAGTTGTTTGTCTTGACTAGTTCGGAGACTTGTCATGTCGCACTACCACTAGTTGACTGAATATGTCGGTCCTATCTTGGTACCATGGCCAAACAATTCATTTATTTAAAGTTTTATGGCACACATCTCATGTTTGTTTACGAGCTTCTGCTCGTGCCAATCGGCCTATAGCAACTGTTCGAGATTTTCAAAATTAGCCATATTAACCCCTAAGTTCCAAAACTGAGTCCCCCCGCCTATAAGAGCTATTCGAGCTCCCATCACAAAGGTCTCCCAAATTGTTTAAGCAGTGGCACACAGTCAAGGGAGAGAACTTCTGACAAAATACATTTTCAACTATCCATCATACCGACCGGGTATAAGGACATCTCCGCTAATAACCGATGAACGGGTTTTCCACTTCTTTTGAGGAAGTTTCATCATATCAAGTGGGTATAATCTACTTTCAACTGGTAAGTAGTTTTTCCAAGTGATTTTCACATCACTCCTCTAAGTTGTGATGTTTAAAATACCACTAAGTAGTGGGTTTTAATTTCGAGATACTTATCATCCCTAATCGGGTATGATATAAAATCTCACTCACGGTAGCTTCCAATTTAGAAAAATTGATCATCATCCCAACCGGGTATGATGTGAATTAGCCCAATCACCCATTAATGTAGTGAATTCCACTTGACCAATTCTTTGTATTCATGTGAGCTTGTCCTTGCTGGCCTTCCTGGTACTTTGTATTCCTACACGATATGAACATCCTTGTTCAGTATCCCTCGGCCTAATACCCTTCATTCATTCCAAATGAACGAGAAAACCAAACTTTCTATTTATTTGCAATTAGGTCCCTAAAGGTAAGTTAAAGTCCCTAATGACGGTTTTTCCTGAAATTGAGTCCCAAAACTTTTAAATTTTATATTAGGAAATCAATTTATTTAATTTCACAAAAAAGGGGTTAAATTTCCAAATGTCCAATTTGGTCCCCCAACTTTTCCAAAAATACCATTTTGCCCTTCCTTTACAAAAATGATAAGTTTCACCCCAAGAATTCTAAAATTCCTCAATTGGCCCTCTAACATTCTTATCATGCCCAAGTGACCCTCAATTTTATAAAATATCATCTTGGTCCTTCGAATTTTTGAAAAACCCCAATTTTTCCAAAAATTTCCCTAATTTCAACTCCTTAACACGGTCGAATTTGATTTCATTAAATCGACCAATCACACACTTCTAATTATTGAAATTGAAGTTAAAATTGACATCCTACATCTTCATACGAATCAATAGCACTTTGAATTGTAAGTTTTAACGTCGGAACGAGCTCAAACGAAGCTTCGCTGGAAAACAAACTATAGAGCGAGAAAGATTCAATTACTCATTGTCGGAGGCACGGTCGTCTGAGCTTTTGATATTGGAAAATAGCTATCATCTGGAGGTTTATCCTAGAATCAAGAATTGCATCAATTGATTTCGAATAGTTAGCATTTCATCATCGAAATTCTGTCGGTTCTCTCTCTAGCGCCGGTTGGAAATTGTATAGGGGAGCTAAATTGGCTTACCTTTTAGTCCTAATTCGGTTGTGGGAGGGCTATGGAGGTGTTGGGAGGGCTTGGTTTGGCCTAGGGAGGGCTCGAAATGGCCGATTTCAGCTTGGCCAAAATAGGGCAGCTTCGGTCTATCGAAGCTGCTTCATTGTTTGATTATGTCGACTCTTCTTCGACGATTCTCAGATTGACTCGAGTTTGCTATTAGATAGCTGACTTCCCCTAGAGTCTAAAGAGTCTGACTTCTTCTTCCAATGTTAAGAAAAATGCTCAAGTCGAAGCTTTAGTTCGAGCTTCACCGAGAAATGAAGGAGTAGAGACAGAGAGAAGTGTTCTACTCTCACGCAAGCATACTTAACTTCGGTGTTCTAATGGGATGTATTTCATCTTAAACAATATGGTTTGTTTTCTTCTAATTTGTGTTAAGGTTCTTTTCCAAGGTTTTATGAACCCTCAAATGGTCGGGTTTGTGAACCAGTCCGATATTTCTCACTCAGTTTGACCTGTTCTTTTCCTGGTTTTCCTTAACTCAAAAGAGCAGGTTTTACAACTTTTCCCTCCTTTTAGGAGTTTTGTCTTCAAAACATAATCTGCATATTTCACATCTGGGTTAATTTCCTTTCATGTCCACTTCCTCCTCTACTTGGGACAATATTTCTCCTCTTGAGTGTTCCTGTTGAAGATTTCAGTGGGAGTTCCAAAATGCCCAACCATTCCCATGTCTAATTATTCTCTTGGTAGTTGAAACCCTTAGCTCGATGTTCTTTCAAGTGTTACGTACTTGTTTTCACGGTTTTCTTTGTTATCACCTTTTCATCCTATTTTGACCCTTCCTCCGTTCATTGTTCATTATAACTTTGGTCCAAATTTTTATATTTGACCATGTCATGCTTACTAGCTAACTCTTCTTTACTTTGAGTCATATTCTCCTCGAGATTGCTGGGCTTATATGCCCCTTACAACATGGCATTTTCTAGGACCTGTCTCTGTCCATTAGATTGCTAGAACATCTCCATAGTGGTGATGATTAAAATACCACTAAATAGTGGGTTTTTATACCGAGGTACTTATCATCCCCTACCAGGTATGATATAAAATTTCCACCCACAACTGGTAAGTAGTTTTTTATCTTTAAGTTGTGCTCATCATCCCAATCGGGTATGATGTTAGTAAACCCACTCACCCATTAACGTAGTGAATTACACTAGACCGGTTCTTTGTATTCACGCAAGCTCGTCCATGTTGGCGTTCCCGGTATTTTGCATTCCTACATGATATAAACATCCTTGTTCATTATTACTCTGCATAACAACCTTCATTCATTTCTAATGAATGAGAAAACCCAAAATTTTAGTTATTTGCAATTAGGCTATGGGAGGGCTCGATTCGGCTGGATGAGGTCAGAATTGGCTAAATGCTGATCGGTCGAAATAGAGCAACTTTGGTCCACTAGAGTTTCTTCACTGTTTGAGCTCACTAGCACTTCTTCGGCGACCCTCGGGTCGGTTGGAGGTAGGCATCATGTAGTTGACTTCCTCTCGAGTCTATAGGATCTGAATTCGACTTATGAGGCTAAGAAAAGCGCCGAAATCGGAGCTCTGGTTCGAGCTTCACTGGAGAACAGGGCACATTAGAGAGAAGAGAGAATTGAGGTGTGTGGAGGATGAACGGACGGGAGCTCTTTATATCGGGAGCTCGGGGATCCTCTGCTCGACCAGTTTCCAAACTAGTCGTGCTCATCCTAATTGAAAATTGCCCAAATCGGAGCAAATTTCCATTCGCTGGAAAAGGAAAGATTTTCTTTCCTCGATGAATAGTGTCATCGGACAAAGGAGAAAGATGACAGTGTTTCTTAGGTGCAAGCTTTGCACGTGCAGACCAGCCATGTGGCAGCACATTATTGGCCAATCCTGCTGACATGGCAGTCCAACTCAGCTACCATGTCAACCATTAACCAATTGACAGGACACATGGCACTCAGTGATTGGTCGGTCATGTTGACATGGCGATCCGACTCAATCGCCATGTCATCCATTGACCGGACACATGGTATTCTCTCATTGCCTAGTCATGCCTACATGGCTACTCACTGGATGTCTGTTTACCATTGACCGACTGATAGAGCACGCCTTGCCACGCGTCACACTTTGATTGGTCATATGAGTGTTGATTGTGCGCTAACCGGTCAGTGGTCCATTGACCAGTTGGATCGTTGACTAGTCTGGTCCGACTGGGTGCAATGACAAGAAAGTGAAAATCGGCCAGTTCAAGCCCGATTCAACTAATTCTTTTGAAATTAAAAATTTATAAATTTATCTAAATTTATTTTCTATTCAATGATGGCCTCAATTTCCTAAATTGATCATTTTTAGCCACCAAGAAAAATGAATCAAAACAATAGTTTTCCTCATAAGCAATTTAATCTTTGGTGCCACTAATCCAATGGCTTTGACCCTCAACATGATCTATAGCTGTTTATCTTGACTGGTCCGTCGACTTGTCTTGTCGTATTACTGCCAGTCCATCGAGTATGTCGGTCCTATCTTGGTACCATGGCCAAGCACATCATCTTTAAAGTTTTCATGGCTTAATCTCATGTTTGTTTACGAGATCCTACTTGTGCCAACTAGCATTAGGCCCACTGTACGAGATTTTCAAAATCGGGCATGTTAGCCCCCAAGTTCCAAAATTGAGGCCTCTGACCTATCTGAGCTATTCGAGCTCCCAAAAAGTTTAAGTAGTGGCACACAGTCAAGGGAGAGCACTTCTGACAAAAATAATCTTTCAGTTGTCCATCACACCAACCGGTGTGAGGACATCTCTGCTCATAACCGATGAATGGGTTTTCTACTTCCTTCTAGGAAGTTCATCATACCAATCGGGTATGAACTACTTACAACAAGTAAATAGTTTTTCCATGTGTTTTCTCACATCACTCCATCCAGGTGTGATGTTAAAATCCCACGTTGTAGCCAGTTTTCATTACCGAGAAGCTCATCATCCCAACCGGGTATGATGTAAAAATCCCACTCATTTGTGAATGTAGTGAATTCCTCTTAACCAGCTTTTTGTCTTCACGAGAGCTTGTCTTGGCTAGTGTTCTCGGTACTTCGTGTTCCTACACAATATGAACATCCTTATTCATTATCATTTGGGCTTGATAGCCTTCATTCATCACGAATAAAAAAATACCCAAACTTTTCAATTATTTGTAATTAGGTCTCTAAAGTACTTTTTCTTTAACTTTAGGTCTCTAATGCCAATTTTTCCCCCAAATTGAGTCACGGAACTTCTAAAATTCACTTTTGGACCTCAATTTATTCAAAATCACAAAAAGAGTTCAAGTTTCTCAAATTTCCAATTTGGTCCCCAACTTTTCTAAAATTACCATTTTGCCCCTACTTTACAAAAATGGTAAATTTCACACCAAAAAATCCAAATATTGACCATCCTCCAACATCTTTTCCATGCCCAATTGGCCCTCAATTTTGGGAAATTGCACTTTAGTCTCTCGAATTTTCAAAATTTCCAAATTTCCCCCCAATTTCAACCTGACCGGATTTGATTTTATCAAATTGACCGATCAATCGAAGTTTAAATTGAATGTGGATTTGAGTTCCTATACATTCATACGATTCAATTGCACTTTGAATTGCATGAATTTACGACGGAACGAGCTCAAATGGAGCTTCACCGGAAAATTGGATGCAAAGAGAGAAAGCTTCGAAAGCTTAACATCGGGGGCACAATGGTTCGAGCTTTCGATCTAGGCAGATACATCTTGTCCTGAGGTTACTCCTAGGTTCAAGAATCGCATTAATTCATATCGAATTGATGGAGAATTTCGTCAGTGAAGTTTCGTCAGATCTCTCTCTAACACTTATCAAAATTTACAAAGTGGAGCCAAATTGGCTTACATTTCCACTCTAATTCAGTTGTATGAGGATTGTAGAGGTGTTGGAAGAGCTTGGTTGGGCCTGAGAAGGGCTCGAATTGACCATTTTTAGCTTAGCTGAAACATGGCAGCTTCGGTCCGCCAAAGCTATTTCACTGTTCTATCATACCGTCATTTCTTCGGCGATCCTCGAAGCAAATGGAGACTACCGTCGTGTAGCTGAATTCTCTCCGAATCTAATGAACCCGACCTTACCTTCTTTGGCTCAGAAAAAAGCCCAAGTTGGAGTTCTGGTTCGAGCTTCACTAAAAAATGGAGCAGTAGGGAGAAAGTGGAGTTTTCAAGTATGAGGAGGATGAATGACCAAACTAGGTCAGGGCATGACACATGCACAATCTAGAGTCTTTTTAGTTATAGCCATTATCTTTGGCTCTCTAACGCAACAGTTTGTTGGCTTGGTTTCGGCCCGCATGTATTGGTCCAACAGGTTTGACGACCTTGCTTCGACTTAGCAACGGTTTCGCCCAACATCCTAGACTTGGCTTGGCGGGTATCACACAAAATTACTCATTAATTGGATCTTTTAGCATTAGTCATCACATGTTGATTCTAGACGGGTCCACACCTGTGTCCATCGGCCATGGGCCCACTTGCATACCCAGCCTAAGCCCCAAAATTTGCTGCTAAACCTTTTAAGCAGAGTCACTCGATCAGGGGAGGCTAATTTTGAGAAAATCACTTTTAAAGCGAACTGTCATTTCCAACCGTAATTGATGTTACAAGGTTCCCACTCACCCGGTAATCTCGACGGGGTTGTCCCGGTGGAGCCTAGCTTCACGGCATGCTTTTCGGAGTCGGTGCTCGAGCAGTCTGCTCCTACATGGCACGACTATCCATATTAGGATGCTTTGACGAAGAGATTGCATCTTTTTGGGCATTTGCATATAGACCCTCACATTATGCCTTAATTGAATTTAGGTACCTAAAGTTTGTACTTTTACCTTTAGGTCCTTATTTGCCCTTTAGTTTCAATTAAGCCCCTAGGATTTTCAATTTTCCTTATTGGGTCCTTAGTTTTATCAAAATCCCCCATTGGCCCTTAATTTTCCAAAATTGCCATTTAGTCCCCATTTTTCCCAAAATTGTAATTTGACCCTCAAACTTCTCAAAATTGCTAATTGGTCCTCCATTTTGCCCAAATTGCCCAATTGGCCCTCAATTGGGAGTGAGTTTCATGAAAATGCCCTCAATTTCATCAATTTTCCATTCGGCCCCCAATTTTTAAAAAATCCCCTAATTGCCCAAATTTCTCAAAAATTGCAATTTGGCCCCCAAATTACAATTTCATTGAATGGATCATCAAAACATTGTTAATTGCCTCCATTCATGATTTGGATCACCTTTCCTAAGTTTCCACTATCATTTTAAGCTCTGAATAGCTTTATTTGACTTAGAAATGAGCTCACACGGAGCTTCACCGAAAAATACAATCTAGAGAGAGAAAGCTTTGATATCTTACTGGTGGGGGTCTGGTGACCGGAGCTTTGGTTGTCACTACGTTGCTCTCTTCATGGGGATCTTCCCTAGATCAAACCATGCATCAATTGATGACCTGAGTAGTGTGAATTTCTTAGTTAAAGTTTTTACATAATTTAGTCATGAATAGTATTTTCCGGCGAAGGGCAGCGGAAGGGGACTTACCTCCTTAGTTCGGAGGAAGGTCGTAGCACCTCTAGGTGGAGTTTGGGGGGTCTGGCTTGGCCAGAATTGGCCAAGGAAAAGCTCAATTCGGGCTATAGAAGGTTGTGATGTTTTTTGGCTGAGGAGCGGCAGCACTGTTTGAGCTTCCTCGCTCCTCCTCAGTGGTTCTTAAGCTGAAAGGAGGGTATGGTTAGGTAGAAGACTTCCTCCCGGTTTCAAAGACACCGAATGTGGCTTCGGAGGTTGAAAAAAGTCCCTTCGTCGGAGCTCTGGTTCGCTACTCATTGGAAACTGGTACACTTCTTCTTATTCGCTCGATTGTGAGAAGTTAAGGATGAATGAAGGGATTCTCTTTATATAAGGAGCTCAACAACTATTCAGGCTACCGCCTGGTGTGAGATTCGGCCCCCATCCTACTCACCGGCGACCTGATAGGAGAGATTTTTTAGTCGTCGGAGACTCCCTCTTTTCCTGCCTCTATCTCTTCTCTGTTAGAGGACTGAGGTTGAAGACGATGATGTGGCAAGCGTGCCATGTGGTGGCGTTGTGATTGGCTAGTTTTTTTACGTGGAGGTCCAACTCAACCGCCATGTCAACCATTGATCGATTGACCGGACACGTGGTAGCCTTCCATTGGTTGTTCATGTTTGTGTGGCAGTTGACAGGTTGCCCACTGACCCTTGACTAGACATGTGGCAACCTCCCATTGGTTGCCCGTGTCTACGTGGCTGCTAACAGGTGTCGTTGACCGATCCGGTCTGTTGATCGGTTGGATCATTGGTCGGTTCGGTTCATTGATCAGTTTGACTGTTGACTGGTCCGGTCCAACCGGATTTGGCGACCCGAATTAAAAAATTGGTCAGTTAAGACCCGATCCGATCGGTTTTCTGAAATTTAAAATTTTCTAAATTCATCTAAATTTATTTTCTATCTAATGGTGGCCTCAATTTCCCAAATTGATATTTTTAAGCCACCTAGAAAAATGAATTATTGAACCGGTTCACTATGGTTCATTCTGGTTTAGTATGGTTCATGTCTGGTTCACCTCGAACCGATTCGGTTCTCTCATCCAATTCACTTTTCGGTTCTTCCTTATAATTTTTGTGCTTTTTTGTCACTTGGGATCTTCCAAATTCCCACATTATCCCTTGTTTACCTTTTCTTGTTCATTAATTGGTTCGATTATTCACATGAAAAATTTGTCGATTCTTTTTCCAGTTCTCCTTGGTCCTAGAGGACATGTTTTACATTTAATGCTATTAAACTCATATGGAGACCGATAGTTTGTGGCGTGTAATTTAGTTAAAAATTGAAACAATTAGACCCATTCTTTTAAGGGTGTACAACCACAATTTGTCATGAAGAAAGGGGCATAGTGAGTGGTCTCACAAGTTAAGTCAACCAGAATCCCTTTTTGCTCTCTTTTTTTAATTAAATTATATTTTCCCTACTCGAATTCACTTGATAATTTAACCCGAAATCCCAATCTCAATCAATAATAACCAACTTTTTTCCAAAAATCCCGATTTGTTTTGTTCAGAACTTCATTCACTAATCTAATTTAATCTCAATTTCCAATTTGAATTCTCATTCCTATTTTCAACCTCAAATCATGGTTTGAATTTTTACTCCTACTATTGGAGATTTTTATTATTGATTTAATCTCGGTTTTTGCTTCAATTGGATTTAAACACCATTTCCTAAAATCTTGGCGTTACATATACTATTTGGGTTCAAAATTTTTCATTTTTAATTTATGCAACTACTTGTGAATATAGTGTAGTTTTCGGTACGAGCCGATTCAATACCAATAATCGTATTTTTTCAATACTTAATTTCTGATCGAAAGAGTTTATTTGGGTGTAATTTATATTAATTTATCAATTATATAAAATTTTAGTACGAATTAATTTTCAATATTGTTTCAGATTTTCATTATCAATTTAATCTCGATTTCTTATCTAATTAAATTTAATTTTATTTATGAGAATTATTGTTTTGCATTTTTTCTGAGTTAATTTGAAATCTACTAGTTCAGTCATTGGTGAAAATATTTTGAAGTATGAGTTATTTTATCATTATGATATAAATAAAAGATTTATACACCTAGTAACTAATTATGAAAATGTGAGAGATTCTTGAAACTTAATCAGAAAACAAGTATATGATTTTTTTTCTTAACGAGTTGATAATAATGACACTCAAGATATTGAGTTAGCTGAATGATACAATGATGTGACTATAACAACAATGATCTTAGGGGAATGAAAGAAAGAAAAAAAATTGGAGAGAAAATAGCAGCTTAGGTTGTCGAGGCTATTAGAGAACGTGAAAACACGGTACTTATGTTAAAAAGAGAGGTGGAGCTTGGTAAAATAGATGAGGAGAGATGCAAGTGACAAGTTGTTTCAACTTGAGAGTTGTAGAATATATTGACAGGATATAAGAAACCCCTAATTGGAGATTTAGTTGTTGATAGATAATTGAGTAACTTACGGATGCATGGGGATAGAAAAAGGCACGTACATTTACTATGAGCGGATGATTTTACGATTTTGAATAATAGATTTTTACATGATGTCAAATTGCTTATTAAACATGAAAATTTGAGTATATATTATATATTAAGGGTAAATTGATAAAATACTATAATTTATTTTTTAGGAAAAATATAGTATAGTATATTTGATTCTTAATATATATTTTTGTTTAATTGGATTAGTTTTGTGTAACTTTAATTGAGTAACTCTATTTCATATTTGATTTTTTATTATTGTATAAAGTAATTGTTGATTTAAGAGTCTTGGAAATGAGATGCATGAATGAGATTTTTCACAATTCACAAATACTTAAAGTCTAAGAAGGTGTAACTCGGTTATTTTCCTTATGTGAAGATACAATAACCAAGGAAAACAAAAAAAATAAAGGGTTTGCAAAGTAGAATATAAAATTCTATATAGTAATTATTGCTCTTTGAATGAAAAGATTTTTTTACAATAGGAACAACCATTTTTTCTTCCACCGTTTCATCTTAACTTCCCTAATTCTCTACAATAAAAAGTAATCCATTAAAAGACTTAAATATCCGATAAGGGTGATAAATGTGATGAATAAATACATTTTATTAAGCTACCATACACTTCTAACCTTTTCCCACCCACCCTACCATATTTCATCTTTCTCTTTTACATTATGTGCCAATCTTTAATATTGAGAATATAAATCTTGTAAGTACCATACCCTCTACCTATCTTAATAGCTTGTAATTGTTCAATGAATTCACATATCATAGGCTCACTTTCTAAGGTATTCCACATTCATTCAAGTGTGTCAGGACCTCCAAACTAAACTTAAAATGTTTATAGAGTGGCTATTAAATTGAGAAAAAGGGCAAATGAAATGGTAGGAGGGACTTAAATAGTCATTCTATTTAAGGTAAAATTTAAAAAAATGCTTGATTGTAATGATCTTGAATGTTCTTACATGTATCATAATTTTGACTCACTAGATATATGAAAGACAGGTCCTTAACTTTTGTTCTATCATCAATTTTTTATCAACCTATAAGGCAAAAACAGAGAAGAAACGGAAAGGAAGAGTGGAATGATTTTCCGTCTATTTTTTTGACCTATCATTTTCCATCTAATTTCTCCTGTTTTCCTCGGGGGGGATTTCCAGATGGCATCGTATGGTTGGGTATCGCTCTGCCACGGTGGCCATTGACAAGCGGCTAGTAATCATAGCGAAGGCTTTTTAGTTTTCCCCGAGGTCCCTTGGCTACCTTTCTTTCTTTTATTGACCTGCCAGCTAGAGAATGGGTCCCACATGCATTAAACAAAAGATCCGGAATTAGTTACACCAGTGTCATACGCCATCTCGATAAGAACACGAAAATTTAGATAAGTGCTGTTCGTGTCTTCAGAGCGAGCCGGAGTAAAATGTGCAATTTTTGTTAAATTTGTTGGTTCAATGTCCCTTCAAAAATATACCATTTCGTTCTATATAGATTCATTAACCAAATATATTCACTAAGCTTCTCTCCCAGATCAATATTTTCCTGAACGGTCATTATTGTCGATCCCGAGAATTGTTGTGTAGAACACAATATTGATCAAGGGTTGAATTGGCATCCATTAGTTTTCAGGAGCATGTGATCCGGGCGTAGTTAAAGATTATTATGATCAGAGACCTATGCTCCTTGCTAAGGAGAGCGAGGGAGGAAATGAATGTTAGAATATGCCTTCCTCTGCTCAGCAAATATCCTTTCTTCTCGTGACATAGTCTCTCCAACTTCCTTGTCTCATCCTCTGTTCTAAGCCGGTTGTTGCGATCATGGAGCTGATTCGGGAGCTGTTTACGACGGCATTACTCGCCGTTCTGTTCTCCTTTATAGTGGCAAAGCTCGTTTCGGTGGTCATGGCTAACGACTGTGCTGCCCAGAGGCAGCCTAAATCAGGTGGCGGTGTGGGTTTGGAGCAAGCTACTGACGTTGAGGAGGTTAAATTCCAAAGCAGGTTGACAGAAAGGGGTTGCCAGTGCGAGAGCAGGCTCGAGCATGTGGAAAAAACTGAGGAGCAGGTTCATCGGATCGCGGCTGAGCCGATTCCGTTCCTCGATGTCGAAACTAAACAGATGGAAGAAAAGCAAGAGGACCGAGAGAAAGAAGTTGAAGCAAACCATCAAGATGTGCAGGACAGATTGCTGGAAGCAGTTGAACCAGCTCAGAGGTGGGCGGAGGAGGAGAAGCCTGATCAGTGCTGCCTTGAAGAACCCAGTCGAGGAGGGGATGCATCGGTTGAAAGAAATAGCTCGAAGACGTCGACTGATCAGGCTTGTGTTGCAGAATTCAAGGAGTCGAAGGATTCCAAGTGCGAGACCATGGCGGTTGAGGAAGATATCTCCAAGAGAGAAGGGGATGATGGGGATGTTGATGATGATGATGATGATGATTGGGAGGGGATCGAGAAGACTGAATTGGAGAAAGATTTTGTTGTGGCGGCAAATTTTGTCTGCTCGGGAGAAACAAACTATAGCTTGGAGAGTAACGACGTGAAGATGCAACTATACGGACTCCACAAGGTTGCAACTGAAGGGCCTTGCCATGAGCCGCAGCCAATGGCTCTCAAGGTCTCTGCTCGGGCTAAGTGGTACCATTTCTTCTCTACCATCCTTATTCATTTCTCTGTTTAAAATATTTCATGAAAAAAAAATCTCGCATCAATCTTGTTTTTTCTGTCAGTGAATTCATTAAGATTGATTCCTCCTCTTCGTTCTTTTTATTCCTGTTCAAACATGAAAGTGGTGAAGTTTTTAGAATGCTTTAGCTTTTGGTATAGTTTGAGATATATGCTGAAGGCCTGTTTACAGGCATTAGATATATGCTCGAAGACAGTTTATATTTAAGTATTCAAAATGATGGTTAGCATTGTTCTCTTAAATTGATCTGAAGTGTCTTTGAATTAGCAATTCAAACAATGACAGTTTGACGATCATGACAACCAATGAACATTTTAGGATCGCTGTCCAACAATGAAGCATTTTGTGAGTAATAGGGCCTGCTGTGTATCAAAATACACTGTGCAGTTTGATTAGTAGGTATAATAAAAGGGTTGAAAGCTGCTATCTGTGTGTGACTGAGGGCCTGCTTACACTGTGAAGGAACGCTTGGCAAAGGCTGGGAAACATGAGCCCAGATGTAGCTATGGGGCAATACATCACCCTTCTCTCAGAAAATGTTCCGAATTGGAAAGAAGGAAAACATGCTGTAAGTTCTATGCATGTAGTGCCTTGCTTTTTTACATCCTTTTGGTATTCAGCCATGCGCTCTTTTCTATGGTGTTCTTTGGCAGGATACTGCTAAATCAGATGCTGGAGCATCTTGTAACGATCTGAGCACAATTTTCCTTGAACACCCTAACTTGGATGATGACAGGTAGTATCAGAAGTTGTATCTGATTCATGAGTTTATTTAGATCATCATAGCTCTGATCTCTTGTTATTATCTTCTTTGTAATCAAGTGGGAACTAAGAGGTTAATACTGATCTGGATGTATCTGAAACCATGTATACCAACCTGGAGAACAGAGTGAGATATCAAGCTTATTAATATCATGTTGTTCTTCTGGTTGCTTGCAGTAGGACAGGAAGGTTCAAAACGGGAAAGGGAAAAGGGCATTTTTCTTCCAGTACATTGCATGATTTAAACTGTCAAATTTTGTACTTACAAAAAACTCAGTTTGTGTCATTCACTTATTAGTTAGATGGACTTTTTCTTTGGGGGAGCAAAAAATAGAGTTTTTCTTTTGATACAACTTGATTCTACTTGGAAGTGCTTTTTGTCCATATGGTTGATCGTCTTCTCTCGTTTCCTTAAAATTTTGATTAGATTTTGTTCATATTATGTAGAAGTCTTATTTGCATCTTTTCAGGCTGATGATTAACGGGTAGTAGCCCTTTGCTTCTACGCCTCCCTAACCATGCGGTTCCCAAGGCCAGGATTAGGAGCCAGATTTAATGTCATGTTCCACATTCTGCTGCTGCTCTCAATAACCCAATGCCCTGCCTGCTATTTATAATGTTGATAGTTTGTCAATATTCCATGTCGATGCTCATCTGCACAAAAGTTGTATGCTTGTGCATATTCATGTATATCTGTATATATATAAAGAAGTCTCTTGGCTCTAAATAAAATCTGCTAAGCTTGTTGCAGCAGACAGCTAAAAGTGTATTTTCTGTGATTTGAGGCTCAAATGAAGCACGCTAGAACTCGAGTAGATATGACCGATACGTTGAAGATGAAGATGGTCTTTTGAGCAAAACACGAAAGATCATGATTTCAAGAAAGATGAGCAAACATTTGTGACAACAGACAACATGTAATATAAGCATAATTCAAGACTAACAGAACTTAAACAACTTTCCAGCAAGCATTAACATAACCTAAGCAAGATTACAACTTTCCAACAAGCATCTTACCGACCAAGCATTAATAGAACCCTACAAATATAATCTCTATTCAAATCATGATATCAATGAAAATATTAGAAAATAGTTGAAACCGCTTACCTTGTGTGCAATTATCTCTCTGTTTTAAATGTTGTGATTAGAGAGAGTTCTTTGGTGCTATTGAGATAAAGAGAGTTCTGCTAGAAATCACCATTTGCCCTCTACCTGCATAAGGAAGAAGTCTGTACAGAAAGTAAGGAAAGATCGAAATAGAAGTTGGCCCCAAGAAATAGTTAAGGGCTCACAAGTGGTATCATAGCCGTGTTGAAAAACTAGAAAAGTGGAAGTTCAAAGTGGACGCGAACTATCAACATCCATCAAGATTAAGATTGAATAACTCATTCCCTGCAACAAGTGGAAAACACATCTCAGTAAACCATTCTAAAATAGGATGGATTTTATCACAAATGGTCACGAAATTTGGTGGTGGACCATGTTCCAAATATTGAAGAAGAGTCCTCGAGGATCTTAAGGTACTTAAAAAAAATACAAATTAATAATTGTTTATTTAAAAACTACTTATTTTTAACTATAGACACAAAACAATTATTGAAACTATTATCATAGAGTTATATAACAAAAGAAGTTTGGAAGTACGTGAAGCATATGTATCAAATCTCATCCTGCTTAAGAATAATAACCTTATAACCTCTAAACTACTGCAACTCATTTATTTACACTAAAATATAATTTTTTTAAAAGTGTAGGTATTTTTGTATCATTTATTATTTTAATTATTTTAATATTCTTATTTATTGTTTATATTATTTATTTATTTTTATTCTTATATACTTTAAATAAATTTATATATTAATAATATTTTATATAAAATTATATCATATAAATATATAATACAAATATTATAAATAAAAAATTATTGTACAAAATATTTTTAATATAATTTAATTATATATAATAGTTAATAAATTGTTTAATTTAATTAAAAAGGTAAAATTACCTTTATATTTTTTTAATTAATAATAATTCCCCTCACTTTATCTCTCTCCAAAATAATTAATTATTAAAAATTTTTAACAATTCCAAATCCATTACTTCACTTTTCCTCCTAATACCTTATCTCCAAATTAATTTGAATCCCTCAATAAAAATATAACCTTAAAAATGAGATTTTAAAACACTCAATTAAAAATTAATTAGAAATATACTTGAACAAAATGAAGTAAAAAAAAAAGTTTTGAGCAAAAAGCTATTATTAATAAAATTTGGAGATTTTTAACACCAAAATGTAATTAGTTATGCAATGGAAGAAATAAACAATACCATTATAATTAAAAAACTACTAAACAACCTATTATTACATATAGATAATTAATGGGCAAGAGTAGGGACATGAGATATGAGATAGAGGTACTAGTCGTAGTAGAATTTCAGTAATGATTTAATTGAATGATATAAATGTAATAGTGGGAGACCTTATTGATACGAGTGTCCATGGGAAAATCAACATCAAATTTTGGAGAAACTAGGAATGTGGAGGAGAATACCTTAATGATGGCTCTGAGGAAATAATGGATACAATAGAAAACATATGATATCTAGACTCTAGAAGTGGTAACAGTCATGGCCAAAAAGGAAATGTAAGTCTACAAATAGTGTCCGAAAAAAACTCTACACACGAGGCATGGAGCAAAATAAAATCTAATGTGGATTATTTTGTATTATTTGATAGTTTAGGATGTGTGTATATACTACATAAAATAAGAAATAAATTAGATAATAAGAGTTATTGAATAAAAAAAATTAGATAATAAGAGTATTAAATGTATATATTTAGGGGTTCCTCATGAGTCTAAAGCATTTATATACCTATTAACAAAAAAAATTATAAGTGGAGATGTAATTTTTAATGATAAAAGGAGATGAGGATTGACTAAAAGTGAAATAGAAACCAAAATAAAATGTGGGGAATAATTAAGAGATCAATTTAAAAAATAATATAGAAGTTAATGATGAAAGAAATGAACTAAACAACTTAAAAAAAATGTCAGTAGAATCTGAAGAATCAGACGACATTGAACAAATAGATGAATATAGTGAAAGTAATGAGTTTTCACAGTCTCTTTGGAATGAGAATTATAAAAAAAATCTGATTGGAGGAAAGATTATGTGATGTACACTTCTACAGATTACATGTTTTGAGACAATAAATAATTATAAATTAAGAGAAGCTATAAATAGTGAAATAAATTCTATTAATAAAAATAATACTTGAAAATTAATTAAAATTTTGAACACAATATAAGTAAAATGGATATATAAAAGTAAACACGATGAAAAAAAAAATAAAGCACATTTAGTTCTAAAAGGTTATAAACAAAAATAGGGAGTGAACCATAATGAAGTCATTGCCCTGTATTAACTCTAACTGCAATAAAATGTTGGTATGTTTTTTTAAATAAATATTAAAAGTGTCTTTTTACTTAGTGATTTAAAAAAATATGTTTATATTGATCAATGAGAAGGAGATGTTAAAAAGGGGCAATAACATAAATCATATAAACTTAGCAAGGCCTTATATCGGCTTAAGCAATTCCCACATACTTTCTATAGCAAAATAGAAGAATAATTTGGGAGGAAAGGTTTTGATAAGTTTTATTGTCAGCATATTTCTTTGTAAAAATAGAATAAAGAGAAAATTTTATTAGTTAGTGTATATGTAAGTATCTATTATATATTGGAAATGATCAAGAAATGTGTGATCAATATAAAATCTATATGAAACAAGGATTTGAGATGGAGACATGAGAGGAATTGAAGTATTTTCTAAAGGTTGAATTAATAAAAGGTGAAAACCGGATTTCTCTTAAACAATCGAAGTATTCAAATAGAGTTCTGTTCTGGAATGATTTGATATGAAAGATTGCATATAAGTTTCAAATTCAATTGTTCTAGGAAATAATTTAACTAAATAAGAGGATGAAAAAGAAGTTATATGACCTATTATAAGCAAATAATAGGATGGTTAATGTATTTAATTGTTACTGCCCCATATATTACTTATTCCCTATCTCTTGTTAGTTATTATATTGAAAAACCTATATAACGACATTTGCAAGCAGTAAAACAAGTTCTTATATGTTTGAGAGGACGTTGGGTACATTTTACAAGCCTAATACAAAAAATTTTATGTTAGGATATACTTATTATGACTTTACCGGTGATTAAGACATTGAAAAAACACATAAGGTTTTTTTTGTTCAAATTGGGTGATTCAACTATTCCGTGGTCTTCAAATAAGCAATAAGTGGTATATTTATCTAACACTAAAATCAAAATATATATTTGCTCCTCATAGAACTTCCTAATGAATTTGGTTGTAAATAATTTTATAATTTTTGAAGCACATTCAAAACTTGATTATTTTGTTGTGCGAAAATAATTATACTATAAAACTTTCAAAAAATCATATACTTCATGGTAGAACACATAAAAGTACGATATCATTTATTAAGAGATTTGACAAAAAATTAATATTTCATTATTGAATTACTATAAAACAGAAGATGAATTATCAATCATTTTAACAAAACCTTTAACTACTGAAAATTTTAAGAATTTGCGAGCTAAGTTGTCTATGAAGATGTGTACATGTGAAAATTAAACTAATAGAGTAATTTCTAATAATTTAATGGAGAATGTAAACCTCGTTTCCAATAATAATAAAGTCGGAAATGTGAAATGGAAAATTTTGAGTGAAAACTAAGATTTAAATCGAAATGGAATTAGTATAGAGAAGACAAAAATGAGATTTGAAAAATCTAAATGGTCAATAAAGACCCAAAATATCATGAAAAATAATAATTAATGGAATTGGATGGGAAAACCGGACCGATTTAGGGTGAATTAGATCTGAATCAGGTTGAATAGGAACGAACCAGAAGGAACAAATTCAAAGATTCATTTTTATAGATGGCTTAAAAACATCAATTTGAGAAATTAAAATCACCAATATACAGAAAATGAATTTAGAAAATTTTAAATTTTAGAAAATTTTAAATTTTAGAAAATTTTAAATTTTAGAAAACTGGTCGAATTGGGCCTGAACTGGTCAATTTTTTATTTCATGTCACTGAACCCGGTCTGACCAAATCGATGAGCTTTAAAACGCCAACTTTGGCTTATAAATGAGCTTGAATGGAGCTTCACCGAAAATTGGTTATAGAGAGAGAAAGCTTCGATTACTCACGGGTGAGGATGTCATGCCCCGACCTGGTTTGGTCAGATCCACGTGATCAACCCGCCACTCTCTCGGTTTATTAAGGGTTTTTCCCTTCTTTAAACCGTGAGGAGTAAGGCATCCTTTAAACATGTACTTTTCCTGGAATAACATTAATCAAAATTGCATGAAATTTAAACTTAATATTCCTATCATACAAGTGTCATTAACTGGAGGTCTTTGGGTAGGTTTTCCCTTGGTTACCTGAAAAAGGGTATAAGGGAGGGGGTGAGTTCAATGACTCAGTGAACGGGTGTTTAAAAACTTGACTTTTAGAAAAATAGTTTGAATTGTAGTGTGCCAAACTCCTTATTTTCTTTAAGATATTTCATCCTCAAAATCTTGGTATTCAAAACCATTATTCCTCATTAATCACAGTCGGTGTGTTTAACAATCAACACACGCCCTTCATCATGAAGGGATCACACATTCTCAGGGCAACATGTCCACTACACCCACTTGTGGCGTCAGAGCGACTTTACCGGCCACCTAGATAGAATCCTGTCCACTTCTACCTTGAGAATGAGTGGATGTACATGACATATGACCCTCAACCCCATAAAGAAACTCCGTGTCCGTATGAGGACAGATACCTCATCCCGACCCCACCCCGGTCCCATGTGCATGAAGCTAGATCGAGCTTCCTTGACTGCTGGCACAATAATCTGCCCTTATCTCCACCATGTCATCCAGTTGCCCCTAGGACACATCACTACCCCTCTTGGGCGTCTTGAAGGTCCTGTACCTCAGTGCATGCACAAAAAAAATAGTTTTCCTCATAAGCCATTTAATTTTTGGTGCCACTAGTCCAGCAGCCCCGACCCTCAACTTGACCTGTAGCTATTTGTCTCGACTCATCTGTTGACCTATCTTGTTATACCACCACCAATCCATCAAGTATGTCGGTCCTGTCTTGGTACCGTGGCCAAACACACATTCATTTAAAATTTTCATGGCTTAAACTCATGTTTGTTTACGAGCTTCTGCTCATGCCAACTAGCCTTCGGCCCACTGTACGAGATTTTTAAAAATCGAGCATATTAGCCACCAAGTTCCAAAACTGAGGTCTCCGACCTATCTAAGCTATTCGAGCTCCCGTCAAGAAGGTCTCCCAAAAAGTTTAAGTAGTGGCACACAGTCAGGGGAGAGCACTTCTGTCACGTCCTGACCCGGTTTGGTCGGATCCCCATGAACAACCTATCGCTCTCCTAGTTCAAGAGGGGTTTCTCCCCTTCTTTTACTTGAGAGGAGCCGGGCGTATTTTCGACCTTGTTTCCTGGAAAGACATATATCAAATAAAATGCAAGCTTAAGAGAGATTAAGCATACCTGACAGAGGGTAAGGCTCGATTCCTAGTCATTTTCTCTTTTCTTGAAAAGGGATAGAAAAGAGGGGTGAGTTTCTACAACTCAGTAAATGTTTTCAAGTTGGAGTGTGCTAGACTCCTTAATTCCTTTAAATTTTCTTTGCTTTAAAATCTCGATTTTCAAAACACATCATTCATCAACAAGGTCATCACATAATCGCAGGCCAGTATGTCCACTGAACCCACTTGTGGCATTAGAGTGACTTTATCAGCTATCTAGATAGAAGCATGTCCACTTCTACCCTGAGAATGAGTGGATGTTTGCGACATCCAACCCTGAATCTCGTAATAATTCCTTGTGTCTGTATGAGGACAGAGAGCTCATCCCAACCCCACCCCGGTCTCATGCGCTTTAAGCTACGTTGAGCTTCGCAAGGCCTCTTGGTACGACTAACTGCCCTTATATCCACTATGTCGTCCAAGGCCCTAGAACACATCACTACCCCTCTTGGGTGTCTTGAAGGTCCGTAAACACAGTGCATGCACAATCAGTATTTTCACATCATGCCTTGTAATCTGTGGTGCCACTGGTCCAATGACCCCGACCCTCAACTCAAGCTGTAGCTATTTTTCTTGACTAGTCCGAGGACCTATCATGTCGCACTGCCACTAGTTGACTGAGCATGTCGGTCCTGTCTTGGTACCATGGCCAAACAATTTAATTACTCAAGTTTTCATAGCATATAGTTCATGTTTGTTTATGAGCTTCTGCTTGTGCCAACTGGCCTAGGGCCCATTATTTGAGATTTTTAAAATTGGGCATAATAGCCCCCAAATTCCAAAACTGAGGCATCCAGCCTAACAGAGCTATTTGAGCTCCCGTCAATAAGGTCTCCCAAATTGTTTAAGTAGTGGCACACAGTCAGAGGAGAGCACTTCCGATAAAAATATAATTTCAATTGTCCATCATACTAACCAAGTATGAGAACATCTCCGCTCATAACCGATGAACGAGTTTTCCACTTCCTCCGAGTAAGTTTCATTATACCAACCTGGTATGATCTACTTACAACTGATAAATAGTTTTTTCGCATGATTTTTACATCCCTCCTCTCAATTGTGATGTTCAAAATACCACGTGATTTGCAATTAGGTCCCTAAAGTTATTTTTCTTTAACTTTAAGTCTCTAATGCCGGTTTTTCCTCAAATTGAGTTCCGAAACTATTAAAATTCACCTTGGGACCTCAATTTATTCAATTTCACAAAAAGGGGCTTAATTTCCCAAATTTCCAATTTGGTCCCCCAAATTTTCCAAAATTACCATTTTGCCCCTACTTTGCAAAAATGGTAAAATTCCTCCCAGAAATTCCAAAATTGCCCAATTGGTGCCCCAACATCTTTATCATGCCCAATTACTCCTCAATTTTATGAAATTGAATATTAGTCCCTCGAATTTTTGAAATTCCCAAATTTCCCCCAAATTCTACTTTCTAACTTAGCCGAATTTGATTTCATCAAATTGACCAATCAAATGAGATTAATTGTTGAAATTGAATTTAGATTGGAGTTTCTACACCTTCAAATAATTCAATTGCACTTTGAATTGCACGATTTGATGCTCGAATGAGCTCAAACGGAACTTCGTTGGAAAACTAGACTTAGAGAGAGAAAGCTTCGAAAGCTTACTGTCAAGGGTGCGGCGGTTCGAGCTTTCTATCTGAGTAGGTAGCTCTTGTCCTGAGGTTTCTCCTAGGATCAAGAATTGCATCAATTGATGCCAAATTGAGTGAGAATTTTATCATTAAAGTTCTGTCAATTCTCTCTCTAGCACCGATCAGAAATTACAGAGGGGAGACAAATTGGCTTACCTTTCTGCTCTAATTCAGTTGTAGGAGGGCTGTGAAGGTGTTGGAAGGGCTGTGAAGGTGTTGGGAGGGCTGTGAAGGTGTTGGGAGGGCTGTGAAGGTGTTGGGAGGGCTGTGAAGGTGTTAGGAGGGCTGTGAAGGTGTTGGGAGGGCTTGGTTTGGCCTGAGGAGGGCTTGAATTGGCTGTTTTCAGCTCGGCCGAAACAGGGTAGCTTCGATCCACCAGAGCTGCTTCACTGTTCTATCATGCTGGTGTCTTTCTAGCGACCCTCGAAGCAAATGGAGACTACCATTAGGTAGCTGACTTCTCCCCAATTCTAAAGAACTTGACCACATCCTCTTTGGCTCATAAAAGACCCTATATCAGAGCTCTGATTCGAGCTTTGCTAGAAATTGGAACACTTGAGAGAGAATAGAGTTTTCAAGTGTGAAGATGATGAATGATTAGGGGCTCTTTATATAGGAAGCTCGAGGACTTCTTGGCCGTTTGGTTGGCTCCTTAATGGTGGTCATTCATTGCCTGAAATTCCCTGGACGGAGACTTTTCAGCTTTGCTGGCACTGCGTAATTTTTCGGCGAGTGAATAGTGCTGTAATATGAAGGAAGAAGACAACAGTGTTCTGAACTGGACTAGACTGGTCCGAACTTGGTTCAAAGCTTAAACCAGCTGGTTTAGGCCCAATTCAACAAAATTTTTCAAAATTAAAAATTTCTAAAATCATCTAAATTCATTCTCTATCCAATGGTAGCATCAATTCTCCAATTTTAATTTTCTAAGCCACCTAGAAAAATGAATTTAGCATCTGGTTCAATAGTGGTTCAAACCGGTTCAATCTAATTTGGATCAAGTTCACTTGAACCGATTTGGTTTTCATCTCCAATTCATCATAAAGTTCTTTTTCATGACTTTTGTGTCTATTTAGGTCACTAAGAATCCATAAATTTCTAGGTTTGCCCTTTCTCTATCGGTTCTGGTTCATAAACTGGTTCAATCCTATTGGATCCAGTTCATCTGAACCGATCTGGTTTTTCTCTTCCAATTTTTTCTAAGGTTCTTTTCCAAGGTTTATGAACCCTTTTAGGGACACTCGGGAGTTGTAAATTCCCAAATTTGTCCGTTCTTCTATGATCTGATTTGTGAACCGGTTCGGTTTTTCACACTTGGTTTTACCAGTTCTTTTCCTAGTTTTTCTTAACTCCAAAGGGTGGGGTTTACAGTTCAAAAAATCTTGGAAAAGAACCTTAGAACAAATTGGAAGAGAAAAACTAGACCGGTTTAGGTGAACCAGATCTAAGCTAGATTGAACCGATTTATGAACCAAGTCGATTTATGAACCGGAACCGATAGAAAGAGGGTAAATCGGGAGATTTATGGATCTCAAGTGACATAAGGAGTCACAAAATTCATGAAAAAAGACTTTAGGATGAATTGGAGATGAAAACCAAACCGGTTCAGGTGAACCGGATCTGAACCAGATTGAACCAATATTAAACCGAATGCTAAATTCATTTTTTCTAGGATGCTTAGAAAATTAAAATCGGAGAATTGAGGCCACCATTGGATAGAGAATTAATTTAGATGAATTTAGAAAATTTTAATTTTAAAAAATTCAGTCAAATCGAGCATGAACCGGCCAATTTAAGCTTTGAACCTAGTTCGGACCGGTCCGGTCCAGTTCAGAACAGTGTTGTCTGCTTCCTTCAGATAAAAGCACTGTTCACTCATCGAAAAATCAAGCAGGGCTGTTGAAGCTGAAATTTCTCCGACTAGGGAGTTTGAAGCAATGAATTTCCGCCATTAAGGCTCCAATCGGATGACCAAGAAGTCTCCGAGCTTCCTATATAAAGAGCCCCTCCTCATTCATCCTCTCCACACCTGAAAACTCCATTCTCTCTCAACTGCTCCAATTTCCAGCGAAGCTTGAACTAGAGCTCCAACTTGTGAATTTTTTTGAGCCAAAGAAGGCACGATCAAGTTCTGTAGATTCGAGGAGAAGTCAACTAAACACATGTAGTCTCCATTTGCTCTGAGGGTGGACCGAAGCTGCCCTTTTTTGGATGAGCTAAAATTGACCAATTCGAGCACATCTTAAGCTAAATGAAGCCCTCCCAACACCTCCATATTCCTCCTACAACTGAATTAGAGCTGAAAGGTAAGACAATTTGGCTCGGCTTTGTAAATTCCGATCGGTGCTTGAGAGAGAACCGACAAAACTTCGATGACTAAATTCTCATTCAATTTGGCATCAATTGATGCAATTCTTGATCCTAGGAGTAATCTTAGGACAAGAGCTATCTACACAGATTGAAAGCTTGGATCGCCGCGCCCCCAATGGTATGCTTTCGAAGCTTTCTCTCTCTAAGTCCAATTTTCCGGCAAAGCTCCATTTGAGCTCATTTTGGCATCAAATTATGCGATTCAAAGTGCAATTGAATCATATGAAGGTGTAGGAACTCCAATCTAACTTTAATTTCAACAATTAAACTCATTTGATGAAATCAAATTAAACTGAGTTAGAAGGTTGAAATTAGAGGAAAATTGTGGAAAATTTGGAGATTTCAAAAATTTGATGAACTAAAGTGCAATTTCATAAAATTGTGGGCCAATTGGGCATGATAAAGATGTTGGAGGACCAAATGGGCAATTTTGGAATTTTTGGGGCAAAACTTGCCATTTTTGTAAAGTAGGGGCAAAATGGTAATTTTGGAAAAGTTGGGAACCAAATGGGAAATTTGGGAAACTTGAACCCCTTTATGTGATTTTGAATAAATTAAGGTGCAAAAGCGAATTTTAGAAATTTTGGGTCTAAATTTGAGGGGAAAATGACATTAGGGACCTAAAGTTAAAGAAAAATAAATTTAGTGACCTAATTGCAATAAATCAAAAAGTTTGAGTATTTCATCCATGCATGATGAATGAAGGTTATTAGGCCAAGGGATAATGAACATGGATGTTCATATCATGTAGGAACACGAAGTGTCGGGAAGGGCAGTAAGGACAAGCTCGCGTGAAGACAAAGAACCGGTCGAGAGGAATTCACTGCATTAACGGGTGAGTGGGATTTAATATCATACCCAGTTGGGATGATAAGCACCTCATAAATGAAAACTCACTATCAAGTGGTATTTTAACCACCACACCTGAGAGGAGTGATGTGGAAATTACATGGAAAAACTACTTAACGGTTGTAAGTAGAACATACCCGGTTGGTATGATGAAACTTTATGGAAGGAAGTAGAAAAGCGCTTATCGGTTAGAAGTGGAGATGTCCTCATACCCAGTTGGTGTGATGGACGGCTAAAAGTTCATTTTTTCGGAAGTGCTCTCCCCTGACTGTGTGCCACTGCTTAAACATTTTGGGAGACCTTCTTGATGGGAGCTCGAATAGCTCATATAGGCCGGAGGCCTCAATTTTGGAAACTTAGGGGCTAATATGCTTAATTTTGAAAATCCCGAACAATGGTCCCTACGCTAGTTGCACAAGCAAGAGCTCGTATAAAAACATGAATTTGAGCCATAAAACTTAAATGAATGAATTTATTGGCCATGGTACCAAGACAGGACCGACATACTCGATGGATTGGCAGTAGTGCGACATGACAGGTCGACGGACTAGTCGAGACAAATAGCTGCATGTGAAGTTGAGGATCGGGGCCGTTTGACTAGTGGCACCAAAGATTAAATGGCTTTTGAGGAAAACTTTGTTTGTGCATGCACTTGAGATTCAGGACCCTTAAGATGCCCAAGAGGGGTAGTGATGCATCCTAAGGGTTGCTGGATGACATGGTGGCGATAAGGGAAAAGAGAAGCTATCGGGTTTGTGTTTCTCATCATACCAGTTAGTCATGGAGTTTTGTGTTTGTACTACACGAAGTTTCTATGTTTGTACTCCATAGAGTTTCTGTGTTTGGACTTCATGAAGCTACTGTCTTTGGGGCTTCCTAAAGCTTCTGTGTTTGAGTTTCATGCGCACGGGACCAAGATATGATCTCTGTCCTCATATGGACACAGAGTTTTTTTTCACGGGATTGAGGGTTGGATGTCGTGTACATCCACTCATTCTTAGGGTAGAAGTGGACGTGCTTCTATCTAGCGGCTGACAATGTCATGCCCCAACCTAGTTTGGTTGGATCCCCATGATCAACCCGCCACCCTCCCGGTTTACTGGGGGTTTCCCCTTATTTATAAACCGTGAAGAGTAAGACATCCTTTAAACATGTACCTTTCATGGAATACATAAATCAAAACTACATAAAATTTTAAATAATTCATACCTATCTCACATGCGTATTAGTTGAAGGTCCTTTGGGGTAGGCTTTCCAGGATTTCTTGAAAGGAAGATAAGGGAGAGGGTGAGTACAATGACTTAGTGAATGGGTTTTTTAAAAAATAAGTTTTAGGAAAAATGTTGGTTTCGGAGTGTGCCAGAGTCCTCATTTTTCTTAAAAAAAAGCTTTCATTATCACCATTTCTCACAGGCGTATTAGTTGAAGGTCCTTTGGGGTAGGCTTTCCAGGATTTCTTGAAAGGAAGATAAGGGAAAGGGTGAGTACAATGACTTAGTGAATGGGTTTTTAAAAAATTAAGTTTTAGGAAAAATGTTGGTTTTGGAGTGTGCCAGAGTCCTCATTTTTCCTAAAAAAAACTTTCATTATCACCATTTCTTATTAATCACATTGTGTCATCACCCAACACACATCCTTCATCATGAAGGTCAATCACACAATCTCAGGCCAGTACGTCCACTAAATCCACTTGTGGCGTTGGAGTGACTTTGTCAGCCACCTATATAGAAGTACATCCACTTCTACCCTGAGAATGAGTGGATGTTCGTGACACCAGACCCTCAATCCTGTAACAATTATATGTGTTTGTATGAGGACAAAGACCTCATCCCATCACCAGCCCGACCTCGTGCGCTTGAAGTTGCGTCGAGCTTCACAAGGTCACCTGCTACAACTAACAACCCTTATATTCACCAGGTCATCTAGGGCCCTAGGATGCATCACTACCCCTCTTGAACATCTTGAAGGTCCCGTAATCACAATGCATGTACAATCTGTATTTTCACATCATGCCATATAATCTGTGGCGCCACTGGTCCAATGGCCCCGACCCTCAACTCATCTTGTAGCTTTTTGTCTTAACTAGTCTGGAGACCTGTCATGTCGCACTACTGCTAGTTGATTGAGTATGTCGGTCCTGTCTTGGTACCATGGCCAAACAATTCCATTATTTAAGTTTTCATGACATATAATTCATGTTCGTTTACGAGCTCCTGCTCGTGCCAACTGGCCTATGGCCCACTGTTTGAGATTTTCAAAATTGGGCACAATAGTCCCGAAGTTCCAAAATTGAGGCCTTCGACCTAATAGAGCTATTCAATCTCTCGTCAATAAGGTCACCGAAATCGTTTAAGCAATGGCACATAGTCAAGGGAGAGCACTTTTAACAAAAATATAGTTTTAACTATCAATCATACCAACAGAGTATGAGGATATCTCCACTCATAACAGATGAATGGGTTTTCCACTTCCTCCGAGAAAGTTTTATCATACCAACCGGGTATGATCTACTTATAACTAGTAAGTAGTTTTTCCGTGTCATTTTCATACCACTCCTGTAAGTTGTGATGTTGAAAATACCACTAAGTAGTGGGTATTCATTTCCGAGGTAATTATCATCCCAACCAGGTATGATATAAAAATCCCACTCACCTAATCGTGTAGTGAAATTCCACTAATTAGGATTTTGTCCCTTGTGAGCTTAACCTCAGCTGGCATTCCCAATGTCTCGTGTTCCTACACAAAATGAACATTGTTGTTCATTATCATCTGACTTTGTCACCTCATTCAGTATGAATAACTTAATTCACAACTTTTCCACTATTTGCAGATTGGCCCCTAATGTTATTTTTCCTTTTACTTTAGGCCCCAATTGCCAGTTTTTCACCAAATTTAGTCCCAAAACTTTTAGAATTACTCTCTTGAGACCTCAATATAATCGATTTCATAAAAAGGGGTTCAAGTTTCCCAAATTCCCAATTTGGCTATCAAAATTTCCAAAATTACAATTTTTCCCTTCACAAAAATGGCAAGTTTTACCCCAAAATTCTGAATTTTGTTCAGTTGGTCCTATAACACTCTTATCATGCCCAATTGACCTTCAATTTTGCAAAATTGTATTTTGGTCCCTTGAATTTTTGAAAACACCCAATTTCATCTTCCTAACACAATCGAATTTGATTTTATCAAATTGACCAATCAAACACTTCTAATTGTTGAAATTGAAGTTAAAATTGAGTTTTTACATCTTCATATGATTCAATAGCACTTTGAATCGTAAGTTTTGACGTCGGAACAAGCTCAAACGGAGCTTCATCAGAAAACAGAATGTAGAGAGAGAAATCTTCAATTGCTCACCGTTAGGGGCGCATCAGTCCTAGCTTTCGATTTGGGTAGATAGTTTGTGTCCTAAGGTTCCTTCTAGGATTAAGAATTACATCAATTGATGTCGAATTGGATTAGAATTCCTTCATCAAAATTCTGTCGGTTCTCTCTAGCATCGGTTGGAAATTGAAGAGGGGAGCTAAATTGGCTTACCTTTTAGTCCTAATTCGACCGTGAGAGGGCTTAGGAGGTGTTAGGAGAGCTTGGTTTGGCCTGGGGAGGGCTCAAATTTGGCCAATTTTAGCTCGGTTGATACAGGGCAGCTTCGATCCATTTGAGCTACTTCACTGTTCGATCACACCGACATTTATCTAGTGACCATCGGAGCAAATGGAGACTACAAGTGTGTAGCAGACTTCTCCTTGGTTATAAAGAAATCAACCATGCCTTCTTTGGCTCAGAAATGACCGTATATCGGAGCTCTAGTTTGAGATTTGCGAGGAAACTAAGAAGTCGAGAGAGAATGGAGTTTTTAGGTGTAGAGAGGATGAATGAGGAGGGGCTATTTATATAGGAAGCTCGAAGACTTCTTGGCCATCTTATCGACGCCTTAATGGCAGTCATTCATTGCTTGAAATTCACTGACAGGAGACTTTTCAGCTTCGCCGGCACTGCATGATTTTCTAGCGAGTGAATAGTGTTGTCATCTGAAGGAAGAAGACGACACTGTTCCTAACTGGACCTGACCGGTCCAAAACGGGTTCAAAGCTTAAACTGGCCGGTTCACCCCCTATTCAACAGAAATTTTAAAATCTAAAAATTTCTAAATTTATCTAAATTCATTTTCTATACAATGTCCTCAAATCTAAAATTTTATTTTTTTAAGCCACCTAGAAAAATGAATTTAGAATCTGGTTCAATAGTGGTTCAAACTGGTTCGAATCCGGTTCACCTGAACCGATTTGGTTTCTATGTCCAATTCATCTAAAGTCTTTTTTCTTGACTTTTGTGACTCATTAGGTCACTCGGGATCCTTAAATTTACCGGTTCGCTCTTTTTCTATCGGTTTCGGTTCGTGAATTGACTCGGTTCATAAACCGGTTCAATCTAGTTGGATTCGATTCATTTGAACCAGTCTAGTTTTTCTCTTCCAATTCGGCCTAAGGTTTTTTCCCATGACTTTATGAACCCTTTGGGTCACTCGAGAGTTGTAATTTCCCAAATTGCTCGTTCTCTGATGATTAGGTTTGTGAACCAGTTCGGTGTTTCTCACTCAATTTGACTATTTCTTTTCCCGTTTTTCCTTAGCTCAAATGGGCGGGGTTTACAACTCTCCCCTCATTTTAAGAGTTTTTTCCCCAAAACTAAATCAACATTTTTCATTCTAGAATAACCTTCCTAAATGTTAACTTGAACATGTTAATGCTTCGGTCATTCTTCCACTTAGACCACTTTAAATTATGCGCTTTAGAAAGTTCCGTTCCTTTACATTGTTTACTCCTTCCATGGAGTTTAGTATGTCTTCCCCGTGAGTTCAAAGGTATTTTCCCTAGGTTCACATCTTCCTTTGCTTAGGGAAAGATTCTTCCCCTTGAGGTTCTTACTCAAAATTTCCGGATTGGGAGATCCAAGATGCCCAATTGTTACCGTGTCTAGTTATTCTTTGCATAGTTGAAACACTTCTTCTGAGCATCGCGTACTTGTTCTTCATAGGGTTTGGAGTTATTAACCTTTGTCCTATTTTGACCCTTCCTTCATCCGTCATTTATTTCAATTTCGGTCAAAATTTTGTTGGACCTCATCATGCTTTTCAACTAGCTCTTCCTTACTTGAGTGACATTTTTCCTTGAAATTGTTCTGCTTACATGTCCCCTACAACATGACATATTCCAAAATCCGTCTTTGTCCATTAGATTTCTATAACACCTCTTTGAGTGTTGTTTGCAACTTATAACCTTTCAGTGATCATATAACTTCATCCCTCTTTTGTTTAGTAATATTCCTTTACTACCTTTACCATTATCCAATCAACTTACATAACTATGCTGATTTTTCTTACCTACTCGTCCTTTCCCAACTTCCTTATTGGGTCTTTCTAGTTCCAATCATTTGGGCATGAACCACAACTAGCCTTGATATCAGTGGTCATTAACTTTAGTCACTTCTTAACTGGGGAAATTTCCTCTCCATGATTTCTTAGATGTATTTTATTTTATTCCCCTTTTTATGGGCAGTCCTCCCCTTTCTTACTCGTGCATCATCTTTGATGATATCTTTCGACTTACCCATTGCTTGGGTTTAACTTACTCCTTGGATCCTCCTAATATGCTTCCATGGGTTCCTTTCGTCTTATTATGCATTTTATTTGCAATTTCTTCTCCTAATGCCTCATCACCTAGTTCCATTTCCTTTTTGTTGGGACATGTATCTCCTCCTAGGGTTTCCTTCCTTGGAAGGATTCTTACCCTTTCTATCTTGAAATTCCTTTTTCATTCATCTTTGAAGGCACCTAACTTTAAATGACATCCCTTGATGCCATTCTTTCATGCTTATCTTTACTTTTGGTACATCCTTCGTACTCTATCCTCGTTCTCACTCATACTCCAATACATGTCTATTTCTTTTTAAGCAGTGCTCACATCCTTTTGGTTTTGAAATCTCTTAATCATACTTCGAGAGGCTCATTTAACCATCTCATGGCTTTTGATTGTAACTCTAGTCTTGACCACTGATCTCTTTAAGGATTTCCTTCATCCATCTTTTCCAATGTTTTGGCCTTTTTACTTCTCTTTTCTTTGTCATGATTTAAATCAATGGTTCTCTTGAAGGCTAGTTCTTTAATTACCTCCTTCCTACTATTTTTCTTGTCCAATTGTCTGAGCAACTACATCACACATCCTTCATGCCCATTCTATTTGTCCTTTATAGAGTGTGGTCCTTACTACTTCCTAACCCTCCTTAGGGCATTGTTTATTCTCCTTGACGATCCCATTACTACTAGTTGCTTCTTTCTACTTTGTTCTCCTGGAATTGTTATTTGGCTCTTCTGCTCTTTCCAAACAGGTCACAATGAGCCATCACGATAAATCCTTACTTCGAGAAGTTCCTAAGTAAGGGTTGTTTCCTTGCACTCCACATTATGTCTATTCGCCCATCAATGATTTCTTCAAGGGTACATAGTTGTATGCATCCCTCTAGAGTTCCCTTTCATAGCGTATTTCTTCTCTTCTTCACTCTCACTATGTCATACCCTAGAGTTTCTGGAGGACGTTTTTCTGCGTTTGTCCCTTATGAGAGGGTTCTATGTATACTTTCCATGTACCTTACCTCTATTCTTGTGGCATCTTTCTCGGTTTGACCTTCTTAAGAAGAAGTTTAAATTTGGCATTCACCTCGCCATTTCTTGACCTCCCTTTGAACTGCTTACTTAACCTACTCCATGGTTTTGGTCTCCAGTCCTTCATATCTTTCATGATCTTTGAGGAGGTATTGCCCTAAATCTATGAGGTGTGGAACGGTACTTCTTTCCCTTACACCTATAACAGGTTATCTTGGTACTTGTCCTTAGTAGGGTTGGGCACTTCTTCACGTAATGTCCCCATTGTTCACACTTGTAATAGGTTATAACCTTGTGTGGACCGTTGTAGTTCCTTCTTTCCTTCGAGTATTGCAGGGCTTTTCTAGGGTTGCTGGTGGTTTGGTGCTTCGCCATCCTTAAGTCTGAACACCTTGATAGTTTTCTTGTTGAATATCTTTTGCTAAAGGGTCATGCTAAGAGTCCTCCTAGGTTTCTTAATTCCCTGATTCAACTTCCTTAACTGAAATAGAACTTTACCCTAGTTTCTATGGTAGTGTGGGTTTGTTTGGTTACTTTCTATGGGGCCATCTTCCTAGCAAGATCACATCATTGGGAGATAGGAATTTAAAAATTTTGAGTACTTCATTAATAGAGGAATACAAAATGTTGGGGTTTTAGCCCTATTACAAAAGTAGTCATAGGAAGCTATGATTTTCTTGGTAAGTATCCTCCTTGGTAAAATTATACATCCGTACTGGCATTACTGGCTTTATGCTTGGTTCCCTTTGTACACAGAACTATGACCCTAACATGCCTTGGCACCATACTCTTTGGTGGTACTGGATACTTCCACATTTGGTCCTTTGGGGCTTCTACTATGCCTCGGGCATTAAGAAGCTTCTAGCATTGTCTTCCTACAAGGATAGGGTGTTGAGTAGAGTCATTCCTAGTTTTCTTGGTTCCTCTCCTGGGAGCCATCTGAAAATTTTAAGATCAATCCTATTAGTTACTATATTTTCTAGTCTTGATTATATATTTGAGGAAACAGACTTTGATACCTCTCAAGTTGTCATGCCCCAACCCGGTTTGGTCGAATCCCTGTGATCAACCCGCCACCCTTCCCGTTTACTAGGGGTTTCTCCTTATTTATAAACCGTGAAGTGTAAGGCATCCTTTAAACTTGTACCTTTCCTGGAATATAAAAATCAAAACTGCATAAAATTTTAAACAATTCATACCTGTCTCACAGACATATTAGTTGAAGGTCCTTTGGGGTAGGCTTTCCGGGATTTCTTGAAAGGGAGATAAGGGAGAGGGTGAGTACAACAACTCAATAAATGGGTTTTAAAAAATTTAAGTTTTAGGAAAAATGTTGGATTTGGAGTGTGCCAGACTCCTTTTTTTCTTTAAAAACTTTCATTATCACCATTTCTTATTAATCACAGTATGTTATCACCCAACACACATCCTTCATCATGAAGGTCAATTACACAATTGCAGGCCAGTATGTCCACTGAACCCACTTGTGGCGTCTGAACGACTTTACCGGCCACCTAGATAGAAGTACGTCTACTTTTACCCTGAGAATGAGTGGATGTTTGCAACACTCGACCCTCAATCCTGTACCAATTCTCCATGTTCGTATGAGTACAGAGACGTCATCCCGTCCCCACCCCGGTCTCATGCGCTTGAAGTAGCGTCGAGCTTCGCAAGGTCACCTAGTAGGACTTACCGCCCTTATATCCACTAGGTTGTCCAGGGCCCTAGGACGCATCACTATCCCTCTTGGATGTCTTGAAGGTCCTGTAATTATAGTGCATGCACAATTAGTATTTTCACATCATGCCATATAATTTGTGGTGCCACTGGTCCAACGGCCCCGGCCCTCAACTCAACTTGCAACTATTTGTCTTGACTAGTCTGGAGACCAGTCATGTTGCACTACCGCTAGTTGACTGAGTATGTCAGTCCTGTCTTGGTACCATGGCCAAACAATTCAATTATTCAAGTTTTCATGGCATATAATTCATGTTTGTTTATGAGCTCCTGCTTGTGCCAATTGGCCTATGGCCCACTGTTCAAGATTTTCAAAATTGGGCATAATAACCCCCAAGTTCCAAAATCGAGGCCTCTGGCCTAACAGAACTATTCGAGCTTACGTCAAGAAGGTTTCCTAGATCATTTTAGTAGTGGAACACAGTTAGGGGAGAGCACTTCCGACAAAAATATATTTTCAACCATCCATCATACCAACTGAGTATGAGGATATCTCCACTTAAAACCGATAAACGAGTTTTCCACTTCCTTCGAGGAAGTTTCATCATATCAATTGGGTATGATCTACTTACAACCAGTAACAAGTTTTTCCGTGTCATTTTCACACCACTCCTCTAAGTTGTGATGTTTAATATACCATTAAGTAGTGAGTTTTCATTTCTGAGGTACTTATCATCCCAACCGGGTATGATATAAAAATCCCACTCACATGATCGTGCAGTGAAATTCCACTAAGTAGGTTTTCGTCCCTTGCGAGCTTAACCTCAGCTGGCGTTCCCAATGTCTTGTGTTCCTACACAAAATGAACATCATTGTTCATTATCATCTAACTTGGTCACGTCATTCAGTATGAATGACTTAATTCACAACTTTTCCAATATTTGCAAATGTGCCCCTAAAGTTATATTTCCTTTTACTTTAGGCCCCAATTGCCGGTTTTTCCCCAAAATTGAGTCCTGAAACTTTTAAAATTCCTTTTGGGACCTTAATTTACTCAATTTCATAAAAGGGGTTCAAGTTTCCCAAATTTCCAATTTGGCCCTCAAATTTTCCAAAATTACTATTTTGCCCTTCCTTTACAAAAATGGTAAGTTTTAACCCAAAAATTCTAAAATTTGCACAATTGGTCCTCTAACGCTCTTATTATGCCCAATTGAACTTCAATTTTACAAAATTGCATTTTGGTCCCTCAAATTTTAAAAAATCCCCATTTTTCCCCAATTTCAACTTTCTAACACAGTCGAATTTGATTTCATCAAATTGACCATTAAAATGCTTATAATTGTTGATTTTGAAGTTAAAATTGAGTTTTTACCTCTTTATACGATTTAATAGCACTTTGAAATGTAAGTTTTGACGTCGGAACGAGCTCAAACAAGCTTCGTGAGAGGGCGGAGGAGGTGGTGAGAGAGCTTGGTTTGGTCTGACGAGGGCTCGAATTGGCGATTTCAGCTCGACTGAAATAGGGCAGCTTCGGTCCACTACAGCTACTTCATTGTTTGATCACACTGGCATTTCTCCATTGACTCTTGGATCAAATGGAGACTATTGGCGTGCAACTGACTTCTCCCCAATTCTAAAGAACCAGACCACACCTTCTTTGGCTTAGAAATGACCCTATATCAGAGCTCTATTTTGAGCTTCGCCAAAAAATTAAGAAGTTGAGAGAGAATGAAGTTTTCAGGTGTGGAGAGGATGAATGAGGAGGGGCTCTTTATATAGGAAGGTCGGAGACTTCTTGGCCATCTAATTGGTGCCTTAATAGAGGTCATTCATTGCTTGAAACTCCCCGGCCAGAGACTTTTCTGCTTCACTAACGCTGCGTGATTTTCCGATGAGTGAACAGTGCTGTCATCTGAAGAAAGAAGACGACATTGTTCCTAACCAGACCGGACCTGTCTGAACCGGTTTAAAGATTAAACTGGTGGGTTCACCCCCAATTCGACTGAACTTTTCAAATCTAAAAATTTCTAAATTCATCTAAATTCATTTTCTATCCAATGGTGGCAAATCTAAAATTTGAATTTTTCAAAACAGCTAGAAAAATGAATTTAGAATCTGGTTCAATAGTGGTTCAAACCATTCCAAATCGGTTCAATCCAGTTCGGATCCGGTTCACCTAAACTGGTTTGGTTTCCATCTCCAATTCATCCTAAAGTCCTTTTTCTTGACTTTTGTGACTTTTTAGGTCACTCGGGATCCATAAATTTCCCAGTTTGCTCTTTCTCTATCGGTTCCGGTTCATGAATCGACTCGGTTCATATGAACTGGTCTGGTTTTTCTCTTCCAATTCGCCCTAAAGTTCTTTCCGAAGAATTTATGAACCCTTTGGGTTACTCGGGAGTTGTAATTTCCTAAATTGCCCGTTCTTTGATGATCGGGTTTGTGAACCGGTTCGGTGTTTCTCACTCAGTTTGACCGGTTCTTGTCCCAGTTTTCCTTAACTCAAAAGGGCAAGGTTTACAAGTAAAGTCGCTTCAACACCACATGTGGGTACAGTGGATGGGCTGGCCTGCGTATGTGTGTTCCCTTTATGATGAAGGGCGTGTGTTGGTTCATAAGCACACCGATTATGGTTGAGGAGTGAGTAATGGCTATGAAAACGAGATTTTGAGGATGAATTATTTTAAAAGAAAATAAGGAGTTTGGCACACTCCAATTCAAATATTTTCCCTAAAAGTTAAACTTTAAACACCCATTCACTGAGTTGTTGAACTTACCCCCTCCCTTATATCCCTTTTCTGGTAACCAAAGGTAACCTACCCAAAGACCTCCAGTTAATCACACCTGCAAGATGTGTATGTAAGTTAAAAAGTTTATGCAGTTTTGATTTATGTATTCTAGGAAAGGTACAAGTTTAAAGGACACCTTACTCCTCTTGGGTTATAGGAGGGGAAAACCCTTAGTAAATTGGGAGAGTGGTGGGTTGCTCATGGGGATTCGACCAAACTAGGTCGGGGCATAACAACTTGAGTGATATCAGAACCTATTTCCTCGAATACATTATCAAGACTAGAGAACATAGTAACTCATAGGAATAATTTTAAAATTTTCAGATGGCTCCCAAGAGAGGAACCAAGAGAACTAGGGACGTAGTCTCCGACACTGCCCAACTAACCCTCCCTATGGAAACTCCCCGAGGAGCCCAGACAACCCCAACTGGATTAAGCTCAGAACATCAGAGATTGTATGAAGAGTTCACCCGAGTGTTTGGATGGCCTAACCTCACTCCTAAGGTGGACACCAAACCTCAAGCTGAGCCTAAGGAAGTACAATCCCATCCCCTTCTACTAACGTTCCTCCTCTAGTGGACATTCCCAAATACCTTAAAACCCTCCGACAATTATGATGTAAACCATTCCTAGGAGAAAAGGATGCGGGGCTGCTATGGACTGTCTAGCTAGCATCAAGAAACTCATGGGGATAGTTAGGATTTCACAAAAGGATATGGTGATCCTGGCTGAGTTTTTCTTGGAAGCAAGTGCGAAGAGGTTGTGGGATAATGTCAGAAGCTTGCATGCCACCACCCCCACATGGGAGCAATTCGAGGAAAGATATACGGAGGAATATCTAGCTTCACATCTAATCAATGAGAAGAAACAAGACTTCCTCCAACTACGACAAGGGCTTAACTCTATCTCAGAGTATGAAACCAAGTTTAACAAGTTAAGACCCTTTGCCTCTGACCTAGCCGGACCTGCGGATGTTTGCCAACAATTTGTGGACGGTCTTAATATGGACATACGGAACCGAATGGGAGTACTAGGACACCCCAGAAATTTAGCTGCTATCATCAGCATGGGCCATGAATGTGAGCATATAGTACAGACGAGACACCGTCGGGTAGAACATACTAGTAGGTAAGAGGAAGGAGGCTAGGACAGTCGAGGAAGACAAAAGGAGCTAGGTGGACAGAAATGGAGAATAAGAATGGGGTTCTCTAAGATAATGGAAGGTTATCATACACAAAGGGAATCAAATACAGTTCCACCAAGGAGAAGCCCCTATTGTTATAAGTGCCAGAAAAACCATGAAGGACCATGCCGATTATGCTACAAATGTAGACAGCCTGGCCATTTTGTGAAGAACTGCCCAGCCCTCCAGGACAATACACAACAAAGTACCCACCTACCACTTCAAGGAAACCCAAGGGCACTAGACTGAGGGCAAGACATTACCACTACATCGAGGGTCCCAACTAGAGTATACAACCTCACCCAAGAAGAAACACGAGAAGACCCTAGTACCGTAGTTAGTACTTATCAAAATTCCCTTGAATGATGTATTCCACGTCTCGGTACTCCGGAAGTATTAGCCCGATCCTAGTCATGTGCTGGACTGACCCCTACCCGAGTTAGAAGAGAACCTGACCTATCAAGCGGAACTGGTGCAAATCATCGACCGGAGAGACAAAAACTTGAGGAACAAGAAGATTCCCATGTTCAAGGTTCTTTGGTGGAACAAACTAGTACAAGAGGAGACATGGAAAACCAAGAGAGTTATGATGGATGGGCACCCCTAATTGTTTGGGATGTAAATGTTTTGGGGACAAAACCCCTAAAAGGAGGGGAGAGTTATAAACACCGTTCCTTTAAAGATAAGAAAAATCAGGAAAAGAACCAGTCATTTCAAAAGAGAAAATCGAGCTGGTTAACGAACCATAACCGATAAAGAAAGGGTAAAGTGGAAAATTTGAAAATACCAAATGACTCAAAGAGTCACAAAATCATGGAAAGAAACCATGGAGCAAATTGGAAGAGGAAACCAGACCAGTTCAAGGTGAACTCGACATGAACCAGATTGAACCGGATTGATCCGATTTGAACCATACATGAATCGAATTCTAAATTCATTTTTCTTGGTGGCTTAAAATGTTCAAATTGGGAAATTGAAGCCACCATTACATAGAAAATGAATTTAGATTAATTTAGAAAACTTTAGATTTGAGAAAATCTGTCGAATCGGGCCTAAACCAACCGATTTTCACCATTGATCCCGATCGAACTGGTTCGGAACAGTGTTGTCTTCTTCCTTAGGATGATAACATTGTTCGTCGGTTCAGAAACTTTCCTTCTTCAATGAAGGGATATTTGCTCTAATCAAGGCATTTTTGGGTGAGGATAAGCTTGACCAAAATGGAAAGTGGTCGGGAAAAGGGTCCCCGAGCTCCTTATATAAAGAGCTTCTCTCCATTCATCCACCACACACCTCAAATAGCCATTCTCTCTCAACTGCTCCATTTTCTAGTGAAGCTCAAACTAGAGCTCTGACTTGGGCATTTTTTTTAGCCTCAGAAGGCAAGGTCAGGTCCTACAGATTTCGAGGGAAGTCAACTACCTGACAGCAACCTCCTTTCGACCCAAGGACCGTCGAAGAAGTGCTGATAGAATCAAACAGTGAAGCAACTCTGATGGACCGAAGTTGCCCTATTTTGTCCAAGCTGAATTCGGCCAAATTCAGACCTCATCTAGCCAAACCAATCCTCTTGGACACCTTCACGATCCTCATACAACCTCAATAGAGTTGAATGGTAAGCCAACTCGGCCCCCCTCCGTCATTGTCAATCGGTGTTAGAGAGAGAAAGTGTCGAATTTCACTGATAAAATTCACCCTCATTTGGACTTCAATTGTATCAATTCTTGATCCTAGAAGGAACCTCAAGACAAGAGCTACCTCCCCAGATTGATAGCTCGGGCCGCCGCACCTTTGATGGTAAGCTTACCAAGCTTTCTCTCGCTACTAATAGTTTTTCGACGTAGCTCCATTTGAGCTCATTTCATACCCAAATGTTACGGTTCAAAGCTCAAATGAGTCGTATAGAGGTGTAGGAACTGATCCATACCATCAATTGGAGTAATTAACCTCGATTGAATGGCCAATTTGAAGAAATCAAATTTGGTTAGTATAAAGGGGTAAAATTGGGGGAAATTATGGGCAAAATTGGGGATTTTGAAAAATGAGGTACCTCCATGCAATTTCTCAAAATTGAAGGCCAATTAGCAATGAGAAAGATGTTGGGGGACCAATTGGTCAATTTTTGAAATATTTGGGGCCAAATTACTATTTTTGGAAAGTAGGGGCAAAATTGTAATTTTTGAAAAATTGTAGACCAAATTAGAAATTTGGAAAACTTGAGCCCCTTACACAATTTTGAGTAAATTGAGGATCCAAAGGGAATATTGGAAACATTGGGACTCAATTTGGGGAAAAAGTTAGCATTAGGGACCTAAAGTTAAAAAAAATGAACTTTAGGGACCTAAGTGCAATAAACCAACAATTTTGGGCCAAGTCGCTCATACATGAGAAAATGATAGCTGTTATGCCAAACCTTAAGTGATAAGGATACCCAAATCATGTAGGGACACGAGAGACCAAAACACCAGCAAGGAAAAGATAGCGTGGATCTGGAAGCTAACTGAGGACGAACGCATCATAGTCACCGGGTGAGTAGGATTATTTCACATCATACCGGTTGGGATGATGAGCACTATTTTTAAATGGATAAGACCTACTTACCGGTTATAAGTAGAACATCATACCCGATCGGTATGATTAGTTTCCTTGAGAAAGGAGAAACCCGGCTATCAGTTGTACATGAAGATTTCATCACACTTGGTTGGTGTGATGAGTTAAAAGTGAATTTTGTCAGAAGTGTTCTCCCCTGATTGTGTGTTAATGCTTAAAATATTTGGGAGACCTTCTTGATGTGAGCTAGAATAGCTTAGATAGGCCAAGGGTCTCAATTTTTGAACTCGTGGGGATCAAAGTCCAGTTTTAGAAAACATGTGCAATGGGCCCATGGCTAGTGGGCACAGACAAAAGTTTGTAAACAAACTTGATTAAAAAGAGCAATGAAAATTTTTAATGAAATAGTTTGTGTGATTTTGCCATTGTATTGAGTCAGGACTGACAGTGCTCGATGGTCTGGCGGTAGTACATCAGGGCAAGTTCGACGGATTGGCCTAGACAAGGGTTAAGCATCAGGGTCGTTGGACCATTGGCACCAAAGAGAATGGCTAATATGTGAAAACTCTTGTTTGTGCATGCACTTATGGTACGAGACCATCAAGATGCTCTAGGGGATAGTGATGGGTCCCAAGGGCTATTGGACAACATGGGGGGCGATAAGGGCGATAAGGGCACTTTGTCGTGCCAGTCAGTCATGAAACTCTAGGAGCTTCTTGCGCATAAGACTAGGGTGGGGTCAGGATGAGAACTTCGTCGTCATACGGACACAAAGTGGCATTCGGGTTTGAGGGTCAGACATTTGGGACGTCCACTCAGACCTAGGGTAGAAGTGTATGGGATCTATCTTGGTGGATGGTAAATACGCTCCAATCCACAAGTGGGTGCAATGGAATGTGTGTACCCTTTTTGATGAAGGGCGTGTGTTTGTTTGCTAAACGCCTCTCGAGGCAAGGGAATGGGCTAAGAAAGCTAAACACACCTAATATGAAAATGGAAAATGTTTTGAAAACCAAAATTGAGGAAAATAATTTTTAAAGGAAATGACAACCTTGGCATGGTGTCGATAAACTAAAGCTATGTTGAAAACTCACTCCCAACACCCACTCACTGAGTTGTAGAACTCACCCACTCCCTTTTAACCCTTTCAAGTATCCGAGGAAAAACCAACCTTAAAAACCCTCTTGTATTGGAACTGTAAGACATGTATGCCTATTTTAAAATATCCAATTTTGTATAATGCTATTCCAAGAAAGATAGGAAAAAGGATGCCTTACTCATCACGATATAGAAAAGGGTGAAACCCTTCATGGACCAAAGGGAGTGGCGGGTTGCTCATGGAGATCCAACCAAACTGGGTCGAGGCTTGACAAGTTCTCTCATTATAAAGAAACATGGCTTGCATATATGTTCTTGTAGGGATGTGAGGTTTCCATGGAAGGGAAGGTCCTTAATGATGATCTAATACCCCTAGGTGTAACTAAAGTGGACCTCATGCTCGAGATAGATTGGCTATCCACCCACTAGGCCAGGATGGATTGCAAGAACAAAACTGTGATGCTTTGGGCTAGGAATGCCATGGAGGTGGTATTACAGGGAGAGAAAAGCCCGACTAAGTCGTATCTGATATCTTGTCTCAAGGCAGAGAGGATGATGTAGAAAGGGTGTGAAGTGTTCCAATCACAAATTGCAAGTATCAAGAAGGAAGGAACCACACCTAGTGACACTCTAGTGGTACGGGAAGAACTAGATGTATTTCCGAAGGACATGCCTGGATTGCCCCCAGATAGACAATTAATCTTCATGATCGATGTCATCAAGTGAGTAGTCCAATATTACAAGCACCATATCGGATGGCACCATTAGAACTCATGGAGTCAAAAGAACAACTCAAGGAGTTATTGGAAAAGGCATTCATAAGACCTAGCTACTCTCCTTGGGGTGTCCCAGTCCTCTTCGTGAACAAAAAAGATGGAAGCATGATGTTGTGTATCAACTTCTGTCAATTGAACCAAACAACGATAAAAAATGGTTATCCCCTTCCCATGATTGACAACCTATTCGATCAATTGATAGAGGCGTCACACTTGTCGAATATTGATCTCAGATCCGAGTATCACCAGTTGAAAGTTAAGGAGTAGGATATTCAAAAGACCAAATTTAGGACAAGATATGGGCATTATGAGTTCAGGGTCATGCCTTTCGGATTAATGAATGCCTCAACATCATTCATGGACTTAATGAATAAGATCTTCCAAACCTAACTTGATTAGTTTATAAGCGTATTCATCAATGACATCCTAGTGTACTCCTCGACAGAAGCAGACAACGAGGTACACCTATTACTAGTGTTGGATGTGCTATGGAAGGAACAACTATATGCCAAATTCTTTAATTGTGAATTTTGGCTAAGAGAAATGGTGTCATGGGGCATTTAGTATTAGAGAAAGGGATCCAAGTAGACCCCGCCAAGATAGAGGCAATATCCAATTGGGAAGCACCCAAAAACCCCACGGAGGTGAGAAGTTTTCTAGGGTTTTTAGGATAATACTGGAGATTCGTGGAGAATTTCTCCATAATAGCAGCCCCGATGACACAGTTAACATGAAAAGGTGCTAAGTATGTGTGGAGCCAAAAATGTGTAGTAGCATTTCAAGAGCCGAAGAAATGATTCACAATGACTGATGTAATAGCTCTTTCATATATGAACGGAGGAGAATACACCATGTACAATCATGCGTCGGGACATGGACTAGGATGCGTGCTGATGTAGTAAGGAATAGTAATCTCCTATGCATTAAGGCAACTGAAAAAGCACGAATTGAACTACACAACTCATGACTTGGAGTTGACATGCATTGTGTTCGCCCTCAAGATACGACAACATTACGTATATGGGGTAACATGCCTGATCTTCATAGATCACAAGAGCCTCAAATACATTAGCAATCAAAAGGAGCTCAATCTAAGGCAGCGATGAATGTTGGAGTTAATAAAAGACTATGAACTAATCATAGAGTACCACATAAGGAAGACAAATGTGGTAGCTAACACTTTAAGCTGAAAGTATGAGGTGAGCTTAGCTCACATAAGGTCTATGTACCTACCCATGCTAGAATAGTTGAAGTAGCTCTGCATCTCGCTAAACACAGAGGAGGGGACTTCATGTTTGGTGGCTAACCTAATAATTCGACCCACCCTGGTGGACCAAATCAAAGTCAAATAGAAAACAAACTCCAACTTGATGAGGTACATGTTTAGGATAATAGAGGACACCCCTACATATTTTTGCTTATGAGTAGATTAACTACTAGCCTATAAGGGTCGAGTGGTGATCACCGATAACCTTGAGCTTAGGAATGGCATACTCGAAGAGGCACACGACTCCATGTACATGATGCACCTTGACAACACTAAGATGTACATGACCTTAAAAGAAAGGTACTGGTGGTCAGACATGAAGAGAGAGATCATGGAGTATGTTGCCCAATGTCTTTTCTATCAGTAAATCAAGGTCGAGCATCAAAAGTCAGCATGACTTCTCCAACCACTCCCCATTCTCGAATGGAAATGGAAGAAGATCACTATTGACTTCATGATGGGATTACCCCTAGCGACCCGATGACATGACTCTATATGGGTCATAGTGAACTAACTCACCAAAGTCTCCCACTTCCTGCCCATGAAGCTGATTGACCTAGTAGAGAAGCTAGTCAGGTTATACATGTCACGGCCCGATTTGGTTTGGACGAAACTCTGTGACCAACCCGCCACTCTCCCGGACCTCAAGGAGGGGTTCCTCCCCTTAATTGAGAAGAGTCATATGTATTACCTGAATAACATTAAACAAAACTGGAAATCAAATTCGTACCTAATTCGGGTCTTGGCAAAGGAAGGTTTCCATGCAGTTTCTCTTTTCCTGAAAAATGTTTAGGGGAGGGGGTGAGTTCTACAACTTAGTGAGTGGAAAAAATCTTAGGAGTGTATTTAATTATGTGTCATCATATTTATAACATTTTACTTTCTGCCCCTTCTCGGGTTGGCTCACAATCACATGCCCATTCTATCATAGAGAGGGATCACACGATCGCAGAATAGTCCCCGACCGTTCCACTTATGAACCGGAGCGCCTTTACCATCAACCCTGATAGAGGTTAATAACCTCTACCCCGAGTTTGAGTGGACCTTGCTCGTTCAACCCTCAAACCAAAATCACACTTCATGTCTACTTTGTGGGATGAGACCTCTTTCCCCCTGCTGCCTCGATCTCAATGCATAGGAAGCTTCCAGAGCTTCTCAACATATTAGACGACAGATCGCCCTTATGTTCCCTAGGTTGTCCAGCAGCCCTTGGGACCACCATTACCTCATACCAGGTGTCCTAATGGCCCCGCATCACATTGCATGCACAATCAAGAGTCTTATTCATTTATAGCTATTATCTTTGGCACTCTAGCTCAAGGGTCTATTGGCTTGGCTTCGGCCCATGCGCCCTAGCCCAACAGGTTTGATGACCCGTCTTCGGCTTAGCAGCTATTTGATCCAACAAGCCCAACATTCCAACCTTGGCTCGGTGGGTATAACAAAACATTATCCATTATTAGGACTTTTAGGAGCTCATAACATGCACATTCTTAACGGGTCCATAACAAGCCCATCGACCATGGGCCTACTTGTATAATCGAGCCTAAATCGGGGAATTTGCTCAAAAATATTTTAAGTAGAGTCATCCAGTCAGAGGAGACAAATTTTGAGAAAACCCTTTTTGAGGCAAAGTCATTGTCCCTATCGAAACCGATGTTGTATATTTCCCACTTACCCGGTAACAGCTACGTGGTTATCCTAGTGAGACCTCACTTCATGGTGTGCTCCCTTGAACCAGTACTTAGGCAATCCACTCCTACATGGTATGAGTATCCATATAAGGAGAATTGGCATAAGAGGCCACAAACTTTCATGTATTTGCACATAGGTCCTCCCATTATGCCTTAATTTCATTTAGATCCCTTAAAGTTTGTAACTTCACAATTAGATCCCTAATCTTCCTTTAATCTCAATTAAGTCTCTAGGACTTCCAATTATCCCTCATGGGTCCTTAGTTTTCCCAAAATCACCAATTGGTCCTCAATTTTTCCACAATTGCCAATTGGTCCTTAAATTTGCAAAAGATCCCTAAATGGGTCTTTATATTTCAGTAAATTCCCAATTGGTCCCCTATTCCATCCAATTTTCCCAATTGGGAGTTAATTTCATGAAAATTGCCCAAATTTCCTTAAATTAAAATTCGACCCCCAATTTTTACAAAATCCCCAAAATGCCCAATTTTTTCAAAAATTACAATTTTGTCACTGAATCATCATTTCACTCAATTGATCATCAAAACTTGATTAATTGTCCCAATTAGTGATATGAAGCATCTTCCCTATGTCTCCCTCATCATTTTGAGCTTTCAAGCACTTCATTTGGCTTAGAAATGAGCTCAAACGAAGCATCGCCAGAAAACTAAGTCTAGAGAGAGAAAGCTTTGATATCTTACCGACAAGGGTCCGACGACTAGACCTCTTGCTTTCTCTGAATTGCCCTCCTCCTAGGGATCCTTCCTGGATCAAACCATGCCTCAATTAGTGGCATGAGCAGTGCAAATTTCTCAGTTTAAATTTTTGCAGAAACTTACTGTGAATAGTATTTTTCGGCAAAGGAGACTTATTGTCCCAACTCAATGAAGGTTGGGGGACCTCTTGGTGAGGTCTAGGGAGTTTGGTTTGGTTGGAATTGGTCCGGGGATGGCTCGAATTGAGCTCGAGATGGTGACTGGTCGAGGAGCGGAGACATTGTTCTAGCTTCCCCGCTCTTCTCTGGTGGTCCTCAGGCTGAAAGGAGGGTGCAACTGGGTAGAGGACTTCCTTCCGGTTCTACATACACCAAATGCAGCTTCAGTGGTTGAGAAAAGTCCCATTGTCAAAGCTCTGGTTTGCTGTTTGCTGGAAAATGGAGTACTTCACCTTCTTCGCTCATTTGTGGGATGCTAAGAACGAATGTAGGGGTGCTCTTTATATATGGAGCTCGACAACTAATAAGGCTACCAGCCAACATAGGACTTGACTACCGGCAATCATACCGGAGCTCTTCCCAAATCACCAGTGGAATCGCTCTCCCTCTCTCTCTCTCTTTCATTTCTATTAGTTAACTAAGGAAGAAGATGATGACATGGCGGGCATGCCATGTGGCACACTATGATTGGTTGTTTTTTCTAACGTGGCGTTCCAACTCAGCCATCGTGTCAACCATCGATCGGTTGACTAGACACGTGGCAGTCACCCATTGGTTGCTCATGTCGGCGTGGCAGGCTGACCGGTCATCCGTTGACCATTGACTAGACACATGACAACCTCCCACTACCTATCCATTTCTGCGTGGCTGCTGACTAGGCACCCACTGACCGTTGATCGGTTCGGTCTGTTGACTGGTTGGACTATTGACCGATTCGGTCTGTTGACCAATTGGACTATTAACCAGTCCGGTCTGATCGGGTTCGGTTACCCAAATTCAAAAATCGCCAGGTTCATGCTCAATTCGACCGGTTTTCTCAAAATTAAAAATTTCTAAATTTATCTAAATTCATTTTCTATCTAATGGTGGCTTCAATTTTCCAATTTGACATTTTTTAGCCACCTAAAAAATTGAATCATTGAACATGTCATGCCCTGACCCGGTTTGGTCGGATCCCCGTGAGCAACCTGCCACTTTAAACCGTGAGGAGTAATGCATCTCTTATACTTGTACCTTTCCTAGAATAACATTAATCAAAACTGAATAAATTAACCTTACATACCTATCTTGCAGGTTTAGCTAGTGGAATGTCTGTAGGTAGGTTTTTCCCTCGGTTACCTAAAAAGGGTAAATGGAGGGGGTGAGTTCGACAACTCAGTGAATGGGTGTTTGAAACATGAGTTTATATAAAATAGTTTGAATTGGAGTGTGCTAGACTCCTTATTTTCTTTAAAACCATTATTTCCTTGGATTCTCGATTATTCAAAACCAATTTCCCTCACAATCGGTGTGTTTAACAATCAACACACGCCCTTCATCATGAAGGGATCACACATTCGCAGGGTAGCCCATTCACTACACCCACTTGTGGCGTCGGAGAGACTTTACTGGCCACCTAGATAGAAGCCCGTCCACTTCTACCCTGAGAATGAGTGGATGTTCGTGACAACTAACCCTCAAACCCAAAAAGAAACTCTGTATTCATATAAGGACAAAGACCTCATCCTGACCCCACCCCGGTCTCATGCGCATGAAGCTATGTCGAGCTTCTTTGACTGTTGGCACGACAAACTGCCCTTATCTCCACCATGTCGTCTAGTAGCCCTTAGGACGCATCATTACCCCTCTTGGGTGTCTTAATGATCCCAAACCTCAAGTACATGCACAAACAAGGTTTTTCATATAAACCATTAAGCTTTGGTGCCACTGATCCAACGGTCCCGACTCTCAACTCGACACATAACTATTTGTCTAGACCGGTCTGTCAACCCGGTCTTGTCGCACTACTGCTAATCCATCGAGTATGTTAGTCCTGTCTTGGTACTATGGCCAAATCACATCATTCATTAAAATTTTTATGGCTTAACATCATGTTTGTTTACAAGCTCCTACTCTTGCCAACTAGCCTTGGAGCCACTATACGAGATTTTCAAAATCGGGCATTCTAGTATGGTTTATTTGAGCTCCTACTCCTATTCCAAAACTGAGGCCTCTGGTTTATTTGAGCTCTCGTCAAGGTCTCCCAAAAATTTTAAGCAGTGGCTCACAGTTAGGGGAGAACACTTTTGACAAAATAACTTTCACCCGTCTATCACACCCATTCATTGAGTTGTAGAAACTCACCCCTCTTTTATATCCCTTTTCAGGAATAAGGGAAATTGACTAAAGATAACAACAGGATCTACCCTCTGTTAGGTAAGCTTAATAGTTATTTTAAGCTCAATTTTTTATTGATTTATATTATTCCAAGGAACAAGGTTAAATTACGTCTGACCCCTCTTGAGTTTGAAAGGGGGAAACCCCTCTTAAATCAAATGGCCGGCAGGTTGATCACGGGGATCCAACCAAACCGGGTTGGGGCGTGACAAAAGGCCACCTAAAGAAGAAGACTATCCCCAAGATAGTCTAAATAGTTCCCTCACAAGAACTAGGAAACTCCTAGTAACAAGTCAACAAGACAAAAAGACTAGGATGGAAGTTCCAAGAGTCTACCTAGGAAGAGAGTCACCAGAAAGGATATACCCTAACCAAGGGTAGGAGGAAGAAGTGTAGTCATAAGGGGGTCCAGTATAAGAGAAGAGTTAAAGAATGGGGTGAATCTGGGAAGGTGGGAAAGGCAACATTAAAAGATGCAAGAAGAGTAGAGGAAGGCCTAAGGATCATAAGGGATTAAGAGAGTCCCCATACAAGAGTTAGGAAACCATGAGGAATTGTGTTGCCTCAAAGAAGAACCAATAGTATGAGAGATCACCAAGAGGAGAGATAAGAACCCCTCAAAAGGTGAACGCGAAAAACCTCTTCAAGCAACTCTAGGATAGGACATGGTAAGAGGGAAGAGAAAAAGAAAGGTGTTAGGAAAGAGAACTCTGGAGAAATGTATAAGTACCCTTGAAAGAATCCTTGATAGATAGAAGAACATAATGTAAAGTGCTAGGAACCCGCTGACAATCAAGAACTCCTCGAAGGAAAGATAAGGAACAAAAAGGGTGTAGAGGACGAGAAGGAATAAAGGGTGGATAATTATATCGATGTTAGAAAGATGTACTAAAAGAAAGAAGGAAAGGTCTACAAGGAGCATTAGGGAGGTTGAACACGGAAAAGCCCAGGATAGAAGTCCCTAAGGAAAAGGAACGAAGGTGGGAAGTGAGACCATGAGAAGAAAATTCCAAGCTAATGAACTAAAGAGTGGATCATAAGAGGCATAGCCCGAAATAAGAGAACCAAGAAGGAGCATAAGTAGGTATGGATGTCTCTCAATGATAGGTGCGATCTACTTTAGAAAAAGGAGAGTAGTCAAGTGGGAGACAACTAGAAATAACGAAATAATCATGGTAAATAGATGACGCCCTATGAAGGACCGGAAAATAGTAGGGACTACACCCTAGAAAGGACAACTGTTCCAAGACAAGCGGACTAGGAGAGGAGTGGGAATGAGCCAGTTAATGAACTGACCCTCGAGACTATCATAAATTTAAATTCCATCAAGGAAAGGAAGGGTCGAAAGGATAAAACATTGGAAAAAGAAGGATGAAGAAATCCTTGGAAAAATAAATAGCTGAGAACTAATCGATGACCGAACCTAAACCATAGAAAGGATTAAGTAAGCTCTTAGAAAGGGATGCAACAATCTCGAAAGGAAAACGATCGAGAACCCTTCACCAATAGGAATAAAAATAGTAGTGAATAACAAGTTGGAATAAAGACAAGGATAAGGGATGTGCTAGCAAAACTCCCCAAAATAAGGATAAGTCAGATAGGATGGCACCAAGGATGTCATGGGGTCAACTTAAAAAAAATAGATAGCCAAGATGATGAAGATAAGAGGAAATTCGGGCAAAAAAGAGGAAGAAGCCTACTAAGGAAAGGAGCTTAGAAGAGGCATACATATTCCAAAGGAGAAGTAATGAACCCAATGAAAGTGGGATAGAGGAGAAAAGTTTCAAAAAGAATGCAAGTTGGGAATAAAAGACCAGTTAAAAAGAAGTTTACCCAGAACCCAAGGAGTAAGTTAAAACTTAAGGAATGGGTAGAGAAGGAGATAGCCTCGAAAGATGCCGTATAAGTAAGAAAGGGGTGGATTTCCCATAATAAGGACATAAAGGAGGGAATAACTGAGAAATCTTTGGAGAAATAAGTCTCAAATTAAGAATGTGGATGATGAAAGGACCACAGACATCAAGACTTGTCATGGACTATGCTCACTTAATGGAGCCTAAAGGATGACGACTTGGCATAGTGTGAAATACACGAGATAAGATCTGAAAACCGAAAGTGCATTAGATAGGGGATAATGGATGAAAATGGAATCTTAAGAGAATGAAGGATATAAAAATGGGCACATGTCCCAAAAAGTGTCAGGAGATAAAGGAAAGAGACCTTCAAGGAATAAGTAGGAAGATTGAAGGTATAGCCTTAAAAGTAGAAGGCTTTATCCTGAAGGACATAGTAGAGGAAAGAAACCTTAAAAGGGAGATCTTCCGCAAAATAAGGAAACATTTCGTAGACTGGAAAAAGGGTCAACTCGGGTGAGAAATAGGGAATGATCATAAGTAAGCAAGAAAGGATGAAGGAAAGGAAAGCCTTGAGAAAAATATGCCGATGTAAATGAGGAAGGACATGAGTGAGAAAGGATCTCAATATGTCGGTATATTGGAAAACCAACGGTTGGAACTAGGGGAAAACCATAGGAAAGTTGGTAAAGAATAGGTAGATACAAGGAACCAACACAATTATGATATTAAGAAAATTAAAGGACAATTGGACGATATAGGAAGTAGTTGGAAAACACTACCGTGTAGTGGGAAGGAACAAAGCCCTACGACCACTGAACAAATGTAAAGGGCATAAATTGTTATCAAGGATATGCACTCTAGAGACCATACTAGGCAAGTATAATTCCAAAATAGATCATGTTGTAAGAAACATGTAGTGCCAATGGTTCTAAGAAAGGTGACTCAAGTAGGACTGAGTTCGATGGTCAAACCTAAGAAATGGAACCAGAATTATGCTAAACCAAAATGGAGGAATGAGCAAATAAGATAAGGAAGAAAGGATATCAAAACACACAGATTAAGGATGAAGAGTGAGAAAGGATGCTAAAATGAGAGCATCAACAATCTAGAGAATGAAGGGAAGGCAGGGACGATCGGATGTACATGGAACATCCAACCCAAATGACATGAATGAAAACCCTTAAGAAGAAAAGTCTTACCCTGAGTGAAGTAAGAAGGTGACCTAAGGAAATATGGATTTGGACATGACTAACATGATACACTTCGTAGAGTGAGTGGAAGATATAAATGAAGAAAGACTACTCAGGTACATGGCTAAGGGACAGGATGAAAGGAATAGCCAAAGAGATAAATACCAAGCAAATCTCAGAAGGACATTAAAGGAAGTCACTCCTAGTGCAAACAAGTGTTGACTTAGTTTTGAGGACAAAACCCCTAAAAGGAGGGGATAATTGTAAACCTCATCCCTTAAAAATAATAAAACCAAGGAAAGAACCGGTCAACTCAAGAGAGAAAATCAAACCGGTTCATGAACCTTAACCAATAGAGAAAGGGAAAATGGGAAATTGACAAACCCCAAGTGACTCAAAAAGTCATAAAAGTAATGAAAAAGCACCTTGGGACAAATTGGGAGAGAAAACCAGATCGGTTCAGGTGAACCGAACCTTAAACGGATTAAATCGGTTTCAATCGTTTTGAACCATCCTTGAACCGGTTGCTAAATTCATTTTTCTAGGTGGCTTAAAATATTCAAATTGGAGAATTGAAGCCACCATTAGATAGAGAATGAATTTAGAAAATTTTAATTTTGAGAAAATTGATTGAATCAGGCCTGAACTGGCCGGTTTAAGCATTGAACTAGGTTGGACTGGTCCAATCCAGTTCGGAACAGTGTCATCTTCTTCCTTCAAATGATAATACTATTCATTCAATATAGAAACAAATAACTTTGATCTGGCTATTTTAGGGCAAGGATAAGCTCGACCAGAAAGGAAAGTTGTCGAGTAGAGGCTCTGCTAGCTCCCTATACAAAGAGCGCCTTTCCATTCATCCTCTTCACACTTGAAATCTCCATTCTCTCTCAACTACTCCATTTTCTGGTGAAACTCGAACCAGAGCTCTCATATAAACATTTTTCTTAGCCTTAGAAGGCGAGGTTCAGTCCTACAGACTCTGGGGGAAGTCAGCGACCTGACAGCAACCTTCGTTCGACCTGAGGACCGCCGGAGAAGCGCCGACAGAATCAAATAGTGAAGAAGCTCCAAAGGACTAAAGCTGCCTTGTTTTGGCTAATTTGAGTTTAACCAAATTTAGCTCTCCTCCGACAAAACCAAGCCCTTCCGACACTCTCACGGCCCTCTTACGACTACAACAGAGCTGAAAGGTAAGCCAATTTTGTCTCCCTTTGTCATTTCCGATCGGGGCTAGAGAGAGAAACTACGAAACTTTACTAATAAAATTCTCCCTCGATTTGATGGCAATTGTAGAAATTCTTGATCCTAGAAGGTACCGTAGGAAGAGAGCCACCTTCCCTGATAGAGAGCTCGGATCGTCGCACCTCCGATGATAAGCTTCCGAAGCTTTCTCCCTCTACGCACAGTTTTCCGACGAAGCTCCATTTGAGCTCTTTTTGGCCTCAATCCAAGTGATTCAAAGCCCAATTGAATTGTATGAAAGTGTAGGAACTGATTTACACCTCCAATTGAAGAATTGTATGAAAGCCCAATTGAATTGTTTGGTGAGATGAAGTAAAAAAATACATTTTTGTCAGAAGTGTTCTCGTCTGACTGTGTGCCAATGCTTAAATTTTTTGGGAGACCTCTTTGACAGGAGCAGAACGGCTCAGATAGGCAAGAGGCCTTAGTTTTTTTGAACTTGTGCGGCTATATGCCCGATTTTAGAAAATCACGTGTAGTGGGCCCAAGGCCAATGGGCATGAGCATGAGCTCGTAAACAAACTTGAATTGAGAAAGTCATGAACTTTCTAATAAAATTGTTGTGTGTGATTTCACCATGGTACCAAGTTAGGACTGACGGTACTCGATGGATTGGCAGTAGTGTGTCAGGGCCAGGTCGACGGATCGGCCTAGACAAATAGCTGTAGGTCAGGTCGAGGGTCATGGACGTTGGACCAATGGCACCAAAGATAAATGTCTATGTGAAAACTATTGTTTTGTGCATGCACTTGAGGTACAGGACCATCAAGATGCCCAAGAGGGGTAGTGATGGGTCCTAAGGGCTACTGGACAACTTGTTGGAGATAAGGGCAGTATGTCCTGCCAGTTAGTCAGGAAGCCCGGAGTAGCTTCTTGCGCATGAGACCTAGGTGGGGTCGGGATGAGGTCTTTGTCCTCATACAGACACGGAGTGACATTCGGGTCAAAGGGTTGGATGTTGCGAACATCCACTCAGACCTGGGGTACAAGTGGACGGGCTTCTGTCTTGGTGGCCGATAAAGATGCTCCGAGCCACAAGTGGGTGTCGTGGAAGGGTTGCACTTGTGAATGTGTGTTCCCTTCCCGATGAAGTGCATGTGTTTTTTACAAAATACACCTAATGTGGAAATGAGGAAAAAGGTTTTGAAAACTGGAATATGAGGAAAACTTTCTTTCAAAGAAAACAACAACCTTGGCACAATTTAGTTAAAACTAATTATTTTGAAAATTCACTTCCAACCCCCACTCACTGAGTTGTAGAACTCATCTCCTCTTTTATATCTATTTTCAGGAGTAGGGAAATATGATGAAAGAAAACACCAAGATTTATCCTCTGCCAGGTAAGCTTAATGTTACTTTTAAGCTTGCATATTTATTAATTTATGTTATTCCAGGGAACAACATTTGAATTACGCCTGGCTCCTCTTGATTAAAAGAAGGAAGAAATCCCTCTTAAACCAAGGGAGCGGTGGGTTGATCACTGGGATCCAACTATATTGGGTAGGGGCATGATATCTTCCCACCACTAGGTTGATCTGTAACCCTACTTGGCTCCTCCACATTTCCAAAGTAGGTCACACTTTTCCATCCTGAGACATCCTATTTGTCGTCCACATTCGGGTTTGTCTTCTCTTGTGGAGGCGCTTCTTTCTTCGCTCCTAGATGGCTTGTAACTTTCCTTAATGAAAATTTTTCCCTTCATCTCTACTCTGCTCCGTTGGCGATCTTCTCAAGGTCCTACCTTCGGTCCTTCTTGCCTTTTGTGACCCTTCCTCATATAGACGGGGCACTCGTTCACATTATTATTTGAGGTACAGAGTTTTAGGAACTTAGAGTTTTTATTAGTTGAGTACAATACGTTGGGGTTTTATCCCTATTACAAAGAGGTGGTTATGAATTAGATTGGGAAGCTACTAGGTTCTTGATAAGCATCCTCCTTAGTGAGGTTATAAGCCCTAGCTGGCGCTCCGAGCATCAGGTTGGCTCTCTTCATACTCGGGGTAGTTACCTCAACAGGTCCTGACACCACATTCCTTGGTGGTACTGGACACTTCCCCACATAATATCATTTGGTCCTTTGTGACTTCTACTATACCTCGGGCATTGTAGAGCTTTTAGGGTCATCTTCCTACGGGAATAGGATTTTGGGCAGTGTCAATGACAGCAGTCCTAGTTTTCTTGCCCTTATTGCATCAAGGTCATCCAGTAGCCCTTGGAACTAACACTACCCCTCTTGGGCATCTTGATGGTCCCGTATCATAGTGCATGTACAAATAATTGTCTTAGAATTATTAGCCATTATCTTTGGTGCCAACGGCCCCGACACTCGACTTGGGCCATGTAGTTGTTTGCCTGATTGGTCCGTCGACTTGGTCTTGGTGCACTACCACTAGCCCATTGAGTCTTGTCGGTCCGGATTTGGTACCGTGGTGAGTCACATAAAATTAGCCAGTTAAGAGCGTTTTCATGGCTTTTATTATTATGATTGTCTACAGGCTCTAACCCATGTCCACTAGCCTTGGGCCCACTTCACAAGTTTTTCCAAAACTAGGCCTTATGCCCTATAAGTTCAAAAATCGAGTTCTTCGTCCTATTAGAGCTGTTCCAACTCTCATCAGAAAAAGTCTCCCAAAGTTTTTAAGCAATTACACACAGTCGGGGAAGATCATTTATGGAAAAATGGTTTAAAGCTTAAAATGCACTCATCATCCCAACTGAGCATGATATTGGAAAATCCCACTAATGGTGGTTTTTCAGTTAAAAAGTACTCATCACCACAACCAAGTATGATGTTTAAAAGGTCCCACTCATGGTGGCTTTCAATTTAGAAAATGTACTCATCACCCTAACCGGGTATTATGTTGGAAATTCCCATTCACCCGATGAACGTGACTTATTTGTCCCAATCGGACTTCCAATCCTTATCGTGCTCCCACGCATACGTTCTTGTCCAATATGTCCCTATAGGATTTAGACATGCTCATGAGGAAAGTTTTGGCATGAAAGGCCTCCTATTCCCATGTATTTGCAAATAAGCTCTTTATTTTTGCTTTATTGGAATTAGGTCCCTAAAGTTCATAATATTTGATTTTATGTTTTTAATACTCAATTATTTTCAATCAAGTCCCTAGGATTTCCAATATCCCTCTTTGGTCCTTAATTTTCAAAAATCACCAATTGGGACTCAACTTTTTCAAAATTTCCAATTGGTCCCTTAACTTTCCAAAATTACCGATTTGCCCCAATTTTTCCAAAAATGACCAATTGGTCCCGATTTTTCTAAAAATAACCAATTGGTCCTAATTTTTCTAAAAATGAACAATTGGCCCTCCACATTCCTCTACTTTGCCAATTGACCATCAATTTTAGAAAAATTGCACAAAGGTCCCTCAATCTTCAAAATCCCCAAAATTTCCCCAAATGTTTCTCTAATTCATCCTTTCCATTGACCCGAAGTTGATCACATCAAATTGACCCTTCAATTCATGTTAATTGTTCCCTATCATGGAGCTAATCGATTCCCTAACTTCCCTACGATTAGACCAAGCTTTGAATCACCATTTTTGGGTCTAAAACGAGCTTAAACCTAGCTTCGCTAGAAAACTACACGTAGAGAGAGAGAGAGAGAGAGAGCATCAAGAACTTACACGTTTACTTTAGGAGGTCGAGTGGAGGTTGGAGAGGCTAGAGGGAGACTTGGTTTGGCTGAAGAAGGTCTAAATTGGCTGAATTTGGACTAGGTAGAATAGGCCCGCCAGCACTTCTCTAGTGATCCTCAGGTCGAATGGAGGGCGCCGTTAGGTAGCTGACTTCCCCTAGAGTATGTAGGACTTGAATTTTCCTTCTGAGGTTGAAAGAAGTACCCAAGTTAGAGCTCTGGTTCGAGCTTCATCAAAAATTTGAGCACTTCTTCGTGGGAGGAGGATTGAGGTGTGAGGAGGTTAAATGAAGGGGAGCTCTTTATATAGGGACCTCGGGGACCCTCTACTTGCCATAATCGAAGGGAATAATCCCTCAATAGAAATGGAAGGTAAACTTTCCTTGATGAACAGTGTCATCGGATGAAGGAATATGACGACACTGTTTCGCACGTGCGAAGCTCGCATGTGTGGATCTGCCACGTGGCGGCGTGAGATTGGTTGGCTTAGTTGGCATGACATTCCTACTCAACTACCTCATAAATTGTTGACCGATTAACCAGACATGTGGCAGCCTCCCATTGGCTGTTCATGTTTACGTGGGTGCTAATCGGGCGTCTGCTAACCGTTGACCGAATACATGTCTCTCTCTGATTGGTTAGCGTTTCAAGATGTTGACTAAGCAGCTAACTGGGCATTCTTTGCCATTCATCGCACACTGATTAGTCGTGCATGCTGACTAGGCGCTGACCTAGCAGCGGTCCATTGACCGGCTGGACTGTTGATTGGTCCAGTTCGACCGGGTTCGGTGATTCGAAAATGAAAATTGGCTGGTTTAGGAGAAATTTGACCAATTTTCTAAAAATTAAAATTTCTAAATTAATTTAAATTCATTTTCTATCACATGGTGATCTCAATTTTCCAAATTGACATTTTTAAGCTACCTAGAAAAATGAATTATTGAATAGTTCAACCTAGTTCGATCTAGTTCAGGCTTAGTTCACCTTGAACCGGTCTAGTTTTCACATCTAATCTATTCCCTAGTTCTTCTTCTTGATTTTTAGGACTTCTTAGTTGCTTGGGATTTTCCAAATTCCCATTTTAACCCTTCATTATCATTTTTGGTTCATTTATCGCCTCGATTTTCTCATGAAAAGTATTTGTTATTTTCTCGGTTTTCCTTGGTTCGAGAGGATGGGTTTCACACTATCGGTACACCTTTTTGGCGAATACCTCACTATTGTACCCTTATTATCACTGGCATATGAGTGTCTATCTTTTCCAATGATTCTTGACCTATTCTTAGACCCTCAAGGTAATCTAGTCTCCATTTCCTATTTTATTCCATCATACTATGGGATGCCTTAATGACTTTTGGGCGCTTAGCTTGTTACGCTGACTCTACAGTCATCATATCACATTAACCTTGGTTAACCATACCCATGTTCAGGTTGGTTATTTGTGGACGTCCTTCGAGTTCTCACACCAAAGTGGGATATCCTCCACTGACTTTCTTGATGACTCAAGAATCCATTCCATTTTTAGAATGATACAAGTGTGAGATTTACACTTTGGTACCTCACCTTTCATTCACATACCATATCACTTGGGTAATTTATCCTTTACCTTATCTTCACCTTTTGACGAGTGTCTGGATATAGCTTAGCAAAAGGACACTTCTCACTATGTTCATCCTCCTTTTCAGTACATTTTTCCTAATTTTAGAGTCATTTTACTGGGTCACTTAGGCTAACGTGTTCACTTGATAATACATGAGTGTTTCATCATTCTATTACACAAAAAGAAAGATGCTAATATTCTTAGTTAAGCTTTCTATGATGTGCTTGCTATCGTACTTGGGTTGGCTCTAACTTTTCCTCGCATCACATTGTAGACTTTTAGGTAAGATCTCTAAGTCTAGGTGGAAGGAGCTTCAGATTTCCTTCTTTGTTGTACCACTACTTGATGCACGATTTGTCCTTGCTTGGAACCTTGAGGGTAGTAGGGCTCAAGCCATAGACGTCTCAACAGTAGTAGTTCAGCACCTGTCATATGGGCAGTTATGGGTGAAGTGCCCTATTTGTTCACACACATAACAAATTGTGCCCCAACAAGAACCTGGGTGAATCTTTTCGCACTTCAAACATTGTGGAACCTTGGTCCCCATATGGCCATTACTTCTTGTTCTCTTCGTGGGAGAATACCTCGTACTACCCATTGCTCGCATGGTCTCCCGATTGTACATTTCTGGAGTGGACAATATTATTCCACTCTCCGTTCTCTTTCCAACTCCTTCTATTGGGTCTTCGTTGGTTAGCAAGATGTGTTCACACTCGTGTATCACGTTAATGACTTTGCTAGATCTGAGTGTCGCCCTAGGCTCCCCACACAACATCGAATCTCTAGATATATCCTGGTTAGAAAGCTTTAACAAATATTAGTTGGAATAGCTAAATCTGGCGCAAACAACCAGAGGGCATTGAATTTGTTCTCGTATTCTGCCACTAATCCTAAACTCTGTCCTAACAGGAGGAACTCTTGCTTCTTTTCATTCACCAAGTATTCCTCTATAAACCTGGCCTCAAACTCGGTCTAGTGTGGTGGTGATGAGAACATGGCCCATAGGTTTAACCACCATTTGTCTGTGTTTTCTTCAAAGAATGATTCGACTATGGTTACCCTTGTTGTCTATGGCACTTTAACAATGTCCAATAGCCTCTTAGCATTCTTCAGTCAATCCATGGATTCAACTATATCTGTCACGCCCCGACCTGGTTTGGTCGAATCCCCGTGATCAACCCGCCACTCTTCCGGTTAATTAAAGGGTTTCCCCTTATTGTAAACTGTAACAAGTAAGGCGTCTTTTAACTTGCACCTTTTTCCTGGAATAGCATAATCAAAACTGCATGAAATTTAAAACTTTACATACCTGTCTTACAAGCATCTTAGTTGACAGTCTTTAAGGGAAGGCTTTCCGGTATTTCCTGAAAGGGATAAAAGGGAGGGGGTGAGTACGACTACTCAATGAATGGGTTTTTAAAAGCTTTTGACTTTTAAGAAAAATATTTATATGGAGTGTGCCAGACTCCTTTCTTTTCAAAAATCCATTCATTTAAAAATTTGGGTTTTTTCATTATTTCTTAGTTATCGGTGTGTCATCACCCAACACACATCCTTCATCATGAAGGTTACACACATTCGCAAGTCAGTATCACTACTGAACCCGCTAGTGGCTTCGTAGCGACTTTTCCTGCCACCCGGATAGAAGTACGACCACTTCTACCATGGGAATGAGTGGATGTATGCGACATCCGACCCACAATCCTGAAATCACTTCTTCGTGTCCGTATGAGGACAGAGACCTCATCATATCCCCACCCCGGTCTCATGCGCTTAGTCCTACTCCAGATTTTGCACAGACACCTGGAACGACGAACTGCCCTTATAGCCACCAGGTCGTCCAGTGCCCTTAGGATGCATCACTACCCCTCATGGGCATCTTGATGATCTCGTACTCATAGTGCATGCACAAACAATATTTTCTTATATTGCCATGTAATCTGTGGTGCCACTGGCCCAATGGCCCCGATTCTCAACTCAACCCGCAGCTGTTTATCTTGACTAGTCCGTCGACCTGTCATGTCGCACTACTGCTAGTTGACTGAGCATGGCGGTCCTATCTTGGTACCATGGCCAAACAATTCACTTATTAAGTTTTATGGCACATATATCATATTCGTTTACGAGCTCCAGCTTGTGCCAACTGGCCTTGGGCCCACTGTACGAGATTTTAAAAAAAACTAGGCATTCTAGGCTTCAAGTTCCAAAATCGAGGCCCCCAGCCTATAAGACCTATTCGAGCTCCCGTCAAGAAGGTCTCCCAAATAGTTTAAGCATTGGCACACAGTCAGGGAAGAACACTTCTAACAAAACAGGTTTTCACTGTCCATTATACCAACCGGTATAAGGACATCTCTGTTCATAACCGATGAACGGGTTTTCAACTTTCTTCGAGGAAGTCTCATCATACCAACCGGGTATGATCTACTTACAACCGGTAAGTAGTTTTTTTCGCATAATTTTCACGTCACTTTCTCTAAGTGGTGGTGATTAAAATACCACTAAACAGTGGGTTTTTATACCGAGGTACTTATCATCCCCTACCGGTTATGATATAAAATTTCCACTCACAACCAGTAAGTGGTTTTTATCTTTAAGTTGTGCTCATCATCCCAACCGGGTATGATGTTATTAAACCCACTCACCCGTTAATGCCTTGAATTCCACTAGACTGGTTCTTTGTATTCACGCGAGCTTGTCCCTGCTGGGCTTCCCGGTATTTCACGTTCCTACACGATATGAACATTTTGGTTCATTATACTTCAGCCTAATCGCCTTCATTCATTCCAAATGAATGAGAAAGTTAAACTTTCATTTATTTGCAATTAGGTCCCTAAAGTTATTTCTCTTTAACTTTAAGTCCCAAATGCCGGTTTTTCCTCAAATTGAGTCCCGAAACTTCTAAAATTTATCATAGGACCTCAATTTGTTCCATTTCACAAAAAGGGGTTTAATTTTCCAAATTTCCAATTTGGTCCCCCAACTTTTCCAAAATTACCATTTTCCAAAAAAATGGTAAATTTTTCCCCAAAAATTTTAAAATTCCTCAATTGGTCCTCCAACATTATTTTCATGCCCAATTGACCCTCAATTTCATAAAATTTCATTTTGGTCCTTTGAATTTAAAAAATCCCCAATTTTTCCCCAATTCCAACTTCTTAACGCAGTCGAATTTGATTTCATCAAATTGACCCATCAAACGTTTCCAATTGTTGAAATTGAAGTTGAAATTGAGTTTTTACATGTTCATACGATTCTTCAGAAATGTGAATCGCAAGTTTTAATGTCGGGACGAGCTCAAACGGAGCTTCACCGGAAAATGAACTATAGAGAGAGAAAGCTTCGATTACTCACCGGTGAAGGCACGACAGTTCGAGCTTTTGATCTAGACAGATAGCTCTCATCCTGAGGTTCATCCTAGAATCAAGAATCGCATCAATTGATGTGGAATTGGATTAGAATTTCTTCATTGAAATTCGATCGACTCTCTCTCTAGCACCAATCGAAAATTATAAAGGGGAGCCGAATTAGCTTACCTTTCGGTCCTAATTCGGCCGTGGAAAGGCTGAGGAAGTGTTGGGAGGTCTTGGATTGGCCTGTGCAGGGCTTGAAATGGCTGATTTCAGCTTGGCCGAAAAAGGGCAGCTTCGGTCCGCCAGAACTGTTTCACTATTCTATCACGCTGGCACTTCTCCAACGATTCTTGGATTGACTGGAGTTTGCTATCAGATAGCTGTCTTCTCCCTGGTTCTAAAGTGCTTGACCTTTGTTCAAGTCGAAGCTCTAGTTCGAGCTTTACTGGGAAATGGAGCAGTAGTGAGAGAGAGAGAGAAGTGTTCAGGTGTGAGGAGAATGAAATGGCGATTATCTATTTATATAGGCATAAAAACCCGTGTATTAAATGGGTGAGATTTATTACTAGTATTAATATTGTCATAAATTATTGGTATTAATTCCAATAATTTAATTTTGTTATTAAATTATTTGTATTAATTCTAATAATTTAATTTAGGTATTAAATTATTGGAATTAATTACAATAATTAAATATATATTAATTTATGGCTATTTATGATAAGTTTCGCATAAAAAGTTTTTGACCGAAATTTCGGGTTAATTACACTACTCTCAGGCAAGAACGCTTAATTTTGAAGTTCTTATGGAATCTAGTTCACCTGAACCAATTTGGTTTTTGTCTTCTAGTTTATCTTAAGTTTCTTTTCCAAGGTTTAATGAACCCTTTGGATCACCCGAAAGTTGTAAATTTCCATATTGCTTATTCCCAAATGTAAATCGGCTTGGTTTTCTTATTTGGTTTGACTGGTTCTTTTCCCGGTTTTCCTTAACTCAAATGTGCGGGGTTTACAACTCTCCCCTCCTTTTAGGAGTTTTGTCCCCAAAACTTAGTTAACATCCTTGCATGAGCAATCATTTCCTTTGATGCCCCTTTGGTGTTTGCTTAACATGCAAAGTCTTCTCTTGTTCTTTTAATTAGTCCTTTTTACATCCTTCACTTAAGGAATTTCTTTTTCTTTATTTTATTTACTCCCTCCATGGAGTTTATCATAACGAGACATACCTTACTTCAGGGTATATTCTTAGATTTATATCTTTCTTTGCTTAGAGCACATTCTTCCCTTTGAGGTTCTGTACGCCAGATTGGAAATTCCAAGATACCTAACCAGTCCCGTGTCTAGTTAACCCCTTGGTCGTTGAAACCTTTAGCTCAATGTTCTTTCGGGCGTTACGTACTGGTTGCCACGATTTTCTTTATTCTCACTTTTTCATCCCATTTTGACCCTTCCTCCATTCGTTGTCTATTATAACTTCAGTCCAAATTTTTATATTCGACCTCGTCATGCTTATTAGCCGACTTTTCCTTACTTTGATTCATATTCTCCTCAGGATTGTTGGGCTTACATACCCCTTACAGCATGGCATTTTCTAGTACCTGTCTTTGTCCATTAGATTTCTAGAACATCTCCTTGAGGGTCTCTCTTAGCTTTTTTTTTTTTACCTTTCAGGGATCATATAACTTCATCCCTCTTTTCTTTTGATAGCATTCCTCAACTATCCTTTTTACTGTTATCCTCTCATCCATCATGTCTTTGAAGTTATGTCTCACATAACCGCATGGATTTCTCTTACCTACTCATCCTTTCTAAACATTTTTATTGGGTCCTTTCAATTCCAATTGTTGGGTTTCCTGATGATTATTGACATACAAGGATTTTTTTTCCTTCTTATGTCTTTTCTTTTCTTTAGTGACATCCCTTATTCAATGACTTCCTTTTTCCTTAATCCACTTTTACTTGCTCATAAATCACTTCATGATTCTTCATTCTACAATAATTGCTTTCGATCTATGTGTCGATTACTTTGCTTGGGAAGGTTCACTCCATCTAGTTTTGTTCATTATCTTTGGCTATCCGCCGTTACTTGTTTTCCTCTTTCTACATGGTTCTCCTATTCTCTCCAAACAGGTCATAATGGACCATTACAATACTTACTTCCTTGGAAAACATTTCCTAAATAAGGGTTGGTTCCATTTCCTCTTAATCAGGATACACATGTCTTTCCGGGGCTTCCTTCCTTGGTAGGATTCTTTGCCTTTCCCCTGACATTCTTTTCTTACATTTGCTCTAGGGGATTTCTACCCTTAAATGACATCCCTTGATGTCGTCTTCTCCTATTTACCTTTACTCCTCAAATCTTTTAGGCACATCTTTTATGCTCTATTTGCGTCCTTATTCGTACCTAGTACCTATCTATTTCTTTAGGGAGCGTACAAATCTTCCTTGTTTCAGGATCATTGTGGGAGAGGCTTGCCTATTCCTTTCTTGGCTTGAGTTTAGTCGTTAATTGGCCCTTGGTCCTTTTAAGGATTTCTTGTATTCTTCTTTTCCCGAGTATTTGACCTTTCTACCTGTCTCTTCTTTGTCGGAACTTACATTATGGCTTTCCCGAGTATTTGTTCGTTAACTGCTTTGCCTCCACCATTTGTTTGGTTTAAGTTTCTTAGCAGCTATTTCTCGAGTCCTCCTATCCTTAACATCCATCTCACTGACCTTTTTAGGGTGTAGTCCCTTCTACTTCCCGGTCTTCCTTAGGGTGTCATTTGTTCCCTCTAACTATCTTGTTGTAACAACTTGCTTTCTCTTGCCCTGTCGGTCCAAACTTCCTATTTGACATAGTTGCTTTTTCCAAGGTGATTTATTCCTATAATCCCAATACGTCCTGTTTGTCATCAAATGTTCATCTTGTCTTCTCTTGTGGATGCACTCCTTTCTTTGCTCCTAAATGGTTTGGATTTTCTTCTTAAAGGGGGAATTCTCTTAAGCTATCCTTTGTTCCGTTTGTGGTTTTATTGAGGTCCTACCTTTACCCCTTTTTTTCCTTCTTACCACTTTGCTAAGATTTTGAAGAGTTTCCTCTTATTTGTCGTTGCAAATGGAGTCGCGTTTCTTGGGATGGTATCCTTTAGGATTTCCTATAGTTGTGGGGTGTTTATTCTTGGAAAATATTGTCCTGACTCCTAGCGATGTGGGACAGTTTTTCACTTCGTGTCTTATTCCCCTCTAGGTTAACTTGATTCCTGTCCTTTATAGGGTTGGGCACTTCTCCACGCAGTGTCCCTATCATTCATGCTTGTAATTACATGGACATAAGTGGTTCCTCCTGGCGTTTTCTTGGAAATTGTTAGTTTTAGTGCTCCTTCATCCTTAAGTCTGGATACCGTGAGAGTTTTTTTTTTCATTTTGGAGTCTTCCTTGAAGATCACATCATTTGAGGAACAGGGTTTTTAGGAATTTAGAGTACTTCATTAATAGAGTAGTACAATATGTTGGAGATTTTGGCCCTATTACAGAAAATGGTCACCAAATAACTAGGGAGCTACGAGATTCTTGATAAGCATCCTCCTATGTAAGGTTATATGCCCCATTTTATGGCTTCACGCTTGGCTTCCTTTATACTTAGAGTTGTGACCTCAATAGGTCCTGTCACCATTCTCTGTGATACTTTCTCATTTGCTCTTTTGAGATTCCTACCATGCTTTAGGCATTTGGGAAGCTTCTAGGGTTGTCTTCCTACGAAGATAAGGTGTTGAGTAAAGCCATTCCAAGTTTTCTTGATTCCTCTCCTGAGAGCCATCTGAAAATATTAGGATAAATCCTATTAGTTACTATATTTTCTAGTCTTTATTATGTATTCGAGGAAACAGGCTCCGATACCACTCTAGTTGTCACGCCCTAACCTGGTTTGGTCGGAACCACGTGATCAACCCGCCACTCTCCCGGTTAATTAAAGGGTTTCCCCTTATTGTAAACCGTAACGAGTAAGACGTCTTTTAACCTGCACCTTTTTCCTAGAATAGCATAATCAAAATTGCATTAAATTTAAAACTTTACATACCTGTCTTATAGGCATCTTAGTTGACGGTCTTTAAGGGGAGGCTTTCCGGGATTTCCTGAAAGGGATATAAGGGAGGGGGTGAGTACGACCACTCAGTTAATGGGTTTTTAAAAGCTTTTGACTTTTAAGAAAAATATTTATATGGAGTGTGCCAGACTCCTTTCTTTTCAAAAATCCATTCATTTAAAATTTTGGGTTTTTCAATTATTTCTTAGTTACCGGTATGTCATCACCCAACACACATCCTTCATCATGAAGGTTACACACATTCGCAAGTTAGTATCACTACTGAACCCGCTAGTGGCTTCGGAGCGACTTTTCCTGCCACCCGGATAGAAGTACGACCACTTCTACCTTGGGAATGAGTGGATGTATGCGACATCCGACCCACAATCCAAAAATCACTTCTTCATGTCCGTATGAGGACAAAGACCTCATCCTATCCCCACCCCGGTCTCATGCGCTTAGTGCTACTCCAGATTTCGCACAGACACCTAGAACAACAAACTGCCCTTATAACCACCAGGTCGTCCAGTGCCCTTAGGATGCATTACTACCCCTCATGGGCGTCTTGATGATCTCATACTCACAGTGCATGCACAAACAATATTTTCTTATATTTCCATGTAATATGTGGTGCCATTGGCCCAACGGCCCCGACTCTCAACTCAACCCGCAGTTGTTTGTCTTGACTAATCCGTCGACCTGTCATGTCGCACTACTGCTAGTTGACTGAGCATGCCGGTCCTATCTTGGTACCATGGCCAAACAATTCACTTATTAAGTTTTATGGCACATATCATATTCGTTTACAAGCTCCTGCTTGTGCCAACTGGCCTTGGGCCCACTATACGAGATTTTAAAAAAAACTGGGCATTCTAGGCCTCAAGTTCCAAAATCGAGGCCCCCAGCCTATAAGACCTATTCGAGCTCCCGTCAAGAAGGTCTCCCAAATAGTTTAAGCATTGGCACACAGTCAGGGAAGAACACTTCTGACAAAATAGGTTTTCACTGTCCATTATACCAACCGGTATAAGGACATCTCCGTTCATAACTGATGAACGGGTTTTCAACTTCCTTCGAGGAAGTCTCATCATACCAACTAGGTATGATCTACTTACAACCGGTTAGTTTTTTTCGCATAATTTTCACATCACTTTCTCTAAGTGGTGATGATTAAAATACCACTAAATAGTGGATTTTTATACTGAGGTACTTATCATCCCCTACCGGGTATGATATAAAATTTCCACTCACAACCGGTAAGTAGTTTTTATCTTTAAGTTGTGCTCATCATCCCAACCGGGTATGATGTTAGTAAACCCACTCACCCGTTAATGCCGTGAATTCCACTATACTGGTTCTTTGTATTCACGCGAGCTTGTCCTTGCTGGCGTTCCCGGTATTTCGCGTTCCTACACGATATGAACATTTTGGTTCATTATCCTTCGGCCTAATCACCTTCATTCATTCCAAATGAATGAGAAAGTCAAACTTTCATTTATTTGCAATTAGGTCCCTAAAGTTATTTCTCTTTAACTTTAAGTCCCAAATGCTAGTTTTTTCTCAAATTGAGTCCCGAAACTTCTAAAATTTATCATAGGACCTCAATTTATTCCATTTCACAAAAAGGATTTAATTTTCCAAATTTCCAATTTGGTCCCCCAACTTTTCCAAAATTACCATTTTGCCCTTCCTATACAAAAACTGGTAAATTTTGCCCCAAAAATTTTAAAATTCCTCAATTGGCCCTCCAACATTATTTTCATGCCCAATTGACCCTCAATTTCATAAAATTTCATTTTGGTCTAATGAATTTCGAAAATCCCCAATTTTTCCCAAATTCCAACTTCTTAACACAACCGAATTTTATTTCATCAAATTTACCCATCAAACATTTCCAATTGTTGAAATTGAAGTTAAAATTGAGTTTCTACATGTTCATACGATTATTCAAAAATGTGAATCGCAAGTTTTAATGCCGGGACGAGCTCAAACGGAGCTTCGCCGGAAAATGAACTATAGAGAGAGAAAGCTTCGATTACTCGCCGGTGAAGGCACGACGGTTCAAGCTTTCAATCTGGACAGATAGCTCTCATCCTGAGGTTCATCCTAGAATCAAGAATCGCATCAATGATGCGAAATTGGATTAGAATTTCATCATTGAAATTTGGTCGACTCTCTCTCTAGCACCAATCGAAAATTATAAAGGGAAGCCGAATTAGCTTACCTTTCGGTCCTAATTCGGCCGTGGAAAGGCTGAGGAAGTGTTGGGAGGGCTTGGATTGGCTTGAGCAGGGCTTGAAATGGCTGATTTCAGCTTGGCCAAAATAGGGCAGCTTCGGTCCGTCGGAGCTGCTTCACTATTCTATCACTCCGGCACTTCTCCAATGATTCTCGGATTGACTGGAGTTTGCTATCAGATAGCTGTCTTCTCTCCGGTTCTAAAGAGCCCGACCTTTGTTCAAGTCGAAGCTCTGGTTCGAGCTTTAAATTATTTGTATTAATTCTAATAATTTAATTTAGGTATTAAATTATTGGTATTAATTACAATAATTAAATATATATTAATTTATGGCTATTTATGATAAGTCGTACAGTTCGCATAAAAATTTTTTGACCGAAATTTCGGGTTACTAAAAATCATACTTCCCAGGAGGTCACCCATCCTCACACTACTCTCAGGCAAGCATGCTTAATTTTGAAGTTCTTATGGAATCTAGTTCACCTGAACCAATTTGGTTTTTGTCTTTTAGTTTATCTTAAGTTTCTTTTCCAAGGTTTAATGAACCCTTTGGATCACCCGAAAGTTGTAAATTTCCATATTGCTTATTCCCAAATGTAAACCGGCTTGGTTTTCTTATTCGGTTTGACCGGTTCTTTTCCTGGTTTTCCTTAACTCAAATGTGCGGGGTTTACAATATCATTTTTACCGCAAAGGTCTTGCATCCCAATTGCCTTAGAACCTTTATGTTCTTGGGAATGCCAAAGTCATGAACATTCCGATCTTGGGGTGGTGCCACTTGGTGCACTCTCATCTCCGGAAGTTCAACCGGTGTTGATAACCCAATCAATCCATGGTTCATTCTAATATGCTTTATGATATCCCTATAGGCTTGATCATACTCTAGAGTCATGTCATTTGCATGGGAGTATCGGAATGAATTTCCCTTTCCTCATTTCTTAATTATCCATGATATGGTTATTCTACCATTTCATTGACATGGACCATCGAGATTTTCCGCGTATGCGTGAATGAGACAATCCTTAGCCTTCTTGTTATCTAAAAAAAGTATGTTACTCATTAGAACTCGTTGTACTTACTTCCTTATCCTTTCATAAGTTACATATTACTTATAGTTTTTTAAAGTACACGTATTTCTTATCCAAGCCCTCCCCTTAATTGGCTCGAGTACAATGGTGGCCATGGCCTCACCATGTTACAACACAAAATGAATAGAAAGTTCAATTCTACGCTTAGAAGGTTCATAGTAGGTCTCCTATAAAAAATGTACATTTAAACCATTCTTAACTCCCTTAGTATCAGGGTTTTAAGAGGTTTCCGCTGCACTAGAGGTATCTGAACTCCGAGCACATCAATGGAATCTTATTTATGATTCTTGTGGTGATCGGCGCCTCCTACGGTTCGACCTACCCATCATACTCGCTATCAATCATAATGTCCTTCCCTTTTCGAGGGTCCCTATGCACCGATGAGTTTGGTAGCAGTGACTCTTTCGGGTCTAGCAAGAAGTTGCCCAGTGGATAATCCTAAACTTTGTGACCTCATTGGCCTTAACCAAAATATATTAAAACCCCCTTTAAAGTGTCCTTGGTGACACTTTTTTACAATTAGGGTATGACAATGGCTTTATTGTCCTGCACACTTCTTTTACAATGCCCTTAGCCCTCCTTGGCTGGATTTGGACGACTCTACAATCTGGTTCCTTATTTGTACTTTAGTCATTAACTTTGCCTTTATTACAAATCGGTCCCTAGACCTTCCCAAGTATACCAACATAATCCCTAAACTTCACCAAACTTTCTAATTAGCCCCAAAACTTTATTTAGTCCCTTAAGAAGATCCCACATAAAGCTCATTTATATTTTGATCCCCTAACTTTCAAATATTTTTATTTTAGTCACCAACCTTTGACCCATGACCTAAATATCTAAAAACATTACCAAACTAAGTGTCAAGGTCTCCCCTAGCCTTCCTCTAGGTTGTCGTAACTTGGTTTGATCCGAGTCAGCTGGAATTGCTCTAATTGGGCTTGATAAAAAACTTAATAGAAAATTTATAATAGTTAGGTCAAATCCAGGAACTCATAAGAGACGAACCGTTGGTTGTCGAGGCTAGGCAATTTGAAAGCTAACTCTTCAAGGAGTTTGTGGCCACTTGAATCTAGTTGATTGGTGGTTTGTAGATCCTACAATGTCCATTTTAGTCAACTCGCCCACTTGACCCAAAAATTGGAACTCGAATGATTTAATTCTCCTTCCATACTCACTCAAATCGAGCAAAGCCTATGTCTATGGAAAACTGGTGTCTAAGGAGTCTACAAAATTTTTCTCAATTGTCGAGAGCCTATGAGGCCATTAGAATTTTCCCTCGAAGTAACTACTATGTGATCATGCCCTCAACCATCGGAGCTCCGGTACTATGTGATCATGCCCACACTAGAAGACGGAGAGTTGAGGGTTGGGAGAGGTGGCGACAGAAAGTAGACTTCCTCAGCTTTCTAAGGACACCAAGATCACCTTCTCAGGTGGTCATACGATGGAGCTAGGCTCTCAACACATCGAGTCACCAGAGTTAGGAGTTACTTGTGTTCTAGAGAGGAATCTAGTCGATTTCCAATGAGGGAACACCTCATATTTATATGGTTAGATTCTAGACTCACGTGACAATCTATCCATAGCTTTCTTTCATCATTCCATAAAATCTAGCCATGTGGATGAATTAATTTCCCCAAGTGGAACTCTTTGGGTTGCTTGGCAAACTTATTGGGTTAATTTTGCTATTCGGGCATAGGGGGTGGCACTCGCGCATGTGGTCGCGAGTGCGTGCGCCCCACACTCTACTCATGGCGTGTCGACCAATATACACTGTAGTTAACTAGTTTCCGGTGAATTTATCGACCAGTTTAGCATTTATTGGCCCAGTAAACCACTTTTCTGGCCAGTTTGTGGAAAAATAAAAATACCTAAAATTTCTACATTCAATTACCTATTAAATGGAATCAAGAACCACCCCCAAAATTATATTTTTGTCCCCCAAATCTCTTATCCTTCAAAACATCTTCATAAACTCTCCAAAAAAACTTTATAGGTCCCACAGTCATTAAGCATTCATCGGAAAATTGGAAAAATTATAAAAAGTGTTTAGAACTCACAGAAGACAATGAGTCGATCATTAGTGTGACTGAGGTTGGAAAGATAAATCCTTTGTGCATTCATGTCCTCTTAAGTCACCCTAAATGGTGGTTTGAGAAGATTTAAAAATGTGATTTACAAAGTCTCCTTAAAATAGAGGTGTTGTTGGAGCTCTAAAGAATTCAACCAGGAAGGGGTTACCACTCTAAGCCAGTTTGATCAGTTTCAGCCATCTCGTGGTCGATGCATCTCCGATACGACTGGTTCCCAACCCAATCAAATTTTCCAAAAATCCTCCTTCTCATTCTCTATTGATTGGCATCAAGATCCTCCCTTTTCATGAGTTGTTTATATCTCCTTAAAAATTGGGGGCATTTCCCCATAATTTGGTTTGGTGCCATTTTGGGTTAGTTTCTACTTGGTGTGTTTCAATCACTTGATTCATGGTACTTCAATGTATTTTGGGAGTATTTTAGTGGTCTTACCCACTTTTCTCATAGTTCTATGATCTGCATTCGACTCTCTACATCCTAGCTCGGGTTTCATTCCTGACTCGAGGTCCTATTCTCAATTTTTGCTTTTTGTCTCCAATTTGGAATTTCCTTCCCAATTTCATATCCCATTTCGGCTTGGAGTTTAATTTTTAGTTTGAGATTTTATTCACATTTTACAATCTAGCTCTGGTCCACTTGGGCTTAATTTGGGTTCGGAGAGTTCCAGTGTTATACCTCTCCCTCCATTAATTCCTTTCAAATATCTATTGTTATACTCATGTTTTGTAACATTTGGCAAAATGCTTAGAAGTCTCTAAGTTTCCCACTAAGATACCTAAGTGTTTTAAAATTTTGCATTTTGGTCTTTAAGAAGTGCAAAATGGTTCCAAACTCCCCCATTTGAGAACTGAGACGTTTAAGTCTTTCCCTTATGTCCCTAGACTTCCTTTAGTCGGTCCTTAAGTTCTTAAGTACTTTCTCTTTGGTCCTAAATATTTCCTTATTTATCATTTGACTCTTCAAATTTTTCAAAGTTTTCATTTGGGTCACTAGCCTCTTTTAAGCTACATATTTGTGTTGCTGAACTTGTTAAAACATATTTTCAAGTACTTACGCTTCCACTGAGTCTCATTTGGGTCCTCATTTTCACAAAATAAAACTTTAACCTCTAAACTTTTTAAAAATTGTATTTTTGTCCCCCAAAATGTGATTTACAAAAGGTCTTTAAAAGAGAGGTGTTGTTGGAGTTTCAAAGAATTATCACGACTATGAGACTTATATTCAGCTCGAATGGCGGGAGGTGTTGACTCGAGGGGATTAAGAGTAGTTTCCATAATTATTTTTTGCCATGGTTGGACGTCGAGAAGGTTAGGGTAAGGTCGGAAAGATAATACATTATTTTTTTCCAAGGGAATACTTCTACTATTTTATCACATCAGCATCAATCGAGGGCACATTGTCATTGAGGAGAGGTGTGGTTTGAAAGCTGACTTCAATGTGGTTCTAATGCCATTAGAATGACTATGTTTGGTGGTCCGAAATGAAAGTTATAGGCTTTTGTATGGAGGTCACCGTAAAATTAAACATTCTCACTTCCTGAGAGAAATCTATCCATTGGTAGGTGAGAGCGGAGCTGAACCTTATATTGTCAGGTCGGGGACCATAATTAGTCGAATGGGATCCTATATACCCTACTTTTTATTTATTTCTCCTTGGGGTGGGATGCCAAAAATTGCATTAAAATTAAACCATTTCCGGGTTTTGGGTTGAGTATTCAGGTTCTAGTAGGGTGATGGAGATGACCACATGTGAGCTCGACATAACACGCTAATCGGTTTGTATTGTAGCGAACAGATTTCGAGTGAATAAATTGGTCAGTTCAACCAATTTTAACTTTTCTTGAGCCAATTCACCTCCAATTAAGTTGGTTCTTGGCCTAGATTATTTTTTATAAAAAAATTCATCTAATTTCATATGAATTAGGTTCGATAAAATCCATTTTCTAAATTATATACCCTGTTCTACATTTACCACTCTAAGTCGGTTCCATTAGTATTGGTCGCCATATAGCATGTTCACCTATAATTTGGCTAGTTTTTTGTGCAATTTATTTTTCTAAAAATCCCTTGTCAAATTTTATATTAATTGAGCTCAATAATTGTTATTTTATAATTTGTATAACCTTTTTTAAAAATCAAGGGTTTTGTGCCCTAAGCTTATTCTATCTCGAATGGAATAGATTTTCAATCGAGATTTTCCCGATACTTAATTTCCAATTAAGAGAGGTTTTATAGAGGGTAATTAATGGATTTATCTACTATCCAAATTTACCGTTTGAACCAGTTTCTAATATGATTTGATTTCAATACTTAACTTTCAAGATTCAATTACCAATTGAACATCAACTTTCAATCCAATTCGTTTTAAATATTTGTTTAAAAAATTCCAATGTTACACACACCCCTCCATTAAAGTCCCTCACTCATAAGGAGTTAGATTCCTTTAGAAGGCACCATGCACTTTTCATCAATGTAACTTTGTTATAGGAATGAAGATCTTTAAATCTCATGTCCCTCATTCTTTTAACATTATGAATTTGGTCTATCATATTCAATGCTTGATCCCATCAGAATTTCACAGTTCATCATAGATATCTCAACACCATCTCTAGGAAAGAAGAACATTAATCATATAATAATTTGAAATAGTTGCAATAATTGATTTAATTAGTATTCCTTTGTCTTCATGTGATAAATAATGTAATTATCAATTTTCTAGGTTATTTATGACTTTCTCCTTGAGAAATGATAATATTTTCTCATTGACATATCCCCAAAATATTGTAATTTCAGACCTCATTTGTTCTCTCATGCATATGTAGTAAGTATTATATATGATTTTTTTTTTGTCATGGCACTAAAATACATTGTTTATTTAGTAAAACAAATTTGTTATCTTAGTACATTAAACATATTTCTAAGATATAGTGCAACTTTTAGATGTTTGTTGATGTTGCTTCTACAAAGAATATTGGGTAATCAACAAAAAAAATATCAGAATTACATAGCATTAGTGATGTAGTCAAATAGTAATAAGAACAAAAAAATAAGGGGGAAAATTAATTATTAGCGCAATCAACTTATTTTTTACTTTAAACAAATATTTTTCTAAACGAATAAAAAGGTACAAGAAGATAATTTTGTAACACTATGATTACAGAAAAATTGAATCCGACATAATTTGATAGAAAATTAGAGTAAAATTAAGAATGAAAAAATTGAAGTAATTTGAAAAATTAAATCAGATTTAGAATAATTTTGAAAGAAAAATTTTGAAAATAGAAATATGTTGAAGTAAATTATCGACATTATCTAAATAATTTACTAGTGTGTAAAGAATATATTTTAAATTATGTTTACAAATATTTTTTTAATTTTTATTTTATATTATATTCATGTGAATTTTTGTATTAGTTTTAAAGTTAATTATTAAAAAAACTTTAAACTTTTATTACAAATTAAGAAATATTTTATATTGAGCAAATTACTGAGAAATATTATATTAAATATATACGACAAATTGATATTAGAATTACACTCTCAAATAAGATGGACAAATTTATGGTTATAGCCCTAGTTGAGTATAAAATATAGATTATTTCGTAATTATATTATAAAAAATACACAAGTTATAATCCTTAAAAAAATTTTATGTTAAAACACATTTTTTACAAATAATTTTGTTATATTTGTTTTTGACTACACACTTTTTTTTTTATCTCATATTACCTAACCTAGTAAATGAAGATAACCAATCACTATGCCCATAGTGTCATAGTGTAATGTATTGTTCCTGCACAAAAATACTTAAATTGCAACCTTGCTCATAATAGGTTTAAGACAATTGAATATCACTTTTAGGATAATCATAGGCACAATTAAGCATTTATCAATACAAAGTTAAGCATTTATTCATAGAAGGGCTTGCCATACTTGTAATAGTATTTCTAATTCAAAAAGAAAATTCATAATCAAGGTCTAATGTAATGAAATTACTTTAAATTGAACGATTAAAAATTTATATATTTGCTTATGATATTCCACGCTTAAATGATAAATTATAACATTCTTCAATTTTATAAATGATAAAATATGAGCTACATTGAATGCACATGGCAGAATATGGATGGAAGGAAAGAACGGTTGGACATGTATAAATGAGACGCTCCACCTCTATCCTTGAGAAACTTTTAAGATGCTGTCATCTCTCTCTAGGGTTCTGCAGATATAGAGCTCGATTAGAACAAGCGGAAGAAAAGGCGGTAGTAGTAGCTATGGGGGGAGGCAACGGGCAGAAGGCCAAGATGGCCCGCGAGAAGAACATGGAGAAGCAAAAGGCTGCTGCTAGAGGTTCTAATCCCTAGCTCTCCGCTTCATTTACCTCATCATCGGAGCTGAGCTAACGGAAACTTCAAGATCTTGGCTGAGTTCTAATGCAGGGAGGCGAAATTCTTCCCTTCGGTGGAGCTCGCCATTCTGCTCGTTCAGCTCAAAGCTTGTTCGAGTTTCTCGGCTGTTCTCGTTTTTTGCTAGTTTCATGTCCTTCTAGCTCTAGTTTTCAAGTTTCCCGGCCTTACTTCTTAATGGATCTGAAAAAAATGGAGATTTTTCTGAGTGTTTACTGCATTTGATTTTCTATATGGTTCATCTTTTTGTAGGAAGTCAACTGGACTCCAACAAGAAGGCAATGACTATACAGGTACAAGTTATCCTCCCTACCTTAATTTACATACAGAACAATAATTGTAGTACTTTTTGTTGGCCTCGTTTTTGTTTGGAAGCTTTTGATCTGATCGAAACGGATAATTGTGAAGAAGTTCATTTATTTATTTAATTGCGCCTAAATTTAATTGCTGGTAATTTTCCAATTTGAACGAATTAGTACCTTTTTTATTCAAAATTGCATTTCATCCATCAGATCATATAAACACTTACCATCGCATGAGTCATCATTTATCCTCAGCGAGAAGGATGTCGTTTTCACATTTTCTATGTCATAATCTTGTAATTCTTTGATTCTCTGAGATTGGATTTGGTTAAAGGGTATTTAATTGGGTACCTTGTGTCATCAACGTCATGGACAAATATTCACGTTCCACTACTTGAATTTGCCATTTCATTTTGCGATACTCCACATATTGGATTCAATTAAAAATGGTTTCCTGACCTATTTGTCTTTCTGAAATACACATTTTATACAATACATGATCATCCAAACCGGTGGCAGCCAAATCAATTTTATGGGCAATAGCTGCTGCTGACTTAAGTTGGGTTGGTTCATGATCAATGGATTGTCTTATCTTACTGCAGTGTAAGGTGTGCATGCAGACCTTCATGTGTACTACCACAGAGGTTAAATGCAGGGAACATGCAGAAGCAAAGCATCCAAAATTGGACGTCTATGCATGCTTTCCTCACTTAAAGAAATAACAAGTAGAAGCCCCCTGTCATCTGTGGGTTTAAATGCTGATTATTTGCCTACGCAGCTTCCTTCCTGTATCCTTCAATAGGAATATGATCAAGTTTGAAGCTTTTTAAGGGCAAATCTTTTCCATATTATATCGAGGATGGCAGAAGATTTATAAGCTAGTTTAATATGGTCATGTCTCGGTGTTGTCTGGTATGTGTAATTTCAGTCTGTCTCAATCTCATTCATGTTTGTTATAATTTGGATAAATGGTTGCAAATATTTACGAACCATTTGATAGAGATTGCAAGTGCTGGGGTCTCTCTCCATTGGAGAATGTGGAATAAACATGATTTCAATATTAATATATTATCTTGATTAAAAGAGAGATGGGAATTGCACATCGAATATTCTGTCGAATTTTGGGTACTGTCAGTGCAGACACAATCCCACATAAATATACTTTTTTTCTTTATAATTGGACGATAGAAGGGCCCAGAGATTCCGCCTATGAATTAATTAGGCCTCTTCACAACTTTCCCCGGCTAATGTTCCATTTTTCACATCCTCTATAACTACAGTATTTGTTCATTCTTCCTCACTCTGTTAGAATCTCTCGGCCTGTGTTGCTAAGCTTTTCGGCATCGGCAAGAATGGTAACAATAAACATAATTTGCCCTTTTGTTTCGTAATATTTTTCTATCCATTTTTATTAGGCACAATATATAAAAAAATGCTTGAAATCTTGTCCTTATTTGATCGACAACTTCCTACATACTGTTTAGTTCATGTGATATCTTGTGGATGAAAATGAATTGGTTGCAGGTTTGCTGAAACTTCGATGTGAGGAGATGTGAGTACGATGATGTTCATGTGACGTGGGAGATGTTGAATGGAAGAGACGACGGGGTGGCTCTCATCCCCAGCAAGAGGACGAAGAAGCCTTCCCTATGGAACTTGTTCAGTTGGGCTTGATACCATTACTTCATCTGCCACTAGCTTAATTGGTCGGTCTATGATGACTCAACTAGTCATGAAATTACACAGAATCAAAGATTATATTCATATATGTTAATTATACCCTTTGATGTGATCGACGAAATTGTGATGAGACCCCCTCCCCTCCCCCCACCCCAGTGCTCCAAGTCTTGGATGAATCCTTCAGATGGGGAGGGGGTCTATAGGAATCTCTAGAATTTTCATTTTTCATCAAAGATAAAGAAGTTCAACATGAGCGCATCACATGCATCATTTTGCTATGTACAGAATTTTTCCAACGCTCTTAATTCCAGTTCATGTTGTTATTTTGTGATGTAAATGAATCATTAAAGGAGTATATGCGTATTGACTTCAAGAGTATTTTCTTCAGGGTCTTTGAGTTTTTATTTTGAAGGTAGCTCTTAAGGATATTAAATGATTAGTTATTAGGATAAGGATAACAATATAAACCCTAAAAAATCCTAAACTAATCTAATAAAGAACAAAAGAATGGTAAATAGATAATGAAAGAAGGGAAGATAAATAATATATGTAATATTATTATAATACTTGATTTTGTGTACAATTTCATGAGCTTATATAACTTTAATAAAGGTTTTACATGAATATGATCATGTATATTTGTAATATCCGTTGACACATGTCTTGTGATCTCTTGTTAATGTCCTACTTATCTTATGGTCTCTTGGTAATGCTAAAAAAATAATAAAAAAAATCTATTGAAGGTAGAATGAGCCAAATGGAGAAAATGCTTTAAGAGAGTTTGATAAAAAAAATTGAACTAAATTTTAATAGACTGATCATAATTTTGATGTAGATACTAAATCTCAGAAATATTTTAAATGTGAAAGATATATGCTAGAATAAAGAGCCAGATATTAATGTAAAAAAGAATAAACCCATTGAAAAATAAAGAAATTGCGTCAATATTTGACTGAATTTAAGCTAAATTAAAATTTTTTTAGAAATCATAACCTTTTTAAAATATCATAAAAGACAAAGGAAAAAAAATAAAGATTACAACGAAAGCAATAAAATGATAAAGATCTCGGTTCAGAAGTGTTATAAATAATGAAGATGAATGGATTCGGGGCCGGGTGAGGGCACTAGACCCCTTAGGATCGTATTTTAGGAGTTTTCCTCAATAATGCTCTAATACCATAAAGAACAAAGTAAAGGTAGATATATGATGGAAGAAGAGGAGATAGACAAAATATATAATATTGTTGTAATATTTGATTTCATTTGTGTACAATCTCATAGGTTTATATAGGATTAATAACGTCTTTACATGAAAAGAATCTAATAATATCTAAATAGAATCTAATGAAAATTTAGTAGTATCTAAATATGATCATGTCTCTTGGTAATGCTCATTGGAACTTGCGTCTCTTGACTTGTGCGAACTTACGTCTTGTGATCTCTTGGTAATACTAGTTGAGACTTGTATTTCTTAACTTGTGCGAACTCAGGTCTTGTGATCTCTTAGTGATGCCCATTGGGGCTTATATCTCTTGACTTTTGGTGGCCTATAACTTTTAACATAATTTATTATCTATTATCTATAATGTATTTTTATAAACTATCAAATCACTACATATCAATAAAAGGAGAAGCGTCATTTTGGGATACTGATACATGTTTGATTCTCATTTAGAGACCATTTTATGGAATCTTCTCATTTTCTTCCTCTTCAATAGTAAAAGACATCAAGTTCATAAAATAAGAATTCTTAGTGTGGTGGGATTCCTACATGAAAAGCCTTTAGTGGTATAAAAGAAAAGATCACAAGGGGAAGTATATTGGACTCTGCAGTATCATGAAATATGAAAAATGTACCAATTTTTCTTTCACATTTCTTGGTTGGACGTTTTTCTTTCTTTTTTAAACCTACAAGAAAATATGGTATAAGAAGGTGAAAGATTTACAAAATAATTTTGGAAACTAATAAAATAGAGAATAAATGCGGAAATTAAGTAAGATTAAAGGAGATAAGGGTAAATAATTACTTATTTCAAGATATAGAAAGAACTATACTTGATACAATCAAGAACGATATTAAGGATCATTCAAAGTAACTTGCTTTGAAAATAAAATTTGAAATGCCTCGTATGAAACTAGGGAAAAAAAAATAAAACAATAGTATACAAGGAAACTCTCCCTAATGAATTAAATGGATATGTCACTAAGTGAAAAAAAAATAGTTGTAGTACATAAGAGCTATTAAGGAGTCTAATAATTCAAAAATAATAATACAAAGTCAAGAGACGAAGAACATTCACGACCAGGTACCTTCCTACAACTCAAGTGGAATAATTTACCCACCGGCTAACCATGATGGAACATGGGAATGGAACAGTGGTAGCCTATGCTCAGGTGTTCTTGCGACTCCAATTCTTCACTCTCGACTAGATACAATCAAATACCATTTGCCAACTGTTCATCCATGGACTTAACCGAGGCATGCACTGCTTGCTCTGTGGGCTAGGGACTCACATAAACATTGAGGACACCATCCACATAGCCTATGAGTTTGAGAGGCTATTGGAAAACCCTCCACCCTTGGACAACGTACGTGAAGCCAACATGGACAACATCGAGGAGTAGGAGGATGAGGATGATGAGGAGAGAACTACCAACCAAAATCACTAGGTACCAGGACGAGGACCTCTCTTAGGCAACCTAGAATGTCTGCCTTATTTTATTAATGAATTATGTATCTTGTAGTATATGCGACTTCTAGGTGACATGGCCTAGTATGTGTGTAGTCAAGGGTAGGAACCTCAACAGAACGAACCTCTTTGATATGTATCGAATGTACAGTGAAATTTACACTTAAAAGTAAGTACTTTGAAGGCTATGATTGTTTTCAAACTATTGGACACATCCTTGGGTAGGGAACCAAGTCTAGAGGGACGCGATCCTAGCCATAAGGATAACAATTCAACAAGGTAGAAATTTCGTTGAGAAGTAGCCAGGATCTATGTATGTAACCCCATCCCTTTATAGTTAATAAAACCAGGAAAAGAACCAATCATTTCGAAAGAGAAAATCGAGCCGGTTCACAAACTATAACCGATAAGAAAATGGTGAATTGGGAAATTGACAAATCTCGAGTATCTCAAAGAGTCATACAAATCATGGAAAAGAACCTTGGGACAAATGGGAAGAGAAAACCAAACCGGTTCAGGGTGAACCGGACCTAAATCGGATTGAACCGGTTTCTAAATACATTGTTCTTGATCGCTTAAAATGATTAAATTAGGGAATTGAAGCCACCATTAGATAGAGAATGAATTTAGAAAATTTTAATTTTGAGAAAATCGGTCAAATCTAGACTGAACCAGTCGATTTATGCATTGAACCTGGTCGGACCGGTCTGGTTCGATTCGGAATAGTGTCATCTTCTTCCTCATGATGACATCACTGTTCATTCAATGCAGAAATGAATAACGCCAACGAAGGAAAAATGGCTCTGTTCAAACCATTTCAGGGCAAGGATAAGCTCGACCAAAAAGGAAAGTTGTTGAGCAGAGGGTTTCTGAGCTCCATATTTAAAGAGCTCTTCTCCATTCGGCCTCCACACACCTGAAATCTCCATTCTCTCTCAACTGCTCCATTTTCCAGTGAAGCTTGAACCAGAGCTCCTATATAGGCATTTTTCTCAGCCTCAGAAGGCAAGGTCGGGTCCTACAAACTCTGGGGGAAGTTAGCTACCTGATAGCACCTTCCTTTTGACCTGAGGACCGTAGAAGAAACACCAACGGAATCAAAGAGTGAAGCAGCTTCAACGGACCGAAGCTGCCCTGTTTTGGCTGAGCTGAATTCGGCTGAATCCAGCCCTACTCTAGCCAAACCAATCCTTTCCAACACCCCAAGAACCTTCATACGATCTCAATAGAGCTGAAAGGTAAGCCAATTCAGCCCTGCTCAGTCGTTACAAATTGGAGTTAGAGAGAGAAAGTGCTAAACTTTACTAACAAAATTCTCCATCAATTTCATATCAATTGTAGCAATTCTTGATCCTAGAAGGAACCTCAGGACAAGAGCTACCTTCCTCGATCTAGAGCTCGGACCGCACCTCCGACGGTAAGCTTTCGAAGCTTTCTCTCTCTACGAGGAGTTTTTTGGTGAAGCTTTGTTTGACCTCAATTCGGACCCAAATGCTATGATTCAAATCTCAATTGAATCGTATGGAAGTGTAGGAACTGATCCATACTATCAATTGGAGCAATTAACCCCGATTAAATTTCCAATTTGAAGAAATCAAATTCGGTCAATTTGAAGGGGAGAAATTGGGGGAAAAGTTTAGGGAAAATTGGGAATTTTGAAAAATTGAGGGGCCACTTTGTAATTTCCCAAAATTGAAGGCAATTGGCCATGAGAAAGATGTTGGAGGACCAATTGATCGATTTTTGAAACATTTGGGGTCAAATTGCCATTTTTGGGAAGTTGGGGTAAAATGGTAATTTTTGAAATGTTGGGGACCAAATTGGAAATTTGGAAAACTTGAGCCCCTTATACAATTTTGAGTAAAATGAGAGCTCAAAGGGGAAATTTGGAAACCTTGGGACTCAAATTGGGCAAAAGTGGGATTAAGGACTAAAAGTTAAGAAAAATAAACTTTAGGTACCTAAATGCAATTAATCGACAATTGTGAGCCTAAGCTTTTATGCTAAACTGTAATTGATAAGGTTGCCCAAATCGTGTAGAGATAAGTGTGATCGGAATGCAAGCAAGAGAAAGCTCGCGTAGATTTGGAAAACCGACCAAGGACGAAAACGTCACAATTATCGGGTGAGTGAGCATATTGACATCATACCCGGTTGGGATGGTGAGCACTTTAGAAATGAAAAACCACTGGTGGGTGGGATTTCAATATCATACCCGGTTGGGGTGATGGGCGATTTATGGTAAAACCTACTTATCAGTTATAAGTAGAGGAAATCATACCCGGTTGGTATGATGGTCTTCCTCGAAGGAAGTAAAAACCCATTTACTGGTTGTAAGCGGAGATATCATCACACGCACTTGGTGAGATGAAGTGAAAACATATTTTTGTCAGAAGTGTTCTCCCTGACTGTGTTTCAATGCTTAAACTATTTGGGAGACCTTCTTGACGGGAGCTATAATAGCTCAGATAGGCCAGAGGTCATGGTTTTTAACCTCATGGGGCTAAATGCCCAGTTTTGGAAAATCACGTGCAGTGGGACCAAGGTTAGTGGTCATGAGCAGGAGCTTGTAAACAAACTTGAAATGAGAAAGCCATAAAATATCTAATGAAATTGTTACGTGATTTCACCATGGTACCAAGTCAGGACCGATAGTACTCGATGGACTGGCGGCAGTGCTTCAAGGCCAGGTCGACGAACCGACCTAGACAAACAGTTGTAGGTCAGGTTGAGGGTTGGGTTCGTTGGACCAGTGGCACCAAAGATAAATGGCTATATGTGAAAACTATTAATTTTTGCATGCACTTGAGGTATAGGACCATCAAGACGCCCAAGAGGGGTAGTGATGGGCCCTAAGGGCTACTAGACGACATGGTGGAGATAAGGGCAGTTCGTCATGCCAGTCAGTTGGGAAGCTCGGAATAGCATCTTGCGCATGAGACTAGGGTGGTGTAGGGATGAGGTTTATGTCCTCGTACGGACATGGAGTGGCATTCGGGTCTAAGGGTCGGATGTCAAGAACATCCACTCACATCCACTGTCACGCCCTAACCTAGTTCAGTCGGATCCCCATGATCAACCTGCTACTCTCCCGGTTTATTTAAGGGTTTCCCCTTATTATAAACTGTAAAGAGTAACGCATCCTTTAACCTGCATCTTTCCTGAAATAACATAAATCAAAACTGCATAGAAATTTTTAAATTTAACATACCTACCTCACATGCATATTAGTTGGTGATCCTTGAGGGTAGGCTTTCTGTTATTTTCATTAAAGGGGATATAAGGGAAGTGGTGAGTACAACAACTCAGTGAATGGGTTTTCGAAACTATATTTTTAGGAAATTTATTTGTTTTGGAGTGTGCCAGACTCGTTATTTCCTTTCAAAAACATTTCATTTCAAATCTATTTTATTACAATCTCATATTAATTCACGGTGTGTCATCACCTAACACACATCCTTCATCATGAAGGTCAAACACACAATTGCAGGCCAACACGTCCATTGAACCCACTTGTGGTATCGAAGCGACTTTATCAGCCACCTAGATAGAAGCACGTCCACTTCTAATCTAAGAATGAGTGGATGTATGTAACATCCGATCCTCAATCCTGAAATCAATTCTCCATGTCCGTATGAGGAAAGAGACCTCATCTTGACCCCACCTCGATCTCGTGCGCTTTGAAGCTATGTTGAGCTAGGCAAGGTCACCTGGTCCGGCGAACTGCCCTTATACCCACCAGGTCGTCCAGGGCCCTAGGACAAATCACTACCCCTCTTGTGTGTCTTGAAGATCCCGTACACACAGTGCATGCACAATCAGTATTTTCACATCATGCCATATAATTTGTGGTGCCACTGGTCCAATAACCCCGACCTTCAACTCAACCTGCAGCTGTTTATCTTTACTAGTCCACAGACCTGTTATGTCGCACTGCCACTAGTTGACTGAATATGTTGGTCTTTTGGTATCATGCCATATAATCTGTGGTGCCACTAGTCCAATGACTTTGACCCTCAACTCAACCTGCAGCTATTTGTTTTGACTGGTCCGTCGACCTGTCAAGTTGCATTGCCACTAGTTGATTGAATATGTCGGTCAATTCTTGGTACCATAACCAAACAATTCATTTATTTAAAGTTTTATGACATATAACTCATGTTAGTTTACGAGCTCCTGCTCTTGCCAACTGGCCTATGGTCCACTATTCGAGATTTTCAAAATTGGGCATATTAGCCTCCAAGTTCCGAAACCAAGGCCTTCTACCTAACAAAGCTATTCGAGCTCCCGTCGAGAAGGTCTCTCAAATTATTTAAGCAATGGCACACGGTTAGGGGTGAGCACTTCCAACAAAAATAAATTTTCAACTATCGTTCACACCAACCGAGTATGAGGATATCTCTGCTCATAATCGATGAACGGGTTTTCCACTTCCTCCGAGGAAGTTTCATCATACCAACTGGGTATACTTACAATTAGTAAGTAGTTTTTCCGTGTCATTTTCACATCATGTCTCTAAGTTGTCATGTTTAAAATACCACTAAGTAGTGGGTTTTCATTTTGAGGTACTTATCATCCCCTATAGGGTATGATATAGAATCCCACTCACCCAATTTGTGCGGTGAAATTCCTCTCAGCCGGCTTTGTTATCCTTACTTGAACTGGACTCAGCTAGCGTTCTTGGTACTTCATGTTCCTATATGATATAAACGTTCTTGTTCAATATTCTTTGGCCTAACAACCCCCATTCATCCCAATTGAATGAGAAAATCAAACTATTCCTTTATTTGCAATTAGGTCCCTAAAGTTACTTTTTTTTAACTTTAAGTCCCTAATGTCGGTTTTTCCTCAAATTACGTCCCTAAACCTTTAAAATTCCTCTTGGGACTTCAATTTACCCATTTTCATAAAAAGGGGTTCAAGTTTTCCAAATTCCCAATTTGGCCCCCAAATTTTCCAAAATTACCACTTTGCCCTTCCTTTACAAAAATGGTAAGTTTTACCCCAAAAATTCAAAAATTTACTCAATTGTCCCTCTAGAATTCTTATCATGTCCAATTGACTCTCAATTTTATGAAATTGTATTTTGGTCCTTCGAATTTTTGAAAATCCCCAATTTCTCCCAATTTCAACTCTCAAACATAGCCGAATTTGATTTCATCAAATTGACCAATCAAACACTTCTAATTGTTGAAATTGAGTGTCTACATGTTTATATGATTCCATAGCACTTTAAATCATATGTTTTAATGCCAGAACTAGCTCAAATGGAGCTTTGCTGGAAAACCGACTGTAGAGAGAGAAAGCTTCAATTACTGACCGGTGAGGGCGCGATGATTTGAGCTTTCTATCTGGGTAGGTAGCTCTCCTCCTAAGGTTTCTCCTAGAATCAAGAATGACATCAATTAATGCTGAATTGGATTAGAATTCTTTTATTGAAATTCTCTAATACCGGTTAGAAATTGTAGAGGGGGGCTTAATTGGCTTATCTTTCGGTACTAATTTGGCCGTGGTAGGGATAAGGAAGTGTTGTGAGAGCTTGATTTGGCTTGACGAGGGCTCAAATTGGCCGATTTCAGCTTGGTCAAAATAGGGCAGCTTCGATTCGCTGTAGTTGCTTCACTATTCTATCACGCCGGCATTTCTCCAACGACTCTCAAAGCAAACGGAGACTATAGGCGTGTAGCTGATTTCTCCCCAGTTCTAAGGAACCTGACCTTGCCTTCTTTGGCTTCAAAATGAACCTATATTGGAGCTCTGGTTCGAACTTCACCGGAAAACTAAGCAACTGAGAGAGTGAGCTTTTCAGGTGTGGAGAGGATGAATGAGGAGGGGGTCTTTTTATAGGAAGCTCGGGGATGATCCCATACTCACAGTGCATGCACAAACAATGTTTTCTTATATTGCCATGTAATTTGTGGTGCCACTCGTCCAACGGCCCCGACTCTCAACTCAACTCGCAGCTGTTTGTCTTGACTTGCCCGTCGACCTATCATGTCACACTGCCGCTAGTTGACTGAGCATGTCGGTCCTATCTTGGTACCATGGCCAAACAATTCACTTATTAAGTTTTATGGCACATATATCATGTTCGTTTATGAGCTCCTGCTTGTGCCAATTGGCCTTGGGCCCACTGTACGAGATTTTCAAAATCAGGCATTTAGCCCCCAAGTTCCAAAACCGAGGCCCCCGGCCTATCAGAACTATTCGAGCTCCCGTTGATAAGGTCTCCCAAATTGTTTAAGCATTGGCACACAGCCAGGGGAGAGCACTTTCGACAAAAATAGGTTTTTACTGTCCATCATACCGACCGGTATAAGGACATCTCCGTTCATAACCGATGAACGAGTTTTCAACTTCCTTTGAGGAAGTCTCATCATACCAACCGGGTATGATCTACTTACAACCCGTAAGTAGTTTTTTTCGCATAACTTTCACATCACTTTCTATAAGTAGTGATGATTAAAAATACCACTAAGTAGTGGGTTTTTATACCGAGGTACTTATCATCCCCAATCGGGTATGATATAAAATTCTCACTCACAACCGGTAAGTGGTTTTTAATTTTAAATTGTGCTCATCATCCCAACCGGGTATGATGTTAGTAAACCCACTCACAACCGGTAAGTGGTTTTTAATTTTAAATTGTGCTCATCATCCCAACCGGGTATGATGTTAGTAAACCCACTCACCCGTTAATGCCGTGAATTCCACTAGACCGGTTCTTGGTATTCACGCGAGCTTGTCCTTGCTGGCGTTCCTGATACTTCATGTTCCTACACGATATGAACAACCTTGTTCATTATTACTCGGCATAACAGCCTTCATTCATTTCCAATGAATGAGGAAACCCAAACTTTTAGTTATTTGCAATTAGGTCCCTAAAGTTATTTCTCTTTAACTTTAAGTCCCTAATGTCAATTTTTCCTCAAATTGAGTCCCATAACTTTTAAAATTTATCATGGGACCTCAATTTATTCAATTTCACCAAAAAGGGGTTTAATTTCCCATATTTCCAATTTGGTCCCCCAATTTTTTCAAAATTACCATTTTGCCCTTCTTTTACAAAAATGGTAAGTTTTGCCCCCAAAATTCCAAAATTCCTCAATTGGTCCTCCAACATTATTTTCATGCCCAATTGACCCTCAATTTCATAAAATTGTATTTTGGCCCTTTGAATTTCGAAAATCCCCAAAATTATCCCCCCAATTTCAACTCTTCAACACTACCGAATTTGATTTCATCAAATTGATCGATCAAACACTTCTAATTATTGAAATTGGAGTTGAAATTGAGTTCCTGTATGTTCATACGATTCTAAGAAACTTTGAATCGTAGATTTTATCGCCGAAACGAGTTCAAACGGAGCTTTGCTAGAAAACAGACTATAGAGAGAGAAAGCTTCGATTACTCACCGGTGAAGGCATGACAGTCCGAGCTTTTGATCTGGGCAGATAGGTCTCATCCTGAGGTTCATCTTAGAATCAAGAATTGCATCAATTGATGCACAATTGGATTAGAATTTCGTCATTGAAATTCAGTCGACTCTCTCTCTAGCACTGATCGAAAATTGTAAAGGGGAGCCGAATTGGCTTACCTTTCGGTCCTAATTCGGCCGTGGGAGGGCTGAGGAAGTGTTGGGAAGGCTTGGTTTGGCCTGAGGAGGGCTTGAAATGGTTGATTTCAGCTTGGCCAAAATAGGGCAGCTTCGGTTCGCTGGAGCTGCTTCACTATTCCATCATGCCGGCGCTTCTCCAACGATTCTCGGATTGACTGGAGTTTGCTACCAGATAGCTGTCTTCTCCCCGATTCTAAAGAGCCCAACCTCTCCTTTCGAGGTTAAGAAAAATGTTGAAGTCGAAGCTCTGGTTTAAGCTTCACCAGGAAAGGGAGCAGTAGAGAGAGAAGTGTTCAGGTGTGAGGAGAATGAAATAGGGATGACCTCTTTATATAGGCTTAAAACCTGTGGATTAAATGGGCGAGATTTATTACTAATATTAATATTGCCATAAATTATTGGTATTAATTCTAATAATTTAATTTCGGTATTAATTCCTATAATTTAATTTAGGTATTAAATTATTGGTATTAATTATATTAATTAAATATATATTAATTTATGGTTAATTATGATAAGGGGTACATAAAAATTTTTGACCGAAATTTCGGGTTACAAAAAAAATACATACTTCCTAGGAGGTCACCCATCCTCACATTACTCTCAAGCAAGCATGCTTAACTTTGAAATTCTTATAAAATCTACTTAACCTAAACCAATTTGGTTTTTATTTTCTAAAGTTTCTTAAATTTCTTTTCCAAGGTTTAATGAACCCTTTATATCACCTGAAAGTTGTAAATTTCCATATTGCGTGTTCTCAAATGTAAACTGACTTGGTTTTCTTACTTGGTTTGACCGGTTCTTTTCCCGGTTTTCCTTAACTCAAATGTGTGAGGTTTACAGTGCTATTATTTGAAGGAAGAAGACGACACTGTTTTGAATTGGACTAGACCAGTCTGAACCAGGTTCAAAACTTAAATTGGCCGAATTTGACCAACACTGTTTTTGACCGGTTCACCCCCAATTTGACCGAATTTTTTAAATCTAAAGATTTCTAAATTCATTTTCTATCCAATTGTGGTCTCAAATTTAAAATTTTAAAGCCATCTAGAAAAATGAATTTATAATCCGGATTAATAGTGGTTTAAATCGGTTCAATTTGGTTCGGATCCGGTTCACCTAAACCGGTTTTGGTTCTCATCCCCTATTTATCCTAAAGTCCTTTATCATGATTATATGACTCTTTAGGTCTCTCGTGATCCATAAATTCCCTGGTTTACCGTCTTTCTATCGGTTCCGGTTCATAAACCAGTTCTATCTGGTTCACTCGAACCGATCTGGTTTTTCTCTCCCAATTTGCCCTAAGGTTCTTTTCCAAGTTTTATGAACCATTTTGAGTCATATGGGAGTTGTAAATTCTCAAATTTGCATATTTCCTCATAATCGAGCTTGTAGACTGACTTAGTTTTAAATTTAAAACTGACCGATTCTTTCCCCGATTTTCTCATTATCCAAGGATAGGGTTTACACCCACGGTAGAAGTGGACGGGCTTCTATCTTGGTGGCCAGTAAAAATGCTCCGAGCCACAAGTGGGTGCAGTGGATGGGTTGTGCTTACGACTGTGTGTTACCCTTCCTGATGAAGGGCGTGTGTTGGTTGCTAAACACAGCTAATATGGAAATGGGAAAAAGGTATTTAAAACTAGAACTTGAAGAAAGATACTTCTTAAAGAAATGATAATCCTGGCACACTTTGAACAAAGCTATTTCTTGAAAACTCACTCCTAACACCCGCTCACTAAGTTGTAGAACTCACCTCCTCCATTTTACTCCTTTCGGGTAACTGAGGGAAGACCCTTTCTAAAGACCCTACTAATTTAGAACAAGACATGTCACTCCCCGACACGGTTTGGTCGGATCATTGTGATGAACCCGCCACTCCCTTGGATTAAGTGGGGTTTCCCCCTTTCTCTAATCAAGAGAATATGGGCATAATTTAACCTTATTCCCTAGAATAACGTAAATCAACAAAAATGTGGGCTTAAAATAACTTTTAAGCATACCTGACAAAGGGTAGATATGAGGGTTTTCGTTAGTCATTTTCTCTACTTTTGAAAAGGGATATAAAAGAGGGGTGAGTTTCTACAATTCAGTGAATGGGTGTTGGGAGTGAGTTTTCATAAATAGAAACAGTTTTAATCGGAGTGTGCCAAACTTTCCTCAAATTCCTTTAAGAATATTCTTTCCTCAAATTCCGGTTTTCAAAATCCATTTTTCTTTTTTTTTTTCTCATTTTCCATATTAGGTGTGTTTAATAGTCAACACATGCCCTTCATCAGGAAGGGATCACACATTCGCTGGCAGCCCGTCCACTACACCCACTTATGGCTTAGAGTGACTTTACCGACAACCAAGATAGAAGCTCATCCACTTCTACCCTAGGTATGAGTAGGTGTTCGCGACATTTGACCCTCAAACCTAAAATCAACTCCGTGTCCATATGAGGACAAAGACCTCATCCCGACCCCACCCCGATCTACTGTGCATGAAGCAATGTCGAATTTCCTTGACTGTTGGCACGACAAACTACCCTTATCTCCACTAGGTCATCCAGTAGCCCTTAGGATGCATCACTACCCCTTTTGGGCATTTTGATGGTCCTGAACCTCAAGTGCATGCACAAACAATAATTTTTCCACAAAGCCATTTATCTTTGGTGTCATTGGTCCAATGACTCCAACCCTCAACTCGACCTGCAATTGTTTTTCTAGGCTGGTCCATCGACCTAACCCTGACGCACTGCCGCTAGTCCATCGATTATGTCGGTCCTGTCTTGGTACTAGGGTGAAATCGCATAATCCATTCATTAAGAGTTTTAATATCTCATGTTTATTTACGAGCTCCTGTATGCACCAACTGGCCTTGGGCTCAGTAATCGTGATTTTCCAAAACTAGGCAATTAGCCCCACAAGTTCCGAATCCAAGGCCTTTGGCCTATTTGAGCTATTCTAGCTCTTGTCAAGAAGGAAAGCATTGATACACAATGAGGGGAGAAAACTTCTGACAAAAAAATCTATCAATTCATCACACCAGCCACGTGTGATGATATCTCTACTTATAAACGACAAGCGGGTTTTCGTCTTCTTTCAAGGAAGTCCATCATACCAATCGAGTATGATTATCTCTACTTACAATCGGTAAGTAGTTTTCCACTTAGTTCTCATATCACTCTAACCGGGTGTGATGTTAAAATCCCACATATAAGTGGTTTTTGCTTTCTGATGTACTCATCATCCCAATCGGGTATGATGTGATTAAACTCACTCACATGATAATCGTGACGTATTCTTCTTTAGTCGACTTTTACCTCCACACTAGCTTATCCTTGTAGGAATTCCGGTCTCTCATGTTCCTACACAATTTGGGCACTCTTATCCATTAAAGTTTGGCATAAAAGCCTTTGTTTCTCACATCTTAGCGACTAGACTTAAAAGTTATTAGTTAATTGCACTTTGGTCCCTAAAGTTAATTTTTCCTTAACTTTAGGTCCCTAGTGCTAATTTTTCCCCAAATTGAGTCCCAACACTTCCAAAATTCAATGTGGGTCCTCAATTTAGTCAAAATTGTTTAAGGGGATCAATTTGGTACCCAACTTTTCAAAAAATACCATTTTGCCCCTACATTCCAAAAATGGCAATTAGACCCCAACTATTTTCAAAAATTGACCAATTGGTCCTCCAACATCCTTTTCATGGCCAATTGTCCCTCAATTTTTGGAAATTTCAATTTGGTCCCTCAATTTTATGAAACCCCCAAATTTCCCAAAAATTTCCCCCAATTTTCCCCTTTCAAACTAGCTAAATTTGATTTCATCAAATTGACCATTCAATTGGTGTTAATTGCTTCAATTGGACGTATAATTCAGTTCCTACACATCCATACAATTCAATTGTGCTTTGAATCACATGAATTGAGGTCGAAACTAGCTCAAATAGAGCTTCATCGAAAAACTGTGCATAGAGTTAGAAAGCTTTGAAAGCTTACCGTCGGAGGTGCGGCAGTCTAAGCTTTCTATCCGAGCCGGTAGATCTCATCCTAAGGTTCCTTCTAGGATCAAGAATTGATATAATTCATATAAAATTGAGGGAGAATTCGGTTAGTGATGTTTTCATAGTTTCTCTCTCTATTGCCGATTGAAAATGATATAGGGGGCTGAATTAGCTTACTTTTTAGCTCTATTACGGTTGTGTGAGGGCTGTTGGAGTGTCAGGAGGGCTTGGTTTGACTTGAGGATGGCTGAATTCGACTGATTTAAGTTCGGCCGAAATTGGGCAGCTTTGGTCAGTCGAAGCTGCTTCACTTTTTGATTCCACCAGCACTTCTCCAGCGGCCCTTGGGTTGAACGGAGATTGCCTCAGGTAGCTGACTTCTCCTGGAATCTAAAGAATCTGACCTCACCTTCTAAGGCTAAAAAAAAAAACTCAATGTTAGAGCTCTGCTTCGAGCTTCGCCGAAAAACTGAGTAGTTGAGAGAGAATGGAGATTTTAGGCGTTAGAAGAATAAATGGAGATGGGCTATTTATATAGGGAGCTCGGGGACTCTCTGTCTGATCGTTTGGCATCTTGGTCAAGCTCATTGATGACCTGAAATGCCATGAACAAAGGCAATTCATCTTCGCCAGTGCTGCCTGTTCATCCATTGAATGAACAGTGTCATGATCCGAAGGAAGAAAATGACACTATTCCGAACCGGACTGGATTGGTTTGACCGGGTTCAATGCTTAAATTGGTTGGTTTAGGCCTGATTCGAATGAGTTTTTTAAAATTAAAAATTTCTAAATTCATCTACATTCATTCTCTATCCAATGGTGGTTCAATTCCTTAATTTGAATATTTTAAGCCATATAGAAAATGAATTTAGCAACTGATTCAATGATGGTTCAAACCGATTCAGGTCCGGTTCACCTAAATCAATCTGGTTTTCCCTTCCAATTTGTCCTAAAGTCCCTTTCCATGGTTTTTATGACTATTTGGGTCACTCGGGATTTGTAAATTTCTCAATTTTCCATTTCTCTATTGGTTGGGGTTCATGTACTGGTTCAGTTCTCTCTCTTGGGTTGACAGGTTATTTCTCTGATTTTTCTTATCTTTAAGGGACTGAGTTTACAATTCTCCCCTCCTTTTAGGAGTTTTGTCCCCAAAACTTATTCAACAACCTTTGCATAGGAAATATCTTCCCTTGATGTCAACTTGAAGTTTGCTTGACATGCTAACACTTCGGTTGTTTTCAACATGCACTTAAGGAATTTATTTCCCTTTCCATTGCTTACTCTTTCTATGAAGTTTACTATAGCTAACCATGTCTTACCTACGAGTTCAAGGGTATATCCCTAGGTTTACATCTTCCTTTGCTTAATGCAATATTCTTCCCCTTGAGTTTCTTACTCAAGATTTCAGGATTGGGAGTTCCAAGATGCCCAATCATTCCTGTATCTAGTCATTCTCTTTATCGTTGAAACCCTTAGCTTAGTGTCCTTTCGAGTGCTACGTACTTGCTTTCACAGGTTTCAGTGTTATCACCTTTTTGTCCGATTTTGACCCTTCTCTCATTCATTGTTTATTACTACTTCGGTCCAAATTTAGTGTATGACTTTGTCATGATTAACTAACTGAATCTTCCATACTTGAGTCATATTTTTCCTTGGGACTGTTGGGCTTACATGTCCCTTATAGCACAACATGCTCTCGAGCTTGTCTTTTGCCATTTAAAATTTTAGGACACTTCCTTAATGGTTGTTCTCAACCTTCCTACCTTTCAAGGATCATATCACTTCGTCCCTCTTTTTTGTCTAGTAATGTTTCTCAACTACCCCTACCATTATCTCATCATCCATCTTCCTTTTGTCGTCATGTCTTACATAACCGTATCGATTTTCCTTACCTACTCATCCTTTCCCAACTTCTTTATTGGGTCTTTCTGGTTCCAATCATTGGGTTTCCCTATAACTTACTGACACACGGGGGTTCTTCCCTTCTTATATCTTTCCTTATTTCTTGTGGCGTCCTCTTCTCAAGGACTTCCTTTTTCATAATCCACTATTTAGGCTCCATCAATTGAGCATGGACTATAACCAGTCTTGATGTCAGTGATCATTTATTTTAATTACTTCTTAACTGAAGGCTTACTTTTCTAAGGGTTCTTAGATTTGCTTTCCTCTGTTCCCTTTTTATGGACAATCCACTCCTTTCTTACCCGTATGACATCTTTTGATGCTATCCTCCTACTTACCGTTATTGGGTTTAACTTACTCCTTGGGTCCTCATGAGTACTTTTCCTTTGTACTTGATCTTTCCATATCAACCAGCATATCATTTATGAGCTTATCTTTTTTTCCACTTCCGTTGGTTCCATTTCCTCTTAGTTGGGACACATATGTCTTTCCAAGGTTTCCTTCCTTGGTAGGATTTATACTCTTTTCTTTTGGAATTCTCTTCTCGTTTGCCATTGAGGCCATCTAACCTTAAATGACATCCTTTGATACTATCCTCTCCTACTTACCTTTACTCTTAAAACCTTACGTGCTCATATTTTGTACCCCATCCTCATTCTCACGTGTATCCTAGTACATATCTATTTCTTTTAGGGAGAGTTAACATCCTCTTTGTTTCAAGATCACTTGATCATCCTGCGAGAGGCTTACTTAACCTTCTCTTGGCTTTTCGTTGGTAATCCTGTCTTGGTCATTGATCACTTTAAGGTTTTCCTTCATCCTTATTTACCAAAGGTTTTGGCCTTTCCACCTCTCCCTTCTTTACTGGAGTTTTTACCTTCATGAGGGTCAGTTTATTAACTGATTCGTCCATACTATTCTCCTTGTCTAATTATTTTGAGACGATTATCTCTCGAGTCTTCTTGTCTTTAATATCCATCTCATTGCCCTATTTAGGGTGTAGTCCTTACTACTTACCAATTCTTCTTAGGGTGTAATTTATTATCCTTGACTATCTTGTTGTTATTAGTTATTTTCTTTAGCTAGGTTCATCTGAAATCCCTATTTGGCTTTCCTGCTCTTCCAAAACAGGTCACACCCGACCATCCAGGTATGTCCTTAACCACAAATGTCCTTTACCGAGGTTCCTTATTTCGGTTCAAGCCTCTTATGGTTCATCTGTCAGTTACTTATCTTGGGAATTTCTCTTTCCATGGTCTCACTTCCTATCTTTATCCTTCTTCCTAGGGACTTCCATCTTGGGATTTTCACGTTCAACATCCCTAACACTTCTTGAAAGCTTTTCCTTCATTCTTTTCTTACACCTTTCTAACGTCGATGTGGTTATTCGCCCTTGATCCATCCCCGTTGTCCAATTCCTTTTTATTCCTTATCATTCCTTCAAGGAACTCCTGATTGTTGGTGAGTTCCTAATAATTTATGTCCTGCCCATCACTAACTCTTTCAAGGTACTTTTGTATTCCTCCGAGTTCTCTTCCTATCATACTTCTTTTCCTATTCCCTCTCTCTCCTTGTCTTATCCTAAAGTGGCTTAGCACCTTCGTGCTCCTACTTCTTCCTTACTTTCCTCCTAGTCAGCTTCCATTCTACTAGTTTCTCTTGGTGCAGTCCAATTCTTCTTGTTTTCCTAACTTTTATATATAGGGGCACTTCCTTAACTCCTTATGGTCCTTATGCTTTTACTACTCATGCACCTTTTGATGCTTACTTCCTTTACACCAGACTTTACACTCTTGTTCTTCCTTCCCTTAGTTAGGATATGTCCTTCTTGTTGAACTCTAGGTAGACTCCTCTAGAATTTCTTCCACAGTCTTGTTGCCTTGTTACTCCATCCTTCTATTTTTGTAGGGGAAACTTGTTTGGCTATTTTTAAAGTTTGGGTTAACTAGAGGTGAGCCGCAGTTTTCTTCTTTAGGTGATCTACTACCCCAATCATTATTTGTATAATTTTATTTTTGTTAGTTGTACTAGTCATTATCAAGGAGATTAAATTTTAATCAAGAAAATCTGAACTTTCATTCATTCAAGAGATAGTTTCTTGCCGTACTCAGCTTATTACATTAATTTACTACTTCCTAGTCCATTGAGGTCATAGGCCAAGAGTTTACCTTTGAACGATTGCTAGATTCACGGTCTGAAGGCTCTGAGCAACTGGTTGAAGTGCATCCATATTCTCTTTGGATTTCCCTTATGGGATGAACTTCATGAATGGCCTCAAGTCTGTACCTTCTCAACACCCCTGCCTCGCACTCGTATGTACACTTCATCCATTAAGAAGGATTGAAGCTGAATTGAGCAGGTGGGGGTACTTGGTGAACTTTCATGAAGGTGGTGTGGGCATCCCAATAGTTGTCCCAGGCCTCCTTCTTAGTGTGAGTCCTCTCTAGTTGTTGTGGGGCTAGAGGAGTTGTTGGGCTCCTTGGAGGAGGGTTAGGTTATTCTTGCCTTGGAAGAGGATAGGTGGTGCTTTCTCGCTCTAGTAGGGCTCCTACGAGTTTCCTATAATCCTCGATCATATCATTGGGCACTCTCTTCTCGTCTTCCAAAAATTGTTGAACAGCCACCTCTCTAGGGGTAGGCATCTTTTTCACGATCATGTATGGGGGTTGGATCATACGACATATTTCCTAGGGACTCTCCTTCCTACACGGTAATTAAGTTGTTATTAGTGTTAGTGCATAGTATTGATAATGCTTCAAGGGAACTAGACTTTGATACTACTCAAGTTGTCATGCCCCGACCCAGTTTGGTCGGATCCCCGTGATCAGCCCGCCGTTCCCTTATCTCCACCAGGTCATTTAGTAGCCCTTAAAACACATCACTACACCTCTTGGGCATCTTGATGGTCCTAAACCTCAAGTGCATGCATAAACAATATGTTTTCCATAAAGACATTTATCTTTGGTGCCACTAGTCCAACAGCTCTAACCCTCAACTTGACCTGTAGCCCTTTGTCTAGGCTGGTCCATCGACCTAACCTTGACGCATTGCCGCTAGTCTGCCGAGTATGTCGGTCATGTCTTGGTACCATGGAGAAATCACATAATCCTTTCATTAAGAGTTTTCATTGCTTTAATATCTCATATTTATTTATGAGCTCTTGCTCGTGCCAATTGGCCTTAGGCCCACTATTTGTGATTTTCCAAAAATGGGCATTTAGCCCTACAAGTTCCAAAACCGACGCCTCTGGCCTATCTGAGTTGTTCTAGCTCCCGTCAAGAAGGTCTCCCAAAATGTTTAAGCATTGGCACAAACACTTCAGACAAAAATATCTTTCAATTCATCACACCAACTGGGTGCGATGATATCTCTACTTACAACCTGCAAGCAGGTTTTCTTCTTCCTTGAAGGAAGTCCATCATACCCACCAGGTATGATTTTCTCTACTTACAACTTGTAAGTAGTTTCCTGCTTAGTTCTCACATCACTCCAACTGAATGTGATGTTAAAATCCCACCCATAAGTGGTTTTTCCTTTCTGAGATGCTTATCACCCCAACTAGGTATGATGTGAATAAACCCACTCACCTGATAATCGTGGCGTATTCTTCTTCAGTTGGCTTTTGCCTCCATGCTAACTTATCCTTGCTAGCGTTCCTATCTCTCATGTTCCTACATGATTTAAACACTCTTATCCATTAGAGTTTGGTGTAAAAGCCTTTGTTTCTACATATGAGTGACTAGACTCAAAAGTTGTTAGTTAATTGCACTTTAGATCCCTAGTGCTAATTTTTCCCCAAATTGAGTCCCGAAGCTTCCAAAAATTCAATGTAGGTTCTCAATTTACTCAAAATTGTTTAAGGGGCTCAAGTTTGCCAAATTTTCAATTTGGTACCCAACATTTCAAAAATTACCATTTTTGCCCCTACTTTCCAAAAATGGCAATTTGACCCCAACTATTCTAAAAAATTGACCAATTGGTCCTCCAACATCCTTTTCATGGCCAATTGGCCCTCAATTTGATGAAACCCCCAATTTTCCCCTTTCAAACTAACTAAATTTGATTTAATCAAATTGACCATTCAATTGGTGTTAATTGCTTCAATTGGACATGAATTGCTTTAGTTCCTACACATCCATATGATTCAATTGAGCTTTGAATCACATGAATTGAGGCCGAAACTAGCTCAAACAGAGCTTCATTGGAAAACTGTGCATAGAGTTAGAAAGCTTCAAAAGCTTACAATGGGTGGTGCAACAGTCCGAGCTTTCTATCCGAGCAGGTAGCTCTCGTCCTGAGGTTCCTCATAGGATCAAGAATCGATACAATTCATATCAAATTGAGGGAGAATTTGGTTAGTGAACTTTTCATAGTTTCTCTCTCTAACGCCGATCGAAAATGACAGAGGTGGCCGAATTGGCATACCTTTTAGCTCTATTACGGTCGTGTGAGGGCTGTGGGAGTGTCGAGAGAGCTTGGTTTGGCGTAATTAATGCTGAATTTGGTCGATTTCAGCTTGGCCAAAATAGGGCAGCTTTGGTTCATCGAAGCGGCTTCACTGTTTGATTCCACCGGTGCTTCTCTAGCAGTCCTTGGGTCAAACGGAGATTGTCGTTAGGTAGCTGACTTCTCCTGGAATCTAAAGAACCTGACCTCACCTTATAAGGCTAAAAAAAACCCCAATGTTGGAGCTATGGTTCAAGCTTCATCAGAAAGATTAGTAGTTGAGAGAGATGGAGATTTCAGGTGTGAGAAGAATGAATGAAGAACGGCTCTTTATATAGGGAGCTCAGGGACTCTCTGCTCGATCGTTTATCATCTTGGTCAAGCTCAATGATGACTATAAATGCCTTGAATAGAGGCGTTTCATCTCTGTCAGCACTCTCCATTCATCCGTTGAATGAACACTGTCGTCATCTGAAGGAAGAAGATGACACTATTCCGAACTGGACCGGACTGGTCCGACCGGATCAATGGTTAAACCGGCCGGTTTAGGCACGATTCGACCGAGTTTTTAAAATTAAAAATTTCTAAATTCTTATAAATTCATCCTCTATCCAATGGTTCAATCCTCCAATTTGAATATTTTAAGCCACCTAGAAAAGTGAATTTAGCAACCGGTTCAATGATGGTTCAAACCGTTCCAAACTGGTTGAATCCGGTTCAGGTCCAGTTCACTTGAACCGGTCTAATTTTCTCTTCCAATTTGTCCCAAAGTCCCTTTCCATGGTTTTTATGATTCTTTGTGTCACTCAGGATTTTTAAATTTCCTAATTTGCCCTTTCTCTATTGGTTGGGGTTCATGAACCGGTTCAATTCTCTCTCTTGGATTGACCGGTTCTTTACCTAGTTTTTCTTATCTTTAAGGGATTGATTTACAAGACATGTATATCTATTTTAAATTACTCAGTTTTGTATAATGCTATTCCAAGAAAGACAGGTTAAAGGACGTCTTACTCCTCCTAGTTTAGAAAGGGGGAAACCCTTGATAGACCACGAGAGTGGCGGGTTGTTTATGGGGATCTGACCAAATCGGGTCGAGGTATAACAACTTGAGTGGTATCAAAGCTTGTTTCCTCAAATGCATTATTAGAACTATATAACATAGTAACTAAGAGGAATAAATCTTAAAATTTTAGATGGCTCCCAAGAGAGGAACCAAGAGAACAAGAGCCACAGTTTTTGACATTGCCCAACAACCCCTTCCTGTGAAAACTCCCTAAGAAGCCCAAACAATTCCAGCTGTACTAAGCTCGTAACATTAGAGATTGTACGAGGAGTTCACCCAAGTGTTTGGATGGCCTAACCTCACCCCTAAGGTTGACACCAACTCTCGAGTTGAGTATGAGGAAATATAATCTCACCCCCTCCTGTTAGCAATCCCCTCCAGTTGACATCCCTAAATACCTCAAAACTCTCCATCAACTGGGATGTAAGCCTTTCCTAGGAGAGAAAGATGCTAGAGCTACTATGGACTGGCTGGCCAACATCAAGAAGCTTTTGAGGATAGTCAGGATTTCACTAGAGGATATGGTGATCCTGATAGAATTTTTCCTGGAGGCCAATGCAAAAACATGGTGGGATAATGTCATGAGCCTACATACCACCACCCCCACCTAGGAACAATTTGAGGAGAGGTACACAGAGCCTGGTTTCACATCTGATTAATGAGAAGAAGCAAGACTTAACTCTATTTCGGAGTATGAACCTAAGTTTAATGAGTTAAGACCCTTTGCCCCTAACCTAGCCGGACCAGCAAATATATGCCAATGATTTGTGAACGGTCTCAACATGGACATATGAGACCGGATGAGAGTACTAGGGTGCCCCACGAATATGGCAACGGTGATCAGTATGGCTCACGAATGTGAGTGACTAGTGCAATCCCGGCATTGCCAGACGGAGTAGGTGAACCAGAAAGAGGACAAGGGCCAAGGCCGTCATGGAGGACGGAAGGAGCAAAATGGTTCGAGATGGGGAAACAGCATGGGTTTCCAAAGGAGGAAGGACGTACCCCCTCCCACCACCACCACAAAGAGTGATCCCCACCACCACCACAAAGAGTGATCCCCACCTTACCACAAGGAAACCCTCATTGCCCTAGATGCTAAAGATACCATGAGGGAGTCTGTTTGTCTTGTTTCGGATGTTGGCAAGTGGGGCACTTTGCAAAGGAATGCCCCACTCTTAGGGAGAATAAGCAATGGAATATGCTTGGACCACGAACCTAAGTACTCCCAAGCAAGATGGCACAACCAGGGTACTAGCTAGGGTATACAACCTCACCCATGAAGAGGGTAGAAAAGACCCTAGTAACGTAGCGGGTACTTCCCAAAACCTTCCTAACTAAGATTGAGACAAAACTTGTAAATTGATTTTTCTTATCCAATAAATAAATTTCTTCTTCTAAAACATGCGTTCTTTTCAATTAGGGTACGCACACTTTTGGAGGAGAAAAGTCTACGCCCTCTTTGACTCTGGAGCAGAGAGATCCTTCATAAAGGAAGGTCTAATCCTAAGTCTTCCCCTTGAACTTATCTCCCTAAAACAAAGTCTCAACATCCTCACACCCTTAGGAGAAGGAATGAATAGGGACATTAGTTTAAAGGACGTGAGATAATGATTGGAAGAGTTAAACTAGAGGCGGATTTCATCCCATTACCTCTAAGGGAGGCAGAAATAATATTGGGAATGGATTGGTTGAGTACACATCAAGCCAAGATGGACTGTGGAAAGAAAGTAACAACTTTCCACACTCCCAAAACACTTAGACTATGTTTCCAAGGAGACTAGAGGAAGGGAGAAGTACAAATGGTGTCCCACATAAGAGCCCAAAAGATGATACAAAAAGGTTGTAAAGCTTTTCTGGCAATGATAATCAAAGGGAAGTCCGAGAGGGACCGGAAGGCATCCCTGTAGTTGAACACTACTCGGACGTATTTCTAGAAGAATTACCCAAATTACCCTTATGCTAACAACTGGAATTTACCATAGAAGTAATCCCCAAAACACATCCCATATCCCAAGCCCCTTATCACATGGCTCTAGCGGAGTTAAAGGAATTAAAGGAGCAGCTAGACGAACTATTGGATAAGTAGAAGCCCGAAGGGATAACACCACAAAAACCACAATTTCGACTAATGATCCCAATTTCACTCAGGAAGAAACCCCTCTAGACCCTAGCATAGTAATGAGTACTTCCCAAACCATCATTGTAATAATCTCCCTCAAGATATGTTAAAATCCCAAAATTGTATTCTTACCACAATAAAATTTTGAGTTCCTGAAAATTTCTTTATCCCACAATAGTATGATTGTATGCCTCAATTACATGAAGGAAGGATCATGAGAGAAAGATCAAGGGTAGGACATTAAACCTAGAAATAGCATAATGTAGATACAGGGAATTTTCCTTAAGGAGCACTACAAGCCACTTAGGAGCAAAGAAGGAAACACCTCCTCCATAAAAGACAAGCTTGAACGATGAAAGACAAATAGGATGCCTCGAGATAGCAAGGAGTAATCTACTATGGAAAAGCAAACGAGCCAAGAAGAATCTAACGAACGAATGTAACTAGAAACTGAGGGAGGAGATGCCCTAGGAAGGACTAGAAATTGTACAGACTACACTAAAAAAGGGGCGATAGGATAGTGCCAAGGACAAGTGAACTCGAGAGGCAACTAACCTATGACAAGTAAACAAGGAAAGTAGTAGGGACGTGATAGTTAACAAACTATCCCTTGTAGAAATTATGGATTTAAACCCATGCGAGGAAGAGAGAAGTGGAAAGGCTAAATGTTGATAAATAAGGATGAAGGAAATCCTTAAAGGAAATTATGGCCAAAAATGGAATGGGGACCATACTCAAGCCATGATGAGCATTAAGTAAACCTCATAGAAAGAGGTCTTGAAACAAACTGTGTTTGAACCCTTCTCAAGGAAGAAAACTTGTACGAGATACAAGTAGAATTAAGTAAATGGTACAAGGATGTACCGCCTGATTTCTTAGGAAGGGTACACGGGAAGGACAACATCAAAGGAATTTTGGGAGAAAGGGAATGAATCCTACCAAGGAAGGAAGCCCCGAAAAGGCATATGTATCCCAACTAAGAGGTAATGGAACCAACCGAAGTGGAAAGAAAAATAAGCTCACCAATGAAATGCTGATTGAGATGGAAAGATCAAGTACAGAGGAAAATACACATGAGGACCCAAGAAGTAAATTAAACCCAAGGAATGGGTAAATAGGATGGTAGCATCAAAAGATGTCGTAACAAGTAGGGACGAGTGGACTACAATAATAAGGGAATAAAATAAAGAATATATGAGAAATCTTGGAGAAGTTAGCCTTCAATTAAGAAGTGAATTAGGGAAATGACCACTAATATCATGATGGGTTGTGGTCCACACTCACTTAATGGAGCCTAAAGAATGGATGGATGGGCATAGTGTGGAGTACATAAAATAAGACCAATAATCAGAAATTCCTCAGATAAGGAATAAGGGATGAAATGGAATTTTCAGATGAAGAAGGATTTAAAGTGGGAAAATGCCTCAACATAGAAGAAGGTGTAAGGAAATGAAGGAAGAAATATCCAAAGAATGGTAAGAAGGTTGAACATGTAGCTCTTAAGGTTAAAATCTTTACTTTGAGAGACATAGTAAAGAATGAAACTGTAAGAAGGGAACTCCCCAAACAAAACAATCAACACATAGACTAAAAAGGTATCAACTCGAAATAATGAATTGTGAAATGGTCATTAGCAAGTAAGAGTAGATTAAGGACAAAGGAAAATCCTTGAGTAAAAGATGTCACTGGAATGAGGAAGGACCTAAGAAAGGAAGAATCCCAGCGTGTCGGTAAATCATCTGGAAAGCCAATAATTGGAACCAGAAAGAATCAATAAGGAAGTTCGGAAAGGACGAGTGGGTAAGGAAAACCGACACGATTATGTGAGCTGATTGAATAACGGTGAAGATAGTTGAGGAATACTATCAAACGATAAGAGGGGTGAAATTATACGATCCTTAAAAAGTTGGAAAGTTAAGAACAACCATTATGGAAGTGTTCTAAAAATTTAAAATGGTCAAAGACATGTTCTAGAGTATGTCATGCTATAAGGGGCATGTAAGCCCAACAGTCTCAAGGGAAAATGTGACTCAAATAAGTAATAGTTAGTTCATAAGCATGACGAGGTCAAACAAAATTTTGACCAAAGTTGTAATAAATGAAGGATGAAGGAAGTGTCAAAATAGGATGAAGGGGTAATAACATCGAAACCTGTGAAAACAAGTATGTAATGCTCGAAAGAACATCGAGCTAAGGGTTTCAATGATGAAGAGAATAACTAGACACAGTAATAATTGGGCATCTTGGAACTCCCAATCCAGAAATCTTGAGTAAGAACCTTAAGGGGAAGAATTTGCCCTAAGTAGAGGAAGGAATTTTGGTACCAAGGAAAGAAGCCCCAGAAAAGCATACGTATTCCAACTAAGAGGTAATGGAACCAACTGAAGTGGAAAGAAAAATAAGCTCGCCAATGAAATGTTGGTTGAGATGGAAAGATCAAGTACAAAGTTAAAATACTCATGAGGGCCCAAGACATAAATTAAACCCAAGGAACAGGTAAATTGAATGGTAGCATCAAAAGATGTCATAACAAGTAGGAATGGGTGGAATACAATAATAAGGGAATAAAAGAAAGAACATATGAGAAATATTAAAGAAGTAAGCCTTCAATTAAGAAGTGAATTAGGGAAACAACCACTAACATCATGATGGGTTGTGGTCCACGCTCACTTAATGGAGCCTAAAGAATGGATGGATGGGCATAGTGTGGAGTACACGAAATAAGACCAATAATTAGAAATTCCTCATATAAGAAATAAGGGATGAAATTGAATTTTAAGACAAAGAAGGACTTAAAGTGGGCAAATGCCTCAACATAGAAGAAGGTGTAACGAAAAAAAGGAAGAAATCTCCAAAGAATGATAAGAAGGTTGAGCATGTAGTTCTTAAGGCTAAAATCTCTACTTTTAGGGACAGTAGAGAATGAAATTGTAAGAAGGGAACTCCCCAAACAAAACAATCAACACATAGACCAAAAAGGGATCAACTCGAAATAATGAATCATGAAATGGTCACGAGCAAGTAAGAGTGGATTAAGGACAAAGGAAAATCCTTGAGTAAAGGATGTCAATGGGAATGAGGAAGGAGCTAAGGAAGGAATAATCCTAGGGTGCCAGTAAATTAACTAGAAAACCAATATTTTGAACTAGAGAGACTCAATAAGGAAGTTGGGAAAGGACGAATGGGTAAGGAAAATCGACACGGTTATGTAAGTTGTTTGAATAACGGTTAAGATAGTTGAGGAATACTATCAAACGACAAGAGTGGTGAAATTATACGATCCCGAAAAGGTTGGAAAGTTAAGAACAACCATTATGGAAGTGTTCTAAAAATTTTAACTGGTCAAAGACATGTTCTAGAGTATGTCATGCTATAAGGGGCATGCAAACCCAACAGTCTTGAGGAAGAATGTGACTCAAATAATGAAAAGTCAGTTGGTAAGCATGACGAGGTCAAATAAAATTTTGACCGAAGTTGTAATAAATGACAGATGAAGGAAGGATCAAAATAGGACAAAGGGGTAATAACACCGAAACTTGTGAAAACAAGTATGTAATGCTCAAAAGAACATCGAGCTAAAGGTTTCAATGATGAAGAGAATAACTAGACACAGTAACGATTGGGCATCTTGGAACTCCCAATCCAGAAATATTGAGTAACAACCTCAAGGGGAAAAATCTTACCCTAAGCAAAGGAAGATGTGAACCTAGGGATATAGCTTTGGACTCGTGGGCAAGACATACTAGCTATGATAAACTCCATGGAATGAGTAAACAATGTAAAGGAAAGGAAATTCCATAAGCACGTGATTTAAAGTGGTCTAAGTGAAAGAATGACTGAAGTGTTAACGTGTTAAAGTTAACATTAAGGGAAGTTTATCCCGTAGTGAAAAATGCTGATATATTTTTGGGAACAAAACTCCTAAAATGAGGGGAGAGTTGTAAACCCCATCCCTTAAAGACAAGGAAACCGGGGCAAAAACCGGTCAACCAGGGTGAGAAAATCGAACGGGTTCACGAACCCCAACCGTTAGAAAAAGGGAAAAACGAGAAATTTACAAATCTTGAGTGACATAAAGAGTCATGAAAGTCATGGAAAAGGACTTTGGGATGAATTGGAAGTGAAAACAAGACCAGTTCAAGTGAATTGAACCTGAACCGGTTTGAACCACTATTGAACCGATTTCTAAATTCATATTTCTATGTGGCTTAGAAAATTCAAAATTAAGAATTGAAGCCACCATTGGATAGAGAATGAATTTATAAATTTTCAATTTTTAAAAACTCGGTCGAATCAAGCCATAACTGGCCGGTTTAAGCATTGAACTCGGTTCAAACCATTACGGTCCGGTTCAGAATAGTGTCGTCTTCTTCCTTCATATGACAGAATTGTTCACTCACTGGAAAATTGAGCAGCGCAGGCAAAGATGAAAAGACTCCGTTCAGAGATTTCAAGCAATGAATGACTACCATAAAGATGCCAATCGGATGGCCATCGAGTCCCTGAGCTTCCTATATAAAGAGCTCCTCCTCATTCATCCTCCTCACACCTGAAAACTTCTCTCTCTCTCTCTTGCTCCAATTTCCGGTGAAGCTCGAACTAGAACTCTAACTTGGCCATTTTTCTGACCCAAATAAGGTGAGGTTGGGTTCCTTAGATTCATGGAAAAGTCAGCTACCCGGCGTTAGTTTCCATTTGCTCCTAGGGTCACCAGAGAAGCACCGGCGTGATCGAATAGTGAAGTAGCTTCTATGGACCGAAGCTGCCTTGTTTCGGCTGAGCTAAAAACGGCTAATTTGAGCCCTTCTCAGGCCAAACCAAGCTCTCCCAACACTTTCACAGCCCTCATATGACTGAATTAAAGGAAAAAGGAAAGTCTATTTAGCTCCCCTCTATAAATTCCAATTAGTGTTAGAGAGAGAACTGGAGAAACTTCACTGACCAAATTCTCCCTTAATTTGTCGATGCAATTCTTTATCCTAGGAGTAATCTTAGGATGAGAGCTATCTGCCTAGATCAAAAGCTCGGACTGCCGCACCCCCGACGGTAAGCTTTCGAAGCTTTCTCTCTCTAAGTCCAGTTTTACGACAAATATCCGTTTGAGCTCAATTCAGATCCAAATGATGCGATTCAATTTTCCATTTAATCATGTGGAAGTGTAGGAACTCAATTTTATCTTCAATTTTAACAATTAACCTCAATTGATTGGTCAATTTGATGAAATCATATTCAGCCAATTTGAAAGGGGGGAAATTGGGGATTTCAAAAATTCGAGGGTCTAAAGTGAAATTTCCCAAAATTGATGGCTAATTGGCAATGAAATAGATGTTGGAGGATTAATTGGTCGAATTTTGGAATTATTGGGATCAAATTGCCATTTTTGTAAAGTATAGGCAAAATGGTAATTTTTGAAAAGTTGAGAACCAAATTGGAAATTTGGGAAATTGAACCTCTTTTTTGTGATTTTGAATAAATTGAGGTCCCAAAGTAAATTTTAGAAGTTTCGATACTCAATTTTGGGAAAAAATAGCATTAGGGACCTAAAGTTAAAGAAAATGAACTTTAGGTACCTAAATGCAAATAAGTAAAAGATTGAGCATTTCGTTCATTCGTGAGGAATGAAGGCTATTAGGACAAATGATAATGAACAAGGATGTTCAAATAATGTAGCAACACGAGGGACCGGGAACACCAGCAAAGACAAGCTCGCGTGGAGGCAAAGAGCCAAATAAGAGGAATTCACTGCACTATCGGGTGAGTGGAAATTTTCACATCATACCTGGTTGGGATGATTAGTACCTCAAAAATGAAAACCCACTATTATGTAGAATTTTAACATCACACCTGGATGAAGGTGATATGGAAACTACGCGGAAAAACTACTTACTGCTTGTAAGTATATCGTACCCAGTTGGTATGATGAACTTCTTGAAAGGAAGTGGAAAACCCGTTTACCAGTTGTAAGCGGAGATGTCATCACACCCAGTTGGTGTAATCGACAAGTGAAAAGATATGTTTGTTAGAAGTGTTATCCCCTAATTGTGTTTCACTGCTTAAAGATTTTGGGAGTCCTTCTTGATAGGAGCTCAAATAACCCAGATAGGCCGGAGGCCTCAGTTTTGTAACTTTGGGGCTAAAATACCCGATTTTGAAAATATCGTATAGTGGGCCCAAGGCTAGATGGCATGAGTAGGAGCTCGTAAATAAATGTGATGTTAAGCCATAAAAATGTAAATGAATGATGTGATTTGGCCATGGTACCAAGACAGGGCCGACATACTCGATGGACTAGCTATAGTGCGACAAGACAGGTCAACGGACCAGTCTAGACAAACAACTGTATGTCGAGTTGAGGGTAGGAGCTGTTGGACCAATGGCACCAAAGATTAATGGCTTATATGGAAAAATTATTGTTTATGCATGCACTTGTGGTTCGGGACCATCAAGACACTCAAGAGGGGTAGTGATGCGTCCTTGGGGCTGCTGGACGACATGGTGGAAATAAGGGCAGTTTGACGTGCCAACAGTCAGGTAAGCTCGACGTAGCATCATTCACATGAGACTGGGGTGGGGTTGGGATGAGGTCACTGTCTTCATACAGACATGGAGTTTCTTTTCAGGTTTGAGGGTCAGATGTCACATACATCCACTCATTCCTAGGGTAGAAGTGGACGGACTTCTATCTAGGTGGTCGGATGCAGTGGAGTGGACATCAAAATGGGTGCAGTGGACAGGATGCCCTGCAAATGTGTGATCCCTTCATGATGAAGGGCGTGTGTTGATTGTTAAACACACCGATTGTGGTTAATGAGGAACAATGATTTTGAAAACTAAGAAATTGAGGAAATGGTTTTAAAGAAAATAAGGAGTCTGGCACACTCCAATTCAAACTATTTTTCTGAAAATCACGTTTCAAACACCTATTCACTGAGTTGTAGAACTCACCCCCTCCCTGTACCCCTTTTTAGGTAACCAATGGAAACCTACCTAAAAGACCTTTAGTTAGTTAAAGCTGCATGATAGGTATGTAAGCTTAAAATTTATACAATTTTGATTAATGTTATTCTAGAAAAGGTAAAGGTTTAAATGATGCCTTACTCCTCATGGTTTAAAGAAGGGGAAAACCCTTAATAAACCGAGAGATTGGCGGGTTGCTCATGAGGATCTGACCAAACTGGGTCAGGGCATGACACCTCAACTATATGAGGAGGGGTCATGGAAGACAAGAAGGGCCAAAGGAAGGACCTTGAGAAACCGCAAACAAAGCAGGGTATAGATGAAGGAGAAATTTTCCTTAAGGAGAGTTACAAGCCATCTAGGAGTAAAGAAGGAAGTGCCTCCACAAGAGAAGACAAGCCCCGAACATTGGACGATAATCAGGATGTCTCGGATAGTGAAGTCTTACCTACTTTGGAAATACGGAAGGGCCAAAATAGGGTTATAGATGAACCTTGTGATGGGAAGTGTCTAGTAACTATGGGGTGATCAAGGAGGATAAATGATGCCCTAAGAAGGATAGTGAAGTAGTAACGACTACACCCTAAAAAGGGCGATTTGATGGGCATCAAGAATAAGTAAACTCGAGAGACAACTGCCTCCAGACAATTGGACAAGAAGAAAAGTAGGGACGAGGTAAATGACGAATTGATCCTCATGAAGGTCATAGATTTAAACTCTGGCGAAGAAAGGAGAGGTGAAAAGGCCAAACATTGGAAAATAAAGATGAAGGAAATCCTTAAAGAAATCAATGGCTGAAAATGAATTGGCGACCAAACTCAAGCCACGGAAAGGATTAAGCAAGCTCTTATAATGAGGTTAAGAAATCTTGAAACAAAACAATAGATCAAAACTCCTCTCTGATAAAATTGTCGTGATTACAACTAGGAATAAAGACAAGGTACAAAGGATGTGTCAGCAAGGTTCACAAAGTAAATGTAAAGCCCGCACTTTTGGGTTAAGGAAAACTGGGAAAAGAACCGGTCAAACCGAATAAGAAAACCAAGCCGGTTTACATTTAGGAATAAGCAATATGGAAATTTACAACTTTCGGGTGATCCAAAGGGTTCATTAAACCTTGGAAAGGAAAATTAAGATAAACTAAAAAATAAAAACTAAATGGGTTCAGGTGAACTAGATTTCATAAGAACTTCAAAGTTAAGCGTGCTTGCCCAAGAGTAATGTGAGGATGGGTGACCTACTAGTAAGTATGATCTTTTTGTAACCCGAAATTTCGGTAAAAAAATTTTATGCGAACATACGACTTATCATAAATAGCCGTAAATTAATATATATTTAATTATTATAATTAATACCAATAATTTATGGCAAAATTAATACTAGTAATAAATCTCTCCCATTTAATACACAGTTTTACACCTATATAAAGAGGTCATCCCCATTCATTCTCCTCACACCCAAACACTTCTCTTTCTCTCTCTACGGATCCATTTCCCGGTGAAGCTTACACTAGAGCTTCGACTTGAACATTTTTCTTAACCTCAGAAGGAGAGGCCAGGCTCCTTAGAACCAGGAGAAGTCAGCTATCGGATAGCAAACTCCAGTCAATCCGAGAATCACTAGAGAAGCGCCGATATGATGGAACAGTGAAGCAGCTCCGGCGGACCGAAGCTGCCCTATTTCGGCGAAGCAGAAATTGACCATTTTGAGCCCTCCTCAGACCAAACCAAACCCTCCCAACACTTCCTCAGCCCTCCCATGGCTGAATTAGGACTCAAAGGTAAGCCAATTCGACTCCCCTCTGCAATTTCTGGCCGGTGCTAGAGAGAGAACCAATGAAATTTCAATGATAAAATTCTAACGCAATTCAGTATCAATTGATGCGATTCTTGATTCTAGGATAATCCTCAAGATAAGATCTATCTTCCCAGATTGAAAACTCGGACCGCCATGCCCTCACCGGTGAGAAATCAAAGCTTTCTCTCTCTACAGTCTGTTTTCCAGCGAAGCTCCGTTTGAGCTCGTTCCGACATTAAAATCTGTGATTCAAAGTTTCTTAGAATCATATGAACATGCAGGAACTCAATTTCAACTCCAATTTCAATAATTAGAAGTGTTTGATCAGTCAATTTGATGAAATCAAATTCGGTAGTGTTGAAGAGTTGAAATTGGGGGGAAATTTGGGGATTTTTGAAATTCAAAGGGCCAAAATGCAATTTTATGAAATTGAGGGTCAATCGGGCATGAAAAATAATGTTGGAGGACCAATTGAGTAATTTTGGAAATTTTGGGGCAAAACTTACCATTTTTGTAAAAGAAGGGCATAATGGTAATTTTGGAAAAATTGGGGGAACAAATTGGAAATTTGGGGATTTAAACCCCTTTTTGGTGAAATTGAATAAATTGAGGTCCCATGATAAATTTTAAAAGTTACGGGACTCAATTTGAGGAAAAACCGACATTAGGGACTTAAAGTTAAAGAGAAATAACTTTAGGGACCTAATTGCAAATAACTAAAAGTTTGGGTTTTCTCATTCATTGGAAATGAATGAAGGTTGTTATGCTGAGTAATAATGAAAAAGGTTGTTCATATTGTGTAGGAATGCGAAATACCGGGAACGCCAACAAGGACAAGCTCGCGTGAATACAAAGAACCGGTCTAGTGGAATTCACAACATTAACGGGTGAGTGAGTTTACTTACATCATACCCATTTGGGATAATGAGCACAACTTAAAAAAGAAAAACCACTTACCGGTTGTGAGTGAAATTTTTATATCATACCCGATTGGGCAATGATAAGTACCTCGGTATGAAAACCCACTATTAAGTGGTATTTTAAACATCAGTACTTAGAGGAAGTGATGTGAAAATCATGCGAAAAAACTACTTACCGTTTGTAAGTAGATCATACCCGGTTGGTATGATGAGACTTCCTCAAAGGAAGTTGAAAACCCGTTCATCGGTTATGAACGGAGGTGTCCTTATAACGTGCGGTATAATGGATAGAGAAAACATATGTTTTGTCAGAAGTGCTCTCCCCTGACTGTTTGCCAATGCTTAAACTATTTGGGAGACCTTCTCGACGGGAGCTCGAATAGCTCTGATAGGCTGGGGACCTCGGTTTTGGAACTTGGGGGCTAAATGCCCGATTTTGAAAATCTCGTACAATGGGCCCAAGGCCAGTTTGCACGAGCAGAAGCTCCTAAACAAACATGATATATGTGCCATAAAACTTAATAAGTGAATTATTTGGCCATGGTGCCAAGATAGGACCAACATGCTCAGTCAACTAGCGGCAGTGCCACATGACAGGTCGACGGACCAGTCAAGACAAACAACTGCGGGTTGAGTTGAGAGTCGGGGCCGTTGGACCAGTGGCACCACAGATTATATGGCAATATAAGAAAATATTGTTTGTGCATGCATTGTGAGTACGGGATCATCAAGATGCCCATGAGGGGTAGTGATGCGTCCTAAGGGCACTGGACGACCTGGTGGCTATAAGGACAGTTCGTCGTTCCAGGTGTTTGTGTGAAATCTGGAGTAGCACCAAGCGTATGAGACCGGGGTGGGGACGGGATGAGGTCTCTGTCCTCATATGGACATGAAGAAGTGATTTTAGGATTGTGGGTCGGATGTTGTGTACGTCTACTCATTCCCAGGGTAGAAGTGGTTGTACTTCTATTCGGGTGGCAGGAAAAGTCACTCCGAAGCCACTAGCGGGTTCAGTAGTGATACTGACTTGCGAATGTATGTAACCTTCGTGATGAAGGATGTGTGTTGGGTGATAATACACCGGTAACTAAGAATAATGGAAAAACCCAAATTTTTAAATGAAGGGATTTTTGAAAAGAAAGGAGTCAGGCACACTCCATATAAATGTTTTTCTTAAAAGTCAAAAGCTTTTAAAAACCCATTCAGTGAGTAGTCGTACTCACCCCCTCCCTTATATCCTTTTCAGGAAAAATCGGAAAGCCTCCCCTTAAAGAGCGTCAACTAAGATGCCTGTAAAATAGGTATGTAAAGTTTTAAATTTCATGCAGTTTTGATTATGCTATTCCAGGAAAATGTGCAGGTTAAAGGACGCCTTACTCTTTACGGTTTGCAATAAGGGGAAATTCTTTAATAAACCGGGAGTGTGGCGGGTTGATCACGGGGATCTGACCAAACCGGGTCAGGGCGTGACAGTAAAGGTAACAGGAAAGAATGACATCAATGGATATCATGAGGTTGATTTAAAGACAGAAACTCATGTAGACAAAGGAAAAAGGAAATCCTAGGAAAAGAGGAGGAAGCCTACGAAGGAAGTGAGGCCTGGAGAGGCATAAATATCCCAATAAAGAAGTAATGAAGCGAATTGAAGTGGAATAGAAGGTAAAATCGCAAATGAAATGCAGGTTGAGGTGAAAAGATCAAGTACAAGGGAAGCGTGCTCATGAGGGCCCAAGGAGTAAGTTAAACCCAAGGAATGGGTAAGTAGGAAGATAGCATCAAATGATGTTGTAACAAGTGGGAATGGGAGGAATACCCCTAATGAGGAAATAAAGAAAAGGATATCTGGAAAACCTTGGAGGAGTACACCCTTCAATTAAGAAGTGATTAAAGGAAACAACCACAAGCAGCAAGACTAGTTGTGGTCCATGCCCACTAAATAGAGCCTAAGATTTGACATCTAGGACTAATATAGAGAAGATGAAATAAGACTTGGCAATCGGAGATTTCTCAGATAGGAAATAAATGGCGAGATGGGAAATTAATGTCAGTAAGGGATTAAAGGTGGGCAAAGGCAGCAATATAAAAAGGGGTAAGGTGATGAAGGAAGGAAACCTTCAAAGAATGGTAAGAACGCTGAACGTGTAGTTTCCAAGATGGAAGTCTCTACTTCGAAGGGAATAGTAGAGAATGAAACTATTAAAAAGGGAACTCCCCAAGCTAAGGAATCGACAAGTAGATCGTAAGGGATCAACTTAGAGTAAAGAACTGTGAAATGGTCATGAGTCAATAAAGATCGACTAGGAAAAAGAAATCCTTAAGTAAGGATGCCCTTGGACATGAGGAAGCACAAAAGCGAGGAAACCCCCCAAGTATGTCGGTAAGTCAAGAAGTGAAGAGGAAACCCGATGATTGGAACCAGGGAAAAACCAAGGAAGTTGGTAAAGGACGAGTGGATATGGAAAAACTAACATGACCATGAAAGACATGATGTCAAAGGCAAAGGAATGACAGGATAACGTAGAAGGTAGTCGAGGAATACTACCAAATGATAATAAGGGAGGAAACCATATGATCCCCGAAAAGTGGGAAAGTCAAGAACAACCATCAAGGTAATGTTATAGAACTATAATGGACACAGACAAATTCTAGAACATGTCATGCGGTAAGGGACAACGGTCCTAGGAAAATGTCACTCAAGTAAGAAAGAGTCAGTTAGTTAAGCATGACAAGGTAAAATATAAATTTAAGGACGAAAAGCTCGAAAGAACAACAAGCTAAGGAGTTTCAACGACCAAAGAAAATAAATAGGAACGGGGACGGTCAGACGTTTATGGAACACCCAACCCAGTGACTTAGATAAGAACTCTCAAGAGGAAGAGTCTTACCCAAAGCATAGTAAGAAATGGACCAAAGGATGTACCTTGGGACTAGTGGGTAAGACATACCTAATCGTGATACACTCTATGGAGTGAGTGGATAATGGAAAGGAAGAGAGACTCCTTAAGTGCGTGGATTAAAGCGCTAAGTAAAGGTACAACCAAAGAGGTAAAATGTCAAGCAAACCCCTAGTTGACATCAAGGGAAATTATTCCCAATGTAAAGGATACATAATTAAGTTTTGGGGACAAAACTCCTTATAGGAGGGGAGAGTTGCGAAACTCGTCCTCTTGGACCAAGGAAACTGGGAAAAGAAACGACCATTTTCATGAGAAAATTGAGCCATTTAAAAGAACCAAAAATCATAAAGAAGGGTTGAAATGGGAAATTGGAAATTCCAAAGTGACCAAGAGGTCATGAAAATCATGGGGAAGAACCATGAAGTAAATTGGGTGGGAGAACCAGACCGGTTCAAGGTAAATTGGACTAGAAATGGATTGAACCAGGTTGAACCATGGTGAACCAGATTCAAAAATTTATTTTTCTAGGTGGCTTAAAAATGCCAATTTGGAAAATTGAGGCCACCACAAGATAGAAAATAAATTTAGATTAATTTAGAAACTTTTTAATTTTGAGAAAATCAGTTGAATCGGGCCTTTATTGGCCAATTTTCATCAACAAACCTAATTGGACCGAACCGGTCAACGGTCCTACCAGTCAATGAACGGTGTCATCATCTTCCTTAAGATGATAGCACTGTTCATCAATGGTAGAAAAACTTTCCTTTTTCGGCAAGAGAATATTCTTTAAACTCCGCCCTTTAAAGATAAGAAAAATCGGAAAAATAATCGATTGTTTCAGAAAAGAAAATCGAACTGGTTCACGAACCATAACCGATAAAGAAAGGGTAAAATGGGAAATTGAAAAATCCCAAGTGACTTAAAGAGTCACAAAAATTATGGAAAAGAACCTTGGGACAAATGTGAAGAGAAAACCAAATCGGTTCAGGGTGAACTACACATGAATCAGATTGAACCATAATAAACCGGTTTGAACCATACTTGAACCGATTTCTAAATTCATTTTTCTTGGTGGCTTAAAATGTTTAAATTGTAAAATTGAAACCACAATTAGATAGAAAATGTTGGCAAAGCTTCATTTCATCTCAATTCAAACCCAAATGTTGCGGTTAAAAGCTCAATTGAATTGTATGGAAGTGTAGGAACTGATCCATACATTCATTAACCCCGCTTTAATGGCCAATTTGAAGAAAATCAATTTAGTTAGTTTGAAGGGGAGAAATTGGGGGAAAATTTTGGGATTTCAAAAAATTGAGGAACCTCCATGCAATTTCTCAAAATTGAGGACCAATTAGCAATGAGAAAGATGTTGGGGGACCAATTGGTCAATTTTTGAAATATTTGGGGCCAAATTACCATTTTTGGAAAGTAGGGGCAAAACCATAATTTTTGGAAAATTGGGGACCAAATTGGAAATTTGGGAAACTTGAGCCCCTTACACAATTTAAAGTTAATTAAGGGCCCAAAGAGGATATTGGAAGTTCTCGGGACTTAATTTGAGGGAAATTTAGCATTTGGGGCCAAAAGTTAAAAAAATGAACTTTATGAACCTAAGTGCAATAAACCAACAATTTTAGGCCAAGTCGCTCATATGTGAGAAAACGATGGTTGTCATGCCAAACCTTAATTGATAAGGATTCCCAAATCGTGTAGGGACACGAGAGACCGGAATACCAACAAGGAAAAGCTAGCGTGGACTTGGAAACTGACTGGGGATGAACACGTCACGGCCATCGGGTGCGTGGGCATATTTAATACAGTACCCAGTTGGGGTAATCAGAACCATTTAAGCTTAAAAACAACGTACCGGTTGTGAGTGGGCATATTTAATACCATACCCGATTGGGGTGCTGAGAACCATTTAAGCTAAAAACCACTTACCAGTTGTGAGTGGTCTTAATTATACATCATACCCAGTTGGGATGGTGAATACTTTATAGATAAAAAACCACTTGTGAGTGGGATTATTTCACATCATACCCAATTGGTATGATAGGAAAGGAGAAACTCGCTTACTGGTTGTAAGCGGAGATATCATCACAGTTGGTTGGTGTGATGAGATAAAAATTAATTTTGTTAGAAGTGTTCTCCCCTGACTGTGTGCCAATACTTAAAATATTTGGGAGACCTTCTTGATCGGAGCTAAAATAGCTCAGATAGGCCAGGGGCCTCGATTTTTGAACTTATGGGGCTAAATGCCCAAGGCCAATGTGCACGAGCAGGAGCTCGTAAACAAATTTGATTAAGAAAGACCCATGAAAATTTCTAATGAAATTGGTTGTATGATTTTGCCATGGTACTAAGTAAGGACCGATAGTGTTTGATGGACTGGCGGTAGTGCGTCAGAGCTAGGTTGACGGAGCGACATAGACAAACAGTTGTAGGTCGAGTTGATTGTCGGGGTCATAGGATCGATGGCACCAAAGATAATGGCTATTTGTGGAAAACTCTTGTTGTGCATGCACTTGTGGTACGAGACCATCAAGATGCCCTAGGTGGTAGTGATGGGTCCCAAGGGTTGTTGGACGACATGGGAGGTGAAAGGGCAGTTTGTCATGCCACTCAGTCATGAAGCTTTGTAAGCTTCTTACACATGAGACCGGGGTGGGATTGGGATGAGGTCTCCATCCTCATATGGACACAATGTATTTTGGGTCTAAGGGTCAAATGTCAGGGACATTCACTCAGACTCCGGGTAGAAATCAGGGACTTCTATTAGGATTGATGGTAAAGATGTTCCGATCCACAAGTGGGTGCAATCGTTGTAACTGCATCTCGCGAATGTGTATACAATTCCTGATGAAGGGAGTGTGTTGTTTACTAAATGCCTCCCAAGGCAAGGGGATAGGCTAAGAAAGCTAAACACACCTAACATGGAAATAGGAGAAAGGTTTCTAGATTTGAGAATCCTTGGAAAAAGGAATGGTAAACCATGGAAAAAGGCTTTGGAAACCAAATTTGAGGAAAGTCTTTTTTAAAGGAAAGGATAACCTTGGTTTTGTTTGGATAAACTAAATGTTTTGAAAACTCACTCCCAACACCCACTCACTGAGTCGTAGAACTCACCTCCTCCCTTTTACCCCTTTCAGGTAACCAAAGAAGAACTAAACTTAAAGACCTCATTTATTGGAACTGTAAGACAGACAAGTCTATTTTAAGACATTCAGTTTTATATAATACTATTACAAGAAAGACAAGAAAAAGGACGCCTTACTACTCGCGGTTTTGAAAAGGATGAAACCCTTCATGGACCAAAGGGAGTGGCAGGTTGATCATGGGGATCCGACCAAACTGGGTCAGGACGTGACAACTTGAGTGCTATCAGATCTTGTTTCCTCGAATGCATTATCAAGACAATATAATTTAGTAACTTAGAGTTAAGTTTTAAAATTTACAAATGGCTCCCAAGAAAGGAACCAAGAGAACTTGAACCGTAGTCACTAACACTGCCCAAAACCCCATCCCTATAGAAACTCCTAGAAAAGCCCCAATGATTCCACCTAGACTAAGCTAGGAACATCAATGGTTGTATGAAGACTTCACCCGAGTGTTTGGAAGGCTCAACCTCACTCCTGAGGTGGACACTGACTCCCGAGCTGAGCCCGAGGAAGTACAGTCCCATCCCACTTCTATCAACGTCCCTCCTCTAATTGATATCCCCAAATACCTCAAGACTCTTTGTCAATTAGAATGTAAGTCGTTCCCAGGGAAGAAGAATGTTGGAGCTGCTATGGACTAGCTAGCTAGCATTAAGAAACTTATGGGAATAATCAGGATCCCAACAAAAGAAATGGTGATCTAGGCATAATTCTTCATGGAAGCTAGCACGAATAAGTGGTGGGACAACATCAAGAGCCTTCACACCACCACACCCACATGGGAGCAATTCATGAGGTATTTATAGCTCCAAATCTTATCAACGAGAAGAAGCAAGAATTATTCCGACTCCGACAAGGATCCCAAACCATCTCGAAGTATAAGACTAGATTTAACAAGTTAAGGCCTTTTGCTCCATATTTAGCTGGAATAGTAGATATCTACCAATGGTTTGTGGATGGTCTCAACATGGACATACAAGACCAGATAGGAGTACTAGGACATCCCACAGATTTGGTTGTCATCATTAGCACGGCCCATGAATGTGAGCGTCTGGTATAGACAAGATGCCACCGGATAGAGCAGGTCGGTCAGAAGGAGGAAGGAGGAAGGAGGCCATAACAGCTAGAGATGTCAAAAGGAGTTAGGTGGGCAGAGATGGGGGAAAAAAATGGGGTTCCTTAAGAGAAATGAAGGGCATCATGCCTAAAGGGAGGCAAGTACAACCCCACAAAGGAGAGGCCCTTATTGCCCGAGGTGTTGGTAAAGCCATGAAGGGTAATGTTGAGCATGCTTCAAATGCGGAGAGCTCGGACACTTTGCAAAGAGCTGCCTAGCCCTTCAAGGCAATACACAACGAAGTACCCATCAACGACCTCAAGGGAACCCAAGGAAACTAGACGGGGGGCAAGACATAGCCACTACGTCGAGGGTATCGACCAGAGTTTACAACCTCACCTAGGAGGAAGAATAGAAGGATCCTAGTACCATAGCTAGTACTTACCAAAATTCCCCTAGATAAATAAAAGCCAAAACCATGTAATTCATTAATAAATAAAAGTTGTATTCCCTACAAAAATAAACTTGTGATGAGATACATGTAGGAGAAAATCCAAAGGACGTACCCACCAAATTTCCAAAGAGAGGGAAGTGGGAAGGATGGCATCCAAGGATGTCATGAAGTAGATCTAAGGTTAGGTGCCCTTGAGGGTGAATGAAAAGGAATTCTGGGAGAAAAGGGGAAGAATCCTCCCAAGGGAGGAAACCCTGGGGAGGCATCCATGTCCCAACTAAGAGGTAATGGAACTAAGTGATGAGAGATAAGGAGATGAACTTGCAAATGAAGTGCATGCTAAGGTGAAAGAACCAAGGGAAGCATACTAGAAGAACCCAAGGAGTAAGTTAAACCCAAGGAATGGATACGTGGGAAGATAGCATCAAAAGATGTCGTACAAGTAAGAGAGCGGTGGACTACCCATAATAAGGAAATAGAGGAAAGCACATCTAAGAAACCTTAGAGAAGTAAGCCCTCCAGTTAAGGATTAATTAAAGAAAATGACCACTGACATCAAGACTAGTCATGGTCCGTGTTCACTTAATGAAGCCTACAGTGTGGACGGCTGGGCATAGGGTGGAGTACATGAAATAAGATCGATAATCAAAGTTTCTCAAATAAGGAGTAAGGGATGAAATTGAAACTTCAAGACGATGAAAGAATAAAAGCGGGCAAATGCCCCAAGATAAAGAAGAGTGTAAGGAGGTAAAGGGGAGGAACCTTTAGGGAATGGTAAAGGTATAGTCATAAGATCGAAGTCTCGACCTTGAAGAACATAGTAGAGAATGAAAACCATGCAAGGGAGACCTCCCCAAATAAGGAATCAATATGTAGACCAAAAAGGGTCAACTCAGAATAAGGAATGGTGTAGTGGTCACAAGCGAGTAAGAATGGATGGAAGAAAGGAAGCTCGTGAGTAAGAGACACCATTATAAATGAGGAAGGACATAAGTGAGAAAGGATCCCAATGTGTCAGTAAGCTATTGGCAAATCCAATGGTTGAAACCGAGGGAAAAACCCATAGAAAAGTTGGTAAAGAATGAGTAGATAAGAAGAAACTGACATGATCCTAATGTCAAAATTTAAAGGACATGTAGTTCCAACAATCACAAGGAAAAGTGACCCAAGTAAGATCAAGTTCGTTAGTCAAACCTAAGAAATGGAACTGGAGTGGTAGTAACCCAAAAATGGAGGAATGACCAAAATAAGATAAGAAAGAAATTATCTCAAAACCCACGAGGTTAAGTATGCTAAACTAAGAGCATCAACAATCAAGGGAATGATTGGAAACGGGGACGGTCGGATATATATGGAACGTCCAACCCAATGACATGAATAAGAACCCTTAAGAAGAAGAGTTTTACCCAAAGTAGAGTAAGAAGTAGACCTAAAGAGGTACCTTGGGATGGGTAGTTTGGACATGACTGATCGTGATACACTCCATGGAGTGAGTGGAAAATAGAAAGGGAGAAAGACTTCTCAAGTACATGGCTAAAGGAGTAAGTGAAGGAAATAACCAAAGTGATAACAAGCTCAGAAAACCCCAGGAGGACATCAAGGAATGTCACTCCTAGTGCAAATGATTGCTAACATAGTTTTTGGGACAAAACCCCTAAAGATAAGAAAAACCAAGAAAAGAATCGATCATTTCAAAAGAGAAAACCAAACTAGTTCACAAACCATAACCGATAAAGAAAGGGTAAAATGGGAAATCGACAAATCTAAAGTGACTCAAAGAGTCATAAAAATCATGGAAAAGAACCTTGGGACAAATGGGAAGAGAAAATCAAACCGGTTCAGGATGAACCAGACATGAACCGAATTGAACCAATTTGAACCATACTTGAACTGGTTTCTAAATTCATTTTTCTTGTTGGCTTAAAATGTTTAAATTGGGTAATTGAAGCCACTATTAGATAGAAAATTAATTTAGATTAATTTAGAAATTTTTAATTTTGAGAAAATTGGTTGAATCGGGTCTTAACCGGCTGATTTTTGCCATTGAACCCGGTCGGACCAGTCCGGTCCGGTTCGTAACAATGCCATCTTCTTCCTCAAGATGACAACACTGTTCATTAATGCAAAAAACGAATATCTCTGGCAAAGATGTAACCGCTCTAATTAGGCCTTTTTCGAGTGAGGATAAGCTCGACCAAAATGGAAAGTGGTCAGGTAGAGTGTCCCCAAGCTCTCTATATAAAGAGTTCATCTCCATTCATCCTCCACACATCACCATTCTCTCTCAATTACTCCATTTTTCGGTGAAGCTCGAACCAGAGCTCCGACATAGGCTTTTTTCTCAACCTCAAAAGGTAAGATCTGGTCCTTTAGACTACTGGGGAAGTCAGCTACTTGATAGCAATCTCCTTCTTACCCGAGGACTGCCGGAGAAGCACCGGCAGAATCAAACAATGAAGCAGCTGCAATGGACCCAAGCTACCCTATTTTGGACAAGCTAAATTTGGCCAAATTCAACCCTCCTCTGATCAAACCAAGCCTCCCCGACACCACCACGGCCCTCACACGACCTCAACAGAGCTGAAAAGTAAGCCAATTTGGCCCTCCTCCATCGTTGTCGGTTGGAGTTAGAAAGAGAAAGTGCTAAATTTTACTAATAAAATTTACCCTCAATTGGACATCAATTGTAGCACTTCTGGACAAGAGCTACCTCCTCAAATTGAGAACTCGGACCGCCGCACCTCCAACGGAAAGCTTTCGAAGGGCTCAAGGCCTAGCTTTTTAAAAACTCGTGAGTGGGCCTAAGCCAATGGGCACGAGCTGGAGCCAGTAGACAAATATGAGTAAAAGAGCCATGAAAACTTTCATTAAATTAGAAATTTTGTGTGATTTCCATGGTACCAAGTTTGGACCGACAAGGCTCGATGGGCTAGTAGCAGTGTGCCAAGTCTAGGTCGATGGACCGGTCAGGTAAACAACTACAAGCCAAGTCGAGTGTTGGGGCTATTGGACTGTCAGCACCAAAGATGATGGCTATTATGTGAAAAAAATTATTGTTTGTGCATGCACTTTGGTTCGAGACCATCGAGATGCCCCTAAGGGGTAGTGATGGGTTCCAAGGACTACTAGACGACTTGGTGGTGATAAGGGCAGTTTGTCGTACCTGTTAGTCATGAAGCTACTGTGTCTAGACTTCTTGCACATGAGATCGGGGCAAGTGGGCTGGATGAGGTCTCCGTCCTCATACGGACATGAAGTGATTTTCGAGTCTGAGGGTTGGGCGCCTAGGGCATCACTCGAACTTAGAGTATAAGTGGTTGTACTTCTATCAGGATGGACAAAAAAGTCATGTTGATCCCCAAGTGGGTGTAGTATGGGACTACCATGTGAATGTGTGTACTATTTATGAGAAAGGGCGTATTTATATGTGTTAAACGCCTCCCAAGGAAAGGGGGAGTGCTAAAAGAGCTAAACACACATAATAGTAAAGAATTTTGGAAAATGATGAAATGCTTGAAGAATGATTTAATAAACTTTATTTTAAAAACTCACTCACAACCCCTGCTCACTGAGTGGTAGAAACTCACCCCATCACTTTAACCCCTTTCAGGAAAAGAGACAAAAACCTCAGAGGATTTCTTGAAGTTGAACCTTAGGTTAGGTATGCATTTAAATTACTCGGGTTTTGTATAATGCCATCACATGAAACTAGGTCAAAAGGGCGTCTCACTCCTCACGGACTAGAAGAGATTTGTAGGTTTGACTCTTTTTAGAAAAACTGTCCCAATGCTTCCCCTTGCTCGGGATTGGTTTAGTAATTAACCATTTCTATACTCCCCCTTGCTCGTGATTGGTTTAGCAAACAATTTCTTCCCCTTGCTCGAGATTAGTTTAGTAAACAACCACATATGCCCTTTAACAAAAAGGGTTCATACTTTTGTCGATATAGTACATCGATTACATCCACTTGTGGACTGAAGCATCTTTACCGTCCACCCTGATAGAAGTTTCCAACTTCTACCTTGAGTCTGAGTGGAAATCAATTTTCTAACCCTCAGACGTGAATTATACTCCAAGTTTACAATGTGGGATGAGACCTCTTCTCCCTCGCCTTTGTCTCAATGTGCATGAAGCTACTCCGAGCTTCGAGACTCATTAGACGATAAAACTGCCCTTATTGCACCCTGGTCACCTAACAGCCCTTAGAACCAACACTACCACATGTTGGGAACCTCGGTGGTTCCATATCTCAGTATACACATACAAAAGTCTTTTAACTTAGACCTTTTATCTTTGGTGCCACCAGCCCAACTAATGCAACACCCCGACTGAAGCTCGGTAACTACCAGCCCAACGAGTTTGTCCACTCGGCTTCGGCTTAGTAACTAATAGTCAAACGAGTATTACGATTTGGCTTTGGTTATGTGGCTGCATCACACAACTTAACCATTTTTTGGTGAACTTTCATAATGTGTAGGGATCAAGATTTTATCTACGGCTTTGAGCCCGTTCCCGTTGGCCTTGGGCCCACTTCCCGAGTTTTTTTTCCAAAACTAGGCCTTGGGCCGAATTATTTTCAAAACCGAGGCCTCAAGCCTACTAAAGCAATTTTAGCTATCATCAGAAATGTCTACCAAAATGTTTAAGCAGTTTCACACAGTCAAGGGAGAACATTCCTGAAAAATGGTTTTCATAAGTGAAAATGATGTTCATCACCGCAATTGGGTATGATGTTGGAAAATCCCACTCACACAATAACCGTGACATGTTCTCCCTAGTTGAATTTTCAATCCCTGTTGTGCTCATCTGCACGCGTACGCGTTCAATCAGTTCTTACATGATTCAAGTATTCAAATAAGGAAGGTTTGACATAAAAGACCTCTTACTTCCAAGTATTTGCAACTAGGTCTTTAATTTGTGCCATATTACACTTAGGTCCATAAAGTTCATAATCTTGACTTTAACCCCAAATGCTCAATTTATTTATGATTAAGTCACTAAAGTTTCCAATATCCCTCTTATGTCCTTAATTTTCTGAAATTACCAATTGGTACTTAATTTTTTTCAAAATTACCAATTATTCCCCAATTTCCAAAAATCGTTGATTGGCCATAATTTCATCCAAATAGCCAACTGGTCCTCAATTGGGAGTTAATTTCATAGAAGTCTCCCAATTTTCCTTTAATTGTAATTCAGCCCTTGATTTTCCGAAAATCTCCAAATTGTCCAATTTTGCCAAAAATTACAATTTGGCCCCCAAAATATTATTTTATTCAATTGACCCCTTAAACTTGGCTAATTGACTCCTTTCAATATCTTATTCATCTTCCCTATGTCTCCCTCGTCATTTCAAGCTTTAGCAAGCTGAAAATGGCTTAAAACGAGCTTGAATGAAGTTTCGCCGAAAAATCGATTTAGAGAGAAAATGATTCGATTTCTTACCGATGAGGATCTGATGGTCGAAGTTCTTGCTTCCTTTGAGTTGCTCTATCCCTAGAGATCCTTCCTGGATCAAACCACATCTTAATTGGTGGCCTGAGCAGTGCGAATTTTGTGTTTTAATTTTTAGCAAAAACACTCTGTGAATAGTATTTTTTTATGAAGGGTGGGGTGAACATAATTTGTTCGAGTGTAGCTCAAATTGAGCTCGACCAACTCGGGTTACAAACCTCCGAGGAGTGACGGTACTATGTGGATCCTTCCTTTGAGTTGCTCTATCCCTAGAGATCCTTCCTAGATCAAACCACATCTTAATTGGTGGCCTGAGCAGTGCGAATTTTGTGTTTTAATTTTCAACAAAAACACTCTGTGAATAGTATTTTTTGATGAAGGGTGGGGTGAACATAATTTGTTCGAGTGTAGCTCAAATTGAGCTCGACCAACTCGGGTTGCAGACCTCCGAGGAGCGACGGTACTGTGTGGGCTTGCTGGTATTTCTCCAGTGATCCTTGAGCTAAATGAAGGTTGTAGTCATGTGGCTAACTTACTTAGGATTCTAGAGAACCTGAATTCGCCTTCAGAGGTGGAGAAAAGTGACCAAGTCGGAGGTCTAGTTCATGCTTCGTTGGAAAATAAACACTTCTTTTTCTTTAGGCATTTGAGGGATGAGGAGGACGAATGGAGGGGAGCTCTTTATATAAAGAGCTTGGGGACTGACCGTTCTATACGTTACTCCATCAATTGGCCATTAACTCTCTTATTTAAGGCATTATCGAAGGAGTTTATTAGCCGTCGGAGAAAGGGCGTCCATTTTGGCCCCCTCTCTCTCCTACCCGTCTGAAGGTAGACGATGACACTGTGTCACACGTGTGCGCTTCGCACATGCGGACTTGCCACGTGGTGCTCCATAATTAGTTGGCTTTGTTGATGCGAGTTCCTACTCAATAGTCTAGTTAGCCTTTGACTCGTTGATCGGAGATGTAGTAGCCTTCCATTGGCTACTCAGCATATGTGGCTACGACCATTGACTATGACACATGGTGTACTCTGATTGGCTGATTTAAATGCGTCAGATTTCCCTACTAGCACACATTGCCACTACCACGTGTCAGACTCTAATTATTTGAGGTCATCCGATGTGGTACTGCCACATGTCAACCTCTGATTGATGGGTCGTTTCTCTAACATCCCTATAGGATGCTGATGTGGCATCCTTGCCACGTGTTAGCTCCTCATTGATCAGCCTTGCTGACTGGGCCTTTCAGACATTGACCGTTGACCATGACACGTGTCGCTCTACTATTGGTTGGTTGTCTGAGGTGAATTTTTCTCCTTTGACCATTGACCAAGGACACGTGTCACCTTTTGATTGGACAACACTTCTAGGCGCGCTTCGCCACATGTTGCGCGCTGATTGGTCACGCCTACTGACTATGCGATGACCTGGCAGCAGTCCATTGACCGACTGTACTATTAACCAGTCCAGTCCGATTAGGTCTAGTGACCCAAAATTGAAAATCGGACAGTTTAGGCCCAATTCAACCGTTTTTTCAAAAATTAAAAATTTTTAAATTCATTTTTTATTTGATAGTTGCTTCAAGTTTCCATTTTGAAATTTTTAAGCCACATAGAAAAATGAATCTTTGAACCGGTTCTTCACGATTCAATCTGATTAAATCTAATTCAGGTCTGGTTCACCCTAAACCGGTCCGGTTTTCACATCCAATCCACTTCATGGTTTTTCTTCATAACTTTTGTGATTTATTGGCTACCCGAGAATTTTCCAAATTCTCATTCTTACCATTTATAGTTCACTTTGATTTTCGATTTTTCTCTTGAAAATTTCCGGTTCTACTTTCCAATTTCTTGGCTAGAGAGAATGGAGTTTATATGTAGAATTCTTATTAGACATATATCAAACATTTATATCATGGTGCATGGAATCCACATCTATCTGATGGGTAAAAACTTCAGTTAACAAAATTAGATTTCTTAAAATTATATTATTCAGCATAAGTAAGATTATACAAGCCAACCGAGTGTAATCCTCGTTCAATAGAATTAAACTTATCATCCATATTATTTCTATAATGATTCACATTATTTAAGCTAGCATCATCAAATCGACTAAACACTACCAAAAGATTATCAATAAGATTATTATTCATATGAGATTTCTTCAAACAACTAGAACTGAAAGGTGTTGAATGAGTCCTTACTAGGGAAGAAGGCTTTATGTAGAAATATTTGAAAACTCATTTCTAGATAGAGAGGATAAATAGTTTCACAAAATATAAAATTTCTAGAAATATAAGTCTAGTTACTCTCTAAATTAAGTACTTTATACCATTAATATCTTATAGGATATCATAAGAAAATACATGTCTTAGTCCTAAAACTAAATTTATGTTTATCGTAGTAAATATAGAAACATATCACAAACATCCAAAAACTCTTAAATTCTCATATGCATATTCGTTTTAATATATTGTTTAAAAATGAGTCTAATTTTTCAATCTAAATAAAAGAATTTTATTAATCAAATATACACTACTAAGAATACAATCACTTCATAATTTCATGTGTTATATTTAAAAGATGTTTATATTTCATGCCTACAACTTTCAAGTATTTCTACCCACCAATGAAAAGACCTAATACTTTTAATCTTAAAAAAAATCTTCAAACTTTATTTCATAGCATTATCTCATTTTACTCCTTCCATTATAAAATAAAATTGAGTTTCCACATGCATACAAAAGATTTATTATTTAGCATATTAACTTATATAGTTCTAGAATAATCATCAACAATAGTTAAAAAATATGGAAACTTTTCCCTCTTGGTGAGAGAAAAGGGCCCCGGAATATCTATATGGACAAGCCAAAAAGGAATATCTCAAAAATTATTATGAGAATTAAAACCCAATTTCATTTATTTTTCTTTATGATAGACTTTATAGATAGGTAACATTATTAACATAATGCACATGAAATTTCATAATTTGTCTTAAAGCATACAACCAAGTATTGAATGGGTGATCATTGTCAAATAATTTCCTAGCACCATATATTTTTCAAAACACAAAGAATTAACTTCTTCTACTTGTACCAATAGTTGTATTCAGCTTTGAATCATGAATGCAACCTTCATTGTATAAAACTTAACCACATATTTCATGAAGTCTATCAATTTATCAATGATTATAAAATTAAAATGAAAATAAGACTCCGTATAATACATCATACAATATTAATAATGTATTCAAATGCACAATTCCTACCCATTCTATTCTAATTCTATAAGCAAAACACGAAATTACACAATTCTATTTTCATATTTGAAATCAATAAACATAGACAATTTACAACAGATGTGATGTGAGGCACCACTATAAGAACCCTAAGTATTCCTTAACTTGGTATTGAGTAAGTTCAAGTGTGTACTTGACACATGAGATTATGTTTTCTCATGTGCGGTTGCTTCTAACTTTAGGTGTGACTTTATTGAATATTTATGAAACTAATCGCACAACATAGAGATTAATTTTGCATTTGATCAACATATAAATTGGCCAATCTAGAGATCACTCCAGCATTCACACCCATATTATGGGAGTAACATCAAATTTACAGAATTTATATAATCATATTGGTCTATTTACATAATTTATATAACCAATAGTGCTTTATTTTGATACCAAGGATTCAAATTTAAGTAAGGCATACCCTAACTTATGGGCAAAATGGTCTCAAATTACCATGAACATTTATACCCAACTTTCTTCCACTAACTTGAAACAGAGCAAAAAAAACTCAAAATATTGATCTATTAGATGTCCACCAAAGAGGCAATTTGCATATACCAGCCTATTTTCTCTCCTCTACCTCTAATGGGAGTACCAAGTGTTGCCTCCGCATCATATTTACTAAAAATGTCATGGAGCTATTAGGGGCACTCCTATTGGCATTGGAAATTTCCTCCCATGCCTATGCAATGACTCCATATAAAGTTAAACAAGTTATAGAATCAGATCTATCATCAAATTTGGGTCCTTACATTGGAAAAAAATACATTTAATCCCATCAAGAAAATTAGAATAGGCTCATGTAGTTAGCAATCAAAGTTTACTTAGTAAATGTCCAATTCACTCAAATTGGTTTTATTTTTGTAAAATAGGTACTAACCCATCCCTTTGAGCTAACTCATTCAAACTCTGTTTTAAACAAAAAAATTTAATTTTCTATCGTTGAAATCTTTTCTTTAAATTTTTCCATATTTTAAAAGCATATACACTTGTTGTGATCTCTTTGGACACCCAATTGGCAATCCAAGAAATGACTAAATTGTTATTTTTGGTCTAATACCCCTAAATCAGATCATTAAAATCAGATTTAGATATTTCTCCATATTAACAAATACAAACTTATTTTTGGAACACAATTCTCCTAAATACGAGTGACTAATACAAATTATTAGAACTATAAATAAGAATCCTCATTCTTCTCAATTTTAAAAGAATCGGGATTGAAGGAAAGTAGATTCTAAGTGATTTGTTTATTGTGTATGTGATTCAGTCTCCCTCGGAAACGTCTTTTTCCTTCCTTTTGCCATGGGAGCTTCAAGTCTGCCAATCTTTCATCTATCTTGGAATGACTTTTGTGCTTTATCCACCGAGCGTGGGCCTTATACGACAAGACAACCATCGATTTTTCCTTACTCGACCCGCTTTATTACCATTTTAGCGAAATTTGCTAAAAAAAAAACGATCGGAAATGCTCTCAGATGGAGAATTGAAGGCACCAGCAGTAGGGAAATCATAAGTTCTTCGGGAGAGAGTAGATGAGCTGTGTATCCCAACTTAAGCATATTCTTGTAAAAAGGGTCAAGATTTTTATTAATTTCTTTCTTATTATTTATAGTATCAAATATGTTACAAGATAAAATTTTATTACATATGGAACCCAAAACTTCTTATTTTGTTACATATTTGTCCAAGGATCCTTGATAGGCAAACCCTTTATTATCGTTGAACCTTAGAATTAGCACATTTTTATCGCACCATATTCTAACCTGTGAAAATATACTTAATTGAAATTACATAAAATCATTAGTCTAAATTAATGATGCACAAAATTCGGTTTACATGGTTATATCTATGGATCCGTGTATGTGCGCTACTCCTAGTCCACTCATGTTGAGTCATACATATACCTAAGATAAAGTACATTTTTATATCTCTACGTTTTCTTTATTTTCTTAAATAATATTCTTAATTTGAATTCATCATTCTACTAGGGACAAAATAATTATATTTATTATTATTGTTTTAATTTTATATAGATAAATATATATATTTGAAAAGGAATCTTGGAATGTAATCAATGAAAAGGTGCCCACTTCACTACCATCCAACGGCCTTACCATCACATTCCAAGTAGCCCTTTCTTATTCTCCATCACAACCACAACATTTTGGGGCAGTTATGAACTAAGCATATAGTTGGGCAAAAAAAAAAACTAAGCATATTGTTAATAACTAAGAATTTGTAAATTTCATTCATATTTTAAAGATTTTTATTTTATAAATTTCTAATTTCTACTATTTATTTTAAATATATACTCTCATATTATAATAAAAAAATATTGATCTATTCACTATTAATTGAATTTAAGCTTTATAAAGATACAATTAAGGTCGAACACTCCCAATCCCATTTTTATCCATTTACAGTTTTTTTTGTTAAAGTTTTATGGGTAAGACTTGCCTGTCCATTATTCTTCGCATGTGGCTCCCTTGTGATGAAAAAACGGTGGTGGGGGGCGGAGATGATGAGCATCTAAGTCGCTTCCACCAAGTATATCATATCTCTCATTATATAAATACATAATAAATAGCTAAGACACATGAAAAAGAAGGTTGATCACTTGTCACAAGAAACATGGGGCCTCTTCAACACGTACTTGGATTAACCTAATTGTTTAGGTACATCCGAATGTCGTTCCCACCCACTGCGTAAATCACCATTAGCTCATAAGATGGATTAATGAAGACCACACAGTTGCACATGGTTTTCCCACCCCCTCCCCGAGCACCTATGGCCAAAAAATGGCTAAATTAGGCTACTTGGAGATTCCTCTTAAGCTATCCTTCAGCTGATCGTTTTCCTCACCGTGCTATTTGGATATCACTATCTTACGTGGAAAGTAAATCTTATCTTTGATGATCTTTCACCATTGAAGAGCACTTTCTTAGGTTTGACCACAGGTGATTAGTTGGAATCGATTCGATACTGAGGATTTGCTGGCACAATCCCGTGCAGGCGAAGCGCTTATCTGGGCTAAGCGATTGTTAGCTAATTTGTCACCACCGTTGAGTGTGAACGTGGGGGGCCATAGGCTCCTTCTATAACACGACTTTACTTGAAGAATGAAATGGAGAAAGTTACCTTGTAAGCTGGGTCGGTTCTCAGTCTGTCTTAATTCATCTATTATGTTTTTATATTTGTACTACACTTTATTTGGAGAGGATAAAAACAACTAGTGTAATTTTTTTTATAGCATGCTGAGCAAAAAAATTTTTTTTATAGTAGAATTGAACATCTAATATAAGTTTGGCAACTTCACTATACTCTCCAACCACCTGTCACGCAACTTCCATCTTTTTCCTAGTTCCTCTGCCTCTGTGTGTATATATGAAGGCCACATCTAGCTTTCATTCTCACTTACTTCATCTCCACCTCTTGAGAAAACCACCTGTATCATAGCCTCAATTTCTCAGGAAATCCACCTGGGCTTATCAATTTGATCAACCCACCAATGGCTTTGGAAGCTCTCGATTCCTCGACGGCGCCAGCACAGCCTTTCCCGTTCATCGACCGGGGCACCACCTCCTCCAAGGGGAAGCGGATGAGGCGACCCCATCAGCCTCCCACCGAGGAAGAGTACCTCGCCCTCTGCCTCGTCATGCTCGCCCGCGGGGGCGGTCCGCCGCCACAGCAGCAGGATGTCGTGAATCCTAATGGTTACAGCGCTCGTAGTAGTTTATTGATCCACAAGTGCTCTGTCTGTGACAAGGCCTTTCCCTCGTACCAGGCACTCGGCGGACACAAAGCCAGCCACCGCAGGCTCGCCGGTACCGGAGTGGACGAGCAGTCAACGAGTGTTCCGTCTGCCTCGTGCTCCGGCCGTGTCCACGAGTGTTCCATCTGCCACAAGACCTTCCACACCGGCCAGGCCCTGGGAGGCCACAAGCGTTGCCACTACGAGGGAGCCGCCGCCGCTAACGGAGGGCTGAACGGTTCGGCGGCAGCTTCCGTCAGTATCGGGTCCACCATCCACACCGCGGGGCGGGGCAGCCACCAGGATTTCGACCTGAACCTCCCAGCGCTGCCGGAATTCTCGCCGAACTTCCCCGTCTCCAGCGACCATGAGGTGGAGGGCCCGCGTCCCTTAAAGAAGGCGCGTCTGTCGATTGATTCTACAGAAGTCGGAAGTCCCCTCGGATGATAGAAGTTTAGAAGTAGTTTCTCCACCGTCTTTATTAGACCCAACAAATTATTACTAGTTACTATGCATATTCTTCATTTCAATGTAATTTTCTTTTCGCAAATTATATGTACAATGAGGTTAAATTTAAAACATAAGGGGTTTATAAGGTTAAATTTAAAACATAAGGGGTTTATGTTAATGGTTGAGATTCTATCAATGATAATAAAATTACGATCTCATCAATTTCCATACTTTCTCTTGAGCTATTTTGGCTGAAACTACATGGCAGTCGTATGAGTAAGACTTGGGCACGGGGGACGAAATGGCTCTAACTACTTTATTGACCTATTCACACTATTCTATCTTTTGGGATACTAACAACTTATGTTTGCCACGAACATGCCGTATCTGCGGGTGCCCGAGAGGAGATTTTGGCACGTGTTTTACATGTAGAGTTATTGCTCACGTAACTAAAGTTTACATGAATACGTACAGCTCAGGAGTTGAGTTCCACAAGTTATACTCACCGGGTCAAACGACTATACAGTCCTTTTTGCCCTGGAAGCACACAACATCCGAGTCATAATGACAGACAAGACTTCTACATTTTATATAATATAGTATAGAGACATACGAAACGATAAATTGTCCATATATCTCGATAAATCATGCACATCTTATCGTATGGTTAATCTATGATAATGGCGAAATTTCCCCACATGTATTATTCTGAGTTTTTCAAACCCTACCGAGTACTCAGGTACGCCCAGACAAGCTTGCTTCTTTAGCCACCCTTTTCCAATCAGTTTCGTTGATTTGTATTATGGGTTCAGTGTATATAAACGGGTTAACGATGGATAGACTGTCCTTTAAATTCATTGCGGAGAACCTGGACGCACCGGGACAAGAGGTCCCCCTCCTTTGCTGTACTTGGGCTGGCAAACCCTCATTTTATGCTGATCTAAGGAAAAAAAATGACATTTTTATTGATCTAAATCAATTATCACGTCAATATGCTCTTCATAAATGAATGAACATGTTCTAGTTTTGTAACCCATGGCCCCCAAAAGAAGGAAAGGATTGGAGGAAAAGGTTATATTTTTCCACCGTGAATTTCTCGTCAATTTAAAAGTTGTATGCTATTTTGAGGGCAAGTTAAACTATGTTCTGTCGGCAAGAATTGCATTGAGAAAGATGATGAACTGCCTAACATAAACTAATTTAAAATATATATATATATATATATATATATTTTTGATATTATTAAACCAACCCATTCTAATACAGCCCATCTACCATTAGCACATCATCAATCATTGCTGACACAAATCAGTGTCTTACGTGCGTGAATATTGCTCTACATTCTACTTGGTACCACTCTTAGCTCCATCTCCTATACAATAAATAGACATTTTTGTCTTATTGTAATTTTATTTTTTGTAGATAATACTTGTATAAATGTACTGCTATTATACAATTAAATACAAGTAAATTATACTAAAATACTTACATTATTACTCTTTATTTCATAGTATTAGTCTCTTCAACTACACTGCCATTGATCAATTGCTTGTGTCATTATCAATACTGCTAATCAACATTACTCACCTTTTTCAGTCTTATCGACTTTTCAGCTATTCAAATAGGTCACTAGGTTCTCCATCACATATTCTCTTCTATTGGAACCACAATAGAGAAAATTTGAAATGCCCAATCCTGACTTCGAACTCTAGAACTGTTAAAGAATGTATTGTGGATCGATAAGGAGTCGGGCCCATGTCTACTTAAAAGTCATGACTTGTAAGTAGTGGTACCCTTCCAACCTTATAAACCCACAACATTTCTCTATTTTATCCATTGTGGGATCTATTCTCAACACCCGCCCTCACGTGCAACGTGGATACACTTGCCACGTGCAAATTCTCAACAACACCTCTCAACACCCGCCCTTAACACCTGTCTACGAGCCGGGTATTCCCCTTCCGGTCTCAGACGAGGGGGGACACAATGGCCTCGAGTTGGGTATTTTTTCCTCCTCCATCCAACTCGGGCAGACTACAAGCCGAGTTTTCGGCCTTTGGTCGGGTACGAGTGCGAGTCCATTGGCTCTGATACCATGTTAAAGAATGTATTGTGGATCGATAAGGAGTCGGGCCCATGTCTACTTAAAAGTCATGACTTGTAAGTAGTGGTACCCTTCCAACCTTATAAACCCACAACATTTCTCTATTTTATCCATTGTGGGATCTATTCTCAACAAGAACGTTCATCACAAAATTTGCTTGAGAGCCATTCTCGTCATTCTCACCACAAAGGTGAACTTGTAGGTTATTAGTGTGTTCACTCGAGCTGAGGCTTAGACACAGGCTGACACCCTCTTCAAGTTAGAGGTGCTTGCTCAACAAAACATCCTAGATCAACCATTGAGAGACCTGAAGAAAGTCGACAATCCCATAATCACCTATATATCCTCAGTCACCTACTTGGCCGCAAGTTTTATCGAAATCGTCTATGCCAAGACTCCTAGTGAAATAAAAAAATAAAATTCTTGCAGAACTCGGCTATGACTAGGAATCATTCACATTGGGACTCTCGGCCTCCATTGACTCAAATATTGTCCACTCTATGAAGGAACTTCTCCTTGTTAATGAAGTCTGTAGGAACTTCCTCTACCGTGCAACTTTCCACACCTCTCTTTCAGGTCCTTTCAATGGTGTTGAAACCTCTAGTATCTCGATTGTCGCTCTCTCAGCATGGAAAAGGCCTTCTCCCTCTACTATCGAACGACCACCTCACGCCAAGCGTTGATCGAAACCCTAATTTTGCCCCTGGCATCTAATAACTTTTCTATAGGTTATGAACAAACGATGGGTTTTGGGCAACACACTCCCCTTTTAAAGGGCCCTTAGAAAATGTGTCGCGACAGGCTATGTCACGTCCCGACCCAGTTTGATAGGATCCCCATGGGTAACTCGCCACTCTCCCGGTTTATTAAGGGTTTTCTGCTTCTTTAAACCGTGAGTAGTTATGCATCCTTTATACCTGTACCTTTCATGAAATAACATTAATTAAAACTGAATAATTTAAACTTACATACCTGTCTTGTAGGTTTAGCTAGCGAAATATTTGTAGGTAGGTTTTTTCCTTGGCTACTTGAAAATGGGTAACGGGAGGAAGTGAGTTCAACAACTCAGTGAATTAGTGTTTGAAACATGAGTTTCTTATAAAATAGTTTGAATTGTAATGTGTCATACTCCTTATTTTCTTTAAAATCATTCATTTTTTAAATTTCCGGTTATTCAAAATTCATTTTCCTCATTTTTCATAATCGGTGTGTTTAAAAATCATGCCCTTTATCATGAAGGGATCACACATTCGCAGGGCAGCCCGTCCACTGCACCCACTTGTGGTGTCAGAGTGACTTTATTGGCCACCTAGATATAAGCCCATCCACTTTTACCCTGGGAATGAGTGGATGTTCACAACATCCGACCCTCAAACTTGTAAAGCAACTTCGTATCCGTATGAGGACAGAGACCTCATCTTGACCCCACCCCTATCTCATGCGCATGAAGCTACGTCGAGCTCCCCTGATTGTTGGCACGACAATCTACCCTTATCTCCACCATGTCGTCCAGTAGCCATTAGAACGCATCACTACCACTCTTGGGCGTCTTGATGGTCCTAAACCTTAGTGCATGCACAAACAAAGTTTTTCCATAAGCCATTAATCTGTGGTGCTACTGGTCCAACGGCTCTGACCCTCAACTCGACTTGCAACTGTTTGTCTAGACTGGTCCGTCGATTGAGTCTTGTCACACTACCACCAGTCCATCGAGTATGTCGATTTTGTCTTGGTACCATGGCCGAATCACATCATTCATTCATTAAAAGTTTTCATGGCTTATCATCATGTTTGTTTACAAGCTCTTGCTCGTGCCAACTAGCCTTGGGCCTACTGTATGATATTTTCAAAACTGGGCATTTTAGCCTCCCAAGTTCCAAAATCGAGTCCTCTGGCCTATCTGAGCTATTCGAGCTCTCGTCAATAAGGTCTCCCAAAATTTTTAAGCATTGGCATATAGTTAGGGGAGAACATTTCTGACAAAATAATTTTCAACTCGTCCATCACACCAATTGGGTATGATGACATCTTCGCTTACAACCGGTAAACAGGTTTTCTATTTTCTTCCAAGAAGTTTATTATACCATCCAGGTATGATCTACTTACAACTGGTAACTAGTTTTTTCGTATGTTCTCACATCACCCCAACCAGGTGTGATGTTAAAATTCTACATAGTAGTGGTTTTTCATTTCCGAGGTACTCATCATCCTAACTGGGTATGATGTGTAAAATCCTACTCTCTCTCTAACACTGATCAGAAATTGTAGAGTAGAGCCAAATTCGGCCGTGGGAGGGATGAGTAAGTGTTGGGAGGGCTTGGTTTGGCCTGAGAAGGGCTTGAATTGGCCGATTTCAACTCGGCCGAAATAGGGCAGCTTCGGTCCACTGGAGCTGCTTCACTGTTAGATCACGCTGACGCATCTCTAGCGACTATCGAAATGAATGGATATCACCACCATGTAGCTGACTTCTCCTCGGTTCTAAGGAACCTGACCTTGCCTTCTTTGGCTCAGAAATAACCCTATATCGGAGCTCTGGTTCGAGCTTTGCCGGAAGACTAAGCAGCTGAGAAAGAGTGAGCTTTTCAGGTGTGGAGAGGATGAATGGAGAGTGGCTCTTTATATAGGGAGCTTGGGAACTCGTCGGCCGTCCATTTGGCACCTTTATGGCAGACATTGATGGCCTGAAACATATTGAATGGAGATGTTTCTTCTTCGCCGGCACTGTTTCAATTTTTCGGCGAGTGAACAATGATGTCATCTGAAGGAAGAAGACGACACTGTTCCGAACTGGACCGGACCGGTTCGAACCGTGTTCAAAGCTTAAACCGGCCAGTTCACTCCCAATTCGACCAAAATTTTCAAATCTAAAAATTTCTAAATTCATCTAAATTCATTTTCTATCCACCTCAAATCTCAAATTTAAATTTTTTAGGCCACCTAGAAAAATGAATTTAGCATCTGGTTCAATAGAGGTTCAAACCGGTTCAATCTGGTTCGGATCCGATTCACTTGAACCGTTTCGGCTTTCATCTCCTACTCATCCTAAAGTTCTTTTTCATGACTTTTGGGACTCCTTAGGTTATTCGGGGTCCATAAATTTCCCGGTTTGCCCCCTCTCTATGGGCTTCGGTTCATAAACCGGCTGGGTTTCTTAAGCCGGTTCAATTCGGTTCGGGTACAGTTCACCCAAATCGGTTTGGTTTCTCTCTCTCAATTTGTCCTAACTTTCCTTTCCAAGGTTTAGGAACCTCTTTGGGTCACTTGGGAGTTAAAATTCCTCCAATTGCCCGTTCTCCAATATTGGACTTATGAACCAATTTAGTTTTCTCACTTAGTAAGACCGGTTCTTTTCTTGGTTTTCCTTAACTCCAAGGAGCGGGTTTACACCATGTGTGGAAAATGATGAATTGTGATTTCGAAAACTGAGATTTTGAGGATCAAATAATCTTAAAGAAAATAAGGAGTTTGGCACACTCCAATTTAAACTAATTTATAGAAACTTTTGTTTCAAACACCCATTCACTAAGTTGTTGAACTCACCCCCTCCCTTTACCCCTTTTCAGGTAACCGAGGTAAAAACCTATCTAAAGACCTTCAGCTAGCTAAATCTGCAAGACAGGTATGTAAGTTTAATTTTATTCAGCTTTGATTAATGTTATTCTATGAAAGGTATATGTTTAAAGGACTCCTTACTCCTAATGGTTTAAAGAAGGGGAAAACCCATAATAAACCGGGAGAATGGCAGGTTGCTCACGGGGATCCGACCAAACCGGGTTGGGGCGTGATAACTTGGGTGGTATTAGAGCATATTTCCTCGAATACATTATCAAGACTAGATAACATAGTAACTGATAGGAATAATTTAAAAATTTTTAGATGGCCCCAAGAAAAGTAGCCAAACAAACTTGCACCGCCTTAGCCACCCCGGAAGACAGGGAGAACCCCATCCCAAGGGAGGAAATGAACCAGGAGTATAGAAGGACCTTTGGAGTAACCCTGAGTCAAAGAGGACTCGACAAGGAAAACTCCAATGTGTTCAGACTCAAGAACGACAAAGCAACAATCCATTAGCAATATCATAGAAAGGCCCCACAATGCTCAAAGTATAGGAGGAACCACAAAGGTCCATATAAGGAGATGACTTGTTATAGATGTGGGCAATGGGGACACTACATTAGAAGATGTCCGACATTATAGAGGACAAGACCCGAGAGGATCTGTTATGAGTGTAGGAGGGTGGGACACATAGCAAAGGATAGTCCCATACTGCAAGGAATCCAAGTGATATCTTCCAATAAGGACACCTCCACCCCTACAGAAACTCGAAGGGATACCATTATAAGAACCACAATTGCAGCTAGGGAGCCCAATCTCACTAAGGAAGTAATCCTTCTAAACCATAGCTTAGTACTGAGTATTTCCCAAATCGTCATTATAACAATCTCCCTTAATAGATATTAAAACCCCAAACTGTATTCTATTTTAATAATGAATAAGATTTTGAGTTCCTAAAAATTTTTTGTCCCTCAATAATACAATCGTGTGCCTTAATTACATGAGGAAAGATCATGGGAAGAAGACCAAAGATAGGACCTTAAGAAAACCTAGACAAAGTAGAATATGGATAAAAGGAATTTTCCTTTAAGCGTTATAAGCCACCTAGGAGTAAAGAAGGAAGCACCTCCTCCATAGAAGAGAAGCCTTTAACAATGAAATGTCTCTGGATAACAAGGAGTGACCTACTTTGGAAAAGCAGAGGAGCCAAGTAGGTTTGTAGACTGAGCTAGCAAGAAGGTGTAACTAGAAACTTTGGGAGAAGACGCCCTAGAAAGAACTGGAAAATAATAAAGACTACACCCTAAAAAGGACGACGAGATGGACATGAAGGACGAGTAAAATGGAAGTACAACTATTCTGAGAACAAGTAAACTAGGAGAGTAGTAGGGATGAGGTAGTTAATGAACTAACCCTCGAGTAGGTCATAAATTTAAACACCAGCAAGGAAGGAGGAGGTGGAAAGGCCATAATAGTAGAAAAGAAGGATGAAGGAAATCCTTGAAGAAATAAATGGCCAGAAATAAAATGGTGATCACACAAATCATAAGGAGGATTTAGTAAGTCTCACACAAAGGGGTACTGAATCAAATAGTGCATGAACCCTTTCCAAGAAAGGAAACCCTGGGGGAGGCATACATATCCCGATTGAAAAGTAATGGACCAAGTGACAAAGGATAAGAAAATAAAGTGCATAATGATGTGAAAGACCCTAGGGAAGTATACTAGGAGGACCCAAGGAGAAAGTTAAACCCAAGGAATGGATAAGTAGGAAAATAGAATCAAAGGACGCTTTGACAAGTAAGAATGGGTGGGATACCCATAATAAGGAAATAAAGGAAAGAACATCCGAAAAACCTTGGCAAAGCAAGCTCTCTAATTCAGAAGTGGTTAAGGGGAAACAACTAATGACATCAAGACTGGTTGTGGCCCACACTTCGTTAATAGAGCCCAAGGAGTGGATGGCTGGACATAAAGCAGAGTGCTAGGAACCAACCTATCAGCAGAAGTTCCTCGAAAAGAAGGATAAAAGTAGGAAGTGAGACCTTCAAAAGGGAAGTTTCAAAGCTAAGGAACCATCAAATGAATCATAAGAGACTTAAATCCAACATAAGGAACCTCATAACCATAAGTGGTTGAGAGTGTATCGGGACGGCCAAGTGTTACCTATTTTGGAAGAGCAAAGAAACAAAATAGGGATTTCCAATGAACCTAGCAGAAGGAAACAACTAGTAGCAATAGGATGGTCAAGGAGAATAAATGAGAGCCTAAGAAGAACCGGGAAGTAGTGGACACCACACTCTAAAGAAGAGTAATAGTATGGGCATAGTGTTGAGTACACGAAATAAAACCCGACGATTGGAGATAACTTGGGTAGGAAAGTAAATGGTGATCTGGAAAGTCCTTGAATAAAGGATGCCACTAAAGAAGAGGCAGGACATAAGAAGGGAAGAATCCTCGCATGTTGGTAGGTCATCAGGAAACCTAACAATTGGAATCGAAAAAGCCCAATAAAGAAGTTGGGAAAGGACGAGTAGGTAAGAAAAATCGATACAGTTATGTGAGACACGACGTCAAAGACAAGATGGATAAGAGGATAATGGTAAAGGTAGTCAAGTACTACAGAACGAAAAAAAAGGGATAAAGTTATACGATCCCTGAAAGATTGGAAGGTTGAGAACGACCCTCAAGGAGGTGTTCTAGAAATCTAACAGATAGAGATAGGTTCTAGAAAATGTCATGCTGTAATGGACATGTAAGCCCAACAGCCCCGAGGGAAATATGACTCAAAGTAAGGAAGAGTCCGTTAGTAAACATGACAAGGTCAAAATATAAAATTTGGACTGAAGTTGTAATAAACAGCGAATGAAGGAAGAGTCGAATACGACAAAAAGGTGATAACACTGAAACCCATGAAAGCAAAGATAAGGGTTTCAATGACCAAGAGAATAACTAGACAAGGGAATGATTGGGAGCTTGGAACTCCCAATCCTGAAATTCTAAGCAAGACCCTCAAGTGGAAGAATCTTGCCCTAAATAGAGGAGGAAGTGAACTTAAAGGTGTACATTGGAGTAGTGGATAACACATGCCTAATTATGATAAACTCCATGGATTGAATAAACAATGGAGAGGAAAAGAAATTCCTAAAGTGGATAATATAAAAATGGCTAACTGAAAGAACAACCGAAGAGTTAGCATGTCAAGCAAACCACAAGTTAAAAATAAAGGAAATTATTCCAAATGCAAAGGATGCTAATTATGTTTTGGGGAGAAAACTCTTAAAAGGAGGGGGAGTTGTAAACCTCGTCCCTTAAAGACAAGGAAACTGGGGAAAGAACCGGTCAACTCGGGTGAAAAAACTGAACCGGTTCATGAACCCCAACTGTTAGAGAAAGGGTAAAATGGGAAATTTACAAATCTCAAATGACCTAAAGAGCCATAAAAGTCATGGAAAAGGACTTTGGAATGAATTGGAAGTGAAAAACAGACAGGTTCAAGTGAATCGGACCTAAACCGTATTGAACCGGTTTATAAATTCATTTTTCTAGGTGGCTTAGAAAATTCAAATTGGATAATTGAAGCCACCATTGGATAGAGAATGAATTTAGATAAATTTATAAATTTTTAATTTTGAAAAACTCAGTCGAATCGGGCTTGAACCGTCCAGTTTAAGCATTGAATACGGTTTGGACCGGTCTGGTTCTGTTTGGAACAGTGTCGTCTTCTTCCTTTAGATGACAGCACTGTTCACTCGTCGGAAAAGCGAGCAGCACCTAGGAAGATGAAAAGTCTCCATTCAGGGCATTTTTGGTCATGAATGATCACCATAAAGGCACCAATCGGACGGCCAAGGAGTCCTCGAGCTTCCTATATAAAGAGCTCCTCCTCATTCATCCTCCTCTCACCTGAAATATCCTCTCTCTTTCCCTCTATTGCTCTAATTTTTGATGAAGCTCGAACTAGAGCTCTAACTTGGGCATTTTTCTAAGCCAAATAAGGCAAGGTGGGGTTCCTTAGATTTTGGGAGAAGTCAGCTACCCGACGGTAGTCTCCATTTGCTTCGAGGATCACCGGATAAGCGGCGGCGTGATCGAACAGCGAAGTAGGTTTGGTGGACCGAAGCTATCCTATTTCAGCCGAGCTAAATACGACCAATTTGAGCCCTTCTTAGGTGAAACCAAGCTCTCCCAACACTACCACAACACTCATACGATCAAATTAGAGCGAAAAGGTAAGCCAATTTGGCTCCCCTCTATAATTTTCAATCAGCGTTAGAGAGAGAACCGACAAAACTTCACTAAACAAATTCTCCCTTAATTCTATTTTAATTAATGCAATTCTAGATCATAGGAGAAAACTCAGGATGAGAGCTATCTGCCTAGATCGAAAGCTCGGACCGCTGCACCCCAATGGTAAGCTTTTGAAACTTTTTCTCTCTTAGTCCAGTTTTCCTACGAAGCTCTGTTTGAGCTAAATTCGGATCCAAATGACGCGATTCAAAGTTCCATTGAGTCGTGTGAAAGCGTAGACACTCAATTTTACCTTCAATTTCAACAATTAAACCGATTGAATGGTCAATTTGATAAAATCAAATTTGGAAAGTTTGTAAGGGTGAAATTGAGGGAAAATTTTGCGGAAATTTGTGAATTTTGTAAAATTGAGAGCCAATTGGCCATGAATAAGATGTTGGAGGACCAATTGGTCAATTTTTGGAATTATTAGGGTCAAATTGCCATTTTAGTAAAGTAGGGGCAAAATGGTGATTTTTAAAAAGTTGGGGACCAAATTGGAAATTTGGGAAACTTGAATCCCTTTTGTGATTTGGAATGAATTGAGGTCCTAAAGTGAATTTTTGATGTTTCGGAAGTCAATTTGTGGAAAATTTTGCATGAGGGACCTAAAGTAAAGGAAAGAGAACTTTAGGAACCAAAATGTAAATAATTCAAAAGTTTGGGCATTTTGCTCATACGTGAGGAATTAGGGCTATTATGCCAAATGTTAATAAGAAAGGATGTCCAAAAACTGTAGGATCACGAAGGACCGAAAACACCATAAAGGATAAGCTCACGCGGAGGCAAGAAGTCGACCAAGAGGAATACGCTACACTTATCGGGTGAGTGAGAATTTTCACATCATACCCAATTGGAATGATGAGTACCTCGGAATGAAAAACCACTTCCAAGTGGAATTTTAACATCACACCTAAATAGGGTGATGTGGAAACTACACGGAAAAACTACTTAACAGTTGTAAGTAGATCTTACCCGGTTGGTATGATGAATTTCCTAGAAGGAAGTGGAAAACTCATTTACTGGTTGTAAGAAGAGATGTCATCACACCTGGTTGGTGTGATTGACGAGTGAAAACAAATTTTGTCAGAAGTGTTCTCCCCTAACTGAGTGCCACTGCTTAAAACTTTTGGGAGACCTTCTTGATGGGAGCTCCAATAGCTCAGTTAGGCTAGAGGCCTCGATTTTGGAACTTGGGGCCAAAATACCCAATTTTGAAAACCTCGTACAGTGGGCCCAAAGCTAGTTGGCACGAGCAGAAGCTCTTAAACAAACATGATGTTAAGCCATAAAAATTTTAATGAATAATGTGATTTGGCCATGGTACTAAGATAGGACGGACATACTCAATGGACTTGAGGCAATTCATGAAGTTCATCCTATTAGGGAAGCCCAACGAGAGTATGGATGGACATCAACCAGTCCATCAAAGCCCTTAGATCATGAATCCTGAAACCATTTAGAGGCTAACAACCGACCTATGAATCCAAGAGACAAGGAAGTAGTGAATTCTTGTAATAAGCCTAGTATGACAAGAAACTACCTCTTTAAATAAATAAAAGCTAATTTTTCCTTAATTAAAAGTTAATCTTCCTAATAATGATAAGTACAACAAATACATTGGAAGTATATCAATCATGACTAGCATGTAGATGGAGAGAAGGCCACTTAAGGAGGAAAACTACAAGTCACTTATAGTTAACACTAACCCAAGATGGTCAACCTAGATAGTTCCCCCACAAGAACTAGGAAATGCCAAGTAACACGATAACAAGACAAAAGACTAAGAAGGGAGTTTCCAGAGAGTAACCAAGAGCCTGCTTAGAAAGTAAGTCATTAGAAAGAACATACCCTAACCAAAGGAAGAAGGAAAGAGTGTGAGGAAAGCAGGGTCCAAGAAATCGAATGAATCTGGGAAAAAGGAAGTCAGCATCAAAAGATGCAGAAGGAGTGGAGGAAAGCCTAAGGACCATAGGGGATTGAGAGAGCCTCATACGAAAGTTAGAAACCAAGAGAAATTAGGTTGCCTATGAGAGGAACCAATTGTACGAAAGATAACCAAGAGGGGAGGTAAGGTACAAAAACCCTTAAAAAGGGTGAACGCGGAAAACCTCTTCAGATAACTCTATGATAGGATACAGTAAGAGGGAAGAGGAAAAGAAATGTGCTAAGAAAGTGAACTCTGGAGGAATGTATAAGCACCCTTAAAGGAACCATTGATAGGTAGATGGACATAACGTAAAGTGTTAGGATCCCACTGACAATCAGGAACTCCTTGTAGGAAGGATAAGGAACAAAAAGGAAATTAGGGGATGAAATGTAATTAAGGGCAGATAACCATTGCGATGTTGGAAGGGTGTACGAAAGGAAAGAAGGAAAGGCCCACAAGGAGCATTAGGGAGGTTGAACGTGAAATCCCCATGACGGAAGTCCCTAAGAAAAAAAGGATGAAGGTAGGAAGAGACCATGAGAAGAAAATTTCCAAGCTAAGGAATTGAAGGGTGGATCATAAGGGGTGAAACCCGAAATAAGAGAACCAAAAAGGGGCATAAGTAGTTAGGGATATTTCTAAATGATAGGTATGACTTGCTTTGGAAAGAGGAAAGTAGTCAAGTGGGAGACAACTAGAAATAACGAAATGATCAAGGAAAATAAATGACACCCTATGAAGGACCGAAAAATAGTGAGGACAACACCCTGAAAAGGACAATGGGGTAATCATTGAGGACGAGTGAACTTAAAGGACAATGATACCAATACAAGTGACCAAGGAGAATAGTGGGGACAAGGCAGTTAATGAACTGACCCTCAAGAAGACCATAAAATTTGATACTAGCAAGAAAGGGAAAGGTGAAAAGGTAAAAAACATTGGAAATGAAGAATGAACAAATTCTTGAAGAAATAAATGATTGAGAATGAATCGACAACCAAACCCAAGCCACGGAAGGGATTAAGTAAGCTCTTAGAAGGGGATGGAGCATCCTCGAAAGGAAAAAGACCAAGAACCCTTCACCAATATGAATAAAAATCATGGTGAATATCAAGTTGGGATAAAGTCAAGGATAAGAGATGTGCTAGCAAAACTCCCCAAAGTAAGGATAAGTCGGATGGGATGACATCAAGGATGTCATGAGGTCAACTTAAAGATAGATAACCAAGAAGATGAAGGAAAGAGGAAATCTGGGAAAAGAGGAGGAAGCCTACCTAGGAAAGGAACCCTAAAGAGGCATACAAATTCCAATGGAGAAGTAATGAACCCATCTAAAGTGGAATAGAGAAGAAAAGTTTCAAATGGAATGCAAGTTGGGAATAAAGGACCAGTTACAAGGGAAGTTTGCCTAGAACCCAAGGAGTAAGTTAAACCCAAGGAACGGGTAGATATGAAGGTAGCATCGAAAGATGCCATATAAGTAAGAAAGGGTTGGATTGCCCATAATAAGGACATAGAGGAAAGACTACCTAAGAAACATTGGGATAAGTAAACTCTCCAATTTTGAAGTGGATAATTGAAACGACTACAGGCATCAAGACTTGTCGTGGTTGATGTTCACTTAACAGAGCCTAAAGGATGATGGTTGGGCCTAGTGTGGAATACACAAAATAAGATCCAAAAACCAGAAGTGCATTCGATAGGGAATAAGGGATGAAATGGAATTTTAATACACTGAAGGATTAAAAGTGGGCAAATGTCCCCAAAATAAAGAGAGTGTAGGGAAGTGTAAGGGAGGAACTTTCAAGGAAATAAAAAGATGATTAAAGGTATAACCATAAAATGGAAGTCTCTACTTAGAAGGACATAATAGAGAATGAAAACCATAAAAGGGGAGACCTCCCCAAAACAAGGAATCAATATGTAGACCGAAAAAATGGTCAACTCGGAATGAGAAAAAGTGAATGGTCACAAGTAAGCAAGAAAGGATGGAGGAAAGGAAAGCCCTTGAGAAAAATACACTAATGTAAATGAGGAAGGACATGAGTGGGAAAGGATTCCAATGAGTTGGTAAGTTGGAAAATTGATGGTTGGAACTAGGGAGAACCATATGAAAGTTGGTAAAAGATTAAGTAGATAAAGGGAATCGACACGATTTTGATATTAATAAAATTAATGGACAATTGGACTACATAGGAAGTAGTTGGGAAACACTACCGAGTAGTATGAAGGAACAGAACGCTATGACTTCTAAACATATTGAAGGGCATAAACCGTTATCAATGATACATTTTGGAAACCATAAGGGGCAAAGATAATTTCAGAACAGATCATGCTGTAAAGAATAGGTAGTACCAATAGTTCCAAGAAAGGTGACCCAAGTAAGACCGAGTCTGTAAGACAAACCTAAGATATGGAACTAGAATCGTGGCAAACCAAAAATTAAGAAAATTCCAAATAAGATAAAAGGAAAAGTATATCAAAACCCACAGGGTTAAAGACAAAAGTCCTAAACGATGCTAAACTAAGAGCATCAATAGTCTAGGAAACGATGGAAAACAAGGACGATCAGATGCGTGTGGAACATCCAAAAAAAATGAGAGAACCCTTAAGAAGAAGAGTTTTACCCTAAATAGAGTAAGAAGTAGAACTAAGGAGGTACATTGGGATGGGCAGTTTGGACATGATTCATCGTGATACCCACCGTGGTGTGGGTGGAAAACATAAAGGAAGAAAGACATTTCAAGTATGTGGTTAAAAGATTGAGTGAAAGGAGTAGCCAAAGTGATAATGTGCTGAGAAAACCCTAGAAGAATGTCAAGGAAAGTCACTCCCAATGCAAATAAGTGTTGACTAAGTTTTGGGGACAAAACCCCTAAAAGGAGGGGAGAGTTGTAAACCCCGTCCTTTAAAGATAAGAAAAACCAGGGAAAGAACCGATCAATCCAAGAGAGAAAACCGAACCCTTTCATGAACCTTAATTGATAGAGAAAGGGTAAAAATGGAAAATCAACAAACCCCAAGTTACTTAAAGAGTCATAAAAAGCATGAAAAAGAACCTTGGGAAAATTGGGAAGAGAAAACTTGACCGTTTCAGGGTGAAGCAGATTGAATTGGTTTGAACAATACTTGAATCAGTTCCTAAATTCATTTTTCTTGGTAGCTTAAAATGATAAAATTGGAGAATTGAAGCCACCATTAGATGGAGAATGAATTTAGAAATTTTTAATTTTGAGAAAATTGGTCGAATCAGGTATAAATCGACCAATTTACACATTGAACCGGTCTGATCCGGTTTGGAACTGTGTCATCTTCTTCCTTCAAATGATAGCACTATATATTCAATGCTAAAGCGGATAACACCGATGTAGGAAAAATGGCTCCGATCAAGCCATTTAAAGGTGAGGATAAGCTCAACCATAAAGGAAAGTTATCGGGTAGAGGGTTACTGGGCTCCCTATATGAAGAGCTCATCTCCATTAATCCTCTACACACCTGAAATCTCAATTCTCTCTCAACTGCTCTAGTTTCCTGTGAAGTTCAAACCAGAGCTTTGATATAGGCATTTTTCTCAGCCTCAAGAGGCAAGGACTAGTGCTATAGACTCGGAGGAAGTTAGCTACGTGACAGCAACCACCTTTCGATTCGAGGACCACCGGAGAAGTGTCGGCAGAATCAAACAGTGAAGCAGCTCTGAAGGACCGAAGCTGCTTTGTTTTGGCCAAGCTGAGTTCAGCCAAACCAAGCCCTCTCAACACCCCATGGCCCTCACACAACGGTAATAGAGCTAAAAGCGATTCTTAATCCTAAGAGGAACCTAATGACAAGAGCTACCTGCCAAGATAGAGAGCTCGAACCGCCACACCTCCGATGGGACAAGTGTGACCAAAACGCAAGCAAGAGAAAGCTTGCGTAGACTTGGAAAATTGACCGAGGATGAACACGTCACAATTATCTGGTGAGTCAGCATATTAACATCATACATGGTTGGGATGGTGAGCACTTTAGAAATGAAAAACCACTTGTAAGTGGGACTTTAACATCATACTCGATTGGGGTGATGAGCGATTTAAGCTAAAACCTACTTACCAGTTGTAAGTAGAGGAAATCATATCGGATTTGTATGATGAACTTCCTTGAAGGAAGGAGAAACCCACTTGTTTGTTGTAAGCGTAGATGTCATCACACTTAGTTGGTGGGATGAAGTGAAAATATATTTTTGTCAAAAGTGTTCTCCCCTGACTGTGTGCCAATGCTTAAACTATTTGGGAGACCTTCTTGACGGGAGCTAGAATAGCTCAAATAGGCTAGAGGCCTTGGTTTTTGAACTTGTGGGGCTAAATGCCCGGTTTTGGTAAATCACGTGTAGTGGGCCCAAGGCCATTGGGCACGAGCCAGAGCTCGTAAACAAACTTGAAATAAGAAAACCATGAAATTTCTAATGAACCTGTTGTGTGAGTTTGCCATGGTACCAATTTAGGACTGATAGTACTTGATGGATTGGCGGCAGTGCGTTAGGGCCAGGTCGATGGACCGGCCTAGACAAACAGCTGTAGGTTGGGTTGAGGGTTGGGGTCGTTGGGCTAGTGGCACGAAAGATAAATGACTATATGTGACAATTGTTGTTTTGTGCATGCACTTGAGGTACAAAACATTCAAGATGCCCAAGAGGGGTAGCGATGGGTCCTAAGGGCTACTGGACAACATGGTAGAGATAAGGGCAGTTCATCATGCTAGTTAGTCGGGAAGCTCAGATTAGCCTCTTGTGCATGAGACCGGGGTGGGGTCTGGATAAGGTCTCTTTCCTCATATAGCCATTATTTGAGGTTTCTATCCTTCGATAACTACCCTTATCTCCACCATGTCGTCTAGCAGCCCATAGGACCCATCACTATCCCCTAGGGCGTCTTGATGGTCCCGTACCACAAGTGCATGCACAAACAAGAGTTTTTCACATATATCCATCATCTTTGGTGCCAGCGGTCCAACTGCCCTAATGCTTAACCTGACTTGCAGCTGTTTGTCTAGGCCGGTCTGTCGACCTAGCCATGACGCACTACTGCAAGTCTATTGAGCATTGTCGGTCCTGACTCGATACTGTGGCGAAATCACAAAATTCATTTCCTTAAAAATTTTAATGGCTCTTTCTTAATCAAGTTTGTTTACAAGCTTCTGTTCATGTCGACTAGCCTTGGGCCCACTACACGTGTTTTTCCAAAATTGGGGATTTAGCCCCATGAGTTCCAAAACCGAGTCCCCTAGCCTATCTAAGTTGTTCAAGCTCCTGTGGAGAATGTCTCCCAAGTGTTTTAAGCATTGGCACATAGTTAGGGGAGAACACTTTTAACAAAAATTCATTTTCAATTCATCACACCAATCTGGTGTGATGATATCTCCTCTTACAACCGGCAAGCGGGTTTCTCCTTTCCTCAAGGAAACTCATCATACCAACTGGGTATGATTATCTCTTCTCACAACCCATAAGTAGGTTTTATCCATTAAAAGTAGAGCTCATCATCCCAACCGGTATGATGTGTAAATTAGCTCACTCACTCGATGACCGTGACGTGTTCATCCCTAATTGGTTTTCCAAGTCCACGCTAGCTTTTCCTTGCCGGTGTTTCGGTTTCTCATGTCCCTAATGATTTGTGCATCCTTATCAATTAAGGTTTGGCATGATAGCTATCGTTTTCTCATGTATGAGTGATTTTGCTCAAAATTGTTGGTTTATTGCACTTAGTTTCCTAAAGTTCATTTTTCCTTAACTTTAGGTCCCTAATGCTAACTTTTCCCCAAATTGAGTTCCAAGGCATCCAAAATTCCCTTTGGGTCCTCAATTTACTCAAAATTGTGTAAGGGGCTCAAGTTTTCGAAATTTTCAATTTGGTCCCCAATTTTTCAAAAAATACGATTTTGCCACTACTTTCCAAAAATAGCAATTTGACCCCAAATGTTTCAAAAATTGACCAACCCTGACATCTTTTTTCATGGCCAATTGGCCTTAAATTTTGGGAAATTTCATAGAGGTCCCTTAATTTTTCAAAATCCTCAAATTTTCCAAAAATTTATGCCAATTTCTCCCCTTCAAACCGACCAAATTTGGTTTCTTCAAATTGACTATTCAATCGAGGTTACTTGCTCCAATTGATGGTATTGATCAGTTCCTAACTTCCATACGATTCAATTGAGCTTTGAATTGCATGATTTGGGTCCGAAATGAGTTTAAACGGAGCTTTGTCAAAAAATTGTTCATAGAGAGAGAAAGCTTCGAAAGATTACTGTCAGAAGTGCGATGCTTCGAGCTCTCGATCTAGGGAGGTAGCTCTCATCCCGAGGTTCCTTCTAGGATCAAGAATTGCTAAATTAATGTCCAAATGAGGGTGAATTTTTCAATGAAGCTTGAACCAGAGCTCCAACTTGGGCATTTTTCTTAGCCAAAGAAGGCGTGGTCGGGTTCTTTGGATTGGGGAGAAGTCAACTACATGTATGTAGTCTCCATTTGCTCTAAGGGTCGCTCGAGAACCACTAGCGTGATTGAACAGTGAAGTAGCACTAGTGGACCGAAGCTGCCCTATTTCAGCCGAGTTGAAATCGGCCAATTCGAGCCCTTCTCAGGCTTAACCAAGCCCTCCCAACACCTCCACAGTCCTCTTACAGCTGAATTAGAGCTGAAAGTATAGCCAATTCAAGCTCCCCTTTGTAAATTTTGATCGGTGCTAGAGAGAACCGATAGAACTTCGATGACTAAATTCTCACTCAATTCAGCATCAATTGATGCAATTGTTGATCCTATGAGGAACCTTAGGACAATAGCTATCTGCCTAAATTGAAAGCTTGTACCACTGTGCCCCCGATGGTAAGCTTTCGAAGCTTTCTCTCTCTAAGTCCAAATTTTTGGCGAAGCTCCGTTTGAGCTCGTTCCAACGTCAAAACTTGCAATTCAAAGTGGAATTGAATTGTATGGAGATGTAGGAACTCCAATTTAACTTTATTTCAACAATTAAACTTGTTTGATCAGCCAATTTGATGAAATCAAATTTGGCTATGTTAGAAAGTTGAAATTGGGGGAAATTTTTGGGATTTCGAAAACTTGAGGGACTAAAATGTAATTTTATTAAATTGAGGGTCAATTGGGCATGATAAGAGTGTTAGAGAACCAATTGAACAAATTTTAGAATTTTTGGGGTAAAAATTTACCATTTTTGTAAAGTAGGTGCAAAATGGTAACTTCGGAAAAGTTGGGGCCAAATTGAAAATTTGGTAAATTAAGCCCCTTTTTGTTTATTTAATAAATTGAGGTGCCAAGGTAAATTTTAAAAGTTTTGGGACTCAATTTGAGGAAAAACCGGCATTAGAGACTTAAAGTTAAAGAAAAATAACTTTAGGAATCTAATTGCAAATAAATGAAAAGTTTGGTTTTCTCATTCATTTGAGATGAATGAGGGCTATTAGGCTAAAGGATAATAAACAAAAGTGTTCATATCATGTAGGAACACGATATATCGAGAACGCCAGCTGAAGCAAAGCTCACAAGGGACGAAAGTCGATTTAGAGGAAATACACTACATGATCAGGTGAGTGGGATATAATATCATACCCGGTTGGGATGATAAACACCTCGAAAATGAAAACTCACTACTAAGTGTTATTTTAATCATCGCACCTGAATGGAGTGATGTTGAAATCATGTAGAAAAAAACTACATACCGGTTGAAAGTAGATCATACCCAGTTGGTATGATGAAACTTCCTAGAAGGAAGTGGAAAACCTGCTTATCGGTTATAAGCATAGATGCCTTCATACCTGGTTGGTATTTTGTCAAATGAAAATTTTATTTTGTCAAAAGTGCTCTCCCCTCACTATGTGCCACTGCTTAAAATTTTTGGGATACCTTCTTAATGGGAGCTTGAATAGCTCATATAGGCCAGAGGCCTCGGTTTTGGAACTTAGGGTCTAATATGCCCGATTTTGAAAATCTTGAATAGTGGGCCCTAGGGCAAGTTGGCACGAGCAGGAGCTCGTAAACAAACATGATTAATATGCCATGAAAATATGTCCACTTCTACCTTGAGAATGAGTGGATGTTCGTGACATCCGTCCCTCAATCCTGTAACAATTCTCCATGTTTGTATGAGGATAGAGACCTCATCCTGACCCCACCCCAGTCTCATGCGCTTGAAGCTACGTCGAGCTTTGCAAGGTCACCTGGTACGATGAACTACCCTTATACCCACCAGGTCGTCTAGGGTCCTAGGACACATCACTACCCCTCTTGTGCGTCTTGAAGGTCCCATAAACATAGTGCATGCACAATTAGTATTTTCACATCATGCCATATAATATGTGGTGCCACTGGTCCAATGGCCCCGACCTTCAACTCAACCTACAGCTGTTTGTCTTGACTAGTCTGGAGACCTTCATGTCGCACTGCCACTAGTTGACATAATATGTCAGTCCTGTCTTACCATGGACATACAATTCATTTATTTAAAGTTTTATGGCATATTACTTATGTTTGTTTACAAGCTTTTGCTTGTGCCAACCGGATTATGCCCCACTGTTCGAGATTTTTAAAATCGGGCATATTATCCTACAAGTTCCAAAACCGAGGCCTCCAACCTACCAAAGCTGTTCGAGGTCATGTGAAGAAGGTCGCCTAAATCATTTAACTAGTGGCACACAGTTAGGGGAGAGCACTTCCAACAAAAATATATTTTCATTTATCCATCATATCAATCGAGTATGAGGATATCTTCGCTCATAACCGATGAACGGGTTTTCCACTTTCTCTAAGGATGTTTCATCATACCAATGATCTACTTACAACCAGTAAATAGTTTTTTCGTGTCATTTTCACATCACTCCTCTAAGTTGTGATGTTTAAAAAACTACTAAGTAGTGGGTTTTCTTTTCCGAGGTACTTATCATCCCAACCAGGTATGATGTAAAAATCCCACTCACCCGATTGTGCAGTGAAATTCCACTTAATTGGTTTCCATCCCTAACAAGCTTAACTTCAGCAGACGTTCCTGATGTCTCGTCTTCCTACACGAAATGAACACGGTTGTTTATTATCATTTGACTTGATCACTTAATTCAGTATGAATGACTAAATTCACAACTTTTCCAATATTTGCAATTTGGCCCCTAAAGTTATTTTTCATTTTACTTTAAGCCCCAATTGAAAAATTTTCCCCAAATTGAAACCCGAAACTTTTAAAATTCCTCTTGGGACCTCAATTTACTCAATTTCATAAAAGGGGTTAAAGTTTCCCAAATTCTCAATTTGGCCCCCAAATTTTCCAAAATTACAATTTTGCCCTTCCTTTACAAAAATGGTAAGTTTTACCCCAAAAATTCTAAAATTGCTCAATTGGTCCTCTAACATTCTTATCATGCCCATTTGACCCTCAATTTTTACAAAATAGCATTTTGGTCCCTCGAATTTTTAAAAATTCCTAATTTCCCCTAATTTCAACTTTCTAAGATAGATGAATTTGATTTTATCAAATTGACTGATCAAACACTTATAATTGTTGAAATTGAAGTTAAAATTGAATTTCTACATATTTATACGATTCAATAACAATTTGAATCGCAAGTTTTGACGCTGGAACGAGCTCAAACATAGCTTTGTCGGAAAACATACTATAGAGAGAGAAAGCTTTAATTGCTCACTATCGAGGGTGCAGAGGTCCAAGCTTTCTATCTTGGCAGATAGCTTGTGTCCTGAGATACCTCCTAGGATCATGAATTGCATCAATTGATATCAAATTGGATTAGAATTCTGTCATCAAAATTATCTGTTCTCTCTCTAGTACCAGTTGGAAATTGCAGAGGGGAGTCAAATTGGCCTTCCTTTCGTTCCTAATTTGGCCATGGGTAGGCTGAGGAGATGTTGGGAGAGCTTGGTTTGGCCTGAGGAGGGCTTGAATTGGTCAATTTCAGCTTGGCCGAAATAGGGCAGTTTCAGTATGTCGGAGCTGCTTCACTGTTTGATCACGCCGACATTTCTCCTATGACTCTCGGGGCAAATGGAGACTATAGGCATGTAGCTAACTTCTCCCAAGTTCTAAAGAACCTGAACACGTCTTCTTTGGCTTAGAAATGACCCTATTTTGGAGCTTTGGTTCAAGATTTGCTAAAAAACTAAGCAATTGGGAGAGAATGGAGTCTTCAGGTGTGAAGAGGATGAATGAGGAGGGGTGCTCTTTATATAGGAAGCTCGGGGACTTCTTGGTCGTCCGATTGGTGCCTTAATGGCGGTCATTCAATAGTGGTGCACGATTCTCATGTCGACCTTCATGTCGCATTGCGCGATTTTTCAACGAGTGAATAGTGTTGTCATCTGAAGGAAAAAGACGACACTGTTTCGAACCGGGATTAAAGCTTAAACCAGTTGGTTCATCCACAATTCGATTGAATTTTTCAAATATAAAATCTTATAAATTCATATAAATTCATTTTCTATCCAATGGTGGCCTCAAATCTCAAATTTGAATTTTTTAATCCACTTAGAAAAATGAATTTAGAATACGGTTCAATAGTGGTTCAAACGGGGTTCTTAATTTCATTTGCATGACTTTTGGGACTCTTTGGGTCACTCGGGATTCATAAATTTCCCAGTTCACCCTTTCTCTATCGGTTTGGATTTGTAGATTGACTCGGTTTTCAATTTGAAAATAATCGGTTCTTTCACCGATTTTCTTATTATCAAATGATGGGGTTTACATTACAACTCTCCCCTCCTTTTAGGGGTTTTGTCCCAAAATAGTTACATATCAAATAATTGAGGTTAATCATCCCTCATTACACTCTTGGTTTCCCATGTTTCTTCTTGTATGGGTCCATTTTGCCAAAGAACTTTGACCATAGGAATCTTCTTATTCCTTAAGTTCTTATCAATCCGATCGATGATTCGTACCGGTTCTATTTGATAAGTCAAGTTCTCTTCCAGTTCTGGTGGAGGTTGGTCTAACACATGGCTCGGATTAGGTTGGTACTGCTGAAGTACCGAAATATGGAATACATTGTGTATTCTCTATAGTTCTGGAGGTAGTTCCAATTTATAGGCCACAGGTCTTATCATTTGGATGATGGGATAAGGACTAATATACCTCAGTTTCAACTTTCCCCGTTGTTGAAACCGAAGTATTCCCTTCCATAGGGAGACTTTTAGAAATACTTGATCTCCCACATCAAACTCTAGATCTTTCCTCCGATGGTCAGCATATCTCTTTTGCTTGTCTTGACTGGCCTTAAGGCGACTCCTAATTAACTTTATTTTCTCTGTGGCATCTTTGATTAGCTCTGCCCTTTCCTCCTTCCTTTTCCCCACTTCTTCCCAAAATAAAGGGGTACGACATGGTCGTGCATAATGGGCCTCATAAGAAGCCATATGAATACTAGCATGATAGCTATTATTATAAGCAAATTCCATTAGGTAGAGGTGTTCCTCCCAACCTTTATCCTTGGTGTGTATGCATGCCCTCAACATATCCTCCAAGATTTGAATCTTCCATTCAAACTGTCCATCGGTGTGGGGATGGAAAGTTGTACTCATGTGGAGCTTAGTTCCCAAGGCACTTTGTAAACTTGGCCAGAACCTTGAAGTAAATCACGAGTCTTTATCCGATACTATACTTACCGAGACACCATGAAGTCTTACTATGTAAACTCAGTCATTTGATAGTAAGAAAATTGGGGAAAGAACCGGTCATTTTCAAATTAAAAACCAAGTCAGTCTACAAACCGTAACCAATAGAGAAAGGGTGAACCGAAAAATTAATGGATCCCGAGTGACCCAAACAGTCACAAAAGTCATGGAAATAGACTTAAGAATGAATTGGAGATGAAAACCAAACTGATTGATGTGAACCAGATTCGAATCGGATTGAACCGGTCTATACCGGTTTGAACCACTATTGAACCGAATTCTAAATTCATTTTTCTAGGTGGCTTAAAAAATTCAAATTTGAGATTTAAGGCCACCATTGTATAGAAAATGAATTTTGATGAATTTAGAAATTTTTAGATTTGAAAAATTCGGTCAAATTGGGGGTGAACTGGCCAGTTTAAGCTTTGAAACTGGTTCGGACCGATCCGGTTCGGTTCAAAATAGTGTTGTCTTCTTCCTTCAGATGACAGCACTATTCACTCACAGAAAAATCGCGCAGTACCGACGGAGCTGAAAATCCTTCGGTCAAGGAGTTTCAAGAAATGAATGACCACTACTAAGGCACCAATCGGATGGCCAGGAAGTACCCGAGCTTCCTATATAAAGAGCACATCCTCATTCATCCTCCGCCACTCCATTCTCTCTCGATTACTCCAATTTTTGGTGAAGCTCAAACTAGAGCTTCAACATGGGCATTTTTCTAAGCCAAACAAGGTGAGGTCAAATTCTTTAGAACCGGGGAGAAGTCAACTACACGCCTGTAGTCTTCATTTGCCCCGAGGGTCGCCGGAGAAGTACCAGCGTGATAGAATAGTGAAGTAGCTCCGACGGACCGAAGCTGCCCTGTTTCGGCCAAGCTAAAATTGACCAATTCGAGCCCTTCTTAGGCCAAATCGAGCCCTCCCAACACCTCCACAACCCTTCTACAGCTGAATTAGAGCTGAAAGGTAAGCCAATTTGGCTCCCCTCTATAATTTCCAACCGGTGCTAGAGAGAGAACCGACAAAACTTCGATGATGAAATTCTCACTCAATTCGACAACAATTAATGCAATTCTTGATCCTAGGAGGAACCTCAAGACATGAACTATCTGTCCAGAATTAAAGCTCAGACCGTCGCGCCCCCGATGGTAAGTTTTCGAAGCTTTCTCTTTTTAGGTCCAGTTTTCCGACGAAGCTCCGTTTGAGCTCATTCCGATACCAAATCATGCGATTCAAAGTGCAATTGAATAGTATGAAGGTGTAAGAACTCCAATTTAACTTCAATTTCAACAATTAAACTCATTTGATTGGTCAATTTGATGAAATCAAATTCGGTAGAGTTAGAAGGTTGAAATTGGGAGGAAATTTGGGAATTTCAAAAATTAGAGGGACTAAAGTGAATTTCGTAAAAATTGCAGTCCAATTGGACATGATAAAGATGTTGGAGGACCAATTGGGCAATTTTTGGAATTTTTGGGTTAAATGGTAATTTTGGAAAAGTTAGGGGACCAAATTGGAAATTTGGGAAATTAAACCCCTTTTTGTTAATTTGAATAAATTGAGGTTTTAAGATAAATTTTAACAGTTTTGTGACTCAATTTTAGGAAAAACCGACATTAGGGTCTTAAAGTTAAAGAAAAATAATTTTAGGGAGCTAATAGTAAATAAAGGAAAAGTTTGATTTTCTCATTCAATTAGGATTAATGAGGGCTGCTAGGCCAAAGAATAATGAATTAGAACATTCATATCGTGTAGGAACAAGAAATACCTAGAATGCTAGTTAAGACAAATCTGAGTTGGGACAACAAGCCGGGTAAGAGGAATTTTACTACACGATCAGGTAAGTGGGATTTTTATATTATACCCAGTTGGGATGATAAGTACCATGGAAATAAAAACCCACTGCTAAGTAGTATTTTAAACATCACACCTGAGAGTAGTGATGTGAAAATCATATGGAAAAACTACTTACTGGTGTAAGTAGATTATACATGGTTGGTATGATGAAACTTACTCGAAGGAAGTGGAAAACTCGTTCATCGGATATGAGCGAAGATGTCCTCATACTCAGTTGGTATGATGGACAGTTGACAAGTATTTTGTCGGAAGTGCTCTCCTCTGATCGTGTGCCACTACTTAAATATTTTGGGAGACCTTCTTGACGGGAGCTCGAATAGCTCTGTTAGGTTTGAGGCCTCAGTTTTGGAACTTGGGGGCTATTATGCCCAATTTTGAAAATCTCAAACAGTGGGCCCTAGGCCGGTTGGCATAAGCAAGAGCTCATAAACAAACATGATTTATATGCCATGAAAACTTACGTAAATGAATTGGTACCAAGATAATACCAATATACTGATTCAAGTAGTGACAATGTGACATGACAGGTTTTCGTGCTAGTCAATTCAAACAGTTGCAGGTCGAGTTTAGGGTCGGGGCCATTGGTCCAGTGGCACCATAGATTATATGGCATCATGTGAAAAATGTTGATTGTGCATTCACTGTGTTTACGGGACCTTCAAGACACCCAAGAGGGGTAGTGATGCGTCCTAGGGCTTTGGACGACCTGGTGGATATAAGGGCAGTTTGTCGTACCAAAAGTCTTGTGAAGCTCGACGTAGCTTCAAGTGAATGGGACCAGGGTGGGGTCAGGATGAGGTCTATGTCCTCATACGAACATAGAGAATTGTTATAGGATTGAGGGTCAAATGTCTTGAACATCCACTCATTCTTAGGGTAGAAGTGGTTGTACTTCTATCTAGGTGGCCGGTAAAGTCGCTTCGACGCCACAAGTGGGTTTAGTGGACGAGCAAGCCTACGATTATTTGTTTTACCTTCATGATAAAGGGCGTGTATTGGGTGATGACACACCATGATTAATAAGAAATGGTGATAAAAACTAGAATTTGAAATGAAAGATTTTTGAAAGAGAATAAGGAGTCTGGCACACTCCGAATCAATCATTTTTCCTAAAAGATAAATTTTGAAAACTCATTCATTGAGTCGTTGTACTCACCCCCTCCCTTATATCCCTTCAGGTAACCCCGGAAAGCCTACCCTAAAGACCACCAGCTAATACACCTATAAGACAGGAATGCTCAGTTTAAAATTTTATGCAGTTTTGATTTATGTTATCCAAGGAAATATGTAGGTTTAAAGGGCACCTTACTCTTCACGGGTTATAAACAAGGGGCAATCCTTAGTAAACCGGGAGAGTGGCAGGTTGATCACGGGGATCCGACCAAATTGGGTTGGGGCGTGACATACTATCTCCCTCGTGTATAAGACGACCAACTATTCCACTGTATTTGTCACTCTTATAGGGAGGAAATAAGCAGATTTGGTCAATCTATCCACGATGACCCATATTATGTCTCGACCCTTCCTAGTCACAAGTAGTCCTATGAAAAAGTCCATGGGAATGTGCTCCCATTTCCATTCCAGGATTGGTAAGGGTTAGAGCAGTCCTAATGATTTTTGCTGTTCAACCTTTATCTAATGACAGGACAAGTAACAGGCTACGTATTCTGTAATATTCCTCTTCATTCCCTTCCACCAATATCCTTGTTTGAGGGTGTGGTACATCTTAGTACTGCCCGAATGCACTGCATACATCGAATCATAGGCCTCTTATAGAATTAACCTCCTTAACTTCTTATCTTGAGGGACACATACCCTACCCTTGTAGGTTAGCACTCCATCACCTCGCAGGTCATAGTCTGGTTTTGTTTCTCTGTTAATCGGGTCAAAATAAGATTAGAGTTACTTATCAGCCCTTTGTTGAGCCTTAATATGCTCGGTTAGACTATGCCTCGCCACCACATTAGCCAACAAACACTTCTCCTACTTGTCCATCCTTAGGTCCACCTCCATTCTTCCCAGCTATTGTAACAAGGGTATATAGCTTGTCTTTATTTGTGCCACCTCAGTTTGATATTTGCAACTTAAGGCATCTACCACTAGATTCACCTTTCGGGGTGATACTCTATCACAAGGTCATAGTATTTTACCAATTCCAGCCATCTCCTTTGGCAAAGATTTAACTCTTTATGAGTTAGAAAATACTTAAGACTCTTGTGATCAGTGTATATCCTACATTAAACCCCATAGAGGTAGTGTCACCAAATCGTTAAGGCAAACACTATCGTAGCCAATTCTAGGTCATGAGTTGGGCAGTTTCTCTCATGTACCTTAAGTTATCGCAAGACATAAGCGATAACCTTCCCTTGTTGCATCGGTACACATCTGAGTCCCTGTCTGGATGCATCAGTATAAATGGTGTACTCTCCTGCACTTGGGTTAGGAAGAAAGAGTACCGGTGTGGTTGTCAATCGAGTCTTCAACTGCAAGAAAGACTTCTCACAACTTTCATCCCATTTATACTCAACTCCTTTCCTAGTGAGCCAAGTTAGAGGGGTTGCTATCTTAGAAAAGTCTTGCACAAACCGTCTGTAGTATCCTGCTAGACCTAAGAAACTCCGTATCTTTGAAGAATTCCTGGGTGCCTTCCAATCAGATATGGCTTCTACTTTTGTCGGATCAACCTTGACTCCTTCCTTGGACACTTGAAGAATTCCTGGGTGCCTTCCAATCAGATATGGCTTCTACTTTTGTCGGATCAACCTTGACTCCTTCCTTGGACACTATATGTCCTAAGAATCCTACCTCCTGCACCATAACTCACACTTGGAGAATTTTGCATATAAGTGGTTTTTCCTCAATATCTCCAAGGTGATTGCCAAATGTTCTTCGTGCTCCAACCTAGTTCGTGAGTATATGAGAATATCATCTATGAATACTATCACGAACCTGTCCAAGTGTGGTTGGAACCCACGATTCATTAAATCCATGAAGGTTGTAGGGGCATTTGTTAATTCGAATGGCATCACTCTGAACTTGTAATGGTATCGGGATCGAAATGTCATCTTAGGAATGTCCTTGTAAACCCGCCCTTTTTAGTTAAGGAAAATCGAGAAAAGAACCAGTTAAACCGAGTAAGAAAACTGAACTAGTTAACAAACTTGATCGTTTGGGAACCGGTAATTTGGAAATTTACAACTCCCGGGTGATCCAAAGGGTTCATAAAACCTTAGAAAAGAACCTTAGGACAAATTGGAAGAGAAAAACTATACCGATTTAGATGAACCGGATCTAACTGGATTGAATTGGTTTATGAACTGAGTCGGTTCACCTAGTACGACGAACTGCCCTTATACTCACCGGGTCGTCCAGGGCCCTTAGGATGCATCACTATCCCTCTTGGGCATCTTGATGGTCCATTAATCATAGTGCATGCACAAACAATATTTTCTTATCATGCCATATAATCTGTGGTGCCACTTGTCACGTCACTCCTAGTTTATTAAAGGGTGTCCCCTTATTGTAAACCATAAAGAGTAAGGTGTCATTTAACCTACACCTTTTCCTGGAATAACATAAATTAAAACTGTATAATAATTTAGGTTTATCATACCTATCTCACAGGTGTCTTAGTTGATGGTCTTTAATGGTAGGCTTTCCAAAATCTCCTGAAAGGGATATAAGGGAGGGGTTGTGTACGACTACTCAGTGAATGGGTTTTCAAAAGTATGACCTTTAGGAAAACAATTATTATTTGAGTGTGTCACACTCCTTTCTTTCAAAAATCCTTTTATTCAAAAATCTCGATTTTTCCACCATTTCCATATTTAACCACAGTGTGTCATCACCCAACACACATCCTTCATCATGAAGGTTGCACACATTTGTAGGTTAGTACGACTACTGAACCCACTAGTGGCTTCGGAGAGACTTTATTAGCCATCTGGATAGAAGCACAACCACTTCTACCCTAGGAAAGAGTGTATGTATGTGACATTCGACCCTCAATCCCGAAATCGCTTCTTCATGTCCATATGAGGACAAAGACCACATCTCGTCCCCACCCCGATCTCATGCACTTGGTGCTACTCCAAATTTCGCACAAACACATAGATCGACAAACTGCCCTTATACTCACCGGGTCGTCCAGGGTGCTTAGGACGCTTCACTACCCCTCTTGGGCATCTCGATGATCTCGTACTCATAGTGCATGCACAAACAATATTTTCTCATTATGCCATATAATCTGTGGTGCCACTAGTCCAACGGCCCCGACTCTCAACTCTACCTGTAGTTGTTTGTCTGGACTGGTCTGTCGACCTATCATGTTGCACTGCCGCTAGTTGACTAAGCATGTCGGTCCTATCTTGGTACCATGGCCAAACAATTCACTTATTAAGTTTTATGGCACATATATCATATTTGTTTACGAGCTCCTGCTCATGGCAACTAGCGTTGAGTCCACTGTACGAGATTTTCAAAAAGCTGGGCATTTTATTCCTCAGGTTCCAAAATTGAGGCCCCCGACCTATCAGAGTTATTCGAGCTCCCGTCAAGAAGGTCTCCCAAATTGTTTAAGCATTGGCACACAGTCAGGCGAGAGCACTTCCGACAAAACATATGTTTTCTCTATCCATTATACCACCCAAGTATATGGACACCTCCGTTTATAACCGATGAATGGGTTTTCAACTTCCTTCAAGGAAGTCTCATCATACCAACTGGGTATGATCTACTTACAACAGGTAAGTAGTTTTTCTGCATGATTTTCACATCATTTCCTCTATGTTGTGATGTTTAAAAATACCACTTAATAGTGGGTTTTCATACCGAGGTACTTATCATCCCCAATGGGGTATGATATAAAATTTCCACTCATAATCGGTAAGTGGTTTTTAACTTTACGTTGTGCTCATCATCCCAACCGGGTATGATGTTAGTAAATCCACTCACCCGTAAATACCGTGAATTCTAATAGATCGGTTCTTCTGCGAGCTTGTCCTTGTCGGCATTCCCGGTACTTTTTGTACCTACATGATATGAACATTTCAGTTCATTATCCTTCGGCCTAATAGCCTTCATTCATTCCAAATGAATGAGAAAGTCAAACATTCATTTATTTGCAATTAGGTCCCTAAGGTTATTTCTTTTTAACTTTAAGTCCCTAATGCCAGTTTTTTCTCAAATTGAGTCCCAGAACTTTTAAAATTTATCAAGGGACCTCAATTTATTCCATTTCACAAAAAGGGGATTAATTTCCCAAATTTCCAATTTGGTGCTCCAACTTTTCCAAAATTACCATTTTGCCCTTCCTTTACAAAAATGGTAAGTTTTGCCCCAAAAATTCTAAAATTCCTCAATTCGTCCTCCAACATTATTCTCATGCCCAATTGACCCTCAATTTCATAAAATTGTATTTTGGTCCTTTGAATTTCAAAAATCCCCAATTTTACCCCAATTCCAACTCTTTAACACAGTCGAATTTGATTTCATCAAATTAATAGATCAAACACCTCTAACTATTGAAATTTAAGTTGAAATTGAGTTTCTCCATGTTCATACGATTCCATAGAACTTTGAATCGTGAGTTTTAACGACGGAATGAGCTTAAACGTAGCTTCATTTTAAAATAGACTGTAGAGAGAGAAAGCTTCGATTACTCACCGGTGAGGGCACGACAGTCCGAGCTTTCAATCTAGGTAGATAGCTCTCATCATAAGATTCATCCTAGAATCAAGAATCGCATCAATTGATGCCAAATTGAGTTAGAATTTCATCATTGAAATTCTGCGAGTTCTCTCTATAGCACCAGCTGGAAATTGTAGAGGGGAGCTGAATTGGCTTACCTTTCAGTTCTAATTCTGCTGTGGGAGGGCTGAGGAAGTGTTGGGAAGGCTTGGTTTGGCCTGAGGAGGGCTCGAAATGGCCAATTTCAGCTTGGCCGAAACAGGGCAGCTTCGGTTCGCCGGAGCTGCTTCACTGTTTCATCATGCCGACGTCTCTCCAGTGACCCTCGGAGTGAACGGAGACTACAGATATGTAGCCGACTTCTCCCAGGTTCTAAAGAACCCGACCTCACCTTGTTTGACTTAGAAAGGACCCCATGTTGGAGCTTTGGTTTGAGTTTTTCTGGAAAATGGAGCAGTTGAGAGAGTGGAGTTTTCCGTGTAGAGAGGATGAATGGGGAGGGGCTCTTCATATAGGGAGCTCGGGACCCAATGGCCGTCCGTTTGGCACAGTTATGACTGACATTGAAGACCTAAAATGCCCCTAATAGAAGCATTTCTTCTTCAGTGGCATTTTTTCAGTTTCTCGGCGAGTGAACAGTGCTGTCATCCTAAGGAAGAAGATGACATTGTTCCGAACCGGACCGGTTCGAACCGGGTTCAAAGATTAAACCGGCCGATTCACCCCTCATTTGACTGAGTTTTTCAAATCTAAAAATTTTTAAATTCATCTAAATTCATTTTCTATGCAATGGTGGCCTCCAATCTCCAATTTGAATTATTTAAGCCATCCAAAAAAATGAATTTAGGGTTCGGTTCAATAGTGGTTCAAACCGGTCAAAATTGGTTCGAATCCGGTTCATGTGATCCAGTTTTGTTTTCATCCCCAATTCCTTCACAAGTCCATTCCCCTAACTTTTGTGACTCCCTAGGTCACTTAGGGTCCATAAAATTCCCGTTTTACAATTCCTTTATCCATTCCCGTTAATAAACCGACTCAGTCCTTAAACCGGTTCAATCCGGTTCGGGTCCGGTTCACCCGAACTTGTCTAGTTTTTCTCTCCCACTTTGTTCTAAGGTTCCTTCCCAAGGTTTATGATTTTCTTTGGAGTACTATGGAGTTGAATTCCTTTGTTTTTCCCGATCTCTATCGGTTCCGATTCATGAACCTACTCGGTTAATAAACCGGTTCAATCCTGTTGGACCCAATTCATCCAAACCGGTCTAATTTTCCTCTTCCAATTCATCCTAAGGTCTTTTTCATAGTATTATGAACCCTTTGGATCACTTGGGAGTTGTAAATTCCTAAATTGCCCATTCACAATTGATCGGGTTTGTGAACCGATTCGGTTTTCTCACTCGGTTTGACCGGTTCCCTTCCTGGTTTTCCTTAGCTCAAAAGAACAGGGTTTACAGCTCTCCCCTCCTTTTAGGAGTTTTGTCCCCAAAACTTAATTAGCAACCTTATATGAGGAATCATTTCCTTTGATGCCCCATTGGTGTTTGCTTAATATGCAAACTCTTCTCTCGTTCTTTCAATTAGCCCTTTTTACAACCTTCACTTAAGGAATTCCTTCTTCCTTTGTATTATTTACTCCCTCCATGGAGTTTTTCATAACTAGACATACCTTACTTCAGGATATGTTCTTAGATTTTATCTCTCTCTTTTCTTAGAGCAACATTCTTCCCCTTTAGGTTCTGTACTGAAGATTGGAAATTCCAAGATAACTAACCATTTTTGTGTCTAGTTAACCACTTGGTCATTGAAATCCTTAGCTCGACATCCTTTAGAGCATTACATACCTATTTTCATGGATTTCTTATTAATCACTTTTTCATCCCATTTCGACTCTTTCTTCATTTGTTGCTCATTACAAATCAGTCCAAATTATGTTTGACTTTGTCATGCTTATGAACCGACTCTTCCTTATTCTAAGTCATGTTTTCATCGGGCTTGTTGGGTTTTCTTGTCTCTTATAGCATGACATTTTCTAGATCTTGCCTCTACATCCATTAGATCTCCAAAACATCTCTTTTAGGGTTTTTCCTTATTTTTCAACCTCTTAGGAATTGTATAACTTCATCCCTCCATTCTTCTAGTAGTATTCCTTGACTAGCTTTACCGTTATTAACTCAATTTACACAACTGTGTCAGTTCTCCTTACCCACTCGTCCTTTTTTGACTTCCTTATAGTATTTTGGTCCCGATTATTTGATTTCTAGATATTTTACTAACATGCTGGTATTTGTCCTTTCTTAGGTCCATCATAATTCCCAATAACATCCTTTATTCAAGGATTTTAATTTGGCCTTAATCCACTCTTTATATCGAGTTGACTCCTTTCGGTCTACATGTCAATTTGCTTGGTTTAGGGAGTTTCACTTTTTACAGTTTCATTCTCTACTATTTCCTTCGAAGTAGAGACTTTCACCTTTGGAGTTACATGTTCCACCTTCTTACCATTTCTTTAAGGTTTCCTTTCTTCATCTCCTTACACCCTTTCTATATTGAAGCATTTGCCCGCTATTAGTCCTCCATTATCTTAAAATTTTCCCATTCCATCACTTATTCTTTATTTGAGTAGTTCATTAATCTTATTTTGGGTACTTCATATTATGCTCAATCGTCCGCTCTTTAGGCTTTATACGTGTGTGGACTACGATCGGTCTTACCAATCGCGGTTATTCCTACATATCCACATCTTATTTGGAGGGCTTACTTTCCCAATGTATGAGACGTTCTTTCCTTCCTTACCTTATTATGGATAGTCCACTCATTCTTACTTGCCACAACATCTCTTAATATGCTTCCTTGGGTTTCTTTCGCTTTAGCATGCACTTTTATTTGTGAATTTGTCTCCTCACCTCTCGTCACTAGGTTCCATTTATTCTTTATTACGACATGTATAATTTCTTAGGATTTCTTTATTTTGGGAGGATTCTTACCCTTCTCTCCTGAAATTTCTTTTTCATACATTCTTGAAGACACCTTACTTTAAATGACGCCCCTTGATGTTTTTCTTTCATGTTTACCTTTACTCTTGAGATCCTATGGGTATGTCTTTCAGACTCCATCCTCATTATCACTCGCACCTCAACACATGTCTAGAGCTCGCATCAACCTAGTTTCAAAATCCCTTCATTACCCTTTGAGAGGTTCATTTAACTGTCTCAAGACTTTATAGTTCCAATTCTGGCCATTGATTTCTTTTAAGGATTTTCCTTCGTTCTTCTTTTCCAATGATTTGCCCTTTTCACTTCTCCCTTGTTTATTGTGGTTTAAATTCATGGTTCTCTCGAATGCTAGTTCTTTAACTACCTCCTTCACACTATTTCTCTGATCCAATCATCTGGGCAGTTGTATCACTCTTCCTTCATGCCAATCCTTTTGTTCTTCATAGAATGTAGTCATTACTACATCTTAGCCTTTCTTAGGATTATGTTCAATTCTCTTTAGCTGCCCTCTGCTACCAGTTTCTTCTTTCTACTTGGTTCTCCTGCTCTCTCCAAACAGGTCACCCTGAGCCACCACAATACTTCCTTCCTTTGAAATATTTCCTAACTAAGGGTTGTTTCCTTGTACTCCACATTATGTACATCCGCCCATTCATAATTTCTTCAAGTGTAGTTAGTCGTATGCATCCCTCCAAAGTTTACTTTCATAATGTATTTCCTTATGGAGCGTTCAAATTTTTTTTGTTTCAAGATTTCTTGACAATTGTGTAAGAGGCTTACCTATTCTTTTCTTGGCTTGAGTTTAGTCATTAATTTGGCCCATGGTCCTATTAAGGATTTCTTTCATCCTTCTTTTCCCAAGTATTTGACCTTTCCGCCCCTCTTTTCATTGCTGGAACTGAAATTATGGCTTTCCCGTGTATTAGTTTATTAACTACCTCGTCTCCCCCATTCCTTTGGTCCAAGTTACTTAGGGTAGTTATTTCTCGAGTCCTCCTGTCCTTAACATCTATCTCACAGACCTTTTAGGTTGTAGTCCTTTCTACATCTCAGTCTTCCTTAGGGTATCATTTATTTCCTCTCACTATCTTATTTTTATGGTTTGCCAATTTTTGACTTCTCTGCTTTTTCCCAAAAGAGGTTGTACTTTAAAATTATATCACTTTTCCAAAGCAGGTTAGTCTTGGCCTCCGATACCTCCTTTCTCACGCCCCGACCCCGTTTGGTCGGATCCCCGTGATCAACCCGCCACTCTCCCAGTTTATTAAAGGGTTTCCCCTTATTGTAAATCGTAAAGAGTAAGACGTCCTTTAACCTACACCTTTTTCCTGGAATAGCATAATCAAAACTGCATGAAATTTAAAACTTTACATACCTGTCTTACAGGCATCTTAGTTGACGGTTTTTAAGGAGAGGCTTTCCGGGATTTCTTGAAAGGGATATAAGGGAGGGGGTGAGTACGACAACTCAGTGAATGGGTTTTTAAAAGCTTTTGACTTTTAAGAAAAACATTTATATGGAGTGTGCTAGACTCCTTTGTTTTCAAAAATCTATTCATTTAAAAATTCGGGTTTTTCCATTATTTCTTAGTTACCACGGAGTGTCAATATCACTACTGAACCCGCTAGTGGCTTCGAAGCGACTTTTCCTGCCACCCGCATAGAAGTACAACCACTTCTACCCTGGGAATAAGTGGATGTACGTGACATCCTACCCATAATCTCGAAATCACTTCTTCATGTCCGTATGAGGATAGAGACCTCATCCTGTCCCAACCCCGGTCTCATGCGCTTCGTGCTACTCTAGATTTCGTACAGACACCTGGAACGACGAACTACCCTTATAGCCACCAGGTCGTCCAGTGCCCTTAGGACGCATCACTACCCCTCATGGGCGTCTTGATGATCCCGTACTCACAGTGCATGCACAAACAATGTTTTCTTATATTGCCATGTAATCTGTGGTGCCACTAGTCCAACGGCTCCGACTCTCAACTCAACCCGCAGCTATTTGTCTTGACTAGTCCGTCGACCTGTCATGTCGCACTGCCGCTAGTTGACTGAGCATGTCGGTCCTATCTTGGTACTATGGCCAAACAATTCACTTATTAAGTTTTATGGCACATATATCATGTTCATTTACGAGCTCCTGCTCGTGCCAACTGGCCTTGGGCCCACTGTATGAGATTTTCAAAATCGGGCATTTAGCCTCCAAGTTCCAAAACCGAGGCCCCCGGCCTATCAGAGCTATTTGAGCTTCTATCGAGAAGGTCTCCCAAATTGTTTAAGCATTGGCACACAGTTAGGGGAGAACACTTCTGACAAAATAGGTTTTCACTGTCAATTATACCAATCGGTATAAGGACATCTCCGTTCATAACTGATGAACGGGTTTTCAACTTCCTTTGAGGAAGTCTCATCATACCAACCGGGTATGATCTACTTACAACCAGTAAGTATTTTTTTCGCATAATTTTCACATCACTTTCTCTAAGTGGTGATGATTAAAATACCACTAAACAGTGGGTTTTTATACCGAGGTACTTATCATCCCTTACCAGGTATAATATAAAATTTCCACTCACAACCGGTAAGTGGTTTTTATCTTTAAGTTGTGCTCATCATCCCAACCGAGTATGATGTTAGTAAACCACTCACCTGTTAATGATGTGAATTCCACTAGACTGGTTCTTTGTATTCACGCGAGCTTGTCCTTGCTGGCGTTCCCGGTATTTCGCGTTCCTACACGATAGGAACATCTTTGTTCATTATCCTTTGGCCTAATTGCCTTCATTCATTCCAAATGAATGAGAAAGTCAAATTTTCATTTATTTGCAATTAGGTCCCTAAAGTTATTTCTCTTTAACTTTAAGTCCCAAATGCCGATTTTTCCTCAAATTTAGTCCCGAAACTTCTAAAATTTATCATAGGATCTCAACTTATTCAATTTCACAAAAAGGGGTTTAATTTCCCAAATTTCCAATTTGGTCCCCCAACTTTTCCAAAATTATCATTTTGCCCTTCCTTTACAAAAATGGTAAATTTTACCCCAAAAATTCTTAAATTCCTCAATTGGCCTTCTAACATTTTTATCATTCCCGATTGACCCTCAATTTTAGGAAATTGCATTTTGGTCCTTCGAATTTTTTAAAATCCTCAATTTTCCCCCAATTCCAACTTCTTAACACAGTCAAATTTGATTTCATCAAATTGACCGATCAAACACTTCCAATTGTTTAAATTGAAGTTGAAATTATGTTTCTACATGTTCATATGATTCCATAGCACATTTAATCGTAAGTTTTAATGTAGGAATGAGCTCATATGGAGCATCGTCAGAAAAATAGACCGTAGAGAGAGAAAGCTTCGAAAGCTTACTATCAGGGGCATGGCTATTCGAGCTTTCAATCTGGGCAGATAGCTCTCATCCTGAGGTTCATCCTAGAATCAAGAATCACATCAATTGATCCTGAATTGAGTTAGAATTTCATCTGCCAGTTCTCTCTCTAGCACTGGTCGAAATTTGTAGAGGGGAGCTGAATTGGCTAACCTTTCAGTCCTAATTCAGTCGTGGGAGGGCTGAGGAAGTGTTGGGAGGGCTTGGTTTAGCCTAAGGAAGGCTCGAAATGGCTGATTTCAACTCAGCCGAAATAGGGCAGCTTCGGTCCGCCAAAGCTACTTTACTGTTCCATCACGTCGGCGATTCTCTAGCGACCCTTGGAGCAAACAGAGAGTATAAGCATGTAGCTGACTTCTCCTTGGTTCTAAAGAACCTGACCTCACCTTGTTTGACTCAGAAATTATCCTATATCATAGCTCTAGTTCAAGCTTCACCGGAAAACTAAGCAATTGAGAGAGAGTGAGCTTTTCAAGTATGGAGAGGAAGAATGGGGAGGAATTGATGATTGGAAACCTATTGAACGGAGACGTTTCTTCTTCACCGGCACTACTTCAATTTTTCGACGAGTGAACAGTGCTCTCATCTGAAGGAAGAAGACGACACTGTTCCGAATTGGACTAGACCGGTCTGAACCAGGTTTGAAGCTTAAACCAGTCGGTTCACCCCCCATTTGACCGAATTTTTCAAATCTAAAAATTTATAAATTCATTTTATATCCAAGGTGGCATCAAATCTCAAATTTGAATTATTTAAGCCACCTAGAAAAATGAATTTAGAATCTGGTTCAATAGTGGCTTAAACCGGGCCAAACCGATTCAATCTGGTTCGGATCCGGTTCACATGAACCTATTTGGTTTTCATCTCCAATTCACCCTAAAGTCCTTTTTCATCACTTTTATGACTCCTCAGGTCACTTAGGGTCCATAAAATTCTCGGTTTACCATCTCTCTATTGGTTCCGGTTCATAAACTAACTCGGTTTAATCCGGTTTGGGTTTGGTTCATCCGAACCGGTCTGGTTTTTCTCTCTCACTTTGTTCTAAGGTTCCTTCCTAAGGTTTTATGAACCCTTTATATCACCCAGGAGTTGTAAATTTCCAAATTGCCAATTTCTTGATAATTGGGTTTGTGAACAGGTTCTGTTTTTCTCACTCAATTTGACCGGTTCTATTCCCGATTTTCCTTAGCTCAAAGGGTGGGGTTTAGATTGGAAAATTTTGGTTGAATGGGGGAGGGGGGGATGGGGTGAACAGTCGGTTTAGGCTTTGAACTCGGTTCAGGCCAATCCGACATCTTCTTCCTTTAAATGATAACACTGTTCACTCTCTAGAAAATCGCGCAGCACCGGCGAAGCTGAAAAGTCTCCGGTCAGGGAGTTTCAGACAATGAATGATCGCCATTAAGGCACCAATCGAATGTCCAAGAAGTCCCCGAGCTTCCTATATAAAGATCCCCTCCCCATTCATCCTCTTCACACCTGAAAACTCCATTCTCTCTCAACTGCTCCATTTTCTGGCGAAGCTCGAACCAAAGCTCCGACATGGGCACTTTTCTGAGCCAAACAAGGCGAGGTCGGTTTCTTTAGAACCGGAAAGAAGTCAGCTAGATGCCAGTAGTCTCTGTTTGCTCTGAGGGTAGTCGGAGAAGCGCCAGCATGATGGAATAGTGAAGTAGCTCTAGTGGATCGAAGCTGCCCTATTTTGGTCGAGTTGAAATCGGCCAATTCAAGCCCTTCGCATGCCAAACTAAGCCTTCCCAACACTTCCCCAACCCTCCCACGACAGAATTAGGACTGAAAGGTAAGCCAATTCGACCCCACTCTACAATTTCCGACCGGTGCTAGAATGAGAACCGACAGAATTTCAATGATGAAATTCTAACTCAATTCGACATCAATTGATGCAATTCTTGATTCTAGGATGAATCTCAGGATGAGAGCTATCTGCCTAGATTAAAAGCTCGGACCGTCGTGCCTCCGACGGTGAGTAATTGAAGCTTTCTCTCTCTATAGTCTGTTTTCCGACGAAGCTCCACTAGAGCTCGTTCCAGCATCAAAACTTGCAATTCAAAGTGCTATTGAATTGTATGAATATGTAGAAACTCAATTTTAACTTTAATTTCAACAATTAGAAGTGTTTAATCGGTCAATTTGATGAAATCAAATTCGACTGTGTTAGGAAGTTGAAATTGGGGGAACATTTTAGGAAAATTGGGTATTTTTGAAAATTTGAAAGACCAAGATGCAATTTTATAAAATTGAGGGCTAATTGGGCATGATAAGAATGTTAGAGGGCCAATTGAGGAATTTTAGAATTATTGGGGTGAAACATACCATTTTTGTAAAGGAAGGGCAAAATGGTAATTTTGGAAAAGTTAGGGGACCAAATTGGATATTTGGGAAATTAAACCCATTTTTGGTGAATTTGAATAAATTGAGGTCCTAAGATAAATTTTAAAAGTTTCAAGACTAAATTTGAGAAAAAAACCGGCATTAGGGACTTAAAGTTAAAGAAAAATAACTTTAGGGACCTAATTGCAAATAAATAGAAAGTTTAGTTTTCTCATTTATTTGGAATGAATGAAGGCTATTAGGTCGAGGGATAATGAACAAGGATATTCATATCATGAAGGAATACGAAGTACCGGGAATGCCAGCAAGGACAAACTCATGTGAATACAAAGAATCGGTCGAGTGGAAATCACTGCATTAACGGGTGAGTGGGCTATTGTACACTTCATACCTTGTTGGTATGATAAGCACATCAAAAATAAAAATCCACTACTAAGTGGTATTTTAAACATCACACCTGAGAGAAGCGATGTGGAAATTATGCGAAAAAAACTACTTAACGGTTGTAAGTAGATCGTATACTATTGGTATGATGAACTTCCTGAAAGGAAGGAGAAAACTCGCTTATCGGTTATCAGCGGAGATGACCTATCATGCCCCGACCCAGTTTGCTTGGATCCCCATGATCAACCCGCCACTCTCCCGGTTTATTAAAGGGTTTCCCCTTATCGTAAACCGTAAAGAGTAAGGCGTCCTTTAACTTGCACCTTTTTTCCTAGAATAGCATAATCAAAACTGTATGAAATTTAAAACTTTACATACCTGTCTTACATGCATCTTAGTTGACGGTCTTTAAGAGGAGGCTTTCCGGGATTTCCTGAAAGGGATATAAGGGAGGGGGTGAGTACGACTACTCAGTGAATGAGTTTTTAAAAGCTTTTGACTTTTAAGAAAAATATTTATATGTAGTGTGCCAGACTCCTTTGTTTTCAAAAATCCCATCATTTAAAAATTTGGATTTTTCCATTATTTCTTAGTTACCACAGTGTGTCATCACCCAACACACATCCTTCATCATGAAGGTTACACACATTCGCAACTCAGTATCACTACTAAACCTGCTAGTGGCTTCGGAGCGACTTTTCTAGCTACCCGGATAGAAGTACGACCACTTCTACCCTGGGAATGAGTGGATGTACGTGACATCCTACCCACAATCTCGAAATCACTTCTTCATGTCCGTATGAGGACAGAGACCTCATCCTGTCCCCACCCCGGTCTCATGCGCTTCGTGCTAGTCCAGATTTCGCACAGACACCTAGAACGACGAACTACCCTTATAGCCACCAGGTCGTCCAGTGCCCTTAGGACCCATCACTACCCCTCATGGGCGTCTTGATGATCTCATACTCACAGTCCATGCACAAACAATGTTTTCTTATATTGCCATGTAATCTATGGTGCCACTAGTCCAACGGCTCCGACTCTCAACTCAACCCGCAGCTGTTTGTCTTGACTAGTCCGTCGACCTGTCATGTCGCACTGCCGCTAGTTGACTGAGCATGTCGGTCCTATCTTGGTACCATGGCCAAACAATTCACTTATTAAGTTTTATGGCACATATATCATGTTCATTTACGAGCTCCTGCTCGTGCCAACTACCCTTGGGCCCACTGTAAGAGATTTTCAAAATCGGGCATTTAGCCCCCAAGTTCCAAAACCGAGGCCCCCGGCCTATGAGAGCTATTTGAGCTCCCGTCGAGAATGTCTCCCAAATTGTTTAAACATTGGCACACAGTCAGGGGAGAGCACTTCTGACAAAATAGGTTTTTACTATCCATCATACCGACCGGTATAAGGACATCTTCGTTCATAACCGATGAATGGGTTTTGAACTTCCTTCGAGGAAGTCTCATCATACCAATCGGGTATGATCTACTTACAACCCGTAAGTAGTTTTTTTCGCATAACTTTCACATCACTTTCTCTATACAGTGATGATTAAAATACCACTAAATAGTGGATTTTTATATCAAGGCACTTATCATCCCCAACCGAGTATGATGTTAGTAAACCCACTCACCCGTTAATGCCGTGAATTCCACTAGACTGGTTCTTTGTATTCACGCGAGGTTGTCCTTGCTGGCGTTCTCGATACTTTGTATTCCTACACGATATGAACAACCTTGTTCATTTTTACTCGGCATAATAGCCTTCATTCATTTCCAATGAATGAGAAAACCCGAACTTTTAATTATTTGCAATTAGGTCCCTAAAGTTATTTCTCTTTAACTTTAAGTCCCTAATGTCCGTTTTTCCTCAAATTGAGTCCTGAAACTTTTAAAATTTATCCTGGGACCTCAATTTATTCAATTTCACCAAAAAGGGGTTTAATTTCCCAAATTTCTAATTTGGTCCCCCAATTTTTCCAAAATTACCATTTTGCCCTTCTTTTACAAAAATGGTAAGTTTTGCCCCAAAAATTCCAAAATTCTCCAATTGGTCCTCCAACATTATTTTCATGCCCAATTGACCCTCAATTTCATAAAATTGTATTTTGGCCCTTTGAATTTCGAAAATCCCCAAAATTTTCCCCCAATTTCAACTCTTCAACACTACCGAATTTGATTTCATCAAATTGATCGATCAAACACTTCTAATTATTGAAATTGGAGTTGAAATTGAGTTCCTGCATGTTCATATGATTCTAAGAAACTTTGAATCGTAGATTTTATCGCCGTAACAAGCTCAAACGGAGCTTCGTCGGAAAACAAACTGTAGAGAGAAAGCTTCGATTACTCACCGGTGAAGGCACGACAGTCCGAGCTTTCGATCTGGGCAGATAGGTCTCGTCCTGAGGTTCATCCTAGAATCAAGAATTGCATCAATTGATGTGAAATTGGATTAGAATTTCGTCATTGAAATTCGGTCGACTCTTTCTCTAGCACCGATCGAAAATTGTAAAGGGGAGCCGAATTGGCTTATCTTTCAGTCCTAATTCGGCCGTGGAAAGGCTGAGAAAGTGTTGGGAGGGCTTGGTTTGGCCTGGGGAGGGCTTAAAATGGCCGATTTCAGCTTGGCCAAAATAGGGCAGCTTCGGTCCGCCGGAGTTGCTTCACTATTCCATCATGTCGGCGCTTCTCCAACGATTCTCGGATTGATTGGAGTTTGCTATCAGATAGTTGTCTTCTCCCCGGTTCTAAAGAGCCCGACCTTTGTTCAAGTCGAAGCTCTCATTCGAGCTTTACCGGGAAATGGAGCAGTAGAGAGAGAGAGAGAAGTGTTCAGGTGTGAGGAGAATGAAATGGGGATGACCTCTTTATATAGGCGTAAAACCCGTGTATTAAATGGGCGAGATTTATTACTAGTATTAATATTGCCATAAATTATTGGTATTAATTCCAATAATTTATTTTCAATTTTAATTCTAATAAATTAAATTTCGTTATTAATTCTAATAAATTAAATTTCAGTATTAATTCCAATAATTTAATTTAGGTATTAAATTATTGGTATTAATTATAATAATTAAATATATATTAATTTATGATAAGGCGTACATACAAAATTTTGACTGAAATTTCGGGTTACAAAAAAATGCATACTTCCCAGGAGGTCGGGCAAGCACGCTTAACTTTAAAGTTCTTATGGAATCTAGTTCACCTGAACCACTTTGATTTTTTGTTTTCTAATTTGTCTTAAGTTTCTTTTAGAAGGTTTAATGAACCCTTTGGATCACCCGAGAGTTGTAAATTCCCAAGTTGCCCGTTCAGAAATAATTGGGTTTGTGAACCGGTTCTGAATCCTCACTTGGTTTGACCGGTTCTTTTCCTGGTTTTCCTTAGTTCAAAAGGGCGGGTTTTACAACAAGTGGGTTCAATGGACGGGCTGGCCTGTGATTGTGTGATTGACCTTCATGACGAAGGATGTGTGTTGGGTAATGACACTCCATGATTAATAAGAAATGATGATAAAAACAAAGATTTGAAATGAAAGGATTTTTGAAAGAAAATAAGGAGTCTGACACACCACAATACAAATCTTTTTCCAAAAAGTTAAAATTTTGAAAACCCATTCACGAAGTAGTTGTACTCACTGCCTCCCTTATACTCTTGTTAAGAAATCTAAAAAATCCTACCCTCAAGGACCACTAACTAATACGCCTGTGAGACAGGTATGATACATTTAAAATTTTATACAATTTTGATTTATGTTATTCCATGAAAGGTGTAGGTTTAAAAGACGCCTTACTCTTTATGATTTATGTTATTCCATGAAACCCTTAAATAAACTGGGAGAGTGGCGGGTTGTTTAGGGGGATCTAACCAAACCGGGTCGGGGTGTGATAGTCCTCCTCTCGAATTTTGAGTTGGTGATAGCCCGAACGAAGGTATATTTTGGAGAAGTAAGCTGCTCCTTTTGGTTGGTTGAATAGGTCATCAGTTCGTGGGAGTGGGTACATGTTCTTGATGGTGATATAATTCAACTTCCTATAATCTTTGCATAGTCTCATGCTCCCATCCTTTTTCTTCATGAATAGGACAGGTGCACCCCACAGAGACTGGCTAGGACTTATAAAATCCTTCTCCAATAGTTCGTCCAGCTATTCCTTCAATTCCTTCAGTTCCATTGGAGCAATACGGTAGGGACTTGGGATATGGGGTTTGTTCTCGGGGTAATCTCTATAGTGAATTCCACATGCCCACTTAGGGGTAGTTCAGGTAATTCTTTTGGAAATACCTCTACATAGTGTTTAACTACCGGAATATCTTCGAGTCCTTCTCTTTAGGTTTTTCGTTGATAACCATGGCAAAAAATATCGTACAGCCTTTCTGTATCATCTTTTTGGCATTCACATAGGACACCGTCAGTACTTCACCCTTCCTTCATTCTCTTTGTCTCGAGAGTGTGGAAGGTAACTGTCTTCTTTCCATAGTCCATCCTGGCTTGATGGTTACTTAACCAATACATCCGAAGGATCACTTCTACCTCCCTCAGAGGCAATGAAATGAAATCTGCTTCAAGTTTCATTCCTCCAATCTTTATCTCACATCCCTTTAATTGTTTGTTCCTATTTAACCCTTCTTCTAAGGGCGTGAGGACGTTGAGACTTTGTCCTAGAGGAGTGAGTTCTAGGGGTAAACTTGGAATTAAGTCCTCTTTGATGAAGCATCTCTTAACTACTAAGTCAAAGAGGGCGTAGATCTGTTGTCCCCATAAATGCGCATACCCTGATTAAAGGAATGTATTTTTTTAGAGGAAAAACTTCTTTATTGAATAGAAATTTCAATTACAAGTTTTGCTTGAACTAATTGGGAGGGTTTTCGGATGTACCCGCTATAGTACAAGGGTCTTTCATAGCCTCTTCCTAGGTGAGGTTATATACCCAAGTTGGTACTCTAGCTGTAGCATCTGACCTAGAATTCCTGGGATTCCCTTGTGGAGGTCCAAGTGTATTCCTCTTCTTGTTCTCCTTGAGAGTGGGGCATTCCGTTGCAAAGTGTCCCACTTGTACACATGCAAAATAGGTTAAGCATGCTTCCTCATGATGCCTTTGGCACCTAGGACAGTGAGCGTTTCCTTGAGGCAAGGTAGTGATTACTCTTTGGGGAGGTAGTGGCATGTCCTTTCTCTTTTGGAATGCCATTCTATTTCCCATCTTAGGCCATTATGCTCCTTCTATCCTCCCTAGCAGTTTTAACCCTTATCCTCATTCCAAGTCGTTTGCTCCATCCGACGGTGTCAGGTTTGCACTAGTCGCTCACACTCATAAGCCATATTGATTACCGCTGCCAAGTACGTGGGGTGTCCTAGTACTCCCATACGGTCTTGTATGTCCATATTGAGACCGTCCACGAATTGCTAGCATATATCAGCTGGCCCAGCTAAGTTAGGAGCAAAGGGTCTTAACCCATTGAATTTTGTTTCATACTTCGATATGGAGTTAAGCCCTTGCCTAAGTCGGAGGAAATCCTGCTTCTTCTCATTAATCAAATGAGGAGCCAAGTACTCCTTTGCGTACCTCTCCTCAAATTGCTCCTAGGTGGAGGTGGAAGTGTGTAGGTTCCGTACATTGTTCCACCATCTCTTGGCACTTACCTCCAGGAAGAATTCTGTCAGGATCACTATGTTCTCTGGTGATATCCTGACTATCCCCATCAGCTTCTTAACATTTTCCAGCCAATCCGTGGAAGCACCACCATCTTTTTCTCCGAGGAAAGGCTTACACCCCAATTGACAAAATCTTGAGATTTTTGGGAATGTCTACTGGAGGGGGATGGCAAACAGGAGGAGGGTGGGATTATACTTCCTATGGTTCAACCCGAGAGTTAGTGCCTGCCTAAAGCACAAGGTTAGGTTGCCCAAATACACAGGTGAACTATTCGTACAACCTTTGATGTTCCAAGTTAAGTCCAGGAGAGGTCATCTGGGCTCCTTGGGGAGTTTCCACAGGTAGGGGTGGTTAGGTAGTGTCGGAGATTGCGACTCTAGATCTCTTGGTTCCTTCCTTGGGAGCCATTCTAAAAAATTTAAAATGATCCCTATTAGTTACTATGTTCTCTAGTCTTGATAATGTATTCAAGTAAATAGTCTCTGATACCACTCAAGTTGTCAGGCACCAACCCGGTTTGGTCGGATCCCCATGAGTAACCCGCCACTCTCCTGAATTATTAAGGGTTTTCCTCTTCTTTAAACCGCGAGGAGTAAGGAGTCCTACCTTTCCTAGAAAAACATTAATCAAAATTGCATAAATTTTGAACTTACATACCTCTCTTGTAGGTTTAGCTAGCTGAACATCTTTAGATCAGTTTTTCCCTCGGTTTCCTGAAAAGGGGTAAAGGGAGGGGGTGAGTTCAATAACTCAGTGAATGGGTGTTTAAAATATGGATTTTTAGAAAAATAGTTTGAATTGGAGTGTACTAGACTCCTTATTTTCTTTAAAACCATTTCTTCCTCAATTTCTCAGTTTTCAAAACCATTATTCATTATTAACTACAGCAGGTGTGTTTAACAATCAACACAAGCCCTTCATCATGAAGGGATCACACATTCGCAGGGCAGCCCATCCACTGCACCAACTTGTGGTGTCGGAGCGACTTTACTGGCCACCTAGATAACGTGACATCCAACCCTCAAACCTGAAAAGAAACTCCATGTCCATGTGAGAACAGAGACCTCATCCCAACCCCACCCTGGTCTCATGTGCATGAAGCTACGTCGAGCTTCCCTTATTGCTGGCGCACGTCAAACCGCCCTTGTCTCCACCATGTCGTCCAGTAGCCCCTAGAACACATCACTACCCCTCTTGGGCATCTTGATGATCTCAAACCATAGTGCATGCACAAAACAATAATTTTCCACAAAAGCCATTTAATCTTTGGTGTCACTGGTCTAACGACCTTGATCCTCAACTCGACCTGCAGCTGTTTGTCTCGACTGTTCTGTCGAATTGTCTTGTTGCACTAGCGCTAGTCCATTGAGTATATTGGTCCAGACCTAGTATCATGGCCAAAACACATTATTCATTAATGTTTTCATGACTTAACATCATGTTTATTAAAGAGCGCCTGTTCGTGCCAATTGTCTTAGAGCCCATAGTACTAGATTTTCAAAATTGGGCATTATAGCCCCCAAGTTCCAAAACCGAGACCTCTGACCTATCTGAGCTATTCAAGCTCCAATCAAGAAGGACTCCCAAAAGATTTAAGCAGTGGCACATAGTCAGGGGATAGCACTTCCGACAAAAATAGTCATTTCATTCGTCTATCACACCAACTAGGTGTGATGACATCTCCCCTTACAACTAGTAAGTAGGTTTTCCACGTCCTTCCAGGAAGTCCATCATACCAACAGAGTATTATCTACTTACAACTAGAAAGTAATTTTTTTCATGTGTTTTCTCACATCACCCATTCAGGTGTGATGTTAAAATCCCACAAAGTAGTGGGTTTTCATTACCAAGATGCCCATCATCCCAACCGGGTATGATATGAAAATTCCCACTCACCCGATAGTGCAGTGAATTCCTTTTAAAGCAGTTTCTACCTCCACACGAGATTAGCCTTGTTGGGTTCCTGGTACTTCGTGTTCCATCGAGGGTGCGACGATCCAAGCTTTTGATCTAGCTAGATAGCTTTCGTCCTAAGGTTCTTCTTTCCGCTTTATTTCAGTTGTATAAGGGCTATGGAAGTGTTAAGGAAGCTTGTTTTGGCTTGAGAAGGGCTCAAATTGGCCATTTTTAGCAAGGCTAACATAGGGCAGCTCCGGTTCGCCGGAGCTCCTTCACTGTTCGATCACGCCGACATTTCTCGAGCAACCCTTAGTGCAAATGGAGACTACCCTTGGGTAGCTGACTTCTTCCTAAATCTAATGAACTCAACCTCGCCTTCTTTGGCTTAGAAAAATGCCCAAGTTGGAGCTCTTGTTCGAGTTTCACCAAAAAAATGGAGCAGTAGGGAGAGAGGGGAGTTTTTAGGTGTGAGGACGATGAATGAGGAGGGGCTCTTTATATAGGAAGCTCAGGGACTTCTTAGTCATCCGATTGGCACCTTTGTGGCAGTAATTCATTGCCTAAAACTCCCTGGCCAAAGACTTTTCAGCATCGTTGGCACTGCTCGATTTTTCAGCAACTGAATAGTGTTGTCATCTGAAGGAAGAAGATGATACTGTTTTGAACCAGACCGGACCGGTCCGCACCGGGTGCAATGCTTAAATCGCTCGGTTCAGGCCAGATTCGATCGAGTTTTTCAAAATTAAAAATTTGTAAATTCATTCTCTAATTAATGGTGGCCTCAATTGTCCAAATTGAATTTTCTAAGCTATCTAGAAAATTGAATTTAGAAACCGGTTCAATAGTGGTTCAAACTGGTTTAGTTGGTATCAGAGCACACGATTGCACGACAAGTTCCATACTATCCTTTCAATTTTCGTTCTATTTTCTTATCTTCTACCTATTTCTATCTAGTATAAAAAATCACAAAACAAATCTCTTTTTTTTCTCCTATCGAGTTATATTTTCATTATCTTCTGTCTATTTCTAGTATAAAAAAAATCACAAAAAAAATCTCTTTTTCTCCTATATAGTTATACTTTCATTTTACTTCTATTCTCAATAAAAAAAAATCTCATCTTTTTATCTACTTTCTTTATAATAGAAAAGGCAAAAAAAAGCTATAATAAAAAAAAGCCAAAAATATTATTGAAAAAAAAAGCTAAAAAAATTCTTAAAAAAATATTTAAAAAAAGGCGTTCAAAAAAAAGTTAAAAGTATTAAAAAAAAGGCAAAAAAAAAAGAATTATAAAAAGGCATAGAAAAAAAGGCAAAAGAAAAAAAAGGCACAAAAGTATATATTTAGTATCGTATTCATTCCACCCTATTAGATTTTATTTTTCTTCCTATATTTTTTTTTGAATATCCTTATACCTTACACTTAAATCCTTTTTTTTAGAATTGCTTTTTGAACTTTGTTGATTTGTCTTGATTGTTCCTCAAGTTGAATTGGTTCCTAAAAATGATTTGTTCTTAAGTTTAATTAAAATTGAAAAGAAGACATATGAGGGGAAAATGGCAAGAGTGTTTGAATCTTTAAAAAAAAGCCAATAGAGTGAAACACGAGTGTTGCGAGGTTTTTTTTTTTCATTCGTAGGAATATATGGCTCAACGAAGAGGAGACGACCCAAATGAAGAGGAGCCCCCACAACTCATTCCAAACTTACAAGTGCAAGCTATAATAAGTGAGATGAGACAGTTGATGAAGATTGACCTGGAGCCACTTCACCGGCGAATAGATCAATTGGAGGGAGGAGTGAAGGGTTCACGTCAACATACCCCTACTGAACAATGGCGTCGAATTTTTCAATCTAGGCGTTTTGTTCCACAAAATCTCGAGGAGTTTGATGAAATCCAAGGCAATCGAAATAGGCTCAGACACGATTCCATCGATTGATATGCTTATAGAGAGCGACAACGGACTGATGACAACTTGGACAATATCAAACTGAATATACCCTCTTTTTAAGGAAGAACTGACCCAGAAGCCTACTTTGAATGGGAAAGGAAGATGGAGATGGTTTTTGAATGCCATAATTACTCTAAGATGAAAAAGGTACGACTTGCTGTTGTCGAATTTACAAATTATGCTATAATATGTTGGGAACAGTTGGTGAAGGAGAGGAAAAGAAATCATGAACACCCCGTGGAATCTTGGGATGAGATGAAAGCAATTATGCGACGACAATTTGTTCCCAGCCACTATCATTGAGAGCTGTTCACTAAACTTCAAAGGCTTGCCCAAGGATACAAAAGTGTCGACGAGTACTTCAAGGAGATGGAAATTACTATGATTCGAGCTAATGTGGAAGAAGATAGAGAGGCTATAATGGCCAGATTCTTGCATGGCCTAAACCATGAGATAGCTGATGTGGTGGAAATGCAATATCATGTTGAGCTTCAAGATATGGTGCACCAAGCTATCAAAGTTGAACAACAACTGAAGAGGAGGAATTTACACAAGAGGGGATTAAACAATAGTCAATCAAATACATGGAAACCAGCCCCTAGGCAAGTTGAGAAGTCATCGACTCAATCTCAGCCCAACCTTCCAAAGGAGACAACCAAGCAAGTTGTGACCCAAAAACACGGTAACCCTCATATCACAACTCCCAAAAATCGTGATATTAAGTGTTTTCGATGCCAAGGCAGGGGTCATGTAGCAAGTCAATGCCCGAATAAGCGGGCCATGGTGATCAATGTTGGTGGGGAGATCGAGACTGAGAATGAAGAAGAAGAAAACGATTCTGATATGCCACCACTTGAGGATGCTAGTGAATATGCCGAAGAAGGAGAGTTATTAGTAGCAAGGCGAAGTCTCAATGCTCATGCCAAGAAGAAGAAAACAACCAATGTGAGAACTTATTTCATACTCATTGTTGTATGAATAATAAGATTTGTTGCGTTATTATAGATGGAGGAAGTTGCACTAACGTAGCTAGCACTGAGCTTGTGGAAAAATTGGCATTACCGACATTAAAGCATCCAAAGCCATATCGACTTCAATGGCTAAACGATCAAGGTGAACTCAAGGTAACCAAGCAGGTGTTGGTTGCATTTTCCATTGGAAGATATCAGGATGAAATACTATGCGATGTAGTACCAATGCAAGCCTATCATATTCTTTTAGGATGACCCTAGCAATTTGATCGTCAAGTTAAGCATGATGGATTCACCAATAAGTACTCATTTGTGATGAACGAAAGGCCAATATCTCTTGTACCATTGACTCCAAAGCAAGTGTTAGAGGATCAAGTAAAAAGGAAAAAGGCAAATGAAAAGAAGAAAGAAAAGAATAAGGAAGAAGAAAAGAATATAGAGTTGAAAAAAAAGAGAGAAAAGCCTGAATTTGAAAAAAAAAAGAGTAAAAATAATTTTATTGCTAGAAAAAGTGAGATTAAGGGAGCTATACATACACAATAATCTTTTATTGTACTTATCTACAAGGATGCCTTTTTGAGTACTAACGACCTTGTCGGATCTTTACCGAGCAATATTATTACTGTTTTGCAGGAATTTATGGATGTTTTTCCCAAAGAGATACCACCAGGTTTATCACCAATTCGAGGAATTGAACATCAAATTGATTTCATCCCTGGAGCGATAATTCTGGACCGGCCTGCTTATAGAAGTAACCCTGAGGAAACAAAGGAACTTCAACGCCAAGTTATGGAACTAATGGAAAAAGGGTATGTTCGAGAGAGCATGAGCCCATGTGTTGTGCCTATGCTACTTGTCCCTAAGAAGGATGGAACGTGGCGAATGTACGTCGATTGTCGAGCTGTTAACAATATCACGGTAAAGTATCGACACCCTATTCCTCGTTTGGATGATATGTTAGATGAGTTTCATGGATCTTGTTTATTTTCAAAAATAGATCTTAAAAGTGGATATCATCAAATTAGAATGAAAGAAGGAGATGAATGGAAAACTGTATTTAAGACAAAACAAGGATTATATGAATGGTTAGTTATGCCCTTTGGATTGACTAATGCACCTAGTACGTTCATGAGATTAATGAACCATGTTTTGCATGCTTTTATTGGAAAGTTTGTAGTTGTATATTTTGATGACATTCTAATCTACAGCAAGACCATGGATGAACATGTAAGACACTTAACAACTGTTTTGGACGCCTTAAGGAAAGATAAGTTGTTTGCCAATTTAAAAAAATGTGTCTTTTGTTCGGATAAACTTGTGTTTCTTGGGTATGTTATAAGTTCAGAAGGGATTGGAGTTGACGAGGAAAAGATTAAGGCAATCCGAGATTGGCCGACACCTAATTCGGTAAGCCAGGTAAGAAGTTTTCATGGATTGGCTAGTTTTTATAGACGTTTTGTTCCTAACTTTAGTACTTATGTTGCACCTCTTACTGCTGTTATAAAGAAGAATGTAGCATTTAATTGGGGAGTTGAGCAACAAAACACATTCCAATTGATAAAGGATAAACTAACAAGTGCCCCATTGCTTGCCTTACCTAATTTTTCTAAAACGTTTGAAATTGAGTGTGATGTATCAGGGGTAGGTATTGGAGGTGTATTGATGCAGGAGGGAAGGCCAATTGCATATTTCAGTGAAAAGTTGAGTGGAGCAACCCTCAATTACCCTACCTACGATAAGGAGATGTATGCATTAGTTCGAACACTACAAACCTGACAACACTATCTATGGTCGAAAGAGTTTGTGATTAACACTGATCATGAATCTCTTAAGCACCTCAAGGGGCAACACAAGTTGAACAAGTGTCACGCTAGGTGGGTGGAGTTCATTGAGGCATTCCCATATGTGATCAAGTACAAACAAGGTAAGGAAAATATTGTTGCTGATGCATTATCCCGAAGGTACTCCATGCTTGCAATCCTTGATTCGAAATTGCTTGGGTTTGATTATATTAAGGAATTGTATGCAAAAGACCCTGATTTTTGGGATGTGATTAAAAATTGTACAAATGGTGGGTTTGGAAAATTTTATTTGCACAATGGGTTCATTTTTCGAGAAAATAAATTGTGCATCCCTCAATCCTCTTTGTGTGAGTTACTTGTTAGGGAAGCACATGCTGGAGGACTTATGGGACATTTTGGGGTAGCTAAGACTATGGCAATATTGCATGAACATTTTTTTTGGCCTCACATGAAAAAAGATGTTGAGAAAATATGTTCTCAATGCATTACATGTAAGGAGTCTAAATCTAGGCAGCAACCTAATGGTTTGTATACACCTCTTCAAATCCCTAGTGCACCTTGGATTGATATATCAATGGATTTCATTTTAGAATTACCAAGGACTAAGTGAGGGAGTGATTCTGTGTTTGTGGTTGTTGACAGATTTTCCAAGATGACACACTTTATTCCTTGTCATAAAACTGATGATGCCTCGTATGTTGCCAATTTGTTCTTTAGAGAAGTTGTTAAATTGCATGGTATGCCTAGAACTATTGTTTTTTTATCGTGATTCTAAATTCTTGAGTTAATTTTGGAAAACTTTATGGGGTAAATTGGGAACAAAACTTTTGTTTTCGACAACTTGTCACCTCCAAACTGATGGTCAAACAGAAGTAGTTAATAGAACATTAGATACTTTATTACGTTCTATAATAAAAAAGAACTTGAAATCATGGGAAGATTGTTTGCCACATGTTGAGTTTGCTTATAATCATTTTGTTCATTCTATTACTAAGTTTTCACCATTTGAGATTGTATATGGTTTTAATCCATTGACCCCTCTAGATTTAACTCCACTTCCAGTTGTTGAGTTAGTAAATTTTGATGGAAAGAAAAAGCAAGAGTTCGTACGACAAATGCATGAGAAGGCAAAGATGCAGATTGAAAGGCAAACTAAAGCATATGAAAATCAATCAAATAAGGGTCGTAAAAATATTACATTTGAACCCAGAGATTGGGTTTGGCTTCATCTGAGGAAGGAGCAATTTCCAAAACAAAGGTGGTCAAAATTTCTTCCAAGAGGAGATGGACCATTTCGAGTGTTGGAGCGCATCAACAATAATGCATATAAGTTGGAGTTACTAGGTGAGTATGGTGTTAGCACAAGTTTTAATGTTACTGATTTAATGCCCTTTGATGTAGGTGACGAGAACACCGAAGATTGGAGGACAAATCATTTTCAAGAGAGGGAGAATGATGTGAGTCCAACTAAGGGTGTTGCCAATTTGCATGGTCCAATCACAAGGTCAAGGGCCAAAAGAATTAAAGAAGAAATGCAAGGGCTGATTGGAGCGATTACAGGAGGTCAAGCTGGGAGCACAATTGAAGAGTATAATGAGAGCATTAAAGAAGGCAATAATTCGAATGGGAGATTTATTAATATCATAAATCTCCTAGAAGATTAAATTAGAAAACAATATCTTTTTTTAGATATGTCTAAGAAATATATTAACAAAATTCTCTATATGGTTGGCATGTCAACTACAATATTTTATTTCCTTATTTAGATTCTCAAGTGCCTATAAAAGGCTAACTTTAGAGCATTGTAAAGACGAATTTTTTATTTCAATTTTATTGTGAGGCTTATGTCTTCTTTCTCTTTTGAGAGAACTTTTGAACTTATCAGGTTTTTACTTGTGGCGTTCAAGCAATCAGACTTATCACTAGGGTTTTCTAGGAGCTCTTCTTAGAGGTGTTTGGTGTGGCGTCTACTTCTATCCATACCTTATTTTCTCAACAAAACAAGGAATATTGCATTCTTTTTACTTGCGTCGTGAAAGTCTTGGGGTCTATCCATATCTGGTGTAGGGTGCCGTTAGTATATTGGTGGGGTTCGCATTAAGATGATAGCACTGTTCACTCGCAGGAAGAACGGACAACACCGGCAAAGTTGAATTGCCTCCATTCAGAGCATTTTAGGCCATGAATGAGCGCCATAAATGTGTCAAACAAATGGCCAATGAGTCTCCGAGCTACCTATATAAAGAGATCACCTCCATTCATTCTCCCCACACCAGAATTTCACTAACAAAATTCTCCTTCGATTCTAGGTCAATTGTAGGAATTATTGATACTAGAAGATAACACAGGAAGAGCGCTATCTTCCCTGATAGAGAGATCGAACCGTCGCACATCCAACGGTAGGCTTTCCTATCCTTTTCTCTCTATGCCTAGTTTTTCAGCAAAGCTTCGTTTGAGCTCAATTCGGACCCAAATGACGTGGTTCAAAGCTCAATTGAATTGTATGAAACTATAGGAACTGATTCAAACCTTTAATTGGAGCAATTAACCTCGATTGAATTGTCAATTCGATGAAATCAAATTTGGCCAGTTTGAAAAGGAGAAAATTAGGGAAATTTTGGGGATTTTGTAAAATTTAGGGACTAAATTGCAAATTCTCAAAATTGAGGGCCAATTGGCCATGGAAAAGATATTGGAGGACCAATTGGTCAATTTTTGGAATTATTTTGGGGTCAAATTGTTGTTTTTGTAAAGTAGGGCAAAATGGTAATTTTTGAAAAGTAGGGGACCAATTTTGAAATTTGGAAAACTTAAGCCACTTAAACAATTTTTAATAAATTGAGGACCCAAAGTGAATTTTGGAAGATTCGGGACTCAATTTGGGGAAAATTTTGCCTAAGGGACCTAAAGTCAAGGAAAATGAACTTTAGGGACCTAAGTGCAATTAACTAGAAATTTTGAGTTTAGTCGTTCATACTTGAGGAACGAAGGTTGTTATGTCAAATATTAATAGATAAGGATGTCCAAATCGTGTAGGAGCACGAGGGATCAGAACGCCAGTAAGAGAAGCTCGCGTCGACTTAGGAAAACCAACCGATGACGAACACATCATGGTTAACGGGTGAGTGGGTTTATTCACATCATACTCGGTTGGGATGATAAGCACTTTGTAAATGAAAAACCACTTCTTCGTGGGATTTTAACATCACACCCAGTTGGAGTGATGTGAGAACTAAGAGGAAAAACAACATACCGGTTGTAAGTAGAGAGATCATACCATGTTGGTATGATTGACTTCCTAAAATGAAGGAGAAAACATGCTTTGTAAGCAGAGATGTCATCACACATGGTTAGTGTGATGAGTGGAAGGAGTATTTTGCCAGAAGTGTTCTCCCCTGACCGTGTGCCAATACTTAAAATTTTTGATAGACCTTCTTGACGAGAGATAGAAGAGCTCAGATAGGCTAGAGGCCTCGATTTTGGAACTTGTGGGGCTAAAATGCTCGATTTTGGAAAATCACGTAAAGTGGGCCCAAGGCTAGTTGGCACGAGCAGGTGCTCGTAAACAAACATCTGATATTTATACCATGAAAATTCTAAATAAATGGAATGTGTTATTTCGCCATGGTACCATGATAGGACCGACATACTCGATGGATGGCAACAGTGCATCAAGGCTAGGTCAATGTACCGGCCTAGACAAACAGCTACAGGTCGAGTTGAGGGTCGGGGTCGTTGGACCAATGGTACCAAAGATAAATGGCATTGGGGAAAAATTATTGTTTGTGCATGCACTTGAGGTTCGGGACCATCAAGACACCCAAGAGGGGTAGTGATGCATCTCAGGGGATACTAGACGACATGGTCGAGAAAAGGGCAGTTTATCTTGCTAGTAGTCAGGGAAGCTCGACGTAGCTTTACGCGCATAAGGCCAGGATGAGGTCTCTGTCCTCATACGGAAATGAAGTAGATTTCTAGTTTGAGGGTCACAAGTCACGAACATCCACTGATACCTAGGGTAGAAGTGGATGAACTTCTATCTAGGTGGTCGATAAAGTCGCTCTGACGCCACAATGGGTGTAGTGGATAGGTTGCCCTACGAATGTATGATTCCCTTCTTGATAAAGGGCATGTATTCATCGTTAAACACACCTGATGTAGAAATGAGAAAAAAAGACTTGAAAAACTAGAATTTGATAAAAGATTATTCTTAAAGAAAATAAGGAGTTTGGCACACTCCGATTAAAGATATTTTGATTATGAAAACTCTCTCCGAACACCCATTCACTACATTGTAGAAAATCACCCATCTTGTTTATCCTTTTTCGAGAGTAGATAAAATGACTAAGGAAAACCCCAGGACCTACCTCTTGTCAAGTATGCTTAAAAAGTATATTTTTAACCTTGCATTTTTATTGATTTATGTTATTCCAGGGAACAAGGTTAAAATTTCACTTGGCTCCTCTTGATTAAAGAAAGGGGGAAACCCCTCTTAAACCAAGGGAGCGACGGGTTGATCACGGGGATCCGACCAAACCGGGTCGAAGCGTGACAGGCTAAGTGAAAATATCTGCAATGTTAGCATGTTAAACAAACTTCAAGTTGACATCAAGGGAAGTTATTTCCAATGCAAAGGATGTTGAATAAGGTTTGGGGACAAAACTCCTAAAAGGAAGGGAGAGTTCTAAACTCCGTCCCTTAAAAATAAGGAAAATTGGGGAAAGAACTGTCAACCCAAGTGAGACGACTGAATCAGTTCATAAATCCCAAACATTAGAGAATGGGCAAATTGGGAAATTTACAAATCACGAGTGACCCAAATAGTCTTAAAAACCATGAAAAGGGAATTTGGGACAAATTGGAAGAGAAAACCAGACCAGTTCGGGTGAACCGGATTGAACCACTATTGAACTAGTTTCTAAATTCGCTTTTCAAGGTGGCTTAGAAATTTCAATTTGGAAAATTGAAGCCACCATTGGATAGAGAATGAATTTAGATGAATTTAAAAATTTTTAATTTTGAAAAACTCGATCGAAATGGGGCTGAACTGGCCAATTTAAACATTGATCCTAGTTCAAACCAGTTCGTTCCAATTCAGAACAGTGTTGTCTTCTTCCTTCACATGACGATACTGTTCATTCGTCGAAAGAATGGACAACGCCAACGAAGGTGAAACGTTTCCATTCAAGGTGTTTTAGGTCATGAATGAGTGCCATTAAGGTGTCAAATGGTCTGGCAGAGAGTCCTTGAGCTCCCTATATAAAAATCTCCTCTCCATTCATCCTCCCCAAACTTAAAAACTCCATTCTCTCTCAACTGCTCCATTTTTCGGTGAAGCTCAAACTAGAGATCCAACTTGGGGATTTTTCTCAACCTTAGAAGGCGAGGTCAGGTTCTTTAGACTACGGGGGAACTCAGGTATCTAATAGCAACCTTCGTTCGATCTAAGGATCACCGGAGAAGCATCGATGTAATCAAATAGTGAAGCAGCTGTGGTGAACCGAAGCTGCCCTATTTCAGCCGAGCAAAAAACGGCCGAATTCAGCCCTTCTCTGGCTAAACTAAGCTCTTCCAATACCCCCACAGCCCTTTGACGACCTCAACTAAGCTGAAAGGTAATCTAATTCGACCCTCCTCAGTCATTGCAAATAGGAGTTATAGAGAAAAACTACAGAATTTCACTAATGAAATTCTCCCTCGATTCTAGGTCAATTGTAGGAATTCTTGATCCTAGAAGATACCTCAGGAAGTGAGCTATCTTCTCCGATAAAGAGATTGGACCGCGGCACCTTCGATGGTAAGCTTTCAAAGCTTTCTCTCTCTATTCCTAGTTTTTAGATGAAGCTCCATTTGAGCTCAATCTAGACCCAAATGACGTGGTTCAAAGCTCAATTTAATCATATGGAAGTGTAGAAACTGACCCATTCCTTCAATTGGAGCAATTAACCCCAATGAAATAGTCAATTTGATGAAATCAAATTCGGCCAGTTTGAAAGGGGGAATTGGGGAAAAACTTAGGGAAGTTTGGGGATTTCGTAAAATTGAGGGACCATTTTGTAATTTCTCAAAATTGAGGGCCAATTACCCATGAAAAAGATGTTGGAGGACCAATTGGCCGATTTTTTAAAATAATTGGGGTTAAATTGTTATTTTTCTAAAGTAGTGGCAAAAATGGTAATTTTTGAAAAGTTGCAGACCAAATTGGAAATTTGGAAAACTTTAGCCCCTTAAACAATTTTTAGTAAATTATGCACCCAATGTAAATTTTTGGAAGTTTTGGGACTCAAATTGGGGAAAAGTTAGCATTAGGGACTTAGTCAAGGAAAAAGGACTTTAGGGACCTAAGTGCAATTAACTTAAAAATGTTGAGTTTAGTTGTTCATTCATGAGAAACAAAGATTGTTATGCCAAATATTGATAGATAAGAATGTCCACAACGTGTAGGAACATGAAGGATCAGAATGCCAGCAAGGATGAGCTAGCGCGTAGGCAAAAATCAACTAAAAAGGAATACACTACGATTATCAGGTGAGTGGGTTTATTCAAATCATACCCGGTTGGGATGATTAGTACTTAGAAATGAAAAACCACTTCTATGAGTACTTAGAAAGGTGTCCTTTAAACCTATACCTTTCCTAAAATAACATTAATCAAAATTGCATAAAATTTAAACTTACGTACCTGTCTTGTAGGTTTAGCTAGCTGAAGGTCTTTAGTTAGATTTTTCCCTCGGTTACCAGAAAAGGGGTAGAGGCAGGGGGTGAATTCGACAACTTAGTGAATGGGTGTTTGAAACATGAGTTTCTGAAAAATATTTTTGAATTGGAGTGTGCTAGACTCCTTATTTCTTTAAAATCATTCTTTCCTTAAATTTTTTATTATTCCAAACCAATTTCCTCACAATTGGTGTGTTTAACAATCAACACACGCCCTTCATCATGAAGGGATCGCACATTCACAGGGCAGTCCGTCTACTACACCCAGTTGTGGCATCAGAGCAACTTTACCGGCCACCTAGGTAGAAGCTCATCCCCTTCTACCCTAGGAATGAGTGGATGTATGCGACATTTGACCCTCAAACCCAAAAAGAAACTCCATGTCTATATGTGGACAAAGACCTCATCCCGAACCCACCTCGATCTCATCCGCATGAAGCTACGTCGAGCTTCCTTAACTACTGGCACTGTAAACTGCCATTATCTCCACCATGTCATCCGTAAGCCCCTAGGATGCATCACTACCCCTCTTAGGTGTCTTGATGGTCCCAAACATCAGTGCAGGCACAAAACAATAATTTTCTATATAAGCCATTTAATCAATGGTGCCACTAGTCCAACAGCCTCGACCCCGAACTCGACCTACAGTTGTTTGTCTAGACTAGTTCATCTACGTGTCTTGTCGCACTATCGATAGTCCATCGAGTATGTCGGTCCTATCGTGGTACCATGTCCAAATCACATAATTCATTTAAAATTTTCATGGCTTAATGTCATTTTTGTTTATGAGCTCCTGCTCGAGCTAACTAGCCTTGGGCCCACTGTATGAGATTTTCAAAATCGGGCATTCTAGCCTATCTGAGCAATTCGAGCTCCCATCAAGAAGGTCTCCCAAAATGTTTAAGCAGTAGCACAAAGTCAAGGAAGAGCACTTCTGACAAAAATAATTTTTGAGCTGTCCATCACACCAACCGGGTGTGAGGACATCTCCACTCATAATCGATAAGTGGGTTTTCTACTTTTTTTTAGGAAGTTCATCATACCAACTAGGTATAATCTACTTACAACGGTAAGTAGTTTTTCCACGTGTTCTCTCACATCACCCCATCCATGTGTGATGTTAAAATGCCACTTAGTAGTGGTTTTTCATTTCGAGGTACTCATCATCCCAACCGGGTATGATGTGAAAATTCTCACTCACCCGATAAGTGCAGTGTGTTTTTCCTCTTAATCGGCTCTTTGCCTCACGCAACTTTATCCTTGTTGGTGTTCTCGGTACTTCGTGTTCCTATATGATATGAACATCCTTTGTTCATTAACATTTGCCCTAATAGCCTTCATTCATCATGAATGAATGAAATGCCCAAACTTTTAAGTGTTTGCATTTAGGTCCCTAAAGTTCATTTCTTTTATCTTTAGGTCCCAATGCCAATTTTCCCCAAATTAAGTCCCGAAGCTTTCAAAATTTCACTTTGTGTCCTCAATATATCTAAAATCCCAAAATGGGTTCAACTTTCCCAAATTCCCAATTTGGTCCCCAACTTTTAAAAAATTACCATTTTACCTCTACTTTACAAAAATGGCAATTTAACCCAAAAATTCCAAAAATCGACCAATTGGTCCTCCAACTTCTTTTTCATGGCCAATTGGCTCTCAATTTTGGAAAATTGCACTTTGGTCCCTCAATTTTTTGAAATTCCCAAATTTCCCCAAATGTTTCCCACAATTTCCCCCTTTCAAACTAGTTGAATTTGATTTAATCAAATTGACCATTTAATTAGGTTTAATTGTTGAAATTGAAGGTAAAATTGACCATTCAATGGAACGTTGAATCGCATCATTTGGATGCGATTTGAACTCAAACTGAGCTTAATCGGAAAATTGGACTTAGAGAGAGAAAGCTTCGAAAGCTTAACATCGGGGGTGCACTGGTCCAAACTTTCAATCTGGGTAGTTAGCTCTCATCCTAGGTTCCTCCTAAGATTAAGAATCGCATCAATTCATGCCAAATTGAGGGAGAATTTGGTCAATAAAGTTTCGCCAGTTCTCTCACTAACACTAATCGAAAATTACAAAGGAGAGCCAAATTGGCTTTCCTTTCCATTCTAATTCAGTCGTATGAGGGCTGTGGAAGTGTTGGGAGAGCTTGGTTTGGCCTGAGAAGGGCTCAAATTGGCAGTATTTAGCTCGGCCGAAACAGGGCAGCTTCGGTCCACGAAGCTGCTTCACTATTCGATCACGTCGGCGCTTCTCCGTTGATCTTTGGAGCAAATGGAAACTACCATCGGGTAGCTGAATTCTCCCAAAATCTAAGGAACCCGACCTCACCTTATTTGGTTCAGAAAATGCCCAAGTCGGAGCTTTGGTTTGAGCTTCACCGAAAAATGGAGTAGTAGGGAGAGAGAGGAGTTTTCAGGTGTGAAGAGGATGAATGAGGAGGGGCTCTTTATATAGGAAGCTTGAGGACTCCTTGGACGTCCCATTGGTGCCTTTATGGCAGTCACTCATTACCTAAAATGCCCTGAATGGAGACTTTTCATCTTGGCTGGTACTGCTCGATTTTTCGGTGAGTGAACAGTGATGTCATCTGAAGGAAGAAGACGACATAGTTATAAACCGGGTTCAATGATTAAACTAGTCCATTCATACCCTATTTGACCGATTTTTTCAAAATTAAAAATTTTTAAATTCATCTAAATTCATTCTTTATACAACGGTGGCTTCAATTCTCCAATTTGAATTTGTAAAGCCACCTAGAAAAATGAATTTAGCATTTGGTTCAATGATGATTCAAATCGGTTCAAACTAGTTCAATCCGGTTCGGATCCGGTTCACCTAAACCAGTATGGTTTTCTTTCCTAATTTGTCATAAAATCCCTTTCCAAGGTTTTTAAGATTCATAGTGGTCGGGGTTTGTGAACCAATTTTGTTTTCTCACTTAGGATGACTGGTTATTTCCCGATTTTTCCTTACCATTCAAAGGACGGGGTTTACACACACTCTACCCTTGTAGGTTAGTACTCCGTCGCCTCGAAGGTCATAGTCTAGTTTCGCCTCTCCATTGACTGGATCAAAGTAGGGTTGGAGCTCCTTATGTTGGGTCTCATCGCCATGTTAACCAACAAGCATTTCTCCCTTCTGTCCATCTTAAGGTTCACCTCCATTCTTCCCAACTATTACAACAAGGGTAAGTAATTTATTTTTATATTTTCCACCTCGATTTGGTACTTACGACTTAGGGCATCTGCCACTACATTGGCCTCCTCGGGGTGATACTCTATCACAAGGTCATAGTCCTTAACCAATCCCAACCATTTTCTCTGGCGGCGATTCAACTCTTTTTGAGTTAGGAAGTATTTAAGACTCTTGTGATCGGTGTATATCCTACACTTAACCCCGTATAGGTAGTGTTACCAAATATTTAGGGCAAACACTATTGCAACTAATTCCAAGTCATGGGTAGGGTAATTCTGCTCATGTACTTTAAGTTGTCGCAAGGCATAGGCTATAACTTTTCCTTGTTGCATCAGTACACATTTGAGTTCTTGTCCAAATGCGTCACTATAGATGGTGTACTCCTCCGCACTTGGGTCAAGAAGGGAGAGTACAGGTGCCATTGTCAAACGGGTCTTTAACTCTAAGAAAGATTTCTCACAACTTTCATCCCACTTATACTCCACTCCTTTCCTGATGAGATGAGTCAAAGGGGCAGCTATCTTAGAGAAATCTTGTACAAACCATCTGTAGTATCTCACTAAATGTAGGAAACTTCGTATCTCTGAGGGGTTCCTGGGTGCTTTCCAATCGGATATGGCTTCCACCTTTGTTGGGTCTACCTTAACTCCATCTTTGTACACTATGTGTCCTAATAACCCCACCTCCTGCAACTATAACTCACACTTGGAGAATTTTGCATATAAGCAATTTTCCTGTAGTATCTCCAAGGTGATCGCCAGTTGTTCCTCGTGCTCCAGCCTAGTTCATGAGTAAGAATGTCATCTATAATTACTATTACGAACTTATCCAAGTGTGGTTGGAATACTCGATTTATTAAGTCCATGAAGGTTACATGGGCATTAATGAAACCAAATGGCATCACCCTAAACTCATAATGTCTATATCAGGACTGAAATGCAGTCTTAGGAATATCTTCCTCTCTGATTCTAAGATGGTGATAGCCCGACCGAAGGTCTATCTTGGAAAAATAGTCTGATCCTTTTAGTTGGTCAAATAGGTCATCAATCAATGGAAGTGGATACTTGTTCTTGATGGTGACTTGGTTCAACTTTCTATCATTTATGCACAGCCTCATGCTCCCATCCTTTTTCTTTATGAATAGGACTGGTGCACACCATGGAGACTGACTAGGGTGTATGAAGTCCTTCTCCAACAGTTCATCCAGTTGCTCCTTTAATTCCTTCAGTTTTGCTGGAGCCATGCGATAAGGGGCTTAGGATATGGAGTTTGTCCCTAGGATAATCTTTATGGTGAACTCCAATTGTCAGCTTGAGGGAATCCAACTAATTCTTTCGAGAATACATTTGGATAGTGTTTAAATACTGTAATGTCTTTGAGTCCTTTCTCCTCATATTTTTCATTGATGATTGTTGCTAGAAAAGCCTTACAACCTTTCTGTATCATCTTTTGGGCTTTGATATGGGACATCATCTGTACTTCATTCCTCCTCCGGTATCCTTGGAATTTTAGTCTAATTGTCTTAAGAGTGTGGAAAGTTACTATATTCCTTCCACAGTCTATCCTAACTTAATGGGTACTTAACCAATCCATTCCAAGGATTATTTCTACCTCCTTTAAAGGTAATAGAATCAAATCTGCTTCGATTTTGATTCCTCCAATCATTATCTCACATCCCTTCAACCGTTTGTCCCTATTTAACCCTTCTCCTAAGGGTTTGAGGATGTTGAGACTAAGGATTATTTCTACCTCCTTTAAAGGTAATGGAATCAAATCTGCTTCAATTTTGATTCCTCCAATCATTATCTCACATCCCTTCAACTGTTTGTCCCTATTTAACCCTTCTCCTAAGGGTTTGAGGATGTTGAGACTTTGTCCTAGAGGGGTGAGTTCTAGGGGTAGACTTGGGATTAGGTCTTCTTTTATGAAAGATATTTCTACTCCCAAGTAGAAGAGGGAGTAGACCTTTCATCCCCACAAATGCACATACCCTGATTGGAGAAACGCATATTTTTAGAAGAAAAAGATTTCCTTTATTGAATGAACTTTCAAATTATAGGTTTTTCTCAATCCAGTTGGGAGGGTTTTGGGAAGTACCCGCTATGGTACAAGGGTCTTTCCTAGTCTCTTCCTGGGTAAGGTTGTATACCCAAGCCGGTACTCGGGTTGTAGCATCCTGTCAACGAGTCCTTAGGTCCCCTTGGGGTGGTCCAAGCGTATGTCATTGCTTGTTCTCCCTAAGAGTGGAACAATCCTTTGCAAAGTGTCCCACTTGTCCACATGCAAAACATGACAAGCAAGCTCCCTCATGGTACCTTTGGCACCTAGAAGAGTGAGGGTTTCCTTGTGGTAGGGTGGGGATCACTCTTGATGGTAGTACATCCCTTTTCTTTTGGAAACCCACCCTATTTTCTCATCTTGAGCCATTTTGCTCCTTCCGTCCTCCATGACGGCTTTGGCCCTTGTCCTCCTTTCGGGTTGTCTACTCCATTCGGCAGCAGCAGGTCTACACTAATCGCTCACACTTGTTAGCCTACTAATCATTGTTGCCAGATCCGTGCGGCGTCCTAGTACTCTCATACGATCTCGTATTTCCATATTAAGACCATCCATGAATCACTAGCATATGTCTGCTGGTCCGGCCAAGTCAGGATCAAAGGGTCTTAACTCATTGAATTTGGTTTCATACTTCGATATAGAGTTAAGCCCTTGTCGGGGTTGGAGGAAATCTTGCTTCTTCTCATTAATTAGATGAGGAGCCAAGTACTCCTCCGCATACCTCTCCTCAAACTGCTCCCAAGTGGGTGTGGAAGTATGCAGGCTTTGGACATTGTCCCACCTTCTTTTGGAACTATCCTCTAGGAAATATTCTATCAAGATCACCATGTCCTCTGGTGATATCCTGACTATCTCCATCCACTTCTTGATGTTAGCCAGCCAGTACATGGTGGCACCTGCATCCTTCTCTCCAAGGAAAGGCTTATACCCAAGTTAACGGAGAATTTTGAGATATTTGGGGATGTCAACTATAGGTGGATGATTGAGCAAAAAAACTGTAGGTGGATGGTTAATAGGAGGAAGATGAGATTGTACTTCCCCCACTTAAGGTCGAGAATTGGGGCCTACCATAGGGACGAGGTTAGGTCATCCAAATACTCGAGTGAACTCCTCGTACAACCTTTGGTGTTCTGAGCTTAGTCCTGGTGAGGTTGTTTGGGCTCCTCAGGGAGTTTCCACAGGAAGGGGTGGTTGGGCAATGTTAGAGACTGTAGCTCTAGTTCTCTTGGTTCCTCTCTTGGGAGCAATCTGAAATTTTAAAATTATTCCTATTAGTTACTATGTTATATAGTCTTGATAATGTATTCGAGGAAACAGGCTTTGATACCACTCAAGTTGTCACGCCTCAACCCGGTTTGATTAGATTCCTGTGAGCAACCTGCCACTCTCCTGGTTTATTAAGGGTTTTCCCCTTCTATAAACAGCGAGCAGTAAGGTGACCTTTTTACCTGTATCTTTCCTTAAAAAATATTAATCAAAATTAAATATATTAAATATTACAAATCTATCTTTCAAGTTTGGCTACAGGAAAGTGTTTAGATTTGTTTTCCCTTGGTTACCTAAAAAGGGGTAAAGGGAGGGGTGTGAGTTCGACAAATCGGTGAATGGGCGTTGGAGAGAGTTTTCATAAACAAAACAATTTTAATCGGAGTTTGCCAAACTCCTTATTTCCTTTAAGAATGTTCTTTACAAAAATTCATATTTTTCAAAACCTTTTTCTTAATTTCCACATCAGGTGTATTTAACAGTTAACACATGCCCTTCATCAAGAAGGGATCACACATTCACAGGGCAGCCCGTCCACTACACCCACTTGTGGCTCGTTGCAACTTTACCGGCCACCAAGATAGAAGCCCGTCCTCTTCTACCCTAGGTCTAAGTCTGACCCTCAAATAGGAAAACAACTCTGTGTCCGTATGAGGACAAAGACTTCATCCCAACCCCATCTTGGTCTCATGCGCATGAAGGTACGTTGAGCTTCCCTGATTGCTGGCACAACAAACTGCCTTTATCTCCACCAGGCCGTCTAGTAGCCCTTAGGATGAATCACTACCCCTCTTGGGCATCTTGATGGTTTTGAACCTCAAGGGCATGCACAAACAATAGTTGACATGCAACTATTTGCCTAGACCCATCCATCGACCTGGTCCTGACGCACTACAGTCAGTCCATCGAGTAAATCAGTCCTATTTTGGTACCATGGTAAAATCATATAATCCATTCATTAAGAGTTTTCATGGCTTAAATATCTCATGTTTGTTTACGAGCTCCTCCTTGTGCCAACTGGCCTTAGGACCATTGTACGTGATTTTCCAAAATTAAGCATTTAGCCCCACAAGTTCCAAAACCAAGACCTCAAGCCTATCTGAGCTATTCTAGCTCTCGTCAAGAAGGTTTTCCAAAAATTTAATCATGGGCATAAAGTCAAGGGAGAACACTTCTGACAAAATCGTCTTTAAATTCATCACACTAACCGGGTGTGATGATATCTCCACTTACAACCGAGAAGCAGGTTATCTTCTTCCTTCAAGAAAGTTCATCATACCAACCATGTCACGCCCTGACCCATTTTGGTGGGATCCCCGTGATCAACCCGCCACTACCCGATTTATTAAAGGGTTTTCCCTTATATTATAAACCGTAAAGAGCAAGGTGTTTTTTAAACCTGCACCTTTTTCCAGGAATATCATAAATCAAAACTACATAGTAATTTAAAGTGATTGTACCTATCTTGCATGCATTTAATTGCACAAGTCTTTTCAGAATCGACTTTCCGGGACTTCCGGAAATGGGTATAAGGAAGGGGGGTGAGTGCAACTACTCAGTGAATGCGTTTCAAATATTTTGACTTTCAAGACAAATATTTATATGGAGTGTACCAGACTCCTTCCTTTTAAAAATCCCTTCATTTAGAAATTCGGGTTTTTCCATCATTTCTTAGTTACCACGGTGTGTCATCACCCAACACACATCCTTCATCATGAAGGTTACACACATTCGCAGGTCAGTACAACTAATGAACCCACTATTGGCTTCGGAGCGACTTTACCGGCCACCCGGATAGAAGCACAACCACTTCTACCGTGGGATTGAGTGAATGTATATGACATCCGACCCTCAATCCCGAAATTGCTTCTTCATATCCATATGAGGACAAAGACCTCATCCTGTCCCCACCCCGGTCTCATGCGCTTGGTGCTACTCCAAATTTCCCACAGATACTCGGAATGACAATCTGCCCTTATACTCATTGGGTCGTCCAGGGCCCTTAGGATGCATCGCTACCCCTCATGGGTGTCTTAATGATCCCATACTCATAGTGCATGCATAAACAAAGTTTTCTTAAATCCATGTAATATGTGGTGCCATTAGTCCCAACGGTCCCGACTTTCAACTCAACCGGTAACTGTTTGTTTTGCCTAGTCCGAAGACCGGTCATGTCTTACTGCTACTGGTTGTCTGAGTATGTCGGACATGCCTTGGTACCATGACCAAACAATTTACTTATTAAGGTTTAATGGCACATATATATCATGTTCGTTTACAAGCTTCTGCTCGTGTCCATTGGCCTTTGGCCCACTGTTCGAGTTTTTCAAAAACTGGGCATTTTAGCCCTCAAGTTCCGAAACCGAGGCCCTCGGCGAATAAGAGCTATTCAAGCTCCCATCAAGAAAGTCTCCAAAATAGTTTAAGCATTGGCACACAGTTAGGGGAGAACACTTCCAATAAAATAGGTTTTCACTGTCCATTATACCGACCGGTATAAGGACATCTCCGATCATAACCGATGAATGGGTTTTCAACTTCCTTCAAGGAAGTCTCATCATACCAACCGGGTATGATCTACTTACAACCGGTAAGTAGTTTTTCCGCATAATTTTCACATCACTTTCTCTAAGTGGTGATGATTAAAATACTACTAAACAATAGGTTTTTATACCAAGGTACTTATCATCCCCAACTGGGTATGATATATAATCTCACTCACCCAATAGTGCAGTGAAATTAAACTTTTTATACCAAGCTAGACCTTGAATGGCGTTCATGATGCCTCGTTCTCCTACACGAAAATGAACATGGTTGTTCATTATTTTTTGGCCTAATACCCATCATTCGATCCAAATGAATGGGAAAACCCAACTTTACATATATTTATAATTAGGTCCCTAAAGTTATTTTTCTTTAATTTTAAGTCCCTATTGCAAATTTTTTTTCTTAAATTTGGGTCCCGAAACTTTTAAAATTTACCTTGGGACCTCAAATTATTTAATTTCACACAAAGGGTTTTAATTTCCCAAATTTCCAGTTTAGTCCCTCAATTTTTCCAAAATTACCATTTTACCCCTTCTTTAGAAAATGGTAAATTTTGCCCCAAAAATTCTAAAATTTCTCAATTGGCCCTCTAATATTATTATCATGACCAATTGACCCTCAATTTTAGAAAATTACATTTTGGTCCTTCGAATTTTCAAAAATCCCCAAATTTTCCCACAATTTCAACTCTTCAACACTACCGAATTCGATTTCATCAAATTGATCGATTAAACACCTCAAATTGTTGAAATTGGAGTTGAAATTGAGTTTCTAAATGTTCATACGATTCTAAGGAAGTTTAAATCACAGATTTTAACGCCGGAACGAGCTCAAACGGAGCTTTGTCGGAAAATAGACTATAGAGAGAGAAAGTTTTGATTTCTCAACGATGAGGGTGCGGTGATCGGAGCTTTCTATCTAGGCAGGTAGCTCTCCTCCAGAGGTTCTTCCTAGGATTAAGAATGACATCAATTGATGTCGAATTGGATTAGAATTTCTTCATTGAAATTCGCTCGACTCTCTCTAACAACGATCTGAAATTGTGAAGGGGAGCCGAATTGGCTTACCCTTCGGTCCTAATTCAGCCATGGAAAGGGTTAAGAGGTGTCGGTAGAGCTTGGTTTGGCTTGAGAAGGGCTCGAATTGGCCGATTTCAACTCGGCCGAAATAGGGCAGCTTCGGTCCTCCAGAGCTGCTTCATTGTTTGATCACGTCAGTGCTTCTCCGGCTACTCTCGGGACGAACAAACACCACCACTGTGTAGTTGAGTTCTCCCAGGTTCTAATGAACTTGACCTCACCTTCTTTGGCTTAGAATTGACCTTATATCAGAGCTCTGGTTTGAGTTTCGTCAGAAAACTAAGCAAATGAGAGAGACTGAGCTTTTCAAATTTTTCTTTAACTTTAAGTAATTATTGCCAATTTTTTTCCTTAAATTTGAGTCTTGAAACTTTTAAAATTTACCTTGGGACCTCAAATTATTTAATTTCACACAAAGGGGTTTAATTTCCCACATTTCCAATTTGGTCCATTAATTTTTCCAAAATTACCATTTTGCCCCTTCTTTAGAAAAATGGTAAATTTTGCCCCAAAAATTCTAAAATTTCTCAATTAGCCCTCTAATATTATTATCATGACCAATTGACCCTCAATTTTAGAAAATTATATTTTGGTCCTTCGAATTTTCGGAAATCCCCAATTTTCCCCCAATTTCAACTCTTCAACACTGCCGAATTTGATTTCATCAAATTGACCAATTAAACACCTCTAATTGTTGAAATTGGAGTTGAAATTGAGTTCCTACATGTTCATATGATTCTAAGGAAGTTTAAATCGTAGATTTTAATGCCGGAACGAGCTCAAATGGAGCTTCGCCGGAAAACAGACTATAGAGAGAGAAAGCTTTGATTTCTCATCGGTAAGGATGCGGTGGTCGGAGATTTCTATCTAGGTAGGTAGCTCTCCTCTAGAGGTTCTTCCTAGGATCAAGAATGACATCAATTGATGTCAAATTGGATTAGAATTTCTTCATTGAAATTCGCCCGACTCTCTCTCTAATAACGATCTAAAATTGTGAAGGGGGCCGAATTGGCTTACCTTCCGGTCCTAATTCGGCCGTGGAAAGGCTTAGGAGGTGTCAGTAGAGCTTGGTTTGGCTTGAGAAGGGCTCGAATTGGCCGATTTCAACTTGGCCAAAATAGGGCAGCTTCGGTCCGTCGAAGCTGCTTCATTGTTTGATCACGTCAGTGCTTTTCCGATGACTCTCGGGACGAACGGACACCACCACCGTGTAGTTGAGTTCTCCCTGGTTCTAATGAACTTGACCTCACCTTCTTTGGCTCAGAATTGACCCTATATCGGAGCTTTGGTTTGAGCTTCATCAGAAAACTAAGCAACTGAGAGAGAGTGAGGTTTTCAGGTGTGGAGAGGACGAATGGAGAGGGGCTCTTTATATTGGGAGCTCAGGGACCCATTGGCCGCCTGTTTGGCACTATTATGACAAGAATTGAAGACCTGAAACATACCAAGCGGAAGCGTTTCTTCTTCGCCGATGTTTCTTCAGTTTCCTGGCAAGTGAACAATGTTGTCATCTTGAGGAAGAAGATGATACTGCTCTAAACCGGATCAGACCGGTCCGAACCTGTTTTAAGATTAAACCGGTCGATTCACCCCCCATTGGACCGAGTTTTTCAAATCTAAAAATTTCTAAATTTATCTAAATTCATTCTCTATCCCCAAGGGCCTCTTTTTTTATTCTTCATGTCCAGGATTACGTCCTGGATCATTAGATAGGAATCCAAAGATGAAGAGAGAAACAAAAAAAATATTACTACTGTGTAAACAAAGAGTTTGAGAGTAAGCATTACACAATCTCCAAGATCATTTTTTTTAATCATTGTGGAAATTCCATTTTCCCTACGACTATTATCTTCTTTAGAAAGTAAACATATAGCAAAATCTTATAATTTACAATCAATTCATTCAATATTTCCTTTTTTGGAAGACCCATTTTCACATTTAGATTATGCGTCACATGTACTAATACCCTATCCCACCCATTTTGAAATCTTGGTTCAAAGCCTTCGCTACTGGGTGAAGGATGCTTCTTCTTTGCATTTATTGCACCCATTTTTTTATTATGATATTTTCTACTTTAGAACATATATTAACTCATATATCCTTTTCAATCGTTTCAATTGTAATTACAATTTATTTGATAAGCTTATCAGTCGATGAAATCATAGGACTATATGATTTGTCAGAAAAAGGGATGATAGCTACTTTTTTCTGTATAATAGGATTATTAGTCACTCGTTGGATTTATTTGGGCCATTTACCATTAAGTAATTTATATGAATCATTAATTTTTCTTTCATGGAGTTTTTCCATTATTCATATGATTCCATATGTTAAAAAACATCAAAATTATTTAAGCACAATAATTGCGCCAACTACCATTTTTACCCAAGGCTTTGTTACTTCAGGCCTGTTAGCTGAAATGCATCAATCAGAAATTTTAGTGCCCGCTCTCCAATCCCATTGGTTAATGATGCACGTAAGTATGATGATATTGGGCTATGCAGCTCTTTTATGTGGATCATTATTATCAGTAGCTCTCTTAGTCATTACATATCGAAAAGCTCTAAGGATTTTTAGTAAAAATAAAAGTCTTGAATCTTTGGTTACTAATTGGTGGAATACTAGGCAATCTGAAACTTTTTTGACTGACATTCAAGAAAAAAGTATTCTAGAAAAATTCATAGAATTAGAAGAACTCGTACACTTGGAAGAAATGATAAAAGAAGACTCGAAAAGAGATCTACAAACGCTTCATATTGGGATCCATAAAGAAATGATCCAATTGATCAAGATGTACAATGAGGATCATATCCATAAGATTTTTCACTTATCGACAAATATAATCTGTTTCATTATTTTCAGTGGTTATTCTATTTTGGGTAATGAAGAACTTGTTATTCTTAACTCTTGGGTTCAAGAATTCCTATATAACTTAAGTGACACAATAAAAGCTTTTTCTATTCTTTTATTAACTGATTTATGTATTGGATTCCATTCACCCCATGGTTGGGAACTTATGATTGGCTATGTATACAAAGATTTTGGATTTGCTCATAATGACCAAATTATATCTTGTCTTGTTTCTACTTTTCCAGTCATTCTAGATACAATTTTTAAATATTAGATCTTTCATTATTTAAATCGTGTATCTCCATCACTTGTAGTGATTTATCATTCAATGAATGACTGATCCAACTAGAATATAATATGTTACATAAGAAAAACATTTAAAGATGTACTTACTCTTTCTTTCTACCGAGACGAGGATTTCTCCTATTCCTATATTCTAGTAAAATTATTTCAGTAAATGATAGAATTGTGGATAGGGACTATACAAGCGACCTACCTAATTTTATTGTAGAAATTTTCGGGATCAATGATTGGACAATGCAAATTAAAAATACCTTTTCTTGGATAAAGAAAGAGATTACTCGATCTATTTCCGTATCGCTGATGATATATATCATAACTCGGACATCCATTTCAAATGCATATCCCATTTTTGCACAGCAGGGTTATGAAAATCCATGAGAAGCGACCGGGCGTATTGTATGTGTCAATTGTCATTTAGCCAATAAGCCCGTGGAAATTGAGGTTCCACAAGCGGTACTTCCTGATACTGTATTTGAAGCAGTTGTTCGAATTCCTTATGATATGCAAGTAAAACAAGTTCTTGCTAATGGTAAAAAAGGGGTTTGAATGTGGGGGCTATTCTTATTTTACCCGAATGGTGATCTCAAATCTCAAATTTGAAGTTTTAAGCCATACAGAAAAATGAATTTATCATCTGGTTCAATAGTGACTCAAATCAGTCCAAACTGATTCAATCTGTATCAGGTCCAGTTCACCTGAATCGGTTTGGTTTTCCTTTCCAATTCTTACTCTAGTTCACTTTCATGACTTTTGTGACTCCATAGGTCACTTAGGGTCCATAAGATTCCTGATTTATCATCTCTTTATTAATTCTGGTTCATAAATCGGCTCGGTTCTTCAACTGGTTCAATCCGGTTCAGGTCCGGTTCACCTGAACCGATTTGGTTTTTCTCTCTCACATTGTTCTAAGATTCTTTCCCATGGATTATAAGTTCTCTTTGAATCACAAGGGATCCATAAGCTTCCTGGTTTACCCATTCTCTATTGGCTCCGGTTCTAGAATCAACTCGGTTCATAAACCAGTTCTCTCCAGTTTGGACCCAGCTCTCTTGAACTGCTTCGGTCTTTTTTCCTCATATCATCTTAGGGTTCTTTTCCCAAGTTTATGAATATTTTGGAGTCACATGGAAGTTAGAAATTTTCGAATTTGCTAATCCTCTAATAGTCGGGCTTGTAGGCCAATTCGATTTAAAGATCACATTGACCGATTCTTTCCCGATTTTTCTCATTACTAAAGGACAGGGTTTACAACTCTCCCCTCCTTTTAGGGATTTTGTCCTCAAAACAGTTACACGTTAAATAATTGAGGATAACTATCCCTCACCATCGACTCGGTTTCCTTGGTCTCTTCCTGCACGGGTCCATTCTGCCACAACACCTTAACCATAGGAATTTTCTTATTCCTCAAATTCTTGTCTTTATGGTCGACGATTCGTACCAGATCTGTCTGATAAGTCAAGTTCTCTTTCAGTTCCATTGGAGGTCGGTCCAGTACATGGCTAGGATCAGGCTAATATTTTCGAAGTACTGAAATGTGGAATACATCATGTATTCTCTACAAATCAGGAGGCAGTTCTAATTTATAAATTGCTGGTCCTATCCTTTGAAAAATGGGATATGGACAGATATATATGGGTTTTAACTTTCCTCTTTGCTCAAACCTAAGTATTCCTCTCCATGGAGATACTTTGAGGAATACTTGATCGACCACCTCTAACTCTAGATCTTTCCATTGATTGTCTGCATAACCCTTCTATCTGTCCTGTGCAGTCTTAAGATGACTCCTTATTAATTTTATCTTCTCTGTGGCATACTCTATTATCTCTGTCTTTTCCAACTTCCTTTCGCCCTTTTCTTCCCAAAATAAAGGGGTACGATAGGGTCATCCATAAAGGGCGTTATAGGGAGCCATCTTCCCAAAATAAAAGGGTACGACAACATCGTCCATAAAGGGATTCATAGGGAGCCATCTGGATACTGACCTGATAACTATTATTATACGCAAATTCCATCAGGTATAAGTATTCCTCCTAGCTTTTATTCATGGTGAGTACACATGCCCTTAGCATGTCTTCCAAGGTTTAGATGGTTCGCTCAGACTGACCATCTATCTGAGGGTGAAATGCCATAGTCATGTGGAGTTTGGTTCCCATGGCGTTTTGCAGACTCGGCCAAAACCTGGAAGTAAATCTCGGATCTCTATTCAATACTATACTCACTGGAACACCGTCGAGCCTTATTATTTCCTTCATGTAGGGGATAGCTAGTTGTTCTACTGTGTCCATCACTCTTATAGGAAGGAAATGAGCTGATTTTGTCAATCTATCCAGAATTACCCAAATCGCATCTTGCCCTTTTCTGGTCACCGACAGGCTTGTGACGAAGTCCTTGGTAATGTGCTCTCATTTCCACTCCGAAATTGGTAAGGGTTGTTGTAGCCTTGACGGCTTTTGATGCTATGCTTTTATCTGTTGACAGGACAAGCATCAGGCTACATATTCTGCAATGTCCCTCTTCATACCCTTCCACCAGTATCCTTGTTTGAGGGTGTGATACATCTTAGTACTGCCTGAATGCATAGCATACACTGAATCTTGTGCCTCTTCCAATATTAATCTCTGTAACTCCTTGTCTTGAGGCACACAAACCCTACCCTTATAGGTTAGCACTCCGTCACCATGCACATCGTAGTCCAGTTTCCTTTCTCTTTTAGTTGAATCCAAGTAGGACTAAAGTTCTTTATCAATCTTTTGTTGGGCTTTTATATGCTCGATTAGACTGGGCCTTATCACTACATTCGCCACCAGGCATTTTTCCTGTCAGTCCATCGTCAGACTCACTTCCATTCTTCCCAATTGTTGCAACAAAGGTAAGTAGCTTGTCTTGACTTGTGTCGCCTCAGTTTGATACTTGCGAGTTAAGGAATTTGCTACCACATTTTCCTTTTTGGGGTGGTATTCTATCACAAGATCATAATCCTTCACCAATTCTAGCCATATCCTCTGACGAAGATGTATCTCCTTTTGAGTTAGGAAGTACTTAAGGCTCTTGTGATCTGTGTATATCCTACACTTAACCCTGTAAAAGTAGTGTCGCCATATCTTCAGGGCAAACACTATTGTAGCTAATTCCAAGTCATGAGTCAGGTAATTTCTCTTATATATCTTCAGTTGTCGCAAGGCATACATGATAACCTTCCCTTGTTGCATTAAAACACATCTCAGTCCTTGTCTAGAGGCATCACTATAGGATCGGGTAAGGAGAGTTCGGGTGCGGTTGTTAGTCGAGTCTTTAACTCCTGAAAAGACTTTTCACAATCTTCATCCCATTTATACTCAACTCCCTTCCTGGTGAGTTGAGTTAGGGGAGTTGCTAGTTTAGAAAAGTCTTGCACAAACCGCCTATAGTATCCTGCCAATCCTAAGAAACTTGTAATTTCTGTAGGATTCCTTGGAGCTTTCCAATCAGATATAGGTTTTACCTTGGCTGGATTCACTTTAACTTTGTCCTTAGATACGATGTGCCCTATGAATCTTACTTCTTGCAACCAGAATTCACTCTTGGAAAACTTAGCATATAATTGGTTTTCCTTCAAGATTTCCAATGTAATTGCTAGATGCTCCTTGTGTTCTGACCTGGTTCATGTGTATATAAGGATATCATCTATAAATACTATCACGAACCTATCTAGATGAGGTTGGAACGCGCGGTTCATTAAGTCCCTAAAAGCTGTCAGGGCATTCGTCAGTCCAAATGGCATCACTCTGAATTCAGTGTCCATATCTGGATCGAAACACTATCTTAGGGATGTCCTCTTCCCTAATCCTTAGTTGGTGGTAGCCTGATCGAAGATCTATTTTTGAGAAGTAGGCCACTCCTTCTAACTCATCAAACAAATCATCTATCCTTGGGAGTGGGTATCAGTTCTTGATGGTGACCTGATTCAACATCATGTAGTCAATACAAAGTCCCATATTCCCGTCCTTTTTCTTCACGAACAAAACAGGAGCATCCCATGGAGACTGACTTGGACGTATGAAATCCTTTTCCAATAATTCGTCTAGTTGTTCCTTTAGTTCTTTCATCTCTGCTAGAGCCATGTGATATGGGGCTTGGGATACGGGACTGGTTCATGGGGTTATTTCTATAGTAAACTCCACTTGGTAACATGGAGGTAGTTCAGGTAGCTCTTTTGGAAAAACTTTTGGATAATGTTTGACTACTAGAATGTCTTCCAGTTTCTTTTCTTCAAAATCTTCCTTTACCACCATGACCAGCAAAACTGTACATTCTTTTTGTATCATCTTTTAAACCTTTACGTGGGACACAAATTGTACTTCACTTTTCCTTTTATCTCCCTAGAACTTTAGTCCCATAGTCTTGGAAGTATGGAAAGTTACTGTCTTCCTTCTACAGTCCATCATTTCCTGATGATTACTCAGCCAGTCCATCCCCAGAATTACTTCAACTTCTCTTAGAGGTAACGGATCAAGTCAACTTCAAGTTTGATTCCTCCAATTTCTATCTCACATCCCTTTACTTGTTTATTTCTGTTCAGACCTTCTCCTAAGGTTGTAAGGATGTTAAGGCTTTGTACAAGAGGAGTGAGCTCCAAGGGTATCTTAAGAACCAACTCTTCCTTGATAAATGATCACTCCGCTCCAGAGTCAAAAAGAGCATAAATTGGTTATCCCCATAGCTGTATATACCCTGATTTAAGAAACATATGTTTTAGAAGGAATTCTCTTTATTAATTCAACAGATGTTCAGATTAGATGACTCTTTTGGACTAGTTGGTAGGGTTTTGGGATGTACCCACTACAGTGCTAGGATCTTCTCTAGCCTCCTCCAACGTGAGGTTGTATACTCTAGCTGGTACTTTTGTCGTAGCTTCCAGACTAGGGTTCCTGGAGTTCCCTTTAGGTGGTCCAAGAGTATTTTTCTATTTGTTCTCCCTAAGAGTAGGACAATCCTTTACAAAGTGTCCCGCTTGTCTACAAGTGAAACAGGTATGGCATGCTCCCTCATGGTTCCTTTGACACTTTGAACAGCGAGGGTTCCCTTGGGGTAAGGTAGGAACTACTCTAAGAGGGGGTGGAGGCATGTTCCTTCTCCGTTGAAATACTTTTTTGTTTCCTGCCCCTAGGCTGGTATATTATCTCCATCCTCCTTGACAGTTTGAATCCTTATCCCCCTTTCTGGTCGTCTGCTCCATTTAATGACGTCGGGTTTGTACCAGTCGCTCGCATTCATGAGCCATACTGATTACAACTACCAGGTCTTTGGGGTGTCCCAATACTCCCATATGATCTCGAATATCCAAGTTGAGACCATCCACAAACCTCTAGCATATGTTAGCTGGTCCAACTAGGTTAGGAGCAAAGGGTCTTAACTTGTTAAATTTTGTTTCATACTCTGCTATGGAACTAAGTCCTTGTCGAAGCCAAATGAACTCTTGTTTCTTCTCATTTATTAGGTGGGGTGCCAGGTACTCCTCCGAGTATCTTTCCTCAAATTGTTCCCAAGTGGAGGCAGTGGCATGTAGGTTTCGGACATTGTCCCACCACCGTCTAGCGCTTCCTTCCAGGAAAAATTCCATCAGGATCACCTTATCCTCTAGTAGTATCCGGACAATTCCCATCAACTTCTTGATATTGGCCAGCCAATCCATGGCAGTTCCTGCATCCTTTTCTCCGAGGAAAGGTTTACATTCCAGTTGTTGGAGAGTTTTGAGATTTCTAGGAATGTCTGTTGGAGTGGTTGGATTAGCAGGGGTAGGGTGGGATTGCACTTCCTCGGGTTCAACCCGCGAGTTAATGCATGCCTCAAGAGTGAGGTTAGGTTGGCCAAATACATGGGTGAACTCCTCGTACAATCTTTGATGCTCCTTGCTGAGTCGAGGAGGAGTTGTCTGGGCTTCTTTGGGAGTTTCTACTGGTAGGGCTGGTTGGGTGGTGTTGGAGACAGCATCCCTAGTTCTCTTGGCTTCTTTCTTTGGAGCCATTTCTGTCAAACTTAAAATAGTCCTATTAGTTACTATATTTTCTATTCTTGACTATGGATTAGAGGAAATAGGCTCTGATACAACTCTAGTTGTCACGCCCCGACCTAGTTTGGTGGAATCCCCATGATCAACCCACCAATCTCTTGGTTTATTAAAGGGTTTCCCATTATATTAAAAACCGTAAATAGCAAGGCGTTCTTTAAACCTGCACCTTTTTCAAGAAATATCATAAATCATAACTGCATAGTAATTTAAAGTGATCGTGCATGTCTTGCAGGCATTTAATTGCGAAAGTCTTTTAAGAATCGGCTTTCTAGGACTTCTTGAAAGGGGTATAAGAGAGGGGGGTCACTACAACTACTTAGTGATTGGGTTTCAAATCTTTTGACTTTCAAGACAAATATTTATATGAAGTGTGCCAAACCCCTTTCTTTTCAAAATCCCTTCATTTAAAAATTCAGGTTTTTCCATCATTTTTTAGTTACCACAGTGTGTCATCACCCGACACACATCCTTCATCATGAAGGTTACACACATTCGCAGGTCAGTACGACTACTGAACCCACTAGTGGCTTCAGAGCGACTTTACTGGCCACCCGGATAGAAGCACCACCACTTCTACCCTGGGATTGAGTGGATGTACGCGACATCCGACCCTCAATCTCAAAATCGCTTATTCGTGTGAGGATAGAGACCTCATCTCGTCCCCACCCTAGTCTCATGCATTTAGTGCTACTCCAAATTCGCACAGACACCTAAAACGACGATCTGCCCTTATAGTCACCGAGTCGTCCAAGGCCCTTAGGACGCATCGCTACCCCTCATGGCCGTCTTGATGATCCCGTACTCATAGTGCATGCACAAACAAAGTTTTCTTTAATTTCCATGTAATATGTGCAGCCATTAGTCCCAACGGTCCCGACTTTCAACTCAACCGGTAACTGTTTGTTTTGACTGATCCAGAGACTGGTCATGTCGTACTGCTATTGGTTGTCTGAGTATGTCGGACATGCCTTGGTACCATGACCAAACAATTTACTTATTAAGGTTTAATGGCACATATATATCATGTTTGTTTACAAGCTCCTGCTCGTGTCCATTGGTCTATGGCCCACTATTTGAGTTTTTCAAAAACTTGGCATTCTAGCCCTCAAGTTCCAAAATTGAAACTTTTAAAATTTACCTTGGAACCTCAAATTATTTAATTTCAAACAAAGGGGTTTAATTTCCCAAATTTCTAATTTGGTCCGTCAATTTTTCCAAAATTACCATTTTGCCTCTTCTTTAGAAAAATGGTAAATTTTGCCCCAAAAATTCTAAAGTTTCTCAATTGGCCCTCTAATATTCTTATCATGACCAATTGACCCTCAATTTTAGAAAATTACATTTTGGTCCTTCGAATTTTCGAAAATCCCCAATTTTCCCCCAATTTCAACTCTTCAACACTGCCGAATTTGATTTCATCAAATTGACCAATCAAACACCTCTAATTGTTGAAATTGGAGTTAAAATTTAGTTCACATATGTTCATATGATTCTAAGTAACTTTAAATCACAGATTTTAATGCCGAAATGAGCTCAAACGGAGCTTCGCTGGAAAACAGACTGTAGAGAGAGAGCTTCGATTTCTCACCAGTGAGGGCGCGGCGGTCGGAGCTTTCTATCTGATAAGGTAGCTCTCCTCCAGAGGTTCTTCCTTATATCAAGAATGACATCAATTGATGTCAAATTGGATTAGAATTTCTTCATTGAAATTCGGCCGACTCTCTCTCTAACAACGATCTGAAATTGTAAAGGGGGGCCGAATTGGCTTACCTTTCGATCCTAATTCAACCATGGAGGGCTGGGAAGGTGTCGGGAGAGCTTGGTTTGGCCTGCGGAGGGTTCAAATTGGCCAATTTCAACTTGGCCGAGATAGGGCAGCTTCGGTCCGCCAGAGATGCTTCATTGTTTGATCAGGTCGGCGCTTCTCCGGTGACTCTCGGTATGAACGGATGCCTGCACCGTGTAGCTGACTTCTCCCCAGTTCTAATGAACCTGACCTCACATTCTTTGGGTCAGATTTGACCCTATATTGGAGATCTAGTTCGAGCTTCACTGGAAAACTAAGTAACCGAGAGAGTGAGCTTTTTAGATGTGGAGAGGACGAATGGAGAGGGGCTCGTTATATAGGGAGCTCAGGGACCTGTTGGCCGTCCATTTGGCACTGTTATGACAGGAATTGAAGACCCAAAATGTACCAAATGGAAGTGTTTCTTCTTCACTAGTGTTTCTTCTAGTTCCTAGCGAGTGAACAGTGCTGTCATTTTGAGGAAGAAGATTACACTATTCCGAACTAGATCGGACCGGTCCGAACTGGGTTCAAGCTTAAATCGGCTAGTTCACCCCCCCATTTGACCGAGTTTTTCAAATCTAAAAATTTATAAATTCATTCTCTATCCAATGGTGGTCTCAAATCTCAAATTTGAAATTTTTAAGCCACATAGAAAAATGAATTTAGCATCCGGTTCAATAGTAACTTAAATCGATTCAATCCAGTACGGGTCCAGTTCACCTGAATGGGTTTGGTTTTCCTTTCCAACTCTTCCTCTTGTCCATTTTCATGACTTTTTTGACTCCATAGATCACTTAGGGTCCATAAGATTCCTGGTGTATCATCTCTTTATCAATTCCTATTCATAAACCATCTCGGTTCTTAAACTAGTTCAATCTGGTTCGGGTCCTGTTCACCCGAACCGATCTGGTTTTTCTCTCCCACATTGTTCTAAGGTTCTTTCCCAAGGATTATAAGTTCTCTTTGAATCACAAGGGATCCATAAGCTTCCTAGTTTACCCATTCTCTATTGGCTCTGGTTCATGAATTAACTCGGTTCATAAACTGGTTCTCTCCGGTTCGGACCTGGCTCTCTTGTACTGCATCAGTCTTACTTCCTCATATCATCCTGGGGTTCTTTTCCCAAGTTTATGAATATTTTGGAGTTACATCAGAGTTAGAAATTTTTTAATTTGCTCATCCTCTAATAGTCAGGCTTGTAGACCAATTCGGTTTAAAGATCACATTGACCAGTTCTTTCCCGGTTTTTCTCATTAATAAAGGATGGGGTTTACAAACCGGGTATGGTTTTCTCTACTTACAATCGATAAGTAGTTTTCTACATAGTTATCACATCACTTCGACTGGATGTGATGTTAAAATCCCATATATAAGTGGTTTTTCATTACCGATGTGCTCATCATCCCAACTGGGTATAATGTGAATAAATCCACTCACCTGTTAATCGTGATGTGTTCGTCCTCGATTGGTTTTCCAATTTGATGTGAGCTTTCTATTGATGGAATTCTGATCACTCTTGTCCCTACACGAATTAGGCAGCCTTTTCACTAAAGGTTTGGCATAAAAGCCTAGACTCACAATTTATCAATAAATTGTATTTATGTCCCTAAAGTTTATTTCACTTAACTTTAGGTCCCAAATGCAAACCGTTGCCCACTTTGACTCCCAAAGTTTCCAAAATCTTTGAGTCCTCATTTCACTCAAAATTATATAAGGGGTTCAAGATTCCCAAATTTCCAATTTGGTCCCCAACTTTTCAAAAAATACCAGTTTCTCCTACTTTCCAAGAATGGCAATTTGACCCCAAATGTTCCAAAAATTGACCAATTGGCTCCTCAACATCTTTTCCATGGCCAATTAGTCCTCAATTTTGGGAAATTGCAAAATGGTCCTTCAATTTTACGAAATCCCCAAAATTTTCCCCCAGTTTTCCCCTTTTAAACTGGCTGAATTCAATTTCATCAAATTGACCATTCAATCGGGTTTAATTGCTCCAATTGAAGGTATGGATCAGTTCTTACACTCCTATATGATTCAATTGAGCTTTGAACCACGTCATTTGGGTCCGAATTGAGCTCAAACGGAGTTTCGTTGGAAAATTGAGCGTAAAGAGAGAAAGCTTCGAAAGCTTACCATTGGAGGTGCGGCAGTCTGAGCTCTCTATCGGGGAAGGTAGCTCTATATCTAAGGTACTTTCTAGGATCAAGAATTTCAACATTTGACCCCAAATTGAAGGAGAATTTCATCAATAAAATTTAGGAGTTTCTATCGTTATCTCCGAATTGGCTTACCTTTCAGCTTAGTTTGGGTTGTATGAGGGTTGTGGGGATGTTGGGAGGGCTTGTTTTGGTAAGAGGAGGGCTGAATTCAGCTAATTTCAGCTCGGTCAAAATAGTGCAGCTTCGGTCCATCAAAATTACTTCACTGTTTGATTCCGTCTGTGCTTCTCCAGCGGTCCTTGGATCAAATGGAGATTGTTGCCAGGTAGCTGACTTCTCCCATAATCTAAAGAACCTGACCTCACCTTCTAAGGTTGAGAAAACTGCTTAAGTCAGAGCTTTGGTTCGAGCTTCACCAGAAAATGGAGCAATTGAAAGAGAATGGAGTTTTCAGGTGTAAGGAGAATGAACGGAGAGGAGCACTTTACATAGGGAGCACAGGGACTCTCTACCCGACCGTTTGGCATCTTGACAGCGCTAATTCATGACCTAAAACACCCTGAACAGAGGCGATTCATCTTCATCGGTGCTGTCCATTCCTTCGTTGAAACAATAGTGACGTCATTTGAAGGAAGAAGATGACATTGTTCCGAACTGGACCGGACATGTTAGTTCAAGACCGATTCGACCGAGTTTTTCAAAATTAAAAATTACAAAATTCATTCTCTATCCAATGGTGGCTTCAATTCCTCAATTTGAATATTTTAAGACACCTAGAAAAATGAATTTATTAACTGGTTCAATGATGGTTCAAACCGGTTCAATCTAGTTCAGGTTTGGTTCACCTGAACCAGTCTAGTTTTCTCTTCCAATTCATCACAAAGTTCCTTTTCATGGTTTTTATGACTATTTGGGTCACTCAGGATTTGTAAATTTCCCAATTTTCCCTTTCTTTATCGGTTGTGTTTTGTGAATCGGCTCGGTTTTCTCTTTTGAAATGATAAGTTCTTTCCCCAGTTTTCTTATCTTTAAGGAACGATGTTTACACTTTGAGTCAGTTGGGATTTTCCAATTTTCCATTTTACCCTTTCTTTACCGGTTTTGGTTCATTAACTAGTTTAGTTTTCTCTTTTGAATTGACCGGTTATTTTCCCAATTTTCTCATCTTTGAAGGATGGGGTTTACATTGGGTGTTAGGAGTGAGTTTTCAAAACATCTTTAGTTATCAAAACCATGTCAAGGTTAACATTTCCATTTTATTTAAAGTATTTCCTCAAACTCAAATTTTTGAAACCTTTTTCCATTTCCATATTAGGTGTGTTTAGCATTCTTAGCCCATCCCCTTGCCTCGGGAGGTGATTAGCAAACAAACATATGCCCTTCATCAGAAAGGGTACACATGTTCGCAGGTGCAGCACGTCCACTGCACCCACTTGTGGATCGGAGCGTCTTTACTGTCCACCATGACAGAAGCACGTCCACTTCTACCTTGAGTCTGAGTGGACGTCCTAGACATCTGACCCTCAAACCCGAGTCTCATACACAAGAAGCTTCAAAAGCTTCAAGACTGACTGGCAGGACGAGCTGCCCTTATCTCCACCATGTCGTCCAACAACCCATAGGACCCATCACTACCCCCTAGGGCATCTTGATGGTCTCGTATGTCACTCCCTGACCTGGTTTGGTCGGATCACTATGAGCAACCTGCCACTCTCTCGGTTTATTAAAGGTTTTTCACTTCTTTAAACTGTGAGGAGTAAGGCGACCTTTATACATGTACCTTTTCTAGAATAACATAAATCAAAACTGAATAAATTTAAACTTACATACTTGTCTTATAGGTTTAGCTAGTAGAAGGTCTTTAGGTAGATTTTTCCCTTGGTTACTTGAAAGGGGGTAAAGGGAGAGGATGAATTCGACAACTCAGTTAAAGGGTGTTTGAAAAATGAGTTTCTATAAAATAGTTTTGAGTTAGAGTGTGTCAAACTCCTTAATTCCTTTAAAATCATTTCTTCCTTGAATTCTCGATTATTCAAAACCAATTTCCTCAATATCCATAGTTGGTGTCTTCAACAATCAACACACACCCTTCATCATGAAGGGATCACACATTCACAAGATAGCACGTCCACTGCACCCACTTGTGGCGTCGGAGTGACTTTACCGGCCACCTAGATAGAAGCCCATCCACTTCTACCCTAGGAATGAGTGGTTGTTCGCGACATCCGACCCTCAAACCCAAAATTATCTTCGTGTCTGTATGAGGATAGAGACCTCATCCCGACCCCACCCCAGTGTCATGCGCATGAAGCTACGTTGAGCTTCCCCGACTACTGGCACGACCAACTACCCTTATCTTCACCATATCGTCCAGTAGCCCCTAGGACGCATCACAACCCCTCTTGGGCATCTTGATGGTCCCAAACGTCAAGTGAATGAAAAAACAAAAGTTTTCCACAAAGTCATTTATATTTGGTTCCACTTGTCCAATGGCCCCAACCCTAAACTCGACTTGCAGCTATTTGTCTAGACCGGTTTGTCGACCTAGTCCTGTCGCACTGCCGCCAGTCCATCGAGTATGTCAATCTTCTCTTGGTACCATGGCCAAATCACATAAATCATTCATTAAGAATTTTCATCGCTTATCATCATGTTTGTTTACGAGCTCCTGCTCGTGCCAACTGGCCTTGGGCCCGCTGTACGTGATTTTCCAAAACTGGGCATTTTAGCCCACAAGTTCAAAAACTGAGGCCTCTAGCCTATATGAGCTATTCTAGCTCACGTTATGAAGTTCCCCCTAATGTTTTAAGTATTGGCACACAATCAAGGGAGAATACTTCTAACAAAATAATTTTTGCCATCCATCACACCAATCGGGTGTGACGACATCTTTGCTTACAACCGTTTAGAAGGTTTTCTAATTCCTTTGAGGAAGCCCATCATACCAACCAGGTATGATCTACTTACAACCGATAAGTAGTTTTTCCGCGTAGTTCTCACATCACACCAATCAGGTGTGATGATAAATTCCACATAGTATTGGTTTTTCATTTCCGAGGTTCTCATCATCCCAACCGGGTATGATGTGAAGAACCCACTCACCTGATATGTGTAGTGTATTCCTCTTGATCGACTTTTTACCTCCACGCAAGCTTATCTTTCATGGCGTTCTGGTCCTTTATGATCCTACATGATTTTCGACATCTTTGTTTATTAACATTTGGCATAATATCCTTCGTTCCTCATATATTAACAAAATGCCCAAACTTTTTAGTTATTTTCATTTAGATCCCAAAAGTTATTTTTCCTTGACTTTACTCCCTAATGCTAACTTTTCACACAAATTGAGTCCCAAAACTTCTAAAATTTACTTTGGGTCCTCAATATATTCAAAATCACTTAAGGGGTTCAAGTTTACCACATTTCCAATTAGGTCCCCAACTTTTCAAAAATTACTATTTTACCCCTACTTTACAAAAATGGCAATTTGACCCCAATAAATTTCAAAAAAAGACCAATTGGTCCTCCAACATCTTTTTCATGGCCAATTGGCCCTCAATTTTGGGAAATTTCACTTTGGTCCCTCAATTTTACGAAATCTCTAATTTCCCCCAAATTGTTCCCTAGTTTTTCCCCCCTTTCAAACTGGCCGAATTTGATTTTATCAAATTGACCATTCAATCGGGGTTTATTGATCCAATTGAAGGTATGGATCAGTGCCTACACTTCCACATGATTCAATGAAGCTTTGAATCATGTCATTTAGGTCCAAATTGAGCACAAATGGAGCTTCAGTGGAAAACTGAACTTAGAGAGAGAAAGCTTCGAAAGCTTACCATCGGGGGTGTGGCGGTCTCAGTGAATGTGTGTTTAAAACTTGAAATTCAAAAAAATAGTTTGAATTGAAGTGTGCCAGACTCCTTATTTCCTTTTAAGACATTTCATCCTCAAAAACTTGGTTTTCAAAACCATTATTCCTCATTAACCAAAGTTGGTGTCTTTAACAATCAACACACGCCCTTCATCATGATGGAAACATACATTTGCAGGGTAGCACGTTCACTACACCCACTTGTGGCATCAAAGCGACTTTACTGGCCACCTAAAAAGAAGCATGTCCACATTTACCATGAGAATGAGTGGATATACACGACATCCGACCCTTAATCCCATAAAGAAAATGTAAACCCCGCTCCTTTAGGATGAGAAAAATGGGGAAAGGACCGGTCAACTAGCGTGAGAAAACGGAAATGGTTCATGAACCCCAATCGATAGAGAAACTCTAAACTATGAAATTTATGGATCTCGAGTGACCTAAAGAGTTATAAAAGTCATGAGGAAGGACTTTAGGATGAATTGGAGGTGAAAACCAAGCTAGCTCAGGTGAACCAGACCTGAATTGATTTGTACCACTATTGAACCAACTTCTAAATTCATTTTTCTAGGTTGCTTAGAAAATTCAAATTTGAGAATTTAGGCCACCATTTTATAGATAATGAATTTAGATGAATTTAAAAAATTTTAATTTTGAAAAACTCGGTCGAATCGAGCCTGAATCGGACGGTTTAAGCATTGAACCCGATTTGGACCAGTCTGGTCCAGTCTGGAACAGTGTCATCTTCTTCCTTCAGAAGACAACACTGTTCACTAGCTGGAAAAATCAAGCAACACCAATGAAGATGAAAATTCTTTGGCCAAGGAGTTTCAAGCAATGAATGATTGCCATTAAGGTGCCAATCGGATGACCAAAAAGTCACCGAGCTTCCTATATAAAGAGCCCCTCCTCATTCATCCTCCTCACACCTGAAAACTCCACTTTCTCCCTACTACTTAATTTTTTGGTAAAGCTCGAACCAGAGCTCTAACTTGGGCATTTTTCAAAGCCAGAGAAGGCAAGGTTGGGTTCATTAGATTTGGGGAAAAGACAGCTAGCCAATCATAGTCTCCATTTGCTTTGAGGGTCGCTGGAGAAACATCGATGTGATAGAACAGTGAAGTAGCTCTAGCGGACCGAAGCTGCCCTATTTCGGTTAAGATGAAAACGGCCAATTCGAGCCCTACTCATGTTAAACCAAGCCCTCCCAACACTTCCACAGCCATCAAACAATTAGAGCTTAAAGGTAAGTCAATTTAGTACCCCTCTGTAATTTCTAATCACTGCTATAGAGAAAACCAGCAAAACTTCACTGACAAGTTCTACCTCAATTCGGCATCAATTGATGTGATTCTTGATCATAGGAGGAACCGTTGAACCCACGACAGTAAGAATTCAAAGATTTCTCTCTCTACATTCAATTTTCCGGTGAAGCTCTGTGTGAGCTCATTTTGGCATTAATTCATGCGATTCAAAGTGTAATTAAATCGTATGGATGTGTAGGAACTTAAATCTACCGTCAATTTCAACAATTAACCTCGTTTGATATGTCAATTTTATGAAATCAAATTCAGCAAGGTTGGAAGTTGAAATTGGCGGAAAATTAGGGAAATTTTGGGGATTTCAAAGATTCGAGGGACTAAAGTGCAATTTCATAAAATTGAGTGCCAATTGGGCATGGGAAAGATATTAGATGACCAATTGGTCAATTTTTAGAATTTTTGGGGTGAAATTTACCATTTTTGTAAAGTTGGGGCAAAATGGTAATTTTGGAAAAGTTGGGAAAACTTGAACCCCTTTTTGTACTTTTGAATAAATTGAAGTCCTAAGGGAATTTTAGAAGCTTCGGGACTCAATTTGGTGGAAAATCGGTGCTAGGGACCTAAAGTTAAAGAAAAAAACTTTAGGGATGTAATTGCAAATAATTAAAAAAGTTTGGGTATGTTATTCATTCGTGATGAATGAAGGCCATCAAGCCAAAGGATAATAAACACAGATGTTCATATCATGTAGGATCACAAACTACGGGAAGTGTCAGCCAAGACAAACTCACATGGAGACAAAAAGCCGGTTAAGCGGAATTCACTACATTTACGTGTGAGTGGGATTTTCTATCATACCCAGTTGGGATGATTAGCACCTTGAAAATGAAAACCCACTACTAAGTGGAATTTTAAACATCAAGTCTGAATGGAGTGATGTGGAAATTATGCGGAAAAACTACTTAACGGTTGTAAGTAGATCATACCCAGTTGGTATAATGAACTTACTAGAAGGAAGTAGAAAACACGTTCATCGATTTTGAGTGAAGATGCCCTCACACCCGATTGGTGTGATGGATAGCTAAAAGATTATTTTTTCGGAAGTGCTCTCCCCTGACTATGTGCCACTACTTAAACTTTTTGGGAGACCTATTTGACGGGATCTCAAATAGCTCAGATAGGCCAGAGGCCTCGGTTTTAGAACTTGGGGGATAATATGCTTGATTTTGAAAATCTAGTACAGTGGGCCCAAGGCTAGTTGGCACGTGCAGGAGCTCTTAAACAAATATGAGATTAAGCCACAAAAACTTTAAATAAATGATATTTTTGGTTATGGTACCAAGACAGGACCAACATACTCGATGAACTAGCGGTAGTGCGATAAGACAGGTCGATGAACCAGTCGAGAAAAATAGCTACAGGTCGAGTTGAGGGTCGGAGTCGTTGCACCAATGGCACCAAAGATTAAATGGCTTATGAGGAAAGCTATTGTTTTGTACATGCACTGAGGTTCGTGACCATCAAGATGTCCAAGAGGGGTAGTGATGCATCCTAGGGGCTACTAGACGACATGGTGGAGATAAGGGCAGTCTATCATGCCAATAGTCAGAGAAGCTCGATGTAGCTTCATGCGCATAAGAACAGGGTGGGGGTCAGGTGGTGCAGTGGATAGGCTGCCTTACGTATGTATGATCCCTTCATGATGAAGGGCGTGTGTTGATTATTAATTGTGGTTAATGAGGAATAATGGTTTTCAAAATTGAAATTTTGAGGATGAAATGTCTTAAAAGGAAATAAGGATTCTGGCACACTCCAATTCTGGCAAAAGAATTGTCTCACATTGCAAGGAATCCAAGAGATACCTTTTAGTAAAGACACATCCACCCCTACAGAAGCTTAAAGGGATAACATTACAAGAACCACAATTACAGCTAGGGAACCCAATCTCTCCAAGGAGGAAGACCTGCTAGACCATAGTTTAGTACCAAGAATTCTCCAAACCATCATAGTAACAATCTCCCTCAAGAGATGTTAAGACCCAAAAATTTTATTCTTACTTTGATAAATAAGATTTTGAGTTCCTGAAAACTTCTCTATCCCTTAATAATATGATTGTATGCCTCAATTACCCGAGAAAGGATCACGGAAAGAAGATCATGGGTAAAATCTTATGAAAACCCAGAAATAGCAGAATATAGATAAAGGGGAATTTTCCTTTTAGGAGCACTACAAGCCACCTAGGAGCAAAGAAGGAAGCACCTCCTCCATAGAAGACAAGTCAAACGATGAAAGACAACTAAGATATCCCGAGACAGCAAGGTAGGATCTACCTTGGAAAAATAGAGGAGCCAAGTAGGGTTGTAAACTAACCTAGCAAGGTAGGGGAGGTGGAAAGCAAGGATGAAGGAAATCCTTGAAGAAATAAATGGCTGAAAATGAAATGATGACCTCACTCAAGCCATAAGGAGAATTTAGTAAGTCTCGCACAAAGAAGTCTTGGAGCAAGTAGTGCTTGTACCTTTTCTAAGGAAGGAAACCCTGGGAAGGCATACATGTTCCAACTAAGAAGTAATGGACCAAGTGACAAAGGATGAGGAGATGAAGTGCACACCGAGGTGAAAGAATCGAGAGAAGCATACTACGAGGACCCAAGGAGAAAGAAAAATCCAAGGAACTGGTAAGTACGAAATAGCATCAAAGGACTCGGTGATAAGAATGGGTGGGCTACCCATAATAAGGAAATAAAGGAAAGAACATCCGAAAAACCTTGGAGAAGTAAGCCATCCAATTCAGGAGTGGGTAAGGAGAAAATAATCAATGACATCAAGATTGGTCGTGGCCCACACTCACATAAATAGAGCCCATGTAGTGGATGGTTGGACATAAAACAAAGTGCTAGGAACCAATCTATCAGTAGGAACTCCTCGAAGAGAGGATAAGGAACAAAAAGGAAATGGAGGACAGTGAAGGATAAAGAGCGGGCAACAATACTGAGCTCAAAAGAGTGTAAGAAATGAAAGAAGGAAAAGCCTCCAAGAAGCGTTAGAGAGGTTGAACCAGGACGGGAATCCTTAGGTAGAGGATACAAGTAGGAAGTGAGACCTCAAAAAGGGAAGTTCCAAAGCTAAATAAACCATTAGATGGATCCTAAGAGGCTTAAATCAACAAAAAGAACCTCATAAAGAACCATAAGCGGTTAAGGGTATTTTGGGATGGCCAAAGTATTACTTGATTTGGAAGAGTAAAGAAGCCAATTAGATGTTTCCGATGAACCTAGAAAAGAAGGAAGCAACTAGCAGCAATAGGATGGTCAGGGAGAATAAACAAGACCCTAAGAAGGACCGGGAAGTAGTGGAGACTACACTCTAAAAAAGGGTAATAGAGTGGGCATAGTGTTGAGTACACGAAATAAGACCCAATGATCGAAGATACCTTGAGTAGGAAAGTAAAAGGTGAACTGAGAAATTATGATCGACAAATGATTAAAGGTGGACAAAAGCCCTAATTCAAAAGGGTATAATAATGCGAAGGAAGGAAACCTTCAAGGAGGAGTAAGAAATTCGAACATCTAGCACCTAAAGGGAAATCACTACTTTGAAGGACATAGTAGAAAATGAACATCATTAAAGGAGAACTCCCCAAAATAATGGAAACATGAAATGGTCACAAGCAAGTAAGAGTGGGTTTAGGGGAAAGGAAAAATCCTTGAGTAAAGGACGTCACCATAAATGAAGAAAGACATAAGAAGAGAAGAATCCCAGCATGTCAATAAGTTATCAGGAAATTCAATGATTGGCACTAGAAAGACCCAATAAAAAAAGTTGGGAAAGGACAAGTGGGTAAGGAAAACTGATACGGTTATGTAAGACATGTTGTCACGGCATGAAGGACTATTGGATAACAGTAAAGGTAGTCGAGGAATACTACCCGATAAAAAGAGGGATGAAGTTATACAATCCCTGAAAGGTTGGAAATTTGGGAACAACCCTAAGGGAGGTGTTCTAGAAGTCTAATGGACAGAGATAAGTTATGGAATATGTCATGTCGTAAGGGATATGTAAGCACCAATAGTCCCGAGTAAAATGTGACTCGAGTAAGAAAGAGTCAAATAGTAAGAATGACAAGGTCAAACATAATTTTGACCAAAGTTGTAATCAATGACAGATGAAGGAAGGGTCAAATTGAGACGAAGGGATAATAACACCGAAACCTATAAAAACAAGTACATAATGCTCAAAACAACATTGAGCTAAGTTTTTCAATGATGAAGATAATAACTATACAAAGGAACGATTGGGCATCTTGGAACTCCCAATCCTGAAATCTTGAGTAAGAACCTCAAAGGGAAGAATCTTGCCCTAAGTAAAGGGAGATGTGAACCTAGGGATATATCTTCAGACTTGCGGGCAAGACATACTAGCGATGATAAAACTCCATGGAATGAGTAAACAATGTAAAGGAGAAGAAATTCCTTAAGTGAGTGATTTAAAGTGGGCTAATTGAAAGAACAACCAAAGTATTAACATGTCCAAGTTAACATTAAGAGAAGTTTATCCCGGAGTGAAAATGTTGATATAGTTTTGGGGACAAAACTCCTAAAAGGAGTGGAGAGTTGTAAACCTTGCTCCTTTAGGATGACAAAACTAGGGAAAAAATTGGTTAACATGGGTGAGAAAACCGAAGCAGTATGGATCTCGAGTGATGTAAAGAGTCACAAAAGTCATGAGGAAGGACTTTAGGATGAATTAGAGGTGAAAACCAAATCGGTTCAGGTGAACCGGACATGAACTAGATTGAACCGATTTAAACCACTTTTGAACCAATTTCTAAATTCTAGGTGGCTTAGAAAAATCAAATTTGAGAATTTAGGCCACCATTTGATATATAATGAATTTAGATTAATATACAAATTTTTAATTTTGAAAAAATAGATCGAATCGAGCCAGAACTGGCCTGTTTAAGCATTGAACCTGGTTCGGACTAGTCTGGTCGAGAATAGTGTCATCTTCTTCCTTTAGATGACAGCATTGTTCACTCGCCCTAAAATCGAGCAGCGCTGGCAAAGATGAAAATTCTCTAGCCAGAGAGTTTCAAGTAATGAATGACCGACATTAAGGCACTAATCGGACGGCCAGGAAGTCCCTGAGCTTCCTATATAAAGAGCTCATCCTCATTCATCCTCCTTACACCTAAAAACTCTGCTCTCTCTCTACTGCTACATTTAAAGGTGAAGCTCGAACTAGAGCTTTGACTTGGGCATTTTTCTAAGCCAAAGAAGAAGAGGTTGGGTTCATTAGATTCGAGGAGAAGTCAGCTACCCAAGGTAGTCTTCATTTCCCCGAGGGTCGCTGAAGAAACACCGGCGTGATAAAATAGTGAAGCAGCTCCAACAAACCAAAGCTGTCATATTTTGGCCAAGTTGAAAATAGCAAATTCGAGCCCTACTCAGGTTAAACCAAGCCCTCCCAACACTTCCACAGCCCACATATAGTTGAATTAAAGCAGAAAGGTAAGCCAATTTGGCTCCCATCTATAATTTCTTATCAATGCTAGAGAGAGAACGGCAAAATTTCACTAACCAAATTCTCCCTTAATTTGGCATCAATTGATGAGATTCTTGATCCTAGGAGTAACCTCAAGACAAGAGCTATTTGTCCAAATTGAAACCTCGGACCGTCGCACCCCCAACGGTAAGCTTTCGAAGCATTCTCTCTCTACGTTCAATTTTTTGACGAAGCTCCATTTGAGCTCATTTTGGCATCAATTCATAAGATTCAAAGTGCAATTGTATTGTATGGATGTGTAGGAACTTAAATCTACCTTCAATTTCAACAATTAATCTCATTTGATCAGTCAATTTGATGAAATCAAATCCGGCCAGGTTGGAAAGTTAAAATTGGGGGAAATTTGGAAAAATTTTAGGGATTTAAAAATTTTCAAGGTTTTTAAGGACTATTTGGGTCACTCGGAAGTTGTAATTTTCTCAATTTACCCATTCTCTAGTGGTTGGGGTTTGTGAACCAGTTCAGTTTTCTCACCCAGGTTAACTGGTTCTTTCTCCAGTTTCCTTGTCTTTAAGGGATGGGGTTTACAACTCTCCCCTTCTTTTAAGAGTTTTGTCCCCAAAACTAAATTAACATCCTTTGCCTCAAGAATAATTTCCCTTGATGTCCACTTGGGGTTTGTTTGACATGCAACATTTCATTTATTCTTTCACTTAGACCACTTTAAATCACGTGCTTAAGGAATTTCATTTCCTTTACATTGTTTACTCCTTTCATGGAGTTTATCATAACTAGTATGTCTTACCCGTGAGTCCAAAGGTATGTTCCTAGGTTCACATCTTCCTTTGTTTAGGGCAGGATTTTTCTCCTTGAGGTTCTTACTCAATATTTCTGGATTGGGAGTTCCAAGATGCCCAATCGTAATTGTTTCTAGTTATTCTCTTCATCATTCAAACCCTTAGCTCAGTGTTCTTTCGAGCATTACATACGTATTTTCACATGTTTTGGTGTTATTACCCCTTTTTCCTATTTTGACCCTTCCTTCGTCATTTATTACAACTTCGGTCAAAATTATGTTTGACCTTGTCATGCTTACTAACTAACTCTTTCTCACTCGAGTCACATTTTACTTGGGACTGTTGGTGCTTACATGTCCCTTACGACATGACATATTCCAAGACTTGTCTCTATCCATTAGACTTCTACGACACCTCCTTTAGGGTTGTTTCCAACTTTCCACCCTTTCAGGGATTGTATAACCTCATCCCTCTTTTCATCGGGTAATATCCCTCGACTACCCTTACTGTTATCCAATCATCCTTCATGCCTTGACAAAATGACCTACACACCCATGTTGGCTTTCCTTACCCATTCATCCTTTCCCAACTTCCTTGTTGGGTCTTTCTTGTGCAATTCATTGAATTTCCTGATGACTTACCGACACGCTAGGATTCTTCCCTTCTTATGTCTTTCTTCATTTTTGTTGAAATCCTTTACTCAATAATTTTCCTTTTCCCTAAACTCACTCTTATTACTTGTGACCATTTCATGATTCTGTTGTTTGGAGAGTTCTCTTTTAACAATTTTTATTCTCTACTATGTCCTTCAAAGTAGAGATTCCCCCCTTATGTGCTATATGTTCATATTTCTTACTACTCCTTGAATGTTTCCTTCCTTAGCATTCTTACACCCTTTTGAATTAGGACTTTTTGCCCACCTTAATCAATTGCCAACCATAATTTTCTAGTTCACCATTTACTTTTCCTATCCATGGTATCTCCGATCGTCGGGTCTTTCGTGTTCTCAACACTATGCCCACTCTATTACCCATCTTTATAGTGTAGTCTCCACTACCTTCCAATCCTTCTTATGGTCTCGTTTATTCTCCTTGACCATCCTGTTGCTATTAATTGCTTCCTTTTTCTAGGTCCATCAGAAATCTCTAATTGGCTTCTTTACTCTTCCAAATCAAGTAATACTTTGACCATCCTGACATTCCCTTAACCACTTATGGTTCTTTATAAGGTTCTTTATGTCGATTAAAGCCTCTTAGGATCCATCTAGTAGTTCCTTAGCTTTGGAGCTTCCCTTTTTGAGGTCTCACTTCCTACATGTATCCTCTACCTAAGGATTCTCGTCCTGTTTCTACCTCTCTAATGCTTCTTGGAAGCTTTTCCTTCTTTCCTTTCTTACACCCTTCTGAGATTGGTATTGTTGCTCGCTCTTTATCCTTCACTGTCCTCCATTTCTTTTTTGTTCCTTATCCTCTCTTTGAAGAGCTCCTGCTAATAGATTGGTTCCTAGCACTCTTTATGTCCAACCATCCACTCCTTGGGCTCTATTAAGCGAGTGTGGGCCACAACAAGTCTTGATATCATTGGTTGTTTTCTCCTTACCCTCTTCCAAATTAGAGAGCTTACTTTTCCAAGGTTTTTTGGATGTTCTTTCCTCTATTTCATTATGATGGGTAGCCCACCTATTTTCACTTGTCATCGCGTCCTTTGATGCTATTTCCTACTTACTCACTCCTTGGGTTTAACTTTCTCCTTGGGTCCTCTTAGTATACTTCCCTTGGTTCATTCACCTTGGCATGCACTTCATCTCCTCACCCTTCGTCACTTGGTCCATTACTTCTTAGTTGGAATGTGTATGCCTTCCTAGGGTCTCCTTCCTTGGGAAAGGTTCAGGTGTTATTTGTCCCAAGACCTATTTGTGTAGGACATACTAAATCCTCCTTATGGCTAGAGTGTGATCATCATTTCATTTTCGGCCATTTATTTCTTCAAGGTTTACCTTCATCCTTCCTTTCCATTGTTTTGGCCTTTCCACCTCTCCCTTCCTCGCTAGGTTAGTCTACAACCCTACTTGACTCCTTTGTTTTTACAAAGTAGAGCATACCTTGCTATCTCGAGAGATCCTAGTTGCCTTTCATCGTTCAGTTTATCTTCTAGGGAGGAGGTGTTTCCTTCTTTGCTCCTAGGTGGCTTGTAGTGGTCCTTAAAGAAAAATTCCCTTTTATCTATATTCCACTATTTCTGGGTTTTCATAAGATTTTACCCATGATCTTCCTTCCGTGATTCTTCCTCAGGTAATTGAGGCATATAATTGTATTATTAAGGGACATGGAAATTTTCAGGAACTCAGAATCTTATTCATCGAAGTAAGAATACAGTTTTCGGGTTTTAAAATCTCTTAAGGGAGATTGTGACAATGATGGTTTATGAAATTCTCAGTACTAAACTACGGTCTAGCAGGACTTCCTCCTTGGTGAGATTGGGTTCCCTAGCCGCAATTGTGGTTCTTGTAATGTTATCCCTTCAAGCTTCCGTAGGGATGGAGGTGTCCTTATTGGAAGGTATCGCTTGGATTCCTTGCAATGTGGGGCAATTCTTTACTATGTGTCCCACCCTCCTACACTCATAACAGATCCTCTCGGGTCTTGTCCTCTGAAATGTTAGGCATCTTCTAATGTAGTGTCCCCATTGCCCACATTTACAATAGGTCATCTCCTTACGTGGACCTTTGTGGATCCTCCCATACTTTAAGCATTATGGAGCCTTTTTAAGGGATTTCTTATGGTTCGATGTCTTGCCATCCTTGAGCTTGAACACCTTGGAGGCATTATTACCGAGTCCTCTTTGACCCGGGATTACTCCAAGGGTCCTTCTATATTCTTGGTTCATTTCTTCCCTTGGGATGTGGTTCTTAAGGTAGCGTGGGTCTGATTAGCTACTTTTCTTGAGGCCATCTATAAATTTTAAAATTATTTCGATCAGTTACTATATTATCTTGTCTTGATAATGTATTCGAGGAAGCACGCTCTAATACCACTGAAGTTGTCACGCCCCTACCCAGTTTGATCAAATCCCCGTGATCATCCAGCCACTCCCGGTTTGTTAAGTGTTTTCCCCCTTCTTTTAAACTAGTAGGAGTAAGGCATCCTTTAAACTTGTACTTTTCCTGGAATAACAATAATCAAAACTACAAAAAATTTTAAACTTAACTTACTTTATCACAAGTGTGGTTAGCTTGAGGTCTTTGGGTAGGCTTTCCCTTGGTTACCTAAAAAGGGGTATAAGAGGGGTGAGTTCAATGACTCAGTGAATGGGTGTTCTAAAATATAACTTTCAGAAAATAGTTTGAATTGGAGTGTGCCAGACTCCTTAGGTTCTTTAAAATATTTCATCCTTAAAATCTTGGTTTTCTTAGCCATATCTCATCATTTACCATAATCGGTGTGTTTATCAATCAACACACGTCCTTCATCATGAAGGGAACACACATTTGCAGGGCAGCACATACACTTCACCCACTTGTGGCGTCGGAGCGACTTTACCGGCCACCTAGATAGAAGCCCATCCACTTCTACCCTAAGAATGAGTGGATGTCTGCAACATCCGACCCTCAATCCCGTAAAGAAAAACTGTGTCTGTATGTGGATAGAGACCTCATCCCAACCCCACCCCGGTCTCATGCGCATGAAGCTACATCGAGCTTCCCTGACTGCTGGCACGACAATCTGCACTTATCTCCACCATGTCATCCAGTAGCCCCTAGGATACATCACTGCCCCTCTTAGGCACCTTGAAGGTCTCGTACCTCAATGCATACACAAAACAACAATTTTCCTCAAGCCATTTAATCTTTGGTGCCACTGGTCCAACAGCCCTGACCCTCAACTCGACCTGTAGCAGTTTGTCTTGACTAGTCTGTCAACCTGTCTTGTTGCACTGCCACTAGTCCATCGAGTATGTCGGTCATGTCTTGGTACCATGGCCAAACATATCATTCATTTAAAATTTTCATGGCTTAAACTCATGTTTGTTTACAAGCTCTTGATCGTGCAAACTAGCATTGGGCCCACTGTACGAGATTTTCAAAATCGGGCATTTTAGCCCCCAAATTCCAAAACCGAGCCCTCCAGCCTATCTGAGCTATTTGAGCTTCCGTGGAGAACGTCTCCCAAAAAGTTTAAGCAGTGGTACACAGTCAAAGGAGAGCAAATCCGACAAAATAATCTTTTCATCTCTCCATCACACCAACAAGGTGTGAGGACATCTTCGCTTATAACTAATAAGCAGGTTTTCTTCTTCCTTCCAAGAAGTTCCTCATACCAATCGGTAAGTAGTTTTTCCGAGTAATTTCCACATCACTCCATCCAGGTGTGATGTTTAAAATTTCACTTAGTAGTGGGTTTTCATTTCCGAGGTGTTCATAATCCCAACAAGGTATGATGAAAAAATTCCACTCACCCGATAACGCAGTGATTCCCTCTTAACCAGTTCTTTGTGTTCATGTGAACTTGTCCTTGTTGGTGTTCCCGGTACTTCATGTTCCTACACGATATGAACATCTTTGTTCATTATACCTTAGAATAATAGCCTCCATTCATCATAAATGGATGAAACACTCAAACTTTCCAATTAATTGCAATTAGGTCCCTAAAGTTCTTTTTCTTTAACTTTAGGTCCATAATGTCGATTTTCCCCCAAAATTGAGTCTTGGAACTTCTAAAATTCACCTTGGGACCTTAATTTATTCAAAATCACAAAAAGGGGTTCAATTTTCCATAATTTCAAATTTGGTCCCCAACTTTTCCAAAATTACCATTTTTCCCCTACTTTACAAAAATGGTAAATTTCACCCCAAAAATCGACCAATTGGTCCCCCAACATCTTTCCCATGCCTAATTCGCCCTCAATTTTATGAAATTGCACTTTAGACCCTCAAATTTTTGAAAACCTGAAATTTTCCCCCAATTTCAACCTTCCAACCTGGTCAAATTTTATTTCATCAAATTTACTGATCAATCAAAGTTAATTGTTGAAATAGCAGGTGGATTTGAGTTCCAACACTTCCACATGATTTAATTGTACTTTGAATCACATGATTTGACGTTAGAACAAGCTCAAATTGAGCTTCATCGAAAAACTGAACGTACAGAGAGAGAAAGCTTCAAAAGCTTACCGTCGGGGGCGCGACAGTGTGAGCTTTCAATCTGCGTAGATAGCTCTGGTCCTGATGTTACTCCTAGGATCAATAACCACCTCAATTCATGTCAAATTGAGGGAGAATTTGGTTAGTAAAGATCGTTCGGTTCTCTCTCTACACCAATCAAAATTTACAGAGGGAGACAAATTGGTTACCTTTTTGCTTTAATTCAGTTGTAGGTGGGTTGTGGAAGTGTTGGGAGGGTATGGTTTGGCGTGATAAAGGCTCGGATTGCCCATTTTCAGCTCGGCCGAAATAGGGCAGCTTCGGTCCGCCAAAGCTGTTTCATTGTTCTATCACGCCAGCGTTTCCCCGGTAATCCTTGGAGCAAATGGGGACTATAGTCGTGTAGCTGACTTCTCCCTAAATCCAAAGAACCCAACCATGCCTTCTTTGGCTCAAAAAAAATGCCCAAGTCGGAGCTCTGGTTTGAGCTTTATAGGAAAATAGATCAATAGGGAGAGAGTGGAGTTTTCAGGTGTGTGGAGGATGAATGAGGAGGGGCACTTTATATAGGAAACTCAGTAACTTCTTGGACGTCCGATTGGTGCTTTAATGGCAATCATTCATTGCTTGAAACTCCCTGGCCAGAGACTTTTCATCTTCACTGGCGCTGCTCAGTTTTCCGGTGAGTGAACAGCGCTGTCATCTGAAGTAAGAAGATGACACTGTTCCGAACTTTATCGATCCAAACCAGGTTCAACACTTAAACCAGTCGATTCAGGCCTGCTTCGACCAAGTTTTTCAAAGTTAAAAATTTTTAAATTCATCTAAATTCATTCTCTATCCAATGGTGGCCTCAATTCTCCAATTTGAATTTTCTAAGCGACCTAGAAAAATGAATTTACCATCCGGTTCAATGATGGTTCAAACTGACCCAAATCAGTTCAATCTGGTTCAGATCCGGTTCACCTGAATTGGTATGGTTTTCTTCCCCAAATTGTCCTAAGGTCCCTTTCCAAGGTATTTTATGACTCTTTAGGTCACTTGTGAGTTGTAATTTTCTCAATTTACTCATTCTCTAGTGGTCGGGGTTTGCGAATCGCTTTGATTTTCTCACTCGGGTTGACTGGTTCTTTCCCCAGTTTCCTTGTCTTTAAGGGACGGGGTTTACAGGGTTAAATGCTTAAACCGGCCGGTTTAGGCCCGATTATACCGAGTTTTCAAAATTAAAATTTTCTAAATTTATATAAATTCATTCTCTATCCAATGGTGGCCTCAACTCTCCAATTTTAATATTTTAAGCCACCTAGAAAAATGAATTTAGCAACCAGTTCAATGATGGTTCAAACCGGTCCAAACTGGTTCAATTCGTTTTGAATCCGATTATAAAACTCACTCCAAACACAAATTCATTATGTCACACCCCGATCCAGTTTGGTCGGATCCCCAAGAGCAACCCGCCACTCTCCCGGTTTATTAAGGGTTTTCCTCTTCTTTAAATTGTGAGAAGTAAGGCGTCTTTTTTACCTGTACCTTTCCTAGGATGACATTAATCAAAACTAAATAAATTTAAACTTACATGCATGTCTTGGAGATTTAGCTAGCGGTATATCTTTAGGTAGGCTTTTCCCTCGGTTTCCTAAAAAGGGGTAAAGGGAGGGGGTGAGTTCGACAACTTTGTGAATGGGTGTTTGAAACATGAGTTTCTGAAAAATAGTTTGAATTAGAGTGTGCTAGACTCCTTATTTCTTTTAAAACCATTCTTTCCTTGAATATCCGATTATTTAAAACCAATTTCCTCACAATTGGTGTGTTTAACAATCAACACACGCCCTTCATCATGAAGGGGTTACACATTCGCAGGGCAACCCATCCACTACACCCACTTGTTGCATCGGAACGAATTTACCGGCCACCTAGATAGAAGCTCGTCCACTTCTACCCTAGAAATGAGTGGATGTATGTAACATTTGGACAATTTGGACATCCTTATTTATTAACATTTGACATAATAGCCCAAATTCCTCACATGTGAGCAAAATGCCCAAACTTTTCAATTATTTACATTTAGGTCCCTAAAATTCTTTTTCCTTAACTTTATGTCCCTAATGAAAATTTTCACCAAATTAAGTCCCAAAACTTTTAAAACTCACTTTGGGACCTTAATTCATTTAAAATCACAAAAAGGGGTCCAAGTTTCTAAAATTTCCAATTTGGTCCCCAACTTTTCAAAAATTATCATTTTGCCCCTACTTTACAAAAATAGCAATTTGACCCCATTAATTCTGATAATCGACCAATTGGACCTCCAACATCTTTTTCATGGCCAATTGGCCCTCAATTTTGGTAAATTACACTTTGGTCCCTCAATTTTACGAAATTCCCAAATGTCCCCCAATTTCCACCTTCCAAACTTATCGAATTTGATTTCATCAAATAAACCATTCAATCGGGTTTAATTATTGAAATTGAAGGTATATTTGAGTTCCTACACTTCCACATGATTCAATTGAACTTTGAATCATGACATTTTGATCCAAATTGAGCTCAAATAGTGCTTCGTCGGAAAACTAGACTTAAAGAGAGAAAGCTTACCGTCAGGGATGCGGCGGTCTGAGCTTTTGATCTGGGTAGATAGCTCTCGTCCTGAGGTTCCTCCTTTGATCAAGAATTGCATCAATTTATATCAAATTGAGGGGGATTCGGTTAGTGAAGTTTTGTCAGTTCTCTCTCTAACACTAATCGAAATTTACAAAGGGAAGCCAAATTAGCTTACCTTTCAGCTCTAATTCAATCATATGAGGGCTATGGAAGTGTTGGGAGAGCTTGATTTGGCATGATAAGGGCTCAAATTGGTCATATTTAGCTTTGCTGAAATAGGGTAGCTTCGGTCCACCGGAGCTACTTCACTGTTCAATCACACCGGCGCTTCTCCAGTGATCCTCGGAGCAAATGGAGGTTACTGTTGGGTAGCTGACTTCTCCACAAATCTAAGAATCCAACCTTGCTTTATTTGGCTCAAAAAAACCCTAATGTCGGTGCTCTTGTTTGAGCTTCACCAGAAAATGGATCATTAGGGAGAGAAAGGAGTTTTCAGGTGTGAGGAGGATGAATGAGGAAGGGCTCTTTAAATAGGAAGCTCGGGGACTACTAGGTCGTCCAATTGGCACCTTTTTGATGATCATTCATAGACACAAACTCCCTAAATGGAGACTTTCATCTCCGTCGATGCTGTTAGTTTTTCTAGCGAGTGAACAGTGCTATTGTCTGAAGGAAGAAGACAACACTGTTTCGAAATGGACTGGACCGGTCCAAACCAGGTTTAATGCTTAAACCGGTCAGTTCAGGCCCGATTCGACCAAGTTTTTCAAAATTAAAAATTTGTAGATTCATCTAAATTCATTCTCTATCCAATGGTGGCTTCAATTCTCCAATTTGAATTTTCTAAGCCACCTAGAAAAATGAATTTAAAAAATGGTTCAATAGTCGTTCAAATAGGTTCAAGCAGGTTCAAACTAGTTCAATCCAGTTTAGGACCGGTTCACCTGAACCGGTTTAGTTATCATCTCCAATTCATCCTAAAGTCATTTCTCATGACTTTTGTGACTCTTTAGGTCACTCTGAATTTATAAATTTCTTGGTTTTCCCCTTTCTCTATCGGTTACGGTTCATAAACCAACTCGATTTTCCCTTTGGAAATAACCGGTTCTTTTCCCAGTTTTTTCTTATTATCAAAGGATGGGGTTTATAACTCTCCCCTCCTTTTAGGGGTTTTATCCCTAAAACATTTACATGTTAAATAATTGAGGGTAACTATCCCTCATTATACTCTCGGTTTCCCATTTCTCTTCTTGCACGGATCTGTTTTGCCAAAGCACTTTGACCATAGGAATTCTCCTATTCCTCAGGTTCTTATCCCTCAGGTCAATAATTTATTGGTTCTATTTGACAGGTCAAGTTCACTTCCAATTCTGGTGGAGCTCGATCCAACACATGGCTAGGATCAGGCTGGTACTTTCGAAGTTCCGAAATATAGAATACATTGTGTATTCTCTACAGGTCTGGAAGTAGTTCCAATTTATAGGTCACCGGTCCTATCCTTTGGATGATGGGATAAGGACCGATATACCTCGTTTTCAACTTTCCCCATTATTGAAACCTAAGTATTCTCCTTCATGGGGATACCTTTAGAAACACTTCTTCTCTCACACTAAACTCCAAATCTCTTCTTCGATGATCCGCATAATTCTTTTGCCTATCCTGAGCGGCCATAAGGTGACCCCTAATTAGCTTGATCTTCTCTGAGGCATCATCGATTAGTTTGACCCTTTCCAACTTTCTTTCCCCTACTTCTTCCCAAAATAAAGGGGTGCGGCATGGTCGTCCATAAAGGGCTTCATAAGGAACCATCTGAATACTGGCCTAAAATCTATTATTGTAAGCATATTCCATTAGGCACAAGTATTCCTCCCAACCTTTGTCCATGGTGAGTACGCATGCCCTTAGCATATCCTCCAAGGTCTAAATCATTTGTTCAGACTGTCCATTGGTCTGAGGATGAAATGTCGTACTCATGTAGAGCTTGGTTCCTAGGACACTTTGTAAACTCGGCCAGAACCTTGAAGTAAATATGGGGTCTCTATCTGATACTATACTCAATAGGACACCATGGAGTCTTACTATCTCCCTCATGCATAAGACGGCCAATTGTTCCATTATATCCATCACTCTTATTGGGAGGAAATGAGTGTACTTGGTCAATCTATCCATGATGACCCAAATTACGTCTCGACCCTTCCTGGTCACAGATAGTCCTGTGAAAAAGTCCATGGTAATATGCTCTCATTTACATTAAAGAATTGGCAAGGGTTGCAGCAATCCTGATGGTTTATGATGCTCAGTCTTTATCTGTTGACAGGACAAGCATTGGGCTACGTATTCTGCAATGTCTCTCTTCATTCCCTTCCACCAATATCCTTGTTTAAGGGTGCGGTGCATCTTAGTACTGCCCGGATGCATTGCATACACCGAATCGTGTGCCTCTTCTAGAATTAACCTCTTCAGTTCCTTATCTTGAGGCACAAACTCTACCCTTGTAGATTAGCACTTTGTCTCCTCATAAGTCATAGTTCGATTTCGTCCCTCTGTTAACCGGGTCCAAATAGGATTGGAGCTCCTCATTGGCCTTTTGTTAGGCCTTAATTTGCTCGGTTAGACTGGGTCTCACCACCACATTATCAAACAATCATTTCTCTTGCTTGTCCATCTTCAAGTCCACCTTCATTCTCTCTAGTTGTTGCAACAAGGGTATGTAACTTATCTTTACTTGTGCCGCCTCAGTTTGGTATTTGCAACTTAAGGCATATGCCACCACATTTGCCTTTCTAGGGTGATATTCTATCACAAGGTCATAGTCTTTTACCAATTCCAGCCATCTCCTCTGGTGGAGATTTAACTCTTTCTAAGTTAAGAAATACTTAAGACTCTTGTGATTAGTGTATATCCTACACTTAACCACATAGAGATAGTGTCGTCAAATCTTTAAGGCAAACAATATCGCAGCTAATTCCAAGTCATAAGTAGGGTAGTTCCTCTCATGTACCTTAAATTGTCGCGAGGCATAGACAATAACCTTTCCTTGTTGCATCAGTATACATTTGAGTCCTTGTCTAGATGCATCACTATAGATGGTATACTCTCTCACACTTGGGTCAAGAAGGGAGAGTACAGGTACAGTTGTCAATCGAGTCTTCAACTCCAAGAAAGACTTCTCACAACTTTCAAACCATTTATACTCAACTCCTTTCCTAGTGAGCCGAGTCGAAGGGGCTACTATCTTAGAAAAATCTTGTACGAACCGTCTGTAGTATCCCACCAATCCTAAGAAACTTTGTATCTCCGAAGGATTTCTAGGTGCTTTCCAATCAAATATGGCTTCTACCTTTTCCGAGTCTACTTTGACTCCATCTTTGGACACACTGTGTCCTAAGAATCATACCTCCTGTAGCCAATACTCACACTTCGAGAATTTTGCATATAAGTGGTTTTCCCTCAATATTTCCAAGGTGATTGCCAAATGTTCTTCGTGCTCCAATCAAGTTCATGAGTATATGAGAATATCATCTATGAATACTATCATGAACCTATCCAAATGTGGTTGGAACACTCGGTTCATTAAATCCATGAAAGTTGCAGGGGCATTTGTTAATCTGAATGGAATCACTATGAACTCGTAATGTTAGTACCATGATCAAAATTCTAACTTAGGAATGTCCACCTCTCGGATCCTGAGTTGGTGATAGCTCGACCGAAGGTCTATCTTAGAGAAGTAGGCTGCTACTTTTAGTTGATCGAATAGGTCATCAATCCCTGGAAGTGGGTACATGTTCTTGATGGTGACCTGATTCAACTTCCTATAATCTTTGCACAATCTCATGCTCCCATCCTTTTCTTTACGAACAAGACTAGTGCACACCATGGAGACTGGCTAGGACGTATGAAGTCCTTCTCTAATAGTTTGTCTAGTTGCTCCTTCAATTCCTTCAGTTCTGCCGAAGCCATGCGATAAGGGGCTTGGGATATGGTGTTTGTTCATGGGATAATTTCTATGGAGAATTCCACTTGTCGACTTAGGGGTAGTCCAGGTAATTCTTCTGGAAATACCTCTGGATAGTGTTTAACCATCGGAATGTCTTCAAGTCCCTTCTTCTCATACTTTTCGTTGATGACCATGGCTAGAAAAGTTGTACAGCCTCTTGGTATCATCTTTTGGGCCTTTATATGGGACACCATTTGTATTTCACCCTTCCTTCGGTCTCCTTGGAATTTTAGTCTATTTGTCTCAAGAGTGTGGAAGGTTACTGTCTTCTTTCCACAGTCCATCCTAGCATGATGTTTACTTAACCAATCCATCCCAAGGATCACTTCTACCTCCTTCAGAGGTAACAGAGTTAAATCTACTTCGAGTTTGATTACTCCAATCTTTATCTCACATTCCTTAAGTTGTTTGTTCCTATCTAACCCTTCTCCTAAGGGTGTGAGAATGTTGAGACTTTGTCTAGAGGAGTGAGTTCTAGGGGTAAACTTGGAATTAAGTCCTCTTTGATGAAGGATCTCTCAGCTCCTGCCTAAAATTCCTGGGGTTCCCTTGTGGTGGTACAAGAATATTCCTTTGCTTGTTCTCCCTAAGAGTGGGGCATTCCTTCGCAAAGTGCCCCACTTGTCTGCATGCAAAATAGGACAAGCATGCTCCCTCATCGTGCCTTTGGCACCTAGGATAGTGAGGGTTTTCTTGTGGCAAGGTAGGGATTACTCTCTAGGGAGGTGGTGGTATATCCTTTCTCTTCTGAAATGCCACTCTATTTCCCCATCTTGGACCATTATGCTCATTTTGTCCTCCCTGACGGTTTTGGCCCTTGTCCTCCATCTAGGTCGTCTGCTCCATCTGACGGTCTCGAGTTTGCACCAGTCACTCACACTCATGAGCCATACTGATTATCACCGCCAGGTCCATGGGGTGTCCTAGTAATCCCATACGATCTCGTATGTCCATATTGAGACCATCCACGAACTGCTAGCATATATATGTTGGTCAAGCTAAGACAAGAGCAAAGAGTTAAGCCCTTACCGAAGTCGAAGGAAATCCTGCTTCTTCTCGTTAATCAAATGAGGAGACAGTTACTCCTTTGCGTACCTATCCTCAAACTGCTCTCAGGTGGGTGTGGAAGTGTGCAAGCTTCGGACATTGTCCCATCATGTTTTGGAACTTCCCTCCAGGAAGAATTCTGTTAGGATCACCATGTCCTCTGGTGATATCCTAACTATCCCCATCAGCTTCTTGACATTTGCTAGTCAATCCACGGTGGCACCAACATCTTTCTCTCTAAGAAAAGGCTTACACCCCAGTTGACGGAGAGAATTGAGATTTTTGGGAATGTCAACTAGAGGGGGATGGCTAACAGGAGGAGGATGGGATTATAATTCCTCCGGTTCAGCCCGAGAGTTGGTGCCTACCTCAAGGACGAGGGTAGGTTGCCCAAATACTCAGGTGAACTTCTCGGACAGCCTCTTGTGTTCCAAGCTAAGTCCAGGTAGGGTTATCTGAGCTCATCGGGGAGTTTCCACAAGTAGGGATGGTTGGGCAGCATCGGAGACTGTGGCTATAATTCTTTTGGTTCCTTTCTTGGGAGCCATCTCAAAATTTTAAAACCTCCCTATTATTACTATGTTCTCTAGTCTTGATAATTTAATTGAGGAAACAGGCTCTGATACCACTCAAGTTGTCATGCCCCAACCTAGTTTGGTCGAATCCCCATGAGCAACCCACCAATCTCCCAGTTTATTAAGGGTTTTCCTTCTTTAAACCGTAAGGAGTAAGGCGTTCTTTATACATGTACCTTTCTTGGAATGACGTTAATCAAAACTAAATAAATTTAAACTTACATACCTGGCTTACAGGTTTAGCTAGTGGAAGGTCTTTAGGTAGGCTTTTCCCTCAGTTTCCTGAAAAGGGGTAAAGGGAGGGGGTGACTTCGACAACTCAGTGAATGGGTCTTTGAAACATGAGTTTCTAAAAAATAGTTTGAATTGGAGTGTACCAGACTCCATATTTTCTTTAAAACCATTATTTCCTTGAATATTTGGTTATTCAAAACCAATTTCCTCACAATCGGTATGTTTCACAATCAATACATGCCCTTCATCATGAAGGGATCACACATTCATAGGGAAGCCCGTCCACTGCACCCACTTGTGGCGTCGAAGCAACTTTATTGACCACCTATAAAGAAGCTCGTCCACTTCTACCTTGGGAATGAGTGAATGTACACGACATCTGACCCTCAAACCCAAAAAGAAACTCTATGTCCATATGAGGACAGAGACTTCATCCCGACACCACCCCGGACTCATACACATGAAGCTACGTCAAGCTTCTATGACTGCTGGCACAATAAACTGCCCTTATCTTCACCATGTCGACCAGTAGCCCTAGCATGCATCACTATCATTCTTGGGCGTCTTGATGGTCCCAAACCTCAGTGCATGCATAAACAAAGTTTTCCAAATAAGCCATTAATCTTTGGTGCCACTAGTCCAACGGCCCCGACCCTCAGCTCGACCTGCAGCTGTTTGTCTAGATCGGACCGTTGACCAGGTCTTGTCACACTGCCGCTAGTCCATCGAGTATGTTAGTCCAGTCTTGGTACCATGGCCAGATCACATCATTCATTAAAATTTTCATAGCTTAACATCATGTTTGTTTACGAGCTCCTGCTCATGCTAACTGGCCTTGGGTCCACTGTACGAGATTTTCAAAATCGAGCATTATAGCTGCCAAGTTTCAAAACCGAGTCATCTGGCCAAACCAAGCTATTCTAACTCCTGTCAAGAAGGTCTCCCAAAATCTTTAGGTAACGGCACCGAGTCAGGGGAAAACTCTTCTAAAAAAATGTGTTTTCACTCATCGATCATCTCAACCGGGTGTGATGACATCTCTACTTACAATTGATAAATGGGTTTTCCACTTCCTTCTAAGAAGTTCATCATACCAACTGGGTATGATCTACTTACAACTAGTAAGTAGTTTTTTCACGTAGTTTTCACATCACCTCATCTAGGTGTGATGTTAAAATTCCACTTAGTAATGGTTTTTCATTCTGAGGTACTCATCATCCCAAACGGGTATGATGTGAAAATTTTCACTCACACAATAAGTATAGTGTATTCTACTTTATTGGCTTTTTGCATCCATGCAAGCTTGTCCTTGCTGGTATTTCCGGTCCTTCATACTCCTACTTGATTTGGACATCCTTATTTATAAACATTTTGCATAATAGCTGTAATTCCTCATGTATGAGCAAAATGCCCGAACTTTTCAATTATTCATATTTAGGTCCCTAAAGTTCTTTTTTCATATCTTTAGGTTCCTAATGCAAACATTTCCCCAAATTGAGTCCCAAAACTTCTAAAATTCACTTTGGTACCTCAATTTATTAAAAATCACAAAAAGGGGTATAATTTTACCAAATTTCCAATTTCATCCCCATCTTTTCAAAAATTTCCATATTGCTCGACCTTACAAAAATGGCAATTTGATCCCAATAATTCCAAAAATTGACAATTGGTCCTCCAACATCTTTTTCATGGAAAATTAGCCCTCAATTTTGGGAAATTGCACTTTGGTCCCTCAATTTTACGAAATTCCTAAATTTTCCACAATTTTCCCCTTTTAAATTGACAGAATTTGATTTCAACAAATTGACCATTTAATCAGGTTTAAGTGTTGAAATGGAAGGTAAAATTGAGTTCTTATACTTCCATACGATTCAATGGAACTTTGAATCGCATCATTTAGATCTAAGTTGAGCTCAAACGGAGCATCGTCAGAAAATTGGACTTACAGAGAGAAAGCTTCGAAAGCTTGCTGTCGAGGGTGCTGCGGTCTGAGCTTTTGATTTGGACAGATCTCTCATCCTGAGGTTACTTCTAGGATCAAGAATTGCATTAATTCATATCAAATTGGGGGAGAATTTGGTGAGTGAATTTTCACCGATTCTCTACCTAACATTGATCGCAATTTATAAAAGGGAGCCAAATTGGATTACATTTCTACTCTAATTCAGTCGTATGAGGGCTATGAAAATGTTGGAAGAACTTGGTTTGGCCTAAGAAGGGCTCAAATTGGTTGTATTTAGCTTAGTCAAAATAGGGCATCTTCGGTATACTAGAGCTACTTCACTATTTGATCATGTCGACACTTCTTTGGTGATCCTAGGAGTAAATGGAGACTACTGTCGGGTAGCAAACTTCTCCCCGAATCTAAGGAACCCGACCTTGCATTCTTTGGCTCAAAAAAACACCAATGTTGGATGTTTGGTTCAAGCTTCACCAGAAAATGGAGCAATAGGGAGAGACATGAGTTTTTAGGTGTGAGGAGGATTAATGATGAGGAGCTCTTTATTTAGGAAGCTAGGGGACTACTCGGTCGTTCGATTGGCACTTTTATGGAGATCATTTATGGCCAAAAACACCTTGAACAAAGACTTTTCATCTTCATCAGTGCTGTTAGATTTTTTGGGGAGTGAAGAGTGTTGTCATATGAAGGAAGAAGACAACACTCTTTCGAACAAGACCAGCCAGTCTGAACCGGGGTCAATGATTAAACTGGTCGGTTCATGCCCGATTCGACCGAGTTTTTCAAAATTAAAAATTTGTAAATTCATCTAAATTCATTCTCTATTCAATTCTCCAATTTGAATTTTCAAAGCCACCTAGAAAAATGAATTTAGAAACTGGTTCAATCGTGGTTCAAACTAGTTCAATCCAATTTAGGTCTGGTTCACCTGAACCGGCTTGGTTTTCACCTCCAATTCATCCTAAAGTCCTTTCTCATGAATTTTGTGACTCTTTAGGTCATTCGGGATTTATAAATTTCCCAGTTTTGGCCTTTCTCTATCAATTACAATTCATAAACCAACTCGGTTTTCTCTTTCGAAATGACTGGTTCTTTTCCCGCTTTTCTCTTATTATTAAAGAATGAGGTTTACAAAGGAGGTCTCGTCCCACAAAATGAACATGAAGTGCGATTGAGGTTTGAGGGTCGGATAAGCACAGTCCACACAAACTTGGGGTAGAGGCTGTTTGTAAACCCCGCCCTTTGGAGTAAGGAAAACTGGGAAAATAACAGGTCAAACAGAGTGGGAAAAACTAAACCGATTCACAAACCTCGATCATAGAGAACGGGCAAATTAGGAAATTGAAAACGCCAGAGTGGCTCAAAGGGTCATAAAAACCTTGGAAAGGGACCTTCGGATAATTTGGGACAGAAAACTAGACCGGTTTAGGTGAACCGGTTTGTACCGATTTGACCCACTATTGAACTGAAGGATAAATTCATTTTTCTAGGTGGCTTAGAAAATTCAAATTTGAGAATTTGGGCACCATTTGATAGAGAATGAATTTAGATGAATTTACAAAATTTTAATTTTGAAAAACTCGGTCAAATCGGTCCAAAACAAGCCGGTATAAGCGTTGAACCTAGTTCGGACCGGTCCAGTCTAGTTCAGAACAATGTCATCTTCTTCCTTCAGATAACAGCATTATTCACTCATAAGAAAATCGAACAGTGTGGTGAAGAAGAAACATTTCCGTTCAGTATGTTTTAGGCCATCAATCGCTGTCATTAATGTGCCAAACGGACGGTCGGAGAGTCCCCGAGCTCCCAATATAAAGAGCCCCTCTCCATTTATCCTCCACACACCTGAAACCCACTCTCTCTCAGCTACTCAATTTTCTGATAAAGCTCGGACTAGAGCTCCAACATAGGGTCTTTTCTAAGCCAAAGATGGTGTGGTTGGATTCCTTAGACTCGGGGAGAAGTCAGCTACATGGTGGTAGTATCTAATTGCTATGAGGATCACAGGAGAAGCGCTAGCATGATTGAATAGTGAAGCAGATTTAGCGGACCAAAGCTGTCCTATTTCTATCGATCTAAAATCTACCAATTTGAGGCCTCCTTAGGCCAAACTGTCCTCTCAATACTTCCACAGCCCTCCTACAGCTGAATTACAATGGAAAGGTAAGCCAATTTGGCTCCCCATTGTAAATTTCAATTGGGGCCAAAGAGAGAATCGACAGATATTTACTGACCAAATTCTCCCTCAATTCAACAAGAATTGAGGTGATTCTTGATCCTATGAGGTGATGTGAGAAAACCCATCTAGGTGGGATTTTAACATCACACCTAGATGGGGTGATGTGAGAAAACACACAAAAAAACTACTTACCAATTGTAAATAGATCATACCTAGTTGGTATGATGAACTTCCTGGAAGGAAGTAGAAAAACTATTCATCGATTTGGGCAGAGATGTCCTCACACCCGATTGGTGTGATGGATGGTTGAAAGATTATTTTGTCAAAAATGCTCTCCCGTGACTGTGTGCCACTACTTAAACTTTTTGGGAGACCTTCTTGACAGGAGCTCGAATAGCTCAAATAGGATAGAGGCCTCGGTTTTGGAACTTGGGGGCTAATATGTCCGATTTTAAAAATCTTGTATAGTGGGCCCAAGGCCAGTTAGCATGAGTAAGAGCTAGTAAACAAACATGAGTTTAAGCCATGGAAAGTTTAAATGAATGATATGTTTGGCCATGTTAACAAGACAGGACCGATATACTCGATGGACTGGTAGTTGTGCGACAAGATAAGTCGATAGACCAATTGAGACAAATAGCTACAAGTCAAGTTGAGGGTCGGGGTCACTGGACTAGTGGCACCAAAGATTAAATGGCTTATGAGGAAAACTGTTGTTTGTGCATGCACTAAGGTACAGGACCTTCAAGATGCCCAAGAGTAGGGATGTCAATAGCTCGGGGCGGGGCAGGTTTTAGCGGACCCGCGCACGACCCGAGCTTGGGCCCAATAGACCCACGCCCGAGTGGACCCAAGCTCAGGTCTACTTGGTTGGGTCCAAACCCAACCCAATCTCGGGTCTGCTGGACCTGAGACCCGCCTAGACCCGAACCTCGAGTCCAGAAGTTGGATTCGAACCCGCTGCTCAGGTCCATTTGGACCCAAGTCAAGTCTATTTGATATTTTTTTAATATATATTTTTTACTAAAAATAAAAAATTCTAAATTATTGTAATATATAATTTTTTTAATATTTATTTTAGAATTCAATTTTTCAAATTTTTATTAGCTTTAATTTACCTAATAAATTACTCTTATAATTTTACATTAACATTAATTTGTAAATAATAAAAAAACGATCTAACAATCTAACTATCAAATAGTTAAATTATGAATATGAGAAAATTAGGATATAAGAACAAATTAAATAATGATATTTATTTATATACATAAAAATAAAAGGGATAATGGTGTGGGTTAAATGTGTATACATGTGGGTGGTTCTTATATTAACACTTTTTATTTATTTGACATTTTTTGTATAATTATTGATATATATAATTTTATTTATATAATTTAATTTTAATTTTTTTAGTTAAAAATAAATTATAAATCTCTTAATTATCTTCAAATTTTGAATATATGTTACATATTAAATAATACAATTAATTAGATATATAACTTAATATAATATGAATTTTTCCATTATAATTGTTTTAAGTATTTATAAATTTATTAGGGTTTAAGAAAGAAAAAATAATCTATTAGGGTCTAATAAAGGAAAAATAAGTAATATAGTATGGCGATAATATATTTATAAATATATTATGTTATAATAAAGGAAAAAAAGAATATAGTATGATGAGAATATTAATTATAGAAAAAATAGAATAATTTTTAAATCACATTTTTTATTAAAATTTTCTAATATTTTTTTTCTAAATTTAATTAAACGACATGTTTTAATTAAAAGAGTGAAAAAAATTAAAAGGGACTGTGGGCCCACCTTCGGGACCATTTCGACCCGAAGTTCGGTTCTAGCCAGCGGGACCCAAAGTATCAGCCAGCGAGACTCGAGGCTCGAATCTTGGGTCCCAATGGCATGTTTACCCAAGAGGGGTAGTGATGTGCCTAGGGGTTATTGGACGACATAGTGGAGATAAGGGTAGATTGTCGTGCCAGCAGTTAAGGAAGCTCGACGTAGCTTCATGCGCATGAGATCGGGGTGGGGTCAAGATGATTTCTCTATCCTCATACGGACACGGAATTTCTTTATGGGATTGAGGCTTAAATGTCACGTACATTCACTCATTCTTAGGGTAGAAGTGGATTGTCTTCTATCTAGGTGGCCGATGGAGTCGTTTCAACGCCACAGGTGGGTGCGTTGGACATGCTGCCCTGCGAATGTGTGTTCCCTTCATGATAAAGGGCGTGCGTTGGTTAATAAACACACCGTTTGTGGTTAATCATGAGAAATGGCTATGAAAACCAAGAATTTGAGGATGAAATATTTTAAAGGAAATAAGGAGTTCGGCACACTCCAAATCAAAAACTAATTTATGAAACTTTATTTTTGAAATTTTACCCATTCACTGAGTAGTAGAAACTCACCCATCCATTTTATCCCTTTTTAAGAAATAGAGAAATGACTAGGGATACTACTAGGCCTTATCCTTTGTCAAGTATGCTTAATTACCTTGAGCTTGCATTTTTATTGATATATGTTATTCCAGGGAATAAGATTGAGATTTCACCTAGCTCCTCTTAAATTAAAGAAGGGGGAAACCCCTCTTAAACCAAGAGAGTGGCGGGTTGATCACGAGGATCCGACCAAATCGGGTCGGGGCATGACAACTTGAGTGGTATAATAGCTAAGCTCCCTTGACACATTATCAATATTATGCCCTAACATTAATCCAACTTTAACTCTCATGTGAAATCCAATCCTCCACCCATAACCCTGAAAAAGACACCTACCCAAAGGGAGGCAAACGTTCAGAGATTCTTAAAAAGCGAGAAAAGAGCACCCAAGGATATGGTAGAAGATTACCATAAACTAGTGGGAGTCTTATGGGAATCAAAAGGCATCACATAACCCCTCCAAGATAAGAGGAACATGTACCTCCTCCAAGGTGCCCAACCCCTCCTCCAGCCCCACAACAACTAGAGAGGAATCCAACCAAGAAGGAGGCATAGGACAACTATTGGGATGCATATGCCACTTTCATGAAGGTTCATCAAGTCTCCCCACCTACTCAGTCCAGCTTTAATCCCTCTCGATGGATGAAGTGGACATATGATGTGAAGTAGAGGTATCAAGGCGGTACGGATTAGAGGTCATACATGAAATTCGTCCCATAAGGGAATATGAATGGATCCCAACTGGTTCCTCAAAATAATCTGATCAAGTGTCCCACTACCGTTCTAAAGCTAGCTCTCGACGTATGACCCCAAGGGATTACGAGGGTAGAAAACTTCTGTAATAAGCCAAGTATGGCAAGAAAATGTTTCTTGAATGAAAGTTGATTTTTCTTGATAAAACTTTTGAGTCTCCTTGATAAATTCAAGCAAAAAGAGCATGCTAATAAAGTAAAAAGTAGAATATCACCTAAGGAAAATGGGTTATTTCTAGTTAACCTCAGCCTTTAAGATTTTCCCTCAAAGGTATAATAAAATTTGGCAAGAAGAGATTCTTAGAGTTAACCCAATTGAAACAAATATTAACTAAGGAAAAGAAGGAGAAGTTTGGAACAAGGGAAGAGAGCATCAAAAACAACATGGGACTAGTGAGAGTCTAAGGGTTAAGGAAAGACTTAAAGAAGGAAAACAAGAGGGATTAGACTATCTAAAGGAAAACCAAAAGAATGAAAGTTGACCGGAAGAAAGGAAGAACAAAATGGGAATACTGAAGAGGTTAAGTCAAATGAGATAACACAAGTAAAAATGGGACTTATTGAAAGCAAGGATATGGAACAAGAAGGGAGGAATCCAAAGTGAATAACCATACCAAGGTCCGTAAGTATAAGAGAAGAATAAAAGAACTCTCAAGGAGTGGTAGGGAGATTGGCCATAAAAATCTTAGAACGGAAAACCCTAGAAGAAGGATGAGAATAGGATGTGGGATCGTGGAAGGAGGAAGTTCTAAGCTAAAGTAATTAATAGGGGAAATATCGCAAATTGGAATTGAAGTAATGCCCTCATTAAAAGGTATAAGTGGCTAAGTAAGTGTCCGGAGAGGTTCTACTTGCAAGAAGGAAAGGAAACCAAATAGGAATTTTGGATGGACCTAATTGAAGGAAATAACCCATAATAACCAAATCATCTGAAAGAATAAATTGTGCTCTAATAAGAACTGGGGAGTAGTAAAGGCTACACTCTAAACAAGGCAAAGGGATGGATATCAAGGACACAGAGATTCGAGAGACAACCATCTCAAAACAAATTAAACTAAGAGGATAATACGGGTAGGGCAGTTAACAAATTGACCCTTGTGAAAGTCACAATTTCAGTACATAAGGAAAGGATAGAAAGACCAAAACCTTTGGGAAATAAGGGAAGAGGACAGCCTTAAAGAGATCAATGGCTAAGACCGGAGTAACGACCCGAAAGCTATGAAAATGTTAAATAGATTTTCTGCAGGATGAACGAGAGATTTTGAAACAATGGGGATGTGAACTCCACCTCAAAGGAATAGATGAGTACTGGGAGCAAGTGAGAATGAGGTGAGATAGACGAGAAGTACTCGTAGGATCTCAAGGGTAAAGGTAAGCAGGAGAAGATGGCATCAAGGAATGTCATTCAAGGTTGGATATTCACAATGGTAAAAGTATAAGGAAATTTCAAGATAAAAGAAGTGTAAAACTTATCAAGGAAGGGAACCTTGGGAAAACATATGTGTTCCAATTAGGAGGATGGAACCAATGGAATTGGAAAGAAGATAAGCTCCTCAAAGACAAGTTGCTGGAGATGAAAGGATCAAGTGCAAAGGGAAAGTAATCATGAAGGTCCAAGAGATAAGTTAAACCCAAGTAATGGGTAAGTAGGAAGACAACATCAAAAGATGTCATACGAGTAAGAAAGGAACTAAGTCGGAAAGGAGAATCATGAAATGATCACTAGTGAGTAAGAATGGATTAAGAAAGAGAAGAGTTTTTAAGGAAAAGGACCCCACTGGGAATGAGGAATGACATAAGAAAGGAAAAGTTTCAGCATGACAGTAAGTTATCGGAAAACTCAAAGACTTAAAGGTTGAAGGACCTAATAAAGAAGGTTGATTAAAATGTCAAATTGTCAAAGACAAGTTCCAAAGAACGTTGTGCTATAAGAGATATGTAAACCCCACTGTCCCAGGGAAATATGACTCAGGTAAGAAAGAGTCTGTTAGTTGAGCATGATAAGGTCGGGCATTTAATTTGGAATGAAGTTGTGATAATCAACGAATGAAGGAAGGATCAACGTCGGATGAAAAGTTGATAACACCAACACTTGTGGAAGTAGGCACGTGGTGCTTGAATGGACACTAAGCTAAGGAGGTCAAAAAATAAAGAGAATAATTAGATACAGGAATGATTGGGTATTTTGGAACTCCGAATCTTGAACTCTTAAGTAAAGAATCTTGGACAGGAGAAATAATGCTTTAAGGAATGAAAGATATGAATTTAAGGATATGACCTTAACAAAAATAAACTCCATGGAATGAGAAAATGATGGAAAAGAAAATAAGATCTCAAGTGTATATTTTATAAGAGAGAGATGGAAATAACCAAAGGGATTATATGTAGAGTAACTACAAGTTGATATCATGGGAAGTTCATTCGGTACAAAAATTGTGAAATAAGTTTTGTGAACAAAACACATAAAAGGAGGGGAGAGTTATAAACCCCACCCTTTAGAGTTAAGGAAAACTGGGGAAAGAACCGGTCAAACTAAGTGGGAAAAACCGAACCAGTTCACAAATCCCAATCATAAAGAATGGGCAAATTCAGAAATTGACAACACCCAAGTGACCCAAATGGTCATAAAAACCTTGGAAAGGGACCTTAGAACAATTTGGGAAAGAAAACCATACCGGTTCAAGTGAACCGGTTTGGACCAATTTGAACCACTATTGAACTGGATGTGAAATTCATTTTTCTAGGTGACTTAAAAAATAAAAATTTGAGAATTTAGGCCACCATTTAATAGAGAATGAATTTAGATGAATTTAAAATTTTTTAATTTTGAAAAACTCGGTCGAATCGGGCTTGAATTGGCCAGTTTAAGCGTTGAACCTAGTTCAGACCAGTTCGGTCCGATTCGTAATAGTGTCATCTTCTTCCTTCAGATGATAGCACAGTTACTCGCCAAAAAATCGAACAGCGCTGGCAAAGAAGAAACGTTTCTGTTCAATATGTTTCAGGCCATCAATCACTATCATTAAGGTGCCAAACGGACGTCGAAGAGTCCTCAAGCTCCCTATATAAAGAGCCTTCTCCATTCATCTTCCACACATCTGAAAAACCCAATCTCTCTCAACTACTCAGTTTTCCAATGAAACTTGAACCAGAGATCTGACATAGGGTCTTTTCTTAGCCAAAGAAGGTGTGGTCAGGTTCCTTAGACTCAGGGAGAAGTTAGCTACATGGCGGTACTCTCCAATTGCTCCGAGGATCACCGAAAAAGCGCTAGTGTGATTGAATAGTAAAGCTACTCCGGCGAAACGAAGTTGTCCTGTTTCTGTTGATCTGAAATTAGTCAATTCGAGACCTACTTAGGCCAAACCAAGCCCTTCCAACACTTCTACAGCCCTCCTACAGCTGAATTAGAGTGGAAAGGTAAGAGAATTTAGCTCCCAACTATAAATTACGATCGGTGCTAGAGAGAGAACCGGTAGATATTTACTGACCAAATTCTCCCTTAATTCGACATGAATTGAGGTGATTCTTGATCCTAGGAGAAACCTCAAGACAAGAGCTATCTGCCCAAATTGAATGCTCGGATCGCCACGCCCTCAATGGTAAGCTTTCGAACCTTTCTCTCTCTACGTTCAGTTTTCCAACAAAGCTCCGTTTGAGCTTGTTCCGACGTCAATTCATGCGATTCAAAGTGCAATTAAATCATTTAGATGTGTAGAAACTTAAATCTACCTTTAATTTCAACAATTAACCTCGTTTAATTGGTCAATTTGATTAAATCAAATTCGGCCAAGTTGAAAGGTTAAAATTGGGGGAAATTTTGGGGATTTCAAAAATTCAAGTGACTAAAGTGCAATTTCCTAAAATTGACGGTCAATTGGGCATGGAAAAGATGTTGGAGGACCAATTGGTCAATTTTTTTGAATTTTTGGGGTGAATTTAACCATTTTGTAAAGTAGGGGCAAAATGTTAATTTTGGAAAAATTGGGGACCGAATTGGGAATTTGGGAAACTTGAACCCCTTTATATAATTTTGAATAAATTGAGGTCTCAAAGTAAATTTTTGAAGTTTCGAACTCAATTTGGGGAAATTGGTATTAGGGACCTAAAGTTAAAGAAAAAGAACTTTAGGGACCTAATTGCAATTAATTGAAAAGTTGGGTATTTTATTCATTCTTTAGGAATGAAGGCTATCAAGCCAAAGGATAATGAACAAGGATGTTCATATCGTATACGAACGCGAAGTATCGGGAATGCCAGCTAAGACAAAGTTCACGAGGACAAGAAAGCCGGTTAGGAAGGATTCATGGCATTCATGGATGAGTGGGATTTTTATATCATAATCGGTTGGGATGATAAACACCTCGGAAATGAAAACTCGTTAAAATGTGGGATTTTAACATCACACCTAGATGGGGTGATGTGGGAAAATACACGGAAAGATTACTTACTGATTGTAAGTAGATCATACCCGGTTGGTATGATGAACTGCCTAGAAGGAATTAGAAAACCCATTCATCAATTTGAGCGGAGATGTCCTCATACACGGTTGGTGTGATGGACGGCTGCAAGATTATTTTATTGGAAGTGCTGTACCACTACTTAAACATTTTTTGAGACCTTCTTGACGGGAGCTCGAATTGCTCAGATAGGTCGAAGGCCTCGGTTTTGGAACTTAGTGGCTAATATGCCCAATTTTGAAAATCTTGTATAGTGGGCTCAAGGCCAGTTGGCACGAGCAGGAACTCTTAAACAAACATGAGTTTAAGCCATGAAAATTTTAAATGAATGATATGTTTGGCCATGATACCAAGATAGAACTGACATACTCGATGGACTGGTGGCAATGCAACAAGACAGGTCGATAGACCAGTCGAGACAAACAGCTGTAGGTCGAGTTGAGGGTTGGGACCGTTGGACCAGTGGTGCCAAATATTAAATGGCTTATGAGGAAAACTTTTGTTTTATTCATACACTGAGGTACAGGACCTTCAAGATGCCCAAAAGGGGTAGTGTTGCGTCCTAGGGGCTACTGGACGACATGGTGGAGATAAAGGGTAGATTGTCATGCCAGTAGTCACGGAAGCTCGATGTAGCTTCATGCGCATGAGACCGGGGTAGAGTCGGGATGAGGTCTCTATCCTCATATGGATATGGAGTTTATTTACGGGGTTGAGGGTCGGATATCACGTACATTCACTCATTCTCAAGATAGAAGTGGATGAGCTTCTATCTAGATGGTCGGTAAAGTCACTCTGACACCACAAGTGGGTGCAATGGACGTGTTTCCCTACGAATGTGTGTTCCCTTCATGATAAAGGGAGTGTGTTGATTGATAAACACACTGTTTGTGGTTAATGATGAGAAATGGCTATGAAAACCAAGAATTTGATAATGAAATATTTTAAAGGAAATGAGGAGTTTGGCACACTCCAAATCAAAAACTATTTTATGAAACTTTATTTTTGAAAATTTACCCATTCACTGAGTTTTAGAAATTCACCCACCCTTTTTATCCCTTCTCAGGAAATAGAGAAATGACTAGGGATAGCACCAAGACTTACCCTTTATTAGGTATGCTTAATTATCTTGAGTTTGTATTTTTATTGATATATGTTATTCCAGAGAACAAGGTTGAGATTTCGCCTGGCTACACTTGAATTAAAGAAGGGGGAAACCCCTCTTGAACCAAGAGAGCAGTAGGTTGATCACAGGGATCCGACCAAATTGAGTCGGGGTGTGACACTATTAATCTCTATCAAGATGAACGGTAAAGGTACTTTGGTAGTTGATGTGTTCTACGAGCGTATGATCCCTTCTATGATGGAAGGGTAGTTGATGTGTGAATGATGACTAATGAATTAGGTAACAAATTAAATGAATCAATCATTATAGAAATTTCCCTCACTAAGTCTATGTACATATATACTCATTTCCCTCCTCTCACCCCTTTTAGGAACCCCGGAAAAGATAAAGATACGTAAAGCTCAAAGAAAAAGCTTGGGCCCTCAAGGCACACATTTACCTTCCCAGTATCATAAAGGTAGAAATACTAGAATGATGCATGGAAGGGTGGCGGGTTGAACACGAGACTCCGACCAAATCAGGTCGGGGCGTGATAGTGGCAATCTATCCATAGGATTCTTTCTTCATTTCATAGCCTGAAGCCTCAATAATGGATTTAATTTTCCCAAGCAATGGATTTGGGTTGTCTAGGTGAGTCACCATATAAAACATGGAAAATCCGGGTAAGTTATTAGGTGAGGAAGATAACACGTGCACGCGTGATCACGCTTGTGTGTGCCCCACGCACCGCTTGTGCGTACAATCAGCATCCTAGCTGATCGGTTCGGCACTATAGCGAACCGATTTTTGGCAATTTTCTCAGTTTGTTCAGTGGTTTTTAGTCCTGTTTACCCCTTTCCTGACCGATTCTCTAGGAAATATAAATACCACAAAATTCTACATTTAATTTTGTATTGAATGAAATTAAGAACCGTTCCATTTGGATTTGTTTTGATCCCTTAAAATTTTAGGGGTTTTTGTGACTCCTCCAATCCCGATCCTAGTCCGAACATGTTCTTTCCCAGTTTTCTCCCAACTCTTGACCACATGTCCCAAGACATTTCCTAAGGTTTCTCTTTACCCATTTTCACCCTTATTAGCCTCTCCATCAATCCCTTTCCTCATTTCGATTGGATTTCACCTCTTGGTTCACGTTTTGCCTCCTGATTTAACTTCGTCCAATTATTGACTTGGTATTTCCCAGGCTTACACATGTTGCCTCCTATGACAAATTAAACTACAGTACTCATAAAGGCTAAGCACGAGTAATATGATAGAAAATCATACTAGGTTGTTTACAGAGGACATTTGTGTTGTAAGTCATGTAGTGGCATGACATTAGTGTCACATTCACTGAGTTGTGAGCTCACTCCCACCCCTAAATATGATGCAGGCTAAGCCACGAAGGCATGATATAGAGAAGGGAAAGAACTTCTTGAGGTGCACATTCATCAAGGTAACCTCATGCCTTGCTCATAAAGAATGATTTTGATTTATCATAATGCTATGATTCCTAGGATAATTGGTAAATTGTTTTGTGGGCTCCCACGTGAAACTATGAAAGAAAAGTTTCAAATTTTTTATGCATTTTACAATTGTTTTGTAAATCCCGCACTTTTGAGTTAAGGAAAATCAGGAAAAGAACCGATCAAACCGAGTAAGAAAATTGAGACGGTTTACAAACTCGATCATTTGGGAATAAGCAATTTGGAAATTTACAACTTTCGAGTTATCCAAAGGGTTTATTAAACCTTGGAAAAGAAACTTAACACAAATTAGAATAGAAAAACCAAATTGGTTCAGGTGAACGAGTTCATAAGAACTCTAAAGTTAAGCGTGAGGATGGGTAACCTCCTGGGAAGTATGATTTTTTGTAACCTGAAATTTTGGTCAAAAATTTTTATGCAAAGGTACGGCTTATTATAAATAGCCATAAATTAATATATATTTAATTATTGTAATTAATACCAATAATTTAATACCCAAATTAAATTATTGGAATTAATACCAATAATTTATGGCAATATTAATACTAGTAATAAATCTCTCCTATTTAATACATAGTTTTACACCTATATAAAAAGGTTATCCCCATTCATTCTCCTCACACCTGAACACTTCTCTCTCTCTCTCTACTGCTCCATTTCTCAGTGAAGCTCGAACTAGAGCTTCGACTTGAACAAAGGTCGGGCTCTTTAGAATCGGGGAGAAGACAGTTATCTGATAGCAAACTCTAGTCAATCCGAGAATTGTTGGAGAAGCGTCAGCATGATAGAATAGTGAAGCAGCTCCGGTGGACCGAAGCTGCCCTATTTCGGCCAAGCTGAAATTGGCCATTTCAAGCCCTCCTCATGCCAAACCAAGCCCTCCCAACACTTTCTCAGCCTTTCCACGGCCGAATTAGGACCAAAAGGTAAGCCAATTAGGCTCCCCTTTATAATTTTCGATCGGTGCTAGAGAGAGAGTCGACCGAATTTCAATGATGAAATTCTAATCCAATTCTGCATCAATTGATGTGATTCTTGATTCTAGGATGAACCTCAGAACGAGAGCTATCTGTCCAGATCAAAAGCTCGAACCGTCGTGCCTTCACCGGTGAGTAATCAAAGCTTTCTCTCTCTATAGTTCATTTTCCGGCGAAGCTTCGTTTGAGCTTGTCCCGGGATTAAAACTTGCAATTCACATTTCTGAAGAATCGTATGAACATGTAGAAACTCAATTTCAACAATTGGAAATGTTTGATGGGTCAATTTGATAAAATCAAATTCGGCTGTGTTAAGAAGTTGGAATTGGGGGAAAATTGGGGATTTTTGAAATTCAAAGGACCAAAATGAAATTTTATGAAATTGAGGGTCAATTGGGCATGAAAATAATGTTGGTGGACCAATTGAGGAATTTTAAAATTTTTGGGGCAAATTTTACCATTTTTATAAAGGAAGGGCAAAATGGTAATTTTGGAAAAGTTGGGGGACCATATTGTAAATTTGGGAAATTAAACCCCTTTTGTGAAATGTAATAAATTGAGGTTCTATGATAAATTTTAGAAGTTTCGGGACTCAATTTGAGGAAAAACCGGCATTTGGGACTTAAAGTTAAAGAGAATTAACTTTAGGGACCTAATTGCAAATAAATGAAAGTTTGATGTTCTCATTCATTTGGAATGAATGAAGGCGATTAGGTCGAAGGATAATGAAACAAGATGTTCATATTGTGTAGGAACATGAAGTACCGGGAACGCCAGCAAGGACAAGGTCGCGTGAATACCAAGAACCGGTCTAGTGGAATTCACGGCATTAACGGGTGAGTGGGTTTACTAACATCATACCCAGTTGGGATGATGAGCACAACTTAAAGTTAAAAACCACTTACTAGTTGTGAGTGGGTTTACTAACATCATACCCGATTAGGATGATGAGCACAACTTATAGATAAAAACCACTTACCGGTTGTGAGTGTAAATGTTATATCATACCTAGTAGGGGATGATAAGTACCTCGGTATAAAAACCCACTATTTAGTGGTATTTTAATCATCACCACTTAAAGAAAGTGATGTGAAAATTATGCGGAAAAACTACTTACCGGTTGTAAGTAGATCATACCCGGTTGATATGATGAGACTTCCTCGAAGGAAGTTTAAAACCCGTTCATCGGTTATGAACGGAGATGTCCTTATACCTATTGGTATAATAGACAGTGAAAACCTATTTTGTCGGAAGTGTTCTCCACTAACTGTGTGCCAATGCTTAAACTATTTGTGAGACCTTCTTGACGGGAGCTCGAATAGCTCTTACAGGCCGGGGGCCTCGGTTTTGGAACTTGAGGGCTAGAATGCCCAGATTTTTGAAAATCTCATACAGTGGGCCCAAGGCCAATTGGCACGAGCAGGAGCTCGTAAATGAACATGATATATGTGCCATGAAACTTAATAAGTGAATTGTTTGGCCATGGTACCAAGATAGGACCGACATGCTCAGTCAACTAGCGGCAGTGCGACATGACAGGTCGACGGACCAATCAAGACAAACAACTGCAAGTTCAGTTGAGAGTCGGGGCCGTTAGACTAGTGGCACCACAGATTACATGGCAATATGAGAAAACATTGTTTGTGCATGCACTATGAGTACGGGATCATCAAGACGCCCATGAGGGGTAGTGATGTGTCCTAAGGGCCCTGGACGACCCGGTGAGTATAAGGGCAGATCATCGTTCCAGGTGTCTGTGCGAAATTTGGAGTAGCACCAAGCGCATGAGACCGGGGTGGGGACGGGATGAGGTCTCTGTCCTCATACGGACATGAAGAAGTTATTTCGGGATTGTGGGTCAGATGTCACGTACATCCACTCATTCCTAGGGTAGAAGTGGTCGTACTTCTATCCGGGTGGCAGGAAAAGTCGCTCCGAAGCCACTAGCGAGTTAAGTAGTGATACTGACTTGCGAATGTGTGTAACCTTCATGATAAATTATGTGTGTTGGGTGATGACACACTGTGGTAAATAAGAAATGGTGGAAAACCCCGAATTTTTAAATGAAGGGATTTTTGAAAACAAATGAGTCTGGCACACTCCATATAAATGTTTTTCTTAAAAGTCAAAAGCTTTTAAAAACCCATTCACTGAGTAGTCATACTCACCCCCTCCCTTATATCCCTTTCAGGAAATCCCGAAAAGCCTCCCCTCAAAAACCGTCAACTAAGATGCCTGTAAGACAGGTATGTAAAGTTTTAAATTTCATTTAGTCTTGATTATGCTATTCCAGGAAAAAGGTGCAGGTTAAAGGACGCCTTACTCTTTACGGTTTACAATAAGGGAAAACCCTTTAATAAACCAGAAGAGTAGCGGGTTAATCACGGGGATCCAACCAAACCGAGTTGGGACGTGACATGTTTTACCTGAAGTCATGGTCCCTCCAATTCTCACTATGGTGAAGGTACCACCATAATGGTTATCGACAAGTACAGGTGGAGGGGCACAGGTCTCCGGTCAACGAAATTGGGCTAAGCGTGACATAGCTTCAACCAAAAAATAAGTTGGTAAAATTGTTGAACACACTAAGGTTCTCAATAATCTCATTTGACATTAACCAATCTAATTCACTAGGCAAACATATATAGTGTGCATTATACAAATTCAAATGAGGAAAAACTTATTTATACTCTAATACCACCCGCAACATGTTATAAGTAGAGTTCCAACAGGTTTTGGAATCAAGAATAAGCTTTATACCCGATTTAATATGCAATTAACAGATAGTTTCATCAAATTTCTTCCACTTCTTAGGGGTACCAGTGCTTTCGTGTATATTCTCAATGTTGTCTACAATTATATCCAACCCTACTTTCATAATCAAATTCAGAATATGTGCAAAGTAGTGCATATGCAGCATCTTTCCACACAACATCAATGAATTTAACGTCAATTTATCAGTTAAAAGTTGTATCATACTATAATTGGAAGAACAATTATCCAAAAAGATGGTAGACAGTTTGGAATCAATATTTAAATCAATAAGTGAAGTTGATAGCTTCTCACACGGAACTTCTCTTCTATATGGACACAATACATGAAAGAGTATATAACAAAATAAACAAATAATAAATTTCTTAATTCATAAATAATAAAGAAAATAAATAGAAATATATTGTTGTTTAAATTATTACCTCAATATAAAATATTTTAATCTCCAATCATTATCAATGTAATAGTTAGTTATTACCATTTAACCATTTTTATGCATTTATGACATCCACATGTCACTACTGATAGCAATGTAGTTAGTCGGCTTCTCAAAAATGTCATGGAATGCCTTCTTTTCAATTGTAAAGCTTCTAAACTCTTGATATTCTACTATGTTCAACGGGTGCCCACGTAAGATAAGCATTCATGCAAGTTCCTGACGATAGTCTTGTTGATCAAACTTCGGGTCACCAACAAGGTCTTTCTTCAATTGTAAACTTCCGTCAACAAACTTCATAAATTGTTGATGAATATCAACTATTGTCCTCCTTGAATATTTCCCCAAATATTTTCTCAAATAACTTGTACATTGTTTACTATCTCCAACCCTAAAAAACGTCGTTTTGGAATTGCCTGAAACGGTGTCGTTTTATTTTTTTATTTTTTAAGTGAAACGACTTCATTTAAGGCAATCTTGAAATGATAACGTTCCATTTAAGCTTATGAACTATAAAACAACGATATTTTATAGTTCGGAAGCAAAAAAAAGGGACTATATTTGAATCTACTTGGACCCACATCCGATGAACACAAAAGTTTTTTGGGTCCGAGTCCAACACCCATATCCAAATTTAAGCTCCAACTCGACTATACCTAAAATGATTTGGGTCGGATTGGGTCGGGTGCAAGTTCAGTGTCGAATCTCTTTGACAAACCTAGGTGTGATTTAGTGTGGGGTTGATTCCGGTTTGCATCATCATGTAAGTTCTCAATCAATAAATGATCTTGATGCGGTATCGCCTTGTGTGATTTTTCTCACTAAATAAAATTTGGTGGAAGATTGGTTGTAGAAGCTGTGATTATGATCTTTCAAGAGCCCAACCATTTATTGTGGGTGGCCTGGTAACCAGATTCTGTAGCTGCACGAAATAGTGAACTACCTAATGAATGAAGCAGTCAGTCCATCAACTGGAATTTTTGTTTTCTTTCTATTCGTATTATATACAAGGGTGTGGGGTTAAAGATGAATTTGAGGATAGTTAAGAATGAAATTTAAACATGATATCATCAAGTAATTGGCAGTTGCATGAAGCCCAAAATAGTTTTAGATAATATACAAAATAATATACAAAATAATAGAGATTACAGAAGAGAAGCCCAAAGGCCCAGAATGGCCACATGGGTCTAAAGGTAGTCTCGTCTATAGTTTTGAGCCTGATTTCTGGGTGAAAGTTCACACGATGATGATCCATGGAGCTAAAACTACACAGATCATAAGGTACGAAAGGAATCAATCATCTTTGAAAGGATACAGCAGGGGCTCGTGTTTCGAATACACTTGAGATGACCTTTGCCTAGCTACCTTTTTCAACATCTGCGTAACCCTAAAATTTTTAAACAACCTCTCAACATCATTTTCTGAAATGTCCATCAACATGCTTTAGGCTAATATGTTATATTTGATACAATGGTACATTCATACACACATATAGAGACTTCAAAATTGGGGGAAAATAATTTATGTAGTGGTAATTCTGAATAGATTTTTCATATATTTTATTTCCATTTCTTTATCTCATCTCATGGATGATATATATATATATATATATATTAATTAATGGGAGTGTGGGCAATTCAATTCCTTCTTTGGCAAATTGTGCTGACGAGTGGCCATCAATCGATTTTTTAAGATTCGATTCTGCTGTCTGCCTCTTAGATCCATAATGTTTTCATGGTTTTCAAAAGATTAATTAAATTGTATCCTGAAGAGGATGGAAGACAATATAATAAAGCAGCAATGATCTTCATCCACACATACACTTTTAATTGTTAAATTAAAGTGTCTTCATGTAAGATTAAATATTGTATTGCTTCGTTTTTTTCGCTGAATAATATATATAGGTTATTGGTGACAATTAAATCCAATCAAACGGAGACGAGAGTTGAAAATTTGATGGGACACATGAGGTTGAAAAAACCAAACCAAACCACGAGAATAAGACACGAGCATCACAAGAACCCACTCTAACGCTGTCAGATCATATAAGAAATCTATATCAATCACATATCAATTGTGTATTGATTAAACTCAACTCAGTATGTACAGAAACCTCCTCGAGACATCAGTTTCCATCTATCATAACTTTGCCAACCGATTAATCCCAACAACTAAGTTGATGCCAACACGAGAGCCAAAGAAATGGATGCGAACATGAAATCACCTCACTCATGAGCCAGCACTTCCTGTCTTATTCTTCTCCTTTCCCCATATCTTTCCCATAAGATAATAATAGCTTAATTCATATTAGATAGAATGAAAATTAATGATGACATTTTAAATCAAGTTTTTAAAATGTTTTTTTATATCTAACATTTATAAAAATAATAATAGTAGTAATAATTTAGTATCAAATATTTTTAATATTAAATATCTACAAAAATAATTTAAAATGTTTTTCATATCAAATATCTATAAAAAATAATAATTTAGTATTAAATATTTTTATGCTAATATATGATAAAATATACTAATTTAGTGTCCGAGTGTAAATTTATTTTTGATACTAAATATATTTATTTTATCAATTATTTTTACACAAACAGATTTTTAAAAAATTAATAAAAAAATGTCACTTTTTGTCTGAATTCATTGTATTATACCACTGTATATTTTTGTCAGTACATTCCTCCCTCACCCATCTTCGTAGACGAGGTCCACGTAGGGTTGGTTCATCCCCATAAAGGGCAGTCGCGTCCTTGTCACAATTTTACATGGTCTCTTAGGCCCATCTCCATTCACATGGATTAAATAAATAGCATTCCTCTTGCCTGGCCACGTACTCTGTTAACTTTACTCCCACACATATGCTCTATTATTATTCCCTTCAAAATTTTCTTTTCCACTTAAAACACCCATTTCATTAATTATACTTGTGAGGCTATTTGTGTGGAAAGATTGGCTTCAACTAATTTTCCTCAAAATAGAATACTCAAGCCATAGAAACTCTGTTCAAGATCTTGGATTAAATCGGTAAATGCACACATGTTAAAAGGGGAATGGACTATATTTTGGAGTTTTTTGTATTTTAATCATATATTTTTTTTAATTATATTTTTTTTAAATTGATACTTTTAATTAAATGCTTTAAAATTTTAAAATTTTAAATTTTATATATTTGATAAAATAATATTTTCAATCTTATGAAATCCTAATGAATTAGAATGAGAATTTTTTTCATATAATTATTTAAATTTAATTAAAAATGAAAATTAATTAAAGATATTTTTAATTATATAAGAATAAAAATTTTAAATTTAAATTTAAATATATGTAACTGAAAAAATTAAAAATAAATATTATTTAAAAACTTAAAAATATAAGCTAAATTAAATTTTTATTAAATACAAAAATAGAGAGAGACTTTGATGAAGATAGAAAGAAGAGTGATGAATAGTGATGCAGAGAAAAAGGATAGGGATAGGTCCTTTTTTTCCCTTTAAATACTTTATTTTGCATCGGGAAACAGCTCCCGCGCTGTTTACGCGCGTCTCATTTTCCACTCCCAACTCCTGCACTAAACTCAGACCAGACCGGAAAGTGACTGACTAGACTGAGACTCACACCGGATTCCCCGGTGCTCTCTCTCTCTCAAGTCGCTCAAGTCTCAGAACTGAAAACAGACGACGTTTTCAATTCAATCCCTTTGACACAGCATTCCACTGTTTACATCCAGTAATTATTAATAAGACTATCACTTCACTCTTGACTCCCTTGACTCCCACTTTTTTTTTTCCAAGTGTGCTTTATTCTTAATCATTCTTAAACTGTTCATTGATTCAAAATAAACTATGACATGATGATTAAATTGCATCTCTCGTAAGTTGAACTAAATCCAAGCGGGTGATGAAGACCACAATGTTTAGCAAAGGACAACGCCTCAGAGCACCACAATGGAGCTCCGGCCTCCAAGGAACCGTTGCAGGAAGAAGAAAAATAAGATCTTCCTAGCATTAGAAGGATATCATCTCATCTAAGGATCACTGCCGTTTAAATCTCAGTAAATGGTTAGTGTTTTAATGTCTGTGGCCTGCCTGCCACTGTTACCTGGGATCAATCTGTCTTTCATTCGCCCTGCTTCCCACGTCTAGTCTCTTCCCTTTGCTCATCGTCTTTCCTTCATATAATATATATATATATATTTACACACATATCTATGTGCATTCATCTCTTCTTTGACCGGAATGATGTTATGGGTCCATTTCTTACCATATACCTAACCCTAATATAAAGATACAAACCCTAGTTTATTACCTTTTCCCCTCTACTTTTACACGATAGGATAGATACAAAAAAAACATTTTTATCTCAAAATGATTTCCATACTGTGGAGAAATAATTTGGCGTCAATCATTATAGGAATTTTATATGTTAAAGTGATGGATAAACCTTCGACATTTGTGAAAATCGGATTTTCTTAAATTGACATTGATAGTCTCTCTTCAGCAGACATCGAGAAAATGTAGAGATCAACCAAGGTTTAGGCTTTACACGGTCCGGGAAATCTCACTGGGACAACCCACTGTTTTGTTCAAAGATATTAAAGGAGACGTTACGTCCATTCTTTGCACATTGTAATTCTATTTTTGGGTATTAGTCCCTCGTTAATAGTAGAAATATATATATATATATATATATTATCTAGAAAAAAATTATCGAATTATCCAGTTAAAATTTTAATTTGACAATTTATGGTCCAATACTATATCATTTTTTTTTGTTCAAAGACAATACTATGGCATTGATTGTGTAACATATGAATAAAGGAGCCGTTTTGATAACTTCTATAGTAAGGAGGTATGGATTCCTACTTGAAAAATGTGGAAGGGCAGGTTCATGCATTTGGAAATGGGTATGAATCACCCTACAATCTTATATTATAGCTCATCTTCTTAAAATTACTCCTCCCCTAGTTCAAATCTTCATTCCCTGTTAAGGTGAATTTTTGTTCTACTAGTGATATTTGTCCATTGTGATTATTGTTTCTCATTCGATTAGATAAGAAAAATTTATAACTGACTGGTAATTAAATATTATTTAGTAGACAATAAATTATATTAAAATCATAATACATCACATAGACCTAAGCGAAATTACCAAAATATAATAAGAAATAAGTGCGTACAAATCAAGAGAAACAAACCATAATATGCATTACTAAAAAATTATCAGAAATGAGTTAGCAAATGTAGACAAGTGAGTATTATCAAGAAAAATGAGCTTAAATACTATTAGATTTTCCTCATATTCCATTTATATATTATTAAATTATATTTGTATTATTTTAATATATTTTATCTATATATGTAAATATTTTATTAAATCTATATAAATCCATAAAATTGTATAAATATAAAATAAAGTATTATAACAATATTTATAAATTATCTATCTATCCTTATTTTCTTTTTTATCACTTTTATAAATTTGGAAGTTAATAACCAACCAAGGTAAGTATTAAAATGTTTGATAAATCTCACATTTATAATATTATAGAATAATGAGTTTAACGTGGCAACAATATTTTTTTCCTATGATTAAGATTGTGGTCACTAGATCACAAAATACCCGTTATTCTCCCTTAGAGATTTATGGTGTGAGATCTATAAATTTCACACCTCAACGCATGCACTCGGTCTAGACTCCATATTAGAATACACTTCATGTTGATAGGAATGATTAAGCTATAAATTATCTTAAATTGGTATCAATTGAATGTGATGATCGTGTAGATTATTTTCAAAAAAATATATTTTTTTCAATTTATTTATGATGAATGCTACTTGTTAGTTTAATGTTTACCTCCACAAAATTGAAATTGAACTAGTAAAGGATATGCACATCACATATAATTTCAATGTACTATTCCTAAACATGATATATATAATTTAATATATTAATATATGTTATCATTGATGGTTTGGTTCAATAAAAGAGACAACTATGCATTGGGTCTTTGCCAATGCATTCAATGAGATATTTTTGTGTGAATTCCACTTCTAGAGATCTATAAGATATTTTGTCGATATATTTGTGAATTCAAGGGATATAATTAATTTCTTATTTTTATGATGGACGATCTTGAAAATTGCTAAATTAGTGGTATTTATTTATAACTTTAGGCATGCTTGAATGAAATCGATTTAACCCTTCCAAAGTAATAGTCTGGTGGGGGAGCAGATATGATAACTTAATAAAAATATAAATGAACATTGTGTAATTTAAATATTTTGTTGAGTAATTACCTATTACTATAAATTATATTATATACCATAAAATAAAATATCATGTCTAATAAAAAATATATAATTACACTATAATTCTGTTCTATATGATAAACTATATATTTCACAATTTTATAATATAATTTATTAATACAATAAAAATAAATTATTATTATTTTTCCAACCAAATAATTATTAATTGTATAATAACATTTATATACAAATATTGTATAAGGGTAACAATAAAAGTAATATATATAATAAATTATATTATATATGTAAAATATATGTTTTTATATTTTATTGGTATAATATCGTGATATTATATAACATAAATAACTAATTATTATAATAAATAAATAAAATAAAATTTTATAATATATATTATATAATAATAACAAAAATAATATATTTTATGTGTTAAAAGTGATAGATAAGCCCAAATATTTGTGAAAATCGGATTTTCATAAATAAATTATGATTCATCATCTACCGCCTACATAGAGAAAATGCGTCGTAGTTGATTGGCTTGCAATTAAGGAGATCAACCAAGGTTTGGGCTTACAATATCGGGAGAGATCTCTATGGGACAGCGCACTATTTTGTTCAAATGTATTAAAGGAGTCGTTACATCCTGTCTTTTCACTTTATAGTTCTCTTTTTGGGGTTTTTATTAATCATAGAAAAGTAATCGTTTTTATTGTCCAGAAAAAAATGGATGGTTATTTGATTGTGTATACTTGATGATAATTAAAATTATATATACTACTTTAACTAATACTATAAAGTATTTGTTAATCCTTCCATCAAAACAATTCCTCTCTATTATATACATCAAACAAAAGAAAACACTTTTTTTTACCATTTGGATACATACTATTTATCGAATTAATATATTAATTTATTAATAAATTCTTTAAATTTATTATTACCATTATAATATTTCTTAAGATCTTCTTGATCTCTTTTATATGGGAAGAAGAGCACAATTGAGTAAATGTCTTACCAATTATTTAATTTTGATGTTGGTTGAAAGAGGCAAAATATTTTTTGGCCAAAAAAGATCGTATATTTGTGATATTCTATATGTTCATAATATTATAATCTAATTAAGATTAGTGTGCAGAAACCATTAAGTGTATATCTGATCTCTATAATGAAGAAAATAAAATTTAATAAACTACATTATTTTTGTATTGTGAATTGCAAACAAATCTCTTTCATTATAAATTAGGAGCAATTGTCACCTTTGTAGCGAATAAAGCAACCTACAAACCAATAAAAAAGAATAATACAGGTACGATTAATATCTTTATTTCTTGCTACTATTTTTCATTATTCTCTTTCTATAGGAATTCTCTTTATTTTTTAAAATTTTTATAACTGTATTCTCATTATATAAAAAAATATAAAATATATTATATAAAATAAGAATAACAAATGCACTCTTAAAGATTTTTCTAACTTAATAAAACTTTTGGTTTTGATTTTGAGTTTAACACTACAATAAATTATATGCCCATCATATTTATATAAAATTTATTAATTATAAATATTATAAAATTTTTAATTTTATAAATTCATAATATTCTCACACCATCACTCACATTTAGTATTTATACTCTTGTTATATTTAATTTTAAATTTGATCTGAACAACTTTTTATAAGTAATGTATTATTTTTCTAGTATTAGACTAGTGGGAATAATAATCTCGATTTTAGTATTTTTTACTCTATACTTAGGTAAATTTAGAGCCAAGTTTATATTATCGGATATATTACGAGTGTGAGCCCACTAATTTCGATACCATAAATTATTATTAATGAATGATAGGTAATATCTATATACAGTAAAAAATAACAACTTTAAATTAGTATAATATTTATAAACTTATAAATTAATAATAATTCTATATTTTATTAAATTAAAACATATATTTTCAACAAAAACTAATACTCAGCTCTTCCATTTTTTTGTTTGAAATCTAAGTTTTTGCGAATTCATTTACCCTATTTCTTGAGAGTGATTATTCTCCTCGCATTCACTAATCTCAACTATTTAAATGATTGCTGCACTTTGCATGCATCTCCTATAGTCCTGTAAAATGAACTTTTTGTGATGGCTGGCCGAGTTAGAGATTATTAAACTTCATTATTTAGTCAAATTATTAAGAAAAAACTTCACTATCCTGAATGAATATTTTAAGTTTAAATTTGTTGAAATTATTAATAGACAATATTAGTCGAATTATTATTTTTCTTGTTCCAGATATTGGAATATGAAATTCTACGTATTTCTTTGGAAAAGATTATGGATTTATCTCGACCATTCATAATGCTAGACTTAGTATCGGACTCATTTCTTAGGGTTGATGAATTTTTTTATGAATTTTCTAGAACTCAAAAGATGAGGGAACCCTAATTAATTCAGATTCAATATATTAAATGCACATCAAGAAAAAAAAACTCCACAACATTAATTTTATTTATATGAAAAACTTAAGCCAATCGCATAATTCAAGAGATGATACTTTTATTAATTTTAAGTCATGTTAATTACTACTATAATTTATTATTGGTATTACAACTTATCTTCCTTTTTTACTCCCTTTTCTTAGAAAATTTCAAATTTTACATGAAATATTAATATTTATCAATTTTTTATTAGATGGTTAGTAAACCACATCAAATTCTTTATTTATGAATAATATGCTCCATAAATATTATTTTTATATAATATATTAATTTAAATGTACATTGACCAACCATTAGAAAGTCCGCTTAACTGTGCTAATCTGTTCGCTTTTTTAATGGGTAAACATCTCTTCATGTGAGCTTCTCTTATTTTTTCAATGTTAGGTTTCCTTTTAGCCATAAAAGAAGAATTATGGATTTGAAAAAAGACCACCGAAAAGACCTTATTTTATTTGAAGAAAGGAGAGTATTTTTACGAATTTAATGATGTCGCTTTTGGCTTCATGGTCGTGTGTTTTTCCCTCAAATGTACACTTTCGGTCAAATTGGCCCTTTATTATAATTAATCCGAATCCATAAACTATTCATAAGAAGCAAATATTTGAAAAATCACTGTGGTTTCGGGGCATCAACAGTCAAAAATGTTTTATAAAGATCTAACCAACCATTTATTATTGAAAATGGTGGAAAGTTGACGACTTCTTGTCTTGCCCTTCTTTGAAGCATGTGACACAGACATGAACAGCCCATTCTTCATCGCAATGATGAAGCAGACGATGATGATGTAATGGGTGATGAGAGGGCACCAATAATACACACCCAAGTATTAATTTTAAATCGTTGGGAGGAAATTAATAAAGAAAAAAAAGATTTATCAGCTAGAGTTTTGGCATGATATTCATTCTAAGCTTAGTAAAAAGGACATGAAAAAGATTACACAAAAGTTTATATAGCCTTAGAGATATTATTTACCACCCTTTTACTCAACGATTCTGGATGGATAACCTGGTTGATGTGGATAAGGATTATTGAGAGGAAAGGTCTGGACAATGATGCAAGCTTACGATTGCGTATAAATTTGATACGACTAAGGGTAGATTTCGATTAGACATGTAATGATCTTGTACGTATGCCCTAAAATAGAATCTCACGAGTTTGTGTTTTATAGAAATATATTGCAAACATGGTTTGGGAGATTTGGGATTTCTCTGAACGTTGTTAGTTTTAGATCATCAGCCTTCATGAATTTTAGAAAGAGATTACTGTGATGTAATTATCGTATATTCCATAAGTTGAACCTTTAATAATATGTGAAGAGAAATAACATATTCTAATTCAATCTTCAAAACTACTACAATAAGGAAATAGTAGTAGCAATAACTTACTTTTACACTTTTATCTAATTCCTTATTTTTTGTTATAAAATATAATACACTTTTATCCAATGCCTTATTTTTTGTTTTTTTATTATAAAATATAATATAAGGTACTGCTTATTGATAAATTTTAGTAAATATATTTAATTAAAAATTATTATTTATAAATAATATAATATTTTTAAACTTATAAATCTATAACAATTATTTATTTTATTTAATATTATATAATATTCTTAATTACATTTACGTGTAAAATAATACACTTTTTATATTAAAACTTTAAATTAGCATTCAATAATTATATAAAAAATTAGTATTATTTTTCCCATATCGAATCAATTAAAACAAAATATTTCAACTGAATATTTTTTATTAATAATTGAGTATATCATGAATGGAGTTTCAGTATAAATTCAAGTATTATAATACTAATATTAATATAATGATAGAAAGTATTATTTATATATAAAATATAGAAAATATATCTAATTAAAAGTTATTAATTGTATTAGTAAAATTATTGTACAAAAAAATTATATATAATAAAATATTTTCAATATTATAATTTTATCACATTTTTCTATTTTATCTAATATATTATTATATCATTAACAAATTAAATAAAAATATTCCAACCATTCAAGTTTATAATAAGTGAGGAAAACTTTCTTGATTTATATCGGTTTATTCAAATTAAAATATTATTAAATAAAAGATACATCAGATCAATTCAATAATATATATGACACTGAAATGCTACATGTAATTCACAGTTGTTGAATTGACCATTTGTTAGGACACATCAAATCCAATTCAGAGTCCCTGTGATTTACCACAGCATAAAGTAGATTCCAAAGAAGAAGAAAAAAAGCACCAGGACCCTCGAAACAACCATGGTGGCATGAACGATTCTCCAGACTTCTTTCATCACTCGTAGCGTACAAGTTCCATACAAAAGTATGTATTGCTTTCATTCTTTCATGATATAACGCATATTTTGGACTTATTGGGGAGGCTAATTCCCATATATTGCCACTCACTATTCATGACATCCAAGTGCTCCCAAAACCCTAAATTGAGATTAATTATATAATTCATACATAAACTATATAAAACTATTTTAAATTGATATATATATATATTATCGATTATTGGTATAAAATTTTGTTAAAATATACAAACATACTACACATGTTTTAAAATTATATCCGGCCAATACACTTTTTTTTATCTGGAAACGAATAATTAGATAATTAGCACATAAATCATTTTAAATATACCAAATTAATATAAATTCTAGTTTTTCTATTAAATATTATCTATTAGTACAAAAATTATTTTCTCGTATATACTATAATTTTAAAGATTTTTTACACTAATATATAGTAAAAATAACAATGTATACCAATTTAAGACATTTAAAGCAATTAATATGCTAACTATATAATGAAATTTATCTCAAATAACAATTTGTACCAATAAGATATAATTTTAAGAATATTTGTGAATATATATATATATACACATGGGTATGTATGTATTGAATGATATGTGGATACTATTGTTGAACCAATAATGACTGGGCTCCTCCACTAACGCTTTAGAGCGCGGGACTTGCGGGCGACTCTCTCTCTATTTCTTTTGTGGGTGAGGTGAGCTGAGAGACAGAGAGAGACAGTCTGGTTGGTCTGTCTGTCGTCTGACTCTGATCGATGACGGACCTTATTGCGAGCAGGGTGGGGGTCTCCTCTGCACCTCTACTGTTGGTGCAAGGTGGGTGGGCGTCGTGATTGATTCTCTCTAGCAGAGATTCATATGATATGCAGATGGGCCTTCTCTATCATCTCTCTTCGAGCTCTAAGCAAGACTGACCTTATTTTTTTGAAGTTACAATCATGGCTTCATTCACATGATGTAACACAACCTAAACTGATATTTCTCCCCAGCAGCCCTCAAATGTTAGCCATCTCTCCCTCCCCAACTTTTTCCTCACGATACATCACATTGCCATTATCATCACAATAATCACCGTCCATTCACAGAACTGAACTGGAGCTCTTTTATATATATATATATGTATCATAACAACTTTTGGTATCGGTCTGTTACGGCCATTAGTAACGCTGTTACGGCTGCAACATGCAAAATTTTCAATCTCCCCCACATTGTCGGCAGTAACAGTATCGACCTAACAGCTTTTACGCCCCGACACACCGTTTTTTAATCTGCGGGCAGATTACCCATAAAACACCTGTTGTACTATACGGAGTTATAGCTTTACAGTGAGGGAGCTGAATCAGTGTAGTAATATCCAAGTACCGTGAATCTGTGAGCGTTTTATAAACACACGTGATGTTCGCTGCAACAAGTCATCACCAACAGTAGAATTAACCGTCTCAGAAATCTGTGATCTAAATTGGCCCCAAAAAGCGAGATTTGTGATCTAACAGCTTCTGCTTTGTCACTGTTTCCCGTTGAATTTTCATTTCGTACTGTCACTGCCTACGGATTCTCCCTCGGCACCTAATTAAGGGAATTCTAGCAGGGACTTCTTTACTCCACTTATATGCATTATTGTAATGAACCTATAGTTATTGACCATTAGTCGTTAAATAGGTTATCATAAAAACAAGTTGCGGAATTAGCCTTTCGGGTGTATTAGTATTATCTTGAGTAGTGCTGAGCACATTTTGTAATATGTTGGCACGTGGCCCCTACTTGGTTTTATTTTAGGCGGGATAGCTAGACCGTGGGAAACGTAAAAACCATGCCTTCAAACACACGCCATTTAAAAAAAAAACCGACTGCCGGTAAAAATCGGCCTAAAAGGGTCCTCCATAGTTCGGCCATTTGAACAAGAAGAAAACAAAAGATGGAACCTCGAATTCGGTAAACATGACGATTAAATTAAACATCGTGAATAACTTCGATCGTATGCATTCGCTTTGAAGCCACCCAAGAGAAGTCTCCACTTGGGCAACATACCGTTGAATTGTGGAAAAAAAAAGGGACACAATAAAATTGTATCAACTTTAGATCCATTCTCAAAATTTGCTATCTTCAACCGACATAAAAATACTTGAACTTCGACTATAATAGTACTTTTGGCCCATAGTTTATGCGTTGATATAAAAGACCAACTTTGATTTATGTAGGGATTTGAATTACTAACCCTAGGAAGAATAGAAATTATAAAATCTGAAAGTGAATCTAAAATATTGAAATATTTTTTTCTATTCCAAAATTTGCTAATATGTGATTCTAAAAAATAAAACTTTCTAATTTAATTCAATTAAAAATAATAGAGTAATGATAAAAATAACGTGTATTATTATTTTAATATTAAATAATAGATTTATACCATATAAAAATTTATATATGATTAAATAAAAATTTAAATTAATATATACAATAAGTTGAAATTTCAATAACAAAATCTAGCATTATATTAGAAAAATCTAGTGGTGAGAATGTTAATTTCTTTTAATAACCTGAATTAAACAGCGACTCTTGGCCCATTTTTTTGCACTAGCAAATTACTACTACATGCCAGATCAAATTTTTTATCAAATTGCCCTTCCAAAATACATGATTGAACTCATAACTCCTATACCAGTATTATTATAAAATTAATTGAGTTATCTTTTACTCAATAAATAAAAAATTTTATCTAAATTTGAGAAAATCGTTATTGAACACACTTAAAATCATCGAGTGATTGACCTCCAAATTCTTCCTCTCCGGTCAATTAAATGAGGTGATTCTTGTCTCAAAATACTATTAATGGATTACTCTAAAGTTCTTTAGTTGTGACATGACTTGAAAGTAGCCAGAAACTATAACATTAGGGCCATTTTTCTGACTATGTTTCTGAAACTAAAAAACTACATGTTACCGCAGCCCTTTTGGGGCCAAATTCGGTCACCTGTAGCCACCACTTTAGTCGACATTGATGCCAAAATAACCATCGCCCTCTCTACTTATAATAAGTTATGGCCAACCTCCATCAAGGCAACTTTTAGCCACTATGAGTCAATTTTTGATGATGGGTCTATTTTGTAACTTCCAACTTCAAACGATTGAGGCCAAAATTTGGCCAACTTCGATGACTACCTAACAGAACACTACAACAAAATAAGTCGCTTGGTCATTGTCTTCATTTAGCATACCATCAGGCCACTAGTTGTACCTTCTTCGGTGAGAATTTCTAACTACAACTCCTATAACTCTCCTTAATTCACTTTTGGAAAATGACTAAATTCGGTCAAATTCACCCGAGGTAAGGATCCCTAATTCCTCCCTTGAACCCTTAGAAGATAAATGTTAGTATTTAGGAGAGATTTATGAAAATTGAAGTTTTTTTGAGTGATTTCTCAAGTCTAGGGACAAAATAGCCTTCATTCTTCACGTATGAACAAAATGCCAAAACTTTTCAATTATTTACATTTAGGCCCCTAAAGTTCATTTTCCTTAACTTTAGGTTCCTAATGTAAAATTTCCCCAAATTGAGTCCCGAAACTTCTAAAATTCATTTTGGGTCCTCAATTTATTCAAAATCACCTAAGGGGTTCAAGTTTCCCAAATTTCCAATTTGGTCCCCAACTTTTCAAAAATTACCATTTTGCTCTACTTTAGAAAAATGGCAATTTGACCCCAATAAATACCAAAAATCGACCAATTGGTCCTCCAACATCATTTTCATGGCCAATTGGCCCTCAATTTTGGGAAATTGCACTTTGGTTCCTCAATTTTATGAAATCCCCAATTCTCTCAAGTTTTTCCCCAATTTCCCCCTTTTAAACTGTCAGAATTTGATTTCATTAAATAGACCATTCAATCGGGTTTAATTGATCCAATTGAAAGAATGGATCAGTTCATACACTTCCACATGATTCAAGGGAGCTTTGAATCGCGTCATTTAGGTTTGAATTGAGCTCAAACAGAGCTTCGTCGAAAAACTCAATTTAGAGAGAGAAAGCTTACCTTCGGGGGTGCGGCGGTCCGAGCTTTCGATCGTGGCATGTAGCTCTCATCCTGATGTTCCTTCTACAATCAAGAACTACATCAATTCATGTCAAATTGAGGGAGAATTTGGTTAGTGAAGTTTCATTGGTTCTCTCTCTAACATTGATCGGAAATTACAAAGAGTAGCCAAATTGGCTTACCTTTTCGCTCTAATTCGGTCGTATAAGGACCGTGGAAGTGTTGAGAGAGCTTGGTTTGGCCGAAAGAGGACTAAATTTGACCGATTTCAGCTCAGCTGAAATAAGGCAACTATGGTCTGCCGGAGATACTTCACTGTTTGATTATGCCGACGCTTGTTCGGCAATCCTCATATCGAATGGAGGTTGCTATCAAATAGCTAAATTTCCTCGAAGTCTAAAGAGCCTGACCTCGCCTTCTGAGGTTGAGAAAAATGCCCAAATCAAAGCTCTGGTTCACGTTTCACTAGAAAATGGAGCAGTAGAGAGAGATGAGTTTTTAGGTGTGAGGAGGATAAATGGGCATGAACTCTTTATATAGTTGTAAAAATTATTTTTTTAAATGGGAAAGATTTATTACTACATTATGGGAAGATGATGAGTATTTATGGGTATTAATTTAAATAATTGAATGTAGGTATTAATTTATGGGTATTTATTTAATAATGGTATTAATTCCTCAAAATCCCTTTCTGTAAATTAATTTTATACAGGTATATATATATATATATATATATTCCCTTATATGTAAACATCTATTCAACATTTATATTTATATATATATATATAATTAACAATTATGTATATAATATTTAATTTTCGCTTAAATTCAACGAGAAAAGTTTTCTACCGAAATTTCGGGTTACTAAAAATACGGTGTAATAGGATAAGTCCCGATATTTATAAAAAAATGGCATAGTACCCATTGTTTATGAAATGGACTAAGTTTCTAGGGATTTATGAGAAATAGGCTAAGACCTATGCCAATTAATAGATTTAAGACTTAAATATGAAAATGGGTGTGAGTTTATGTGACTTTAAGAAATAATGGGACATGTGCCACACTAATTGTTAAGATGGGTAGTCACTCGACACAATATGGCACATTGTTGTGTGTTTGTTTTTCTTGAGAAAGGAGATTGGGCATGGAGGCCTTATGGTATTATTGTGCATGCTTGTAGAAGGATTTGTCCAAAAAACAAACCAATTTTTAAATCTTTATTTGTGTACTACATGGTATCATTTGCGCAAAATTTGCATTGTGGATAGAAATAGGGGAGGGGTGAGGTTTATTATTAAAACATGGATAGTAATAAGGAGGAGTTGTTAGCTACAAATGTGGATAGTAGGTAAGGATTGTATTTATGATTTGTTGTTGAAATTCGTTCTTAACATGTGGATATTAATAAGGGGAGTTGGTAGCAACAACTATGGATAATAATGAGAAGAAATAATTTATATGCCTGGATCGTAATAAGGGTTGTACTTGTAATTTGGGATGTATTGAAATTTACTGATTAAATTATTTATATAATGGATAGTGTAACACAACTATTTTAGAAAACCCAATCTAATTGAATCGGATAGTGAACCGGAGTCGAAGAGGGAAACGATGAACCAAACTCGATTTGAAACATCAAACATGAATTTGTGTTGGTTTGAAAATGAGATTTGGACAATTGATGAAGTGTGGTGAATTATCCCCAAATGACCTCTTTGATTAAAAGTTAGAGATCAAGAATGATCCATTAAGCACCATTTCGTATGAAGATCGAATCAACTTAAATATAAAAACTCAAAAACTTTACAAGGAGTTTCATAAATCGGAAAATGGAAATTATTGAGTCAAAATAGTATTAAATTAGATAAAGAATTTATAGAAAAATGAATTGGGCTAAGAACTGTTCGAATTGGTGATGATCCGACTAAAAAATAACAAAAATTGGTCGAACCGACCGATAGATTTACTAGAAATCGGTTGGGAACATTAACGAAATAGCCTAACCAACAGACATACCGAGATACATGCCTCATGCATAGACACACATAAGAGCCATGCATCGTATGGGCACTGTCTCCTCTGCTCGATTGAGGACCCGAAACCTGAGAATCTAACTTGATTCACTCTATTGTAATTACAAAACCTACCATGAAATAAATTAATTCTTGTAGGGATGTGTGGGCTATGATTTGATGAAAGGAAGCTATGGTTGGATAGCTAATTAAGTATATAACATGATCATATAAGGCATGCCCCACTCTTTACAGGCTTCCCAAAATTCTCTCTAAAAGTGAGATACATCTGTTTTTTGGAAACTCAATTTGCAGAAGCCATAACTTCTTTTTTCTGACCACCAAATTGATTGATTCATGTTCCATTGGAATCTTGCTTGAGTAAATTTTTTTCCTACCTCTAACACCAATGTTGTCACACCCTGACCCGATTTGGTCGATGTCCTATGAACAACTCGCCACTCTCCCAAACCTCGAAGAGGGGCTGCTCTAGGAGATCGAAGAGAGTCAGGCGTAGTTCCTGTCATGTTTTCCTTGGACAACATTAAACAAAATTGAAATTTTAAATCTTTATACCTAGGATGGGGCCTAGGGAGGATGAGGCTGGTGTAGTCATGTTTCTTCTTGAAAATGTTTAGAGGGAGGGGGTGAGTTCGACAATTGAGTGAGTGGGGAAAAAATCTTTTAGGAAACGTTCGATTCAGCATTTTCAAATGTTTCATTTTTTAACAATAGTTTTGTAAACCCCGTCCTTTAAAGATAAGAAATCTAGGAAAAGAACCTGTCAATTCCAAAGAGAAAATTGAGTCGGTTAACGAACCCAAACTGATAAAAAAAGGGCAAAGTGGGAAATTTAAAAATCCCAAATGACTCAAAGAGTCAAAAAAATCATGGAAAGGAACCATGGAGCAAATTGGAAGAGGAAACTAGACCGGTTCAGGGTGAACTGGACATGAACTGGATTGAACCGGTTTGAACCATACTTGAACCAATTTCTAAATTCATTTTTCTTGGTGGCTTGAAATGTTCAAATTGGTGAATTGAAGCCACCATTAGATAGAAAATGAATTTAGAAAATTTTAATTTTGAGAAAACCGGTTGAATCGGTCCTGAATCAGTCAATTTTCACCATTAAACCCGGTCGGACTGGTCCAATTCAGTTCGAAACAATGTCATCTTCTTCCTTAGGATGATAGAATTGTTTATTAATGCAGAGAACTTCCTTCTCCGATGAAGGTGTAACCACTCCGATCAGGCAGTTTTCAGTGAGGATAAGCTTGATAAAAATGGAAAGTGGTCGGGTAGAGGGTCTCTATGCTCCCTATATTAAGAGCTTCTCTCCATTCATCCTTCATACACCTCAAATCACCATTCTCTCTCATTTGCTCCACTTTTCGGTGAATCTCGAATCAAAGCTCTGACTTGGGCATTTTTCTCAACCTTAGAAGGCAAGGTTGGGTCCTATAGACTTTGGGGGAAGTCAACTATCTGATAGCAACCTCCTTTCGAACCGAGGACTACCAGAGAAGCGTCGGTGGAATAAAAAAGTTAAGCAGCTCCGACAGACCGAAGCTACCCCGCTTTGGTTGAGCTGAATTCAGCCAAATTCAGCCCTCCTTCGGCCAAACCAAGCCTCCTTGACACCCCTATGACCCTTACACGGTCTCCAGAGCTGAAAGGTAAGCCAATTCGGTCCTCCTTCGTTGTTACAAATTGATGTTAGAGAGAGAAAGTGCCAAATTTCACTAACCAAATTCACCCTTAGGACGAGAGTTACCTCCCTAGATCGACAACTCAGACCGCCGCACCTCCGTCGTTCAGCTGTCGAAGCTTTCTTTCTCTACTAACAATTTTCCAGTTAAGCTCCGTTTGAGCTCGTTTCAGACCCAAATCATGCAATTCAAAGCTAAATTGAATTGTATGGAAGTGTAGAAACTGATCCATATCATCAATTGGAGCACCCCGATTGAATGGCCAATTTGAAAAAAATCAAATTCAGTCAGTTTGAAGGGGAGAAATTGGGGAATTCAAAAAATTGAGGGACCTTAATGCAATTTCTCAAAATTGAAGGCCAATTGATAATGAGAAAGTTGTTGAGGGACCAATTGGTCAATTTTCGAAATATTTGGGGTCAAATTTCTATTTTTGGAAAGTAGGGGCAAAATTGTAATTTTTGAAAAGTTGAGGACTAAATTAAAGATTTGGAAAACTTGAGCCCCTTACACATTTTTGAGTAAATTGAGGAGCCAAAGGAAATTTTGGAAGTCTTGGAAATCAATTTGGGGAAAAGTTAGCATTAGGGACCTAAAGTTAAAGAAAATGAACTTTAGGAAACTAAGTGCAATAAACTAACAATTTTGAGTCTAGTCGCTCATACGTGAGAATACAATGGCTGTCATGCTAAACCTTAATTGATAAGGATGCCCAAATGATGTAGGGACATGAGAGGCCAGAACGTCAGCAAGGAAAAGTTAGCATGGACTTGGAAAACCAACTCGGGATGAATACATCATGGTTATCGGGTGAATGGGCTAATTTACACATCATATCGGTTGGGATGATGAGCACTATCTTTAATGGATAAAAACTACTTACTAGTTGTAAGTAGAGATAATCATACCAGATTGGTATGATGAGTTTCCTTGAGGAAAGGAGAAACCTGCCTACTGGTTATAAGTGGAGATATCATTACATCCGATTTTTGTGATGAATTGAAAATAAATTTTTTTCAGAAGTGTTCTCCCCTAACTATGTGCCAATGCTTAAAATATTTAGGAGACCTTCTTGACGGGAGCTAGAACAACTTATATTGGCCAGAGGCCTTAGTTTTTGAACTCATGGGGCTAAATGCTCGGTTTTGGAAAAACATGTGCAATGGGCCCAAGGCAAGTGGGCATGAGTAGGAGCTCGTAAAAAAACTTGATTAAGAAGATCCATGAAAATTTCTAATGAAATTGGTATGGTACCAAGTTAGGACCGACAGTGTTTGATGGACTGGTGACAGTGCGTCAGGGCCAGGTTGACGGACCGGCCTAGACAAATAGTTGCAGGTTGGGTTGAACGTTGGGGCCGTTGGACCGTTAGCAGCAAAGATAATGACTATATGTGAAAAAATCTTGTTTGTGCATGCACTTGTGGAACGGGACAATTAAGACGCCCTAGGAGGTAGTGATGGGTCCTAAGGGCTACTGGACGACATGGTGGAGATAAGGGTAGTTCGTCGTGCCAGTCAGTCTTGAAGCTCGGAGTAGCTTCTTGCGCTTGAGACTGGGGTGGGTTAGGATGAGGTCTCTATCCTCATACGGACACAGAATGGTATTTGGGTCTAAGGGTCAGATGTCGAGAACATTCACTCGGACTTAGGGTAGAAGTGGATAGTAAAGATGCTCCCATCCACAAGTGGGTGCAGTGGATGGGCTGCACCGGCGAATGTGTGTAACCTTCCTGATGAATGACGTGTGTTTGTTGGCTAAAACGCCTCCCAATGCAAGGGGGTGGGCTAAGAGAGCTAAACACACCTAATATGGAAATGGAAAAATGTTTTTAAAATTGAAATTGAGGAAAAATCCTTTTTAAATAAAATAATAACCTTGGATGGTTTGGATAAAACTATTTTGAAAACTCACTCCCAACACCCGCTCACTGAGTTGTAGAACTCACCCTCCCTTTTTACCCCTTTTCAGAAGTAAGGATAGAATGAAAGAGAGTGTGGAGATGCACCCTCCGTCAGATATGCTTAAAGTTTCTTTTAAGCTTACATTAGATTGATTTATGTTATTCCAGGGAACAAGGTTTGAATTTACGTCTGACTCTTCTTGAATAAAAGAAGGGGGAAACCCTTCTTAAACCAAGGGATTAGTGGGTTGATCACGGGGATCCGACTAAACCGGGTCGGGGCATGACAACTTGAGTGGTATTAGAGCCATGTTCCCTTGAAAGCATTATCAATACTATGCCCTGACACTAATGAAAACTTAATTACCATGTAGGGAGAAAAGTCCCTAGGAAGTTCGCCGTGCAAACCAAACCCATGCACAAAATCATGTAAAAGGCTCCTACCTTCTATAAGATAGACGTTCAATGGTTCGTAGAAGTCGAGAAGAGAGTGCCAAAAGACATCCTCTCCTAAGGAAGGAAGAATCTATACCTCCTTCATGGAGCACGACACCCCTTCTACCCACCACCGCCAAAAAGGACCCCTACTCGGAGAGAAGTCTAGGACAACTACTAGGATTCCCATGCTACCTTTATGAAAGTTTATCAGGCACTCCCATCGACTCAATACAACTTTGACCCTCCCCAAAGGATTAAGTAAACCCATGAGTGCGAAGTAGAGGCGCGAGGGAGGTACGAACTCGAGGTGTTCCATGAAGTCCATCCTAGTAGGGAAGCCCGCTGTGAGTATGGATGGACATCAACCAGTTCATCGGAGCCCTCAGACCATGAATTCCGAAACAACTGGGAGGCTAACTCCCAGCCTATGACCCTAAGGAACTAAAATAGGGAGTAGTGAGAAATTCCTGTAATAAGCCGAGTGCAGCAAGAAACTACCTCCTTGAATAAATAAAAACCAAATTCTTTTCATTTAAAATTAGTCTCCATGTTAACAACAAGTACCATTAACGAATTGGAACATACCAATCAGGACCTATGGTAGTATGGGGAAAAGGGGCAACCTAAGAAGGAATACTACATGTTATCTCTAGTTGATACTAACTGACAACCCTAAGATAGTCAACCTTAAAACTCGAATAGTCCCCCATAGAAATTGGGAATTCCCAACTCGGAGTAACAAGGCAATAGGTCGAGGCTAGGAAGGAATAAAGAGCCTATTGAAAAAGGGAGTCATCGAAAAGGACATGCCAAGAGATAAAGGAACCAATTGAAACGGGGAAAGGAAAGAGTGTGCTTAAAAGGGGCTGAGTGCAAGGGAAGCAATATTTCTACTGGGTCAAAGAATAGGGTAAACCTAGGGGAAAAGGGAAAAGAAGAAGATGACATCAAGAGATGCAGTAGGAGTGGGTGGATTAGTACTAGAACAAAAACCTAAGGACCAACAAGGGATTGAGCGAGCCCTCGTACATGAGTTAAGAAACAAAGAGGAATTGAATTTTCCTATATGAAGGACAAGTTGAAAGAAAGAAAATAAAGAATTGAGGTAAGGTACAGGGGAAGTACACCTAAAATCCCCTTAGAAGGGGTAAACGCAGAAAACGGCCTCTAGTAACTCTAGGGTAGGGCACAGTAAGAGTGAAGAGGAGAAGAAACGTGCTAGGAAAGGGAACTCTAGAAGGGATGTATACGTATAAGGAACTCCTCGAAGGGAGGATAAGGAAAAAAAGGGAAATTCCCAAGCTAAGGAACTGACAAGTGGATCATAATAGGCATAACCCGAAATAAGGAATCTCAAAAAGGGGCATAAGTTGTTAAGGATGTCTCGAGATGGCAAGTGTGACCTACTTTGGAAAAGCAGAGGAGCCAAATAGGGATTTCATATGAACCTAGTGGAAGGAAGCAACTAGTAACAATAGGATGGTTAAGGAGAATAAACGATGCCCTAAGAAGTACCGGGAAGTAGTAAAGACTGCACCCTAAAAATGGCGAAGGGATGGACATTAAGGACAAGTAGACTCGAGAGACAACTGTCACAAGACAATTAGACAAGGAGAGTAGTAGGGACGAGACAGTTAACAAACTGACCCTCGTGAAGGTCATAAATTTAAACTCCAATGAAGAAGGGAGAAGGGAATAGGCCAAATGTTAGAAAAGAAGGACAAATGAAATCCTTAAAGAATCAATGGTCGAAAATAGATTAATGACCAAACTCAAGCCCTAAGAAGAATTATGTCATGCCCCAACCTGTTTTGGTCGGATCCCTGTTATCAGTCTGCCACTCTTCCGATTTATTAGAGGGTTTCCCCTTACTATAAACCATAAAGAGTAAGGCGTCCTTTAACCTGCACCTTTTCCTGGAATAATATAAATAAAAACTGCATAATATTTTAGATTTATCATACCTGTCTCAAAGGCATCTTAGTTGATGGTCTTTAAGGGTAGGCTTTTCGAAATCTCTTGAAAGGGATATAAGGGAGGGGATGAGTACGACTACTCAGTGAATGGGTTTTTAAAACTTTTTAACTTTAGGAAAAAGATAAATTTTGGTGTGTGCCAGACTCCTTTCTTTGAAAACCATTTCATTTGAAATCTCGGGTTTTATCACCATTTCCTTATTTAATCACGGTGTGTCATCACCCAACACACATCCTTCATCATGAAGGTTAAACACACATTCGTAGGCCAGCCCATTCACTGAACCCACTTGTGACTTTGGAGCGACTTTACCGGCCACCTAGATAGAAGTACGTCCACTTCTACCCTGAGAATGAGTGGATGTTCGCGACATCCAACCCTCAATCCCGAAATTAATTCTTCGTGTCCGTATGAGGACAGAGACCTCATCCCGTCCCACTCCAGTCTCATGCACTTAGTGCTACTCCAAATTTCACACGGTCACCTGTTACGACGAACTGCCTTTTATACTCACCAGGTCGTCCAGTGCCCTTAGGACGCATCACTACCCCTCTTGGGCGTCTTGATGGTCCCGTACTCACAGTGCATGCACAATCAATATTTTCTCATTATGCCATGTAATCTGTGGTGCCATTGGTCCAACGGCCCCGACTCTCAACTTAACCCGTAGTTGTTTGTCTTGACTGGTCCGTCGACCTATCATGTCGCACTGCCGGTAGTTGACTAAGTATGTCAGTCCTATCTTGGTACAATGGCCAAACAATTCCTTTATTTAAAGTTTTATGGCATATAATTCATATTTGTTTACGAGCTCCTACTCATGCCAACTGGCCTTGGGCCCACTGTACAAGATTTTCAAAATCGGGAATATTATCCCACAAGTTCCAAAACTGAGGCCCCCGGCCTATAAGAGCTATTCGAGCTCCTGTTAAGAAGGTTTCCCAAATCGTTTAAGCATTGGCACACAGTCATGGGAGAGCACTTCTGACGAAAACATATTTTCACTGTCCATTATACCGATCGGTTATAAGAACATCTCCGTTCATAACCGATGAATGGGTTTTCAACTTCCTTCGAGGAAGTTTCGTCATACCAAGTGGGTGTGATCTACTTACAACCGGTAAGTAGTTTTTCCACATGATTTTCACTTCACTCCTCCAAGCTGTGATGGTTAAAATACTACATAGTAGTGGATTTTCATTTCGATGTTCTTATCATCCCCAACCAGGTATGATGTAAAATCCCACTCACAAACGGTAAGTGGTTTTTAACTTTAAGTTGTGCTCATCATCCCAACCGGGTATGACGTTAGTAAACCCACTCACTCGTTAATGTAGTGAATTTCACTAGACCGATTCTTTGTATTCACGCGAGCTTGTCCTTGTTGGCGTTCTCGGTACTTCATGTTCCTACACGATATGAAGATCTTGGTTCATTATCCTTTGGCCTAATAGCATTTATTTATTGCAAATGAATGAGAAAGTCAAACTTTCATTTATTTGCAATTAAGCCCCTAAAGTTATTTCTCTTGAACTCTAAGTCCCTAATGCCAGTTTTTCCTCAAATTGAGTCTCGAAACTTTTAAAATTTATCATGGGACCTCAATTTATTCCATTTCACAAAAAGGGGATCAATTTCCCAAATTTCCAATTCGGTCCCCCAAATTTTCCAAAATTACCATTTTGCCCTTCCTTTACAAAAATGGTCAAGTTTCACCCCAAAAATTCTAAAATTTCTCAATTGGCCCTCTAGCATTTTTATCATGCCCAATTGACCCTCAATTTTAGGAAATTGCATTTCGGTCCTTCAAATTTTTTAAAATCCCCAATTTCCCCCCAATTCCAACTATTTAACACAACAGAATTTGATTTCATCAAATTGACAAATCAAACTCCTCAAATTGTTGAATTTGAAGTTGATATTGAGTTTATCCATGTTCATACGATTCTATAGAACTTTTAATCGCGAGTTTTAATGCCGGAACTAGCTCAAATGGAGCTTCGCCGAAAAATAGACTGTTGAGAGAGAAAGCTTCGATTACTCATCGGTGAGGGCACGACGGTTCGAGCTTTTGATCTGGGCAGATAGCTCTCGTCCTGAGGTTCATCCTAGAATCAAGAATCACATCAATGATGTTGAATTGAGTTAGAATTTCATCATCAAACTCCTCTAATTGTTGAATTTGAAGTTGAAATTGAGTTTCTCCATGTTCATACGATTCCATAGATGTTTTAATCGCAAGTTGTAAAGCTAGAAGTAGCTCAAATGGAGCTTCACTGGAAAATAGACTGTTGAGAGAGAAAGCTTCGATTACTCACCGGTGAGGGCACGACAGTCTGAGCTTTCGATTTGGACAGATAGCTCTCATCCTGAGGTTGATCTTAGAATCAAGAATCACATCAATGATGTTGAATTGAGTTAGAATTTCATCATCAAAATTCTACCGGTTCTCTCTCTAGCACCGGCCGGAGATTGTAGAGGGAAGCCGAATTGGTTTACATTTAAGTCCTAATTCGGCTGTGGGAGGGCTAAGAAAGTGTTGGGAGGTCTTGGTTTGGCCTGAGGAGTGCTCGAAATGGATGATTTCATTTCGGCCGAAACAGGGCAGCTTCGGTCCGCTGGAGCTGCTTGGCTATTCTATCACGCCGGTGCTTCTCCCGCGACCCTCGGTATAAACGAAGTCTACATGCATGTAGCTGACTTCTCCCTGGTTCTAAAGAACCTGACCTCACCTTGTTTGGCTTAGAAAAGACCCCATATTGGAGTTTTGGTTTGAGCTTCACCGAAAAATGGAGCAGTTGAGAGAGAATGAAGTTTTCAAGTGTAGAGAGGATGAATGGGGAGGGGCTCTTTATATAGGGAGCTTGGGGACCCATTGGCCATCCGTTTGGCACCTTTATGATAGCAATTGATGGCATGAAATGTACCAAACGGAAACATTTCTTCTTCGCTGGTGTTGCTTCGATTTCTCGGCGAGTGAACAGTGCTGTCATCCTAAGGAAGAAGATAACACTGTTCCGAACCGAACTGGACCGGGTTCAAAGCTTAAACCGGCCGATTCACCCCCCATTCAACCGAGTTTTTCAAATCTAAAAATTTCTAAATTCATCTAAATTCATTTTCTATCCAATGGTGGTCTCAAATCTCAAATTTGAAATTTTTAAGCCACCTAGAAAAATGAATTTAGCATCTGGTTCAATAGTGATTCAAACAAGTTCTGATCCAGTTCACCGAAACCGGTTTGGTTTTCATCTCCAATTCCTTCACAAGTCCATTTCCATGAGTTTTGTGACTCCGTAGGTCACTTAGGGTCCATAAAATTCCCACTTTACCATCTCTTTATTAATTTCGGTTCATAAACGGGCTCGGTTCTTAAACCGGTTTAATCCGGTTTGGGTCTGGTTCACCTGAACCATTATGGTTTTTCTCTTCCAATTTGTTTTAAGGTTCCTTCGCAAGGATTATGAATTTCTTTGGAGCATAAGAGAGTTGAATTTCTTTGATTTGCCCGATCTCTATCGGTTCTGATTTATGAACTGATTCGGTTCATTAACTGGTTCAGTCCAGTTGGATTCGGTTCATCCAAACCAGACTGGTTTTTCTCTTCCAATTCATCCTAAGGTTCCTTTCCATAGTATTATAAACACTTTGGATCACCCGAGAGTTGTAAATTCCCAAATTGCCTGTTCACAAATGATCGGGTTTGTGAACTGGTTTGGTTTTCTCACTCTATTTGACCGGTTTTTTCCCCGATTTTTCCTTAGCTTAAAAGGGCGGGGTTTACAAATTAAGTAGCCTTCCACAAGATGATCAAAAGACCTTGAAACAAGAAAGATTTGAACGCCTCCCTAAAGGAGATAAACTGGTACTGGGATACAAATCTGAGTGATGATGGAATACAAATGACGTGTCACGAGATTTCAAAAGAGAGGGTAAGCAGAAGAGGACGATATCAAGGGATGTCCTAAAGTTGCTCTAAGGTTGGATACCTATAATGGCGAAGAAGGAAGAAACCAACCTAGGAAAGAAATTCTGGGGAAGTACATGCCCAACTAAGAAGTGATGGACCTAATTAAAGTGGTAAGATAAAGTAAGCTCGCAAATGCAATGCTAGTTGAGGTGGGAAGATCAAGTACAAAGGGAAAGTACTCATGAGGACCCAAGGAGTATGTTAAACCCAAGGAATAGTAAGTAGGAAGATAATATCAAAAGATTTCATAACAAGTAAGGATGGGTGAAATACCCATAATAAGTAAATAAATGAAAGGATATATTAGAAACCTTGGAGAAGTAAGCACTTCAATTAAGAAGTGATTAAGGGAAACAACCATGGACATCGAGATTGGTTGTGGTCCACACTCACTTAATGAAGCCTACAGAGTGAACGATTGGGCATAGTGTGGAGTACACGAAATAAGACAGGATAATCGGAAGTTACTCGAATAGGGAATAATAGACAAAATGGGAATTTTAAGCAATGGAGGTTTAAAAGCAGGCAAATTCCCCAATATAAAAAGAGTGTAAGGAGGTAAAGGGAAGGAACCTTTAGGGAATGGTAAGAAAATTGAAGGTATAGCCCTAAGATGAAAGTCTCTACTTTGAAGGACATAGTAGTGAATGAAAACCATAAAAGGGAGACCTCCCCAAGCTAGGAATCAATACATAGACCGAAAAGGGTCAACTCGGAATAAGGAATGGTGTAATGGTCACAAGCGAGTAAGAATGGATGGAAGAAAGGAAAGCTCTTGAGTAAAAGACGCCATTGGAAATGAGGAAGGACATAAGGGAGAAAGAATCCCAATGTGTCAGTAAGTTATTGGGAAACCCAATGGTTGTAATTGGGGGAAAACCCATAGAAAAGTTGGTAAAGAATGAATAGATAAGGAGAAATCGACACGATCCTGATGTCAAAATTTAAATGATAATTGGATAACACCGAAGGTAGTTGGGGAACACTACCGGGTAATAAGAAGGAACAAAGCCACATGACTCCTAAACAGTTGGAAAGGTATGAACCGTTATTGATGATGCATATTCTAGAACTATAATAGACAAAGACATTTTAGAACATATCATGCTGTAAGGGACACGTAATTCCAACACTCCTAGGAAAAGGTGACTCAAGCAAGACAAAGTCTGTTAGTTAAACCTAAGAACTAGAATTGGAGTTGTTGTAAACAAAAGGTGGATCAAGAATCAAAATAAGATAAGGAGGAAATTATGTAAAAACCCATGGGGTTAAGGACCAAAAGTCTGAAAGGATGCTAAGCTAATAGCATCAACAACAAAGGGAATGATTGGAAACGGGGATAATTGAATATATATGGAACACCCAACTGAGTGATTTGGATAAGAACTCCCAAGAGGAAAAATCTTACCCTAAGTAGAGTAAGAAGTGGATCTAAGGATGTACCCTGGGTTTAGTGGATAGGACAGACTGATCGTGATACACTCCATGGAGTGAGTAAAAAAATGGAAAGGAAGAAAGACTTATTAAGTGCATGGCTAAAGGACTAAGTAAAGGAAATAACCAAAGTGATAACATGCCGAACAAACCCTAAGAGGGCCTAAAGGGAAGTTATTCCTGATGCAAATGATTGCCGACTTAGTTTTGGGGACAAAAACCTTAAAAGGAGGGGAGAGTTGTAAACACTGTCCTTTAAAGATAAGAAAACCGGGAAAAGAACCGGTTAATTCCAAAGAGAAAACCGAGCCGGTTAGCGAACCCAAAATTATAAAGAAAGGGAAAAGTGGGAAAATTGAAAATCCCAAATGAATCAAAGAGCCAGAAAAATCACGGATAGGAACCATGGAGCAAATTGGAAGAGGAAACTGGATCGATTTAGGGTGAACCGGACCTAAACCGGATTGAACCTATTTGAACCGTACATGAACCTGTTTCTAAATTTATTTTTCTTGGTAGCTTAAAATTTTCAACATAGGGAATTGAAGCCACCATTATATAGAAAATGAATTTAGATTAATTGAAAAATTTTTAATTTTGAGAAAACCGATCGAATCGGGCCTGAACTAACCAATTTTTGCCATTGAACCAGGTCGGACCGGTTCGGTCGGGTTCAGAATAGTGTCATCTTCTTCCTTAGGATGACATTAGTGTTCATTGATACAAAAACTTATTTCTCCAGCAATGGTGTAACTGCTCCGATCAGGCCATTTTTGGGCAAGGATAAACTCGACCAAAATGGAAAGTGGTTGGTCAGACGGTCCTCGAGCTCCCAATATAAAGAGCCTATCTCCATTCATCCTCCACACACCTCAAGTCACCATTCTCTGTCAGTTGCTCCATTTTCAAGTGAAGCTTATACCAGAGCTCTGACTTGGGCATTTTTCTCAGCCTCAAAAGGTAAGGTCGAGTCCTATAGACTCTAGGGGAAGTCAGCTACCTGATAGCAACCTCCTTTCGATTCGAAGACCGCCGGAGAAGTGCGGGCGGAATCAAACAGTGAAGAAGCTCCGACGAACTAAAGCTACCCTGTTTTGGTCGAGCTGAATTCGGCCAAATTCATCCCTCCTCCCACCAAACCAAGCCTCCCCAACACCCCCACGACCCTCACAAGGCCTCAAGAAAGCTGAAAGGAAAGCCAATTCAGCCGTCCTCCATCGTTACAGATTGATGTTAGAGAGAGAAAGTGCTGAATTTCTTTAACCAAATTCCCCCTCATTTGGACATCAATTGTAGTAATTCTTGATACTAGAAGGAACCTTAGTATGAGTGCTAACTCACTAGATCGAGAGCTCGAACGGTCACTGTCACACCTTAACCCGACTTGCTCGGATCCCCATGATCAACCTACCGCTCCCTTTGTTTAAGAGGGGTTTCCGCTTCTCAAGAGCAGCCAAGCGTAATTTCAAACCTTGTTCCCTGTAATAGCATATATCAATCAAATGCAAGCTTAAAAAGAAATTTTAAGCATGCCTGATGGAGGATACATCTTCACGTTTTCTTTATTATATCACTTTATTTTTTAAAAGGGGTAAAATGGAGGGGGTGAGTTCTACAACTCAATGAGTGGGTGTTGGGATTGAGTTTTCTAAAAGATCACTTTTGTATATCTATAACATGCCAAGGTTATCATAAAAAGGATTTTCTCAAAGTTAAATTTTCAAAACTTCTTTTCATTATCATATTCAGTGTGTTTCGCTCTTTTTAGCCCATCCTATTGCCTCAGGAGGTGTATAGAAACACACACACACCCTTCAATAGGAAGGGTACACACATTCGTAGGTGCAGCCCGTCCACTGCACCCACTTGTGGATTAGAGAGCCTTTTCTGTCCACCAATATAGAAGCTTGTCCACTTCTACTCTAGGTCTAAGTTGATGTTCTCGACATCCTAACCTCAGACTCGAATACCCTCATCTCAACCCCACCTCAGTCTCATATGCAAGAAGTTACTCTAAGCTTCTAGATTGACCGGCACAATGAATTGCCCTTATCTCCACCATGTCGTCTAGTAGCCCTTAGGACCCATCACTACCCCCGATGGCATCTTGATGGTCCTGTACCACAAGTGCATGCACAAATAATCAGTTTTCACATATGGCCATTATCTTTGGTTACAATGGTCCAACCGCCCCGACCCTCAACCTGACCTGCAGCTTTGGTTACAAAGTTTTATGGCTTTCTTTACTCAAGTTTGTTTACGAGCTCTTCCTCGTGCCCACTGGCCTTGGGCCCAGTGCACGTGATTTTCCAAAACTGGACATTTAGCCCCATGAGTTCACAAAAACCTGAGGCCTTTGGCCTATTTGAACTGTTCCAGCTCCCGTCAAGGTCTCCCAAAGCTTTTAAGCATTGACACACAATCAGGGGAGAACACTTCTGAAAAAAGTATATTTTCAACTTCATCACACCAATCGGATGTGATGATATCTTCGCTTACAACCGGTAAGCGGGTTTCTCCTTTCTTCAAGAAAGTTCATCATACCAACTAAATATGATTATCTCTACTTACGACTCGTGAGTAGGTTTTATCACTTAAAGAGGGTACCTCTCATCCCAACCGACTTTGAAGTTAGAAAATTCCACTCTGAACCGCTAAGTGGTTTTTAGCTTAAATTTCTCATCACCCCAACCTATTATGATGTTAAAGGTCCCACTCACAACCGGTAAGTGGTTTTTAGCTTAGATCGCTCATCACCCCAACTGAGTATGATATTAAAAGTCCCACTCACATCCGGTAAGTGGTTTTTAGCTTAAATCAATTATCATTCCAACCGGGTATGATGTTAATAATCCCATTCACCCGACGACTGTGACATGTTTGTCTCTAGTTGATTTTCCAAGTTTTCTCTTGTTGGCATTCCGGTCACATGTGTCCCTACATGATTTGGGTGTCCTTATCAATTAAGGGTTGGCATAACAGCCTAGCCTAAAAAATTATCAATTAATTGCACTTATGTCCCTAAAGTTCATTTTCCTTAACATTAGGTGCCTAATGCAACTTTTCCCCAAATTGAGCCTCAAAGCTTCCAAAATTCCCTTTGAGTCCTCATTTTACTCAAAATTGTATAAGGGGCTCAAGTTTTCTAAATTTTCAATATGGTCCCCAACTTTTCAAAAATTACAATTTTGCCCCTACCTTCCAAAAATGCCAATTTGACCCCGAATGTTCCAAAAATTGACCAATTGGTCTAGCAATATCTTTCTCTTGGCCAATTGGCCTTAAATTTTAGGAAATTTAAAAGAGGTCCCTCAATTTTTTGAAATCCCCTATTTCCCCAATAATCTTCTCCAATTTCTCCCCTTCAAACTGACCGAATTTAATTTCTTGAAATTGGCCATTCAATCAGTGTTAATTGTTCTAATAAATTAGTTCCTACATTTCCATACGATTCAATGGAGCTTTCAATCGCATGATTTGAGTTTGAAATGAGGTCAAACGGAGCTTCGCTGGAAAATCATTCATAGAGAGAGAAAGCTTTAAAAGCTTACCATAAGAGGTGCACGGTCTGAGCTCTCTATTTGGGGAGGTAACTCTTGTCCTGGGGTTCCTTCTAGGACCAAGAAGTGCTACAATTGACATCCAAATGAGGGAGATTTTATCAGTCAAGTTTAGCACTTTCTCTCTCTAACTCCGATCGACATTGATAGAGGAAGGCTGAATTGGCTTACCTTTCAGCTCTATTGAGTCCGCGTGAGGGCCGTAGGGGTGTCGGGGAGGTTTGGTTTGGCTGGAGGAGGGCTGAATTTGGCTAAATTCAGCTCAACCAAAATAGGGCAGCTTCGGTCCTTTGGAGCTGGTTCACTCTTTGATTTCACCGATGCTTTTCCAACGGTCTTCAGGTCGAAAGGAGGTTGCTATCACGTAGCTGACTTACCTTGGAGTCTATAGGATCTGACCTTGCCTTCTAAGGCTGAGAAAAAGGCCTATGTCAGAGCTCTGGTTCGAGCTTTACCGAAAATGGAGCGGTTGAGAGAAAATGGAGATTTGAGATGTGTGGAGGATGAATGGAGAATTGCTCTTTATATAGAGAGCTTGGGGACCCTCTGCCTGACCACTTTCCATTTTGGTCAAACTTATCCTCACCCTGAAATGACATGAACAGAGTGGTTTCAGCTTCGCTAACATTATCCATTTTTTGCATTAGTGAATAGTGCTGTCATCTTGAGGAAGAAGATGATAATGTTCCAAACTAGACTACATCGGTCTGAAGGGGTTCAATGGCAAAAATCGCCCGGTTCAGGTCCGGTTAGACCGGTTTTCTCAAAATTAAAATATTCTAAACTAAGCTAAATTTATTTTCTATCTAATGGTGGCTTAAATTTCCCAAATTGAATATTTTAAGCCACCAAGAAAAATGAATTTAGAAATCGGTTCAAGTATGGTTCAAATCGGTTCAATCTGATTCACCCTGAACTAGTCTAGTTTTCTATTCCCATTTGTCCCATGGTTTTTTTTCATGATTTTGATGACTCTTTGAGTCCCTTGGGATTTTTCAATTTCCCATTTTACCCTTTCTTTACCAATAAGGTTCATGAATCAGCTCGGTTTTCTCTTTTGAATTGATTGGTTGTTTTCCCAATTTTCTCATCTTTAAAGGATGGAGTTTACAACTCTACCCTCCTCTTAGAGTTTTTTTCCCTAAAACTAAGTCTATAATCCTTTCCATTAGGAGTAATTTTCCCTTGACATCCTCTTGGGGTTTGTTTGACATGTTGTCACTTTGGTGGCTCCTTTACATCGCCCCTTTTAACCACGTTCCTAAGAACTTCTTTTCCTTCCACTGTTTACTCACTCCTTGGATTTTATCATGATTAGACATGTTTTAGGGTCCAAAGGTACATCCTTGAGTCCCCTTCTTACTTTTCTTAGGGTAAGACTATTCTTCTTGAGGGTTTTCCTCCAGGTCATTGAGTTGGATGTTCCACAACATTCGATCGTCCCTGTTCTCATTTATTTCCTTGGTCGTTGATACTCTTTAGCTCATCATCCTTTTAGACCTTTTTGTCCTTAACTCTGTGGATTTTGATATGATCCCCTCTTTATATTATTTTTGTCCTTCCTCCATTTTTTTGTTTACTACAACTCCGGTCTCAATTCTTAGGTTTGGCTTCGTCATGTTTAACTAACATACTCTTTCTTACTTGAGTCAAATTTTCCTGGGATTGTCTGGTCTTCATGTCCCTTATAGCATAACATGCTCTAGAATTTTCTTTGTCCATTATAGTTTTAGACATTTTGTCGATAACAGTTTGTGCATTTCCAACCGTTAGGAGTAGTGTGGCTTCATCCTCTCTTATTACCTGGTAGTGTTCCCCAACTACCGTCGATTTTAACCAATTGTGCTTTAAATTTTGACATCTTGATCATGTCGGCCTTTCCTTAACTACTCATTCTTTACTAGCTTCCTTATTGGTTTTTTCCCCCGTTCCAACCATCAGGATTCCCGATGAGTTACCGACACATTGGGATTCTTCCTCTCTTATGTCCTTCCTCACTTCCCATGGCATCCTTCACTCAAGTACTTTATTTTCTTTCATCCACTCTTACTCCCTTGTTACCATTTCACCATCAATTACTTTGAGTTGATCCCTTTTGCTCTACGTGTCAATTCCTTTGTTTGGTGTGTTCTCTTTTAACGGTTTCATTCTCTACTATGTCCTTCAAGGTGGAGACTTCTACCCTAAGAGTTACACGTTCCACCTTTTTATCCTTTCTTGAAGATTTCCTTTCATCATCTCCTTACACCCTTTTTATATTGGGGCATTTGCCCGGTTTACATACTTCATTGTCTTAAAATTCCCATTTTGTCCCTTATCCCCTATCCAATGAACTTCCGATTATCGGGTCTTATTTTGTGTATTCCACACTATGTCAAACCATCATTACTTAGACTCTGTTAAGTGAGCGCGGACCACGACAAGTCTTGATGTTAGTGGTCGTTTCAATTTTCCACTTTTTAATTGGAGGGCTTACCTCTCCAAGGTTTCTTAGATGTTCTTTTCTCTATTTCCTTATTTTGGGATATCCACCCCTTTCTTACTTGTACAACATCTTTCAATCCTGTCTTCCTACCTACACATCCCTTGGGTTTAACATATTCTTTGGGTTTTGGGTGAACTTCCCTTGTAAATGGTCCTTTATCCCGAACTTGCATTCCATTTGCAATTTTACCTTCTATTCCTCTTTAGTTGGGTTCATTACTTCTTTGTTGGAATATGTATGCCTCTTTAGGGCTCCCTTCCTTGGTAGGCTTCCTCCTCTTTTCCCAGATTTCCTCTTTCTTTCATCTTCTTGGGTATCTATCTTTAAGTCAACCTCATGACATCCTTTGATGTCACCCTCTCCTTCTTACCCTTACTTCAGATAATCTTGTTGGCATATCCCTTGTACCTTGTCTTTATTCCAACTTGTACTCACTACAATTTTTTTTCTATTAGGGAAGGGTTTTCGATCTCTTTCCCTTCGATGTTTCTGAATCTCCTTCTGAGAGCTTACTTAATTGCTTCTGTGATTTGAGTTTGGTCGTAGTTTAGTTCTTGGCCATTTATTTCTTCAAGGATTTATTCATCCTTCTTTTCCAATGTTTCGGCCTTTACACCTTTTCCTTCCTTGCTTCAGGGTCGTTCATTCTCCTTAATCATTCCATTGTTATTAGTTGCTTCCTACTTGACTACTCTCCTTTTTCCAAAATAGGCCACACTTTCCATCCCAAGACATCCTTAATTACTTAAGCCCCTTTTTAAGGTTCCTTAGCTTGGGAATTTCCTTTTTATGGTCTCTGTTCCTACATTTACCCTTTTTTTTAGGGACTTCCATCATGGAATTCTCACGTTCAACATTCCTAATGCTCCTTGAAGGCTTTTCCTTCTTTTCTTTCTTACACCCTCCTGATATTGGTATGATTATTTGTCCTTAATCCTTCCATGTTGTAAACCCCGCTCCTTTAGGATGAGAAAACTAGGGAAAGAATCGGTCAACTCATGTGAGAAAACCGAACCGATTCATGAACCCCAACTGATAGAGAAAGGGTAAACCGGGAAATTTATGGATCTCGAGTGACCTAAAGAGTCACAAAAGTCATGAGAAAGGACTTTAAGATGAATTGAAGGTGAAAACCTAACCGGTTGAGGTGAAATAGACCTGAACTAGATTGAACTGGTTTGAACCGTTTGAACCACTATTGAACTAGTTTATAAATTCATATTTCTAGGTAGCTTAGAAAATTCAAATTGGAGAATTGAGGCCACCATTTGATAGATAATGAATTTAGATGAATTTACAATATTTTAATTTTGAAAACTTTGCTCGAATTGGGCCTGAACCAATTGGTTTAAGCATTTAACCCGGTTCAGACCAGTCCGGTCCGGTTCGGAATAGTGTCATCATCTTCCTTCAGATGACAACACTGTTCACTTGCCGGAAAATCAAGCAATGCCAGCGAAGCTGGAAAGTTCTCATTTAGGGAGTTTCAGGAAATTAATGACCACTAGTAATGCACCAATCGGACGAAGAAGAAGTCCCCGAGCTTCCTATATAAAGAGCCCCTCCTCATTCATCCTCCTCACACCTAAAAACTCCACTCTCTCCCTACTACTCCATTTTCTTGTAATGCTTGAATGAGTGCTCCGACTTGGGCATTTTTTTGTGTCAAAGAAGGCGTGGTCAGGTTCTTTGAATTCGGGGAGAAGTTAGCTACATGCTTGTAGTCTTTTTTTACTCCGAGGGTTGCTGGAGAAACGCTGGCGTGATAGAATAGTGAAGCAGCTCCGGTGGACAAAAGCTGCCCTATCTCGGCTGAGCTAAAATAGGCCAATTCGAGCCCTTCTCAGGCCAAACCAGGCCCTCCCAACACTTTCACAACCCTTCTATAGCTGAATTAGAGCAAAATGGTAAGCTAATATGATTGCTCTCTATAATTTCTGATCAGTGCTACAGAGAGAACCGATAGAACTTCACTGACCAAATTCTCCCTCAATTTGACTTCAATTGATGCGATTCTTGATCATAGAGGGATCCTTAGGACAAGAGCTATCTGCCCAAACCAAAAGCTCGGACCGCCGCGCCCCCAACGGTAAGCTTTCGAAGCTGTCTCTGTCTAAGTCCAATTTTTCGGCTAAGCTCCGTTTGAGCTTGTTTTGGCATCAAATCATGCGATTTAAAGTGTAATTGAATCGTATGAAGATGTAGGGACTCCAATCTACTTCAATTTCAACAATTAAACTCATTTGATTGGTCAATTTGATGAAATCAAATTCAGATATGTTGGAAGGTTGAAATTAAGGTAAAATTTGGGAAATTTGAAAATTTAAGGGAATAAAGTGTAATTTCATAAAATTGAGGGCCTATTGGGCTTGATAAAGATGTTGGAGGACCAATTGCTCGATTTTTGGAGTTTTTGGGGTGAAATTTACCATTCCTGTAAAGTAGGGGTAAAATGGTAATTTTGGAAAAGGTGGGGACCAAATTGGAAATTTGGCAAACTTGAACCCATTTTTGTGATTTTGAATAAATTGATGTCCTAAGGTAAAATTAGAGGTTTTGAGACTCAATTGGGCGGAAAATTGGCCTTTAGGACCTAATGTTAAAGAAAAAGAACTTTAGGGACTTAATTGTAATAAATAAAAATTTTTGATTATTTTATTCATTCGTGGTGAATAAAGGCTAATTGGCCAATTGATAATGAACAAGGATGTTCATATCGTGTAGGAATATGAAGTACCAAAAACGCCAACAAATATAAGTTCACGTGAAGGCAGAGAGCCAAATAAGAGGTATTCACTCCACGATCGTGTGAGTGGGATTTTTATATCATACTCGGTTGGGATGATATGCACCTCAGAAATGAAAACCCACTACTAAGTGGTATTTTAACTATCACATTTGTCAGGAGTGATATGAAAATTATGCTAAAAAACTACTTATCGATTGTAAGTAGATCATACCTTGTTAGTATAATGAACTTCCTGGAAGGAAGTAGAAAACCCGTTTATCGGTTATAAGTGGAAATGTCCTCATACCCGATTGATGTGATGGATGGATAAAAGTTTATTTTGTCGGGAGTGCTATCCCCTGACTGTGTGCCATTGCTTAAACTTTTTGGGAGACCTTCCTGACGGGAGCTCGAATAGCTCAGATAGGCCGGAGGCCTTGATTTTGGAACTTGGGGGCTAATATGCCCAATTTTGAAAACCTTGTACAGTGGGCCCAAGGCTGGTTGGCACGAGCAGGAGCTCATAAAAAAACATGATTTAAGCCATGAAAACTTTAAATGAATGATTCTTTTGGCCATGGTACCATGACAGAACCAACATACTCGATGGACTGGTGGTAGTGCGACATGACAGGTCGACGGACCAGTCGATACAAACAGCTGCATGTCGAGTTGAGGGTCGGGGCCATTGGACTAGTGACACTACAAATTAAATGACTCATATGGAAAATTGTTGTTTTGTGCATGTACCGAGTTTCAGAACCTTCAAGATGCCCAAGAGAGATAGTGATGTGTCCTAGGGCTACTGGATGATATGGTGGAGATAAGGGTAGTTAGTTATGCCAGCAGTCTTGGAAGCTCGACATAACTTCGTGCACATGAGATCGGGGTAGGGTCGGGATAAGGTCTCTGTCCTCATATGGACACGAAGTTTGGTTTACGGGATTGAGGGCCAATTGTCGTTTATATCTACTCATTCTTTGGATACAAGTGGACGTGCTTCTATCTAGGTTGCTGGTAAAGTCGTTCCGACACCACAAGTGGGTGTAGTGGACGTACTACTATATGAATGTTTGTTCCCTTCATGATGAAGGGCATGCGTTGATTGATAAACACACCGTGGTATGAGAAATGGCTATGAAAAATGAGATTTGAGAATGAAATGTTTTAAAGGAAAATAAGGAGTCTGATACACTCCAATTCAAACTATTTTTTTTTTGAAAATCAAGTCTTAAACTGCCATTCACTGAGTTGTCGAACTCACCCCCTCCCTTATAACCCTTTCGGGTAACCAAGGTAAAACCTACCCAAGGAGTTCCAGTTAACTACACTTGCAAGACAGGTACGTAAAGTTTAAATTTCATACAGTTTTGATTAATGTTATTCTAGGAAAGGTACATGTTTAAAGGACGCTTTACTCCTCATAGTTTAAAGAAGGGGAAACCCTTAATAAACTAGGAGAGTGGCGGGTTGATCATCGGAATCTGACCAAACCGGGTTGGGGCGTGACAATTTGAGTGTATCAGAGCCTGTTTACTCGAATACGTTATCAAGACTCTATAACATAGTAACTAAGAAAAAGTTTGAAAATTTCTAGATGGCTCCCATGAGAGGAACCAGGAAAACTAGGATTGACTCTACTCAAAACACTTGTAGGAAGACAACCCTAGAAGCTTCATAATTTCCAAGACATAGTAGAAGCCTCAAAGTACCAAATCGGGAAGTATCCAATGAGTATGGTACTAGGATATGTTAGGGTCACAATCCTGTATACAATGGGAGCCAAGTTGAAGCCAGAATGCCTGTACATGTGTATAACCCTACCAAGGAGGATGGTTACCAAGAACCTCGTAGCTCCCTATCTATTATGTGACCACTTTTTGTAATAGCGCTAAAACTCCAACATGTTGTACTTCTCTATTAATAAAGTACTCAAAATTCATAAAACTCTGTCTATCAAATGATAAGTTATTGCTAAGAAGATCGCCCCAAGAATAGTAAACAAACAAACCCTTACTACCATAGAAATTAGGAAGAATCCCATCCCAATTAAGGAAACTGAATCAAGGAATTAAGAAATATAGGAGTCCTAGAGTGACCATTTGGCAAAAAAGACTCAAGAAGAAAACACTCAGGGTGTTCAGACTCAAGGACGGCAAAGCACCAAACCACTAGTAACCCTTGGAAAGGCCCCACAATACTTGAAGGAAAGGAGGAACCACAACGGTCCGCACAAGGGAATGACCTATTACAAGTGTGAACGATGGGGACACTACGTGAAGAAGTGCCCAACCCTAATAAGGACAAGTACTAACATAACCTATTATTGGTGTAGGGGAATAGGATAGGTAAAGAAGGACTATTCCACACCTCATAGATTTAGGGCAATTCCTTCTCAAAAGTCATGAAAGACAGGAAGGACGGTGACCAAAAACATGGAGCAAGTTAAGTAAGTGGTTCTCAAAGAGGTCAGGAAATGGTGAGGTAAAGTGAAATTCAAACTTCTTCTTAAGAAGGTTAAATAGAGAAGGATACCATAAGAATAGAGGTAATGTACATGGAAAGTACACCTAGAACCCCCTCATAAGGGGCAACTTGGAAAACGTCCTCCGGAAACTCTAGGATAGGACACAGTAAGAGTGAAGAAGAGAAGAAATATGCTATGAAAGGGGACTCTAGATGGATACATATGACGAAGTTGCCCTTGAAGGGATCATTGATGGGCGGATGGACATAACGTGGAGTGCAAGGAACCAATCCTTAATTAGGAACTTCTTGAAGGAAGGATGTATCATGATGGTCCAGTGTGACATGCTTTGAAAGAACAAAAGAGACAAATAATGATTCTAGGAGAACCTAGTAGAAAGAAGCAACTAGTAGTAATGGGATGGTCAAGGAGAATAAACAATGCCCTAAGAAGTGCTGGGAAGTAGTAAAGACCTCTATGAAGGACAATAGGATGGGTATGAAGGACAAGTGATATAGCTGCCCAGACTGTTGGACAAGAAAAATAGTAGGAAGGAAGCAGTTAAAGAACTTGCTTTTGGGAGAACCATGAATTTAAACCACAACAAAGAAGGGAAAAGTGAAAAGGCCAAAACATTGGAAAAGAAGGATGAATGAAATCCTTAAAGAGATTAATGTCCAAGACCGGAGTTACGATCAAAAGCCATGAGATGATTAAATGAGCCTCTTAAAGGATGATTAAGAGATTTTGAAACTAGAAGGATGTGAGCTCTCCCTAAAAAGAAACAAACATGTATTGGGGTACAAGTGAGAACAAGGATGGAGTACGAAGGACGTACTCGTAAGATTTCAAGAGTAATGGTAAGCATGAAAGAATGGCGTCAAAGGATGTCATTTAAAGTTAGGTGCCTTCAAAGATGAATGAAAAAGGAATTTCAGGAGAAAAGGGTAAGAGTCCTACTAATGAAGGAAACCCTGGAAATGCATATGTATCCCAACTAAGAGGTAATGGAATCAAGTGAAAGGGATAAAGAGATAAACTTGCAAATGAAGCGCACACTGAGGTGAAAGAACCAACGAAGCATACTAGGAGGGCGTTATGAATAAGTTAGACCCAAGGAATGGGTAAATAGGAAATTAGCATCAAAAGATGCCGTGGCAAGTAAGAATGAGTGGACTACCCATACTAAGGAAATAAAGGAAAGAACATCCGAGAAATGTTGGGAAAGTAAGCCCTCCAAATAATATGTGGCTAAGGAGGAATAACCATAAATAGTAAGATGGGTTGTAGTCCACATGCGCATAATGGAGCGTAAAGACTAGACGATTAAGTATAGAGCGGAGTGCACAAAATAAGACTGATAATCGAAAGTATCTTAAGTAAGGAATAAGGGATGAAACAAAAGTTGTGGATAGAGAAGGATCCAAAGCGGACAAATGCCCTAACATAGAAAGACGTGTTTAGAAAGGAAGAAAGAACCCTTCAAGGAATGATAAGAAGGTTGGGCATGTAGTTCCTAAGATGGAATTCTCTACTGTGAGGGACATAGTAGAGAACGAAACTAGAAGAAGGGAACCTTCCCAAGCAAAGGAATCGACACATGGATCGAAAGTGATTAATTTGGAATAAATAATCATGAAATGATCACGAGTAAATAAGAGTGGTATAAGGAAAAAGAAAGTTCTTGAATAAAGAACGCCACTAAAGTTGAGGAAGGACATAAGAAAGGAAGAATTGTTGCATGTCGGTTAGTCATTGGGAAACCCAAATGATTGGAATTGGAAAGACCTAATAAAGAAGTTGGGAAAGAACGAGTAGATAAGAGAAATTTACACGGTTATGTGAGACAAGACGTCAAAGGGAAGATGGATGAGGGAATAACAGTGAAGTTAGTCGAGGAATACTACCAAACGAAAATAGGGATGAAGTTATACGATCCCTAAAAGGTTGGAAGGATTAGAGTGACCGTCAATGAAGTATTTTAGAAATCTAATGGATGGAGACAAGTTCTAGGAAAATGTCATGACTGTAAGGGGCACGTAAGCCCAATAGCCCCGAGGAAAAGGTAACTCACGTAAGGAAGAGTTAGGTTGTAAACATGGTGAAGTCGGGCATAATTTTGACCGAAGTTGTAATAAATGATGGATGAAGGAAAGGTCAAAATAGGATGAAGGGGTAATAACACCGAAACCTGTGAAAACAAGTACGGAATTCTTGGAAGAACACCGAGCTAAGGGTTTCAATGATAAAGAGAATAACTAGACACATGAACGATTGGACATCATGGAACTCCCGATCTTGAAATGTTGAGTAAGAATCTCAAGGAGAAGAATCTTGCCCTAAGCAAAGGAAGAAGTGAACTTAAGGATGTACCTTAGAGTAGCGGGCTAGACATACTAGTTATGATAAAACTCCATGGAAGGAGTAAACAATGTAAAGGAAAAGAAATTCCTTAAGTGCGTGATTTAAAGAGAGCTAAGTGAAAGAACGACCAAAGTATTTACATGTCCAAGTTGACATTTAGGGAAGTTTATCCCAAAGTGAAAAAGGCTGATTTAGTTTTGGAGACAAAACTCCTAAAAGGAGGGGGGAGTTGTATACCCCGCTACTTTAGGATGAGAAAATCGAGGAAAGAACTGGTCAACCCGGGTGAGAAAATCGAACCGGTTCACAAACCCCAATCGATAGAGAAAGGGTAAACTAGGAAATTTATGGATATCGAGTGACCTAAAGAGTCACAAAAGTAATGTGAAAGGACTTTAAGATGAATTGGAGTTGAAAACCAAACTAGTTCAGGTAAACCAGACCTAAACCAGATTGATCCAGTTTGAACCACTATTCAACTGGTTTATAAATTCTTTTTTCTAGGTGGCTTAGAAAATTCAAATTGGAGAATTGAAGCCACCATTTGATAGATAATGAATTTAGATGAAATTAAAAATTTTTAATTTTGAAAAACTCGACTGAATCGGGCTTGACTCAGCTGGTTTATGCCTAAATCGGTGTGGTTAGGTTTTTTGGATTTGGGGAGAAGTTAGCTATATACTTGTAGTCTTGCTCCAAGGGTTGTTGGAGAAACGCTGACATGATATAATAGTGAAGCAACTTTGACAGACCAATGTTGCCCTGTATCGGCCGAGTTGAAATTGGCCAATTCAAGCCCTTCTCAGGCCAAACCAAGCCCTTCCAGCACTTCCACAACCCTCCTATAGCTGAATTAGAGCAGAAAGGTAAGCCAATATGACACCCCTTTGTAATTTCCGATCAGTGCTATAGAGAGAACCAACATAACTTCACTGACCAAATTCTCCCTCAATTCGACATCAATTGATGCGATTCTTAATCCTAGGAGAATCCTTAGGACAAGAGCTATCAGCCCAGATCAAAAGCTCGGACCGGCACGCCCCCGACGGTAAGCTTTCGAAGCTTTCTCTCTCTAAGTCCAATTTTTCGGCAAAGCTCCGTTTGAGCTCGTTCTGGAATCAAATCGTGTGATTCAAAGTGCAATTGAATCATATGAAGATGTAGGGACTTCAATCTACTTCAATTTTAACAATTAAACTCATTTGATGAAATCAAATTCGGCTGTTTTGGTAAGTTGAAATAAGGGAAAAATAGGGAAAATTTGGGAAATTCAAAAAATTGAGGGACTTAATTGCAATTTGATAAAATTGAGGGTCAATTTGACATGATATAGATGTTGGAGGACCAATTGGTCAATTTTTGGAAATTTTGGGTGGAAATTTACCGTTCTTGTAAAGTAGGGGCAAAATGGTAATTTTAGAAAAGTTGGGGCTCAAATTGAAAATTTGGGAAACTTGAACCCCCTTTTTGTGATTTTGAATAAATTGAGGTCGTATGGTGAAATTAGAGGTTTCATGACTCAATTTGGGTGAAAATCGACATTAGGGACCTAAAGTTAAAAAAAAGAACATTAGGGACCTAATTGCAATAAATCAAAAAGTTTGAGTATTTTATTCATTCGTGGTGAATGAAGGCTAATAGGCCAAAGGATATTGAACAAGGATGTTCTAATCGTGTAGGAACACAAAGTACTAGGAATGCCAATATGTTCAAGCTCGCGTGGAGGTAAAGAGCCAAATAAGAGGGATTCACTGCACGATCGTGTGAGTGAGATTTTTATATCATACCCGGTTGGGATGATAAGCACATCAAAAATAAAAACCCACTACTAAGTGGTATTTTAACCATCACACCTGTGAGGAGTGATGTGGAAATGACGCGGAAAAAACACTTACCTTTTATAAGTAGATCATACCCGGTTGTTATGATGAACTTCCTCGAAGGAAGTAGAAAACCCGCTTATCGGTTATAAGCGGAGATGTCCTCATACCCGGTTGGTGTGATGGATGACTAAAATTTATTTTTTTGAAGTGTTCTCCCCTGACTGTGTGCCATTGCTTAATCTTTTTGGGAGACCTTCCTGATGGGAGCTCAAATAGCTCAGATAGGCTGGAGGCCACGGTTTTGAAACTTGGGGGCTAATATGCCCAATTTTGAAAATCTCGTATAGTGGGCCCAAGGCCGGTTGGAACGAGCAAGAGCTCGTAAACAAACATAAGTTAAGCCATGAAAACTTTAAATGAATGATTTGTTGGCCCTGATACCAAGACATGACCGACATACTCGATGAACTGGCGGTAGTGCGACATTATAGGTCGACGGACCAGTCGAGACAAACTACTGTAGGTCGAGTTGAGGGTAAAGACCATTAGACCAGTGGCACCACAAATTTAATGTCTTATGTGGAAAATTGTTGTTTTATGCATGCACTGAGTTACGAGACCTTCAAGATGCCCAAGAGGGGTAGTGATGTATCCTAGGGCTACTGAACGACATGATGGTGATAAGGGTAGTTAGTCGTGCCAGCAGTCTTGGAAGCTCGACATAGCTTCATGCGCATGAGACCGGGGTGGGGTCGGGATGAGGTCTCTATCCTCATATGGACATGGAGTTTGGTTAACGAGATTGAGGGTCAGATGTCACATATATCCAGTCATTCTCTGGGTAGAAGTGGACATACTTCTATCTAGGTGGCTGGTAATGTTGGTCCGATGCTATAAGTAGGTGCAGTGGATGTACTGCCCTACAAATGTATGTTCCCTTGATGATGAAGGGCATATGTTGGTTGATAAACACATTGTGGTATTGAGAAATGGCTACGAAAACTGAGATTTGAGAATGAAATGTTTTAAAGGAAATTAAGGAGTCTAGCACACTCCAATTCAATCTATTCTTTTTGAAAATCAAGTCTTAAACCCCCATTCACTGAGTTGTTAAACTCACCCCTTCCCTTATAACCCTTTCAGGTTACCAAGGGAAAACCTACCCAAGGACTTCTAGTTAACTACACCTACAAGACATGTGTGAAAAGTTTAAATTTCATGGAGTTTTGATTAATGCTATTCTAGAAAAGGTACCAGTTTAAAGGACGTCTTACTCCTCATGGTTTAAAGAAGGGGAAACCCTTAATAAACTTGGAGAGTGGTGGGTTGATAATGGGGATCTGACCAAACCGGGTCGGGGCATGACACCTGTCCTCCAATTCCCTTTTTGTTCCTTATCCTTCCTTCACAGAACTTCTTATTATGGGTGGGTTCCTAGCACTCTACGTTATGTCCAGCCACCAATCCATGGTTCCTTCAAAGGTACTTAGTCCAATACATTCCTCCAAAGTTCTCTTTCCTAGCACATTTCTTTTCCTCTTCACTCTTATCGTGTCCTATCCTAGAATTGCCGGAGGAGGTTTTCCACGTTTGCTCTTTTTGAAGGGGTTCTTGTACCTTACCTCTCTTCTTTGTTATCTTTCATTCAACTGGTTCTTCTTAGAGGCAACTCAATTCCTCTTGGTTTCCTAACTCTTGTATGATGGCTTGCTCAATCCCTTTTGGTCCTTAGGCTTTCCTCCATTCCTCTTGCATCTTTTGATGCTGCCTTCCCCTTTCCCAGATTCATCCTATTCTTTGACTCTACTTCCCTTATATCAGATCCTTTATGAACACACTCTTTCCCTTTTTCCTATCCTTGGTTAGGGTATGTCCTTTCTGTTGACTCCCTTTTTAGGCAGTCTTTGTTCCTTTCTGGAAACTTCCTTCCTAGTCTTTTTTCTCGTCTTGTTGCCTTGTTATTTTGCATTTCCTAGTTCTTGTGGGGGAACTATTTAGGTCGATTGTTTTAGGGTTAGTGTTGACTAGAGGTGACATGTAGTCTTCCTCCTTGGGTGGCCTTCTCTCCATCTATTGCCTCGAGTCATGATTAGTGTACTCCAATCTGTTAGTTATACTTGTCGTTATTAGGGAGACCAACTTTTAATTAAGGAAAAATGATCTTTATAGATTTAAGGAGGTAGTTTCTTGCCATACTCGTTTTATTACAACAACTTTCTCACTACTTTCTAGTCCATTGGAGTCATAGGCTGGGAGTTTGCCTACGAATGGTTTTGGGAATCGTGGTCTGAGGGCTCTGATGAACTGTTTGACGTCCATCCATACTTCCGTTGGGCTTCCATGCTAGGATGAACTTCATGGAATACCTTGAGTCCGTACCTCCTTAGCACCTCAGCCTTGCACTCATAGGTCCAACTCATCCATTGGGAAGGGTTAAAGTTGTATTGAGCTGGTAGAAGTGCCTGGTTGACTTTCATAAAGGTTGCGTGGGCATCCCAATAGTAATTCAAGGCCTCATTCTTAGTTGCAATCCTTTTTGGCTGTCGTGTGGCTGGTGGTGGGTGTCGAGCTCCTTGGGGGAGGGGCAGGGTCTTCATGCCTTTGAGGAGGATATGTGATGCCTCCTGGCTCTAATAATGCTCCAACAAGTTTCTTATAGTCCCCGACCATATCTTGAGGCACTCTCTTCTTGACCTCTACTAACCTTTGGATGGCTACCTCATCTTGAGGTTGGTGTCTTTTCCACAATCTCGTGTGTGGGTTTGGTTTGCTTGATGAACTTCCTGGGAACTTTTCTTCCTACAAGCTAGTTAAGTTTTTGTTAGTGTCAAGGCATAGTATTCATAATGCTTTCAAGGGAACTTGGCTTTGATACTACTAAAGTTGTCACACCCCGACCCGGCTTGGTTGGATCTCCATGATCAACCCGCCGCTCCCTTGGTTTAAGAGGGGTTTCCCCTTCTCAAGAGGAGCCATGCGTAATTTCAATCCTTATTCCCTTGAATAACATATATCAATCAAATGCAATCTTAAAAATAAATTTTAAGCATACTTGACGGAGGATACATCTTCATGTTCTCTTTATTATATCACTTCATTCCTGAAAAGGGGTAAAAGGGAGGGGGTGAGTTCTACAACTCAATAAGTGGGTGTTGGGAGTGAGTTTTCTGAAAGATCGCTTTTGTTTATCTATAACATGCCAAGGTTATCATAAAAAGGATTTTCTCAAAGTTCGGTTTGCAAAATGTTTTCTCATTATCATATTTAGTGTGTTTAGTTCTTTTTAGCCCATCCCCTTGCCTCAGAAGGTGTATAGCAAACAAACACTTGCCCTTCATCAGGAAGGGTACACACTTTCGTAGGTGTAGCCCGTCTACTGCACCCACTTGTAGATTAGAGCGTATTTACCGTTCACCAAGATAGAGGCCCATCCACTTCTACCCTAAGTCTGAGTGGATGTTGTTGACATCTGACTCTTAGACCTGAATGCCACTATGTGTCCGTATGAGGACAGATACCACATCTTTACCCCATCCCGTTCTCATGCGCAAGAAACTACTCTAAGCTTCCAGACTAACTGGCATGACGAACTTAGCTTATCTCCACCATGTCGTCCAATTGCCCTTTGGACCCATCACTACCCCATAGGGTATCTTGATGGTTCATACCACAAGTGCATGCACACTCAATCAGTTTTCATAGAAATCCTTTTAGACCATAGCTTAGTACTCAGTATTCCCCAAGCCGACATTGTAACAATCTCGCTCAAGAGATGTTAAAACCCCAAAACAGTATTTTTAGTTCAATGAATAAGATTCTGAATTCTTAAAAATTTCTCTGTCCCTTAAGAATATGATTGTATGTCTCAATTACCCAAGGAAGGATCACGAAAGAAGATCAAGGGTAGGACCTTAAGAAAACCCAGAAATAGCAGAATAAAGACAAAGGGGATTTTCTTTAAGGGACACTACAAGTCACCTAGGTGCAAAGAAGGAATCACCCTAAGACAAGCCGAACGATGAAAGACAACTTGAATGTCTCGAGACAACAAGGTATGATATACTTTGGAAAAACAGAGGAATCAAGTAGGGTTGTAGACTAACCTAGTAAGGAAGAGGAGGTGGAAAGGCCAGAATAGTGGAAAGGAAGGATGAAGGATATCCTTGAAGAAATAAATATCTGAAAATGAAATGATGACCACACACAAGTTATAAGGAGTATTTAGTAGGTCCTGCACAAAGAAGTCTTGGAGCAAATACTGCCTGAACATTTCCCAAGGAAGCATACCCTGGGTAGGCATACATGTTCCAACTAAGAAGTAATGGACCAAGTGACAAAGCATTAGGAGACGAAGTGCACACCGAAATGAAAGAATTGAGGGAAACATTCTAAGAGGACCCAAGGAGAAAGTTAAATCCAAGGAACATGTAAGTAGGAAAATAGCATAAAAGGACGCAGTGACAAGGTAAGAATGGGTGGGTTACCCATAATAAGGAAATAAAGGAAAGAACATCATGAGAACCTTGGAGAAGTAAGTCCTCTAATTTGAAAGTGGGTAAGGAGAAAACAAACAATGACATCAAGATTGGTCTTGGCCCACACTCGCATAATATAACCCAAGGAGTGTATGGTTGGACATAAAGGGTGCTATGTACCAATCTATCAACATGAGCTCTCTGAAGAGAGGATAAGGAATAAAAAGTAAATGGAGGATAATGAAGGATAAAGAGCGGGAAACAATACCGATCTCAGAAGGGTGCAAGAAATGAAGGAAGGAAAAGCCACCAAGAAGTGTTAGAGAGGTTGAACCAGGACGAGAATCCTTAGGTAAATGATTCAAGTAGGAAGTGAGACTTTAAAAAGGAAAGTCCCAAAGCTAAGGAACCACCACATGGATATTAAGAGGCTTAAACCAACATAAAATAACTCATAAAGAACCATAAGTGGTTAAGGTTATGTCGAGATGGCCAAAGTATTACCTGATTTGGAAGAGCAAAGAAGCAAATTAGAGATTTATGGCGAACCTAGAAAGGAAGGAAGCAACTAGTAGCAACAGGATGGTCAATGTGAATAAACGAGACCATAAGAAGGACCGGGTAGTAGTGGAGACTACACTCTAAAGAAGGGTAATAGAGTGGACAAAGTTTTGAATACACGAAATAAGACCCAACGATCGACAAATGATTAAAGGTGGACAAAAGCCCAAATTCAAAAGGGTGTAAGAATGTGAAGGCAGGAAATCTTCAAAGGGTAGTAAGAAATTCGAACATCTAGAACCTAAAGGGAAATCTCTACTAAGAAAGGACATAGTAGAGAATGAAAATCATTAAAGGAGAACTTCCTAAAAACAACGGAATCGTGAAATAGTTACAAGTAAGTAAGAGTGGATTTAGGGGAAAGGAAAATTCTTAAGTGAAGGACCTCACCGGAAATGAAGGTAGACATAAGAAAGGAAGAATCCCAGCTTGTCAGTAAGTCAACAGGAAATTCAATGATTGGCACTAGAAAGACCCAAGAAAGAAGTTGGGAAAGGACAAGTGGGTAAGGAAAACCGACATGGTTATGTAAGACATGTTGTCAAGGCACGAAGGATGATTGAATAATGGTAAAGGTAGTCGAGGAATACTACCAGATGAAATGAGGGATGAAGTTATAGAATCCCAAAAAGGTTTGTTAAGTTGGGAACAACCCTAAAGGAGGTGTTGTAGAATTCTGATGGACAGAGACATGTTTTGGAATATGTCGTGTCGTAACAAACTTGTAAGCACCAACTATCCCAAGTAAAATGTGACTCGAGTAAGAAAGAGTCAATTATTAAGCATAACAAGGTCAAACATAATTTTGACCAAAGCTATAATCAATGACGGATGAAGGATAGGCCAAATTTGGATGAAGGAATAATAACACCGTAACCTATGAAAACAAATACGTAATGCTTGAAAGAACGTCGAGCTAAGGGTTTTAATGATGAAGAGAATAACTAGACAAAGGAACGATTGAGCACCTTAGAACTCCTAATCCTAAAATCTTGAGTAAGAACCCCAAAGGGAAGAATATTGCCCTAAGTAAAGGGAGATGCGAACCTAGGGATATACCTTTGGTCTCACGGGCAAGACATACTAGTTATGATAAAACTCCGTGGAAGGAGTAAACAATATAAAGGAAAAGAAATTCCTTAACTGCTTGATTTAAGGTGGACTAACTGAAAGAACCACCAAAGTGTTAACATGTCTAAGTTGACATTAAGAGAATTTTATCTCGGAGTGAAAAATTCTAATTTAGTTTTGGGGACAAAACTCTTAAAAGGAAGGGAGAGTTGTAAACCCCGCCCTTTGGAGTTAAGGATAACCCGGAAAAGAACCGGTCAAACCGAGTGAGAAACACCCAATCGGTTCACAAACTTGATCATCATAGAATGGGCAATTTGAAAAATTTACATCTCTCAAGTGACCCAAAGGGTTCATGAAATATTGGGAAAGGACATTAAGACAATTTGGGTGAGAAAACTCAGACTGGTTTAGGTGAACCGGATCTAAACCAAATTGAACCTATTTGGACTAGTTTGGACAGGTTTGAACCACTATTGAATGGGATGCCAAATTCATTTTTCTAGGTTGCTTATAAAATTCAAAATGGAGAATTGAGGCAACCATTTGATAGATAATGAATTTAGCTGAAATTAGAAAATTTTGATTTTGAAAAACACGGTCGAATTGAGCATGAACTGACCAGTTTAAGCTTGGACCTAGTTTAGACCGGTCCAATCCGGTTCGAAATAGTGTCGTATTCTTTCTTCAGATGACAGCACCGTTCACTCACCGAAAAAAATCGAGCAGTGCGGGTGAAGATGAAAAGTTTATGGCTAGGGAGTTTCACACAATGAATGATCGCCATTAAGGCGCCAATCAGACGACCAAGAAGTCTCCGAGCTTCCTATATAAAGAGCCCCTCCTCATTCATCCTCCTCACACCTGAAAACTCCATTCTCTCCCTACTACTCCTTTTTAGGGTGAAGCTCAAAGTAGAGCTCCAACTTGGGCATTTTTCTATGCTAAAGAAGGCTTTGTCGGGTTCTATGAATTCGGGGAGAAGTCAGCTACATGCCTGTAGTCTCCATTTGCTTCGAGGCTTGCCAGAGAAACACCAACGTGATAAAACAGTGACGTAGCTCCGATGAATTGAAGTTGCCCTATTTTGGCTGAGCTAAAATTGGCTAATTTGAGCCCTTCTCAGGCAAAACAAAGCCCTACCAACACCTCCACAACCCTTATACAACTGGATTAGACCGGAAAGGTAAGCCAATTTGGCTCCACTTTGAATTTTCTCATCAATGCTAGAGAGAGAACCGACGGAAATTCACTGACCAAATTCTCCCTCAATTTGGCATCAATTGATGCAATTCTTGATCCTAGGAGGAACCTCGGGACAAGAGATATCTGCCCAAATTGAAAGCTCGGACCACCTCTCCACTAACGGTAAGCTTTCGGAGCATTCTCTCTCTAAGTATAGTTTTCTAGTGAAGCTCCATTTAAGCTCGTTCCAACGTCAAATCATGCGATTTAAAGTGCAATTGAATCATATGAAGATGTAGGAACTCCAATCTAACTTCAATTTCAACAATTTAACTCATTTAATCGGTCAATTTGATGAAATCAAATTCTGCTGAGTTAGAAGGTTAAAATTGGGGGAAAATTAGGGATTTAAAAAATTTGAGGTACTAAAAATGTAATTTCATAACATTGAGGGCCAATTTGGCATGATAAAGATGTTTGAGGACCAATTGGGCAATTTTTGGAATTTTTGGAGTAAAACTTACCATTTTTGTAATGTAGGGGCAAAATGATAATTTTGGAAAGGTTGGGGACCAAATTGGAAATATGGGAAACTTGAACGCCTTTTTGTGTTTTTGAATAAATTGAGGTACTAAGGTGAATTCCAGAGTTTTGGGACTCAATTTGGGGGAAAACTGGCATTAGGGACCTAAAGCTAAAGAGAAAATAACTTTAGGGACCTAATTGCAAATAAATGAAAAGTTTGACTGTTCCATTCATTTGTGATGAATGAGGGATATTGGGCTAAAGAATAATGAACAAGGAATGTTCATATCATGTACGAACATGAAGTAACGGGAGAGCCAGCAAAGACAAATTCGCGTGAAGGCAACAAGCCGGTTAACGGGAAAATCACTGCACTACTGAGTGAGTGGAATTTTATATCATACCCGGTTGGGATAATGAGCACCTCGAAAATGAAATGCCACTACTAAGTGGTATTTTAACCATCACACCTGTGAGGAATGATGTGGAAATTATGCTGAAAAACTACTTACTGGGTGTAAGTAGATCATACCCGGTTCATATGATGAACTTCTTAGAAGGAAGAAGAAAACTTGCTTATCGGTTATCAGCGGAAATGTCCTCATACCCGATTGGTATGATGGACAGGTAAAAAGTTTATTTTGTCGGAAGTGCTCTTCCCTAACTGTGTTCCCCTGTTTAAAACTTTTGGGAGACCTTTTTGACAAGAGCGCGAATAGCTCAAATAGGTCGGAGACCTCAATTTTGGAACTTGGGAGCTAATATGCTTGATTATGAAAATCTCGTATAGTGGGCCCTAGGCCAGTTGGCACAAGTAGAAACTTGTAAACAAACATGAGATTAAGCCATGAAAACTTTAAATGAATGAATTGTTTGGCCATGGTACCAAGACATGAGCGACATACTCAATGGACTATTAACAGTGCGACATTACAGGTGTAAGGATTAGTCGAGTCAAACAATTGCAGGTTGAGTTAAGGGTCAGGGCCGTTGAACAAATGGCACCATAAATTTCAGGTAACCAAGAGAAAACCTACCCAAGGACTTCTAGTTAACGACACCTGTAAGACAGTTATGAAAAGTTTAAATTTCATGTAGTTTTGATTAATGTTATTCCAGGAAAGGTTCAGGTTTAAAGGATGCCTTACTCCTCGCGGTATACAGAAGGGGAAACTCTTAATAAACTAGGAGAGTGGTGGGTTGATCACGGGGATCTGACCAAATCGGGTCGGGGCGTGACATCAACTTTTCATCCTACATGGATCCTTTCCTCATTCTTTGGTTATTACTTCTTCGTTCCACATTTTAACGCTTGACCTTGTCATGCTTTAATCATAGACTCTTCCTTACCTAAGTCATATTTCCTTTGAACAGTTGGGCTTACATGTCCCTTACCACATGACATTCTTTGGAACTTGTCTTTGACTTCACATCCCTATAACCATATTAGTTTCCTTTCATACTCATCTTTTTCGAGATTCTTTATTCGGTTATTCAACTTTGAAGTCCTTGAGCTTCTCGATAACTTACTAACATACTAAAACTCTTCCTTTCTTATTTCATTTCTCATTCTCACTGGCGTCCTTCCTTTTTAAGGCCTCTTCTATTTCTTAATCCATTCTTACTCACTCGTTATCATTTCATGATCGTTTATTCCAAGTTAGTTCCTTTATTACTCTTATGGCATCTTTCGATGTTGTTTTCCTACTTACCTAATACTTGGATTTGACTCATCCCTTGGACCTTCACGATTACTTTCCCTTTGGACTTGTTGCTTTCATCTCCAGCAGTTTGTCTTTGGGGAGCCTATTATCTTTCCAATTCCATTTGTTCCATTTCCTCCTAATTGGTGGACCTATGTTTTTCCAATATTCCCTTCATTGGTAGATTTTACACTCCATTTCTCTCGAAATCTCCATCTAATTTTACCATTGTGAATATCCCACCTTGAATGACATTCCTTGGCACCATCTTCTACTACTTATGTTTACCCTTGTGACCCTATGAATACTTCTTGTGTATATCGTTCTCATTCTTACTCCTTTTTTCCAGTACTTAATTTGTTTCTTTGAGGTGGAGTTCACATTCCCTTACCTCTGCCATCTCCTGATCATCTTGCTCATTGTTTATTTAGCCTTTTCATAGTTTTCAATTAAATTACTCCTATCTTGTCCATTGGTGTCTTCACTACTTTTCTATGCCCTCATGTTTCAAAGGTTTTTACCTTTCCATCCTTTCCTTCTTTACGGAGTTTATGACCTTCACAAGGATCTATTTGTTGATTATCTCGTTCGTTTTATTCTCTTCATTATTTATTTTGAGAGAATTATTTCTCGAATCCTCTTGTCTTTGGTATCCATCCCTTTGCCCTATTTTGGGTATAATCCTTATCATTTTCCAATCCTTCTTGGAGTGTAGTTTATTAACTTAATGATTTGGTTGCTATGGGTTATTTCCTTCAATTTGGTCCATCTAGAATTCCTATTTGGGTTTCCATGTGTTCTTGCAAGTAGATAATACTTAACCTCTCCAAACACTCGCTTAGCCACTAGTACTTCTTACTAAGGTTCTTATTTTGGCTCTAGTTTCTATGACATTTCCTTAGTTGATTTTTCTTAACTTGGAGTTTTCTGCTTTCACGATTCGACTTCCTATTCTCATCCTTCTTCTAGTGTCTCCTATTCTAGGATTTTTACATTCGATCTCCCTACTGTTCCTTAAAGGTTCTTCTTTTATTCTTCATTTTACACTTAAGGATCTTGTATGGTTCATTCACCCTAGTTGTTCTCCCTATTTTTTCCATATCTCTATTTCCCATGAGTCTCCTGATCTTATGGAGTTCCTATGTAATTTTGTCCTAGTTCCGTAAAAATAGGTGTTATACCTGAGCCTTCTTGCTATCATATTTTCTTCTTACCTTACCCTAGTGGTCTTAATATCCTTAGTATTCTCCCATAACTTACTTCCTTTCTTTCTGATCAGCTTCCATTCCTTCTTGTTTTTCCTTACTCTTATTCTTTGGGCCTTTCCCTAACTCTCCATAACTCTTTGAAGTTTCCTCCTCTTTCCTTTCCTCAGTTAAGATCTCCCTCGGGTGAGCTCTTTCTTACCAATTTGGTTGTACATATGAGGGAAACTCTTAAAGGTTGAGGTTGATTATAAATAATTTGTTTATCCTTCCTTAGGTGATTTTCTACCTTTTAATTAACATACTCTTTTTCTTTGAATTTATCAAGAACTGAGAAGTTTTATTAGAAATTTCACTTTCATTCAAGAAGTATTTTCTTGCCATACTTGGCTTATTACAGAAGTTTTCTACCCTTTAATTCCTTGGGGTCATAGGCCGAGAGCTAGCCTTAGAACGGTTGTGGGACTCTTGATCGGAAGGCTCTGAGGAACTAGTTGGGTCTACTCATATTCTCTTATAGGGCGAATCTCATGTATGGCCTCCAATTTGTATCGCCTTAGTACCTCGACCTCACACTCATAGATCCACTTCATCCATTGAGAGGGATTGAAGTTGGGCTGAGTAGATGGGGGTACTTAGTGGACTTTCATGAAGGTGGCATACGTATCCCATTAAATGTCCCAAGCCTCCTTCTCAGTTGGATTCCTCTCCAGTTGTTGTGGGGCGAGAGGAGGGGTTGGGCTCCTAGTAGGAGGTACATGTTTTGTAAACCCTGCTCCTTTAGAGTTAAGGAAAATCGGGAAAAGAACTGATCAAACCAAGTGTGGAAAACTAAACCAGTTCAAAAACCTTATATTTGGGGAGTGGGAAAATTGGGGAATTTACAATTCTTGAGTAACCCAAAGGATTCATAAACCTTGGGACAAATTGGGAGAGAAAAACCAGACCGGTTCGGGTGAGCCGGACCCAAACCAAATTGAACCGGTTTATAAACTGAGCTGGTTTATGAACCAAAACTGAGAGAGAGGGAAAACCAGGAAATTTATGGATCCCAAGTGACCTAAAAAGTCACATAAGTCATGAAAAATGACTTTAGGATGAATGGGGGATGAAAGCCAAACCAGTTCAATTGAATCGGATTCGAAACTGATTGAACTGCTTTGGACTAGTTTGAACCACTATTGAACTAGATGCTAAATTCATTTTTTTAGGTGGCTTAAAAAATTCTAATTTGAGAATTGAGGCTACCATTTGATAGATAATGAAATTAGAAAATTTTAATTTTGAAAACCTCGGTCGAATCGGGTCTGAACCGACAACACTGTTCACTTACCGGAAAATCAAAGCAGCACTGGCAAAGAGGAAACATGTATACCCCGTCCTTTAAAGATAAGAATAACTGGGGAACAAAACTGGACAACTCAAGAGAGAAAACCGACCCGATTCAAAAACCACAATCGATAGAGAAATGACAAATTGGGATTTCATAAAATTGAAGGACTTCTTTGCAATTTCCCAAACTTGAGGGCCAATTATCCATGTAAAAGATGTTAAAGGACCATTTGGTTGATTTTTTAGAACAATTGCGGCCAAATTGCCATTTTTGTAAAGTAAGGGAAAAATAGTAAGTTTTGAAATGTTGGGGACCAAATTGGAAATTTGGAAAACTTAAGCCCCTTATTTAATTTTGAGTAAAATGAGGACTCGAAGGGGTAACTAGTTATAAGTTTTAATGCTTAAAAATCAGTGGGTGGTAAAGTTATAGGGTGTCCCATTTAACATGGGCTATTTAATGTAAAATATTAAAGGAAATATAAATTACATTGGTTAAGGCATTCATATTATATAATAAGATGGACATTAAACCAAACAAATGTTGAATATATGTTTACATATAAGGGTATATATATACACCTATAAAAAATTTATTTCCAAACAAATATAAAAGAGAAAGGGATTTGGTTGTACCATTATTAAATAAATACCTATATTCAATTATTGGAATTAATATTCATAAATACCCATCATTTTCCCAATTTAATAAGAACGATGACAACATTAATACCATAAATCTTCACCATTTAATAATCAATTTTACACCTATATAAAGAGCTCATCCCCATTCATCCTACTCATACTAGAAAACTACTCTCTCTCTACTACTCTATTTTCCGGTGAAGCTCGAACCAGAGCTCTGACTTGGGCATTTTCCTCAACCTTAGGAGGAGAGGTCAAGCTCTTTTGACTCCAGGTGATGTCAGCTATCTGATGCTAACCTCCATTTGATCTCAGGATCGCCGAATAAGTGTTGGCATAATCAGATAGTGAAGTAGCTCTGGCAGACCGAAGCTACCCTATTTTGGCCTAGCTAAAATTGGTCAAATTCAACCCTCCTCCGGCCAAACCAAGTTATCCCAACATCCCTATAACCCTCATAAAACCTCAACAAATCTGAAAGGTCAATTGTAGGAATTCTTGATCCTAGAAGGTACTTTAGGAAGAGAGCTACCATTCCCGATAGAAAGCTCGGATCATGGCACCTCTGACGGGACAAGTGTGATCGGAACGTGAACAAGAGAAAGCTCGTGTCAAATTGGAAAACCAACCGAGGATGAACATATCACGGTTATTGGGTGAGTAAGAATCTTATACATCATACCGGTTGGGATTATGAGAACTTTTATTTAATGAAAACCTACTTAACGGTTGTGAGTGAGATTTTATTTCATATCTGATTGGGATGATAAGCACCTCAAAAATGAAAACCCACTGCTAAGTGGTATTTTAGTCATCACACCTGAGAGGAGTGATGTGAAATTCACGCGGAAAAACTACTTAACAGTTGTAAGTAGATCATACCCGATTGGTGTGATGAAACTTCCTAGGAGGGAGTGGAAAACCCGCTTGTTGATTCTAAGTGGAGATGCCTTCATACTTGGTTGGTATGATGGACAGTTGGAAAAAATTATTTTGTCGGAAGTGCTCTCCCCTAATTGTGTGCCACTACTTAAAATTTTTGGGAGACCTTCTTGATGGGAGCTTGAATAGCTCATATAGGCTAGAGGCCTTGATTTTGGAACTTGGGGGCTAATATGCCCCATTTTGAAAATATCGAACAGTGGGCCCTAGTGTAGTTGTCATGTGCTGGAGCTCGAAAATAAACATGATTCTAAGCCATAAAAACTTAAGTAAATGAATTGTTTGGCCATGTTACCGAGACATGACTGACATAGTCGATAGACTAGCAGTTGTGCGACATGACAGGTCGATGGACCAGTCAAGACAAATAGTTGCAGGTTGAGTTGAGGGTCGAGGCCGTTTGACCAGTGGTACCAAAGATTAAATGGCTTTTGAGGAAAACTTTATTTGTGCATGCAATTGAGGTTCGAGACCATTAAGATGCCCAAGAGGAGTAGTGATGCGTCCTAAGGGTTGCTAGATGACATGGTGGCAATAAGGAAAAGAGAAGCTACTGGGTTTGTGTTTCTCATCATATTGGTCAGTCATGGAGTTCTATGTTTATACTACAAGGAGTTCTATGTTTGTACTCCATAGAGTTTCTGTGTTTGGACTCCATGAAGCTACTGTGTTTGAGGCTTGCTGAATATTCTATGTTTGAGCTTCATGCGCACAAGACTAGGATAAGGTCTCCGTCCTCATATGGACACGAAGTATTTTTGGGTTAGACGGTTGAACATCTGAGATGTTCACTTAGGCTTCGAGTAGAAGCCAGATACTTCTATTAGGGTGGATGGTAAAGATGTTCCGATCCACAAGTGGGTACAGTCGGCATAACTGCATTTCACGAATGTATGTACCCTTCCTAAAGAATGGCGTGTGCTATTTGTGAAAGACACCTAATATAGAAATGGGAAAAATGTTAAGAAAACCTTGGAAATGATTTGAGAATCCTTGGAAAAAGAAATGGTAAACCTTGGAAAAAGGTTTTGGAAAAATAAATTGAAATTGAGGAAACTTTTGTTTTTTAAAAGGAAATGTTTCCCTTGGCACGGGTTGGATAAAGTTATTTTTAAAACTCACTCCCAACACCCGCTCACTAAGTTGTTGAACTCATCCCCACCCTTTTACCCCTTTCAGGTAACTAAGGGAAAAACCAAACTTAAAGACCTCCCAGTATGGGAACTATGAAGATAGGTATGTATGTTTTTCAATCTTGTATAATGTTATTCTAGGAAATATAGGAAAAAGGTTGTCTTAGTACTCGCGGTTTAGAAAAGGGTGAAACCCATCATGAAATAAAGGGAGTGGCGGGTTGCTCATGGGGATCCGACCAAATCAGGTCGGGCGTGACAAAACGTTTCCATTCAGTATATTTCAGACCATCAATGACTGTCATAAATGTGCCAAATAGACGGCCGACGAGTCTCCGAGCTCCCTATATTAAGAGCTCCTATCTATTCATACTACACATGAAAACCTCACTCTTTCTCAACTACTCAGTTTTTCAGCGAAGCTAAAACCATATCTCTAATATAGGGTCCTTTCTAAGCCAAACAAGGCATGGTTGGGTTCCTTTGAACCGGGGAGAAGTCAGCTACACAGTGGTAGTCTCCATTCGCTCAGAGGGTCGACGGAGAAGCGCCGACGTGATCGAAGAATGAAGCAGCTCCCACGGATTGAAGCTGGCCTAATTCTATCGAGCTAAAATCGGCGAATTTGAGCCCTACTCAAGCCAAACCAAGTGAATTCGAACAGTGAACCAGCCCTCCTATGGCCGAAGTAGAACTGTAAGGTAAGCCAATTCGATTCCTCTCTATAATTTCCGATTGGTGCTAGAGAGAGAACTGACAAAATTTTGATGATAAAATTATCACCCAATTTGACATTAATTGATGCAATTCTTGATCCTAGGAGTAACCTTGGGAGAAGAGATATTTGTCCAGATGGAAATCTTGGACCGCTGCGCTCCCGCCGATAAGCATTTGAAGCTTTCTCTCTCTACATTCTGTTTTCTAGCGAAGCTCCGTTTGAGCTTGTTTTGGCTTCAAAACTTGCGATTCAAAGTGCAATTAAATCGTATGAAGATGTAGAAACTCTAATTTAACTTCAATTTCAACAATTAAACTTATTTGATCACTCAATTTGAAGAAATCAAATTCAACTGTGTTGGGAAATTGAAATTGGGGGAAACATTGGGGGATTTCAAAAATTCAAGTGACTAAAATGCAATTTTATAAAATCGTGGGCCAATTAGGTATGATAAGAGTGTTAGAGGGCCAATTGAGCAAATTTTAGAATTTTTGGGGTAATACTTACCATTTTTGTAAAGTAAGGGCAAAATGGTAATTTTGGAAAAAATTGGAGACCAAATTGGGAATTTGGGAAACTTGAACCCCATTTTGTGAATTTGAATAAATTGAGGTCACAAGGAGAATTTTTGAAGTTTCGGGACTCAATTTGGGAAAAAACTGACATTTGGGGCCTAATGTAAAAAAAAAGAACTTTAGGGACCAAATTGCAAATATTTGAAAAGTTCATTTCGTATAGGAACATGAGATATCGGGAACACCAGATGAAATTAAGCTCGCGAGAGACGAAAGCAGACTTAGAGGAAATAAAGTACTCGATCCGGTGAGTGGAAATTTAATGTCAGACCCGGTTGGGATGATAAGCAATTCAAAAATGAAAAACCACTGATAAGTGGCATTTTAATTATCACATTTGAAGTGTGATGTGGAAATAATGTGGAAAAACTACTTATCGATGGTAAGTTGATCATAATCAGTTGGTATGATGAAACTTCATGGAAGGAAGTGGAAAACCCGCTTACCAATTATAAGCGGAGAAGTTCTCATACCTGGTACTTATGATGGATAGTAGAAAGGTTTATTTTGTCGGAAGTGTTGTCCCCTAACCGTGTGCCACTACATAAAATTTTTGGGAGACCTTTTTGAAGGGAGCTCGAATAGCTCTTATAGGCTGGAGGCCGCGATTAATAACTTGTGAGTTAACATGCCCAATTGCTCGTAAACAAACGTGATTAATTTTCCATGAAAACTTAATTAAATGAGTTGTTTGGCCATGGTACCGAGATAGGACCGACTTATTGTTTGGACTAGCATCTGTGCAACATGATAGGTCTTCGACTAGTAAAGACAAACAACTACAAGTCGGGTTGAGGTAGGGGCCGTCGGACCAGTGGCACCAAAGATTATATGGCTCATGTGAAAACTGTTGTTTTGTACACGCACTGTGTTATGAGACCTTCAAGATGCCAAAGAGGGGTAGTGATGTGTCCTAGGGCTCTTGATGACCTGGTGGATATAAGGGCAGTTAGTCGTACCAGAAGTCTTGCGAAGCTCGAAGTAGCTTCAAGCGCATGAGACCGGGGTGGGGACGAGATGAGGTCTCTGTCCTCTTAAGGATACAAAGTTTTGTTTCGGGATTGAGGGTCGGATGTCACAAACATCTACTCATTCTTAGGGTAGAAGTGGACATACTTCTATCTAGGTGGCCGGTAAAGATGCTCCGATGCCACAAGTGCGTTCAGTGGATGGGTTAGCCTGTGGTTGTGTGTTCCTTCATAATAAAGGGCATGTGTTGGTTGATAAACACACTATTGAGATGAGAAATGATTTTGAAAACCAAAATTTGAAGATGGAAAATTTAAAGGAATTAAGTATTCTGGCACACTCCAATTTAAAAACTATTTTTTTATCCAAACTTCATTTTTTTAATACCCATTTAGTGAGTTGTAGAAAGTCACCCCTCTTTTTATCCCTTTCTAGGAAATAGAGAAAATTTCTAGGGATAACACCATGCCTTACCCTCTGTCAAGTATGCTTACTTTCTCTTAAGCTTGCATTATATTTGATATATGTCTTTCTAGGGAACAAGGTTGAAAGTATGCATGGCTCCTCTTGTATTAAAGAAGGAGGAAACTCCTCTTCAACCAGAAGAGTGGTGGGTTGCTCATGGGAATTCGATCAAACAGGGTCGGGGCGTGACAGGTTCCTCTTATGTTAGAGGAGGATATGTGATGCTTTCTAGCTCCAATAAGGCTCCTACCAGTTTTTGGTAGTCTTCCACCATATCCTTGGGTACTCTTTTCTCACCTTGTAAGAATCTTTGAATGACCACTTCCCTTGGGTTGGGTGTCTTTTTAAGGGTTGTGGGTGGAGGGTTGGATTTCATAGCAAACTTCCTAGGGATTCTCCTTCCTACACGATAGTTAAATTTTGATTAATGTTAGGGCATAATATTGATAATGTTTCAAGGGAACTTAGCTCTGATACTACTCAAGTTGTCACTCTCCAAACCGGTTTAGTTAGATCTCTATGATCAACCCGCCATTCTCTCGGTTTATTAAGGGTTTCCCCTTCTTTAAACCGTGAGGAGTAAGGAGTACTTTAAACCTGTACCTTTCCTAGAATAACATTAATAAAAACTGCATGACTTTCCATACTTGTCTTACAGGTGAAGTTAATTGGAAGTCCTTAAGTAGGTTTTCCCTTAATTACCAAAAAGGGGTATAAGGGAGGGGGTGAGTTCAACAACTCAGTGAATGGGGTTTAAGAGTTTGATTTTCAAAAAAAAAATAGTTTGAATTAGAGTGTGCCAAACTCCTTATTTTCCTTTAAAAGATCTCATCCTTAAATCCCAGTTTTCATAGCCATATCTCATCACAATGGTGTGTTTATCACTCAACACACGCCCTTCGTCATGAAGGAAACACACATTCGCAAGACAGCATGTCCGCTGCACCCACTTATGGTGTCAGAGCGACTTTACCGGCCACCTAGATAGATGCACGTCCACTTCAACCCTGAGAATGAGTGGATGTATGCGACATCTAACCCTCAATCCTGTAAACCAAACTCCATGTCCATATGAGTACAGAGACCTCATCCCATCCCCACCTCGGTCTCATGTGCATGAAGCTACGTCAAGCTTCTAAGACTCTTGTCATCACTAACTGCCCATATCTCCACCATGTCGTCTAGTAGCCCTAGGACACATCAATACTCCTCTTGAAGGCTTTAAGGTCCGTAACATTAGTGCATGCACTAATCAACAGATTTCCACATAAGCCATTTAATATGTGGTGCCACTAGTTCAACGCCCCCGACCTACTACTCGACCTATAGCTGTTTGTCTCGATTGGTCCGTCAACCTGTCATGTTGCACTGCCTTGGTACCATGGCCAAACAGTTCATTCATTTAAAGTTTCCATGGCTTAAACTCTTGTTTGTTTATGAGCTCCTACTCGTGCCAACTGGCATATGGCCCACTGTACGAGATTTTCAAAATTGGGCATATTAGCACCCAAGTTCCAAAACCAAGGCCTCCAACCTATCTGAGCTATTCGAGCTCTCATCAAGAAAGTCTCCCAAATAGTTTAAGTAGTGGCACACCGTCATGGGAGAGCAGTTCTGACAAAAATAAACTTTTAGCCGTCTATCACACCAATCAAGTGTGAGGACATCTTTGCTCATAACCGATGAATGAGTTTTCTACTTCCTTCCAGGAAGTTTATCATATCAACTGTGTATGATCTGCTTACAACCGATAAGTAGTTTTTTCGCATATTTCCACATCATTGCTCACAGGTGTGATGGTTAAAATACCACTTGGTAGTGGGTTTTCATTTCCGATGTGCTTATCATCCCAACAGGGTATGATATAAAAATCCCACACACCCCATAATGAAGTGATCTCCTCTTAACCAGTTTTTTGTCTTCACGCGAGCTTATCCTTGCTGGCGTTTCTGGTATTTCGTGTTCCTACACAATATGAACGTCCTTGTTCTTTTTCTATTGGCCTAATAGCCTTCATTCATCATCAATGGATGGAATACTCAAACTTTTTGATTTATTACAATTAGGTCCCTGAAGTTCTTTTTCTTTAACTTTAGGTCCCAAATGTCGATTTTCCCCAAATTGAGTCTTGAAACTTCTAAATTTCACCTTAGGATCTCAATTTATTCAAAATCACAAAAAGGGTTCAAGTTTCCCAAATTTCCAATTTGGTCCCCAAATTTTCCAAAATTACAATTTTGCCCCTACTTTACAAAAATGGTAAGTTTCACCCCAAAAATTCCAAAAATCGACCAATTGGTCTTCCAACATCTTTTCCATGTCCAATTGACCCTCAATTTTATGAAATTGCACTTTAGATCCACAAATTTTTAAAATCCCCAAAATTTCCCCCAATTTTAACTTTACAGCTCAGCCGAATTTGATTTTCTCAAATTGACCGATCAAATGAGTTTTATTGATGAAATTGAAGTAATATTGGAGTTCCTACATCTCCATACGACTCAATTGCACGATTTGACGTTAGAAGAGCTCAAACGGAGCTTCATCGGAAAACTAAACATAGGGAGAGAAAGCTTCGAAAGCTTCGAAAGCTTAGAAAGCTTCGAAAGCATTTAATCTGGGCAGATAGCTCTTGTCCTAAGGTTTCTCCTAGGATCAAGAATTGCATAAATTAATGTTGAGTTGAGTGAGAATTTAGTCATTGAAAATATGCGGGTTCTCTCTAGCACCGATCGAAATTTATAGAGGGGAGCCATATTGGCTTACCTTTCCACTCAAATTAAACTGTAGGAGGGCTAGGGAGGTGTTGGGAGAGCTTGGTTTGGCCTGAGAAGGGCTCCAATTGGCTGATTTCAACTCGACCAAAATAGGGAAGCTTCGATCTGCCGTAGTAGCTTCATTGTTCTATTATGCTAGCGTTTCTCCAGTGACCCTCGGAGTAAATGGAGACTATCGACGTGTAGCTGACTTCTCCCCAAATCCAAAGAACTAGCCACACCTTCTTTGGCTCAGAAAAATGCCCAAGTCGGAGCTTTGGTTCGAGCTTCACCAAAAAATGGAGTAGTAGTGAGAGAGTGGAGTTTTCAAGTGTGTAGAGGATGAATGAGGAGGGACTCTTTATATAGGAATGTCACGCCCCGACCTGGTTTGGGCGGATCCCCATGATCAACCCTCCACTCTCTCGATTTATTAAAGGGTTTCCCCTTATCGTAAACCATAAAGAGTAAGACGTCCTTTAACTTGCACCTTTTTCCTGGAATAGCATAATCAAAACTGTATGAAATTTAAAACTTTACATACCTGTCTTACAGGCATCTTAGTTGACGGTCTTTAAGGGGAGGCTTTCCGGGATTTCCTGAAAGGGATATAAGGGAGGGGGTGAGTACGACTACTTAGTGAATGGGTTTTTAAAAGCTTTTGACTTTTAAGAAAAACATTTATATGAAGTGTGCCAGACTCCTTTATTTTCAAAAATCTCATCATTTAAAAATTTGGATTTTTTCATTATTTCTTAGTTACCACAGTGTGTCATCACCCAACACACATCCTTCATCATGAAGGTTACACACATTCGCAAGTCAGTATCACTACTGAACCCGCTAGTGGCTTCGGAGCGACTTTTCCTGCCACCCGGATAGAAGTACGACCACTTTTACCCTGGTAATGAGTGGATGTACGTGACATCCTACCCACAATCCCGAAATCACTTCTTCATGTCCGTATAAGGATAGAGACCTCATCCTGTCCCCACCCTGGTCTCATGCACTTCCTGCTACTCCAGATTTCGCACAGACACCTAGAACGACAAACTGCCCTTATAGCCACCAGGTTGTCTAGTGACCTTAGGACGCATCACTACCCCTCATGGGCGTCTTGATGATCCCATACTCACAGTGCATGCACAAATAATGTTTTCTTATATTGCCATGTAATCTGTGGTGCCACTAGTCTAACGGCCCCGACTCTCAACTCAACTCGCAGCTGTTTGTCTTTACTAGTCCGTCGACCCTGTCATGTCGCACTGCCACTAGTTGACTGAGCATGTCGGTCCTATCTTGGTACCATGGCCAAACAATTCACTTATTAAGTTTTATGGCACATATATCATGTTCGTTTACGAGCTCCTGTTTGTGCCAACTGGCCTAGGGATACTGTACGAGATTTTCAAAATCGGGCATTTAGCCCCCAAGTTCCAAAACCGAGGCCCTTGGCCTATCAGAGCTATTCGAGCTCCCGTCGAGAAGGTCTCCCAAATTGTTTAAGCATTGGCACACAGTTAGGGGAGAGCACTTCTGATAAAAATAGGTTTTTACTGTCCATCATACCGACCGGTATAAGGACATCTCCGTTCATAACCGATGAACATGTTTTCAACTTCCTTCGAGGAAGTCTCATCATACCAACTGCGTATGATCTACTTACAACCCGTAAGTAGTTTTTCCGCATAACTTTCACATCACTTTCTTTAAGTAGTGATGATTAAAATACCACCAAACAGTGGGTTTGTATATCGATGCACTTATCATCCCCAATCGGATATGATGTTTGTAAACCCACTCACAACCGGTAAGTGGTTTTTAACTTTAAACTATGCTCATCATCCCAATTGGGTATGATGTGAATAACCCACTCACCCCGTTAATGCCGTGAATTCCACTAGACTGGTTCTTTGTATTCACGCGAGCTTGTCCTTGCTGGCGTTCCCGGTATTTAACGTTCCTACACGATATGAACAACCTTGTTCATTATTACTCGGCTTAACAGCCTTCATTCATTAATGAATGAGAAAACCCAAACTTTTAGTTATTTGCAATTAGGTCCCTAAAGTTATTTCTCTTTAACTTTAAGTCCCTAATGTCGGCTTTTCCTCAAATTGAGTCCTGTAACTTTTAAAATTTATCATGGGACCTCAATTTATTCAATTTCACCAAAAAGGGGTTTAATTTTCCAAATTTCCAATTTGGTTCCACAATTTTTCCAAAATTACCATTTTGCCCTTCTTTCACTAAAATGCTAATTTTTTCCCCAAAATTTCCAAAATTCCTCAATTGGTCCTCCAACATTACTTTCATGCCCAATTGACCCTCAATTTCATAAAAATTTCCCCCAATTTCAACTCTTCAACACTACCGAATTTGATTTCATCAAATTAACTGATCAAACACTTCTAATTATTGAAATTGGAGTTGAAATTGAGTTATTGTATGCTCATACGATTCTAAGAAACTTTTAATCGCAGATTTTAACGTCGGAACGAGCTCAAATGGAGCTTTGCCGGAAAACAGACTGTAGAGAGGGAAAGCTTCGATTACTCACCGGTGAAGGCACGACAGTTCGAGCTTTCGATCTGGGCAGATAGGTCTCATCCTAAGGTTCATCCTAAAATCAAGTATTGTATCAATTGATTTGGAATTGGATTAGAATTTTGTCATTGAAATTCGGTCGACTCTCTCTCTAGCACCGATAAAAAATTATAAAGGGGAGCCAAATTGGCTTTCCTTTCGGTACTAATTCGGCCGTGGAAAGGCTGAGGAAGTGTTGGGAGGGCTTGGTTTGGCATGAGGAGGGCTTGAAATGAACGATTTTAGCTTGGCCAAAATAGGGCAGCTTCGGTCCGCCGGAGTTGCTTCACTATTCCATCATGTCGGCGCTTCTCCAACGATTCTCGGATTGACTGGAGTTTGCTATCAGATAGCTGTCTTCTTCCCGGTTCTAAAGAGCCCGACCTTTGTTCAAATCGAAGCTCTAGTCCGAGCATTACCGGGAAATGGAGCAATAGAGAGAGAGAAAAGTGTTTAGGTGTGAGGAGAATGAAATGGGGATAACCTCTTTATTTAGTTGTAAAACCCGTGTTGGGCGAGATTTATTACTAGTATTAATATTACCATAAATTATTGGTATTAATTCCATTAATTTAATTTCGGTATTAAATTATTTGTATTAATTCCAATAATTTAATTTAGGTATTAAATTATTGGTATTAATTTCAATAATTAAATATATATTAATTGATGACTATTTATGATAAGCCGTACTATTCGCATAAAAATTTTTTACCGAAATTTCGGGTTACAAAAAAATCATACTTCCCATGAGGTCACCCATCCTCACACTACTCTCAGGTAAGCACGCTTAATTTTGAAGTTTTTATAAAATCTAATTCACCCGAACCAATTTAGTTTTTGTTTTCTAGTTTGTCTTAAGTTCCTTTTCCAATGTTTAATAAATCCTTTGTATCAACCGAAAGTTGTAAATTACTATTTGGTCCTTACTTTGGAAAACATACCATTTTGCCCTTATTCTTTTAAAAATCCTTCTTTGGACTTTAACTTTTCCAAAACTTCTATTTGAGTCCCTCAAGGTTCCTTTGAGTCCCATTTTGGTCCTTGATAACCATTTGAATCATTTCAAGGTATATTTCTTGAAATTACCAAAAACCCCAAAACTTTTAGCAAAATTACAATTTTGCCCTTCTTTCTTAAATCTTAGGTTTCGCGGTCATTAAACCCCAAAATTCCTTCTTTAGGTCTCTGAACTCCTTTTAATTAAGTTTGCATCATTAGGTTCCCCAAAAGTTGTCTTTTAGCCATGAAAAACTATATATTTGCAATTAGCTCCCTAACTTTGCTTTTATTAAAAATAGGTCCCTAGTGTTTCCACAATAGGCAACCCCAGTTCCCGACCTTCAGAAAACTTTCCTACATGTCCAAAAGCTTTATATTGCTCCATCACATTTGGGTCCCCTAAGTTTCAAATCTTTGCATTTTCCCCCGCCGAACATTGACCCACAATTAAAGTATTTCCAGTACTTACCCTAAGTGGATAGGTTCCCCTACCTCCCTCTAAATCATCATAAACATAGTTTGGCCTAGGTTGGCCAAAGGTGCTTCGATCAGGCTTGATAAGAAGATTGCATGCAATTGAGTTAGAGTCGGGATCTTACCAGAGGCGGCACGTTGGTCATCGAGGCTAGTGGGGTTGGAAAGCTGATGATCCAACGAACATCTGTCAAATGATTGACCTTAAGGGGTGGTCTATAGATCGTAAAATCAATATTTTTGTCAGCTCGACTAGTAAACCTGAGATGTGAACCTTGATCCTTTTAAATAAAGTACTAAGTAGAGGAAAACCTTGAATACTTCCGAAAGAAATCGAGTGTCCAACAGAACCAAAAAGGGGTGAAATAAGGGTTCAAGTCAAAGATTTCAACATCCCAAGTGGGCAATTAATCACAAGAGTCATGAAGGGGAAACCTAAAGTGGATAGGATGTGAAAATCGGACCGGTTCAAGGTGAACCATATTGAACCAAAGTGAATTGGGTTGATCCGTGAAGATCCAATTCAAAGATGCATTTTTCTGGATTGCATAAAAATGTCAATTTGAAAAATTGAAGCCACCATTAGATAGACAATGAAGTTAGATAAATTTAGAAATTTTTTATTTTTAGAAGACCGATGGAATCGGGCCTAAACTGTGCTATTTACCATTTCGAGTCACCAAACTTGGCTGGATCGGACCAGTCAACGGTGCAACTAGTCAACGGTCTAATTGGTCAATGGACCGCTGCCTAGTTAGTGCCCAGTCAGCAAGCATGACCAATTAGCGTGCAACGAGTGGTGAAAGCACCTAAAAGAGTTGACAAATCAGTGTGTGACATGTGTCCTTGGTCAATGATCAGAGGAGGAAAATCCACCTCAGCGAGAATCGACCAATAGGAGAGTGACACGTGTCCCGATCAACGGTCAGACAAGCCCGTCATCGAAGACTAGCCAATGGATATTCGACACATGGCAAAGGTTCAACATTAGTGTCCGACTAGGATGTCCAAGAACAACCAACCAATCAGAGGGAGGTCCACATGTGGTAGTGCCACATTGGATGTCATGATCTAATGCATTTAAAATAACCAATTAGAAAGCACCACATGTCATGATCAATGCTCAGCTAAGACCGGTTAGTTGCTACGTAGGAAGGAGCAGCCAATAGGAGGCTGCCACACGTCCAGTTTAGAAGTTAAAGGCTGACTAGGATGCTGATGGGGATGCTATGTCAGCAAAACCAACCAATCACAACATGCCACGTGGCAACCTGACACGTGCGGAGCTCACATGCATGCCACTCTATCGTCTCCCTCAAATGGTTGACAGAGAGAAGAGGATAAGGAAGTAAGGGAAGGTCTCTGGCGACTCAGAAAAAGCTCCGATCTGGTCATCATCAAGCGAGGCAGGGGCGAGTCTTACTTTGGCTGGTAGCCTAGACAATTGCTAAGGTCCTTATATAAATAACACCCCTCCCATCACATTCCCTATCCCACTAACGATCGAAGAAATAGAAGAGGTCCATTTTCCGATGAAGCTTAAACCAGAGATCCAACGTCAAGGTTTTTCTCAAACTCTGAAACTTCCTATGGTGCCATTGGAATTGGGAAGAAGTCCTCTACATGGCCTAGAAGGGGTGAAACACTTCAAGCTACACCCAACTGCCCCTAGCCTCAAGTACCCAAACCAACACTTTTTCAACCCTCCCCCACTCACACCAGACCCTCCACCATCTGTGATTTAAGCCAATTTTGCCCTATGTCATTGGAGTTTCGAAGTTGTAGAGGCTAACTCCCTTGAACTTCTCTCATCAAATTCATGATGCTCCCACAGACAATTGGCCAACAAGTCAATCATACAAGGACCCTTTGGCACTAGCTGCCTACATTAAGAGCCTCGACCGTTGCCCCCTCTCCGACAAGGAAACCAACCTTTCTCTCTCTACAACCTTTTTCCGATGAAGCTCCATTCAAGCTCAAATCGACACCAAATAAGGTGATTCATTGTCCATAATGATCATGGGGAGATGGGGGGGAGGGGGGCAATTAGTAGCATGATAAGGGGTAATTGCCCAAGTTTGGGCGGTCAATTTGATGAATCCAAGATTCGGGGGGTCAAAATTTAATAAATTGGGGATTTTAGAAATTTGGGGGTAAATTACAAATAATGAAAAGTTGGGGACTTGAATGGAAATAGAGAGAATTTAGGGACCAAACGGGAAGAATGAAAAACTTGGGGATCTAATTGATGATAAATGGACAAAAGGGACATAATTATAATTACTACATACTCAAGGACCAAATTTCCGATATGAAAATTATGGGGTCTTTCCTACAATTGTACTAATACATATGCTCGGACCATACAAGATGGCTAGTTCGAGGATCATGCATGGGAACGCGTGGCCAACCAAGACATCGCCGAAAGTAAGTTACACCATCCCGGGTGAGTGGGTTTAGCGTCATGCCCGATTGGGCTGATGGTTTCGACATTCCTGAATTAAAAAGGATTTTCCTTGACTGCCCTCCCATGACTAATTGAATAAGCTTGAAACTTTTGGGAGGTTGTCCTAATATTGAATGAGACATGCAAAGTTCGGGTAATGCCGTTCAAGTGGGCCCAAGGCCAATGGGCATAGGCCTAGGCCTTTAGACAAGATCAGTTGGATGTGCTTGAAAAAGTCTAATAAGAATCGATAAATTGTGTGTGTATTGGTTACATCACCAAAGTTGGACAGGCAAACTCGTTGGGTTTATAGCAATTGAGCTGAAGCTGAGTTGTCAAACTCGTTAGGCCAGTAGTTATGAGGTCAAAGTCGGGTTGTCGAGTCCGTTGGGCTAGTAAGACCAAAGGTGATGGCCATAATAAATGAAAATTGTTTATTTTGCATGCATGAGATGCAGAATGATCGACACGCCCGGTATGGGTTAGTGATGGTTCCAAGGGCTGTTTGATGACATAGGGAGCATAAGGGCAGATAGTCTTTCAGTATATCGAGAAGCTTTGGGAGCTTCTTGAACATGTAGACTAACGCATGAGGGGGAAAGAGGTTTCACCCCACAAAGCAGACACTTAATATGAATAGGATTTGAGGGTCAGACACTTGATGTCTACTCAAACTCAGGGTAGAGGCTACGAACCTCTATCGGGGTGGACAATAAAGATGCTCTAGTCCATAAGTGGAATAGTTAGGGATTGATCTATGAACGTGTGATCCCTTTTTCTAAGAGAAAGGGTGTGTGATTGTGTGCCAACATGAGATGGTGTAGAAAATGGAATACCACGAACATGACGTACACATAAATAAGTACATCCCTAAGATTTTTCCCCACTCCCTAAGTCATGAAACTCATTCCCCTCCCCTCAACATTTTTTCTAGAAGGAAAATACCAGCCTAGAGTTTCTTTTGCCATGCCTTGAATCCATGTACAATTTGCACTTTCAGTTTTGTATAATGTTATTCTAAAAAATGTACCATGTAATGCACCTGACTCTTCACGACCTAGGGGAGGAACCACTCCTCAAGGTCTAGGAGAGTGGCGGGTTGGTCACGGGATTCCGACCAAACTAGGTTGAGGCGTGACAACATAGGTGTTATCATGGCAAGTGTGTAAACCCCATCACTTAAAGACAAGGGAACTGGGGAAAGAACTCGTCAACCCGGGTGAGAAAATTGAACTGGTTCACTAACTCCAATCGTTAGAGAAAGGGAAAACTGGGAAATTTATAAATCTCGAGTGACCTAAAGAGTCACAAAATTCATGAGAAAGGACTTTAGGATGAAATAGAAGTGGAAACCAAACCAGTTCAATTGAACTGGAATGAACTGGTTTGAACCACTATTAAACTAGTTTTTGAGTTTATTTTTCTAGGTTGGTTAAAAAAATTCTAATTATTGAATTGAGGCTATCATTTAATAGAGAATGAATTTAGATGAATTTACAAATTTTTAATTTTGAAAAGCTCAGTCGAATTGGGTTTGAACCAGCCGGTTTAATCGTTGAACCCGGTTTGGACCGGTCCGGTTCGGTTCAGAATAGTGTCGTCTTCTTCCTTCAGATGACAACACTGTTCACTCACCAAAAAATCGAGTAGCACCGATGAAAATGAAAAGTCTCCGACCAGGGTATTTCATGAAATGAATGACTACCATAAAGGTGCCAATCGGATGGCCAAGAAGTCACTGAGCTTCCTATATAAAGAGCCCTTCTTAGTTCATCCTCCTCACACCAGAAAACTCCACTCTCTCCCTACTGCTCCATTTTTTGATGAAGCTTGAATCGGAGGTCTGACTTGGGTATTTTTCTGAGTCAAAGAAGGCGAGGTGAGGTTCGTTAGATTTAGGGAGAAGTCAGCTATCCAACGGTAGTCTCCATTTGCTTTGAGGGTCGCCGGAAAACGCCGGTGTGATTGAACAGTGAACTAGCTCCGGAGGATTGAAGCTGCCCTATTTCGACCGAGGTGAAAATGGCCAATTCGATCCCTTCTCAGGCTAAACCAAGCTCTATCAAAACATTCACAGTCCTCATACAAACAAATTAGAGCGGAAAGATAAGCCAATTTGGCTTCCCTCTATAAATTCTGATTAGTGTTAAAGAGAGAACCGGTGGAACTTCACTTACCAAATTCTCCATCAATTTGACATGAATTGATGTGATTCTTGATCCTAGGAGGAACATCAGGACAAGAGCTATCTATCCAGATTGAAAGCTCGGACCACTGCACCCTCGATGGTAAACTTTCGAAACTTTCTCTCTCTACGTTCAATTTTCCCACGAAGCTCCATTTGAGCTCGTTTTGATGAAAATTTATGCGATTTAAAGTAGAATTGAATTGTATAGATGTGTAGGAAGTCAAACCCACCTGCAATTTCAACAATTAACTTTGATTGATCAGTCAATTTGATGAAATCAAATCCAATCGGGTTGAAAGGTCTAAATTGGGGGAAATTTTGAAAATTTGAGGGACTAAAGTGCAATTTCCCAAAATTCAGGGTAAATTGGGCATGGAAATGATGTTGGAGGACCAATTTTCTCAATTTATGGAATATTTGGTGTGAAACATACCATTTTTTTGAAGTAGGGGCAAAATGGTAATTTTGGAAAAGTTGGGGACCAAATTGGAAATTTGGGAAACTTGAATCCATTTTTGTGATTTTGAATAAATTGAGGCTTTAAGGTGAATTTTAGAAATTTCGGGATTCAATTTGGAGGAAAGTCGGCATTTGGGCCCTAATGTTAGGAAAAAGAACTTCAGGTACCTAATTGTAATTAATTAAAAAGTTCGGGTATTTCATTCATTCGTGATGAATGAAAGCTATCAAGCCAAAGGATAATGAATAAGGATGTTCAAATCATGTAGGAACATGAAGTACCAGGAACGCTAGCCAAGAAAAGCTCGTTTGTAGATAAAAAGCCGGTTAAGAGGAATTCACTGCATTCATGGGTGAGTGGGTATTTCCCGTCATACTCGGTTGGGATGATGAGTACCTTGAAATGATAAACCACTACTAAGTGGTATTTTAACATCACAATTAGATGGGGTGATGTCACGCCCCGACCCGGTTTGGTCGGATCCCCGTGATCAACCTACCACTCTCCAGGTTTATTAAATGGTTTCTCCTTATTGTAAATCGTAAAGAGTAAGGCGTCCTTTAACCTGCACCTTTTCTTGGAATAACATAAATCAAAATTGTATAATAATTTAAATTTATTATACCTGTCTCACAGGTGTCTTAGTTGATGATCTTTAAGGGCATGCTTTCTGAAATCTACTGAAAGGAATATAAGGGAGGGGGTGAGTACGTCTACTCAATGAATGGGTTTTCAAAATTTTTTATCTTTAGGAAAAAGATAAATTTTGGAGTGTGCTAGACTCCTTTCTTTTAAAATCATTTCATTTGAAATCTTTGGTTTTATCACCATTTCCTTATTTAATCACAGTGTGTCATCACCCAACACACATCCTTCATCATGAAGGTTAAACACAAATTCGCAAGTTAGTACAACCACTGAACCCACTTGTGGCTTCGGAGAGACTTTACCTGCCACCCAGATAGAAGTACGTCCACTTCTACCCTGAGAATGCGTGGATGTTCATGACATCTAACCCTCAATCCCGAAACAAAACTCTGTGTCCTTATAAGGACAGAGACCTCGTCCCGTCCCTACCCCGGTCTCATGTGCTTGGTGCTACTCCAAATTTCGCACGGTCACCTGGTATGACAAACTGCCCTTATACTCACCGGGTCATCCAGTGTCCTTAGGACGCATCCCTACCCCTCTTGGGCGTCTTGATGGTCACGTACTCATGGTGTATGCACAAACAATGTTTTCTTATCAAGCCATGTAATCTGTGGTGCCACTAGTCCAACGGCTCCGACTCTAAACTCAACCTGCAGTTGTTTGTCTTGACTGGTCCATCGACCTGTCATGTCGCACTGCCACTAGTTGATTGAGTATGTCGGTTCTATCTTGGTACCATGGCCAATTAATTTCTTTATTCAAAGTTTCATGGCATATAATTCATGTTTGTTTACGAGCTTTTGCTCGTGCCAACTAGCCTTGAGTCCACTATACGAGATTTACAAAATCAGGCATATTAGTACCCAAGTTCCAAAACCGAGGCCCCTGACCTATAAGAGCTATTCGAGCTCCCGTCAAGAATGTCTCCCAAATAGTTTAAGCATTGGCACAAAATTAGGAGAGAGCACTTCCGACAAAATTATATTTTTAACTGTCCATCATACCGACCCGATCTAAGGACATCTCCATTCATAATCGATGAACGAGTTTTCAACTTCCTTCAAGGAAGTTTCATCATACCAACCAGGTATGATCTACTTACAACTGATAAGTATTTTTTCCGCATGGTTTTCACATCACAACTCTAAGTTGTGATGTTTAAAATACCACATAGTAGTGGGTTTTCATTTCGATGTGCTTTTCATCCCCAACCGGGTATGATATAAAATCTCACTCACAACCGATAAGTGGTTTTTATCTTTAAGTTGTGCTCATCTGTTGATGCTGTGAATTCCACTAGACCGGATCTTTGTATTCACACGAGCTTGTCCTTGCTGGCGTTCCCGATACTTTGTGTTCCTATACGATATGAACATCTTGGTTAATTATCCTTCGACCTAATAGCGTTTATTCATTCCAAATGAATGAGAAATTCCTAAAGTTATTTCTCTAAAACTTTAAATCCCTAATGCCGGTTTTTCCTCAATTTAAGTCCCGAAACTTTTAAAATTTATCAAGGGACCTCAATTTATTCCATTTCACAAAAAGGGGTTCAAATTTCCAAATTTCCAATTTGGTCCCCCAACTTTTCCAAAATTACCATTTGGCCCTTCCTTTACAAAAATGGTAAAATTTACCCCAAAAATTCTAAAATTTCTCAATTGGCACTCTAACATTTTTATCTTGCCTAATTGACCCTCAATTGTAGGAAATTGCATTGCGATCCTTCGAATCTTCGAAAATCCCCAATTTCCCCCTAATTCCAACTTCTTAACACAGCCGAATTTGTTTTTTTTTATCAAATTGACCGATCACACGTTTCCAATTGTTGAAATTGAGTTTCTACATGTTCATACAATTCATTAGCAATGTGAATCGCAAGTTTTAATGTCGGGACGAGCTCAAACGGAGTTTCATTGAAAAATGAACTATAGAGAGAGGAAGCTTCATTTACTCACCGGTGAAGGCATGACATTTCGAGCTTTCAATCAGGGAAGATAGCTCTCGTCCTGAGGTTCATCATAGAATCAAGAATCGCATCAATTGATACCGAATTGAGTTGGAATTTCATCATTGAAATTCTGCTAGTTCTCTCTCTAGCACTGGCCGAAAATTGCAGAGAGGAGCCGAATTGGCTTACCTTTCAGTCCTAATTCGGCCGTGGGAGGGCTGAGGAAGTGTTGGGATGGCTGAGGATGTGGTGGAAGGGCTTGGTTTGGTTTGAGTAGGTCTCGAAATGGCCGATTTCAGCTTGGCCTAAATAGGGCAGCTTCAGTTCGCTGGAGCTACTTCACTGTTCCATCATGCCAATGCTTCTCCAGCAATTCTCGGATTGATCGGAGTTTGCTATCAGATGGTTGTTTTCTCCCCGGTTCTAAAGAGTCCGACCTCTCCTTGCGAGGTTAAGAAAAATGTTCAAGTCGAAGCTCTGGTTCAAGCTTCACTAGGAAATGGAACAGTAAGAGAGAGAAGTGTTCACCTGTGAGGAGAGTGAATGGGGATGACCTCTTTATATAGGTGTAAAATTGTGTAATAAATGGGAGATATTTATTACTAGTATTAATATTGCCATAAATTATTGTTGTTAAATCCAATAATTTAATTTTGGTATTAAATTATTTGTATTAATTCTAATAATTTAATTTAGGTATTAAATTATTGGTATTAATTACAATAATTAAATATATATTAATTTATAACATTCACATAAAATTTTTTTATCATGTTACAAAAAAAATCATAATTCCAAGGAGGTCACCCATCCTGACCCTTCTCTCGGGCAAGCACACTTAACTTTAGAGTTCTTATGAAATCTCGTTCACCTAAACCAATTTGGTTTTTCTCTTCTAATTTATCTTAAGTTTCTTTTCCAAGGTTTAATGAACCCTTTCGACCACCCGAAAGTTGAAAATTTTCAAATTACTTGTTCCCAAATGATCGGGTTTGTAAACCGGCTCAGTTTTTTTTACTCGGATTGACCGGTTATTTCCCAGTTTTCCTTAACTCAAAAGTGCGGGGTTTACAGGTGATGTGAGAAAACATGCAGAAAAAACTAACCCATTGTAAGTAGATCATACTCGGTTGGTATGATGGACTTCCTAGAAGGAAGTATAAAACCCATTTTCTGATTGTAAGTGGAGGTGTCATCACACTTGGTTGGTGTGATAGACGAATGAAAAGATTATTTTGTCGAAAGTGCTCTCCCTTGACCGTGTGCCACTACTTAAACTGTTTGTAGAACCTCTTGACGAGAGCTTGAATAGCTCAGATATGCCGGAGGCCTCAATTTTGGAACTTGGGGGCTAAACTACTCAATTTTAAAAATCTCGTAGAGTGTGACCAAGGCAAGTTGGCATAAGCAGAAGCTCATAAACACACACGAGATTAAGCCATGAAAACTTTAATGAATGATGTGTTTGGCCTTGGTGCCAAGATAGGACCGATATACTCGATGGAGTAGCAATAGTGCGCTAAGACATGTTGATGGACCAGTCGAGACAAACAGCTGCAGGTTGAGTTGAGGGTCGGGGTTGTTGGACCAGTGGCACCAATGATTAAATGGCTTATGAGAAAACTATTGTTTTTTGCATGCACTAAGGTTCGGGACCATCAAGATGCACAAAAGGGGTAGTGATGCATCCTTGGGGCTATTGGATGACATTGTGGAGATAAGGGTACTTTGTTGTGCCAATAGCTAGGGAAGCTCGACGTAGCTTCATGTGCATGAGACCGGGGTGGGGTCGGGATGAGGTCTTTGTCCTCATATGGATGCAGAGTTTTCTTTTGGGATTGAGGTTCGGATGTCGCGTACATCCACTTATTCTCATGGTAGAAGTGGACGGGCTTCTATTTAGGTGGTCGGTAAAGTCGCTCCGATGCCACTAGTGGGTGTAGTGGACAGGCTACCCTAGGAATGTGTGATTCCTTCATGATAAATGGCGTGTGTTGATTGTTAAACACACCGACTATGGTTAATGAGGAAATTATGGTTTTGGAAATTGAGAAATTGAGGAAATGGTTTTATTAAAATAAGGAGTCTAGCACACTCCAAATCAAACTATTTTTCTAAAAATCATGTTTTAAACACCCATTCACTGAGTTGTCGAACTCACCCCCTCCCTTATATCCATTTTCAGATAACCAAGGGAAAACCCGCCTAAAGACCTCCTGTTAGCTACACCTGCAAGACATGTATGTTAAGTTTAAATTTCATGCAATTTTTATTAATGTTATTCTAGGAAAGGTATATGTTTAAAGGATGCTTTACTCCTCATGGTTTAAAGAAGGGAAAAACTCTTAATAGACCGGGAGAGTGGCGGGTTGTTCACGGGGATCTGACTGAATTGTGTCGGGGTGTGACAACTTGAGTGGTATTAGAGCTAGGTTATTCAAATACATTATCAAGACTATGTATCATACTAAATAATAGGAATAATTTTAAAATTTACAAATGGCCTCAAGAAAAGAAGCCAAACAAGCCCGCGCTACCTTAGCCATCCTAGAAGCCAGGAAGTACCTCATCCCAAAGGTGGAATTGAACTAGAAATATAGGAGGACTCTTAGAGTAATCCCAGGTCAAAGAGGACTCAACAAGACAACCTCCTAGGTGTTCGGGCTCAAGGACGGCAATGCATCAAATCACCAAGAATCCCTTAGAAAGGCCCCACAATGCTCAAAATATTGGAGAAACCACAGAGGTCCATGCAAGGAGATGATCTGTTATAAATGTGGATAATGGGGACACTACATAATAAGATGTCCAACATTACGAAGGACAAGACCGAGAAGATCTGTTATGAGTGTAGGAGGATGGGACCCATAGCAAAGGACTGTCCCACACTGCAAAGAATCAAAGTGATACCTTCCAATAAGGATACCTCTACCCCTACAGAAGCCCGAAGGGATAACGTTACAAGGACCACAATTCCGACTAGGGATCCCAATCTCACTCAGGAAGAAATACTTCTAAACCATAGCATAGTACTAAGTACTTCCCAAACCATCTTTGTAACAATCTCCCTTAAGAGATGTTAAAAATCCAAATTGTATACTTACTTCAATAATGAATAAGATTATGAGTTTCTAAAAACTTTTTGTCCCTCAATAATACGATCGTGTGCCTCAATTACATGAGGAAGGATCATGGGAAGAAGACCAAGGGTAGAATCTTAAGAAAATCTAGACAAAGTAGAATGTGGATAAAGGGAATTTTCCATTAAGAAGTGCTACAAGCCACCTAGTAACAAAGAAGGAAGCACCTCCTCCATAAAAGAAAAGCCCCTAATGATGAAAGAAAAATAGGATGTCTTGGGATAACAAGGTGTGACCTACCTTGGAAAAGCAGATGAGCCAAGTAGGGTTGTAGATTGATCTAGTGAGAAGGTTTAACAATAAAGTTTGGGAGAAGACGCCCTAGGAAGAACCGGAAAATAGTAAGGACTACACCCTAAAAAGGACAACAAGATAGGCATCAAAGATGAGTAAAAACAAAGGACAACTATTTCGAGACAAGTAAACTAGGATAGTACTAAGCATGAGGCAGTTGACTAATTGACCTCTAGTAGGTTATAAATTAAAACCTCAACAAGGAAAAGGGGTGGTGGAATGGCCATTACAATGGAAAAGAAGGATGAGGAAATGAAGTGCATACTGTAGTGAAAGAACCAAGGGAAGTATACTAGGAGAACACAAGGAAAAGGTTAACCCAAGGAACAAGTGTGTAGAAAAATAACATCAAAGGACGCTGTGATAGGTAAGAATGAGGTGGGCTACCCATAATAAGGAAATAAAGGAAAGAACATCCAAAAAACCTTGGAGAAGTAAGCCCTCCAATTTGGAAGTGATAAAGGGAAAACAACCAATGACATTAAGACTGGTCGTGGCCCACCCTCACTTAATAGAGCTCAAAGAGTGGATGGCTAGACATAAACTAGAGTGCTAGGAACCAACCTATCAGCAAGAGTTCCTCGAAGAGAGGATACAGAACAAAAAGGTGATGAAAGATTGGGAAGGATAAAGAGCAGACAACAATACTGACCCCATAAGTGTGTAAGAAAGAAAAGAAGGAAAAACCTCCGAGGAGCGTTAAGGGAGTTGAACCCGGATGGAGTCCTTAGGTAGAAGGATAAATGTAGGAAGTAAGACCTTAACCCAAAGCTAAGGAATTGCCAGATGGATCATAAGAGGCCAAACCTGACGTAAGTAACCTCATAAAGAACCACAAATGGTTGATTGTATATTAGGATGGTCAAGTGTGACCTATTTTAGAAGAGCAAAGAGGCCAAATCAGGATTTTTGACTAACCTAGTAGAAGGAAGCAACAATTAGCAATAGGATGGTTAAGGAGAATAAATGAGACCCTAAGAAGGACTGGAAAGTAGTGGAGACTACACTTTAAAGAAGTGCAATAGGATGGGCATAGTGTTGAGTACACGAAATAAGACCTGACGATTTTAGATACCTAAGGTAGGAAAATAAAGGGGGAACCGGGAAATTAAGGTCGGTGAATGATTAAAGGTTGGCAAAAGCCTAATTCAAAAAGGTGTAAGAATGCGAAGGAAGGAAATCTTCAAAGGAGTAGTAAGAAATTCGAACATATGGCGCCTAAAAGGGACGTCTCTATCTTGAAGGACATAATAGAGAATGCAAACCGTAAAAAGGAGAACTCCCCAAACAAAGGAATCGTGAAATGGTCACGAGAAAGTAAGAGAGGATTAAGGACAAAGGAAAATCCTTCAAGTAAAGGATGTCACCAGGAATGAAGGACCTAAGAAAGGAAGAGCTCTAGCATGTCGGTAAATCTTAAGGAAACCCAATAATTTGAACTAGAAAGACCCAATAAGGAAGTTGGGAAAGGACAAGTGGTTAAGGAAAAAAACCTACACGAATAGGTAAGTTGATTGGAGAACGGTAAAGATAGTCGAGGAATACTTTCAAATGACAAGATGGGTGTAATTATAAGATTCCTAAAGGTTGGAACAACAATTATGGAAGTGTTCTAAACATTTAAAATGGTCAAAGACATGTTCAAGTGTATGTCATGTTGTATAGGGCATGTAAGCCCAATAGTCTCGAGGAAAAATGTGACTCAAGTAAGGAGGAGACAATTGGTAAGCATCACGAGGTTAGACAAAATTATGACCGAAGTTGTAATAATGACGGTTAAAGGAAGGGTAAAAATAGGACGAATGGGTAATAACACCAAAACCTGTGAAAACAAGTACGTAATGCTCGAAAGAATACCGAACTAATGGTTTCAATGATGAAGAGAATAACTAGACACAGTAACAATTGGGCATCTTGGAACTCCCAATTCGTAAATCTTGAGTAAGAACCTCAATGAGAAGAATGTTACCCTAAGCAAAGGACGATGTGAACCTAAGGATATACCTTTGGACTCGCATGCAAGACATACTAGTTATGATAAACTCCATGGAAGTAGTAAACAATAAAAATGAAAAGAAATTCCATAAGCACATGATTTAAAGTGGTCTAAATAAAAGAACGACCAAAGTGTTAACATGTCCAAGTTAGCATTAAGGAAAGTTTATCCCAGAATGAAAAATGTAGATTTAGTTTTGGGGTCAAAATTCCTAAAAGGAGGTGAGAGTTGTTAACCCCATCCCTTAAAGACAAGGAAATTGGGGAAAGAACAGGTCAACGTAGGTGATAAAACTAAACTAATTCACAAATCCCAACCGTTAGAGAAAGGGCAAACCAAGAAATTTTTAAATCTAGAGTGACCTAAAGAGTCACAAAAGTCATGAGAAAGGACTTTAGGATGAATTAGAAGTGAAAACCAAACCGGTTCAGGGGAACCAGATTGAACCATTTTGAATCACTATTGAACAGATTTCTAAATTCATAGCTTAAAAAAATTCAAATTGGACAACTAAGGCCACCATTTGATAGAGATTGAATTTAGTTGAATTTAAAAAATTTTAATTTCAAAAAACCCGGTCGAATTGGGACTAAACCGGTCTGTTTAACCGTTGAACCCCATTCGGACCGGTCCAGTCCGGTTCAGAACAGTGTCGTCTTCTTCCTTCAGATGACAATGTTGTTCACTCACCGGAAAATTGAGTAGCAGTGACGATGATGAAAAGTCTTCGACCAAGGAGTTTCATGCAATGAATGATCGCCATTAATGTGCCAATCGAATGGCCAAGAAGTCCCCGAGATTCCAATATAAAGGGCCCCTCCTCATTCATCCTCCTCACACTTGAAAACTCCACTCTCTCCCTACTACTCCATTTTTCGGTGAAACACGAATCATAGCTCTGAATTGGGCATTTTTTTGAGCAAAGAAGGTGAGTTCGTGTTTATTAGATTCAAGGAGAAGTCAGCTACCCAATGGTAGTCTCCATTTCCTCCGAGAGTCACCGGAGAAATGCCGACATGATAGAACTGTGAAGCAGCTCCGGTGGTCCGAAGCTGCCCTATGTTGGCCAAGTTGAAAATGGCCAATTTGAGCCCTCTGAGGCCAAACCAAGCTCTCCCAACACCTTCACAGTCCTCATACAACTAAATTAGAGCAGAAAGGTAAGCCAATTTAGCTTTCCTCTATAAATTCCGATCAATGTTAGAGAGAGAACCAACAAAATCTCATTGACCAAATTCTCCATCAATTCGAGATGAATTGATACGATTCGACATAAATTGATGGGATTCTTGATCCTAGGAGAAACCTCAGGACAACAACTATCTGCCACATCAAAAGCTCGAACCACGGCTTCCTCGACGGTAAGCTTTCGAAGCTTTCTCTCTCTACACCTAGTTTTCTAGCGAACTTCGTTTGAGCTTGTTCCAACGTCAATTCATGCTATTCAAAGTGCAATTGAATCATATAGATGTGTAGGAACTCAAATCCACCTTCGATTGATAAGTCAATTTGATGAAATCAAATATGATCAGGATGAAATGTTGAAATTGTGGGAAAATTGGGGAAAATTTGGGAATTTAAAAAATTTGAGGGACTAAAGTGCAATTTCCCAAAATTGAGGGCAAATTGGAAATGGAAAAGATGTTGGAAGACCAATTGGTCAATTTTTAGAATTTTTGGGGTGAAACTTACCATTTGTGTAAAGTAGGGGCAAAATGGTAATTTTGGAAAAGTTGGGGGCCAAATTGGAAATTTAGGAAACTTGAACCCCTTTTCACGATTTTGAATAAATTGAGGTCCCAATGTTAATTTCAGAAGTTTTGGGACTCAATTTGGTGGAAAATCGGCATTTGGGACCTAAAGTGAAGAAAAAGAACTTTAGGGACCTAATTATAATTAATTAAAAATTTTAGGTATTTCATTCATTTGTGATGAATGAAAGCTATCAAGCCAAAGGATAATGACAAGGATGTTCATATCGTGTAGGAACATGAAGTACCGGGAATGTCAGCCAAGACAAGCTTGCGTGGAGACAAAAAGCCGGTTAAGAGGACTTCACTACATTCACGGGTGAGTGGGAATTTTCACATCATACCTGGTTGGGATGATTTGTACCTCAAAATAAAAAACCATTACTAAGTGGCATTTTAATATCACACCTGGATGGGGTGATGTGAGTAAACATGCGGAAAAAACTATTTACCGTTTGTAAGTAGACCATACACGGTTGGTATGATGGTCTTCCTCGAAGGAAGTGGAAAACTCGATTGCCAATTCTAAGTAGAGATGTCATCACACAACTAGGTATGATAGACGAATGAAAAGATTATTTTGTCGGAAGTGCTCTCTCCTAACTGTGTGTCACTGCTTAAATGACGTCTTACTCCTCCCTGTATAAAGAAAGGGAGAACCCTTAATAGACCGGGAGAGTTGCAGGTTGCTCACAGAGATCCGACCAAACGGGCTGGGGCATGACAATGTGTTTCCCTGTATACATTATCTAGACTTTATAATCTAAAGACTAATAAAACATTTGTAAACCATGCTATGGCACCTAGAAGGGAAACCAAGATAACTAGGGCGGTAGTTGCAGACTCCGCGACAACCCCCTTCCAGAGGAAAAATCCCCGGGTCCTAGCTGACCCCACACGGACTCAGCTCGGAACTCCAACGGATGTATGAAGAGTTCACTAGTGGGTTTAGAGAACCCCACCTAGAGTCTAAGTACCACACTTGGACCGAGTAAGTACAGTCACAATCTACTTTCACTCTTGTCCCACCCCTCTTTGACATTCCTAAGTACCAGAAGACACTCTAAAAGTTGGGGCGCAAGCCCTTCCTAGGAGAAAAGGATGTTGGGGCTGCTATGGATTGGCTAGCTAGCCTTAAGAAGTTTATGGGGATCATAAGGAAGCCCCTAGAGGAGATGGTGATGCTTGCTAAATACTTTTTGGAGTCCAGCACCAAGAGATGGTGGGACAACGCGAGGAGCCTCTCCTCTGCCAGGACCACCTAGGAGGAGTATGAAGAAAGGTACTCAGAGGAGTACCTAGCCCCCCATTTAATCACCGAGAAGAAATTGGAATTGTTCCGACTCCAACAAGGAGCAAGTACAGTCTTAGAATACGAGACCAAATTTAATGAGTTAAAAACCTTTGCCCCTGACTTGGATGGATAAACTAATATTTTCCAAAAGTTCATAGACAGACTCACTAGACGTGAGGGACCGAATGGAGGTATTGGGATGCCCCACAAATCTGGCTGCCATCGTTAGCATGGCCCACGAGTGCGAGTTCCTAGTACAAACGTGATGCCACCAGATGGAGCAAACCGGGTGAAGGGAGGAGAGGAGCCAGAGTAGCAAGGGAGGCTGGAAAGAACAAGGTGGGCCATGGTGGGGGAACAAGACAAGATTTCCAAGAAGGGAGGAGGGTTATCAAACTCATAGAGAGGTGAACACACCTCCACAAAGAAAGGGCCCTTACTGCGCCTGGTGCCGGAGGACCCATGAAGGGTCATGCCCAACATGTTTCGAGTGCAGACAGCTTGGGCACTATGTATGGATCTGCCCAGCACTACAAGGCAACGCCTAGTGAAATGCCATGCAACCACTGCTTGGAAATCAGAGAGCACCCGATGGGGGAACGGAGGCACCGACCCAAGTCTAGACCAAAGTATATAACCTCACTTAGGAGGAAGCCCGAAAGGACCCCAACGTAGTAGCTGGTATGTCCCCAACCACTCCCTTAAGAAGAGTCTATAAACTTGGGTCTTGTAGTCCCTATTTTTGAATTAATAAAGTTTGTTCACTTAAGAAATTCTATTAAATCCCACTCAGGTCACGTACAAATATTCGGGAAGGAGATATACACCCTCTTCGACTTAAGGGCCAAACGATCCTCCGTCAAGGAGACCTTGGTTCCAGTCCTTCCTAGGAAGCTCACACCCCTCACAACACCCCTCAACATTCTTACACCGCTAGGAGATGAGCTAGCCCAACCCAAGTTCCTCAAGGCATGTGAAATCCAGATAGGGGGGAATAACCTTGGAAGCAGAGCTAATTCCCCTACTGCTAAGGAAGGTGGAAGTCATCTTGAGGATGGACTAGCTAACCACATACCAGGCCAAGGTAGACTGTGGGATTAAGCGAATAATGCTCCATGCTCTAGGAAAGGAGGGGGCGCTATTTGAAGGGGACAAGGGAAGAGCAGGGAGACAATTAGTGTCCTACATGGAGGTGCAAGACTTGTTGTGAAAGGGATATAAGTTATTCCTTGTACAAATCACTTGCAAGGGTTTACCGGGGAAAGGAATGGAAGAGATCCCGATATTCAACCATTACCCCGACGTGTTCCTGGAAGAGCTACCTGGCCTACCCCTAGATCGCCAACTAGATATGTGATTGAGGTAGTGCCAGAGACTCATCCCATATCGCAAGCCCCCTACCATATGGTTCCCACATAACTTAAGGAGCTTAAGGAACAATTGGACGAGCTGCTAGAAAAAAAACTTCATACGCCCAAGCCAATACTCGTGGGGTACACTAGTCCTATTCGTCAAGAAGAAGGATGGAAGTATGGGGCTCTGTATCAACTACTGAAAGTTGAACCAGTAACCATCAAGAATAAGTATCCTCTTCCCAAGATAGATGATTTATTTAACTAACTATGGGGAGCCACATACTTTTCTAAGATCGACATGCAATTGAGGTATCACCAGTTGAAAATCTGGGAGAAGGATATATAAAAAATCACATTCAGATTGCGGTAAGAACACTATGAGTTTAGGGTGGTGCCCTCCGGGCTGACAAATACGCTCGCAACCTATATGGATCAAATGAATTGGGTATTCTAGTCGTACTTGGATAAGTTTGTAATAGTCTTCATAGACGATATCCTCATATACTCCCGAACCAAAGAGGAGCACAAGGCACACTTAGAGACCACGCTGAGCACCTTACGAGAAAATCAAATCTACGCCAAATTTTCAAAGTGCAAGTTTTGGGTGCAAGAGGTGGGCTTCTTAGGACATATAATGTCAAAGGGCGAAGTAAAGGTGGACCCAATAAAGATAAAGACAATATCAAATTGGAAAGCACCCACTTGTCCAACCGAGGTACGTAGCTTCCTCGGACTCGCAGGTTACTACCAGAAATTTGTAGAATATCTTTCCAAAATTACAGCTCCGTTGACTTGCCTCACAAGGAACGGGGTCGACTACAAGTGGAATGCTAGATGTGAAAATATCTTCTAGGAGATGTAGTTCTGATCAACAACAGACCCAATGTTAGCATTACCCGATTGAAATGTAGGACTTCACCATACGAGCCTTGGAAGGTGATGTCGGGTTCCTTAGATTTAGGGAGAAGTCAGCTACCCGACGGTAGTCTCCATTCGATCTAAGGATCGACGGAGAAGTGTCGGCGTTATCAAACATTGAAGTAGCTCCAACGGATCTAAGTTGCCCTGTTTCAATCGAGCTAAAAATGGCCGAATTGAGCCATACTCAGGGCAAACTAAGCTCTCCCAACATCCTTACAGCCCTTAGACGACTTCAACTTAGCTAAAAGGTAAGCCAATTTGGCCCTACTCATTCATTGTAGGTCGGAGTTAGAGAGAGAAACTACATAATTTCACTGATGAAATTCTCCCTCAATTTGAGGTCAATTGTAGGAATTCTTGATCCTAGAAGATACCTCAAGAAGACAGCTATCTTCCGATAGAGAGATCAGACCACTACATCTCCGACGATAAGCTTTCGAAGCTTTCTCTCTCTAAGTACATTTTTCTGGCAAAACTCTATTTGAGCTCAATTAAGACCCAAATGATGCAGTTCAAAGCTCAATTAAATCGTATGGCAGTGTAGGAATAGATTCATACCTTCAATTGGAGCAATTAACCCCGATTAAATGGTCAATTTGATGAAATCAAATTCGATTAGCTTGAAAGGGGGAAAATTTTGGGGATTTCGTAAAATTGAGAGATCAAATTGCAATTTCCTAAAATTGAGGGTCAATTGGCCATGAAAAGAATGTTAGAGGACCAATTTGTCAATTTTTGAAAATAATTAGGGTAAAATTGGCATTTTTATAAAGTAGGGGCAAACTGGTAATTTTTGAAAAGTTAAGACCAAATTGGAAATTTGGAAAACTTGAACCCCTTAAATGAATTTGACTAAATTGAGGGCCCAAAGTGAATTTTGGATGTTTCGAGACTCAATTTGTGGAAAAGTTTGCATTATGGACCTAAAGTCAAGGAAAATGAACTTTGGGGAGCTAAGTGCAATTAAGTGGAAATTTTGAGTTTAGTCGTTCTTACGTGAGGAACAAAGATTGTTATGCCAAGTATTAATAGATAAGTTTGTCCAAATCATTTAGTAGCACGAAGGACCAGAACGCTAATAAGAGAATCTCACGTCGACTTGGTAAAATCAACCGATGACGGACACGTCACAGTTAACGTGTGAGATGGTTTATTCACATCATATCCGGTTGGGATGATGAGAACTTTGGAAAAGAAAAACCACTTCTATGTGGAATTTCAACATCACACCTGGTTGTAGTGATGTGAGAACTATGTGGAAAAAATTAATTACCAGTTGTAAGTAGAGAGACCATACCCCATTGGTATGATGGACTTCTTAGAAGGAAGTAGAAAACCCGCTTACCAGATGTAAGTGAAGATATCATCACACCCCGTTGGTGTGATGGATGGAAAGTTTATTTTGTCAGAAATGTTCTCCTTTTACTGTGTTCCAATACTTAAAGTTTGGAAGAACTTCTTGACGAGAGCTGGAACAGCTCAAATAGGCCAGAGGCCTCGGTTTTAGAACTTAAGGGCTAAAATGCCCAATTTTGGAAAATCACGAATAGTAGGCCGAAATCCAATTGAAATTATATTTATGCCATGAAAATTCTAAATGAATGGAATGCGTGATTTTTCCGTGGTACCAAGACTGGACCGACATACTCGATGGATTGGCGGCGGTGTGTCAAGGCCAGGTTGACGGGCCGGTCTAGGAAAACAGCTATAGGTCGTGTTGAGTGTTGAAGCTATTTGACAAGTGGCACCAAAGATAAATGGCTTTATGGAAAACTTTTGTTTGTGCATGCACTTGAGTTTCAAGACTATTATGATGCCTAAGAGGGGTAGTGATGCATCTTAAGGGCTACTGGACGACATGGTGGAGATAAGGGCGGTTTTTTGTGCCAGCAGTCAGGGAAGCTCGATGTAGCTTCATGAAACGGAGGTGGGGTTGGGATGAGGACTATTTCCTCATACAGACACGGAGTTGATTTTCGTGTTTGAGGGTCGGATGTCGCAAACATCCACTCATACCTAGGGTAGAAGTGGACAAGCTTCTATATAGGTGCCCGGTAAAGTCACTCCGACGCCACAAGTGGGTGCATGCGACAAACTACTCTGTGAATGTGTGATTCCCTTCCTGATGAAGGACATTTGTTGATTGTTAAACACATCTGATATAGAAATTAGGAAAATGGTTTTGAAGAACCAGAAATTTAAGGAAAGAATATTTTTGAAAGAAATAAGGAGTTTGGGACAGTCAAATTAAATATGTTTTGAATACTCTCTCCGAACACCCATTAACTGAGTTGTCGAACTCACCTCCTCCCTTTACCCCTTTTTAGGTAACCGAGGGAAAACCCACTGAAATACTTTCTGATAGTTGAACCTACAAGACATGTATGTAAGATTAATATATTAAGTTTTAATTAATGTTATTCCAGAAATGATACATATGAAAAAGATGTTTTGCTTCTCATGGTTTAGAGAAGGGAAAATCCCTTAATAAACCGGGAGATTGGTGGGTTGTTCTTGGGGATCTGACCAGACCGGGTCGGGACGTGACAATTATGATCAAATTTCGATCAAAGAGATGTTGACCTTTTATATGGTATACGAGGGACAATTGAACAGTTTTCCATGCCCTTGGTTGCTTTCAAATTAATCATAAATCACATCTGCAATGAATTTTTATTTTGCAAGACAGGCATTCGAAAGTAGAGCGTTGGAATGAGCGAAACATGGGTATCATGAAAGGAAAAAGAAGAAAGAGGGTGGGCAGTCATCTGATTGGTTCGGTTGAATCTGGTTTAGTTTGACCTGATTTCCAAATTAGTTTAATCATATTTTCGATTTGGTTTGATTTAATTTTTAATTCGGTTCAATCCATATTTTTATACAATTTAATCTAATTTTAAATTATATATTTTTTATCATTAATTTTCAATTAAATGGATAATTTTAGGTTTAGTATGACATAATTCAATCGATTTCTAAGATACTTTATTGATATGATTTAATTTCTAAGATTATATTTCAAATTGATTTATGATATAATTCAATTACTAAGGTCACGCTGTTACACTGTGAAACACGTATCTTACACTACCTTCAAGGGGTAGATCATCATAGTCTATATATTTAGTGTATCCTACTATTAATTTTTCCGCTAATGTTGATTAAATTGGCAATCGTTGATCATCTTTCAATTAGTGTTTTCACTACTTTTTTTGCTTGTAATCTTTAATTAATATAAATTCAACTTGTTCAAATGACTAATATAATCTATGTGAGATGTCAAATTATTACCTATTATAAGTAGTTGATGATACAATTTTATGTTTTTTAAAAAAATAGCTCAATTAAAAATATTATCTTTGGAATATAAACTTTAATTAATGAAATTAAAATTTTCATAACATCTTCCATATGTCATATATCCTGCTTAAATTATAAAAATTAGTAGTTTCTTTGAGTGTTTTATGAAAATGGATTTGACAGAAGGAGACCCGCCAACCAGCCGCATAGGACCCTACCGTTGAGGTGATCCACAATGAGATGGCCCTTCCCTCGGTATATCTCTCCCAAAATGGCCATTGGCAGGATCGTTCTTTATTATATTAAATCAACTATTAATTTGACATATTATATGTTTTATAGTTGGGTTGCATTTATAAATTAAATTATATCTTAATAATATTTTATAGTACATATAATCTTTAATTATAGAATGATATTATATAATTTAATAATTATAAAAATGCGTATAAATAAAAGTCTAGATTTAAATTATAATTAAATTAATAATTTTCAAAATACATTTTATAATGTGTTGTGTGGGAGAATGCACGGAAATAGAAATATTAGTGTTTTGTAGTTTTTACTTGAAATAGAAAATAAAATTTTCTTGTAGCTATCCCTTATATGGCAATTTCAAGCTCTTACTTATAATCTCCCTTTTCAAACTCTTCCGCCCATTCCCCTGTCTCATTCTCCTTTCCCATTACTCTCCATGTCATCCTCAACCTTTCATCATTCTATCTAACAACACTCTCCATGTCATCCTCAACCTTTCATCATTCTAACAACACTCTCCGTCACATCCTCATCTTCTCTATATATATTCCCTTAATCTATCATGTGCTCATCTCTTCACAATGTATGTCACAAAGGTAAGCTACCACAGCCCATGGCTGTCGAACACCACCTATCATGGGTCCACCACCCCACATCCTCTGACAATGGATGCCTGGTTCGTCTTCTCCGTCCACCCCACCAAACCGTAACCCGCAAGAGCCCTTCAACTGCATCCTCTTTCGGTTAACACAATGGTCCTCAATATCGTGGTGTGGTCTTACAACACCACGATGGTCTCTCGGTCGTTAAGTTCCTCAACATGCATGTTAAAATTAACAAGTTATAGAGGAGCTAGATTTGATTGCATTATGTAATCACTTGGAGAGTGATTATTTTAAGATATGTACTTCTCTAATATATTTCATATTATTCATAACTTTTAATTATTATTAACATTCCATTTTAATGACACAAATGCTTATTTTACACAAACATTTATAAACATAGACAAAATTCATGTTTTCATTTATATGTGTACACTTATCGAAATAGATCATGTTTTCACTAGAATTTCTAAAATTTGTATGGGTTCAAATGTCGTATATATTAAAATCTACTCATAATGAAAATAGAAGCCGACATCATCAAATTCTCATTCATTCTACATATTTTTATCTAATCATTTTCACCTTGCATTTATTTTCTTTTCTTGATCATGAAAACGTTGGCCACAACTTGTTTTCTTATATCACGTATTTCTCTTTATTTTCATATTTTTTTTATTTCCTTCTCACAAATGTTAAATTCTTCTTTGCATTCATTACACCATTAGCATAATTGTCACGTCCCATTTCATAGTCGCCTTTCCCATGAAACTTATTATAAAGTCCCGTATTATAATTATGTGTATAATTATTAAATTAATATCTGAGCAACAAATTCTCAAAATAAAAATAAATATCTTAAAATTTAGCATAAACTTAAATTTTTTCATATATAATGAACACAAGTTTATATAATAAATTAAGAATACAACAATGGATAATAAAATAATTTAAAATTTTTATATACAAACATTAAGATGAATACCGCAATTTTTGTATATTATATAGTTAACTTCTTGACATATGCAATACAAAACTTAACATTCACATGTAATTAATTAAGAAGGGCGTAAACCCACAAATTAGTGAATAAATTATCGATATCAGCGCATTACATGATTTACAAGTTTATACTTCACATAAAAATCTACAAACATAGATTTTATTCATAATTTTACAAATTTAGTAACTTTTATAATTTTACTCGTCACTTAATATTTATACCTTGAACTTCTCCCATTCTTATCTATAAATACGCTAGGTCGAGCTCTCACCCTCCACATCAAATAAACAATAATTTATATGCAAAAATAGCTTATATGGGCAATTATTGACCAATTTCATGCCCAAATGTCATGCAATATATCCGACCAGGTAAATATAAGCGTATGAGTCACTTGTACTTTATACAATCGGCACGCCCCTCGAGTTAGTTCTCTCATACGAATATCTCACATCCTAAGTATATGTTATTAACTTGCCAAACTCCATATACATGCCTCTATACACATAATCCATTTCACATCATTCACCTAGATATAGAAGTGCACTCACAAGGACCACAGTCATATATCATGCACATGTCACGTGCAATCTAAAAGTATGATTTGTGTCTCTCCTTATTTAACATTTGAAATTTTGAAACCGGGACTAATGCTGGTTGGATTGGAAACTAATGTTGAACCTAAAAATGGTATCCCAAATTGAGAATGAGAATTGAAACTGAGAATGGAATCTTGAATTGGGGATGAAATCTAAAATTGGGAATGAAATCCCAAACCTAGGACAAAAACCTAAACAGAGAATGAAACTCGAGTCGGGATTTGGAAAGCTAATTGTATCATGACCCAATATTGAAAATGGGAAAGGGAATCCAACATCGAGAAGGGGATTCAAAATGGATTAGGGATTAGATTCTCAAGCATGATAATCGAGATCTTTGGGAAAATAAGGTTTTTATACAAACGAGACTGAGATTTTGGATTAAATTACCAAAGGGACCCAACAAAGGAAAAAAGTAATTTAATTTGAAAAAACAATAATGAAAAGAAGGGAAGTTAGGTTAATTCGACTAAAGTCGGGTCGACCCAACTCGTGTGATTCACCTGTGGGGGCCCCTCCCCCTAACTGAAATTCTGCCCGAACACCATAGTAAATGCCACCACAATTAATCAATTCTTGATCAAATTGCTCACAACAAATTGTAGAAATCAATAGATAACTGAGCTAATGGCCTCCTATAAAGTTAATTGAATTAACTCCATCTCGATTGATCAAATTTGGAGTTTATAATCAGAATTTCCATTCTTAGATAGCTCCACTACCTCTAGTGAGTAAAACGAGCAATTCTCTCCCATCCGATCACAAAATGGGGTGATTTTAGTGTTAACCTGACAGTAAATGAGTCTTCTTGAGTTCTATAGTTGGACCCCAATATGCTAGTGGCCAAAAAGGTTTCACAAACGCCTTTATGGCCGACCCAAATTTAGGACAACAATTCAACCACCTCCAATGCCCCTTGTGGGGCCAAAATTTCCCTTCTCCGACCACTACTCTAGTGGCCACCAATGCCAAATGACCACATGCCTCCCCTTTACCCCTCCACAGCCAGAGCCAACCTCCACCAAGGGAGAAATCGACCAATAGAAGCTAATTTCCATTGGTAGATCTATTAGGTTCAGCCTAATCGCAATAAATCGATGTCCAAATTCTCCTAACTCCAATGACAATTTGTCAAGCCATTGCCATAGAAAGTTTCACCTGGACCATGCGTACAAAACACATAAGGTCTGGCCACCTCCGGTGAGAATTTTCGATAACTCCCTCAATAGCTCTATTTGAGCTAGTTTTGGAAAACAACCAAATTTGTCCATGGTTGGCTGTGGTAAGACTACCACTTCTTCCACAAGCCATTAGGAGTATGGTGAGTTCATTTGGAGATAAATTGTGAATTTAGAAGTTTATTTGATTAATGTTCCAAAGTTTAGGGACTAAAATGCATTTATGGAAAGCATGGAGACCAAATTGCAAATATGGAAAACTTGTAGAAAATATCTTTAAGAGTAGCCTAAGGGGGCTTAGAAGTGATTTTAAGATAAATGGAGATGTCTAAAGTTATTTTCAAGAGTTCGGGGTGAAAACCGTAAATTTTTGTAAAGGAGGGAAAAATGGTAATTTTGCACAAATGGGGGCAAAATGTTCATTTATGCCCAATGGGGAATTAAATATATAATTTTGAACTATGGAGGGTCATTATGCAATTGAGGGGTAAAATGGTGATTTTACCCATTTTAGGGATCAAAGTGTAATTAATACATTTTGGGCCCAGATGTGTTTAAATTAGTTTTGCAACCTAAATGAGAGAATTGGAAAGTTTAGGTTCCAAAATGATGAACTTTTCATGAGTAGGGGAAAAATAGTAATTTTTCCCAATTTAAGTGTACCAGAATACAAATTTTGGAAAAGTTGAGTTATCTAAGTAGGTAACTTAGAAACTTCTAGGTATTTTGCTAAATAAGACCAAATGTGGCTTTAACCTATGATATTTGGAGTGAAATCATAGATGGGGGTTAGTGACTTTGATGGTTCATCAACATGTTGGTTGGGAGAACCAAGCCTGAGGGGTAGGAATCATAGTTTTTTGAAAATTATGGGATAATATATAAATATCGAGTTAATGTTAAAACATACCTTATATGTTCTTTAGAATAGGTAGGGGAATTGGGTTGCAAGTAGTGCAAGAATCATGCCTTCCTCTACAGATGGAAATATCATTAGAACAAATAAAGTTCCAACTACAACTATGAGTGAGATTTCAGACTTCGCGTTTGATTGGACCATTATTATCAATACTTACAATTTTATGGAAATTACTGTTATGATTTGGAAAAGCTTTTGAGAAACCCATGTGAAAGCTACATAGAAGCTTTTTATTGAATGATAGGAGTATCACGTTCTGATTGAAAAATGAGCTACGACTAGATGATTTGAAAATGACAGGTGAGAACCCGAGGGTTTAAAAATGGGAGATAACAAACCCTTTAAAATAAGTTAAGAATGATGAGGGTAAGACTCACTAGTTATGGAAAAAGGTCTAAGACCCACCATTTATAAAATGGGGAGATACCTATTATTTATGAAAAGGGAGATACCCATTATTTATAAAAGGGGCTAAGGCCCATGGTTTATTTAATAGGGCTAAAACCCACTATTTGTGAAAGGGGTTAAGACCTATTGTTAATGAAAGAGGCTAGTACCGACAATTTGTGAAAGTGATCTAAGACCCATGGTTTATGAATGGGGCTAAGACCCACTATTTACGAAATGGGCAAAGGCCCATTGTTATGAAAATGGGCTATGACCCAAAGTTTATAAGAGGGGAAATGACCCTAGAATTATAAACTAAATGTTGGAGTGTAGGCATTTTGAAAGAGTAGAATTACCCCAAAAAATTATACATGAATGATTCTCTAATGATTAATGACAAATCACAAACACTAACTTAGTGGGGATGACTAGCTAGCATGTCATCCTCCATACTCAATTTATTTGTGAAAAAAAGGTCATTGGTTTGGGTGATTGTAGTCGTCCAAGGATCTCGGTGATTGGTTTAGATGATGTACCCATCCAACATCCAAGGAGTGTACTCACATAGTGGAAGGGGGCCTCTGATTAGGCATTAGTATTTGTCCAATGATCCCGAACATTTGGTATGGATGATGTACCCATCCAACGTCTAAAGAGTGTACCCACATAGTGGAAGAAGGCTTTGGTTTGGATGATAGTACCTCTCTAATGATCTCGGGCTTTTGGTTTGGATGATGGATCCATCCATTGCCCAAAGGATGTACCCAACAAATGGAAGGGGACGTTGGTTTAGATGACAAGTACCCATCTGATGGAAGGGGGTAGACATAGTAAAACCTGTTCTCTCGAACCAAGGAAAAACCAGGAAAAGAACTGGCCAATTTTCATATGAAAAATCAAGCCAATTAATGAACCAAAAATAGTAAAAAAAAGGGATAGCATGGGAGATTGGAAAATTCTAAGTGACCACAAATTCACAAAAATCATGGGCAAGAACCATGAAGTGAATTGGAGGGGAAAACCAGATTGATTTGTGGTGAACCAGACCCAAACTAGACTGAATCAGTTCAATGATTCATTTTTCTTGGTGGCTTAAAAATGTCAAATTGGGAAATTGAGGCCACCATTAGATAGAAAATGAATTTAGATTAATTTAGAAAATTTTAAAATTTAGAAAATCAGTCGAACCCGATCAGACCGGACCAGTCAACAATCCAGCCGGTTAACGAACTGGACTGATCAACGGTCTAGCTGGTCAATAGTCCAACTGGTCAATGGTCAACAACACACAGTCAGCAACCACGCAGACACGATCAACCAATGGGAGGCTGCCACGTGTCTGGTCAACGACTGACGTGGCGGTTGAGTAGGAATGCCACGTTAGAAAAACCAGCCAATCATAGCGCACCACATGGCACGCCTACCACGTCATCATCTTCAACCTTAGTTCATTGATAGAAAGGAGAGAGTGGAAGAATGGCGCTTCCTCAGGTGACCTGAGAAGAGCTCCGGTATGACTGCTGGGGGCCAAGTCAGAGGCCAAGTCCTACGCCAACTGGTAGCCCCGTCAGTTGTCAAGTTCCCTATATAAAGAGCACCCACCATTCGTTCTTAACATCCCAAAATCGAGCGAAGAAGGTTTAGTGTCCTAGTTTCCAGTGAGCAACAAACTAGAGGTATGACAATGGGACTTTTCTTGACCTCCGAAGCCACATTCAGTGTCATTCAATCCAGGGGGAAGTCCTCTACCTAGATGCCCTTTCAGCCCAAGGACCACTAGAGATGAGAGAGGAAGCTTAAATAGTGCTGCCACTCCTTGACCAGGCAGCAGCTCGAACCACTAAAGCTTAATTCAAGCCATCCCTAGGCTAATTCCTACCAAACTGAGCTCCCCAAACTCCACCTAAGGGTGCGTCGACCTTCCCCCAAGCTAAGCAGGTAAGCCCCCTCCACCGCCCCTCGTTGGAAAACACTATTCACAATGCATTTCTGTAAAAACTTTAATTGAGAAATTCACATTACTCTGGCCATCAATTGAGGCATGATTTGATTCGAGAAGGATCCCCACGAAGAGAGCAACTCAGTGATGGCAAGAGCTCCGGTCACTGGACCCTCATCGATAAGATATTGAAGCTTTCTCTCTCTTGACTACATTTTCTGGTGAAGCTCCATTTGAGCTCATTTATCGGAAAAATGAAGTGGTTCAGGGCTTGAAATGATGAGCAAAACATTGGGAAGATGATTCAAATCACAAATGGGGCAATTAAGCAAGTTTTGGAGATCAATTTAATGAAATTGTGATTCGGGGACCAAATTGCAATTTTGAGAAATTGGGTAATTTGGGGATTTTTGGAAATTGGGGGCCAAATTATAATTTATGAAAATTAAGGGCACTTTCATAAAATTAACTCCAAATTGAGGTCCAATTGGGAAAATTGAATGAAATGGAGGACCAATGGGCAATTTTTGAGAAGTTATGGGCCAATTGGCAATTTTTAGGAAATTAAGGATGAAATGACAATTTTGGAAAAATTAAGGGCCAATTGGGTGTTTTGGAAAAATTAAGGACCCAAGGAGGATAAATGGAAATCCTCAAGACTTAATTGAAATTAAGGGATGGATAGGGACCTAAATGTAAAAATTATAAACATTTGGGACCCAAATGCAATTACGGCATAAGGAGAGGACCTATGCACAAAATACGCAAAAATATGCGACCTCTTATGCTAATCCTCCTGATATGGGTACTCGTGTCATGAGAAAATTGCCCCGGGTAATGATGCAAGGAGGCGCACCGCAAAGCAAGGTAACGCTGGGACAACCCCGTCGCAATTACAGGGTGAGTGGGAAATCTACATCATCAGTTCTGATTGGAATGATGACTATGCCTCAAAAATGATTTTCTTGAAATTAGCCTCCCCTGATTGGGTGTCTCTGCTTAAAATATTTGGGAGCTAATTCTGAGGCATAGGCTCGGTAATACAAGTGGGCTAAAGGCCGATAGACACGAGTATGTACCTATTCAGAATCAACATATTATGAACTACTAAAAGTCCTAATAATGGGTAATTGTGTGTGATAACCATCGAGCCAAGGATAGGATGTTGGGCCTGTAGCTGCTAAGCCGAAGGCAAGTCATCGAACCTATTGGGCTGTTAAGCATGGGCCGAAGCCAAGCCAAGTGACCCTTGAGTTGGAGGGCCAAAGAGGATTGCTATAAATGAAAAGACTCTTGATTGTGCATGCAAACGTTATGCAGGGCCATCAGGACACCTAGTATGAAGTAGTGGTGGTCCCAAGGGCTGTTGGAAGACTCATGGAGCATAAGGGCTATTTGTCGTCCAATATGTCGAGAAGCTCGGGGAGCTTCCTGCGCACAAAGACCGATACAGCAGGAGGAAGGAGGTCTCGTCCCACAAAGTGGACATGAAGTGTGATTGAAGCTTGAGGGTCGAACGAGCAAGGTTCACTCAAACTCAGGGTAGAGGCTGTTAACCTATATCAGGGTGAACGGTAAAGGTGCTCTGATCCATAAGTGGAACAGTTGGGGATTGTTCTGTAAATGTGTGATCCCTTTCTATGATAGGAAGGACGTATGATTTTGTGCAAACCTAAGAAGGGGCTGAACGTGAAATGATAAAATCCTGAACTTTGTCTAATCAAATACGTCCCTAAGATTTCTCCCACTCATTGAGTCGTGGAACTCACCCCTCCCTCTAATCATTTTTCAAGAAGGAAGTGAACTACACAAGGACTTTTCTTCATTAGGACCTAAACCATGTACAAATTAAAATTTCAGTTTTGTTTAATGTTGTTCAAGGAAGACATCACAGGTACTGTGCCTGACTCTTCTTGATCCCAGGGAGGAATCCCTCCTTGAGGTCCAAGAGAGTGGCAAGTTGATCAAAAGGCTCCGACCAAACCGGGTTTGGGCATGATATACATTGTTTCGATGCCCCAAGGTATCTAAAGGATTGGAGGCAGTTTGGTAGCCTGAAACCTTAAGGGCGAGAGGAACACCATGATAACCATGGATTGGCTCAAAGAAGTAGAGAGACACATGACTGGTCTCAATGTGATAAAGACCCTAAATGAGTGTAATAGTTGAGTACTTTCTCAAGGAACAAGCATGTCATTAGTGGTAATACCTAAGATCCACGCTTTTAATCACACATTCTTAGAATAAATTTGAATGGAGATTCAATGACGATTGCATGGCTCTACACCTTGTAGATGAAAAGAAAAGGAGATTCTTCTAGTTGCAACATGGTTTGGACATCGTCGCAAAAATAGGAGAGTAACCTTATTGGACTTTGAATGGGTTGCACTTGACTTTTCCAGTTTGGCTAACACATGCCATAGGTTATGGAAGGACTAAGCATGAACATTCATGATAGAAGGGGAAGTGTTGGACTCCTTACCAACTTGGCAATAGTGATATGCGGTACTTGCAACTATGGGTGTCTCATCTAGATTAGGTATGGACGCGTTGGTAAAAAGAACGGAAAACAAGTTACCACAACTTACTACACCTGAGTGTGGTCATGGATGGGAGAAACCTTAAATGGGTTAACCCTCCCATGTTTGCAAGTTACCCCTTGAGGGGCAAGGGAAAGAAACCCTCAAGGAGGCATCTTAGACCAGACAATGTGAGACCCTCCTAAATTAGTGCTATTGGGAAATAATGCTAGTCCACGTAATGGACACTTAGCATGGCAATGTGTGGTAGTTGGAAGTGGTCCAGGTATATTACCATGCCAACTTAATGTCAAGGTGATAATTTATCACTTAAGAAAGGTTGATGATAGGAGAGACCCAATGTTTGGAACTTATACCTCTCAAAGACTTTGACTGGGTAGGCTCTCTGTCCAACCTTTTGAAAAAAAGGGCAAGGTAATAAACATCTTTGGTAATGGAGTATGAGAACGCTAGTCCAAGTCATGCATTATAGGAAAGTTAATGCATGAGGTTCAGTTGAACCATGGAGTTACAAAATGGTCCTTGAAAATAGAGTGTTTAAAAGGTAATTGGAATATAAGTCTATGCTCTAGTGAGTACTAAAGTAGATCGATGGTATCACAAGGGAGAATTGGTACACGAGTGGTGCAACGGTGTAAACTAATATGAAGAGAAAACTCATTGAACGAGTATGCAGATAAGGTCCACCAAATATTTTTTAAAAACCTTTGTGGTAACATACTACCAAAAAGAAAGGATGTAGTAAATTGTTTGGAGTAAGTAGCATAATCTCAAGTCACGAGTATTCTAAATAAGAGTTTTGAGTTGACATTTCCTAAACAAGGGAAGAACCGTATGAGTAGTGCAATATATATAAGGAAGTGTTAGAATGCGTTTGACTGTGTGAAGGAAACTCAAAATGCTTAACGTAGAGCGAGTAAGACCTTGCTGATGTTAAACTAAAGGTCAATTACCCTAGTGGAAGAAGGATTGAGAAAAGACAATTCTTGTAGCAAGGAAGCAAGTCCTATTGGGAAGGAATGTCATGAGTCACAATTAATACACGATAAATTGGGTTGATGGGGTTTATACTCTTATTAGAGAGTGCATGTTATAACTAGATAAGCATGGAAAACACCAGAAATAAGAGGATTATGATATCAGTTGCTTAAACGAGCTAAGGAGTGATGTGGAAAGATATGTATAAATCCATTTGGATGAATGGGGGATGGTTATGAACTAGTGAATTTATCAAGGATTTTTTAGGGATAGTGGCTCAAGACCTTGAGAGTCTGGAAAGCATGTCTAAGCATGGAAAGAAAATTTGAAAACCCTCATATTACCATGGATGACTGACTTGAGGTACTAATGCGAAGTGCAAAAGTACAACAAGTCTAGTAGTAATAAACTAGGATTATGTTAACCTACAGGAATCATAGTTCAGAGTTGAGAAAGGATGTAGGGTATCATCCTAGAAACTGGTTAGTACAAATAAGACTAACATATAATAGTCATGGAATGAGAATTGAGTGGAAACTCCATATGGATGCATGGGGCTAGATATGGAATGAGGTGCTAAAGTAGGCCTCAAATTTCTAAGTGCCCTTATGGAAATTGGACTTCATCAAGTGAAAGGTGGAATGAAGGTCTCCATCTAAGAATGAGTACCATGAATTAATGATAAGCGTACTAGTGAAACGATGTATGAGAGAGACCTTATGGCGTGTTAGACGTGAGAGTGAAGGAAATAGATAGAGAATCACTGTTAGTGATAAGGAATGTACCACCGTAACTAGGACGTTACGAGTAAAGATACTTACGAATTATAAAGGAATTTAGAGATGATATGAAGTCCAAAAGAGTATTTAGATTATTGAACCATGAGGAGAAGGTTATGTAAAAAGGGGGAATGAGGTCAATACTCATGATTTTGAGAAATGTTATGGGTTAGTATAATCCATGAGGTGGATTAGGCCCTAAGAAAAAAAAATGCAAGAGCTATGATTTGCAAGCTAGGAGGATTGGCAGATGCATGTGATGATAATGACTCTAGAAAGAGTTTTATAGGGAATGACACAATATTCTCGATAGATATATTGGAAAAAGGATTACTACAAGCATAAGAAAAATGATAGACTAAGTCTATTAAGAAATATTAGACCCAAAAGATGTCAACTTTAGAATTTGAAGGTAATAACAATGAGAATATACAATGGTAGAATTGGTTAGGTGAAAGGATGAGAAGTGGTAAAGACCTGAGTTGATCCAGAGAGGAAAATCATCTCCCTTAATGCGTAAATATTTTGAGGACAAAACTCCTAAAAAGGAATGGAGAAGTAGTAGCACTGGAATTTATAAAATTGGGTCACAGACCGGTTGGACTGGGAACCAATGTTGAATTGAGAAATGGGATCCCGAATTAAGAATGAGATGAAAAATTGAGAATGGAATCTCGAACTGGAGATGAAATCTAACACTAGGAATGAGATCCCAAACTTGGGACAAATACCTAAATTGATAATGGAACTTGAGTCGGGATTTGGAAAGTCAATCAAATCATGATCCAATATTGGAAATGGGAAAGGGAACCCGATACCGGGAAGGGGAATCCAAACGGATTAGATATTGAATTCACAAGTATAAAACTGATATCTTTGGAAAACATCAGTTTTCACCCAGACAAGACCGAGATTTTAGATTAAATTATTGAAAGGACCAACAAGGAGAAAAGGTAATTTAATTTTAAAAAACAACAAGGAAAATAAGGGAAGTCTAGTTAATTCGAATTGAGTCGAGTCGACCTGACTCGTGTGACTCACCCATGGGGCTCCCTTCCCCTAACTGAAATTATCATCACCCACCATAATAAATGTAAACCCCGCTCTTTGGATTTAAGGAAAACTGGAAAAAGAACTGGTCAAACCGAGTGAGAAAACTGAACCGGTTCACAAACCCGATTATTGAGGAATGAGCAAATTAGAGAAATTACAACTCCCATGTGACCAAAAAAGATTCGTAAAGCATGAAAAAAACTTTAGGACAAATTGGGAGAGAAAACCAGACTGGTTCGGGTGAACCAGACACAAACTAGATTGAACCAGTTTAGGAGCCAAGCCGGTTTATGAATCGGAACTGATAGAGTGAGGGCAAACTGGGAAATATATGGACCCCAATTGACCTAAAGAGTCACATAAGTCATGAAAAAGGACTTTAGGATGGATGGAGGATAAAAACCAAATCGGTTCAGGTGAACCGGATTCGAACCGGTTTGGACCAGTTTGAACCACTATTGAACCAAATGATAAATTCAATTTTCTATGTAGCTTAACAAAACTCAATTTTGAGATTTGAGGCCACCATTCGATAGAAAATGAATTTATAAACTTTTAGATTTGATAATTTTGATCGAATCGAGGGTGAACCAGCCGGTTTAAACTTTGAACCCAGTTTGGACCGATCCGATCCGATTTGGAATAGTGTCATCTTATTCCTTTAGGTGATAACACTGTTCACTCACTGGAAAATTGAAGCAGCGCCGAAAAAGAAGAAACATTTCCATTCAATACATTTCTAGACATCAATGACTGTCTAAAAGGTGCCAAACGAACGGTCGACGAATCCCCGAGCTCCCTATATAAAGAGCCTCTCTCCAATGTTCAAGGAGTTGGAAGAATGCTCAAAGAATAAAGAGTAAGGAAAAACAAGGAGTAGAATATTCCAAAGGGAACTAAAGGAATGGAAGAAGCTGATTAGGAAGAAAAGGAAGTAAGTTCTAGAGGAACACCAAGGATGTCAAGACAACTAAGTCAGGATGGGAAGAAAATCTGATAACAAGAAAGCCCAGGTATAACACCTACTTGTAAAATAATTTTAAAGAAAATTTCTTAAGAACACCATAAAATAAGGAGACTTGTGGAAAGTAGAGGTATGAAACCAAAAAGGAAGAAAGACTAGAGTGAATGAACCATACAAGATCCTTAAGTATAAGTGAAGATTAAAAGGAAGAACTTCTAAGGAACGGTAGGGAGACCAAACGTAAGAATCCTAGAATGGGAGACATTAGAAGAAGGATGGGAATAGGAAGTTGGATCGAGGAAGGAGAAAGCTCCAAGTCAAGAAAATCAATGGAGCAAATGTCGCAAAACTAGAGCCAAAATAAAGACCTCAGTAAGAAGTACGAGCGGATAAGTGAGTGTTTGGGGAGGTTAAGTATGATCTATTTGCAAGAAGACATGGAAACCCAAGTAGAAATTTTAGATGGATCTGATAGAAGGAAATTACTCCTATTGACCAAAACGTCCAGAGGAGTAAACGAAGCTCTAATAGGAACTGGAAGTAGTAAGGAATACAACCTAAATGAGGCAAAGGGAGGAATACCAAGGACACAGAGTTACGAAAGATTTTGACACAAGAGAGATGTAAGATCCACTTCAAAAGAATAAACAGATGTAGGAGTAATGTAAGAATGAGGTAAGATGATCAAAAAGTACTCATAGGATCTGAATAGTAAAGGTAAGCTGGTGAAGATAATGGAAAAGAAGGACATTGCAGATTGAATATTTGCAATGATAAAACAAGAAGGAAATTCCGGGACAAAAAGAGTGTAAAACTTACCAGAGAAGGAAATCATGGAAAAACATAGGTGTATCAATAAAGAGGAAATGGAACCAACGGAATTAGAAGAAAATAATCTCCTCAAGAACAAACTGCTAGAGTTAAAAGGATTAATTATAAGGGGAAAGAAATCCTGAAGATCCAAGAGATAAGTCAAACCCAAGTAACGTGTAAGTAGGAAGACGACATCAAAAGATGCCATACGAGTAAGAAAGGAACTAACTGGGAATAAAGAATAGTGAAAGGATCACGATGAGAGTAAAAATGGATTTGGAAAGTGAAGAGATCTTAAAGAGGAAGGACACTAGTGGGAATGAGGAAGGAAGTAAGAAAGGATGGGTTTTAGTATGTCAGCAAGTTATTAGGAAGTTCAAGGATTTTAAGGTTGAATGATCGAATAAGGAAGTCTGGAAAAGATGCGTAAGTAAGGAAACCAATATGGTTATAGGGATGTGAAGTTAAAGATAAGTTTCGAAGAATGTCATGCGTTAAGGGGCATGTAAACCCAACTGACCCAGGTAGATCTTAGCTTAAGTAAATTCCATGAAATGAGGGAGGGATGTGAATGAAATGAAAATCATTAGCTATGTGATGTAAGGGATAAATAGAAACAACCGAGAAGGTTGTAAGCCAATAAACTAGAAAAACATTTTTATATCAATGAAAAATTTATTCCAGTACACAAAAAGTGTGAAATAAATTTTGGGAATAGAACTCCTAAAAGGAGGGGAGAGTTGCAAGCTCTGCTCTTTGGAGTTAAGGAAAATCGAGTAAAGAACTGGTCAAAACAAGTGAGAAAATCGAATTAGTTCACAAACCCGATTATTGAGGAACAAGCAAATTGGAGAAAGTACAACTCGCATGTTATCCAAAAAGATTCATAAACCTTGTAAAAGAACTTTAGGACAAATTGGGAGAGAAAAACCAGATGAATTCGGGTGAACCGAACTCGAACTGGATTGAACCAGTTTAGGAACCAAGCTGGTTAATGAACTGGAACCGATAGAAAGAGGGCAAACCGGGAAATATATGGACCCCAAGTGACCTAAAGAGTCACATAAGTCATGAAAACGGACTTTAGGATAAATGGGGGATAAAAACCAAACCGGTTCAAGTGAACCAGATTGAGCTGGTTTGGGCCAATTTGAACCACAATTGAACCGGATGATAAATTAAATTTTCTATGTGGCTTTAAAAAATTCAAATTTGAGATTTGAGGCCACAATTAGATGGAAAATGAATTTAGAAAATTTTAGATTTGAAAAATTCGGTCGAATCGGGTGTGAAGCGATCGATTTAATCTTTGAACACGATTTGGACTGGTTTAGTACGGTTCAAAACAGTGTCGTCTTCTTCCTTTAAATGACAGTACTGTTCACTCATTGAAAAATTGAATCAGTGCTGGTGAAGAAGAAATGTTTCCATTCAGTACATTTTAGGCCGTCAATGACTATCATAAAGGTGCTAAACAGAAAGCCTACTAGTCCTCGAGCTTCCTATATAAAGAGCCCCTCTCTATTCATTCCCTCCACACCTGAAAACCTCACTGCATCTCAACTACTTAGTTTTTCAGCAAAGCTCAAACCAGAGCTCTGATATAGGGTGTCTTTTGAGCCAAAGAAGTATGGTCGGGTTCCATAGAACCGAGATGAAGTCATATTCACGTTGGTAACATCTATTCACTTCAAGGGTCGCCAGTGAAGTGTCGACGTGATCGAACAATGAAGAAGCAACGGTGGACCGAAGTTGCCTTGTCTCAGCCGAACTAAAATCGGCCAATTCGAGCCATCCTTAGACTAAAACCAATCTCTCCCAGCACCTCCTCAGCCCTCCTATGGCCGGATTAGAACTAAAAGTTAAACCAATTCAGCTCCCCTCTACAATTTTCGATCGATGCTAGAGAGAGAACTAGCAAAATTTTGATGATGTAATTCTCATCCAATTCGGCATCAATTGATGCATTTCTTGATCCTAGGAGGAACCTTAAGAGGAGAGCTGTCTGCCCATATTAGAAGCTCGGACCGCCGCGCCCCCGACGGTAAGCAATTGAAGTTTTATCTATCTATGTTATGTTTTCCGGTGAACCTTCGTTTGAGCTCACCGTGGCATTAAAACTTGTGATTCAAAGTACAATTGAATTGTATGATGATGTAGAAACTCAAATTTAACTTCAATTTCTACAATTAGAAGTGTTTGATCACTCAATTTGATGAAATCAAATTCGGTTGAGTTAGGAAGTTGAAATTGGATGAAAATTGGGGATTTTTCAAAATTTGAGGGACCTAAATACAATTTTATAAAATTGAGAGTTAATTGGGCATGATAAGAGTGTTAGAGGACCAATTGAGCAAATTTTAGAATTTTTGGTGGAAAACATACCATTTTTTGTAAAGGAAGGGCAAAATGGTAATTTTAGGAAAATTGGGGGCCAATTTGAAAATTTCTGTAACTTAAACCCTTTTTATGAAATTGAATAAATTGAGGCCCAATGAGAATTTTAAAAGTTTTGGGGCTCAATTTGGGGAAAAACCTATAATTGGGGCCTAAAGTAATGGAAAAATAACTTTAGGGACCAAATTGAAAATGTTTGAAAAGTTGAGTATTTAGTCATTCATAATGAATGAAGGTGACCAAGCCAAATGTTAATGAACAACAATGTTCATTTCGTGTAGGTACTCGATACATCAGAAACGCCAGTTGAGATTAAGCTCGCAAGGGACGAAAACGACTAAGAGGAATTTCACTTCACGATCGATTGAGTGGGATTTTTATACCATACCCTGTTGGGATGATAAGTACTTTGAAAATGATAACCCACTGCTAAGTGGTATTTTAAATATCACACTTGAGAGGAGTGATGTGAAAATGACGTGAAAAAACTATTAACCGATTGTAAGTAGATCATACTCGATTGGTATGATAAAACTTCCACGAAGAAAGTGGAAAACTCATTCATCGATTATGAGCGGAGATGTCGTCTTACTCAGTTAGTATGATGGACAGTTGAAAATATCTTTTATCAGAATTGTTCTCCCATGACGGTGTGCCATTACTTATACAATTTGGGAGACCTTCTTGATGGGAGCTCGAATAGTTTCGTTAGGCCGGAGACCTCGGTTTTGGAACTTGGGGGCTAATATGCCTGGTTTTGAAATTCTTAAATGGTGGGCCCTAGGCTAGTTGGCACGAACAGGAGCTCGTAAACAAACATGATTTATATGCCATGAAAACTTAAGTAATTGAATTGTTTGTCCATGGTACCAAGACAGGACTGACATACTCAGTCAACTAGTGGCAGTGTGACATGACAGGTATCCGGACTAGTCAAGACAAATAGCTGCAGGTTGATTTGAGGGTTGGGACCGATGGACTAGTGGCACCACAAATTATTTGGCATCATATGAAAAATGTTGACTGTGTATGCATTGTCTTTATGAGACCTTTAAGACGCCTAAGAGGGGTAGTGATGTGTCCTAGGGCCCTGGACGACCTGGTGGATATAAGGGCAATTAATCATACCAGAAGCCATACGAAGCTTGACGTAGCTTCAAGCGCATGAGACCGCGGTGAGGTCAGGATAAGGTCTCTGTCCTCATATGGATATGGAGATTAGTTATGGGATGTAGGGTCGGATGTCATGAACATCCACTCATTCTCAAGTAGAAGTGGATGTATTTGTATCTAGGTGGCCGGTAAAGTTGCTCCGACACCACAAGTGGGTTTAGTGGACGTACTATCCTATGATTGTGTGTTTGACCTTCATGATGAAGGATGTGTGTTAGGTGATGACACACCGTGGTAATAGGAAATTATTTTTTTGAAAATCGAGATTTTAAAGATGAGATAATTTAAGGGAATTAAGGAGTCCAACACACTCAAACTTGAAAACTATTTTTTGAAACTCCATTTAAAAAAATACTGAGCAGTGACTAGGAATAACACCGAGTGTTACCCTTTATTAGGTATGCTTAATTACTCTTAAGCTTACATTTCATTTGATATGTCTTTCCTGGGAACAAAGTTGAAAATACACTTGGCTCCTCTTGAGTTAAAGAAGGGGGAAACTCCTCTTGAACTGAGAGAGTGGCAGGTTGGGGGATCCAATCAAACCAGGTTGGGATGTGACAATAAATGTCATCGTAATTCATAAATTCTTGAACGAATTGCATTCAAAAAATTGTAGAGATCAGTTGATAATTGAGCTATAGGTCCACATTCAAAGTTAATTGCATTAACTCTGCCTCGATTGATCGAATTTAGAGTTTAAAGTCAAAATTTCCATTCTTTGATAATTCTTGGACCTCCAGTCATTCAAATGAGCAATTCTCTCTCACCTGGTAACCAAATGAGGTGATCTTAGTGTTAAACTAACGAAAATTGAGTCCTCTTGAGTTCTTTCGGCAGACCTTAACCCGCTAATGGCCGGAAAATGCTGCACGATGTCCATTTTGGCCGACTTCAATTTTTTACAGCAACTTGGCTATCACTGATAACCCTTGTGATGTCGAATACTCCCTCCTCCGACCACCACTCTCACAACTACCAATGTAAAAGTGATCGCCTACCTATCCTATATCCCTCCATGGCTAAGGTCGACCTCTAGCAAGTGTAAAATTGGCCAGTTTGAGCCAATTTCCATCGATGGGTGTGTCAGGTTCAACTGAATTGCGACCACTCAATAGTCAAATTCTCCCAACTTTGGCGACCACTTGGAAGACCACTACCACATAAAGTTTTACATGGATCTTGGCAACAAAACACCTAAGGTCCGACCACCTCCATTGAGAATTTCCAACAACTCCCTAAGTAGATCTGTTGCAGCTAGTATTGGAAATGATGAAATTCGATCGTGGTTAGTCCAAGTAAGGCCTACACTCCTTCCACGAGTTATTAGGAGTATGATGAGATCATTTGGTGGTAGACTATGAAATTAGAAGTTCATTTGATTCGAGTTCCAAAGTTTTGGAACTAAAATGCAATTATGGAAAGTTTGGGGACAAAATTGCAAATATGATAAAATTATAAAAATATCTCTAACACTACCCTAAGTGACTTAGAGGTGATTTTATGATAAATGGAGATGTTTTAAGACATTTTTCGGGAGTTCGGGGGACAAAACCGTAAATTTTTTTAAAGGAGGGGCAAAATAGTAATTTTGCACAAATAGGTGTAAAGTGGTCATTTATACCCAAAGAGAAAATAAAATAGTTAATTTTGAACTATTAAGGGGAAAACATTAATTTTACGAAAGTAAATATGCAAAAATGGGTCGTTTTGCAAGTGAGAGAAAAATGGTAATTTTGACCACTCTTATGAAGTAAGCTGATACCCACTATTCGTGAAAGGGACTAAGACCCATTATTTGTGAAAGGGGTAAGTCCCACTACTTAGAAAGGGGGCTAAGACCCACTGTTAATGAAAGAGGCTAGTATCTACAATTTGTAAAAGGGAGATAAGACCCATGGTTTATGAATGGGCTAAGACCCACTATTTGTGAAAAGGGTAGATACCCACTGTTACGAAAATGGGAAATGACCTGAAGAATATAAGAGGGGCAAGGGCCCAAGAATTATAAACTAAATGTTGAGAGTAGAAATTTTGAAAGAGGAGCATTATTTAGTAAATTATATGGGAACGATTCTCGGGTGATTAATGACAAATCCCAAACATTATGTGAGAACAATAAAATTCCCAACTTCATAATAGGTTGAACTGAACCGAGAAATGGGATCGAATTGGGAACCAAAGGGTGATCGGGGCGTAGTTTGAATTGGAAGGAGGAAAGAGATTGATGAGAGTTCTAGAGGGATGAATAATGATCAGGAGAAACCTTTAGGAAGGTTGTGGGACTAAGAATAATGGGTTGGGAGAAAACCAGAAGGGTACCCGTTCGATCTGGGTTCAAGCTAGGTGGACTAAACAAACCCCAAATTGCCTTACCACGTGCGCGCATGTCATCTTCTTCGCCCGACTCCAGATCTGAATTGCCCTTTTTTACCAAATAGATCACTGTTGACCCACCGAATCCACCGCTTGGGGAAATTAATTCATTGCCAGTACCACAAGCTATGAATTAATAAAATTAAGCTATGGACAGATTGCCATAAAGGTCTATAATGGGTAAAACATTATGAAAAGAAGTTTAGGGACCTATATGGGAAACTTGGGGATAAAATAGATCCCAAAACCTAAGTCCTCAAGTGGAGGGGTAAAATGGTAAATTTGCCAAAAAACATAGGGGCCTTTTGAAAATTTAAGGAAAACATGTCTTGAGATCATTTCCAATGCCTAATGGGAGCTAAAGTGGACCCAAAGAAACTTTATAGATCGAATGGAAATACTTAAGAAAAGCCTAAGGTCTGAAAAGAGGAACCTTAAAAGTGTAAGGACCGTAGGAAGAATGCGGTCGAGAAAAGTATATGTGGTCAGTAAAAAGTCTATCGATGGTTTTGCTATACCTTGTAGATAATACAAAGAGCATTCACACAGAATTAGAGTGGATTCGAGGCATCTAATGGAACAAACAAGTTCTATGAAATAGGTGAGTGGGTGTGTTTGATGGCGCGTCCTATTGGACCGACCAAGTTTTGACCAATTCATGCTGGTGTGACCTTCTATGATAAGATAGTAAGCTTAAATTTGAGAACTCATATGATAAGTGTCACGCCTCAACTCAGTTTGGTCAAAACCCTCTAAACAACCCACTATCCCTTCCTATACTAGGACGGTATTTCTACCATGATATACCAGGAAAGGTAAAGGCTAATAAAAATAAGCGTTTTCCATAATAAAATTTTTAAAACAACTTAATATGATTTACCTTTTCTTAGTAATCTCACTTGCTCTTCATGCATTCTCTTCTCCTAAGTTAGAGGCTTCCTTGAAAGGGGTTTAGGGAGAAGGGGTGAGTTTGTAACTTAGTGAGTAGAATTAAATGACATTGTGACTTTATTTCATGATTTTGCATCCACTAAAATAGAAATTTCCTCTTTCCTTCAAAATTGGTTTATGTAACCTGATAAAATAAGACATCAATTGTCTCACTTTAGAAATGGATTTTCATATGAGTTATTTCCTTATTTTCACGAAGATTAAGGTAGGTTCCTTCCTAGTTGGACGAACTTTAATAATTTGTTTATGATCGACCTACCATGGGATTGTATCACACAAACACAAAAACCCTTTCTCATTAAAGGGATCAAAAGTCATATAACAGACCCTTTGAGACTACAAACTCGATTTATTCCACTAGTGGCTCGAGGCGCCATTACCTTCCACACTAGCGAGAGGCCACAACTTCCACCACATTGTCGGTGTGAGCACAATTGTCCAACCTCCAGACATCATCGATTCTTCTGTCCACTATTGAGGGACGAGATCTCTTCCCCTTCTTTCTCGGTCTCAAAGCAGATGAAGCTTCAAGGGATTCATGACATACTGGAACAACATAATTGCCCTTGTGCCAACCTTGCTGTCCAGCAGCTCTTAAAATCAATACTACCCCATATGGGGAATCTCTTTGGTTCCGCACGATTACAATCACAAACATATGTTTTTTTATTTAATACCTTTTTATTTGTACTGCTAGCAAATTAGGCTTCGAACTGGCTTCGACTCAGCATCTTAAGCAAACATTATCAAATTATGATAATTTTTATCATGTTCTTAAACCAGAACTTATTTACGGGATTTGACCCATTTCCATTGGCCTTAGGCCTACTTGTACAAGTTTTCAAAGTATGGCCTTGGGCCCACTTTCATAGAACATGATCTAACTAACCCTTTTATTGAGCATGTGCCTCACCCATATCCTACATCGATGGTCGATACTAGAACATCCCCCTAATGTGTTTCCATATACCATAAAATGGTAGTCCTATAAATAGTCTTTATGCTTTCTTCAAAAATATGTCCCAAAATGGTTTGAGCAATTTCACACAGTTAGGGGATAATATTTTTGGAAAATATGGATCTTCTAAGCAAGCATGTTTTTAACGTGAAAGTAGTAATGCATCATCAGTACAATCATACTCGATGCCAGAAATCCTACTCACCCGAGATATGTGACTTGTTCATCATCGATGGATTTCCGATACCTATAGATGGATTCACGGTTGTAGAAAAAGGTATTCCTTTCTAACCTAAATGATCATGAATAATGGATCTATTAATTATCTAAAATTTTCACTTAGGTCCTTGCATTTTCTTTATTTCACACATAAATCCCTAAATAAATTCCCAATTATTTGCCATAATTTTCTCAATTTACTTTATTTGCAATTGCATGATTGAAATAATTTTATTTAAAATAAAATTATCCAAAAGTACAAATAAATGATTATTTTACTTTTTAACTAAAATTAAATTCGCAAAAAAATATTTTTAGTTGTAATTAAGTCCCCAAAATTTTTCTCATTTGCCAATTGACCCTCAATTTATGCCAATTGCCCAAAAATTCCCAAATTTCCAAAAGTCCTCAATTCGCCCAATTTCTCCAAAATTACATTTTGGCCCCCGATATCTCAATTCGTCAAATTGACCAACTAAACTTGATTAGTTGCCTCCTATTATGGTGCCAATGATCTCCCTACCTCTTCATGATCATTTCAAGCTTTGAATCGTCCAATTTTGCATAATATTGACCTTAAATGAAGTTTCACTAGAAAATATTTCAAGAGAGAGAAAGCTTTGATTTTTTTTTTGGCAAGGACTCGGTTGTTAAAGCTCTTGATATGGGGAGCTAGCTCTTGTCGAGAGGATCCTTTTATGATCAAATTGCACTTCAATTGGTGCCCTGTGTAGGGATAATTCATTCTACAAAGTTTTCACAATTTTCACTCTAAATATTTAATATCTTGGCGAAGGGTGATGACAATTATCTACCATAAATGTTCAAGGAGGATGGGGCTCTATCGTGGTGAGTTGTGGAAGGGTCAGCTTGGCTTTAGGAGGCCGAGGGTGGCTCGAATTTAGCTTTAAAGCTTCTGTTAAAACTCGACCGTCGGAGTGATGATACTGTGTGGCCTCACCAACGCTTATCTGGTAATCCTCAAGTTGATAGAAGAATTCATCAAGGTAGATGACTTCTTTAAGATTCCATAGAACCTAATTGCACATTTGGGATTAAAGAAATGGGTCGATGTTGGAGATTTTTTTCAGGTATGTTAAAAAATTGGAGTGGTTCATCCTCTTCAGGCTTTCAAGGGATGAAGTGGATGAATGGAGGGGAGTGCATAAGGAACTCATGGACATTTGTTCATATCCATCTATCCATCATTCGACCATTAACTCTTTGATTTACTCCCTTATTGGAGAGGTTTAATGGTCGTCAGAGTTATGACATCTTTCTGCCTCCTCCATTATTTAGTTGTTTGAAGGAAGAAGACAACATTGTGTGTGCATGTGTGTGATTTGCACATGCGAGATGCCACGTGGCACACTTTGATTTGCTTGCTTTCAGTTTACTAAGGGTTGTCCCTTATTTATAAATCATGAAGAGTAAGGCGTCCTTTAAATCTACACCTTTCCCGGAATAACATGAATCAAAACTACATCAAATTTTAAACTGATCATACTTGTCTTACAGATGTATTAGCTAACGGTCTTTAGGGTAGGCTTTCTGGGGTTACTTGAAAGGCATATAAGGGAGGGGGTGAGTACAATGACTCAGTGAATGGGTTTTCAAACTTTAACTTTTAGGAAAAATTTTTGATTCGAAGTGTTCCAGACTCCTTATTGTCTTTTAAAAATCTTTCATCTCAAATTTTGATTTTTATCACCATTTCTTATTAACCACAATGTGTCATTACCCAACACACATCCTTCATCGTGAAGGTAAAACACACAATCGCAGGCATGTCTGTCCACTGAACCCACTTGTGGCATTAGAGCGACCTTACCGGCCACCTAGATAGAAGCACATCCACTTCTACCTTGAGAATGAGTGGATGTTTGCGACATCCAACCCTCAATCTTGTAACAAATCTCCATGTCCGTATGAGGATAGTGACCCGATCCAATCCCCACCCTGTTCTCATGTGCTTGAAGATATGTCGAGCTTCGCAAGACATCTTGTATGACAAACAGCCCTTATATCCACCAGATCGTCTAGAGACCTTGGATGCATCACTACCCCTCTTGGGCATCTTGAAGGTCTCGTAAACACAGTGCATACACAATCAACATTTTTCACATAATGCCATGTAATCTACGGTACCACTAGTCCAATGGCCTCAACCCTCAACTCGACCTGCAGTTATTTGTCTTGACTAGTCCGGAGACCTGTCATATCGCACTACTACTAGTTGACTGAGTATGTCAGTCCTATCTTGGCACCATGGCCAAACAATTCATTTACTTAATTTTTCATGAGATATAAATCATGTTTGTTTACGAGCTCCTGCTCGTGCCAATTGGCCTTGGGCCCACTATTTAAGATTTTCAAAATCGGGCATATCAGCCCCCAAGTTCCAAAACCGAGGCCTCTAGCCTAACAAAACTATTTGAGCTCCCGTAAAGTAGGTCTACCAAAATGTTTAAGCAATTGCACATAGTCAGGGGAGAGCACTTCTGACAAAATACTTTTCAGCTGTCCATCATACCAACCGAGTATGAGGACATCTTCCCTCATAAACGATAAACGGGTTTTCCACTTCCTTTGAGGAAGTTTCATAACACCAACCGGGTATGATCTACTTACACTAGTAAGTAGTTTTTCCACTTAATTTTCAAGTCACTCCTCTTAGGTGTGATGTATAAAATACCTCTTAGTAGTGGGTCTTCATTTCCGAGGTGCTTATCATCCCAACTGGGTATGATATAAAAATCTCACTCACCCGTTAATGAAGTGAAATTCCTCTTAGTCGGCTTGTTGCCTTACTCAAACTCGTCTTAGCTGCCATTCTCGGTACTTCGTGTTCCTACATGATTTGAACATTCTTGTTCATTATTTTTTGGCCCAATAGCCCTCATTCATCCAAAATGATTGAGAAAACCAAACTTTTTCTTTATTTGCAATTAGGTCCCTAAAGTTATTTTTCTTTAAATTTAAGTCCCCAATGCCAGTTTTTCCTCAAATTAAGTCTTGAAGCTTTTAAAATTCATCTTAGGACCTCAATTTATTCAAACTCACAAAAAGCGATTGAATTTCCCAAATTTCTAATTTGGTGCCCCAACTTTTCCAAAATTACCATTTTGCCCTTACTTTACAAAAATGGTAAGTTTTGCACCAAAATTTTCCAAAATTGCCCTACTGGTCCTTCATCATCTTTATCATGCCCAATTGGTCCTCAATTTTATGAAATTGCACTTTAGTCCTTCTAATTTTTGAAATTTCCAAATTTCCCCAATATTTCCCCCAATTTCAACCTTCTAACTCCGCCGAATTTGATTTTATCAAATTGACCGGTCAAATGAGTTTAATTATTGAAATTGAAGTTACATTGGAGTTCCTACACCTTCATACAATTCAATTGTACTTTAAATCTTATGATTTGGTGCCGGAATGAGCTCAAACTGAGCTTTGTCAGAAAATTATACTTAGAGAGAGAAAAATTCGAAAGCTTTCCATCGGGGGCACGACGGTTCAAGCATTCAATTTGGGAAGATAACTGGTGTCCTGAGGTTCCTCCTAGGATCAAGAAATTTATCATTTTATGTCAAATTAACTGAGAATTTCATATTTGAAGTTCTGTTAGTTCTCTCTCTAGCACCGGTCAGAAATTATATAGGGGAGCCGAATTGACTTAACTTTCAATGCTAATTCAGCTGTAGGAGGGTTGTGGAGGTGTTGGGAGGGCTTGGTTTGGCATGAGAAGGGCTCGAATTGGCCAATTTTAACTCAGCCGAAACAGGGCAGCTTCGGTCCGCCGAAGTTGCTTCATTGTTCGATCACACTGACATTTCTCTAGTAACTATCGAGCAAGTGGAGACTACACCATGTAGTTGACATCTCCTCGATTCTAAAGAACCTGACCACGCCTTCTTTGTCTTAGAAAAGACCCTATATCAGAGCTCTGATTCGAGCTTCGTCAAAAAATGGAGCATCTAATAGAGAATGGAGTTTTCAAGTGTGAAGAGAATGAATGACGAGGGGCTCTTTAAATATGAAGCTCTGGGACTTCTTGATCATCTAATTGGTGCCTTAATGGCGGTCTTTTATTCCCTGAAACTCCCTGTCCGTAGAATTTTCAGCTTCGCCAGCGCTGTGTGATTTTTTGCAAGTGAACAGTGCTGTCATCTGAAGGATGAAGATGACACTTTTCGGAACTGGACCGGACTGGTCCGAACCGGGTTCAAAGCTTAAACCGGACAGTTCACGTTTAATTCAATCGAATTTTTCAAATAAAAAAAATTTATAAATTCATTTTCTATCCAAGGGTGGCCTCAAATCTTAAATTTGAATTTTTTAAGCCACCTAGAAAAATAAATTTAGCATCCGGTTCAATAGTGGTTCAAACCTATCCAAACTGGTTCAATCCAGTTCTGATCCGATTCTCCTGAACAGGTTTGGTTTTCATCTCCAATTCATCCTTGCGTCCTTTTTCATGACTTTTGGGACTGTTTGGGTCACTAGGGATCCATAAATTTACCGGTTTGCCCTTTCTCTATCAGTTTTAGTTTGTAGAGCAACTCGATTTTTAAATTGAAAATAATCGGTTCTTTCCTCGGTTTTCTTATTATCAAAGGACGAGGTTTACAATGTGGATTTTCCTTGTTTGACCATTTATTAGGGACATGTGTACCGATCTGTTTAGCCAGCACTTTTAGACACTAACCGAGCGCCTAATTGGGTGTACTTCACCACATGTTGTGCGCTGATTAGGCGCACACACTGACTGGGTGTTGACCTGGCAAGTGATCTGTTGACTGGCTGGATCGTTGACCAGTTCTGTCATACCGTGTTCAATGTCCCGAAACAAAAAATTAACCAATTCATACTAGATTTGACTAGTTTTCTAAAAAATAAAAAATTTCTAAATTTATCTAGATTCATTTTCTACACATTCGTGACTTTAATTTCCCAAATTGACATTTTTAATTCACCTAGAAAAATGAATTTTTGAACTGCTTCTTCCCGGTTTAGATCTGATTTACCATGAATCAGTCTAGTTCTCACATCCAATTTGGTTCATGATCTAATTCCATTATTTTTGGATCCTCATTCATCACTTGGGAGTTTCTAATTCCTATTTTGGTTTTCTCTTTAACATTTTTTGTTCACTTTGAACCACGGTTTTCTCTAAAACATTCCCGGTTCTCATTTCTTGCTTTCTTATTATGAGGAAACAATTTTTACAATTTCTCCCCTCCTTTTAAGGAGTTTTGTCCCTAAAACACGCTATACATTAAATAATTGAGGATACTTTTCTTTAATGACACACTTAGTTTCCCATGTTTCGTCCTTAATCTAGCTACTTCGCTAGAGTACCTTTACCATTAGAATATTCTTGTTCTTGAGATTCCTTTCCTATTTGTCAAGGATTTGAATTGGCTCCACCGCATAGTATAAGTTCTATTCTAGTTCGGGTGGTGGGTCTTCTAACACATGACTAGGGTCGGGCTCATACTTTCTTAGTACAAAGATGCTAAATACATCATGTATCCATTGTAAATCCGGAGGTAGTTCGAGCTTGTATGCCACAAGTCCAACTCTTTGAATAATGGGGGTAAAGACCAATGTGCCTTGGTTTCATTTTTCCCCACTGTTGGAACCTTAAAATCCCTCTTCAGAGTGATACTTTAAGGAACCTTTTGTCCCACACCTCGAACTCTAACTCTCTTCATCTACGGTCAGAATAACTCTTTTGTCGTTCTTGATGCACTTTAAGTCAATTTCTTTTCAACTTAATCTTTTCAAGCTTCCTTTCTCCCATGTCATCCCAACATAGGGGTGTACGACACGGTCTTGCGTACATGGCTTCATACGGTGCCATTTGTATAATAGCCTGATAACTATTATTATAGGCAAACTCCATAAGGCATATGTACTCCTCCCAACTTTGTTCATAGTTAAAACGCATGCTCTAAGCATGACTTCCAATGTCTAGATAGTTCACTCTAACTGTCCATCAGTTTGGTGGTGAAAAGCAATGCTCATATAAAGCTTAGTTCCTATGGCATCTTGCAGACAAGGTCAAAATTGTGACGTAAACCTTAGATCCTAATTTGAGACAACGCTCACTGGGATTCCATGTAATTTCACAATCCCTCCAACATAGAGATCTGCAAACCTTTCAATGTATCCAATCACTCTTATTTGTAGGAAGTGGCCTGAAAGTGGACCTCTGTTTGGATGGAGAGAGGAGGTGCCTAATGGCTAACTTAGCCATAAGGCCCAGCTTTGTGGATCAAATCATAACCCAACAAAGACAGGATGAGGAGCTCTAACCATATTTAACCAAAACCCTGACGAGGACACGGGAGTTCACCATAAGGGGAGACGGCCTGTTGACATTAAAATAAGGGGTCTGTGTACCGAACAAAAACGAGTTGAGAAGGTCAATACTAGAGGACGCCTATGATTTAGTATATGTCATGCACCCTAGTAGTACGATGACGTATCATACAAAAAAATAGTGATATTGGTGGAAGGGTAAGAAAAGAGACATCGCGAGGTATGTGGCGAAGTGTCTGTCCTGCCAGCAAATTAAGGTAGAGCATCAAAAACCCTCTGGACTATTGTGACCCCTACTCTTTCAAGAGTGGAAATGGGAGAATATCACCATGGACTTCTTAATAGTGTTGCCAATGAAGAGGAGGGGACATAATGCTATATGGATCATCATGGACCGATCGACCAAGTCCGCACATTTCCCGCCAATAAAGGTGACCGACTCCATAGAATGGTTAGCCAATCTCTATGTGGGAGATATAAAAAGACTACATGGGGTCCTAGTGAACATAGTATTGGACCGAGATCAGAGGTTCACCTCCCAATTTTGGCCCAATATACAAAATGCTCTGGAAACTAAACTTCACATGAGCATGACCTTCCATACTTAGATGGATGGACAGTTTGAGTGGACCATCTAAATGTTAGAAGACATGCTTTAAGCATGCTTCCTAACGATGAATAAAGGCTGAGAGGATTACTTGTGCCTTGTGGAGTTTTCCTATAACAACAGTTATCAGGCAAGTATACAAATGGCACCCTTTGAGGCCCTCTACGGGAGACACTATCAGACGCCCCTATTATGGGAGGAGGTAGAGGGTAGGAAGCTGGAAAAGATCGAGCTCATAGAAGATGCGACCGAAACAATCAAAATAAACTGAAGTCAGCTTAAGGTGGCCCAAGACAGGGAGAAGAGTTACACCAACCAAAGAAGAAAAGACTTGGAATTTGAGGTGGGAGATCATGTATTTCTCAAATTATCACCATGGAGAGGAATAATTAGGTTTTAATAACGAGGGAAGTTGTAGCCAAGATATATCGGTTCATATATGGTAATTCAAAGGGTAGTACCGATAGCGTACAAGCTCGAGTTACCCCCGAACCTGTAGAGGATACAAGACGTATTTCATGTGTCGGTACTTATGAAGTATGAGCCTGACCCTAGTCATGTACTAGATCAGCTGCCACCCGAACTAGAAGGGAATATGTCCTATGAGGTGGAGCCGGTACAAATTCTCAACAGACGGGAAAGAAACCTGAGACATAACAAGATTCCCATGGTGAAGATCCTTTGGCGAAGTAGTCAAGTCGAGGAAGAAACCTAGGAGACAGAGTTTGTCATGAGAGAAACGTACCCCCATTTGTTTGGTGTGTAAAAAGTTTTGAGGGCAAAACTTTTCAAAGGAGGGGAGAAGTTGTAAACTCCATTCTCACATAATAAAAAAGCCAGATTTAGGGCAAAAATTTTTAAGTGAAAATTGATGTTGAAACAAACCGAAAATTTTGAATGAGAGTCAAAATGGGGAATTTGAAAATTTCCAAGTGGCCAATAAATACTTAAAAATCATGGAATGAAACTATGAATGAAATAAGGTATGAGAACTTGACTGATTCAAGGTGAACCATACGTGATCTTGGATGAACCGTATAGAACCGATTTAAAGATTCATTTTTGTAGATGGCATAAAACATCAATTTATGAAATTGAATCACCACTGGATAGAAAATGAATTTACATAAATTTAGAAAATTTTAAAAATTTGAAAACTGGTGGAATTAGGGCCTCAACCAACCGATTTTTTTAATTCAAATCACCGAACTTGGTTTGACTAGACTAGTCAACAATCCAGCCGGCCAACGGACTACTGCCAGGTTAATGCCCAATCAGTAGGTGCGAAAAATCAATGCGCGACACATGGCAAAGTGTGCCCAGTCAGCACCTAGAAACACTGACCAATAAGACCACAATACATGTCCTCGATCAATGGTTAAAGAAGGAAAATCCACCACAGCAATGACCGACCAATATGAGAGTGACACATGTCTCTGATTAACAGTCAATGTCGGAGAAGCCCCATTAGATGGACTGACCAATGGAAAACAAACATGTGGAAAAGGTGCCATGTCAACTCAATTGGGATGTAAGAGAAACAGTCAACAAATCAGAGGTCATCACGTGGTAGAGCCATGTCAGATAGCCTAAGCCAACTAGAGGCTAACACGTGGTAGTGCCACTATGCGTTAGGAGGGAAATTTGACTTATATAAATTGGCCAATGAGAGGATGCCATGTGTCACAATCAATGGTTGACAGAAATACGATCAACAACAATGTTGGAATGAGCGACCAACGGAAGGCAGCCATGTGTTCGGTCAGCGAGTCAAAGGATGACTAGGATGTTGAGAAGGAAGCTGCGTCAGCAAAGCCAACCAATCATAGCACGCCACATGCCAAGCTCCAATATGTGAAGCATGCACATGCGAAGCTTGCACGCACGACATACTGTCATCTTCCTCCTTAGGAAAACTGGAAGAAAGGGATAAGAATTAGAGCTTGATCTTCGGAGATTGGCAAAGCTCTCAAATTTGACCACCAATGAGCAAGGCTGGGGTGGAGTCCTATGTCGACCGATAGCACTTTTGGTTGCCAAGCTTCCGATATAAAGAGCACCCCTCCCCTCGTCTTCCTCACCTCACAAACGAGCAAAGAAAAAGAGGTGCTCCATTTTTCAGCGAGATGTAAACCAAAATTCTAACATGGGCACTTTCCTCAACCTCCGAAGCTGCATTTGGTGTCTCTAGAACCGGGAGGATGTTCTCCACCTAGTTGCACCCTTCATTCAAATCGAGGACCACAGGAGGAGTACTGACAAGCCTGCACAATATCACTGCTCCAATTGACCTGAAGTGGTGAAATCCTGTGAAGCCAAATTCCGGCAACCATAGATCTCCTACAGCTAAAATGACCTCTTACGATTACTCCTGGCCAACCCTCGACCTCTAGGAACCTTTAAGGTAAGCCATTTCTTTCCCATTTTGCCGGAATAGTAAAGTTGTAGAAACTGGAACACTAGAATTTCTCTCATTGAATTCTCTAGACTCATACACCCAATCGACCCACAATTTGATCCTAGGAGGATCCCCAGAACGAGCACTAGCCACCCCTACCTAGAGCTCAGACCGCCGCCCCCTCACTAGTAAGAAAACCAACCTTTCTCTCTCTAAGAATATTTTTTGATGAGGCTTTTTTTGATCTCGAATCCACACCAAATGAAGTGATTTAAAGGCCTAAATTGTCATGCCCTGACCTAGTTTGGTTGGATCCCCATGAGCTACCTGCAACTTCCTTTGGTCAATGAGGGGTTTCACCCCTTTCTAAACTACGAGGAGTTAGGCGTCATTTTCCTATTTTTCCTGGATTAGCATTATACAAAACTGTATATATATTAAAATTTTCGTATTTGACCTTATGGTTCAACTACAAGGGGTCTTTATGGTTGATCTTCCTCTTTTGGTTGAAAAGGGGTAAAAGGAGGGGGTGGGTTTCTACAACTCAGTGAGTGGGTGTCGAGAGTGAGTTTAAAAAATGATTAGTTTCTTCATCAAACCATGCTAGGGTTAACAAATCCTTTTTAAGGTTTTCCTCAAACTCAAATTTCCAAAACCTTTTTTCCATTTCCATATTAGGTGTGTTTAGCTCTCCCCTTGCCACGAGAGGTGTTTAGCAAACAAACACATGCCCTTCATCAAGAAGGGTGCACACATTCGTAGGGCAGTTCCAGACTGCACCCACTTGGGGATTAGCGCGACTTTGCTGTCCAACCCGATAATAGCCCGTCTACTTCTACCTTAAGTCTAAGTGGACATCCTAGACATCCGACCCTCAAACCCAAATGCTACTTTGTGTCTCTATGAGGACAAAAAGTCATCCTGCCCCCACTACGGTCTCATGTGCAAGAAGCTCCCAGATCTTCATGACTGACTAGCACAACAAACTGCCCTTATCCTCATGTCGTCCAACCGCCCTTGGGACCCATCACTACCCTTGGGGCATCTTGATGGTCCTGATCCTTAAGTGCATGCACAAACAAGAATTTTCATATACTTGGCCATCGTCTTTGATTCCCACATTCCAACAGCCCCGACACTCAACCCGACTTGCAACTGTTTGTCTAGGCTAGTTCATCGACCTAGCCCTGATGCACTGCCACTAGTCCATCGATCATTGTCGATCCTGACTCGATACCGTGGCGCAACACACAAACAATTCCATTTTAATTAGGAGTTTTCATGGCTCTTCCTAATCATGTTTGTTTATGGGCTCCAGCCTATGTCCACTGGCCTTGGGCTCATTGCACACATTTTTCCAAAACTAGGACTTAAGCCCTATGAGTTCAAAAACTGAGGCCCTTGGACTATTAGAGTTGTTCTATGTCCCTTCAAGAAGGTCTTCCAAATAGTTTAAGCACTTGTCACATAGTTAAGGGAGAACACTTCTGACAAAAATCACTTTTAGGTTCATCACACCAACTAGGTGTGATGATACATCAGCCTACAACCGATATGCGAGTTTTTCCTTTCCTCAAAAAATCTTATCATACCAACTGGGTATGATATTTGTTTATTCCTACTCACAACTGGTAAGTAGGTTTTATCCGTTAAAAATATTACTCATCATTCCAACTGGTATTATGTATAAAAGTCTGAATCACTTGTTGACTATATCGTGTTCATCCCCAGTTAGTTTCCCGTCCACGCTAGCTCTTGCTTGCATTTCGAATTCTCGTGTCCCTACACGGTTTGGATATCATAGTTAATAAGGATTCGGCATGACAACCTTCGTTTTCTCACGTGTGAGCGAATAGACCCAATGTTCTTGGTTTATTGTACTTAGGTCCCTAAAGTTCATTTTTCTTGACTTTAGGTCCCTAATGCTAAATTTTTCCCCAAATCGAGTCCCAAGGCTTCCAATATCCTCCTTGGATCCTCAATTTACTTAAAATTGTGTAAGGGGCTCAAGTATTCCAAATTCCCAATTTGGTCCCGAATTTTTTTATAAATTATGGTTTTGCCCATGCTTTCCAAAAATAGTCAATTGACCCCAAATCTTTCGAAAATTTACCAATTGGTCCCCCCAACATCTTTCTCATTGCCAATTGACCTTCAATTTTGAGAATTGCATGGTTGTCCCTCAATTTTTTGAAATCCTCAAATTTCCCCAATTTCACCCTTTTATATTAACTAAATTTGATTTTTCCAAATTAACCATTTAAATGAGGTTAATTGCTCCAATTGATGGTATGAATCAATTCCTACACTTCCATACGTATTAATTGAGCTTTAAATTGCAGCATTTGGGTTTGAAACAAGCTCAAAGAGAGCTTCATCGGAAAATTGTTCGTAGGGAGAGAAAGCTTCGAAAGCTTACCCTCAGAGGTGCGACGATCCCAGCTCTTGATTGGGAGAGGTAGCTCTCATCCTTAAGGTTCTCCTAGGTTCAAGAATTGCTACAATTGAAGTCCATACGAGGATGAATTTTGTTAGTGAAATTAGACACTTTCTCTCTCTAACACCATTTTGCAATGAAGGAGGAGGGCCAAATTGTCTTATCTTTCACCTCTGTGGAGGTCATGTGAGGGCTGTGGGGGCATTGGAGAAGCTCGGTTTGGTTAGAAGGGGTCTAAATTTGGCCGAATTCAGCTCAGAAAAAATAGGGCAGCTTTTGTTCGTTGGAGTTGCTTCACTATTTAATTCCGCTGACGTTTCTCTGTTGGTCCTTAGGTCGAAGGGAGATTTCTGTTTGGTAGTTGACTTCCCTGAGAGTTTATAGGACCCAACCTTGCCATCTATGGCTAAGAAAAGTGCCCAAGTCGGAGCTCTAGTTCGAGCTTCACTAGAAAATGGAGCACTTGAGAGAGAATGGCGATTTGAGGTGTGTGGAGGATGAAAGGAGGGTAGCTCTTTATATAGGAAGCTCAGGGATCCTTTGTCATGCCCCGACCCAGTTTGGTCGAATCCCCGTGAACAACCCGCCACTCTCCCGATTTATTAAGGGGTTTCCCCTTCTCTAAACTGCGAGAAGTAAGACGTCCTTTTCACCTGTATCTTTCCTATAATAACATTAATCAAAATTGAATACATTAACCTGACATACCTGTCTTGCTACTTCAACTATTGGAATGTCCTTAAGTGATTTTTCCCTTGGTTACCTAAAAAGGGATAAAGGGAGGGGGTGAGTTTGATAACTCAGTGAATGGGTGTTGGGAGAGAGTTTTTATAATCAAAATATCTTTAATCGGAGTGTGCCAAACTCCTAATTTTCCTTAAAATCTTCTTTTCCCAAATTCTGGTTTTTCAAATTGTTTCCTCATTTCCACATCAGGTGTGTTTAACAATCAACACACGCCCTTCATCAGGAAGGGTAATCACATATTCGCAGGGTATCCCATCCACTACACCCACTTGTGGCATTAGAACAACTTTACCGGCCACTAGATAGAAGTACATCCACTTCTACCCTATGTGTAAAACTCATCCTTTTGAGCTAAGGAAAACTGAGAAAAGAACTAGCCAAACCAAGTGAGGATTCAGAATCGGTTCACAAATTCGATCATCTCTGAATGGGCAATTTGGAAATTTACAATTTCCGAGTGTTCCAAAGGGTTCATTAAACCTTGAAAAAGAAATTTAAGACAAATTAGAAGAGAAAAACCAAATTGGTTTAGGTGAACAAGAATCCATAAGAACTTTGAAGTTAAGCGTGCTTACTTGAGAGTAGTGTGAGGATGAGTGACCTTCGGTCAAAACTTTTTATGCTAATGTACGCCTTATCATAAATAGCCATAAATAAATATATATTTAATTATAGTAATTAATACCAATAATTTAATACCTAAATTAAATTATTGGAATTAATATCAATAATTTATGACGATATTAATACTAGTAATAAATCTCTCTCATTTAATATACCGTTTTACACCTATATAAAGAGGTCATCCCCATTCATTCTCCTCACACCTGAACACTTCTCTCTCTCTCTTTCTCTCTCTCTACTACTCTATTTCCCGATGAAGCTTAAACTAGAGCTTCGACTTGAAAATTTTTCTTAACCTCGGAAGGAGAGGTGAGGCTCTTTAGAACCGGGGAGAAGTTAGCTATCTGATAGCAAACTCCAGCCAATCCAAGAATCACTAGAGAAGCACCGACATGATGGAATAGTGAAGCAGCTCCGGCGAACTGAAGATACCCTATTTCGGCTGAGTTGAAATTGGCCATTTCAAGCCCTACTTAGGCCAAACCAAGCCTATCCAACACTTCCTCCACCCTCCCACGGCCGAATTAGGACTGAAAGATAAGCCAATTCAGTTCCACTCTACAATTTCACGCTGGTGTTAGAGAGAGAACCGGTAGAATTTCAATAATGAAATTCTAACTTAATTCGACATCAATTGATGCAATTCTTGATTCTAGGATGAACCTCAAGATTAGAGCTATCTGCCTAGATCGAAAGCTCGAACTTTCGTGCCCTCACCGGTGAGAAATCAAAGCTTTCTCTCTCTATAGTCTGTTTTCCGGTGAAGCTCCATTTGAGCTCGTTCCGGCATTAAAATCTACAATTCAAAGTTTCTTAGAATCGTATGAACATGTAGGAACTCAATTTCAATAATTAGAAGTGTTTGATCGGTCAATTTGGTGAAATCAAATTCTGTAGTGTTGAAGAGTTGAAATTGGGGGAAAATTTTGAGATTTTCGAAATTCAAAGGGCCAAAATGCAATTTTATGAAATTGAGGTCAATTGGGCATGAAAATAATGTTGGAGGATCAATTGAGGAATTTTGGAATTTTTGGGGCAAAACTTACCATTTTTGTAAAGGAAGGGCAAAATGGTAATTTTGGAAAAATTGGGGGACTAAATTGGAAATTTGGGAAATTAAACCCATTTTTGGTGAAATTGAATAAATTGAGGTACCAAGATAAATTTTAAAAGTTACGGGACTCAATTTGAGGAAAAACCGATATTAGGGACTTAAAGTTAAAGAGAAATAACTTTAGGGACCTAATTGCAAATAACTAAAAGTTTGGATTTTCTCATTCATTGGAAATGAATGAAGGCTGTTATGCCGAGTAATAATGAACAAGGATGTTCATATCATGTAGGAACGCGAAATACCGGGGACGCCAACATGGACGAGCTCGCGTGAATACAAAGAACCGGTCAATTGGAATTTACAATGTTAATGGGTGAGTGGGTTTACTAACATCATACCCGGTTGGGATGATGAGCACAACTTAAAGATAAAAACCACTTACCGGTTATGAGTGGAAATTTTATATCATACCCGGTAGGGGATGATAAGTACCTCGGTATGAAAACCCATTTTTTAGAGAAAGTGATGTGAAAATTATGCAAAAAAACTACTTACCGATTGTAAGTAGATCATATCCGGTTGGTATGATGAGACTTCCTCGAAGGAAGTTGAAAATCTGTTCATCGGTTATGAACGGAGATGTCCTTATACCGGTTGGTATAATGGAAAGTGAAAAATTATTTTGTCGGAAGTGTTCTCCCCTGACTGTGTTTCAATGCTTAAACTATTTGGAAGACTTTCTTGACGGGAGCTCGAATAGCTCTTATAGGCCGGGGGCCTCGATTTTGGAACTTGAGGACTAGAATGCCCAGTTTTTTTGAAAATCTCGTACAGTGGGCCCAAGGCCAGTTGGCACGAGCAGGAGCTCGTAAACGAACATGATATATGTGCCATAAAACTTAATAAGTGAATCGTTTGGCCATGGTACCAAGATAGGACCGACATGCTCATTTAACTAGCGGGCATGCGACATGACAAGTTGACGAACTAGTCAAGATAAACAACTACGGATTGAGTTGAGAGTCGGGGCCGATGGACCAGTGGCACCACAAATTATATGACATAATGATGCACTATGAGTACAAGATCATTGAGACGCCCAAGAGGGGTAGTGATGTGTCCTAAGGGCCATGGACGACCCCGTGAGTATAAGGGCATATCGTCGTTCCAGGTGTATGTGCGAAATTTGGAGTAGCACCAAGCGCATGAGACTTGGGTGGGGACAGGATAGGTCTTTGTCTTCGTATGGACACGAAGAAGTGATTTTGGGATTGTGGATCGGATGTCACGTACATCCATTCATTCCCAGGGCAGAAGTGGTCGTACTTGTATCCGAGTGGCAGGAAAAGTCACTCCGAAGCCACTAGCGGGTTCAATAGTGATACTAACTTGCGAATGTGTGTTAGGTGATGACACACCGGTAACTAAGAAATAATGGAAAAATCCAAATTTTTAAATGAAGGGACTTTTGAAAAGAAAGGAGTCTAGCACACTCCATATAAATGTTTTTCTTAAAAGTTAAAAGTGGACCTTTAAAAAACCCATTCAATGAGCAGTTGTACTCACCCCCTCCCTTATATCCCTTTCAGGAAATCCCGGAAAGCCTACCTTGAAAGACAATCAACTAAGATGCATGTAAGACAGGTATGTAAAGTGTAAAATTTCATGCAGTTTTGATTATGCTATTCCAGGAAATGGTGTAAGTTTAAAGGACGCCTTACTCTTTATAGATTATAATAAGGGGAAACCCTTTAATAAATCGAGAGAGTAGCAGGTTGTTCACGGGGATTCGACCAAACTGGGTCGGGGTGTGACACTAGGTATGAGTTGATGTTCGCGAGATCCAACCCTAAAACCCAAAATCAACTCCGTGTCCATATGAGGACAGAGACCTCATCCCGACCCCACCTGTCTCATGCGCATGAAGCTATGTCAAGCTTCCCTGACTGTATGCATGATAGACTACTCTTATCTCCACCTTGTCATCCTGTAGCCTCTAGGACGCATCACTACCCCTCTTGGGCATCTTGATGGTTCTGAATCTCAAGTGCTTGCACAAACAAAAGTTTTCAACAAATCCATTTATCTTTGGTGCCACTGGTCCAACGGCCCCGACCCTCAACTCGACCTGCAGCTATTTGTCTAGACTAGTTCGCTGACCTGATCCTATCGCACTGCCGCCAGTTCATCGAGTATGTCTGTCCTATCTTGGTACCTTGATGAAATCATATAATTCATTCATTAAGAATTTTCATGGCTTAAACATCATGTTTGTTTATGAGCTCTTGCTAGTGCCAACTGGCCTTGGGCCCACTGTATGTAATTTTCCAAAACCGAGCATTTCAGTCCTCAATTTCAAAAACTGAGGCCACTGGCCTATCTGACCTATTCTAGCTCTGGTCAAGAAGGTCTCCCAAAAATTTTAAGCATTGGAACACGGTCAGAGGAGAACACTTTTGATAAAATAAACTTTCCGTCCATCACACCAATCGGGTGTGATGACATCTCTACTTACAACCGGTAAGTGGGTTTTCTCATTCGTTCCAGGAAGTCCATCATACCAACCAGGTAAGTAGTTCTTCCGCATAGTTCTCACATTACTCCAACCAGGTGTGATGTTAAAATTCTACATAGAAGTGGTTTTTCATTTCCGAAGTGCTCATCATCCCAACCAGGTATGATGTGATTAAACCCACTCACCTGAAAATCGTAGTGTGTTCCTTCTTAATCGGTATTGGCCTCCATGCTAGCTTATCCTTGTTGGCATTCCGGTCTTTCGTGTTCTTACACGATTTGGACATTTTTATCTATTAATATTTGACATGATAGCCTTCATTCCTCACATATGAACAACTAAGCCCAAAATTTTCAGTTAATTACATTTAGGTCCCTAAAGTTCTTTTTCCTTGACCTTAGGTCCCTAATGCTAACATTCCCCAAATTGAGTCCCAAAACTTATAAAAATTCACTTTTGGTCGTTAATTTACTCAAAATCATTTAAGGGGTTCAAGTTTTCCAAATTTCCAAATTCGGTCCCCAACTTTTCAAAAATTACTATTTTTCCCCTACTTTACAAAAATGGTAATTTGACCCCAATAATTTTAAAAAATCAACCAATTGGTCATCCAACATCCTTTTCATGCCCAATTGACCCTCAAGTTTGGGAAATTGCAATTTGGTCCCTAATTTTACGAAATCATCAAATTTCCCCAAAATTTCCTCCCTTTCAAACTAGCTTAATTTGATTTCATCAAATTGACCATTAAATTGGGGTTATTTGCTCTAATTGAAGGTATGGATCAGTACCTACACTTCCATACGATTCAATTGAGCTTTGAACCATGTCATTTAGGTCTGAATGGAGCTCAAACGAAGCTTCCCCGGAAAAATGAACGTGGAGAGAGAAAGCTTCGAAAGCTTACCGTCGGAGGTGCAGTGGCCCGATCTCTATATCGGGGAAGATAGCTCTCTTCCCGAGGTATTTTCTAGGATTAAGAATTCCTACAATTAACATCAAATTAAGGGAGAATTTCATCAATGAAATTCTGTAGTTTCTCTCTAACTCCGACCTATGACGACTGAGGATGGCTGAATTGGCTTACCTTTCCGGTCAATTGAGGTCGTATGAGGGTTGTGGAGATGTTGAGAGAGTCAACTAGTTAATACCTGTGCTCTTGACTTGGCTGAACCAGCAGACATATTTCAACGATTCATGGATGGTTTCAATATGGACATATGAGATTGTATAAGAGTACTAGGATGCCCCATTGATCTAGTGGCAGTGATCAGTATGGCTCATGAATGTGAGTGACTGGTGCAAACCCAATGACGTCAAATGGAGCAGACAACCCGGAAGGAGGACAAGGGCCAAGGCCATCATGGAGAATGGAAAGAGCAAAATGGCCCAAGCTGGGAAAAAAGGGTGGGTTTCCAAAAGAAAAAGGCTGTACCACCTCCAAGAGTGATCCCTTCCCTACCACAAGGAAACCATCATTGTCCTAGGTGCCAAAGGTACCACGAGGGAGCATGCTTGTCCTATTATGCATGTGGACAAATGGGGCACTTTGCAAAGGAATGCTGCACTCTTAGGGAGAACAAGCAAATGAATACGCTTGGACAACCCCAAGGGAACCCAACGACTCCCCGGCAGGACGCCACAGCTAGAATACCAGCTAGGTTATACAACCTCACTTATGAAGAGGCTAGGAAAGATCCTAGTACCATAGCGGGTACTTCCCAAAACCCTCCCCACTAGATTAAGATAAAAAATCCTGTAATTTGAAATTTTAGTCAATAAAAGAAATCTTTTTCTCTAAACATGCATTTCTTCAATTAGGGTATGTGCAATTATGGGGACAAAAGGTCTACACCCTCTTCAACTCGAGAGCAGAAAGATCCTTCATCAAAGAGGACCTAATCTCAAGTCTACCCCTAAAACTCACCTCTCTAGGATAATGTCTCAACATCTTCACACCCTTATGAGAAGGGTTAAACAGGGCTAAATAGTTGAAGGGATGTGAGATAAAGAAAAAGGGAATCGAATTAGAAGCATATTTGATTCCATTACCTCTGAGGATGGTAGAAATAATCCTTGGAATGGATTTGTTAAGTACCCATTAGGCTATGATGGATTGTGGAAAAAAGATAGTAACCTTCCACACTCCCGAGACAATCGAGCTAAAATTCCAAGGAGACTGGAGGAAGAGTGAAGTACAAATGGTGCCCATATGAAAGCCTAAAAGATGATACAGAAAGGTTGTAGGGCTTTTTGGCAACAATCATCAATGAAAAGTCTGAGGAGAAAGGACCCGAAGACATTCCTATAGTAAAACACTATCCAGATGTATTCCTGGAAGAATTACCTGGATTTCCCCCAAGTCGACAATTGGAGTTCACCATAGAGATTATCCTAGGAACAAACCCCATATCCCAAGCCCCTTATCACATGGCTCCAGCAGAACTAAAGAAATTGAAGTAGCAATTGGATGAGCTATTGGAGAATGCTTTCATACACCCTAGCTAGTCTCCATGGGGTGTACCGGTCCTATTCATAAAGAAAAAGGATAGGAGCATGGGACTGTGCATAGACTATAGAAAGTTAAACCAGGTTACCATCAAAAACAAAAATCCACTTCCATAGATCGATGACCTGTTTGACCAACTAAAAGGAGCAACCTACTTCTCTATGATAGATCTTCAGTCAGGCTACCACCAACTCAGAATCAGAGAGGAAAATATTCCTAAGACTGCATTACGGTCCCGATACGGGCATTATGAATTTAGGTTGATGCCTTTTGGCTTAACTAATGCCTCTGCAACCTTCATGGATTTAATGAACCGAATGTTCCAGCCACACTTGGACAGATTCGTTATAGTATTTATTGATGACATTCATATATACTCATGAACTAGGCTGGAGCAAGAAGAACATCTAGCAATCACCTTGGAGATACTATGGGAAAATCGCTTATATGCAAAATTCTCCAAGTGTGAGTTTTGGTTGCAGGAAGTAGAGTACATAGGACACATAGTGTCCAAAGATGAAGTCAAGAAAGACACAACAAAGGTGGAAGCCATATTTGATTGGAAGACACCTAGGAATCCCTCGGAGATATGAAGTTTCTTAGGTTTGGCGAGATACTACAAACGGTTTGTGCAGGATTTCTCTAAGATAGCTGTCCCTTTAACTCGACTCACCAGGAAAGGAGTAGAGTATAAATGGGATGAAAGCTATGAGAAATATTTCTAGGAGTTGAAGACTCGTTTGACAACCGCACCTGTACTCTCCCTTCCTAACCCAAGTGCGAGGGTGTACACCGTTTATAATGATGCATCCGGACAAGGACTCGGATTTGTACTCATGCAACAAGGAAAGGTTATCGCCTATACCTCACGACAACTTAAGGTACATGAGCAGAGTTACCCTACCCATGACTTGGAATTAGCAGCAATAGTGTTCGCCCAAAAGATTTAGCCACACTACCTATACGAGGTTAAGTCTAGGATATACACAGATCACAAGAGTCTTAAGTATTTCTTAACTTAGAAGGAGTTGATCCTCTTCCAGAGGAGATGGCTAGGATTGGTTAAAGATTATGACCTTGTGATAGAGTATCACCCTGGGAAGGCAAATGTAGTGGTAGATGCCCTAAGTCAAAAGTACCAAACTCAGGTGGTCTAGATAAAGACAAGCTACTTACCCTTGTTGCAATAGTTGGGAAGAATACATGAAATAAGGCCCGATAATCGGAAGTTCATTGGATAGGGGATAAGGGACAAAATGAGAATTTTAAGACAATGAAGTATGTATAGTGGGCAAATGCCCCAATATAAAAAGGGTGTAAGAAGATGAAGAAAGGAAATCTTCAAGAAAGAATAAAAAGGAGAAATGTGTAAATCCTAGGGTGGACGTCTCCATCTTGAAGGACATAGTAGATAATGAAACAGTAAAAAGAGAACACACCAAATAAAGGAATCGACACGTAGACTGAAAGGGATTAACTCAGAGTAAGTGAGGGTGAATTGGTCACAAGCGAGTAAGAGTGGATGGAAGAAAAGAAAGTCCTTCTTGAGTGAAGGATGCCATGGGAAGTGGGGAAGTACATAAGAGAAAAAGAATCACAACGTATCGGTATGTCTTTAAGAAACCTGATAGTTGGAACTGGGAAAAAACACCAATAAGGAAGCTAGTAAGGAATGAGTAGTTAAGGAAAGGCCGACATGATCATGATGTCAAAATTTAAAGGACAATTGGATAACATCGAAGGTAGTTAGGGAACACTATTCCTAATAGTTGGAAAAGGCACAAACCATTATCGAGAAAATGTTCTAGAACTATAATGGACAAAGAAAATTCTAGAGCATGTTATGCTATAAGGGACATGAGGGCGAGACAGTCCCATGAAAATGTAACTAAAGTAAGAAAGAGTCCGTTAGTTAAAGATGATGAAGCCAAACCTAAGAAACGAGACCGGAGTTGTAGTAAACAAAAAAAAATGGAGGAAGAACTAAAATAAGATAAAGAGGGGATCATATCAAAATCCACGGAGTTAAGGACAAAAAGGTCCAAAAGGATGATGAGCTAAAGTGCATCAACAACCAAGGAAATAAATGGGAACATGGATGATCAGACGATGTGGAACATCCAACCCAATGACCTGGATGAAAACCCTCAAGAAGAAGAGTCTTACCCTAAGCAGAGTAAGAAGGGGACTCAAGGATGTACCTTTGGACCCTTGGGTAAGACATGTCTAATCATGATAAACTTGGAGTGAGTAAATAGTGGAAGGAAAAGAAGTTCTTAGGAACATGGTTAAAAGGGGCGAGGTGAAGGAATCACCAAAGTGACAGCATGTCAAACAAACCCCAAGAGTATGTCAAGGGGAAATTACTCCTAATGCAAAGGATTACTAATATAGTTTTGGGGACAAAACCCCTAAAACGAGGGGAGAGTTGTTGTAAACCTCGTGCCTTTATAGATAAGAAAACTGAGAAAAGAACCGATAGTTCCAAAAGGAATAATTGAGCCGGTTCACAAACCATAACCAATAAGAAAATGGTAAATTGGGAAATTGACATATCCAAAGTGACATAAAGAGTAATAAAAAGAATGGAAAATAATCTTGGGACAATTGAGAAGGGGAAACTAAACTGATTCAAGGTGAACCGAACTGAACTAGATTGAATCGGTTCAAACCTATTTCTAAATTCATTTTTTTAGGTGGCTTAAAATATTCAAATTGGGGAATTGAAGCCACCATTAGATTGAAAATGAATTTAGACGAATTTTGAAATTTTTAATTTTGAGAAAACTGATTAAATTGGGCCTGAACCGACCGATTTACACATTGAAATTGAATGGACTGGTCTGGTTCGATTTGAACAGTGTCATCTTCTTTCTCAAGATGATAGCACTGTTCATCAATGCCAAAATGGATAACACTGATAAAGGAAAAATGACTCTAATTAGGCTATTTCAGGGTAATGATAAGATTGACGAAAAAGCAAAGTTATTGAATAGAGGGTCCCTAAGCTTCCTATATAAAGAGCTCCTCTCCATTCATCCTCCACACACCTCAAATATGCATTCTCTCTCAACTGCTCCATTTTCTAGCGAAGCTCAAACTAGAGCTCTGATATGGAAAATTTTCTCAGGCTTAGAAGGCAAGGTCGGGTCCTACAGACTCCGAGGGAAGTCAACTACCTGATAGCATCTTCCTTTTGACCTGAGGACCACCGAAGAAGCGCCGATGGAATAAAATAGTGAAGTAGTTCCGATGGACCGAAACTGCCCTATTTAGCTGAGCTAAATTCGGCCAAATTTAACCCTCCCCAACACCCCCACAGCCCACACACGGCCGCAACAAAGCTGAAAGGTAAGCCAATTCAGCCTTTCTCTATCATTTTCGGTTGGAGTTTGAGAGAGAAAGTGCGAAAATTTACTAACAAAATTCTCCCTCAATTCGATATCAATTGTAGAAATTTTTGATCCTATAAGTAACCTCAAGACAAAAGCTACCATACACGATCGAGAGATCAAACCGCCCCACCTTCGACGGTAAGTTTTCGAAGCTTTCTCTCTACTTACAGTTTTCTAGTGAAGCTCCGTTTGAGCTCAATTCAAACCAAAATGATGCAGTTTAAAACTCAATTGAATTGTATGGAAGTGTAGGAACTGATCCATAACTTCAATTGGAGCAATTAACCCAGATTGAATGGCTAATTTGAAGAAATCAAATTTGGTCAGTTTGAAGGGGAGAAATTGGGGCAAAATTTTGGGGAAAATTGGGGATTTCAAAATAATTGAGGGACCTCTTTGAAATTTCCCAAAATTGAAGGCCAATTGGCCATTAGAAAGATGTTAAGTGACCAATTGGTCAATTTTTGAAAACTTTGGGTCAAATTGCCATTTTTATAAAGTAGGGGCAAAATTGTAATTTTGGAAATGTTGGGGTCCAAATTGGAAATTTGGAAAACTTGAGCCCCTTATAAAAATTTGAGTAAATTGTGGACTCAAAGGGACCTTTGGAAACCTTGGGACTCAATTTGGGGAAAATTTGGCATTAGGGACCTAAAGTTAAGGAAAAAGAAACTTTAGGGACCTAAGTGAAATTAATTAACAATTTTGAGTCAAGTCACTCATACGTGAGAAAATGATGGCTATTATGCCAAATCATAAATGATAAATATGCCCAAATAATGTAGGAACCCGAGAGACCATAACGATAGTAAGGAAAACCTAGCGTGGAGTCGGAAACTGACTAGAGACAAATACGTCGTGATCATCGGGTGAGTGGGCATATTTACATCATACCAGGTTGGGATAGTGAGCACTTTAGAAATGGAAAACCACTTGTAAGTGGGATTTAACCTCACACCCAGTTGGGATGATGGGAAATTTAAGCTAAAACCAACTTACCAGTTGTAAGTAGAGGAAATCATACTTGATTGGTATGATGACCTTCCTTGAAGGAAGGAGAAACTCGCTTGTCGATTTTAAGCATAGATATCATCACATCCAATTGGTGGGATGAAATGAAAATATATTGTTGTCAGAAGTGTTCTCCTCGAACTGTGTGCCAATGCTTAAACTATTTGGGAGGCCTTCTTGATGGGAGCTAGAACAGCTCAGATATGCCACATGCCTCGTTATTTGAACCTATGGGGCTAAACTCCTGATTGTAGAAAAACACGTGTAGTGGGCCTAAGGCTAGTGGGCACGAGCAAGAGCTCGTAAACAAACTTTAAATGATGAAGCCATGAAATTTCTAATGAACTTGTTGTATTATTCCACCATGGTACGAAATCAGGACCGACAGTCCTCGATGGAATAACGATAGCGCGTCAGGGCCAGGTAGATAGATCGGCCTAGACAAACAGTTGCAGGTCGAGTTGAGGGTCAGTGCAATTGGACCAACGAAACCAAATATAAATGGCTATATGTGAAAATTGTTGTTTTGTGCATGCACTTATGGTATAGGACCATCAAGACGCCCAAGAGGGGTAGTGATGGGTCGTAAGGGCTACTGGACAACATGGTGGAGATAAGAGCAGTTCGTCATGCAAGTCTGTAACGCTCGAACCCGGTTTGGTCGGATCCCCGTGAGCAACCCGCCACTCTTTCTGGTCTACTAAGGGTTTTCCCCTCCTTTAAACCTGGGAGGAGTAAGCCGTCATTTAAATCTGTACCTTTCCTAGAATACATAAATTAAAACTGCCTAAAAATTTTAACTTACATACCTGTCTTACATGTGTCACTAATAAGAGGTCTTTAGGTAGCTTTCCCTTGATTACTTGAAAAGGGATATAAGGGAGGGGCTGAGTTCAATTACTCAGTGAATGGGTATTTAAAGTTTGACTTTTAGGGAAAATATTTGAATTGGTGTGTGCCAGACTCCTTATTTTCTTTTAAAATTTCACGTTTTCAAAAATCTCGATTTCATAGTAATTAATCACTCCTCAACCATAATCGATGTGCTTATCAACCAACACATGACCTTTATCACGAAGACGACACACATGAATAAAAACTTTGCATCCGTATGAGGATCTAAACCATATCTCGGTCTCGTGCACATGAACTCAAACACAGAAGCTTCAGGAAATCCCAAACATAGTAGTTTCGTGGAGTATAAACATAGAACTACGTGGAGTACAAAAACAAAACTCCATGACTAACTGGTATGACGAGAAACACAAAGCTAGTAGCTTCTCTCTTCCCTTATCACCACCATGTCATCCAACATCCCTTAGGACGCATCACTACCCCTCTTGGGTGTCTTAATGGTCCTGAACCTCAAGTGCATGCACAAACAAAGTTTTCCTCAAAAGCCATTTAATCTTTGGTGCCACTAGTCCAACGACCCCAACCCTCAACTTGACCTGTAGCTGTTTGTCTCTACTAGTCCGTCGACCTATCATGTCGCACTGCTGCTAGTCTATTGAGTATGTCGGTCCTGTCTTGGTACCATGGCCAAACAATTCATTTACTTTAAGTTTTCATGGCTTAGAATCATGTTGGTTTACGAGCTCCTACTTGTGCCAACTGGTCTAGGACCCACTGTTCGAGCTTTTCAAAATTTCGGCATATTAGCCTCCAAGTTCCAAAACCGAGGCCTCCGGCCTATCTGAACTATTCGAGCTCCCGTCAAGAAGGTTTCCCAAAATGTTTAAGCAGGGGCACATAATCAGGAGAGAGCACTTTCGACAAAATATATTTTTGAACTGTCCATCATACCAACCGAGTATGAGGACATCTCCGCTCATAACCGATGAAGGGGTTTTCCACTTCCTTCAGGTAAGTTTCATCAAACCAACCAGGTATGATCTACTTACACCAGTAATTAGTTTTTACACATGATTTTTAAAATACAACTTAGCCATGGGTTTTTATTTCTAAGGTGCTTATCATCCCAACCGGGTATGATATAAAAATTCCACTCATCCGTTAATGTAGTGAATTGTTCTCAACCAGTTGTTTGTATTCATGTGAGCTTGTCATTGTTGCCGTTTCCAGTACTTTGTGTTCCTATACGATATGAACATCCTTGTTCATTATCCCCCAACCTAATAACCATCATTCATTCCAAATGGATGAGAAACTAAACTTTTCATTTATTTGCAATTAGGTACCTAAAGTTATTTTTCATTAACTTTAAGTCCTAATGTCGATTTTTCCTAAAATTGAGTCCCAAAACTTTTAAAATTCACCTTGGGACATCAATTTATTCAATTTCACAAAAAGGGGTTAAATTTCCAATTTGGTCCCCCAACTTTTCCAAAATTACCATTTTGCCCCTACTTTACAAAAACGGTAAGTTTTGCCCCAAAAATTCCAAAATTTCCCAATTGGTCCTCCAACATCTTTATTATGCCCAATTGGTCCTCAATTTTATGAAATTTCACTTTAATCCCACAAAATTTTAAAATTCCTCAATTTCCCACAATTTCAACCTTCTAACTCCAACGAATTTGATTTCATCAAATTGACCAATCAAATGAGTTTAATTGAAGCTAGATTAGAGTTCCTACACCTTCATATGATTCAATTGCACTTTGAGTCACACAATTTGGTGCCAAAGTGAGCTCAAACGGAGCTTCGTCAGAAAACTAGACTTAGAGAGAAAAAGCTTCGAAAGCTTACCGTTGGGGGTGTGACAACCCACAGAGCAAATGAAGACTACAGACATGTAGCTGACTTCTCCCCGGTTCTAAAGAACCCGAGCTCACCTTGTTTGGCTTAGAAAAATGCCCAATTCGGAGCTCTGGTTCGAGCTTGACCGAAAATTAGAGCAGTTGAGAGAGTATGGAGTTTTCAGGTGACGAGAGGACGAATGAGGAGGGGCTCTTTATATAGGAAGCTCGGGGACTTCCTGGCCATCCGATTAGAGCCTTAATGGCGGTCATTCATTGCATGAAACTCCATAGTCGGAGACTTTTTCGCTTCGCTGGCACTGCGCGATTTCCCGACAAGTGAACACTACTGTGATCTAAAGGAAGATGACAACACTATTTTGAATCGGACCGGACTAGTCCGAACCAGGTTCAAAGCTTAAACTGGCTAGTTCACACCCAATTCGACTAAATGTTTCAAACCTAAAAATTTCTAAATTCATTTTTTATCCAATGGTGCCCTAAAATCTCAAATTATAATTTTTTAAGACACATAAAAAAATAAATTTAGCATTTAGTTCAATAGTGGTTCAAACCGGTTCAATCCGATTCAGATTGGTTCACTTGAACCGGTTTGGTTTTCTCACCCAAATCATCCTAAGATCATTTTTCAAGGTTTTATGAACCTTTTGGGTCACTTGGGAGTTGTAAATTCCCCCAAATTGCCCATTCCTTAATGATTGGGTTTGTGAACTAGTTTGGTTTTTCTCACTTGGGTTGATCGATTCTTTCCCCGGTTTACTTCGTTTAAAGGGATAGGGTTTACAAATCTCCTCTCCTTTTAGGAGTTTTGTCCCCAAAACTAAATCAACATCCTATGTATCAGGAATAACTACACTTAATGTTCACTCAGGATTTGCTTGACATGTGAACATTTATTTAGGGAAATTTTGGTAAGTACTAACTACGGTACTAGGGCCTTCCCAAGTTTCTTCTTGGGTGAAGTTGTATACTCTAATTGGGACCCTCGATGTAGTGGCGATGTCTTGCCCTCTGAGCTTGGCAGTTCTTCACAAAATGGCTAAGTTGTCTACAACATATTCGACATAGTCTTTCATAGTTTTTCTGGCACTTGGAACAATAGGGGCTTCTCCTTGGAGAAACTATATTTGTCTCCCTTTGTATATGATAACCTTTCATTGTCCTAGAGAACCCTATTCTAGTTATCCATTTCTGTCCACCTAGCTCCTTTTGTATTCCTAGGCTATCCAGGCCTCCTTCCTCTTTCCTACTAATCTGTTCTACCCGGCAGTGTCTCGTTTGTACCAGATGCTCACATTCATGGGCCATGCTGATTACATTAACTAAATCCATGGGGCGTCCTAGTACTCACATTTGGTCTCATATGTCCATATTAAGACCGTCCACAAATCGTTGGCAAACATTCGCAGGTCCGGATAGGTCAGGGGCAAAGAGCCTTAACTTGTTAAACTTTGTTTCATACTCCAAGATAAAGTTAAGCCCTTGTCGAAGTTAGAGGAAGTCTTATTTCTTCTTGTTGATTAGATGTGGAGCTAGATATTCCTCCATATATCTTTCCTCGAATAGCTCCCATGTTGGGGTGGTGGCATGCAAGCTTCTGACATTTTCCCACCACCACTTCGCACTAGCTTCAAGGAAAAACTCTGCGAGTATCGCCATATACTATGGTAAAATTCTGACTATCCCCATGAGTTTCTTGATGCTAGCTAGCCAGTCCATAGTAGCCCCCGCATTCTTTTCTCCTAGGAATGGTTTACATCCTAATTGTCAGAGGGTTTTGATGTATTTGGGAATGTCCACTGGAGGAGGAACATTAGCAGGAGGGGGATGGGATTGTACTTCATCAAACTCAGCTCGAGTGTTGGTGTCCACCTCAGGAGTGAGGTTAGGCCATCCAAACACTCGAGTGAACTCTTCATACAATCTCTGATGTTCCAAGCTTAATCTAGGAGGGGTTGTCTGGGCTCCTCGGGGAGTTTCCATAGGTAGTGTTTGTTGGGCAGTTTTGGAGACCGCGTCTCTAATTCTCTTAGTTCCTTTCTTGGGAGCCATCTGTAAATTTTAAAATTATACCTATTAGTTACTACGTTCTTTAGTCTTAATAATATATTCAAGAAAATTGGCTTTAATAGCACTCAAGTTGTCATGCCCCGTCCCGATTTGGTCAGATCCTCATGAGCAACCCCCCACTCTTCCTGGTTTACTAAGGGTTTTCCCTCCTTTAAACCCGATAAGAGTAAGGCGTCCTTTAAACTAGTACCTTTCCTAGAATACATAAATCAAAACTGCATAAAAATTATAATTTACATATATGTCTTACAGGTGTGACTAAGAGGAGGTCTTTAGGTATGTTTCCCTTAATTACCTGAAAAGGGATATAAGGGAGGCGGTGAGTTCGATGACTCAGTGAATGGTTATTTAAAGTTTTACTTTTAGGAAAAATATTTGAATTGGAGTGTACCAGATGCCTTATTTTCTTTTAAAATTTCTCATTTTAAAAAATCTCGATTTCATAGCCATTACTCACTTCTCAACCATAACCAGTGTGCTTATCAACCAACACACACTCTTCATCATGAAGTGAACATGCATGAATAAAAACTTTACGTCCGTATGAGGAAAAAGACCATATCCCGGTCACATGTGTAGGAACTCAAACATAGAAGCTTCAAGAAATCCCAAACACACTAGTTTTGTAGTGTCCAACCACAGAAACTCCGTGGTGTACAAATACAGAAGTCCATGGAGTACAAACACAGAACACCGTGGAGTACAAACACAGAACTCTGTGGAGTACTAACACATAACTCCGTCGAGTACAAACACAGAACTCCATGACTAACTGGTATGACGAAAAACACAAACCATGGCCCTCAATTCAAGTTGTATCTCTTTGTCTCGATTGGTCCACTGATTTGTCATGTCACACTGCTACCAGTCTATCGAGTATGTATGTCCTATCTCGGTACCAGGGCCAAACAATTCATTTACTTTAAGTTATCATGGCTTAGAATCATGTTTGTTTACGAGCTCCTGCTCGTGCCAATTGGCCTAGGGCCCACTGTTCGAGCTTTTCAAATTTTGGGCATATTAGCCTCCAAGTTCCAAAACCGAGGCATCGGGCCTATCTTAACTATTCGAGCTCCCATCAAGAAGGTCTCCCAAAATGTTTAAGCAGGGGCACATAGTCAGGGGAGAGCACTTTCGACAAAATATATTTTTTAATTGTCTATCATACCAACCGAGTATGTGGAAATCTCCGCCCATAACCGATGAATGGGTTTTCCACTTCCTCTGAGGAAGTTTCATCAAACCAATCGAGTATGATCTACTTACACTAGAAAGTAGTTTTTCTGCGTGATTTTCACATCACCCCTCTCACGTGTTATGTTTAAAATACCTCTTAGTAGTGGGTTTTTATTTCTGAGGTGCTTATCATCCCAACTGGGTATGATATAAAAATCTCACTCACCCGTTCATGCAGTGAATTCCTCTCAACCGGTTCTTTGTATTCATGCGAGCTTGTCCTTGCTGGCGTTCCCGGTACTTCGTGTTCCTACACAATATAAACATCCTTTTTCATTATCCCCGGCCTAATAGCCTTCATTCATTCTAAATAATTGTGAAACTAAACTTTTCATTTATTTTCAATTAGGTCCCTAAAGTTATTTTTCTTTAACTTTAAGTTCCTAATGTCAGTTTTTCCTTTTGGTTCAATAGCAGTTCAAACCGGTCCAAACCAATTGAATTCAATTGAGAATGGTTCACTTGAACCGGTTTGGTTTTCTCTCCCAAATCATCCTAAGATCATTTTCCAAGGTTTTATGATCCTTTTGGGTCACTCGGGAGTTGTAAATTCCCCAAATTACCCGATCCTTTTGGGTCACTCAAGTCAACCATTTCTTTCCTCAGTTTCCTTGCTTTAAAGGGATGGGGTTTACAAATCTCCCCTCCTTTTAGAAGTTGTCCCCAAAACTAAATCAACATTTTTTGTATCGGGAATAACTACACTTAATGTTCACTCGGGATTTGCTTGACATGCCAACACATTAGTTGTTCTTTCACTTGGCCTTTTTGAATCACACACTTAAGGAATGTCTTTTCCTTTCTGTTGTTTACTAACTTCTCAGATTTTATCATAATTCAGCATGACTTACCCACACATCGAAAAGGATAACTTTATATTAACTTTTTCCACTAACTTGGGTGGTTTCTTGCTCTTTAGGGTTCTTGCTGAAAATTTCAAGGTCGAGAGTTCCAAGCTATCCAATCATTCCCTTGGGTTTAACTTACTTTCTTGGATCATCCTAGCATGCCTTCTTTAATTCTTTCACCCCAGCATGCACTTCCTTTGTAACCTCATCTCCTTATCCCTCGTCACTTGGTTCCATTACCTCTTAGTTAGGATATGTATGATTCCCTAGAGTTTTCCTTACTTGGTAGTATTCTTCCCCTTTCTTTCGAAATTTTAAGTGTCTTTGAGTGTATCTATCCTCAAAGTGATGTATTTAGATGTCATCCTTTCCCGTTTCCTCCTTGAAATTTTGTGGGTACGTCCTTTGTATTTTCTCTTACTTGTATCATAACTTTATCTTTGTAGGAAATATAACTTTTATTATGATGATAACGAATTACAGTTTTTAGCTATATTTATTTAGGGAAATTTTTTTAAGTACTAACTACGGTACTAGGGCCTTCGCATGCTTCTTCTAAGGTGAGGTTGTATACTCTGGTTGGGACCCTCGATGTAGTGGCAATGTCTTGCCCTCTGTTTAGTGCACTTGGGTTTCCTTGAAGTCGTAGGTGGGTAATTTGTTGTATTATTCCTCTAAAGGCAAGTCTGTCTACAACATATTCGGCATAGTCCTTCATGGTTTTTCTAGCACTTGAAACAATAGGGGCTTCTCCTTGGTGGAACTATATTTGTCTCCCTTTGTGTATGATAACCTTCCATTGTCCTAGAGAACCCCATTCTAGTTCTCCATTTTTGTCCACCTAGCCCCTTTTGTATTCCTTAGCTATCCTAGCCTCCTTCCTCTTTCATATCGATCTGTTCTACCCTGCAGTGTCTCGTCTGTACCTGACGCTCACATTTGTGGGTCATGCTGATGATATCAACTAAATCCACGGGGCATCCTCGTACTCACATTCGATCTCGTATACTCATATTAAGACCGCCAACAAATTGTTGGCTAACATTCGCAGGTCCGGCTTGCTCAAGGGCAAAGGGTCTTAACTTGTTAAACTTGGTTTCATACTCCGAGATAGAGCTAAGCCCTTGTCGAAGTTAGAGGAAGTCTTGTTTCTTCTCGTTGATTAGATGTGGAGCTAGATATTCCTCCGTATATCTTTCCTCGAATAGCTCCCATGTTGAGGTGGTGGCATGCAAGCTTCTGACATTATCCCACCACCTCTTCGCACTAGCTTCTAGGAAAAACTCTGCTAGGATCACCATATCCTTTGGTGAAATCCTGACTATACCCATGAGTTTCTTGATGCTAGCTAGCCAGTCCATAGTAGCCCCCGCATCCTTTTCTCCTAAGAATAGTTTACATCCTAATTGTCAGAGGGTTTTGAGCTATTTAGGAATGTCCACTGGAGGAGGAATGTTAGCAGGAGGGTGATGGGATTGTACTTCATCAAACTCAACTCGAGGGCTAGTGTCCACCTCAGGAGTGAGGTTATACCATTCAAACACTCGGGTGAACTCTTCGTACAATCACTAATGTTCCAAGCTTATCTAGGTGGGGTTGTCTGGGCTCCTCGGGGAGTTTCCTTTCTTGGGAGCCATCTATAAATTTTAAAATTATTCCTATTAGTTAATATGTTCTCTAGTCTTGATAATGTATTCGAGGAAACAGGCTCTAATACCACTCAGGTTGTCACGCCTTGACCCGGTTTGGTCAGATCCTTGTGAGAAACTCGCCACTCTTCCTAGATTAATAAGGGTTTTCCCTCCTTTTAACTCGGTAGGAGTAAGGTGTCCTTTAAACCTGTACCTTTCGTAGAATACATAAATCATAACTACATAAAAATTTTAACTTACATACCTGTCTTGCAGTTGTGACTAATAGGAGGTCTTTAGGTAGGTTTTCCTTGATAACCTAAAAAGGGATATAAGGAAGGGGGTGAGTTTGACGACTTAGTGAATAGTTATTTTAAGTTTGTCTTGTATGGAAAATATTTAAATTGGAATGTGCCAAACTCCTTATTTTCTTGTAAAATTTCTCATTTTCAAAAATCTCAGTTTTATAGCAATTACTCACTCCTCAACCATAACTGGTGTGCTTATCAACCAACACACACCCTTCATCATGAATAAAAACTTTGTGTCCGTATGAAGACAGAGATCATATCCTGGTCTCATGCGCATGAACTCAAACACAAAAGTTTCAGGAAATCCCAAACACAGTAGTTTCGTGGAGTCCAAACATAGAAACTCTGTGGAGTACAAACATAAAACTTCGGGGAGCACAAACATAGAACTCTATGGAGTACAAACATAGAACTCTGTGTAGTACAAAAATAGAACTCCGTGGAGTACAAACACAGAACTCCATCACTAATTGGTATGACGAGAAACACAAACCTAGTAGCTTCTCTCTTCCCTTTTCGCCACCATGTCATCTAGCAGCCGTTAGGACACATCACTACAACTCCTGGGTGTCTTAATGGTCCCGAACCTCAAGTGCATGCACTAACAAAGTTTTCCTCAAAAGCCCTTTAATCTTTGGTGCCACTGGTCTAATGGCTCCAACCCTTAACTTGACCTGTAGCTGTTTGTCTCGACTAGTCCGTCGACCTGTCATGTCGCACTGCTGCCAATCTATCGACTATGTCGGTCCTGTCTTTGTACCATGGCCGAACAATTCATTTACTTTAAGTTTTCATGGCTTAGAATGATGTTTGTTTATGAGCTCTTGCTCGTGCCAACTGGCCTAGGGCCCACTGTTCAAGCTTTTCAAAATTTGGGCATATTAGCCTCCATGTTCCAAAACCGAGGCCTCCGGCCTATCCTAACTAGTCGAGCTCCCGTCAAGAAGGTCTCCCAAAATGTTTAAGTAGGGGCACATAGTCAGGGGAGAGCACTTCTGACAAAATATATTTTTTAACTATTCATTATACCAACCGAGTATGTGGACATCTCCACTTATAACCAATGAATGGGTTTTCCACTTCCTCCTAGTAAGTTTCATCACACCAACCGGGTAGGATCTACTTACTCTAGAAAGTAGTTTTTCTGCATGATTTTCACATCACCCATCTCAGGTGTGATGTTTAATATACCACTTAGCAGGGGATTTTTTTTCTAAGGTGCTAATCATCCGAACCGGATATGATATAAAATTCCCACTCACCCGATAATGTAATGAATTCCTCTCAATCGGTTGTTTGTATTCACGCGAGTTTGTCCTTACTGGCGTTCCTGGTACTTCATGTTCCTACACGATATAAATGTCCTTGTTCAATATCTCCCGGCCTAATTGCCTTCATTCATTCCAAATGAATGAGAAACCAAACTTTTCATTTATTTTCAATTAGGTCCCTAAAGTTATTTTTCTTTAACTTTAAGTCCCTAATGTCATTTTTCCTCAAAGTGAGTCCCAAACTTTTTAAATTACCCTTATGACCACAATTTTTCAATTTCACAAAAAACGGTTCAATTTCCCAAATTTTCAATTTGGTCCCCCAACTTTTCCAAAATCCATTTTGCCCCTACTTTACAAAAATGAGAAGTTTTGCCCCAAAATTCCAAAATTGCCAAATTGGTCCTCCAACATCTTTATTATGCCCAATTGGTACTCAATGTTATGAAATTTCACGTTAGTCCCTTGAATTTTCAAAATTCCCTAATTTCCCTCAATTTCAACCTTCTAACTCTGCCGAATTTGATTTCATCAAATTGACCAATCAAATGAGTTTAATTGTTGAAATTGAAACTAGATTAGAGTTTCTACACATTCATATGATTCAATTGCACTTTGAATCACATGATTTAGTGCCAAAATAAGCTCAAACAGAGCTTCGTCGAAAAATTAGACTTAGAGAAAGAAAGCTTCGAAAGCTTACTGTTGGGGGCGTGGCGGTTCGAGCTTTTGATCTAGGCATATATCTCTTGTCAATCCTGTTTTAATCCAATTCACTTGAACCTGTTTGGTTTTCTCTTCCAAATCATTCTGAGATCTATTTTCAAGGTTTTATGAACCCTTTGGGTCACTCAAAAGTTGTAAATTCCCCAAATTACCCATTCCCTAATGATCTGGTTTGTGAACTGGTTTAGTTTTTCTCTCTCAGGTTGACCAGTTCTTTCCCTGATTTCCTTGCTTTAAAGGGAAGGGGTTTACAGAGTTAGTCGGGATGCTCGGAGTAGCTTCTTGTGCATGAGACCGAGGTAGGGTTGGGATGACGTCTTTATCCTCATACGGACATGGAGTGGTATTTGGGTATGAGGGTCGGATGTCAAAAACATCCACTCAGACCCAGGGTAGAGGTGGATGGATTTCTGTCTTGGTGGCTGATAAAGACGCTTCGAGCCACAAGTGGGTGCAATAGATAGTCTTCACCTGCGAATGTGTGTTACCCTTCCTTATGAAGGGCGTGTGTTATTTGCTAAACACACCTAATATGGAAATGGAAAATAGCTTTGAAAAACTTGGAAAGGATTTGAGAATCCTTGGAAAAATGAATGGTAAACCTTGGAAAAAGGTTTTGGAAAAGAAATTGGAGTTGAGGAAACACTTTTGAAAGGAAATGTCACCCTTGGTGGGGTAAAGGTTTTGAAATCTGAAATTGAGGAAAAGATCCCTCTTAAATGAAACAATAATCTTGGCACATTTGAATAAAGCTATTTTCTTGAAAATTCACTCCCAACACCTTCTCACTAAGTTGTAGAACTCACCCCTCCCTTTTACCCCTTTCAAGTAACCAAGGGAAAACCAAAATTAAAGACCTCCCTATAAGACAGGTATGTTAGTTTTAAGATATTCAGTTTTGTATAATGCTATTCCAGGTAAAATAGGAAAGAAGGATGTCTTACTCCTCGCGGTTTAGAAAGGGGTGAAACCCCTTATGGACCACAGGTAGTGGCGAGTTGCTCACAAGGATTTGACCAAACTGGGTCGGGGCCTGACAAATTGAGTGGTATCAGAGCATGTTTCCTCGAATACATTATAAAGACTATATAACATAGTAACTAAGAGAAAGTTTCAAAAATTTTTAGATGGATCCCAAGAGAGGAACCAAGAAAACTAGGGCTGATGTCACGAAGACCACCCAACACTCTATCCTCGTAGGAAGACAACTCTAGAAGCTCTTCAATGTCCGAGGCATAATAGAAGTACCAAATGACCAAATGGGGAAGTATCTAGTACCACCAAGGGGTATGGTGCCAGGATATGCTGGGGTCACAACCCTGATTATGAAGAGGTGCCAAGCCTTAAGCCAGGAACACCAACAAGTTCTTATAAACCTATATAGGAAAAACATTTATCAAGAAACTAGTAGCTCCCAAACTACTTTATGACCACTTTTTATAATAGGGCTAAGACCCCAACGTATTGTACTCCTTCTCGATTAATGAAGAACTCCAAAATTCGTTAAATTATGTCTCTAAAAAATGATCTTGCACCTCAGTTGTAGGAAGATTGCCCAAAAGTAACCAAACAAATCCATGTTACCCTAGACACCTCAGAGACTAAGGAGATTCCCATCCCAAATAAAGAAATGAACTAGGAGAATTATTGGGTAAAGAAGGCACGACAAGAAAAACATCAAGGTAAGGAGTCTAGGAGAACTCTTGGAGTAACAATTGGGCAAGGAAATGACATGTTACAAGGTGGGGACAATAGGAACTCTATTTGAGAAAGTGCCCAACACTACTAAAGCAGGTATCAAGATAACCTATTATAGGTATAAGGGAAATGGGACATGATGTGAAGTACTGCCCCACACAACAAGGATTTAGAGCAATACTTTCCAAGAACAATGCCTCCACAGCTACATGAATCCGAATGGATACCACCCTAAGAAATACGACTCCAACCCGAAATTTTAACCACGCCGAGGAGGAAGCTCTTCAAAGATCCTAGCATAGTGGCGGGTACTTCCCAACCCAATCTTCCTTTAAGAAAAGCTAAAACCCCAAGTTGGAAATCCTATTTAGAAAGAAACTTTTAAGTTCCTAAAACTTTTCTATCACTCAATGATGGTGCAATGGTGTTCCTCAACTACATGAAGAAGGAAAAAAAAAAGACTGAAGATAGGACCTCGATAAACCACAAACAGAACAGAGGGTAGATGAAGAGAATTCTCCCTTAAGAAGTAAATTCCAGCCATCTGAGGAAGGAAGGAAGCACCTCCACAAGAGAAGACAAGCTGAGTATTTGAGGGCTAATGGGATGTCTTGGGATGGTAAGTGCGACCTACCTTGGAAAAAGTAGAGAAGCCAAATAGGAGTTTCGGACCAACATAGCAGAAGGAAGCAAATCATTACACCAAGATAGTCAAGGAGAATAAATGACGACCTAAGGAGGATCGGGAAGTAGTAAGGACTACACCCAAAAAGGGCAATAGGATGGACATTAAGGACAAGAAGACTTGAGAGACATGCTCTCAAGGTTTTAAGAGTAAAGGTAAGCAGGAGAGGATGGCATCAAAGGAGTTCATTTAATATTAGATGCCCTCAATGGTCAATGAAAAGGGAATTCTGGGAGAAAAGGGTAAGAATCCTCCCAAGGAAGGAAACCCTAGGGAGGGATACATGTCCCAACTAAGAGGTAATGGAACCAAGTGACGAGGGATGAGGAGATCAACTTGCAAATAAAGTGCATGTTGAGGGGAAAGAACCAAGGAAAGCATACAAGGAGGACCCAATGAGTAAGTTAAACCCAAGGAATGGGTAAGAAGGAAGATATCATCAAAATATGCTATGACAAGTAAGAATGGGTAGACTACCCATAATAAGGAAATAAAGGAAAGAATGCCTGAGAAACCTTGGGAAGTAAGCCCTCCAATTAAGAAGTGGTTAAGGGGAAACAACTGCTAATATTAAGCAAAGGGATCAACTGGGAATAAAGAATCGTGAAATTGTCACGAGTGAGTAAGATTGGATTAAGGAAAGGAAAAGTCCTTGAATAAAGGATGCTACTAGAAATGAGGAAGAACATAAATTGGGAAAAATCTCAGTGTGTCGGTAAGTAATCGAGAAACCAAATGATTGGAACCAGAAAAACTCAATAAGGAAGTTGGGAAAGGATGAGTGGGTAAGGAAAACCGACACGGTTATGTTAGTCATGACGTCAAAGGCATGAAAGATGATTGAATAATGGTAAAGGTAGTTGAAGAATACTACCAGACAAAAAGGTAGACGGAACTATACGATTATCGAGAGGTTGGAAAGTTGAGAACCATCATCAAGGAAGTATTCTAGAATCCTAATGCACACAGACATGTTCTAGAACATCTCGTACTGTAAGGGACATGTACACCTAACAGTCATGGGGAAAAATATGACTCAAGTAAGGAAGAGTCAGTTAGTTAAGCATGACAAGGTCAAACATAAAATTTGGACTAAAGTTGTAATAAACAACAGTTGGAGGAATGGTCAAAATAGGACAAAAAGGTGATAACACCAAAACCCAAGAAAACAAGTACGTAACGCTCGCAAGAACACCGAGCTAAGGATTTTAATGATCAAGTGAATAACTAGACATGAGAACGATTGGGCATTTTGGAACTCCTGATCCTAAAATCCTAGGCAATAACCCTCAAGAGGAAGAGTCTTACCCTAAGTAGAGTAAGGATTGAACCTAAGGATGTGCTTGTGGACTAGTGGGTAAGACATGCCTAATCATGATAAACTCCATGTAGTGAGTAAACAATGGAAAGGAAAAGAAATTCCTTAAGTGCATGATTTAAAAAGGGCTAAGTGAAAGAACAACCAAAGTGATAACATGTCAAGCAAACCCGAGTTGACATCAAGGGAAATTATTCCTGATGCAAAGGATGTTGATTAAGTTTTGGGGTTAAAACTCCTAAAAGGAGGGGAGAGTTGTAAACCCCGTCCCTTTATAGATAAGAAAACCGAGAAAAGAACCGGTTGTTCCGACAGAGAAAACTAAGTCGATTTACAAATCATAACCGATAAAAAAGGATAAATTGGGAAATTGACAAATCCCAAGTGTTGGACTTAAAGGGTCATAAAAAAAATGGAAATGAACCTTGGGACAATTGGGAAGGGGAACTTAGACCAGTTAACGGTGAACCTAACTGAACTAGTTTGAACCAGTTTCTAAATTCATTTTTCTAGTTAGCTTAAAATATTCAAATTGAGAAATTGAAGACGCTATTAGATAGAAAATGAATTTAGATGAATTTAGACATTTTTAATTTTTAGAAAACCGGTCTAATCAGGCTTGAATCGACCAATTTACGCATTGATCTTGGACGGACCGGTCCGGTCCGGTTCGAAATAGTGTCATCTTCTTCCTCAAGATGACAACACTATTCATTCAATACAGAAACGGATAATGCAGGTGAAGGAAAAACGGCTCCGATCAGGTCATTTTAGGGTGAGGATAAGCTCAACCAAAAAGGAAATTTGTTGGGTAGAGGGTCTCGAGCTTCCAATATAAAGAACTCCTCTCCATTTGTCCTTCACATACCTCAAATCTCCATTTTCTATCAACTACTCCATTTTCCTATGAACCTCGAACCAGAGCTCCCATATAGGCATTTTTCTTAGCCTCAGAAGGCAAGGTCAGGCCCTACAGACTTCGAGAGATGTCATCTACCTGATAGCATCCTTCTTTTGTCCCAAAAACCACAGGAGAAGCATTGGCGGAATCAAATAGTGAAGCAGTTCTGATGGACCGAATCTACCCTATTTTGGCCGAGCAAAATTCAGCCAAATTAAGCCATACCAAGCCTCCCCGACACCCCCACAGCCCTCACACGGCCTCAACAAAGTTTAAAGGTAAGCCAAGTCGGCCCTCCTCTTTCACTGCCAGTCGAAGTTAGAGAGAGAAAGTGCTGAACTTTACGGATAAAATTCTCCCTCTATTGGATATTAATTGTAGAACTTTTTGATCTTAGAAGGAAACTCAAGACGAGAGCAACCTACCCAGATAGAGAGATCGGACCGCCGCACCTCCGACGGTAAACTTTCGAAGCTTTCAATCTCTACAAACGATTTTCAGACGAAGCTCCGTTTGAGGTCGTTTCAAACTCAAATCATGCGATTCAAAGTGCAATTAAATCATATGGAAGTGTATGAACTGATTTATACTTACAATTGGAATAATTAACCCCGGTTGAATGGACAATTTGAAGAAATCAAATTCGGTCAGTTTGAAGAGGAGAAATCGGGGAAGATTATGAGGGAAAACTGGGGATTTTAGAAAATTGAGGGACCTCTTTGCAATTTCCAAAAAATTGAAGGCCAATTGGCCATGAGAAAGATATTGGAGGACCAATTGGTCAATTTTTGGAATATTTGGGGTAAAATTGCCATTTTTGGAAAGTAGGGGCAAAATTGTAATATTTGAAAAGTTGGGATCAAATTGGAAATTTGGAAAACTTGAGCCCCTTATACAATTTTGAGAATATTGAGGACTCAAAGGGAATTTTGGAAGATTTGGGACTCAATTTGGGGAAAAGTTGGCATTAGCAACCTAAAGTTATGGAAAATAAACTTTAGGGACCTTAGTGCAATTAGTCGATAATTTTGAGCCTACGTTGTTATGCCAAACCATAATTGATAAGTATACCAAAATCGTGTAGGTACATGTGTGACCGAAACGCCAGCAAGAAAAAGCATGTGTAAACTTGGAAAACCAACTGAGACGAACACATCATAGTCATCGGGTGATTGAGACTTTTAACATCATACCTGGTTGAGGTGATGAGTGATTTAAGCTAAAAACCAATTACCACTTCTGAGTGGGAATTTTATACATCATACCTATTGGGATGATGAGCTCACTTTTATGAAAAGAAAACCTATTTACTGGTTGTAAGTGGAGGTAATCATACCCGATTGTTATGATGAACTTCCTTGAGGAAAGGAGAAACCCGCTTATCGGTTGTAAGTGAAGATATCATCACACCCCGTTGGTGTGATAAAGTTAAAAATAAACTCTTTTTCATAAGCGTTCTCCCCTGACTGTGTGCCAATACTTAAAAGATTTGGGAGACATTCTTTACGCAAGCTCGAATAGCTCAGATAGGCTAGAGGCCTCGGGTTTTTTGAACTCATGGTGCTAAATGCCCAGTTTTGGAAAATTACGTGGAGTGGGCCTAAGGCCAATGGGCATGAACAGGAGTTCGTAAATAAACTTGAGTAAAGAAAGCCATGAAAATTTCTAATAAAATTGTTGTGTGATGGTACCGAGTTAGGACCGACAATACTCAATGGACTAGCGGTAGTGTGTTAGGGCTATGTTGGCGGACCGACCTTGACAAACAGTTGCAGGTCGAGTTGAGGGTCGGAGTCGTTAAACCATTGGAACCAAAGATATAATAAAGAAAACGTGAAGATGTATCAGCCATAAAGTATGCTTAAAATTTCTTTTTAAGCTTGCATTTGATTGATATATGCTATTCCAGGGAAGAAGGTTTGAAATTACGCCTATATACTCTTAAGAAGGGGAAACCCCTCTTAAACCAAGGGAGCCGTGGGTTGATCACAGGGATTTGACCAAATCGGATCGGGGTGTGACATGCGCTGCTGCATTTGAACCCACCACCGAACAGGTGGAAAACTTTATTTCAAATGAGGGAAATAACACTGGAGCGCATGTGTCAAGTGGGATTCAATCTGCTATGCCAGGGATAACTCTCGAACAAAAGAAACTCTACAAGGAATTTATCAAGTTATTTGAGGAACCTAACCTTTCTCAATGACAAAGCTCTTACCCTATGGGAAGTTCACATCTCAAGGAGGAAGAGGTACAATCCCAAAATACTACATGTCACGCCCCGACCCGGTTTGGTCGGATCCCCATGATCAACCCACCACTCTCCCGATTTAATAAAGGGTTTCCCCTTATATTATAAACCATAAAGAGTAAGGCATTCTTTAAACCTGCTCCTTTTTCCAAGAATATCATAAATCAAAACTGCATAGTAATTTAATTTAATCATACATGTATTGCAGGCGTTTAATTGTGCAAGTCTTTTAAGGTTCGGCTTTCCAGAACTTCCTGAAAGGGGTATAAGGGAGGGGGTGAGTACAACTACTCGGTGAATGGGATTCAAATCTTTTAACTTTAAAAAAAATATTTATATGGAGTGTGCCAGACTTCTTTCTTTTCAAAATACCTTCATTTTAAAATTTGGGTTTTTCAATTATTCTTAGTTACTGGTGTGTCATCACCCAAGACACATCCTTCGTCATGAAGGTTACACACATTCGTAGGTCAGTATGACTACTAAACCTACTAGTGGCTTCGGAGCGACTTTACCTACCACCCGGATAGAAGCACGACCACTTCTACCCTGGGAATGAGTGAATGTACACGACATCTGACCCTCAATTCCCGAAATCGCTTCTCCGTGTCCATAAGAGGACAGCGACCTCATCCCGTCCCTACCTCGGTCTCATGCACTTGGTGCTACTCCAAATTTCATACAGACACTTGGAACGACGATCTGCCCTTATACTCACCGGGTCGTCCATGGCCCTTAGGACACATCACTACCCCTCATGGGCGTCTTGATGATCCCATACTCATGGTGCATGCACAAACAAAGTTTTCTTAAATTACCATGTAATATGTGGTGCCATTTGTCCTAACGGTCCTGACCTTCAACTCAACATGTAGCTGTTTGTCTTGACCAGTATGGAGATCGGTCATGTCGCACTGCTACTAGTTGATTGAGTATGTCAGACCTGCCTTCGTACCATGACCAAACAATTCACTTATAAGGTTTTAATGGCACATAAAATATGTCTATGGCCCACTGTTCGATTTTTTCAAAAACTGGGCATTTTAGCACTCATGTTCCAAAACTGAGGCCCCTGGCCTATAAGAGCTATTTGAGCTCTCATCAAGAAGGTCTCCTAAATAGTTTAAGCATTGGCACACAGTCACGGGAGAACACTTCTAAAAATAATAGGTTTTTACTGTCCATTATACCGTCCGGTATAAGGACATCTCCGTTCATATTCGATGAACGGGTTTTCAACTTCCTTCGAGGAAGTCTCATCATACCAACCGGGTATGATCTACTTACAACCCGTGAGTAGTTTTTCTGCATAACTTTCACATCACTTTCTCTAAGTAGTGATGGTTAAAAATACCACTAAGCAGTGGGTTTTTATACCGAGGTACTTATCATCCCCAACCGGGTATGATACATAATCCTACACATCCAATAGTGCAGTGAAATTTCACATAGTCGGGTTCCGTCCTTAGCATGCTGGACCTCGACTAGTGTTCCCGATGTCTCATTCTCCTACACGAAATGAACATAATTGTTCATTATTCTTTGGCCTAATAGCTCTCATTCATTCCAAATGAATGAGAAAACCCAACTTTACATATATTTGCAATTAGGTCCCTAAAGTTATTTTTCTTTAACTTTAAGTCCCTATTATTGGGTTTTTCCTAAATTCAAGTCCCAAAACTTTTAAAATTTATCTTAGGACCTCAAATCATTTGATTTCACACAAAGGGGTTTAATTTCACATATTTCCAATTTTATCCTTCAATTTTCCCAAAATTACCATTTTGCCCTTTCTTTAGAAAAATGGTAAATTTTGCCCCAAAAATTCTAAAATTTCTTAATTGGCCCTCTAATATTCTTATCATGACCAATTGACCCACAATTTTAGAAAATTACATCTTGGTCCTTCGAATTTTCAAAAATCCCGAAAAATTACCCTAATTTCAACTCGTCAACACTGCCGAATTTGATCTTATCAAATTGACCGATCAAACACCTCTAATTGTTGAAATTGGAGTTGAAAGTTCGGTTTGGCCTGACGAGGGCTCGAATTGGCCGATTTCAACTCGGTCAAAAGAGGGCAGCTTCAGTCCGCCAGAGCTGCTTCACTATTTGATCACATCGGCGCTTCTACAGTGACTCTCCAGACGAACGGATGTTACCACCGTATAGTTGACTTCTCTTAGGTTCTAATGAACCTGACCTCACCTTCTTTGGCTTAGAATTGAGCCTATATCAGAGCTCTAGTTCAAGTTTCACCAAAAAATTAAGCAACTGAGAGAGAGTGAGCTTTTCAGGTGTGGAGAGTATGAATGGAGAGGGGCTTTTTATATAGGGTGCTCGGGGACCCGTTGGTCATCTGCTTGGCACTGTTATGATAGGAATTGATGACCTGAAACGTACCAAACGGAGATGTTTCTTCTTCACCGGGGTTTCTTCAATTTCCCGACGAGTGAACAGTCCTGTCATCCTGAGGAAGAAGATGACACTATTCCAAATCAGACTGGACCAGTCCGAACCGGGTTCAAAAATTAAACAGGCCTGTTCACCCCTCATTCGACTGAGTTTTTCAAATCTAAAATTTTTTAAATTTATCTAAATTCATTCTCTATCCAAATGTGGCCTCAAATCTCCAATTTGAATTATTTAAGCCACCTAGAAAAATGAATTTAGGATTTGGTTCATTAGTGGTTCAAACCGGTCCGAACTAATTTGGATTCGATTCACCTCAACCAGTTTGGTTTTCATCCCCAATTTCTTCACAAGTCCATTTCCATTTCTTTTGTGACTCCTTAGGTCACTTAGGATCTATAAGATTCCTATTTTATCATCTCTTTATCAATTCTGGTTCATAAACCGGCTTGGTCCTTAAACCGGTTCGATCTGGCTCGGGTCTGGTTCACCCGAACCGATCTGATTTTTCTTTCCCACTTTGTTTTAGGGTTCCTTCCCAAGGTTTATAAATTTCTTTGGGGCACAAGGGAGTTGAATTTCTCTAATTTGCCTGTTCCCTATCGATTCCGGTTCATGAACCAACTTGGTTCATAAACTGGTTCTATCTAGTTTGGACCCGGTTCTCTTGAACTGCTTTGGTCTTTCTTCCTCATAACATTCTAGCGTTCTTTTCCCAAGTTTATGAATATTTTTGAGTTACATGAGAGTTAGAAATTTTTTACTTTCCTCATCCCCTAATAGTTGGACTTGCAAACCAATTTGGTTTAAAGATCACATTGACCGGTTCTTTCCCGGTTTTTATCATTATTAAAGCACGGGGTTTACACTACCAATTTAATCCCACTCCTTTTTTTTTATCCCTAGGCACCTAAAGACACTCTAACAATTGAGGTTTTAAACTTTAAGGGAAAAAAGGATGTTGGAGCTACTATTTACTGGCTTGCCAACAACAAAATGTTTATGGGATTAATAATATTCCTCTGGAAGAGATCGTAACTATGGTAGAATTTTTCATGGAAGGAAGTGTCAAGAGATGGTGGGAGAACATGAGAAACCTCACCACCACTATACTAGATTGCGAGGTGTTTTAGAGGAGTATCACAAGAGAATATTTGTCTCCTCATTAAATAAACGATAAGAATCAGGAGTTCTTCTGTCTCGTGAAGGCTCAAGTACAATCTTTGAGTACGAAACCCACTTCAACGAGCTAAGACCTTTTGCCCTAGATTTGGCCAGACCCGCTAAAATATACCAATGATTTGTGGTTGATCTCAACTTGGATATATGAGACATGATGAGAGTACTTGGGAGGCCCATTGATCTAGTTGCCATTATTAGCATGGCACATGAGTGCGAATGATTGATCACGACACGGCGTCAGAGGACGAATAACATGTGCAGTAAGGAGGATCAGAGTAATCATCCATAAGAAACTGAGAATTACCTCAGATCCCAAAAGGGCTTCCACAAAGGTGATATGTTAAGAGTGGGAGAATGGAGCAATAGAAATCCACAAAGGAAGATTCTTCAATCTCCAAGATGTCGAAAGAATCATGAATGGGCATATAAGGAGGTAACTTGCTACAGGTGTGGGAAATTAGGAAAATGCTCGAGGAATTGTCCAGTACCACCAAGGAATATGGTAACACCTCCGGGGAACCACACTCCTCTGACCATGAGATGAAAAGAAAGTGGAGCAATAGGAGCCACCTACAACACCCAGAATTCCAGAAATAGTTTAGAACCTCACCCAAGAGTAAGCTCATCAAGATCCTAATGTAGTTGCGGGTACTTCCTGACCTCTTACTTAAGAATATTTCATTTAGTTGGGGCGAAAACCAAAAAAGAAATGTACTCCTTTCAAGGATAAGACAATAACATTTCGCTCCACGAAATCAAAAGGGCTAGTGGATATATAACTTTGATCTATTTATCAATTAGATGAATTAATATATTAATTAGATAGTAAAATTGGTGTTTAATGGAGAGAGGAACAAGAAAGGACTGGATTTGATGTCCTACCATAAAGCCATGCTAAAGAAGGGATCTCAGTAATTTATAGCAAAGATCACAAATGAAACCCATGAAAGGAAGAGACAAGAATAGATTTCAATAGTGAAGTACTATCTAGAAGTATTTTCAAAGGAGTTACCAGGACTACCCCTGACCATCAATTGGAATTCTTCATAGAGATTATACTTGGGATGCATGCCATATCTCAAGCACCATATTGAATGGCTCCAATAGAAATAAAGGAATTGAAGGATAAACTTGATGAATTACAAGAAAAGGGCTTTATACAACTTATCCAAACTTCATGGGGCGCACTTCATGAAGAAAAAGGATAGAAGCATGAGATTGTGTATAGAATAACCATTAGGAATACGTATACCCTACCAAGGATTAATAATTTATTTGATCAACTCAAAGTAGATGCCAATTTCTCGAAAATAATATACAATCAGAATATCATCAACTCAAGATAAAGAAGGAGGATATCCAAAAGACAGCTTTCGGGTCACATTATGGGCATTATGGGATTAGAGTGATGCCCTTTGGACTAATAAATGCTCCCACAACTTTTATGGATCTAATGAACTGAGTGTTCCAACCTTATTTGGATAAGTTTGTGATAATGTTCATCGACGACATACTTATATACTCATGAACTATGGAGGAACACGAAGAACATTTGGAGATAACATTGAGAGTTTTGAAGGAAAATGAACTCTATGCTAAGTTTTCAAAATGTTATTTATAGTTACAAGAAGTGGGATTTCTAGGACATATTGTCTCCAAGGAAGGTGTTAAAGTAGACCTTGCTAAAATAGAAGCAATATGAAATTGGAAAGTCCCTATTAATCCAAAAAAAGTCTACAACTTCTTATGCTTAGAAGGGTACTACCATAAATTTATGGAAAATTTCTCCAAAATTGTCGTGCCATTGACTGGCTTAATAGTGAAGGGAGTGTAGTATAAATGGGATGAAAAGTGCAAGGCTTCCTTCCAAGAGTTAGAGTCTGTATTAACGTCAGCCCTGGTACTAGCCTTACCGGATCTAACAATGGGAGAATATACGGTGTGCAATGATGCATTTGGATAAGGGTTGGGTAGAGTCCTAATGCAACATGGAAAAGTAATAGTGTATGCATCAAGGCATTTGAAGATGCACGAGGTGAACTATTGTACACATGATTTGGAGTTGGTCACAATAGTGTTCGCCTTGAAGATTTGGCGACATTGTTTATATGGGGTTACATGTAAGATATTCATGGATCATAAGAGTTTGATTTACTTTATGACTCAAAATGAACTCAACCTAAGATAAAGGAGATGGTTGGTAGTTGATCTCATCCTGGTAAGGCGAATGTGGAAGCTGATGCACCCAATCGAAAGTACCATACTAGAGTAGCTTACATGAGAAATACTTACATATCTATGTTGGAGTAGTTGGGAAAAATAAAGATTGAACTTGGAATGGATTCCAAGGAAAAATGTTTATTTGTAAATGTGGTAGTGAGACCCAGCCTAGTGGAGCAAATCAAGATCCAACAAAATCTAGATACAAAACTTAAGCCCCACATGGATCAAGTAGACAATGGAGTAACACAAGAGTTTGCCATAAGAGGAGATGGATTACTAACTTTTAAAGGCAGGGTATGAGTGCCAAACACAAGAGGGCTCAGAAGATCAATAATGGAAGAAACCCATGATTTGGTATATACGATGCATCCTAGGAGTACAAAATAGTATCGTACCCTAAAACAAGGTTATTGGTGGAAGGGGATGAAGAAATACATAGCTGAGTATGTGGTGAGATGCCTATCATGCCAATAGATTAATGCATAATACCAAAAACCCTCTAGGCGATTGCAACCCTTTCCTATTCCTGAATGGAAGTGGTAAAATAACACAATGGATTTTGTGACAGGATTAGCGGTAACAAAGAGGGGACATGATGCAATTTTGGCAATTGTGGACCGACTAAACCAATCACCCATTTGTTCTGGTAATGGCAAGTAAGTTGCCTTTATATGGGCAAATTTGGTCTAATACTTGTGACTAAGCTCATCAGCCATCACATTGGCCTTGTCGGGATGGTACTCTATCATTAAATCATATTCTTTCACTAGCTCCAACCATCTTCTTTGCCAGAGGTTGAATTCTTTCTAGGTTATAATGTATTTCAAACTCTTTTGGTTGGTGTATATCCTCCACATGACTCCATATACGTAGTGTGGCCAAATCTTAAGGGTGAACCATGTCATGGGTAGGATAACTCCTCTTATGCATCTTTAGTTATCGTGATGTGTATGCTATGACCTAACCTTGTTGTGTTAGGATGCATTCTAGTCCTTGTCCAGACGCATCACTATATATCATGTACTCTCCTATGTTCGGGTCAGGTAAGACCAGTATCGAAGTTGTTTTTATGTGAGACTTAAGTTCTTGGAAGGAGCTTGCACACTTCTCATCCCACTTGTGCTGCACTCACTTCCTCGTGAGATGGGTCAGCAGGGTTGCAATCTTTGAAAAGCCTTCCACAAATTTTCGGTAATATCTTGCTAGACCTAGGAAGTTGCGTATTTCCATTGAGTTGGTGGGAGTCTTCCAGTTGGATATCATTTCCATCTTTGTTGGGTCCACTTTAACTCCATCCTTTGAAATCATATGCCCCAAGAAACTCAGTTCTTGTAGCCATAACTCACATTTTGAGAATTTCGCGTAGATTCGGTTTTCCCGTAGAACGCCTAGGGTGATCCCCAAATGTTCTTCGTGCTCAACCTCAGACCATGAGTATATGAGGATGTGAAATTCGTCCCCCTAACCAAGTAAACCGGGGAAAGAACCGGTTGTCATGCCCCGACCTAGTTTGGTCGGATCCCCGTGATCAACCTGCCACTCTCCCGATTTATTAAAAGGTTTCCCCTTATTATAAACTGTAAAGAGTAAGGTGTCCTTTAAACCTACACCATTTCCTAGAATAGCATAATCAAAACTGCATGAAATTTTAAACTTTACATACCTATCTTACAGGCATCTTAGTTGATGGTCTTTAAGGGTAGGCTTTCCGGGATTTCCTGAAAGGGATATAAGGGAGGGGTGAGTATGACTACTCAGTGAATGGGTTTTCAAAGGTATACTTTTAATTTTTAAGAAAAACATTTATATGGAGTGTGTCAGACTCCTTTCGTTTCAAAAATCTCTTCATTTAAAAATTTAGGTTTTTCCATCATTTCCTAGTTACCATGGTGTGTCATCACCCGACACACATCCTTCATCATGAAGGTTACACACATTCGTAGGTCAGTATGACTACTGAACCCACTAGTGGCTTTGGAGCGACTTTACCGGCCACCCGGATAGAAGCACGACCACTTCTACCATGGGAATAAGTGGATGTACGCGACATCCGACTCTCAATCTCGAAATCACTTCTTCGTGTCCACATGAGGACAGAGACCTCATCTTGTCCCCACCCCAGTCTCATGCGCTTGGTGCTACTCCCAATTTTGCACAGACACCTGGAACGACGATCTGCCCTTATACTCATCGGGTCTTCCAGGCCCTTTAGGACACAGCACTACCCCTCTTGGGTGTCTCGATGATCTCATACTCATAGTGCATGCACAAACAATATTTTCTCATTATGCCATATAATCTGTTGTGCCACTGTTCCAACGGCCCCGACTCTCAACTCAACCCGTAGTTATTTGTCTTGACTAGTCCGTCGACCAGTCATGTCGCACTGCCGCTAGTTGACTTAGCATGTCGGTCCTATCTTAATACCATGGCCAAACAATTCACTTATTAAGTTTTATGTAACATATATCATGTTCATTTACGAGCTCCTGCTCAAGCCCACTGGCCTTAGCCCCATTGTACGAGATTTTGAAAATCGGGCATTTAGCCCCCAAGTTCCAAAACCGAGGCCCCCAGCCTATAAGAGCTATTCGAGCTCCCGTCAAGAAGGTCTCCCAAATAGTTTAAGCATCGGCACACAATCAGGGGAGAACACTTCCGACAAAGTAGATTTTCACTGTCTATTATACCAACCGATATAAGGACATCTCCGTTCATAACCGATGAACGGGTTTTGAACTTCCTTTGAGGAAGTCTCATCATACCAACCGGGTATGATCTACTTACAACCGGTAAGTAGTTTTTCCGCATAATTTTTATATCACTTTCTCTAAGTGGTGATGATTAAAATACCACTAAGCAATGGGTTTTTATACCAAGGCACTTATCATTCCCAACTGTGTATGATATATAATCCCACTCACAATCGGTAAGTGGTTTTTAACTTTAAGTTGTGCTCATCATCCCAACTGGTTATGATGTTAGTAAACCCACTCACCCGTTAATGCTGTGAATTCCACTAGACCGGTTCTTTGTATTCACGCGAGCTTGTCCTTGTTGGCATTCCCGGTACTTCATGTTCCTACCTGATATGAACAACTCGGTTCATTATCCTTCGGCCTAATCGCCTTCATTCATTCCAAATGAATGAGAAAGTCAAACTTTCATTTATTTGCAATTAGGTCCCTAAAGATATTTCTCTTTAACTTTAAGTCCCTAATGCCAGTTTTCCTCAAATTGAGTCTCGAAACTTTTAAAATCTATTATAGGACCTCAATTTATTCCATTTCACAAAAAGGGGATTAATTTCCTAAATTTCTAATTTGGTCTACCAACTTTTCCAAAATTACCATTTTGCCCTTTACAAAAATCATAAATTTTGCCCCAAAAATTCTAAAATTTCTCAATTGGCCCTCTAATATTCTTATCATTACCAATTGACCCTCAATTTTAGAAAATTTCATTTTGGTCCATCGAATTTCGAAAATCCTCAATTTTTCCCCCAATTTCAAATCTTTAACATAGCCGAATTTGATTTTATCAAATTGACAGATCAGACACCTCTAATTATTGAAATTGAAGTTGAAACTGAGTTTCTCCATGTTCATATGATTCCATAGAACTTTGAATCGCAAGTTTTAACGTCAGAACGAGCTCAAATAGAGCTTCATCAAAAAATAGACTATAGAGAGAGAAAGCTTCGATTACTCACCAGTGAGTTTCGGCGGTTCAAGCTTTCGATCTGGGCAGATAGCTCTCGTCCTGAGGTTCATCCTAGAATTAAGAATTGCATCAATTGATGCCGAATTGACTTAGAATTTCATCATCGAAATTCTGTCGGTTCTCTCTCTAACACTGTCCGGAAATTGTAGAGGGGAGCCAAATTTCCTTACCTTTCAGTCCTAGTTCGGCCGTAGGAGGGCTGACAAAGTGTTGGGAGGGCTTGGTTTGGCCTGAGGAGGGGCTCAAATTGGCTGATTTTAGCTTGGCCGAAATAGGGCAGCTTTGGTTCATCGGAGCTGCTTCACTGTTCCATCATGCTAGCACTTCTCTAGCAATTCTCGAATTGATTGGAGTTTGCTATCAGATAGCTCACTTCTCCCTGGTTCTAAAGAGCCTGACCTCTCCTTCTGAGGTTAAGAAAAATGTTCAAGTCGAAGCTCTGTTTGGACCGGGAAATGGAGTAGTAGAGAGAAAGAGAAGCTTTCGGGTGTGAGGAGAATTATTGTTATTAATTTCAATAATTTAATTTAGGTATTAAATTATTTGTATTAATTACTTGTTATTAATTACTTGTTATTAATTACAATAATTAAATATATATTAATTTATTGCTATTTATGATAAGGAGGTCACCCATCCTCACACTAATCTCACTTAAGCACACTTAACTTCAGAGTTCTTATTGGAACTCATTCACCTGAACCAATTTGATTTTTCTCTTCTAATTTATCTTAAGTTTTTTTTCCAATGTTTAATGAACCCTTTAGATCACCCCGGAAGTTGTAAATTTCCAAATTGCTTGTTCCCAAATGATCGGGTTTGTAAACCGGCTCGAATTTCTTACTCGGTTTGACCGGTTCTTTTCCCGATTTTCCTTAACTCAAAAGTGCGAGGTTTACAACTCTCCCCTCCTTTTAGGAGTTTTGTCCCCAAAACTTAATTATCAACCTTGCATGACGAATCATTTCCTTTCATCTCCCTTTGGTGTTTTCTTAACATGTAAACTCTTCTCTTGTTCTTTCAATTAGCCCTTTTTTACATCCTCACTTAAGGAAATTTCTTTTCCTTTATATTATTTACTCCCTCCACGGAGTTTATCATAACTAAACATACCTTATTCCAGTGTATATCCTTAGATTCATATCTTTCTTTGTTTAGAGCAACATTATTCCCTTTGAGATTTTGTACTCAAGATTGGGAATTCCAAGATAACTAATCATTCCCATGTCTAGTTATCCTTTTGGTAGTTGAAACCTTTAAATCGATGTTCTTTCGAGCGTTATGTACTTGTTTCCACGGTTTTTCTTTATTATCACTTTTTTGTCATATTTTGACCCTTCCTTCATTCATTGTCTATTATAACTTCGGTCTAAAAATTTTTTTATATTCGACCTTGTCATGCCTATTAGCAGACTCTTCCTTACTTTGAGACATATTCTCCTTGAGATTGTTGGACTCACATGCCCCTTATAGCATGGCATTTTCTAGGGCCTATCTCTATCCATTAGATTTCTAGAGCATCTCCTTAAGGGTCTCTCTTAGCTTTTCATCCTTTCAGGGATCGTATAACTTCATCCCTCTTTTCATTTGATAGCATTCCTCAAATATCCTTTTTACCATTATCCTCTCTTCCATCATGCCTTTGAAGTTATGTCTCACATAACCACATGGATTCATCTTACTTACTCATCCTTCCCCAACTTCTTTATTGGGTCTTTTCGGTTCTAATTGATTGGGTTTTCCAATACTATACAGATAAGTTGGGATTCATCCTTTCTTAGGTCCATCCTCATTCCCAATAACATCCTTTACTCAAGGATTTTACTTTAGCCTTAATCCACTCTTACTTGTTTGTAATCATTTCACAATTCTTTATACCGAATTGATTCCTTTTGGTCTACATGTCGATTTGCTTGGCTTGGGGAGTTTCATTTTTTTTTTTTTACAGTTTCATTATCTACTATTTCCTTCAAAGTAGAGACTTTCACCTTAGGAGTTACATGTTCAACCTTGTTACCATTTCTTAAAGGTTTTCTTTCTTCATCTCCTTACACCTTTCTATATTGGGGCATTTGTTCGCTTTCAGTCCTACGTTGTCTTAAATTTTCCATTCCATCCCTTATTCCATATTTGAGTAGCTTCCGATTATCGGTCTTATTTTGTGTACCCCAACCTATGCCCAGTCGTCCACTCTTTAGACTTCATATGCACGTGTGGACTCTAACGCGTCTTACCAATTGTGGTTATTCCTTCTTAGCTGCATTTTATTTAGAGGACTTGCATTTCCTAATGTTTCTTGGACATTCTTTCCTTTTAAACTATTTCCTTGGATCGTTCAAGCATGCTTTCTTAGTTCTTTCACCATGGCTTGCACTTCATTTGCAAGTTTATCTCTTTGTCCCTTTTTCTTGGTTCCATTATCTCTTAGTTGGGATGCATATGTCCTTCCATGATTTTCTTCCTCATTAGGACTCTCCCCTTTTTCCCTGGTTCTGGGGAATATCTACCTTTAAATGGCATCCTTTGATTGTCGTCCTCTTCTGTTTATCCTGTCTCTTGAAATTTTGCAGGTATATATTTGGTTCTCTATCCTCATCCCTACTCATACCACAATATACGTCCATTTCTTTTAGGGAGAGTTTAAATTTTTCCTTGTTTCAAGATTTCCTAACCATTAAGTGAAAGGCTTACCTACTCCTTTCTTGGCTTGAATTTCGTCGTTAATTTATTCATTAGTTTTTTTTAAGGATTTCTTTCATCCTTCTTTTCTCCAATATTTGACCTTTCCACCTCTTCCTTCTTTATTGGAGTTTACTCTATGACCCTCACGAGAGTATTTCGTTACCTGTCTCGCCCCTACTTTTCAACTTGTTTAGTTTTCTTGAGGCAATTGTCTCTCTAATCTCCTTGTCCTTAATGATCCTTCCAGTGCCTTTTTTAGGGTGTATTCCATACTACTTCCCAGTCCTCCTTAGGGTGTCGTTCATTCTCTTTGACCATCTCGTTGTCATGGTTTGCTTACTTCTGTTATGTTGCTCTGAATCTCCACTTTGACTTCTCTATATTTTCCAAAGGAAGTTGTAACTAAAATTATATCACTTTTCCAAAGCAGGTTAGTCTTGGCCTCCAATACATCCTTCCTTCAAGTAGTTTCTAATGAGGGGTTGGCTCCTTGCACTCCACCTTATGTCCATTTGCCAACCAATGATTCCTTTAAGGCACTTGGTTGTATGCATCCCTCTAGAGTTCCCTTTCACAGTGTATTCCTTCTCTTCTTCACTCTCACTACGTCATTCCCTAGAGTTCCTGGGGACGTTGTTCTGTGTTTGCCCCTTATGAGAGGGTTCTAAGTATGCTTCCCATATACCTTATCCCTATTCATAATGTATCCTTCTCAGTTTGACCTTCTTAAGAAGTTTTTGCATTCACCTCATCATTTCTTGACCTCATTGTGAATCGTTTACATAACATGCTCCATGGTATCGGTTTCCAATCCTTCATGTCTTTTGTGACCTTTGAGGAGGTATTCCCTGAATCTATTCGGTGTGGAACACCCCTTCTTTCCTTACACCTATAATAGTTCATCTTGGTACTTGTCCTTTAGTAGGGTCGGGCATCTCTTTAGGTAATTTTCCATCATCATTCCCTTACATGGATTGTTGTGGTTCCTTCTTTCCTTCAAGTGGGGCTTTTCCATGGTTACTAGTGGTTTGGTGCTTTACCGTTCTTGAGTCTAATCACTTTGACAATTTTCTTCCCAAATCCCCTTTACTAAAGGGTCATGGTATGAGTCCTCCTAGGTTTCTTAATTCCTTGATTCATCTTCCATAATCGAGATGTGTCTTTTAATTAGTTTCTAGGATAATGTGGGTTTGTTTTATTTTCCTTAGGCCATATTCCCAACAAGATCGCATCATCAGGAGATAGAGTTTTGAGAATGAGTATTTTATTAACAGGGGGATACAAAAGATTAGGTTTTCAGCCCTATCATAGGAAATGGTCACAAAATAACTAAGGAGCTATGAAATTCTTGCTAAACATCTTCCTTCATACTTAGAGTTGTGCCATTGATAGGTCCTAGCAACATTCTCCATGATACTTCCCCATTTGGTCTTTCAAGATTCCTCCCATGTCTCAGGCATTTGGGAAGCTTCTAGGGTTGTCTTTCTATGAAGATAGGTGTTGAGTAGAGCCATTCCAGTTTTCTTGGTTCCACTCCTGGGAGCCATCTGAAGATTTTAGGATAAATCCTATTAGTTACTATATTTTCTAGTCTTGATTATGTATTCGAGAAAACAGGCTCTGATACCACTCTAATTGTCACACCCCAACCCGGTTTGGTCGGATCCCCATGATCAACCCGCCACTCTCCCGGTTTATTAAAGGGTTTCCCCTTATTATAAATTGTAAAGAGTAAGGTGTCCTTTAAACCTACACCATTTCTTGGAATAGCATAATCAAAACTGCATGAAATTGTGAACTTTACATACCTGTCTTACAGGCATCATAGTTGATGGTCTTTAAGGGTAGGCTTTTTGGGATACCGGCCACCTGGATAGAAGCACGACCACTTCTACTTTGGGAATGAGTGAATGTACACGACATCCGACCCTCAATTCTTAAATCGCTTCTTCGTGTCCATATGACGACAAAGACCTCATCCTGTCCCCACCCCAGTCTCATGCACTTGGTGCAACTCCAAATTTCGCATAGACACCTGGAACAACGATCTGGCCTTATACTCATTGGGTCGTCTAGGGTCCTTAGGACACATCACTACCCCTCTTGGGCATCTCAATGATCCTGCACTTATAGTGCATGCACAAACAATGTTTTCTCATTATGCCATATAATTTGTGGTGCCACTGCTCCATCGGCCCCGACTCTCAACTCAACCCGTAGTTGTTTATCTTGACTAGTTCGTCAACCTTTCATGTCGCATGGCCGCTAGTTGAATGAGCATGTCGGTCCTATCTTGGTACCATGGCCAAACAATTCACTTGTTAAGTTTTATGGCACATATATCATGTTTGTTTACGAGCTCCTGCTCGTGCCAACTGGCCTTCGGCCCACCGTACGAGATTTACAAAATCGGGCATTTAGCCCCCAAGTTCCAAAACTGAGGCCCCCGACCTATAAGAGATATTCGAGCTCTCGTCAAGAAGGTCTCCCAAATAGTTTAAGCATTGGCACACAGTCAGGGGAGAACACTTCCAAGAAAATATATTTTCACTATCCATGATACCAACCGATATAAGGATATCTCCATTCATAACCAATGAACGGGTTTTCAACTTCCTTTGAGAAAGTCTCATCATACCAATTGGGTATGATCTACTTACAATCGGTAAGTAGTAATTCCACATAATTTTCACATCACTTTCTCTAAGTGGTGATGATTAAAATACCACTAAACAGTGGGTTTTTATACTGAGGCACTTATCATACAGTTCTTTGTATTCATGCAACCTTATCATTGTTGGCGTTCCCAATACTTCGTGTTCCTACATGATATAAACATCTCGATTCATTATCCTTCGGCCTAATCACTTTCATTCATTCCAAATGAATGAGAAAGTCAAACTTTCATTTATTTGCAATTAAATCCCTAAATTTATTTATCATTAACTTTAAGTTCGTAATGTCGATTTTTCCTCAAATTGAGTTCCGAAACTTTTAAAATTTATCATAGGACCTCAATTTATTCCATTTCAAAAAAAGGTAATTAATTTCCCAAATTTCTAATTTGGTCCCCCAACTTTTCCAAAATTACCATTTTGCCCTTCGTTTACAAAAATGGTAAATTTAGCCCCAAAAATTATAAAATTTCTCAATTGGCCCTATAATATTCTTATCATGACCAATTAACCCTCAATTTTAGAAAATTTCATTTTGGTCCATCACATTTCGAAAATCCCCAAATTTTCCCCCAGTTTCAACTCTTTAACACATTCGAATTTGATTTCATTAAATTGACCGATCAAACACCTCTAATTGATCAAATTGAAGTTGAAATTGAGTTTCTCCATGTTCATATGATTCCATAGAACTTTGAATCACGAGTTTTAATGTCGGAACAAGCTCAAACGGAGCTTTAGTGGAAAATATACTATGGATAGAGAAAGCTTCGATTACTCACTAGTGAGGGTACGGTGGTTCAAGCTTTTGATCTGGGCAGATAGCTCTCATCCTGAGGTTCATCCTAGAATCAAGAATCGCATCAATTGATGCTGAATTGATTTAGAATTTCATCATCGAAATTTTGTCAGTTCTCTATCTAACACCAGCCGAAAATTGTAGAGGGGAGCCAAATTGGCTTACCTTTCAGTCCTAGTTCGGCCGTGGAAGGGCTGAGAAAGTATTGAGAGGGCTTGGTTTGGCTTGAGGAGGGCTCGAATTGGTCAATTTCAGCTTAGCCGAAATAGGGCAGCTTTGGTCCGTCGGAGCTGCTTCATTGTTCCATCATGTCGATGCTTCTCTAGTGATTCTCAGATTGACTAGAGTTTGCTATCAGATAGCTCACTTATACTCGGTTCTAAAGAGCCCGACCTCTCCTTCCAAGGTTAAGAAAAATGTTCAAGTCGAAGCTCTATTACGACTTGGAAATGGAGCAATAGAGAGAGAGATAGAGAAGTGTTTGGGTGTGAGGAGAATGAATGGGGATGACCTCTTTATATAGGTGTAAAATCATGCATTAAATGGGAGAGATTTATTACAAGTATTAATATTGCCATAAATTATTGGTATTAATTTCAATAATTTAATATTGCCATAAATTATTGGCAAGCACGCTTAACTTCAGAGTTCTTGTGGGATCTCGTTCACCTGAACCAATTTGATTTTTCTCTTCTAATTTGTCTTAAGTTTCTTTTCCAAGATTTAACGAACACTTTAGATCACCCGGAAGTTGTAAATTTCCAAATTGCTTGTTCCCAAATTATTGGGTTTGTAAACCGGCTCAGTTTTTTTAGTTAGTTTGACCGATTCTTTTCCCAGTTTTCCTTAAATCAAAAGTGTGGGATTTACACTGGTGGTTTTGAGAAAACCAAGCTAAAAAATGGACAAACAATAATAAGGAAGGGTTAATATGGGAAATTGGAATATCCCAAGTGACCAAAAATTTACAAAAATCATGGGGAAGAACCATGAGGTGAATTGGATAGGAGAATCGGACCGGTTTGGGGTGAACCGAAATGAACCATAGTGAATCGGTTTAATGATTCATTTTTTTAGGTGGCTTAAAAATAAATATTTTGGAAATTGAGGCTACCAGTAGATAGAAAAATAAATTTATATGAATTTACAGTTTTTAAATTTCAGAAAATCAGTCGAATCAATTTCGAACCGGGCGATTTTCAAATTCGGGTCACTAAACTGGATCGGTCAACGGTACAACTGGTCAACGAACCGGATCAGTCTACTGTCAAAACTAGTCAACAAACTGGACTAATCAACGGTCAACAAAGCCCAATCAGTTGCCACATAAGCACGGGCAGCCAATGGGAGGATGTCATGTGTCCGGTCAATGGTCAGCAGATGATAGCCTACCACACAAACCCGACAGCCAATGGGAGGCTGCCACATGTCCAGTCAACCAGTCAATGGCTGACACGGCGGCTGAGTTGGAATGCCATGTCAGAAAATTGACTAATCACAGTGCGCCACATGGCACACTCACCACGTTATCATCCTCAACCTCCAGCCACTGATAGATTGAACAAAGAGGAGAGAGAGAGTGAAGGAAGGAGAGTCTCCATTGACTCATAAATTGCTCTGGTCAGGTCCCTGGTGGCCAAGTCGGAGGTTGAGTCTTACACCTGCTGGTAGCCCAGTCAGTTGCCGAGCTCCCTATATAAAGAGAACCCCTCCATTCGTTCTCAGCATCCCACATTCAACCGAAGAAGGTGGATTACTCAATTATCCGGCAAGTGGCAAACTAGAGCTCCAACATTGGGGCTTTACTCCACCTCTGAAGTTGCATTCAGTGTCATTAGAATCACGAGGAAGTCTTCTACTCAACTACACCCTCCCTTTAGCCTGAGGGCCACTGTAGATGAGCGAGAAAGCTTAAACAGTAACACCGGTCCTTGACTATCTGTAGCCCGAGTTGCTCGAACTCAAATTGAGCCATTGCCAGGTCAATTACGGCCATACCAAACAATAAAAACTCCACCTAGAGGTGCCCCAACCTTTCCCTGAGCTAATGAAAAAAACATAGAGAAGATGATTCAAATTAAGAATGAGGGCAATTAACAAAGTTTTGGGGGTCAATTGAACTAAATTGTGATCCGGGGAGAAAATTGCAATTTATGAGAAATTGGGCAATTTGGGGATTTTTGGAAAATTGGGTGCTGAATTGAAATTTAAGGAAAATTGGTGAATTTTAATGAAATTAACTTCCAATTGGGGGTCCAATTGAGAAATTGGATGAAATGGAGGGCCAAGTGGCAATATTTGAAAATTCGAGGACCAATTGGCAATTTTTGGGATAATTGAGGACCAATTGGTAATTTTGGAAAAGTTAAGGACCCATGAGGGATAATTGGAAGTACTAGGGACTTAATTGATATTAAATGAAGATTAGGGAACCAAATGTAAGGTTATATACATTGAGGGACCTAAATGCAATTAAGGCATAGTGTGAGTACCTATGTGCAAATAACCGAAACTATCAGGTCCCTTATGTGGTTTCTCCCGATAAAGGTACTCGATCCATGCAATAGTCGATTGTTCAAGTACTAGTGTGAGGAAGCACACCACAACTCAAGATCTCACTGGGAAGGCCAAATCACTGTTGCCGGGTGAGTGGAATTTTCGGCATCATACCCGATTGTGGGTGATGAGAACCATTTTTAAGTTTGAAAAATTATTTTCCAAGAATGGTCTCCCCTGACTACATGAAACTACTTAAATATTTTGCGGGGCGTTCCTAATGGGAGATAGAATTGCTCCAACATGCACGAGGCCTCAGATTTGAAAATGATAGGGCAGAAGGCCTAGTTTTGGAAAACTCTTGAAGTAGTCCCAAGGCCAGTGTGCATGGGTTGGACTAGTAGACAAACGTGAATTTTAAGAACTATGAAAACTCTCATGTAACTAGAATTATTGTGTGACATGCCATGGGGGCAAGACATTACTGACAAGGCTCAATGGGCTAGTGGAAGTGCGTCCAGACCAGGTCGACGGGCCAGTTAAGGCAAACAGCTGTAGATCAGGTCGAGTGTTGGGGCCATTGGTCCACTGGCATCAAAGATCATAGTTAATGATTCAAAACTATTTTTATGCATGCATGAGAATCTGGGAGCATCTAGACGTCTGAGAGGGGTAGTCGATGGGTTCTCAAGGACTGTTGGACGACCTGGATGCAATAAGGACGGGTCTGTTGTGCTAATCAGACATAAAGCTCTAATAGCTTCTCACGTACTAATATAGAGGCTTGAGGGGAAATGAGGTCTCGTCCCACAAAGCGGACATGATGAAGCACCGAGACCGAGGCCAGAGGGGAAATGACGTCTCATCCCACCAAGCTGACATGATTAGGGTTTGAGGATTGGACTATTGATGTCCACTCAAACTCAGGTGGACAGTAAAGGCGCTCCGGTCCACAAGTGGATTGGTCAGGGACTATTTTAAGAACGTGTGGTCCCTTTCTATGATAGAAAGGGTGTGTGAATGTTTGCTGAAATGCCTCCCGAGCAAGGGGAAGGGCTCAAGAAGAGATGAATTCATATTACAACAAACTTAAAGTATAAAACATTTTGATCAACTGATTGTTTTGAAAACTCACTTCCCAACCCCTGCTCACTGAGTTATAGTAACTCACCCCCTCCCATTAAACATGTTTCATGAGAACTACCTCACCACGAAGAGCAGAGGCTAGAGGAGAATGCAAAAGGTACCATGAGCAGGTAACTTTTATTTAGTTGTTTTGTAAACTTTGTTATGGAAAATAGGTGTACTTCGATGCCTTTACCTTCCTTGGACTGTTTGGTAGAAATACTAAATTAGCACGAGGAAGGTTGGCGGGTTGATCATAGGACTCTGACCAAATCGAGTCGGGCCAAGACAGAGGATGTCATCTATGAACACTATCATAAATTTGTCCAAGTAAGGTAGGAACACTCGGTTCATTAAGTCCATAAAGTTTGCAGGGGCGTTTGTTAACCCAGAGGGCATCACTCTAAGCTCGTAGTGCCCGTAACATGACCAGAATGCGGTCTTCTATATATCTTCTTCTTGGATCTTCAATTGGTGATATCTAGACCATTGGTAGATCTTGGAGAAGTAGGCAACCCCCTTCAGTTGGTCAAATAGATCATTGATCCTTGGAAGGGGGTACATATTCTCTATAGTTACCTGATTCAGTTTCCTATAGTCAATGAATAGCCTCATACTTCCATCCTTCTTCTTTACGAACAAGATCGTAGCACCCCATGAAGATTGACTATGGCGTATAAAGGCCTTTTCTAATATCTTGTCCAATTGTTCCTTCAGCTCCTTTGGTTCTGTCAGTGCCACACGGTAGGGTGTTTGTGATATGAGTTATGTCCCTGGTATCACCTCTATAGTGAACTCAAGTTGGCGATCCAGGGGTAATCATGGTAATTCTTCAGGGAATATGTTCGAGTAGCATTTCACTACTGGAGTACTTTTCAGTCCCTTCTTTTACATACCCCCATTCGTTATTAGGGCAAGGAACGACTCACACCCTTTTCACAACATGCTCTATGCTTTTATGCATGATACCACGTGTACTCCCTCTCTCCTCTAGTCTCCTTCAAATACTACCCTTTGCGTCTTTGGGGCGTGGAATGTTATTCTTTTGTTCCCACAATCCACCTTCGCTTGATGAGTGCTCAACCAATCCTTTCCAAAAATTACTTCAACTTGTTTCAAGTGTAATGGAATCAAGTCCGCCTCCAAGGTTACTCCCATCATCTTGATTTCTCACTCCTTCAAGAGTTTGTCCCGGGGTAACTCCTCTCCTAATAGGGTGAAGATATTGAGGTTTGGCTCGAGGGATGTAAGTTTTTGAGTAAGGACTGGGACCAAGGTTTCCTAGACGAAGGACTGTTTGGCCCCTAAGTCAAAGAGAGCATACGCTTCTCTCCCGAACAACTGCATGTGTCCTGGGTGGAAGAAAATAACTAGATTTCTTGAGTGAACGAAACATTTATTCATTTAGAAAGGGAATACAATATTTAGGCCTGCATTTTTTGGTCTTAAGGGTGGGTTTGGGACATACCAGCTACTATGTTAGGGTCCTTTCGGTCCTCCTCTTGCGTAAACCACGCCCTTTTTAAGCTAAGGAAAACCGGAAAAAAGAACCGGTCAAACCGAGTGAGAAAACTAAACTAATTCACAAACCCGATCATTTGTGAATGGGAAATTTGAAAACTTACAATGCTCGGGTGATCCAAAGGGTTCATAATAGTATGGAAAAGAACCTTAGGTTGAATTGGAAGAGAAAAACTAGACTAGTTTGGATAAACTGGATCCAACTGGATTGAACCAGTTTATGAATCGAATTGGTTCATGAACCAGAACCAATAGAGATCTGGGAAATCAGAGAAATTCAACTCCATTGTACTCCAAAGAAATTCATAAACCTTGGGAAGGAACCTTAGAACAAAGTGGAAGAGAAAAACTAGACCAGTTCGGGTGAACCGGACCCAAACTGAATTAAATCGGTTTAAGAACCGAGCTGGTTTATGAACTGGAATTGATAAAAAGATGGTAAACCAGGAATTTTATGAAATTTATGGTAAACCGTCGTGCCCTCACCGGTGAGTAATCAAAACTTGCTCTCTCTACAGTCTGTTTTCCGGCGAAGCTCCGTTTGAGCTTGTTCCGGTGTTAAAACTGGCGATTCAAAGTTCTATGGAATCGTATGAAAATGGAGAAACTCAATTTCAATGATTGGAGGTGTTTGATCGATCAATTTGATGAAATCAAATTCAGATGTGTTAAAGAGTTGGAATTGAGGGGAAAATTGGGGGAAATTGGGGATTTTCAAAAATTCGAGGGACTAAAATGCAATTTCCTAAAATTGAGGGTCAATTAGGCATGATAAAAATGTTAGAGGGCCAATTGAGGAATTTTAGAATTTTTTGGGTAAAATTTACCATTTATGTAAAGGAAGGGCAAAATGGTAATTTTAGAAAAGTTGGAGGACCAAAATGGAAATTTGGAAATTTAAACCCCTTTTTGTGAAATGGAATAAATTAAGGTCCGATGATAAATTTTAGAAGTTTCGGGACTCAATTTGAGGATAAACCGGCATTGGGGACTTAAAGTTAAAGAGAAATAACTTTAGGGACCTAATTGCAAATAAATGAAAGTTTGACTCTCTCATTCATTTCATATCGTGTAGGAACACAAAGTAAAGGGAACACCACCAAGGACAAGCTCACGTGAATACAAAGAACCGGTATAGTGGAATACACTGCATTAACGGGTGAATGGGTTTACTAACGTCATACCCGGTTGGGATGATGAGCATAACTTAAAGTTAAAAACCACTTACCAGTTGTGAGTGAGATTTTTATATCACACCCAGTTGGAAATGATAAGCATATCGGAATGAAAACTCACTCTTATGTGGTACTTTAAACATCACAACTTAGAAAAGTGATGTGAAAACCATACGAAAAAACTACTTACCAGTTGTAAGTAGATCATATTCGGTTGGTATGATGAAACTATCTCGAAGGAAATTGAAAACCCATTCATCAGTTATGCGCTAAGATGTTCTTATACCCGGTCGGTATAATGAACAGTTGAAAATATATTTTGTCGGAAGTGCTCTCTCCTGACTATGTTCCAATGCTTAAACTATTTGGGTGACCTTCTTGACAGGAGCTCGAATAGCTCTTATAGGTCGGGGGCCTCGGTTTTGGAACTTGGGGGCTAATATGTCCGATTTTGAAAATCTCGAACAGTGGGCCCAAGGCCAGTTGGCACGAACAGGAGCTCGTAAATAAACATGAGTTATATGTCATAAAACTTTAAATAAAGGAATTGTTTGGCCATGGTACCAAGACAGGACCGACATACCCAGTCACTAGCGGTAGTGCAACATGACAGGTCCACTGACTAGTCAAGACAAACAATTGCAGGTTGAGTTGAGGGTTGAGGCCGTTGGACCAATGGCACCACAGATTATATGGCATGATAAGAAAATATTGATTGTGCATGCACTGTGATTACAAGAACAACAAGACGCCCAGGAGGGGTAGTGATGCATCCCAAGGGCACAGAACGACCTTGTGGGTATAACGGCAGTTCGTCGTACCAGATGACCATGCAAAATTTGGAGTAGCACCAAGCGCATGTGACCGGGGTGTGGACGGGATGAGGTCTCTGTCCTCATACGGACAAGAAGAATTGATTTTGGGGTTGATTGTTAGACGTCGTGAACATCCACTGATTCTTAGGGTAGAAGTGGACGTACTTCTATCTGGGTGGCCAATAAAGTCGCTCCAAAGCCACAAGTGGGTTCAGTGGTCGTGCTGGTCTGCGAATGTGTGTTTGACCTTCATGATGAAGGATGTGTGGTGGGTGATGACACAACATGGTTAATAAGAAATGGTGGTAAAAATCGAGATTTGAAATGAAAGGATTTTTGAAAGAAAGGAGTCTGGCACACTCAAATACAATTCTCTTTCCTAAAAGTTAAAAGTTTTGACAACCCATTCACTGAGTAGTCATACTCACCCCCTCCCTTATATCCCTTTCAGGAAACTTCGGAAAGCCTACCCTTACAGACCATCAACTAAGATGCCTGTGAGACAAGTATGAGAAATTTAAAATATTATGCAGTTTTGATTTATGTTATTCCAGGAAAAGGTATTGGTTTAAAGGACGTCTTACTCTTTACGGTTTATAATAAGGGGAAATCCTTTAATAAACCGTTAGAGTGGCGGGTTGATCATGGGGATATGACCAAACCGGGTCGGGGCGTGACATCTTGGGTGATGTTATACACCCTAGTCGGGACTCTTGATGTTGGGGGTGCCTCCCTTCCTCTATTGGGTGCCTTCTGGGTGTTATGTGGTGGCTGAGGTGATTCCTTTGGGCATTGCCCCTAAGTGTTGGGCAACTCCTAGTGAAGTGCCCAAGTTGTTCGCACCCAAAACATGCTTGGCATGCCCCCTAGTGATTCCTTTGTCACCATGGGCATAGGGACTCCTTCCTTAGGGAGTCACGCTTGCTTCCTTGTTGGCTTGGTATCCTTCCTCCTTCTTATTGAATGTTGCCCTCATCCCCCACTACGGCCTACCTTGATCCTTCAGGCTGCTCCGGTTACAATGATCCCTTTCCTCCTTCTGGTTGGCCTATTCCACCATGCGATGTCTCGTGTATACTAGATGTTCGCATTCATGGGCCATGCTAATGATGGTGGCCAAATCTGTGGGTCACCCCAATATCCCCATTCTGTCTCGTATATCCATATTGAGATCCTCCACAAACCTTTGGAAGATTTTTGTCGGTTCAACCAAGTCAGGAGTAAAAGGCCTTAACTCATTGAACTTGGTCTCCTATTCCAAAATGGTGCTCGTTCCTTGTTAGAGCCAAAATAACTCTTGCTTCTTCTCGTTGATCAAGTGGAGGGCCAAGTATTCCTCTAAATACCTCTCTTCAAATTTCTCCCATGTGTGCATTGCAGTGGAGTGGTTCCTCACATTGTCCACCACCTCTCGGCACTAGACTCCAAGAAAAATTCAGCCAGGGTCACCATTTCTTCTGGTGGCATCCTAATGATCCCCATAAAATTTTTTATGTTGGCTAGTCAATTCATGGCCGCCCCTGGATCTTTCTCCCCTTAGGATGGTTTACACCCTAGTTGATGAAATGTCTTCATGTACTTTGGGATGTCGAATAGTGGAGGGGCGGGGATGAAGGTGGATTATGATTGCACTTCCTTGGCTAGTGTGGGACTCAGTATCTAGGTTAGCTTCAGAGGCGAGGTTAGCATTTTTGAACACCCGGTGAACTCCTCATATAGCCTTTGATGTTTTGAGCTTAGTCTCAATGGGGTTGGTTGGGCCCCTCTAGATTCTCCTTCCAAAATGAGGTTTTCAGCGGAGTCTACAAGCTACTGCCCGAGCTCTCTTGGTTCCTTTCTTAGGAGTCATTTATGAAGTTTTATAGATTTTTAATTAGTATTTAGTTTATAAAGTCTTAATAATGTATTCGAGGGAAACAATGGCTCTGATACCACTAAAGTTGTTATGCCCCGACCTAGTTTAGTCGGAACACCGTGAACAACCAGCCACTTCATTTGCCCAATGGGATTTCCTCCTCTAAAATTGTGGGGAGTAAAACGTACTTCTTTTCATCGTTTCCCTAGAATGACATTATCAAAACTGTTAAGTCAAGAAAAATCTTAAACATAAAGTACTTGAAGGTTAAGTTTTGCAACTCTGTGAGTGGGTATCATCGAGGAAGGGTTTGTTTGGCTTTCTTATTCTATTATGTTCATAATCATAATTAAGCCACACTAACATTTTTCCATTCCCTTTTCATCACCGCAAAGGTTTTTGATACATATTATTAGGATGACAATCAACACAAACCTTTTTATCATAAAAAGGAATCACACATTTGCAGAACAGTTCCCGAGTGTTCCACTTGTGGATTAGGACATATTTACCGTCCACCTTGGTAGAAGTTCACAACTTTTACCATAGTCTATGTGAGTATCAATCGCCTAATCCCCAGACTCGAGTTCATACTTTGTGTCCATAAATGTGGGACGAGACCTTTCCCCCTTTGACCTTGGCCTCAATGCACATGAAGCTCCTCAAGATTCCTTACATACTGAATGAAAAAGCTACCCTTATGTTGTGAAACCCATCCTCTCAAACCAAGGAAACCAGGACAAGAAATGATAATTTATATGAGAAAACTAAGCCATTTAAATGAACCAAAGATGGAAAAGGAGGGTTAAAAATGGGAAATTAAAAATACAAAGTTACCAAGAAGTCATAAAAATCATGGGGAAGAACCATGAAGGAAATTGGATGAGAAAACTAGACCGATTCAAGGTAAACCAGGCCTGAAACGGATTGAACTGGGTTGAACCGTAGTGAACCGGTTCAATAATTTATTTTTTTTGTGGCTTAAAAAGATCAATTTGGTAAATTGAGGCCACCCTTTGATAGAAAATAAATTTAGATTAATTTTAAAAAATTTTAATTTTTAGAAAATCACCCGAATCGGGCCTAAACCGGTCATTTTTGTTTTTGGGTCACCGAACCCAGTCGGACCGGACGGTCAACAGTCCAGCCGGTCAATGGACCGCTGATAGGTCAACGCCCAGTCAGCACATGCGACCAATCAATGTGTGACACGTGGCAAAGAGCGCCCCGTTAGCCACTTGGTCAGCACCTAAAAGTGCTAACCAATTAGAGAGAGACACGTGTACAGTCAATAGTCACCGGATGCCCTGTCAGCAGCCACGCAGACATGAGTAGCTAATGGAAGGCAACACGTGTCTAATCAATCGATCAATGGCTGATATGGCAGCTGAGTAGGATCGCCATGTTAGCCAAACCAACCAATCATGTGCTACCACATGCTACCACCAACCGACAATGATAATATTCGTCGAGAAAACATTTCTTTCCTTTTCCGACGAGGGAATATTCCCTCCAATTTGGGCATTTTCCAATGATAATAAGCTCAACCAATATGGAAATTGGTATAGCAGAGGGTCCTCGAGCACCCTATATAAAGAGCTCCACTCCATTCATCCTCCACACACCACAAACCTCCGAAAAGATGTAGTGCCTGGTTTTTCGGTGACGCTCGAACCAGAGCTCCGACTTGGGCACTTATTAGAACCTTAGAAGGTGAATTCAAGTACTATAGACTCTAGAGAAAGTCAGCTACCTAACGGCAATCACCATTCGACCTGAGGACCAGTAGAGAAGCGTCAGCGAGCCTAAATAATGATGCTACTCCACTGGTCCCGAAGCTGCCCTATTTTTCCCAATCCAAATTCGGCCAATTCAGACCTCCTATAACCAAACTTAGCATTCCCTTAGCCTCTACAAGTTGCACCCGACCTTCCCAAGGAAAGAGGTAACTCAATTTAGTCCTCCCTCGTCAAAATAATTTAATTCTAGAGGGAGAAAGTACCCGAACTGCACTAACCAAATTCCCACTACCCAAGGAATGAATTGTAGCAATTCTTGATCCTAGAAGGACCTTGGGGATGATAGCTACCTTTCCAAATCAAGAGCTCAAACCGTTGCACCTATGATATTAAGTTCTCGGAGCTTTCTCTCTCTACCTTCAATTTTCTAGAAAATCTCTGTTTGTGCTCATTTCGAACCCAAAAACTGTAATTCAAAGCTCGATCAAATTGTATGGAAGTGAAGGGACCGATAACACCACAAAATAGAATAATTAATCCCATTTGAAGGGTTGATTTGAAGAAATCAAATTCAATGAGTAGAAAGTGGTGAAATTGGGGGAAGATTTTGGGGGAAATTGGGGATTTTGAAAAATTGAAGGACCTTAGTGCAATTTTTTCGAAATTGAAGGTCAATTGGCAAAGAGCAAGATATTGATGACCAATTGGTCATTTTTGAAAGAATTGAGACAAATTGGCCATTTTTGGGAATTTTGGGGCCAATCGGTAATTTTGGAAAATTAAGGGACCGATTGGGAAATTTGGAAAAGATTGAGTCTCGATTACAATTTTGTGAAAATTAAGATCCCAAGGAGGATATTGGAAATCCTAGGGACTTAATGGAACAAAATTAAGTATTAGGGACCTAAAGTCAAAGAGTATGAACTTTAGGGACCTAAGTGCAATAAAATAAAAATTAGGGCCTAGTTGCCAATGCGAGAGAACAAGAGGGCTTTCATGCCAAACCTTTCCTTATAAGGATACTCAAACCGTGTAGGGACACTTTTGGACAAGAACGTGAGCAAGGGAACATGACCTAGACTCCGCAAACCAACTGGGACAAACACGTAAAAGTCATCACGTGAGTGGGAATTTCCAAAATCATACTCGGTTGGGGTGATGAGCACCTTTACTAAATTGAAAGCCACCGTGAGTGGGAATTTCCAACATCATACCCAATTGGGATGATGAGGACCTTTACTAAATTGAAAGCCACTATGAGTGGGAATTTCCAACCTCATACTCGGTTGGGGTGATGAGCACCTTTACTAAATTGAAAGCCACCATGAGTGGGAATTTCCAACGTCATACCTAGTTGAGGTGATGAGCACCTTTACTAAATTGACAGCCACCTGAGTGGGAATTTACAACATCATACCCGTTTAGGGTGATAAGCACCTTTACTAAATTGAAAGCCAACATGAGTGGGAATTTCCAACATCATACCCGTTTAGGGTGATGATCACCTTTACTAAATTAAAAGCTACTGTGAGTGGGATTATTTAACGTCATACCCAGTTGGGATGTTGAGCAATTTTAAGCTAAAAACCATTTACTAGTTGTGAGTGGGCTTATTTAAGCATTATGACTGGTTGGCATGATGAACTCTTTTACTAAAATAAAAGGCCACTAAGAGTGGGATTATCATCGTCATACCTGGTTGGTATGATGAGTGCATTTAAGCTTAAAAACTCATGCAGTGGGCCTAAGGCTAGTGGGCATGGGCTGGAGTTCGTAGACAAACATGATTATAAGAGCCACAAAAACTCTCATAATTGGCAAGTTTTTGTGTGACTTTCCATAGTACCAAATCAGGACTGACAAGGGTCGATGGACTAGTAGTAGTGCGCTAGGACTAGGTCAACAGACCGGTAAGGCAAACAACTACAGGCTAAGTTGAGTGTTAGGGCCGTTGGACCGTCAACACCAAAGATGATGGCTAATGATTGCTAAGACTATTGTTTGTGCATGCACTTTAATTTGGGACCATCGAGACGCCCAAGAGAGGTAGTGATGGGTTCCAAAGAATGTTGGATGACCTTAGGTGCGTAAGGGAAGATTGTCATGTCAATTAGTCATGAAGCTCAACGTAGCATCTTGCGCATGAGACTGAGGTGGGGTCAGGATGAGGTCTCTGTCTTCATGTCGGACACAAACTACTTATGGGTTTAAGGGTTAGATGTCTAGGAGATCCACTCAAACTCAGGGTACAAGTCCAAGACATCTATCAAGATGGACAGCAAAGTCCCATCGATCCCCAAGTGGGTGCAGTCTGGGAATGCTTCTACGAATCTTTATACCCATTATGACAAAGGGCGTATCAATGTTTGCTAACTACCAACTGAGCAAGGGGAAGCATTGAAATAATTTTTTGAAATAAAGAAAAATCTCAACATTTTATAAGGAAAGAAAGATGTGATAAAATGTTTTAACTATTTTTGAAAACTCACCCTGATACCCACTCACTGAGTTGTCGAAACTCACCCCCTCCCTCTAACTCTTTTTCAAGAAAAAGGAGACCAACCTTAGAGAATCCACGAAGATGAATTTTAAGTCAAGTACGCTTAAAATCCTTTTTTTAAGCTATTGAGTTTTGTACAATATTTTTCTAGGGAACAAGGATAGGAATTTTTCCTAAATCATCGTAATCTTAGGAAGTGGTGACTCTTCTTAGACCAAAGGGAGTGGTGGGTTGCTCATGGGTTCCGACCGAACCGGGCCGATACATGACAACTTGAGTGGTATCAAAGCATGTTCCCCTTGAATGCATTATCAAAATTTTAAACTGACGGTAATAAAAATCTATTCACCCTGTAGGAAGAAGGATCCCTAGGAAATTTGCCATTCAAACTCGCCCCACTCACGGACCTTTGAAAAAGGTCCCTGCCTCAAGCAAGAAAAGCAGCCAAGGCCTTACCAAATTCGAAAAGACCATACCAAAGGACATGATCATGGATTATAGGAAACTCCTCATGGAAGTACTAAAACACAACAACTTGGAGAATCCTCCTCAAGGGCGGGAAGAGCATATGCCTCCCTAGAGAGACCCAACACCTCTACCAGCACCACAACATCCGGAGAGGACCCTAACATAACAGGAGGCCTGGAACAACTATTGGGAGGCTCATGTGAATTATATGAATGTTTTTTAGAAGCCGCCACCCGCCCAAATCATCCTCGAACATACAAATTTGATAAGATGGGCACACAAGTGTGAGGCAAAGATGCTGGGAAAATACGAATTGGAAGTATTCCAAGGAGTCAGAGCCCGCTCTAACATGGATATCTACAAGGAGTACAGATGGACATCCATGAGCTCAATGCCTTCAGAGCCATAAGACTGGGAGTCCCGAAATAAGTCTAAGGCGGACTCCTGACTAATGACCCCCCAAGGATTAGGAAGAGAGTAGCAATAAATGCTTGTAATAATCCAGGAATGGAAAGAACTACTTCTTGAGAAAATAAAAGTTAATAAATTTTAATACAATAGCCTTTCCTGTTAAAGATGAATTATCACACGAACATCGAAGGATTGGAATTTCCCTAAGGAAGAAAGGTCAAATGACAAGGTAAGACAAATGAATCAAGGCAGTATATGGAAGTAGAAATAATGGAGGAAGAACCACCCAAGGAATTGATGAATGGAAATCAAGGGAAGAGAAGGAGTTGGTGTTAATTGATAACTCTAGGACAACCTAACTCGAGCCTCGAGTAGTCTTGGATTGGGTTAAGAAACTTTAGAATGATAGGACCTGAACTTTTCCTTTGTAGGAATACTCTTAAAGGATACGAGTAAGACGAGGGAAAGGGTACAAAGGATGTGTCTGCAAGATTTCCACAGACAAGTAAGTGGGTGAAGATGACACCAAGGAATGTCATGAAGTAGATTTAAAGTTAAATAACCACAAGAATGAATTCTAAGAAGACAAGGAGTCTACCAAGGAAGGGAGTCTATGGAGGTATATATCCCAATGAAGAGGCGATGAACCCAATTGAATTGGCAAACAAAGATAAGCTCGCAAATGAAATGCAGGTTGGGGCGAAAAGGCCAAGTACAAGGGAAGTGTACTCTTGAGGGCCTAATGAGTAAGTTAAACCCAAGGAATGGGTAAGTAGGAAGATAGTATCGAATGATGTCATAACAAGAGGGAATGGGAGGAATACCCATAATAAGGAATTCAATGACCAAAAAGGATTGGTGACCAAACCCAAGCCACATAAAGTATTAAGTGAGCCTCTCATAAAGAGGTCAGGAAATCCTGAAACAAAAAGGATATGAACCCTCTTCCTAAGAAAGCCAACTTGATTGGGTTACAAGTAGGAATAAGGATAGGGTACATAGGACGTACCCACAAGATTTCCAAACAAAGAGTATATGTGGAGTATGGCATCAAGTGGTTTTGGGGTCGGTATCTGTAAAAGCGAAGAAGGTAAGAAACATGATAAGGAATGGAGTCCTGGAGAGGTATATATGACTCATGCCCACTTGAGAGAACCTACGATTGGTCGGTTGGGCATAGTGTGGAGCACACAAAACAAAACTAGATAATCAGAAGCTCTTCGAAATGGGAATTTAAGGACAATAAAGGATTAATGGTGAGCGAATGTACCGATATAAAAAAGAGTGTAAAGAGATAAAGGAAGGAAACTTTCAAGAAATGGTAAGAAGGTTGAATGTATAGCTCCCAAGGTGGATATAAACCTCATTCCATTAAATATAAAAAAAATCGACAAAAGAACCAGTCGATTCAAAAGAGAAAACTGAGACATTTAACGAACTAAATCCGATAAAGAAAGGGCAAAATAGAAAATTTGAAACTCCCAAGTGACTCAAAGTGTCATAAAAATAATGGAAAGGAACCATAGAGCAAATTGTAAGAGGAAACCGAACCAATTCAGGGTGAACCGGACCTGAACCAAATTAAACCGGATTTAACCGATTTGAACCATACAAGAACCAGTTTCTAAATTCATTTTTCTTGGTGGCTTAAAATTAGCAAATTGGAAAATTGAAGCCACCAATATATAGAAAATGAATTTAAAAATTTTTAATTTTGAGAAAACTGGTTGAATCGGGCCTGAACCGGCCAATTTTCACCGTTGAACCCAGTCGGACCGATCCAGTTTGGTTCGGAACAGTATCGCCTTCTTCTTAGGATGACAGCACTGTTCATCGGTTCAGGAACTTTCATTCTTCGGCGAAGGAATATTCACTCCATTTATGTAATTTTCAGGCAAAAATAAGCTTGACCAAAATAGAAAAGTGGTCGAGCAGAGAGTCCCTCGAGCTTCCTATATAAAGAGCTTCACTCCATTCATCCTCCACACACCTCAAATCACCATTCTCTCTCATGTTCTCCATTTTCCGGTGAAGCTCGAACTAGAGCTCCAACTTGGGCACTTTTCTTAGCCTCAGAAGGTAAGGTCAAGTCCTACAGACTCTGGGGGGAAGCCAACTACCTCACAGCAACCTCCTTTTGACCCAAGGACCGTTGGAGAAGTGTCAGCTGAATCAAATAATGAAGCAGCTCTGACGGATAAAAGTTGCCCTATTTTAGCCGAGCTGAATTCGGCCAAATTCAGACCTCCTTTTGTCCAAAACATGCCTCCCCAATGCCCCCAAAACCTTCACACGACCTTCATAGAGGTGAAAGGTAAGCCAATTTGGCCCTCCTCCATCGTTATAGATTGGTGTTAGAGAGAGAAAGTGTCAAATTTCACTGATAAAATTCACCCTCATATGGACTTTAATTGTTGCAATTCTTGATCCTAGAATGAACCTAAGGATGAGAGCTACCTCCCCAGATCGAGAGCTCGGACAGTCGCACCTCCGACGGTAACCTTTCGAAGCTTTCTCTCTACAAATAGTTTTTCAGTGAAGCTTCATTTGAGCAATTTTATACCCAAATGTTGTGATTCAAAGCTCAATTGAATCTTATGGAAGTGTAGAACTGATCCATACCATCAATTGGAGCAATTAACCCTGAATGATTTGGCCAATTTGAGAAAATTATATTCGGTCAGTATGAAGGGGAGAAATTGGGGGAAACTTTTGTGGAAAATTATGGATTTTGAAAAATTGAGGGACCTCCATGCAATTTCTTAAAATTGAAGGCTAATTAGCAATGAGAACGATGTTGGGGGCCAATTGGTCAATTTTCAAAATATTTGGGGTCAAATTGCTATTTTTGGAAAGTAGGGTCAAAACCATAATGTTTGGAAAATTGAGGACCAAATAAGAAATTTGGGAAACTTGAACCCCTTACACAAATTAAAGTAAATTAAGTGCCCAATAAGGATATGGAAAGTCCTCGAGACTTAATTTGTGGAAATTTTAACACTAGAAAGCTAAAGTCAAAAGGTATGAACTTTAGGGACATAAGTGCAATAAATAAAAAATTTGGGCATAGTCGCTCATACGTGAGAAAATGAAGGTTGTTATGTCAAACACTCATTTATAAGGATACCTAAATCATGTAGGGACACGTCAGATCGGAAACGTCAACAAGAGAAAGCTCGTGTGGACTTGTAAACTGACTAGGGACAAATGCGTCACAGTCACTAGATGAGTGGGATTATTTCACATCATACCCAGTTGGGATGATGAGCACAATTTTTAACAAATAAAACCTACTTACCAGTTGTAAGTAGGAATAAATGAACATCATACCTGATTGGTGTGATGACTTTCCTTGACAAAGGAGAAACCCGCCTACCAGTTGTAAGCGGAGCTATCATCACACCCGGTTAGTGTGATGAGTTAAAAGTGAATTTTGTTAGAAGTGTTCTCCCCTGACTCTGTGCCAATGCTTAAAATATTTGGGAGACCTTTTTGACGGGAGCTAGAACAACTCAGATAGGCTAGGGGCCTCAGTTTTTTGAACTTAGGTGGCTAAATGCCCAGTTTTGGAAAAAACATGTAGTAGGCCCAAGGCCAGTTGGCACAGGTGGAAGCTCGTAAACAAAATTGATTAGGAAGAGCCATGAAAATGCTTAATTAATGTAATTGATTGTGTGTTGCATGACAATACCGAGTCAAGACCGATAATGCTCAATAGACTGGTGGTAGTACGTTAGAGCTAGGTCAACGGACCAGCCTAGACAAATAGCTGCAGGTCGGGTTGAGCGTCGGGGCCATTGGACCGTTGGCACCAAAGCCCATTGATGGGCTTTTATCATGGTGGATGGTAAAGATGCTCTGATCTACAAGTGTGTGCAGTGAACGGGCTACACCTATGAATGTGTGTACCCTTTCTGATGAAGGGCATGTGTTTGTTTGCTAAACGCCTCCCGAGGCAAGGGGATGGGCTAAGAAAGCTAAACACACTTAATATGGAAATGGGAAAGGTTTTGGAAACCTGAATTGGAGGGAAAATCCTTTTAAAAGGAAAATGATAACCAGGGGCGATAGGTTGGCTTTCAATTCGTGGGCTTCAGCTTAGTAGCTAATTCAAACAATCAATTGATTATGAAAGTCATTTAAGCACATAGACTTTAACTTGTTTATGGGCCTAAGCCTGTGCCTATCAGCCTTGGGCCCATTCAAGCAAGACTAACTCTAATCATTCATGGTTCATGCTTTCGCCAGAAAAGTCTCCCAAAACGTTTAAGCTAGTTCAAACAGTAAATAGAGATCAATTCTAGAAAATTATTTTTAATTTAGGAATGTGCATTCATCAGCCCAACCAAACCTGATACAAAAACCCACTCACCCAGTATGTCGTGACTCGTTCCTAGCTGGATCTTGGTCTGCTATGGGCTCCGATTCACCTGTCCTTGAATCGCCCGTCCTACATGTCTGAGCATTCAGATCAGTACAATTGGCATGAAGGGCCTCATATTTGCACTTATTGGAACCTATGTCCTTAATCATGCCTTAATCACACTTACGTCTCTAAAGTTCATAAATATTTCCTTTAGGTCCGTAAAGTCCAAGTTCTCTCAATTAGGTCCTTAAGGTTCTCAATTTCCCTCTTGGGTCCCTAATTTCCTCTTATTTTCTCTCAAGTCCTCAATTTTCTTTTAATTGTAATTCAACCGCCAATTTCTCAAAATTCCTAATTTTTCCCAATTTTCTTCTAATATTGCACTTTGGCCCTTGAATCTTTGTTTCATCAAATTATCCTCTATCATGCTTGTCATGCCTTGACCCGATTTGGTCAAATCCCCGTAAACAACCCGCCACTCTCTTGGTTCAAAAGGGGTTTCCCCCTTCTTTAATTCAAGAGGAGCCAAGTGAAATCTCAACCTTGTTCCTTGAAATAACATATATCGAATAAAATGCAAGCTTAAGAAAAATTAAGAAATACTTGATAGAGGGTAAGGCTTGGTGTTATCCCTAGTTATCTTTCTATTAACTGAAAATGGGATAAAAAGGATGGGTGAGTTTCTACAACTCGGTGAATGGGTATTTGCAAAAATGAAGTTTCAATAAAATAGTTTTTAAATTGGAGTATGCCAGACTCCTTATTTTCTTTAAAAGTTCTCATTTTCAAAATCTAGGTTTTTTATAGCCATTTATCATCTCAACTGTGTGTTTATCAAGCAACACATGCCCATCATCATGATGGGAACACACATTCATTGGCCAACACATCCACTATATCCACTTATGGCATCGGAGCGACTTTACTGGTTACCTAGATAGAAGTATGTCCACTTCTACCCTGTGAATCGCGACATCCGACCCTCAATCCCATAACAAAACTCTGTGTCCATATGAGGACATAGACCTCATTCTGTCCCCACCCCTATCTCATGCGCATGAAGCTATATCGAGCTTCTCAAGACTAGTGGTACGACTAATTGCCCTTATATCCACCGTGTTGTCTAGAGCTGTAGGACACATAGCTACCCCCTTAGGCATCTTGAAGGTCTCGTAAACTCAGTGCATGCATAAATCAATAATTTTCTACATAAGCCATATAATCAGTAGTGCCACTGGTCCAACGGCCCCGACCCTTAACTCGACCTACAACTGTTTATCTCGACTGGTCTGTAGACCTATCATGTCGTAGTGACGCCAGTCCTGTCTCGTTACCATGGCCAAACAATTTATTCACTTAAGTTTTCATGACTTAAAATCATGTTTGTTTATGAGCTTCTGCTCGTGCCAACTAGCCTAGGGCCCACTATTCGAGATTTTCAAAATCGGGAATATTAGCCCTCAAGTTCCAAAATTAAGGCCTCCGGCCTATATGAGCTATTCGAGCTCCTGTTAAGAAGGTCTCCCAAAACTTTTAAGTAGTGGCACACAGTCAGAGTAGAGCACTTCCAACAAAAATAAACTTTTCATCTATCTATCACACCAACTGGGTATGAGGACATCTCCGCTTATAACCGATAAGCGGGTTTTCTACTTCCTACAAGGAAGTTCATCATACCAACTGGGTATGATCTACTTACAACCAATAAGTAGTTTTTTTGCGTAATTTTCACATCACTCCTCTTATATGTGATGGTTAAAATACCACTTAGTAGTGGGTTTTCGTTTCAGAGGTACTTATCATCCGAACTGGGTATGATATTAAATTTCACTCACCTAGTTGTGCAATGTGTTTCCTCTAAATTGGCTTTCATCTCTTGTGAGCTTTGTCTCATCTGACATTCCCGATATCTCGTGTTCTTACACGATATGAACATCCTTGTTCATTATTATTTGGCTTGATAGCCTTCATTCATTATGAATGAATAAAATATCTAACTTTTCAACTATTTACAATTTGGTCCCTTAAGTTTTTTTTCTTTTACTTTATGACCCAATTGCCTGTTTTTCTCCAATTTGAGTCCCGAAACTTTTAAAATTCAGAAGAGCTCGAATTGGCTGATTTCAGCCTGACAAAAATAGGGCAACTTCGGTCCGTCGGAGCTGCTTCCCTGTTCGATCACGCCGGCACTTTTCGAGTGACCCTTAGAGAAATTGGAGACTACCACAGTGTAGTTGACTTCTCCCCGATTCTAAAGAAGTTAGCCACACCTTCTTTGGCTTAGAAAAAACCCTATATCGAAGCTCTAGTTTGAGCTTCGCCGAAAAACCTAGTTGAGAGAGAGTTAGATTTTTAGGTGTTGAGAGGATGAATGGAGAGGTGCTCCATATATAAGGAGCTTGGGGACTCGTCGATCGTCCATTTGGCACCTTTATTGCAGTCAGTGATCACTTGAAACGTACTGAATGAAAACATTTCCTCTCCATCTGTGCTGGTTCAATTTTTTAATGGGTGAACAGTGCTGTCATCTGAAGGAAGAAGACGACACTATTTTGAGTCGGACCGGACCGGTCCAAACCGGGTTCAAAGCTTAAATCGGTCAGTTCATGCCCGATTCGACTGAGTTTTTCAAAATTAAAAATTTATAAACTTATCTAAATTCATTCTTTATCAAATGGTGGCCTTAATTCTCCAATTTAAATTTTCTAAGCCACCTAGAAAAATGAATTTAACATCTAGTTCAATAGTGGTTCAAACTGGTTCAATCTAGTTCGGATCCAGTTCACCTGAACTAGTTTGGTTTTCATCTCCCATTCATCCTAAAGTCATTTTTCATATCTTTTGTGACTCTTTAGGTCACTTGGGATCCATAAATTTTCTAGTTTGCCCTCTCTATCGGTTTCAGTTCATAAACCGGTTCAATCCAATTTGGATCTGGTTCATCTGAACCGTTCTAGTTTTCTCATCCAATTTGTCCTAAGGTACTTTTCTAAGGTTTTATGAACCCTTTAATTTACACAGGAGTTGTAAATTTCCAAAATTTCCCGTTCTATGATGATCGGGTTTGTGAACCGGTTCGGTTTTCTCACTCGGTTTGACCGGTTCTTTTCTCGGTTTTCCTTAACTCCAAAGAGCGGAATTTAAATTGCTACTAATCACTCCCCCTTCTCTCTACGAGCATTTAGGCCTTTGAATCACTTCATTTGTTGATGATTCGAGCTCAAACGGAGCCTCGTCGAAAAAAGTTCTTATAGAGAGAAAGATTGGTTTTTTTACCGGTGAGGGGACAACAGTTTGAGCTCTAGGTAGGGGAGACTAGTGCTCATCTCGGGGATTCTCCTAGGATCAAATTGTGGGTCAATTGGTTGCCTAAGTATAGAGAATTTGTTGAGGGAAGTTATAGTGTTTTAGTTTCTACAACTTTACTGTTCTAGTGAAATAGGTCAGAATTGGCTTAACTCAAAGGTTCCTGGAGGTCAAGGGTTACCCAAGAGGAGACATGGAAGGGTCGTTTAAGCTGCGTTTGTGATGGCCAAAATTTGGCTCGACAAGATTTCGCCACTTTGGGTTAGTTGGAGTAGCGATATTTTGTAGGCTTGTCAGCGCTCATTTGGTGGTTCTCGGGTTGAATGGAAGGTGCAGCTAGGTGGAGAACTTCCTCCCGATTATAGAGGCACCAAATGCATCTTTGTAGGTTGAGGAAAGTGCCCATGTCGGAGCTCTAGTTTACATCTTACCGAAAAATGGAGCACCTCTTCTTATTTGCTCATTTGTGGAGTGAGAAAGATGAGGGGGTGGTGCTCTTTATATAGGAAGCATGACAACTGATAGGGCTACCAGCCGACATAGGACACGACCCCAACTACACTCGCCGGTGGTAAGATTGGAGAGCTTTATGGGTCACTAGAAACCAAGCTATCATTCTTATCCCTTTTTGCATGCTTTCCTAAGAAGGAAGACGACACTATGTCAGGCATGTGAGTTTTGCACGTGAGAGCTTGCCACATGGAGCCCTGTGATTGGTTGACTTTGCTGATATGGCTTCTTACTCAACATTCTAGTTAGCCTTTGACTCGCTGACTAGACACATGGTGGCCTCCCATTGGTCTCTCAATCCAACATGGCTACTAACTGTATTTCTGTCGATCGTTGACTGTGACACATGTCATACTTTGATTGACCAATTTAAATAAATCAGATTTCCCACCTAACGGATAGTGTCACTGCCACATGTCAGTCTTTGGTTAGTTAAGGCTATCCGACACTGCTCTACTACGTGTTGACCTATGATTGGCCGACTGTTTCTCTAATATCCTAGTCGGACACTAACATGGCACCTTTGCCACATGTTTGTTTCCCATTGATCGGTCTGGCTGACGACCGTTGACAATGGACACGTGTCGCTCTCTTATTGGTCAATCATTGTTGAAGTGGATTTTCCTCCTCTAATCATTGATCGAGGAAACATGTCACACTCTGATTGGTCAAAATTGATAAGGTGTGCTTCACCACGCGTTGCCTACTGATTGGTTGCACCTGCTAACTAGGCGCTGACCTGGCAGTGGTCCATTGACGGCTGAACCATTGACCGGTCCGGTCAGACCGGGTTCAGTGACCTGAATTCAAAAATCGATTGGTTTATGACCGATTCCACTGGTTTTCTAAAATTTAGAAATTTCTAAATTCATGTAAATTTATTTTTTATTCAATGGTGGTTTTAATTTCTCAAATTGATATTTTTAAACTACCTAGAAAAATGAATCTTTGAGTCAGTTCTATATAGTTCATCTTGGTTCAATTCGATTCACCATGAACCGGTCTGGTTCTCACACCCAACTTCATTCATTGTTCCTTTTCATGATTTTTTGCTTTTTACTATCCACTTGAGATTTTTCAAATTCCTCGTTTTGACTCTCATTCAAAATTTTCAGTTTGTTTCGACATTGGTTTTCACTTGAAAATTCCAATTCCTGAATCATGCTTTCTTATTATGTGAGAATAGGGTTTATAGTGGGCTTCATTAATTGTTGTTGGGTTAGGCTACGAATGTCCATGATTATTCATTGGACTCTCTTTTTCTTATTAATTGGGCTAGGTTCAACCCAGTCTAAGGGATGTCCTTTAGCCTAACTCTGAATGGTTACTTTGGCCCAAAGTTCAATTAGGTCCAATAGAACCTTGACATGTTGTAAAAGGGCTTGTATACAGTCAGTTTGTATGTAATTATCTTAAAAATGTTTGGTCCTTAATCCATCCATGTCCTACAATTATTTATTTGTTGATATATATTCATAACAAATTATCGTAAATTGAATCTTCCGGGATTCGTTAACCTGATTTGATTAGGTCTCCTTCGATTCATCTGATAAATTCGTCTCATCTACTAATTTTATATTAGATCCCCTAGTTGAATTAATTTGATTTCAAAATTAAGTTTACTTTCTTCGAAACAATTAAATTATTATTTGTATCCACTTCTCCAATTATTTCCATTGTCAACTTATTTCCTTTCCAATTTAACTTATTTATTGAAATTTTTTAGTTCAAAAAATGCGATATTACAGTAACATTGTCGGATTGGCCAAGGGATGTATGGCACCATTACACGCCACACGCATTGTCCCCTCATGCTGACAAAAGATCTGAAATTGAATCTTATCTCTACTACAAACTTATTCTCTCTCATCCTAGGGAAATTAATTCTTGTAGAGATAAGGGAGTTATGAATGGACAAGGTGAAGTTATGATTAGGTAGCTTTGTAAGTCTAAAAGATAGTCATTTAAGGCTTAGCCCTCCATGGCGGCTTGCCAAAATTATCTATATAATTTAGCTTACTTTTTTTCTAGTGAACCAATTTTTAGTAGCCATAAATTTTTTTAACCAAATTGAGTGATTCAAATGTTATTTGAACCTTGCTTAAGTTAGCTTTCTCATGCTAACTCGTCGGACACATCTTATGACTCATATTGACACTAGCGTGATGAAATAGTAATTATGCTCCGGCAGCCAAAAAAAAAGCATACTCTTCTCATGCCATTTTTTTACGGCCAAGCACATCCATGAAATTTTTCACAAACACCTCTTTGTAAAATCTAGCTAATCCCACCAGACTCTTAAACTTTGGATAATTATTGAGGTCAAATAAATAAATAAAAATCTCGACTAGCCTTCAATCATACCAAAATATAGTAAAATGATATCTGCAAGCTACTTTTACCTTTGTTTGAGGTGTTTCAAGTGTTCACAAACTCTTTTGGGAGTCAGCTTTCCAACCGTACTAGTGCATTTGGTCGAGTCACTGTCTCAGGTGATATTTCAACTTTGACCTAATTTTTGCACTACTCTAGCATGCTTTAGAAAATGAGCCTAATAGGTATTGTTCCAACAAACCTAGTTAGTTAGGGACATGAAAAGCTAGGGGAGCCCTTAGGGATCTCATATAAGCAGTTCATAATTTTTTAGAAATATTGTAATGAGAAAGAAAGATTTGGGGCCAAAATATAATTTTGATAAAATTAGATAACTCATTCGGTAATGAGAAATCATAGTGGTCTCTAAGTGAGTATGAAGAAAGTTTATGGACTAAGGAATTAAATAGGCGAATGATTTTAGTTAAAATGGGTACATTGACATGTGAGTCTAGCTAATTGAACTCGAGTAGCAAAATCATAAATTTTTTAAAAATTACGGGGTAGTATATGAGTATCAAGTCGAAATCGAAACTAACCCTATCAAGCCCCGACCTAGTTTGGTTTGATCCCCGTGATCAACCCGTTGCTCCGTTGGTTTAAGAAGGGTTTTCCCTTTCCTTAATCAAGAGGAGCCAGGTGTAATTTAACCTTGTTCCCTGTAATAACATAAATCAATAAAAATACATGCTTAAAATAACTTTTAAGCATACCTGACAAAGTCTAGATCTGGTGTTATCCAAAGACATTTTCTCTACTCCTCATAAGGGATATAATAGAGGGGTGAGTTTCTACAACTCAATAAATGGGTGTTGGGAGTGATTTTTAATATATAAAAAAGCTTTAATTTGAGTGTGTGAAATTGTTATTTCTTTTAAGAATATTGTTTACTCAAATTACAATTTTTCAAAATTCTTTTTCCTCAATTTCCACATTAGGTGTGTATAATAGTCAACACATGCCCTTTATCAGGAAGGGATCACACATTCGTAGGGCAGCCTATCCACTGCACCCACTTGTGGCACAGAGTGACTTTACCGGCCACTAAGATAGAAGCTCATCCACTTCTACCCTAGGTCTGAGAGGATGTTCGCGACATCCGACCCTCAAACTCGAAATCAACTCCTTGTCCATATGAGGATAGACACCCAATCCCAACTCCACCCCGGTCTCATGTGCATGAAGCTACATCAAGCTTCCCCGATTGTTGGCATAACAAACTCCCCTTATCTCCACCACGTCATTGAGTAGCATCACTACCCCTCTTGGACGTCTTGAGGGTCATGAACCTCAAGTGCATGCACAAACAATAGTTTTTCCACAAAGCCATTTTTTTTAGTGCCACTGGTCTAACGGCTCCGACCCTCAACTCGACCAACAACTGTTCCTCTAGACCGGTGTGTCCACCTAGCCCTGAGCCACTACCACTAGTCCATCGAGTATATCAGTCCTATCTTGGTAACATGGCGAAATCACATAATCAATTCATTAAGATATTTCATGGCTTTCATAACTTAGGCTTATTTATGAGCTCCTGCTCGTAACAACTGGCCTTGGGCCCACTGTACGTAATTTTCCAAAATCTAGCATTTAACCTCACAAGTTCAAAAACTAAGGCCTCTAGCAGATCTGAGCTGTTCTAGCTCCCGTCAAAAAGGTCTCCCAAAATGTTTAAGCATTGGCACACAAGTTAGAGGAGAGCACTTCCGATAAAAAGGTTTTTCACTACATCACACCAACCAGGTGTGATGATACATCCGCTTACAACCGGTAAGCGTGTTTCTCCTTCCTTCTAGGATGTCCATCATACCAATGGGTATGATTTCTACTTACAACCAGTAAGTAGGTTTTAGCTCAGTTCGCACATCACTCCGATTGGGTGTGATGTCAAAATCCCACATATAAGTGGTCTTTCATTTCTAAAGTGCTCACCATCCCAACCGGGTAAGATGTGAATAAACTCACTCACCCGATAATCATGGCGTATTCTTCTTCAGTCGACTTTTGCCTCCACGCTAGCTTATCCTTGTTGGCATTCCGGTCTCTCGTGTTCCTACACAATTTTGGCACTCTTATCCATTAGAGTTTGACATAAAAGCCTTTTTTTCTCACATATGAGCAACAAGGCTCAAAAGTTGTTAATTAATTGCACTTAGGAACCTAAAGTTTATTTTCCTTAACTTTAGGTCCTTAGAGCTAACTTTTTCCCAAATTGAGTCCCAAAACTTCCAAAAATTCACTTTGGGTCCTCAATTTACTAAAAAATGTTCAAGGGGCTCAAGTTTTCCAAATTCCCAATTTGGTCCCCAACTTTTCAAAAATTGCCATTTTGCCCGTACTTTCCAAAAATGGTAATTTGACCCCAATTATTTTCAAAAATTGACCAATTGGTCCTCCAACATCCTTTTCATGTCCAATTGGCCCTCAATTTTGGGAAATTGAAATTTGATCCCTCAATTTTACGAAATCCCCAAAATTTTCCCTCAATTTCCCCCTTTCAAAATGGTCGAATTTGATTTTATCAAATTGACCATTCAATTGGGGTTCATTGCTTCAATTGGAGGTATAATTCAGTCCCTACACATTCATATGATTCAATTGAGCTTTGAATCTAAGAAATTGAGGCCAAAATTAGCTCAAACAGAGCTTCGCCGGAAAACTATGCATAGAGACAGAAAGCTTGCCGTCGGATGTGCGGCGGTCCGAGCTTTCTATCTGGGTAGGTAGCTCTTGTCTTGAGGTTACTCCTAGGATCAAGAATCGATACAATTCATATCAAATTGAGGGAGAATTCTATTAGTGAAGTTTTCATAGTTTCTCTCTCTAACACCGATCGAAAATGACAGAGGGAGCCAAATTGGCTTATCTTTCAACTCCATTACGGTCGCGTGACGGCTGTGGGAGTGTCAGGAGGGCTTGGTTTGGCCTAAGAATGGCTGAATTCGACCAATTTCAGCTCGGGCGAAATGGAGTAGCTTCGGTTCATCAGAGCTACATCACTGTTTGATTCTGGTGGCACTTCTCTAACAGTCCTCGAATCAAATGAAGATTTTTGTCAAGTAGCTTACTTCTCTCGAAATCTAAAGAACTCAACCTCACTTTCTAAGGCTAAAAAAAATGCCAATGTTGGAGCTCTGGTTCGAGCTTCATCAAAAAATTGAATAGTTGAGAGAGAATGGAGATTTCAGGTGTGAGGAGAATGAATGGAGAGGGGCTCTTTATATAGGGAGCTCAGGGACTCTCTGTCCAACCGTTTGGCATCTTGCTCAAGCTCATTGATGACTAGAAACACCAAGGCGTTTCATCTTCGTTGGCGCTATCCATTCATCCATTGAATAAATAGTGTCGTCATTTGAAGGAAGAAAATGATACTATTCGAAACGGACCATACTGGTCCGACGTGGTTCAAAGCTTAAATCGGCCGGTTCAGGGCCGATTCGACCATGTTTTTTAAAATTAAAAATTTATCTAAATTCATTCTCTATCTAATGGTTACTCCAATTCCCAAATTTGAATATTTTAAACCACCTAGAAAAATGAATTTAGCAACCGGTTCAATCCAATTTAGGTCCGATTCACCTAAACCGATCTGGTTTTCTCTTCCAATTTATCTCAAAGTCCCTTTCTATGGTTTTTATGACTCTTTAGGTCACTTAGGATTTGTAAATTTCCTAATTTGCCATTTCTCTATCAATTGGGGTTCGTGAACTGGTTCTTACCCCAATTTTATTATCTTGAAGGGGTGGGGTTTACAACTCCCCCCTCTTGTTAGCAGTTTTGTCCCCAAAACTTAATTAGCATATTTCACTCCGGGATTAACTTCCCATAACATCAACTTGGGTTTGCTTGGCATGCTAACACTTTGGTCATTCTTTCACTTAGCCCACTTTAAATCACGCGCTTAAGGAATTTCTTTTCCCTTTACAATGTTTACTCCATCCATGGAGTTTATCAAAACTAGTATGTCTTGCCCGTGAGTCCAAAGGTTTATTCTTTGGTTCACATCTTCCTTTGCTTAGGGCAAGATTCTTCCTCTTAAAGGTTCTTGCTCAGTATTTCAGGATTAGGAGTTCCAAGATGCACAATCATTTATGTGTCTAGTTATTTCTCTTTATTGTTGAAACCCTTAGCTCGATGTCCTTTTGATCACGATATACTTATTTTCACCGTTTTCGGTATTATCACCTTTTTGTCCAATTTTTTACCCTTCTCTCATTCGTTGTTTATGATAACTTTGGTCCAAATTTAATGTTTGATCTTGTCATTATTAACTAACTGACTCTTCCTTACTTAAGTCATATTTTCTTTGGGACTGTTGGGCTTACATGTCCTTTACAGCATGATATACTTTAGAACCTGTCTTTGACCATTTAAAATTTTTGAACACTTCCATAATGGTTGTTCTCAACCTTCTAACCTTTCAATGATAGTATAACTTCATCCTTATTTACGTCTAGTAGTATTTCTCAACTACCTTTAATGTTATCCAATTATCCATCTTTCCTTTGACATCATATCTCACATAAACATATCAGTTTTCCTTACCTACTCATCTTTTCCCAACTTCTTTATTGGGTCTTTCCAGTTCCAATCATTGGGTTTCCTAATGACTTATCGATATGCTGGAATTCTTTCCTTCTTGTGTCCTCTCTCATTTCCAGTGGCGTCCTTTCCTTAAGGACTTTCCCATTTCTTAATCCACTCTTACTCGCTCGTGATCATTTCATGATTCTTTATTCTGAGTTAATCCCTTTCGGTCTATGTGTCGATTCATTTGTTTGGTGAAGTTCCCTTCTTACGATTTTGTTCTCTACTATCACAGTAGATACTTTTACCTTAGGAGCTGCATGCTCAACCTTCTTATCATTCCTTGAAGGGTTCCTTCTTCCTTTCTTCACAACCCTTCCTATATTAGGGCATTTGCCCACTTTGAATCCTTCTTTATCTAAAATTTTCATTTCATCCCTTATTCCTTACTTGAGACATTTTTTATTATCGGTATTATTCTGTGTACTCCACACTATGCCCACCCATCCTCTCTTTAGGCTCCATCAATTGAGCATAAACCACCACCAGCCTTGATTTTAGTGATCATTTAATTTAATCACTTCTTAACTAAAGGGTTTACTTTTCCAAAGGTTCTTAGATGTGCTTTCCTCTGTTTCTTTTTTATGGGCAGTTCACCCCTATCTTACTCGTACGATATCTTTTAATGTTGTCTTCTTACTTACCCATTACTTGGTTTTAACTTACTCCTTGGACCCTCATGAGTACTTTTACTTTGTACTTGATCTTTCCATCTCAACCAGCATATCTTTGATGAGCTTATCTTTTTTCCACTTCTATTGGTCTCGTTACCTCTTAATTGGGAGATGTATGTCTTTCCAAGGTTTCCTTCCTTGGTAGTTTTATACTCTTTTCTCCTAGAATTCTCTTCTACTTTTGCCATTGATGACATCTAACCCTAAATGACATTCTTTCATGTCATCCTCTCCTACTTACCTTTACTCTTGAAACCTTACGTGTATTTCTTTTATACCTCATCTTCATTCTCACTTTTTCCTAGTACACATCTATTTCTTTTAGGTGGAGTTCACATCCTCTTTATTTCAAGATCTCTTGATATTCTTGTAGAAGGCTTGCTTAACCTTCTCATGGCATTTGGTCGTTACTCCTGTCTTAGCCATTGATGTATTTAAGGCTTTCCTTCCTCCTTATTTCTCAAAGGTTTTGGCATTTCCACCTCTCCCTTTTTTACTGGAGTTTTGACCTTCACAAGGGTCAATTCGTTAACTGCCTCGCTCGTATTATCCTCCTAATTTAATTATTTTGAGATAGTTGTCTCTCGAGTCTTCTTGTCCTTAATATCCATCACATTGCCCTATTTAGGGTGTAGTCCTTACTACTTCCCGATCCTTCTTAGGGTGTCATTTATTCTCCTTGACTATCTTATTATTATTAGTTACTTCCTTTAGCTAGGTTCGTCTAAAATCCCCATTTGGCTTCTCTACTCTTCCGGAGTTGGTCACACCGGGCCATCCAAGTGCGTCCTTAACCACATATGCCCTTTAATGAGGTTCCTTATTTTGGTTTAAGCCTCTTATGGTTCATTTGTCGATTACTTAGCTTGAGAATTTTTCTTTCTAGAGTCCCAACTCCTATCTTTATCCTTCTTCGAGGAGCTCCTGATTGTTAGTGAGTTCCTAATAATTATGTCTTACCTATCACTAACTCTTTCAAGGGTACTTGTATATTCCTTCGGTTCTCTTCCTATCATACTTCTTTTCCTCTTCCCTCTCTCCTTGTCTTATCCTAAAGTGGCTTAGCACCTTCGGCGCTCCCACTTCTTCCTTACTTTCCTCTTAGTCAGCTTTCATTTCACTGGTTTCCCTTGGGGCAGCCTAATTCTTCTTAGTTAACTCTAGGCAGACTACTCTAGAATTTCTTTCCCAGTCTTGTTGCCTTGTTACTCCATACTCCTAGTTTTTGTAAGGGAAACTTATTTGGCTATCTTTAAGGTTTAGGTTAACTAGAGGTGACTCGTAGTTTTCTTCCTTAGGTGATCTTTTCTCTATCTATTATCCCGATCATTATTGGTATACTTTCATTTATGCTAGTTGTACTTGTCATTATCAAGGAGATTTAATTTTAATCAAGGAAAACTGAACTTTCATTCATTTCAAGAGATAGTTTCTTATCATACTCAACTTATTGCAGGAATTTTCTACTTCCTAGTCCCTTTGAGTCATAGACTAGGAGTTAGCCTATGAACGATTGCAGGATTCTCAGTCTGAAGGCTCTAAGGAACTGGTTGAAGTCCATTTATATTCCCTTTGGATTTCCCTTATGGTACAAACTTTATGAATGGCCTCAAGTCCGTACCTTCTCAACACCTCTGCCTCACACTCGTATGTCCACTTCATCCATTGAGAAGGAATGAAGTTGGATTGAGCAGGTGGGGTACTTGGTGAACTTTCATGAAGGTGGTGTGGGTATCACAATAGTTGTACAAGGCCTCCTTCTTAGTGGGAGTCCTCACTGGTTGTTGTGGGGCTGGAGGAGGTGTTGGGCTCCTTGGAAGAGGGTTAGGTTCTTTCTGCCTTGGAGGAGGACAGGTGATACCTTCTGGTTCTAATAAAGCTCCAAAGAGTTTCCTATAATCCTCGACCATGTCATTGAGCACTCTCTTCTCACCTTCCAAGAATCATTGAACAGTCGCCTCTTTGGGGGTAGGTGTCTTTTTCATAATCAGGTGTGGGGGTTGGGATCCTACGGCATATTTCTTAGGGACTCTCCTTCCTGCATGATAATTAAGTTTTCATTAGAGACATGGCATAGTATCGATAATGTTTCAAGGGAACTATCCTTTTATACCACTTAAATTGTCACGCTCCGACCCGGTTTGGTCCGATCCCCGTGATCAATCCACCGCTCTCTTGGTGTAAGAGGGGATTCCCCTTTCTTTAATCAAGAGGAGCCAGACGTAATTTAACCTTGTTCCCTGGAATAACATAAATCAATAAAAATGTAAGCTTAAAATAACTTTTAAGCATACATGACAAAGGGTAGATGCGGGTGTTTTACTTAATCATTTTCTCTACTCCTGAAAAGGGATATAATAGAGGGTTGAGTTTCTACAACTCAGTAAATGGGTATTGGGAGTGATTTTTAATAAATAAAACAACTTTAATTTGAGTGTGCCAAACTCATTATTTCTTTTAAGAATATTCTTTCCTCAAATTCCAATTTTTCAAAAATCTTTTTTCTCATTTTCCACATTATGTGTGTTTAATAGCCAACACATGCCTTTCATCAAGAAGGGGTCACACATTCGCAGGGCAGACCGTCCACTGCACTCACTTGTGGCCCGAAGCAACTTTACTGGCCACCAAGATAGAAGCTCGTCCACTTCTACCCTAGGTCTGAGAGGATGTTCGCGACATCCGACCCTCAAACCCAAAATCAACTTCATGTCCATATGAAAATAGAGATCTCATCCCGACTCCACCTCGATCTCATGTGCATGAAGCTACTTCAAGCTTCTCTAACTGTTGGCATGACAAACTCCCCTTTTCTCCATCAGGCCATTGAGTAGCCCTTAGAACGCATCACTACCCCTCTTGGGTGTCTTGATGGTCGTGAATCTCAAGTGCATGCACGAACAATAGTTTTTCCACAAAGCCATTCACCTTTGGTGCCACTAGTCTAATGGCCCCGACCCTCATCTCGACCTGCAGCTGTTTGCCTAGACCGATCTGTCCACCTGGCCTTGAGCCACTGCCGCTAGTCCATCGAGTATATTGATCCTATCTTGGTACCATGGTGAAATCACATAATCAATTCATTAGGATTTTTCATGGCTTTCATAACTTAGGTTTGTTTATGAGCTCCTACTCATTACAACTGGCCTTAGGCCTACTATACGTGATTTTCCAAAATCTAGCATTTAGCTCCACAAGTTCCAAAACTAAGGCCTCTAGCAGATCTAAGCTGTTCTAGCTCCCATCAATAAGGTCTCCCAAAAAGTTTAAGCATTGGTACATAAGTCAGGGGAGAGCACTTCTAATAAAAAGGTTTTTCACTACATCACACCAACCGGGTGTGATGATACCTCCACTTACAACCGAGTGTGATGATACATCCGCTTACAACCAGTAAGCGGGTTTCTCCTTCCTTATAGGAAGTCCATCATACCAACCGGGTATGATCTCTACTTATAACCGGTAAGTAGGTTTTAGCTCAGTTCGCACATCACTCCGATCAGGTGTGATGTCAAAATCCCACATATAAGTGGTTTTTCATTTCTAAAGTGCTCACCATCCCATCTGGGTAAGATGTGAATAAACTCACTCACTCGATAATCGTGGCATATTCTTCTTCAGTCGGCTTTTGCCTCCATGCTAGCTTATCCTTGCTGGCATTCTGGTCTCTCGTGTTCTTAAACGATTTGGGCACTCCTATCAATTATAGTTTGGCATAAAAGCCTTTGTTTCTCACATATGAGCGACTAGGCTCAAAAGTTATTAGTTAATTGCACTTAGGTCCCTAAAGTTTATTTTCCTTAACTTTAGGTCCCTAGTACTAACTTTTTCCCAAATTGAGTCCCAAAATATCCAAAAATTCACTTTGGATCCTCAATTTACTCAAAATTATTCAAGGGTCTCAAGTTTTCCAAATTCCCAATTTGGTCCCCAACTTTTCAAAAATTACCATTTTGCCCATACTTTCCAAAAAATGGTAATTTTAACCCAATTATTTTCAAAAATTGACCAATTAGTCCTCTAACATTCTTTTCATGGCCCTCAATTTTACAAAATCCCCAAATTTCCCAAAATTTTCCCCCCAATTTCTCCCTTTTAAATTGGCCGAATTTGATTTCATCAAATTAATCATTCAATCAGGGTTCATTGCTTCAATTGGAGGTATAATTCAGTTCATACACATCCATACGATTCAATTGAGCTTTGATTTGCATGAATTGAGGCAGAAACAAGCTCAAACGGAGCTTCGCCGGAAAACTGTGTGTAGAGAGAGAAAGTTTCGAAAGCTTACCGTCGAAGGTGCAGCGGTCCATCCATCATCTCCAATAATCAAATGAGCAAACCTTGATTTTGGAATCATCTTAAAACCCCCTGCTTAATTCTTCATTCCATAGCAGAAATCAAAGGGGTTTCCTACATTTTTTTTTCAGTAATAGTGAGAATACATCGTTGATTTATTTGTTCACTAGATTAGATCCCACCTATAGAAAAACTTCACATGTTTTCCCTTTAATTATAATCATAACTTAAAAACCAAAATCATATGGAGCTGCATTAACAATGCATATATTAAAGCCAAAAATATTATAGAGAAGAGAATACCTGAAGAATATTAAAGTTAAATGAACAGAAAGGAAGTAAGGGTGAAAAACATCGACCTAATTTTGGATGCCCCTTGCCCATTTCCATTATCTCCTCCCGCTAGCTTTCCCCTTTTCAATCACATATTTTCGATTAAAAAGCTAAACATTATATTTTTCTCTTTTTCCACTTAGAGCTTCCGACGTCTTGTCAATCACCAGACACCGGTTCCGATCACTGTCTACCCCCTCTTCTCCGACCCCACAAAACCCCGCTTCAACCATTACCCTTCATCTCCTTCTCCTTCTCCTTCTCCATTAACATACTCAACTTGAAGAAGCCCTGCTCCTGTAGTTTTTCATCAAACCAGCCCTCCTCCATTTCTAGCTTTCCATGTCATGTATTCCTCCATGAAAACCCCACCCCAAAACTACTCTACCCTTAAATAACCTTCCCTGTGTGACACCAGCTAGGGTTTTTCTTTTCTTCTTCTAGTAATCAGTTCTCGATTTAGGGTTTTCAGTCGCCTTGGTTTGCATATGGAGGAGTATAATCTGATGAACGGGGGAGGTGGACACAGAGGAAGTTTCCTCTATCCCTCCAATCCGACATCCGTGTCCTTCCACCTTCCGCCTACGGCTGATCATCAGAGCCAGTGCTTCCAATCTCCAACTCATGTCAAAACAGAAGCTAATAATAACAATAGTCATCATCATCATCTCAGCCATCACCAGATGTCCCGGTACACCCTTCAAGGGACCAACGATCAGAGATCGGCGAGCAATGAAGTCGAGGCTATCAAAGCTAAGATTATGGCTCATCCTCAGTACTCCAACCTCTTGGAAGCTTTCATGGACTGCCAAAAGGTCACGGCCGATGCTTCTCTCTCCTAATCAATTTCCACATCTCCACCGATTTTTTCTTTCATTTTATTTCCTTTTCCGGTCAGACCGAAAATTATTCTCGGTCTGTCGGTCGAAACTACTCCACGAGGTTCTTCTTCAAGTGGGTTCCATTTTTATTCACCTCCTCCATCGGATGCAATCAGCCTATCGTTTGAGAAGCATATGTATAATCGAAATATTTCTGTACATGTGATGGATTATGCAGATCGGAGCGCCGCCGGAGGTGGTGGAAAAGCTGGCGGCGGCGCGGCAGGAGTTCGAGGCGAGGCAGCGGTCTTCGTCGGCTGCATCGGATGCTGCAAAGGACGCAGAACTCGATCAATTCATGGTCTCTCCCTCATCTCTCTCTCTGTCTCTCTCTATAATTGCATCTAGAATCAGGCTTTCGACATGTGCTTAATTAATTTTTTTTGGTGCAAAAACCAGATCAAGTAAAGTATGATCACAGTATATAAATAACATTATCCATCATTCTTAGATGAATAAGAACGATGGTGAAATGTGTATTGATGATGTAGGAAGCGTACTACGACATGCTGGTTAAATACCGGGAGGAGCTGACACGGCCATTGCAGGAAGCCATGGATTTCATGCGACGAATCGAAATTCAGCTCAACATGCTCAGCAATGCCCCCGTTCGGATCTTCAACACCGGTACATATTTGCTATATCTGAGTACCCATTACATATATATGTATACTGGATATATATACACATTTTCTATCCTGCTAGTCCCCTTCGTGCTTTTACCCGGTCACTTTTAAAATACAGTTAAAAACATACGTCATGTAATAGCCTCATCTCTTTACCACTTTTCACTCGACATATATGCTCAAGTTTTTCTGTTCTTTTTTCTGTGTGTAGTCTGTGTTCTATTTCTCATAGGCATTTGGCCTTGAGACTAGCCTTCCTGGTGACTTTGCCCCGACAACAGAACGAGATATCTTCGTACAATCTATACTTCATTTCAATCTATCTCCATAGTCCTTCAAACCTCTGCTGCTTACACGAGTGTTCTTGAATCACATGGGTTCAGAGATGAGTTTGAGGGGTTCGCACCGTCGAGTCATCGGTAGAGCTTAGGAAGTGATTGGACTGTCTGCAAAGATATCATTATATCATTATATAGCTAGGATACCTTTTCAAAAAAACACGTTACATTTTCTTTTTAAGTTAAACAAGCATTAAGATGTGCATGTGAATTTTTTCCGGTTCATTTTACAGTTGAGGGTTAAACATATTTTGTATTTTTCTTGGCAAAATTATGAAATGATTATTTCAGAAAATCGGTGTAATTTCATTGATACCCTAACAAGGGTGTGACATACTCCTTAAACGAATTTCACTCACTTAATTACATATTTTTCCATTTCTTTTTGTGATTATTTATATTTGGATCATAGGAAACCTTAGGAGGGGGAGAGAAAGAGCAAGGAAAATCACCATTTTGGACCGTTAAAGTTGTATAAGATTGGGATCAAATCACAAATCACACCCTAAATTTTATAAGAAATATTAAATAATATCTTATTTTTTCTTTTTTAATTAAATAACATCTTAATATTTACATAATAACTATAATAATATTGTAATATTTATATAATAATTTAAATAATATCACTTTCTTAAACTTAACTATATATAGTATATATCTATATTGGTTAAGCAATAATATGTGAAAATATTGACTTGTATTTAAGTCATTTCAAAAGTATTTATGCCTGATTTAAGCACAATAATATTAGCATTTTCCCTTTTATCCTGCTTTTTACCCAACCAACTAAAACATGTTAATTGTTTTATTATTTTTTCACTATATAATTATTTAGTGTACTGTATTTGCTTTTTTTACACTGGCCTAATGATGTTCTATATAATTAAGTAAAAATAAAGACAAAACAACATTTCTCAATGCCGTTTCTCGCCAATTCCCAAGAAATTCAGCCCTTTGTTCGGTTTTAGTGACGCAGAAGAAATTTTATTAAAAAACACATTGGATGCTGTTCAAGTCAATGTTACACGACCAGGTGGAACCCTGTACGCCCTGTCGGATTCTCTAAGAGTGTAGTTCTTTCGGATTATGTGTTTGCCCAAGGTAATAAATTTTTGCTCGTATACTCTAGAATGACTATAGTTTCCCGCATTTATATGCTGTTTAACTCGATTGAGCAAAATAAATAAATAAATAAATAAATAAAACACGATTTGGCCAAATATAATGCATATAACTCTATTGGAACACCAGTCATGCAGTTTCTTTTGCTTCATTCAATTTCAATCTAATTAGATAGCATACCAGTGATTTTGGTAAAAAAAAATATGCATATTACTGATCAAATGCCTACTTGGGTTATTTTTTGCACTCGACCTACTTGGGTTCATTAGATGTATTGTTAGTATATCATTTATTTTTTTATTTAAACCAATAAGAAAAATATTATAAACTATAAGAGATTAAATTGGTATTTATTTAAGAGTTTAAATGGACAAATAATTATATATAATTTTATTATAAAATTATATTATTTCTTAATTTTTTTCTTACTATAAGAACATTATTTCAATAGTACCATGTACATTTTAAAACATATAACTCTTTTATATAGGGTATTGGAAGGAAAATTTTTAGACGAAAAAGGTTAAATTTTCTTTTAACCCTTTTATATAACGTATTTCATATTTTATTTTTTTATTAATCATGGAAGACAAAATCTTTTACAATCAAGTATTTCAATTCATTGAGCAAAAAAAAAAGTATTTCAATTCAAACCCAACAATGACTTCAACATTAAACACAAGTGTATACTGGTATGAAACTACATATCTAAAATACGCAAGATTATTCATTAGCCTTTAATTATTTTGAGACTGGTCCTAAAGATCAACAAGTCTTGCCTTGTCATGAATGTTCTGGGGTGGATGGAATGACATCAGGGTGTCTTGTCATTCTGGTTAATATGATCTTAAATAAGATAAATTCAATGTTCATAGTTAAAATGCAATAATCTATGGAAATACTATATAATGAATGCATTGCCAAAATTCAAGAGACTTCATTACACCCTTGATTGCATTTCCTTCTATTGCAATAGAAAAAAAATTATCCCCTTAATGATTCCATGTTTTATGTGCCAAAACTATATACTGAGAATGTGTTATATCTTTATTTTACCAATGTCCTATGAGTCCGAGAAAAAATGGATATTGAGGGACCATTGGAGATGAAGATGCTGATAGGTGATACTCTAAATCTGCAGATGAGAAAGGAGAGGGCGCTGGCTCTTCGGAAGATGATCAAGACAACAGCGGAGGAGAATCAGAGTTGCCTGAAATTGATCCACGGGCTGAGGACCGGGAACTCAAGAATCACTTACTAAAGAAGTACAGTGGGTATTTGGGTAGCCTCAAACAAGAGTTATCCAAGAAGAAGAAGAAAGGCAAGCTTCCAAAAGAAGCCAGGCAGAAGCTTCTTAGTTGGTGGGAAATGCATTACAAGTGGCCATATCCTTCGGTACTTTCTCCTATTAAAAACTGTTCAGTTTTGGCGAAACTGCAACAATCATTTTCCAGTTTTTCAGTTCTAACTTATTGGGCTACATTATAATAATCACGTAGGTCTGCTATGTCTATGAAATATCTGTTTACGTGTTAAGATCTTACTTGGGCTAGCATTATTCTCATAAAGTCTCCGACTCTAATCCAAGAAGCACCATGGCAAATGCAGGAGACGGAAAAGGTGGCACTGGCGGAATCAACAGGCTTGGACCAGAAGCAGATAAACAACTGGTTCATTAACCAACGCAAAAGGCACTGGAAACCCTCAGAGGACATGCAGTTCATGGTGATGGACGGCCTACATCCGCAAAATCAGGCAGCTTTATACATGGACAGTCACTACATGACTGATGCTCCTTATCGTTTAGGTCCATGAGGGCGTCCATTCATGAACGGTCCGGTCCATTCAGAGCTTCAGGCCTTAATCTAGGACTGAGGAGATTCTGGTTATATATTACACAGAACATGACAGTCATCTCACGATTAGAACATTGTGTAATGTATCTTGTGAAGGTCTGTTCTTATATGTCTTTGTACACCTATATCAGCACTGTTGTACGCATTTGATTTGCAGTTGCTTTGGCTTGTTTTCCTATAGTACAAAAACCCTTTCCGAAACCAATCTTTGGTATGTATGGGATGTGTAAGGAATAGCTTCAAGCTTATCTTTTCTGGTGAAGTTAGATGAAATATGTATGCTGCATTATTATATATTTAGCTTACCTTCAATCATATTTACACCGTGTTAATGGGAGAGTAGGCTGAAAATCAAGGCTTCACGAACCACACGAGGAGGTAAGAAACAAAGTTAAAAGGTACACCCTCTTAACCCAAGCTTGAAAATAATTCCATCCTTCGACCTCCTTCACCATTTGTGTATTTGTCTCTTGATAGTACTCATCATTGCATATGGAGTTCCTTACCTAATTCGGTCATCTTTCTGGCTAGCATGAGGAATATATATTATTATAAGGACACGAGAACTCGCGAGTGTATTGTCACACATGAAATCTATGTAACTTAAGGCATGAATGGAAAAGCGCAATAGATTTCACAGGCTGATGATCACGTATGTGAACCTCACAAATATCCACCTACTGGAAAGGGGATGTTTGATGCTAATGAAGTATTCTACACTGGAAGTGTTGGGTTTCTTGTTCATTGATAAAAATTCATCTTAATGGCAACCACAAGTTTATCAAGCTCAGGTTCGATTTCAGATCGTCAATGGAAAGTAAAGCTTTACCAATTGCACTTACATTTAGTTATAAAATATAGGAAGAGCAATCAATGCTGCCACAAACCTCATCCTCAACTTTCAAGATCCAAATAATAAGCTTTCCTTTTCAAGTCTGTTTACTTCACTTGGCTCATGCATCATTTTTCTCATATTATATATTTATTTTAATTAATTCATCTTGAATCAAATCCCTAACTAAGAAATAAATATATATTCAAAATAAATTTTATGTTTTAGATAATTCAAATAAAAAAACATTCTATCAATAAAAATATATCATCAAATCAATCAAAATTTAAAATGAATAAACCTACATTTTTTAATATTAAAAATAGAATACTATATATAACAAATTACATTATAAATATATATAAGATATATTTGCACTATTTTTAAATATGTCACTAACCTATTAATATTTTATACTACCCTTAAAATGATCCATATATAATCATTATTCCTATCTTTTAATAAATATTATAATATTTTTTAGAATCTAAATATTTAATTAAAAAATATGCTAGTTATCCATCTACTTTTTGAGGGAAAAATGTTCCAAGTGTATTGTATTATATTCCCAATAAATAAAATTTTAAGTTCCTATAAACTTCTGTCGCCCAAATCATAATGTGTTAAATCAATATCTCGTGTCTTAAAACAAATAAGGAACGAGAAGGACAAATTTCAGATAATAAGGGTTGAAAGGAACTAAGACCCAAAATTTGTGGCTGAGGGCAAATAATGCCATTGAATCCCCTAGTAAAAGAGTTACTCTAACCTCCCCGAAAGAGGCAAGCCTATAAACAGGGAAGGTAGGACCATGTATAGGGCTAAACCTAAAGAACGGGCAGACGAGGAGACAACAACAAAAGAGACTATAACCCAATTGGAATGGGTAAGGCAACCATGACCAAGAAACAAAGTAAGCAATTTTTAAAGGAAGAATAATCTTAGAAAAATATGCCCACTAACTAAGAAATGATGAACATCAAGACTGGTTTCTATCCACACCTACTTAAGGCAACATAGGATGAGACGATGATGCGTAATATGGAGTGCACAAGACGAGGATCGAGAACCAGAAATTCCTTGGGTGGAAACATGAAGTTCGGATAGCAAAGCATAACCAACTTTGGAAGAGCAGAGGAATCGAGTAGGGACACAAATGAACCTAGCGAAAGTAGGCCTCTAGTAACCATGGGATGATCAAGGAAGGGTAAACAATGCCCTAAGAAGGACCGGGAAGTAGCGACGATTACACCCTAAAAAGGGGGATGGATGGGCGTCAAGGACAAGTAAGCTTTAGAGACAACTGTCTCAAGACAATTAGACAAGGAGAGTAGTAGGAATGAGGTGGTTAAATGAATTGCCCCTTGTAAGAATCATGGATTTAAGCCTCGATCGGAGGAGAGAGAAGTGAAAAGGTCAAATGTCAGAAAAAGAAGGATGAAGGAAATCCTTAGAGCAATCAATGGTCAAAAGAGATTGGCGACCACCCTCGAGCTACGAGAAGGATTAAGCAAACCTCTAGTAAGGTGATCAAGAGACATCGACACAAAGAGGATTTGGACTTTCTCCAAATCAAGTAAACTTGTAATAATTACAAGTAGGAATAAGGAAAGGGTACAAAGGAAGGGTAAATAGAAAAGGATGGCATCAAAGGATGTCACGAAATTGATTAAAGGTCTGATACCCTCAAAGACGTATGCAAAGGGAAGTGTACCCAAAGCCTGAGGAGCAAAGCAAAGCCTAAGGAACGGGTAGTGGGAAGATAACCTTAGATGATTTCGTAACAAGTGGGGATGGGTGGAATACCAATAATAAGTAAATATAGGGAAGGATATCCGAGAAACATTGGAGAGTGCTCCCTTCAACTAAGAGGTGATTAAGGGAGACCTTCAAGAAAGGATGAGAAGGATGAATGCGCAACACAAAGGATGGAAAATCTCAACTTCAAGGTACAAGAGTAGGAGACAAAACCAATGAGGAGAACTCATTCAAGGGAATCAAGGAATGAACAAGTAAGCCATAAGGGATCAACTCAGATTAAAAAATCGTGAAATGGTCATGAGTAAGTAAGGATGGACCTGAGAAATGAAGTCCTTAAGTAAGGACGCCATTAGACATGAGGGAGGGTTGAAAGGAAGAAATCCACTAGTATGTCGGTAAGTCGAGGAGTGGATGGGAAACCCAATAGTTGGAAACGGAGAAGCCAAATAAGAAAATGGTATAAGAATAAAATAAATGACCAATATTGTCATGCCTCGACCCGATTTGGTTGGATCCCCATAAACAACCCGCCACTCCCTTTGGTTCATGAAGGGTTTCACCCTTTTCTAAACCGCGAGGAGTAAGGTGTCATTTTTCCTGTATTTCTTGGAATAACATTATACAAAACTGAAAATCTTTTAAACAGACATACCTGTCTTTACTGTTTCCATACAGGGAGGTTTTTAAGTTTGGTTTTCCCTTGGTTACTTGAAATGGGGTAAAGGGAGGGGGTGAGTTCGACAACTCCGTGAATGGTATTGGGAGTGAGTTTTCATAAGCAAAACATCTTTAATTGGAGTGTGCCAAATTCCTTATTTTCTTTAAGAATATTATTTCTTAAATTTTCGGTTTTCAAAACCTTTAGCCTGCTAAGGGCAACCTTTTCTTTTAAAACGATTTTTCCTCAATTTTTTAATCTCTTTCCAAAACCTTTTTCCAAGGTTTACCAATTATTTTTCCAAGGATTTCTCAAATCCTTTCCAAGGTTTTTGAAACCTTTTCCCCATTTCCATATTAGGTGTGCTTCACAAACAATACACGCCCTTCATTAGGAAGGGTACACACATTCATGAGATGCAGTTACGCCGACTGCACCCACTTATGGATTGGAGCGTTTTTACCATCCACCCTGATAGAAGTCCTTAACTTCTACACGGAGTCTAAGTGAACATCTCAGATGTTCAACCCTCAGATCCAAAAATACTTCGTGTCTATATGAGGACGGAGACCTCATCCCGACCCCACCCCGATCTCATGCGTAAGAAGCTACATCGAGCTTTCTGACTGTCGGCACAACAAATTGCCCTTATCTCCACCATGTCGTCTAGTAGCCCTTAGGACGCATCACTACCCCTTTTGGGTGTCTTAATGGTCCTGAACCTCAAGTGCATGCACACACAATAGTTTTTTTTTTCCACAAAGCCATTTATCTTTGGTGCCACTAGTCCAATGACCCCAACCCTAAACTTGACCTGCAGCTGTTTGTCTAGGCCGGTCCGTCGACTTGGCCCTAACACATTACTGCCAATCCATCGAGTATGTTAGTCCTATCTTGGTATCATGGTGAAATCACATAATCCATTCATTAAGAATTTTCATGGCTTTAACATATCATGTTTGTTTACGAGCTCCTGCTCATGCCAACTGGCCTTGGGCCCACTATATGTGATTTTCCAAAATTGGGCATTTTAGCCCCACAAGTTCAAAATTGAGGCCTTTGGCCTATCTGAGCTGTTCTAGTTCTCGTCAAGAAGGTCTCCAAAAAATTTTAAGCATTAGCACATAGTTAAGGGAGAACACTTCTAACAAAATCATATTTCAATTCATCACACCAATTGAGTGTAATGATATCTCTACTTACAACCGGCATGCGGGTTTTCTTCTTCCTTCATGGAAGTCCATCATACCAACTAGGTATGGTTTTCTCTACTTACAACCCTTAAGTAGTTTTCCTCTTAGTTCTCACATCACTCCGACTGGGTGTGATGTTAAAATCTCACATATAAGTGTTTTTTCATTTTCGAGGTACTCATCATCCCAACCGAGTATGATGTGAATAAACCCACTCACAGTGGTTTCCAATTTAGAAAAGGTGCTCATCATCCCAATCGGGTATGAAGTTTAAATTTGCCCACTCACATTTTATCCAGAGATATGTTCAACCTATAGGGATTCCCAGGTACCCGTCCCTGATTGGTCTTATTGGTATTTCTCTACTTCGATACTTTCCCATTTTCCTTAAATTTGGTTGTTGCATGGTGGATGTCGAGATTGAGAATTTCATAGGAAGGGAGTATTAATCTGGTAGATCTAATGTGATAATGGCAAATATGATGTTTGAGGTGTGAAAAAGGACTATTGGACTAGGTAGCTCTCTTCTACTCAAATTGCTCTCTTAGCTCAGTTGGTGTCGCTTTGATAAATTGTTCTGATCTTCTTATATAACTGCTAAAATTATTTATTAAATGGGAAGATTTATTACTACATTATGGGTATTTATGGGTATTAATTCAAATAATTGAAGTATGTATTAATTTATGGGTATTAATTCCAATAATTGAATGTATGTATTAATTTATGGGTATTTATGGTAGGAAGGTAGTACTAATACTACAAAGTGCTAATAGTTTCGTACTAAACCAAATTCACATAATTATCTCATTATTTTTACCTAAAGAAATTTACTAGGTATTTATCCTATCCATTCCATCGAGTTATTTATTTCGGTCAAAACAACACTTTTCATTTTATTTTAAATCAAATTTATCCCAATTATATCAATTGAATTTTAAACTTATAATACAATTCTAGAAAAATTTCCTACCGAATTTCGAGTTACTAAAAACACGGTGTGACAACTACTTCCCACATTTTTAGGAATTTTTTCCCTAAAACTCATGCAACATTAGTCTCTACTTCTTACCATTTTCTTTGTTCACTTATATGTTTTCATTTTCAATAACTTTCCACATAGACATTTGTTTACTTTACCATAATAACTTCTCAAGATAATGTTATTTTTTCTTAAAACTATTTATTTTATCAATGGACAATTTTACTCAGGTTCTATTATCTAATTCATCCAAAGCAAATTGGGTATTCAACCATACTTCTAATTGGTTAAAATTTTTTATTGGAGCTTCCTTATAAAGTTTAATTGAACAGCAAGTTAATGGTATGGATCTTAATCGATCACTTAGTGTTTACATAAAACTTTTTCCCTTTTTAGAGAGCACTATTTATACCATTCTAAAGGAAATATCACTTTCAAAGTATTTTCAAATACCTATATCTTATTAGAGAATTGATGTTCTTTGGTCACATGGTTTTTATATTTACTTGTAGTTCATTTGCTTTAGGAGGTTCGTTTGACACCTTATAATCTAATGAAGGTTCTAAAAATCTTTTACAATTTTTCTCCACTGGTTCATGCATCCATCATTGGACTATATCCTCCCATTTCAGGGTCCTTTTTCCATAAATATTGTACCCGCTTATTGGGTCTACGATACCATGTACTTTTTGATTTACTCCATCGTTCATCATCATGCCCTTCCTCATGGCAAGACATGTTAGTATATCATTCTCAAAGATTTTCCATTATTCACATACTTTTGCATTGAGGTATTTGCTTATAATCATTTCTTTGTTCTCTATTACGACTTATTACTCTATAAGTCGTTCTTTTTTTAGACTTTCATCTCATTAGACTTCTTTTGTACATTTGAGTCTATTGCTTTAGAAAATCTTATATTGGTCATATGTGACCGCCTTTCCTTTAATGCCCTCCTGAGGAATTTCCCACTTTAGGAACTAATTTCATTGGTATTTGGGGATTTTACTCTTGTTCTAATTTGTCATTAGTTGCATCCATTAATCCAAATCAAGGTACTCTATGCGTATTGCATGAGTGTTTGGTTTATTTAACCTTTGTCTCACATTTCCTTGAATCTTTTATTTTAGACTCATGCTCCAGATCCGTTACATCTCATCATCTAGGTTAGGCACTTATAAGTATTGCACAACATCCATGCGGTTATCATTGGTAGCCAATCAAGTTTTTTATTACTTGCAATAAAATTTCTCTTCACGAGTTTCAATTAGTACAAAATTTTGGTACTTCAAATGAAAGTACTTATATTTAGGGTGTTCCATATGTAAAGGTTTAAGGTAACGAAATTACATATTCCTTTCTATTTCCTTCGGCTCCTTTGCCGAGTATCATTCAAAAGGTTTCTTGTATATCTTTTCAGCTTTCCAAACTTTTGATGAATCCTTTATAAGAATATTTTCCGATTTCTCCCTAAAATCCACATATCACATTCTTAATAACACTCATGCTACTCTTGTGGATGTTTTCCCACTATAGGTTTCTCGACATCCCTTTTCATTCGCCCTTGGGGGCATCCAACCTTAAATGACATCCTTTGATGCCACCCTCTTCTACTTACCTTTACTCTTGAAGCCTTTTGGGCATGCCTTTTGTACCCCATTCTCATTCCCACTTGTACCCTATTACATATCTATTTATTTTAGGGAGAGCTCAAATTCTCCTTGTTTCAAGATCTCTTGATCATCTTGCGAGAGGCTTACTTAACCTTCTCATGGCTTGAGTTTGGTTGTTAATCCGGTCTTGGCCATTGATCTCTTTAAGGATTTCCTTCATCCTTATTTACCAAATGTTTGGCCTTTCCACGTCTCCCTTCTTTGTTGGAGTTTAAATTTATGACCTTCCCGAGGGTCAATTTGTTAACTGCCTCATCCCTATTATTCTCCTTGTCTAATTATCTTGAGACAATTGTCTCTAGAGTCTACTTGTTCTTAATTTTCATCCTATTTCCCTTTAGGGTGTAGTCCTTATTACTTCCTGGTCCTTCTTAGGGCGTCGTTTATTCACCTTGACCATCCCATTGTTACTAGTTGCTTCCTTCCGCTAGGTTCATCTGAAGTCTCAATTTGACTCCTCTGCTTTTCCAAAGTTAGTTACACTTGGCCATCCCGATACATCCTTAACCACTTATGCCCCTTTATGAGATTCCTTATTTCGGGTTAAGCCTCTTATGATCCATCTGTCAATTCCTTATCTTGGAAATTTCCCCTTTTTTATGGTCTCACTTCCTACCTCTATCCTTCTACCTAGGGACTTCTGTCCTGTGAGTTTCATGTTCAACCTCACTAATACTCCTTGAAGGCTTTTTTCCTCTTTCCTTTCTTACACCAATCTGTCATTCGCCCTTAATCCTTCACCGTCCTCCAATTCCCTTTGTGTTCCTTATCCTTCCTTCGAGGAGTTTCTGATTATGGGTTGGTCCTTGCACTCCATGTTATGTCCTACTGCCAATCAATGGTCCCTTCAAGGGGTACTTAGTCGTATACACCCCTAGAGTTCACTTTCCTAGCACATTTCTTCCCTCTTCACTCTTTCTGTGTCCTACCCTAAAGTTGTTGGAGGACATTTTCCATGTTTGCCCTTTCTGAGATGGCATTCCTCTCTTGTTTGACCTTTTTAAAAAGAAGTTTGAATTTTTTTTTATCCTGCTATTTCTCGACCTCCTTGCGAACAACTTACTTAACCCGCTCCATGGTTTTGGTTAACGGTCCTTCCTTGATCCTTGCATTTCTCATCCAAGATATTCCTACTACTTCTCTTTTCCTTTTATCTATATTATGCTTCATTGTATTTCCTCTAGTCCTTCTTATCTTCCATGACCCCTCATCTTATAGCTAAGTTATGAGAACGCAACTTTGTTTGAGGGACAAAGTTTTGGAAAAAATAGAGTTTTTATTAATAAGGGGTACAATACGTTTTAGGCATTATCCCTATTACAAGAAGTAGTTTCAGCTTGTGTAGCTACTATACTAGGTTTTTAGTAATTGTCCTTCTTGGTTATAAGTCCCTTACGGTGTCCTTGGTATTAGGTTGGATCTCCTCTTACTTATGGATGTGACCTCAACAAGTGCTGACACCACATTCCTTGATGGCATTGAGTACTTCCCCATAATGCCTCTTGGTCCTTTGTGACTTCTACTACACCTCAGGCATTGGAGAGCTTTTAGGGTGGTCTTCCTACGGGGACAAATTGTTGGGTAATGTTGGCGACATCAGTCCTAGTTTTCTTGGTTCCTGCTTCTCAGGACATGAATTGCAACCATTCTTGATCCTAGAAGGACCCTGAGGACAATTGCTAACTCCCCAAATCAAGAATTCGGATTGCTACGCCTCCGACAATAAACTTTGGAATCTTTCTCTCTTTACATACAATTTTTCGGCGATGCTCCATTTGAGCTCGTTTCAGACCTAAATTCTACAAGTCAAATCTCAATTGGATTTTATGGAAGTGTAGCAACCAATTCATGCCATCAATTGGAGTAATTAATCCTGTTTGAATGGCCAATTTGAAGAAATCGAATTCCGTCAGTAGAAAGGGATGAAATTGGGGGAAATTAGGGATTTCAAAAAATTGAAGGACCTAAATGCAATTTCTCAAAATTGAAGGTCAATTGGCAATGATAAGGCAAAAAATAAGGGCCTAATTGTAAATACGTGGAAATAGAAGGCCTTTCAAGCTAAAATTTTCCTCATGAAAATATACGAACCCTATAGGGATATATTGGACAAGAACGTGTGCATGGGAACACGAAAAGGACTAGATGTCCGACTAGGATGAACAAGTCAAATTCATTGGTTGAGTGGGAATATTTATACATCACGCCTGGTTGGAGTGGTGAGCACCTTTTTGAAATGAAAACCACCATGAGTGGGACATTTTAAACGTCATACCCGGTTGGGGTGATGAGCACATTTTAAAGCTAAAAACCATTTACCAGTTGTGAGTGGGCTTATTTAAGCATCATGCCCGATTGGTATGATTAACTCTTTTACTGAAAGGAAAGGCCACCAAGAGTGGGATTTTCTATCATTATATCCGTTTGGTATGATGAGTGCATTTATCTTAAAAATAGTTTTTCCAAAAATGATCTCCCCTAACTATGTGTCATGCTTAAAACCTTTAGGAGACCTTTCTAATGAGAGCTGGGACAGCTCCAACAGGCTGGATGCCTCGATTTTGAACTTATAGTGCTCAAGGCCCAGTTTTGAAAAACTCGTGAATGGGCCCAAGGCTAGTGGGCACTGGCTAGAGGCCATAGACAAACATAATTATAAGATCCATGAAAAACTCTCATAACTGGCAATTTTGTGTGTGAATTGCCTCAGTACCATGTCAGGACTGACAAGGCTTGATGGGATAGTGGCAGTGCACCAAGCTAGGTCGACAAACCGGTTAGGCAAACAACTACATGCCAAGTCGAGTGTCGGGGTTGTTGGACCGCTAGCACGAAAGACAATGGCTGATATTCTAAGACTATTGTTATGCATGCATGGGAATCCAGGAACATCTAGACGCCCAAGAGGGTTAGTGATGGGTCCCAAGGTCTGCTGGACAACCTAGATGAAATAAGGGCAGGTTATCATGCCAGTTAGTCATGAAGCTCGGAGTAGCTTCTTGCGCATGAGACCGAGATGGGGTCAGGATGAGGTCTCCATCCTGATATCAGACACGAAGAATTTCGGGTTTGAGTGTTTGATGTATGATTTCCACTTAGACCCATGGTAGAAGTGGTCGAACTTCTATCATGGCTGACGGTAAAGATGCACCAATCCCCAAGTGGGTGTAGTTGGATTACTACATCTGCGAATATTTGTACCCTTTATGATAAAGGGCGTGTGAATGTTTTCTAAATGCCTCTCGAGCAAGGGAAGTGTTGAAAAGACCTAAACTCACATTACAATGAAATAAAAGGATGAAATGTTTTCTAAAAATAAGAAAAACTCTAAAATTTTGTTAAGAAAGATATATGTGATAAACTTATTTCTCAAAACTCACTCCCTAACACCCACTCATTGAGTTGTAGAAACTCACCCCCTCCCTTTAACCCTTTTTTTACTAAAGGAGAATACCCATAAAGAACTTCGAGAATAAGCCTTAAGTTAGATATGTAAAGTTTTTAAGCTTTTGAGTTTTGTATAATGCTATTCCAGGGATCATGGATAGAAATTACGCCTAACTCCTCACGGTATTGGGAAGTGGTAACACTTCTTTGACCAAAGGAGTGGTGGGTAGTTCATGGGGTTCCGACCAAACTGGGTTGGGCCGTGACATGACATGTGGCAAAGGTGCCAGGTTAGCATCCTATTTGGATGTTCGTGAAAGGTCAACCAATCCGAAGTCGACATGTGGTAAAGTCACGTCAGATGGTCACAACCAATCAGGAGAGGACACATGGCATTGGCATAGTATGTTAGGTGGGAAAACTAACAAATTTAAATCAACCAATTAGAGGACGCTACGTGTCATGGTCAACTGATGGACCAATTCGGTCAATTGCCATGTTGGACAGAACAACCAATGGAAGGTTGCCATGTGTCCATTCAACGAGTCAATAGATGACTTAGACGTTGAGTAAGATGCTGGATTAGCAAGATAAGCCAATCATAGCATGCCATGTGGTTCATGCACACACGCACATTGTCATCTCTAAGCTCTAATCAATTGGGTAGAGGAAGGGCCAAATAAACCCCTTAATTCCAACAACAATTAAATCTCTCCCACAAGGCCTTAAATGGGAGAGTTAATGGTTGACCGAAGGATGATTGGATAGGAACATAAGTCCCGAAGCTCCTTATATAAAGAGCTCCCCTCCATTCATCCTCTACATCCCTTTAAAGCTCGAATAAGACGAGTTGCTCCATTTTCTAATCACCGGACAAGCACTGATGAGCTCGTATAGTACTGCTGCTCCCACGATGTCTGCAACTAGAGAAACCCAAGCTTGATTCAAGCCACCCTCAGGATAACTATGACAAAACCAAGCCCTCCAAACCTTCCCTCAAGGAGTCCATACCTTCCCTAAACTGTCGTGGTAAGTCCCCATTGTCACCCTTCACTGAAATTTACTATTCACCGTTCATTTGTGCCCATAAACTAAATCAAGGAATTCACACTACTCAAGCCATTAATTGAGGTGAAGTTTGATCCTAGAAGGATTCCCATGAAAAGAACAATCCATTAGTATAAAAAGCTCTAACAATCGGACCCTCAACTGTGAGTAATCGAAGCTTTCTATCTCTAGAATGATTTTCCAACAAAGCTTTGTGTAAGCTCATTTCTAATCCAAATTGAGTTATTCAAAGCTTTAAATGATGTTAGGGACGTGGGAGAGATGATTAAAATCATGTTAGGACTCAATTAGGAAGTTTTAATGTTGAATTGATGATAATTAAGAGGGGAGGACTAAATTAAAATTTTTGAAAGTTTGTAGACTAAATTGCAATTTTCAAAAAATTGGTGATTTTTCAGCAATTATTGAGAAATTAAGTACCCAATTGGAAATTATGAAAAATTAGGGACCCAAATTGACGATTTAGGGATCTTAGGGCCCTAATTGGAAATAAGGTATAACTTAAGTGCCTAATAATAATTAATCTAAAGTTACATGTCTTACGTGTTAATACCTTATGGTTTGGGACTTTATTGCCCACTTTGTTTTGTAGAAACAAATTACCTACAAGTTTGTGTGAAGGAAAGGCACATCAAGCTCGAAAATCCCCTGGACGAACAAGTCTTGAAAAATGGATGAGTGAGATTTCTAGCATCGGGTCCAATTGGACAGATGACGTGTTACTACTCGTGAATTTAAAAGCATTCTTGCTTAAAAAACTTATTTTTCCATAAATATAATCCCACTACTATGTGAAACTGCTCAAATTATTTTGTGATATATTTCTAAAGAAAGCATGAAGCATGTTAATAGGACTACCCTTGAATAGTGTATGGATACACTTCAAGTGTATGATCTAATTTTGATCGTTGATGCATGATATGGGTGAAGCCCATTGTCAACAAAGAGTTGGTTAGATCAAGTTTTGTGAAAGTTAGCCCAAGGCCACATTTTTTAAAAGTGAAGTGGGCACAAGGCCATATTTTGAAAACTCATACAAGTGGGCCCAATGTAAATGGTAAATGGTATAAATCACATAAATAAGCTTTTATTTAATAGCCTGAGAAATTTATCACAATTTGATAATGTTTGCTTAAGCTGTTGAGCCAAATCTAGGTTGGAACCCGTTGGGCTAACATCAGAAAGAGAAAGGTGATAAAACAAAAGATACTTGTTTGTGATTGCAATCATTCAAAACTAAGGAGACACATGGTACGTGGTAGTGTTGATTCTAAGGGATGTTGGACAACAAGGTGGGTACAAGGGAAACAACACTGGTCTAGTAAGTCTTAGAGCTCTAGGAGCTTCGTTGGCTTTGAGACCAAGAAAGAAGGGGGAGAGGTCTCGTCCCTCAGTAGAAAATAGGAGTATAAAATATGTCTCGGGGTTGGGCAATGTGCTCACACAGACAAAGTTATAGAGTTTGTAGCCTCTCACTAGGGTGAACTGTAAAGACCACAAGTGAGACATATTGAGGTTGTAGGCTTAGAGGGTTTGTTATGCAAATGTTTGATCCCTTTATTGAGAAAGGGTGTTTGTGTGATACAAACCTATGGTAAATCCACCATATATGAATTATGAAAATCCTTTCAACTAGAAAGGAACCTACTTTGAGCTTATGAGAAACAAGCGTGGATTTATTTGAGAAACCATTTCTGAACGATATGACAAGTTGTAGCTTATTTATTAGGGCCCTTGGTATCATTTCCCACCAATTTTCCATCAAATGGCATTTCTTTGGAATTTTTTTATCCCTCCTCATATTTCCAGTCCTTTTGTTGTTTAGTTTGGATGTTCCAGCACTCATTTACTCATTTCATCAGTAAATTACTTATGGAGGTATTAGTTTCCCCTATAATACTTGCTCTGAGGTTTACCCTTCCATGAGGTAAACATTTATGTATTACTTAAAAAGTTTCTGTATGATCTTGTTCTGTTACTTCCTTACTCTCATTAAATAACCACATCTCCTAGGTGGTTATCAAAGGCTTTCTTTATATCTATTTTGGTTTGTGAGGTCAATTACGTATTATAGTTTCTAAATAGTACTTTGTCACCATGTTTCATTTCTCAGACCATCCTTAATAAGTATATTCCCTTGCAACTTATCCTTTTGAGGTTCACAATCCTTTGTCCTTCCATCCTAGTGTGCCTTCTCAAAAGGTTATCTTGATCTCATCCTTAATGTCATGGTAAAACATCCAAATTTGAAGTTGAGGTCTCCAACGATTTGATCTCTCACTTCTTTCTCCTTTGAGTATTCCTTCGCTCACATTTCCAACTTAGTGATAGATTACAATTGGGTACTCTTTCCTTTTTTAACATCCTTTAAGGTCTTATTCTAATTTCCCCATTCCTTAGGCAAGATCTCCTTTTCGGATTTCATAAGTGTGCACTTTTTTCCTTCATGCATGATCCTTGAATCCACTTGTATTCCATTCACAAGTTTGCTCTTTTTAGATAATGGTTTGGGTATTCTCTCCCATATTTCCATTCTCCAACTTCTTTATCGAGATTACTGGTTGGTAATGAGATCTTCACTTTGGAGATTAGGGAGTTGGTGTTGGTTCTTTTGTGTGTAGAATAGTAGTAAGACCTTCAATTTCTCCTAACTCTTCAAAGAGTTGTTCTCTTAAAAATTCTCTTCCTTAATCTTCTTATTTCTTTATTAGAAAATTTCTTGTCTTGAATTTTTTTTACTTTAAAAATTTCTTTAAAAACTTTATTACTTAAACTCTTAGCTAGAAATTCAGCTTTTATTATAAGGAAGGAAAATACATAAGTTTTCACTTCTACCCATTTTTATTGCCCGACTCTGAGTTCTTCTTGACTGAAGTTTGGGATACATATTCTAGAGGTTTTATATTGGGATACTTGATCTTCATCCTTATTTGGTTTGGTGAAGGGCATGGTCCTCCATGGTATTTTCCGAACATGATACACCTATTCATACTTGGCTCATCATACTCTGATGAAAACATCTCACTCCACTATTTCCATAAGTTAGCCATTTGTGTTATGGAGACTACACATTTTTATAGTACCACAATTTCATATTCATAGGCTTGTCGCATATGTTTTATTGGTTATGGGTTTGTATGAACAGGTGGCAACTTCTTGAATGCCCTCACATAATTAGCATAGGCCTTCCAAAAGTTCTTCTCAGCTTCCTTCTAGGTTTCGGTCAGGTCTAAATTTTTGGCTTCCCTTTCAAATTGTAGTTTTAGTGGGGATGTCTCATTTTCCACCGAAATTTGGAGAGTTCTCTTCTTTTTGGTGATTTTCCTACAAAGTTGTTTGCATCATAAGTTTATAATTTTTTTTATAAATTTTATGTGACCTATTATTTCTGGTATAAAAAAATAATTTTCTAAATTTTCCATTTTTGAAAACTTTTAGCTCTAATACCACTTAAGTTGTCATGCCCCTACCCGGATTGGACGGTCGAAACTTGTGAGTAATCCATCACTCCTCCTAGTACAATAAAGGAACTACAATTATTGTCTCAACAAGAGTCGTGTGAAAACTATAGAAAATTTCAATATTCTTTTCAAGAAATATTTTACATAAAAACATACTGGAATAATATGAGAACATAGAATGTACCAAGTAGGAATCTTTTTGAAAGCATTAATTGTCATTTTCCTAGAAGGTTTAGGAGAAAGGGGGGTGAGTTTGACAACAGAGTGAATGAAAGTTTCTAAGGTTAGAAATGATTTAAAAAAATCTTTAGGATTTCTTAAAGGTTTTAATCACCATTTTACATTATGATTTTTCGTATTTCACAAGAAAGATATATTGTTCAAAACAATCACCCCTTTATTCAAGAAAGAAATCAGTTTAATTGATATTGGATTCACAAAACATATACACCCTTTACCATCATGGTAGGGATAAAAAATTCACATAGCAAACATCTATTATGCCCTACTTGTGGTTCAAAGCGCCTTTATCGTAAGAGGCTACAACCTCTATCACACGAGTACAATGTTACAACCTCGACCATTAGTCTATCTGAGCACTACTGCTAAACTCCCAAATATTTTCGATGAACTTGTCGACTATCACGGGGATAAGACCTTCCCCCTTCCCCTAGGTCTTATTGCGCATGGGACACTTATAGCCCAAGACATACTAGTCTAACACCATCTCCCTCTGATTTTTCTAGGTAACCAATAGCCCTTAAAATCATCACTACCCTATACTGGACGTCTCATGGTCACATATCCATATATAACACAAGCAATAGTCTTTTTCATAAGACGTTTCTCTTTGTACCTCCAGCCCAATAGACTACAAACCCGACCTTGGCTTGTCATTCTTAAAAACACACTATCAATTTATGATATCTTTTATCAAGCTTATAAATCAACAATTGTTTACAATAATAGACCTATTCCCATTAGCCTTAGAATCACTATATGAGTTTTCAAAATATATGGCCTTAGGCTCACTTCTCTTTCAAAACTCGTGGCCTTGGCCTAATTAGAGCATCGTGATTCATAATTGGTCTATAGGATACATGCTTCATGCTTTCAACAGAAATATCTCTCAAAAATTGGTTTTAGGGGGTTTTACACATTCAAGAGAGAATATTTCTCGAAAATAGGGTTTTTGCTTTTATGTACAAAGACAATTACGTTCATAAACCTAATCAAGTATTATGCTAGAAATCCTACTCACACCAGGTTCGTGACATGTTAGTCACAAATGGATTTCTGAAGTCTCTCATTGGGACCCCATTCGTACGTAATGGTTTTCATAACTATATCATTACAAACAATTGAAAACTTAGAATTTATACTTAGGTCCATATGCTTTCTTATATTTACACGAGTCCCTAAGTTCATTTTATTTACAAATAAACCCCTAATTTACTTTATTTACCATTAGGCCCTTAGATTTACTTTATTTATAATTAAATTCTCAAATTTACCTTATTTATAATTTAACCTCTAAATTTCATTAATTTACAAATAAAACCCTATATTTATTTTAAATTGAAAATAAATCCTAGATTTTATTTTGATTTACAATTAGATCATTAAACCCTCATTATTTACAATTTGGTCCTTAATTCTCAATAATTCTACAAATATCCTTATTTTTTTGAAAATCCCAATTTTGCCCAATTTCTTCAAAAATTGCATTTTGGCCCCTAAATCTTTAAATCATCAAATTGATATACTAAACTTCATCCATTGCCTCTAATCTTGCTACTAATCATCTTCTCTACCTCCTAGCAAGCATTTCAATGTTTGAATCATCCAATTTGGCTTAGAATTGAGCTTAGATGAGGCTTCACTAGAATGTTTTTCTATAGAGAGAGAGATTCAAATTGTACCTCAATTGATTGCCTAGGCAATGTGAATTTGATATAGTAAAATTTCACGCATTTCATTTTGTAAATTCACTATTCTAGAGAAGGGCGATGATAATGGCTTACCACTAAGCCTTGAGGAGGGCAAGGCTCAGTCATGGAGTATCGGAGGAGGGTTGGCTTAATCGCATGAAGCTCGTAGGTGGCCTGAACTGAGTTCGATGTTTCAGAAAAATGCAGGGTGTCAGAGTAAGTTCACCGTGTGATCTCTCCAATGCTTATCTAGTGGTCTTTGTGCTAAATGGAGTATGTAGGTGGACAGAGGACTTCATCAAGATTTTAGGGAATCCTATTTCACATTTCACGGTGTAGAAAAAGATTGATGTCGGAGCTCTAGTTTAGAAATGGTCGAAATTTTGAGTAATTCAGATGTGGAGAACACCAATTAAAGGGATCATTTTGTATAGTGAGCTCAGGAACAAAAGGTTCTATCTATTCCACCGACGACCAACCATTAACTCCCCAATTTAAGGCCATGCTAGAGTGATTTATGACATGCTAGAGTTATGGTAGTCTGTCAGCCTTCTCTCTGCTCATCTATTGAGAGGTTGAAGATGACACCGTGTGTGTGAGTGCAAGCTTCGCACATGTGGCCAGTCAACGAACGAACAAAGAAAGTCAACAGATGACTCAGACTTTGAGTAAGATGTTGCATTAGCAAAGCTAGCAAATCATAGAGCACCACATGGCATCTCGCATGTATGAAGCTCACATGCGCGCACACAGTGTCGTCTTCTTCCTTCAAACTTCTGAACGATATAGGAGAAGGAAGGTCACTTTTACTCCGAGGGTCAATAAATCCCTCTGACAAGGGAGTAAATCGAAGACTTAATAGTCAGTCGATCAATGGTTGGATAGGAATGATAAACCTTGTCTTTAATGACAAGAAAAATCGAGAAAAGAACTGGTTAATTCAAAAGTGAAAACCAAGCCCGTTCACGAACCATAACCAGTAAAGAAAGGGTAAAATGGGAAATTGAAATCACTAGTGACTCAAATAGTAAAGAAACTTGGGCAAATGGGAAGAGAAAACCACACTAGTTCAGTGTGAACTCGACTTGAACCAGATTGAATCGATTCGAACCATACTTGAACCAGTTTCTATATTCATTTTTCTTGGTGACTTAAAATATTTAAATTGGGAAATTGAAGCCACCATTAGATAGAGAATGGATTTATATTAATTTAGAAAATTTTAAATTTAAGAAAACCTATCACGCCCCGACCCAGTTTGGTCGGATCCCCGTGAGCAACCCGCCACTCTTCCGGTTTATTAAGGGTTTTCCCTTTCTTTTAGACCGGAAGGAGTAAGGCATATTTTATACCTGTACCTTTCATGTAATAATATTAATAAAAAATGAATAAATTAAACTTACATACCTGTCTTGCAGGTATAGCTAGTAGAATGTCTGTAGGTAGGTTTTTCCCATCTTTTAAACCCATGAGGAGTAAGGTGTCCTTTAAACTTGTACCTTTCTTGGAATAACATTATACAAAACTGAAAAATTGACATATCTGATTTTATAGTTCATATACAGGGAAGTCTTTAAGATTGGTTTCCCCTTAATTCCTGAAAGGGGTAAAAGGGAGGGGGTGAGTTCTACAACTTAGTGAGCGGGGGTTGGGAGTGAGTTTTCATAAAAAAAACAACTTTAATCAGATTGTGCCAAACTCCTTATTTTCTTTTAAAATATCCTTTCCTCAAATACTAGTTTTTAAAACCTTTACCCTACCAAGGGTGACATTTTCAAGTTGGAGTGTGCCAGACTTCTTAATTTCCTTTAGATTTTCTACACTTTAAAAATATCGGTTTTTCACCATTTCTTATTAATCACGGTATTCATCACCCAACACACATCCTTCATCATGAAGGTCAAAACACACAATCGTAGGCCAGCCCGTCCACTAAACCCACTTGTGGCATCGGGGAGACTTTACCGGCCACCTAGATAGAAGCACGTCCACTTCTACCCTAAGAATGAGTGGATGTACGCGACATCCAACCTTCAATCCTGAAATCAATTCTTCGTGTCCATATAAGGATAGAGATCTCATCCCGACCCCACCCCGGTCTCGTGCGCTTGAAGCTAAGTCGAGCTTCGCAAGGTCACCTAGTTTGACGAACTGGCCTTATATCCACCAGGTCATCCAGGGCCCTAGGACAATCACTACCCCTCTTGGGCGTCTTGAAGGTCCCATACACACAATGTATGCAAAATCAGTATTTTCACATCATGCCTTATAATCTGTGGTGCCACTAGTCCAACGGCCCCGACCATCAACTCAACCTGCAGCTATTTGTCTTGACTAGTTTGGAGACCAGTCATGTCGCACTGCCACTAGTTAATTGAATATGTCGATCATGTCTTGATACCATGGCCAAACAATTCATTTACTTAAAGTTTTATAGCATATATCTCATGTTTGTTTACGAGCTCCTGCTCGTGTCCACTGGCATTGGGCCCATTGTACGTGATTTTCCAAAAATGCATTTTAGCCATCAAGTTCCAAAACCAAGGCCTTTGGCCTATCAGAGCTATTCGAGCTCCCGTCAAGAAGGTCTCCCAAATTGTTTAAGCAGTGGCACATAGTAAGGGGAGAGCACTTCCGGCAAAATATGTTTTCAACTGTGCATCATACCAATCGGGTATAAGGACCTCTTCGCTCATAACCGATGAACGGGTTTTGCACTTCCTTTGAGGAAGTTTCATCATACCAACCGGGTATAATCTACTTACAACCGGTAAGTAGTTTTTCTGCGTGATTTTCACATCACTCCTCTAAGTTGTGATGTTTAAAATACCACTAAGTAGTGAGTTTTCATTTTGAGGTACTTATCATCCCCAACCAGGTATGATATAAAATCCCACTCACAACCGATAAGTGGTTTTTAACTTTAAGTTGTGCTCATCATCTCAATAGGGTATGACGTTAGTAAGCCCACTCACGGTGGCTTCAAATTAAGAGAAGGTATTCATCATCCCAACCAGTTATGATGTGAATAACCCACTCACCTATTAACAGTGACGTGTTCGTCCATGATTGGTTTTCCAAGTTGACACGAATTTTCTCTTGCTAGCGTTCCAATCACACTTGTCCTGTTAGAGGTGCGATGGTCTGACCTTTCTATTGGGAAAGGTAGATCTCTTTCTAAAGAACCTTCTAGGATCAAGAATTCCTACTATTGACCATTCAACATCGTTGAGGTCATATGAGGGTTGTAGGGATGTTGGGAGAGCTTGGTTTGGCTAGAGGAGGGCTGAATTCAACTAATTTTAGGTAGGCCGAAATAGGGCAACTTCAGTCTACCGAAGTTGTTTCACTGTTTGATTATGTCGACGCTTCTTCGGTGATCCTCGGATCGAATGGAGGTTGCCATTAGATAGCTGAATTCCCCCAAAATCTAAAGAGCCCGACCTCTCCTTCTGAGGTTAAGAAAAATGCGTTAGTTGGCTTTGGTTTGGTTTGAGCTCTGGTTCGAGCTTCACCAGGAAATGGAGTATTAGAGAGAGAGAGAGAGAAGTTTTCAGGTATGAGGAGAATGAATGGGGATTAGCTCTTTATATAGGAATAGAATTGCATATTAAATGGGGAGTATTTATTACTACAGTATTAATGTTGTCATTATTCTCGGGAAATTGATGGGCATTTATTTGTATTAATTAGAATAATTAAATATATATATATATATATTTAATTATGATTTATCAACTATTGAAAGGCTTAACTTTGGAGTTCTAATATGATCTTTGGGCATTGGTGTTGGTATATTATTTAATTTTGGGTTAATAAAAAATATGGTTTGACAACTATTGAGAGGATGCAACATGAATGCAAAATGAATACATCCCAAGAGGTCACCCATCCTAGCACTACTCTCATACAAGCATGCTTAACTTCGGTATTCTAATGGGATCGAGTTCATCTGAACCAATTTGGTTTTTCTGTTCTAAATTTTTTTTCTAGTTATAAAAACACGGTGTTACACCATTTAAACTTTGGTGCCATTAGTCCAACGACCCCGACCCTCAACTCAACCTACAGTTGTTTGTCAAGACCTGTCCGTCAACCTGTCTTGTCGCACTACCGCCAATCCATCGAGTATGTCGATCCTGTCTTGGTACCATGGACAAATCACAACATTCATTAAAATTTTCATGGCTTAGCATAATGTTTTTTTACAAGCTGGCCTTGGGCCCACTATACGAGATTTTCAAAATCGGGCATTCTAGCCCCCAAGTTCCAAAATCAAGGCCTCGAGCCTATCTGAGCTATTCGAGCTCCTATCAAGAAGGTCTATCAAAATTTTTAAGTAGTGGTGCCCAGTCAGGGAAGAATACTTCTGACAAAATATCTTTTCATTCGTCGATTACACCAACCGGGTGAGATGACATCTCCTCTTATAATTAGTAAACGGGTTTTCCACTTCCTTTTAGGAAGTTCAAAAATACCAACTGAGTATGATCTACTTACAACTGATAAGTAGTTTTTTTGCATAATTTTCACATCACCCCATCTAGGTGTGATGATAAAATTCCACTTATTAGTGATTTTTCATTCCGAGGTACTCATCATTCCAACCGGGTATGACATGAAAATTCCCACTCACCAGATAAGTGTAGTGTATTCCTCTTGGTCGGTGTTTTGCCACAACAAGAGCTTATTCTTGCTGGTGTTTTCGATCCTTCGTGCTCATACACGATTTGGACATCTTTGTTTATTAACATTTGGCATAATAGTCGTAATTCCTCACACATGAGCAAAATGCCCAAACTTTTCAATTATTTACATTTTGGTCCCTAAAGTTCCTTTTCCTTAACTTTGGGTCCCAAATGAAAACTTTTCCCCAAATTGAGTCCTAAAACTTTTAAAATTTACTTTCAGACCTCAATTCATTCATAATCACAAAAAAGGGTTCAAGTTTCCTAAATTTCCATTTTGGTTCCCAACTTTTCAAAAATTACCATTTTGCCCATACTTTACAAGAATGACAATTTGACCCTAATAATTCCAAAAATTGACCAATTGGTCCTCTAACATCTTTTTCATGGCCAATTGGCCCTCAATTTTGGGAAATTTCACTTTGCTCCCTCAATTTTATGAAATTCCCAAATTCCCCCAAAAGTTTCCCCTTTCAAACTGGCTGAATTTGATTTCATCAAATTGATCATTCAATCGCATTTAATTATTGAAATTTAAAGTAAAATTGAGTTCCTACACTTCCACACGATTCAATGGAGCTTTGAATCGTGCGATTTAGATTCGAATTGAGCTCAAACAGAGCTTCATTAGAAAACTGGACTTAAAGAGAGAAAGCTACGAAAGCTTATCGTTGGGGGTGCGTCGGTTCGAGCTTTTGATCGGGGTAGGTATTTCTAGTCCTGAGGTACATCCTAGGATCAAGAATTTCATCAATTCATATCAAATTAAGGGAGAATTTAGTCAGTGATGTTTCATCAGTTCTCTCTCTAACACTGATTGGAAATTACAAAGGGGAGCCAAATTAGATTACCTTTTAGCTCTAATTCAGTCGTATGAGGGCTGAGGAAGTGTTGGAAGAGCTTGGTTTGGCTTGAGAAGGGCTCAAATTGGCCATTTTTAGCTTAGCCAAAATAGGGCAGCTTCAGTCCACCGGAGTTGTTTCATTGTTCCATCACGCCGGCGCTTGTTCGGTGACCCTCGGAGCAAATGGAGACAACCGTTAGGTAGCTGACTTCTCCTTGAATCTAAGGAACCCGACGTCTCCCTATTTGTCTAAGAAAAATGCCCAAGTCAGAGCTCTTATTATAGTTTCATCGAAAATTGGAGCAGTAGAGAGAGAGAGAGAGAGAGAGAGGAGATTTCATGTGTGAGGAGGATGAATGAGGAGGAGCACTTAATAGCGGAAGCTCAAGGACTCCTTAGCTGTCCATTTGGAGCCTTTATTGCAATCATTCATTACCTGAAACTCCTCGAACGGAGACTTTTCATGTTCATCGGTGCTGCTCGATTTTCCAATGGGTGAACAGTGTTGTCATCTAAATGAAGAAGATGACACTATTCCAAACTAGGCCGGACTGGTCCAAACCGAGTTTAATGCTTAAACTAATTGGTTCATGCCCGATTCGACTGAGTTTTTCAAAATTAAAAATTTCTAAATTCATTCTTTATCTAATGGCGACTTCAATTCTCCAATTTGAATATTTTAAGCCACCTAGAAAAATGAATTTAAAAATATTTTTAATAGTAGTTCAAACCGGTTCAGGCTCGGTTCACCTGAACTGGTCTGGTTTTCACTTCCATTACATCCCAAAGTCCTTTTACATGACTTTTATGACTCTTTAGGTCACTCAAGATTTGTAAATTTCCCATTTTTCACTTTCTCTAACGGTTGGGGTTCGTGAACCGGTTCGACTTTCTCACCCGGGTTGATCGGTTCTTTCCTCAGTTTCCTTGTCTTTAAGGGACGGGGTTTAAAAAACCGGTCGAATTGGGCATGAACCAGCAGATTTACGTCATCTTTTTCCTCAGGATGACAACATTGTTGATTAATGCAGGAAAATGTATAACGCCAGCAAAGGAGTAACGACTCAAATCTCCATGCTCGACCAAAATTGAAAGTGGCTGGGAAGAGGGTCCCCATGCTCCCTATATAAAGAACTCTTCTCCATTTATCCTCCAAACACATCAAATCTCCATACTCTCTTAACCACTCCATTTTCTGGTGAAGCTTGAACCAGAGCTCTGACATATGCCTTTTTCTCAGCCTCAGAAGGCAAGGTCGGGTTCTATAGACACCAGGAGAAGTCAAGTACCTGACAGCAACCTCCTTTCGACCCGAGGACCGCCGGAGAAGCGCCGATGGGATCAAATAGTGAAGCAACTTCGAAGGATCGAAGGTACCCTATTTTGGCCGAGCTGAATTCGGCCAAATTCAGCCCTCCTCCAGCCAAACCAAGCCTCCACAACACCCCCACGACCCACACACTGCCAGAACGGAGCTGAAAGATAAGCCAATTTAGCCCTCCTCCGTCGGTACAGTTCAGTTCTAGAGAGAGAAAGTAATAGATTTCGTTGATCAAATTCTCGCCGATCCTCACAGCAATAGTCCCAATTCTTGATCATAGAAATAACCTCAGGATAAGAGCTACCTCCCCAAATCAAGAGCTTAGACTGCCACACCTCTGACTGTAAGCTTTCGAAACTTTCTCTCTCTACAAATGATTTTCCAGCGAAGTTTCGTTTGAGCTCATTTTGAACTCAAATCATGCTATTCAAATCTCAATTGAATTGTATGGAAGTGAAGGAATTGATTCATACCTTCAATTGAAACAATTAAACCTGATTGAATAGCCATTTTGAAGAAATCAAATTTAGTCAGTTTGAAGGAGAGAAATTGGGAAAAATTAGGAATTTTAGAAAATTGAGGGACCTCTTCTCAATTTCCTAAAATTGAAGGCCAATTGGCCTTGAGAATGATGTTGAGGGACCAATTGGTCAATTTTTGGAACATTTGAGGTTAAATTGCAATTTTTGGAAAATAGGGGCAAAATTGTAATTTTTGAAAAGTTAGGGACCAAATTTGAAATTTTGAAAAACTTGAGCCTCTTATACAATTTTTATTAAATTAAGGACTCAATGAGAATATTTGGAAGTCTTGGGACTCAAATTGGGGAAATGTTGGTTTTATTGGCCTAAAGTTAAGGAAAATGAATTTTAGGGACCTAAGTGCAATTAATTAAGAATTTTGAGCCTAGTTGCTCATATATGAGAAATTATGGTGGTTATGCCAAGTTTTAATTTATAAGGATTCCTAAATCGTGTAGGGATGTGAGAGATCAGAACACCAACAAGGAAAAGCTAGTGTGGATTCGGAAACTGACTGGAGAAGAACACATGACAATCATTGGGTGAGTGGGATTATCTAACTTCATACTTGGTTGGGATGAGAAGTACCATCTTTAACTTATAAAACCTACTTACTCGTTATAAGTAGAGATAATCATACTCGGTTGGTATGATGAATGCCCTTGAGGAAAGGAGAAATTTGCTTACCAGTTGTAAGCGGAGATATCATCACACTCGGTTAGTGTGATGAAGTTGAAAATAAAATTTTTGTCAGAAGTGTTCTCCCCTGACTGTGTGTCAATGCTTAAAAGATTTGGAAGACCTTCTTAACGGGAGCTAGAACAGGTCGGATAGGCCAGAGGCCTCGATTTTTGAAATCATGGGGGCTAAATGCCTAGTTTTGGAAAAACACGTGTAGTGGGCTCAAGGCTATTGGGCACGAGCAGGAACTCGTAAACAAACTTATTAAAGAAAGCTATGAAATATTTCAAATGAAATTGGTTGTGTCATTTTGCCATGGTACCAAGTTAGGACCGACAATGCTCGATGGACTGACAGCAGTGCGTTAGAGCCAGGTCGATGTTCTGACCAAGACAAATAGTTGTAGGTCTGGTTCAGGGTCGGGGTCGTTGGACCATTGGCACCAAAGATAATGGCCATATGTGAAAATTGTTGTTTTTGCATGCACTTGTGGTACAGGACCATCAAGATTCCCAAGAGAGGTAGTGATGGCTCCTAAGGTCTATTAGACGACATGGTGGAGATAAGGGCAGTTCGTTGTGCCAGTCAGTCTAGAAGCTCAGAGTAGCTCTTGCGCATGAGATCGAGGTGGGGTCGGGATAAGGTCTCTATCCTTATATGAACACGAAGTGACATTCAGGTCTTAGGGTCGGATGTTTAGAACATCCACTCAGACCCAGGGTAGAAGTGGACGGACTTCTATCTTAGTGGACGGTAAAGACGCTCCGATCCACTAGTGGGTGCAGTGGACGGGCTGCACCTATGAATGTGTGTACCCTTCCTGATAAAGGGCATGTGTTTGTTTGCTAAATGCCTCCCGAGGCAAGGGTGGGCTAAAAAGAGCTAAACACACATAATATGGGTATAGAAAAAGGTTTTAAAAACCAATATGAGGAAACCCTTTTTTTAAAAAGGAAATGATAACTTTAGCATGTTTTAGATAAACAAAAGCTATTTTTAAAGAAAACTCACTCCTAACACCCGCTCACTGAGTTGTAGAACTCACCCCCTCCCTTTTACTCCTTTTCAAGTATAAAGAGATATAATAAAGTAAACATGAAGATGTATCCTCTATCAGGTATGCTTAAATTTTCTTTTTTTAACTTGTATTTGATTGATTTATGCTATTACAATGAATAAGGTTTTAAAATTATGCCTGGCTCCTGTTGATTAAAAGAATGGGAAACCCCTCTTAAACCAAGGGAGCAGCGGGTTGATCACGGGGATCTGACCAATCTAGGTCGGGGCGTGACAAATTGAGTGGTATCAGAGCCATGTTCCCTTAAAAGCATTATCAATACTATACCCTGAAACTAACAAAAACTACCTTGTAGGAAGAACAGTCCCTAGGAATTTCTCCGTGCGAACCAAACCCACACATGAAATTGTGAAAAATACTCCTACCTCCATAGAGATAGTTGTTCAAAGGTTTGTAGAGGTCGAGAAGAGAGTGCCTAAAGATATGGTCGAAGACTATAGGAAACTTGTTGGAGCATTGTTAGAGCCAAAAGGCATAACATATACTTCTCTAAGGCAGAAAGAACCTACCCATTCTTCAAGGAGCCCACCACCCACTCCACCCCCACGACAGCCAAAAAGGACTCCAACTAAGAAGGAGGCTTGTGATAACTATTGGGATGCCCACACATCCTTTATGAAAGTTCACTAGGCACCCCCACCTGTTCAATACAACTTTAACCCTTCCCAATGGATGAGGTGGACCTATGTAAACCCCATCATTTTTAGTTCAGGAAAATCGAAAAAAAGAATCGATCAAACCGAGTGAGAAAAACTAAACTAGTTCATAAACTTGATCATTAGAGAATAGGCAATTTGATAAATTTACAACTCCTAAGTGACCGAAAGGGTTCGTAAAGTATTGGAAAAGAACCTCAGGACAAATTGGTAGAGAAAAACCAGATCGGTTCGGATGAATTGGATCATATTGGATTGAACCAGTTTATGAAATGAGTCGTTTCATGAACCAAAACCGATAGAGAAAAGGCAAATCGGGAAATTTATGGATCCTGAGTGACCTAAAGAGTCACAAAAGTAAAGAAAAAGGACTTTAGGGTGAATTGGAGATGAAAACCTAACCGGTTCAGGTGAACCGAATCCGAACAAAATTTAACCAGTTTGAACCACTATTGAACTAGATGCTAAATTCATTTTTCTAGGTGGCTTAGAAAATTTAAATTTTAGATTTGAGGCCACCATTGGATAGAAAATGAATTTAGATGAATTTGAAAATTTTTAGATTTGAAAATTTTGGTCAAATCGTGGGTGAACTGGCCGGTTTAAGCTTTGAACCCGATTTGAACATGTCCAGTCTGATTTGGAATAGTGTCGTCTTCTTCTACAAATGACAGCACTGTTCACTCGCCGCAAAATTGCGCAGTGCTGGCGAAGCTGAAAATTCTCTGGCCATGGAGATTCAGGCAATGACTGACTGCCCTTAAGACGCCAATTGGACGGCCCAGAAGTCCCCTAACTTCCACTATAAAGAGCCTCTCCTCATTCATCCTCTCCACATATAAAAATTTCATTCTATCTCAACTGATCCAATTTCTAGTGAAGCTCGAACCAGAGCTCCGACTAGGGCATTTTTTTAGCCAAACAAGGAGAGTTTGGGTTCTTTAAAACATGCGAGAGGTTAGCTACACACCTGTAGTCTCCGTTTGCTACGAGGGTCACCGGAGAAGCGCCAGCGTGATCGAACAGTGAAGCAGCTCTGACTGACCAAAGCTGCATTGTTTCGGTTGAGCTGAAATCGGCCAATTTGAGCCTTTCTTAGACAAAACCAAGCCTTCCCAATAGCTTCACAACCCTCCTACAGCTGAATTAGAGCTGAAAAGTAAGCCAATTCGGCTCCCGTCTATAATTTCAGACTAGTGCTAGAGAGAGAACCGAAAGAACTTCGATGATGAAATTCTCACTCAATTTGGCATCAATTGATGCAATTCTTGATCCTAGGAGGAACCTTAGGACACGAGCTATCTGCCTAGATCGAAAGCTCGGACCGTTGCACCCTCAATGGTAAGCATTCTCGCTCTAAGTTTAGTTTTCTGATAAAGCTCCGTTTGAGCTCATTTTGACACCAAATCGTGCGATTCAAAGTGCAATTGAATCGTATGAAGGTGTAGGAACTTCAATTTAACTTCAATTTCAACAATTAAACTCATTTGATCGGTCAATTTGATAAAATCAAATTCGGCAGAGTTAGAAGGTTGAAATTGGGGAAAATTTGGGAATTTCAAAAATTAGAGGGACTAAAGTGAAATTTCATAAAATTGAGAACCAATTGGGCATGATAATGATATTGGAGGACCAAATGGGCAATTTTTTGAATTTTTGGGGCAACACTTACCATTTTTGTAAAGTAGGGGCAAAATGGTAATTTTGGAAAAGTTGGGGGACCAAGTTGGAAATTTGGAAAATTTAACCCCTTTTTGAGAATTCGAATAAATTGAGGTCCTAAGATAAATTTTAAAAAGTTCCGGTACTCAATTTTAGGAAAAATCGGCATTAGGGACTTAAAGTTAAAGAAAAATAACTTTAGGGACCTAATTGCAAATAAAGGAAAAGTTTGATTTTCATATTCATTTGGGATGAATGAGGGTTATTAGGCCAAAAAATAATGAACTAGATCATTTATATAGTGTAGGAACACGAAGTACCGAGAATGCCAACTAAGACAAGTTCGAGTAAGGACAACAAGCTGGCTAAGAGGAATTTCATTGCATGATATGGTGAGTTGGAGACCTTCTTGACGGGAGCTCGAATAGCTTTGTTAGGCCGGATGCCTCAGTTTTGGAACTTGGGGGCTGTTATGCCCAAATTTTGAAAATCTCGACACTGGGCCATAAGCCAATTGGCACGAGCTGGAGCTCATAAACAAATATGAATTATATGCAATGAAAACTTAAGTAATTGAATTGTTTGGCCATGGTACCAAGATAGGTCTGACATACTCAATCAACTAGCAGCAGTGCAACATGACAGGTATCCGGAGTAGTCAAGACAAACAACTGCAAGTTGAGTTGAGGGTTGGGGCCGTTGGACTAGTGGCACCACACATTATGTGGCATCATGTGAAAAATGTTGATTGTGCATGCACTGTGTTTACGGGATCTTCAAGATGCCTAAGAGGGGTAGTGATACATCCTAGGGCCCTGGACTACCTGGTGGATATAAGGGCAGTTAGTCATACCAAAAGCCTTACAAAGCGCGACGTAGCTTCAAGCGCATGAGACTGGGGTGGGGTCAGGATGAGGTCTGTGTCCTCATATGGACACGGAGATTTATTATGGGATTGAGGGTCGTATGTCGCGAACATCCACTCATTCTTAGGGTAGAAGTGGACGTACTTCTATCTAGGTGGCCAATAAAGTCACTCCAACACCACAAGTGGGTTCAATGGATGGGCTGACCTACGATTGTGTGTTTTACCTTCATGATAAAGGATGTGTGTTGGGTGATGACAAACTGTGGTTAATAAGAAATGGTGATAAAAACCATAATTTGAAATGAAAAGTTTTTGAAAGAGAATGTGGAGTCTGGCACACTCCTAATCAAACATTTTTTTCTAAAAAATAAAATTTGAAAACCGATTCACTGAATCGTTGTACTCACCCCCTCGCTTAACTTTGAAGTTCTTATGGAATTTAGTTCACCTAAACCAATTTGGTTTTTATTTTCTAGTTTGTCTTAAGTTTCTTTTCTAAGGTTTAATGAACCCTTTGGATCACCCGAAAGTTGTAAATTTATTAAAGTTTCTTAACCTCGGAAGGAGAGGTCAGGCTCTTTAGAACCGGGGAGAAGTCAGCTATCGAATAGCAAACTCCAGTCAATCCGAGAATCATTAGAGAAGCACCGACATGATGGAACAATGAAGCAGCTCCGGCAGACCGAAGCTGCCCTATTTCGACGAAGCTGAAATCGGCCATTTTGAGCCCTTCTCAGACCAAACCAAGCCCTCCCAACACTTCCTTAGCCCTCCCACGACCAAATTAGGACTTAAAGGTAAGCCAATTCGACTCCCCTCTGCAATTTCCGGCCGATGCTAGAGAGAGAACCGACGGAATTTCAATGATGAAATTCTAACTCAATTCAGCATCAATTGATGTGATTCTTAATACTAGGATGATCCTCAAGATGAGAGCTATCTGCCCAAATCGAAAGCTCGGACCGCCATGCCCTCACCATTGAGAAATCGAAGCTTTCTCTCTCTTTAGTTTGTTTTCCGGCGAAGCTCCGTTTGAGCTCGTTCCGACGTTAAAATCTACAATTCAAAGTTTCTTAGAATCGTATGAACATGTAGGACCTCAATTTCAACTCCAATTTCAATAATTAGAAGTGTTTGATTGGTCAATTTGATGAAATCATATTCGATAGTGTTGAAGAGTTGAAATTGGGGGAAAAATTGGGGATTTTCAAAATTCAAAGGGCCAAAATGTAATTTTATGAAATTGAGGGTTAATTGGGCATGAAAATAATGTTGGAGGACCAATTGAGGAATTATGGAATTTTTGGGGCAAAACTTACCATTTTTGTAAAAGAAGGGCAAAATGGTAATTTTGAAAAAATTGGGGGACCAAATTGGAAATTTGGGAAATTAAACCACTTTTTGGTGAAATTAAATAAATTCAGGTCCCAGGTTAAATTTTAAAAGTTATGGGACTCAATTTGAGGAAAAGCCGACATTAGGGACTTAAAGTTAAAGAGAAATAACGTTAGGGACCTAATTGCAAATAACTAAAAGTTTAGGTTTTCTTATTCATTGGAAATGAATGAAGGCTGTTATGCCAATTAATAATGAACAAGGATCTTCATATCATGTAGGAACGCGAAATACCGGGAACACCAGCATGGATGAGCTCGTGTGAATACAAAGAACCGGTCAAGTGGAATTTACTACGTTAACGGGTGAGTGGGTTTACTAACATCATATCCGGTTGGGATGATGAGCACAACTTAAAATTTTAAAACCACTTACCGGTTGTGAGTGGGAATTTTATATCATACCCGGTTGGGGATGATAAGTATCTCGGTATAAAAACCCACTGCTTAGTGGTATTTTTAATCATCACTACTTAGAGAAAGTGATGTGAAAGTTATGCAGAAAAACTACTTACCGGTTGTAAGTAGATCATGTTCAGTTGGTATGAAGAGACTTCATCGAAGGAAGTTGAAAACTCGTTCATCAGTTGTGAACGGAGATGTCCTTATACCGGTTGGTATAATGGATTGTGAAAACCTATTTTGTCGGAAGTATTCTCCCCTAATTGTGTGCCAATGCTTAAACTATTTGGGAGACCTTATTGATGGGAGCTCGAATAGCTCTTATAGGCCGAGGGCCTCGATTTTGGAACTTGAGAGCTAGAATGCCCAGTTTTTTGAAAATCTCGTATAGTGGGCCCAAGGCTAGTTGGCACGAGCAGGAGCTCGTAAACGAACATGATATGTGTGCCATAAAACTTAATAAGTGAATTGTTTGGCCATGGTACCAAGATAGGACCGATATGCTCAGTTAACTAGCGGCAGTGCGACATGACAGGTTGACGGACTAGTCAAGACAAACAACTGTGGGTTGAGTTGAGAGTCGGGGCCGTTGGACCAGTGGTACCACATATTACATGGCTTGATAAGAAAACATTGTTTGTGCATGCACTATGAGTACGGGATCATCAAGATGCCCATGAGGGGTAGTGATGCGTCCTAAGGGCACTAAACAACCTGGTGGCTATAAGGGCAGTTCATCGTTCCAGGTGTCTATGCGAAATCTGGAGTAGCACCAAGTGCATGAGACCGGGGTGGGGATAGGATGAGGTCTCTGTCCTCATACGGACACAAAGAAGTGATTTCGGGATTGTGGGTCGGATATCATATACATCCACCCATTCCTAGGGTAGAAGTGGTCATACTTCTATCCGGGTGGCAGGAAAAGTCGCTCCGAAGCCACTAGCGGGTTTAGTAGTGATACTGACTTGCGAATGTGTGTAACCTTCATGATGAAGGATGTGTGTTGGGTGATGACACATCGTGGTAAATAAGAAATGGTGGAAAACCCGAATTTTTTAAATGAAGGGATTTTTGAAAAGAAAGGAGTCTGGCACACTCCATATAAATATTTTTCTTAAAAGTTAAAAGTAGACCTTTGAAAACTCATTCACTGAGTAGTCGTACTCACCCCATCCCTTATATCCCTTTCAGGAAATCCCGGAAAGCCTACCCTAAAAGACCATCAACTAAGATGCCTGTAAGACAGGTATGTAAAGTTTAAAATTTCATGCAGTTTTGATTATGCTATTCTAGGAAATGGTGCAGGTATAAAGGACGCCTTACTCTTTATGGATTATGATAAGGGGAAACCCTTTAATAAACTAGGAGAGTGGCGGGTTGTTCACGGGGATCCGACCAAAACTGGGTCGGGGCGTGACAAGATAGGTATGATTAGTTTAAAATTGTTTGCAGTTTTGATTTATGTTATTCTAGGAAAGGAGCAGGTTTAAAGGATGCCTTACTATTCACGGTTTATAAACAAGCGGCAACCCTTAGTAAACCTGGAGAGTGGTGGGTTGATCACGGGGATCCGACCAAACAGGGTCAGGGCGTGACCACCTATGAGTGCGAGGCTGAGGTGCTAAAGTGGTATAGACTCAAGGTATTCCATGAAGTTCATCCTTGCATGGAAGTCCAATGGAAGTATGAATGGACGTCAACCAGTTCACTGTAGCCCTCAGACCATGAATCCCGAAACCATTCGTTGGCTAACTCCCAGCCTATGACTCCAAGGGACTAGGAAGTAGTGAGAAAATTTTTGTAATAAGCCGAGTATGGCAAGAAACTACCAACTTGAATAAATAAAGATAATTTTTCTTTATTTAAAAGTTAGTCTCCCTAATAACAAGTACAACTAACAGATTGGAGTATACCAATCAAGGCCCAAGGTAATAGATGGAGAGAAGGCCACCAAAGGAGGAAGACTACAAGTCACCTCTTGTTAACACTAACCCTAAGATAGCCAACCTAAATAGTTCCCCCACAAGAACTAGGAAATACAGAGTAACAAGACAACAAGATGAGACAAAAGACTAGGAATGAAGTTTCCAAATAGCTTGCTTAGAAAGGGAAGTCATCAGAAAGGACATACCCTAACCAAGGATAGGAAAAAAAGAAAGAGTGTGTTCATAAGGGGTCTAGTATAAGGGAAGCAGAGTCAAAGAATAGGATGAATCTGGGAAAAATGAAGGTAGAATCAAAAGATGCAGGAGGAGTGGAGGAAAGCCTAAGGACCATAAGGGATTGAGCGAGCCCTCGCACAAGAGTTAGGAAACCAAGAGAAATTGGGTTGCCTAGTTAAATGAAAGACAACAAAGAAGAGAGGTAAGGTACAAGAACCCCCTTAAAACGGGCAAACGCGGAAAACATCCTCCAACAACTCTAGGATAGAACACGGTAAGAGTGAAGAAGAAAAGAAATGTGCTAGTAAGGAGAACTCTAGAGGAATGTATAGGACTAAGTACCCCTTGAAGAAACCATTGATGGGCGGCTGGACATAACGTAAAGTGCTAGGAACCCACCCATAAGCATGAGCTCCTTGAAGGAAGGATAAAGAACAAAAAGGGAATTGGAGGATAGGGAAGGATTAAGGGCGGATAACCATACTAATATTAGAAGGGTGTAAGAAAGGAAATAAGGAAAAGCCTTCAAGGAGCGTTAGGGAGGTTCAACATGAAAATCCCAGGATGGAAGTCCCTAAGAAAAAGGATAAACGTAGGAAGTGAGACCATAAGAAGGAAATTCCCAAGCTACGAAATCGATAGGTGGATCATAAGTGGCTTAACTCAAAATAAGAAATCTCAAAAAGGGGTATAAGTAGTTAATGATGCATTGAGATGGCAAGTGTGACTGTTTTGGAAAAAGAAGAGTAGTCAAGTAGGAAACAACGGAATGATCAAGGAGAATAAGCAATGCTCTATGAAGGAATGAAAAATAGTAAGGACTACACCCTAAAAAGGACGACGGGATAGGCATCAAGGACGAGTAAACTCGAAGGACAATTATTCCAAGACAAGTGAACTAGGAGAAAAGTGGGGACAAGGCATTTAACGAACTAACCCTCGAGAAGACCATAAATCTAAACTCCCACAAGGAAGGGAAAGGTGTAAAGGCCAAAACATTGGAAATGAAGGATGAAGAAATAAATGGCTGAGAACTAATCGATGACCAAACTCAAGCCAAGGATGGGATTAAGTAAACTCTCAGAAGGAGATTAAGAAACCTTGAAAGGAAAGAGATCGGAAACCCTTCCCTAATAGAAATAAAATTGTAATGAGTACAAGTTGGAATAAAGATAAGGTACAAGGGATGTGCCAGCAAGATTCCTCGAAGTAAGGGTAAGTATGAGAGGATGACATCAAAGGATGTCATGTGGTTGACTTAAAGATAGATACCCAATAAGACGAAGGAAAGGGGAAATCCGGGAAAAGAGAAGGAAGCCTACCAAGGAAGGAAGCCCCAAAGAGGCATACATATTCCAACGAAAAAGTAATGAACCCAACTAAAGTGGGAATAGAAGGAAAATTGCAAATGGAATGCAAGTTGGGGATAAAGGACCAATTACGAGGGAAGTTTACCCAAAACCCAAGGAACGGGTAGGTAGGAAGATAGCATCGAAAGATGTTGTACAAGTAAGAAAGGGGTGGATTGCCTATAACAAGGAAATAGAGGAAAGAACATTTAAGAAACCTTAAAGAAATAAGCCCTCCAATTAAGAAATGGATAATGTAAACAACCACTGACATCAAGACTTGACATGGTCCGTGCTCAGTTAATGGAGACTAAAGAGTGACGGCTAGGCATAGTGTGGAATTACCGAAATAAAACCCAATAATCATAAGTTATTGGATAAAGAATAAGGGACAAAATGGGAATTTTAAGGAAATGAAGTATGTAAAGCGGGAAAATGCCCCAATATAAAAAGGGTATAAGTAGATGAAGAAAGGAAATCTTCAAGAAAGGATAAAAAGGAGGAACGTGTAACTCCTAGGGTGGAAGTCCCCACCTTGAAGGACATAGTAGAGAATGAAACCGTAAAAAGAGAACACACCAAACAAAGGAATCGACACGTTAACAGAAAGGGATCAACTCAGAGTAAGTGATGGTGAAATGGTCATAAGCGAGTAAGAGTGGATGGAAGAAAAGAAAGTCCTTGAATGAAGGATGCCATGGGAAATGAGGAAGGACATAAGAGAGGAAGAATCCCAACATGTCGGTAAGTCATCGAGAAACCTGATGGTTGGAACCGAGAAAAAACCAATAAGAAAGTTGGTAAGGAATGTGTAGTTAAGGAAAAGCCGACACAATCATGATGTCAAAATTTAAGGGATAATTAGATAACACTGAAGGTAGTTTGGGAAAACTACAGGGCAATAAGAGAGGATGAAGCCACATGAATCCTAACGGTTGGAAAGGAATAAACCGTTATTGAGAAAATATTCTAGAACTAGAATGGACAAAGAAAATTCTAGAGCATGTCATGTGGTAAGGGACATGAAGGCCAAACAGTCCCAGGAAAATGTGACTCAAGTAAGAAATAGTTCGTTAGTTATACATGATGAAGCCAAACCTAAAAATTGAGACCAAAGTCGTAGTAAACAAAAAAAATGAAGGACTAAAATAAGATAAAGAAGGGATCATATCAAAATCCAAAAGGTTAAGGAAAAAAGGTCTAAAAGAATGATGTGCTAAAGAGCATCAATGACCAAGGTAATAAATGAGAACATGGACAATCAAACATTGTGGAACATCCAACCCAATGATCTAGATGAAAACCCTCAAGAATAAGAGTCTTACCCTAAGTAGAGTAAGAAGTGGATCCAAGGATGTACCTTTGGACCCGTGGGTAAGACATGTCTAATCATGATAAACTCCTAGGAGTGAGTAAATAGTGAAAGGAAAAGAAGTTCTTAGGAACGTGGTTAAAAGGTGTGAGGTAAAGGAACCACCAAAGTGACAACATGTCAAACAAGCCCCAAGAGGACGTCAAAGGAAAATTACTCCCAATGCAAAGGATTACTAACTTAGTTTTGGGGACAAAACCCCTAAAAGGAGTGGAGAGTTGTAAACCCCATCCTTTAAAGACAAGAAAAAATGGGAAAAGAACTGATCAATTCAAAAGAGAAAACTGAGCCAGTTTACGAACCATAACCGGTAGATAATGGATAAAATGAGAAATTGACAAATCCCAAGTGACTCAAAGAGTCATAAAAATCATGGAAAAGAACCTTGGGGCAAATGGGAAGAGAAAACCAGACCGATTCAAGGTGAACCGGACTTGAACCGGATTGAACCATACTTGAACTAGTTTTTAAATTCATTTTTCTTGGTGGCTTAAAATATTCAAATTTTAAAATTGAAACTACCATTAAATAGAGAATGAATTTAGATGAATTTAGAAAATTTTTAATTTTGAGAAAACTGGTCGAATCAGGCCTCAACCGGCTGATTTATGCCATTGAACCCGGTTGGACCGGTCCGGTTCAGAATAGTCTCATCTTCTTCCTTAGGATGACATCACTGTTCATTAATGTAGAAAAACTTATAACTCTAATGAAGGAGTAACGACTTCAATCAAGCCATTTTAGGGCAAGGATAAGCATGACCAAAATGGAAAGTGGTCGGGCAGAGGGTCCCTGAGCTCCCTATGTAAACCTCGTCCTTTAAAGACAAGAAAATCAGGAAAAGAACCCATCAATTCAAAAGAGAAAACTGAGTTGGTTCACGAACCATAACTGATAAAGGAAGGGTAAAATGGGAAATTGAAATTTTCCAATTGACTCAAAGAGTCATAAAAATCATGGAAAAGAATCTTGGGACAAATGGGAAGAGAAAACCAGACCGATTTAGGGTGAACCGGACCTGAACAGGATTGAACTGATTTGAAGCATACTCAAACCAGTTTCTAAATTCATTTTTCTTAGTGACTTAAAATATTCAAATTACGGAAATGAAGCCACCATTAGATAGAGAATAAATTTATATTAATTTAGAAAATTTTAATTTTGAGAACACCGATCGAATTGGGCCTGAATCGGCTGATTTACGCATTGAACCCAGTCTAGTAACATAATAGTGTCATCATCTTTCTCAGGATGACAACACTGTTCATTAATGCAAAAAATAGAAAATTTCGACGAAGTTGAAATAGCTCTCTTCGGGCCATTTCAGGGCAAGGATAAGTTCAATCAAAATGGAAAGTGGTCGATTAGAGGTTCCTCGAGCTCCTTATATAAAGAGCTACTCTCCATTCATCCTCCACACACCTCAATTCTCCATTCTATCCCAGCTGCTCCATTTTTTGGTGAAGATCGAACCAGTCTTTTTCTTTGCCTTAGAAGACAAGGTCGGGTCCTATAGACTCCGAGGGAAGTTAACCACCTAAGAGCAACCTCCTTTCAATCCGAGGACTGTCGGAGCAGCGCCGGGGGAATCAAACAGTGAAGCAGCTCCAAAGGATTGAAGCTACTCTATTTTGGTCGAGTTGAATTTGACCAAATTCAAATTCAACCCTTTCCTGGCCAAACCAAGCCTCTCCAACACCCCCATGGACCTCACACGACCACAATAGAGCTGAAAGGTAAGCCAATTCAGCCCTCATTTATCATTACAAATTGGAGTAAGAGAGAGAAAGTGCTAAAGTTTACTAATGAAATTCTCCCTCGATTGGATATCAATTGTATCACTTCTTGATCCTAGAAAAAACCTCAGGATGAGAGCTACCTCCTCAGATAGAGAGCTCGGACCGCCGCACCTCTGACAGTAATCTTTTAGAGCTTTCCCTCTCTACGAGCAGTTTTCTGGTGAAACTCCATTTGAGCTCAATTTAGACCCAAATGTTGTTGTTCAAATCCCAATTGAATCATATGGAAATATAGAAACTAATCCATGCCTTCAATTGGAGCAATTAACCCTGATTGAATGGCCAATTTGAAGAAATCAAATTTGGTCAGTTTGAAGGGGAGAAATTGGGGATTTTAAAAAATTGAGGGACCTCTTTGCAATTTCCCAAAATTGAAGGCCAATTGGCCATGGGAAAGATGTTGAGGGACCGATTGAACAATTTCAAGAACATTTGGGGTCAAATTGCCATTTTTGGAAAATAGGGGCAACAATTGTAATTTTGAAAAGTTGGGTACCAAATTGGAAATTTTGAAAACTTGAGCCACTTATATAATTTTGAATAAATTGAGGACTCAAAGAGAATTTTTGGAAGTCTTGGGACTCAATATGAGAAAAAGTTAGCATTAGGGACCTAAAGTCAAGGAAAATGAACTTTAGGGACCTAATTGCAATTAACTAACAATGTTATGCCTAGTCACTCACACGTGAGAAAACGAAGGCTGCCATGCCAAACCTTAATTGACCAAGATACCCAATTTGTGTTGGAAGCAAGAGACCGGAATGCCAGCAAGGAAGAGCTAGCGTGGAGTCGGAAAACTGACTAGAGACAAATACATCACGAACATCGGGTGAGTGGAAATTTTTTAAATCATACCGGTTGGAATGATGAGTACACCTATATGAAATGAAAACCTACTTACCAGTTGTGAGTGGGACTTTTAACATCATACCCAGTTGGGGTGATGAGCAATTGTAGCTAAAACCCACTTACCAGTTGTGAGTGGGATTATCTAACTTCATCCCCACTCGGGATGAAGTGTACCATCTTTAACTAAGGAAACCTACTTACGAGTCGTAAGTAGAAACAATCATACCCAATTGGTATGATGAACTTCCTTGAGGAAAGAAGAAACCCGCTTACCAGTTGTAAGTGGATATATCATCACACCCGATTGGTGTGATGAAAGTTGACAATGAAATTTTTGTCAAAAGTGTTCTCCCCTAACTGTGTGCCAATGCTTAAAAGATTTGGGAGACCTTCTTGAGGCAACTAGAATAGCTTAGATAGGCCAGAGGCCTTGGTTTTTAAACTTATGGGGCTAAATGCCTGGTTTTGGAACATCACGTGCAGTAGGCCCAATGCTAGTGGGCACTAGTAGGAGCTTATAAACAAACTTGAGTAAAGGAAAGCCATGAAAATTTCTAATGAAATTGTTGTGTGATTTCACCATGGTACCGAGTTAGGACCAAAAATACTCAATGGACTAGCGGCAGTGCGTTAGGGCCAAGTCAACGGACTAGCCAAGACAAACAACTATAGGTCGGGTTGAGGGTCGGGGCCGTTAGACCATTGGCACCAAAGATAATGGCCATATCTAAAAAATATTGTTTGTGCATGCAGTTGTGGTACATGACCACCATGAGCCCAAGAGGGGTAGTGATGGATCCTAAGGGCAACTTGTAAAAACTGTCCTTTCATAATAAGAAAATCGGGGAAAGAACCGGTCATTTTCAAATTGAAAACCAAGTTGGTCTACAAACTGGAACCAATAGAGAAAGGACAAACTGGGAAATTTATGGATCCCAAGTGATCCAAAGTGTCCCAAAAGTCATGGAAATGACCTTAAGAAGGAATTGGAGATGAAAACTAAACCGGTTCAAGTGAACCGGATCCGAACCTAGTTGAACCGGTTTGGATTGGTTTTAACCACTATTGAACTGAATGCTAAATTCATTTTTTAGGTGGCTTAAAAAATTCAAATTTGAGATTTGAGGCCAACATTGGATAGAAAATGAATTTAGAAATTTTTAGATTTGAAAATTTTAGTCGAATTAGGGGTGAACCAGCCGGTTTAAGCTTTGAACCTGGTTCTAACTGGTCCGGTCCGGTTTGGAACAGTGTTGTCTTCTTCCTTCAGATGATAGCGTTGTTCACTCGCCAGAAAATAGAGCAGCATTGGCGAAGTTGAAAAGCCTCTAGCCAGGGAGTTTTAGGTAATGAATGACCACCATTAAGGTGCCAATCGGACAACAAGGAAGACCCCGAGCTTCCTATATAAAGAGCCTCTCCTCATTCATCCTTTCCACACCTGAAAAATCCATTCTCTCTTGACTGCTCCAATTTTCGGTAAAGCTCGAACCAGAGCTTTAACTGAGCATTTTTCTAAGCCAAACAAGGCGAGGTTAGGTTATTTAGAACTAGGTAGAAGTCAGCTACATGCCTATAGTCTCCATTTACTTTGAGAGTCGTCGGAAAAGGGTCGGCGTGATAGAACATTGAAGCAACTCTAATGGATCGAAGCTGCCCTATTTTGGTCGAGCTGAAATCAGCCAATTCAAGCCCTCCTCAAGACAAACCAAGATCTCTAAACACCTCCTCAGCCCTCCCATGACCGAATTTGAACGGAAAGGTAAGTCAATTCATCTACACTCTGAAATTTCCTACCGGTGCTAGAGAGAAAACCAACAGATTTTCGATGATGAAATTCTAATTCAATTCGACATCAATTGATATAATTCTTGATCCTAGGAGGAACCTTAGGACACAAACTATCTGCTTAGATCGAAAGCTCGAACCACCACACCCTCAATGATAGGCTTTCAATCTCTAAGTCCTATTTTCTGGCAAAGCTTCGTTTGAGTTCATTTTGGCACCGAATCATTCGATTCAAAGTGCAATTGAATCGTATGGTACAACTAACTGCCCTTATATCCACTAGGTCATCCAGGGCCCTAGGACGCATCACTACCCCTTTTGGGCATCTTCAAGGTCCCGTAAACATAGTGCATACACAATCAACACTTTTCACATGATGCCATATCATTTGTGGTGCCACTGGTCCAACGGCCCCAACCCTCAACTCAACCTATAGTTGTTTATCTTGACTACTATAGAGACCTGTCATGTCGCACTGCCACTAGTTGACTAAGTATGTCGGTCATTGTCTTGGTACCATGGACAAACAATCCAATTACTTAAGTTTTCATGGCATATAATTTATGTTTCTTTACGAGCTCCTGCTCGTGCCCACCGGCCTAGTGCCTACTATTCAAGATTTTCAAAATCGGGCATGTTAGCCCCCAAGTTTCAAAACCGAGGCCTCCAGCCTAATCGAGCTATTCAAGCTCCCATCAAGAAGGTTCCCCAAATTGTTTAAGTAGTGGCACACGGTCAGGGGAGAGTATTTCTGACAAAAATATATTTTTCACCTGTCCATCGTGCCACCCAAGTATGAGGACATCTCCGCTAATAACCGATGAACAGCTTTTCCACTTACTTTGAGGAAGTTTCATCATACCAACTAGGTATGATCTACTTACACCAGTAAGTAGTTTTTCCACGTGATTTTCACATCACTTCTCTCGGGTGTGATGTTTAAAATATCACTTAGCAGTGGGTTTTCATTTCTGAGGTGCTTATCACCACTTAGCAGTGGAATTTTTATATCAGACCTAGTTGGGATGATAAGCACCTCAAAAATGAAAGCCCATGGCTAAGTGGTATTTTAACATCTCACGTGAGAGGAGTGATGTCAAAATCACACGAAAAAACTACTTACCGGTTGTAAGTAGATCATACATGGTTGGTATGATGAAACTTCCTCGAAGGAAGTGGAAAACCCGTTCATCGGTTATGAGCGGAGATGTCCTCATACTCGGTTGGTATAATGGATAGTTAAAAAACATATTTTGTCGGAAGTGCTCTCCCTTGACTATGTAACACTACTTAAACAATATGAGAGACCTTCTTGACGGGAGCTCGAATAGCTCTGTTAGGCCGGAGGCCTCAGTTTTGGAACTTGGGGCTAATATGCCCAAATTTTGAAAATCTCGAATAGTGGGTCCTAGGCCAGTTGGCAGGAGTAGGAGCTCATAAACAAATTGGAAAATGGAGCAGTTGAGAGATAATGAAGTTTTTAGGTGTGAGGAGGATGAATGGAGAGGAGCTCTTTATATAGGGAGCTCGAGGACTCTCTGCTTGACCATTTGGCATCTTGATGATGCTCATTCATGACCTGAAACGCCTTGAACGAAGGCGATTCATCATTGTCGGCGCTGTCCGTTCCTCCGTTGAATGAACAATGTGATCATTTGCAAGAAGAAGATGACACTATTCCGAACTGGGTCGCACCGATCCAAACCAAGTTCAATGCTTAACTCGGCCAGTTCAGGCCCAATTCGACCAAGTTTTTCAAAATAAAAAATTTCTAAATTCATTCTCTATCCAATGGTGGCTTCAATTCCTCAATTTTAATATTTTAAGCTACCTAGAAAAATGAATTTAGTAACCAGTTCAATAATGGTTCAAACTAGTTCAATCCGATTCAAATCTAGTCACCTAAACCGGTCTGGTTTTCTCTTCCAATTTGTCATAATGTCCTTTTTCATGACTTTTGTGACACTTTAGGTCACTCAAGATTTGTAAATTTCTCTTTTTGCCCTTTCTCTATTGGTTAAGTTTAATGAACCGACTCAGTTTTCTCTTTGGAAATTACAGGTTCTTTTCCGGGTTTTCTTATTATAAAAGGACGGGGTTTACAAGGTGACTCTGCTTTAAATATTTTGAAGCTAATTTCGGGGCTTAGGCTCAATATGCAAGTGGGTCCAAGGCCGATAGACACGAGTATGGACCCGTTCATAACTAGTATGTCATGTGAAATGCTAAAAGATCCAATTAACTTGAAATTGTTTGTGATACCTGTCGAGCCAAGTCTGAGTTGTTGAGCTTGTTGGACCAAACCGCTAATCTGTCGAATCCAGGTCATCGAATGTCACACCCTGACCTGGTTTGGTCAGATCCCCATGAGCAACCCGCCACTCCCTTTGGTCTATGAAGGGTTTCACCCTTTTCTAAACTACGAGTAGTAAGGCGTCCTTCTTTCCTATCTTTCTTGTAATAACATTATACAAAACTATCATACCTGTCTTATAGGGGATCTTTAAGATTGGTTTTCCCTTGGTAACCTGAAAGGGGTAAAAGGGAGGAGGGTGTGTTAGACAACTCAGTGAATTGGTGTTAGGTGTGAGTTTTCACAAAAATGACTTTAATCGGAGTGTGTCAAACTCCTTATTTCTTTTAAAAATATTATTTTATCAAGTTCTAGTTTTAAAAACCTTTTCCCAAGGTTTACTAATTCTTTTCCAATGATTCTCAAATCCATTCCAAGGTTTTCAAACCTCTTTCGCGATTCCATTTTAGGTGTGTTCCACAAACAACACACATCCTTCATCAAGAAAGGTTCACACACATTCGCGAGATGCAGTTATGCCGACTGCACCCACTTGTGGATTAGAGCGTCTTTACCATCCACCCTAATAGAAGTCTCTAACATCTACCCAAAATTTGAGTGAACGTCTCTCATGTCCTACCCTCAGACCTAAAATACTTCGTGTCCATATGAGGATAGAGACCTCATCCCAACCCCACCCCAGTTTCATGCGCATGAAGCTATGTCAAGCTTCCCTGACTACTAGTATGACAATCTGCCCTTATCTCCACCATGTCATCTAATAGCCCTTAAGTCACATCACTAACCCTCTTGGGCATCTTGATGGTCTTAAACCTCAGTACATGCATAAACAATAATTTTCCATATAAGCCATTAATCTTTTGTGCCACTGGTCCAACAGCCCTGACCCTCAACTGGACCTACAACTATTTGTCTTAACTAGTCCATCGACCTATCTTGTCGCACTACTGCTAGTCCATCAAGTATGTCAGTGCTATCTTGGTACAATGGCCAAATCACATCATTCATTAAAATTTTTCATTGCTTAATCTCATGTTTGTTTACAAGCTTCTGCTTGTTCCAACTAGCCTTGGGCCCACTGTACGAGGTTTTCAAAATTGGGCATTCAAGCACCCATGTTCCAAAAATCGAGGCCTTCTGCCTGACTGAGCTATTTGAGCTCCCATCAAGAAGGTCTCCCAAAATGTTTAAGCAGTGGCACACAGCCAGGGGAGAGCACTTTCTAACAAAAATACTTTTTTACTCATCTATCACACCAACCGGGTGTGATGACATCTTCGTTTACAACCGGTAAACGGGTTTTCCACTTCCTTTCAGGAAGTTCATTATACCAATCGAGTATAATCTACTTATAACCATTAAGTAGTTTTTCTACTTATTTCTCACATCACCCCAACCAGGTGTGATGTTAAAATTCCACATAATAGTGGGTTTTCAATTCTGAGGTACTCATCACCCCAATCGAGTATGATGTGAAAATTCCCACTCATTCGATATCTGTAGTGTATATTTCCTCATAATAGGCTCTTTGCCTCATGCGAGCTTATCCTTGCTAGCGTTCATAGTACTTCATTTTCCTATATGATATAAACATCATTGTTCATTAACCTTTGACCTAATAGCCTTCATTCATCATGAATGAATAAAATCTTCAATCTTTTAATTATTTGCATTTAGGTCCCTAAAGTTCTTTTTCTTTAACTTTAGGTCTCTAATGCCAATGTTTCCCAAATTGAGTTCTGAAACTTCTAAAATTTACTTTGGGACCTCAATTTATTCAAAATCACAAAAAAATGTTCAAGTTTCCCAAATTTCCAATTTGGTCCCTAACTTTTCAAAAATTACCATTTGCCCCTACTTTACAAAAATGGAAAATTGACCCCAAAAATTCCAAAAGTCAACCAATTGGTCCTCCAATATCTTTTTCATGGCCAATTGGCCCTCAATTTTGGGAAATTGCACTTTAGTCCTGCAATTTTACAAAATTCCCCCAATTTTCACCTTTCAAACTGGCTGAATTTGATTTCATCAAATTGACCATTCAATGGGTTTAATTGTTGAAATTGGAGGTAAAATTGAGTTCCTAAACTTCCATACAATTCAATGGAACTTTGAATCGTGTCATTTGGATTCGAATTGAGCTCAAATGGAGATTTGTTGGAAAATTGGACTTAGAGAGAGAAAGGTTCGAAAGCTTACCATCAGAGGTGTGGCGGTCCGAGCTTTTAATCTAGGTAGATAGCTCTCATCCTGAGGTTAGTCCTAGGATTAAAAATTGCATCAATTCATGCCAAATTGAGGGGGAATTTTGTCGGTTCTCTCTCTAACACTGATTGGAAATTACAAAGTAGAGCTAAATTGGCTTACCGTTCTACTCTAATTCTATCATATGAGGGCTATGGAAGTGTTGGAAGAGCTTGGTTTGGCCTAAGAAGTGCTTAAATTGGCTGTTTTTAGCTTGGTTTAAATAGGGTAGCTTTGGTCTGTTGGAGTTGCTTCACTGTTCGATCACGTTGGCACTTCTCCGGTGATCCTCAGAGCAAATGGAGACTACCGTCTGGTAGCTAACTTCATCACAAATCTAAGGAACCCGACCTCACCTTCTTTGGCTAAAAAAACCCCAATGTTGGAGCTCTAGTTTGAGCTTCACCGAAAAATGAAGCAATAGGGAGTGATAGAAGTTTTCAGGTGTGAGGAGGATGAATGAGGATGGGCACTTTATATAGGAAGCTCGGGGACTCCTTGATCATCCGATTGGTGCCTTTATGGTGGTCATTCATTGCTTGAAACTCCTTGAATTAAGACTTTTCATCTTCGCCGATGCTGCTCAATTTTTCAGCGAGTGAACAGTGATGTTATCTAAAGGAAGATATTCCGAACCGGCCAGTTTAGGCCTGATTCAACTGAGTTTTTTAAAATTAAAAATTTCTAAATTCTCCAATTTGAATTTTCTAAGCCACCTAGAAAAATGAATTTAGCATCTGGTTCAATGACGGTTCAAATCGGTCCAAACTGGTTTAATCTGGTTCGGATCTAGTTCACCTAAACCAGTCTAGTTTTCTTTCCCAAATTGTCCTAAAGTCTTTTTCCATGACTTTTATGACTATTTAGGTTACTCGAGATTTGTAAATTTTTCATTTTTCCCTTTCTCTAACTATTCAGGTTTGTGAATCGATTCAATTTTTTCACCCGAGTTGACCGGTTCTTTCCCCAGTTTCATTTTCTTTAAGGGACAAGGTTTACATTGAACTTGTTGGGCTAGCACGCGTGGGCCAAAGCCAAGCCAACAGACCGTTGAACTAGAGGGCCAAAGATAAGAGCTATAACTTAAAAGACTCTTGCTTGTGCATGCACTGTGTAATTTGGGCCATCAGGACACCTGGAATGAGGTAGTGATGGATCCCAAGGACAGCTCGACAACCCAAGGTGTATAAGGGTGGTATGGCTTCCAGTAGGCCGAGAAGCTCGGGGAGGTTCCTACGCACTAAGACCGAGGAAATAGAGGAAATGAGGTCTGGAAGGGGGAAGGGGTATGACTACACTTAACATAAACACTGTTCAAACTATTTCTCTCTCGGTTTTCTCCCAATTCTTGACCCCGTGTCCAGTGACACTCCTATGGATTTCTCATGACCCTTTCTCACCCCTCTTGGCCTCTCCATGGATCTCTTCCTTATTTTTAGTTCAATTTCTTTTACTAGCTTAACATTATTCTTCTGGTTCGATCCCACTTTTCATTTCGACTCGGCCTGATTTTTAAGTTGGGATTTTTTAGTCTTACAAGTTTAGCCAATCACAACAATAAAATAATCCTTACAATAATAAACTTATATCCCAATTTATCTGCTGCTTGGAAGACTCCTTTCATTATCATTGACATGGCTTACCATGAGTTCTATACTAAAACCTCCTCATGATCATGTTGCACTACTCAAACGATACCAAAAAGGGGATTAGGGAGCGGGATGAGCTATGAAACTTAATGAGTGGGGTACTGACATTTAGATGTCATGTTCACGAGCATAACCCCTACTAAAATATCAGCATGTAGTATAAAATCTTTTTTCTCTTTTAAAGCATGTATTTTTCTCATCACTTCTTATCAGGTGAACAAGTCCACATCCACACAAGAACACATCACATCATATACTTACTTATGCATTGCTTCACATAACTGTATTATAACTGTCGTAATAATACTCACGCATTAGGGTCACAACATAGTAGTGGGGTCATGACTCTCCCTATTGATGAGTAGTGGAGGGTCTCAACTGCTCTCCATTGGCCTTAAGTAAACCATATCAAGAGGAGTGATATTTCATACCCTCTAAGGTCTAGACCACTAGCGCCTTAGGAATATTGTGATCATCTCCAATCATCGCATGATCAATCACTGGATACCACCATATAACTCTCATGTCCTGGATATTTGTGATAAAAAATCTCTCCCTTATTACCTCACTTCCGAGACATTCCTTAGTACCCGACACTAACCCTCTGTACATATGTCTACCAGTACCGTTTCACTTTTGCTACACACACAAATAATACATAACAATAATCATAATTATCATAAAGGTTGACTTGTTATCTGGTTAACCCCTTACAACACAATAATATTACATCGAAACTTGTTATCTGGTCAACCCCTTTAATCTTTTATCACATATCAAAGAATCATGGAGGAAATTCTAAAATTTGTGCACTATTATAATCATAAATATAAATTGAATTCACTATTTCCAAATTCATTGCTCATAACCTAATTTTCAAAAGTATGAGTCATAGCCCCTAGTTGACAAAGCATTAGTCATAACCCCTATTTTAAAAATGTGATTGATATCCTTTTTACATAGAATACGAGTCGTAATTCCACTTTTTAAAATATGAGCTGAAATCCATTTTTTACAAATCGTGGGTCATAACCCCATTTTCCAAAATGTAAGCCAAAGTCTAACTCTCACAAAATACATATCAAAACTCCATTTTCTAAAATGTGAGTAATAACCTAATTTCATAAAATATGGGTCAAATCCCCATTTTCTAAAATATAAGTTGAACCCTATCTTTCACAAAATACAAGTTGAAGTACTACTTTCATAAATATCAATTTAATACCTTCATACTAATTTTAGTTCAATCAAATAATTATAAGCCTACAATATACAATACACATTTCAAAATATGTAAAAAAACATATGTCAGTCTAATTAAATTTAATATTATAATTATAATCCTAGTTATCTTAACCAAGAACGTGTTTGCCTCCATTCAATTCTCGAGTCTTGAGTTATTTTAGCCATACCAAGTATGATTTGTCCCCTACAAATTATGGATGAATTTATATTTACTTTCGGATTCACTAATATGTTATTTAACATTTCGTACTTTAATATTTTACCTCTTATATTTAAATTTCAAAATTAAAGAATTTTCATAGTTAATGGTTTTATCCTACCTTATAAATTCGAGTTTGGTGCTTATAATTGAGAGTTCAGTAATTATTATCCCTCTCATCTCAGTAATCTCTTATTTCTAAATATGGTTTTAAGGTATTTCTATCCTTTTACCTCGATCTTAGACAAATATAGTATTAATGCCAACTTTTTGACCTTATTCATGTATTATTCTATCCAACCAAACACGTCCAAGCACCACTTAATGGCAATGCTGGTATTTTGTGACAAAGTCAAGAATATTTTTGTCCTTCCACTTTTACCCTCAACTAATGACATACTCAGTTCACCTTCCTCCCCAGCTCATTACATCCTGAATCTTCTCTCAAAAAACCCTAAAGCTTCAGCCGCCTCACGTATGAAGTTCTCGCCCAACCTCATTCGATACCATACTCGCTCCCTAAACGCTAAGCTATGTCTAGTTCGTCCCATTTGTACCGTCTAAGCTACCATGAAAAAAAAGCTACCAATATGAGGATGGAGCGTCTGTTTCCCTTTCGTTGGTGCTCAGATGCCGACTACTTTCTGACCTACTAGCGACCGATCTTCCCGAGTGAGACCGAATCATGCACTCATGGTATGTGTATTTCCCCCTCAATTTGGAACAAATGACAATACAATATAAATGATATTACTATACATAAGTTCACTTAGATCGTACAATTAGATTATACGTCCTTTTTTTACAAGTTTTCTTATATATAATGGATATTATAAATAATGAATTGAAAAATATAAAAAAATTAAAAGGAAATTATATAAAAAAATAATATATAAATATATTGAAAAGATAAATTTATATGATAGGAATAAAATAAAGATATACATGATAGCATAATATTATGATAATTGTTTAACGGAACATATAAAAAATTATTTTTTTCTCCGTGAATTAAATGTGTTATTTTTTTTTGTCAGTGGAGGAATTGGATAAGATAATCTCCAGAAAGCATAAATAATTTTTCTTTATATGTGCAAGTTGGTGAACAGTTAAAAGAAAACTTGTCTGCTTCTCCGTGAATTATTGTCTGCTTCTCGGCCCACCGCCACTATCTTTTAACTGGCATGCACGGAGCAATCCTCACCACGGTATCAGTAAAAATTTCGCTCAACAGGACAATCGATTGATCAAGCAGGCAGAGCTCCGAGTCTGTAGCCGCATAACGCAGCTAGGGTTAACCCCTATTGTTGATTGTAATCCTGCAATTTCGCCGGTTATGGGAACGGACAAGGACAGTCGGAACCGAAGGAGCCAATTCCCGTCGACGAGCAGAGCCTACCTTGATGATGATCAGAAAATAAAGCTCTGGGGCGTATTTATTTTCGGGGCTATTGGCGCCACGGCCACTACTTTTGCGGTAACCTTGTTTTCCCCATTTCGTCTAGCTCTTCCTATTATCTGTCTATAAAGTTTGGGAATTTAGTGAGCGTGGGAAGCTATTAGGATAATATTTAGCGATTTTTGATAAGTTAAACTGCTGTGTTGATATGCTTTTCAGAATTGGCTGCTTTTGATGCTGTTTGTTCCTTCCGGGAAGAGTTCAACTATTTTGATCTTCTGGCAGAGCTTGACATGCATAGGGATTAACAATTTTTCAACATAACATTTTTCCAGATTTTGCAGCTGCGTCGAACTGTTGATTCAATCTGTGCCCAGGTATATTACTCTTCTTTTAGCTGTAGATATTTCAGGTTCTTCTTATTATTTTCAGTTAGGATTTTGACTCATCCAGCATACTGTATGTTAATGATACAATGATGGATTCATTTTCTCTAATTACTTTTCATTGGTGGCGTGAGATATTACTCATAGAAACGGAAATCGAGAAGCTTCTATTCTCGCTAATCATTCTATTATCTTCACAAAAGCTCATGGGCTGTGTGGTTCTGTTGGAAAAGATGAGCAGGTCACAGTCGCAATCGCAGTCATCAAGATCTTTTAGGTCAACGTATCATGAGGATGCATGGATAAAGTATAACAGCCGTTTGCGGGAAGAGTATAAAGAAGAGATGGAGAGAGTAGTCAGTTTCTATCTTCACTTTTCTCTAAACTTGTTTTACCTTCTTCACCATTTGATGTTCTACTCATATAGAGATATTGGTTCCTTTGATTTGAAGACAGGCTGCATTCATAAATTTGGTCCTGTTGGCCTCTAATCTTGTAGGAGCGTATTCGACGTATGCAAAGCATATTCAACAGAGAGAGGAATAAACACAGAAGGAGCTATGAGCGGTGGAGAGAGCATGGTGCAGGAGCTCACGAGCACCTTCATGATTGGTATTGGAATGCTGAAACTTACTTCAGAGATGAATGGACTCATTATCAAACACCTCCTAAGGACTTCTCTGCTCCTTCCTTGCTGCACCACTACTCAGTTTTAGGCCTTGACAGGTAATGGAGTCCAACGAGCTTTATCCTCAATAAACTCATCTTTACAACAATCATATTATTACTTATGTATACGCCTTCAATCATGTCCACTTCTAATGGTGTCTTCTTTCTATATACATCACGTATAATGGTGTTGTCTTCATGTGATAGATCAAGGAAGATGCAGTATACAGATGATGAGATAAAGGTAATCTCATCTTCAAGCTATCCACACTTGGAAAGATATTACCACTTATCTCAATCTATCTTTATTGCTCCAGAAAGCTTTTAGAGCCAAGGCAAAAGAATTTCACCCTGATCAGAACCAGGAAAATAAAGGTGGTGCATTATCTGATAAGTTGTATACGCGGTCATATATTTTCTATTTGTCTTGGACAGTTATGTGAATGAAATGTTAATACTCTTTATAACTACTGCAGAGGCAGCAGAGGCAAAGTTCAAAGAGGTAATGTCATCATACGAGGCTATCAAGCTAGAAAGAAAGAGCATGCATGGCTTATGCTGAAAGTTTCAAATAATAACCACATTACTGGAGATTGCTGGAGGGGAACAATTGGGTGATTATGAAAAATGGTAAGATGCTCGTAGAACTGATTCCACTCTGCTCATTTAGCCCGAAACTCTGGTTCAAAATATGCAGGCCACAGAATAAAAGGTAATACTTGGAGTCACCATTTATCCTTCTCTTGATAGGCTCAAAAACAAAGGTAAGGTCGTTTTCTATCAAACTCCCTCCCTAGCCAGATTGTATAATCTAACCTGGCCTGGTTCAAATTAAATAGTAGTCCTACACGATAGAATCCATTAGACGGACCAAAAGCACTGGTGGGGATGTTGTCTTTTGGTATGGCCGACTGTCTTTCCCTTTATTATATGGATTTTTGAGAGATTCATCACTAACAAATGTAACTAAGGCTTTGGAGAGACCTTCATATTGTATCACAATATAGTCAACGGGAGAACCAAATTATTCAAAGCACCTATTGAGCTCCGTGTCCGTCACATGACAGGAGCCCTGGGAAGAAGATACTTTTGTTTTCTATAGTGCTTTAGTTATTCATTTTGTTGTAAATGGACTATTTTGTATTAAAACATTTCTTATGATAAAGTCCTTAGTTATACATTTTTTTGTATTACATATATAATTTATTATATACAATTATTCTTAATCATATAAATTTATCATATTTACATTTATTTGATAAAATATTTTATTTAACATTTTATTGTTGCTAATATTTTATTTTATCAAATTATTAATATAATATATATATATATATGATAATATTAGACTCAATAGTATATTTAAATTAATATTATAATTAATTTGTTTTTATTAATCTCTCATCTCTCCTAATATCCAAATTATCGGACCCATTCTAGAGGTTAAGGAAAATGATGATTTGACCTCCATAATCATTTTATAAAGATTTTTTCAAATAGAACATACAATTTTAATTATACCAATGAAGAAATAAATTATTTTCTTATTCGAGTTCACTAGTTCCTATAATACAATTTATTTTATTTTAGATTTAATTTTATATTTTTTTACACATTCATCCATTTGAATACATATTATTATCATTACGTAATTTAGGGTTATTTTATTTCCAATGATACTTGTATGGCTCTCGTGATCTTAAATTTCCATTTCATAATTTATTTCTCATTATTATGAAAATTTTCAATAAATATCGGATTCTTAGCTTATTACATATGTTTTGTAGCCATTATAACAAGTTATATCTCATTTTTTGTATATAATTATCAGCACTTGATGTCATGGTCTTTTATATATATATTTTGTTTGATATCTTAATCTAAAGTAAGATTTCATAATAATCTTAGAGTTTTTGTTCAATATAGGTACTTATTTTAGCAATAGTCACTTATCTGGTTATATATATATATATCATGACTAGAGTTGATTATCCTTCGTTACTTATTATTTTTTAGCGTTAAAGCTCGAACTCTAATGGGATTTATTAATTACTTTGTTCTATCTATAATATATTTATCATTATATTTTTTACGCTTTATAGGTATTATTCTCACATACTGACAACTAAATGTTGTAGTACCCTGCGAATCTATTTGATTATATGAGTGATGTCTATATCATGAGATTATAAGTGTGTTGTTCACATTTGACATTTATTTTTTCATCCACATGTAACAACTTTGGGCAATTGATAATTCATTGTCTATTCATCTTTTCGTAAACAACTCATTATAATTTAGCTTGATAACATTTTTTACTATGTTAATACCATTCTTTGCTCATTCACTTGTTATTTCTTATAACTACTTTACCATTTCACTCAAAATTAACCAAATTTCATTATATTAAAATGAGTTGGTACGTATTTCTCTGAAACACACTTTAGTCTGCTCAGCTTATATAGTGTAATTATCTTACAAAAGATATTTTACTCCTTATTTTGGTATGTCATGTACCTACTAATGGTATAAATGTCATGTTCACTTTATTTGTTGCACTTCTGTTGTGACTCTTTGCATTCCTACCCATAAGCCTTACTTTCTTATGTCAGTATCATCCATTATTCATTCCTCTTATACAAGTATTTCAGACCTCTTCTTTTCCTCTATAATATCTCATCTCGATCCGTGTCGAGCATGTCAAGTTTCCTTTCTTACAGTTATATGTCTTTCGTAGTTTTCTTACTCACATATACTTGTATTTGTAAAGTTCTCTCCACCTTTGAGACAAGTCCATTCAAATCGTTATTTCAAACATTTATAAGTTGAGCATCGTGCTCCTTAATTTGAATAATTTACTACATTATTTCTCTTTGTATAGTGTGTTATCATATTATAGTAATACTTAGTCAACCTTATCCGCACACACAGTCCAATAGTTCATTTTGCCATGAACTATCCATAATCCTTGAAAATGAGTTGTTGTTTTACTTATAGATATGTCTTGATCTTCTTTGACTTTTTTGTGCAATAGACTATGCCCTAATGTTAGCACTCTTTACTGCCCATAGATGTTTCCCTATCATGTCATTTCCCTACCCGAGTCATTCTCTAATATCCGTGGGATCTTTTATTATCGTTTTCCTTCAAGTATGCTCACTACATCCCTAGACTAGGTGTCATTCGTAACTTAAATGTAACATGTTCATGTTACTTTTCTTGGTAGTAGTCACGCTCTTATCAACTGTACTTCCATATTTCATTGATACAAATTTTTAGTCACTCTTATTCACCCATAATGTGGTTCATACCTTGCAGTTTTATGGTGTACTCCACACCTTATGACCACGATTCATCGTGTCATTTATTTAATGGTATTGGAAATATATCATTCCTAACTTATGATTAACTATTTTGAAAATATTCATGATACATCCTTTCCCCATCGATCCCTTTCCGATTTATTTGGGGGGATTATTCCTCGTACCATATATTACCCGATCCTTTCCACAAGTATGTTCTCGTAGTCTTTTAGTTAAATGAGTATTGCACATTTTTCCATTTACAATATGACTCCCATATTCTAGATATGTGTGATAAAACAATTTCCCTCTTATTACTTTACCTCTCATTCATCCCTTAGTATCCAACATTACTTGTAATATCGGGAATTCCAAACCAAAAATAAAATTAAACCAAACCAGGAGCTAAGGCAAAGCTGAGAAGGAAAGCCCGAAGCGGGATTCAAAATCGAACCAGATTTGGAATATGGTTCAAAATTGAGACATAAGTCAACGACAACTATCATGAAATACCTTTGGAGAACATTTTATGATCATAAATCAAGGATAAAGAAAACCCAAGGAAGAAATGGTTCTGACTCGATTTGAACCAGCTTAGATCACAAACCCTTCCCCGATTTTTAGAGGGGTCTAAATAAATAAGAATTTAGTGATTTTTGAGTCCATTAAATGGGAAATAGAACAAAAAAATTATAGAAATTTTTGTTGAGCTAATAATTGGCTAAATTGGAGGCGAACTAACTAAAAAATTTGCTAGAAACTGGTTCGAAATAGTGTTGAATCAATTGAAGGGTTAGAACACGTGCCACATGTGCGGACGCATGACTCCGCCATGCACTGCGCACACGCTCATCCCCTCCACTTGACTAAACATCCAAAACCTGGATTGTCAAGTCCCAACCCGGTGTGGTCGGATCCCCGTTAGCAACCCGCTGCTCCATTGGTTTAAGAGGGATTTTCCCCTTTCTTTAATCAAGAGAGCTAGACGTAATTTAAATATTGTTCCCTGAAATAATATAAATAAATAAAATCCAAGTTTAAAAGAACTTTTAAGCATACCTAGCAAATGGTAGATCTTGGTGTTTTCTTTTGTCACACCCAACTCGGTTTGGTCAGATCCTCGTGATCAACCCGTGACTCCCACAATTTATTAAGGGTTTTCCCTTTCATTAAACTGTGAGGGGTAAGGCGTCCTTTAAACCTGTACTTTTTCTAAAATAACATTAATCAAAACTATATGAAATTTAAACTTAACATACATGTCTTACAGGTGTAGTTAGCTAGAGGTCTTTGGGTAGGTTTTCCCTTTATTACCTGAAAAGTGGTATAAAGGAGGGGGTGAGTTCAACAACTCAGGGAATGAGTGTTTAAAACTTTACTTTCAGAAAAATAGTTTGAATTGGAGTGTGTTAGACTCCTTATTTTCCTTAAGACATTTCATCCTCAAAATTTCGGTTTTCGAAACTGTTATTCCTCATTAACTACAGTCGGTGTGTTTAACATTCAACACATGTCCTTCATCATGAAGGGAACACACATTCGTAAGGCAGCATGTCCACTGCACCCACTTGTGGCATCAAATCGTCTTTACCAACCATCTATATAGAAACCCCTCCACTTCTACCCTGAGAATTAGTGTATGTACGCGACATCGGACCCTCAATCTAGTAAAGAAACTCCGTGTTCATATGAGGACAGAGATCTCATCCCGACCCCACCTTGGTCTCATGCTCATGAAGCTACGTCGAGCTTCCCTGACTGCTGGCACAAAAAATTGCCCTTATCTCCACCATGTCGTCTAGTAGCCCCTATAATACATCATTACCCCTCTTGGGCGTCTTGAAGGTCCCAAACTTTAGTGCATGCACAAAACAACAGTTTTCTTCATAAGCCTTTTAATCTTTGGTGCCACTAGTCCAACGACCCCGACTCTCAACTCGACCTGCAGCTATTTGTCTCGACTAGTCCGTCGACCTATCTTGTCACACTACTGCCGGTCCATCGAGTATGTCGGTCCTGACTTGATACCATGGCCAAACACATAATTCATTTAAAATTTTCATGGCTTAAACTCATATTTGTTTACAAGCTTCTACTTGTGCTAACTGGCCTTGGGTCCACTGCAAGAGATTTTTAAAATCGGGCATATTAGCCCCCAAGTTCTAAAAATGAGGCCTCTGACCTATCTGAGCTATTCGAGCTCCCGTTAAGAAGGTCTGCCAAAAAGTTTAAGCAATGGCACACAGTTAGGGGAGAGCACATCTAACAAAAATAACTTTTCAGTTGTCCATCACACCAACAGGGTATAAGGACATCTCCGTTCATAACTGATGAACGGATTTTCTACTTCCTTCAAGGAAGTTTATCATACCAATCGGGTATGATCTACTTAAAACGAGTAAGTAGATTTTCCGTGTGTTTTCTCACATCACCCCATACATGTGTGATGTTAAAATCCCACATTTGTAGCGGGTTTCATTTCAAGGTGCTTATCATCTCAACCGGGTATGATAAAAAAATCTTACTCACCCGTTAATGTAGTGAATTCCTTTTAACTGGCTTTTTGCCTTCATGCGAGCTTGTCTTGGCTAGTGTTCCCGGTATTTCGTGTTCCTACACGATATGAACATCCTTGTTCATTATCATTTGCCCTATTAACCTTCATTTATCACGAATGAATAAAATATCAAAACTTTTCAATTATTTGAAATTAGGTCCCTAAAGTTCTTTTTCTTTAACTTTAGGTCCCTAATGCCAAATTTCCCCAAATTGAGTCTCGAAACTTCAAAAATTTACTTTGGGACCTCAATTTATTCAAAATTACTAAAAGGGGTTCAAGTTTCCCAAATTCTCATATGGGTCCCCAACTTTTCAAAAATTACCATTTTGCCCCTACTTTACAAAAATAGTAAAATTGACCCCAATAAATCCAAAAATTGACCATTGGTCTTCCAATATCTTTTCCATACTCAATTGACCATCAATTTTAGGAAATTGCACTTTAGTCCCTTAAAATTTTGAAATTCCCAAAATTTCTCCAATTTCGACCTTCAAACCTGACCGGATTTGATTTCATTAAATTAACCAATCAATTGAAGTTAATTATTGAAATTGATGGTAAATTTGAGTTCCTACACATCCATACAATTCAATTGCTCTTTGAATTGCATGAATTGATGTCGAAATGAGCTCAAACGGAGCTTCGCTGGAAAGTTGGATATAGAGAGAGAAAGCTTCGAAAGCTTACTGTCGGGGGTGCGACGGTCTGAGATTTCGATTTGGACAGATAGCTTTTATCTTGAGGTTTTTCCTAGGATCAAGAATTGCATCATTTGACGCCAAATTATGGGAGAATTTGGTCAGTGAAGTTTCGTCGGTTCTCTCTCTAGCACTGATTGGAAATTAAAGAGAGGAGCCAAATTGGCTTACCTTTCAGCTCTAATTCAGCTGTACGAGGGTTGTGCAAGTGTTGGGAGGGCTTGGTTTGGCCTGAGGAGGGCTCAAATTGGCCATTTTCAGCTTGGACGAAATAAGGCAGCTTCGGTCTACCGGTAAGTGAAGAGAATAGAAGAGATTCAGTCTGTCCCTTAGCCTAGTCTATATCTACAGCCGACGCAACTCCGTACCAACGCCTGACTATTTCAATAAAGATTAACGACTAAGCGATTTCATAACCTGAGCTTTCCTTAACCAACTGACCTTACTTCGTAACCAACATCTACTTTCTTACTTTAGGCATGCTTAAACCAATCGATTTAGTCCCGATTCAATCGAGTTTTTTAGAATTAAAAATTTTTAAATTCATCTAAATTCATTCTCTCTCTAATGGTGGCCTCAATTCTCCAATTTGAGTTTTCTAAGCCACCTAGAAAATTGAATTTTGCATCCGGTTCAATGATGGTTCAAACTGGTCCAAATCGGTTCAATTCGGTTTGGATCAGGTTCACCTGAAACGATCTAGTTTTCTTCCCCAAATTGTCCTAAGGTTCCTTTCCAAGATTTTTATGACTCTTTGGGTCACTTGGGAGTTTTAATTTTACCAATTTACCCGTTCTCTAGTGGTTAGGGTTTGTGAACCGGTTCGGTTTTCTAACCCAGATTGATCGGTTCTTTCCCCGGTTTCCTTGTCTTTAAGGGACGGGTTTACATCTTTAGTCATGGTTTCTCTACTCCTGAAAAGGGAGATACAAGGGGGGGGGGGGGGGAGGATGAGTCTCTACAACTCTGTGAATGGGTGTTGGGAGTAAGTTTTTCATAAGAATGACTTTAATAAAAGTGTGCCAAAAATTCTTATTTCCTTTAAGATAGATCTTTCCTCAAATTTTCGATTTCCAAAACCCTTCTTCCACATTTCCACATTAGGTGTGTTTATTAGATAACACACGCCCTTCATTAGAAAGGGATCACACATTTGCAGGATAGCTCGTCCACTGCACCCACTTGTGGCTTGGAGTGTCTTTATCGACCACCAAGATAGAATTCTGTCAACTTCTACCTTGGGTTTGAGTGGATGTTCGTGACATTCGACCCTCAAACCCAAAAACAACTCCGTGTCCCTATGAGGACAAAGACCTCACCCCAACCCCATCCGGTCTCATGTGCAAGAAGCTATGTCGAGCTTCCTGACTGCTGGTACGACAAACTACCCTTATCTCCACCATATCCTCTAGTAGCCCTTAGGACACATCACTACCCCTCTTGGGCACCTTGATGGTCATGTACCTCAAGTGCATGCACAAATAACAATTTTCACATATCCATTTATCTTTGGTGTCAATGGTTCAACGACCCCAACACTCAACCAGACATACAACTGTTTGTCTAGGCTAGTCCGTCGATTTGGCCCTGATGCACTGTTGCTAGCCCACTGAGTATGTCGGTCCTATCTTTGTACCAAGACAAAATTACATATTCTTTTCATTAAGTGTTTTCATGTCTTTCATATCTCATGTTTGTTTACAACCTCGTGCTCGTGCCCACTAGCTGTGATTTTCCAAAACTGGGTGTAAACCCCGCCCTTTTGATCTAAGGAAAACCGGGAAGGGAACCGGTCAAATCGAATGAGAAAACTGAACCGGTTCATAAACTTGATCAAATGTGAATGGGCAATTTAGAAATTTACAACTACCAGGTGATCCAAAGAGTTCATAATACCATGGAAAAGAACCTTAGGATGAATTGGAAGAGAAATACTAGACCGGTTTAGATGAATCGAATCCAACTAGATTGAACCGGTTTATGAATCGAGTCGGTTTATGAACCGGAACCAATAGAGAACAAGAAAAACAGAGAAATTCAACTCCCTTGTACCCCAAAGAAATTTATAAACCTTGCGAAGGAACCTTAGAACAAAGTAGGAGCGAAAAACTAGATCCGTTCTGGTGAACCGGACCCGAACCAGATCGAATCGGTTTAAGGATCAAGCTGATTTATGAATCGGAATCGACAAAGAGATGGTAAATCGGGAATCTGATGGACCCTAAGTAACCCAAGGAGTCACAAAAGACATGGAAATGGACTTGTGAAGGAATTGGGGATGAAAACCAAACCGGTTTAGGTGAACTAGATCCGAACCGGTTTGGACCAGTTTGAACCACTAATGAACCGAATCCTAAATTCATTTTTCTAGGTGGCTTAAATAATTTAAATTGGAGATTTGAGGCCACCATTAGATAGAGAATGAATTTAGATGAATTTAGAATTTTTTAGATTTGAAAAACTCGATCGAATGAGGGGTGAACCGGCCGATTAGATTTGAACCCGGTTCGGACAAGTCCGATCCGGTTCAGAACAGTATCATCTTCTTCCTCAGGATGATAGCACTATTCCCTCGCCGAGAAACTGAAGAAATGCTGGCAAATAAGAAATGCCTCCATTTGATACGTTTCAGGTCATCAATTCCTGTCATAACGGTGCCAAACGGACGGCCAACGGGTCCCCAAGCTCCCTATATAAAGAGCCCCTCTCCATTTGTGCTCTCCACACCTGAAAACTCCATTCTCTCTCAACTGCTCCATTTTCTGGTAAAGCTCGAACCAGAGCTCCGACATGGGGTCTTTTCTGAGCCAAACAAGGTGAGGTTGGGTTCTTTAGAATCGGGGAGAAGTCAGCTACACGTTTGTAGTTTCCATTTGCTCCGAGTTGCCGAAGAAACGCTGGAGTGATGAAACATTGAAGCATCTCCGGCGGACCGAAGCTGCCTTATTTTGGCCAAGTTAAAATTGAACAATTTGAGCCCTCCTCAGGCCAAACCAAGCCTTCCCAACACTTCCTCAGCCCTCTCACAGCTGAATTAGGACTGAAAGGTAAGCCAATTCGGTTCCCCTCTACAATTTCCGACCAGTGCTAGAGAGAGAACCGATATAATTTCAATGATGAAATTCTAACTCAATTCAATATCAATTGATGTGATTCTTGATTCTAGGATGAACCTCAGGATAAGAGCTATCTTTCCAGAATAAAAGCTCGGACCGCCGTGCTCTCACCGGTGAGTAATTGATGCTTTCTCTCTCTACAGTCCATTTTTTGGGGAAGCTTCATTTGAGCTCGTTCCCATGTTAAAACTTACAATTCAAAGTTCTATGAAATCATATGAACATGGAGGAACTCAATTTCAACTTCAATTTCAACAATTAGAAGTGTTTGATCGGTCAATTTGGTGAAATTAAATTCGGCTATGTTAAAGAGTTGGAATTAGGGGAAAATTGGGGGAAATTGGGGATTTTCGAAATTTAAAGGACCAAAATGCAATTTTATGAAATTGAGGGTCAATTGGGCATGAAAATAATGTTGGAGGACCAATTGAGGAATTCTAGAATTTTTAGGGCAAAACTTACCATTTTTGTAAAGGAAGGGCAAAATGGTAATTTTGGAAAAGTTGGAGGACCAAATTGGAAATTTGGGAAACTAATCCCCTTTTTGTGAAATGGAATAAATTGAGGTCCTATGATAAATTTTAGAAGTTTTGGGACTCAATTTGAGGAAAAACTGGCATTAGGGACTTAAAGTTAAAGTGAAATAACTTTAGTGACCTAATTGCAAATATATGTAAAGTTGGGTTTTCTCATTAATTTGGAACGAATGAGGGCTATTAGGCCAAAGAATAATGAACAATTATCTTCCTTTTGTGTATGAGAACGAGATATTGGGAACACTAGTCAATGTTTAGCTTGCTAAGGATGGAACCCGACTAAGTGGAATTTCACTGCACTATCGGGTGAGTAGGTTTAATAACATCATACCCAGTTGGGATGATGAGCACAACTTAAAATTAAAAACCACTTACCGGTTGTGAGTGGGATTATGCATCATACCCGATTGGGGATGATAAGTACCTCGGTATAAAAACCCAATACTTAGTGATATTTTTTAATCATCACTACTTAAAAAAAGTGATGTGAAAGTTATGCGGAAAAACTATTTACGGGTTGTAAGTAGATCATACCCGGTTGGTATGATGAGACTTCCTCGAAGGAAGTTGAAAACCCGTTCATCAGTTATGAACGGAGATGTCCTTATACCGGTCGGTATAATGGACAGTAAAAACCTATTTTTTTCGGAAGTGTTCTCCCCTGACTGTGTGCCAATGCTTAAATTATTTGGGAGACCTTCTTGATGGGAGGTCGAATAGCTCTTATAGGCCAGGGTCCTCAATTTTGGAACTTGAGGGCTAAAATGACAGTTTTTGAAAAACTTGAATAGTGGGCCATAGGCCAATGGACATGTAGGAGCTCGTAAAAGAAAATGATATATATATATATATATATATGTGACATTAAAACTTAATAAGTGAATTGTTTTGTCATGGTACCAAGGTAGGTCCGACATACTTAGTCAACTAGTAGCTGTGCGACATGACAGGTCTCAGGACCTGTCGAGACAAACAACTACATGTTGACATGAAGGTCGGGACCATTTGGACAAATGGCACCACATATTATATGGAAAATTTAAGAAAACTTTGCTTGTGCATGCACTATGAGTACGGGATCATCAAGATGCCCATGAGGGGTAGTGATGTGTCCTAAGGGCCCTGGACGACCCGGTGAGTATAAGGGCAGATCATCGTTCTTGGTGTCTGTGCAAAATTTGGAGTAGCACCAAGCTTATGAGACTGGGGTGGGGACAAGATGAGGTCTCTATCCTCATACGGACACAGAGAAGTGATTTCGGGATTGTGGGTCGGATGTCGCGTACATCCACTCATTCCCAGGTTAGAAGTGGTCATACTTCTATCCGGGTGTTAGGAAAAGTCTTTCTGAAGCCACTAGCGGGTTTAATAGTGATTCTGACTTGCGAATATTTGTAACCTTCATGATGAAGGATGTGTGTTGGGTGATGACACACCGGTAACTAAGAAATAATAGAAAAACCTGAATTTTTAAATGAAGGGATTTTTGAAAAAAAGGAGTCTGACACACTCCGTATAAATGTTTTTCTTGAAAGTCAAAAGATTTGAATCCCATTCACTAAGTAGTTGTACTCACCCCTTCCCTTATACCCCTTTCAGGAACTCCTGGAAAGCTGAACCCTAAAAGACTGCCAAATAAGACGCCGTGAAATAGGTATGTTTAATTTATTACAGTCTTGAGTTATGTTATTGGAGGAAATGTACTTGTATAAAGGATGCCTTATTCTTTATAGTTTAGTATAAGGGGAAACCCTTTAATAAATCGGGAGAGTGGCAGGTTGTTCACGGGGATACGACCAAACCGGGTCGGGGCATGACACCGAGCATTTTAGCCCCACAAGTTCAAAACCGAGGCCTCTGGCCTATTTGTGCTGTTCTAGCTCCCATCAAGAAGGCCTCCAAAAATGTTTAAGTATTGGCACACAAGTCAGGGGAGAACACTTGTGATAAAACCCATTTTCACTTCATCACACCAACCGGGTGTGATGATATCTCTGCTTACAACCGGCAAGCATGTTTCTCCTACCTTCAAGGAAGTCTATCATACCAATTGGGCAAGATTTTCTCTACTTACAACCAATAAGTAGGCTTTAACTTCATTTTTCCATCACCCCAGCCGGGTATGATGTCAAAATTCCACTTACAAGTGGTTTTTCTTTTCTAAAGTGCTTATCATCGTAATTGGGTATGATGTGAATAAGCCCACTCACCCAATAATCGTGACGTGTTCGTCCTCGGTCTATTTCCAAGTCTATGTGAGCTTTAACTTGCTGATGTTCTGGTCACACTTGTCCTTACACATTTTAGACAGCCTTATCAATTACGGCTTGGCATAAAAGCCTAGGCCCACAATTAATCTATAAATTGCACTTCGGTCCCTAAAGTTCATTTTTCTTAACTTTAGGCCCCTAATGCCAATTTTTCCCTAATTTGAGTCCCAAGGTTTCCAAGAATTCCCTTCGAGTCCTCATTTTAGTCAAAATTGTATAAGTGGATCAAGTTTTCCCAATTTTCAATTGGGTCCCCAACTTTTTGAAAAATTACCATTCTACAACTCAGTGAGTGGGTGTTGGGAGTGAGTTTTTCATAAGAATGACTTTAATCAAAGTGTGCCAAAAATTCTTATTTCCTTAAAGATAGATCTTTTCGCAAAATTTCAGTTTTCAAAACCCTTTTTCCTCATTTCCACATTAGGTGTGTTTATCAAACAACACACGCCCTTCATCAAGAAGGGATCACACATTCGCAGGGCAACCCGTCCACTACACCCACTTGTGGCTCGGAGCATCTTTACTGGCCACCAAGATAGAAGCCCGTCCACTTCTACCCTAGGTTTGAGTTGGTGTTCGTGACATCCAACCCTCAGACCCAAAAACAACTCCATGTTCATATGAGGACAAAGACCTCATCCCAACCTCACCCCAGTCTCATGCGCAACAAACTACGTTGAGCTTCCCGACTGTTGATTCGAAAAACTGCCCTTATCTCCACCATGTCGTCTAGTAGCCCTTAGGATGCATCACTACCCCTCTTGGGCATCTTGATGGTCCTGTACCTCAAGTGCATGCACAAACAACAATTTTCACATAGCCATTTATCTTTGGTGCCACTAGTCCAATGGCCCCAACCTTCAACCCAACCTACAACTAATTGTCTAGGCCAGTTTGTCGACCTGGCCTTGATGCACTATCGCTAGTCCATCGAGTATGTCGGTCCTATCTTGGTACCATGGTGAAATCACATATCTATTTAATTATGAGTTTTCATGGCTTTCATATCTCATATTTGTTTACGAGCTCCTACTCGTGCCCACTAGCCTTAGGACACTGTACGTGATTTTCCAAAACTCGACATTTTAGACCCACAAGTTCAAAACCGAGGCCTCTGGCCTATCTGAGCTGTTCTAGCTCCTGTTAAGAAGGTCTCCCAAAATGTTTAAGCATTGGAACACAAGTCAGGGGAGAAAACTTCTGACAAAACCCATTTTCACTTCATCACACCAACCGGATGTAATGATATCTTCGCTTACAATCGGCAAGCGGGTTTCTCCTTCCTTCAAGGAAGTCCATCATATAAATCGGGTATGATTTCCTCTACTTACAACCGGTAAGTAGGTTTTAACTTCGTTTTCCCATCACCACAACTTGGTATGATGTCAAAATTCCACTTACAAGTGGGTTTTCATTTCTAAAGTGCTCATCATCCCAACCGAGTATGATGTGAATAAGCCCACTCACCCGATAACTGCGATATGTTTGTCCTCTGTCGATTTCCATGTCTACGCAAGCTTTAACTTGCTGGCGTTTCAGTCACACTTGTCCCTACACGTTTTGAATAGCCTTATCAATTACCGCTTGGCATAAAAGCCTAGGTGCACAATTTATCTATAAATTGCACTTAGGTCCCTAAAGTTCCTTTTTCTTAACTTTAGGTCCCTAATACCAATTTTTCCCAATTTGAGTCACAAGGTTTCTAGGAATTCCCTTTGAGTCCTCATTTTACTCAAAATTGTATAAAGGGCTCAAGTTTTCCCAATTTCCAATTTGGTACCCAACTTTTCAAAAATTATCATTATGCCCTTATTTCCAAAAATGGCAATTTGACCGTAAATATTTCAAAAATCGACCAATTGTCCTCCAACATCTTTTTCATTGCCAATTGGCCCTCAATTTTACGAAACCTCCAATTTTCCCCCAATTTCACCCTTTCAAACTGGCCGAATTTGATTTCATCAAATTGATCATTCAATCAGGGTTAATTGCTTCAATTAGAGGTGTAAATTAGTTCCTACACTTCCATAAGATTCAATTGAGCTTTGAATTGCATGAATTGAGGCTAGAACGAGCTCAAACGGAGCTTCACCGAAAAACTATGCATAGAGAGAGAAAGCTTCAAAAGATTAGCATCGATGGTGCGACAGTCTGAGCTCTCTATCTGGACAGATAGCTCTCGTCCTTAGGTTCCTCCTAGGATGAAGAATCGTAACAATTCGCCCTGAATCAAGTGAGAATTCTGTGAGTGAAGTTTTATAGTTTCTCTCTCTAACGCCAATTGGAAATGATAGATGGGGTTGAATTGGATTACCTTTCTACTCAATTGAGGTCATAAGAGGGTTATGGAGATGTTGGGAGGCTTGGTTTGGCCAGAGGAGGGTTGAATTTGGCCAATTTCAGCTTAGCCGAAATAGGGCAGCTTCGGTCCTTTAGAGCTGCTTCACTATTCGATTCTACGACCACTTCTCCGGCGGCTCTCGGGTCGAACAAAAGTTGCTATAAGGTAGCTGACTTCCCCCGAAATCTAAAGAACCCAACTTCGCTTGCTGAGGCTTGGAAAAATGCCATTATCAGAGCTGTGGTTCGAGCTTCGCAGGAAAATGGAGCAATTAAGAGAGAATGAAGATTTCAGGTGTGAGAAGGATGAATGGAGATGAGCTCTTTATATAGGGAGCTTGGGGACTGTGTGGCCGACCATTTAGCATCTTGGTCAAGCTTATTCATGACCTAAAATGCCTTGAACGGAGGCATTTTCTTTCGTTAGGGCTGTTTGTTCATGCATTGAATGAATACTGTTGTCATATGAAGGATGGAAACAACATTATTTTGAATCGGACCGGACTGGTCCGACCAGTTTCAATGCTTAAACCGACCGGTTTAGGCCTGATTCGACCGACTTTTTCAAAATTAAAAATTTCTAAATTCATTTTCTATCTAATGGTGGCTTCAATTCACCAATTTGAATATTTTAAGTCACCTAGTAAAATGAATTTAGCAATGAGTTCAATGATTGTTCAAATCGGTTCAATCCAGTTCAAGTCTGGTTCACCTGAACCGATTTGGTTTTCTCATCTAATTTGTCCCAAAGTCCTTTTCCATGATTTTTATGACTTTTTAGGTCACTCTGGATTTTTAAATTTTTTATTTTTCCCTTTCTCTATTGGTTAAGGTTTATGAACCGGTTCGGTTTTCTCTATTGAGTTGACCGGTTTTTCCTCCGATTTTCTTATCTTTAAGGGGCGGGATTTACATAGATTATAATCCAAAATTTCCCCAACATAATTCCAAAATCCATCGCTTGGGAATTAATTTATTCAGAGAGCCTCATGTTTTGTAATGATTAAAGGGGGCTATGATCATATAGCCAATTAAGTCTAAAATTTGACCATATAAAGCTTGGATGCCCACCTGTCGATTGAAGATCATAATTCTCTCTAAAATAGACATACCTCCATTTTTGGGTGTTCGCTCTTGCAGAGAGCACCACTTCCTCTCCCGACCACCAAACTTAGTGTTTTAGGTGTCCCCAGCAAGTTATGAGAGCCAAATTCCAATGCCACCTCTCTTGGGTACCGACATTAGCTCTACCATTGCTAGCAAGATCAAATAGTCCCAAACCTTCTATGGTTAGAAACATAACAGTAGGTTATGTGGTCATTTCAGATGGCCTAGAAGGCCAAGAAGGACTACAAAAATAGTTCAGTACACTCTTCTTGGCCTCAACTTTCGAACATCACTGACCTCATATGATTTGGGTAAGTATCGAGGTCAAGTTAATTATGAGAATTGCTAGTTAGCTTCGGTTCTAATAAAGTTTAGTAAAACATACTTTTCAAGGTTCTCAAACTTCCATTTGAGGTGATTCAAGTGCCCATAGACTCCTCTAATAGTTAGCTTTTGAACCACACTAATGGCACCGACCGAGTCTCCATATTCGGTGAGATTTTGTCCTTGACCCAACTTTTGCTCGATAAACTATTTGATTTGAATTAATTATGGTCGTTACTATTCCAGCCAACCCCGACTGAATAGATACTATAATGGTCTAGGGAAAGGCCATGTGGACCTCATATCTAAGTTTTATAATTTTTGGGAATTATTTTGCTAGGGTGCATATGTTGGGGACTAAAATGTAAATATGGATAAGTTAGAAGACCCATTTGAGAATAAGTTTTCTTTGGGGTCTTTTTGGGAGTTTGAATAAAGTTTTAGGACCATTTCAAAAGATGGGTAAATTTTTGAAACTAGGATGACATGTTAGGAATATATAAGGACCTAAAAGTGACAAAAGAGAAAGTTTAGGGACTGAAGTGCAAATATGGAAAATTGTGTGCCCAATAGTAATTTTTGGGAAGTTTAAGGACCTAAATGAGACTAAAGAAAGTTTAGAGACCCAATTGAAAATTTTGGAGAATTTAAGGTCCCGAAAGGATATGTTTTAAAGAGTAAGGCAAAATAGTAATTTTACCTAACTTATGAACTATTTTGCAAATAGTGTTAAGAAAGATTTAGAAAATATCCTAAGGTATTTTGGGGACCAGAATGGGACTCAAGGAAACTTGAGAACCAAGTGAAAGAATTGGAATAGTCTAGGGTCCAAAAAGGAACGATTTTAAGTAATAAAGGGCAAAAATGGTAATTTTGCCCAACTTAGGTAACAAAATGTAATTTTTGAAAACTAAGGTACCTAAGTGGTAGATTAAGAATTTCTAAGCACATGGACAAGTATAACCACATTAGGTAATGACCCTAAACAAGTACTAACTAAACTTGAAAGAGGGTTAGTTGAATAACGATTCTTTGACACGTAAGTCGAATAAACCGAGTATAAGGAGAAAAACCATATTTTCTTAGAGAAATTACAATATAGCTTTTATATGTTAATATCAATAAATAAATTGATCCCTATACCATATTTTGACTCTTGTAGAGAGAATACACAATAGCTCGAGCAAGGACCTCATGCACCAAGCTAAAAAGGAAACTCGTTGGAATGAACAAGTTTTGGTGAAAACAATTAGTAGGAGTAATGACAGCGAGTCCGATTAGACCGATCGAATGTGCTTTACTGCTCTTGATAATTTTATTAAACATATGATGAATGATTTAAAAAATCTTTGAAAGAAGTAAAAAATTATATGGATGCATGCACACTAAAGAATACTATTTTTAGAACTTAAAAAATGAGTTAAGGGTCATGTAGACCAAAGTAAAAGAACCATAGTCACATGCTAGGACTATGTAAGTTAGGGCCTAATTCATGTGATATCATTGTTGATAAGAGTTGTTTGTGTGATGAACTAAACTCACTGTGATATACTTGTGAATATAGTGTTTGATTGCTGAATTGATTCATGCATTGAGTTAGTTTATCGAGATATGGACCAAAATATTTGTGATACAATGATCATGCATACTACATGTTGATTTCATATATGCATGAAAATATAGATGGCCAAATGTGTACTATGTTAAATGATAATTCTGATAGACATGATTGCTACCTATGTGCATGTTTTTAAATAGAGAAAAAATGTATATTGTATACCAGTAGGAAGTGTGGGGTGTTGACAGGACACTTGATGAGATAGTGTCGACGCTTGAGAAAAATTAGAAGGGTAGATAAGAGGAGATTGAAAATGTTACTTCTAGATTTTCGGGCACCCCATATAAAGTACAAGTTCGGTCCCAATGTTACACCGCTGCGATGAGAAATGACGATATTGAGTCACATGTATAAGAGGCATGTACATGGCATTGGGCAATTTGGTGTCATGACCTTAGATGCTAAGACATCTCAAATGAGAGACAAACCCGAGGGGTATCGGTTGTGGAGAGTACACATGACTCACACACTCTCATCTTATCCGATCAGAATTATGGCATGACTTTTGAGCATGTCTTAGGCCATGAGTTGCCCGTATGCGCTATTGTATTCATATCATGATATATTGAAATAATTTATTTGGGAAGAGAGAGTTTGACCAACTTAATATATAATTACAATTTTCAGGTGGCCCAAGATATGAGTCTCAATGAGCCGAATAAAATTATGAATGTCGAAATATTTTGTAAAACTGAGAATGAATATCCCTGCTAGAATGTTTATGTGAAGTCTAAGGTTGTAAGCAATGTAGTGTCCCAACATTAGTACCTCATTCACTGACATGTAAGCTCATCCCTCCCCTAAATAATTACAGGTGAAATCCGAGGTTCCACAAGGTACAAGTCAAATCACATTTACAGAATGAGCACAACTTGAGGTAGATCTTGAAGATTGTGTACGAAGGTTTTTAATTACTACATATCAATTGCTATATTCCTGGATTGTTTATGTAAACTATTTGGGCACTTCGGGGGAAGGTACCCACCATTTTAAAATCGAGGGGATTGGCAAGTTGCATGAAATTGTCGGTCGGGCATCGGGCTTGTGTGTAACACTGCCTGTAACACCAAAATTTCTAAAACAAAAATTTAAGCCCAATTAGACTAGAAACTAATGTTAGACTGGGTTGAAAACTCGAGAACTGAGATTTGGAATCACATCGGATGGAAATCATATCAGACATTAAACATGGACAATGGGTTAGCTCGTGAAATTACCCTAAAAGCCCCCTCTTTGTTTGGAAATGACTTAAGGCTAAAATCCCTTGATTTTTAAGAGGAGTTATATAAATAAAAAATGGGCCCAATAAATGTGAAATATGTTGGAGAGTTTTTAGAAAAAGAATTAGGCCAAGAACCGGTCAAATTAGAGGTGAACATGACAAAAGATGTCCAAAACCGATTAAACTAGTTCGAAGTGATAAAAACCCCAATTTTTAGAAGGCGCTATATGTGGGATCCATCCCCTCGGACCAAGGAAATCAAGAGGAAACTAACAATATTTGGACAACATAGCTAAATTAATCAACATAAAATAGTAGAGGAGGGTTAATATGGGGAATTAGAAGATATCAAATGACCAAAAATTCACAAAAATCACGAGAAAGAACTAGGAAGTGAATTGGAAGAGGGAACTGGATCGGTCCGAGGTGAACTAGACCCGAAATGGGATGAACCATAGTGAACCGGTTCAATGATTCATTTTTCAAGGTAACTTAAAAATATCAATTTGGGAAATTGTGGACACCATTATATAGAAAATAAATTTAGATAAATTTTTAAAATTTTAAATTTCAGAGAACCAATCGAATCGGGTCCAAACCGACTGATTTTTGAAGTCAGGTCATCGAACCCGATCGGACCAGACTGATCAATGGTCCAACCGATCAACGAACCAGACCGATCAATAGTCCATCCAGTCACTGATCAATGATGCCTAGTCAGCAGCCACGTAGACACGAGCAGCCAATGGGAGGCTGCCACGTGTCCAGTCAATGATCAGCGGATGATCCGTCAACTTGCCACACAAACACAAGCTACCAATGGGAGGCTGCCACATATCTGGTCAACTGGTCAATGGCTAACACGACAGCTAAGTTGGACCTCCACGTCAATAAAACCAGCCAATCATAGCGTGTCACGTGGCACATCCGCCACATCATTGTTTCAACCTTAGTCTGCTAATAGAAAGGAGAGAGAGATCGGGAATGCAGGAGTCTCCGACGACTCAAAAATTCCTCCGGTCAGGTCATCGGCAAGTGGGATAGGGGCCAAGTCTCACGTGGGTTGGTAGTCTGAATAGTTGTCAAGCTCCCTATATAAAGAGCACCTTCCCACTCATCCTACTCACCTCTCAAGCATTATCTGAAGACAAACTACTCACTTTTTGATGAAACTTTGATCAAGGCTCCACCGATGGACCAATTCGCAACCACAAAAGCTCTGGTGGGTGGCATTTGAACTGGGAAGGAGTTCCCTTGCTCGAAACACCCTCAAAGCGACCGGAGGACAGTTGGAGAAGTGCTCAAGTGATAGCACAATGATGTTGCTCTGGAGCCCAGAACAGCGAGCTTCCTATCAATCCAACCCCAACTCTCTAAAACCTTCTGAATCTAGATTCAGCCACCTTCATCCTCCTAAGACCCTCCCCAGCCCCTCACGAACCCCAGATAAGCTCGATTTCACCTCTCCTTGTCAGATTTTCTAAGTTTTAGAGCTCCACCGCCCCAAAACTTCTCTCTTCGAATTCCCACAGTGCAGCGACAAATTGTAATAGGATTCAATCATGGTAGGATCCCCTCGACGAGTACCAGTTGCCCTCGCCTCAAGCTCTAACCATCACCCCTCCACCGATAAGCAAAGCAAGCTTTCTCTCTAACTCAACTAAGTTTGGAAATTCAAAGTGTAGGATGATTGGGGGGAGCTAGAGGAGGCGAGTAACAACTAGAAACAAAGAAATTAGGGACTTACAAGCCGTCAATTGGACGAGGTAAGATTCGGGTGTTCAAATGCTCAAATTGGGGAAGAAGGGGGCAATTTTGGGATTTTTCAATCAAATGGAGGGCCCATTTGCAATTTTGAAAAGTTTCGGACCAAATTGCAATTTGTGGTAAATTAGGGATTAAATGCGTGTCATGCCCCGACTCGGTTTGGTAGGATCCCTGTGAACAACCTACCACTATCTTGGTTCAAGAGGGGTTCCCCCTTCTTTAATTTAAGAGGAGCCAGACGTAATCTCAACCTTATTTCATGGAATAACATATATCAATAATAATGCAAGCTTAAGAGAAGTTTAAGCATACCTAACAGAGGGTAAATCCTAGTGTTATCTCTAGTCATTCTCTATTCTTGAAAAGGGATAAAAGGGTGAGTGAGTTTCTACAACTTAGTGAATGGGTGATTGAAAAAGAGTTTCAATAAAATAATTTAAAGTGAGCCAGAATCCTTACTTTTATTAAAAATACTTTCATCCTCAATTTCTCGGTTTTAAAAATCATTACTCATCATTTAGCACAGTATGTGTGTTTAACAATTAACACATGCCCTTCATCATAAAGGGATCAAACATTTGTAGGGCAACCCATCCACTACACCCACTTGTGGCATCGGAGTGACTTTATCAGCCACCTAGATAGAAGCTCGTCCACTTCTACCCTGGGAATGAGTAGATGTATGTGACATCTGACAATCAAACCTGAAAAGAAACTCTGTGTCCATATGAGTATCATGCCCATGAAGCTATGCCGAGCACCCCTCACTACTGGCATGACAAACTACCCTTATCTCCATCATGTCATCCAATTACACCTATGACACATCACTACCCCTCTTGAGTGTCTTGATGGTCCCAAACCTTAGTGTATGCACAAAACAATAATTTTCTACATAAGCCATTTAATCTTTGGTGCCACTGGTCCAATGGGCCCGATCCTCAACTTGACCAGTAGCTATTTGTCTCGACTGGTCCATCGACCTGTCTTGTCGCACTGCCATGAGTCCATCGAGTATGTCGGTCCTGTCTTGGTACCATGGCCAAATCACATCATTCATTAAAGTTTTCATGGATTAACATCATGTTTGTTTACAAGCTCCTGCTCATGCCAACTAGTCTTGGGCCCACAGTAAGAGATTTTCAAAATCAGGCATTTAGCCTCCAAGTTCCAAAACTGAGGCCTCCGAATTATCTGAGCTATTCGAGCTCCCATCAAGAAGGTCTCCAAAAATTTTTAAGCAGTGGCACATAGTTAGGGGAGAGCACTTCTGACAAAAATAACTTTTCACCTGTCCATCACACCAACCGGGTGTAAGGACATCTCCATTCTAATCGATAAGCGGGTTTTCTACTTCATTCCAATAAGTTCATCATACTAACCAGGTATGATCTACTTACAACCGGTAATTAGTTTTGCCTCCACGCAAGCTTAGCCTTGCTTATTTCCTGACACTTTGTGTTCCTACATGATATGAACATCCTTGTTTATTATCATTTGGCCTAATAGCCTTCATTCTTCACGAATGAAAAAAATTCCCATTTTTTAGTTATTTGCATTTAGGTCTCTAAAGTTGTTTTTCTTTAACTTTAGGTCCGTAATGCCAATTTTCCCAAAATCGGGTCCCGAAACTTCTAAAATTCACTTTGGGACCTCAATTTATTCAAAATCACAAAAAGGGTTCAAGTTTCCCAAATTTCCAATTTGGTTCCCAACTTTTCCAAAATCACCATTTTGCCACTACTTTACAAAAATGGTAAATTTGACCCCAATAATTCCATAAATCGACCAATTGGTTGTCCAACATCTTTTTCATGGTCAATTTTCCCTCAATTTTAGGAAATTGCACTTTAGTCCCTCGAATTTTTGAAATCCCCAATTTGCCCCAAAATTTTCCCTCGATTTCCCCCTTTCAACTTGTCTGAATTTTATTTCATCAAATTGACCAATCAATCGAGGTTCATTATTGAAATTAAAGGTAAAATTGAGTTCGTACACATCCATATGATTCAGTTGCACTTTGAATCGCATGAATTGATGATTCTACGAGCTCAAACAGAGTTTTGCCGGAAAACTAGACTTAGAGAGAGAGAGCTTCAAAAGCTTAGCGTTGGTGGTGCAGCAGTCCGAGCTTTCAATCTAGGTAGATAGCTCTCATCCTGAGGTTCCTCCTAGAATCAAGAACCACCTCAATTCATGTCGATTTGAGGGAGAATTTAGTTAGAAAAGTTTCGCCGGTTCTCTCTAACATCGATCGAAATTCACAGAGGGGAGCCCAATTGGCTTACCATTCTACTATAATTCTGTTGCATGAGGGTTGAGGCAGTGTTGAGAGAGCTTGGTTTGGCCTAAGGAGGGCTTGAATCGGCCAATTTTAGCTTGACAGAAATAGGGCAGCTTTGGTCTGTCAGAGCTACTTCACTGTTCGAGCAGGCTGGCACTTCTCCGACGATCCTTGGGTCAATTGGAGACTACCGTCGGGTAGCTGACTTCTCCCCAAGTTTAAAGAACCTGACCACACCTTCTTTGGCAAATAAAAACCCCTCTGTCGGAGCTCTAGTTTGAGCTTAGTAGATGAGAGAGAGTGAGGTTTTCAATAGTGTGGAGGATGAATGGATAGGGGATATTTATATAGGGAGCTCAGGGACTGTTCGACCATCCGTTTAGCACCTTAATGACAGTCATTGATGTCATGAAATGTACTGAACTGAAATGTACTGACCGTTTCCTTCCTGGTTTTCCTTAACTCCAAAGGGCGAGGTTTACAACTCTCCCCTCCTTTTCGGAGTTTTTTCCCCAAAACTTATTCCACATCTTTAGTATTGAAAAGAATTTTCCTTAATATCATTTGCTGTTTATTGGCATACACCCTTCTTAGTTATTTCTATTTAGTCCAGGTATAACACACACTACTAAATTTATTTTCCTTCTCATTATCCATTCCATGGAGCTCACTTAAGTTAAGCATACCTTACTCGAGGGTTTAAGGCTATATCCTTAAATTCACGTCCCTCTTTCCTCAATGCATAATTCTTTCTCTTGAGGTTCTTTACTCAAAATTTCAGGATTGGTAGTTCCAAGATATCATTTCATTCATGTGTATAGTTACTTCCTTTGTCATTAAAAACCTTAGTTCGAGGTCCTCTCAAGCACTATCCTTTTCTCAAGTGTTTGACAATTCTTATTTCCTTAGTTTCGGTGGCATACTTTTCTCAAGGACTTTCTCTTCTTTTAGTCAACTCTTATTCTTCCATGATCACTTCAAAATTCTTTTAAAATTTAATCTCCTTCAGTTTTAAGTATCGATGGCTTACTTATGATTATTTCTTTATTTCAGTTTTTCTCTCTACCATGTCTCTTACTTCAGAAATGTTCACTTTGGGAACTACACGTTCAACCCCCTCATCATTTCTTGAAGTTTTCATTCCTTCCATTCTTTATACCCCTTCTTATACTAGGGTATTCGCCCTTTTTGGAATCCTTCTCTATCTGAAATTCAGTCCCTTTCCTTATTCTTTATCTGAGACATTTTCACTAATAGCTCTTATTCCGGTTACTCCACACCATGTCTAGTTGTTCTCTCTTTAAGTTCTATCAACTTGAGTGTTGATCACCACCAGTCTTGATATTAGTGATCCTTCACTTAAATCTCTTCCTAATAGAGGGATTAGCTTTTTCCAAGGTTCTTAAATGTGTTTTCCTTTGTTTCCTTTTTTTATGGTCAATCCACCCCCTTCTTACTCACAAGACATCCTTTGATGTCTTTTTCCTACTTCAACATTAATTGAACTTAACTTGCTCCTTGGATCCTCCTGTGTACCTTTCTTTTGTACTTGATCTTTCCACCTCGATCGGCATATCTTGGATAAATTTATCTCATCTCCATTTCTGCTGATCCCATTACCTTTTAATTTGGGAAACTTTTGTCCTTCCAAGGTTTCCTTCCTTGGCAGTTTATACTCTTTTCTCTCGGGTTTTCTTCCCGTTTTGCCATTTTAGAATATCAATCTAAAAAGGTATTCCATGATGCCATCCCTTCTGGCTTACGTTACTCTTCAGAACTTACTCGTATCTTGTCTTCATTTTCCTTTCTTTCCTGTTTTCATCCATTTCTTCTAGAAAGGATTCACATTTTCTTTACTTAAAGATCTCACGTCCATCCTATGAGAGGTTTACTAAATTTTCTCCTATTTTGACTTTGGTCATTAGTTCAATCTTTGCAGTTGATCTTTTACAGATTTTGCATTCATCTTAAATACTAACTGTTCGACTTTTCCATCTCTCCCTTCTTTAGTGGAGCTTTAAATTTTATAATCCTCTCAAGTGTCAGTTCATTAATTTCCTCGGTCTTATTATTTTCTTGTCACATGATCTTGATACCATCTCCTCTTGGGTTGTCTTGTCCTTAATAATCCATTTATTTCCCTCTTTAAGGCATAGTTTTTCACCACTTTCCGGTTCATCTCAGGGCATCGTTTACTCATCTAGATGATCTGGTTGTTATGAGTTATTTTCTTCAATTGGGTTAGTCTAAAATCCTTATTTGATTTTTTACTCTTGAAAGTAGATCGCACCTAACCATCAAGGTATGTTCTTAGCCATCCCTGTCTCTTTTAATAAGGTCCCTATTCCAGCCTTAAATCTTATGGCAGTTTGTTTGTTGGTTACCCGCGCTTATAACTTTCTTCTTCCACGGTTCCACCTCCTATCCTTACTCTTTCTCTAAGGACCTTCATTTCTGGAATCTTTCTCTTTCATCTCCCTACTACTCCTTGAAAGTTCTTCCTTTATTCCTTTCTTATACTTACTGACCTTTATATGGTTATTCACCCTAGATCTCTCCCTTTTTGTTCCATATCTTTGCTTCCAATAAGTCCCTTTATTTTCAAGGAGTTCCTAAGAATTTGTATCCTAACTATTTCCAAGTAGGTATTATTCATGGGGCTTTCTTGCTATCGTATCTCTTTCCTTTCTCAATTCTCATTGTCCTATCTTAATTGTCTTAACATCTTCAATGCTCCCCATCACCTTCTTTCTTTCTTCCTGATCAGCTTCCATTCCTTTGATTTTCCATGGAATAGTCTATTCCTTCTTGTTTTCCTTACTCTTATTCTTTGAGCCTTTTCTTAACTCCTTAGACTCTCACTAATCCCATGCTCTTTAATGCTCACTTCCCTTGTTCCAAACTTTTCTTCCTTTCCTTAATTAGGATTTGTCTCCCTTGGGTGAATTCTAGAAGTCTCTTCCTTGCCAAATTTTATTGTCTCTTTGAGGGAAGTCTTAAAGGTTGAGGCTAACTAGAAATGACCCATTTTTCCTTAGGTGATTTTCTACCCTTAACTTTGATCTTTATTATCATACTCTTATTGCTTGAATTTATAAAGGAGACCTAGAAATTTTATCAAGAAAATTAGAATTTCATTCATTCAAGAATTATTTCTTGCCATACTTGGCTTATTACAAAGTTTTCTACCCTCTAATCCCTTAGGGTCATAGGCCATGAGTTAACCTCAGAACAGTTGTGGGATTCTTGATCAGATGGCTCTGAGGAACTAGTTGGAGTCCATCCATACTCCCTTATGGGACAAACTTCATGTATGGCCTCCAATTCGTACCACCTTAATACCTTTGCATCACACTCATATGTCCACTTCATCCATTGGGAGGGATTTAAAGTTGGACTGAGTAGGTGGGGGTACTTGTTGGACCTTCATGAAGGTTGCATACGCATCCCAATAGTTGTCCCAAGCCTTTCTTAGTTGAATTTTTCTCCAGTTGTTATGGGGCTGAAGGAGGTGTTGGGCTCCTAGGAGGAGGTATAGGTTCCTCTTACATTGGAGGAGGGTATGTAATGTCATCTGGTTCCAATAAGGCTCCCACAAGTCTTTGATAATCTTCCACCATGTCCTTGGGTACACTTTTCTTGACCTTTAAGGATTGTTGAATACCTGCCTCCCTTGGCGTAGGTGTCTTTTTCAGGGTTATAGGTGGAAGATTCGATTTCACGGCAAACTTCCTAAGAATTCTCCTTCCTACATGGCAGTTAAAGTCTTATTAATGTCAGGGCATAGTATTGATAATGTTTCAAGGGAACTTAGCTATGATACCACTCGAGTTGTAACACCTCGACCCAGTTTGGTTGGATCCTCATGAACAACCCGCTGCTCCCTTGGTTCAAGAGGGGTTTCCCCCTTTTTTAATTCAAGAGGAGCCGGGCGTAATCTCAACCTTGTTCCCTGGAAAAACATATATCAATAATAATGCAAGCTTAATAGAAGATTAAGCATACCTGACAGAGGGTAAATCCTAGTGTTATCCCCAATCATTCTCTAATCTTGAAAAGGGATAAAAAGGGTGGGTGAGTTTCTACAACTCACTGAATGGGTGATTGAAAAAGAGTTTCAATAAAATAATTTGGAGTGTTCCATACTCCTTTATTCTATAAAAATCCCTTCTTTCTCAATTTCTCAATTTTCAAAATCATTACTCATCATATACCATAGACGTTGTGTTTAACAATCAACACACGCCCTTCATCATAAAGGGATAACACATTCGTAGGGTAGCCCATCCACTGCACCCACTTGTGGCATCAGAGCGACTTTACCGACCAACTAGATAGAAGCCCATCCACTTCTAACCTGGGAATGAGTGGATGTACGCGATATCCGAACCTCAAACCTAAAAGAAACTCCATGACTGTGTGAGGATAAATACCTCATTAGACTCCACCCTAGTCACCTATGCATGAAGCTATGTCGAGCTTCACTAACTGCTAGAATGACAAAAATGTCCTTATCTCCACCATGTCGTCTAGTAGCCTCGAGGATGTATCACTACCCCTTTTGGGAGTCTCGGTGGTCCCGAATCTCAGTACACGCACAAAACAATAATTTTCCATATAAGCCATTTAATCTTTGGTGTTACTGGTCCAATGACCCCGACCCTCAACTCGAGCTGCAACTGTTTGTCTCGACTAGTCCGTTGACCTGTCTTGTCGCACTGCCACTAGTCCATCGAGTATGTCGGTCCTGTCTTGGTACAATGGCCAAACACATCATTCATTAACATTTTCATGGCTTAACATCAAGTTTGTTTACAAGCTCCTACTCATGCCAACTGTCCTTGGGCCCATTGTACAGAATTTTCAAAATTGGACATTTTAGCCCCCAAGTTCCAAAACTGATGCCTTCGGTCTATTTGAGCTATTCGAGGTCCCGTCAGGAAGGTTTACCAAAATTTTTAAGCAATGGCATATAGTCAGGGGAGAGAAATTCTAACAAAAATAAGTTTTCACCTGTCCATCACACCAACGGGGTGTGAGGACATCTCTGCTCATAATTAATAAGCGGCTTTTCCTACTTCCTTCCAAGAAGTTCATCACACCAACAGGGTATGATCTACTTACAACTGCTAAGTAGTTTTTTTTGCATATTTTCTCACATCACCCCCATCTAGGTGTGATGTTAAAATCCCACTTAGTAGTAGTTTTTCATTTCAAGGTACTCATCATACCAATTGGGTATGATGTGAAAATTCCCACTCACCCGATAAGTATAGTGTACTTTTCCTTTAAAGCGGCTTTTGCCTCCATGCGAGCTTAGCCTTGCTGGCGTTCCCAGAACTTCGTGTTCCTACACGATATGAACATCATTGTTCATTATCCTTTGGCCTAATAGTCTTCATTCATCACGAATGAATAAAATACCTAACTTTTAGATATTTGCATTTAGGTCCCTAAAGTACTTTTTCATTAACTTTAGGTCCAAAAAAACCCCTATGTCGGAGCTTTGGTTCGAGCTTCATCAGAAAACTAAGTAGCTGAGAGAGAGTGAAGTTTTCAGGTGTGTGGAGGATGATTGGAGAGGGGCTCTTTATATAGGGAGCTTTGGTACACTCCGACCATCCGCTTGGCACCTTAATGAAAGTCATTGATGGCCTGAAATGTACTAAATGGAAAGGTTTCCTCTCCACCAGCGCTGTTCGATTTTCTAGCGAGTGAACAGTGATGTCATCTGAAGGAAGAAGACGACATTGTTTCAAATTGGACCGAAACGGTCCGAACTAGGTTTAACACTTAAACTGGTCGGTTTAGGCTCGATTCGATTGAGTTTTTCAAAATTAAAAATTTCTAAATTTATCAAAATTCATTCTCTATCCAATGGTGGCCTCAATTATCTAAATTAAATTTTCTAAGCCACATAGAAAAATGAATTTAGCATTCAGTTCAATGATGATTCAAACCGGTCCAAACCGGTTCAGATCCAATTCACCTAAACCAGTCTAGTATTCTTTCCAAATTGTGCGAAAGTCCCTTTCCAATGTTTTTATGACTCTTTGGGTCACTCGTGAGTTGTAAATTTCCCAATTTGCCCGTTCTCTAGTGGTTAGGGTTTTAAAACCGGTTTGGTTTTTCTCACTCGGGTTGATCGATTCCTTCCCAATTTTCCTTAACTCCAAAGGGCAGGGTTTACAATGGCAATTTTTGAAAAATTCAGGGCCAATGGGTGATTTTGATAAAATTAAGTACCTAAGAAGAATAATTGGAAATCCTATAGGCTTAATTCAAACTAAGGGGCAATTAGGGACCAAACTGTAAAAGTACAAACTTTAAGGACCTAAATAGAATTAAGGCTTTGTATGAGGCCCCACGCGCAAATACTAGAAAATATGCTGCCTCTTAGTCAAGGCATCCTGACATGGATATTCGTGCTATGAAACCGATCCCCTGGACCAAGTAAATCGGGCAAAGAACTAGCGGTTTTGAGAAAACCAAGCCAAAAAAAGGAATAAATGATCAAGAAAGGCTAAAATGGGATATTTGAAAAGCCCAAGTGACCAAAAATTTACAAAAATCATGGAGAAGAACCATGAAGTGAATTGGATGGAAGAATCGAACCGGACCCAAACCGGACTGAACCAAATTGAACCATAGTGAACCGGTTCACTAATTCATTTTTCTAGATGGCTTAAAAATATAAATTTGGGAAATTGAGGCAACCATTAGAAAGAAAATGAATTTAGAAAATTTTAAATATAAGAAAACCTGTCGAATTGGGTCCGAACCGACTGATTTTTGAATTTGGGTCACCAAACCCGGTCGGACCGGACCAGTCAACGAACCGAATTGATCAACGATACAGACAGGTCAACAGAGCAGACCAGACAACAAACTAGACTGGGCAATAGAGTCTAGTCAGCAGCCACGCAAGCATGGGTAGCCAATGGGAGTTTGCCACTTGTCTGGTCAATGGTTAACATATGACCGGTCATCGTGCCATGCAGATATGGGCAGCCAATGAGAGACTGTCATGTGTCCGGTCAATGAATCAACGATTGACGTGGCGGCTGAGTTGGACCACTATGTCAGAAAAACTGGCCAATCACAACGCGTCACGTGGCATGCCCGCTTCATCATCATCTTCAACCTCCATCCACTGACAAATAGAACAAAGAAGAGAGAGAGGTCAAAAAAGCTAGAGTCTTCGGTGACTTGAAAATCTCTCTGGTCATGTCACTGGCGGCCATGTTGGAGGCTAAGTCCCATGCTGGCTGGTATCCTGAATAGTTGCTGAGCTCCCTATATAAAGAGCTCCACTCCATTAATCCTCAGCATCCCACAATCAACCAAAGAAGATGAACTGATTAGTTTTTTGGCGAGCAGCAAACTAGAGCTCTGACATTGGGGCTTTTCTCCACCTCTAAAGTTGCATTCATTACCATTAGAACTAGGGGGAAGTCCTCTACATGGTTGCACCCTCCTTTCAACCCAAGGGCCACACTAGAAGAGTGAGAAAGCTCAAACAGTAACGCCACTCCTCGGCTATCAACAGCCTGGGCTGCTCCAGCTCAACTCGACCTGTCCCTAGGCCAATTTCAGCCAAACCAAGCCCCCCAAGCTCCACCTAGAGGTGCCCCAACCTTCCCCCAAAATAATATGGTAAGTCCCTCCGCCACCCCTTCGCTAGAAAATAATGTTCACGGTGCATTTCTGTAAGAACAAAAACTAAAAAATTCACACTACTCTAGCCACCAATTGATGCACAGTTTGATCCAGAAGATCCACAGTAGGAGAGCAATTTAGAGAAAGCAAGAACTGCGGTCGTCGGACCCTCACCAGTAAGATATCGAATCTTTCTCTCTCAAAGACTGAATTTTCTAGTGAAGCTTTGTTTGAGCTCATTTTCGAGCCAAATCGAGCGGTTCAAAGCTTAAAATCACAAGAAAAATATTGAGAAGATGATTCAAATCAAGAATGAGGGTAATTATCCAAGTTTTGGGGTCAATTGAACAAAATTGTGATTTGGGGACCAAATTGCAATTTTTGAGAAATTGGGCAATTTAGGGATTTTTGGAAAATTGGGGGCCGAATTGTAATTTAAGGAAAATTGGGGCATTTACAAGAAATTAACTTCCAATTGGGGCTCAATTGAGCAATTGGATTAAATGGGGGACCAATTGACAAATTTTGAAAGTTCAAGGATGAAAATGGTAATTTTTGGGAAGTTAAGGACCAATTGGTAATTTTGGGAAAATTGAGGACCAATTGGCAATTTTGGGAAATTGAGGACCATTTGGTAATTTTGGAAAATTCAAGGACTCGTGGTGAAAAATTAGAAGTCCTAGGGACTTAATTAAAAATAAGGTGAGCATTAGTGACCTAAAATCAAAATTTATGAACTTTAGGGACCTATTCGCAATAAGGCATAAATGAAGAACCTATATACAAATATATGGAAGTAAGAGGTCTTGTATGTTAAACCATCGTGATGCGAATGCTCAAACCATCTAGTCATGAGTCATACGAGTATGGGTGCCAAGGAGCATATTGAAGGTTGAAAATCCAATGGGTACGAATCTGTCACGATATCGGGTGAGTGGAATTTTCAACATCATACCCGGTTGTGGACGATGAGAGCCATTTTAAAGTTGAAAAAACATTTTTTTAGGAATGTTCTCCCTAGAATGCATGAAACTACAAAAATATTTTAGGAGACATTCCTGATGAGAGCTACAATCGCTCTGATTGGCTTGAAGCCTTAAATTTGAAAATGACAGGGTAGAAAGCCTTGTTTTGGAAAATTCATCAAGTGGGCCCAAGGATAGTTTGCACGGGTCGGACGCGTTGACAAACGTGAATTATAAGACCCACTAGCTTCTCTTTCCCTTATTATCACCATGTCATCCAGCAGTCCTTATGACGCTTCACTATCTCTCTTGGGCATCTTAATGGTCTCGAACCTCAACTGCATGCACAAATAAAGATTTTCTCAAAAGCCATTTAATCTTTAGTGCCATTGGTCCAACAGCCCCGACCCTCAACTCAAACTACAACTGTTTGTCTTGACTAGTCCGTCGACCTGTCATGTCGCACTACCGCTACTTCATTGAGTATATCGGTCCGATTTTGGTACCATGGCCAAACAAATCATTCATTTAAAATTTTCATGGCTTAACTCATGTTTGTTTATGAGCTCCTGCTTGTGCTAACTGACCATGGTCCCACTAAACGAGATTTTCAAAATTGGGCATATCAGCCCCCAAGTTCCAAAACCCAGGCCTCCGGTTTTCCAAAAATTTTAAGCAATGACATCACACCAACTGGATATGAGGATATCTTTGCTTATATCCAATTTCATCCCCAACATTTCCAAAATTACCATTTTGCCACTACTTTACAAAAAATGGTAAGTTTTGCCCCAAAAATTCCAAAATTATCTAATTCATCCTCCAACATCTTTATCATGCCCAATTAGCCCTCAATTTAATGAAATTGCACTTTAGTCCCTTGAATTTACAAAATCCCCAAATTTTCCCCCAACTTCAACCTTCTAACTTAGCCAAATCTGATTTCATCAAATTTGACCTATCAAATGAGTTTAATTATTGTAATTGAAGTTAGATTGGAGTTCCTACACCTTCATGCGAATCAATTGCACTTTTAATTGCATGATTTGATGTTAGAATGAGCTTAGACGGAGCTTCGCCGGAAAATTGGACTTTGAAAGAGAAAGCTTTGAAAGCTTATTGTCGGGGGTGCGGCGGTCCGAGCTTTCAATCTATGTAGATAATTCGTGTCCCGAAGTTCCTCCTATAATCAAGAATTGCATCACTTAATGCTGAATTGAGAGAGAATTTAATCATCAAAGTTTTGTCGATTATCTCTCTAGCATCGATCGGAATTTACAGAGGGGAGCAAAATTGGCTTACATTTTAACTCTAATTCATTTGTAGGAGGACTGTGGAGGTGTTGGGAGGGCTTGGTTTGGCCTTAGAAGGGCTCGAATTAGTCGATTTCAGCTTGGCCAAAACAGGGCAACTTTGGTCCATCGGAGCTGCTTCGCTGTTCGATCACGTCGACGATTCTCTAGCAACCCTCGAAGCAAATGGAGACTACAAGTGTGTAGCTGACTTCTCCTCAAATCGAAAGAACCCGACCACACCTTCTTTGGCTTAGAAAAATGCCCAAGTCGGAGCTTTGGTTCGAGCTTCACCGAAAAATGGAGTAGTTGAGAGAGAATGGATTTTTCAGGTGTGAGGAATATTAATGAGGAGGGGCTCCTTATATAGGAAGCTCGGGGACTTTTTGGATGTTCAATTGTTACCTTAATTGTGGTCATTCATTGCCTGAAACTCCTTGGCCGAAAACTTTTCATCTTCATTGGTGCTGCTCAATTTTCCTATGAGTGAACAGTGCTGTCATATGAAGGAGGAAGATGACACTGTTCTGAATCGGTCTAAACCAGGTTCAAAGCTTAATCCGGCCGGTTCAGGCCCGATTTGACCGAGTTTCTCAAAATTAAAAATTTCTAAATGCATTCTCTATCTAATGGTGGCCTCAATTCTCCAATTCATCCTAAAGTCTTTTTTTCATAACTTTTGTGACTCTTTAGGTCACTCGGGATCCATAAATTTCCCAATTTACACTCTTTCTATCGTTTCCAGTCCATAAACTGGCTTGGTTCATAAACTGGTTCAATCTAGCTTGGATCCAATTCTCCTGAATCAGTCTAGTTTTTCTCTCCTAATTTGTCCTATGGTATTTTTCTGAGGTTTTACGAACTTTTTAGGTCACTTGTGAGTTGTAAATTTCCCAAATTACCCATTCTCTTCAGAATTAGTTTTGTGAACTGGTTTGATTTTTCTCACTCGGGTTGACTAGTTCTTTCCCTGGTTTTGTTGTCCTAAAGGGATGGGGTTTACAACTCTCCTCTCCTTTTAGGAGTTTTGTCTCCAAAACTAAATCAACACCCTTTGGATTAGGAATAATTTCCCTTAATGTTAACTTAGGATTTTCTTGACATGCTAACACTTTGGTTGTTCTTTCACTTAGCCCCTTTGAATCACACACTTAAGGAATGCCTTTTCCTTTCCGTTGTTTACTCACGTCCTGGAGTTTATCATAACTAGGCCTGTTTTACCCACCAGTCCAAAAGGATATCCTTAGGATCACTTCCTCCTCCACTTAGGGTGGGATTCTTCATCTTGAGGGTTCTTGCTCAGAATTTCAAGATTGAGAGTTCCAAGCTGTCCAATCGATCCCTTGAGTTTAACTTACTTCCTTGGATCATCCTAGCATGCCTCCCTTAATTCTTTCACCTCAGCATGCACTTCCTTTGCAATCTCATCTCCTTATCCCTTTTCACTTGGTTCAACTACCTTTTTGTTGGGATATGTATGATTCCCCAAGGTTTCCTTCCTTAATAGTATTCTCCCCCTTTTCTTCTAGAATTCTATGTGTCCTTGAGTGTATCTATCATCAAAATGACACACTTAGATGCCATTCTTTCCTATTTTCTCCTTGAAATTTAATGGTACATCCTTTGTATTTCCTCCTACTTATATCACAAGTTTATCTTTGAAGAAAATTTATTATGATGATAACAAATTACAGTATTTAGCTATATTTATTCAAGGGAATTTTGGTAAGTACTAACTACGATACTAGGGTCCTTCTGTGTTTCCTCTTGGGCAAGGTTGTATACTCTTGTTGGGACTCTCGATGTAGTGGCAATGTCTTACCTTCTGTCTAATGCCCTTGAGTTTCCTTGGAGTGGTATGTGGGTACTTCGTTGTGCATTGCCCTGAAGGGTTGGGCAGTTCTTTGCAAAGTGGCCAGGCTGTCTACATTCGTAGCATATTCGGCATGGTCCTTCATGATTTGTCTAGCATTTGGAATAATACGGGCTCCTAGGGCTGTATTTGTCTCCCTTTGGGAATGATAACCTTCCTTTGTCCTAGGGAACCCCATTCTTGTTCCCCATTTCTATCCACCTATCTCCTTTTACTTCCTTGACTGTCCTAGCCTCCTTCCTCTTTCCTACTGGTCTGTTCTACTAGGCGGCATCTTGTCTGTACCAGACGCTCACATTCATGGGTCATGCTAATGATAGCAACCAAATCTAGGGGGCATCCTAGTACTCTCATTCTATCCTATATATCCATATTAAAACCGTCCACAAATCGTTAGCAAACATCCGTAGGTCCGGCTAGGTCGGGGACAAAGGGTCTTCAGTCATTAAACTTAGTTTCATACTACGAGATAGAGTTAAGCCCTTGTCAGAGTCGGAGGAAGTCTTGTTTCATCTCGTTGATTAGATGTGGAGCTAGGTATTCCTCCATATATCTTTCCTCGAATTGCTCCCATGTGCGGGTGGTGACATGCAAGCTTCTGACAATCCCACCACCTCTTTGCACTAACTTCCAAGAAAAACTCTGTCAAGATCACCATATCCTCTCGTAAAATTCTAACTATCCCTGTGAATTTCTTGATGCTTGCAAGACAGTCCATAGGCCCACATCCTTTTCTCTAAGGAATAATTTACATCCTAATTGTCAGAGGGTTTTGAGGTATTTGAGAATGTCCACTGGAGGAGGAACGTTAGCAGGAGAGGGATGAGATTATACCTCCTCAAGCTCAGCTCGAGGGTTACTGTCCACATCAGAAGTGAGGTTAGGCCATCCAAACACTCGGGAGAACTCTTCCTACAATCTATGATGTTCCGAGATTAATCTAGGTGGGGTTGTCTGGGCTTCTCGGGGAGTTTCCACAAGGAGGGTTGGTTAGGCAGTGTCGGAAACTGTATCTCTAGTTCTCTTGGTTCCTCTCTTGGGAGCCATCGGAAAATTTTAAAATTTTTCCTATTAGTTATTATGTTCTCTAGTCTTGATAATGTATTCAAGTAAATAGGCTCTGATACTACTCAAGTTGTCATGCCCCAACCCGGTTTGGTCGGTTTCTTGTGAGCAACCCGCCACTCTCCTGATTTACTAAGGGTATTCCCTTTCTTTAACCTAGGAGGAGTAAGGCATCCTTTCAACCTATACCTTTCCTAGAATAACATAAATCAAAACTGCGTAAAAATTTTATCTTACATACTTGTCTTGCAGGTGTGACTAAAAGGAAGTCTTTGGGCAGGTTTCCTTTCGTTACTTGAAAAGGAGTATAAGGGAGGGGGTGAGTTCAACAACTCAGTGAATGGGTTTTTAAAGTTTAACTTTTAGGAAGAGTGTTTGACTCAGAGTGTACGAGACTCCTATTTTCTTTTTTAAATAATTCATCCTTAAAATCTCATTCTCATAGCCATGACTCAATTCTCAATTATAACTGGTGTATTTATCAACCAACACCCGCCCTTCATCATGAAGGGAACACACATTCGTAGGCCCGCCCGTCCACTGTGCCCACTTGTGGCATCGGAGTGACTTTACCGGCCTCCTAGATAGAAGCACATCCACTTCTACCCTGAGAATGAGTAGATGTACACGACATCCGACTCTCAATCCTGTAATTAAAACTCTGTGTCCGTATGAGGACAGAGACCATATCCCAGTCTCGTGTGCATGAAACTCAAACACAAAAGCTTAAGGAAGCCCCAAACACAGTAGGTTCGTGGAGTCCAAACATAGAAACTCCGTGGAGTACAACCACTTAACTCCATGACTAATTGGTATGATGAGAAATACAAAACCAGTATCTTCTCTTTCCCTTATGTCCATCATGTCATCCAGCAGTCCTTAGGATGCATCACTACCCCTCTTGGGCATCTTATTGATCCCAAACCTCAAGAGCATGCACAAACAAAGTTTTCCTCAAAAGCTATTTAATCTTTGGTGCCACTGGTCCAATGGCCCCAACCCTAAACTCGACCTACAACTGTTTGTCTTGATTGGTCTGTCAACCTGTCATGTCGTGCTACAACTAGTTCATCAATTATATCAGTCTTGTCATTGTACCATGGCCAAACATATCATTTATTTAAAGTTTTCATGGCTTAAACTCATGTTTGTTTATGAGCTCTTGCTCATGCCAATCGGCCATGGGCCCACTATACGAAATTTTTAAAATCGGGTATATTAGCCCCCAAGTTCCAAAACCCAGGCCTCCGTCCTATATGAGCTATTCGAGCTCCAATCAAGAAGATCTCCCAAAAGTTTTAAGTAGTGGCACACAGTTAGGGGAGAGCACTTCTGACAAAATAAACTTTTCATCTATCTATCACACCAACCGGGTATGAGGACATCTCCACTTATAACCGATAAGTGGGTTTTCTACTTCCTTCTAGGAAGTTCATCATACCAACCGAGTATTATCTACTTACAATTGGTAATTAGTTTTTTTTGCATCATTTCTACATCACTCCCCATATGTGTGATGGTTAAAATACCACTTAATAGTAGGTTTTAATTTTCGAGGTGCTTATCATCCCAACCAGGTATGATATTAAATCCCACTCACCTGATAATGTAGTGATCTCCTCTTGACCGGTTCTTTGTCTTCACGTGAGCTTATCCTTGTTGGCGTTCCCGATATTTCGTGTTCCTACATGATATGAACATCCTTGTTCATTATCTCTTGGCCTAATAGCTTTTATTCATTGTGAATGGATGAACTACTCAAACTTTTCTATTAATTGCAATTAGGTCCCTAAAGTTCTTTTTCTTTAACTTTAAATTCCTAATGCCAATTTTTCACCAATTTGGGTCCCAAAACTTCTAAATTTCACCTTAGGACCTCAATTTATTCAAAATCACAAAATGGGTTCAAGTTTCCCAAATTTCCAATTTGGTCCCCAACATTTCCAAAATTACCATTTTGCCCCTACTTTACAAAATTAGTAAGTTTTGCCCCAAAAATTCCAAAATTGCCTAATTGGTCCTCCAACATCTTTATCATTCCCAATTGGCACTCAATTTAATGAAATTGAACTTTAGACCCTCGAATTATCAAAATCCCCAAATTTCCCCTAATTTTAAACTTCTAAATCGGCCAAATTTGATTTCATCAAATTGACCTATCAAATGAGTTTAATTGTTGAAATTAAAGTTAGATTGGAGTTCCTACACCTTCATACAAATCAATTGCACTTTGAATCGCATGATTTCATGCCGGAATGAACTTAAACGGAGCTTTGCTATAAAACTAGACTTATAGAGAGAAAGTTTTGAAAGATTATCATCAGGGGTGCGGCAGTCCGATCATTCAATCTAGGCAGATAGCTCTTGTCTCAAGGTTTCTCCTAGGATCAAGAATTGCATCAATTGATGCCGAATTGAGTAAGAATTTATTCATCGAAGTTCTGTGAGTTCTCTCTCTAGCACTAATCAAAATTAATATAGGGGAGACAAATTGTCTTACCTTTCAGCTTTAATTCAGCTGTAGGAGGACTGTTGAGGTGTTGAGAGGGCTTGGTTTGGCCTGAGAAGGGCTCGAATTGGCCAAATTCAGCATGCCCGAAATAGGGCAGCTTCAGTTCACAGGAGTTGCTTCATTGTTCGATCACGGCACCGCTTCTCCGACGACCCTCGGAGCAAATGGAGACTACCAGCATGTAGCTGACTTCTCCCCAAATCCAAAGAACTCCACGCCTTCTTTGGCTTAGAAAAATGCCCAAGTCAGAGCTCTAGTTCTTGCTTCACCAGAAAATGGAGTAGTTGAGAGAGAATGGAGTTTTCAGGTGTGAGGAGGATGAATGAGAAGGGACTCTTTATATAGGAAGCTCGAGGACTTCTTGGTTGTCCAATTGGCACCTTAATGGGGTCATTTATTGTCTAAAACTCCTTGGTAGGAGACTTTTCATCTTCACTGGCGCTACTCGATTTCCCAGTGAGTGAACAGTGCTATCATTTAAAGGAAGAAGACGACACTGTTCCGAACTGAACTGGACTAGTCCGAACTTTGTTCAAAGCTTAAACTGACCAATTTAGGCCAGATTCGATCGAGTTTTTCATAATTAAAAATTTCTAAATTCATCCAAATTCATTCTTTATCCAATGGTGGCCTCAATTCTCCAATTCATCCTAAAGTCCTTTTTCATGACTTTTGTGACTCTTTAGGTCACTAGGGATCCATAAATTTCCTAGTTTACCCTCTTTGTATCATTTCCAATTCATAAACCGGCACGGTTCATAAATCAGTTCAATCTAGCTTGGATACAGTTCTCTTCAACTGGTCTGGTATTTCTATCCCAATTTATCCTATGATCTTTTTTCGAGGTATTATGAACCCTTTGGGTCACTCGTGAGTTGTAAATTTCCAAAATTGCCCATTCTCTTGATGATTAGTTTTGTGAAATGGTTCGATTTTTCTCACTCACGTTAACTGGTTTTTTCCCCGGTTTCCTTGTCCTAAAGGGATGGGGTTTACGACTCTCCCCTCCTTTTAGGAGTTTTTTCCCCAAAACTAAATCAACATCCTTTGCATCGGGAATAATTTCCCTTAATGTTAACTCGGGATTTTCTTGACATGCTAACACTTTGCTTGTTATTTCACTTAGCCCCTTTGAATCACACACATAAGGAATGTCTTTTCCTTTATTGTGTTTACTCACTTCTTGGAGTTTATCATAACTAGGCTTGTTTTACCCACCGGTCCAAAGGGATATCCTTAGGTTCACTTCCTCCACACTTAGGGTAGGATTCTTCCTCTTGGGGATTCCCAAAATTACAAGATTGAGAGTTCCAAGTTGTCCAATTGTTCCTTTGGGTTTAACTTACTTTCTTGGATCATCCTAGCATGCCTCCCTTAATTCTTTTACCTCAGCATGCACTTCCTTTGCAAACTCATCTCCTTATCCCTCAGTCACTTGGTTCTACTACCTCTTTGTTGGGTTATGTATAATTCCCCTATGTTTCCTGCCTTGGTAGTATTCTTACCCTTTTCTTCCGAAATTCTATGTGTCCTTGAGTGTATCTATCCACAAAATGACACGCTTATATGCCATTCTTTCCTATTTCCTCCTCAAAATTTAGTGGGTACGTCCTTTGTATTTCCTCCTACTTATATCACAAGTTTATCTTTAAAGAAAATTTATTATGATGATAACGAATTACAGTCTTTAGCTATATTTATTCAAGGGTATTTTGGTAAGTACAAACTATGGTACTAGAGTCCTTTCGTATTTCCTCTTGGGCGAGGTTGTATACTCTAGTTGGGACTCTTGATGTAGTGGCGATGTCTTACCTTCTGTCTAATGCCTTAGAGTTTCCTTGATGTGGTAGGTGGGTACTTCATTGTGCATTGCCCTGAAGGGTTGGGCAGTTCTTCACAAAAAGGTCAGGCTGTCTACATTCATAGCATATTCAGCATGGTCCTTCATGATTTTTCTAGCACTTGGAACAATTGGGGCTCCTTCATGGCGGGGCTGCATTTGTCTCCCTTTTGGTATGATAACCTTCTTTTGTCCTAGGGAACCCCATTCTTGTTCCCCATTTCTATCCACCTAGCTCCTTTTTCTTTCCTCGGCTATCCTAGCCTCCTTCCTCTTTCCTACCGGTCTGTTCTACCCGATGGCATCTTGTCTGTACCAGACACTCACATTCATGGGCCATGCTGATTACAGCAGCCAAATCTATGGGGCGTCCAAGTACTCTCATTCAGTCTCGTATGTCCATATTAAGACCATCCACAAATAGTTGGCAAACATCCATAGGTCCGGCTAGGTTGGGGACAAAGGGGCTTAGCTCGTTAAACTTAGTTTCATACTCTGAGATAGAGTTAAGCCCTTGTCGAAGTCGGAGGAAGTCTTGTTTCTTCTCATTGATTAGATGTGGAGCTAGGTATTCCTCCATATATCTTTCCTCGAATTGCTCCTAGGTGGGGGTGGTGGCATGCAAGCTTCTGACATTATCCCACCACCTATTTACACTAGCTTCCAAGAAAAACTTTGCTAGGATCACCACATCCTCTAGTGAAATTCTGACTATCCCCATGAGTTTCTTGATTCTAGCTAGCTAGTCCATAGCAAGCCCTACATCCTTTTCTCCTAGGAATGGTTTACATCCTAATTGTCGAAGGGTTTTGAGGTATTTGGGAATGTCCACTAAGGAGGAGCGTTAGCAGGAGGGGGTTGAGATTGTACTTCCTCAGGCTTAGCTTAAGGGTTGGTGTCCACCTCATGAGTGAGGTTAGGCCGTACAAACACTTGGGTGAACTCTTTGTACAATCTCTGATGTTCTGAGCTTAATCCATGTAAGGTTGTTTGGGCTCCTTGGGGAGTTTCCATAGGGAGGGTTGGATGGGTAGTGTCGGAGACTGCGTCTTAGTTCTCTTGGTAGCCATCTCTTAGTTTCATGGCTTAAACTCATGTTTGTTTATGAGCTCTTGCTCGTGTCAACTAGCCTTAGGCCCACTGTACGAGATTTTCTAAATCGAGCATATTAGCCCTCAATTTCCAAAATCGAGACCTCCAGCCTATCTGAGCTATTCAAGCTCCCATCAAGAAGGTCTCCCAAAAGTTCTAAGTTGTGGCACATAGTCAGGGGAGAGCACTTCTGACAAAATAAGCTTTTCATTTGTCCATCACACCAATCGGGTATGAGGACATCTCCACTTATAATCGATAAGCGCGTTTTCTACATCCTTCCAGGAAGTTAATCATATCAACCGGGTATGATCTACTTACAATCGGTAAGTAGTCTTTCTGTATCATTTCCACATCACTCCTATCAGGTCTGATGGTTCAAATACCACTTAATAATGGGTTTTCATTTTCGATGTGCTTATCATTCCAACCGGATATCATATTAAATCCCACTCACCCAATAATGTAGTGATTTCCTCTTGACCGGTTCTTTGTCTTCACATGAGCTTATCCTTACTTCGTTCCCGATATTTCATGTTCCTACATGATATGAACATTGTAAACCCCGCCCCTTTAAAGCAAGGAAACCGGGGAAAGAACCGGTCAACCCAAGTGAGAAAAAACCGAACCAGTTCACAAACCCAATCATCAAGGAATGGGCAATTTGGGGAATTTACAACTCCCGAGTGACCCAAAGGGTTAATAAAGTCTTGGAAAAGAACCCTAGGACAAATTAGAAGAGAAAAACTAGACCGGTTCAGATGAACCGGATCAAACTAGATTGAACCGGTTTATGAATCGAGTTGGTTCATGAACTGGGACCAATAGAGAAAGGACAAATCGGGAAATTTATGGATCCCAAGTGACCTAAAGAGTCACAAAAGTCATAAAAAAGGACTTTAGGATGAATTGGATATGAAAACCAAACCAGTTCATGTGAACTGGATCCGAAACAGATTGAATCGGTTTGGATCGGTTTGGATCGGTTTGAACCACTATTGAACAGGATGATAAATTCATTTTTCTAGGTAGCTTAAAATTTTCAAATTTGAGATTTGAGGCCACCATTGGATAAAAAATGAATTTAGATGAATTTAGAAATTTTTAGATTTGAAAAACTCAGTTGAATTGGGGGTGAACCGACCGGTTTAAGCTTTGAACTCGGTTCGGACCGGTCAGGTCCATTTCGAAACATTGTCATCTTCTTCCTTCAAATGATAGCACTGTTCACTCGCTGAAAAATCGTGCAGCGCCTATGAAGATGAAATGTTTCTGGCTAGGGAGTTTTAGGCATTGGATGACCGCCTTTAAGGCATCAATCGAATGACCAAGAAGTCCCCGAGCTTCCTATATAAAGAGCCCCTCCTCATTCATTCTCTCCACACATGAAAACTCCATTCTCTCTCAACTACTCCAATTTCTGATGAAGCTCGAACTAGAGCTCCGACTTGGGCACTTTTCTGAGCCAAATAAGGCATGGTCAGGTTCTTTATAACTAGGGAGAAGTCAGCTATACGCCTATAGTTTTAATTTGCTCTGAGGGTCGTCGGAGAAGCGCTGGCGTGCTCGAACAGTGAAGCAGCTCCAGTGGACCAAAGCTACCCTGTTTTGGCTGAGCTAAAATTAGCCAAATTGATCCCTACTCAGGCCAAACCAAGACCTTCCAACACCTCCACAATCCTCCTACAACTGAAAGGTAAGCCAATTCGGCTCCCTTCTGTAATTTTCGATTGGTGATATAGAGAATTGGTAGAACTTTGATGATAAAATTCTCACTCAATTTGGCATCAATTGATGCAATTCTTGATCCTAGGAAGAATCTCAAAACAAGAGCTATTTATCCAAATCGAAAGCTCAGACCGCCACACCCCCGACGGTAAGCTTTCGAAGTTTTCTCTCTCTAAGTCTAGTTTTTCGGTGAAGCTCCGTTTGAGCTCATTCTGGTACCAAATCGTGCGATTCAAAGTGCAATTGAATTGTATGAAAGTGTAGGAACTCCAATCTAACTTCAATTTCAACAATTGAACTCATTTGATCGATCAATTTGATGAAATCAAGTTCGGTTGAGTTAGAAGGTTGAAATTGGAGGGAAATTTTGGGAATTTTGAAAATTCGAGGGACTAAAGTGTAATTTCATAAAATTGAGGACCAATTGGGCATAATAAAGACATTGGATGACCAATTGGGCAATTTTGGAATTTTTGGGGCAAAACTTACCATTTTTGTAAAGTAAGGGTAAAATGGTAATTTTGAAAAAGTTGGGGGACCAAATTGGAAAATTGGGAAATTAAACCCTTTTTGTGAAATTGAATAAATTGAGGTCCCAAGGTTAATTTTAAAAGTTTCAGGACTTAAAGTTAAAGAAAAATAACTTTACGAACCTAATTGCAAATAAATGAAAAGTTTAGTTTTCTCATTTATTTGGAATGAATGAAGGCTATTAGGTCAAGAGATAATGAACAAGTGTGTTCATATCATGTAGGAACATGGAGTACCAGGAATGCCAGCAAGGGCAAGCTCGCGTGAATACAAAGAACCGGTTAAGAGGAAATTCACTACATTAACGAGTGAGTGGGATTTTTATATCATATCTGGTTGGGATGATAAGCACCTCGGAAATAAAAACCCAGTGCTAAGTGGTATTTTAAACATCACACCTAAAAGGAGTGATGTGAAAATCACGCGGAAAAACTACTTACTGGTTGTAAGTAGATCGTACCCGTTTGGTATGATGAAACATACTCGAAAGAAGTGGAAAATCCATTCATCGATTATGAGTGCAGACGTCCTCATACTCGGTTGGTATGATGGACAATTGAAAATATATTTTGTCGGAAGTGCTCTCCCTAGACTATGTGCCACTACTTAAACAATTTGGAATACCTTCTTGATGGGGGCTCGAATAGCTCTGTTAGGTCGGAGGCCTCGATTTTGGAACATGGGGGCTAATATGCCCAATTTTAAAAATCTCAAACAGTGGGCCTATGCCAGTTGGCACGAGCAAGAGCACATAAACAAACATGATTCCAATCCATGAAAACTTAAAGTAAATGAATTGTTTGGCCATGGTACCAAAACATGGCCTACTAACTCGATAGACTAGCAGCAGTGCAACATGACAAGTCGATGGACCAGTCAAGATAAATAGATGCAGGTCGAGTTGAGGGTCAGGGCCGTTGGACTAGTGGCACCAAAGATTAAATGGCATTTGAGGAAAACTTTGTCTGTGCATGCACTTGAGGTTTGGGACCATTAAGACGCCCAAGAGGGGTAGTGATGCGTCCTAAGGGATGTTGGATGACATGGTGGCGATAAGGGAAAAGAGAAGCTACTGGGTTTGTGTTTGTCGTCATACTAGTTAGTCATGGAGTTCTGTATTTGTACTCCACCGAGTTCTTTCTTTATACTTCACAGAGTTTCTATGTTTGGACTCTGCGAAATTGCTGTGTTTGGGACTTCCTAAAGCTTCTGTGTTTGAGTTTCATGTGCACGTGACTGAATTATGGTCTTTGACCTTATACATATATAGAGTTTTAATCATGTGTGTTCCCTTCATGATGAAGGGTGTGTGTTAGATGTTAAACACATCAATTACGATTGAGGAGTGAGTAATGGCGATGAATCTGAGGTTTTGAAAATGAGAAATTTTAAAATAAGGAGTCTAGCACACTCCAATTTAAATATTTTACCCTTAATGTCAAACTTTAAACACCCATTCACTAAATCGTTAAACTCACCGCTTCCCTTATATCCCTTTTCAAGTAACCAAGGGAAACCTACCCAAAGACCTCTTGTTAGTCACACCTGCAAGACATGTATGTAAGTTAAAAATTTTATGTAATTTTGATTTATGTATTCCAGGAAAGGTACAAGTTTAAAGGACGCCTTACTCCTCCCGTGTTTAAGAGAAGGGAAAACCCTTAGTAAACCGAGAAAAGTGGCGGGTTGCTCACGGGGATCCGACCAAACCAGGTTAGGGCGTGAAAAACAACCTTGTTCATCGTGAATGGATGAACTACTTAAACTTTTTGATTAATTGCAATTACGTCCCTAAAGTTCTTTTTCTTTAACCTTTGGTCCCTAACGCCTATTTTCCCCAAATTGGGTCCCGAAACTTCTAAATTTCATCTTAGGACCACAATTTTTTAAAATCACAAAAGGGGTTCAAGTTTCCCAAAATTCCAATTTGGTCCCTAACTTTTCCAAAATTACCATTTTGCCTCTACTTTACAAAAATGGTATGTTTTGCCCAAAAATTCCAAAATTACCTCATTGGTCCTCCAACATCTCAATCATGTCCAATTGGCCCTCAATTTAATGAAATTGCACTTTAGTCCCTTGAATTTTTGAAATCCAAAAATTTCCCCCAACTTTTCCACCAATTTCAACCTTCTAACTCAGCCGAATTTGATTTCATCAAATTGACCTATCAAATGAGTTTAATTATTGAAATTGAAGTTAGATTGGTGTTCCTACACCTACATATGAATCAATTGCATTTTGAATCGTATGATTTGATGCCAGAATTAGCTCAAATGGTGCTTCACCGAAAAATTGGACTTACACAAAAAAAGCTTCGAAAGCTTATCGTTGGGGGTGCAGAGGTCCGAGCTTTCAAACTTGGCAGATAGCACTTGTCCCGAGGTTTTTCCTAGGATCAAGAATTGCATCAATTGATGCCAAATTGAGTGAGAATTTAGTTATCGAAGTTTTGTCGGTTCTCTCTCTAGCACAGATCAGAATTTACAAAGGGAAGCCAAATTGGCTTACCTTTCAACTCTAATTCAGTTGTCAGAGAACTGTGGAGATGTTGGGAGGGCTTGGTTTGGTCTGAGAAGGGCTCGAATTGGCTGATTTCTACTCGGCCGAAACTAGGCAACTCTGGTCCGCTAGAGCTATTTCACTATTCGATCACGACGGAGTTGCCTAGCAGTCCGGCGACCCTCAGAGCAAATCGAGACTACAAGTGTGTAGTTGACTTCTCCCCAAATCCAAAGAACCTGACCATGCCTTCTTTGGCTTAGAAAAATGCCCAAGTCAGAGCTCTGGTTTGAGCTTTATCAAAAAATGTAGCAATTAAGAGAGAATAGAGTTTTTAGGTGTGATAAGAATGAATGAGGATGGGTTCTTTATGTAGGAGGCTCAGAGACTTCTTGGTCGTCCGATTGGCGCCTTAATGGCGGTCATTCAGTGCCTCAAACTCACTAGCCATAAACTTTTCATCTTCATCGATGCTGCTCGATTTTCCAGTGAGTGAATAGTGCTATCATCTGAAGGAAGAAGAGGACACTGTTTCGAACTGGACTGAACCGGTCCAAACTGGGTTCAAAGCTTAAACTGACCGGTTGAAGCTCGATTCGACTGAGTTTTTCAAAATTAAAAATTTCTAAATTCTTATAAATTCATTATCTATCCACTGGTGGGCTCAGTTCTCCAATTCATCCTAAAGTCCTTTTTCATTTCTTTTGTGACTCTTTAGGTCACTCGGGATCTATAAATTTCCTATTTTACCCTCTTTCTATCATTTTCGTTTCATAAACCGACTTGGTTCATAAACCAATTCAATCCAGCTTGGATCCGGTTCTCCTAAACCGGTCTGGTTTTTTTCTCCCAATTTGTCCTATGGTCTTTTTCCAAGGTTTTATGAACCCTTTAGGTCACTCATGAGTTGTAAATTTTCCAATTTGCCCGTTCTCTTGATGATCAGTTTTGTGAACCAGTCCGATTTTTCTCACTCGCGTTGATCGGTTCTTTCCCCGATTTCCTTGTCCTAAAGGGATGGGGTTTACACACAATGCAGACATGATGAAGCATTAAGACTGAGGCTGGAGGAGAAATGAGGTCTCATCCCACCAATCAATGAGGGTTTGATGGTCGGACTATTGATGTCCGCTCAAACTCAAGTAGAGGCAGTGTACCTCTATTAGGGTGGACAGTAAAGGCACTGTACTCCACAAGTGGTACGGTCGATTATCATTCTACGAATGTGTGATCCCTTTCTATAATAGAAAGGGTCTGTGAATGCTTGCTAAAATGCCTCTCAAGCAAGGGGAAGGGCTCAATAATAGATGAAACTCATATTACAATAAACTAAAAGTATAAAATATTTTCATAGACTGATTGTTTTGAAAACTCACTTCCCAACCCCCACTCACTGAGTTGTAGAAACTCATCCTCTCCCATTAAACCTTTTTAAGGAAAACCACCTCGCCATGACTAGCCAAGGCTAGAGGAGGAAGCCAAAGATACCGTAAGTAGATAACTTTTCTTTAATTATTTTGTAAACTTTGTTATGGAAAACAGGTACACTTCGATGCCTTTACCTTCCTTGGACTATTTCGTAGAATACTAAATTAGTACGAGGAAGGATGGCAGGTTGATCATAGGAATCCAATAAGACTAGGTCAGGACGTAACAAATTAAGTGGTATCAAAGCAAGGTTTTCCAAACAAAGTTTCAAAACTAAAAACCCTAGAACCCTAACCCATGATAAACTTCTGTCAAACAGATATGACCGGTCTGAGAGATATCAATCAAACCCACACTATCTCAGCCACCCCAGGACTAGAAGGAATTTTGCCCCACACAAAGAAATTAGCTTGGAAGCTCAAGAGTCTAGGGGGACCTCACCCATGGGACCAAGGGTTGTAGCAAATTCACGGGTTTAGCCTAACCAAAAATTGGTGGCATATGTAAGTAGTGTTAGTAAAGTCTTGAGCAAATTGCCTAAGCGCGTTGAAACGGTTCTCGTAATCCGTCATTGTTCCTCGACCTTATTGGAGCTTGAGGAACTCCTACTTCTTCTCATTCATTAAGTAGCCTAACAAATACTCCTTGGAGAATATCTCCTCGAAGGTGGCCCATTATAGAGACACTGGTATTATGCCATGTAAGTTTAGCCACCATATGTGTGCATTCCCCTCGAGTAAGAATTCGATCATGGTCACTTTGTCCACTTCTAGAACCTTGACCATCGCAATAAACTTCTTCGTGGTCGACATATAGTCCATTGTTGTAACCACATACTTCTCATTGGAGAAGGCTTTTGCACCCCAAGTTTTTGCAAAGCCTTGAGGTTCCTCGAAACATCAAAACCCCAGTGTCCTTGCCTTGTGATTGGTGATGCCACTAGAAGTGGTGCTATTTCTAGGGGATAGTGCTGCTTCTGACACTCCCCCAACTAGAGGTGTTATGGGAAGAGGTACTCTTGCTAACTCTAAATCTAAGTCGAAGTCCCTTACAAAGTTTTGCTAGGCCTGGATATATGTAGGGGTTCTCTCTTGTGTGGGAGCTCCTAGTCCGAACTCCTCCTGATATCTCACTGGCTACTTCCTAGTTCAGTTTGCCCACCGATTTGTCGGTGTGTTCCATAAGCTATGTGAAACATTTTTGGTAATTAGTAAGGGAAATACTTTAGCTATTTTAATCTTATAAGAGAAGGTTTTATGAATGTTATTCATGTGTTTCTATCTATCCCATACGACAAAAAGGGTTGTCATGCTTGTGCCTAATTCACTCGATCAGTGGTCCCGTGAACCCCATCAATCCCCTTGTTGTTACCATGGCGGTACCTTCACCACAAGAAAATCAGAGGGACTAAGACTTTCTTTCTTGTGTTCACTATACTTTTGCAGTAGAAATTTGAATTTTTCTTTTTAAAAGGTGCAAAACCAAAATCTCTTTTATAAACAACTCACGAAAGATAGAAATTGATAAATATATACCTAAAATCTTTGTGAACGGAAAAAGAGGGCTACATCATTTGGCTCTTGATAGGGAGATTTTCTGGTACCCGCATTCTGTGATCCCTCAATTGTTACCTACAATCATTTTGGGAGAGAGGGTGAGCTCCAATCTTAGTGAATGAAACTCTAACGTCAAGCCACTACATGGCTTATAACTCAAACAACGTGAACCAACTCCCTACATAATTATCATTATAGTTCTTTGTATTTTCAACTAATAAGTTCCCTTAGCACCATGAGAATCCTACTTTTGGATGCCAACAACTGTGCTTTATTTCATGGTTAGGCAATTCTCAGGTCATTTCATTTACTTATCCCCTTGAGACTCCTGTCTCGGACTGCCCGTAATCGAGCTTTATTTTATGGTCGGGTCACACTCAGGTCATCCCTCCCCCCTCCACACACACAGACATACATACAATTTAGCAAAACATAATTCACAACAATAGCAACACCCACACCACATTATACAAAATGAGATTAAGCAATCAAATTCACAAGTTGTATTCTAACCTTTTTCTTATTTACTTGTGAGCATGACCTTATCCCCACCATCTCTATCCATCTCATTAAGAAATTCATACTAGCAATCAATCTCAGGAGTTTTGGTCTGTCTCTCGACCAACTCTGCTCAACGACACACAATGGGAACATTGCACTAATCACTCAGACATATCATGACACTATAAGTTGATATTCGGTCCTTAAGATATAATTCTCAGTCTCTTATTCTTCGATTGTTATTTTCATTAGTGGACATGTAATTAATTCATTTTACCTTGGGGTCTTGGTAGCCTTGTAGCCACTCTCCCGCACAACGTAGCATTCAAGCCTACACATCAATTTTGGGCTACTCAGGCCCCATAAAACATAACAACCTCCCCAGAATGCACCTTCCTCTTAGGACGACACCAGATACGGAACTAGAGTGAAGGGGTTGCGAACCTTCTCTACATTCATAGCAAGTGTCTCTACACCCGGGTCATGGCCGCATTTCTACCACGGCTATGGCCCCTACACATATAACTCATCCCACCGACCAACCCGTCGTAGAGGTGTACTAGGATGGTATCGATATGTGTTCAATGTGTCCCGGGAAAATATGGAAGTATCACATTGTACCTCTCCCCCTCTTCCACCCCCCCCCCCCCTCCCCCATCTCCGTTCCATTTTTCCCTCGGATGATGGAACAACCTCTTAGGCATCACTCTGTCACCTCTATCTCCCATACTAGTATTCAAAATTAAATAACATGACTCACAGTAATAAGGTGGAACTCATGGCCATTACTTGTAAATGTGCTACACACACTATGTTACTGGGAGCATGGCACAATGCATGCCCAACTCCCGATCACATTGCAAATAGAATGCATCTCATGATTTTCATGCTAAAAACATGGTTTCAATGTAGGAGATCAAACATCATAGGTTGTCTCCCATTTTTGGATGTATGCACAAACCCTAGGAACTCAACTCTACGTGTGTAAACCCCATTCCCTTAAAGACAAGGAAACCAGGGAAAGAACCAGTCAACCCGAGTGAGAAAACCAAATTGGTTCACGAACCCCAACTGTTAAAGAAAGGGTAAATCAGAAAATTAGCAAATCTCGAGTGACCTAAACAGTCACAAAAATCATGGAAAAGGACTTTGGGATGATTTGGAAGAGAAAACCAAACTGGTTCAGGTGAACCGGACCTAAACCGGTTTGAACCACTATTGAACCGATTTCTAAATTCATTTTTCTAGTTGGCCTAAAATATTCAAATTTAAGAATTGAAGCCATTATTGGATAGAGAATGAATTTAGATGAATTTGGAAATTTTAATTTTGAAAAACTTGGTCGAATTGGGCTTGAGCCATGTCAATATAAGTATTGAACCCAGTTCAGACTGATTTGGTCCAGTTCGGAACAGTGTCGTCTTCTTTCTTCAGATGATAGCACTATTTAATCGCTAGAAAAATGAGCAGTGCCAGTGAAGATGAGAAGTCCATGTTTAAGGCATTTTAGGCCATGAATGATCGTCATAAAGGTGCCAATCAGATGGCCAAGAAGTCCCTGAGCTCCCTATATAAAGAGCTCCTCCTCATTCGTCCTCCTCACACCTGAAAACTACTCTCTCACTTTATTACTCTAATTTCTGGTGAAGCTTGAACCAGAGCTCTGACTTGGGCATTTTTCTAAGCCAACGAAGGCAAGGTCGGGTTCCTTAGACTCGGGGAGAAGTCAGCTACCCAAGGTGGTCACCATTCAATCCGAGGATCGCTAGAGAAGCGCTGGCGTAATCAAATAGTGAAGCAGGTCAGGCATACTAAAGCTACCCTATTTCAGACGAGCTGAAAACGGCTACATTGAGCCCTCCTTAGGCCAAACCAAGCTCTCCCAACCCTTTCACAGCCCTCATACGACCGAATTAGAGCTTAAAGGAAAGCCAATTTGGCTCCCCTCTATAAATCTCGATCAGCGTTCGAGAGAGAAATGATGAAAATTCACTAACCAAATTCTCACTCAATTCGACATGAATTGTTGCACTTCTTGATCCTAGGAGGATCCTCAGGACGAGAGCTACCTACCCCGATCAAAAGCTCGGACCGTTGTACCTCCGACGGTAAGCTTTCAAAGCTATCTTTCTCTAAGTTCAGTTATCAGATGAAGCTCTGTTTGAGCTCAATTCAAACCCAAATGACGTGATTCAATGCTCCATTGAATCATGTGTAAGTGTAGGAACTGATCCATACCTTCAATTGGATCAATTAACCCCGCTTGAATGGTCAATTTGATTAAATCAAATTTGGCGAGTTTGAAAGGGGAAAATTTTGGGAGAAATTGGGGATTTCGTAAACTTGAGGGATCAAAGTGCAATTTCACAAAATTGAGGGCCAATTGGCCTTGAAAAAGATGCTGGAGGACCAATTGGTCATTTTTTTAAATTTATCGTGGTCAAATTGCCAATTTTGTAAAGTAAGGGCAAAATGGTAACTTTTGAAAAGTTGGTGACCAAATTGGAAATTTGGAAAACTTGAACCCCTTAAGTGATTCTAAATAAATTGAGGACCCAAAGTGAATTTTAGAAGTTTCGGGACTCAATTTGGGAAAAAGTTAGCATTAGGGACCTAAAGTCAAGGGAAAGAACTTTAGGGACCTAAATGCAAATAACTGAAAAGTTTAGGCATTTTGTTCATACGTGAGGAATTAAGGCTATTATGCCAAATGTTAATAAACAAGGATATCCAAATCAAGTAGGAACATGGAGGACCAGAACACCAGCAAAAGAAGTTCGTGTCAACTTGGAAAATCAACCGAGGATGAACACGTCATTGTTAACGGGTGAGTGGGATTATTCACATCAAACCAAGTTGGGATGATGAGAACCTCGAAAATGAAAAACTACTACTATGTGGAATTGTAACATTGCACCTGGTTAGAGTATTGTGAGAACTACACGAAAAAACTATTTAATGATTGTAAGTAGATCATACCTGGTTGGTATGATGAACTTCCTGGAAGGAAGTAGAAAACCCGTTTACCGATTGTAAGCAGAGATGTCATCACACCCAGTTGGTCTGATGGACAAGTTGAAAAGTTATTTTTTTAGAAGTGTTCTCCCTTGACTGAGTGCCAATGCTTAAAATTTTTGGGAGACTATCTTGACGAGAGCTAGAATAGTTCAGATAGGCAAAGGCCTCGGTTTTGGAACTTGGGGGCTAAAATGCTTAGTTTTTGGAAAATCACGTAAAGTGGGACCAAGGCCAGTTGGCACGAGCAGGAGCTTGTAAACAAACATGATGTTAAGCCATGAAAATTCTTAATGAATGAGTTATATGATTTTTCCTTGGTACCAAGACAGGACCGACACACTCGATGGACTGGCAGCAATGCGATAGGACCAGGTCAACGGACCGGTCTAGACAAATATCTACAGGTTGAGTTGAGGGTCAGGGTCGTTGGACCAATGGCACCAAAGATAAATGGATTTATGGAAAACTTTGTTTGTGCATGCACTTAAGGATTGGGACCATCAAGATGCCCTAGAGGGATAGTAATGTGTCTTAGGGGCTACTAGATGACATGGTGGAGATAAGGGCAGTTTGTCATGTCGGTAGTTAAGGAAGCTCGACGTAGCTTCACACGCATGAAACCGGGGTGGGGTCAGGATGAGGTTTCTGTTCTAATATGGACACGAAGTATTTTGGGTCTGAGGGTTGAACATCGGAGATGTTCACTCAAACTCCGGGTAGAAGTCAGGGACTTCTATTTTAGTGGATGGTAAAGTCACTCCGATCCACAAGTGGGTGCAGTCGGCATAACTGCATCTCGTGAATATGTGTGTGTACCCTTCCTGATGAAGGGTGTGTGTTGTTTGTGAAACACACTTAATATGGAAACGGGAAAGAAGTTATGAAAACCGTGGAAATTATTTGACAATCCTTGGAATTGAATTGGTAAACCTTGGAAAAAGGTTTTAAAAAATCAGTATTTAAAGAAAAGCATTTTTAAATAAAATAAGAAGTATAGCACACTCCGATTAAAATTTTTTTTGTGAGAACTCTCACCCAACACCCATTCATTGAGTTGTCGAACTCACCCCCTCCCTTTAACCCTTTTCAGGTAACCAAGGGAAAATTGACTTAAAAGTGAACTTGCAAGATAGGTATGTAAGGTTAATATATTCAAGTTTGATTAATGTTACTCCATGAAAGGTACAAGTGAAAAATGATGCCTTACTCCTCACGTCTTAGAGAAGGGGAAAACCCTTAATAAACTGAGAGAGAGAGGCAGGTTGTTCATGGGGATACGACCAAACCGGGACAAGGTGTGACTGTAAACACGTCCCTTAAAAGACAAGAAAATCGAGGAAAGGACCGGTTAACCCGGGTGAGAAAACCGAACCGGTTCATGAAACCCAACCATTAGAAAAAGGGCAAACCAAGAAATTTATGGATCCTGAGTGACCTAATGAGTCACAAAAGTCATGAGAAAGGACTTTAGAATGAATTGGAGGTGAAAACCAAACCAGTTTAGGTGAACCGGTTTGAACCACTATCGAACCAATTTCTAAATTCATTTTTCTAGGTGGCTTAGAAATTTCAAATTGGAGAATTGAGGCCACCATTGGATAGATAATGAATTTAGATAAATTTCAAATTTTTAATTTTGAAAAACTCGGTCGAATCAGGCCTGAACCGGCCTGTATAAGCATTGAACCCAGTTGAGACCGATTTAGTCCAGTTCGGAAAAGTGTCGTCTTCTTCCTTCAGATGACAGCACTATTCACTCGCCGGAAAATCGAGCAGCGCCGACGAAGATGAAAAGTCTCTCACTAGGGAGTTTCAAGTAATGAATGACCACCACTAAGGTGGCAATCAAATGACCAAGAAGTCCCTGAGCTTCCTATATAAAGAGCCCCTCATTCATCCTCCTCCCACCTGAAAACTCCATTCTCTCCCCACTGCTCCATTTTCTAGTGAAGCTCGAACTAGAGCTCCAACTTGGGCAATTTTCTACACTGAAGAAGGTGAGGTTGGGTTTATTTTATTTGAGGAGAAGTCAGCTACCCAACGATAGTCTCCATTTGCTCCGAGGGTTGTCGAAGAAATGTCGGCATGATAGAACAGTGAAACAGCTTCAGCGGACCGTAGCTGCCATATTTTAGCCGAGCAAAAAACGGCCAATTTAAGCCTTTCTTAGGTGAAACCAAGCTCTCCCAACACCTCCACAGCCCTCCTAAAGCTGAATTAGAGTGGAAAGGTAAGCCAATTTGGCTCCCCTCTATAAATTTCAATCGGTACTAGAGAGAGAACTGATAGATCTTCACTAACTAAATTATCCCTTAATTCAGCATTAATTGATGTGATTCTTGATCCTAGGAGAAACCTCAGGATGAGAGCTATCTGCCTAGATCGAAAGCTCGGACTGTCGCACCTCTGACGGTAAGCTTTCAAAGCTTTCTCTCTCTACGTTCATTTTTCTGGCGAAGCTCCGTTTGAGATTATTCCGGAATCAAATCATGTGATTCAAAATGCAATTGAATCGTATGAAGGTGTAGGAACACCAATTTAACTTCAATTTCAATAATTATACTCATTTGATTGGTCAATTTGATGAAATCAAATTCGGCTAAGTTAGAAGGTTGAAATAGGGGGAAAATTGAGGATTTCAAAAATTTGAGGGACTAAAGTGAAATTTCATAAAATTGAGGGCCAATTGGGCATGATAAAGATGTTGGAGGACCAATTGGGCAATTTTTTTGAATTTTTCAGGCAAAACTTACTATTTTTGTAAAGTATGGGCAAAATGGTAAATTTGGAAAAATTGGGGACCAAAATGGAAATTTGGGAATCTTGAACCCCTTTTTGTGATTTTGAATAAATTGAGTTCCAAGGTGAATTTTAGAAGTTTCAAGACTCAATTTGGGGGAAATCAGCGTTAGGGACCCAAAGTTAAAGAAAAAGAACTTTAGGGACCTAATTACAATTAATGGAAAAGGTTTAGTATTTCATCCAATCATGATGAATGAAGGCTATTAGGCCAAGAGATAATGAACAAGGATTTGTTCATATCGTGTAGGAACATGAAGTACCGGAAATGCCAACAAGGACAAGCTCACGTGAATACAAAGAACCGGTTAAGAGGAAATCACTGTGTTATCGGGTGAGTGGGATTTTCTATCATGCCCGGTTGGGATGATAAGCACCTTATAAATGAAAACCCAGTGCTAAATGGAATTTTAAATATCACACCTAAATGGAGTGATGTGGAAATTATGCGGAAAAACTACTTACCGATTATAAGTACATCATACCTGGTTGGTATGATGAACTTCTGGGAAGGAAGTAGAAAACTCGCTTATCGATTATAAGCAGAGATGTCCTCACACCCGGTTGGTGTTATGGACAAATGAAAAGATTATTTTGTTCTAAGTGCCCTCCCCTGACTATGTGCCACTGCTTAAACTTTTTGGGAGACCTTCACAGAAGCTTGAACAGCTCAAATAGGCCAGAGGCCTCAGTTTTGAAACTTGGGGGCTAATATGCCAAATTTTGAAAATCTCATATAGTGGGCCCAAGGCTAGTCAGCACGAGCAAGAGCTAGCAAAACAAACATGAGTTTAAGCCTTGAAAACTTTAAATGAAAGATATGTTTGTCCATGGTACGAAGATAGGACCGACATACTTGATGGACTAGCAACAGTGCGACATGACAGGTCGACGGACCAGTGAAGACAAACAACTGCAGGTCGAGTTGAGGGTCAGGACCGTTGGACCAGTGGCATCACAGATTAAATGGCTTATGTGTAAAACTGTTGTTTTGTGCATGCACTAAGGTATGAGACCTTCAAGGTACCCAAGAGGGGTAGTGATGCGTCCATCTTATGCACTTGAGGTTCGAGACCAATAAGACGACGAAGAGGGGTAGTGATGCATCCTAGGGGCTACTGGATGACATGGTAGAGAAAAGAGCAGTTTGTCGTGCCAGTAGTCAAGGAAGCTCGACGTAGCTTCATGTGCACGAGATCGGGGAGGGTTTAAGATGAGGTCTCCATCCTCATATGGACATGAATTACTTTTGGGTTTGAGGGTTAAACATCTAAGAAGTTCACTCAGACTCTAGGTAGAAGTCAAGGACTTCTATCAGGGTGGATGGTAAAAATGTCATGATCCACAAGTGAGTGTAGTCGACATAACTACATATCGCGAATGTGTGTACCCATCCTGATGAAAGGTGTGTGTTGCTTGAGAAATACACTTAATATAGAAATGTGAAAAAGGTTTTGAAAACCTTGGAAAGGATTTGAAAATCCTTGGATAAAGAATTTGTAAACCTTGGAAAAGCTTTTGGAAAGAGAGATATAAAATTGAGGAAAACCCTTTTAAAAGAAAATGTCGCCCTTGGTAGGGTAAAGGTTTTGAAAACTGGAATTTGATGAAAGAACATCCTTAAAGGAAATAAGGAGTTTGGCACACTCTGATTAAAGTTGTCTTGTTGATGAAAACTCACTCCCAACTCCCATTCACTGAGTTGTCGAACTCACCTCTCCCTTTACCCCTTTATAGGTAACCAAAGGAAACAAACCCAAAGATCTTCCTGTAGTCGAACTAGCAAGACAAGTATGTAAGGTTTAATGTATTCAATTTTGATTAATGATATTCCAGGAAAGATATAGGTGAAAGGATGCCTTACTCCTCGCGGTTTAGAGAAGGGAAAACTTTTAATAAACCGAGAGAGTGGTAGGTTGCTCACAGGGATCCGACCAAACCGGGTCGGGGCGTGACAATTAGTCTGAGGATGAAATGCTGTACTTATATGGAGCTTACTTCCCAAGGCACTTTGCAAACTCGACTAGAATCTTGAGGTAAACCTAGGGTCTCGATCCGACACTATGCTCATCAAGATGCCATGGAGTCTCACTATCTCCTTCATATATAGGATAGCTAGTTGTTCCACTGAATCCATCACTCTTATAGGTAGGAAATGGATGGACTTGGTCAATCTATCCACAATGACCCAAATTGCGTCTTGTGCTTTCCTAGTTACAAGTAGTCCCATAACAAAGTCCCCGGTGATGTGCTCTCATTTCCATTTCGGTATTGGCAAGGGTTGTAGTAATCCTGATGGTTTTTTATGCTCAAGTTTAATCTGCTAACAGGACAAGCATTGGGCTACATATTCCACAATATCCTTTTTCATTCCTTTCCACCAATATCCTTATTTGACGGTGTGGTACATCTTAGTACTGCCCAAATGCATCACATAAACAAAGTCGTATGCCTCTTCCAAAATTAACCTCTTTAGTTCCTTATCTTGAGGCACACACACTCTACCCTTTTAGGTTAATACTCCGTCGCTTCGAAGTTCGTAGTCTAGTTTTGTCCCTCTATTAACCGGGTCCAAATAGGATTGGAGTTCTTTATCCACATTTTATTGTACCTTAATTTGCTCAATTAGGCTGGGTCTCACCACTACGTCAGTCATCAAGCATTTCTCCCACTTATCCATCTTAAGGTCCACCTCAATTCTTCCCAACTGTTGCAACAAGGGTAAGTAACTTGTCTTTATTTGTGCCCCCTCGGTTTGGTATTTGCGACTTAGGGCATCCGCCACTACATTGGCCTTCTCGAGGTGATACTCTATCACAAGCTCATTGTCCTTAACCAATTCCAGCCATCTCCTCTGGTGAAGGTTCAACTTCTTCTAAGTTTGGAAGTATTTAAGACTCTTGTGATCGGTGTATATCCTACACTTAACCCCGTATAGGTAGTGTCGCCAAATATTTAGGGTGAACACTATTGCAGCTAATTTCAAGTCATGGGTAGGGTAATTCCGCTCATGTACCATAAGTAGTCGCAAGGCGTAGGCAATAACCTTTCCTTGTTGCATATGTACACATCCAAGTCCTTGTCTGGATACATCACTATAGACGGTGTACTCCCCCACACTTGGGTCAGGAGAGGAGAATACGGGTGTCATTGTCAAATAGGTTTTTAACTCCAAGAAAGATTTCTCACAGCTTTCATCCCACTTATACTCCACTCCTTTCCTGGTGAGACAAGTCAAAGGGGCGGCTATCTTAGAGAAATCATGCACAAACCATTTGTAGTATCCCACCAAACCTAGGAAACTTCGTATCTCCGAGGGGTTCTTGGGTTCTTTCAAATCGGATATGACCTCCACCTTTGCAGGGTCTACCTTAACTCCATCTTTCGATAATATGTGTTCTAAGAACCCTATCCCCTACAATCAGAACTCACACTTGGAGAATTTTGCATATAAGTAATATTCACGTAGTATCTCCAAGGTGATCGCCAGATGTTCTTCATTCTCCAGCCTAGCTCGTGATTATATGAGAATATTATCTATAAATACTATCATGAACCTATCCAAGTGTTGCTGGAACACTCGGTTCATTAAATCCATAAAGGCTGTAGGGGCATTTGTCAAACCAAATGACATCATTCTAAACTCATAATAACACACCGTGTTTTTAGTAATGCGAAATTTCGGTCGAACAATTTTCCCATTGAATTTACGCGAAAATTAAATATTATATACATAATTGTTAATCATGTGTGTGTGTATATATATATATATGTTGAAAAGATGTTTACATATAAGCGTATATATATACTTATACAAAATTAATTTCCAAACAAATATAAAGGAGAAAGAGATTTTAAGGAATGAATACCATTATTAAATAAATACTCATAAATTAATACCTATATTCAATTATTGGAATTAATACCCATAAATACCCATCAGTTTCTCAATTTAATGAGAATAAATACTCATAAATCCCCATAATGTAGTAATAAATTTTCCTCTTTTAAAAAGACAATTTTTACAACTATATAAAGAGCTACTCCCATTCATCCTTCTCACACCTAAAAACTTCTCTCTCTACCGCTCCATTTATCGGTGAAGATCAAATCAGAGCTCTAATTTGGGCATTTTTCTCAACATTAGAAGGCGAGATCGGCTATTTAGACTATGGGGGAAGTTAGCTATCTAATAGCAACCTCCACTAGATCCGAGGATTACCGAAGAAGCATCAACATAATCAAACAGTGAAGTAGCTCTAGCGGACCGAAGCTGGCCTATTTTGGTTGAGCTGAAATCGGCCGAATTCAGCCCTCCTCCGGCTAAACCAAGCTCTCCCAACACTTACACGACCCTCATACGACCTAATTAGAGCAGAAAGGTAAGCCAATTTGGCTCCCCTCTGTAATTTTTGGTTAGTGTTAGAGAGAATCGATGAAACTTCACTTACCAAATTCTCCCTCAATTCGACATGAATTGATATAATTCTTGATCTTATGAGGAACTTCAATAAGAGAGCTACCTGCCCCGATTGAATGCTTAGACCGCCACTGTCATGCCCCGACCCGGTTTGGTAGGATCTCTGTGATCAACCCACCACTCTCCCAGTTTAATAAGGGTTACCCCTTGTTTATATACCATGAAGAGTAAGGCATCCTTTAAACCTGCTCCTTTCCTGGAATAGCATAAATCAAAACTAAATAAAATTTTAACCTTTACATACCTGTCTTGCAGGTGTAACAAACAAGAGGTCTTGGGTAGGTTTTCCTTGGTCTACCTGAAAGGGATATAAGGAAGAGGCTGAGTACAATGACTTAATGAATGGGTCTTCAAAATTTGACTTTTAGGAAAAAGATTTGTTTGGAGTGTGCCAGACTCCTTATTTTCTTTCAAAAATCGTTTCATTTCCAATTTCTATTTTATCACCATTTCTTATTAATCACGGTGTGTGATCACCCAACACACATCCTTCATCATGAAGGTCAATCATACAATTGCAGGCCAGCCCATCCACTAAAACCACTTGTGGCATCGGAGCAACTTTACCGACCACCTAGATAGAAGCACGTCCACTTCTACCCTGAGATTGAGTGGATGTACGCAACATCTGACCCTAAATCATGAAATCAATTCTCTGTGTCTGTGTGAGGACAGAAACCTCATCCCGACCCCACCCTGGTCTCATGCGCTTGAAGCTACGTCGAGCTTCGCAAGGTTATCTAGTTTGACGAACTACCCTTATACCCACCAGGTCGTCTAGGGCCCTAGGACACATCACTACCCATCTTGGGTATCTTGAAGGTCCCGTAATCACAGTGCATGCATAATCAGTATTTTCACATCATGCCTTATAATTTGTGGGCCACTAGTCCAACGGCCCTAACTCTCAACTCAACCTGCAGCTTTTTGTCTTGTCTAGTCCCTCGACCTATCATATCGCACAACCACTAGTTGATTGAATATGTCGGTTCTGCCTTGGTACCATGGCCAAACAATTCATTTCTTTAAAGTTTTATGGTATATATCTCATGTTTGTTTACAAGATCTTGCTCGTGCCAATTGGCCTATGGCCCACTGTTCGAGATTTTTAAAATCGGGCATATTAGCCCCAAAGTTCCAAAACCGAGGTCTCCAGCCTATAAGAGCTATCCGAGCTCCCATCAATAAGGTCTCCCAAATCGTTTAAGCAGTGGCACACAGGAGAGCACTTTCGACAAAAAATAAATTTTTAACTACCCATCATACCAACCGAGTATGAGGATATCTCTGCTCATAAACGATGAACGGGTTTTCTACTTCCTCCGAGTAAGTTTCATCATACCAACCGGGTATGACCTACATACAGCTAGTAAGTAGTTTTTTTTTTCCCGCATTATTTTCACTTCACACTTCTAAGTTGTGATGTTTAAAATACCATTAAGTAGTGGTTTTTCATTTCAAGGTGCTTATCATCCCAACTGGGTATGATATAAAAATCCCACTCACCCGTTAATGTAGTGAATTCCACTATACTGTTTCTTTGTATTCATGTGAGCTTGTCCTTGCTAGTGTTCCTGGTACTTTGTGTTTCTAAAGGATATGAACATCCTTGTCCATTATCCATCGGCCTAATAACCTTCATTCATTCCAAATAAATGAGAAGATCAAACTTTTTATTTATTTGCAATTAGTTCTCTAAAGTTATTTTTTCTTTAACTTTAAGTCCCTAATGTCAGTTTTTTCCTCAATTTGAGTCCCGAAACTTTTAAAATTTACCTTAAGACCTCAATTTATTCAATTTCCCAAAAAGGGGATTAATTTCCCAAATTTCTAATTTGGTCCCCCAACTTTTCCAAAATTACCATTTTGCCCTTCCATTTGAAAAATGGTAATTTTTTCCCTAAAAATTCTAAAATTCTTCACTTGGCCATCTAACATTCTTATCATGACCAATTGACACTCAATTTTATAAAATTGCATTTTTAGTCCTTCAAATTTCAAAAATCCCTAATTTTTCTCCAAATTTTAACTCCTTAACATAGCCGAATTTTATTTCATCAAATTGACCAAACAAACACTTCTAATTATTGAAATTGAAGTTAAAATTATGATCCTACATCTTCATGCGATTCAATAGCACCTTAAATCACAAGTTTTGACGCTAGAACGAGCTCAAACGAAGCTTCATCGGAAAACAAACTTTAGAGAGAGAAAGCTTCAATTACTCACCGTCGGGGGTACGGCGGTCCGAGCTTTTGATCTAGGCAGATAGCTCTGGTCCTGAGTTTCAACCTAGAATCAAGAATTGCATCAATTTATGCCAAATTGGATGAGAATTTTATCATCAAACTTCTACCGATTCTCTCTCTAGCACTAGTCGGAAATTGCATAGGGTAGCTGAATTGGCTTTCTTTTCCGCTCTAATTCAGCTATAGGAAAGCTATGGAGGTGTTGGGAGGGCTTGGCTTGGCTTTAGAAGAGCTCAAAATGGTTGATTTCAGCTCAATTGAAACAGGGCAGCTTTAGTCCGCCGGAGCTGCTTCATTGTTCCATCATGTCGGCGCTTCTCCGGCGACCCTCGAATACTACAGGTGTGTAGCTGATTTCTCCCCGGTTCTAAAGAACCCGACCTCACCTTGTTTGGCTCAAAAAAGTACCCAAGTCAGAGCTCTGGTTTGAGCTTCACCGGAAAATGGAGCAGTTGAGAGAGAATTGAGTTTTCTAGTGTGGAGATGATGAATGGGGAGGGGCTCTTTATATAGGAAGCTCGGTGACTTCTTGGTCGTCCGATTGGTGCATTAATGGTGGTCATTCATTGCTTGAAACTCCCTGGCCATAGACTTTTCAGCTTCACCAGTGTTGCACGATTTTCTGGAGAGTGAACAGAGTTGTCATCTAAAGGAAGAAAACGACAATATTTTGAACCGAGTTCAATGCTTAAACCGGTTGGTTCACCCCCCCCCCCCCCCATTCGACCAAATTTTTCAAATATAAAAATTTCTAAATTCATTTTCTATCCAATGGTGGCCTCAAATCACCAATTTGAATTTTTTAAGCCACCTAAAAACTTGAATTTAGAATTCGGTTCAATAGTGGTTCAAACATGTCCAAACCAGTTCAATTCGGTTCAGATTCAGTTCACCTAAACCGGTTTGCTTTTCATCTCTAGTTCATTCTCAAGTCTGTTTCCATGACTTTTGAGACTCTTTGGGTCACTCAAGATCCATAAATTTCCCAGTTTTCCATTTCTCTATTGGTTCGGGTTCATGAACCAACTCGGTTCATAAACTGGTTCAATCTAGTTGGATCTGGTTCATCTAAACTGGTCTGGTTTTTCTCTTCCAATTTGTCCTAAGGTTCTTTTCGAAGGTTTTATAAACCCTTTGGATCACCCAGGAGTTGTAAATTTCCAAATTGCCCATTACTAAATGATTGGGTTTGTGAACTGGTTTGATTTTCTTACGCGATTTGACCGGTTCTTTGCTTGGTTTTTCTTAATTAAAAAGGGTGAGGTTTACAACTCTCCCTTCCTTTTAGGAGTTTTATCCCCAAATCTTAATTAGCGACCTTGCGTGAGGAACCAATTCCTTTGATGTCCATTTGGTATTTTCTTAATATGCAATCTCTTTTCTTGTTCTTTCAATTAACCCTTTTTACATCATTCACTGAAGGAATTTCTTTTCCTTTATATTATTTGCTCCCTCCATGGATTTTATCATAACTAGTGTGTCTTGCCCTGTGAGTACAAACGTATATCCCTAGGTTCGCATCTCCCTTTACTTAGGGCAAGATTCTTCCCCTTTGGGTTCTTACTCAAGATTCCAAGATTGGGAGTTCCAAGGTGCCTAATTGTTCATTTATCCTAATTTGACCCATCCATCATTCGTCATTGATTTCAACTTCAATAAAAAATGTATGACCTTGTTATGCTTACTAACTAACTCTTTCTTACTCAAGTCATCTCATTCCCTAGGTTGTTAGGCTTGTTGTCCCTTAAAGCACGACAATGCTCCAAAGTCTATCCTTGACCATTAAAATTTTAGAGCATTTCCTTACTGGGTGTTCCCAATCTTCCAACCTTTCAAGGGTTGCATAACTCCGTCTGGTAGTACATTCCAGACAACCTTTACCATTTATTCACTCATCCATCCTGCCTTGGCATCATGTCTTACATAGCCGTGTCGATTTTCCTTACTTACTCATCCTTTCCCAACTTCTTTGTTGGGTCTTTCTAGTTGCAATTGTTTGGTTTTTAGATGATTTGTTTACATGCTGGGATTCATCCTTTCTTAGGTTTGTCCTCATTCCCAGTGACATCCTTTACTCAAGGATTTTCCTTTGTCCTTAATCCCTTCTTACTTGTTTGTAATCATTTCATAGCTAGTTATTCCCGTTTGACCCCTTTCGGTCTATTTATCTATTATTTTGTTCGGGAAATTCCTTTTTTACGGTTTCATTCTCCACTATGTCCCTCAAGGTAGAGACTTTCATCCTAGGAGCTACATGCTCAACCTTCTTGCCATTCCTTAAAGGTTTCTTCCTCCATTTCATTACTTTTTCTTCTATATTGTGGCATTTGCCCGCTTAGAATCCTTCACCATCTTAAAATTTCATTTTGTCTCTTATTCTTTATTTGAGGAACTTATTAGTCTTATTTTGCGTACTTCATACTTTGCTCAGTCGTCCACTCTTTAGGCTTCATTATGCGCGTGTGGACTATGAGCCGTCTCACTAATTGTGGTTATTTCTCCTTCGCCACATCTTATTTGGAGGACTTGCTTTCTCAATGTTTCTCAAACGTTCTTTCCTTTATTACCTTAGTATGGGTAGTCCACTCATTCTTACTTGTCACACCATCTTTCAATGCTAACCTCCTATTTACCCATTAACTTATTTACTTTTAAGGAGGGCTCACATCCTCCTAGTTTCAAAATCTCTTGATCATCCTTCGTGACGCTCATTTAACCATCTCAAGACATTTAATTGTAAATTCGATTTTTGGCGATTGCTTTCTTTAATTATTTTCCTTCGTCCTTCTTTTCCAATGTTTTGGCCTTTTTCACTTCTCCCTTCTTTGTCGCGATTTGAATCCATGGTTCTCTCGAAGTCCAGTTCTTTAACTATCTCCTTCTTAATATTTTTCTTGTCTAATTGTGTGGGTAGTTGTATTACTCGTCCTTCATGTCCATCCTATTTTCCTTCATAGAGTGTAGTCTTTACTACTTCCCAGCCTTTCTTAGGGTTTTATTTATTCTCTTTAACCATCCCATTGCTACTAGTTTTTTTCTTTCTACTTGGTTCTCCTAGAATTGTTATTTGGTTCTTCTACTCTCTCCAAATAGGTCACACTGGGCCATCACGATACCACCCTCATTTGAAAAGCTTCCTAAGTAAGAGTTAGTTTCTTTCACTCCACTTTATATCTATCCGCCCATCAATGATTCCTTCAAGGGTACTTAGTCGTATGCATCCCTCCAAAGTTTCCTTGCATAGCATATTTCTTCTTCTCTTCACTCTTACTATGTCATACTCCTAGAGTTTCTGGAGGACGTTTTTCTACGTTTGCCTCTTATGAGGGGGTTCTAGATATACTTTCTTACCTCCATTCTTGTAGTATCCTTCTCAGGTTGACCTTTTTAAGAAGAAGTTTAAAGTTGGTTTTTACCTCATCAATTCATAACTTCTTTGTGAACTGCTTTACTTAACCTATTTCATGGTTTTGGTCACCAGTACTTTATGTCTTTCATGACCTTTGAGGAGGTATTGCCATAAATCTATGAGGTGTGGAATAGTTCTTCTTGTACTTGCCCTATTCCCTTACACTTATTATAGGTTGGGTACTTGTCCTTAGTAGGGTTGGGTACTTCTTCACGTAATGTCCCCATTGTTCACACTTATAATAGGTTATTCCCTTGTATGAACTGTGTAGTTCCTCCTTTCCTTCGAGTATTGTGGGGCCTTTCTAGGGTTTACTGGTAGTTTGGTGCTTTGTCGTCCTACCTTTAGAGTTTTCTTGTTATGTCTTCTTTGCCAAATGGTCCCTCTAGGAGTCCTCCTATATTTCTTAATTCCCTAATTCAGCTTACTTAACTAGGATGGGATTCTCCCTAATTTTTATGGTGAAGGGGGTTTATTTGTTTACTATTCTTAGGACCATCTTCCTAGCAAGATCACTTCATTGAGAGATAGGATTTTAGGAATTTCGAGTACTTTATTAATAGAGGAGTACAATATGTTTGGGGTTTTAGCCCTATTACAAAAAATGGTCACAAAATAAATAGGAAGCTATGAGATTCTTGATAAGCATCCTCCTATATAAGGTTATACGCCCTTTGTTGGCATTTAGCTTCATGCTTGGCCTCCTTCATACTTAGTGTTGTGCCCTCAATAGGTCCTAACACCATCCTCTTGGATACTTTCTCATTTCATCTTTTAAGACTTCTATCATATCTCAGGCATTGGGAAGCTACTAGGGTTGTCTTCCTATGAGGACAGGGTATTGAATAGAGTCATTCCTAGTTATCTTGGTAACTCTCTTGGGAGCCATCTGAACATTTTAAAATCAATCCTATTAGTTACTATATTTTCTAGTCTTGATTATGTATTCGAGGAATCAGGCTCTGATATCACTCAAGTTGTCACGCCCCGACCCAATTTGGTCAGATCCCCATGATCAACCCGCCACTCTCCCAGTTTATTAAGGGTTGCCCCTTGTTTATAAATCATAAAGAGTAAGACGTCCTTTGAACCTGTACCTTTCCTGGAATAGCATAAATCAAAACTGCATAAAATTTTAACATTTACATACCTGTCTTGCAGGTATAACTAATAGGAGGTCTTGGGTAGGTTTTCCTTGTTCTACCTCAAAGGGATATAAGGGAGGGGTGAGTACAATGACTCATTGAATGGGTTTTCAAAATTTGACTTTTAGGAAAAAGATTTGTTTGGAGTGTGTCAGAGTCTTTATTTTCTTTCAAAAATTATTTCATTTCCAATTTTTGTTTTATCACCATTTCTTATTAATCACGGTGTGTCGTCACCTAACACACATCCTTCAACATGAAGGTCAATCACAAAATCGCAGGCCAGCCCGTCCACTGAACCCACTTGTGGTGTCGGAGTGACTTTACCAACCACCTAGATAGAAGCACGTCCACTTCTACCCTGAGAATGAGTGGATGTACATGACATCTGGCCCTCAATCCCGAAATCAATTCTCCGTTTATGTATGAGAACATCCTTCATCATGGAGGTCAATCATACCTAGTTGATTGAATATGTCGGTCATGTCTTGGTACCATGGACAAACAATTCATTTATTTAAAGTTTTATGGCATATATCTCATGTTTGTTTACGATCTCCTGCTCATGCCAACTGGCCTATGGCCCACTGTTCGAGATTTTCAAAACCGGGCATATTAACCCCCAAGTTCCGAAACTGAGGCCTCCAGCCTATAAAAGCTATTCAAGCTCCTATCAAGAAGTCTCCAAAATCATTTAAGCAGTGGCACATAGTCAGGGGAGAGCACTTCTAACAAAAAATAAATTTTTAACTATCCATCATACCAACCGAGTATGAGTATATCTCCATTCATAACCGATGAACGGGTTTTCCACTTCCTCCAAGGAAGTTTCATCATACTAATCAAGTATGATCTACTTACAACCAATAAGTAGTTCTTTTTCCCGCGTTATTTTCACATCACTCCTCTAAGTTGTGATGTTAAAAATAACACCAATTAGTGGATTTTTATTTCGAGTTGCTTATCATTCCAACCGGATATAATATAAAAATCTCACTCACCTGTTAATGTAATAAATTCCACTAGACTGGTTCTTTGTACTCACACAAGCTTGTCCTTGCTGGTGTTCCCGGTACTTCGTGTTCCTACACGATATGAACATCCTTTTTCATTATTCATCAACCTAGTAGCCTTTATTCATTCCAAATGAATGAGAAAATCAAACTTTTTATTTATTTGCAATTAGGTCCACAAAGTTATTTTTTCTTCTACTTTAAGTCCCTAATGCTAGTTTTTCCTCAAATTAAGTTCCAAAACTTTTAAAATTCACCTTAAGACCTCATTTATTCAATTTCACAAAAAGGAGTTAAATTTCCCAAATTTCCAATTTGGTCCCCTAACTTTTCCAAAATTACCATTTTGCCCTTCCTTTACAAAAATGGTAAGTTTCACCCCAAAAATTCTAAAATTCCTCAATTGGCCCTCTAACATTCTTATCATGCCCGATTGACCCTCAATTGGTCCTTAGAATTTCAAAACATCCCAATTTTCCCCCAATTTCAACACCTTAACACAACCGACTTTAATTTCATCAAATTGATCTATCAAACACTTCTAATAGTTGAAATTGAAGTTAAAATTGAGATCCTACATATTTATATGATTCAATAGCACTTTCAATCGCAAGTTTTGACGCCAGAACGAGCTCAAACGGAGCTTCGCCGAAAAATAAACTATAGAGAGAGAAAGCTTCAATTACTCACCGTCCGGGGCACAGCGGTCCGAGCTTTCAATCTGGGCAGATAGCTTTGTCCTAAGGTTCATCCTAGAATCAAGAATTGCATCAATTGATGTCAAATTGAATGAGAATTTTTTCATCAAACTTTTATCGGTTCTCTCCTAGCACCAGTCGGAAATTGTAGATGGGAGCTGAATTGGCTTACCATTTCACTCTAATTCAGCTGTAGGAGGGCTGTGGAGGTGTTGGGAGGGCCTGGTTTGGCATGAGGACGGCTAAAAATGGCCGATTTCAACTCAGTCGAAAAAGGGTAGCTTCGATCCGCTAAAGCTACTTCACTGTTCCATCACACTAGCGCTTCTCTAGTGACCCTCGAAGACTACAGGCATGTAGTTGACAACTCCCTAGTTCTATAGAACCCAACCTCGCCTTGTTTGGCTCAAAATAGTGCCCAAGTTGGAGCTCTGGTTTGAGCTTTACTAGAAAATGGAGCTCTTGAGAGAGAATGGAGTTTTTAGGTGTGGAGAGGATGAATGGGAAGGGGCTCTTTATATAGGAACCTCGGGGACTTCTTGGCCGTCCGATTGGCACCTTAATGGTGGTCATTCATTACATGAAACTCACTGACTGGAGACTTTTCAACTTCGCTGGCGTTGTACGATTTTCCATCAAGTGAACAGTGTTGTCATCTGAAGGAAGAAGACGACACTGTTCTGAACTAGTCTAAACCAGGTTCAAAGCTTAAACTGGTCGATTCACCATCCATTCGACCGAATTTTCAAAAAAACTAAAAATTTCCAAATTTATTTTCTATCCAATGGTGGCCTCAAATCTACAATTTGAATTTTTAAGCCACCTAAAAAAATGAATTTAGAATCTCGTTCAATAGTGGTTCAAACCGGACCAAACTGGTTCAATTTGGTTCGGATCTGGTTCACCTAAACCAGTTTGGTTTTCATCTCCAATTCATTCTCAAGTCCATTTCCATGACTTTTGGTACTCTTTGGGTTACTCAGGATCCATAAATTTCCTAGTTTTCTAGCTCTATCAGTTCTAGTTCATGAATCGAATCAGTTCATAAATTGGATTAATCTAGTTTGATTCGGTTCATCTAAACCGGTCTGGTTTTTCTCTTCCAGTTTATCCTAAGGTTCTTTTCCAAAGTTTATGAATCATTTGGATCACCCAGGAGTTGTAAATTTCCAAATTGCCTATTCCCAAATGATCGGGTTTGTGAACTAGTTAAGTTTTATTACTCGGTTTGACCAGTACTTTTTCCGGTTTTCCTTAATTAAAAAGGGTGGAGTTTACAGCTGCACCCCTAATGGTAAGCTTTCAAAGCTTTTTCTCTCTAAGTTCAGTTTCTGACGAAGCTCTGTTTGGGCTCAATTCGGACCCAAATGATACGATTCAAAGCTCCATTAACCTCAATTGAATGGTAAATTTGATGAAATCAAATTCAGCTAGTTTAAAATGGGAAAATTGGGGTAATTTTTGGGGGAAATTGGGGATTTCATAAAATTGAGGGACCAAAGTGCAATTTCTCAAAATTGAGAGATAGTTGGGCATGAAAAGGATGTTGGAGGACCAATTGGTTGATTTTTGGTATTTATTAGGATCAAATTGCTTTTTTTTGTAAAGTAGCGGCAAAATGGTAATTTTTGAAAAGTTAGGGACCAAATTGGAAATTTGGAAAACTTGAACCCCTTAAGTGATTTTGAATAAATTGAGGACCCAAAGTAAATTTTAGAAGTTTTGGGACTCAATTAGGGGAAAGTTTTGCATTAGGGGCCTAAAGTTAAGGAAAAAAACTTTAGGGACCTAAATGTAAATAATTCAAAATTTTGGACATTTTGTTCATACGTGAAGAATGAAGGATATTATGCCAAATGTTCATAAACAAGAATGTCAAAATCATGTAGGAACACGAAGGACCGGAACGCAGCAAGAAGAAGCTCGTGTGGAGGCAAAACGTTGATTTAGAGGAAATACACTGCAAATATCAGGTGAGTGGAAATTTTTACATCATAATCAGTTGGGATGATGAGTATCTCGAAATAAAAAAAAAACCACTACTAAGTGGCATTTTAACATCGCACTTGGATGGGGTGATGTGAGAAAACACACGGAAAAACTACTTAACGGTTGTAAGTAGATCATACCCAGTTGGTATAATGAACTTCTTAGAAGGAAGTGGAAAACTCGTTTACCGGTTGTAAGCGGAGATGTCATCAAACCTGATTGGTGTGATAGACGGATGAATAGATTATTTTTGTCAAAAGTGCTCTCCTCTAAATGTGTGTCATTGCTTAAACATTTTAGGAGACCTTCTGGACGGGAGCTCGAATAGCTCAGATAGGTCGGAGGTCTCAATTTTGGAACTTGGAGGCTAGAATACCTGATTTTGAAAATCTCATACAATACGCCCAAAGCCAGTTAGCACAAGTAGGAGCTCACAAATAAACATGATGTTAAGCCATGAAAACTTTAAATGAATGATGTGATTTGGCCATGGTACCAAGACAGGTCCAATATACTCAATGGACTGGTGGCAGTGCGACAAGACAGGTTGACAAACCAATCTAGACAAACATCTGTAGGTCGAGTTAAGGGTCGAGGCCGTTGGACCAGTGGCACCAAAGATTAAATGGCTTATGAGGAAAGCTATTGTTTAGTGCATACACTGAGGTTCGGGACCATCAAGATGCCCAAGAGGGTAGTGATGCATCCTAGGGGCTATTGGACGACATGGTGGAGATAGGAGCAGTTTATCGTGCCAGCAGTTAGGGAAGCTCGACATAGCTTCATGCACATGAGACCAGGGTGGGGTCGAATGAGGTCTTTGTCCTCATATGGACACAAGGTATTTTGGGTCTGAGGGTAGGACATCAGAAACGTTCACTTAGACTTTGGATAGAAGTTAGAGACTTCTATCAGTGTGGATGATAAACACGCTCTGATCCACAAGTGGGTGCAATCGGCGTAACTGCATCTCGCGAATGTGTGTGAACCTTTCCTAATGAAGGGCGTGTGTTGTTTGTGAACACACATAATATGGAAATGGGAAAGAGGTTATGAAAACTGTGGAAAGGATTTGAGAATCCTTGGAAATAAATCGGTAAACCTTGGAAAAAGGTTTTGATAAATCGCAATTTGAATAAAATCATTTTTAATGAAATGTAGTGTCTAACACACTCCAATTAAAATTAATTTTGTGAAAACACTCACCCAACACCCATTCACTGAGTTGTTGAACTCACCCCTCCCTTTACCCCCTTTTCAGGTAACCAAGGGAAAACCTACCAAAAGCTGAACTTGCAGGACATGTATGTAAGGTTAATATATTTAGTTTTAATTAATGTTATTCCAGGAAAGGTACAGGTGAAAAAGGACACCTTACTCCCCACGTCTTAGAGAAGGGGAAAACCCTTAATAAACCGGGAGAGTGGCAGGTTGTTCACGAGGATCCGACCAAACCGGATCGGGGCATGACACATAATGTCCATATCAGGACCAAAATGCAGTCTTAGGAATATCTTCCTCTCAGATTCTAAGTTGGTGATAGCCTGACCAAAGGTCTATCTTGGAAAAATAGGCAGCTCCTTTTAGTTGGTCAAACAGGTCATCAATCCGTGGAAGTGGATACTTATTCTTGATGGTGACCTGGTTCATTTTTTATATAATCTATGCACAGTCTCATGCTCCCGCCCTTTTTCTTTATGAATTGGACTGGTGCACCCTATAGAGACTGGCTAGGGCATATGAAGTCCTTCTCCAACGGCTCATCCAGTTACTCCTTCAATTCCTTCAATTCTGCTAGAGCCATGCGATAAGGGGCTTGGGATATGGGGTTTATTCCTGGGATAATCTCTATGGTGAACTCCAATTGATGGTTTGGGGGCAATCCAGGTAATTCTTCCAGGAATATATTTGGATTGTGTTCATCTACCAGGATGTCTACGGGTCCTTCCTCCTCATACTTTTCATTTATGATTATTGCCATAAAAGCCCTATAACCTTTTTATATCATCTTTTGGGCTTTGATATAAGACACCATCTGTACTTCACTCTTCCTCTTGTCTCCTTGGAATTTCAGTTCGATTGTCTTGAGAGTGTGGAAAGTTACTATCTTCCTTCCACAGCCCATCCTAGCTTGATGGGTACTTAACCAATTTATTCCAAGGATTTTTTCTACCTCCCTTAGAGGTAATGGAATCAAATCTGCTTCGAGTTTGATTCCTTCAATATTTATCTCACATCCCTTCAGCTATCCCTTCTCCTAAGGGTGTGAGGATGTTGAGACTTTGTCCTAGAGGGGTGAGTTCTAGGGCTAGACTTGCTATTAAGTCCTCTTTGATAAAAGATCTTTTTGCTCCCGAGTCGAAGATGGCGTAGACCTTTCATCCCCACAAATGTATGTTCCCTAATTGGAGAAACACATATCTTTAGAAGAAAAGATTTCCTTTATTGAAAGAAATTTCAAATTATAGGTTTTTCTTAATCTAGTTGGGAGGGTTTTGGGAAGTACCTGCTACAGTACAAGGGTCTTTCCTAGCCTCTTCTTAGGTGAGGATGTATACTCTATCTACTACTCTGGCTATGGCGTCCTGCTTGGGATTCCTGGTGTTCCCTTGGAGTGGTCCAAGTGTATTTCATTGCTTGTTCTCCCTTAGGGTGGGGCATTCTTTTGCAAAGTTCCACACTTGTCCACATGCAAAACAAGACAAGCAAGCTTCTTCGTGGTACCTTTGGCACCTAGGACAGTGAGGGTTTCCTTGTGGCAGGGTGAGGATTCCTCTCTGGAGAGGTGGTGGCACATCCTTCCTCTTTTGAAACCCCACTTTATTTCCCCATCTTGGACCATTATGCTCCTTTCCTCCTCCATGACGGCTTTGGCCCTTGTCCTCCTTCCGGGTTGAATGCTCCATTCGGCAGCATCGGGTCTGTATCAATCGCTCAAATTAGTGATCCATATTGATCACCACTGCCAGATCAGTGGGGTGTCCTAGCACTTCCATATGGTCTCACATGTCAATATTGAGACCGTCCACGAATCGTTGGCATATGTCTGCTAGTCCGGCCATGTCAGGGATAAAGGGTCTTAATTCATTGAATTTTGTTTTGTACTCTAATATCGAGTTAAGCTGTTGTTAGAGTTTGAGGAAATCCTGCTTCTTCTCATTAATTAGATGAGGAGCCAGGTAGTCCTCCATGTACCTCTTCTCAAACTGTTCCCAGGTGGGTGTGTAGGTATGCAGGCTCCGGACATTATCCCACCATCTTTTGGCACTGCCCTCCAGGAAATATTTGATTAGGATCACCATGTCCTTTGGTGATATCCTGACTATCCCCATCAACTTCTTGATGTTAGCCAGCCAGTCCATGGTGGTTCTAGCATCCTTCTCTTTGAGGAAAGGCTTACATCCCAATTAACAGAGAGTCTTTAGATATTTGGGGATGTCAACTAGAGAAGGATGGTTAATAGAGGGAGGATGAGATTGTACTTCCTCCAGTTTATCCCGAGAGTTGGTGCCTACCTCAGGGATGAGGTAAGGTTGCCCAAATACTCGAGTGAACTCCTCGTACAACCTCTGGTGTTCTGAGCTTAGTCCAGGTGGGGTTGTCTAGGCTCCTTGGGGAGTTTCCACATGAAGGGGTGGTTGGGCAGTGTTAGAGACTGCGGCTCTTGTTCTCTTGGTTCCTCTCTTGGGAGCCATCTGAAATTTTAAAATTATTCCTATTAGTTACTATGTTATATAATCTTGATAATGTATTCAAGGAAACAAGCTCTAATACTACTCAAGGTTTCATGCCCTTTTTCCTCATTTTCCACATTAGATGTGTTTAACAATCAACACAAGCTCTTCATCCGAAAGGAATTACACATTTGCAGGGTAGCTAGTCCACTGCACCCACTTGTGAAGTCAGAGCGACTTTACCGGCCACCTAGATAGAAGCTCGTCCACTTCTACCATGGGTATGAGTGGATGTTCATGACATCCAAACCTCAAACTAGAAATCAACTCCGTGTCCATATGAGGACAAAGATCTCATCCCGACCCCACCCAGGTCTTGTGCGCATGAAGCTACATCGAGCTTCCCTGACTGCTGGCATGACAAACTGCCCTTATCTCCACCATATCGTCTAGTAGATCCTAGGATACATCACTACCCCCCCCCCCCTCTGGGCATCTTGATGGTCCTAAACCTCAAGTGCATGCACAAACAATAATTTTTCCACAATGCCATTTATCTTTGGTACCACTGGTCCAACGGCCCAGACCCTCAACTCGACCTGCAACTGTTTCTCTAGGTCGGTCTGTCGACCTGGTCCTAACGCACTACCGCCAGTCCATCGAGTATGTCAGTCAAGTCTTGGTACCATGTAGAAATCACACATTCTATTCATTTAGAATTTTCATGGCATAAATATCACATTTTGTTTACGAGCTCCTACTCTTGCCAACTGGCCTTGGGCCCTCTATACGTGATTTTCCAAAATCGGACATTTTAGCCTACAAGTTCCAAAACCAAGGCCTTTGGCGTATCAGAGATGTTCTAGCTCTCATCCAGAAGGTCTTCCAAAATTTTTAAACATTGGCACACAGTCAGAAGAGAACTCTTTTGACAAAAATAACCTTTCAACTCATCACACCAACCGAGTGTGATGACATCTCCGCTTACAATTGGTAAGCGGGTTTTCTCCTTTCTTACAAGAAGTCTATCATACCAACCGGGTATGATCTCTCTACTTACAATCGGTAAGTAGTTTTTCCACTTAGTCTCACATCACTCCAACTAGGTGTGATGTTAAAATCTCATATATAAGTGGTTTTCATTTATGAAGTGCTCATCATCCCAACCGGGTATGATATGAATAAACCCACCTACTTGATAACTGAAGTGTACTCTTCTTCAGTTGGTTTCTATGTCCACGCTAGCTCGCCCTTGCTGGCGTTCTGTTCCCTCAATTTCCTACATGATTTGTACATCCTTATCTACTAATATTTGGCATAACAACCTTCATTCTCTCATGTATGAATGACAAAACTCAAAATTTTCAATTAATTGCACTTAGGTCCCAAAATTTTTTTTCCTTGACTTTAGGTCCCTAATACTAACTTTTCTACAAATTAAGTCCCAAAACTTCCAAAAATTCACTTTGGGTCCTCAATTTACTCAAAATTATTTGACGGGTTCAAGTTTTCCAAATTTCTAATTTGGTCCCCAACGTTTCAAAATTTACCATTTTTCCCCTACTTTAAAAAAATGGCAATTTAATCCCAATTATTTTTAAAAATAGACCAACTGTGCCTCCAACGTCTTTCTCATGGCTCGAAAATTGCAATTCGGTTCCTCAATTTTACGAAATCACCAAATTTCCCCAAATTTTCCCCCAATTTCCCCCTTTCAAACTGGCCAAATGTGATTTAATCAAATTGACCATTCAGTTGGGTTTAATTTCTCCAATTGAAGATATGGATCAGTTTCTACACTTATATACAATTCAATTGAGCTTTGAAACACGTCATTTGGGTCTAAATTGAGCTCAAATGAAGCTTAGTCGGAAAACTGTGTGTAGATAGAGAAAGCTTCGAAAGATTACCGTTGGAGGTGCGGCAGTCCGAGCTCTCTATTTGGGCAGGTAGCTCTCGTCTTGAGGTTTCTCCTAGGATCAAGAATCAATATAATTCATCATGAATTAAAAGAGAATTCTATCAGTGAAGTTTTACAATTTCTCTCTCTAATGTCGACTGAAAATGACGGAGGGGGCCGAATTGGCTTATCTTTCAACTCTGTTACAATCGTGGGAGGGCTGTGAGGATGTTGGGAGGGCTTGGCCAGAGGAGGACTGTGGGGATGTTGGGAGGGCTTTGCTAGAGGAGGGCTAAATTCGATCATTTTCAGCTCGGCTAAAATAGGGTAACTTCGGTCCGCCAAATCTACTTCACTATTTGATTACACCGGCGCTTCTCCAGCTATCCTCGAATCGAATGGAGGTTACTATCAGATAGCTGACTTCCCCTAGAGTCCAAAGAACCCGACCTCACCTTTTGAGGTTGAGAAAAATGTCCAAGTCAGAGCTCTGGTTCGAGCTTCACTGGAAAATAGAGCAATTGAGAGAGAGTGGGGTTTTCTTCAGCATCACCGGTGCTGTCCGTTCTTCTGACAAGTGAACAGTGTTGTCATCAGAAGGAAGAAGACGACACTATTCTGAACTGGATTTGATCGGTCCGAACCGGGTTCAATGCTTAAATTGCCTGGTTCAGGCCCGATTCAATCGAGCTTTTCAAAATTAAAATTTTCTAAAATCATCTAAATTCATTCTCAATACAATGGTGGCTTCAATTTCCCAATTTAAATATTTTAAGCCACCTAGAAAAATGAATTTAGCAACTAGTTCAATGATGGTTCAAACTAGTCCATACCGTTTCAGTCCAGTTCACTCAAAGCGGTCTGGTTTTCGTTTCCAATTCCTCCCAAAGTCCTTTTCCATGATTTTTATGCCCCTTTAGGTTACTCGGGATTTGGAAATTTCCCAATTTGCCCTTTCTCTAATGGTTGGTGTTCGTGAACCGACTTGATTTTCTTTTGAGAAACGACCAGTTCTTTCCCCATTTTTCTTATTATAAAATGACGGGGTTTACATGTAAGCCTAACAGTCCCGAGGAAAAATGTGACTCAAGTAAGGAAGAGGTAGTTAGTAAGCATGACAAGGTCAAACCTAAGTTGGACCGAAGTTGTAATAAATAATGGATAGAGGAAAGGTCGAAATAGGATGAAGGGGTGATAACACTGAAACCCATGAAAACAAGTACGTGATGCTCAAAAGAACACCTAGCTAAGGGTTTCAATGATCAATAGAAGAACTAGACACGAGAATGATTGGTCATTTTAGAACTCCCAATCTTGAAGTCTTGGGCAAGAACCCCAAGAGGAAGAATCTTGCCCTAAGCAAAGGGAGAAGTGAACCTAAGGATGTGCCTTTGGAATAGAGGGTAAGATACGTTTACTTATGATAAACTCCATGGAATGAGTAAACAATGGAAAGGAAAAGAAATTCCTTACGTGTGTGTTATAAAGGGACTAAGTGAAAGAACAAACTAAGTGTTAGCATGTCAAGCAAACCCCAAGCGGACATGAAGGGAAATAATTCCCGAGGCAAAGGATTCTAATTTAGTTTTGGGGACAAAACTCCTAAAAAGAGCGGAGAGTTGTAAACCTCGTCCCTTAAAGATAAGAAAATCGAGAAAATAACTAGTTATTTCAAAAGAAGAAAATCGAGCTGGTTCATGAACCACAACCGATAAGGAAAGGGTAAATTGGGAAATTTATAAATCCTGAGTGACCAAAAGAGTCATAAAAATCATGGAAAAGGAGTTTGGGACAAATTGGAAGAGAAAACCAAACTAGTTCAGGTAAACCAGATCTGAACTAGATTGAGCCAATTTAAACCAGTTTCTAAATTTATTTTTCTAGGTGGCTTAAAATATTCAAATTGGATAATTAAAGTCACCATTGGATAGAGGATGAATTTAAATGAATTTAGAAATTTTTTATTTTAAGAAAACCGGTCTAATCGGACCTGTACCGACAGATTTACACATTGAACCAGTCGGACCGGTCCGGTCCGATTTGGAATAGTGTCATCTTCTTCCTTCATATGATGACACTGTTCATTCAATGCTTAAACGGACAGCACCAGTGAAAAGGAATCATCTCCATTCAGGCTATTAGGTCATGAATGAGCTTGACCAAGATGCCAAACGTTCGGGCAGAGAATCCCCGAACTCTCTATATAAATAGCTACTCTTCATTCATCCTCCTCACACCTAAAATCTCCATTCTCTCTCAACTGCTCCATTTTCCAGTGAAACTCGAACTAGAGCTCCGACTTGGGCAATTTTCTCAACCTTATAAGGTGAGGTCAGATTCTTTAGACTTCGGGGGAAGTCAGCTACCTAACAGCAACCTCCGTTCGATCTGAGAACCATCGGAGAAGTGATGGTAGAATCAAACAGTGAAGCAGCTTTGACGGACCAAAACTGCACTACTTTGGCCGAGCAGAAATTTTCCAAATTCAACCCTCCTCTAGCCAAACTAAGCTCTCCCAACATCCTCACAGCCCTCATACGACCTCAACTGAGCTGTAAGGTAAGACAATTCGGCCCTCCTCAGTCATTGCAAGTCAGAGTTAGAGAGAGAAACTACAGAATTTCACTGACAAAATTCTCACTTAATTCGAGGTCAATAGTAGAAATTCTTGATCCAAGAAGTTATCTCAGGAAGAGAGCTATGTTCCCTGATAAAGAGCTCAGACCGCCGCACCTCTAACTGTAAACTTTTAAAGTTTTCTCTCTCTACCCAAAATTTTCCAGCGAAGCTCCGTTTGAGCTCAATTCGGACCCAAATGACGTGCCTCAAACCTCAATTGAATTATATGGAAATGTAGGAACGGATTCATACCTTCAAGTGGAGCAATTAACCCCGATTAAATGGCTAATTTGAATAAATCAAATTCGGTCAATTTTAAGGGGAGAAATTGGGAAAATTTTTGGGGAAAATTGGGGATTTCATGAAATTGGGAGACCTCTTTGCAATTTCATAAAATTGAGAGCTAATTGGCTATGAAAAGATGTTGAGGACCAATTGGTCAATTTTTAGAATAATTTGGGGCAAATTGCCATTTTGGGAAAGTAGGGGAAAATTAGTAATTTTTGAGAAGTAGAGGACCAAATTGGAAATTTGGAAAAGTTGAACCCCTTATATAATTTTGAGTAAAATGAGGACTCAAAGGGAATTCTTGGAAACCTTAGAACTCAAATTGGGGAAAGGTTGGCATTAGGGACCTAAAGTTAAGAAAAAGGAACTTTAGGGACCTAAGTGCAATTTATAAATAAATTGTGAGCCAAAGCTTTTATGCCAAGCCGTAATTGATAAGGCTGTCCAAAATGTGTAGGGACAAATGTGATAGGAACGCCAACAAGATAAAGCTCGCATAAACTTAGAAAACCGACCGGGGACAAGCACGTCGCTATTATCGGGTGAGTGGGCTTAATTACATCATACCCGGTTGGGATGATAAGTACTTTAGAAATGAAAAACCACTTGTAAGTGGAAATTTTGACATCATACTTGGTTGGGATGATGGGTGAACAAAGTTAAAACCTACTTACCGGTTGTAAGTAGAGGAAATCATACTCGGTTGGTATGATGGACTTCCTTGAAGGAAGGAGAAACCCACTTGCCGGTTGTAAGTAGAGGTATCATCACACCCAATTTGTGTGATGAAGTGAAAATTATATTTTTGTTAGAAGTGTTCTCCCCTGACTGTGTGCCAATATTTAAACTTTTTGAGAGACCTTCTTAACATGAGCAAGAACAGCTTAGATAGGCTATAGGCCTCGGTTTTGAACTTGTAGGGCTAATATGCTCAATTTTGGAAAATCACATACAGTGGGCCCAAGGCCAATGGGCACAAGCAGGAGCTCGTAAACAAACATGAGATATATGAAAGCCATGAAAACTCTTAATAAAATGATTGTGTGATTTCACCATGGTACCAAGTTAGGACCGACATTACTTGATGGACTAGCGGCTCTGCGTTAGGGCCAAGTCGACAGACCAGTCTTAACAAATAGCTACAGGTCAGGTTGAGAGTTAGGGACGTTGGACTAGTGGTACCAAAAATAAATGGTTATGTGAAAAATGTTGTTTGTAAATGCACAAACCTGATCATTTGGGAACAAGCAATTTGGAAATTTACAACTTCCAGGTTATCTAAAGGGTTCATTAAACCATGGAAAAGAAACTTAAGACAAATTAGAAGAGAAAAACTAAATTGGTTCAGGTGAACGAGATCCCATGAGAAAGTACACCTTATCATAAATAGCCATAAATTAATATATATTTAATTATTATCATTAAGACCAATAATTTAATACCTAAATTAAATTATAGGAATTAATACCAATAATTTATGGCAATATTAATACTAGTAATAAATCTCTTCCATTTAATACACGATTTTACACCTATATAAAGTCATCCCCATTCATTCTCCTCACAACTAAACACTTCTCTCTCTCTCTCTTTACTCCTCCATTTCCTAGTGAAGCTCAAATCAAAGCTTCAACTTAAACATTTTTCTTAACCTCGAAAGGAGAGGTCGGGCTCTATAAAACTGGGGAGAAGTCAGCTATCTGATCGCAAACTCCAGTCAATCTAAGAATCGTTGGAGAAGCGCCGGCATGATGGAACGGTGAAGTAGCTCCGGCGAATCGAAGCTGCCCTATTTTGGCCAAGCTGAAATCAGCCATTTTGAGCCCTTCTTAAGCCAAACCAAGGCCTCCCAACACTTCATTAGCCCTCCCACGGCCGAATTAGAATAGAAAGGTAAGCCAATTCGACTCCCCTCTATAATTTCCGGCCGGTGCTAGAGAGAGAACTGACAAAATTTCAATGATAAATTCTAACTTAATTCGGCATCAATTGATGTGATTCTTAATTCTAAGATGAACCTTAGATGAACCTTAGGATGAGAGCTGTCTGCACAGATCGAAAGCTCGGACCACCGTGCCATCACCAGTGAGTAATCGAAGCTTTCTCTCTCTACAGTCTATTTTTCGGCAAAGCTCCGTTTGAGCTCGTTCTGGTGTTAAAACTCGCGATTCAAAATGTGATGGAATCGTATGAACATGGAGAAACTCAATTTCAACTTCTATTTCAACAATTAGAGGTGTTTGATTGGTCAATTTGATGAAATCAAATTCAGTTGTGTTAAAGAGTTGGACTTGGGGGAAAAATTAGGGGGAATTGGGGATTTTTGAAAATTTGAGGGACCGAAATGTAATTTCCTAAAATTGAGGGTCAATTGGGCATAATAAAAATGTTAAAGGGCCAAATGAGAAATTTTAGAATTTTTGGGGTAAAAATTTACCATTTTTTGTAAAGGAAGGGCAAAATGGTAATTTTGGAAAAGTTGGGGGACCAAATTGGAAATTTGGGAAATTAATCCCCTTTTTGTGAAATGGAATAAATTGAGTTCACTTGATAAATTTTAAAAGTTTCGGGACTCAATTTGAGGAAAAATCGGCATTATGGACTTAAAGTTAAAGAGAAATAACTTTAGGGACCTAATTGCAAATAAATGAAAGTTTAACTTTCTCATTCATTTGGAATGAATGAAGGCTATTAGGCCAAAAGATAATGAACTGAGATGTTCATATCGTGTAGTAACAAGAAGTACCGAGAACGCCAGCAAGGATAAGCTCGCATGAATACAAAGAACCGGTTTAGTGGAATTCACGGCATTAACGGGTGAGTGGGTTTACTAACATCATACCCTGTTGGGATGATAAGCACAACTTAAAGATAAAAACCACTTATCGGTTGTGAGTGGGATTTTATATCATACCCGGTTGGGGATGATAAGCACATTGAAATAAAAACCCACTACTATGTGGTATTTTAAACATCACGAGTTAGAGTAGTGATGTGAAAACCATGTGGAAAAACTACTTACCAGTTGTAAATAGATCATACCCGGTTGGTATGATGAAACTTTCTCGAATGAAGTTGAAAACCCGTTCATCGTTTATGAACAGAGATGTCCTTATATCGGGTCGGTATAATGGACAGTTGAAAATATAATTTTATCGAAAGTGCTCTCCCCTGACTATGTATCAATGCTTAAACTATTTGGGAGACCTTCTTGACAGGAGCTCGAATAGCTCTTATAGGTGGGGGGGCCTAGGTTTCGGAACTTGGGGGCTAATATGCCCGATTTTGAAAATCTCATACAATGGGCCCAAGGCCAATTGGCACGAGCAAGAGCTCGTAAACAAACATGAATTATATGTCATAAATCTTTAAATAAAGGAATTGTTTGGCCATGGTACCAAGATAGGACCGACATACTTAATCAACTAGCAGCAGTGCGACATGACAAGTCGACGAACCAGTCAAGATAAACAACTGCAGGTTGAGTTAAGTGTTAGAGCCGTTGGACCAATGGCACCATAGATTATATGGCATAATGAGAAAATTATTGATTGTGCATGCACTATGATTACGGGACCATCAAGACGCCTAAGAGGGGTAGTGATGCGTTCTAAGGGCACTGGACGACCCGGTGAGTATAAGGGCAGTTCGTCGTACTGGGTGACTGTGCAAAATTTGGAGTAGCACTAAGCGCATGAGACCGGGATTGGACGGGATGAGGTCTCTGTCCTCATATGGACACGAAGAATTTATTCCGGGAATGAGGGTCGGATGTCACGAACATCCACTCATTCTCAGGGTAGAAGTGGACGTACTTCTATCCAGGTGGCCGGTAAAGTTGCTCCGAAGCCACAATTGGGTTCAGTGAACGTACTGACCTACGAATGTGTGTTGAACCTTCATGATAAAGAATGTGTGTTGGGTGATGACACACCATGATTAAATAAGAAAATGGTGATAAAACCCGAGATTTTGAATAAAATGATTTTTGAAAGAAACGAGTCTGGCACACTCCAAAATTTATCTTTTTCCTAAAGATAAATAGTTTTAAAAACCCATTCATTGAGTAGTCGTACTCACCCCCTCCCTTATATCTCTTTCAAGATATTTCGAAAAGCCTACCCTTAAAGACCATCAACTAAGATGCATGTGATACAGGCATGATAAATCTTTATAGAGTTTTGTTTATGTTATTCCTAGAAAAGTTGCAGGTTTAAAGGACGCCTTACTCTTTACGATCTATAATAAGGGGTAACCCTTTAATAAACCGGGAGAGTAGCGGGTTGATCACGGGGATCCAACCAAACAAGGTCAGGGTGTGACATACAGGACCATCAAGATGCCCAAGATGGGTAGTGATGCGTCCTAAGGGCTACTGGACGACATGGTGGAGATAAGGGTAGTTTGTCGTGCTAGCAATCCGAAAGCTCGACGTAGTTTCTTGCGCATGAGACTGGGGTGAGGTTGGGATGAGTTCTCCGTCCTCATATGGACACGAAGTATTTTGTGTCTGAGGGTTGAACGTCTAGAACGTTCACTCATACTCTGAGTAGAAGTCAGGGATTTCTATTAGGGTGGATGGTAAAAACGCTCCGATCCACAAGTGGGTGCAGTTGTCGTTACTGCATCTCGTGAATGTGTGTACCCTTCCTAATGAAAGGCATGTATTACTTGTGAAAAATACCTAATATAGAAATAGGAAAAAGGTTTTGAGAACCTTGAAAAGGATTTGAGAATCCTTGGATAAAGAATTGGTAAACCTTGGGAAAAGGTTTTGGAAAAAGAGATTGAAAATTGAGGAAAAATCCATTTAAAAGAAAATGTTGCCCTTGGCATGGTAAAGGTTTTGAAAACCGAACTTGAAGGAAAAATCTTCTGTTTAGAGAAATGATAACCTTGGTGTGGCTATTTTTAAACTCACTCCGAACACCCACTCACTGAATTCTATAACTCAACCTCTCTTTTACCCCTTTCAGGTAACGTGGGAAACCAAAACTTAAAGACCTCCTTATAAGATAGGTACATTAGTTTTAAGATATTCATTTTTTGTATAATTCTATTCCAGAAAAAAGGGATGTCTTACTCCTCGCGGTTTAGAAAAGGGTGAAACCCTTCATGAACCAAAGGGAGTAACATGTTGTTCACAGTGATTTGACCAAATCTGGTCCTCTTGGACACGAGTTTTGTGTTTATATAACTTAAGCTCATTTTTTAGTTACATTTTATGAGTGAATTGTTGTATATTATGCTTACTCCTTGCGGTTAGTTATGCTTGCATAATATATTTTCATGAGATATTGCACTTCGAAGCTGCTAGGATTGCCTCAAATATTCTCGTTCTCTCAGTTGATGATTTAGCCGATCAGGTGGTTGAGATTCTAACTTTTTTAGGTAATTATCTTCCTCCATGATGCTAAGTGATTATAATAGTTTGTGTCATAATTATCCTTACTCGGGTCCTTAACGTAAGGAAGAACTCAACTCAGGACCTTTGGGAAGGACCCGAAATGGACCCTTCCAAAAGGACTTGAGTCGGGTCAATTTTGAAGGACCCGAGTTGGGCCCTTTTTGAAGGGCCAGATTCCCTTTTTGAAGGACCCTAGCTTCGGGTCGGGTTTGGATTTGAGACTCGGGTCCACTCAGATGCGAGATCGTCAAAATCCGTCCCAATCCGAGCTATTAACATACATATTCCCATTTCACACATGTATCTATAAGAGATATGATTGTCCACTTTATAATTAGTTATCAATGTTATCATTTCGGGTTCTCATATATATTTTACAAATTATAATGTTCTTAAAAAAATTAAAATAATGTAAAATTGTATATTATTAGTTTTTATTTACTCGATTCTACAAGTATAATCTACTCACATTTATAATATCAAGTCGAAGTTTCAAGTTATCATTAAACCAGACTAAAAAAATGTGGTAGGACATGACAAGTTAATTCCCTTAGATGAGCCAACATGCTGGAACATTTAGAAGCTATGCACGTCTCACTTGTTATTTGGAATTCACCGGAGTATAGCAAAAATTAATTGTGATCGGTTATTTAATATTATTTCTAAAATGGAAGAATCGGGCTATGTGGCTAGAGATCACACGAACTGGCAGTGTGCAGAATTTCAAATGCGTTGAAAGTCGACGCAACAAAACCAGAATGATACACGTGGTTCAAGTAACTCGCGACTCAAATACGGATGGTCTACCATCATCTTGGAGATGGGCTCCAAAATTGTGTTTGAGGCAGTAAACAACACTTTAATTACCTTGTTAGATGAGTTATCGCGTTAAGGAAATAGACTCACTATATACCTCTCATTAGGTATATATATGGATAGGGACGGTTATATCTCATGTATTTGACAATTATACTTAATACATGCATTCTTTTGTGGCAAAAAATGAATGTGCGTCCGTATATATAGTGGAGGGTACAACTCATATGTATAAATGGGTTAAATTACAATTGTGCACAAAACCTTTAAACCAATCTCCACTTTTACATCAAACCATTAAAATATTACACTTAATGCATCAAACTTTGATAAGGTGGTCATTTTTGTTATAAATCTAACTTCCTTTAAATTTTAATAATTTGGAGATAAACATATTGTCACATAATTTCAGTCATATTTTTTTTCTTATTAATCGATTATTAAATTTTAATTTGAATCAGTGTCACTTTTAACATCGTCACCTTAAATCACAATGTCTAATTCATTTGTTGTAATACATAATCAAATGTCACTTTGGCCGTAATATATGTACAGGAATCCAAGATTTGAAAAATCACAAAGTAGCCATAAGATAGCTACTTAATGCATAGCAGTTAGTGGCTATCATGTAACTGCTAATGTATTTAACTTCATGGGAAATATTTATCTCACCAATGAGCTTGAAAAGAAACATATGACTGGCAGAAGATAGAGTTAAACTAATGTCCACAATATGATGATAATGTTTTTTCTATAGAACAATTTTACATATGAATTTTTGTACATGATGTACAATCAATCATCCCATTAGATTCTAACTCTTACTAAAAAATAGATGAATATATTGGCATCATATTATTAGATATATTTAATTTTGCGATCAAATTAAATTCTGAAACATAAAAGTGAAAATAAAAAAAATGTGAAAAACCCTAAAAATATCAAAAGGAAATCTAAGGACAAAATATAAAGGGAGTTTTTTAAACTGGCAGAAAAATGGATATATGGATATAGTAAGAGTGTGATTGTGGTCAGGAAGAGAGATAATAGGCTATAATGGATGATAAGAAGGTTGATGCCAAAATAGTCACATATTAATGGAGGTAAAAGGTCCCACAATTCATATTAATTTGAAAGGCAAATTTAGAAAAAAAAATATTGTTAAAAATATTCCATGTAATATTATTTTTTACATGACAGGCAGTCCGTTGATGATGGATGTATGTCCCTATGATTTAATCAATGATGATGAGTGGTGGAATATTTTTTCCTATACGCCAATGCATTGCTCATAAATTGCTAGAAAATTTTATGTTTGAATTCATAAACCCTAACCCTATTGAAGGGTAAAGCTTTTCCAATTTTTAATTGTAAAAAATTTCATGTTCCAAAATTGCAAGTCAAATAATCGTCCCAAATTGAGCAATTTGGGTTTTCAAAGCATGCACAACTGTGGAAAAAATCCATTTTTGGGTAAAACTAAATAAATTGATTTTAATTCATAGGAGCTTAAATTGCTAGTGCCATCCATTACTCAAAGTTTTTAAGAATAAACTTTAGGAGTAATATCACATTTACATATAAATATTTTATATTATTAATTAAATTGATCACAATATTTTCTTTATATTTTAAAATGCACAACCTTTATTTTTTTATAAAATATAACCCAATATTTTTACAATCCTAAATATACTTAATATTTTATCATTATTAAGTCTAATATAGTGTAACTTTTGGTCAAAATTATATGCATGACACAAGTATAATATTTTTGTTATCTATCATAAAATTCTCTATGCATACTACCAAATAGAGATCATGTCATTTTATATTTCTCGTATAATTTTGGCCTTGTCGTTTATATAATTTTGATAAAAAAAATTAAACTTGTATTAGATTTGATATAAGGAGCAAATATTATACCTATTTAATTTAAACAAAAACAGTTACACTAGAATTAAAAGTCACGAAAATTATATTTAAATAGTTATTAATTATACAGTTTACTTAAATATATTTTTGAATATAAATGTTTATGCTATTTAAGAATTATTTTTTACTATTTTATCAAATTTAATATTAATTTTATTGTGTAAACATGCATAAATTATTTTTTATCAAATATAGCACGATATTATTTTTATCAAATTTACATATTATATATAAAAATAATGAGTTGAAGATCTAAATGCATATATATAATTGAATTTATTACAATAACATGAATATGTGGCAAGTTAGCTTTCACACGTTCGTGATAGTTATATATATATATATATATATATATATATATTGATCCTATCATCACAAAAAAATTACATTTTGTTAAATAAAATTCATGGCATTTAATATTTTCAAACTATATTTTTTAATATGTCAGGTGTCCAAGGAAAAAGTAATATTATGTTAAAATTGATAAATATAGTAAATTTTATGCTAATTAAGATACACAAAATTGTATTAAATTTTATAAAATGAATAAAAATATATTCTTAAATAGGATATTAACTTTATTAAGAGTTATATATATATATATAATAGTCACCAATTCCCATCTTCTTGCTTCATTGTACTAAAAAAACCATACTTCTGCTCGCTTCTCTCCTCCCTTATTACACCATTCACAATTCCAGATTTTTCCTATCCTAAATCAATCCTTAGCAGATTGCAGGAGAGTCATAACAACCACCGATCACAAATGACGACCGGAGGCAAAAAACAAAGCCGGCTCATGCGGATAATCAAGGCACCCATAAGGGGACTCTGCAAGGCGCGTGACCTCTACGTCCGGAGCCTATCGGACTGCGCTAACATGAACGATTTCAGCACCGTGGGCTACCATGTCGACCACTACCCGCCGCTGCGGAGGTCGTACAGCGACGGCGACGACCTGAGGGAGCTCATCAAGGCCGCCTCAGAGAAGACCTACGGCGACCGGGTCGACGTGGAAGCGATTATCGAAGAAACGTCCCGAGCGGTGAGGAGGCCGAGCCTCGGCTCGAGGGTGCTGCCAAAGAGCTCCAGCGTCCAGATGGAGAGGATTGACGAGGCCGGCCCTCGCGAATTTGTCCGGGAAGGTGGGCCGCCTTTCGAACAATAGAAGCAGGAGCTGTGCGGTTGCTGGTACTAGCAGGAAGACTTGTATAGGGAGCTGATAGGTTTTTAATAGGACAGTAAATTTGTAAAATATTTTTCTTTTTTGTTCAGTCAAAACAAAATATAAAAAAAATATAAAAATATATGTAATATTCGTACTCATGCCTACTTAATATTCTGTAACTTTTTCCATATTATAAAACTATAACACTTATATATTTTATTGTTATTCTCATCCATTTGAATTTTTTTATAAGATGTTACATGGGTTAATCAATTCGTCTTTAGACCAATGAGCTAGGTTATGAACTTGCGTGTCCGACACAGCATGAACGGATTCAAACTCGTGTGGGTCGGTAGTCGGTGACATCAAGAATTATTATGCATGGCCACCGAATAGTCATGACAAACCAGCATATGAAAGCCGACCCTTCATAATATCCTCATAAACCCTAGTCTTCAAAGGTCGGCATTGTAACTAGTTACTAGTACAAGGCTCGATTAGCATTGTTCATGCCGAATGCACGATCATAATATCCTCACAAACCCGAGCCTTTGGCCAAAAAGAGGGTCAATTCTCTAATACAATTTGTCAAGCAGATCCGAGATTCAGAAAAAAGAAATATACATTGAAAATGTTATCTCAGAAACTTTTGTTAAGCAGATACGAGATTCAGAAAAAAGAAATATACATTAAAAATGTCATCTTAGATTCATTAAACTTGAAAGAAACTAGGTTGTTAATTAACTATTAGTCACCTAACTTGTATAACTATCATTCATGCTTATCAATGAAACTCTAAAAAAATGGTTTTAATTCAGTTGGAGAATAATCGAAATTAGTTATATGAAATAGTATAAATGATTTAAATTATCAAAGTTATTTTTAAAAGAATAGGAAAGAAAAATACTAAAGTTCAAATCTTGTTAAGGACAATTCATTAGAAATATCGGTAACTTGCTTAATCGCAGGTTCAAATCCGGGGATTGAGAGATTTGATCAATGGTGCATGTTAATGGAAACATTTTCTATTCCAGGGGGAACCATCAAAAGATACTCGAGTTCTGCATGTCACAAATAAAATAAAAGTTTTTGGTGATAATATTAATCAAAATATGTTAGAGAAAATACTGATAAACCACACAGTTTAATTATGTTGTATGCTCTATAAATGAGGCAAATAATGTAGAGTTGATGGAAATTAATAAACTACAGAGTAACTTAGTAGATAAAAAAAAAGGAGAATGTAATGATAGAGAAACAAAAAGTATGTCCTCAATGTTGCTAATGAAGGAGAGAGGGATGTGAGGTTCACAGATATAAGGTCAGGTAGATGACTTAGCTCAAGAGTATCCTGTACTTGAGGTCGAAGGGCAAAACAATCATTCAATAATGTGTGTGTTGAGTGTTTAAGAAGCTACAAAGTTGGTGGCATTTCCAAACAATGCAAAATTTAGTAAACTACAAGGCAATGAGAACATACTTCTACTGCCAAATGAGTTAAAATTTACAAAATGTATTAATAATTGGTTTTTAGACTTGTCATATACAAGTGATTTTGTAAATTTGATTATAATTTTATACATATTTAAAGTTATTATTTATCATTAGTATAACTTTTCAACTTTATAAATATATAACACTTTTTTTTATTTTATCAAATATATGATTATATTTTCAATAGTAACAATCATATTTTACTTATAATAATTCATTTAGTATTGGACAATTATAAAAAAAAAAAAATTAGCATAATAATAAATATAAAACAAAATATGTGCAAAATATTTCATCTCACCAAATGACTTCTTTTACCAATTTTAATGGAGGAAAATAGCATGCTTGTTATTAATGCTATAATGAAAGTATCAAATTCTTTTGTAATAATAGAACTTTTGAAACATTCAAAACTAAAAGTTAATACCAATTTGACTGAAAATCGGTATTGAATTAGGAATAGAAACTCGAACTGAGATTTTGGAAACTAATTTGTATCGTAATTTTAGATAATAGATAACTATTATGAATTAATCTAAAAAAATCTCAATTAATCAGAAATCAAGAATTGAAAAAACTCCGATGAAAAACCAGTTCAAACCGAGATTGAACCGACCCAAACCATAAACCCCTAATTTTTAGAAATTGTTATATGAATCAGAAAATTTAGTGTGGGTTTCAAAGTATTTTTAAAACAAATAAATTTGGTACATAACTAGTCGAATTGGAGGTAAATCGGTCAAAAAAGACCAAAATTGACTTAATTGACCAAGAAATTCGTTAGAAACTAGTGTGAAATAGTGTCAAACCGACTGAATGGATCAGGACATGCACCACATGCGCGATATCCTCTCCACCCACCAGATGACCCAATTTTCCCCTCCCGCATTTTGAAAACCCACCGTGCAAGAAATTAATTCTTGAAGGGTTATATGAGTTATGATTTTATTAAAAAAATCTATGATAAGATGGCTAATTAATTCAAAAACAAATCAATATAAGGCTTGGCCCTACACTCAATGATGGATCATCGAAATTCTCTCTAAAATTCAGGCAACTCTGTTTTCCGGTGACCCAATTTTCAGAAGCCATAACTTTCTTTCCCAATGACCAAATTAATTCATTCCAGTGCCATTGGTAAGCTAGTTGAGTAAGCTTTCCAACGCCATCTCTTTCGGCCACTGACATATAGTGTACCAGTGCTGTGTGATCAAATAGTGACTATGTTGCAATAGGAAAAAAAATAGAGTATCACATTCTCAGGAAGTTTTCGATGCCCTTGACGATCATGCAAAACATCACATACACCTCTTGGTCCCTTTCAAACACCACCAGACTAGTAAGTTTTGGGTAAATATTAAGGTCAAATAAATTTATTAAAATCTCAACTAGCCATCAAACAAAATGGAGTATAGTAAAATGGTTATTGTAGATTGCTTGTACCACCATTTGAAATGATTCAAGTTACCACAAACTCTTTTGGGAGTCAGCTTTCCAACTGCACTAGTGTCACTAGTTGAGTCACTGTCTCTAATGAGATCTCAACCTTGACTTGACTACTACCCTATTTTCTACGAGCCTTAGATCTAGCCATGATCGGTATTGTTCCAGTCAGCCTCGACCATTCAGGGATAATGGAGACCTAGGGTGTGTCCTTAGGGATGCCATATTTATGTTTCAAAATTTTTTAAGATTTTTTTGTTAATAAACTAAGGTAGAGGATGAAAATGTAATTTTGGAAAAGTTGGAGGATCCGTTAAGTCTTAAAATAATTGGGAGATTTGAACTGTCATACCCCGACCCGATTTAGACAAAACCCTTTGAACAACTCGCCACTTCTCCTAATACTAAAATAGAATTATATTCCATCTTCATAGTATTGACAAAAGCAAGACTCAAAACTGAAAGAAACATAGTGTGAGAGGTAAGTTTTCCCAAAAAATTGTCGGAATGAATGATGCAATACATAAATATAAAAAAAATAACAATTTACGTACTAGCTCGGTAATTCATTCTCTAGCATTCTTTGTGACATGTTCTATCACGCCCCGACCCCGTTTGGTCAAATCCCCATGAACAACCCACCACTCTTGTGGTCTATCAAGGGTTTCCCCTTTTCTAAATCACGAGGAGTAAGGCATCCTTCTACTTGTCTTTCCTGGAATAGCATTATACAAAATTGACTATTTTAAAATGGACATACATGTCTTGTTGCAAATTTGTAGGGTATTTAGGAAGGGTCTTTCCTCGATTACCTGAAAGGGGTAAAAAGGGAGGGGGTGAGTTCTACAACTCAGTGAGTGGGTGTTGGAAATGAGTTTTCATGAAATAGCTTTGTTCAAAGTGTGCCAAGATTATCATTTTTTTAAAAAGGATCTTTCTTCAAGTTTCAATTTTCAAAACTTTTTTCCCATTTCCATATTAAGTGTGTTTGGCAACCAATACACACCCATCATTAGGAAGGATAACACACATTCGCAGGTACAGCTCGTCCACTGCACCCACTTGTGGCTCAGATCATCTTTACCAGCCACCATGATAGAAGTCCATCCACTTCTACCCTGGGTCTGAGTGGATGTTCTCGACATCCGACCCTCTGACCCAAATGCCACTCCATGTCCGTATGAGGACAGAGACTTCATCATGACCCCACCCCGGTCTCATGCGTAAGAAGCTACTCCGAGCTTCCTGACTGACTAGCACAACGAATTGCCCTTATCTCCACCATGTCATCCAATAGCCCTTAGGACCCATCACTACCCCTCTTGGGCGTCTTAATGGTCCTATACCACAAGTGCATGCACAAACAATAGTTTTCACATATAGCCATTATCTTTGGTGCCACTAGTACAACGACCCTGACCCTCAACCCGACCTGCAGCTTTTTGTCTAGGCCGGTCTGTCGACCTGGCCTTAACGCACTGTCGCCAGCCCATCAAGTATTATCGGTCCCGACTCGATACCATGGCAAAATCACATAACAATTTTATTAGAAATTTCATGGCTTTCCTTTACTCAAATTTGTTTATGAGCTCTTGCTCGTGCCCACTAGCCTTGGGCCCACTGCACGTGATTTTCCAAAACCGGGAATTTCACCCCATAAGTTCAAAAATCGTGGCCTCTGGTCTATCTAAGCTATTCTAGCTCCCGTCAAGAAGGTCTCCCAAATAGTTTAAGCAATGACACACAATCAGGGGAGAACACTTCTGACAAAAAATATATTTTTCACTTCAACACACCAACCGGATGTGATGACATATTCGCTTACAACTGGTAAACGAGTTTCTCATTTCCTTAAGTAAGTTTATCGTACCAACCGGATATGATCATCTCTACTTACCATCAGTAAGTAGGTTTTCTTTTCATAAAAGTAAGCACATGATCATAACCGAGTATGATGTGATTAAGCCCACTCACTCAATGATTGTGACGTGTTCGTCCCCAGTCGGTTTGCCAAGTCTACGCGAGCTTCCTCTTACTTGCGTTCCGGTCACACGTGTCCCTATACAATTTAGGCAGCCTTATCAATTATGGTTTGGCATAACTGTTACGCCCCAACCTGATTTAGTCGGATCCCCGTGAGCAACCCGCCACTCCCTTGGTTTAAGAGGATTTTCCCTTTTCTTTAGTCAAGAGGAGTCAGGCGAAATTTTAACCTTGTTCCCTGGAATAACATATATCAATAAAAATGCAATTTTAAAAAAAATAGTTTTAAGCATACCTGACAAGAGGTAGGTCCTAGTGTTTTCCTTATTCTTTTTATCTACTACTGAAAAGGGATAGAAAATAGGGGTAAGTTTCTACAACTCAGTGAATGGATATTGGGAATGAGTTTTCAATAAAAATAGTTTTTAATTGGAGTGTGTCAGACTCCTTATTTCCTTCAAGATCATTTCTTCTTTAAATTTTGATTTTTCAAACACTTTTCTTCATTATCCACCATAGATGTGTTTAACAGACAACATACACCCATCATCATGAAGGGATCACACATTCGTAGGGTAGCCCGTCCACTACACTCACTTGTAGCATCGGAGCGACTTTACCAACCACCTAGATAGAAGTCCGTCCACTTCTACCCTAGGTATGAGTGGATGTTTGCACCATCTGACCCTCAAACCCAAAATCAACTTCGTATTCATATGAGGACAGAGATCTCATCCCGACCCCACCCCGATCTCATGTGCATGAAGCTACATTGAGTTTCACTAACTGCTGACACGACAAACTGCCCTTATCTCCACCATGTCGTCCAGTAGACCCTGTGATGCATCACTGCCCCTCTTGGGTGTCTTGATAGTCCCGAACCTCAAGTGCATGCACAAACAATAATTATTTTTCCATAATGTCGTTTATCTTTTGTGCCACTGGCCCAACAGCCCCGACCCTCAACTCGACCTATAGTTGTTTGTCTAGGCCGGTCCGTCGACCAGGCTCTAACGCACTACCGCTAGTCCATCGAGTATGTCGGTCTTATCTTGTTATAATGACAAAATCACACATTCCATTCATTATAATTTTCATGGAATAAATATCACATCTTTGTTTATGAGCTCCTGCTCGTGCCAACTAGCCTTGAGCACACTGTACGGAATTTTCCAAAACCAGACATTTTATCCCTCAAGTTCTAAAACCAAGGCCTTTGGCCTATCTGAGCTATTCTAACTCTCGTTAAGAAGGTCTCTCAAAAATTTTAAGCATTGACACACAGTCAAAGTAGAACACTTTTGACAAAATAATCTTTCCACTCATCACACCAACTGGGTGTGATGACATCTCCGCTTACAAAACAGTCCTTTCTCCTTCCTTTCAGGAAGTTCATCATACCAACCGGGTATGATCTCTCTACTTACAAGTAGTAAGTAGTTTTTCTGCTTATATCTCATGTCACTCCAACCGAATGTGATGTTAAAATCCCATATAGAAGTGGTTTTTCGTTTACAAAGTGCTCATCATCCCAACCGGGTATGATGTGAATAAACTCACTCACTCGATAATTGCAGTATATTCCTTCTTAGTAGAGTTTTGCCTCCATGCTAACTTATTCTTGTTGATGTCCCAATCCTTCATGTTCCTACACGATTTGAACATTCTTATCTATTAATATTTGGCATGATAGCCTTCATTCCTCATGTATGAACAAAAATGCCCAAAATTTTTAGTTAATTACATTTAGGTCCCTAAAGTTCTTTTTCTTTGACTTTAGGTACCTAATGCTAACTTTTCTCCAAATTTAGTCCCGAAACTTCTAAAAATTCCCTTTGGGTCCTCAATTTACTCAAAATTGAAAAAGGGATTCAAATTTTTCCAAATTTCCAATTTGGTTCATAAATTTTCAAAAATTACCATTTTGCCCCTAATTGACCATTCAATCGAGGTTTATTGTTGAAATTGAAGGTATAATTGAGCTCTTACACATCCATACAATTCAATTAAGCTTTGAATCGCATTAATTGGGGCCAAAACGAGCTCAAATGGAGCTTCACCAAAAAAATTATGTGTAAAGAGAGAGAGCTTCAAATGCTTACCGTTAGAGGTGCAGCGGTTCGAGCTTTCGATCGAGGTGGATAGCTCTCGTCCTAAGGTTCCTACTAGGATCAAGAATTACAACAATTCATATCGAATTGAGTGAGAATTTGGTTAGTGAAATTTTACTGTTTCTCTCTCTACTGCTGATCGGAAATTATAGAGTGGAGCCGAATTGGCTTTCATTTCAGCTCTAATTTGGTCGTTTGAGGGCTGTGGGATTGTTAGGAGAGCTTGGTTTGGCCTGAGGAGGGCTGAATTCGGTCGAAACACGGCAACTTCGGTCCACCAAAGCTGCTTCACTATTTGATTACATTGGCACTTCTTCAGTGGTCCTTGGATCAAACAGAGACTATCATCGGGTAGCTGACTTCTCCTCGAATCTAAGGAACCCGACCTCGCCTTGTAAGGCTTAGAAAAACCTCAATGACAGAGATCTGGTTCGAGCTTCGCCAAAAAACTGAGTAGTTGAGAGTGTGTGGAGTTTTCAGGTGTGAGGAGAATGAATGGAGAGGAGCTTTTTATATAAGGAGCTCAGAGACTCTCCGGTCGTCTGTTTGGCACCTTAATGGCGCTCATTGATGGCCTAAAACATCCTGAACAAAAATGTTTCCTTTCTGGCGGCGCTGTTCATTTTTTCGACAAGTGAACAGTGTTGTCATCTGAAGGAAGAAAATGACACTGTTCCAAACCGGACTTGACCGATCTGAACCGAATTCAATGCTTAAACTAGTTGATTTAGGCCTGATTCGACCAAGTTTTTCAAAATTAAAAATTTATAAATTCATTATCTATCCAATGCAATTACCTAATTTGACTATTTTAAGCCAACTAGAAAAATGAATTTAACACCTAGTTCAATGATGGTTCAAAACGGTCCAAACCAATTCAATTCGGTTCACCTGAACCGGTCTAGTTTTTTTCTTCAAAATTCCCTTTCCTTGGTTTTTAAGACTTTTTGGGTCACACGTGATCCCAATTTGCCCATTTTGTAACGGTTGGGTTTCATGAACCGATTTGGTTTTCTCACTTGCGTTAACCGATTCTTTCTCAGATTTCCTTATCTTTAAGGGACGGCATTTATAATAACAACCTAAACTGACAATTTATCGATTAATTGCACTTAGGTCCATAAAATTCAATTTTCCTTAACTTTAGGTCCCTAATGCCAACTTTTTCCCCAAATTGAGTCCCAAGATTTCCAAAATTTCCTTTGAGTCCTCAATTTACTCAAATTTGTATAAGGGGCTCAAGTTTTCCAAATTTCCAATTTGATCCCTAACTTTTTCAAAATTACAATTTTGCCCCTACTTTCCAATAATGGCAAATTTGACCCCAAATATCCCAAAAATTGATCAATTGGTCCCTCAACATCTTCTCATGGCCAATTGGCTTTTAATTTTAGGAAATTGCAAAGAGGTCCGTCAATTTTTTGAAATCCTCAATTTCTCCCCTTCAAACAAACTGAATTTGATTTCTTCAAATTGAACATTAAATCAGGATTAATTGCTACAATTGATGGTAGGATTAGTTTCTACACGTCCATACGATTCAATTGAGCTTTGAACCACAGCATTTGGGTCCGAATTGAGCTCAAACGAAGCTTTGTCGAAAAATTGCTTGTAGAGAGAGAAAGCTTCGAAAGCTTACCGTTAAAGGTGCGGCCGTTCGAGCTCTCGATCGTGGAAGGTGGCTCTTGTCCTAAGTTTCCTTCTACGATCAAGAATTGCTACAATTGATATCAAATCGAGGGAGAATTTTGTTAGTAAAGTCTAGCACTTTCTCTCTCTAACTCAAATCTGCAACGACTGAGTAGGGCCGAATTGCCTTACCTTTCAGCTCTGTTGAGGTCGTATAAGGGTTGTGGAGGTGTTAGGGAGGCTTGGTTTTGCCGAAGGAGGGATGAATTTGGCAGAATTTAGCTCGGCCAAAATAGGGCAGCTTCGGTCCGTCGGAGCTGCTTCATTGTTTGATTTCATCGGCACTTCTCCGGCAGTCCTCGAGTCGAAAGGAAGATGCTATCAGGTAGCTGACTTCCCTTAGAGTTTGTAGGACTCAACTTTACCTCCCGAGGCCGAGAAAAATGCCTATATTGGAGCTCTGGTTCGAGCTTCACCGGAAAATGGAGCAATTGAGAGAGCATAGAGATTTCAGGTGTGTGGAGGATGAATGGAGAGTAGCTCTTTATATAGAGAGCTCGGGGACCCTATGCCCGACAACTTTTCTTTTTGGTCGAGTTTATCCTCACCCTAAAATGGCCTAATCGGAGTCATTTTTCCTTTGTCGGTGTTATCCATTTTCTGCATTGAATGAACAATGTTGTCATCCTGAGGAAGAAGATGACACTGTTTCGAACTGGACCAAACTAGTCCGACCAGGTTCAATGCATAAATCGGTCAATTCAAGCCCGATTCGACCAATTTTCTCAAAATTAAAAAATTTTAAATTCATTCTCTATCTAATGGTGGCTTCAATTTACCAATTTGAATATTTTAAGCCACCTAGAAAAATAAATTTAGAAACCGGTTCTTGTATGGTTCAAACCGGTTCAATCCGATTCAGGTCTAGTTTACCTAAAATGGTCTGGTTTTCTCTTCCAATTCGTCTCAAGGTTCCTTTCCATAGTTTTTATGACTCTTTGTGTAAAACCCGCTCTTTTGAGCTAAGGAAAACCGGGAAAGAACTGGTCAAACCAAGTGAGGATTCAGAACTGGTTCACAAACCCGATCATTTCTGAACGGGCAATTTGGGAATTTACAACGTCCGGGTGATCCAAAGGGTTCATTAAACCTTGGAAAAGAAATTTAAGAAAAATTAAAAGATAAAAACTAAATTGGTTTAGGTGAACAAGATTCCATAATAACTTTGAAGTTAATTGTGCTTGCCCGAGAGTAGTGTAAGGATGGGTGACCTCTTGGGAAGTATGAATTTTTTTGTAACCCAAAATTTCGGTCAAAAATTTTTATGCGAACGTACACCTTATCATAAATAACCATAAATTAATATATATTTAATTATTGGAATTAGTACAAATAATTTAATACCGAAATTAAATTATTGGAATTAATACATAAATTAAATTATTGGAATTAATACCAATAATTTATGGAAATATTAATACTAGTAATAAATCTCTCCCTTTTAATACATAGGTTTTCCACCTATATAAAGAGGTCATCCCCATTCATTCTCCTCACACCCGAACACTTCTAACTCTCTCTCTCTCTCTCTACTACTCCATTTCCCGGTGAAGCTTAAACTAGAGCTTCAACTTCAACATTTTTCTTAATCTCGAAATGAGAGGTTGGGCTCTTTAGAACCGGAGAGAAGTCATCTATTTGATAGCAAACTCCAATCAATCCGAGAATCACTAGAGAAGCACCGACATGATGGAACAGTGAATCAGCTCCGGTGGACTAAAGCAGCCCTATTTCAGCTGAGTTGAAATTGGCCATTTCAAATCCTCCTCAGGCCAAACCAAGCCTTCTTAACACTCCTTTAGCCCTCCCACGACCGAATTACAACTGAAAGGTAAGCCAATTCGGCTCCCCTCTGCAATTTCCGATCGGTGCTAGAGAGAGAACTAATAGAATTTCAATAATGAAATTCTAACTCAATTCAGCATCAATTGATGTGATTCTTGATTCTAGGATAAACCTCAAGATGAGAGCTATCCGCCTAGATCGAAAGCTCAGACCGACGTGCCCTCACCGGTGAGAAATCGAAGCTTTCTCTCTCTATAGTTTGTTTTCCGGCGAAGCTCCGTTTGAGCTTGTTCAGGAGTTAAAATCTGCAATTCAAAGTTTTTTAGAATTATATGAACATGTAGAAACTCAATTTCAACTCCAATTTCAACAATTAGAAGTGTTTGATCGGTCAATTTGATGAAATCAAATTCAGTAGTGTTGAAGAGTTGAAATTGGGGGAAAATTTGGGGATTTTCGAAATTCAAAGGGCCAAAATGTAATTTTATGAAATTGAGGGTAATTGGGCATAAAAATAATGTTAGAGGACCAATTGAGGAATTTTGGAATTTTTGGGGAAAAACTTACCATTTTTGTAAAGGAAGGGCAGTAATTTTGGAAAAATTGGGGGACCAAATTGGAAATTTGGGAAATTAAATCCTTTTTTTGTGAAATTGAATAAATTGAGGTCCCAATATAAATTTTAAAGGTTACGGGACTCAATTTGAGGAAAAACCGACATTTGGGACTTAAAGTTAAAGAGAAATAACTTTTTGGTGCAATTGAAAAAATTGAGGTCCCAATATAAATTTTAAAGGTTACGGGACTTAATTTGAGGAAAAATCGACATTTGGGACTTAAAGTTAAAGAGAAATAACTTTAGGGACCTAATTGTAAATAACTAAAAGTTTGGGTTTTCTCATTCATTGGAAATAAATTAAGGCTGTTATGCCGAGTAATAATGAACAAGGATGTTCATATCGTGTAGGAACGCGAAATACCGGGAATGCCAGCATGGACGAGCTCGTGTGAATACAAAGAACCGGTCAAGTGGAATTCACTGCGTTAACAGGTGAGTGGGTTTACTAACATCATATCCAGTTGGGATGATGAGCACAACTTAAAAATAAAAACCACTTACCGGTTGTGGGTGAAAATTTTATATCATACCCGGTAGGGGATGAAAAGTACCTCGGTATAAAAACCCACTATTTAGTGGTATTTTAATCATCACCACTTAGAGAAAGTGATGTGAAAATTATGCGAAAAAAATTACTTATCGGTTGTAAGTAGATCATACCTAGTTAGTATGATGAGACTTCCTCGAAGGAAGTTGAAAACCCGTTCATCGGTTATGAACGGAGATGTCCTTATACCGGTCGATATAATGGACAGTAAAAACCTATTTTATCGGAAGTGTTCTCCCCTAACTGTGTGCCAATACGTAAACTATTTGGGAGACCTTCTTGACGGGAGCTCGAATAGCTCTTATAGGCCGGGGGCCTCGGTTTTGGAACTTAAGGGCTAGAATGCCCAGATTTTTTAAAATCTCATACAGTAGGCCTAAGGCCAGTTGGCATGAGCAAGAGCTCGTAAATGAACATGATATATGTGCCATAAAACTTAATAAGTGAATTGTTTGGCCATGGTACCAAGATAGAACCGACATGCTCAGTCAACTAGGGGTAGTGTGATATGACAGGTCGACGGACCAGTCAAGACAAACAACTGCAGGTTGAGTTGAAAGTCAAGGCCGTTGGACTAGTGGCACCACATATTACATGGCTTGATAAGAAAACATTGTTTGTGCATGCACTATGAGTACGGGATCATCAAGACGCCCATGAGGGGTAGTGATTTGTCCTAAGGGCCCTGGACGACCCGGTGAGTATAAGGGCATATCATCGGTCCAGGTGTCTGTGCGAAATTTGGAGTAGCACCAAGCGCATGAGACCGGGGTGGGGACGGGATGAGGTCTTTGTCCTCATACGGACACGAAGAAGTTATTTTGGGATTGTGGGTCGGATGTCGCATACATCCACTCATTCCTAGGATAGAAGTGGTCGTACTTCTATCCGGGTGGCAGGAAAAGTCGCTCCAAAACCACTAGCGGGTTCAGTAGTGATACTGACTTGCGAATGTGTGTAACCTTCATGATGAAGGATGTGTGTTGGGTGATGACACACCGGTAACTAAGAAATAATGGAAAAATCCAAAATTTTAAATGAAGGGATTTTTGAAAAGAAAGGAGACTAGCACACTCCATATAAATATTTTTCTTAAAAGTTAAAAGTAAACCTTTGAAAACCCATTCACTGAGTAGTCATACTCACCCCCTCCCTTATATCCCTTTCAGAAAATCCCAGAAAGCCTACCCTAAAAGACCATCAACTAAGATGCCTGTAAGACAGGTATGTAAAGTTTAAAATTTCATGCAGTTTTGATTATGCTATTCCAGGAAATGGTGCAGGTTTAAAGGACGCCTTACTCTTTATGGATTATGATAAGGGGAAACCCTTTAATAAATCGAGAGAGTGGCGGGTTGTTCACGGGGATCCGACCAAAATCGGGTCGGGGCGTGACACTTTGAGTCACTCGGGATTTGTAAATTTCTTGATTTACCCTTTACCTATTGGTTGTGATTCGTAAACCGGCTTAGTTTTCTCTTTTGAAATGACCGGTTCTTTTCTCAATTTTCTTATCTATAAAGGGACGGGGTTTACACTCAAGATAAGCTACTTGGATTTAATAAGAGTTTTTTAAGGTAGCTACTCTCTTCCTGATATTTGTTGTGGTCATTTGTACACTTTGTAAAGTTATTTATAATAGTTTAAATTATGAGTGTATTTTGGATGGTTGTACTAATCTGAGTATTTCAACGTGTCCATTATACTGTAGTGAGTTAGTCACTATTGTAGTATTGAGAGTACGTAACACTAGTATATCGGTCTCTTTCGTGGATCGGACAGACCTAGTCGAGTACAGTAAGACCCAGTGAGTAGGTGCAGGCCTAATGGTTGGACTCTACCCGAGTTGGGTATGGGTCCTTGTTGACTCAGTCAATTGTCACCCTATGACCTAACGCAATACCAAATGTACATTGATAGATGTCATTCGATTGGTTAGTTTGAATGATAGTTCATGTCCAACATCGGGTGCATAATATAGGCAAATAACTTGTACTAGTGCATGGACGATAGGTTCAAAAGTGAATCATCCTAGAAAATAAGAATTTTAAACCATATAAGTTATTTTGAGTTATTGCAATACCGAGGTCATGAATGATCTAATGAGCGCATTTTGCACTCATTAAGTGTTGCTCACCCCTATTCCCCTGACACATTTCAGATATATACGAATGAATGAGATGAGTTTAAGGACAGAGTACCTCTGTAGAACAACAGACCAAGATAAGCTATTTGGATTTATTAAGAGTTTTTTAAGGTAGATACTCACTTTCTGATATTTGTTGTGGTGATTTGTGCATTGTGAAAAATTATTTATAAAAAATTAAATTATTAGTGTATTTTGAAAGGTTGTACTAATATGAGTATTTTGATATGTCCATTATACTTTAGAGTTAATCACTATTATAACATTCAGAGTACATAACACTGGTATATCGGTCTCACCAGTGGATCGGATTACACATAATAAATGTTCAATTTTAAGGAATTGTCTTTTTTTAAAATAATATATAAATATCGTTAAAGATATAAAAAAAATTATCAATGTTAAATATTTTAAGTAGAGATTATAATTACCATAAGATATGAGTTTAAATTTTGTGATAAAAGCCCATAAAAGTTACACCTTTTATAATTATAATTGTTATTATTATTGATATTTATACGAGTTTTGTAAATATTATATTCATTTATATAATTTTTTATTTTTTATTAAAATTATGAAATATATTTTATATTATTATTTTTGTATCTTACTAATATTATTGTAGTGAACAATGCCCCTCCTATAAAATCTAAAAAATTACAAGAAGGTTCTAAGAGGAAAAAAAAAGGTACAACAAGGTACTCTCAATTGGAAATTCGAGTTAGGATTGTAAAAACTTTTGCGTGGTATAAATATCTAAGTAAATTTAGATCTATTCTTGATTAAAATAGTTTCAATTATAGTATCATTAATTGTCATCTTATTCATCATTTTCTTAAATATTTTTTTATTGTTAGTAATTCTCTCCATTATCACGATTATCATAACATCCATTAAATTTAGAAATAGATTTAAATGAAAGTAGAAATAGATTTAAATGAAAGTTGCAACCTATGTCTTGTTTTTCTTCAAGCGCTCAGCCGATTCAGGAATCTGATACCAATTGATAAGTTGTTATACTACAAATCTTGGGCTTATTTTCTCAACCCACTCTTTGATATAAACTTCAAAAATGCTAAAAATGCCTTTATTTCCTTCCATTATCCGTACAACATGCTTGTTAGTCTTTTATTCCTCGAGTATTGAACTCGACATTCAAAACCAATGAACACGCTCAAAAGAAAGAAATACTCTCTCACTTGGACACACGATCACCCGTACATGTAAATCTCAACAACTTTTTCTCATACGATCCATTCACATGCCAAGGTTTATAATTCTAGAATTTTCTGATTGCCAGTAAAGTGACTGTCTATCTTCCTCCAATAATATATTGGTCTAACATCCCTTAAGACTTATCACCTATAGTCATTTGCTCGAATATCAATGTATAGCTGTAGGCGGCTAAAGCAACCAAGTTGAGATACTCTATTCCCAATTATTTAGAAGATAAAATATATGAATAATTTAATCAATTATATCCCCTTTAGTTAGATGTATATTTGCACTCCATATACTAGGTCATACGTCGCTTTGCTCCCCCAATAAAATAATCCTTTTTATGTCATCTTTTGTTGGTTAGCAAGAAGTTTCTACAATTTATCAACAAAAGAAACGAGCAATTTATACTAAATCGTTCTCTAGCAACTTGATCACAGAATTTTCATATACCTTGCCTATGTACTCACATCAATAGTTGGAGTAGCTTTACTCTCTTTATAGATTTCGGTAAAATCACCTAATCCCTTTCCAAAACGAGGTAATACTCATCGTTTAGCTTTGTTGAAAATATTATAATAAATTTGATAAAATAAATTTTTTTATTAATTTATAAAATTAAAAATATTATAATTTTTACTACTTATAATTTTTAATTAAAAATAAATTTTAACACTTATTTTTTCACAATAAGTAAATTCGTATAATAAGGTATTTGATACTATAAATTATACCAATGTACAAATATTTAGAAAAAAAATATTTAATTTAATATTATTTTTACTACTATTTCTAAATTAAAATAATAATATTCGACTAATATATAATTATTTAATCGTGTTATAAATTTATAACGTAAAAAAGTTATATTAATTACAAATTTTAACTTTTAAATAAAAATAATCTCCAATACTTGCAAGTATGCAATATTTACTTTAAATTTAATTTAATTGATTAAATTGTTTCTAATTATAACTTGAAAGAATTAAAAGAAACGCTAGCTGTATAATTTTCTTCGAAGAGGGCCCAATTCTCTTTTCTTTGTGGGGCTAGCTTTTATGCAATTGACTAATCCGTGTCATTTTCTTAATTAATTCGACCATCTTCATTTTCATGGTAGAAAAACTCATAAGATGGTATCTTTATTGTGCATGGCAGGTGCTGAACTAATTTATGATCAATATATTATGCGGTGAAAAACCTGTTTAAGAATAATATGTGATTATGGGCGAGTCATTATCCTACCAATAGTTATGGGTAACTGGTCAATTCGATTACAATGAGTGAGTCAATATGATATGTCGATTCCACTAGATCACTTGCTAGATTTTATATTATCTTACCCTTATTCTACTATAAACAACAGTGTTCCATATGTGAGTATCATCCTTCAAACATGTTCACTATTTCAATAAGTGCAATTTTAAATTATTATGATAATTGATCTCAAACTTATTTATTAAAATGGATAAGCATGAAAAGTATGTAATATTTTAAAGATTTTAAATTTTATAAATTATAATTTTTAAATTGATATAAGTATAATATTTTATTGATAGAATATTTTTTATATAATATAAAAGTTAGTCTAATGATTTGAACAAATATTTAATAAAAATACTTCACTTATATACCCCACCAGAAAATTTATATTCGAATTAATAATGGTGGTTGAGTGTTAATTTAAAATTAAATAAAAAAATATATATTATTATTACGTACAAGTGTGAGTATGATGAATGTTAGAGAAATATTTTCAAATTTATTAAAATAAATTAATATTATATGTATATAAATTGATAAGTAATTCACTTAAAATGTTGAATTTTAAGTAAATATAAAATTAATTTTGATTGGTGTACATTATTTTTTTTATTCAAATTATTTGAATTTATATTAAATTTAAATGATTTAACTTATTACTAAATGTCTCCAAATATCATTGATTTTCCTAATGGGGCTTATCCACTAAATCAGCATGCTTACTGCACTAAATACCTAACACCATATTCCAACAATCAACACCACCAAGTTATTACAGCTTTGTGTAGACCATTGGCCATGCCTACTATTCATTTTCACTTCGTCATTTTTTTATAGAGGCTTTTTGTCCGATTATCTTCCCCCAGGTGGAACAACGGTAACCGAAGATGGGCAGTTTGGTTGAGTCTTCTCTTCCGAATGATTTATTATAATTGAATAAAGAAATAGAAGGTACAGTCAACCCTTCCTCGGTTATGGTACCTTCTCCGCACGCGTTTAAAGAGAATAACGAGGGAGAGGCTCTCCGCACCAGGTGCATCATGAGCCCCACACGGTTTATATGACCTTTGACATAGGGCTTGTGTGAACCGGGAGCAATATCATATCTGAAGGCGTTCATTGCTGGCACGTGACCACGACCTGGTAAACTCAGGCTCTAACTTGCAAGTGTCAGCTCCTCGAGCATGCACAGCTTGTTCGGTCGAGTGCTCCCTTTTTAGCCTCAAGAATATATAGACTGGTTCATAATTTATTCTACGCATATAAGTAAATGAGAAAGATAGTTTCTTTTTTTTCTGGAAGATAAGTTTACAACACTTGAACTCATGTATAATTTAATGGAATAGATCATTATTATTTTTAATAGCCAGAAAATTACCTTTAATGACATGCGAGTATACATACTGAGCCTCCTCAGTCACTTCGCCCATACACACCTTATGGCATAGACATCTTGTTAACTAAGAGTCTCTTCATTCACTAGGATCAGATTTAAATGCATTGAAGTTCAAATTCATTTAACATCATCTCTACAATATTCTATGTATTGTAAACACACAATTGCTTAATGATATGAGAAGACATTCTTACACTATCTGATTTTTGCATAACCTCTGTTGAGTATATTACCGTGCATGTTTTCAGTATATTTCCAGTGCATGTGGTCAAAAGTATATTTCAATATCTTTTGATTATGAGATTTATTATTATTATAGAGAAGGACGAGGAGGATCTTTTATTGTGAAAATTAAAATAAAAAATTGAGGATAATATTATTGTATTAGTCCTATTTCTCATTTTTAATTATAATTTATGTACATATAATTTATCTTATTTAATTAAAAAATAGAGAACCCAAAGGACACATAGATATTGGTTTCAAATCAGCAGAACATACAGAATCGTATTATATAATGTTTGCTTGGCACCTTCGCTCATCCACCTCACCCTCATAAAACACGGCCATCATTTCAGCATTTTTCCCTATCCCCGGCTTGGGTGGACAAATTCTTTTGGGACAATCCTCTACCCGACCTGCTCTTCCTCTAGCTCTGGAATTACAGGTTACAGTGGATACGGGGCTTTTAAAAGAAGATACGGACATGGAAACTGAGAATCCTGCTGATGTAGTCCACCTGCAGAGCGGGCGGAATCACAGGAGCTTCTGCGATTTGGGCCACCGCGGTGGTGAACCCTCCTCCCCCTCCTCTTCCTCCGCCTTTAGTAACTACAGCAGCGATCGTTCAGGCGAGTTACATTCTACCTCCGTCCAGGGCAGACGGTGCGCCTCTATCCCTCCCACGATGATAGCTTCCGACAGCCCGGACGATGGACTCATCAGCCAGCTCGTCTCCGACCTCGCGTCCTGTTCCATCGACGAACAGCGGCTGGCCGTCATGGAGATCCGCCTCCTCGCCAAGAAGAACAATCCCGACAACCGCTTGAGGATTGCCCAGGCCGGCGCTATCAAGCCCCTGGTCTCGATCATATCCTCCACCTCCGATCCCCTACTCCAGGAGTACGGTGTCACCGCCATCCTCAACCTCTCCCTCTGCGACGAGAACAAGGAGGCTATCGCCGCATCTGGGGCGATAAAGCCGCTCGTCAAGGTCCTCAGGGTGGGCACCCCCGCGGCCAAGGAAAACGCCGCCTGCGCCTTGCTCCACCTTTCCCAGATGGAGGAGAACAAGGCCGCGATCGGGCGCTCGGGAGCGATACCCCTGCTCGTCGGCCTCCTCGAGGGCGGCGGGCCGCGAGGAAAGAAGGACGCCGCCACGGCCCTCTACTTGCTCTGCTCACTGAGGGAGAACAAGGTGAGGGCCATGCAGGCGGGGCTGATGAGGACGCTGGTGGAGCTCATGGCTGACCTCGACTCGATCATGGTGGACAAGGCGGCGTTCGTGGCCAGCGTGCTTGTGACCGGGCTTGAGGAGGCCAGGGCAGCCCTGGTGGACGAAGGGGGGATCCCGGTGCTGGTGGAGATCGTAGAGTTGGGGTCGCAGAGGCAGAAGGAGATCGCGGTAGTGATGCTGCTGGAGCTCTGCGAGGACAACGCCGTCTACAGGACCATGGTGGCCCGCGAAGGGACAGTGCCGCCTCTTGTGGCCCTTTCCCAGACCGGAACAAGCCGGGCCAAGCAAAAGGTAAACTTAATTCTTTTGCCTTCCTCTTACACTGTTTGAATTAGAATGAAACAGGAGGAAAATACTACGACATGGATGTATTAGTTACACCAAATTATCATTTTTAAATTATATATAAAAATATATTATGTCTTAAACATAATTAGTTATCCATAATTTGTATTTATAGATAGATCTCAGTTGTGGCTTGGTGATATGGGAAGAGAGACGAGAGAGATGGGCAGTGTATTGCCACACCAGCCATGGAATCTTTCTTTTCTTATTACATAGGGGAATCAAGTGGCTTGGATTTGGGTTTTTCCTTTATATTGTGTTTTACTTTTCCCCCATTTCCACGTTTCCTTTTTCCTATACGTGATAGAAAGAGATTGGCAATTCTGCGGGCTCAAAAAATGCTCTCCTGACCGGTTGGCGACAAAATTATAGTCTTAGAAATTGATGTATATGTCTTGTGATGGGTTTACCTGACCAAAGTGTATGTCCTTGTCTTTTAAAAAAATGGCCAAAATCCTTGCAAGTAAGATATTATTTTAAAATTTTCAATTTTCTAAATATGCTTATCCTGATTAGAGAAGATAGACTAAACATGATTAGCCTTTTGGTGGATTCCTTTTTAACTCACGAATAAGCACGTTGCGTTCTTCTTAGTATATACCTTGTTCCTGTTTTTTGTGGTTACAAAATTTAGAAAGGAATATGGGGAAATTTGGAAATGGCCGGTAACCGCTGAGAGTAACCTGGATAAATACCTTTGGTATTATTTCTTATGCTGGGCAGGCAGAGATATTGATTGAGCTTCTACGACGGAGGAGAACCAGCGATGGCGGCTCTGCAGGGTCTGATGTATCGCTGTGAGTTCCTGTTTAACCTCATTAATCCGTGGATGTCGGGAAGATAAGGAGATAGGACTAGAAAAAGGGAAACCAGGTACATAACATGTTTATGAATGCCTATTTGTTCAGTATAATTGCCTTGATAAGTTAAAGAAATTGTTTTGCAGCCTTGTGTTTAACAGAGCAGTCGTGTTTCGGTCACCATATGTGGCTGATTTGACCGTCCATAACCGGCCTATGAATGCATTTAGCTTAGAAGAATAACACAGCAACCAATGGTGGAAAGAAGCATGTCTGTCTCAATGCAATAATTTTGCCCCAAAAAAACTAATATATATTTTCGAGAATTATTTTTTTAAGTAATATTTAAATATCTATTTGGAAAGTTGGCTATAATAAATAAATAAGGTCGTCCCATGATTATTTACCATCATATGACTTATTTAATGGGAGGCAAGAAAGTAAACAAGGCCAATGGACAAAGAAATGCCACTAGCACTCTCTCTCTATATATATTAAATTGAGTGGACAGAAATTGAAAGCAATCAATTTTAAAAAATAAAAATAAAAAGCAATCTGAAAGGATCACTTTGTTGATATGTTATTCATTTGATGCTAAAACCTAATATTAACGCATATTTCTTTTCCGTTAACATATAAATTTATGATTAAACTGATAGACTCTTTATCATTAAGCTGAAGCAATCATGCTTACTATATGTCTCATTCTTGACTTGAGAAAAATAGAGAATAAATAATAAAATTTAAAAAAAAATGTACAATATTTTGAGATAAACTAGTAATGTTTAATACTCATATTTGAAACCTATATTTTATGTTTAATATCAAAAATATAAAATTTAATAGGGTGACAATGTCAAATAGTATTATGCATGTTTATTTTATTGGCGAAATTCCTTCAAGTGCAAAAAACACGTTCATAACTTTCTTGAAGACACATTTGATTCTATTCTTTAGGAAAACAATATTCTTATAAAAATAATTTAAATTTATAAAAAACAAAAATGACACTCATAACCATATATATATTAATATATAATTGCAATACAATAATAAATTGGATACTATTCAATAAAAAATTCTAAAGTTCCATTATAAATTATTACTATATTATTATCTCATTATAATTTTAATGTCAAAAATAGAAAAAGAGAAAAAATATATTTTCTTAAAAATCAAGGATAAAATATGTCTAAAAAAAAGTATAAAAATAATATGATAAAATAATAAAATGTTTATGGATTACATTTGCATTACACGCTTAATCAACTTATTGGCTTGAAACCTACAATTGGGCCGTAATTGACCAATCAACTGATAGTTGGCAGAGTCATTATCCAATTAAGTTTTAGAAAGTGTAATCCAAATTATAATTATTAAAAAATAAAATTGTTTAATTATTTTAATTTCGATAAAAATAATATGATGATATATTAAAATTCACATACTTATTAAATTAACATGTTATTACCACAAGTATTTTATATAACATTTTAAAAATAATTAATTAAAAAATAAAAAATAGATAAAATTAAAATATTTATATAACATTTAAAATAAAATAAAATAAATATTAATGAAACTGTAATCGTACACTTCTAGAGAGGATGGATGCTCGAACGATTGTAGTGGAGTTCCGAAAAGAGAATCATCGTTTTCTTTTTCCTCTCTTCCCTGAGCCACTCGTTCCATTTTCTTTGTTTTCCCGGAGAAAAGGTATACCATCGAAGTCTTCCACTGATTATCCTTTCGTGTTAGGTTAACATTTTCCAAGTACTTCTATCAACGATCGTAATCATTGATTTGATTGTGTCACCTTCCCACTCGACACTCTTTCTTTATATTGGTCGGTACTTATAATTTTTCTATATAAGAAAAAAACTTGTATCTGTACCTCCGTTTTGGCAAGGCACAAAGTCTGCTTTCTCTACTCTGTGTATAGCTAATAAATAAGAGTAGGTCTACCATTATCAATAATTTCATCAATTGAACATATAGATAGTATAATGAATTAAGATGATGATAACAAGTCATTTGCTCAACTCCATGATCACATGACTCCAAAGAACATAAGTCAACGAGCTAACGAAGTGTTGGGCAGTGTCAGATTTGAGTTGAAAGCTCAGCCAGTTTAACTCCAATTGGTTATCATGTGCAAGGCTCGAATATAAAAAGAAGTAGGCCATCAAGTATCCTACCAAAATTTATTTGCATATGCATATCCAAGTTAGAGCTAACTGATACGATCCCCTCCCTACCCCGACCAATTGAATGGCTCTTCAGCCAATGCTGATATCTTGGAATGAGAGGCCTTAACTTCCATTAGCGTGAAGCCATTGAACACTTTTATAAAGAGATCTAATAATAGTTTTAATACGGTAAGGGGAAATTCCAAAAAACGAAAGGGATTAGTTTGACTTGTCCCCTAAAAGTTAATAATTAACCAGAAGGATATGATGAATATAGAACAAAGACAATAATGATTAGTACAACATAAAAATTTATTAGAGTAAATAATCAATTTTTTTTAGATATTTAGGAAATGAGATTGTTATAAAAAAACAGGGCAAAATTACCAATATAATTATTATCAGCACAATTAAAATTAATGAAATTAGTAAAAAATAAATATAGTATTACGTAAGATAGATCATGGTCAATAGTACCATGAATATAGTAAATAATGCGTTTAAATATAACCTAATAAGTCGTCATCTAGCTATGCATAAACAAGCATATCTAATTAAATGCATAAAAAATATCACGAGTTGTCAACGTGAGATACTAAATCAAGCCAACAATTTGTATATAAATGTGTATGTTCTCAAGTTGTTTCCCATCATGAATGGAGAGTTGCAGACCAACAACTACTAGGGTAAATATGAGTTTACAATCGACCATGAAAGATTACACAATAATATTCCCAATGTACTTAGACTAGGTGAGAGTAAGTTCGCAATCGTGGTAATTAACTTAAATACCTAAAAATGATGAAGGTGTCCTAGATGTTTGATTGAGAACTTGCCGATGAGAAAAACAATGATAAGTGTAATTGGAGAATCGAGAGAGCTGATGAGAATAAGATCTACATAAACCATAAGAAACACAACATAGGTCAACGTTCGATGAATAAATAGGGACGTGTAAGAAATTGATGTATGAGAACTTAAGTCTGAAGGAAAATGCTTAGATGTAGAAACCATGCTCAATGAGCTTGTTTGAGTCCATAAAGGGAGCAACGTAGAATACACACATGCGAGTGATGCACCTTGACAATAAAGTTGGATGGTTGCGCCATATAGACCCTCTCATCAAAATGACCATGTAAGAAGACATTATTAACATCAAGTTGTCTAATGAGTCAATTAAATGAAATTTCCAACAATAAGATAATCCAAATGGAGACGAACTTAATGATGATACAAAATGTGTCACACCCCAACCCAGTCTGGTTGAAACTCTATAATCAACTTGCCACCGATTCCTGCACTAAGATGACATTTCTACCAAAATAGGCTAGGAAAGGTAAACACTTACAAGCATATAGGTTTTCCATATCAAAATTTACAAAATGAAGAAATAAAAATTTACCTCTTCATAGAGATCTTGGCTTGCTTCTCATGCTTTCACTCTTCTAGATGTAAAAGCTTCTTTAAAAGAGGATGAGAGAGGGGGTGACTTCCCGACTGAGTGAGTGGGTAATAAAGAAAATAAGGATAATGTATTATTATATTTTCTCATTATATCTTCATATTCATTCTTGGGTAGTTAAACTCCCACACTCCTTTTTTCATTAAAAGGGTTAATTCTACGCTTCTCCTACATCTATTTGGTTTAACAATCAAGCACACACCTTTCATCATCAAAGGGATCATATGATTGCAGAACAGTCCCCGATTGTTCCACTTGTGGTCTGTAGCGATTTTACCAATGACCCTAGCAGGATGTTACACCTTCTACTACAAGTCTGTGTGAGCATCAATTGCCCAATCCCCAAACTTAGATTGAATCTTCATGTCCGCTATTGTGGGATGAGATCTCTCCCCATTTTCCTCGGTCTCAATGCACATGATGCTCCTAAAGATTCTTGACATACTGGCACAAAAAAACTTCCCTTATGCTCCCTAAGCCGCCCAACAACCCTTAGAACCAACACTACCCCATATTAGGTGCATTGATGGTTCCATATGTAAACCCCACCCTTTTGAGCTAAGGAAAACCGAAAAGGGAACCAGTCAAATTGAGTGAGAAAATCGAACTGGTTTAGAAACCCGATCAATTATGAATGGGCAATTTAGGAATTTACAACTCCCAGGTGATCCAAAGAGTTCAAAATACTATGGAAAAGAACCTTAGTACGAATTGGAAGAGGAAAATTAGACCGGTTTGGATGAACCGGGTCCAACAGGATTGAACCGGTTTATGAACCGAGTCGGTTCATGAACTGAAACCGATAGAGATCGAGCAAAACAAAGGAATTCAACTCCATTGTACTCTAAAGAAATTCATAAACCTTAGGAAGGAACCTTAGAACAAAGTGGGAGAGAAAAACCAGACTAGTTCGGGTGAATCGAACCTGAACCGGATTGAACCAATTTAAGGACCGAGTCAGTTTATGAACCGGAATCGATAAAGAGATGGTAAACTAGGAATTTTATGGACCCTAAGTGACCCAAGTAGTCACAAAAGACATGGAAATGGATTTGTAAAGGAATTGGGGATGAAAACCAAACCGGTTCTAGTGAACTAGATCCGAACCAGTTTGAACCACTATTAACTAAATCCTAAATTCATTTTTCTAGGTGGTTTAAATAACTAAAATTGGAGATTTGGGGCCACCATTGGATAGAGAATGAATTTAGAAATTTTTAGATTTGAAAAACTCAATCGAATGGGGGGGGGGGGTGGGAGGGGGCTGAACCGACCGATTTAAGCTTTGAACCCGGTTTGGACTGGTTTGGTCCGATTCGGAACAATGTCATCTTCTTCCTCAGGATGACAGCACTGTTCACTCCGGAAAACTGAAGAAACACCGGTGAAGAAGAAACGCTTCTGTTCGGGGCATTTCTGGTCATCAATGTCAGTCATAACGGTGCCAAACGGACGACCAACAGGTCCCCAAGCTCCCCATATAAAGAGCCCCTCCCCACTAATCCTCTCCACACCTGAAAACTCCATTCTCTCTCAAGTGCTCCATTTTCTGGCGAAGCTCGAACCAGAGCTCCGACATGGGGTCTTTGCTGAACCAAACAAGGTGAGGTCGTGTTCTTTAGTATTGAGGAGAAGTCAGCTACACGTCTGTCGTCTCCGTTCACTCCAAGGGTCGCCGACGAGACGCCGATGTGATGAAATAGTGAAGCAGTTCTAGCGGACCGAAGTTGCCCTATTTTGGCTGAGTTGAAATTGGCCATTTCAAGCCCTCCTCATGCCAAACCAAGCCTTCCCAACACTTCCTCAGCCCCCCACGGCTGAATTAGGACAAAAAGGTAAGCCAATTTAGCTCCCTTCTACAATTTTCGGCCAGTGCTAGAGAGAGAACCGACAGAATTTCAATGATGAAATTCTAACTCAATTCGGCATCAATTGATACGATTCTTGATTCTAGGATGAACCTCAGAATGAGAGCTATCTGCCCAGATCGAAAGCTCGGGCTGCCGTGCCCTCACCGGTGAGTAATCGAAGCTTTCTCTCTCTATAGTCTGTTTTCCGGCGAAGCTACTTTGGAGCTCGTTTTGGCGTCAAAACTTGCGATTCAAAGTGCTATTGAATCGTAAGAAGATGGAGGAACTCAATTTTAACTTCAATTTCAACAATTGGAGGTGTTTGATCGGTCAATTTGATGAAATCAAATTCGGCTGTGCTAAGGAGTTGAAATTGGGGATTTTCGAAATTCAAAGGACCAAAATGCAATTTTATGAAATTGAGGATCAATTGGGCATGAAAATAATGTTGGAGGACCAATTAAGGAATTTTGGAATTTTTGGGGCAAAACTTACCATTTTTGTAAAGGAAGAGCAAAATGATAATTTTGGAAAAGTTGGGGGACTAAATTGGAAATTTGGAAAACTAAACCCCTTTGTGGGAAATTAAATAATTTGAGGTCCTAAATAAATTTTAAAAGTTTCAGGACTCAAATTTAAGAAAAACCCGACAATAGGGACTTAAATTTAAGGAAAAATAACTTTAGGGACCTAATTGCAAATATATGTAAAGTTGGGTTTTTTCATTCATTTGGAACGAATGAGGGCTATTAGGCCAAAGAATAATAAACAAATTATGTTCATTTCGTGTAGGAGAATGAGACATCGGGAACACCAATTGAGGTCTAGCTTGCTAAGGATGAAACTCAACTAAATGGAATTTCATTGCACTATCGGGTGAGTGGGTTTACTAACATCATACCCGGTTGGGATGATGAGCACAACTTAAAGATAAAAACCACTTACCGGTTGTGAGTGTGATTATATATCATACCCGGTTGGGAATGATAAGTGCCTCGGTATAAAAATCCACTATTTAGTGGTATTTTAATCATCAGCACTTAGAGAAAGTGATGTGAAAATTTTGCGGAAAAACTACGTACCGGTTATAAGTAGATCATACCCGGTTGGTATGATGAGACTTCCTTGAAGGAAGTTGAAAACCTGTTCATCGGTTATGAATGGAGATGTCCTTATACCGGTTGGTATAATGGACAGTAAAACCTATTTTGTCGGAAGTGTTCTCCCCTGATTGTGTGCCAATGCTTAAACTATTTGTGAGATCTTCTTGACGGGAGCTCAAATAGCCCTTATAGGCCGGAGGCCTCGGTTTTAGAACTTAGGGGCTAAATGCCCGATTTTGAAAATCTCGTACAGTGGGCCCAAGGCTAGTTGGCACGAGTAGGAGCTCGTAAACGAACATGATATATGTGCCATAAAACTTAATAAGTGAATTGTTTGGCCATGGTACCAAGATAGGACTGACATACTCAGTCAACTAGTGGCAGTGCGGCATGATAGGTCGACAGACTAGTCAAGACAAATAACTGCGGGTTGAGTTGAGAGTCGGGCCTGTTAGACTAGTGGCACCAGAGATTACATGGAAATATGAGAAAATATTGTTTGTGCATGCACTATGAGTATGGGATCATCAAGATGCCCATGAGATGTAGTGATGCATCCTAAGGGCCCTGGATGACTCGGTGAGTATAAGGGCAGATCATCGTTCCAGGTGTTTGTGCTAAATTTGGAGTAGCACCAAGCGCATGAGACCGGGGTGGAGACAGGATGAGGTCTCTGTCCTCATATGGACACGAAGAAGTAATTTTGGGATTGAGAGTCGGATGTCGTGTACATCTACTCATTCCTATGGTAGAAATGGTCGTTTTTCTATAGAGGTGGTCGGTACAGTCGCTCCGAAGCCACTAGTGGGTTTAGTAGTCATACTGACCTGTGAATGTGTGTAACCTTCATGATAAAAGATGTGTGTTGGGTGATGATATACCATGGTAACTAAGAAATGATGGAAAAACCTAAAATTTTAAATGAAGAGATTTTTGAAAATAAAGTAGTCTGGCACACTCTAGATAAATGTTTTTCTTAAAAATTAAAAGTAGACCTTTGAAAACCCATTCACTAAGTAGTCGTACTCACCCCCTCCCATATATCCCTTTTAGGAAATCCCAGAAAGCCTACCCTTAAAGATCGTCAACTAAGATGCCTATAAGATAGGTATGTAAAGTTTAAAATTCATGCAGTTTTGATTATGCTATTCCAGGAAATGGTGCAGGTTAGAGGACGCTTTACTCTTTATGGTTTATAATAAGGGGAAACCCTTTAATAAACTGGGAGAGTGGCGGGTTGATCACGGGGATCCGACCAAATCGGGTCGGCGCGTGACACCGTATCTCAGCATACACAATCAAAAGTCTTTTGAATTTAGACATTTATCTTTGATGCTACCAACACAACGAGTTCGATGATCCGATTCGGTTAGATAGCTTTAGCACATAATTTAACCATTTATGAAATATTTCCATAAGGGTTATAATCAAGATTTTGTCTATGGGTTTAAGCCTGTTCCTATTGGCTTTGGGCCCACTTCACGAGTGTTCAGGCTACCCTTCGGCGTAAGACTCGGCCTCCGACTTAGCCGTCGATGACATGACCAGAGAGTTTTTCGAGTTGCTGGAGACTCCAGATTTTTCGACGTCTCTCTCTCCTCTATTCTCCCTGTTAGCGTCTGAAGGTTGAAGATGATGACATGGCGATCGTGCCTTGTGACACACTATGATTGGCTAGCTTTTCTGACGTGGATGTCCAGCTCGGCTATCGCGTCAGTCGTTGTGTCACGCCCCGACCCGGTTTGGTCGGATCCCCGTGAGCAACCCACCACTCCTTTTAGTCCATGAAGGGTTTCACCATTCTTTATAAACCGCAAGGAGTTAGGCTTCCTTCTTTCCTGGAATAACATTATACAAAATTGCATATCTTAAAACTAACATACCTGTATCACAGGGAGGTCTTTAAGTTTGGTTTCCCTTGGTTACCTGAAAGTGGTAAGTGGGAGGGGGTGAGTTCTACAACTCAATGAGCAGGTGTTGGGAGTGAGTTTTAAGAATAGCCACACTACGGTTATCATTTCTTTAAGAAGAAGGTTTTTCCTCAAAGTTTGGTTTCAAAACATTTACCCTGCCAAGGGTGACAATTACTTTCAAAAGGATTTTTAATTTCTTTTCCAAATCTTATTACAAGGTTTTACCATTTCTTTTTCCAAGGATTCTCAAATAATTTCTAAGGTTTTCTTAACCTTTTTCCCATTTCCACATCAGGTGTGTTTAGCAAATAACACACACCCTTCATCAGGAAGGGTACACATAGATTCGTGAGATGCAGTTACAACAACTGCACCCACTTGTGGATCGGAGCATCTTTACCATCCACCCTAATAGAAGTCCCTGACTTCTACTCGGAGTCTAAGTGAACATCTCCGACGTCCTACCCTCAAACCCAAAATATTTCGTGTCCATATAAGGACAGAAACCTCATCCCGACCCCACCCTGGTCTCATGCGCAAGAAGCTACTTTAAGCTTCAAGACTAACTGGCACGACGAACTACCCTTATCTCCACCATGTTGTCCAGTAGCCCTTAGGATGCATCACTACCCCTCTTGGGCGTCTTAATGGTTCTGTACCTTAAGTGCATGCACAAACAATAGTTTTTTTTTTACATATAGCCATTTATATTTGGTGTCACTGGTCCAACGACCCTGACCCTCAACCTGACCTGCAGCTATTTGTCTAGGCCGGTCCGTCGACCTGGCCCTGATGCACTACCGCGAGTCCATCGAGTATGTCGGTCTTGTCTTGGTACCATGGTGAAATGACATATCCATTTCATTAAGAGTTTTCATGGCTTTCATATCTCATGTTTGTTTATGAGCACCTGCTCATGCCCACTAGCCTTGGGCCCACTGTATGTGATTTTCCAAAATTGGGCATTTAGGCCCACAAGTTCAAAAAATCGAGGCCTCTGACCTATTTGTGCTAATCTAGCTCCTGTTAAGAAGGTCTACCAAAGAGTTTAAGCATTGGCATACAGTAAGGGGAGAACACTTTTGAGAAAATACATTTTCCACTTCATCACACCAACCGGGTGTGATGATACCTCCGCTTACAACCGACAAGCGGGTTTCTCCTTCCTTCAATGAAGTCCATCATAACAATCGGTTATGATTTCCTCTATTTACAATCGGTAAGTAGTTTTTAGCTTAGTTTACACATCATTCCAACTGAGTGTGATGTTAAAATCTCACATATAAGTGGTTTTTCATTTCTAAAGTGCTTACCATCCCAACCGAGTATGATGGAATAAACCCTTTCACCCGATTACTGTGGTGTAATCCTTTCTAGTCGGTTTTTGCCTCCACGCTAGCTTATCCTTGCTAGCATTTTGGTCTCTCATGTTCCTACACGTTTTGGGCACCCTTATCTATTAGAGTTTGACATAATAGCATTTGTTTCTCACATATGAGCGACTAGGCTCAAAATTGTGAGTTAATTGCACTTAGGTATCGAAAGTTTATTTCTTTTCACTTTAGGTCCATAATGCCCATGTTTGCCCAATATGAGCCCCAAAGGTTTCCAAAATTTCCCTTTGAGTCTTCATTTTACTCAAAATTGTATATGGGGATCAAGTTTTCCAAATTTCCAATTTGGTCCCTAACTTTTCAAAAATTACCATTTTGCCCCTACTTTCCAAAAATGGCAATTTGGCTCTAATTGTTCTAAAAATCGACCAATTGGTCCTCCAACATCTTTTTCATGTCCAATTGGCCCTCAATTTTGGGAAATTGCAAAATGATCCCTAAATTTTATGAAATCCCCAAATTTCCCCAAAATGTTCCCACAATTTCCCCCTTTCAAACTAGTCGAATTTGATTTTTTCAACTTGACCATTCAATTGGGGTTAATTGCTTCAATTGGATGTGCAAATCAGTTCTTACACTTCCATACAATTCAATGGAGCTTTAAATCGCAAGAATTGAGGCCGAAACGCGTTCAAATGGTGATTTGACGAAAACTGTATGTAGAGAGAGAAAGCTTATCGTCGGAGGTGTGATGGTCCGAACTCTCTATTGGGGAAGGTAGCTCTCTCTCTGAAGTACCTTATGGAATCAAGAATTCCTACAATTGACCCCGAATCGAAGGAGAATTTTGTCATTGAAATTTCATAGTTTCTCTCTCTAACTCTGACATGTAACGATTGAGTAGGGCTGAATTGGCTTACCTTTCAGCTCAATTGAGGTCGTATGAGGGCGGTGAGAGTGTCATGAGGGCTTAGTTTTGCCGGTGGAGGGCTGAATTTGGCCATTTTCAGCTCGATCAAAACAGGACAACTTCAGTCCTTTAGAGCTGCTTCATTATTTGATTCCGCCGGCGCTTCTCCGATGGTCCTCGAATCGAACGGAGGTTTCTATCAGATAGCTAACTTCCCCCGGACTCTAAAGAACCTGACTTGACCTTCTGAGGTTAAGAAAACTTCCCAAGTCGGAGCTCTAGTTCAAGCTTCATTGGAAAATGGAGCAGTTGAGAGAGAATGGAGATTTCAGGTGTGAGAAGGATTAATGGAGAGGAGCTCTTTATATAGGGAGCTTGTGGACTCTCTACCTGATCGTTTAGCATCTTGGTCAAGCTCATTCATAACTTGAAATGCTCTGAACGAAGGTATTTTCTCTTCATCAATGCTATTTGTTCATGCATTGAATGAACAATGTTGTCATCTAAAGGAAGAAGATGACACTATTCTGAACCAGACCAGACTGGTCTGATTTTGTTCAATGCTTAAACCGGCCGGTTTAGACCTGATTCGACTGGTCCAACGGCCCCGACTCTCAACTGAACCCACAGTTGTTTGTCTTGACTAGTCCGTCGACCTGTCATGTCACATTGCCGCTAGTTGATTGAGCATGTCGGTCCTATCTTGGTACCATGGCCAAACAATTCACTTGTTAAGTTTTATGGCACATATATCATGTTCATTTACAAGCTCCTGCTCGTGCCAACTAGCCTTGGGCCCACGGTATGAGATTTTCAAAATCGGGCATTTAGCCCCCAAGTTCCAAAACTGAGGCCCCCGACCTATCAGAGCTATTCGAGCTCCCATCGAGAAGGTCTCCCAAATTGTTTAAGTATTGGCACACAGTCAGGGGAGAGTACTTCCGACAAAACATATGTTTTCTCTATCCATTATACCGCCCAGTATAAGGACACCTCTGTTCATAACCGATGAACGTGTTTTCAACCTATTGTCGGGTTTTTCTTAAATTTGAGTCTTGAAACTTTTAAAATTTATTTAGGACCTCAAATTATTTAATTTCCCACAAAGGGGTTTAGTTTTCCAAATTTCCAATTTAGTCCCCCAACTTTTCCAAAATTAAAATTTTGCCCTTCCTATACAAAAATGGTAAGTTTTGCCCCAAAAATTTCAAAATTCCTCAATTGGTACTCCAACATTATTTTCATGCCCAATTGACCCTCAATTTCAAAAAATTTCATTTTGGTCCTTTTAATTTTGAAAATCCCCAATTTTCCCCCAATTTCCAACTTCTTAACACAGTCGAATTTGATTTTATCAAATTGACCCATCAAACGTTTCCAATTGTTGAAATTGAGTTTTTACATGTTCATACGATTCTTTAGAAATGTGAATCGCAAGTTTTAACGCTGGTACGAGCTCAAATGGAGCTTCACTGGAAAATGAACTATAGAGAGAGAAAGCTTCGATTACTCACTAGTGAAGGCACGATGGTCCGAGCTTTCGATCTGGGCAGATAGCTCTCATCTTGATGTTCATCCTAGAATCAAGAATCACATCAATTGATGCAGAATTAGATTAGAATTTTTTCATTGAAATTCGGTCGACTCTCTCTCTAGCACCAATCGAAAATTGTAAAGGGGAGCTGAATTGGCTTACCTTTTAGTCCTAATTCGGCCGTGGAAAGGCTGAGGAAGTGTTGGGAGGGCTTGGTTTGGCTTGAGGAGGGCTTGAAATGGTTGATTTTAGCTTGGCCGAAATAGGGCAGCTTTGGTCCACCGGAGCAGCTTCACTATTCTATTATGTCGGCACTTCTCCAACGATTCTTAGATTAACTGGAGTTTGCTATCAGATAGCTGTCTTCTCCCCGGTTCTAAAAAGCTCGACCTTCCATTCCGAGGTTAAGAAAAATGTTTAAGTTGAAACTCTGGTTTGAGCTTCACCGAGAAATGGAGCAGTAGAGAGAGAGAGAAGTGTTCAAGTGTGAGGAGAATGAATGGGGATGACCTCTTTATATAGGTGTAAAATCATGTATTAAATGGGAAAGATTTATTACTAGTATTAATATTAACATAAATTATTGGTATTAATTTCAATAATTTAATTTCAGTATGAAACTATTTATATTAATTCCAATAATTTAATTTAGGTATTAAATTACTGGTATTAAATACAATAATTAAATATATATATATATATATATATATTAATTTATGGCCATTTATGATAAGGCATACATTCGTATAAAAATTTTTGACCGAAATTTCGGGTTACAAAGTTCTTACGGAATCTCGTTCACCTAAACCAATTTGGTTTTTGTCTTTTATTTGGTCTTAAGTTTCTTTTCCAAGGTTTAATGAACCCTTTGGATCACCCGAAAATTGTAAATTTCCAAATTGCTTGTTCCCATACGATCGGGTTTGTAAATCGACTCGGTTTGACCGATTCTTTTCTCGATTTTCCTTAACTCAAAAGTGTGGGGTTTACAACTCTCCCCTACTTTTAGGAGTTTTGTCCACAAAACTTAGTTAACATCCTTGCATGAGCAATCATTTCCTTTGATACCCCTTTGGTGTTTGCTTAAGATACAAACTTTTCTCTCGTCCTTGAAATTAGTCCCTTTTACAACCTTCACTTAAGAAATTCCTATTCCTTAATATTATTTACTCCCTCCATAGAGTTTGTCATAATTAGACATACCTTACTTCAGAGTATGTTCTTAGATTTTATCTCTCTTTTGTCTTAGGGCAACATTCTTCCCCTTGAGGTCCTGTACTCAAGATTGGGAATTCCAAGATAACTAACTATTTTTGTGTCTAGTTACTCGCTTGATCATTGAAACCCTTAGCTCGTTGTCCTATAGAGCATTTCATACTTATTTCCACGGATTTATTTATCACCACCTTTTTGTGCCATTTCAACTCTTCCTCCATTATAATAGTTGTTAATTATAACTTCAGTCCAAATTTTTATATTTGACCTCGTCATGCTTATTAGCCGACTCTTCCTTACTTTGAGTCATATTCTCCTCGAGTTGTTGGGCTTACAAGCCCTTACAACATGACATTTTCTAGCATCCGTCTCTGCCTATTTGATTTCTAGAACATATCCTGAAGTGTCTCTCTTAGCTTTTAGACCTTTCAGGGATCATATCCTGAAGTGTCTCTCTTTCCTCAACTATCCTTTTTTTACCATTATTAACTTCACTTACTCAATTGTGTTGGTTCTCCTTACCCACTCGTTCCTTTTTTACTTCCTTATTGAGTATTTTCGGTTCCAATTAATTAAATTCCCAGATGTTTTACCGACATGCTGGGTTTTATCCTTTTTTAGATCCATCATCATTCCCAATGATATCCTCTACTCAAGGGTTTTCCTTTGGCCTTAATCCCCTTTGATTTGTTCGCAACCATTTCACAATTCTTTATTTTTTTGGTCCAATCGTTTGGGCAGCTGTATCAGTCGTTCTTCATGCCCATGCTATTGTCCATCATAGAGTGTAGTCTTTACTACATCTCATTCCTTCTTAGGGTTTTGTTTATTCTATTTGGCTGTCTGTCATTATTAGTTTTCCTCTTTCTACTTGGTTCTCCTGTTCCCTCCAAACAGGTTAGCCTGGGCCATTACGATACTTCCTTCCTTGGAAACATTTCCTAATTAAGGGTCAGTTCCTTTCACTCCACATTGTGTCCATCCGCCCATCAATAATTCCTTTAGTTTAATTTCCTTCTTAGGACCTCATTTTTCCTTGGACTCAACTTTTCCATCTCAACCAACATTTCATTTGTGAGCTTACGTTCCTTCTATTTCGGTTGGTTCCATTTCCTCTCAATTGGGATACACATGTTGGGATTTTCCCTTCTTATATCCTTCCTTATTTTTGGTGGCATTTTTTTTACTCAAGGATTTTCCATTTTCCTTAACCCACTCTTACTTCCTGGTGACCCTTTCATGATTCCTTTGTTTGGAGAGTTCTCCTTTAACAGTTTTCATTCTCTACTTTGTCCTCCAAAGTAGAGACTTCCTCCTTAGGCGCTATATGTTCAAATTTCTTACTATTCCTTGAAGGTTTCCTTCCTTCACATTCTTACACTCATTTGGATTAGAGCTTTTGCCCACCTTTAATCATTCACTGACCTTAATTTCTTAGTTTACCCTTTACTTTCCTATTTGAGGTATCTCCGATCGTCGGGTCTTATTTCGTGTACTCCACACTATACCCACCCTATTACCCTTCTTCGAGTATAGTCTTTGCTACTTCCTGGTTGTCATGCCCCAACCAGGTTTGGTCGGATTCCCATGATCAACCCACCGTTCCCTTGGTTTAAGATGGGTTTCTCACTTTCTTTAATCAAGAAGAGTCAATCATAATGCCCTCTAGTTCTAGTAGGGCTCCAACGAGTTTCTAATAATCCTCAACCATATCCTTGGGCACTCTCTTCCCGCCCTTCAAGAATTGTTGAATAGCTACCTTCCTAGGGGTAGGTGTATTTTTCAAGGTCAAGTGTAGGGGATTGGATTTCATAGTGAGCTTTTGAGGGACTCTCCTTCCTACATGGTAATTAAGTTTTCATTAGTGTTAGGGCATAGTATTGATAATGCTTCAAGGGAACTTGTCTCTGATACCACTGAAGTGTCACACCCCGACCCGGTTTGGTCAGATCCTCGTGATCAACCCGCCGCTCCCTTGGTTCAAGAGGGGTTTCCCCCTTTCTTTAATCAAGAGGAGCCAGGCGAAATTTTAACCTTGTTCCCTGAAATAACATAAATTAATAAAAATGCAAGCTTAAAAAAATACTTTTTAAGTATACCTGACAAAAGGTAGGTACTGGTGTTTTCCTTAGTCATTTTCCCTACTCCTTAAAATGGATAGAAAAGAGGGGTGAGTTTCTACAACTTAGTGAATGGGTGTTGGGAATTAGTTTTCATAAAAATAGTTTTTAATTGGAGTGTGCTAGACTCCTTATTTCTTTCAAGATCATTTCTTCCTCAAATTTTGGTTTTCAAAATTTCTTTCCTCATTATTCACAATAGGTGTGTTTAATAGTCAACACACGTCCTTTATTATAAAGGGATCACAGATTCGTAGGGCAACCCATTCATTGCACCCATTTGTGGCATCGGAGCGACTTTACCGGCCACCTAGATAGAAGCCTGTCCACTTCTACCTTGGGTATGAGTGGATGTTCATGACATTTAACCCTCAAACCCGAAATCAACTCCGTGTCCATATGAGGATAGGGACCTCATCTCGACCCCACTCGGCCTCATGTGCATGAAGCTACGTCGAGCTACCCTGACTATTGTCATGACAAACTGCCCTTATCTCCACCATGTCATCTAGTAGCCCTTAGGACGCATCACTACCCCTCTTTAGCGTCTTAATTATCCTGAACCTCAAGTGCATGCACAAACAACATTTTTTTCCATAAAGCCATTTATCTTTGGTGCTACTGGTCCATCAACCCTGACCCTCAACCCGATGTGTAGCTGTTAGTCTAGGCTAGTCCATCGACCTGGCCCTAACGCACTGATGCTTGTCCATCGAGTATGTCGGTCCTATCTTGGTACCATGGCAAAAACACATATCCATTTCATTAAGAGTTTTCATGGCTTTCATATCGTATGTTTATTTATGAGCTCCTGCTCGTGCGAACTGGCCTTGGGCCCACTATTTGTGATTTTCCAAAATCGGGCATTATAGCCCACAAGTTCCAAAACTAAGGCCTCTAGCCTCTGTGACATGTTCTAGCTCTCGTTAAGAAGGTCTCCCAAATTTTTTAAGCATTGGCACACAATTAGGGGATAACACTTCTGACAAAAATACACTTTCAACTCATTACACCAACCGGGTGTGATGACATCTCCGCTTACAACGGGTAAGCGGGTTTTCTCCTTCCATCTTGGAGGCCCATCATACCAACACAATGTGATTTCCTCTACTTACAATAGGTAAGTAGGTTTTAACTTCGTTTGCCCATCATCCCAACCAGTTATGATGTGAATAAGCACTCTCACCCGGTAATGGCAGCGTATTTCTTCTTAGTCGATTTTTGACTCCACACTAGCTTATCCTTGCTGGTGTTCCAGTCCCTTGTGTCCCTACACGAGGTGGACATTTTTATCTATTAATATTTGGTGTAACAACCTTTATCTCTCCGAATTAACGTCCAAACTCAAAGTTTTCAGTTAATTATATTTAGGTCCCTAAAGTTAATTATCCTTGACTATATGTCCCTAATGCTAACTTTTCCACAAATTGAATATCGAATCTTCCAAAAATTCACTTTGGGTCCTCAATTTACTCAAAATAGTTTAAGGGATTCAAATTTTGTAAATTTCTAATTTGGTCCCTAACTTTTCAAAAATTACCGTTTTGCCCCTACTTTACAAAAATGGCAATTTGACCCCAATTATTTTAAAAAATCAATGAATTGGTCCTCCAACATCTTTTTCATGGCCAATTTGACCTCAATTTTAGGAAATTGCAAATTGGTCCCTCCACTTTACGAAATCCCCTAATTTCCCTCAATTTCCCCCTTTCAAACTGGCTTAATTTGTTATCATCAAATTGACCATTCAATCGAGGTTATTTGTTGAAATTGGGGGTATAATTCAGTTCCTACACATCCATACGATTCAATTGAGCTTTAAATCGCATGATTTGAGGCAGAAATGAGCCCTAATGGAGATTCGCCGAAAAATTGTGCATAAAGAGAGAATGCTTCAAAAGCTTACCGTTGGAGGCACAACAATCCGAGCTTTCTATCGGGGCAGGTAGCTCTCGTCCCGAGGTTCCTCTATGGATAAAGAATCGCAACAATTCGTATCGAATTGAGAGAGACTTTGGTTAGTGAATTTTTCCCAGTTTCTCTCTCTAACTCCCATCGGAAATGATAGAGGGGGTCGAATTGGCTTACCTTTCAGCTATAATTCGGTTGTGTGAAGGCTATCTGAGTGTTGGGAGAGCTCGGTTTGGCTTGAGGTAGGCTGAATTTGGCTGATTTCAACTTGGCTGAAATAGGATAGCTTTGGTCTGCCTGAGCTGCTTCACTATTTGATTATGCCAACTCTTCTCCGGCGGTCCTTAGATCAAATGGAGGCTGCCGTCTAGTAGCTGACTTGTTCCGGAATATAAGAAACCCGACCTTGCCTTCTAAGGCTAAAAAAAAAACCCCAATGTCGGAGATCTGGTTCGAGTTTCACTGGAAAACTAAGTAGTTGAGAGAGAGTGAGGTTTTCAGGTGCGAGGAGTATGAATGGAGATGAGCTCTTTATATAGGGAGCTCATGGACTCTCTGGCCGTCCGTTTGGCACCTTAATGACACTCATTCATGACTTGAAACGCCCTGAATGTTTAGCTTTGCCGACGCTGTCCGTTCTTCCGGCGAGAGAACAATGTCATTATCCGGAGGAAGAAGACGACACTATTTTGAATCAGATCGGATCGGTCTGAACCGGGTTCTATGCAACTTGTCGGTTCATGCTCGATTCGATCAAGTTCTTCAAAATTAAAAATTTCTAAATTCATCTAAACTCATTCTCTATCCAATGGTGGCTTTAATTCCCCAATTTAAATATTTTAAGCCACCTAGAAAAATGAATTTAGCGACTGGTTCAATGGTGGTTCAAACCAGTCCAATCTGGTTCAGATGTGGTTCACCTGAATCGGTCTGGTTTTCTCTTCCAATTTGTTCCAAAGTCCCTTTCCATGGTTTTTATGACTCTTTCGATCACATAAATGTGTAAATTTCCCAATTTGCCCTTTCTCTAACAGTTGGGGTTCGTGAACTGGTTCAGTTTTCTCACTTGGGTTGATCGGTTCTTTCCTCGGTTTCCTTATCATTAAGTCACGAGGTTTACAACTCTCCCTTTCTTTTAGGAGTTTTGTCACCGAAACTTATTCCGCATCCTTTACATTGGAAATAACTTCCCTTGATGTCATCTTGGAGTTTGTTTGACATGCTCATACTTCAGTTATTTTTGTTTAGCCCTTTTATAACACGTACTTAAGGAATTTCCTTTCCTTTCTATTGCTTACTCATTTCATGGAGCTTATCCTAGCTAAGCATGTATTACCCACGAGTTCAAGGGTATATTATTAGGTTTGCATGTACCTTTTCTTATGGCAAGATTCTTCCCCTTGAGAAGTTCTTACTCATGATTTTAGGTTTGGGAGTTCCAAGATGCCTAATCATTCTTGTGTCTAGTCATTCTCTTTATCATTGAAACCCTTAGCTTAGTGTCCTCTCGATTGCTACCTACTTGCTTTCACAGGTTTCGGTGTTAGCTCCTTTTATCCAGTTTTGACCCTTCTTATGTCCATCCTCATTTTTTGTGGCGTCCTTTTCTGAAGGACTTTCCTTTCTCTTAATCCACTCTTACTCGCTCATGATCTCTTTACAATTCTTTATTTCAAGTTAATCTCCTTCGGTTTAAGTGTTGATTACTTGTTTGGGAAAGTGCCCTTATTATAGTTTTGTTATCTACTATGTCCCTCACAATAGAGACTTTCCCATTATAAACTACATACTCAATGTTCTTATCATTCTTTGAAGGTTTCTTTCCTTCCTTTCTTCATACTCCTTTCTAGATTAGGGTTTTTGCCCATTTGAATCCTTCTCTAACTGAAATTTTAGTTTCATCCCTTATTCTTTACTTGAGACACTTTCTATTCTTAATCTTATTCTATGTACTCCACACTATGTCTAGACGTCCTCTCTTTGGCTCCATCAATTGAGCATTGACCACCACCAGTCTTGATGTCAATGATCATTTAATTTAATCACTTCTTAACTAGAGGGTTTACGTTTCCGAGGGTTCTTAGGCATGCTTTCCTCTTTAATGGGTAGTCCACCCCTTTCTTACTTGTATGCCATCTATTCATGCTATTTTCTTACTTATACGTTACTTGGAATTAACTTACTCATTGGGTCCTCCTGAGTATATTTCCTTTGTACTTGATCTTTCCATCTCAACCAGCATATCTTTGATGAGTTTATCTCATCTCCACTTCTGTTGGTCCCATTATCTCTTAATTTGGACACTTATGTTTTTCCAAGGTTTGCTTTCTTGGTAATCTATACTCTTTTCTCCTGGGATTCCCTTCTAGTTTTTTCATTAAGGGCATCCAGTCTTAAATGGCATTCTCTAATGCCATCCTGTCCTACTTACCTTTACTCTTAAAAACTTACACGTACTTCTTTTATACCTCATCTTCATTCTCACTTGTTCCTAGTACTCATCCATTTCTTTTAGGTGGAATTCACATCTTCTTCGTTTCAAGATCTCTTGATCATCCTACAAGAGATTTGCTTAAGCTTCTCATGGCTTTTTAGTCGTTATTCTCGTCTCAGCCATTGATCTCCTTAAGGCTTTTCTTCATCCTTATTTCCAAAATATTTTTAGCCTTTCCACCTCTCCCTTCTTTACTAGAGTATTGACATTCACAAGGGCCCACTCATTATCTGCCTTGATCTTATTATTCTCCCTGTCAAGCTATCTTGAGGCCGTTGTCTCTTGAGTCTTCTTGTCCTTAATGCCTTCTCATTTCCCTTTTTAGATCATAGTCCTCACTACTTCTCGGTCCATCTTGGCGTGTCGTTTATTCTTCTTGATTATTCTATTGTTATTATTTATTTCCTTCAACTAGGTCTATCTAAAATCCTTATTTAGCTCCTCTACTTTTCTAGAGCAGGTCACACCTCGCCATCGATGTACGTCCTTAACCACCTATGTCTTTTAATGAGATCCTTATTTCAATTGTAATTTATGCTGGTTCATCTGTCAGTTACCTTAGCTTGAAACTTTCTTCTCCCATGGTCCCACTTCCTATCCTTACCCTTCTTTCTAGGCACTTCCGTCCTGGGAGTTTCATATTCAACATCCCTAACACTTCTTGAAAGTTTTTTCTCTATTCTTTTCTTACACCTTTCTGACATTAGTAAGGTTATTCACCCTGGATTCTTCCCTATCCTCCATTTCCTTTTTATTCCTCATCCTTCCTTCTAGAAGTCTCCTGATTGTTGTTGAGTTCCTAATAATTTGTGTCCTACCTATCACTAACTCTTGAAAGGTACTTGTATTATTCCTCCATGTTTTCTTCCTACCATACTTCTTTCCTCTTTCCTTTCTCCTTGTCTTATCCCAAAGTGACTTAGCATCTTTTGCGCTCCTATATCTTTCTTACTTTCCTCCCGATCAGCTTCCATTCCACTAGTTTCCCTTGGAATAGTCCAATCCTTCTTAGCTTCCTTACTTTTATCTATAGGGCCTTTCCTTAACTCCTTATAGTACTTAGACTTTTACTATTCCTCCACCCTTTGTTGCTTACTTCCTTCACACTCTTCTTCTTCCTCCCCTTAGTTAGAGTATGTCTTCCTTGGTGAACTCTAGGTAGACTCTTGTAGAATTTCTTTCCGAGTCTTGTTGTCTTGTTTCTCCATTCTCCAGGTAGGGAAAACTTACTTGGCTATTTTAAAGGTTTGGGTTAATTAGAGGTGACCCATAGTTTTCCTTCCTTAGGTGTTCTTTTCTCTACCCGTTACTTTGATCCTAATTGGCATACTCCCATTTCTGTTAGTTGTATTTATCAAGGAGACTAAATTTTAATCAAGGAAAACTAGATTTTCATTTACGAAGGAAATAGTTTCTCTCCATACTTGGCTTATTACAGAGATTTTATACTTCATAGTCCCTTGGGGTCATAGGCCGGGAGTTAGCCTCGGAACGGTTGCAAGATTCATGGTCTGAAGGTTTTGAGGGACTAGTCGAAGTCCATTCATATTCACTTATAGGACGAACTTCTTGTATGGCCATAAGTCCGTAACTCCTTAACACTTTTGTCTCACACTCATATATCCACTTCATCCATTGAGAAGGATTGAAGCTGGATTATGTAGGTGGGGGTACTTGATAGACTTTCATGAAGGTGGTGTAGGCATCCCAATAGTTGTCCCAAGCCTCTTTCTTAGTGGGATTCCTCTCTGGTTGTTGTGGGACTGGAGAAGGTGTTGGACTCCTTGGAGGAGGATAGGTAATGCCCTCTAATTCTATTAGGGCTCCAACGAGTTTCCTATAATCCTTAACCATATCCTTGGACACTCTCTTCTCGCCCTTCAAGAATTGTTGAACAGCCGCCTCCTTAGGGGTAGGCGTCTTTTTTAAGGTCAAGTGTGGAGGATTGGATTTCATGACAAACTTTCTAGGGATTCTCTGGCGGGTTGATCATGGGGATCCGACCAAACCGGGTCAGGGCATGATAGCTTGGGTAAAAAAATTGTTGATTTGTGCATGCACTGTGTTACGGGACCTTCAAGACACCCAAGATGGGGTAGTGATGCGTCCTAGGGCTCTGGACCACCTGGTGGAAATAAAGGGCAGTTAGTCGTACTAGAAGTCTTGCAAAGCTCGACGTAGCTTCATTGTGCATGAGACCGGGGTGGGGACGGGATGAGGTCTCTAACCTCATACAGACACAGAGATTTGTTATTGGATTAAGGGTCAGATGTCACGTACATCCACTCATTATCAAGGTAGAAGTGGGCGTGTTTCTATCTAGGTGGCCGGTAAAGTCACTCTTACGCCAGAAGTGGGTACAGTGGATGGGCTGGCCTACGAATGTGTGTTTCCTTCATGATGAAAGGCGTGTGTTGGTTGATAAACACAACGTTGAGATGAGAAATGGTTATAAAAAAATCAAGACTTTGAAAATGATAAATTCTAAAGAAAATAAGGAGTCTGGCACACTCCAATTTAAACTATTTTCTGAAAGTCATACCTTAAAACACTCATTCATTGAGTTGTTGAACTCACCTTCTCCCTTATATCCCTTTCAGGTAACCTCGGAAAGCCTACTCAAGGACATCCAGTTAAATACACCTGCAAGACATGTATCGAAAGTTTTAATTAATGTTATTCCAGTAAATGCACAAGTTTAAAGAACGTCTTACTCATCATGGTTTAAAAGAAGGGAAACCCTTAATAAACCGGCAGAGTGGTGGGTTGATCACGGGGATCCGACCAAACTGGGTCAGGCGTGATAGAATCGGACCGATTCGGGGTGAACCGGACCTGAACCACATTGAACCGAGATGACCCAAAGTGAACCGATTCACTAATTCATTTTTCTAGGTAGCTTAAAAATATCAATTTGGGAAATTAAGGCCACCATTAGATAGAAAATTAATTTAGATAAGTTTAGAAATTTTTAAATTTTAGAAAACCGATCGAATTGGGTTCGAACCGGCCGATTTTTGAATTTGGGATAACGATCCTAGTCGGACCGGACTAGTCAATCATCCAACTAGACCAGTCAACGGTTTGACCAGTCAACAGACAGGATCGGTCAATGGTCAGACCGATCAATGGACCAGACTAGTCAATGGTCAATGGCACCCCGTCAACTACCACGCAGACACGGGCAGCCATTGAGAGACAGCCACGTGTTTGGTCAACAGATAGCAGGCACTTGTCAGCATGCCATGCAGACTCGAGCAACCAATGAGAGGCTGCCACATGTTTGGTCAACGTGTAAACCCCATCCCTTAAAGATAAGAAAAAATAGGGAAAGAATCAGTCAACTAAAGAGAGAAAACTTAATCGGATCATGAACCGTAACCGATTGAGAAAGGGCAAAATGGAAAATTTACAAATCCAGAGTAACCTAAAGAATCATAAAAATCATAGAAAAGGACTTTGGGACAAATTGGAAAAGAAAACTAGACCAGTTCAGGTGAAACAAACCTAGACTGGATTGAACCAGTTTGAACCAGTCTTCACCATCATTGAACTGGTTGCTAAATTTATTTTTATAAATGGTTTAAAATATTTAAATTTTAGAATTGAAGCCAGCATTGGATAGAGAATGAATTTAGATGAATTTGGAAATTTTTAATTTTGATAAAATCAGTCTAAACGGGCCTAAACCGACCGGTTTAACAGTGTCATCTTCTTCCTTCATATGACAACATTATTCAATCAATGTAAGAGTGGATAGAACCAGTGAAGAGAAAACGCATCCATTTAGGGCATTTCATGTCATGAATGACCTTGAAAAAAATGATAAACAGTCGAGTAGAGAGTCCTCGAGCTCCCTATATAAGGAGTACCTCTCCATTCATCCACCTCACACCTGAAATCTCCATTCTCTCTCAACTGCTCCACTTTCCTGTGAAACTCGAACCAGAGCTCCGACATGGACAATTTCCTTAACCTCAGAAGGTGAGGTTGGGTTCTTTAGACTCCAGGGGAAGTCATCTATCTAATAACAACCTCCGTTCAATTTGAGGACCGCCCGAGAAGCACCGGTGAAATCAAATAGTGAAGCAACTCTGAAGGACTAAAGCTGCCTTGTTTCGTCCGAGCTGCAATTGGCTAAATTCAACACTCCTCCGGCCAAACTAAGCCCTCCCAACACTCCCACGGCCCTCATACGAACTCAACTGAGCTGAAAGATAATCCAATTTGGCCCTCCTCAATCGTTGCAGGTTGAAGTTAGAGAGAGAAACTACGGAATTTGAATGATGAAATTCCCCTTCGATTCAGGGTCAATTGTAGAAATTCTTGATTCAAGAAGGTATTTTAGGAAGAGAGCTACCTTTCCCGATAGAGAGTTTTGACCATCACACCTCCGACGGTAAGCTTTCGAAGCTTTCTCTCTCTACGTATAATTTTTCGACAATGCTACGTTTGAGCTCGTTTCAGTATTAATTCTTGCGATTTAAAGCTCCATTGAATCGTATGGAAGTGTAAGAACTTATTTACACCTCCAATTGAAGCAATTAATCCTGATTGAATGGTCAATTTGAAGAAATCAAATTCGGCCACTTGGAAAGGGGGCAATCAGGATTAGATTTTGGGGGAATTTAGGGATTTTGTAAAATTGAGGGACTATTTTGTAATTTCCCAAAATTTAGTGCCAATTATCCATGAAAAAGATGGTGGAGGACCAATTGGTCAATTTTTTGAACAATTAGGGCCAAATTGACATTTTTTTAATGTAGGGGAAAAATGGTAATTTTTGCAAAGTTAGGAACCAAATTCGAACTTTAGAAAACTTGAGCCCCTTATACAATTTTAAGTAAAATGAAGACTCAAAAGCAAATTTTGGAAACCTTTGGTGCTCAAATTGGGTAAACATGGGCATTAGGGACTTAAAGTGAAATGAAATAAACTTTAGGGTTCTAAGTGCAATTAACTCACAATTTTGAGCCTAGTCGCTCATATGTGAGAAACAAAGGCTATTATGCCAAACTCTAATAGATAAGAGTGTCCAAAATGTGTAGGAACATGAGATCCGGAATGTCAGCAAGGATAAGCTAGCGTGGAGGTGAAAACCGATTGGAAAGGAATACACCACAGTTATCAGGTGAGTGGTTTTATTCAAATCATACCCAGTTGGGATGGTGAGCACTTTAGAAACGAAAAACCACATATATGTGGGATTTTAACATCACATCCAGTTGGAATGATGTGCGAACTAACTTAAAAACTTCTTAGCGGTTGTAAGTAGAGGAAATCATACCCGATTGGTATAGTGGACTTCCTTGAAGGAAGGAGAAACCTGCTTGCTGGTTGTAAGAGGATGTATCATTACACCTATTTAGTGTGATGAAGTGGAAAATGTATTTTGTTAGAAGTGTTCTCCCTTGACTATGTGTCAATGCTTAAACTCTTTGGGAGACCTTCTTGACGGGAGCTAGATTAGTTCAGATAGACCAAAGGCCTCGATTTTTGAACTTGTGGGGCTAAATGCCCGATTTTGGAAAATCACGTACAATGGGCCCAAGGATAGTGGCACGAGCAGGAGCTCGTAAACAAACATGAGATATGAAACACATGAAATGTCACGCCTCGACCCGATTTGGTCAGATCCCCGTGATCAATCCACCACTCTCCAGATTTTTTAAAGGGTTTCCCCTTATTATAATTCGTACAAAGTAAGGCGTACTTTAAACCTGCACCATTTCCTGGAATAGCATAATCAAAACTGCATGAAATTTTAAACGTTACATACCTATCTTACCGGCATCTTACTTCATTGTCTTTCAGGGTAGGCTTTCCGGGATTTCCTAAAAGGGATATAAGGGAGGGAGTGAGTACGACTACTCAGTGAATGGGTTTTTTAAAAGCTTTTGACTTTTAAGAAAAACATTTATATGGAGTGTGCCAGAGTCCTTTGTTTTCAAAAATCCCTTCATTTAAAAATTTGGGTTTTTCCACCATTTCTTATTTACCACGGTGTGTTATCACCCAACACACATCCTTCATCATGAAGGTTACACACATTCGCAAGTCGGTATCACTACTGAACCATCTAGTGGTTTCGAAGTGACTTTTCCTGCCACCCGGATAGAAGTACGACCACTTCTACCCTGGGAATGAGTGGATGTACATGACATCCAACCCACAAATCCCAAAATCACTTCTTCGTGTCCGTATGAGGACAGAGACCTCATCCTGTCCCCACCCCGATCTCATGCGCTTTGTGCTACTCCAGATTTTGCACAAACACCTGGAACGACGAACTGCCCTTATAGCCACAAGGTCGTCCAGTGCCCTTAGGACGCATCACTACCCCTCATGGGCATCTTGATGATCCCGTACTCACAGTGCATGCACAAACAATGTTTTCTTATATTGCCATGTAATATGTGGGGCCACTGGTCCAACGGCCCCGACTCTCAACTCAACCCGCAATTGTTTGTCTTAACTAGTCCATCGACCTATCATGTCGCACTCCCGCTAGTTGACTGAGCATGTCGGTCCTATCTTGGTACCATGGCGAAACAATTCACTTATTAAGTTTTATGGCACATATATCATGTTCGTTTACGAGCTCCTGCTCATGCCAAATGGCCTTGGGTCCACTGTACGAGATTTTAAAAAAAATGGGCATTTTAGCCCTCAAGTTCCAAAATCGAGGCCCTGGCCTATAAGAGCTATTCGAGCTCCTGTCAATAAGGTCTCTCAAATAGTTTCAGCATTGGCACACAGTCAGGGGAGAACACTTCCGACAAAATAGGTTTTCACTGTCCATTATACCAACCGGTATAAGGACATCTCCGTTCATAACCGATGAACGAGTTTTCAACTTCCTTCAAGGAAGTCACATCATACCAACCGGGTATGACCTACTTAAAACCAGTTAGTAGTTTTTTTCGCATAATTTTCACATCACTTTCTCTAAGTGGTGATGATTAAAATACCACTAAACAGTGGGTTTTTATACCGAGGTACTTATCATCCCCTACTGGGTATGATATAAAATTTCCACTCACAACCAGTAAGTAGGTTTTATCTTTAAGTTGTGCTCATCATCCCAATCGGGTATGATGTTAGTAAACCCACTCACCCGTTAATGCCGTGAATTCCACTAAATCGGTTCTTTGTATTCACGCGAGCTTGTCCTTGTTTCCATTCCTGGTACTTCGTGTTCCTACACGATATGAACATCTCGGTTCATTATCCTTCGGCCTAATCACCTTCATTCATTCCAAATGATTGAGAAAGTCAAACTTTCATTTATTTGCAATTAGGTTCCTAAAGTTATTTCTCTTTAACTTCAAGTCCCTAATGTCGATTTTTCCTCAAATTGAGTCCTGAAACTTCTAAAATTTATCATAGTACCTCAATTTATTCCATTTCACTAAAAGGGGATTAATTTATCAAATTTCCAATTTGGTCCTCCAACTTTTACAAAATTATCACTTTGCCCTTCCTCTACAAAAATCGTAAGTTTTTCCCCAAAAATTCTAAAATTTCTCAATTGGTCCTCCAACATTATTTTCATGCCCAATTGGCCCTCAATTTCATAAAATCTCATTTTTTTCCTTCGAATTTCTAAAATCCCTAAATTTCCCTCAATTTCAACTCTTCAACACTACCGAATTTGATTTCATCAAATTGACTGATCAAACACCTCTAATTGTTGAAGTTGGAGTTGAAATTGAGTTCCTACATGTTCATACAATTCTAAGGAACTTTGAAATTGCAGATTTCAATGACGAAACGAGCTCAAACGGAACTTCACCGAAAAATAGGTTGTAGAGAGAGAAAGTTTCGATTTCTCACTAGTGAAGGCACGGCGGTCCGAGCTTTCGATCTAGGTAGATATCTCTCATCTTGAGAATCATCCTAGAATCAAGAATCACATCAATTGGTGCGGAATTGGATTAGAATTTCATCATTCAAATTTGGTCGACTCTCTCTCTAGCACCGATAGAAAATTATAAAGGGGGCTAAATTGGCTTACCTTTCGATCCTAATTCAGCTGTAGAAAGGCTAAGGAAGTGTTGGGAGGGCTTGGTTTGGCCTAAGTAGGGCTTGAAATGGCCAATTTCAGCTTGGCTGAAATAGGGCAGCTTCGGTCCGCCAGAGTTACTTCACTATTCCATCATGCCAGCGCTTCTCTAACAATTCTCGGATTGACTGAAGTTTGCTATCAGATAGTTGTCTTCTCCCCGGTTCTAAAATGCTCGACCTCTCCTTCCGAGGTTAAGAAAAATGTTTAAGTTGAAACTCTGGTTCGAGCTTCACTGGGAAATAGAGCAGTAGAGAGAGAGAGAAGTGTTCAGGTGTGAGGAGAATGAATGGGAATGACCTCTTTATATAGGTGTAAAATCGTGTATTAAATGGGAGAGATTTATTACTAGGAAGTCACCCATCCTCACACTACTCTCAAGTAAGCACGCTTAACTTTAAAGTTCTTATGGGATCTTGTTCACCTAAACCAATTTGGTTTTTCTCTTTTATTTTGTCTTAAGTTTCTTTTCCAAGGTTTAATGAACCCTTTGGATCACCCGCAAGTTATAAATTTCCAAATTGTTTGTTCCCATATGATCGGGTTTGTAATCCGGCTCAGTTTTCTTACTCGGTTTGACCGGTTCTTTTCCCGATTTTCCTTAACTCGAAAGTGCGAGGTTTACATGAAAACTCTTAAAGAAATGGATATGTGATTTCACCATGGTACCAAGACAGGACCGACATACTCGATGGACTGGCGGCAGTGCATCAGGGCCAGGTTGACGGACTGGCCTAGACAAACAGCTGCAGGTCGGGTTGAGGGTCGAGACGATTGAACTAGTGGCACCAAAGATAAATGGCTATATGTGGAAAAAAATTGTTTATGCATGCACTTAAGGTACATGACCATTAAGACACCCAAGAGGGGTAATGATGAGTCCTAAGGGATACAAGACAACATGTTGGAGAGATAAGGGTAGTACGTCGTGCCAGTTAGCCTTGAAGCTCGGAGTTGCTTCTTGCGTATGAGATCGGGGTGGGGTCGGGATGAGGTCTCCGTTCTTATATGGACACAAAATATTTTGGGTCTAAGGGTAGGACATCAAAGATGTTCACTCAAACTTTGGGTAGAAGTTAATGACTTGTATCAGGGTGGATGGTAAAGACGCACTGATATACAAGTGGATGCAGTCATCGTAATTGCATCTCGCGAATGTGTGTGTACCTTTCCTGCTAAAGGGCGTGTGTTGTTTTCTAAACACACGTGACGTGGAAATGATAAGAAGATTAAGAAAACCTTGGAAAGGATTTGAGATTCCTTGGAAAAAGAAATGGTAAAACCTTTGAATAAGGTTTGGAAAATAAATTAAAAATCCTTCTGAAAGGAAATGTCACCCTTGGCAGGGTAAAGATTTTGAAACCAAACTTTGAGGAAAAACCTTCTTTTTAAAGAAATGATAACCGTGGTGTGGCTATTCTTAAAACTCACTCCCAACACCTATTGACTGAGTTGTAGAACTCACCCCCTCCCTTTTACCCCTTTTAGGTAACGAAGGGAAACCAAACTTAAAGACCTCCATGTGATACAGGTATGTCAGTTTTTTGATATGTAGTTTTGTATTATGTTATTTTAGGAAAGACAGGACAGGAGGATGCATTACTCCTAGTGGTTTATAAAGAAGGGTGAAACCCTTCATTGACCAAAAGGAGTGGGGGGTTGCTCACGGGGATCTGACCAAACCGGGTCGGGACGTGACAACTTGAGTGGTTTCATAGCATATTTCCTAGAATACATTATCAAGACTATATAACGTAGTTGGCTCACATAAGAGGAATCAATCTTAAAATTTTAGATGGCTCCCAAGAGAGGAACCAAAAGAACAAGTGTCGCAGTTTCTAACACTACACAACAACCCCTTCCTATAGAAACTCCTAGAAAAGCCCCAACGAGTCCACCTAGACTAAGCTCAGAACATCAAAGACTATACGAAGACTTCACTCGAGTGTTTGGAAGGCCTAACCTCACTCCAGAGGTGGACACCAACTCTAGAGCCGAACCCGAAGAAGTACAATCCCATTCCACTTCTGTCAACATCCCTCTTATAATTGATATCCCCAAATACCTCAAGACCCTCCATCAATTAGGATGTAAGTCATTTCCAAGTAAGAAGGATGTTGGAGCCACTATGGACTGGCTGACTAGCATTAAGAAACTTATGGGAATAATCAGGATTCCACCAAAGGAGATGGTGATCCTGGCAGAATTCTTCCCGAAAGTTAATACGAAAAGGTGGTGGGACAACATTAGGAGCCTGCACACCACCACACCCACCTGGGAGCAATTCGAGGAGAGGTATTTAGAAGAATACTTAGCTCCTCATCTGATCATTGAGAAGAAGCAAGAATTCTCCCGACTCCGACAAGGATCCCACACCATCTCGGAGTGTGATACTAGAGTTAATGAACTAACACCTTTTGCTCCATACTTTGTTGGACCGGCGAATATCTACCAACGGTTTGTGGACGATATCAACATGAACATACAAGACTGGATGGGAGTACTAGGATGTCCCACAGATTTGGCTGCCATCATCAACATGGCCCACGAGTGTGAACGTCTGGTACAGACAAGACGCCGCCGGATAGAGCAGGCCAGCCAAAAGGAAGAAGGAAGACAAAACAACCAGAGAGATCAAAAGGAGCTTGGTGGGCAAAGATGGGGGACAAGAATGGGGTCTTTTAGGAGAAATGAAAGTTATCATGCCCAAAGAGAGGCAAGTACAACCCCACAAAGGAGAAACCCCTATTGCCCCATGTGTCAGAAAAGTCATGAAGGGTCGTGTCTAACATGCTTCGAATGCGGACAGCTCAAACACTTTGCAAAGAATTGACCAGCCCTTTGAATTAATACACAACAAATTACCCATCAATCACCTCAAGGGAACCCAAGGACACTAGATGGAGAACAAGACATAGTCACTACATCGTGGGTACCAACCAGAGTATACAACCTCACCGAGGAGGAAGCACGAAATGACCGTAGTACCATAGCTTACCAAAGCTCTCCTAGACAAATATAACCAAAACCCTGTAATTCGTTATCATTATAATAAATAAAAGTTTCATTCCCTACAAAAATAAACTTGTGATGAGATACAAGTAAAAGAAACTCCTAAGGATGTACCCACCAAATCTCTAAAGAAAGGGAAACAGGAAGGATGGCATTCGAGGATGTCAGGAAAGAAATTTTAAAGTTAGATGCCCTCAAAATAAAAAGGAATTCCTAGAAAGAAGGGGAAGGATTCTCCAAAGGAAGGAAACCCTAGAGAGGCATACATGTCCTAACTGAGAAGTAATGGACCAAATGACGAAGCATGAGGAGATTAAGTGCATACTGAGGTGAAAAAACCTAGGGAGGCATACTAGGAGTACCCAAGGAGTAAGTTAAACCCTCGGAACGGGTAAGTAGGAAGATAGCATCAAAGGACATCGTGACAAGTAAGAATGGATGGGCTACCCATAATAAGGAAATAAAGGAAATAACATATGGGAAACCATGGAGGAATAAGCCTCCAATTCAAAAGTAATTTAAGGGAACAACCACTGACATCAAGGCGGGTCGTGATCCACACTCGCTTAATAGAGCCCAAGGAGCAGACAACTGGACATAAAACAGAGTGTTAGGAACCAACCTATCAGCAAGACTTCCTCAAAAAGAGGATAAGGAACAAAAGGGAGATGGAGGACAGGGAAGGATAAAGAGCAGGCAACCATACCGATCTTAGAAGGGTGTAAGAAAGGAATCAAGGAAAAGCCTCCAAGGAATGTTGGGCATGTTGAATTGGGATGGGAGTCCCTAGGTAGAAGGATAAAGGTAGGAAGTGAGACCACAAAAGGGAAATTTCCAAGCTAAGTAACAGACAAATGGATCACGAGAGGCTTAAGTTGAAATAAGGAACATCATTAAAGGAAATATGTGGTTAAGGATGTACATAAATGGCCAAGTGTGGTCTGCTCTGGAAGCATAGAGAAGCCAAATAGAGATTTCAAATGAACCTAGCGAAAGGAAACAACTAGTAACAACAAGATAGTCTAGGAGAATAAATGATGCCCTAAGAAGTACCAGTGTAAACCTCATCCCTTAAAGATAAGGAAATCGGGGAAAGAACCGGTCAACCCAAGTGAGAAAACCGAACCGGTTCACGAACCCTAACCATTAGAGAAAAGGAAAATTTGGAAATTTACACATCCTGAGTGACCCAAATAGTCATAAAAATCATGGAAAGGGACTTTGGGACAAATTGGAAGAGAAAACTAGACCGGTTCAAGTGAACCGGATTGAACCAGTTTGGACCAGTTTCAAAATTAATTTTTCTAGGTGGCTAAAAATATTCAAATTGGGGAATTGAAGCCGCCATTGGATAGAGAATGAATTTAGATGAATATAGAAATTTTTAATTTTGAAAAACTCGGTCAAATTAGGCCTTAACCGGACGGTATAAGTATTGAACCCGGTTCGGACCGTTCCAGTTTGGTTCGGAACGGTGTCATCTTCTTCCTCCAGATGATGACACTATTCAAACGACGGAAGAACGGACAGCGTCGATGAAAAAGAATTGCCTCCATTCAGGGTGCTTCATGCCATGAATGAGCGCCATAATGGTGCCAAACGGACGGTCAGAGAGTCCCCAGGCTCCCTATATAAAGAGCTACTCTACATTCATCCTCCTCACACCTGAAAACCTTACTCTCTCTCAACTACTCAGTTTTTCAGCGAAGCTCAAACCAGAGCTCTAACATTGAGGTTTTTCTAAGCCTTAGAAGGAGAGGTCAAGTTCCTTAGATTCTATGAGAAGTCAGCTACTTGACGGCAGTCTACATTTGATCTGAGTACCGTCGGAGAAGCGTCGGCATAATCAAACAGTAAAGCAACTCCGGCGGACTAAAGCTGCCCTATTTTGGCTGAGCTAAAATCGGCTGAATTCAGCCCTCCTCAGGCCAAACCAAGCTCTCCAAACACTCTCACAGACCTCACACAACCGAATTATAGTTGAAAGGTAAGCCAATTTAGCCCCCTCTATCATTTTTTATCGACGTTAGAGAGAGAAACTTGGAAATTTTCACAGACCAAATTCTTCCTCAATTCGATATGAATTGTTATGATTCTTGATCCTAAGAGAAACCTTGGGATGAGAGATATCTGCCCTGATAGAAAGCTTAGGCCGCCGCACCTCCGAAGGTAAGCTTTCGAAGCTTTCTCTCTCTATGCACAGTTTTCCAGCAAAACTTCGTTTAAGCTCGTTTCGGCCTCAAATCATGCGATTGAAAGCTCAATTGAATCGAATGGATGTATAGGAACTGAATTATACCTCCAAATTAACAATTAACCCCGATTGAATGGTCAATTTAATGAAATCAAATTTAGCAATTTTGAAAGAGGGAAATTGGAGGGAATTTTTTGGGAAATTTGGGGATTTCCTAAAATTGAGGGACCACTTTACAATTTCCCAAAATTGAGGGCCAATTGGCCAATAAAAAGATGTTGGAGGACCAATTAGTTGATGTTTGAAAATAATTAGTGTCAAATTGTCATTTTTGTAAAGTAGGGGCAAAATGGTAATTTTTGAAAAGTTAGGGACCAAATTGGAAATTTGGAAAACTTGAATCCGTTAAACAATTTTGAGTAAATTGAGGACCCAAAGTAAATTTTTGGAAGTTTTGGGACTCAATTTGGGTAAAAGTTAGCATTATGGACCTAAAGTCAAGGAAAATAAACTTTAGGGACCAAAATGCAATTAACTAAAAACTTTGAGTTTAGACATTCATTTGTGAGAAACAAAGGCTATTATGCCAAATATTAATAGATAAGAATGTCCACCTTGTGTAGAAACATGAAGAACCGGAACGCCAGCAATGATAAGCTAGTGTGGATGCGAAAATCGACTAAGAAGGAATACGCTGCAATTATCGGGTGAGTGGGCTTATTCACATTATAACTGGTTGGGGTGATGAGAACTTTAGAAAAGAAAAACCACTTGTAAGTGGAATTTTGACATCATTCCTGGTTGGAGTGATGGGAAAACGAAGTTAAAACCTACTTGTTGTTGGTAAGTAGAGGAAATCATACTCGGTTGGTATGATGGACCTCCTAGAAGGAAGGAGAAAACCCACTTACCAGTTATAAGCAAAGATGTCATCACACCCGGTTGGTGTGATGAGTTGAAAGGGTATTTTTGTTAGAAGTGTTCTCCACTGACTATGTGCCAATGCTTAAAAATTTTTGGAGACCTTTTTAATCTCTTAGTTTACTAAAGGTTTCCCCTTCCTTTTAAAACGTGAGGAGTAAGACATCCTTTAAACATGCACCTTTTCTGGAATAACAAAAATCAAAACTGTATAAAATTTTGAACTTTTCATACATGTCATACAAGTGTGTTAGCTGGTGGTCTTTGGTTAAGCTTTCTGGGGTTACCTTAAAGGGATATAAGGGAGGGGGTGAGTTCAACAACTCAGTGAATGGGTGTTTAAAGTTTGACTTTTAGAAATATAGTTTGAATTTGGAGTGTGCCTGACTCCTTATTTTTTTTAAAATTATTTCATTCTAAATTCTCGGTTTTCATAACCATTTCTCATCATAACGGTGTGTTTATCAACCAACACACGCCCTTCATCATGAAGGAACACACAATCGTAGGCCTGCATGACCACTGTACCCACTTGTGGCATTGGTGCGACTTTACAGGCCACCTAGATAGAATCACGTCCACTTCTACCCTGAGAATGAGTGGATGTACGTGACATTCGACCCTCACTTCGGTAACAAAACTCCGTGTCCGTATGAGGACAGAGACCTCATCCTGTCCCCACCCTGATCTCATGCGCATGAATCTACGTTGAACTTCGCAAGACTTCTAGTATGACTATCTGCCCTTATTTCCACCAGGTCGTCTAGATCCCTAGAACACATCAGTACACTTCTTGGGCGTCTTGAAGATCCCGTAACACAGTGCATGCACAATCAACAGTTTTTCACATAAGCCATATAATCAGTGGTGCCATTGGTCCGACGGTCCCGACCCTCAACTCGACCTGCAGTTGTTTATCTTAACTAGTCCGAGTACCTATCATGTCGCACTACCACTAGTCCATCGAGTATGTCGGTCCTGTCTCGATACCATGGCAAAACAACTCATTTAGTTAAGTTTTCATGGCTTAATAATCATGTTTGTTTACAAGCTCCTGCTCGTGGCAACTAGCCTAGGACCCACTGTTCGAGATTTTCAAAATTGGGCATATTAGCCCACAAGTTTCAAAACCGAGGCTTCGGACCTATACAACCTATTCGAGCTCCCATCAAGAAGGTCTCCCAAAAATTTTAAGCAGTGGCACACAGTCAGGGGAGAGCACTTCTGACAAAATAAACTTTTCAACTGTCCATCATACCAACCGAGTATTAGGACATCTCCGCTTATAACCGATAAGCGGGTTTTCCACTTCCTTCAAGGAAGTTTCATCATACCAACCGAGTATGATCTACTTACAATCGATAACTAGTTTTTCCGAATGATTTCCACCTCACTCCTCTTAGGTGTGATGGTTAAAATACCACTTAGCAGTGGGTTTTCATTTCCGAGGTGCTTATCATCCCATCCAGGTATGCTATTAAATATTCCGCTCACTCGATAATGTAGTGAATTTCCTCTTAGCTGGCTTGTTGTCTTTACGCGAACTTGTCTTAGCTAGCGTTCCCAGTACTTCATATTCCTACATGATATGAACATTCTTGTTCATTATCCTTTGGCCTAATAACCTTCATTAATTCCAAATAAATGAGAAAACCAAACTTTTCATTTATTTGCAATTAGGTCCATAAAGTTATATTTCCTTAACTTTAAGTCCCTAATGCCGGTTTTTCCTCAAATTGAGTCTTGAAAATTTTAAAATTCACCTTGGGATCTCAATTTATTCAAATTCACAAAAAGGTGTTCAATTTCCCAAATTTCCAATTAGGCCCTTCCTTTCCAAAATTTCCATTTTGCCCCTACTTTACAAAAATGGTACATTTTTGCCCCAAAAATGCCAAAATTGCCCAATTGGTACTCCAACATCTTTATCATGCTCAATTGGTCCTCAATTTTATGAAATTGCACTTTGGTCCCTCGAATTTTTTAAATTCCCAATTTTCCCCCAATTTCAACCTTCTAACTCATACGAATTTGATTTCATCAAATTGACCGATCAAATGAGTTTAATTGTTAAAATTGAAGTTAGATTGGAGTTATTACACCTTCATATGATTTAATTGCACTTTGAATCGCACGATTTGGTGCTGAAATAAGCTCAAACGGAGCTTTGTCGGAAAACTAGACTTAGAGAGATAAAGTTTCGAATGCTTACTGTCGGGGGTGTGTCAGTCCGAGCTTTTGATCCGGGCAGATTGCTCTCATCCTAAAGTTCCCCATAGGATTAAGAATTGCATCAATTGATGCCGAATTGAATGAGAATTTAGTCATTGAGATTCCGCCGTTTCTCTCTCTAGCACCGATCGAAATTTACAGAGGGGAGCCAAATTTGCTTACCTTTCCTCTCTAATTCAGTTGTAGGAGGGCTGTGGGGAGGGCTTGGTTTGGCCCGAGAAGGGCTTGAATTGGCCGATTTTAGCTCAGCCTAAACAGGGTAGCTTCGGTCCGCCAAAGCTGCTTCATTGTTCGATCACATATGCACTTCTCCAATGACCCTCAGTGCAAATGAAGACTACGGATGTGTAGCTGACTTCTCCCTGAATCCAAAGAACTCGACCACACCTTATTTGACTTAGAAAAATACCCATGTCGGAGCTCTGGTTCAAGCTTTACTGAAAAATGGAGCAGTTGATGGAGAATGGAGTTTTCTAGTGTGAGGAGGATGAATGAGGTGGGGCTCTTTTTATAGGAAGCTCGGGGACTTCTTGGCCATCCGATTGGCTTCTTAATGGAGGTCATTCATTGCTTGAAACTCTTGGGTCGGAGACCTTCATCCTTGCTAGCACTACTCGATTATCCAGCAAGTGAACAGTGTTGTCATCTGAAAGAAGAAGACGACATTGTTTCGAACCAGACCAGACCGGTCCGAACCGGGTTCAAAGCTTAAACCTTCTGGTGTAGGCCCAATTTGACCAAATTTTTCAAAATTAAAAATTTCTAAATTTATCTAAATTCATTCTCTATCCAATGATGACCTCAATTCTCCAATTTGAATTTTATAAGCCACCTAGAAAAATGAATTTAGCATCTGGTTCAATAGTGGTTCAAACCGGTCTAATCCGGTTCAATCCAGTTCGGATCCGGTTCACTTGAACCAGTTTGGTTTTCATCTCCAATTCATTCTAAAGTCCTTTTTCACAACTTTTGTGACTCTTTAGGTTACTCAAGATCTATAAATTTCTTAGTTTTCCCTTTCTCTATCGGTTTCGATAAATGAACTGACTCAGTTTATAAACCGGTTCAATCTGGCTTGGGTCCAATTCTCCTAAACTAGTTTGGTTTTCTCTCCCAAATTATCCTAAGATCCTTTTCCAAGGTTTTATGAATTCTTCAGGTCACTAGGAGTTGTAAATTTCCCAATTAGCCTGTTCTCTATTGATCGGGTTTTGTGAACTAGTTTGGTCTTTCTCGCTTGGTTTGACTGGTTCTTTTCCCGATTTTCCTTAACTCAAAAGTGCGAAGTTTACAAGTCTCCCCTCCTATTAGGAGTTTTGTCCCCAAAACTAAATTAGCATTTTTCACTCTAAGATAAACTTCTCTTAATGTCAACTTAGACATATTAATACTTTGGTCGTTCTTTCACTAAATCCACCTTAAATCCCGCACTTAGGAAATTTCTTTTCCTTTATATTGTTTACTCTTTCCATGGAGTTTTATGATAGCTAGTATGTCTTGCCCATGAATCCGAAGTATATCCCTAGGTTGACATCTCCCTTTACTTAGGGTAAGATTCTTTCTTTTGAGGTTCTTACTCAAGATTTTAGGGTTGGGAGTTCCAAGATGCCCAATTGTTCCTTTGTCTAGTTATTCTCTTCATTGTTGAAACCCTTAGCTTTGCATTCTTTCGAGCATTACGTACAGGTTTTGGTTTTATTATCCCTTCATCCTAATTTGACCCTTCCTTCATCCGTCATTCATTACAAGTTTAGTCCAAACTACGTTTGACCTCATCATGCTTATTAACTAATTCTTCCTTACTTGAGTCACATTGTTCTTCGGGACTGTTGTGTTTACATGTCCCTTACAACATGACATATTCCAGAATTTGTCTCTATACATTAGATTTCTATAACACTTCTTTTAGGGTTGTTTGCAACTTTATAACCTTTCAGGGATCATATAACTTCATCCCTCTTTTTTTTAGTAGTATTCCTTAACTACCTTTACCGTTATCCAATCAACTTACATAACTGTGTTGATTTTCCTTACCCACTCGTCCTTTCCCAACTTCCTCATTAGGTCTTTCCGGTTCCAATCATTTGGGTGTGGACCACAACCAACCTTGATATCAGTGATCATTTATTTTAATCACTTCTTAACTAGAGAGCTCACTCCTCAAAGGTTTCCTTTCTTGGTAGGATTTATACTCCTTTCTCTCGGAATTCTCTTCTCATTTTCCATTGAGGATATCTCACCATAAATGACATCCTTTGATGCCGTCCTCTTCTGCTTACATTTACTTTTGAAACCTTACACGCACATCTCTTTTGCACCCCATCCTCATTCTCACTTGAATCCCATTACATGTCTATTTCCTCTAGGGAGACCTGACATCCTCTTTATTTTAAGATATCTTCAAGGTTTTGACTTTATCGTCATTTCTAAATTATTTTGGCCTTTCCACCTTTCCTTTCTTTGCTGAAGTGTTAACCTTCACGAGGGTCAGTTCGTTAACTATCTTGTTCCTACTATTCTCCTTGTTCAATTGTTTGGGCAACCGTGTCTAGAATTCACTCGTTCTTGATGCCCATCATATTGCCCTTCTTAGAGTATAGTAATTACTACTTTCTGGTCCTTCTTACAGTGTTGTTTATCCTCCTTGACCATCCCATTATCACTAGTTGTTTCCTTCTATTAAGTTTCTCTGACATCCCTATTTGGTTTCTCTTCTCTTCCAAAGCATGTCACATTTGGCCATCCCGATACAACCTTAACTACTTATGCCCCTTAATGAGGTTCCCTATTTGAGGTTAGTCCTCTTATGATCCATCTGTTGGTTACTTAGCTTGGAAATTTCCCTTTCTATGGTCCCACTTCCTTTCTTTATCCTTCTACCTAGGGACTTCCGTCCTAAGAGTTTTATGTTCAACCTCCCTAACACTCCTTGAAGGCTTCTTCTTCGTTCTTTTCTTACACCCTTTAGATATCAATATGGTTATTTGCCCTTGATCCTTCCCCATCCTCCAAATTCCCTTTTTGTCTCTTATCCTTCCTTCTAGGAGCTCCTAACCATGGGTTGGTTCCTAGCACTATGTTTTATATCTAGCCATCCACTTCTTGGGCTCTATTTAAGCGAGTCTGGGCTACAACCAGTCTTAATGCCATTGGTTTGTTTTCTCCTTACTCACTTTTGAATTGGAGGGCTTACTTCTCTAAGGTTCTTCGGATGTTCATTCATTTTGGCGTACTCTTCATCTCCTCATCCTTCGCCACTTGGTCCATTACTTCCTAGTTGGAACATGTATGCCTTCCCAGGGCCTCCTTCCTTGGAAAAGTTCAGGCACTATCTGCTCCAAGACTTCTTTGTACGGGACTTACTAAATCCTTCTTATGGCTTGCGTGTGGTCATCATTTCATTTCTGACCATTTATTTCTTCAAGGATTTCCTTCATCCTTCCTTTCCACTATCCTGGCCTTTCCACCTCCCTTTTCTTACTAGGTTAGTCTACAACCCTACATGGTTCCGCTATTTTTCCAAGATAGATCATACCTAGCTGTCTCAAGACATCCCAGTTATCTTTCATCATCTAGCTTGTCTTCTATGGAGGAGGTGTTTTCTTCTTTGCTACTAGGTGGCTTGTAGTACCCCTTAAGGAAAATTCCCTTTATTTACTTTCTTGCTATATCTAGATTTTCTTAAGGTACTTCCTTTGATCTTTCTCCCATAATCCTTCCTCAAATAATTGAGGCATACAATATTATTATTTTATGTGACAGAGAAATTTTCAGGAACTCAAAAATTTTATTCATTGTAGTAAGAGTACAACTTTGAGGTTTTAACATCTCTTGAGAGAGATTGTAAAAATGACGGTTTGGAGAGTACTCAGTACTATGATGTGGTCTAGAAAGTTTTCTTCCTAAGAGAGGTTAGAATCCCTGGCCAGAGTTATGGTCCCTGTAGAATTATCCCTTTGGGCTTTTGTAGGGATGGAGGTATCCTTATTGGAAGGTATCATTTTAATTCCTTGTGGTGTGTGACAGCTCTTTGCTATGTATCCCACCCTCCTACATGCATAATAGATCCTCTCGAGTCTTATCCTTCAAAATGTTGGGCATCTTCTTATGTAGTATCCCCATTGGCCACATCTACAATAGGTCATCTCCTTGTGTGGACCTTTGTGGTTCCTCCAATAATTTGAGCATTATGAGGCTTTTCTAAGGAAATCCTAGTGGATCAATGGTTTGCCGACCTTGAGCCTGATCATTTTGGAGGTTGTGTTGTCGAGTCCTCTTTGACCCGAGATTTCTCCAAGAGTCCTCCTATACTTCTGGTTTATTTCCTCCTTTGGAATGGAGTTCTTCTTGGTTTCTGAGGTGACTAAGATAGCATAGGTTTATTTGGCTACTTTTCTTAGGGCCATCTGTAAAAATTTTAAAATTATTCATATTAGTTATTATATTATATAGTCTTAATAATGTAATCGAGAAAATAGGCTATGATACCACTCAAATTGTCACACCTCGACCCGGTTTGGTCGGATCCCCTTGATCAACCTGCCACTCTCCTGGTTTATTAAGGGTTTCCCCTTCTTTTAAATCATGAGGAGTAAGATGTTCTTTAAACCCGTGTATTTCCTAGAATAACATTAATCAAAACTGCATGAAATTTAAACTTTCCATACTTGTCTTGCAGATGTATTTAACTGGAAGTCCTTGGGTAGGCTTTTTGGGGTTACCTAAAAGGGATATGAGGGAGAGGTGAGTTCAATGACTTAGTGAATGAGTGTTTTAAGGTATGACTTTCAGAAAATAGTTTAAATTGGAGTTTTAAAATTTTCTTATTTTCTTTTAAATTTCTCATTTTCAAAATCTCAGTTATTCATAGCCATTTCTCTTTCTAAACAATGTGTTTATCAACCAACACACCCTTTATCATGAAGGAAACACACATTCGCAGGCCAACTCATCCACTGTACCCACTTGTGGCATTGGAGCCACTTTACCGGCAACCTAGATAGAAGCACGTCCACTTCTACCCTGAGTATGAGTGGATGTACGTGACATTCGACCCTCAATCTCGTAACAAAACTTCGTGTCCATATGAGCACAGAGACCTCATCCATCCCCACCCCGGTCTCATGCGTAATAAAGCTACGTCGAGCTTCGCAAGACTTCTGGTACGACTAACTGCCCTTATTTCCACCAGGTCGTCTAGAGCCCTAGGATGCATCACTACCCCTCTTGGACATCTTGAAGGTCCCATAACATAGTGCATGCCCAAATCAACAGTTTTTCACATAAGGCATATAATATGTGGTGCCACTAATCCAACGGCCCCAACTCTCAACTTGACTTGCAACTGTTTATCTTGACTAGTCTGAAAACTTGTCATATAACACTACCACTAGTCCATCGAGTATGTCGGTCCTGTCTCAGTACCATGGCAAAACAACTCATTTACTTAAGTTTTCATGGCTTCAAATCATGTTTGTTTACGAGCTCATGTTCGTGCCAACTGGCCTAGGGCCCACTTGGCCCCCAAATTCCAAAATTTGAACAAATTGGTCCTCAAACATCTTTATCATGCCTAATTGGCCCTCAATTTTATGAAATTGAACTTTAGTCCCTCAAATTTTCAAAATCCCCAAAATTTCCCCCAATTTCAACCTTCTAACTCAGCCGAATTTGATTTGATCAAATTGACTGATCAAATGAGTCTAATTGTTAAAATTGAAGGTAGATTGGAGTTGCTTCACCTTCATACGATTCAATTGCACTTTTAATCGCGTGATTTGATGCCGAAATGAGATCAAATGGAGCTTCACCGGAAAATTGGACTTAGAGAGAGAAAGCTTCAAAAGCTTACCATCAGGGGCGTGGCGGTCCGAGCTTTCGATCTAGGTAGATTGCTCTCATCCTGAGGTTCCTCCAAGGATTAGGAATTGCATTAATTGATGCCGAATTGAATGAAAATTTAGTTATCGAAGTTTTGCCGGTTCTCTCTCTAACACCGATCGGAATTTACAGAGGGGAGCCAAATTGGCTTATCTTTCCGCTCTAATTCAATTGTGGGAGGATTGTGGAGATGTTGGGAGGGCCTACTTTGGCCTGAGGAGGGCTCAAATTTTTTGATTTTAGCTCGGCCGAAATAGTGCAGCTTCAATCCATTGGAGCTGCTTCACTGTTCAATCATGTTGACGCTTCTCCGATGACCCTTGAAGTAAATGAAGACTACATTCGTGTAGCTGACTTTGTCTAGAATTCAAAGAACCTGACCACACCTTCTTTGGCTCAAAAAAATGCCCAAGTTGGAGCTCTAGTTCGAGCTTCACTCGAAAATGGAGCAGTTGAGAGAGAATGCAGTTTTCAGGTGTTAGGAGGATGAATGAGGAGGGGCTTTTTATATAGGAAGCTCAGGGACTTCTTGGCCGTCCGATTGGCACATTAATGGTGGTCATTCATTAATTGTAACTCTTTGGCAAGAGACTTTTCATATTCACCGACACTGCTTGATTTTCTGGCAAGTGAATAGTGATGTCATATGAAGGAAGAAGACGACACTGTTTCGAACGGGGGTCAAAGCTTAAGCATACCAGTTCAGGCCCAATTCGACCGAATTTTTCAAAATTAAGAATTTCTAACTTCATCTAAATTCATTCTCTATCCAATGGTGGCCTCAATTCTCCAATTTCAATTTTCTAAGCCACCTAGAAAAATGAATTTTGCATTCAATTCAATAGTGGTTCAAACCAGTTCAATTAGGTTCAGATCCGGTTCACTTGAATCGGTTTGGTTTTCATCTCCAATTCATCTTAAATTCCTTTTCATGACTTTTGTGACTCTTTAGGTAACTCGGGATCCATAAATTTCCTGGTTTGCCCTTTCTCTATTGGTTCTGATTCATGAACCGACTCGGTTCATAAACCGGTTCAATTCGGCTCGAGTTTGGTTCTCCTGAACCAGTCTGATTTTCTCTCCCAAATTGTTCTAAGATCCTTTTCCAAGATTTTATGAACACTTTGGGTCACTCGGGAGTTGTAAATTTTACAATTTGCCAATTCTCTAATGATCGGGTTTTATGAACTAATTCGGTGTTTCTCACTCAATTTGACCAGTTCTTTTCCTAGTTTTCCTTAACTCAAAAGGGCGGGGTTTACAGGTTTTATCCTCAATTCCTCTTTCTGGTTCTTCCTTGTAATTTTTGTGAATTTTTGGTCACACGGGATTTTTCAATTTACCACGTTAACTACTTTTTGTTCATTAATCGACTCGTTTCTTCGCATATAAATATACACTAGTTCTTTTCCCGATTTTTATTTAGACCCAAAGGACAGGTTTTACAACTCTTCTCTCCTTTTAGGATATTTGTCCTTAAAACTATTACATATTAAATAGTTATGGGTATCTACCCCTGATAGTTTAGTCAACTTCCGACCTTTGCTCCTCCACTTGACCATTTTGCTAGAGGATCTTTACCATGGGGATACTCTTGTTCCAGAGGTTTTTCTCACTTCGATCAAGGATCTGAACAAGTTCTACTTCATAGATCATGTCTTCCTCGATCTCTAATGGTGGTTGATCTAGAACGTGGCTGAGGTGGGGCTCGTACTTTCGTAGTAGTGACACGTGGAAGACGTCATGAATCTTTTGTAGGTTAGGGGTAACTCTAATTAGTATGCTACTGGTCTGACCTTCTGAGTTATTGAGTATGGGCCAATGTATCTTGGTTTCAACTTCCCTCTCTATTGAAACCTAAGTATCCCCTTCCATGGTGACACCTTTAGGAATACTCGGTCCCCGACCTCGAATTTCAAATCCTTTCTTCGATGGTCGGCATAACTTTTCTGCCTATTATGGGCTGTCTTGAGTCGACTTCTTATTATCCGAATCTTTTCCAATGCGTCCTCTATCAACTCAACTTTCTCGAGTTTTCTTTCTCCTACCTCCTTCCAAAATAGGAGCATGCAACAAGGTCGCCCGTAGTGTGCTTCGTAGGATGCCATCCAGATGTTGGCCTGGTAGCTATTGTTATATGCGAATTCCATGTGACACATGTATTCCTCCTAACCCCTTTTCATTATCAGAACACATGTTCGAAGCATGTCTTCTAGAGTTTGGATGGTCTGTTCTAACTATCCATCTATCTGAGGGTGAAAAGTTGTGCTCATGTGGAGTCTAGTTCCTACGATGGTTTGTAGGCTAGGCCAAAACTGAGAGGTAAACCTCGGGTCCCAATCCTATACTATACTTACAGGAACCCCGTGGAGCCTTACAATCTCCCCCACATATAAAGCGGCTTGCTTTTCTATCGGGTCTGTCACCTGGATGGGTTAGTGTTAGAAAACTAAATTAGGGAAAGAGAGAAAGAAGCCATAAGAATGAGAAATTTCAACACTAGAACTAAATGATAGACATGCCTATTTCTATGCTCAAATTATATTGTAACTACCTTAAATAGAATCTATGATATAATCTTAACTACTAAGATTATACCATAGCTACATTAAATAACTATAATATAATCTTAACTAATAAGATTATATCGTAACTACCTTAAATATCTTAAACTATTTCAACACTCCCCTCAAGGTCGGTAAATATCTATCATTCCCATCTTGTTACAAATATTAATCCACTCTTTATGTTCTAATCCTTTAGTTTAACAATCGACTAATTGTTCACTAGTCTTCATATAGTGTAGCTCCACGATCTTGCTCTCAAGTTTCTCTTTTATGAAGAATCGATCAATATCAATATGTTTGGTCCTATCATGTTGTACTGAATTGTTAGCAATGTTGATCACTGATTTATTATCACACCATAACTTAATGGGTTCTTTTCTAAATAAACATAACTCCATCAATAAGTTTCTTATCCATATTATCTCACATATGCCATAAGTCATAGCTTTGTATTTTGCCTCTGCCGTTGATCTGGCGATCACCTCTTGTTTCTTACTTCTCCAGGATACAAGATTACCTCTAACAAACACATAGTAGCCTGATGTCGATCTTCTATCACCTACATAAATAGCCCAATTAGAGTCACAAAATCCTTCCACTCTAGTAAGACCTCGAGACTTGAACCAAAGACCTTTTCCTAGGCTACTCTTTAGATATCTCAATATTTACATAACTGTCTTCCAATGTTTTGTCATAGGATCATACATATATCTATTTACAATAGTAACCACATATGTGATGTGTGGTCGTGTGTGACACATGTAGATAATTCGTCCCACAATTCTCTGGTATTATTCTTTATCCACTTGGTCTCATGACTGAGCACATAGCTTATGATTTGGTTCAATTGGAGTAGTAGTTCGACAACCTAACATCCTTGTTTCAGTAAGTAGATCCAATACATATTTTCTCTGAGAAAGCACTATGCCTATCCTTGACCTAACTATCTCAATACCGAGAAAATACTTAAGTGGACCCAAATCTTTTACTTCAAATTCGTTGCTTTAGTCGCAGTATCTAATCGTTATGATCTCCAATTATAATAATATCATCTACATATACTGTGAGAATAGCAACTCGACTATTTGAGTGTCGATAGAAAACTGTTTGATCTCCAATACACTATTGATACCCCATTCTAACTACTGCATGTTGGAATCGGTCAAACCAAGCTCTTGGTGATTGCTTGAGTCCATACAAAGGCTTCTTAAGTTTACATGCTCTCCTAGTGGTCTTCATCGTATCAAATCCTAGTGGAATCTCCATATACACCTCTTCTTGTAAGTCTCCATGCAAAAATGCATTATTTACATCTAATTGATGTTATTTCCATCCAAAGTTGGTAGCATATAATATAGGCATTTGATAGTACTCATCTTAGCAATTGATGCAAATGTCTCATCATCTATTCCATACGTCTCATTGTAGCCTTTTGCTACCAATCTTGCTTTATACCTTTCATCCTTTCCTTCGGCATTTTGCTTAATAGTGAATACCCATTTGCATCCAATAACCTTCTTTCTGCTTAGAAGTAATGCTAGTTCCGAAGTCTTATTTTTCTTTAATGCACGCATCTCCTCATGCATTGCTGCAAGCCACTTTATATTAATTTTGGCCTCTTGCCAGTTTCTTGGTATGTGCACTGAATGTAATGATACAATAAATGTCTTGTATGTAGATGAGACAGATGCATATGAGACATAGTTAGATATATCATGTTCATAACCATATCTAATTGGAGGTTTTCCTGCATTAGCTCTAGGTTCTTTATGAATAGCAATGGGTAGAGATTCATTACCATCTGGTTATGATGAAGAATCATTTAGTTATTACCATCTGGTTATGAGAGCAATGGTTGTGGTATAAGTATCTATTCTTATCTCTCTCCTTCATCTTCTTTATCTTCCCCCTATTCTTGTCTCTCTCAGAGCATGTTGAGTCCTCCATTGTTGGATCCGTGATCCTCAACTAATCAGAAGGTGAACATAAGGGGCCGTAGTAGCCATGGTTCATGTAAGCTTTTTACCAGAACTATGGGAAGACCTTCAAGAAGCCAAGGTATCCTTATGAGAAGGAGCAACTGGACACTAAGTTGAAGCTTGTTGGGAGAGTACGAGCTCCGATGTAAGAGGGAGCTCTGGAGGGTTCAGTGCATTTCGAGTCGGATCCACAACAATGCCAAGCACCTTCTCATCCTTGATGAGAAGAATCCCTGTAGGATCTTTGAAGGAGAAGCCCTTCTATGCAGGATGAACAGGTATGGGCTACTGGACGAGAGCTAGAACAAGCTCGATTACATGTTGGCTCTAATTATGGAGAACTTCCTAGAGTGCCGCTTCCAAACGCTCATGTTCAAGTTTAGTATGGCCAAGTTGATCCACAATGCTCATGTACTCATCAGGAAGAGGCACATCAAAGTGGGGAGACAGGTTATCAACATACAATCTTTCATGGTGAGGGTCGATTCCTAGAAGCACATCGACTTCTCCCTCACGAGCCCGTTCGGAGGTGGGCAACCTGATAGGATGAAGGGGAGGAACATGAAGGCAGCTTCCAAGAAGGCTTCTAGGGGAGATGGAGATGAAGAGGGGGAAGACTGATGGGTATCTGGGACATATGAGGGCAATGGTTATGATATAAGTACATGTTCTTGTCTCTCTCCATCATCTTCTTTATCTTCTTCCCCTGAGCACAACTTTTGTTTCTTCTACTATAAACCTTCAATTTTGGTTCATTGGTCTCTTCTTCATTGCTACTCGATCTCTTAGTACACGGGATAACACCTAAAATGTCATCTTCAACTGTCTTATCACTGATTCTCTCTTCATTGCCATATTGTACTTCAAGCAAATCATTTAGCACTATGGATGAAATTATTGATTCACCATAAAAGGGTTCATTCTCACGAAATATCACATCCATACTCACAAAAAGTCTCCTCTTGCTTGGACACCAACATTTGTAACCTTTCTGAGTGCTAGAATAGCCTACATAAATACACTTCAGTACACATGGATCAAGTTCAGTTACTGTGGGACGATGATCTCTCACAAAACACACGCAACCAAATACACGTGGATGAATTGAATGTATGTTGCATCCCATAAAAAGTTCATAAGTAGATTGAAAGTTCAATATCTAAGAAGGCATCCGATTAATTAAATATGTTACCGTCAATGCTGCTTCACTTCATAGATATTTTGGAACATTCATTGTAAATTGAAGAGTGCGAGCTACCTCTAACAAGTGTCGATTCTTCTGTTCTGCCACCCTATTTTGTTCCGGTGTATTTGGACATGTGGTCTAATGCAAAATCCCCTTTATAGATAAATACAATGAGAACTCTCTATTAACATACTCAGTACCATTATCTGTACGAAGATTACTCACTTTGGAATTATATTGTATTTGCACCAAAGCTAACAAATCTTTAAAGCAAACCAATGTCTCAAACTTATTTTTCATCAAATACACCCATGTCATCTTTGAGTAACAATCAATAAATGTAACAAACCATTTGAATCCACCAATCGAAATAACTGGACATGGTCCCCAAACATCAGAATGTATCAATGAAAAAAGTGAAATACTTCTTAAACTAATAGAAGAATAACTTGTTCTTGTGTGCTTTCCAAACTCACAAGCATCACATACAAGCTTGCTACGTTCTACATTATTCATCAAGTCAGGTCTTACCCTCTTAAGATTCTCGAAAGATAGATGACCAAGACAACGATGCTCCAATATAACTTCATTCATTGCTCATTCAGACAGAGTAGTTGTTGATGCCACATCAGACCCTTCTCTCCTAAGATACCACAATCAATCATGCCTCTATCTAGTCCCAATTATTCTCTTGGTATTTCTTTCCTGACTGACACATGAATCTTGATCAAAGATTACTTGACAGCTCAGTTGATCACTAATTGCACTGACTAATAATAGATTAACAGGAAATGATGGGACATGTAAGATCAATGATAATGTGATTGATGAAGTGCATTTAATCGAGCCGGATCCCCTAACCGGTTGAAATGTGCCGTCAACAATTTGAACTCTCTTATGGGAAGAAGGTGAACAACAAGTATATGTAATAAACCCTACTAATGTTCCTGTCACGTGTCTAGATGTGCCTAGATCAATAATCCAGTCTTTGGAAGATGGTTTAGAAGAAAATGCATGTGCAATAGTACCTGAGTCAATATTAGCATAACACATGTCGTCATTTAAAATGTCAGCATCTATTTTCTCCATCTCCTACGACAATCCAACTATGTTGGATCCATAAGATCAAATAGAAAACTTAAAATAGCTGAAAACCTTAATACCATGTTAGAAGAATAATTAGGGAAAGAAAGAGAATATATTGATATAGAAGCCATAAGAATGAAAAATTAAAACAATTTATTTTTCCACACTGGAACTCAATGATAGACATGCCTATTTATAGGCTCAAATTATATCGTAACTACTTTAAATTGAATCTATGATATAATCTTAACTACTAAGATTATATCATAACTAACTTAAATATCTATAATATAATCTTAACTAATAAGATTATATTATAACTATCTTAAATATCTTAAACTATTTCAACAGTAAGAAATGGGTGGACTTGGTCAGCCAATCCATGATAACCCATATGGCATCCCAACCCCTTCTTGTTACTTGTAGCCCGATCATGAAATCTATGGTGATATACTCCCATTTTCACTCGGGAATTGGAAGAGGTTGCAGCAGTCTAGAGGGTTTCTGGTTTTCGACCTTAATTTATTGACACGGCAGTTATCTGGTCACATACTCAATGATGTCCCTCTTCATTCCTTTCCTCCAATATCCATGTTTGAGGGTGCGATATATCTTGGTACTGCCTGGATGCATTACGTACATCGAGTCGTGTGCCTCCTCTCTTATCTCCCTTTTCAATTCTGAGTTGTTTGGTACCAAGACCCTTCCTTTAAAGGTTATTACTCCACCGTTCCTCATCACGAGGTCCTGGGCTGGGCCATCCACGATCTATTTCCAGTGGGGGCGGAGCTCCTCGTCCTCCTTTTGTGGAGTCCTTATTTGGTCCACTAGGTTTGGCCTCATGACTAGGTTAGCCACTAGGTTACCTCAACCCTCGTCCAAGTTACTCTTAAGCTACACAGTTGGCTCAATAAGGGTAGGTAGCTAGTACTTACCAAGGCCATTGTTGCGTGGTACTTGTGACTGAGTGTGTCCACCACTACATTTGCCTTACCAAGGTGGTACTCAATCGTTAGATCGTAATCCTTTTCTAGCTCTAGCCACCTCCTTTGTCGAAGATTGAGCTTCTTTTGGGTTAGGGAGTGCTTTATGCTCTTGTGATCGGTGTAGATGCGACACTTTACTCCGTATAAATAGTGACGCCATATCTTGAGGGTGAAGACTATTGCTGCGAATTCGAGGTTGTGGGTGTTGTAATTTTTCTCATGGGGCTTTAGCTATTAGGATGCATAGGCAATAACCTTCCCCTGCTACATCAGGACACATCCTAACCCTTGTTCAGATGCATCGCTATACACCGTGTATTCCTCAGCGTCCGCATCCAGTAAGGCTATCACTAGAGCCATCATTAATCGAGACTTGATCTCTTAGAAAGACTCCTTGCACTTGGTGTCCCACTTATAGTCCAACCCTTCCTTGTGAGGTGAGTTAAGGGAGTTGCGATCCTTGAGAAATCCTCCACAAACTTCCGGTTGTACCCAGCAAGTCCGAGGAAGTTACGTACCTCGGTTGGGTTGGTGGGAGCTTTCCAATTTGAGATGGTCTCTATTTTGGCTGGATTCATCTTTACTCCATCTTTGGACACTATATGCCCCAGGAAGTCCACTTCTTGTAGCCAAAACTCACACTTAGAGAACTTGGCGTTCAACCAGTTTTCTCATAGGGTACTTAGAGTTATGTCTAGATGTGCTCGGTGCTCTTCTTCGGTTTAGGAGTATATGAGGATATCATCTATGTACACGATCACGAACTTGTCCAAATATGGCTGGAATACTTGGTTCATCAGGTCCATGAAGGGTGTGGGTGTGTTTGTCAGCTCGGAGGGCATTACCCTAAACTCATAATGCCCATTTTGTGATTGGAATGCGATATTCTCTATGTCCTCTCCCGAATCTTCAACTGGTAGTAGTCAGATTGTAGGTCGATCTTGGAGAAATAGGCTGCTCTTGTAGCTGGTCAAATAAGTCGTCTATTATGGGGAGAGGGTACTTATTCTTAATGGTTACCTAGTTCAGCTTTTGATAGCCAATGTAGAGTCTCATGCTTCCGTTGTTCTTTCTAACGAATAGAACTGGTGCTCCCCATAGGGATTGGCTTGGTCGTATGAAGCCCTTCTCTTATAGTTCATCTAGTTGGTCCTTTAGTTCCTTAAGTTCAGCGGGTGCCATATGGTAGGGAGCTTGTGATATGGGTTGGTTGACTATCATGATTCCGATTAACTCCTACTCTGGTGGATCCTTGCAAGTGATCTGAGCAAGGAATACCCTACACCCCTTTCATAGTAAGTCTTACGCTTCTATTAGGATATCAAGTATATTCCAGCTCTTCCTTTGTCCCATTCAAATATGGCCTCCTCCTTTCCAAAGGCATGGAAGGTAATCCTCTTACTCCCACAGTCTACTTGGGCTTGATGCATGCTTAGCCAATCCATTCCCAAGATGACCTCTACTTCTCATAGCAGAAGAGGAATTAGGTCAGCCTCTAGGGTAGTCCTTCCTATATGTACTTTGCAGGCCTTAATGCACCCGTGCCGCTCAAGTTTTTCTCCTAGGGGGTAAGGATGTGGAGGGGAGGCAGGAGAGTGGAGGTTTCTTTAAGGAGTTTTGGGACTAGGGCTTCCTTGATGAAAGATTGCTCTGCTCCTGAGTCAAAAAGTGTGTATCTTTCCTTTCTGAACACTTGTTCGAAACCTAAGTGGAAATTAACGAAAATTTAAAGGAGATGTATTTTATTAAATCGTAAGGGGAATACAAGGCTCTAGACTACATACTTGATTTATGAAGAGGGTTGGGACGTACCAGCCACCATGTTAGAGTCCTTTCAAGCTTCTTCCTAGGTCAGGTTGTAGACCTTGGCTAGGACACTCGTGGGTGCTTCCTTTCCCCCGTTGGGTGCCCTCTAGTTTCTGGGTGGTGGGGATAGAGCATTTCATGGAGTGTTGTCATGTGTCCTAGGGTAATTCCGAAGGAAGTGCCCAAATTGTCCGCATCCGTAGCATATCACACAGGCCCCTTCGTGATTTTTCTAGCACCAAGGACAGTAGGGGCTTCTATGTGGCGGGGTGCGTGTTTCTCCCTATGACCATGATGGCCCTCCTCCCTTTGTGGGAACCTCGGTTGGTTCCCCCATCATGGCCAGTCCTATTCTCTTGGGCCTCCTCTGTTGCTCTGCCCCTTGTCCTCCCTTTGCTCACCGAGTTCCATCTAGCGGCGCCTCATTTGGACCAACCGCTCGCATTCATGCGCCATGTCAACTATGGTGGCTAGGTCGGTGGGGCATCCCAAAATCCCCCATTCGGTCTCTTATATCCTTATTGAGACCGTCAACGAACTTCTGGCAGAGGTCGGCCGGTCCTGCCAGGTCGGGAGTGAAGGGTCTCAACTCATTGAATTTAGTCTCATATTCTGAGACCATGCGTGCTCCCTAGCGGAGTTGGAAAAACTCCACCTTCTTCTCATTGATTTGGTGGGGAGTCAGGTACTCTTCTGTGTACCTTCTTTTAAACTCTTCCTAGGTGGGTGTGGTCGGGGAGAGGCTCCTGGGTTATCCTACCATCTCTTTGTGCTAGACTCCAGAAAGAATTTTGCCAGCATGACCATCTCCTCTAAGGGTATCCTTATGATACCCATGAATTTTTTTAGTCTCACTAACCAGTCCATGGTAGCCCTAGCCTCCTCCCTGTAGAAGGGCTTGCATCCAGTGGATGTAGATGTCAAAGAGGGGTGGAATAGGTGCGAAAGGGGGTAGGGATTTGATCTCCTCCTGGTGGGTTTGGGACTTGGAGTCCAGGTGTGGTTTGTCACTAAGGTGGGGCTCCTCGAACACCCTTGTAAATTCCTCATACAACCTCTAGTGTTCGAAGCTGAGGCCTTGCAGAGTCGACGACGCTCCCGAAAATTCTATCTCCGAGAGGGGGTTTTCGACAGAATCAGCGGTTGCTGCCCTTGTTCTCTTGACTCCTCTCTTGGGTGCCATAGCTGGGTTGAAATTGTTTATTTAGTGGGGGAAAAATCTTTTAGGAAGCTTCAATTCAACAATTTCAATTGTTTATTATTTAAGCAGTTTCTTCTTAGATTTCTCAAATTCACATCAACAACTGCCCTCCTATCATAGGAGGGATCACACGTTCGGAGAACAATCCTCGACCATGCCACTTGTGGACCAGAGTGACTTTATCATCCACCCTGATAGAGGTGCACTGCCTCTACCCGGAGTTTGAGTAGACATCAATAGTCCGACCCTCAAACCTGGATCACTTCACCCTGTCTGCATAGTGGGACAAGACCTCATTTCCCCTACTGCCTTGATCTCAATGCACAGGAATCTCCTTGAGCTTCGTGACTTACTGGATGATAGAACCGCCCTTATGCACCCTAGGTCATCTAGCAGTCCTTGGGCTCCATCACTACCTCATGCTAGGTGTCCTGATGGCCCGTACGTCACAGTACATGCATAATCAATAGTCTTTTAAATTATAACCTTTATCTTTGACCCTCCAGCGCAACAGTCTGCCAGCTTGGCTCTGACCCAGACGTACTAGCACTACGGGTTCGAGGACTTGGCTTTGGCAGAGTAGAGGTTCGTCCCAACAAGCTCGACAACTCTGACTTGGCTCGATGGGTATCACAAAATGTTTCCATTATTTAGATCTTTTAGGGTCATTTATCACATATTTGTTCTGGATGGATCCATGCCCGTATCCATCGGCCTTGGTCCCACTAGCATCTTGAGCCTAAGCCTAGAGTTAGCTCCCAAATGTTTTGAGCAGAGTCACCTAGTCAGGGGGAGGTTAATTCCGGGAATTGATGTTATAGCGGTTCCCACTCACCCGGTGATCTTGGCGAGGTGGTCCCGACGAAGTTTGGCCTTGTGGTATCTTTCCTGAGCCGGTGCTCGAGTATTCTGCTCCTACATGGCAAGAATATCCTTATTTGGGTACTGGACTAAGGGATCACATCTATTTGAGCATTTGCATATATACCCTCATATTTTGCCTTATTTGTACTTTGGTCCCTAAGGTTTGTGCATTTACCTTTAAGTCCTTATTTGTCCCTTTTTATTCAATTCAATCCCTAGGTTTTCCAATTATCTTTTTTTGGTCCTTAATTTTATCAAAATTTCCCATGGGCCCCAAATTTTCCCAAAATTGCAGTTTGACAAAAAATTCTCAAATTTTGCAAATTGGTCTTCCATTTATCCAATTTGCCCAATTGACCCTCAATTGGGAGGGAATTTCATGAAACTTCCCACAATTTTATCAATTTGCCATTTGGTCCCCAATTTTCGAAAAATCCCCAATTTGCCCAAATTTCTAAAAATTTTCAATTTGGCCCTCGAATTTCAATTTCATCAAATTGATCAACTAAATGTGGTTATCCGTCCCCATTTATGTCCAGTCCGATGATGTGGCAATCATGCCACGTGGCACACTCTGATTAGCTTGTTTTTCTAATGTGGAGGTCCACCTCGGCTACCGCATCAACAGTTGACCAGTTGATCGGATATGTGGTGGCCTCTCATTGGCTGCCCGTGTCTACATGGCAGCTGATGGGGCGTTGTTGACCGTTTACTAGTTTGGTCTGCTAACCGGTCTAGTCCGATCGGGTTTGTTGTCTCGAATTCGAAAATCGACAGATTCAAAAACAAGTCGACTGATTTTCTGAAATTTAAAAATTCCTAAATTCATCTAAATTCTATTTCTATCTAATAGTGGTCTCAATTTCCCAAATTGACATTTTTAAGCCACCTAGAAAAATGAATTAGTGAACTGGTTCACTGTGTTTCATCCCGGTTCAGTCCGGTTCGGGTTCGATTCACCCCGAACCGGTCCGGTTCAATCCTTAATTGCACTTCCCAGTTCTTCCTTCTAATTTTTGTGAATTTTTGGTCACTTGGGATTTTCCAATTTCTAAAGATAACTATTTTTCGTTAATTAATTGGCTCGTTTCTTCACATATAAACCTATACCGCATTTGTCCCATATCGACTTACAAGTTCACATGAGGTTTCTCCTTCTGGTGTTCCAATCTCATGAATCCCTACACAATTTTGGTTATCATTATCAATTAGTGTTCAACATAACCGCCTTCGTTTTCTCATGTATGAGCGAGTAGGCCCAAATTTTTTATTTTTTGCACTTAGGTCCCTAAAGTTCATATCTTTTGACTTTAGGTCCATAGTATTAAATCTTCTTGAAATTAAGTCTCGAGGACTTCCAATATCCGCCTTGGGCCCTTAATTTACTTTAAATCGTGTAAGGGGCTCAAGTTTCTCAAATTTTTAATTTGGTCCTGAATTTTCCAAAAATTACGTTTTTGCCACTACTTTCCAAAAATAGCAATTTGGCCCCAAATATTTCAAAAATTGACCAATTGGTCCCCAACATCTTTCTCATTGCTAATTGGCCTTCAATTTTAAGAAATTGCATGGAGGTCCCTCATTTTTTAAAAAAAAAACCAAATTTCCACCAAATTTTCCTCCAATTTCTCCCACACATACTGTCCAAATTTGAGTTCTTCAAATTGGACATTCAATCAGGGTTAATTGCTCCAATTGATGGTTTGGATTAGTTCCTACACTTCCATAAGTTTTAATTGAGCTTTGAATCGTAGCATTTGGCTCTGAAATGAGCTCAAACGGAGCTTCGCTGAAAAATTGTTTGTAGAAAGAGAGCTTCGAAATCTTACTGTTGGAGGTGCAGCCGTCCGAGCTCTCGATATAGAGAGTTAGCCCTTGTCCTTAGGTTCCATCTAGAATCAAGAATTGCTCAGGTCCTCAGGTAGCTCTCGTCCTTAGGTTCTCTATTCGATTTCGCCGATTCTTTTCTGGCAGTCCTCAGGTCGAAATGAGGTTATTGTCAGTAGCTAACTTCCCCCGGAGTTTGTAGGATCCGACCTTGCCTTCTGAGGCTGAGAAAAGTGCCCAAGTAGAAGATTTGGTTTGAGCTTCACCAAAAAATGGAGCACTTGTGAGAGAATAGAGATTTGAGGTGCGCTGAGGATGAATGAAGATGAGCTCTTTATATAGGGAGCTCAAAGACACTGTCACGCCCCAACCCGATTTGGTTGGATCCCTATAAACAACCTGTGGCTCTCTTGGTTCAAGAGGAGTTTCCTCCTTTAACTTGAGATGAGCCAGACGTAATTTCAACAAGAGGAGTTTTATGGCATATATCTGTTTACGAGCTTTTGCTCGTGCCCAATAGCCTATGGCCTTATGTTCAATATTTTTTAAATTGGGCATAATAGCCCTAGTTTCAAAACCGAGTCCTCCGACCTATAAGAGCTATTTGAGCTTCCGTCAAGAAGGTCTCCCAATTTATTTAAGTAATGGTACACAATTAAGGGAGAGCACTTCTAACAAAAATAAATTTTCAACTATCCATCATACCAACTAGGTATGAGGATATGTTCGCTCATAACCGATGAACGGGTTTTCCACTTCATTCGAAGAAGCTTCATCATACCAACCGGATATGATCTCCTCACGACTTTTAAGTAGTTTTTCCACATCATTTTCACATCACTCCTCTATGTTGTGATGTTTAAAATACTACTAAGTAGTGGGTTTTCATTTTGAGGTACTTATCATCCTGGAGCTCTAGTTTAAGCTTCACCGAAAAACTAATAAGCTGAGAGAGAGTGAGCTTTTCAAGTGTGGAGAGGATGAATGGATAGGGGCTCTTTATATAGGGGGTCGGGGGACTCGTCGACCGTCCGTTTGGCACCTTTATGATAGAAATTGATGGCCTGAAATGTATTGAACGGAAATGTTTCTTCTTCGCCGGTGCTGCTTCGATTTTCCGACGAGTGAACAGAGCTGTCATCTGAAGGAAGAAGACGACACTGTTCCAAACCGGACCAGACCGGTCCGAACCGAGTTCAAAGCTTAAATCGATCGGTTCACCCCCCATTCGATCAGAATTTTCAAATCTAAAAGTTTCTAAATTCTTATAAATTCATTTTCTATCTAATGGTGGCCTCAAATCTCAAATTTTGATTCTTTAAGCTGCCTAGAAAAATGAATTTAGAATCCAGTTCAATAGTGGTTCAAACTGATCCAAACTAGTTCAATCCGGTTTGGGTCCGGTTCACCCAAACCAGTTTGATTTTTATCTCTAATTCATTCTCAAGTCCATTTCCACGATCATTCTCTTTAATTATTTCCTTCTTTCCCAAGAATATTTCACATCCCAAGTTTCTTTCACCCAAAATTTCAGAACTAGTATTCCCGGTCATTTTTCTTCCACGAATTCTAGCATTTATTGTCTTTTCATCCTACATGGAGTCCTTCCTCATTCTTTGGTTATCACCTTTTATGCTTGACTTCATTATTACTTACTCATTGACCATTCCTTGTGTAACTCGTATTTCTTAGAGTCATATGGATTTACCCGTCCCTCTTACCGCATGACGTTCTTCGTGATGTTTTAACTTTACGTCCCTATGACAGTATTAGTTTCTGTACTTCTCATCTTTTTAAAATTTCTTTATTCATTCAGTCTACCTTCAAATCCTTAAATTTCCTGATACTTACTGACATATTAAAACTTTTGCTCTATTACTTCATTCTACCTTCCCATTAGTGTCCTTCCCCCTTAAGATCTCTTCTCTTTCCAATTCCATTCTTGCCTTTATCAATGTTTCTCCCAGTATTATTCATTCTGAGTTTAGTTCCTTTCTTACTTGTATGGAATCTATTGATGTCATCTTCCTTTCTATATATCACTAGGGTTGATTTATCCCCTAATTTCTTTACGATTTCCTTCTCTTTGTACATTATTCTTTCTTTTCCATTATCTTGTTCTTGAGGAGTTATTCTCTTGCTTATTTCGTTGGTTTCACTTTCTTTCCTTGGTACACCAATGTCTTCCTAAGATTTCTTTCTCTGATGAGCTTCACATTCTCTTTCCCTCAGTATTTCCTTCTAGTTCTACCATTGAAATCCTTAAATTTTTGTAATATCTTTTTGTCGATATTTTTACCAACTTACTCTTACTCTTTGAATCTATGAGTACCATTTTGTTGATCTTGCTTCATTTTCATTCGCTTCAATATTCGTTTATTCCTTTGAGGTAGATCTCTCATCCTCATCGTGTCCAAATCTTTTGTACTTCATATCCTTAGTATTTCCCTTTTTGCCTTGGTTAGGGTGTATTCTTCCACTATTCCCTATCTCTGGTTAGACTTCATTTAATCCTCCAAATAATTTGGTACAAATAAGTTATTTCCTTATATAGGATTCTTCTAAAGTTCTTATTTTGAGTTTTCGAGGCCTTCTTGTAGTAGATCATGCTCAACCTCCCAATACTCTCACTTAATCACTCGTACTTACCGAGGACCTCATCGCGGCCTTGGCATTACAACCCTCCTTCGATCAACTATTTTTGACCTGAAGCTTTCTCCTTCCCCTATCCAACTTCCTACTTTTCCTTCCTCCTTCTGGTGTCTTCCAATTTGGGATTCTTGTGTTCGATCGCCCTATCTTTTGGAAAATTTTCCTTTTAAATTTTCTCCTAAACTTAAGGACCTGGTACGATTCATCTACTCTTGTTTTTCTTCTTTCTTTGATCCATACTTTACCTTCCACATGTCCTTTATCCTTTGGAATTCCTAAGGAATCTGTATCTTAGCTCTTTAATAGTAATTTGTTACACCTAGGACTTCCTATTGTTGTACTTTCTCTCCATCTTCCCTGATGGACTCTATACCTAAGTTTTTTTTCTTCTCGATCAGCTTCTATTCTTGTGGTTCCTTTGGGATGTTATACTTCCTCCCGAGTTTTTCCTTATCCTAAATTCTCAGAGTTTATTTTTAAATTCTTGATCTCTCAAAAAATTTATGTACTCTTGGGTGGTTACTCCTCCAACTCCCTTTTCCTTTTCTTAGGATCTCCTTCATATGAATTTCTCCTTATCGTGTTTCTAAGAGTAAGTCTTAAGGGTTGAGTTTAACTACAATAACTCATTCTTCCTTAGGGGGATTTCTACCCATTTATTTAAACTTTTATTATCATACTCTTAAATTTTCTCAAGGAAACTCAAGAGTTTTAATAAACTTCTACCTTCATTTATTCAGGAGATATTTTCTTGTCATAATTTGGCTTATTACAGGAATTCTCTACCCCCTAATCCCTTGGGGTCATAGGGCTAGAGTTAACCCTAGAACGATTATGGGACTCTTGATTAGAAGGCTCTGAGGAACTAATTGGGGTCCATTCATGCTCCTAAATAGGACGAATTTCATGTATGGCCTCCAATTCCTACCGCCTTAGTACTTCCACCTCACACTCATAAGTCCACTTCAACCATTGAGACATATTGAAGACAGGTTGAGTGGTTGGAGGTACTTGGTGGATCTTTATGAAGGTGGAATATGCATTACAATAGTTATCCCAGGCCTCCTTCTTGGTGGGATTCCCTTTCGGTTGTTGTAGCATTGGAGGAGGGGAGGTTGGACTTATAGGAGGTGATGCTGGTTCCTCTTGTTTGGGAGGAGGGTATATGATGCCTTCTAGTTCTAGTAAGGCTTCGACTAGATTACAGTAGTCTTCCACCATATCCTTGGGCACCCTTTTTTCGCCCCTTAGAAACCTTTGGATGGCTTCCTCCCTTGGGTTGGATGTCTTTTTCACTATTATAGGGAAGTACTGGATTTTTCTGTGAATTTCCTAGGGACTCTCCTTCCTACACGATAGTTTAAAGTTGGGTTAATATAAGGGTATAATATTGATAATGCTTCAAGGGAACTAGGCTCTAATACCACTTTAGTTGTCACACCCCAACCTGGTTTGGTTGGATCCCCATGAACAACCCGTCGCTCTCTCAATTTAAGAGGAGTTTCCTCCTTCTTTAACTCGAGATGAGCCAGTCATAATTTCAACCTTGTTCCTTGGAAAAACATATATCAAATAAAATGCAAGCTTAAGGAAAATTAAGCATACCTGACAGAGGGTAAGGCTCGGTGTTATTCCTAATCATTTTATCTTTTCTTGAAAAAGGGATAGAAAAGAGGGGTGAGTACAACAACTTAGTGAATGGGTTTTCAAAATTTTAACTTTTACGAAAAAAATTTGTATTGGAGTGTGCCAGACTCCTTTTTTTGAAAAATCCTTTCATTTCAAATCACGGTTTTTACCACTATTTCTTATTAATCATGATGTGTCATCACCCAACACACAACCTTTATCATGAAGGTCAAAACACACATTCGCAGGCCAGTACATCCACTGAACCCACTTGTGGCGTCAAAGCGACTTTACCGGCCACCTAGATAGAAGCACATCCACTTCTACCTTGAGAGTGAGTGGATGTTCGTGACAACCGACCCTCAATCCCGTAACAATTCTCCATGTCTGTATGAGCATAGAGACCTCATCACATCCCCACCCTGGTCTCATGCGCTTGATGCTACTCCAAATTTCGCATGGTCATCTCGTCCAACGAATTGACCTTATATCCACTAGGTCGTCTAGGGCACTTCAGACACATTACTACCCCTCTTGGGCATCTTGAAGGTCTTGTAATTACAGTGCATCCATAATCAGTATTTTTACATCATGCCTTATAATCTGTGGTGTCACTAGTCCAACGGCCCTGACCCTCAACTCATCCTACAGCTGTTTGTCTTGTCTGGTCCGTTGACCTATCATGTTGCACCGCCGCTAGTTGACTAAGTATGTCAGTCTTGTCTTGGTACCATGCCCAAAAAATTCATTTATTAAAGTTTTATGGCAGATATCTCATGTTTTTTTAAGAGATCCTGCTCGTGCCCACTATCATATGGCCCAATGTTCGAGATTTTTAAAATTGGGCATAATAGCCCTTAAGTTCCAAAACTGAGGCCTCTGGCCTATAAGAGCTATTCGAGCTCCTGTCAAGGTCTCCCAAATCATTTAAGCAGTGGCACATAGTTAAGGGAGAGCACTTCTGACAAAAATAAATTTTCAACTATCTATCATACCAACCGGGTATGAGGATATATTCGCTCATAACCGATGAACGGGTTTTTCACTTCCTCCGAGAAAGCTTCATCATACCAACCGGGTATGATCTACTCATGACTTGTAAGTAGTTTTTCTACGTCATTTTCACATAACTCCTCTATGTTCTGATGTTTAAAATACCACTATGTAGTGGATTTTCATTTCAAGGTACCTATCATCCCCAACCGGGTATGATATAAAATCTCACTCACCCGATCATGTAGTGAAATTCCACTTAGTCGGTTTCCGTCCCTAGCAAGCTTAACATCAGCTGGCGATCCCGATGACTCGTTTTCCTACACGAAATGAACATAGTTGTTCATTATTTTTTGGCCTAATAGCCATCATTCGTTCCAAATAAATGAGAAAAAGTAACTTTTCCTTTATTTGCATTTAGGTCCCTAAAGTTATTTTTCTTTAACTTTAAGTAAAAAAAATGTCAGTTTTTCCTCAAATTGAGTCCTTAAACTTTTTAAATTCATCTTGGGGTCTCAATTTACTTAAGTTTTCCAAATTCCTAATTTGGTCCCCCCAACTTTTCCAAAATAACTATTTTGCACTTACTTTACAAAAATGGTAAGTTTTACCCCAAAAATTCTAAAATTCCTCAATTAGCCCTCTAACATTCTTATAATGCCCAAGACCCTCAATTTTAGAAAATTGCATTTTGGTCCTTTGCATTTTCAAAAATCCCCAATTTCCCTAAATTTTCCACAATTTCAACTCACTAACACAACCGAATTTGATTTCATCAAATTGATCAAACACTTCTAATTGTTGAAATTCAAGTTGAAATTGAGTTTCTACATGTTCATACCATAGCACTTTGAATCATAAGTTTTAATGCCAGAACGAGCTCAAACGGAGATTTGTCGAAAAATAGACCGTAGAGAGAGAAAGCTTTGATTGCTCATTAGTGAGGGCGTTGCGGTCAGAAATTTCTATCTATGCAGGTAGCTCTCCTCCTGAGGTTCCTCCAAGGATAAAAAATGACATCAATTGATGTCGAATTGGATTAGAATTTTGTCACTGAAATTCTGCTGACTCTCTCTCTAACACCAATCGGAAATTGTAAAGGGGAGTTGAATTGGCTTACCTTTCGATCCTAATTTAACCATGGGAGGACTGAGGAAGTGTTGGAAGAGCTTGGTTTGGCCTAAGGGAGGCTCGAATTGGCCGATTTCAGCTCGGCCAAAATAGATTAGCATCGGTCCGCCTGAGGCACTTCACTGTTTGATCACGCCAGCGCTTCTCCAATGACTCTTGGAGTGAATGGAGGTCACCACCGTGAAACTGACCTCTCCTTGGTTCTAAGGAACTAGACCTCACCTTCATCAGCTCAGAAATGACCCTATATCGGAGCTCTGGTTCGAGCTTCGTCGAAAAACTAAGCAGTTGAGCAAAAGTGAGCTTTTCAGGTGTGGAGAGGATGAATGGAGAGGGGCTATTTATTAGGGAGCTCGAGGACTCGTCGGCCGTCCGTTCGGCACCTTTATGACAGTCATTGATGGCCTGAAACATATTGAATGAAAACGTTTCTTCTTCGCCGGTGCTACTTTTATTTTTCGGTGATTGAACAGTGCTGTCATATGAAGGAAGAAGATAATACTGTTCCGAACCGGATCGGTCTGAACTAGGTTCAAAGCTTAAACTGGCCAGTTCACCCCCCATTTGACCAAAATTTTCAAATATAAAAATTTATAAATTTATCTAAATTCATTTTCTATCCAATGGTGGCCTAGAAAAATGAATTTAAAATCCGGTTCAATAGTGGTTCAAATCTGTCCTAATCGATTCAATCTAGTTTGGATTCGTTTCACCTGAACCGGTTTGGTTTTTATCTCCAATTCATCCTAAAGTCATTTTTCATGACTTTTATGACTCCTTAGGTCACTTAGGGTCTCTATATTTCCTGGTTTGCCCCTCCCCTCTTTATGGGTTTCGGTTCATAAACCAGCTTAGTTCTTAAACCGGTTCAATCCGGTTCGGGTACGATTCACCTGAACCAGTTTGGTTTCTCTCTCTCATTTTGTCCTAAAGTTCTTTTCCAAGGTTTAGGAACCTCCTTGAGTCACTTGAGAGTTAAAATTTCTCCAACTTGCTCATTCCCCTATGTTAGGCTTATGAACCAATTTGGTTTCCTCACTCAGTAAGACCAGTTCTTTTTTCTAGTTTTCCTTAACTCCAAAGAGCGGGGTTTACAGGCACTCTGCTCGACCACTTTCCATTTTGGTCGAGCTTATCCTCGCCCGAAAATGCCCTGATTGGAGAGGATATTCCTTCACTTGAGAAGGAAAGTTTTTGAATCGATGAATAGTATTATCATCTAGAGGAAGAAGACGACACTGTTCCGAACTGGACCGAACCGGTCCAATCGGGTTCAATGGCAAAAATTGGCCGATTCAGGCCGGATTCGACCATTTTTCTCAAAATTAAAGATTTCTAAATTAATATAAATTCATTTTCTATCTATTGGTGGCTTCAATTTTCCAATTTGATAATTTTAAGCCACCAAGAAAAATGAATTTAGAAATCGGTTCATGTACAGCTCAAATCAGTTCAATTCAATTTAATCCGGTTTAGGTCCGGTTCACCCTGAACCGGTCCGGTTTCCTCTTCCCATTTGTTGCAAGGTTCTTTTCATGATTTTTATGACTCTTTGAGTCACTTGGGATTTGCTAGTTTTCCATTTTACCCATTCTTTACCAGTTTGGGTTCGTTAACCGACTCAATTTTCTCTTTTGAATTGATTGGTTCGTTCCCCGATTCTCTTATCTTTAAAGGACGGGGTTTACACTCTTCTTCCTACATGTTAATAAAATCTTATTTGTGTTAGGTCTTAGTTTTGACAATGCTTTCAAGAGAATACAACTCTAAACCACTAAAGTTGTCATGCCCCGACCTAGTTTGATCAGATCCCCGTAAGCAACTCATTGCTCACTCGGTTCAAGAAGGGTTTCCCTTTCTTTTAGATAAGAAGAGCTAGGTACAATTTATAAACTTGTTCTTTGGAATATCATAAATCAATCTAAAGCAAAGCTTAAAAGAAACTTTAAGCATACTTGACATCGAATTCATCTTTTCGAGTTCTCTTGGTTTGATGTCATTTTTCCTAAAAAAAGGATAAAGGGAGGGGGTGTGTCATGCCCCGACCTGGTGTAGTCGGATCCCCTTGAGCAACATGCCACTCCCTTTGGTCCATGAAGGGTTTCACCATTTTCTATACCGCGGGGAGTAAGGCGTCCTTTTTCTTGTCTTTCTAGGTACCACATTATACAAAACTGAATGTCTTAAAATTGACTTTACCAGTCTTATAGTTCCAATAAATGAGGTCTTTAAATTTGGTTCTTTTGTGGTTACCTAAAAGGGGTAAAAGGGAGAGGGTCAGTTCTACAAATCAATGAGTGGATGTTGGGAGTGAGTTTCAAAAATAGCTTTATCCAATTGGGTATGAAGTATACATGGTCCCACTAACCCGATGATTGTGACGTGTTTGTCCCTAATCGGTTTCCCAAGTCCATGCTAGATTTTTCTTGTTGGTGTTTCGATCTATCTTGTCCCTCCACTATTTGGGAATCCTTATCAATTGAGATTTGGCAGGACAACCATTGTTTTCTCACGTACGAGGGACCAGGCTCAAAATTGTTAGTTTCTTACACTTAAATCCCTAAAGTTCATTTTCCTTAACTTTAGGTCCCTAATTATAAAATTTTCTCAAATTAAGTCTCGAGGATTTACAATATCCACCTTGGGCCCTTAATTTACATTAAATTGTGTAAGGGTCTCAAGTTTCCCAAATTTCTAATTTGGTCTCCAATTTTCCAAAAATTACAGTTTGCCTCTATTTTCCAAAAATAGCCATTTGGCCCAAAATATTTCAAAAATTGACCAATTGGTCTCCCAACATCTTTCTCATGGCTAATTGGACTTCAATTTTGTGAAATTGCACTAAGGTCCCTCAATTTTATGAAATCCCCAATTTTCCCCAAACTTTTTCCCCAATTTCTCCCCTTCAAACTGATCGAATTTGATTTCTTCAAATTGGTCATTCAATTGGGGTTAATTGCTCCAATTGAAGGTATGGATTAGTTGCTACACTTCCATAATTCAATTGAGCTTTGAACCGTAACATTTGGGTCTGAATTGAACTGAAACAAAGCTTTGCCGGAAAACGGTTCATAGAGAGAGAAAGCTTTGAAAGCTTACCGTCGGAAGTGTGGTGGTCTGAGCTCTCGATCTGGGGAGGTAGCTCTCATCCTGAGGTTTTTTCTAGGGTCAAGACCTTCTACAATTGATGTCTAATTGAGGGTGAATTTTGTCAATAAAATTCAGCACTTTCTCTCTCTAACTCCAACCGACAATGATGGAGGAGGGCCGAATTGGCTTAACTTTTAGCTTTGTTGAGGTCATGTGAGGGTCGTGGGGGTGTCAGGGAGGCTTGGTTTGGCAGGAGAAGGGCTGAATTTGGCCAAGTTCAGCTCGACCAAAATAGGGCAGCTTTGGTCCATCGGAGTTGCTTCACTGCTTGATCCCGACAATGCTTCTTCGGCAGTTCTCGGGTCAAAAGGAGGTTGCTGTCAGGTATTTGACTTCCCCTGGAGTCTATAGGACTCCACCTTACCTTCTGAGGCTGAGAAAAATGCTCAAGTCGGAGGTCTGGTTTGAGCTTCATCAAAAAATGTAGTTGAGAGAGAATGGCAATTTGAGGTTTGTGGAGGATGAATGGAGATGAGCTCTTTATATTGGGAGCTCGGGGATCCTTTGCCTAACCACTTTCCATTTTGGTCGAGCTTATCCTCACCTGAAAATGGCGTGATTAGAGTCGTTACACCTTCATCGAAGAAGGAAGTTTTATGCATTTATGAACAATGCTGTCATCTTGATAAAGAAGATGATACTGTTACGAACTGGACCGAACCGGTCAGATCGGATTCAATGGTAAAAATCGGTCGGTTCTAAAAGTTTCATAATTCATTTTCTATCCATTGGTGGCTTCAATTTCCCAAATCGATCACTTTAAGCCACCACAAAAAAATAAATTTTGGATCCGATTCATGTATGGTTCAAGCCGGTTCAATCCAATTCATGTCGGGTTCACTCTAAATCAGTCTGGTTTTCTCTTCCCATTTGTTCCAAGGTTTTTTTTCCATGATTTTTATGACTCTTTGTGTAACTTGGGATTTACCAATTTCCCATTTTACCCTTTCTTTACTCGTTTGGGTTCGTTAACTGACTCGGTTTTCTTCTTTGAATTAATTGGTTCTTTTCCTGGTTTTCTTATCTTTAAAGGACGGGGTTTACAACTCTCCCCTCCTTTTAGGAGTTTTGTCCCTAAAACAAAATCATCATCCTTTGCATCGGGAATGTATATTTCCCTTGATTTCAACTTGGGGTTTGATTAACATGTTTCCCCTTTTGTTGTTTCTTCACTTAGTCCTTTAAACCACAAGCTTAAGGAACTTCTTTCCCTTTCCATTGTTTACTCACTCCATGGGCTTTATTATCATTAGGCATGTCTTACCCTGTAAACCCCGCACATTTGAGTTAAGGAAAACCGAGAAAAGAACTGATCAAACAAAATAAGAAAACCAAGTCGGTTTACATTTGGGAATAAGCAATATGGAAATTTACAACTTTCGGGTGATCCAAATGGTTCATTAAACCTTGGAAAAGAAACTTAAAACAAACTAGAAAACAAAAACCAAAGTGGTTCAGGTGAATTAGATTCCATAAGAACTTCAAAGTTTAGTGTGCTTGCTTGAGAGTAGTGTGACGATGGGTGACCTCCTAGGAAGTATGATTTTTCTGTAACCCGAAATTTCGGTCAAAAATTTTATGCGCCATAAATTAATACCTAAATTAAATTATTGGAATTAATACAAATAATTTAATACCAAAATTAAATTATTCAAATTAATACCAATAATTTATGACAATATTAATACTAGTAATAAATCTCGCCCATTTAATACACGGGTTTTACGCCTATATAAAGAGGTCATCCCCATTTCATTCTCCTCACACCTTAACACTTTTCTCTCTCTCTCTCTCTCTGCTGCTCCATTTCCCGGTAAAGCTTGAACCAGAGCTTTGACTTGAACAAAGGTCGGGCTCTTTAGAACCGGGGAGAAGATAGCTATCTGATAGAAAACTCCAGTCAATCCGAGAATCGTTGGAGAAGCGCCGACATGATGGAATAGTGAAGCAACTCCGGTGGACCGAAGTTGCCCTATTTTGGCCAAGCTGAAATCGGCTATTTCAAGCCCTCCTCAGGCCAAACCAAGCCCTCCCAACACTTCCTTAGCCTTTCCACGGCTGAATTAGGACCGAAAGGTAAGCCAATTCGGCTCCCCTTTACAATTTTCGATCGGTGCTAGAGAGAGAGTCGACCGAATTTCAATGACAAAATTCTAATCCAATTCTGCATCAATTGATGCAATTCTTGATTCTAGGATGAACCTCAGGACGAGACCTATCTTCCCAGATCGAAAGCTCGGATCGCCGTGCCTTCATCGGTGAGTAATCGAAGCTTTCACTCTTTACAGTCTATTTTCTTGCGAAGCTCCGTTTGAGCTCGTTCTGATGTTAAAATGTGCGATTCAAAGTTTCTTAGAATCATATGAACATGCAGAAACTAAATTTCAACTCCAATTTCAATAATTAGAAGTGTTTGATCGGTCAATTTGATGAAATCAAATTCGGTAGTGTTGAAAAGTTGAAATTGGGGGAAATTTTGGGGCTTTTAGAAATTCAAAGGGCCAAAATACAATTTTATGAAATTGAGGGTCAATTGGGTATGAAAATAATGTTGGAGGACCAATTGAGGAATTTTGGAATTTTTGGGGCAAAACTTACCATTTTTGTAAAAGAAAGGTAAAATGGTAATTTTGAAAAAATTGGGGGACCAAATTGGAAATTTGGGAAATTAAACCCCTTTTGGTGAAATTGAATAAATTGAGGTCCCAGGATAAATTTTAAAAGTTACGGGACTCAATTTGAGGAAAAACCGACATTAGGGACTTAAAGTTAAAGATAAATAACTTTAGGGACCTAATTGTAAATAATTAAAAGTTTGGGTTTTCTCATTCATTAGAAATGAATGAAGGCTATTATGCTGAGTAATAATGAACAAGGTTGTTCATATCGTGTAGGAACGCGAAATACCGAGAATGCTAGCAAGGAAAAGCTCGCGTGAATACAAAGAACCAGTCTAGTGGAATTCACGGTATTAACAGGTGAGTGGGTTATTGACATCATACCCGGTTGGGATGATGAGCACAGTTTAAAGTTAAAAACCACTTACCGATTGTGAGTGGGTTTACTAACATCATACCCGGTTGGGATGATGAGCACAACTTAAAGATAAAAACCACTTACCGGTTGTGAGTGGAAATTTTATATCATACCCGGTAGGGGATGATAAGTACCTCTGTATAAAAACCTACTATTTAGTGGAATTTTAATCATCACTTAGAGAAAGTGATGTGAAAATTATGCGAAAAAAAACTACTTACCGGTTGTAAGTAGATCATACCCAGTTGGTATGATGAGACTTCCTCGAAGGAAGTTGAAAACCCGTTCATCGGTTATGAACGGAGATGTCCTTATATCGGTTGGTATAATTGACAGTGAAAATCTATTTTGTCGGAAGTGTTCTCCCCTGACCATGTGCCATTGCTTAAACTATTTGGGAGACCTTCTCGACGGGAGCTCAAATAGCTCTAATAGGCCAAGGGCCTCGGTTTTGGAACTTGGGGGCTAAATGCCCGATTTTGAAAATCTCGTACAATGGGCCCAAGGCCAGTTGGCACGAGCAGGAGCTCGTAAACGAACATGATATATCTGCCATAAAACTTAATAAGTGAATTGTTTGGCCATGGTACCAAGATAGGACCGACATGCTCAGTCAACTAGCGGCAGTGCGACATGACCGGTCGACAGACTAGTCAAGACAAACAGTTGCTGGTTGAGTTGAGAGTCGGGGCCGTTGGACTAGTGGCACCACAGATTACATGGCAATATAAGAAAACATTGTTTGTGCGTGCACTATGAGTACGGGATCATCAAGATGCCCATGAGGGGTAGTGATGCATCCTAAGGGCACTGGACGACCTAGTGGCTATAAGGGCAGTTCGTCGTTCCAGGTGTCTGTGTGAAATCTGGAGTAGCACAAAGCGCATGAGACCAGGGTGGGGACAGAATGAGGTCTCTGTCCTCATATGGATATGAAGAAGTGATTTAGGGATTGTGGGTAGGATGTCACGTACATCCACTCATTCCCAGGGTAGAAGTGGTCGTACTTCTATCCGGGTGGCAGGAAAAGTCGCTCCGAAGCCACTAGCGGGTTCAGTAGTGATACTGACTTGCGAATGTGTGTAACCTTCATGATGAAGGATGTGTGTTGGGTGATGACACACTGTGGTAACTAAGAAATAATGGAAAAATCCAAATTTTTAAATGATGGGATTTTTTAAAACAAAGGAGTCTGGCACACTCCATATAAATATTTTTCTTAAAAGTCAAAAGTTTTTAAAAACCCATTCACTGAGTAGTCATACTCACCCCCTCTCTTATATTCCTTTTAGGAAATCCCGGAAAGCCTCCCCTTAAAGACTGTCAACTAAGATGCCTATAAGACAAGTATGTAAAGTTTTAAATTTCATCCAGTTTTGATTATGCTATACTAGGAAAAAGGTGCACGTTAAAGGACGCCTTACTCTTTACGGTTTACGATAAGGGGAAACCCTTTAATAATCTGGGAGAGTGGCGGGTTGATCACGGGGATCCGACCAAACCGGGTCGGGGCATGACAACTAGAGTGGTATCATAACTTGTTTCCTCGAATACATAATTAAAACTATAAAATATTGTAACTAATAGGATTTATCCTAAAATTTTCAAATGGCTCCGAGGAGAGGAACCAAGAAAACTAGGAATGGCTCTACTCAACACCTTATCTTCGTAGAAAGACAACCCTAGAAGCTTCCCAAATGCCTAAAGCATGGTAGGAATCTCAAAAGAGCAAATGATCTTTCATCATCTTAAAATTTCCTTACACCCCTTTCTATATCGGGGCATTTGGCCGCTTTTAATCCTTCATCATCTTAAAATTTCCATTTCATCTCTTATTCCTTATTTGAGTAACTTTTGATTATCGGTCTTATCTTATGTATTCCACCCTATGCCTAACCGCTCACACTTTAGGCTTCATTAAGTGAGAGTGAACCACGACCAGTCTTGATGTTAGTGCTCATTTTCTTTAATCACTTCTTAACTGGTGGGCTTACTTCTCCAAGGTTTCTCAGGTGTGCTTTCCTCTGTTTCCTTATTATTGGTAGTCCATCCCTTTCTAACTTGTATGGCATCTTTTGATGCTTTCTTCTTACTTACCCATTCCTTGGGTTTAACTTACTCCTTGTGCCCTCCTAGTACACTTCCCTTAGTCCATTCACCTCAACATGCATTCTATTTGCATGTTTATCTTCTTATCCCTCTTCAATTGTTTCCATTCCCTTTCAGTTGGGATACGTATGCCTTTCCAGGGTTTCCTTCCTTGGTAGGAGTCTTCCCCTTTCTCCCAGAATTCCTTTTTCATTTGCCCTTGGGAATATCTACGCTCAAATGACATCTTTTGATGTCGTACTCTCCTACTTACCCTAACTCTTGAAATCTTGCGGGCACGTCATTTGTATCCTATCCTTATTCCCACTTTTACCCAATACCAGTTTATTTCTTCAGGGATGCGTTCAAATCCTTCTTGTTTCAAGGTCTCTTGACCACCTTGCGAGAGGCTTACTTAACCTTCTCATGGCTTGAGTTTGGTCGTTAATCCGTTCTCGACTATTAATCACTTTAAGGATTTCCTTCATCCTTCTTTCCCAATGTTTTGGCCTTTTCACTTCTCCCTTCTTCATCAGGGTTTAATTCCATGGTTCTCCCAATGGTCAGTTCATTAACTGTTTCATCCATACTATTTTTCTTGTCCACTATCAGGGCAGCTATCTCTATAATTCACTCGTCCTTGATGCCCATCGTATTGCCCTTCTTAGAGTGTAGTCTTTACTACTTCCCGATCCTTCTTAGGGCATCGTTTATTCTCATTGACCATCCCATTGTTACTAGTTGCTTCCTTCCGCTAGGTTTGTTTGAAATGCCTATTTGACTCCTCTGCTCTTCTAAAGCATGTCACACTTGGCCATCCTGATACATCCTTAACCACTTATGCCCCTTTATGAGGTTTCTTATTTCAGGTTAAGACTCTTATGATCCATCTATTAGTTTCTTAGCTTGGGAATTTCCCTTTTTATGGTCTCACTTTTACCTTTATCCTTCTACCTAGAGACTTCCATCCTGTGAATTTCACATTCAATCTCCCTAACACTCCTTGAAGGCTTTTTCTTCTTTCCTTTTTACACCCTTCTGATATCAGTATGATCATCTCCCTTTAATCCTTCATCGTCCTCCAATTCCCTTTTTGGTCCTTATCCTTCCTTCGAGTAGTTCCTGATTATGGGTTGACCCCTACTAATATAGTTGAGGTATGAGAACACGACTTTATTTGAGGGATAGAGTTTTAGGAAAAATTAGAATTTTTATTAAAGGGTACAATATGCTTTAGGCGTTAACCCTATTACAAGAAGTGGTTTCAGCTTGTGGAGCTACTATACTAGGTTCTTAGTAAGCGTCATTCTTGGTTATAAGTCCCTTACGGGGTCCTTGGTGTTAGGTTGGCTCTCCTCCTACTCATGGATGTGACCTCAACAAGCATTGGCACCATATTCCTTGGCGGCATTGGGTGCTTCTCCATAATGCCTCTTGCTCCTTCATAAGGGCTTTTAGGGTGGTCTTCCTACAATGACAGATTGTTGGGTAATGTTGGCGACATCAGCACTAGTTTTCTTGGTTTCTCTCTCTTGGGTGCCATTTGAAAATTTTAAAACTTTCTCTTAGTTACTATGTTATATGGTCTTTATAATGCATTCGAGGAAAACAAGCTCTGATACCACTCAAATTGTTAGGCCTTGACCCATTTAGGTCGGATTCCCATGAGCAACCCGCCACTCCCTTTGGTCTATGAAGGGTTTCACCATTTTCTAAACTATGAGAAGTAAGGCATCCTTTTTCCTGTCTTTCCTGTAATAGCATTATATAAAACTAAATGTCTTAAAATAGACTTTACCTATCTTACAGTTCCAATAAAGGAGGTCTTTAAGTTTGGTTCTTCCTCGATTACCTAAAAGGGGTAAAAGGGAGGGAGTGAGTTCTACAACTCAATGAGCGAGTGTTGGGAGTGAGTTTCAAAAATAGCTTTATCCAAACCGTGCCAAAGTTACCATTTCCTTTAAAAAGCATTTTTTCCTCAAATTCAAGTTTTTAAAACCTTTTTCCAAGGTTTACCATTCTTTTTCCAAGGATTTTCAAAACCTTTTTCCCATTTTCAAATTATATGTGTTTAGCTCTTTTAGCCTATCCCCTTGCCTTGGGAGGCATTTAGCAAACAAACACATGCCCTTCATCAGGAAGGGTACACACATTCGCAGGTGCAACCCGTCCACTACATCCACTTATAGATTGGACCGTCTTTACTATCCACCAAGATAGAAACTTGTCCACTTTTACCTTGGGTTTGAGTAGAACATCCCAAATGTCCAACCCTCAAACCCGAATGCCACTTTGGGTTCGTATGAGGATGGAGACCTTATCTCGGTCTCATGCGCATGAAACTCAAATGCAGTAGCTTCAAGAAGCCCAAACGTAGTAGCTTCATGGAGTCCAAACACAGTAACTCCGTAGAGTCCAAACACAGTAACTCCATGACTAACTGGTACGATGAGAAACCCAAACGCAGTAACTTCTCCTTCCCTTATCACCACCATGTCATCTAGCAGCCCTTAGGACCCATGACTACCCCTAGGGCGTCTTGATGGTCCCATACCACAAGTACATGCACAAATAATAGTTTTCATTTTCTTAGCCATTCTATTTGGTGTCAACGGTCCAATGACCCCGACACTCAACCCGACCTATAGTTATTTGTCTAATTGGTCCGTCGACCAAGCCCTGATGCACTGCCGCTAGCCCATCGAGCCTCGTCGGTCCTAACTTGGTACCGTGGCGAATCACACATTTAATTCCACTTTCAATGAGAGTTTTTATGTCTCTTTCTAATCATGTTTGTTTTGTGGGCTTCAGCCTGTGCACATTAGCCTTGGGCCCACTGCACAAGTTTTCCAAAATTTGCCATTGAGCCCCATTAGTTCAAAAATTGAGGCCCCTGGCCTATCTAAGTTGTTCTAGCTCCCATCAAGAAGGTCTTCCAAATATTTTAAGCATTGACACATAGTCAGGGGAGAACACTTCTAACAAAATCATAATTTTTAACTTATCACACCAACTGGGTGTGATGATATCTCCACTTACAACCTGTAAGCGGGTTTCTCCTTTCCTGAAGGAACTCATCATACCAACTGGGTATGGTTATCTCTACTTACAACCTGTAAGTAGGTTTTATCCGTTAAAAATTGTGCTCATCATCCCAACCGATATGATGTGTAAATTAGCCCACTCACAAGTGGTTTTCATTTCTAAAGTGCTCACCATCCCAACCAAGTATGATGTATAATTAAGCCAACTCATGGTGGCTTTCAACATAGAAAAGGTGCTCATCATCCCAACTGGGTATGAAATATAAATGGTCCCACTCACCCAATGAGCATGACGTGTTCGTCCCCAGTCGGTTTCCCAAGTCCACACTAAATTTTCATTGTTGACGTTCCGGTGTCTCGTGTCCTACATGATTTGGGAATCCTTATTGATTGAGGTTTGGTATGACAACCATCATTTTCTCACGTATGAGCGACTAGGCTTAAAATGGTTGGATTATTGCACTTAGGTCCCTATAGTTCATTTGGGTCCTTACAATTTTGCCCCTACTTTCCAAAAATAGCCATTTAGCCCCCAAATATTTTAAAATTTGACCAATTGGTCCCCCAACATCTTTCTCATGGCTAATTGGTCTTCAATTTTGAGAAATTACATAGAGGTCCCTCAATTTATCGAAATCCCCAATTTTTCCCCAATTTCTCCCCTTCAAACTGACCGAATCTGATTTCTTCAAATTGGCCATTCAATCGGGGTTAATTGCTCCAATTGAAGGTATGGATCAATTCCTACGCTTCCATACAATTCAATTGTGCTTTGAACCGCAACATTTGGGTCTGAATTAGACTCAAACGCAGCTTCGTTGGAAAACTATTCATAGAGAGAGCGTAAACCCCGTCCTCTAATAATGAGAAAACCGAGAAAAGAATTGGTCCCTTCCAAATTTGTAAAACCGAATTGGTCTACAAGTTTGATTATTAGGAAACAAGCAAATTTGTGAATTTTCAACTCCTATGTGACTCAAATGGTCCATAAACATGGGGAAAGAACCTTAGGATGAAATGGGGAAGAAAAACTAGATCAGTTCAAGAGAACCAGGTCCGAACCGGATAGAACCGATTTATGAACCAAGTTGATTTGTGAATTGGAACCGATAGAGAATGGGTCAAGACAAGAAATTTATGGATCCCTTGTGATTTGATGGACTACTAAAAAGATATTTTTTTTTGAAGTGCTCTCCCCTAACTATGTGCCACTGCTTAAATATTTTGGGAGACCTTCTTGATGGGAACTCGAATAGCTCAGATAAGCCAGAGGCCTCGGTTTTGGAACTAGGGGGCTAAAATGCCCGACTTTTGAAAATCTCATATAGTGGGCTCAAGGCCAGTTGGCATGAGCAAGGGCTCATAAACAAACATGAAATTAAGCCATGAAAACTTTAATGAATGATGTGTTTGGCCATAATGCCAAGATAGGACCAACATACTCAATGGAGTTGTGGTAGTGCGACAAGTTAAGTCGATGGACCAGTCGAGATAAACAGTTATAGGTTGAGTTGAGGGTCGGACCTGTTGGAGCAATGGCACCAAATATTAAATTGCTTATGAGAAAAACTATTGTTTTGTGCATGCACTGAGGTTCGGGACCATCAAGATGCCCCAAGAGGGGTAGTGATGCGTCCTAGGGGCTACTAGACGACATGGTGGAGATAAGGGCATATTGTCATGCCAACAGGCGGGGAAGCTCGATGTTGCTTCATGTGCATGAGACTGGGGTGGGGTCGGGATGAGGTCTCCATCCTCATATAGACACGAAGCATCTTGGGTATGAGGATTGAACATCGAAGATGTTCACTCAAACTTCAGGTGGAAGTCAGAGACTTCTATCAAGATGGATGGTAAAGACACTCCGATCCATAATTGGGTGCAGTCGGAGTAACTGCATCTTGTGAATGTGTGTGTACCCTTCCTAATGAAGGGTGTGTGTTATTTGTGAAACACAACTAATATGGAAATGGAAAAGAGATTTGAAAACCTTGGAAAGGATTTGAGCATCCTTGGAAAGAATTGATAAACCTTGGAAAAAGGTTTGGAAACTAGAACATGAGGAAAGAATATTTTTAAAGGAAATAATGAGTTGGCATAGTACGAAAAAAGTTGTCAAACTCACCCCCCCCCCCTTTTCAAGAAAGTAAGGGAAATTAACCTTAAAGATCTGTCTATAGCTGAACCTTAAGACATGTATCTAAAATTTATATTCAATTTTGATTAATGTTATTTCAGGAAAGGTACAGGTATAAAGAACACCTTGCTCATCATGGTTTAAAAGAATGGAAATCCTTAATAAACCGAGAGAGTGGCAGGTTGCTCACGGGGATCTGACCAAACTGGGCCAGGGCGTGATATCTCTTATTACTCCGGTTGTTATGCATATTCATACACCCATTTGGTTTGAGAAATTGCACCTCATCCTTCTTTCCTTAGAGTAACAATCACTTTTTCAATTTGTCTCAAGATAAATCTTATAAGTTGAGAGACCTTGTGTCTCCATCCTTTCGATATCCTTTCTTTAAAAGGCTCATACTATGGTCCCACCTCTTTTTGTATCATTTCTCCATTGTGGCCCTTTGGGTCATTCATTTATCTTTCGCATTGTACAAATACTTTTGTCTTCCACTGCCATGACCTAATAGGTGTTCATTTTTCTCTGTCCTAATTCTTAGCAAGGGTGGAATGTCTTTCTGTAATACTCTCTTGGTACGTTACATCCCATTTCCTTCATCGAATGACAAGGATCATTGCAACTCTGTCAACGTGCTTATTCCCAACATCATTCTATCATTCTTTAAGTACTTCCTTTATACTTAGGCACCATTGATTTCCTGATTAACTCCCTAGGCTCTCCCAAGAAATTCTTAATACCAATCATTTACCATTTGTTCAATGGGGCATTCATTTAACATATTTTCCTTTTTTTTGTTCCACATATACTACTTTGAAAATTCCTTCACGTTTACTAACCGTCCTTTCATAACACTTCCTTCTTGTCATGAGGTTACATGAATATGTGTCCTAAGTGATTGACAAGGGTTATAATATAACCATTATGTGTGGTAAGGTCATATGTTTTGTATCGGTTTTTGTTTTCTTGTCACCATACCTTGAATCTTGTTAACTTGTCATGACACATGACTTTCTATGTCTTTACATTCGAGTCCCAACACCTTCAACTTTCTAGTTAGGCCTTCATGTGATATTTCCTTTACCCATTTTGCTCTCAGTGGTTTATGCATTCTAACTGTATGTCCTTTAATGTTAGAATTTTTCAACTTGTATTGCACTCAGGTTACATGGTTTTGTGGTTCCCTTATTAGTCCATATTGTAGTAGATCTTCTTTGTGATTACATGTGAAACTCCTTATAATGGAATGTTGGTCATCCTATGACCAACCTCTAAGTTTCTTGAGTTTCCATATGTCATTAAAAAAATTGTCTCTACGTCCTTTCAACCTATGAGGTTTCCTCACCGAGGATAGTGTAGGTTCTTCTACCTTTCTTGTCGTCATTACTTATATGCGTCCATCGTCAGATAGTTTCTTCTTCTAGTCTCGTCTTCAATTAGTGTGCATACTAGGTCTGTATTGAACTTCTTTCCTTGTTCCCCTTAGCTAGGATTGCTTTGGTCTTAATGACAATTAGTGGCTTATGAGGTTTTTCTTGGTCATAGGTGAGTTTCTATCTCACTGCTTTCTGATCTCTTCCAACATTTTTGCAAGAACCTGTTATCATTAGGAACTTCATCTGGTACCCTTTTAGTTAATGAAGGTCTTTGAATACTTCTCAAGGGTTTTCTTTAAACGATTCATCATTCTGATTTACCCCACTTTTACCAATTTCCTTATTTGTCCCTTTTTTTGCTCCAACTATCTGGTTGCCTAAGTATTACTCAACTTGTCTTAATGGCATATGCATGACTATACCCCTTCTAATTTTCATAATACAACTCCATTTAGTTGAATATATTCTTCCTTAGGATTTCCATTCCCTTAACCTACTTGCACCTTTTTGTGATCATTCCACATTTATCCCTCCTTTACTTGGGAGTTGTCCTTTTAGGAAAGAACCTACATCTTTGGGCTTTTCCTTAGATATCTTCCATGGTTACCCCATTCTCTACTTTTGTCTTTCGATGTAAGGACCTTTCTCTACATAGATTTAAGTTCCATTTGCTCATTAACTCCCAAGGGTTCCTTGTACATCCTTATTTTTTGTCTTGGTTCATCATTCATTTATTTGGTTTAGTGGCTTATTTGGCTGTTGATGTTTGAGTCCTTTTCGAGTTTCCTTAGTGCGTTGCATTCCTAGTCCTTGGAGGTCTCTCCCTTTCCTCGATCTTTCATTTAATTTCCAAGTACAATTTCTTTGTCTCCTTCAAATAATATCATTTTCTCTTACCTTCTTGAATGGGTGTCTTTTCTTTCCAATCCTTGTATATCTTCCTTTAGTTGTCATCCCTTTGAGACAAAATCTTTCATATGACCCTTAGTTTATAAGATAAGACTATCCCATTTTATGGGGCCGTCCTTCTTTCCTAAGGTATCGAGTGTCACACCTTTGAGACTATTCTTATTCACATATATGGTTTCATTGAACTCTTATGTCATCATTTTGAAATGGGCATCTCTCTTTTAGAGATCTGAGATTTGTTTTTTGATGTAAAAAATATCTTTAATAAAAATTTCAAAGACTTTTAGGTTTATCATCCTTTCATGAGCAAATTTTTCAGTCAGTAATACTTTCTTTCAATAATAATCGTATTTATTACTTCATAGCTGAAAACTCAGCTTATTACAAGAATGTGTTTTAATTAATGGTTTATTCTACACTCCCTTATTGACCAACTCATAGTTTTTCTTAATTGGAGTTTGAGACAATTCTTATGGGATTCCTAGTTGAGGGGTTTTGCTTTTGGTGGTGGGCATGGTCATCCATGGTACTTCTCTCACCTAGTACAATTGTTCATACTTGGTTCTTCATAATCTGATGAAGACGACTCACTCCTTGAATTCCTGAATTTGACCTTTCCATTATAAAGACCCCGTACTATTCCAATATTATCGCTTCATACTCATAAGCTTGCCGCATAAAATTCACCGGCTCTAGATATGTACGAACACGTGGTAGTTTCTTGAAGACTCACACATAGTGTAGATTTCCAAGAAGTTCTTTTCTACTTCTATCTAGGGTTGGGTCAGCTCTTGATTTTAGGGTTTTGTGGAGGTGTCTCATCTTCCACCGATATTAAGGAGGTTCTCTTTCCCTTGGAAATTTTCCTACAAGTGGAATCTTCTTATAAGTTTATGTAATATTTTTGTAAGATAAGTTTCATGCAGTAATTACTTTTGGTATTATTTCAAAAATATTTTTCCAAAAAAATTGATTTTCAAAAATAGTTTATTTTCTAAACTTAAGTTCAAAAATAACCTAGCTCAAATGTCACTTTAGTTGTTACATCCCAACCCGGTTTGGTCAAAACCCTATGAACAACACTCCTCTCCTTGGTAATTAAAGGATAACCACTACTGTGGTACTGATCGAAGTCAAGCGTAACCTTTTTCGATCAAGTCTCTCCAAACAATGTGTTGGGCCAGGTTGGCCCAATTTAGGTTGAATTCGATCCAACATGATTCACCTCATTCTCCAACTTTCTAAAATTGCACTTTTGTCGCTACTTGTCCTCTCAAAATTTGAATCATCCCCTTTTTCAATCAAGTCTCTCCAAACCAGTCTCTCGAAATTCCTAGCTTCTTGTCCGGGAGAGGACTTTCGATTCATTATGATTTGATACATTCTTATAGATTGCATTGAGACATACCATTCTTAGTTTTTCAAGGATACCTTAATACGGTGTAAATTCAAACAATACACACGTGCACAAAAAAAGATAGATGCATGGTAAGGTTCATAACCTAGCGATGTACACATACATCACATAATAACATAAAGCATTAAAGGTCAAATTCGGGTCTATAGAAAGGATGAAATTGGGGGATATTTTGGAGATTTCAAAAATTGAGGGTCCTTTGTACAATTTTTCTAAAATTGAAATTTAATTGGAAAAGAAGAGGAACTTGGAGGGCCAATTAGTCAGTCTTAGAAAATTGGGGCCATTTGGTCATTTTTGAAAAAATTGGGGTCAATCAATAATTTTGGAAAGTTGAGGGTCTAATTGAAAATTTTGGAAAATCTATTTCCTAGTTGGTGATTTTTGAAAATTAAGTAAGCAATGGGGATGTTGGAAATAATAGGGACTTGATTGAAATTAATTGAGCATTAGGGGCCTAAAGTTAAAAGACTATGAACTTTAGGGACCTAATTGCACTAAGGTAAAAACAAGGGCCCAATTGCAAATACATGGGAGTAGGAGGCCTTTCATGTCGAACCTTTCCACATGAGAATATTCAAACCATGTAGGGACAAATTGGATAAAGAAAGTGAACAAGGGAGTACCACAAGAATTGGTAATCTGACTAGGGACGAACATGTCACAGTCATCAGGTGAGTGGGCTTACTAACGTCATGCCCGGTAGGGGTGATGAGGACGATTTTAAAATGAAAAACCACTATGAGTGGGATTTTCCATCATCATGTCCGGTTGGAATGATGACTGTATTTTAATCTTGAAACTATTTTTCCAGAAATGATCTCCTCCAACTATGTGCAACTGCATAAAAACTTTGGGAGACTTTTATGATAAGAGTTGGAACAGCTCCAATAGGCCGGAGGCCTCGGTTTTTGAACTTATAGTGCTTAAGGCCTAGTGGGCACAGGTTGGAGCCCATAGACAAGCATGATGATAAGAGCCATGAAAACTCTCATAACTGGCTAATTTTGTGTGACTCTCCACGATAGACCGGTTTGGCAAACAACTACAGAGCCCAAGTTGAGAGTCGGGGTCGTTGGACTGCTGGCACCAAAGATAATGGCTTATTAATCCTAAGACTATTGTTTGTGCATGCACCATGATACGGGACCATCGAGACGCCCAAGAGGGATAGTGTTGGTTCTAAGGTCTGTTGGACAACTAGGATGCAATAAGGATAGTTTTTTCGTGTCAGTGAACCATAAAGCTCGCAGTAACTTCTTGCGCACCGAGATCGAGGCGGAGTCCGGATGAGGTCTCTATCCCCATATCACAGACACAGAGTACTTTCGGGTATGAGGGTTAAAAGTGTAATGTCCACTCAGACTTAGGATAGAAGTCGAGAACTTCTATCAGGGTGGACGGTAAAGACGTAGCACTGATCCCCAAGTGGGTGCAGTCGGAGTACTGCACCTGTAAATGTTTGTACCTTTTATGATAAAGGGCATGTGATTGTTAGCTAAACACCTCCCGAGCAAGTGAAAGTGTTGAAAGAGCTAAACTCAAATAACATAAAATTTTTAAATGATCCCCTGAAAGTTGTGATTCTTTTTAAAACACACCCTAACACCTACTCACTGAGTTATAGAAAACTCACCCCATCTCTTTTACCCTTTTTTGGAAAGGAGAACACTCATAAAGAAATTTCAAGGAAAAGCCTTAAGTCAGGTATGTTTAAAATTTTTTTAGTTATTGAGTTTTGTATAATGCTATTCCAAGGAATAAGGTCATAAATGGTGTCTCACTCCTTATGGTCTTGGGAAGTGGAGACTAAAGGGAGTGGTGAGTTGTTCACAGGGATTCCAACCAAACCGGGTCGGGGTGTGACAACTTGAGTGGTATAAGAGTTTGTTTCTTTGAAAGCATTGTCAAGACTATATATAACCTAAAACTAAATGAAACATATTCACATTGTAGGAATAATGACTCTAAGAAAATTTGCTACCTAAACTCGCCCAACCCACGGGCCCTTAAAAAAGGTCCCCACCTCAAGCAAGAAAAGTAGCAACGAAAATTTCGAGTTCAAAAGAAGTATACCAAAGGACATGATCATTGGCTATAGGGAACTCTGCAGAGAGATACTAAAATATATCAACTAGCAGAATTCTCCCCAAGGACAAGAAGAACCTACACATTGCCAAAGGGACCAGACACCTCCCCCAACACCATAATAGCCGGAGAGGACCCCAGCACGAGAGGAGGCCTGAAATAAGTATTCAGAGGCATATGCAAATTATATGAAAGTTTTCCATGAGCCTTCATTCGTCCAAATAAACCCTGAACCCATAAACCTGATGATTCGGGCATACGAGTATGAGGCTGCAGTGCTAGAAAGATATGGACTTGAAGTAATCCATGAATTAATAGCTCACCCAGAGAGCCTAGCATGAATGTCTACAAGGGGTGTGAAGGGACATACATGTGCTCGTCGCCCTCGGAGCCATCAGACAAGGAGTACTGAAACAAGACAAAGGCGGATTCCCAACTGATGACCCTAAAGGATAGGGAAAAGAGTGAGATGAGTGCTTGTAATAAGCTAAGATCGGCAAGAATGATTTTCTTTGATAAATAAAAGTCAACATTTTACTCAAGGATTAAATTCTGCAACATAACAAAAGGTCCCAAATCCGATAACCTTTCTCCTTAGAGATAAGTTATCAAGAACTCCCACCAAAAACACCGAAGGTTTGGAATTATGCTAGATGATTCCATCATTAAGGGCCCAATAAGTCAAACGACAAAATGGGAAGGTCAGGGGTAGTATATGAAGATGGAAACAAATAAAGGAGGAAACATCCAAGGAAAGAGAGGTTAGGAAAGACTACAAACAAACCTAACCCTAGACATAAGTCAAAAGAAAAGAAAGGATGAAGGGAAATCATAAAGTAACCAAAGAAAGAGAAAGAGTTAGTATTAACTAATAGCCCTAGTGTAAATCTTTTCCCTTAAAGACAAGGAGAATGGGGAAAGAATCGATCAACCCGGGTTAGAAAATCGAACTGGTTTACGAACCCCAACCAATAGAGAAAGGGCAAACCAGGAAATTTATAAATCTTGAGTGACCTAGAAAGTCACAAAAGTCATGAGAAATGACTTTAGGATGAATTGGAGGTGAAAACCAAACCAGTTCAGGTGAACTAGACCTGAACCAGATTGAACCGGTTTGAACCACTATAGAACCGGTTTCTAAATTTATTTTTCAATATGGCTTAGAAAAATTCAAATTAGAGAATTGAGGCCACCATTGATAGATAATGGATTTAGAAATTTTTTATTTTAAGAAACTCGATCGAATGGGGCTTGAACCGGCCGGTTTAAGCATTGAACCTGGTTCGTACCAATCTGGTCCGGTTCAAAACAATGTCGTCTTCTTCCTTCAAATGACAACACTGTTCACTCGCCGAAAAATTGAGCAGTGTCGATGAAGATGAAAAGTCTCATGCTAGGGAGTTTCAGGCAATGAATGGCCACCATAAAGGCACCAATCGGATGGCCAAGAAGTCCCTAAGCTTCCTATATAAAGAGCTCCTTCTCATTCATCATCCTCACACCTGAAAACTCCTTTATCTCCCTACTACTTCATTTTATGATGAAACTCGAACCAGAGTTCTGACTTTGCCATTTTTCTAAGCCAAATAAGGGAAGGTCAAATTCGTTAGATTCGGGGAGATCAACTACCCAACGGTAGTCTCCATTTGCTCTGAGGGTCATCAGAGAGACGCCGGCGTGATAGAATAGTGAAGCAGCTCTGGTAGACCGAAGCTGCCTTGTTTCAGCCAAGCTAAAAACGGATGATTCGAGCCCTTCTCAGGCCAAACCAAGCTCCCCTAACACTTCCACAACCCTCATACGACTAAATTAGAAAGGAAAGGTAAGCCAATTTGGCTCCTCTCTATAAATTCCGATCGGTGTTAGAGAGAGACCCAGCGAAACTTCTCTGACCAAATTCTCCCTCAATTCGGCATGAATTGATGCGATTCTTGATCCTAGTAGGAACCTTAGGATGAGAGCTATCTACCTAGATCAAAAGCTCGGACCGTTGCACCCCCGACAGTAAGCTTTCAAAGCTTTCTCTCTCTAAGTCCAATTTTCCAACCTCCATTTGAGCTTAAACAGGATCCAAATGACGCACTTCAAAGTTCTATTGAATAATGTGCAAGTGTAGGAACTCAATTTTACCTTCAATTTCAACAATTTACCTCGATTGATAGGTCAATTTGATGAAATCAAATTCAGCTAGCTTGGAAGGGGGAAATTGGGGAAAACTTTTAGGGGAAATTGCGGATTTCAAAAATTCGATTGACTAAAGTGCAATTTTCCAAAATTGAGGGTCGATTGGGCATGGAAACGATATTGGCAGACCAATTGGTTGATTTTTTGGAATTATTTGTGTCAAACTTACCATTTTTGTAAAGTAGGGACAAAATGGTAATTTTTTAAATATTGAGGACCAAATTAGAAATTTGGAAAATTTGAACCCCTATTATAATTTTGAGGTTGCAAAGTGAATTTTAGAAGTTTCGGGACTCAATTTAGGGGAAATTAGCATTAGGGACCTAAGGTTAAAGAAAAAAGAACTTTATGAACCTAAATGAAAATAAGTAAATGCTTGGACATTTTATTCATTCATGATGAATAAAGGCTATTAGGCCAAATGATAATGAACAAGGATGTTCATAACTGGGAATGCCAGCAAGGCTAAGCTTGTGTGAAGGCATAAATCGCTTTAAGAGGAATTCACTGAATTATTGTGTGAGTGAGAATTTTCACATCATACCCGATTGGGATGATGAGTACCTCGAAATTTAAAAACCACTATTAAGTAGCATTTTAACATCACATCTGTATGGGGTGATATGAGAAAATACGCAGAAAAACTACTTAACAGTTATTAGTAGATCATACCCAGTTAGTATGATGAACTTCCTGGAAGGAAGTAGATAATCCACTTATCAATTATGAGCGGAGATGTTCTCACACCCGTTTGGTGTGATGGATAGCTGAAAAGATATTTTTGTTAGAAGTGCTCTCCTCTAACCTTGTGCCACTACATAAACATTTTGGAAGACCTTTTTTACGGGAGCTCGAATAGCTCAGATAGGTCAAAGGCCTCGGTTTTGGAACTTGGGGGCTAAAATGCCCGATTTTTTAAAATCTCGTACAATGGGTCCAAGGCTAGTTGGTATGAGCAGGAGCTCGTAAACAAACATGAGATTAAGCCATGAAAACATTAATGAATGATTTGTTTGGCCATGGTACCAAGACAGGACCAACATACTCGATGGACTGGCGGCAGTGTGATAAGACAACTCGACGGACCCGTCGAGACAAATAGCTACAGGTCGAGTTGAGGATCGAGGTCGTTGGACCACTGGCACCAAAGATTAAATGGCTTATGAAAACTATTATTTTTTGCATGCACTGAGGTTTGGGACCATTAAGACACCCAAGAGGGGTAGTGATACGTCCTAGGGGCTACTGAACGACATGGTGGAGCAATTTGGGAAGCTCGACGTAGCTTCATGCGCATGAGACCGAGGTGGGGTCGGGATGAGGTCTCCATCCTCATAGGGACACTGAGCCTTTTAGGTCTGAGGGTTGAACATTGGAGATGTTCACTCAAACTTCAGGTAGAAGTTAGAGACTTCTATCAGTGTGGATGATAAAGATGCTTCGATCCATAAGTGGGTGCAATCGGTGTAACTGCATCTTGCGAATGTGTTTGTACGCTTTTTAATAAAGGTCGTGTGTTGTTTGTGAAACACACCTAATATGGAAAAGGGAAAGAGGTTTGAAAACCTTGGAAAGGATTTGAGAACCCATGGAAAGAATTGATAAACCTTGGAAAAATGTTTTGGAAACTAGAACTTGAGGAAAGGATGTTTTCAAAGGAAATAAGGAGTTTGACACACTCTGATTAAAGTTATTTTTGTATAAACTTGTACCTAACACCCATTCACTAAGTTGTCAAACTCATCCCCTCCCTTTACCCCTTTTCAGGAAACCAAGGGAAACCAACCTTAAAGATATGTCTGTAGTTGAACCTTAAGACAGGTATGTAAAATTTATATTAAGTTTTGATTAATGTTATCCTAGGAAAGATATAGGTATAATGGACGCCTTGCTCCTCATAGTTTAAAGAAGGGAAAACCCTTAATAAATCGGGAGAGTGGCGGGTTGCTCACAGGGATCCGACCAAACCGGGTCAGGGCGTGATATCTAGGGCAACCTAATTCAAGCCACAGGTAGTCTCAAATCAGTTTCTCACAAAAGGTCAAGAAACCTCGGAACAAATGGACCCGAACTCTACCCTAATTAGGTAAACTTGTAAAAGGATATGAGTAAGAAAGAGGATAGGGTACAAAGGATGTGCTGCAAGGGCTTCTGAAGAAAGGCACAAACTAGAATGGCAACATGAAGAGAAGGCCATAAACTAATTCCAGGGTCCGATAACTATAAGGACGTATGACAAGGGTGTAGTGGTTCCCGACTCCCCCCCCCCCCCCCCCCCCGGAGCTTAGTCCCTTGATTGACCATGGTTCATGTGTGTGTGATCTCATATGAGGGTTCATAGGCATAAATTACTGCTTTGAAGTAAGTGGGCAAGGAACAAAACCGATGGAAGGAAAATCTCTAAGAGGGTCTTAGGAATCAACGAATAGACTACGTGGAAACCATACAGAATGAAGAACCATGAAATGGTCACAAGTAAGCAAGGGTGGACTAAAAAATGAAAATCCTTAAGTAAAGACCCGTTAGATGTGAGCAAGGACATAATAGAGGAAATTTCTGAGTATGTCGAGAAGTTAGGAAGTGATCACGAAACCTGACGAGTGGAACCGAGATTGCTCAAACAAGGAGGTTGGTAAGGATGGAGAAATAAGAAAAGCCCCAAACGATCGTGAAAGGCATGACATCAAATGTGAAGAAGCGATGGGATAACATTGAATGTAGTTAAAGGAAATACTACTCGGTGTTAAGAAGGAAATAAACCGTGCAATCCCAAAAAGTTGGAAAGTCAGGGGCAATTATCGGGAAATTTTCTATAAACATAAGGGACAAAGACTGTACTATAACATGTCATGCTACAAGAGACATGTAGGTCCAACAGTCTCAAGGAAGGGACACCCAAGTATGAAGGAGTGGATCAAAGGACTAATCTAATACAAAAAGGGGGGTAACGCCGAAACCACAAAAAAAAGCATGTAAGAAAAGTATGAAAGGACGCCAAGATAAAGAGTTTCAATGACCAAGGGAATAAATAGACACGGGGACGATAGGACAGTTTAGAACTCCCAATCTTGTGATTCTTGACAAAACCCTCAAGAGGAAGGGTCTTACCCCTAAGCGACAGGAAGCATTGGATCTAAGAAATTACATTGGACACAGAGGTAAGACAAACCAATGGTAATAAGTCCAAGGGAATAAATGAATGATCGAAGGGAAAGGAATTTCCTTAAGCATGTTGCCTATGGGACTAAGTGAAAGGGGTAACCAAAGTGGTAGAATATCAAATCAAATCCCAAGTTGACCTTAATGGAATTTATTCCCTGTGTAAAGGGTGAATAACTAAATTTTGGAGACAAAACTTCTAAAAGGAGGGGAGAGTTGTGAAACCTGTCCTCTCGGACCAAGGAAATCGGAAAAAGAACTGATACTTTTCATGAGAAAATCAAGCTCATAAATGAACCAAAAACCGTAAAGAATGGTTAAAACGAGGATTTGGAAAATCTCAAGTAACTAATAAAATCCTAAAAAATCATAAAAAAAGAACCAGGGAATAGATTGGATGTGAATACTGGACCGGTTCAAGGTGAACTGAAACTGAAACGGATTGAAGTGTAATGAACCAATTCAATAATTTATTTTTCTAGTTGGCTTAAAAATGTCAATTTGGAAAATTGAGACCACCATTAGATATAAAATAAATTTAGATTAATTTAGAAATTTTTAATTTTTAGAAAACCTGTCGAATCTAGCTTAAACAGGCTGATTTTTATTTTCGGGTTACCGAACCCGATGAACTGGACCGGTCAATGAACCACTACAAGGTCAGTGCGTAGTCAGCACACATGACTAATCAACACGCGACGCGTGGCGAGGCACGCCCAGTCAACCACTCAATTAGCACTAGGAAGCGCTGACCAATCAGAAGGCAACATGTGTCCTCTGTTAATGGTCAGAGGAAGAAAATCCACTCAGTAACGACCGACCAATAGGAGGGTGACACATTTCCCGGTCAATGGTCAGCGGACACTCATTCAATGAACACCCGGTCAACGGACACCTGATCAATAGCCACGTAGACACGAACAACCAATGAGAGATTGCCATGTGTCCATTCAACATGTCAACAACTGACAACGCGGCTGAGTAGGAAGTCGCGTCAACTGAACCAGCCAATCATGCACTGCCACATGGCAAGCCCACACATGCGAAGCTCACACGTGTGGAACAGTGTCGTCATCTTCCTTCATATGATGACACTATTCATGGAGGAAATTTCACCTTCCGTTTACAGTGAGGGAATATTCACCCTAGTTATGGCATTTTCCAATGAGGATAAGCTTGACTAATATGGAAATAGATAGAGTAGAGATTCTCCGAGCTCCCTATATAAAAAACTCCCCTTCATTCATCCTCGACACACCTCAATCATCCAAAGAAGAAGAAGTGCTCGGTTTTCTGACGAATCTCAAAGCAAAACTCTGACTTGGGCACTTCTTCCAAACTCAAAAGGTGAATTATGCTCCTATAGACTCCGGAGGAAGACAGCTACCTAACGGTGCCCTCCATTTGACCTAAGGACCACCGGAGAAGCACCAACGTGTCCAAATAGTGACACTACTCCATAGGACCTGAAGCTGCCCTGTTCTGCTTGGTCCAAATTCAACCAATTCCGACCTCGTGCGGCCAAACCAAACTTTCCTATAGCCTCGGTAGGACACAATAGAACACTATATTGAGGTTGATACCCATAAAAATAATAATTATATATCTCAATGCAACCTAAATGTATTACTTTTGAAAGTAAAATCTTTGAAATTAATTTTGTAAACCACGCCTCTTCAGGATAAGAAAATCGGGGAAAGAACCAGTCGACCCAAGAAAGAGAATCGAACCAATTCATGAACCACAACCGATAGAGAAATGGAAAAATAGAAAATTTAAAAATCCCGAGTGACCCAAAGAGTCATAAAAACCATGGAAAGAGACTTTGGGACAAATTGGAAGAGAAAACCAGACTGGTTCAGGTGAACCAGATCTGAACCGGTTTGGACCATCATTGAATAGGTTGCTAAATTCATTTTTCTAGGTGGCTTAAAGTATTCAAATTGGGGAATTGAAACCACCATTGGATAGAGAATGAGTTTAGAAATTTTTAATTTTGAAAAACTCGGTCAAATCGGGCATGAACCGGTCGGTTTAAGTATTGAACCCGGTTGGACCGGTTCAATATAGTGTCGTCTTCTTCCTTCATATGACGAAACTGTTCATTCAACAGATGAATGGACAGCACCAACAAAGATGAAACACCTCTGTTCAGGGCATTTTAGGTCATGAATGAGCGCGACCAAGATGCTAAACAGTCAGGCATAGAGTCCCCGAGCTCCCTATATAAAGAGCTCCTTTTCATTCATCCTCATCACACGTGAAAATTCCATTCTCTCTCAACTGTTCCATTTTCCTATGAAGCTCGAACCAAAGTTCCTATTTGGGTAATTTTCTCAATCTTAGAAGGTGAGTTCAGGTTATTTAGACTTCGGCGGAAGTCAGCTATCTGATAGCAACATCCATTCGATCCAAGGACCGTCAGAGAAGCGCCGATGGAATCAAATAATGAAGTAGCTTCGAAAGACCGAAGCTACCCTGCTCGGCCAAGCTTAATTCAGCCAAATTTAGCCCTCCTCCGGTCAAACCAAGCTCTCCCAACATCCTCACAGCACTCATACGACCTTAATTGAGCTGAAAGGTAAGTCAATTCGGCCCATCTCAATCATTGCAGGTCGAAGTTAGAGAGAGAAACTACAAAAATTCACTGACAAAATTTTCCCTCAATTCGAAGTCAATTATAGGAATTCTTGATCCTAGAATATACCTCAGGAAAATAGCTACCTTCTCCGATAGAGAGCTTGGACCGTCGCACCTCTGGCTTTCTCTCTCTACGCACAATTTTTCAGTGAAGCTCCATTTAAGCTCAATTCGAACCCAAATGATGTGGTTCAAAGCTCAATTGAATTGTATGGAAGTGTAGGAACTGATCCATACCTTGAATTGGAGAAATTAACCCCGATTGAATGGCCAATTTGAAGAAATCAAATTCAGTCAGTTTGAATGGGAGAAATTGAGGGAAACTTTTGGGGAAAATTGGTGATTTCATAAAATTGAGGAATCATTTTGTAATTTCCCAAAATTGAGGACCAATTGGCCATGAAAAAAATGTTGGAGGATCAATTGGTCAATTTTTGGAACATTTGGGGTCAAATTGTCATTTTTGTAAAGTAGGGGCAAAATGGTAATTTTTGAAAAGTTAGGGACCAAATTGAAAATTTGGGAAACTTGAGCCCCTTATACAATTTTTAGTAAAATGAGGACTCAAAGGGAATTTTGGAAACTTTGGTAGTCAAATTGGGCAAAGTTTTGCATTAGGGACCTAAAGTTAAGAAAAATAAACTTTAGGGACCTAAATACAATTTATCAATTAATTGTGAGCCTATGCTTTTGTGTCAAACCTTAAGTGAAAAGGCTGCCCAATTCATGTGGGGACAAGTGTGATTGGAATGCCAGCAACAGAAAGCTCACATCAACTTATAAAATTAACCGAGAATGAATACGTAATCATTAACGGGCGAGTGGGCTTATGTACATCATACCTGGTTGGGATAATGAGTATTTTAGAAACGAAAAACCACTTATAAGTGGAATTTTGACATCACACCCGGTTTGAGTGATGTGTGAACTAAGCTGAAACCTACTTACCGGTTGTAAGTAGAGATCATACCCAGTTGGTATGATAGACTTCCTGGACGTAAGGAGAAACCCACTTACCGGTTGTAAGTGGAGATATCATCAGACCCAGTTGGTGTGATGAAATGAAGATATATTTTGTCAGAATTATTCTCCCCTGACTTGTGTGTCAATGCTTAAACATTGAAGACCTTCCTGGTTGGAGCTAGAATAGCATAGATGGGCCAAAGGCCTCGATTTTGGAACTTGTGGGGCTAAATACCCTGTTTTGGAAAATCACTAACAGTGAGCCCAAGGCTAGTGGGCACGAGTAGGAGCTCGTAAACAAACATAAGATATGACAACTACAAAAACTCTTAATGAAATGGATATGTGATTTCACCATGGTACCAAGACAGGACCGACATACTCGATGGACTGGCAGCAGTGCGCTAGGGCCAGGTCGACGGACCGGCTTGGACAAACAGCTGCAAGTTGGGTTGAGGATTGGGGCCGTTAGACTAGTGGCACCAAAGATAAATGGCTATGTGAAAATTATTGTTTTTGCATGCACTTGAGGTATATGACCATTAAGACAACCAAGAGGGGTACTGATGCATCATAAGGGCTACTAGATGACATGGTGGAGATAAGGGCAGTTTGTCATGCCAGTAGTCAAGGAAGCTCAACGTAGTTTAATGCGCATGAGACCGGCGTGGGGTCGGGATGAGGTCTTTGTCCTCATATGGACACGGAATTATTTTTGGGTTTGAGGGTCGGATGTCGCGAACATCCACTCAGATCTAGGGTAGAAGTGGACGGGCTTCTATCTTGGTGGCCGGTAAAGACGCTCCGAGTCACAAGTGGGTGCAATAGACGGACTGTCATGCAAATGTGTGATCCCTCCTTGATGAATGGGGTGTGTTGACTGTTAAACACACCTAAAGTGGAAAATGAGGAAAAAGGGTTTTGAAAACCGAAATTTGTGGAAAGATCACTCTTAAAGGAAATGAAAATTTTTGGCACACTTTGATTAAAATTAGTTGTTTATGAAAACTCACTCCCAACACCCATTCACTGAGTTGTAGAAACTCACCCCTCATTTATATCCCTTTTAGGAGTAGAGAAAATGACTAAGAAAAACACTCGGATCTACCATTTGTAAGTATGCTTAAAAGTTATTTTAAAGTTGTATTTTTATTGAATTATGTTATTCCAGGGAACAAGGTTTAAATTACGTCCAGTTCCTCCTGAGTAAAGAAAGGAGGAAACCTCTTTTGAACCAAGGGAGCGGCGGGTTGATCATGGGGATCTGACCAAACTGAGTTGGGGCGTGATAAATACTCCATATTAGATATGTCAGTAGGGGTTAAGATTGTATACTTGACATCTCGATACAAGTGTCTCATTAATTAAGCCTTACAGCTCAACGCTCTCCTTAATCACCTTTCATGTACTTGATAGAGGGGCCACACTAGCTAAAGGAGTCCTCCAGTTAGATGCATTAATGATAATTCAATGTGTTTTCATATAGTAGATTTTTTAGGTTTATGTGCTATTTTTGAAAATTGGAAATTTTATCCGTAAAGTTTTAATTTTTTTGTAACATTCAAAGGTTTTGTGTATTGTGAACCTTAAAATTTGTTAGTCCTACAATAATTTAGGTCCCACTATTATCTTAGCTTTCCAATCACATGAATACGATTTCCAATAGGCTGAATCCATTTTTCAATCGATTGTGTGTCTCAAGCTAGGGATCTACAAAACAGTTCCGTGTTTACTACTAGATTGTGAACCTTAATGATGAGTACGACGTCACCATAAGTGAGGTGATACATCATAAAAATCGAATGAAATGCATATGTGCATGTTATACCTCATAGATCTCAAATGGTTAATTGATCGACATTTGTGGACATAATTAAACCATGATTATTGCTTGATATAATGTGATGGTTTGACATTTTTATGGTTTACTTGATATTTTTGGGCGAAGCCCAATTATGTAAAATCTTTAAAAAAAATGGTCATTTATTTTAAAAGTGTGAATATATATTTGAAAAATTAAGAAAATTATTTATTATAAATATTTTAAATAGAGATTAAAATCGATACCATTAAATCTAAATGTTATTAATCTCATTTACTATACTTTAAGATCACCTTAACTTTCAAGAGAAATGTAAGTAATTGAGGATCATTGAGGAACGAGATTTCCACATTAGCATCACACTTGTGATAAATGTTTCGAACAAAAGTTATGGATGCATATAGTTATCCGTTATTGTTATTTATTGTAATTTATAAATAGTTACACTTGTTTATAAAAATTTTAAATTTTGAATACAAATTATGATTTAGAATTTTATTATAATAATTATATTATGTTTGTAATATACTGGTGCGTACTTGACTAATGTAATATAAGTAATAGTGCTCTAACCCATAAATCAAACCGGGACTTGATATGGATACTCAATCTGGAAAAACAAGATCCAAATCCAATACAAGATAGAAATCATTCATTTGTGGTACATCATAATATTAATTTTACATTTAAAGTAGTACAAACTATTACACTTCAACTTAGTAAAAATGGCGTGGAAAGAATTATTGGTTTACTTGTCATTGGGCAAAATGCTGATAATTAATTGATATGTATAGGTGTCATTCCCCTTGTAGTTGATCATTACCATCATCTAGGACTCTTGCTAAATAAACATTGATTTTCTCTAAAACTTAAAAATGTCCTCTCCATTTGTTTTTTTGTTCAAATATCAATTTTTTTCCTTCAAATGTTGAAGTCCGGAAATAACTACATAAGTATTACTTTAAAAATATATTAATTATCTTAATTAGATTTAACCCGTTTAAATCTAGTTTAATTCGATTTATATTTTGAATTAATGCTAATGGTATAAATTAGAATTTAAATTGTGAAAATTAGGATAAATTGATATCTTAATTGAAATTATGGTGCCAATATAATTATGATTCGAATAAATATAATGGATTAGTATTCAAATCTATCAAACCGACATTACCGAGTCTCAAATGATTTATCTGAAGTCGAACAAAATACTCGTTCCCATGGTCCTATTTTTTTGCCATCCTAATTGGGGGAGCTGACATAGATGATAGATCACTCACTGCATGACCTTAATACAAATATTGTTAAATGAAGATGTTACACTTACTGGGTCTATATCATCTTTCATGACCCACATTTATGGACTAGATCAAATACCCATGATGCAATTTCTTTTGTAACTATAGTGAACATGATAGTTAAAATTAGAAAAAAAATAAAAAGAGTAAACTGCCAGATGTATAGATTACAGAGAGAGAGAAAGAGAGAGATTTGTCAGTGGCAAAAAATGGATGATACTCGTGCATTTTACAAAGCGATCCTATCAGTTATGTATGGCCCACATGAGCAACAGCAAGCCAACAGACAATCTCCTACAATGCATATGGGAGCGGTAATGATTAAACCTGCGGTGTAGTTTCCCCTTCATTGATTGTTGAGAACTCCTTCTCGAAGGCACTAAACATGATCTTCAGTCGCTCTTGCAGGCTGTGGAGAATGTTCTTTGTGACCCTCTTCTGATGTCGACAGCTCTTAAGCCATGCAACGCCAGAGAACACCTGAACGTTACTTGCCTTTGGTCTTGAAAGCGACTCTTCCACTTGGTATTTAAGGTGAAGCTGCAATAAAGGAAATTCAACCTGTCTCAAATATGGGTACTTCCAGATTCTAAATTTAGTATAACAAACAGCTTGACCAGGTACTTTAAAGGTCATGAACAGGTTTTTTGTCCTAATGTTTTCTGGCACAGTTCCATGGGTTTGAACTAAGTTCTTTAAAGTGTAAAAATTCGTTTAAAAATAGGTTAATTAATTATAAGATGTATGGAACCTAATCAAACAATAATATGCCATTTACTAGGAACATCAGAGGGATCATAATCCAAAATGTTCATTTCATAGCTCAATTGGACATTTGGTAAAATAGCAATCCTCCAAGACCTCCAAACACATTATGGATTCCATGGTTTATGCATGCTTAGGCTCTTTCATGTCTCTAAACCCCATATATATATATGGCAATGAGCTCTTCTCGACCTACCATAAGAGGCAAAATATGGAGCTAGGCCAGCAAGCCAGTCCAGTCCCTAATGAAACAGTCTATTTTTTGTAATTAAAAATTCTTGAAACTATTATTAGAATCTCATGCAATAATTCATACTTACATTAAAGTAATCGCCAAGAGGAATTCCATTAAGGGTCATAACCTCTTCAATAACGCAACCACTTTTGTCAGAGAGTGGATATTTTTGTTGGGTACAAGTGGCCTTCCCTCTATAACTGGAGATACGCTTGTCAAATCTGTAATTTATTTGCCTCTGATATATTTCAGGCTTCTCCGAGTCCCATGGGGAGATAGTATAATCAACACATCCTGCTCTCTCCATAATCCTCTTCTCCATATCACCTCCACCGAAAACCTCCATCAAGAAGCCAATCTGACTTACAAATAACAGACTCACATGAAACAGAAGAAATTTCTATGCGGGGCATCTTTGAAGTTTTTTTTCTGGATATACTTGTTTGCAGTACGTATATCTTCTTGCAGTAAGTACATCTTCTTTTTTCACAAATCAGGCTTACTTGTACTAAAGAGTAAGAATTATAAAAACAACTTTTTCATGGTCATGCCCAGGTTAAACATGTGACCATGAAGATGAACAGGGGATATAAGGACTTACAGGGACAGGAATGATAGAAGAATACACATCAGATAGGCTAACATCTTCAAGATCACATGAAACAGAAGAAATTTATATGCAGGGCATCTTTGAAGTTTTTTTTTTTTCTGGATATGCTCGTTTGCAGTAAGTATATCCTCTCTTTCCACAAACCAGGCTTACTTGTCTTATTAAAGAGTTGGAATTCTAAAATCAGATTTTTTATGGTCATGGCCAGGTGAAACATGTGACCATGATGATGAGAAGGGATAGTAAAGACTTACAGGGACAGGGATGACTGAAGAATACACTTCAGATAGGCTAACATCTTCGAGGTCAAGTAAAGATCCACTCTCCTCACTATGGAGATTCCTGACTTCAGACTCCTCTTCAACTATTTGTGCCTTCTGCTCCGGAGTCAGGGCCCTGGCCCTCCAAAGAGCCATAATAGTCCTAACCAGAATTTGATAATATATTATATAGAACAGTTGCACAGGGAAGAATAGTTAAGCATGAGTTATATATTTGAACTTCAAGAATCTTTCTGGTTTTTCATTTTTGCTTTCTTTAGAAATGGAGAGAATAAAAAATACATTTCCTGATCACACTGGAGACTAAAAAAACTTCAAGAAGCTAATCACATTCCTTACACTGAGAAGTGCAAAAATAAGAAGTTGGACACAGATTCTAGAACGAGAAACACTTTTTAGCTTCTGATAACATGGCATCAGTTCATGAAACTACCTGTGAGCAACACTGAAAGATACGAAAGACTGGAAATGGTACTTCAGCCTGCCTTCCTCATCCTGTGTCTTTGCGCCATGCCTTGCTTCTGATCCCCTGCCTTGGCGTAAGGTCATGACAATGATTGGACTTCCCATGGATGAAAGTGTTGGAGATAAGACTTGGATACCTTCTATATCCTCCCAGAGGAAGTAAAAGTTGGTCTTGTGACTAAATAGGTTTGCATGGAACCCAATGATTCTTGCCGAGAGAAAAAGACGGCCCTTTGAGAGGCAAAGGAATATTCATTCAAATGTCTAGAATTGTCTAATTTTTCTATAAATGGGAAATTTGATTTTTCAACAATGATGCTAATGTAAAAAAGGCCAGTTACCTGGAGAGGCATTTTGCGTTTCAAGTGGCAAGTGAAGTCATTGATGAGAAACTCCTCTGGTGGAAGTCTGAATAGCTTCTGAAAAGCTGAGTTTGTTTGAGGAGATCGTACATTTATCTACAAGATTTTCCATCGCAAAACAGTAAATTGTACAAAGTAGGTTAGATTATTTTTATTAATTATACAAATTATGTCAATAGGAAAGAGAATTATGGATGACAAGGCAGCAATTGGGAAAAAAAGAAATGTCACTCTGACCTTCTTCCCAACCTCCTTCTCCATCTTACTTATGTACTCCCTCACAACATTACTTCCTCTAGTGTTGTTGAGGAAGATTCTAAGGTGCAACTTTGACTGGCATGCTGTAGCAAGCTTCCCATTGAGAGGAATCCATACATCAGCCAGTTCTGAAATATTCTCTCTTACAAAATTGATTTCGGCATGTCCCAAGGATGTGGCTTCATCGAAAGGTCCATCAAAATCAAAAACTTCCACATCGAGTACAGAAGGTGGATCATCCATTGCATCAAATTCAAAAATTTCTGCCAAAAACCCATTTAAAATCAATCCTAGTAAAGTGCTTTTGCATACAAATAGATAGAACTGGTATTTGCTTTACCAGTAAATAAGGAATTATACAATTCCTATAAGGGTCAATTTTCTGATACTTGACAGATCCTAGTCAAAGTGTTTTTGTGTGCAAAGAAAGAGAGAACTGGTATTTGCTTTAATCTAATGAAATTAACTAGCTGCAGTAATACAAGGAATTATACCATTCCACAGAGGATTGATTTTCTGAAACTTGATTGAGCTTGTTTTTGTCTTTCCATTGCAGGTAAAGACAACATATGGGTCTGAAAAACCGGAGGCATCAACAGCCGCTAAATTATTTCCTTCTATTAAGGCTACTGCCAGCAACCATCCATCTCCTTGTGCTTTGATACCATGATCACTTCCTAAGGTAAGTAGATAAGAATTATGAGTTTCCCAAATTCAAATTATAGGCAGAGCTGACTCCCAGTACAATTATCACTGTAATAAGCAGAAACATTAGGTGGACAGAAGAAATTGAATCACAAAATGCAGGCAATGGAATGATAACTAAAATAACTAAAACATGACTTAGACGATTGAAAGAAAAATTGAATTGGCATCAGTAACAAGGCCAAAAAGATATATTTCATATATGTGTATAACTTAATATACAAGAGCTGGGTTTTGGAAAATGAGGCATGTAGACAGTTCATTTTTCACAACTTGAAAAAGGAAGAAAACCTGACAAGATATACCATATTCTACTCGATAAAATTCAAAATCTACAGAAGTTTTATCAGGTTCGATTGGCCATGTTTTTCCTTTCCTTCATTTTTTCTATGCAGAAAAACGAACTCTCTTACTTTCCTCCACCAAAAAAACCCTCATTCATGGAAATATTATGGCAAGAAACATAAGAAAGTGTTACCCTTTTGTGCTCGTGCCTTCATAAATCGTGAGATCATCCCAAGGACCCGTTCTGCCTGAAGAGCCAATATGCCACCCACAATGAACTCCCCAATCGAATCTGGTAAGTCAAGTCCAACAAATTCCAACCCTTGAATCATGTTTGGTCCCACAAGGCAAATATGAACAACTGCATACAACCCCATGATGAAACTTGACAACACAGTAAAATTTGCAAAGTATTGGAATGCAAGCTTCCAATCAGACTGTGGCTCTGCATGAAGGGTTGCTAGGATTTGGTCTTTATCAGTTTCAATATCCTTTGGGTCAACAGGCTTGATCGTCTGAGCCAGCAAGTTTGCATATTGCTCATAGTTATCTCTCAAACCCTGACGGGCTCCATTTTCAATCATGCCCTTCATCATGGTGCTCTGGATGAAATTCATCCTCCATGATATCACCAGCCGGGAGGACTGCTCCCCTGAGGGAAGCTCAGGCCCAGGCGTAATGCAATATTGAACTTCTGTCTTGAATGAACCCCCATAAGGGACATCAGGAGTGCTAACAACTGCCAATACAGCATAAGCATTTCTGTCTGCCTTCAAGTAAACTTGGTCCTCGGTGCCTTTCACAGCCTTTATTAACTTGCTTGCAGCTTTTATGTAAGAAACTGCCCTCTTAAGGCTATCTTCCCCATTTCCAAACTTCCATGACCCAAGCTTAAGCTCCGTTGTACCCTGGAGATCCGCCAGTGATCTTGGGAAGCTTGATTCAGGAGAAAAGAGCAGAGAATTGAGGTCGGAGGGAGCAATCACATACAGCTGATCAAGCAGTACTCCTCCAGGCAGATTACTCGGGATCTCACCTTCCTGATTTCGAGACTCCATCATTTTTATCACCCCCTCAAAAGTGCCAGAAGAAGATTGTTCCTCAGACTGCACAACAGAGAACTCGGGAATTGGAGGTTCAGGGACTTCAGGCAGGTCAAAGGCCCTCGTTGTGGCAGAAGAAGATGAGTCTGAAGCCCTGTTAAAAATCTGAGCCAGACGACCTGCTAAACTTTTCTGAGTACAAGATTTTTCTTCCCTTGATGAAACTTCTTCCCCTCGTGTAGGGGAAGACATTGTCGAGCTGCTGTAAGATACCGAGGCTGAATCTACTGATCCATCTATACTTTTTCTAATGAAAGGTCCACAGTTCCCATCATCTCCATTCAATTCTGCAGATGCACGGCTACTTGCAAAGTTTACAGCTAAAAGAATTTCACCTGCAGTTCAAGGAATGACATATTGGAATGATAATAGATGGATATATAAATATCTGACCATGCTCTGCAAGGGCATATTTGAACAGCAGGAGCAACTAAGAGATGGATGGTGGTGAATGGTTTTATCACTACTTGAATGCAAGCTCCAATAAAGTAAGTATTAACGACCAGTGAAACTCCAAGAGAAAGGGAATACATGGAACAAAACCTACTTACCGTGACAGAGTGCTCCTAAATAATATAAAACACATGGAAAATATAATAGGCATATAAAGAAAAAAAATGTGGCTAATTGCACTCTCCAGGACAAGACAAATAAAAGAAATGGCAGATGAAGTAAAGCAACACAATGACATAGGAATGTAGACATTTCTCAATTTTCTTCCACCAGTATACTTCGACAGAGTTGACATTAGCAACTAACTTTAAGCTTCATCAACACAGTAAAAAGAAAAAATGTGTTGCATGACACATAAAGGTTGATTCACTCATTGAATTTCGGAGAAATCTAAAGAACCATTATGTAGCCTGACCATCAAAGAGGAAAGTGTTTTATCTTCTTTATTCAAGAACTCTAGCAACAATCAGGCCGCTCAACGTACTAAAGAAAACAGGGACATCTCAACCTACCACATTCCCTCTTGGACTTCTTATTCTTGGGCTGAATGGGGTACCATGCGGTACCGAGGGACTTGTTATCGGCATCAAAGACACGAGACACAGGGATCTTGATCTGGCCCACGAAGTCATCATTGAAGTACTTGTCCTCGTCCAACACGGACACAACAAGCTCCTCTTTCAAGTCCTCGACCTTGAAGCAGAACTCCTCGCCCCAGGTGGGGTTCAAGTTCTTCTTCACCACTTTAGTCCGGGTTCTGTGCTTCCCAAGCTGAAGTCTCACGTACGGGTCGCTGAGCCCGTTGAGATCAGTTGCCGGTAAATTTTTTGCTTCAATAACACCCACGCACAGCATCATAGTGAAGAAAAAGAATTTAAGACACCCAAAACAGATTTTTGGGTCAACACATGCCCATTGAAACAAAATATTGATTTTGTTTCTTAAAACTCAACAGTGGCGGGGCTTAATCAAAAGAATAACAGGAACGCCAAGAACTCCAATAATGACCGGGAAGAACAGGATACGATCAGAAGAATCAGATTAAAAAAAGGAAGAAGAACAAGATTGCTGAAAAGGATCACATCGGAAAATGATGGCGAAAAACGCTAGTAAGGAAAACAGGCGATGAAGACGAGATCAGAGAAAAACGATTCCAAGAAGGAACAGCCCTAAGCAAGGAGAAACCAGAAGGATGCCGGAATGATGGAGGGAGGAGGATTTGTAGGAACAAAGGAGGAGGAGGAAGACTTGTGGATAACTGGAAATTGAACTCGGAAAAGAGGATAGACTTTTCCTTCCTTTCGTTTTACTTTCTCACGCTAAATTAATTGGAAACAGCGTGTGATTTCGTTGACCTTTTGACTTTCAGCACCTCGTTAATCCCTTCTCTCCTCCCTTCGAAAGAAATCTTGGACTGATAAGTAAATTATGGTGTAAAATTATATTAATTATAATAAATATTTCTAAAAATAAAATAATTTAGTATTAAAATCTTTTAAAATTATTATTTTTTATAAAATATACTTATTTAATAATAAAATATATTTCATATTATTATTATTATAACTATTTACCAAATAAATTATAGTTTATTTATTTTATAGGTATAACAAATAAAATAATAATATAAATAATAAATTAGAATATTAAAATAATTTAACCAATAACTAACACAAATTTTACTATTACTTTCAAAACTGTGAATTTTGTATTATAGTTTAAATAAAGTAAATTGTAAATAATTCTCTAATCTAATTTTTACAGAATTAGTTATTATCCCGCCTCTACAAATCTAATCTATTAAAACTACTCAATCCAAAAACAACAATAAAACTCACAAATTTATTTATAATTTAGTAGAGAAGTCAAAGGGATAAAATAGTGTGCTCACTACTGTTGCCTAAATTTAATCACAATTTAGAGAAAAATTTAGTATTATTATAAATTTAATTAATTTTATTACAAAAAAATAAATATTTATTCATATATTTAATATTATATATATTTAAAATTATTGTTATTAATATAAAATCAAGTAAATTTATTACTAAAATTAAATATGATCACATATTAAATATTATTTACTTATAATTTATTATTATTATTATTATTATAAACATAGTTTTGATTATGTAAAATACAAACTCATATATTTAATATTATCCATTTTTAACTTTATAATAGGAAATAAATATCATATTTTGAATAAATTTAAAAATAAATAATTTCAAATGAGTTAATATTAAAATGTAAAATCACATATATATTAAATAAAAAATAATTAATTTTTAAATATGAAGATTTAATACATTTACTTCATAGATAATATATTTTGTGTAAAATAGGAAATGTTGAACCAGAAATTGAAACAAATTAAATCCATAATCGATTTGAATTCGAGGAAGAAAATTCAAAATAAGTTTTAAAATCAAACTATATTAAAAATTAGTTAGAACAATAATTTTATATAATGGATAAAAGTTATAAATTATAAAAAAATCTCATTTGATTGATAAATTACTATATATGGTTTTGGGAAATTTAAGTACCCAAATAATACTAAATAAAATTTAGGGATCCAAACAAAAGATTTAGAGAATATAGCGTTTTAAAAAAATAAGTTTTTTAATATATGGAAAAACTAGTAATTTTGTCAATATTAAGTATTATTGTGCAAATAATAAAAATTAGGGATTTAGGAGATATTCTAGGTAACTTGAGAACTTGAATGAGACCCAAATAAATATAAAAATATAAGTGAAAAATTTGGAAAAAGTCTAGTGTTCAAAAGTATGAGTTTTAAGACATAAAATAGAAAAATAGTAATTTTATCCAAGTTATATACCAAAATGTAATTTTGAAAAATGAGTTACCTAAGTTGAAAACAACAATAGAATGTTATGAAACTAAGTGAATAAATTAACTTTTAGAAAAGGGTTAGTTAAAATAGTTAGTCGACACATGTCAAGTGAATCGGACTCGAGTGGTAAAATTATAATTTCTTAGTAAGCTTACGGGTAGTATTTATATGCTAATTAAGAACTAAAACTGATTTTGAATTTATAATATCACTCTTGTAAAAAGAATACCACAGTTGATCACATATAAATCCCACAACCTGAGATAAGGGGAATTTTAGTCGGAACGAACAAGTTTAGATTAAAAAAACTAATAAGTGTGAGTAATGATGGCAAGTTCGATTGGACTGACCGATTTACTTTATTTCTTTTCTATAACATCATGACCAACCAGCATACACCACGTGGTAATACCATAACGATTGACTTGCACATGTGTCCACTCAACTGTCACATTAGATAAGGTTGCAAATGGATGGACACCTCATGGTAGGTAAAATGGTTAGAGCTAGGTTCATGTGTAACCCTATTTGGCTCCTATGCTTTTCCAAAGCAAGTCATACTTTGCTATCCTGAGACAACCCCTGTAAATCCCGCCATTTGGAGTTTAGAAAAACCGGGAAAAGAACCAGTCAAACCGAGTGAGAAAAACTGAACTAGTTCACAAACCCGATTATAAAAAAATGGGCAAATTGAGAAATTTCAACTCCCGAGTAATCCAAAGGATCATAAAAACTTTGGAAAAAGGACCTTAGGATAATTTGGGGGAGAAAACCATACCGGTTTAGGTGAACCAGGCTCGAGCCGGATTGAACAGGTTTATGAACCGAGTCGGTTTATGAACCGCAACTGATAGAGGAAGCGTAAACCTGGAAATTCATGGATCTCGAGTGACCTAAATAGTCACAAAAGTCATAAAAAAGGACGTTAGGATGAATGGGGAATGAAAATCAAACCGGTTCAGGTGAATCGGATTCGAACTAGATTGAACTGGTTTGGACCGGTTTGAACCACTATTGAACCGAATGCTAAATTCTTTTTTCTAGGTGGCTTTAAAAATTCAAATTGAAGAATTGAGGTCACCATTGGATAGAGAATGAATTTAGAAATTTTAAAATTTGAAAAACTCAATGGAATCGGGCCTGAACTAGACCCGAGCCTGATTGAACCGGTTTATGAATCGACTCGGTTTATGAACCGGAACCAATAGAGGAAGGGCAAACTAGGAAATTCATGGATCTCAAGTGACCTAAAGAGTCACAAAAGTCATGAAAAAGGACTTTAGGATGAATGGGGGATGAAAACCAAACCGGTTCAGATTAACCGAATTCGAACCGGATTGAACTAGTTTGGACTGATTTGAACAACTATTGAACCAGATGCTAAATTCATTTTTCTAGGTGGCTTTAAAAATTCAAATTGGAGAATTGAGGCCACCATTGGATAAAGAATGAATTTAGAAATTTTAAAATTTGAAAAACTTGGTGGAATTGGGTCTGAACTGGCCAGTTTAAGCTTTTAACCTTGTTCAGACCGGTTCAGAATAGTGTAGTCTTCTTCCTTAAGATGACAACATTGTTCACTCAACGGAAAATCAAACAGTGCCGATGAAGAATAAAAGTCTTTGGCTAGGGAGTTTCAGTAAATGAATGACCGCCATTAAGGCACCAATCGGATGTCTAAGAAGTCCCCGAGCTTCATATATAAAGAGCCCTTTCTCATTCATCCTCCTCACACCTAAAAACTCCACTCTCTCCCTACTGCTCCATTTTCCTGTGAAACTCATACCAGAGCTCTAACTTGGGCATTTTTCTGAGCTAAAGAAGGCATGGCGGGTTCTTTGGATTCAGGGAGAAGTTAGCTACCCAATGGTAATCTCCATTTGCTTTGAGGGTCACTGGAGAGACACTAACATGATAGAACAATGAATAAGCTCTGGTGGACCGAAGTGCCCTATTTTGGTCGAGCTGAAATCGGCCAATTTGAGCCCTTCTTAGACCAAACTAAGCCCTCCCAACACTTCCACAACCCTCCTACAGCTAAATTAGAGCGGAAAGGTAAGCCAATTTGGCTTCCCTCTATAATTTCTGATCAGTGCTAAAGAGAGAATTGACAGAACTTTACTAACTAAATTCTCCCTTAATTCGGAATCAATTGATGTAATTCTTAATCCTATGAGGAACCTCAGGACAAGAGCTATCTACCTAGATCGAAAGCTTGGACCATCGCGCCTCCATTGGTAAGCTTTCGAAGCTTTCTCTCTTTAAGTCTAGTTTTTCGGTGAAGCTCCATTTGAGCTTGTTCCGACATCAAATCATGCGATTCAAAGTGCAATTGAATTGTATGAAGGTGTAAGAGCTCCAATCTAACTTCAATTTCAACAATTAAACTTATTTGATTGGTCAATTTGATAAAATCAAATTCGGCTGAGTTAGAAGGTTGAAATTCGGGGATAAATTGGGGGATTTAAAAAATTTGAGGGACTAAAGTATAATTTCATAAAATTGAGGGCCCATTTAGCATGATAAAGATATTGGAGGACTAATTGGGCAATTTTTGGAATTTTTGGGGTGAATCTTACTATTTTTGTAAAGTAGGGGAAAAATGGTAATTTTGGAAAAGTTGGGGACCAAATTGGAAATTTGGGAAACTTGAACCCCTTTTTTTTATTTTGAATATATTGTAGTCCTAAGGTGAATTTTAGAAGTTCCGGGACTCAATTTGGGGGAAAATTGGCATTAGGGACCTAAAGTTAAAGAAAAAGAACTTTAGAGACCTAATTGCAATAAATCGAAATGTTTGAGTGTTTCATCCATTCACGATGAATGAAGGCTATTAGGCCAATAGATAATGAATAAGGATGTTCATATCATGTAGGAACATGAAGTATCGGGAATGTCACGCCCCGACCCGATTTGGTCGGATCCCAATGAACAACCCGCCACTCTCTTGATTTATTTAAGGGTTTCCCCTTGTTATAAACCGTAGAGTAAGACATATTTTAAACTTGCACCTTTCCTGAAATAACATAAATTAAAACTGTATAAAATTTTAATTTTATCATATCTGTCTCATAGGCGTATTAGTTAGTGGTCCTTGAGGGTAGACTTTCTAGGATTTCCTGAGAGGGATGTAAGGGAGGGGGTGATTAGAACTACATAGTGAATGTGTTTTCAAAATTTTAACTTTTTTGGAAAAAGGTTTGTACTTGAGTGTGTCAGACTGTAAACCCCTCCCTTTTGAGCTAAGGAAAATCGGGAAAAGAACTGATCAAACAAAGTGAGAAAATCGAATCGGTTCACAAACCCGACCATTTGAGGATTCATAAAACCTTGGAAATGAAGCTTAAGACAAATTAGAAGAGAAAAACCAAATTGGTTCAGGTGAACGAGATATCATCAAAACTCTAAAGTTAAGCTTGCTCGCTCAAGAGTAGTGTGAGGATGGGTGACCTCTTAGGAAGTATGATTTTTTTGTAACACGAAATTTCGGTCAAAAATTTTTTATGCAAAAAAATAATTTAATAACTATATTAAATTATTAGAATTAATACCAATAATTTATGGCAATATTAATACTAGTAATAAATCTCTCCCATTTAATACACAACTTTACATCTATATAAAGAGGTCATCCCCATTAATTCTCCTCACACCTGAACACTTCTCTCTCTATTGCTTCATTTCCTAGTGAAGCTCGAAAAAGAGCTTCGACTTGAGCCTTTTTCTTAACCTCGGAAGGAGAGGTCAGGCTCTTTAGAACCAGGGAGAAGTCAGCTACATGCATGTAGTCTATGTTTGCTCCAAGGGTTGTCGGAGAAACGCCGGCATGATGTAACAGTGAAGTAGCTCCGACGGACCGAAGTTGCCCTATTTTGACTGAGTTGATATCGGCCATTTCGAGCCCTCCTCAGGCCAAACCAAGCCCTCCCAACACTTCCTTAGCCCTCCCACGGCTGAATTAGGACCGAAAGGTAAGCCAATTCGGCTCCCCTCTGTAATTTCCGGTCGGTGCTAGAGAGAGAATCGACAGAATTTCGATGATGAAATTCTAACTCAATTCGACATCAATTGATGCGATTCTTGATTCTAGGATTAACCTCAGAATGAGAGTTATCTGCCTAGATTGAAAGCTCGGACCGCCGTGCCCTCACCGATGAGTAATCGAAGCTTTCTCTCTCTATAGTTCATTTTTCGATGAAGCTCCGTTTGAACTCGTCCCAACGTTAAAATTTGCAATTCAAATTGCTAAAGAATCATATGAACATGTAGAAACTCAATTTCAACTTTAATTTCAACAATTGGAAATGTTTGGTCTTTCAATTTGATAAAATCAAATTTGGCTTTGTTAACAAGTTGGAATTAGGGGAAAATTGGGGATTTTAAAAAATTCGAAGGACCGAAATGCAATTTCCCAAAATTGAGGGTTAATTGGGCATGATAAAAATGTTAGAGGGCCAATTGAGGAATTTTAGAATTTTTGGAGTAAAATTTACCATTTTTGTAAAGGAAGGGCAAAATGGTAATTTTGGAAAAGTTGGGGGACCAAATTGGAAATTTGGGAAATTAAACCCCTTTTGTGAAATTGAATAAATTGAGGTCCTATGATAAATTTTAAAAGTTTTGGGACTCAATTTGAGGAAAAGCCGGCATTAGGGACTTAAAGTTAAAGAGAAATAACTTTAGGGACCTAATTACAAATAAATGAAAGTTTGATTTTCTCATTCATGTGGAATGAATGAAGGCTATTAGGTTGAAGGATAATGAACTGAGATGTTTATATCGTGTAGAAAAATGAAGTACTGGGAATGCCAGCAAGGACAATCTCACGTGAATACAAATAACTGGTCTAGTGGAATTCACTGCATCAACGGGAGAGTGGGTTTACTAACGTCATACCCGATTGGGATGATAAGCATAACTTAAAGTTAAAAACTACTTACTGATTGTGAGTGGAATTTTTATATCATACCCGATTGGGAATGATAAGCATATCGGAATGAAAACCAACTATTATGTGGTATTTTAAACATCACAACTTAGAAGAGTGATGTGAAAACCATATGGAAAAACTACTTACCGATTGTAAGTTGATCATACCTGGTTGGTATGATGAAACTTTCTCAAAGGAAGTTGAAAACTAGTTCATCGGTTATGAGCGGAGATGTCCTTATACCTGGTCGGTATAATGGACAGTTGAAAATATATTTTGTCGGAAGTGCTCTCCCCTGACTGTGTGCCAATGCTTAAAACTATTTGGGAGACCTTCTTGATGGGAGCTCAAATAGCTCTTATAGGCCGGGGGCCTCGATTTTGGAACTTGGGGGCTAATATGCTCGATTTTGAAAATTTCATACAGTGGGCCCAAAGCCAGTCGGCATGAGCAGGAGCTCGTAAACAAACATGAGTTATATGCCCTAAAAATTTTAATAAAGGGATTATTTGGCCATGGTACCAAGATAGGACCGACATACTCAGTCAACTAGCGACAGTGCGATATGACAGATCGATGGACCAATCAAGACAAAAAACTACGGGTTGAGTTGAGAGTCGGGGCCGTTGGACTAGTGGCACCACAGATTATATGGCATAATGAGAAAATATTGATTGTGCATGCACCATGATTACAGGATCATCAAGACGCCCATGAGGGGTAGTGATGCATCCTAAGGGCCCTAGACGACCCGGTGAGTATAAGGGCAGTTCGTCATACCATGCAACTGTGCGAAATTTGGAGTAGCACTAAGCGCATGAGATCGGGGTGGGGACACGAAGAATTGAATTTGGGATTGAGGGTTGGATGTCACGAAATCCACTGATTCTCAGGGTAGAAGTGGATGTACTTCTATCTGGGTGGCCAGTAAAGTCGCTCTGAAGCCACAAATGGGTTCAATGGACGTACTGACCTGCAAATGTGTGTTTAACCTTCATGATGAAGGATGTGTGTTGGGTGGTGACACATAGTGATTAAATAAGAAAATGTTGATAAAACCCGAGATTTCAAATGAAATGGTTTTGAAAGAAAGGAGTTTGGCACACTCCAAAAATCTATCTTTTTCCTAAAGTTAAAAAGTTTTGAAAACCCATTCACTGAGTAGTTGTACTCACCCCATCCCTTATATCCCATCAGGAAATTTCAGAAAGCCTACCCTTAAAGACCATCAACTAAGACACTTGTGAGATAGGTATGATAAATCATCATTATTATGCAGTTTTAATTTTTGTTATTCCAAGAAAAGGTGTAGGTTTAAAGGAAGCCTTACTCTTTATGGTTTATAATAAGGGGAAACCCTTTAATAAACCGGGAGAGTGGTGGGTAGATCACGGGGATCCGACAAAACGGGTCGGGGCATGACACATACTCCTTATTTTCTTTTAAAAATCTTTTTATTTCAAATCTCTATATTTATCACCATTTCTTATTAATCACGGTGTGTCATCACTTAACACACATCCTTCATCATGAAGGTCAATCACATAATCGTAGGCCAGCCCGTCCATTGAACCCACTTGTGGCGTCAAAGCTTCTTTATCGGCCACTTAGATAGAAGCACGTACACTTCTACCCTAAGAATGAGTGGATGTATGGAACATCTGACCCTCAATCCCGTAATCAATTCTCTGTGTCTGTATGAGGATAGAGACCTCATCTCGACCCCACCCTGGTCTCATGCATTTGAAGTTACGTTGAGCTTCGCAAGGTCACCTAGTTCGATGATCTGCCCATATACCCACCAAATCGTCCAGGGCCCTAGGACACATCACTACCCCTCTTGGGCGTCTTGAAGGTCTCGTAATCATAGTGCATGCACAATCAGTATTTTCACATCATGCCATATAATATGTGGTGCCACTAGTCCAACAACTTTGACCCTCAACTCAGCCCGCAATAGTTTGTCTTGACTGGTCCGTTGACCCGTCTTGTCGCACTGCCGCTAGTTGACTGAGTATGTCAGTCCTATCTTGGTACCATGGCCAAACAATTCATTTATTTAAAGTTTTATGGCATATAACTCATGTTTGTTTACGAGCTCCCGCTCGTGCTAACTGGCCTTAGGCCCACTGTAGGAGATTTTCAAAATCGGGCATATTAGCCATCATGTTCCAAAATCGGGCATATTAGCCATCATGTTCCAAAATCGAGGTCTTCAACCTATCTGAGCATTTCAAGCTCCTGTCAAGAATGTCTCCCAAAAAGTTTAAGTAGTGGCACATAGTCAAGGGAGAGCACTTCCGATAAAATAATATTTTAATCTGTCCATCACACCAACCGGGTGTGAGGTCATCTCCGCTTATTACCGATAAGCGGTTGGGTTTTCTCATTCCTTTTAGGAAGTTCATCATACCAATCGGGTATGAACTACTTACAACCAGTAAGTAGTTTTTTCGCGTAATTTCCATATCACTCCTCTTAGGTGTGATGGTTAAAATACCACTTAGTAGTGAGTTTTCATTTCTGAGGTGCTTATCATCCCAACCGGGTATGATATAAAATCCCACTCACCCATTAATGTAGTGGATTCCACTCAACTGGTTCTTTGTATTCATGCGAGCTTGTCCTTGCTAGCGTTCCTGGTACTTCGTATTCCTACATGATATGAACATCCTTGTTCATTATCCCTCGACCTAATAGCCTTCATTCATTCCAAATGAATGAGAAAACCAAACTTTCTATTTATTTGCAATTAGGTCCCTAAAGTTATTTTTCTTTATCTTTAAGTACCTAATACCAGTTTTTCCTCAAATTGAGTCCCGAAACTTTTAAATTTATCTTAGGACCTCAATTTATTCAAATTCACAAAAAGTGGTTTAATTTCCCAAATTTCTAATTTGGTCCCCTAACTTTTCCAAATTTACCATTTTGCCCTTCCTTTACAAAAATGGTAAGTTTTACCCAAAAAATTCTAAAATTCCTCAATTGGCCCTCTAACATTCTTATCATGCCCAATTAACCTTCAATTTTATAAAATTGCATTTTGGTCCTTTGAATTTCGAAAATCCCCAAATTTCCCCAAATTTTCCACCAATTTAAACTCCTTAACATAATTGAATTTGATTTTATCAAATTGACCAATCAAACACTTCTAATTTTTGAAATTGAAGTTAAAATTGAGATCCTACATCTTCATACGATTCAATAGCACTTTGAATAACAAGTTTTGGTGCCAGAATGAGCTTAAGCGGAGCTTTGCTGGAAAATATATTATAGAGAGAAAAAGATTCTATTACTCACAGTCGGGGGCACGATAGTCTAAGCTTTCGATCTGGGCAGATAGCTCTCATCCTAAGATTCATCCTAGAATCAAGAATTGCATCATTTGATGGCAAATTGGATTAGAATTTTATCATCATACTTCTGCAGGTTCTCTCTCTAGCACCGGTCAAAAATTGTAGATGGAAGCTGAATTGGCTTACCTTTCCGCTCTAATTCAGTTGTAGGAGGGTTGTGGAGGTGTTGGGAAGGCTTGTTTTGGCTTGGGAGGGTTCAAAATGGCTGATTTTAGCTCGACCGAAATAGGGCAGCTTCGGTCCGCCGGAGTTGCTTCATTATTCCATCACACCGGCGCTTCTCCGGCGACCCTCGGAGCAAACGGAGACTACATACATATAATTGACTTCTCCCTGGTTGTAAAGCACCTGACCTCACCTTGTTTGGCTCAAAAAAGTGCCCAAGTCAGAGCTCTAGTTTGAGCTTCACCGAAAAATGGAGCTATTGAGAGAGAATGGAGTTTTCAAGTGTAGAGAGGATGAATGAGGAGGGGGTCTTTATATAGGAAGCTCGAGGACTTCTTGGCCATCTGATTGGCACCTTAATGGCAGTCATTCATTGCCTGAAACTCCCTGGCCGAAGACTTTTCAGCTTTGTTGGCGCTGCACAATTTTCCGGCGAGTGAACAATGTTGTCATTTGAAAGAAGAAGATGATACTATTCCGAACCGGACCAGACCGGTCTGAACTGGGTTCAAAGCTTAAACCGGCCAGTTCACCCCCCCGTTCGATCGAATTTTTCAAATCTAAAAATTTATAAATTCATTTTCTATCCAATGATGGCCTCAAATCTCAAATTTGAAAATTTTAAGCCACCTAGAAAAATGAATTTATAATACAATTCAATAGTGGTTTAAACCAGTCCAAACTGGTTCAGATCCAGTTCACCTGAATAGGTTTGGTTCATCCCCAATTCATTCTTAAGTTCATTTCCATGACTTTTAGGACTCTTTGGGTCACTTGTCATCCATAAATTTCCCAGTTTTCCCTTTCTCGATCGGTTCCGATTCATGAATTGACTCAGTTCATAAATCGGTTCAATGCTGTTGGATACATTTCATCTAAACCCATCCGGTTTTTCTCATCCAATTTCTCCTAAGGTTCTTTTCCAAGGATTTATGAACCCTTTGGAGCACCCGAGAGTTGAAAATTTCCAAATTACCCGTTCCCAAATGATCGGGTTTGTGAACTAGTTCGGTTTTCTTACTCGGTTTGACCGGTTCTTATACCGATTTTTCTTAACTTAAAAGGGCAGGGTTTACAGGGAATGCCAACAAGGACAAGCTCACGTGATGACAAAGAATCGGTTAAGAGGAATTCACTACATTAATGGGTGATTGGGATTTTTATATCATACCTGGTTGGGATGATAAGCACGTCAGAAATTAAACCCACTACTAAGTGGTATTTTAACCATTACACCTGAGAAGAGTGATGTGAAAATTACGTGGAAAAACTATTTATTGATTGTAAGTAGATCATACCTGTTGGTATGATGAACTTCCTGAAAGGAAGTAGAAAACCTGCTTATCGGTTATAAGCAGAGATGTCGTCACACTGGGTTGGTGTGATGGACGGATTAAAAGATTATTTTGTTAGAAGTGCTCTCCCCCGACTGTGTGCCACTACTTAAATGTTTTGGGAGACCTTATTGATGGGAGCTTGAATAGCTTAGATTGGCCAAAGGCCTCAGTTTTGGAACTTAGGGGCTAATATGCCCAATTTTGAAAATCTCGTACAGTGGGCCGAAGGCAAATTGGCACGAGTAGGAGCTCATAAATAAACATGAGTTTAAGCCATGAAAACTTAAAATTAATGATTTTTTTGGACATGGTACCAAGACAGGACCAACATACTCGATGGATTGGTGGCAGTGCGACATGACAGATCAACGAACTAATCAAGACAAACAACTGCAAGTCAAGTTGAGGGTCGATGCCATTGGACCAGTGGCACCACAGATTAAAGGGCTTATGTGAAAAACTGTTGTTTTGTGCATGCACTGTGGTACGAGACCTTCAAGACACCCAAGCAGGGTAGTGATGCATCCTAGGGGCTACTGGACGACATGATGGAGATAAGGGCATATTGTCATGCTAGCAGTCAGGGAAGCTTGATGTAGCTTCATGCGCATGAGACCGAGGTGGAGTCGGGATGAGGTCTTTGTCCTCATATGTACATGAAGTTTTATTTATGGGATTGAGTGTCAGATGTTGCATACATCCACTCGTTCCCAGGATAGAAGTGGACATGCTTCTATCTAGGTGGCCGGTAAAGTCGCTCTGACGCTACAAATGGGTGTAGTGGACGTGCTGCCCTACGAATGTGTGTTTCCTTCATGATGAAGGGCATGTGTTGGTTAATAAACACATCGGTATTGATTGAAGATTGAGAATTGGCTATGAAAACTAAGATTTCAAGAATGAAATATTTTAAAGGAAAATAAGGAGTCCGGTACACTCCAATTCAAACTATTTCCTAAAAATCATACTTTAAACACCCATTCACTGAGTTGTAGAAACTCACCCACCCTTTTCATCCCTTTTTAGGAAATAGAGAAATGATTAGGGATAATATCAAGCCTTACCCTCTATCAGGTATGCTTAACTTTCTTAAACTTGCATTTGATTTGATATATGTTATTCCAAGGAACAAGGTTGAGATTATGCCTAGCTCCTCTTGAGTTAATGAAGGGGAGACCCCTATTGAACCAAGAGAGCGGCGAGTTGTTCACTAGGATCCGACCAAACCGGGTCGGGGCGTGTCAACTAGAGTGGTATCAAAGCTAGGTTCCCTTGAAATATTATCAATATTATGCTCTAACATTAATCAAACTTTAACTATCATGTAGGAAGGAGAATCCCTAGGAAATTCGCGGTGAAATCCAGCCCTCCACCATAACCCTTAAAAAGACACCCAACCCAAGGGAAGAGACCGTTCAAAGATTCTTAAAGAGCGAGAAAAGAGTTCTCAAGGACATGGTGGAAGACTACCAGAAACTGGCAGGAGCCTTATTGGAACCAGAAGGCATCACATACCCTCCTCCAAGGCAAAAAGAACCTATACCTCCTCCTACGAGCCTAACCCCTCCTCCAGCCCCACAACAACCAGAAATGAATCCAACCAAGAAGGAGGCCTTGGGTAACTACTAGGATGCGTATGCCACCTTCATGAAGGTCCACCAAGTACCTCCACCTACTCAACCCGGCTTTAATCCCTTCCAATGGATGAAGTGGACCTATGAGTGTGAGGTCGAGGTACTAAGGCGACACGGACTGGAGGCCATACATGAGATTCACCCTATAAGGGAATACGAGTGGACCCCAGCTAGTTCCTTAGAGCCTTCTGAAAAAAAATCCCACAATCGCTCTAGGGCTAACTCTTGGCCTATGACCCCAACGGATTAAGGGGTAGAAAATTCTGTGATAAGTCAAGTATGGCAAGAAAATTTCTTAAATGAATGAAGTGAAATTTTTCTTGATAAAATTCCTGAGTCCTTGATAAATTCAAACAATATGTGTATGCTAATCAACATAAAAGTATAGAGAATCACCTAGGAAGGAAAACGGGTAATTTCTAGTTAATCTTAACCTTTAATTTTCTCGCAAAGTACAAGGAAATTTGGCAAGGAAGAAACTCTTAGAGGAAGACGAATTCTAAAGGAAAGAAGAAGAAAGTTAGAACAAAAAGGAAGTAAGCATCTAAGAGCAGAGGATTAAGGAGTTAAGGAAGATTTCAAAGAATAAGGGTAAAGAAAATAAATAGACTATTCCAAAGAAAACTAAAGGAATAAAATTTGATCGAAAAGAAAGGAAGAAAGTTAAGTAAAGTATAGAAAATGTTAAGACAAGTAAGACAAGACAAGGAAAAGTGAAGAGAAAAGTACTATAGAAAGAAAAGTCTAGGAATAATACTAACACTTGGAAAGAGCTAGGATACACACCCTAAAACACCATCAAAAACCCGATAGAAATAAAGGACTTGTTTGGGGATAAGGATGGGGACAAAAAGGAATGGAAGATAGGGGAGGAAGCTAGAGTGAATGACCATGCAAAGGTCGAGAAGCATAAGAAAGAATGAAGAGAGAACTTTCAAGGAGTAGTAAGGAAATGAGCATGAAAATTCCAATATGGAAGTCCTTAGAAGAAGGATGAGAATAGGAAGTTGGATTCTGAAGGGAGAAAACTCCAAGTTAAGAAAATCAACCGATGGAATGTCACACAAATCGGAGTCGAAATAAGGAGCTCAGTAAGAAGCATGAGTGGCTAAGTGAGTGTTTGGGGAGGTTAAATATGATCTACTTGCAAGAAAACAAGGAAACCCCAAATAGGAATTTTTGATGAACCTGATTGAAGGAAATAACCCATAGCAACCAAATCATTCAGGAAATAAACTACACTCCAAAAAGGATTGGAAAATAATATGGATCATACCCAAAATAGGGCGAAGGGATGGATACCAAAGACAAGAGGATTCGAGAGATAATTCTCTCAAAATAAAAAATGAAGAGGATAAAGCAAATGAGACAATCAACAAATCGATCCTTGTGAAGGTCATAGACCTCGTAAAGAAGGAAAGGATGGAAAGGTAAAAACCTTTGAGACATGAGGGTAGAGGAAAGCCTTGAAGATACTAATGGATAAGACAGGAATAATTAATTGAAAACTATGAAAAAGCTAAATGAGCATTAAGCAGGATGATTAGGAGATGGGGGAGGTAAAGGAATGTGAACTCCACCTCAGAGAAACAAATTAAGTACTGGAAAAAGGAGTAAGAATGAGAATGATATACACAAGAAGTATCCGTAGGGTCACAATGGTAAAGGTGAGTAGGAGAGAATTGCATCAAGGAATGTCATTTAAGGTCAGACATTCACAACGATAAAATAAGAAGGAAATTCTAGGAGAAAAGAAGTGTAAAACTTACCAAGGAAGGGAACCCTAGAAAGACACATGTGTACCAATTAGGAGGAAATGGAACCAACAGAATTAGAAAGAAGATAAGCTCATCAAAGACTAGTTGTTGGGAATGAAAGGATCAAGTACAAAGGGAAAAAGATCATGAAGGTACCAGGGACAAGTTAAATACCTGGTAATGGGTAAGTTGGCAGACAACATCAAAAGATGCCATACGTAGATTGATTAGGAGTGAGTAAGAATGGATTAAGAAAGAGAAGAGACCTTAAAAGAAAGGACGCCATTGGTAAGAAGGAATGACGTAAGAAAGGAAGAGTTTCGGCATGTCTGAAAGTTATCGGGAAACTCAAAGACCTGAAAGTTGAATGACCTAATAAAAGAGTTTGAAAAAGACGAGTAAGTGAGGAAACTAATACAGTTAGAAGGATGCGAGGTCAAAGACAAGTCCCAAGGACTGTCGTACCGTAAGGGACATGTAAGCACAACTATCCTAGGGAAATATAAATTAGGTAAGGACGAGTTTATGATTTGAGCATGACAAAGTCTGACATTAAATGCAAAATGAAGTTGTAAAAACCAACGAATGGGTGAAGGATAAATGTAGGAGGAAAAGGTGACAACACCAACATCTGTGGAAGCATACACATGACGTGAGAATGTACATTTAGCTAAGAAGGTCTACAATAAAGGAACTAACCGAATGCAAGAAGGATCGAGTATTTTAAAGCTCTCAATCCTGAAATCTTAAGTAAAAGATTTTTGAATGGAGAAATAGTGCTCTAGGAAAAGGGATATGAATGAAAAAACAAATCTTAAGTATTTGATATAAGGGATGAACGGAAACTAACGAGAAGGTTGTAGATCGATAAACTACAAAATTTAATCAATGAAGGTTCATTCTAGTACGAAGGATGTTGAATAAGCTTTCGGGAAAAAACTCCTAAAAGGAGGGAAGAGTTGTAAACCCCTCCCTTTGGAGTTAAGGAAAACCGAAAAAAGAACCAGTCAAATCGAGTGAGAAAAACTGAACTCGTTCACAAACCCGATTATCAGAGAACGGGCAAATTAGGAAATTTCAACTCCCGAGTGATCCAAAGGGTTATAAAAACCTTGGAAAAATGACCTTAGGACAATTTGGGAGAGAAAACCATATTGGTTCAGGTGAATCGGACCCGAGCCAGATTGAACTAGTTTATGAACCGAGTTGGTTTATGAACCAAAACCGATAGAGGAAGGGCAAACCAGGAAATTCATGGATCTTGAGTGACCTAAAGAGTCATAAAAGTAATGTAAAAGGACTTTAGGATGAAAACCTAATTGGTTCAGGTGAACCAGATCTGAAGTGGATTGAACCAGTTTGAACCACTATATAACCATATGCTAAATTCATTTTTCTAGGTGGCTTTAAAATTTTAAATTGGAGAATTAAGGCCACCATTAGATAGAGAATGAATTTAGATGAATTTAGAAATTTTTAATTTTGAAAAACTTGGTCGAATCTGGCTTGAACCAGCTGGTTTAAGCATTGAACCCTATTCGTATCGGTCTGGTCCGGTTTGGAACAGTGTCGTCTTTTCCTTCAAATGACAGCACCGTTCACTCACTGGAAAATCGAGCAACACCAGTGAAGATGAAAAGTCTCCGGCCAGGGAGTTTTAGGCAATGAATAATCACCATTAAGCGTCAATCGGATGGTCTAAGAAGTTCTTGAGTTTCCTATATAAAGAGCCTCTCCTCATTCATTCTCCTCACACTTGAAAACTCCACTCTCTCCCCATTGCTACATTTTTTGATGAAGCTTGAACCAGAGCTCCGACTTGGGCAACTTTCTGAGCCAACAAGGTGTGGTCAGGTTCTTTGGATTCGAGGAGAAGTCAGCTACCCGGCGGTAGTCTTCATTTGCTCCGAGGGTCATCGGAGAGACACCGGTGTGATAGAACAATGAATCAGCTTCGGCGGACCAAAGCTGCCCTATTTCGGCCGAGCTGAAATCGGCCAATCCAAGCTCTTCTCAAGCTAAACCAAGCCCTCCCAGAACTTCCACAACCCTCCTAGAGTTGAATTAGAGTAAAAAGATAAGCCAATTTGGCTCATCTTTGTAATTTCCGATCAGTGCTAGACAAAGAACCAACAGAACTTCACTAACTAAATTCTTCCTCAATTTGAGATCAATTGATGTGATTCTTGATCCTATGAGGAATTGCAGGACAAGAACTATCCACCGAGATCGAAAGCTCGGACCGTTGTTCCCCGACTGTAAGCTTTTAAAGCTTTCTCTCTCTAAGTCCAATTTTCCGCGAAGCTCCATTTAAGCTTGTTCCAGAGACAAATCGTGTGATTCAAAGTGCGATTGAATCTTATGAAGGTGTAGGAACTCCAATATAACTTCAATTTCAACAATTAAACTCATTTGATCGGTCAATTTGATAAAATCATATTCGATTGAGTTAGAAGTTTGAAATTGGGGATTTCAAAAATTTGAGGAACTTAAGTGCAATTTCATAAAATTGAGGGCCAATTGGGCATGATAAAGATATTTGAGGACCAATTGGCCAATTTTTGGTGTGAAACTTACCATTTTTGTAAAGTAGGGGAAAATGGTAATTTTGGAAAAGTTGGGGACCAAATTGGAAATTTGGAAACTTGAACCCCTTTTTGTGATTTTTAATAAATTGAGGTCCTAAGGTGAATTTTAGAATTTTTGGGACTCAATTTGTGGGAAAATCCACCTTAGGGACCTAATTTAAAGAAAAAGAACTTTAGGGACCTAATTGCAATAAATCAAAAAGTTTGAGTATTTCATCCATTCACGATAAATGAAAGCTATTATGCTAAGAGATAATGAACAAGGGTGTTCATATCATGTAAGAACACGAAGTACCGTGAACGCCAACATGGACAAGTTCGCGTGAAGACAAAGAATAGGTCAAGAGGAATTTACTACATTAATGGGTGAGTGAGATTTTTATATCATACTCTATTGTGATGATAAGCACCTCGAAAATTAAAACCCACTACTAAGTAGTATTTTAACCATCACATCTGAGGGGAATGATATGGATGTTATGCAGAAAAAATACTTAACTATTGTAAGTAGATCGTACCTGCTTGGTATGATAAACTTCCTAGAAGGAAGTAGAAAACTCGCTTATCAGTTATAAGCGGAGATGTCCTCACACCCGATTAGTGTGATGGACAAATTAAAAGATTATTTTGTCAGAAGTGCTCTCCCCTAACTGTGTGCCACTGCTTCAACTTTTTGGGAGACCTTCTTGATGGGAGCTCGAATAGCTCAGATAGGCCAGAGGACTTGGTTTTTGAACTTGGGGACTAATATGCCCGATTTTCAAAATCTCATACAGTGGGCCCAAGTCCAGTTGGCACGAGTATGAGCTCATAAACAAACATGAGTTTAAGGCATGAAAACTTAAAATGAATGATTTGTTTGGCCATGGTACCAAGACAAGACCAACATACTCGATGAACTGGTGGTAGTGCGACATGACTTGTCGATGGACTAGTCGAGACAAACAATTGCAAGTTGAGTCAAGGGTCGGGGCCATTAGACTAGTGGCACCACAGATTAAAGGGCTTATGTGGAAAACTGTTGTTTTGTGCATGCACTGTGATACAAGACTTTCAAGATGCCTAAGAGGGGTAGTGATACGTCCTAGGGGTTATTGGACGACATGGTGGAGATAAGGGCAGATTGTCGTACCAACAGTCAGGGAAGCTCGACGTAGCTTCATGAGCATGAGACCGGGATGGGGTCGGGATGAGGTCTCTGTCCTCATACGAACACGGAGTTTTATTTACGAGATTGAGGGTCGGATGTTGTGTACATCCACTCATTCTCAAGGTAGAAGTGGACATGCTTCTATATAGGTGGCCGGTAAAGTCGCTTTGACAACACAAGTGGGTGCAGTGGATGTGCTGCCTTGCAACTATGTGTTCCCTTCATGATGAAGGGCGTGTGTTGGTTGATAAATACACTAGTATTGATTGAGGATTGAGAAGTGGCTATGAAAATTGAGATTTCAAGAATGAAATGTTTTAAAGGAAAATTAGGAGTCTGGCACACTCCAATTCAAACTATTTCCTAAAAATCATACTTTAAACACCCATTTACTCAGTTGTAGAAACTCACCCACCCTTTTTATCCCTTTTCAAAAAATAGAGAAATGACTAGGGATAAACATTAAGCCTTACTCTCTGTCAGGTATGCTTAACTTTCTTAAGCTTGCATTTTATTTGATATATGTTATTACAGGGAACAAGGTTGAGATTATGCATGGCTTCTCTTAAGTTAAAGAAGGGGGAAACCCCTCTTGAACCAAGAGAGCGGCGGGCTATTCATGGGGATCCGACCAAACCAGGTTGGGGTGTGACACCCCCTTTGTCTTTCAACATTCGGGGCTTGTCTTCTCCGGTGGAGGTGCTTCCTTCTTTGCTCCTAGAGGGCTTGTAGCTCTCCTTAAGGGAAAATTTCCTTACTCTATATTTTGCTTATTTTGCGGTTTCTCAAGGTCTTACATTCGGTCCTTCCTGCCTTTCGTGACTCTTACTCATATAGTTTAAGCACAAGAATATATCATTATCTAAGAGGCAAGATTTTAGAAATTGGAGTCCTTTTTTAGTTGATAAGGAGTACAATCAATTTGGGCTTTGTCCCCAAAGAGGGAGATAGTTACAATGAACGGTAAGTACTCTCTACTACACTAGGGTCTTGATGAGCATGCTTCATGAAATCTCTTGTTGGGATTGTAGTTCTTGAGGTGGTCTTTCGCCTTCCTTCCTTTCAGAGTTTGGTAGTTGACGTGGTTCTTAGGAGGTATTTCCCTAATCCATGGGGTGTGGGACAGTCCTTCGTCTCATGTCCTATTCCTCTACACCTATAACAGGTTATCTTTATTACATGTCCTTAGTAGTGTTTGGCACTTTCTTACGTAGTGTCTCCATTGTCCACACCCGAAATAGGTAATTTCCTTATGTGCACCTCTGTGGTTCCTCCTATGCTTTAACCATTGGGGAGCCTTTCTAGGGGATTGTTGGTTGTTCTGTGTTTTTCCGTCCTTGAGCCTAATCACCTTGACGGTTTTCTTGTCGCGTCTTCCTTGCCTAGTAGTTACTCCAAGAGTTTCTCCTAGACTCCTTAGTCACCTTGACGGTTTTCGAGCCTTATTTGTCCAATAGTTTCCCTAAGAGTTCTCCTAGGCTCTTTAGTCCCCTGGTTCATTTCCTTATTTGGAATGGGATTCTCCCCGATCTCCGTGGTGTCTAGGGTAACGTGGGTTTGCTTGGTTACTTTTCTTAGGGAAATCTTCCTACAGTTGTGGTGCAAGATCACATCATATTTGAGAGACAAGATTTTGGGAATTGAAGTTCTTCATTAATGGAGAAGGAGTACAATATGTTGGGTTTATAGCCCTATTACAAATAGATTGGGAGCTATTGGATTCTTGATAAGCGTAGTCCTTGGTAAGGTTATAAGCCATTGCTGGCATTCCTGGCTTGAGGCATGGCTCCCATCGTACTCGGGGCTGTGACCTCAATAGGTCTTGGCACCATATTCCTTGGTGGTGCTTGATATTTCCCCATAATGTCTCTTAGTCCTTTGTGACTTCTACTATACCAAGGGCATTGGAGAGCTTTTTGGGTTGTCTTCCTACGAGGATAGAGTGTTGGGGTAGTGTTGGTGACATCAGTACTAGTTTTCTTGGTTCCTCTCTTGGGAGCTATCTGAATATTTTGGTAGTTTTTTTTCTTAGTTCTTATGTTATATTGTCTTGGTAATGTATTTGAGGAAATCTAGCTCTGATACCACTTAAGTTGTCATGCCCCGACCTAGTTTGGTTGGAACCCCGTGAGCAACCCGCCGCTCCCTTTAGTTTAAGAAGGATTTCATTTCCTTCTAGACCGTGAGGAGTCATATGTCCTTTTACCTAGTTTATTGGAATAGAATTATAGAAATCTTAATATCTTAAAAACTTACATACCTAACTTAGGGTTCAGATGCGAGAGATCTCTAAGGTTGGTCTCTTTTTTTTTCTTAAAGGGGTTAAATGGAGGGGGTGAGTTTCTATAACTCATTGAGCAGGTGTTGGGTGTGAGTTTTAAAAAATATTTATTTCATAAAAAACTATTTCAAAGTTTAGCACCATTTTAAAAGATTTTCTCCAATCTCAAAGCTTTTCACCATTTTCAATTATTATGTGTATTTAGCTCTCTTAGCACATTTCCTTGCATCGAGAAGCATTTAGCAAACAAACACACACCCTTTAATCATAAAGTGTACACATGTTCGCTGGTGCAAAACGCCCACTGCACCTACTCTTGGATTGGCACATCTTTACAGTCCACCATAATAGAAGTCCTTGACTTCTACTTTAAGTTTGAGCGACACCCCATGCATCAGGCCCTCAAACTCCACATCTCTTTGTGTCTATATGAGGACGAGACTTCATTCCACCTACACCCTAGTCTCAAATGCGCAAGAAGCCCCAACACATTAGCTTCATGACTAACTGGCATGATGAGGACGCCCCAACATAGTAGCTCATCACTTCCCTTATCACCACCATGTCATCCAACATCCCTTGAACCCAACACTACCCCTTTGGGCGTCTTGATGGTCCTGAACCAAAATTGCATGCACAAACAATAGTTTTCATATTCATAGCCATTCTCTTTGGTGCCGACGATCCAACGGCCCCAACACTCAACCCGGCCTGTAGCTGTTTGTCTAGCCGGTCCATTGACCTAGCCATGATGCACTACCACTAGCCCATCGAGCCTTATTGGTCCTGACTTTGTACCGTGGTGAAACACACAATCATTCCATTTTAAAAAATAGTTTTCATGGCACTTCCTATTCATGTTTGTTTACGGGCTTCAGCCCGTTCCCACTAGCCTTGGGCCCACTGCACGTGTTTTTCAAAATTGGGCCTTGAGCCCTATGAGTTCAAAATCGAGCCCCCTCGCCTGTTAGAGATGTTCTAGCTCATGTTAAGAAGGTCTCCCAAATAGTTTAAGCAATGACACACAGTTAGGGGAGAACACTTTCGACAAAATCTTCCTTTAACTCATCGCACCAACCGGGTGTGATGATAATATAGGTTCGCTTACAACTGATATGTAGGTTTTTCCTTTTAGTAAAAAACTCCATCATACCAACTAGGCATGATGTTTAAATAATCCCACTTACAACCAATAAGTAGGTTATTCATGTAAATAAAGTGCTGATCACCCCAACTGGGTATGATGTTAAATAATCCCACTCACCCGATGACTGTGACGTGTTTGTCCCCAGTCACCTTTCCAAGTTCTATTAGAGCTCATTTGCTCACAACCTTATTCAAATTCATTCCTACATGGTTTAAGTATCTTTATCAGGAATGAATTGGCATGAATAACCCTTCTATTTCCATGTATTTACACTTAGGCCATTATTTGTGCCTTATTGCAATTAGCTCCCTAAAGTCCAAAATCTTTGATTTTATGTCCCAAATGCTCAATTATTTTTAATTAAGTCCCTCGGGTTTCCAATATCCCTCTTAGGTCCTTAGTTTTCTCAAAATGGTATATGGGGCTCAAATTTCCCAAACTTCCAATTTGGCCCCCAACTTTTAAAAATTACCATTTTGCCCCTAAGTTCCAAAAATGGCCAATTGGTCCCAATTCATTCAAAAATTGACCAATTGGTCCTCGAACATCTTTCTCACTACCAATTGACCTTCAATTTTAAGAAATTGCACATAGGTCCTTTAATTTTTATAAATTCCCAATTTTCCACAAATTTCTCCTCCAATTCCACCATTTACACTGTCCGAATTTGATTCCTTCAAATTGTCCATTCAAATGGGGTTAATTGCTCCAATTGATACCATAGATCGATTTCTACACTTCCATAAGATTAAATGAAACTCTGAATTGTAGAATTTGTGTCTAAAATGAGCTCAAACGTAGATTCACCAAAAAACTATATGTAGAGTGAGAAAGCTTCGAAAGCTTATCATCGGAGGTGCGGCGGTCTGAGCTCTTGATCTGGGAAGGTAGCTCTCATCCTTAGGGTCCTTCTAGGATCAAGAATTGCTACAATTGATGTCAGGATCAAGGTGAATTTGGTTAGTGAAGTTCAACACTTTCTCTCTCTAGAACTAATCTACAATGACGGAGAAGGGCTGAATTGGATTATCTTTTGCCTTTGTAGAGGTCGTGTGATGGTAGTGGTGTAAACCCCATTCCTTTACATAAAAGAAAACCATGAAAAGAACCGGTCATTTACAAAGAGAAAACTGAGCCGATCCATGAACTTTAACTGATAGAGAAAGGGAAAATTGGGAAATTTATAAATTCTGATTGACCCAAAGAGTTATAAAAACCATGGAAATGAACTTTGGGATGAATTGGAAAAGAAAACCAAACCAGTTCCGATGAATTGAATTGAATCGAATCGGTTTGAACCATAATTGAACTCGTTTCTAAATTCATTTCCATAGATGACTTAAAATATTCAAATTGGGGAATTGAAGCCACCACTGGATAGAGAATGAATTTAAAAATTTTTAATTTTGTGAAAATCCGTTGAATTGGGCCTGAACCGGCCGGTTTAAGCAATGAACACTGTTGGATTAGTCCGGTCTGGTTCGAAATAGTGTCATCTTCTTCCTTCAAATGACACATTGTTCATTGAATGCTAAATGAACAACGTCGACAAAGAGGAATCATCTCCATTTAGGCTGTTTTAGGTCAATAATGAGCTTGACCAAGATGGTAAACGATCGAGCAGAGAGTACCCGAGCTACCTATATAAAGAGCTCCTCTCCATTCATCCTCCTCACACCTGAAATCTCCATTCTCTCTCAACTGCTCCATTTTCTGGCGAAGCTCAAACCCAAGCTCCGACATTAGCATTTTTCTTAACCTTAGAAGGCGAGGTCGGGTTCTTTAAACTCTGAGGAAAGTTAGCTATTTGATAGCACCTTCATTTGATCCAAGTACCGTCAAAGAAGCTTTAGTGGAATCAAATAGTGAAGTAGCTCTAAAGGATCGAAGTTGCCCTATTTTAGTTGAGCTAAAATCAACCAAACTTAACCCTCCTCTGGCCAAACCAAACCCTCTCGACACTCCCACAGCCCTCATACGACCTCAACTGAGCTGAAAGGTAAGCCAATTCAGCCATCCTTAATCGTTGCACTAATAAACCACAAAATTTCACTAATAAAATCCACCTTCGATTCGGGGTCAATTGTAGAAATTCTTGATCCTAGAAGGTACCTTAGGAAGAGAGCTACCTCCCTCGATAGAAAGCTCAGACCGCTGTACCTTCGATAGTATCTTTTGAAGCTTTCTCTCTCTACATACAATTTTTTAGTGAAGCTCCATTTGAGCTCGTTTTGGCCTTAATTCTTATGATTCAAAGCTCCATTGAATTGTATGGAAGTGTAGGAATTGATTTACATCTCCAATTGAAGCAATTAACCCTGATTGAATGGTCAATTTGAAGAGATCAAATTCGGCCAATTTGAAAGGGGGAATTGGGGAAAATTTTGGGATTTCATAAAATTGAGGGCTAATTGGTCAAGAAAAAGATGTTGGAGGACCAATTGGTCAATTTTTGGAACAATTGGTGTCAAATTGGCATTTTTGGAATGTAGGGGCAAAATGATAATTTTTGAAAAGTTGGGGACCAAATTGGAAATTTGGAAAAACTTGAGCACCTTATTCAATTTTGAGTAAAATGATGACTCAAAAGGAAATTTTGGAAATCTTGGGACTAAAATTGGGCAAACATGGGCATTAGGGACCTAAAGTGAAAAGAAATAAAATTTAGGGACCTAAATGCAATTTATTGATAAATTGTGAGATTAGGCTGTTATGCCAAGCCGTAAGTTATAAGGCTGTCTAAATTGTGTAGGGACAAGTTTGATCAAAATGCCAGGAAGAGAAAGCTCACTTCGACTTGGAAAACAAACTGAGGATAAACATGTCACAGTTATCGGGTGAGGGGGACTTATTCACATCATATTCGGTTGGGATGGTTAACACCTTAGAAATGAAAAGCCACTTGTAAGTGGGATTTTAACATCATACCCAAATGGGATGATGGGTGAACTAAGTTAAAAACTTACTTGCTAGTTGTAAGTAGAGGAAATCATATTTGGTTTGTATGATAGATTTCCTTGAAGGAAGAAGAAACCTATTTGCCAGTTGTAAGTGAAGGTATCATCACACGCAGTTGGTGTAATGAAGTAAAAAAATCATTTTTGTCAGAAGTGTTCTACCTTGAATATTTTCCAATGCATTAAATTTTGGGGAGACCTTCTAGATGGAAGCAAGATTTACTTAGATAGGATAGAGGCTTCAGTTTTTTTTACTTGTGGTGCTAAATACCCGGTTTTGGAAAATCATGTATAGTGGGCCCAAGGCTAGTGAGCACAAGCAAGAGCCCATAAACAAACATGAGATATGAAAGCCATGCAAACTATTAATGAAATGGATATGTGATTTCTCCATGGTATCTAGACAGGACTGCCATACTCGATGGACTGGCGGCAATGTGTCAAGGCCAAGTCGATGGACCCTCCTAGACAAACAGTTGTAGGTCGGGTTGAGGGCCAGGTCCATTAGACTAGTGGCACCAAAGATAAATGGCTATGTGGAAAAACTACTATTTGTGCATACACTTAACAAATAGGACCATTAAAAAGCCCAAGAGGGGTAGTGATGCACCCTAAGGGCTAGTGGCGACATGGTGGAGATAAAGGTTGCTTGGCATGTCACGCCCCAATTCGGTTTGGTTGGATCCCTGTGATGAACCCGCCACTCCCCCAGTTTACTAAGGGTTGCCCCTTGTTTATAAACCTTGAATGGTAAGGCATCCTTTAAATCTGCACCTTTCTTGGAATAATATAAATCAAAATTGCATAAAATTTTAAATGGAGCATTACTTGTTTTACAGGCGTATTAGCTGGTGGTATTTAAGATAGGCTTTCCGGGGTTACCTGAAAGGGATATAAGGGAGGGAGTGAATTTCTACAACTCAGTGAATGGATATTTTTTAAAATTGAGTTTTCGGTAAAAATAGTTTTCAAGTTTGAGTGTGTCGGACTCATTAATTCCTTTAAATTTTCTCTGCTTTAAAATCTCGGTTTTCAAAAACACATCCTTCATCATGAAGGTCAATCACACAATCGCAGAGTAGTATGTCCACTAAACCCACTTGTGGTGTCGAAGCGACTTTACCGGCCACCTAGATAGAAGTACGTCCACTTCTACCCTGAGAATGAGTGGATGTTCACGTCATCTGACCCTCAATCCTGTAACAATTCTCCATGTTCATATGAGGATAAAGACCTCATCCTGACCCCACCCCGGTCTCGTGCACTTGAAGCTACGTCGAGGTTCACAAGGCCTCCTAGTACGACTAACTGCCCTAATATCCACTAGGTCGTCTAGGGCCCTTGGACACATCAATACCCCTCTTGGATATCTTGAAGGTCCTGTAAACACAGTGCATGCACAATCAGTATTTTCACATCATGCCATATAATATGTGGTGCCACTAGTCCAACGGCCCCGACCCTCAACACAACCTGTAGCTGTTTGTCTTGACTAGTCCGGAGACTTGTCATGTTGCACTGTCGCTAGTTGACTAAGTATGTCGGTCCTACCTTGGTACCATGGCCAAACAATTCAATTACTCATGTTTTCATGGCATATAATTTATGTTTATTTATGAGCACCTTCTCGTGCCAACTGACCTAGGGACCACTGTTCTAGATTTTCAAAATTGGACATGTTAGCCCCCAAGTTCCAAAACGAGGCCTCCAGCCTAACAGAGCTATTTGAGCTCTCGTAAAGAAGGTCTCCCAAATTGTTTAAGCAGTGGCACACAGTTAGAGGAGAACAATTCTAACAAAATATATTTTCAACTATCCATCATACCAACCGGGGATGAGGACATATCCACTCATAACCGATGAACGAGTTTTCCACTACCTCCGAGAAAGTTTCATCATACCAACCGGTATGATCTACTTACAACCGTTAAATAGTTTTTCCGTGTCATTTTCACATCACTCCTTTAAGTTGTGATGTTTAAAATACCACTTAGCAATGGGTTTTAATTTTTGAGGTACTTATCATCCCAACCGGGTGTAATATAAAAATCCCACTCACCCGATAGTGTAGTGAAATTCCTCTTAACCGACTTGTTGTCCTTACTTGAACTCGTCTTAGCTGGCTTTCTTGGTACTTCGTGTTCCTACACGATATGACACTCTTTTTTATTATTCTTTGGCCTAATAGCTCTCATTCATCTCAAATGAATGAGAAAACCAACTTTTCCTTTATTTGCAATTAGGTCCCTAAAGTTATTTTTCTCTAACTTGAAGTCCCTAATGTCGGTTTTTCCTCAAATTAAATCCCGAAACTTTTCAAATTTAGCTTAGGACATCAATTTATTCAAATTCACAAAAAGGGGTTTAATTTCCTAAATTTCTAATTTGGTCCCCATACTTTTCTAAAATTACCATTTTGCCCCTCCTTTACAAAAATGGTAAGTTTTGCCCCAAAATTCTAAAAATTGTCCAACCAGTCCCCCAACATCTTTGTCAAACCCAATTGGTCCTCAATTTTATGAAATTTCACTTTAGTCCCTCTAATTATCGAAATTCCTAAATTTCCCCAATTTCCCCCAATGTTTCCCCTAATTTCAACCTTCTAACTCTACCAAATTTGATTTAATCAAATTGACCAATAAAATGAGTTTATTTGTTGAAATTGAAGTTAGATTGGAGTTCCTACACCTTTATACGATTCAATTGCACTTTGAATCAAACGATTTGGTGTCGAAATGAGCTTAAACGGAGCTTTGCCGAAAAAATGGACTTTGAGAGAGAAAAATAAGCTTACCGTCGGGAGTGTGACGGTCCGAGCTTTTGATCTGGGCAGATAGCTCTTATACTAAGGTTTCTCCTAAGATCAAGAATTGCATCAATTAAAGCTGAATTGAGTGGGAATTTAGTCTGTAGCACCGATCGGAATTTACAGAGGGGAGCTAAATTGACTTAACTTTCAGCTCTAATTTAGCTATAGGAGGGATGTGAAGGTGTTGGGAGGGCTTAGTTTGGCCTGATAAGGGCTCGAATTGGCTGATTTCAGGTTGATCAAAATAGGGAAGCTCTGATCTACCGGAGCTGCTTCACTATTCTATCAGGTCGACATTTCTTTGGCGACTCTTAGACCAAATGGAGACTACAGATGTGTGGCTGACTAAAGAACCCAACCTGACCATGTTTGGCTCAAAAAAATGCCCAAGTCAGAGCTTTGGTTCGAGCTTCATTGAAAAATGGAGCAGTTGAAAGAGAATAGAGTTTTCAGGTTTTGAGAGGATGAATGAGGAGTGGCTCTTTATATACGAAGCTCGGGGGCTTCTTGGCCATCCAATTGGCTCCTTAATGACAGTCATTCATTGCTTAAATCTCCCTGGTTAGAGACTTTTTAGCTTTACTGGTGCTGCACGATTTTCCGGCAAGTGAATAATGCTATTATCTAAAGGAAGAAGACGACACTATTACGAACTGGGTTCAAAGCTTAAACCAGTCGGTTCACTCCCAATTCGACCGAATTTTTCAAATCTAAAAATTTCTAAATTCATTTTATCTCTAATGGTGGCCTCAATTCTCAAATTTGAATTTTAAGTCACCTAGAAAAATGAATTTAGAGTCTAGTTCAATAGTGGTTCAAGCCGGTCCAAACCAAATTAATCCGGTTCGGATCCTATTCACCTTAACCGGTTTAGCTTTCATCTCCAATTCATTCTTAAATCCATTTTCCTGACTTTTGGGACACTTCGGGTAACTCGGGATATAAACCCTACTCTTTGGAGTTAAGGAAATCCTGTAAAAGAACCGATTATACTGAGTGAGAAAATCGAAACGGTTCACAAAGCTATTATTGGGGAATGGACAAATTGGAGAAATTTTAACTCCAAAGTGACCCAAAAAGGTTCATAAACCCTGTACAAGAACTTTAGAACAAATGAAGGAAGAGAAACCAGTCTGATTTAGGTGAACTGAACCCGAACCAGATTGAATTGGTTTAAGAACTAAGTCGATTTATGAATTGGACCTAATAGAGAGAGGGTAAACCGGGAAATTTGTGAACCCTAAGTGACCTAAGGAGTCATAAAAATCATATAAAAGGACTTTTGGTTGAATAGGAGATGAAAACCAAACCAATTCAGGTGAACCGGATCCGAACCGGATTGAACTGATTTGGAGCGTTTTGAACCACTATTGGAACAGATTCTAAATTCATTTTTCTAGGTGGCTCAAAAATTCAAATTTGAGATTTGAGGCCACCATTGGATAGAAAATGAATTTAGAAATTTTTAGATTTAAAAAATTCGGTCGAATTGGGGGTGAACTGGCCAGGTTAAGCTTTGAACCCGGTTCGGTCCGGTCCGGTCTGGTTTGGAATAGTGTCGTCTTCTTCCTTCAGATGACATCACTGTTCACTCACTGTAAAATTGAAGCAATGCCGGTGAAGAAGAAACATTTATGTTCAGTATGTTTCAGGCCATCAATGTCTGTCATAAATGTGCCAAACGGATGGCCGACGAGTCCTTGAGCTCACTATATAAAGAGCCCCTCTCCATTCATCACCTCCTCACATGAAAAGCTCACTCTCTCTCAGTTGCTTAGTTTTCTAGTAAAGCTCCAACCAGAGCTCCGATATAGGGTTAATTACGAGCCAAAGAAGGCGAGGTTGGGCTCCTTAAAACTGGAGAGAGGTCAGCTACATGGTGGTGACATCCATTTGCTCTAAGAGTCGCCGGAGAAGTGTCAACGTGATCCAATAGTGAAGCAGCTCCGGCGAACCGAAGCTTCCTTGTTTTGGTTGAGTTGAAATTGGTTGATTCAAGCCCTCCTTAGACCAAACCAAGCTCTCCCAACACCTCCTCAGCCCTCCCACAGCCGAATAAGGACTAAAAGGTAAGCCAATTCGGCTCCCCTTTGTAATTTCTGATCGGTGCTAGAGAGAGAGCTGTCATAAATTCAATGACATAATTCTAATCCAATTTTACATCAATTGATGCCATTCTTAATCTTAGGAGGAACCTCAGGAGGAGAGCTATCTGCCCAGATAGAAAGCTTAGACTGCCACGTCCTCACTGGTGAGCAATTGAAGCTTTCTCTCTCTATAGTCTGTTTTTCGGCGAAGCTCCTTTTGAGCTTGTTTCAACATTAAAACTTACGATTCAAAGTGTTATGGAATTATATGAAGATGTAAAAACTCAATTTCAACAATTAGAAGTGTTTGATCAATCAATTTGATGAAATCAAATTCGACTATGTTATTGAGTTGAAATTGGGGGAAAATTTAGGGAAATCAGGAATTTTTGAAAATTTGACGGACCAAAATGCAAATTTATAAAATTGAGGGTCAATTGAGCATGATAAGAATGTTAAAGGGCCAATTGAGCAATTTTAGAATTTTTGGGATAAAGCTTACCATTTTTGTAATGGAAGGGCAAAATGGTAATTTTGGAAAATTTGGGGGCCAAATTGGGAATTTGGGAAACTTGAATCCCTTTTTATAAAATTGAGTAAATTGAGATCCCAAGAGAAATTTTAAAAGTTTTGGGACTCAAAGAGAGAAAATGGAACCAACGGAATAAGAGAGAATAAACTCCTCAAGAACAAAATGCTAGAAAAGAAAGGATCATGTTCAAGGGGAAGGAAATTGTAAAGAATCAAGGGATAAGTCAAACCCAGGAAATGTATAGGTAGGAAGATGACATCAAAAGATGCCATACGAGTAAGAAAGGAACTAACTCAGAATGAATAATAGTGGGAGGAACTTTGATAAGGACAAGTAGGGATTTAGGAAGAGAAGAGATCTTAAGGAGGAAGGACACCCATGGAAATGAAGAATGAAGTAAAAGATTAGAAATTTTAATATGTCATTAAGTATCAGGAAATTTAAAGATTTGAAGGCGGAATGACCAAATAAAGAAATTTGGAAAAGTCGAGAAGTACGAAAACCAATACTGTTATAGGGACATAAAGTTAAGATATCACGAAGAATGCCATGCAGTAAAGGGGCATGTAAATCCTACCGACTCAGAGAAATACGACTTAGGCAAGGAATGGTCTATGAGTAAGACATAACAAAGTTAAGCATAAATGTGATAACCAAAGAATGGGGATGGAATCCATGTAGGATGAAAAGACAATAAATGCCAGAATCCATGGAAGAAAAATAACTGAAAATTATAGTTATGAAATTTTGGGTAAAAGAAGATTGGGATGTAGAACGGTGCCTTAGGATAGAAGGACGTAATGAAAGGAAATGATCATGGGATTTTAAGGAAAATACCAGGCTAGGGTAAGTTCCATGGAATGAGGAAAGGATGAGAATCTTAAATACGTGATGAAAGGGATGAATGAAAATAACCGAGAAGGTTGTAGAACGATAGAATAGAAAGTTGTATAACCATAAAAAAGTTAAGCCAACACACGAATAATGTGAAATAAGTTTTGGGGACAAAACTCATAAAAGGAGGGGAGAGTTGTAAATCCCTCTCCTTGGAGTTAAGGAAAACTAGGAAAAGAACTGGTCACACTGAGTAAGAAAACCGAACCAGTTCACAAACCCGTTATTGGGGAACGGGAAAATTGGAGAAATTTTAACTCCCAAGTGACCTAAAGAAGTTCATGAACCATGGAAAATAACTTTAGGACAAATGGCCGAAGAGAAACCAGACCGGTTCAGGTAAACCGGACCTGAACTGGATTGAACTGGTTTAAGAACCGAGCCGATTTATAAACTGGAATCAATAGAGAGAGGGTAAATTGGGAAAATTATGGACCCTAAGTGACCTAAGGAGTCATAAAAATCATGTAAAAGGACTTTTGGGTGAATTGGAGACGAAAACCAAACCGGTTCAGGTGAACTGTATCCGAACCAAATTGAACCGGTTTAGACCAGTTTGAACCACTATTGAACTAAATTCTAAATTCGTTTTTCTAGGTGGCTTAAAAAACTCAAATTTGAGATTTGAGGCCATCAATGTATAGAAAATAAATTTAGATAAATTTAGAAATTTTTAGATTTGAAAAATTTGGTCAAATTGGGGGTGAACCGACCCATTTAAGCTTTGAACCATGTTCGGACCGGTCTGGTCCAGTTCGTAATCGTGTTATATTCTTCCTTCAGTTGACAACACTATTCACTCACCAAAAAATCAAAGTAGCGCTGGTGAAGAATAACCGTTTCTGTTTAGTACATTTTAGGCCATCAATGTCTATAAAAAAGGTGCCAAACAGACGGTTGATGAGTCCTCGGGCTCCCTATATAAAAAGCCCCTCTCCATTCATCCTCTCCACCCCTGAAAAGCTCACTCTCTCTCAATTGCATAGTTTTTTGATTAATCTTGAACCAGAGCTCCAATACAGTGTCATTTCTATGCCAAAGAGGGTGAGGTCAGATTCCTTAGAACCGGGGAGAGGTCATCTACACAATGGTGACATCCATTCGCTCCGAGAGTCGCCGGAGAAGTGCCTGCTTGACCGAACAGTGAAGTAGCTTCGACGGACCGATGCTGCCCTATTTTGGCCGAGCTGAAGTTGGCTGATTCGAGCCCTACTCATACCAAACCAAGCTCTCCCAACACCTCCTCAGCCCTACCATAGCTAAATTAGAACTGAAAGATAAGCCAATTCGGCTCTACTCTACAATTTCTGACCGATGCTAGAGAGAGAGATGACATAATTTCAATGATAGAATTCTAATCCAATTTGGCATCAATTGATACCATTCTTAATCCTAGGAGGAACCTTAGGAGGAGACCTATCTACCCAGATAGAAAGCTTAGACTATCACGTCCTCACCGGTGACCTATTCAAGCTTTCTCTCTCTACAGTCTGTTTTCCAGCGAAGCTCCATTTGAGCTCGTTCTAACGTTAAAACTTATAATTCAAAGTGCTATGGAATCGTATGAAGATGTAGAAACTCAATTTTAACTTCAATTTCAACAATTAGAAGTGTTTGATCAGTTAATTTGTTGAAATCAAATTCAGTTGTGTTAGGGAGTTGAAATTAGGGAAAATTTTAGGGAAATTGGGGATTTTCTAAAATTTGAAGGATGAAAATGTAATTTTATAAAATTGAGAGTCAATTGGGCATGATAAGAATGTTAGAGGGCCAATTGAGCAATTTTAGAATTTTTGGGATAAAACTTACCATTCTTGTAAAAGAAGGGCAAAATGGTAATTTTGAAAAATTTGGGGGCCAAATTGGGAATTTGGGAAACTTGAACCCCTTTTTATGAAATTGAGTAAATTGAGATCCCAAGAGAAAGTTTAAAAGTTTTGGGACTCAATTTGGGGAAAAACCAGCAATTGGGGCCTAAAGTAAAAAAGGAAAAATAACTTTAAGGGCCAATTTGCAAATATTATAAAAGTTGTGAATTGAGGCACTTATACTAAATGAGGTGATTAAGCTAGATGATAATGAACAACGATGTTCATTTCGTGTAGGAACACGAGTCATCGAGAATGCCAGCTGAGATTTAGCTCGCAAGGGACAAAAACTGTATAAGTGGAAGTTCACTTCACGAACGGGTGAGTGGGATTTTTATATCTAGGTGCCTGGTAAAGTTGCTCCGATGCCACAAATAGGTTAAGTGGACGTACTGGCACGCGACTGTGTGATTGACCTTCATGATGAAGGATGTTTTTTTTGAAAAATTGAGGTTTTAATGTGGAGAAAAAATTTAGAGAATTAAGGAGTTTGGAACACTCCAATTTGAAAATATTTTTTTAAAATTTTCCATCTCTAAAATACCCATTCAGTGAGTTCTAGAAACTCACCACTCTTTTCTATCCCTTTTTAGGAAAAAAAAAATGATTAGAAATAACACTAAGCCTTACCCTCTGTCAAGTATGTTTAATTTTTTTTAAGCTTACATTTTATTTGATATATATCTTTCCAGGGAATAAGGTTGAAAATATGTCTAGCTCCTCTTGAGTAAAAGAAGGGGAAACTCCTCTTGAACTGAGGGAGCAGTGAGTTTTTTATAGGGATTCGAGCAAATAAGATCGGGGCATGACACGGGATCCCTAATTTTCCCGGTTTTCCCTCTCTCTATCGGTTCCGGTTCATAAACTAGCTCACTTCAAAAATTGGTTCAATCTGGTTCGGATCCGGTTCACCCGAACTGGTCTAGTTTTTCTCATCCAATTTTTCATAAGGTTCCTTTCCAAGATTTATAAACCATTTTGAGTCACTTGGGAATTGTAAATTCTCCAATTTGCCTATTTCTTGATAATCGGGTTTGTGAACCGATTTGGTTTTCTCACTCGGTTTGCCCGGTTCTTTTCCCAGTTTTACTCCAAAGTTCTGGGTTGACAACTCTTTCCTCCTTTTAGGAATTTTGTCCCCAAAACTTAATTAGCAACCTTTACACAAGGAACAATTTCCTTTGATGTCGACTTGGTGTTTGCTTAACATGTAAACTCTTCCCTTGTTCTTTCAATTAGCCCTTTTGTATCATTCACTTAAGGAATTTCTTTTCCCTTATATTATTTACTCCCTCCCTAGAGTTTATCATAACTAGACATACCTTACTCAAGGGTATATCCTTAGATTCACATCTTTTTTTTATTTAGAGCAAAAATTTTCTATTTGAGGTTCTATACTCAGGATTGGGAGTTCCAAGATACCAAACCATTCTCGTGTCTAAATAACCTTTTGGTTGTGGAAACCCTTAGCTCAATGTTCTTTTGAGTGTTACATACTTGTTTTCACGGGTTTCCTTGTTATCACCCTTTCTATCCTATTTCGACTCTTCCTTCATTCATTGTTCATTTCAATTTTAGTATAAATTTTATGTTTGACCTTGTCATGCTTACTAACTGACTCTTCCTTATTTTGAGTCATATTTTCCTTGGGAATGTTGGGTTTACATTCCCCTTACAGCACGACATTTTCTAGATCTTGTCTCTATGTCCATTAGATTTCTAGAACACCTACTTGAGAGTTGTTTGCAACTTATATCTTTTTAGGGATCGTATAACTTCATTCCTCTTTTATTTAGTAGTATTCCTTGACTACTTTTACCGCTATCCAATCAACTTATATAATCGTGTTGGTTTTCCTTACCCACTCATCCTTTCCTAACTTCCTTATTGGATCTTTCTGGTTCCAATCATTTGGGCGTGGACCACAACTAGCCTTGATATCAGTGGTCATTAACTCTAGTTACTTCTTAACTGGGGAACTTACCTCTCCAAGATTTCTTAGGTGTATTTTATTCTATTCTCCTTTTCAGAAAGGACTTTCTTCCTTGGTAGGATTCTTTCCCTTTCTCCAAAAATTCTTTTTTTCATTCGTTCTTTGGAAGTATCTAATCATTAAATGTCATCCTTTGATGTCGTCCTTCCCATGCACCCTTTTTGGAAAATCTAGCAGTACGTCCTTGTACCATTCTCTTAATTCTACTTGTATCCTTCGCAAGTTTTCTTACTTGGAAAAGGTTTAAACATGGTTTGTCTCAAGTCCTCTTTGTCCAAGACTTACTTAATCTTCTCCTGGCTTTGATTTTGGTCATCAATTTGGTCTTGGCTATTGATTTCTTTAAGGATTTCCTCCATCCTTCTTTTCCAAATGTTTGGCCTTTCCATCTTTCCTTTCTTTACTAGAGTTTAATCTCTGACCCTCGTGAGGGTTGGTTCATTACCTGTCTAGCTTCTACTATTCACCTTGTCTAATTCTCTTGAGGTAGTTGTCTCTCGAGAATTCTTGTCCTTAATGACCATTCCATTACCCTTTTTAGGGTGTATTCCTTACTACTTCCTAGTCCTCCTTAGGGCGTCGTTCATTCTCCTTGACCATCCTTTTGTCACAGTTTGCTTACTTCTACTATGTTGGTCCGAAACTCCAATTTAACTTCTCTACTTTTTCCAAAGAAGTTGTACTTGAAATCTCAAGACATCCCATTTGTCATCAAACACTTGGCTTGTCTTCTCTTGTGGATGCCCTCCCTTATTTGCTCCTAAATTGTTGGAAATTTTTTCTTTAAGGGAGAGTTCTCTTCAGCTACCTTTTGTTATGTTTGTGGTTTTATCAAGGTCCTACCTTCGACCCTTTTTCCTTCCCGCCACTTTGCTAAGAACTTGAAGAGCTTCATCCTATCTGTGGTTAAAATTACAAGCGGGATTTGTGTTTCTTGGGATGGTATCCTTTTGGATTTCCTATAGTTGTGGGGGTGTTATTCTTAGAAAGTATTATTCTAAATCCTAGTGGGACAGTCCTTTATTTCATTTCCTATTTCCTTTGCACCTTGTAATGGATTGTTTCCTTACTTAATGGTTACTCCAGGAGTTCTTCTAGACTCCTTACCTTGACGGTTTTCTTGTCATGCCTTCTTTGCCTAATAATTTCCTTGATTCATTCCTTGATCCTTGGTCTCTATGGTGTCTAGGGTATCGCCATTTTGTTGGGTTACTTTTCTTGGGGCCATCTTGCTAGAAAGATCACATCCTTTGAGAGACAGGGTTTTAGGAATTTGGAGTACTTTATTAATAGAGGAATACAATATGTTGAGGGTTTTAGCCCTATTACAGAAAATGGTCACAAAATAAATAGGGAGCTATGAGATTCCTTATAAGCATCCTCCTATATAAGGTTATACGTACGCCCTTTGCTTGCATTTATGGATTCATGTTTAGCTTCCTTCATACTTAGAGTTGTGACCTCAATAGGTCTTAGCACCATCCTCCTAATAAATACTTCCCCATTTGGACTTTTGAGACTTCTACCATGCCTCAGGCATTGGGAAGCTTCTACGGTTGTCTTCCTACGAGGACAGGGTGTTGAGTAGAGACATTTCTAGTTTTCTTGGTTTCTCTCCTAGGAGTCATCTATAAATTTTAAGATCAATCCTATAAGTTACTATATTTTTTAGTCTTAATTATGTATTCGAGGAAACAAGCTCTGATACCACTCAAGTTGTCATGCCCTAACCCGGTTTGGTTGGATCCCCGTGATCAACCCGCCAGTCCCCCAGTTTACTAAGGGTTGCCCCTTGTTTATAAACCTTGAAGAGTAAGGTGCCCTTTAAACCTACACCTTTCCTGTAATAACATAAATCAAAACTATATAAAATTTTAAACTAAGCATTACCTATCTTGCAAGCATATTAGCTGGTGGTCTTTAGGATAGGCTTTCTAGGGTTACCTAAAAAGGATATATGGGAGGGGGTGAGTTTCTACAACTCAGTGAATGGGTATTTTAAAAATGGAGTTTATGATAAAAATAGTTTTCAAGTTAGAGTGTGCAGACTCCTTAATTCCTTTAAATTTTCTCCACTTTAAAATCTTGTTTTTCAAAAACACATCCTTCATCATGAAGGTCAATCACACAATCGCAGGCCAGTACATCCACTGAACCCACTTGTGGCGTCGGAGCAACTTTATCGGCCACCTTTATAGAAGTATGTCCACTTCTACCCTGAGAATGAGTGGATGTTCACGACATCCGACCTTCAATCCCATAACAATTCTTCATGTTCATATGAGGACAGAGACCTCATCCCGAACCCACCCCGGTCTCATGTGCTTGAAGCTATGTTGAGCTTCGTAAGGCCTCCTAGTACGACTAACTACCCTTATATCCACCAGGTCATTAGGGCCCTAGGACACATCACTACTACTCTTGGGCATCTTGAAGGTCCCGTAAGCACAATGCATGCACAATCAGTATTTTGACATCATGCCATATAATCTGTAGTGCCACTAGTCCAATAGCCCCGACCCTCAACTCAACCTGCAACTATTTGTCTTGACTAGTCTGTCGACCTATCATGTCGCACTACTACTAGTTGATTGAATATGTTGGTCATGTCTTGGTACCATGGCCAAACAATTCAATTACTCAAGTTTTCATGGCATATAATTCATGTTTGTTTACGAGAACCTACTTGTGCCAATCGACCTAGGGCCCACTGTTCGAGATTTTCAAAATTGGGCATGTTAACCCCCAAGTTCCAAAACCATGGCCGACGGCCTAACAGAGCTATTCGAGCTCCCATCAAGAAGGTCTCCCAAATTGTTTAAGCAGTGGCACACATTCAGGGGAGAAAACTTCTGACAAAATATATTTTCAACTGTCCATCATACCAACCGATTATAAGGACATCTTCGCTCATAACCGATGAACGAGTTTTCCACTTCCTCCGAGAAAGTTTCATCATACCAATCGGGTATGATCTACTTACAACCGGTAAGTGGTTTTTCCGTGTCATTTTCACATCACTCCTCTAAGTTGTGATGTTTAAAATACTACTTAGCAGTGGGTTTTCATTTTTTAGGTACTTATCATCCCATCAGGGTATGATATAAAAACGCACTCAACTGATAGTGGAGTGAAATTCATCTTAGCCAACTTGTAGTCCTTACTCGAACTCGTCTTAGCTGGCATTCTCAGTACTTCATGTTCCTACATGATATGAATACTCTTGTTCATTATTCTTTGGCCTAATAGCTCTCCTTCATCCCAAATGAATGAGAAAACCAACTTTTCCTTTATTTGCAATTAGGTCCCTAACGTTATTTTTCTTTAACTTTAAGTCCCTAATGCCAGGTTTTCCTCAAATTAAATCCCAAAACATTTAAAATTTATCTTAGGACCTCAATTTATTCAAATTCACCAAAAGAGTTTAATTTCTCAAATTTTCAATTTGGTCCCCATACTTTCCCAATATTACCATTTTGCCCCTACTTTACAAAATGGTCTGTTTTGCCCTAAAATTTCCAAAAATTGCCCAATTGGTCCTCCAACATCTTTGTCATGCCCAATTGATCCTTAATTTTATGAAATTGCACTTTAGTCCCTCTAATTTTTAAAATTCACAAATTTCCCACAATTTCAACCTTTTAACTCTGCCGAATTTAATTTCATCAAATTGATCAATTAAATGAATTTATTTATTGAAGTTGAATTTAAATTGGAGTCCCTACACCTTCATACGATTCAATTGCACTTTGAATCGCATGATTTGGTGCTGGAATGAGCTCAAACGGAGCTTCGCCGAAAAATAGGACTTCAAGAGAGAAAGTTTCGAAAGCTTACTGTTGGAGGTGCGATGGTCGGAGCTTTCAATCTGGGTAGATAGCTCTTATCCTGAGGTTCCTCCTAAGATCAAGAATTGCATCAATTTATGTCGAATTGAGTGAGAATTTAGTCATCAAAGTTTCGTCGGTTCTTTCTCTAGCATAGATTAGAATTTACAGAGGAGAGCCAAATTGGCTTATCTTTCAGCTCTAATTCAGCTGAGAAGGGCTCGAATTGGCTGATTTCTGCTCGGCCAAAATAGGGCAACTTCGATCCACCGGAGCTGCTTCACTATTCTATCATGCCAGCGTTTCTCTGTCGACTCTCGAAGCAAATGGAAACTACAAGCATGTAACTAACTTCTCTCTGGTTCTAAAGAACCCAACCTCACTTTGTTTGGCTTAGAAAAATGCCCAAGTCGAAGCTGTAGTTCGAGCTTCACTGAAAAATGGAGCAGTTGAAAGAGAATGGAGTTTTCAAGTGTGGAGAGGATGAATGAGGAGGGGCTCTTTATATATGAAGCTCGGGGACTTCCCGGCCATCTGATTGGCACCTTAATGGCAGTCATTCATTGCTTGAAACTCCCTGGCTGGAGACTTTTCAGCTTCATTGGCATTGCGCGATTTTTCGGCGAGTTAACAGTGCTGTCATCTAAAGGAAGAAGACGACACTGTTCCGAACCGGATCAGTCAAAAACTATGTTCAAAGCTTAAACCGGCTGGTTCACCCACAATTCGACTGAATTTTTCAAATCTAAAAATTTCTAAATTCATTTTCTATCAAATGGTGACCTCAAATCTCAAATTTGAATTTTTTAAGTTATCTAGAAAAATGAATTTAGAGTCTGGTTCAATAATGGTTCAAAACGGTCTAAACTGGTTTAATCTAGTTTGGATCCGATTCACCTGAACCGGTTTGGATTTCATCTCCAATTCATTCTTAAGTCCATTTCCCTATCTTTTGGAACACTTTGGGTCACCCGGGATCCATAATTTTCCCAGTTTGGCAGCTGTGGGGAAGCTCGATGTAGCTTTTTGCGCATGAGACCGAGGTGATGTTGGGATGAGGTCTTTGTCCTCATATGGACACAGAGTTGATTTTGCATCTAGGGGTCAGATGTCACAAACATCCACTATTAAACCCACCTAATGTGGAAATGAGGATAAATGTTTTTAAAAAAAATCAGAGTTTGAGGAAAGATCATTCTTAAAGGAACTAATGATTTTGGCATATTTTGATTAAAGCTATTTTGTTTACAAAAACTTACTCCCAACACCCATTCACTAAGTTGTAGAACTCACCCATCTCCCTTTACCCTTTTCAGGTAACCAATGGAAACCAACCTTAACAGACTTTACTGTAGTCGGACCTTAAGACAAGTATGTAAGATTTAATATATTTAGTTTTGTTTAATGCTATTCTAGGAAAGATACAGGTAAAAAGAATGCATTACTCCTTGTGGTTTAGAAAAAGCGAAACCCTTGATAAATCATGAGAGTGGCAGGTTGTTCACGGGGATCCGACCAAACCGAGTCGGGACGTGACAACTTGAGCGGTATTAGAGCTTGTTTTCTCAATACATTATCAAGACTATATAACATGGTAACTTATAGGAATAAATCGTAAAATTTTAGATGGCTCCCAAGAGAGGAACCAAGAGAACAAGAGTCGTAGTCTTTGACACTGCCTAACCACCCCTTCCTGTGGAAACTCCCGGAGGAGCCTACACAACTCCACTTGGACTAAGCTTGGAACACCAAAGATTGTACGAGAATTTACTCAAGTATTTGAATGACCTAACCTTGTCCTTGAGGCAGGCACCAACTATCGAGATGAACCGAAGGAAGTATAATATCATCCTCCTCCTGTTAATCGGCCTCCTCTAGTCGACCACCCCAAATACCTCAAGACTCTCCACCAACTAGGGTGTAAGCCTTTCCTCGGAGAGAAGGATGCTGGAACCGCCTTGGATTGGCTGGCCAACATCAAGAAGCTGATGGGGATAGTTAGTATATCACGAGAGGACATGGTGATCCTAGCAGAATTTTTCCTGAAGGGTAATGCCAAAAGATGGTGGGATAATGTCCAAAGCTTGCATACCTCCACACCCACCTAGGAACAATTTGAGGAGAGGTATGTGGAGGAGTACTTGGCTATTAATCTAGTTAATGAGAAGAAGCAGGATTTCCTCCAATTTCGACAAGGGCTTAACTCTATTTTGGAGTATGAAACGAAGTTTAATGAGTTAAGACCCTTTGCTCTTGACCTGGTCGGACTAGCACACATATGTCAACGACTTGTGGACAGTCTCAATATAGATATAAGAGACTGGATGAGCATACTAGGACACCCCACGGATTTATCGGTGGTGATCAGTATGGCTCACAAATGTGCGCGACTGGTACATAACCGATGCCGTCGAATGGAGCAGTCAAACCAAAAGGAGGACAAGGACCAAGGCCGTCATGGAGGACAAAATGAGCATAATGGTCCAAGATGGAGAAATAAGGTAGGGTTCCAAAAGAGGAAGGACGTGCCCCTATCTCCCAAAAGAGTGATTCCCACCCTACCACAAGGAAACCCTCGTTGTCCTAGGTGTCAAAGGTACCACGAAGGAGCTTGCTTATCACTTTTCTCATGTAGGCAAGTGGGGGGCACTTTGTGAAGGAATGCCCCACTCTTAGAGAGAATATGCAATCTCACATGCTTGGACCACACCAAGGGAACCCCAGGACTCCCAGGCAAGGCGCCATAGCCAGAGTACCAGCTAGGGTATACAACCTCACTCAAGAAGAGGCTAGGAAAGACCCTAGTACCATAGCAGGTACTTCCCAAAACCCTCCCAACTAAGATTGAGAAAAACCTATAATTTGAATTTCATTCAATAAAGGAAATCTTTTCTTCTAAAAACATGTGTTTCTTCAACCAGGGTACATACACTTGTGGGGAAGAAAGGTCTACGCCCTCTTCGACTTGGGAGTAGAAAGATACTTCATCAAAGAAGATCTAATCCCAAGTCTACCCCTAGAACTCACATCTCTAGGACAAACTCTCAACAACCTCACACCCTTAGGAGAAGGATTAAATAGGGACAAACAGTTAAAGGGATGTGAGATTAAGATTGGAGGAATCAAACTAGAGGCTGATTTGATCCCATTACCTCTAAGTGAGGTAGAAGTAATATTAGGGATGGATTGGCTAAGTACCCATCGTGCTAAGATGGACTGTAGAAAGAAGATAGTGACTTTCCACACCCTCGAAACACTCGGGCTACAATTATAAGGAGAGTAGAAGAAGAGAGAAGTACAAATCGTGTCCCACATAAGATCCTAAATGATGATATAGAAAGGTTGTAAAGCTTTTCTGGCAATGATCATCAATGAGAAGTCTGAGGAGAAGGGACCCGAAGGCATTCCTGTAGTTGAACATTACCTATAAGTATTTCCAGAGGAATTACACGAACTACCCCAAGCCAACAATTAGAGTTTACCATAAAGGTTATCCTAGGAACACATCCCATATACCAAGCCCCTTATCGCATGGCTCCAGTAGAACTAAAGGAATTGAAGGAGCAGTTGGATGAGCTGTTGAAGGACTTCATATGCTCTAGTTAGTTTCCATGGGGTGCACCAGTCCTATTCATAAAGAAAATGGACGGGAGCATGAGACTGTGCAAAGATTATCTGAAGTTGAACCAGGTCACCATAAAGAACAAGTATCCACTTCTATGGAATGATGACCTATTTGACCAACTAAAAGGAGCAACATACTTCTCCAAGATAGACCTTCGGTCAAGATACCACAAACTCAAGATTTGAGAAGAAGATATTCCTAAGACTGCATTTTGGTCATGATACGGACATTATGAGTTTAGGGTGATGCCTTTTGGCTTGACAAATGCCTCTACAGCCTTCATGGATTTAATGAACCAGGTGTTCCAGCCACACTTGGACAAGTTTGTGATAGTATTTATAGATGTCATTCTTATATACTCACCAACTAGACTGGAGCACGAAGGGCATTTGGCTATCACCTTAGAGATACTACGAGTAAACAACTTATATGCGAAATTCTCCAAGTGTGAGTTCTGGTTGTAGGAGGTAGGATTCTTAGGGCACATAGTGTCCAAGAATGGAGTCAAGCTTGACCAGGCAAAGTTAGAAACCATATCCTTCATTATAAGGAACCATAAACTACTTGAAGGGAGGATGTATCGGAGGCCAAGACTGACCGGCTTTGGAAAAGTGATAGAATTTTTGGTACAACTTCCTTTGGAAAATATAGAGAAGTAAAAATTCGGAGCAACATAACAAAAGTTAGCAAACCATGACAACACGATGGTCAAAGAGAATGAACGACACCCTAAGGAGGAGCGGGAAGTAGTAAGGAATACACCCTAAAAAGGGAATTGGAAGGATCATTAAGGACAAAGGAGGTCACTTAAAGGTAAAAATCCCCACGAGCAAATGTAAAAAAGGAATGTCAAGAGAAAAGGGAACAATCCTACCTAGGAAGTATCGTGATGTCCCAGTATGACCTGTTTGGAGAAAGAGTAGGAGTATCAAGAAATAATTCCAGAAGAACTAAGTGGAAACAAGAAACTAGTAACTGTGTATAGCCAAAGAGAATGAACAAAACCCTAAGAAAGAATGAGATGCAGCAGAGACTACACTCTCTGAAGGACAATGGGATGGGCATGAAGAACGAGTGATACAGCTGCCCAGGCAAGTTAAAGAGAGAACTATGGACTTAAACCACAACAAAGAAGGGAGAAGTGAAAAGGCCAAAATGTAGAAAGAGAAGAACAAAGGGAAATCCTTAAAGAAATCGATGGTCAAAACTAGATTTATAGTTTAAAGTCTCGGAACGGTTAAGTGAGCCTGAAGAAGGGCGAACAAGAGATTTTGAAATAAGGAGGATGTGAACCCTCATTAACAGAAATTATTTAACGGGTTAGCTTCAAAAGATGCTTTGACAAGTATGAATGATTGGACAACCCACACTCGGGTAATAGAGGAAAAATGTTCGAGATGGTGTTGGGAAAGTAAGTTCCCTAATAAGGTGTAGCTAAGAAGGAACAACCACAATTGGTAAGACGGGTCATAGCCCACACACGCATATGAAGCTTAAAGAGTGGACGACCGAGCATAGTGTGGAATACACAGAATAAAACTAATAATCGAAAGTATCCCATCTAAGGAATAAGGGATAAAATAAAAGTTGTGGATAGAGAAGGATCCAAAGCAAACAGATGCCCTAACATAGATAAGGGTGTGAAGAAAGGGAGAAAGAACCATACAATGAATGATAAGGAGGTTGAGCATGTAACTCCTATGATGGAAATCTCCATTGTAAGTGTCATAGTAGAGAACAAAACCGGAAGGAGGGAACATTCCCAAGCAAAGTAATTAACACAAAGATCGAAAGCAATTATGGTAGAATGAAGAATCATGAAGTGATTATGAGTAAGTAAAAGTGGATTAAGGAAAAAGGAAATACCCTTGAATAAGGAATGCCAAGGACTTAAGAAGGAAAGAATCCCAGTTTATTAGTAAACTATTGGGAAACCAAATAATTGGCACTAGAAAGACCCAATAAAGTTGGGAAAGGACAAGTGAGTAAGGAAAACTGACACAGTTATGTAAGACATGTTGTCAAGATACAAATGATAATTGGGTAACAGTAAAGATAGTTGAGGAATACTACCCGATGAAAGGAGGGATGAAATTATACAGTCCTTGGAAGGTTGGAAAGTTGGAAACAACCCTAAAAGAGGTATTGTAGGAGTATGATGGACTGAGACAGGTTCAGAACTATGTCATGTCGTAAGGGACATATAAGCACCAACAATCCCGAGTAAAATGTAACTAGAGTAAGGAGTCAGTTGGTAAACATAATATGGTCAAACATAAATTTGACCGAAGTTGTAATCAATGACGGAAGAAGGATGGGTCAAATTGGGACGAAATAATAATAACACAAAAACCTGTAAAAACAAGTATGTAATGCTCAAAAGAAAGTCGAGCTAGGGGTTTCAACGATGAAGAGAATAACTAGACAAAGGAACGATTGGGCACCTTAGAACTCCCAATCCTGAAATCTTGAGTAAAATCCCCAAAAGGAAGAATATACATTAGGATTAATAAGCATGGAAGGAGTAAGCATGATAAATGAAAAGAAATTCCTTAGATGAATGATTACGGGGACTAAGCAAAAGAGCAATTGAAGTGTTTGCATGTTAAGAAAACCCAAGTTGACATTAAGGGAAATTATTCCCGATGTGGAATATATTGGTTATGTTTTGGGGACAAAACTCCTAAAAGGAGGGGAGAGTTGTAAACCCCGCACTTTTGAGTTAAGGAAAACTAGGAAAAGAACCGGTCAAACAGAGTAAGAAAATCGAGCCGGTTTACAAACCTAATCATTTGGGAATAAGCAATTTGGAAATTTACAACTTTTGGGTGATCCAAAGGGATCATTAAATCTTGGAAAAGAAACTTAAGACAAATTAGAAGAGAAAAACCAAATTGGTTTAGGTGAACAAGATTCCATAAGAACTTTAAAGTTAAGGGTAAGTATGATTTTTTTTTTGTAATCCGAAATTTTGGTCAAAAACTTTTTTATGCAAACCTACGCCTTATCATAAATAGCCACAAATTAATATATATTAAATTATTGGAATTAATATAAATAATTTAATACTGAAATTAAATTATTAGAATTAATACCAATAATTTATGGCAATATTAATACTAGTAATATAAAGAGGTCATCCCATTCACTCTCCTCTCACCCGAACACTTCTCTCTCTGTCTCTACTGCTCTATTTCCCAGTGAAGCTCGAATCAGAGCTTTGACTTGAACATTTTTCTTAACCTCGGAAGAGAGGTCAGGCTCTTTAGAACTAGGGAGAAGACAGCTATTTGATAGCAAACTCTAGTCAATCCGAGAATTGTTGGAGAAGCGCTGGCATGATGGAACAATGAAGCAGCTTTGGCGGACCGAAGCTGCCCTATTTTGGCCAAGCTAAAATCGGCCATTTCGAGCCCTCCTCAGACCAACTCAAGCCCTCCCACGCCCGAATTAGGACTGAAAGGTATGCGAATTCGGCTCCTCTCTACAATTTTTGGTCAGTGCTAGAGAGAGAACTGGCAGAATTTCGATGATGAAATTATAATTCAATTTGGCATCAATTGATGCGATTCTTGATTCTAGGATGAACCTCAAGATGAGAGCTATCTCCCAGATCGAAAGCTCAGACCGCCATACCCTCACCGGTGAGTAATTGAAGCTTTCTCTCTCTATAGTCGGTCAATTTGATAAAATCAAATTCGGCTGTGTTAAAGACTTGAAATTGGGGGAAATTGGGGATTTTCGAAATTCAAAGGATCAAAATGCAATTTTATGAAATTGAGGGTCAATTGGGCATGAAAATAATGTTGGAGGACCAATTGAGGAATTTTGGAATTTTTGGGGCAAAACTAACCATTTTTGTAAAGGAAGGGCAAAACGGTAATTTTGGAAAAGTTGGAGGACCAAATTGGAAATTTGGGAAATTTAAACCCCTTTTTATGAAATTGAATAAATTGAGGTACCAAGATAAATTTTAAAAGTTTCAGGACTCAATTTGAGGAAAATCGACATTCAGGGACTTAAAGTTAAAGAGAAATATCTTTAGGGATCTAATTGCAAATAACTAAAAATTTTGGGTTTTCTCATTCATTGGAAATGAATGAAGGTTCTTAAGTCGAGTAATAGTGAACAAGGATGTTCATATCGTGTAGGAACACGATGTACCAGGAACGCTAGCATGGACGAGCTCGTGTGAATACAAAGAACCGGTCTAGTGGAATTCACTTCGTTAACGGGTGAGTGGGTTTACTAACATCATACCCGGTTGGGATGATGAGCATAATTTAATGTTTAAAAACACTTACCGGTTGTGAGTGGGTTTACTAACATCATACTCGGTTGGGATGATGAGTACAACTTAAAGATAAAAACCTCTTACCAGTTGTGAGTGAGTTTACTAACATCATACCTGGTTGGGATGATGAGTACAACTTAAAACTTTAAAACCACTTACCGGTTGTGAGTGAAAATTTTATATCATACCCGGTTGGGAATGATAAGTACCTCGGTATGAAAACCCACTATTTAATAGTATTTTAAACATCACTACATAGAGGAAGTTCTCTAAAAATCATGCGAAAAAACTACTTACCGGTTGTAAGTAGATCATACCCGGTTGGTATGATGAGACTTCCTCGAAGGAAGTTGAAAACTTGTTCATTGGTTATGAACGGAGGTGTCCTTATACCGGGCGGTATAATGGATAGAGAAAACGTATGTTTTGTCGGAAGTGCTCTCCCTAACTGTGTGCCAATGCTTAAACAATTTGGGAGACCTTCTTGACAGGAGCTCGAATAGCTCTGATAGGCCAGGTGTAAAACCCACCCTTTTGATCTAAGGAAAACTAGGAAAAAAAAAACTAGTCAAACCAAGTGAGGATTCAGAACCGGTTCACAAACCCGATTATTTCTGAATGGGCAAGTTGGGAATTTACAACTCTCGGGTGATCCAAAGGGTTCATTAAACCTTCTAAAAGAAACTTAAGACAAATTAGAAAACAAAAATCAAAGTGGTTTAGGTGAACTAGATTCCATAAGAACTTTAAAGTTAAGCATGCATTTTTTTGCAACCCAAAATTTCGGTAAAAAATTTGTATGTACGCCTTATCATAAATTAATATATATTTAATTATTATAATTAATACCAATAATTTAATACCTAAATTAAATTATTGGAATTAATACAAATAATTTAATACCTAAATTAAATTATTGGAATTAATACAAATAATTTAATACCTAAATTAAATTATTGGAATTAATACAAATAATTTAATACCAAAATTAAATTATTGGAATTAATACCGAAATTTAATTTATTAGAATTAATACCAAAAATAAATTATTGGAATTAATACCAATAATTTATGGCAATATTAATACTAGTAATAAATCTCGCCCATTTAATACACGGGTTTTACGCCTATATAAAGAGGTCATCCCCATTTCATTCTCTTCACACCTGAACACTTCTCTCTCTCTCTACTGCCCCATTTCCCGGTAAAGCTTGAACGGGAGCTTCAACTTGAACAAAGGTCAGGCTCTTTAGAACCGGGGAGAAGACAGCTATTTGATAGCAAACTCCAATCAATCCGAGAATCGTTGGAGAAGCGCCGACATGATGGAATAGTGAAGCAACTCCGGCAGACCGAAGCTGTCCTATTTCAGCCAAGCTAAAATTGGCCATTTCAAGCCCTCCTCAGGCCAAACCAAGCCCTCCCAACACTTTCTCAGCCTTTCCACGGCCAAATTAGGACCGAAAGGTAAGCCAATTCGGCTCCCCTTTACAATTTTCGATTGGTGCTAGAGAGAGAGTCGACCGAATTTCAATGACGAAATTCTAATCCAATTCTGCATCAATTGATGCAATTCTTGATTCTAGGATGAACCTTAGGATGAGACCTATCTGCCCAGATCGAAAGCTCGGACCGCCGTGCCTTCACCGGTGACAAATCGAAGCTTTCTCTCTACAGTCTATTTTCCGGCGAAGCTCCGTTTGAGCTCGTTCCGACGTTAAAATCGGTGATTCAAAGTTTCTTAGAATCGTATGAACATGCAGGAACTCAATTTCAACTCCAATTTCAATAATTAGAAGTGTTTGATCAGTCAATTTGATAAAATCAAATTCGGTAGTGTTGACGAGTTGAAATTGGGGAAAATTGGGGATTTTAGAAATTCATACAATTTTATGAAATTGAGGGTCAATTGGGCATGAAAATAATGTTGGAGGACCAATTGAGGAATTTTGGAAATTTTGGGGTAGAACTTACCATTTTTGTAAAAGAAGGGCAAAATGGTAATTTTGGAAAAATTGGGGGACCAAATTAGAAATTTGGGAAATTAAACCCCCTTTTTGGTGAAATTGAATAAATTGAGGTCCCAGGATAAATTTTAAAAGTTACGGGACTCAATTTGAGGAAAAACCGACATTAGGGACTTAAAGTTAAAGAGAAATAACTTTAGGGACCTAACTGCAAATAACTAAACATTTGGGTTTTCTCATTCATTGGAAATGAATGAAGGCTGTTATGCCGAGTAATAATGAACAAGGTTGTTCATATCGTGTAGGAACACGAAGTACCGGGAACGCCAGCAAGGACAAGCTCGCGTGAATACCAAGAACCGATCTAGTGGAATTCGCGGCATTAACGGGTGAGTGGGTTATTCACATCATACCTAGTTGGGATGATGAGCACAGTTTAAAGTTAAAAATCACTTACCGGTTGTGAGTGGGTTTACTAACATCATACCCGGTTGGGATGATGAGTGCAACTTAAAGATAAAAACCACTTACTGGTTGTGAGTGGAAATTTTATATCATACCCGGTAGGGGATGATAAGTACCTCGGTATAAAAACCCACTGTTTAGTGGTATTTTAATCATCACCACTTAGAGAAAGTGATGTGAAAATTATGCGAAAAAAAACTACTTACCAGTTGTAAGTAGATCATACCCGGTTGGTATGATGAGACTTCCTCGAAGGAAGTTGAAAACCCGTTCATCGGTTATGAACGGAGATGTCCTTATACCAGTCGGTATGATGGACAGTAAAAACCTATTTTTGTCGGAAGTGCTTTCCCCTGACTGTGTGTTAATGCTTAAACAATTTGGGAGACCTTCTCGATGGGAGCTCGAATAGCTCTAATAGGCCGGGGGCCTCGATTTTGGAACTTGGGGGCTAAATGCCCGATTTTGAAAATCTTGTACAGTGGGCCCAAGGCCAGTTGGCATGAGCAGGAGCTCATAAATGAACATGATATATGTGCCATAAAACTTAATAAGTGAATTGTTTGGCCATGGTACCAAGATAGGACCGACATGCTTAGTCAACTAGCGGCAGTGCGACATGACAGGTCGACGGACTAGTCAAGACAAACAACTGCGGGTTGAGTTGAGAGTCAAGGCCGTTGGACTAGTGGCACCACAGATTACATGGCAATATAAGAAAACATTGTTTGTGCATGCACTGTGAGTACGGGATCATCAAGACACCCATGAGGGGTAGTGATGCGTACTAAGGGCACTGGACGACCTGGTGGCTATAAGGGCAGTTCGTCGTTCCAGGTGTCTGTGCGAAATCTGGAGTAGCACGAAGCGCATGAGACCGGGGTGGGGACATGATGAGGTCTCTGTCCTCATACGAACATGAAGAAGTGATTTCGAGATTGTGGGTAGGATGTCACGTACATCCACTCATTCCCAAGGTAGAAGTGGTCGTACTTCTATCCGGGTGGCAGGAAAAGTCGCTCCGAAGCCACTAGCGGGTTCAGTAGTGATACTGACTTGCGAATGTGTGTAACCTTCATGATGAAGGATGTGTGTTGGGTGATGACACACCATGGTAACTAAGAAATAATGGAAAAAAATCCAAATTTTTAAATGATGGGTTTTTTGAAAACAAAGGAGTCTGGCACACTCCATATAAATGTTTTTCTTAAAAGTCAAAAGCTTTTAAAAACCCATTCACTAAGTAGTCGTACTCACCCCCTCCCTTATATCCCTTTTAGGAAATCCCGGAAAGCCTCCCCTTAAAGACCGTCAACTAACATGCCTGTAAGACAGGTATGTAAAGTTTTAAATTTTATAGAGTTTTGATTATGCTATTCTAGGAAAAAGGTGCAAGTTAAAGGATGCCTTACTCTTTACGGTTTACGATAAGGGGAAACCCTTTAATAAACCGGGAGACTGGCGGGTTGATCACGGGGATCCAACCAAACCGGGTCGGGGCGTGACACCAGGGGCCTCGGCTTTGGAACTTAGGGCTAAATGCCCAATTTTCAAAATCTTGTACAGTGGGCCCAAGGCCAGTTGACACAAGCCGGAGCTCGTAAACGAACATGATATATGTGCCATAAAACTTAATAAATGAATTGTTTGGCCATGGTACCAAGATAGGACTGACATGCTCAGTCAACTAGCGGTAGTGCAACATGACCGGTCGACGGACTAGTCAAGACAAACAACTGCGGGTTGAGTTAAGAGTTGGGGCCATTGGACCAGTGGCATCACATATTATATGGAAATATGAGAAAACATTGTTTGTGCATGCACTTTGAGTACGGGATCATCAAGATGCCCATGAGGGGTAGTGATGCGTCCTAAGGGCACTGGACGACCTGGTGGCTATAAGGGCAGTTTGTCGTTCCTGGTGTCTGTGCGAAATTTGGAGTAGCACCAAGCACATGAGACCGGAGTGGGGACAAGATGAGGTCTTTTGTCCTCATACAGACACGAAGAAGTGATTTCGGGATTGTGGGTCGGATGTTGCATACATCCGACCCACAATCCCAGGGTAGAAGTGGTTGTACTTCTATCCGGGTGGCAGGAAGAGTCGCTCTGAGGCCACTAGCAGGTTCAGTAGTGATACTGACTTGCGAATATATGTAACCTTCATGATGAAAGATGTGTGTTGGGTGATGACACATCGGTAACTAAGAAATAATGGAAAACCCCGAATCTTTTTTAAATGAAGGAATTTTTTAAAAGAAAGGAGTCTGACACACTCCATATAAATGTTTTTCTTAAAAGTTAAAAGTAGACCTTTAAAAACCCATTCATTGAGTAGTCATACTCACCTCTCCCTTATATCCCTTTTAGGAAATTCTGGAAAGCCTACACTTAAAGACCATCAACTAAGATGCCTGTAAGACAGGTATGTAAAGTTTAAAATTTCGTGTAGTTTTGATTATGCTATTCCAAGAACACATGTACTTTCTCTACCTGACCCAAGTGTAGGGGAGTACACCATCTATAGTAATGCATTCGAACATGGACTCGGATGTATATTAATGCAATAAGGAAGGGTTATTGCCTATGACTCGTGACAACTAAAAGTACATGAGTGGAACTACCCTACCCATGACTTAGAGATAATTGCTATAGTGTTCACTTTCAAGATTTGGTGACACTACTTATACGGGGTTTAGTGGAAGATATATATTGATCACAAGAGTTTTAAGTACTTCTTAACTCAGAAAGAGTTGAACCTTCGCCATAGGAGATGGCTGGAGTTGGTTAAAGACTATGACCTTGTGATAGAATATCACTCTAGTAAGGCCAATGTGGTGGCAGATGCTTTGAGATGCAAGTATCAAACTGAGGCGACGCATATCAAAACTAGTTATTTACCCTTGTCGCAACAGTTAGGAAGGATGGAAGTGGGCCTTAAGGTGGATAAGAGGGAGAAATGCTTATTGGCTGATGTAGTGGTGAGGCCCAACTTAATAGAGCAAATTAAGGTATAATAAAAAGGGGATAAGGAACTCCAACCCTATTTGGATCTAGTCAACAGATGGACAAAATTGAACTATGACCTTCGAGGTGATGAAGTACTAACCTGCAAGGGTAGAGTGTGTATGCCTCAAGATAAGGAACTGAAGAGATTAATCTTGGAAGTGTCACATGACTCTGTCTATGCAATGCATCCGGGCAGAACCAAAATGTACCGCACACTTAAACAAGGATACTGGTGGAAATGGATGTAGAGGGAGATTGCGGAATATGTAGCTCGATGCTTGTCCTGTCAGCAGATTAAAGCTGAGCATTAGATACCATAAGAACTGCTACAACCCTTAGTAATTACGGAATTTAAATGGAAGTACATCATAATGGACTTTGTCATGGGACTACCAGTGACTAGAAAGGGATGAGAAGCAATTTGGGTCATTGTGGATAGATTGACCAAGTCCGCCCATTTCTTACCTATAAGAGTGATGGATTTAGTAGAACAGCTGCTCATCTTATACATGAAGGAGATTGTCAGACTTCATGGCGTCTCGATGAGCATAGTGTCGGATAGAGACCATAGATTTACCTCGAGATTCTTGCCTAGTTTGCAAAGTGCCTTAAGAACCTAGCTCTACATGAGTACGACATTTCATCCTCAGACCGATGGACAATCTGAGTGAATGATCTAAACCATGGAAGACATGCTAAGGGCATGCATACTCACCATGAATAAGGGTTGGGATGAGTACTTGGGCTTGATGGAGTTCATGTACAATAATAGTTATCAGGCCAGTATTCAAATGGCCCTTTATGGAAGACCATGCCATAACTCCTTATTTTAGGAATAAGTGAGAGAAAGGAAGTTGGAAAGGGTCAAACTAATCAAGGATGCCATAGAAAAGATCAAGATAATCAGGAGTTGACTTAAGGTCGCTTAGGACAGGCAAAAGAGTTATGCAAATCATGAGACGAGAGATCTGGAATTTAACGTAGAGGATCAAGTGTTCCTAAAAGTATCCCCAATGAGGGGAATACTTAGGTTTCAACAACGGGGAAAGTTGAAACCAAGGTACATCAGTCCTTACACAATAGTGAAAAGGATAGGGCCGGTGGCATATAAACTATAACTGCCGCCAGACTTACAAAGAATACATGATGTATTCCATATCTCGGTACTCCAAAAGTACCAGCCTGATCCTAGCCATGTGTTGGATCGAACTCCACTAGAATTGGAAGAGAACCTGACTTACCAAATAGAACTAGTGCAAATCATCGACTGGAAGGACAAGAATTTGAGGAATAAAATGATTCCTATGGTCAAGGTTCTTTGGTAGAAAGGACTCGTGCAAGAAGAGACGTGGGAAACCGAGAGCGTTATGAGGGATGGGTACCCTTAGTTGTTTGACATGTAACTTGTTTTGGGGACAAAACCCCTAAAAGCATGGGAGAGTTGTAAACCCCGTCCCTTTGTATAAAAGAAAACCGGGTAAAGAACTAATCGTTTCCAAAGAGAAAATCGTGCCGGTCCATGAACTTTAACCGATAGAGAAAGGAAAAATTGGGAAATTTATAAATCCTGAGTGGCCCAAAGAGTTATAAAAACTATGGAAAGGAACTTTGGGATGAATTGGAAGAGAAAACCAGACCGATTCAGGTGAACCACACCTGAACCGGATTGACCGTGTTTGTACCATCATTGAACAGGTTTCTAAATTCATTTTTCTAAGTGTCTTAAAATATTCAAATTGGGGACTTGAAGCCACCATTGCAAAGAGAACGAATTTAGAAATTTTTAATTTTTAGAAAATTGGTCGAATCAGGCCTGAACTGGTCGGTTTAAGCAATGAATCTGGCCGAACCAGTTTAGAGTGGTTTGGAACAGTATCATCTTCTTCTTTCAGATGACGACACTGTTCATTGAATACTGAACGAATAGCACCAGTAGAGAGGAATCGTCTTCATTCATGCTGTTTCAGGTCATGAATGAGCTTGACCAAGATGCCAAACAGTCGGGTAGAGAGTCCTCGAGCTCCCTATATAAAGATCTCCTCTCCATTCATCCTATTCTCACCTAAAATCTCCATTCTCTATCAACTAGTCCATTTTTCGACGAATCTTGAACCATAGCTCCAAAATTGGCATTTTTCTTAACCATAAAAGGTGAGGTCAGGTTGTTTAGACTCTAGGGGAAGTTAGCTATCTGATAGCAACCTCTATTTGATCCAAGGACTGCCGAAGAAGTGTCGTCAGAATCAAATAGTAAAGTAGCTCCGAAGGACCGAAGTTGCCTTGTTTTGTCCGAGCTGAAATTGGCCAAACTCAGCCCTCTTCCTGCCACACCAAGCCCTCCTTACACTCCCACGGCTCTCATACGACCTCAACCGAGTTGAAAAGTAAGCCAATTCAGCCTTCCTCAATCATTGCAGGTCGGAGTTAGAGAAAGAAACTATGAAATTCCACTAACAAAATTCACCTTCAATTCATGGTCAATTGTAGGAATTCTTGATCCTAGAGGGTACCTCAGGAAGAGATCTACCTCCCCGATAGATAGTTCAAACCACTGCACCTCTGACAATAAGCTTTCAAATATTTCTCTCTCTATGTACAGTTTTCTGGCGAATCTTCCTTTGAGCTCGTTTCGACCTTAATCCTTGCGATTCAAAGCTCCATTGAATCATATGGAAGTGTAGGAACTAATTTACACCTTCAATTGAAGTAATTAACCTTGATTGAATTTTAAGAGATCAAATTCGGTCAATTTGAAAGGGGGAATTGGGGAAAATTTTGGGGAAATTTGGGGATTTCATAAAATTGAGAGACAATTTTGCAATTTCCCAAAATTGAGGGCAAATTGGCCATGAAAAAGATGTTGAAGGATCAATTGGTCAATTTTTGGAAAAATTGGGGCCAAATTTCCATTTTTGGAAAGTATGGGCAAAATGGTAATTTTTGAAAAGTTGGGGACCAAATTGGAAATTTGGAAAAACTTAGCCCCTTATACAATTTTGAGTAAAATGAGGACTCAAAGGGAAATTTTGGAATATTTGGGACTCAAATTGGGCAAACATGGGCATTATGGACCTAAAGTGAAAAGAAATAAATTTAGTGACCTAAATGGAATTTATAGATAAATTGTCAGATTAAACTTTTATGTAATGCCGTAAGTGATAAGGTTGTCCCAATCGTGTAGGGAAAAGTGTGATCAGAATACCAACAAGAGAAAGCTCATGTCGACTTGGAAAACCAACCGAGGACGAACACGTCACAGTTATCGAGGGAATGGGCTTATTCACATCATACCCGATTGGGATGATGAGCACCTTAGAAATGAACAGCCACTTGTAAGTGAGATTTTAACATTATACCCTGATGGGATGATGGACGAACTATGTTAAAAACTTACTTACAAGTTGTAAGTAGACTAAATTATACCTGGTTGGTATGATGGACTTCCTTTAAGGAACAAGAAACTCGCTTACTGGTTGTAAGCAGATGTATCATCACACCCGGTTAGTGTGATGAATTAAAAAAATCATTTTTATCATAAGTGTTCTCCCCTTAATGTGTGCCAATGCATAAACTTTTTGGGAGACCTTCTTGATGGAAGCTAGATTAGCTTAGATAGGCTAGATGGATCAAGTTTTGAACTTGTGGGGCTAAATGCTCGGTTTTGGAAAATCACATACAGTGGTCCCAAGGCCAATGGATACAAGCAGGAGCTCGTAAACAAACATGAGATATGAAAGACGTGAAAACTCTTAATGAAATGGATATATGATTTCGCCATGGTACCAAGACAGGACCGTCATACTTAATGGACTAGTAGCAATGCGTCAGGGTCAGGTCGATGGACCGGCCTAGACAAATAGTTGTAGGTCGGGGTTGTTGGACCAGTGGCACCAAATATAAATGTCTATGTGGAAAAACTATTGTTTGTGCATGCAATTGAGGAATATGACCATTAAGATGCCCAAGAGGGGTAGTGATGCATCCTAAGGACTACTGGATGACATGGTGGAGATAAGGGCAGTTTATCATGCTAGCAGTAGGGAAGCTCGACGTAGCTTCTTGCGCATTAGACTAGGGTGGGGTCAGGATGAGGTGTATGTCCTCATACGAACACAGAGTTGATTTTGGGTTTGGGGGTCATATGTCATGAACATCCACTTAGACCTAGGGTAGAAGTGTATGGTTTTCTATATTAGTGGTCGGTAAAGATGCTCCAAGCCACAAGTGGGTGCAGTGGACGGGCTACCCTACGAATGTGTGATCCCTTCCTAATGAAGAGTGTGTGTTAACTGTTAAACATACCTAATGTTGAAATATGGATAAAGGATTTGCAAAAAAATTGGATTTTGAGGAAAGATCATTCTTAAAGGAACTAAGGATTTTGGCACACTTTGATTAAAGCTATTTTGTTTATGAAAACTCACTCCCAACACCCATTCACTGAGTTGTAGAACTCTCCCCCTCCCTTTACCCCTTTTCAGGTAACCAAGGAAAACCAACCTTAAAAGAATTTCCTGTAGTTAGACCTTAATACATGTATGTAAGATTGAATATATTTAGTTTTTTTTAATGCTATTCCAGTAAAAATACAGGTAAAAATGATGCTTCACTCCTCACGATTTAGAAAAGGGGAAACCCTTGAGAAACTGTGAGAGTGGTGGGTTTTTCACGAGGATTCGACCAAACCGGGTTGGGGTGTGACACGTGGGGACTATGAGAGGGCTTGGTTTGGTTGTAGAAGGGATGAATTGGCTGAATTCAGGTTGGCTAAAACATGGCAGCTTTGGTCCAACGAAGCTACTTCACTGTTTGTTCTCGTTGGCGCTTCTCCGACGATCCTTAGGTCGAAGGGAGGTTGTTGTCAGGTAGCTAATTTCCCTCACAATCTATAGGACCCGACATTACCTTTTAATGCTAAGAAAAGTGCCCAAGTCAGAGCTCTAGTTTTAGCTTTACCAAAAAATGGAGCACTTTGTAGGAGGAGAGGATTTTAGGTATGTCGAGGATGAATGGAGGGGAGCTCTTTATATAGGGAGCTCAAGGACCCTCTAGCCTACCAGTTTCCATATTGGTCGAGCTTATCCTCTTCAGAAAATGCCAAATAGGAGGGAATATTCTCTTGCTGAAAAAAAAAGGATTTTCTACCATACGAACAGTGTTGTCATCCCAAGTAAGATGACGACACTATTTTGGATCAATCCAGACCAGTCCGATCGGGTTCAATGGTGAAAATCGACTGGTTCAGGCTCGATTCGATTGATTTTCTCAAAATTAAAATTTTCTAAATTTGTCTAAATTCATTTTCTATTTGATGGTGGCCTCAATTTTCTAAATTAAGATTTTCAAGAAACTTAGAAAAATGAATTTTCCCATCTGGTTCATTATGGTTCAACACGTTTCAATCCAGTTAAATATGGTTTAGGTCCAGTTCACCTTGAACCTGTATGGTTTTCCAATCCAATTTACTTCATGATTCTTCCCCATGATTTTCATGACTTTTTGGTCACTTGGGATTTTCCAATCTCCCATTTTAACCCCTCTTTATCATTCTTGATTCCCTAAGTGGTTTGGTTTTCTAGTTAAATTGACCAGTTCTTTCCCAGTTTTTCTTGATTCAAGATGACGGGTTCCACAATGTGTCCCAAGAAGCCCACCTCTTGTAGCCAAAATTTGGCATAGAGCTGATTTTCCTGCAAGGTACACGGTGTGATTTCTAGGTGCGCCCAATGTTGTTCTTTAGTTCGGTAGTATATGAGGATATCGTCTATAAACACGATCATGAACTTGTCCAACTATGGCTGGAACACCCAGTTCATCATATGCATGAAGGCTGCCGGTGCATTTGTCTACCAAAGGGCATTACCCTAAACTCATAATGCCCATATCGTGATCGGAATGTAGTCTTTTGTGCATCCTCCTCTCGAATCATCAACGGGTGGTAACCAAACCGCAATTCGATCTTGGAGAAATAGGTTGCACCCCGTAGCTGGTCGAATAAGTCGTCTATCATGGGGAGAGGGTACTTATTTTAATGGTCACCAAGTTCAACTTCCGATAGTCGACGCAAATTCTCATGCTCCCATCCTTCTTTTTTATGAATAGGACCAGTGCACCCCACAAGGATTGGCTCGGGCGTATGAAGCCCTTCTCTAGTAGTTCATCCAATAGGTCCCTCATCTCCTTAAGTTCAGCGGGCGCCATACAGTAGGGAGTTTGTGATATGGGGTGGGTTCCTGGCACCACTTCAATTACGAACTCTAGTTGGTGATCTAAGGTTTGGGTGAGTAGTTCTTCTAGGAAGACAATACGGTAATGATTGACTATTAGAATTTCTTCCAGTCCTTTCTCTGGTGAATCCTTGTAAGTGATCTTGTGATGAATAACTTACACCCTTTTTAATGTAAGTCATGCACCTCCATGCAGGACACCGGGTATATTTCGGCCCTTCCCTTGTCCCCTTCAAATACAACCTCCTTCTTCCCAGAGCATGGAAGGTTATCCTCTTATTCATGCAGTCTACCTAGGCTTGATGTGTGCTTAGCCAGTCCATTCCCAGGATTACTTCTACTTCCTTTAGTGGGAGGGGAATCAAGTCGGCTTCTAAGGTTATTCCTCCTATCTGTATTCCGCATGCTTTAAGGAGGTCGAGCTGCTCGAGTGCCTCTCCTAATGGTGTAAGGATGTTAAGTGGTGGTGTGAGAGGAAAGAGTTTCTTAGGGAGGTCTGGAACAAAGGTCTCTTTGATGAAGGATCACTCCACCCCTAAATCGAAGAGGACGTATATCTCCTTCCCAAACATTTGTACAAAAGCAACTAGTACGCTGGGGTCCTTCTGTGCTTCCTCGTGGATTAAGCTGTAGACTTGGGCCGGAACTCGGGTGGGCGCCTCCCTTCCTCCATTAGATGCCCTCTAAATTTAGGGCAGTAGTTGGAGATCATTTTGCGGGGTGTTGTCCAGTGGCATTGGGCAATTCCTTATTGAATGTCCGAGCTACCCGTACTCGTAGCACATTGCACATGCACTATCATGGTTTTTGTAAACCTCGCCCTTTAAAACCAGGGAAAGAACCAGTCAACTAAGTGAGAAAACTGAACTAGTTCACAAACCTCTATCATTAGGGAACAGACAAATTGGGAAATTGACAACTCTCGAGTGACCCAAAGAGTCATAAAACCTTGGAAAAGGACCATAGGACAATTTGAGAGAGAAAATCAGATCGGTTCAAGTGAACAAGATCCGAACCGGATTGAATCGGTTTGGACCGGTTTGAACCACTATTGAACCGAATGATAAATTCATTTTTCTAGGTGGCTTAGAAAATTCAAATTGGAGAACTCATTTGATAGAGAATGAATTTAGATAAATTTACAAAATTTTTTATTTTAAAAACCCGGTCAAATCGGACCTAAACTGGTCGGTTTAAGCATTGAACCATGTTCATATTGGTCTGGTCTGGTTCGGAACAATATCGCCTTCTTCATTAAGATGAAAACACTTTTCTCACGCCCCGACCCGGTTTGGTCGGATCCCCGTGAACAACCCACCACTCTTTTGGTTTATTAAAGGGTTTCCCTTTTATTATAATCCGTAAAGAGTAAGGCGTACTTTAAACCTGCACCATTTCCTGGAATAGCATAATCAAAACTGCATGAAATTTTAAACTTTACATACCTGTCTTACAGGCATCTTAGTTGATTGTCTTTCAGGGTAGGCTTTCCGAGATTTCCTGAAAGGGATATAAGGGAGGGGTGAGTACGACTAATCAGTGAATGGGGGTTTTAAAAGCTTTTGACTTTTAAGAAAAACATTTATATGGAGTGTGCCAGATGTCTTGATGATCCCGTACTCACAGTGCATGCACAAACAATGTTTTCTTATATTGCCATGTAATTTGTGGTTCCACTGGTCTAACAGTCCAGACTCTCAACTCAACACAGATTTGTTTATCTTGACTATTCCGTTGACCTGTCATGTCGCACTGCCACTAGTTGACTGAGCATGTCGGTCCTATCTTGGTACCATAGCCAAACAATTCACTTATGCCGTTAGAATTTTTATGGCACATATATCATGTTCGTTAATGAGCTCCTGCTCATGCCAACTGGCCTTGGGCCCACTATACGAGATTTTCAAAATCGGGCATTTAGCCCCAAGTTCCAAAATCGAGGCACCCGGCCTATCAGAATTATTTGAGCTCCCGTCAAGAAGGTCTCCCAAATTGTTTAAGTATTGGCACACAGTCAGGGGAGAATACTTCCAACAAAACATATGTTTTCTCTATCCATTATACCGCCCAATATAAGGACACCTCCATTCATAACCGATGAACGAGTTTTCAACTTCCTTCAAGGAAGTCTCATCATACCAACCAGATATGATCTTCTTACAACCGGTAAGTAGTTTTTCCGTATGATTTTCACATCACTTCCTCTAAGTAGTGATGTTTAAAATACCACTAAATAGTGAGTTTTCATGTCGAGGTACTTATCATTCCCAACCGGGTATGATATAAAATTTCCACTCACAACCGGTAAGTGGTTTTAAAATTTTAAGTTGTGCTCATCATCCCAAGCGGGTATGATGTTAGTAAACCTACTCACCCGTTAACACAGTGAATTCCACTTGACCGGTTGTTTGTATTCACGCGAGCTCGTCCATGCTGGCGTTCCCGGTATTTCGCATTCCTACATGATATGAACATCCTTATTCATTATTACTCGGCATAACTGCCTTCATTCATTTCCAATGAATGAGAAAACCCAAACTTTTAGTTATTTACAATTAGGTCCCTAAAGTTATTTCTCTTTAACTTTAAGTCCCTAATGTTGGTTTTTCCTCAAATTGAGTCTCGTAACTTTTAAAACTTACCTTGGAACCTCAATTTATTCAATTTCTCCAAAAAGGGGTTTAATTTCCCAAATTTCCAATTTGGTCCACCAATTTTTCCAAAATTACCATTTTGCCCTTCCTTTACAAAAATGGTAAGTTTTGCCCCAAAAATTACAAAATTCCTCAATTGATCCTCCAACATTATTTTCATGCCCAATTGACCCTCAATTTCATAAAATTTCATTTTGGTCCTTCGAATTTCAAAAATCCCCAAATTTCCCCCAATTTCAACTCTTCAACACTGCCAAATTTGATTTCATCAAATTGACCGATCAAACACCTCTAATTGTTGAAATTGGAGTTGAAATTGAGTTCCTACATGTTCATATGATTCTAAGGAAATTTGAATCGCAGATTTTAATGTCGGAATGAGCTCAAACGGAGCTTCACCGGAAAACATATTGTAGAGAGAGAAAGCTTCGATTTTTCACCGGTGTGGGCACAGCGGTCTGAGCTTTCGATCTGGGCAAATAGCTCTCATCTTGAGGATCATCCTATAATCAAGAATCTCATCAATTGATGCCGAATTAAGTTAGAATTTCATCATTAAAATTCTGTGGGTTCTATCTCTAGCATCGATTGGAAATTATAGAAGGCAACCGAATTGGCTTATCTTTCAGTCCTAATTCGCCCATGGAAGGGCTGAGGAAGTGTTGGGAGGGCTTGGTTTTGTTTGAGGAGGGCTTGAAATGGCCGATTCAACTTCGCTGAAATAGGGCAGCTTCGGTCTACCAGAGCTGCTTCACTGTTCAATCATGCTGGCGCTTCTCTAACGATTCTCGGATTGACTGGTGTTTGCTATTAGATAGTTGTCTTCTCCTTGGTTCTAAAGCATTTGACCTCACTTTTCGAGGTTAAGAAAAGTATTCAAGTCGAAACTCTGGTTCGAGCTTCATTGAGAAATGGAGCAGTAGAGAGAAAGAGAGAACTGTTCAGGTGTGAGGAGAATGAATGGCGAAGATCTCTTTATATAGGTGTAAAAATCGTGTATTAAATAGGAGAGATTTATTACTAGTATTAATATTACTATAAATTATTGGTATTAATTATAATAATTAAATATATATTAATTTATGGTCATTTATGATAAGGCTTACATTTGCATAAAAAGTTTTTTGACCAAAATTTCGGGTTACAAAAAGAATCATACTTCTTAGGAGGTCACCCATCCTCACACTACTCTCGATTAAGCACACTTAACTTCATAATTCTTATGGATTCTCGTTCACCTGAACCAATTTGGTTTTTCTCTTCTAATTGGTCTTAAGTTTCTTTTCGAAGGTTTAATGAACTCTTTGGATCACCCGAGAGTTGTAAATTCCCAAATTGTCCATTCCGAAATGATCGGGTTTGTGAACCGGTTCTGAATCCTCACTTGGTTTGACCGGTTCTTTTCCTGGTTTTCCTTAGCTCAAAAGGGCAGGTTTTGCAACTCTCCCCTCCTTTTAGGAGTTTTGTACCCAAAACTTAGTTAACATCCTTGCATGAGCAATCATTTCCTTTGATGCCCCTTTGGTGTTTGCTTAAGATACAAACTTTTCTCTCGTCCTTGAAATTAGTCCCTTTCACAACGTTCACTTAAGAAATTCCTTTTCCTTAATATTATTTGCTCCCTCCATGGAGTTTGTCATAACTAGACATACCTTACCTCAGGGTATGTTCTTAGATTTTTATATCTCTCTTTGCTTAGAGCAACATTCTTCCCCTTGAGGTCCTATACTCAAGATTGGGAATTCCAAGATAACTAACCATTTCCGTGTCTAGTTACCCGCTTGATCATTGAAACCCTTAGCTCGTCGTCCTATAGAGCATTTTGTACTTATTTCCACAGATTTCTTTATCACCACCTTTTTCATCCCATTTTGACTCTTCCTCCAATATAATAGTTGTCAATTATAACTTTGGTCCAAATTGTTATGTTTGACCTCGTCATGCTTATTAGCCGACTCTTCCTTACTTTGAGTCATATTCTCCTCAAGTTGTTGGGCTTACATGCCCTTACAGTATGGCATTTTCTAGGACCCGTCTTTGTCCATTTATTTTCTAGAACATCTCCTGAAGTGTCTTTCTTAGCTTTTAGACCTTTCAGGGATCGTATAACTTCATTCCTCTTTTCTTTTGATAGTATTCCTCAACTATCCTTTTTTTTACCATTATTAACTCCACTTACTCAATTATGTTGGTTCTCCTTACCCACTCATTCCTTTTCAACTTCCTTATTGAGTATTTTCGGTTCCAATTAATTAAATTCCCAGATGTTTTACCGACATGCTGGGTTTCGTCCTTTCTTAGATCCATCATCATTCCCAATGATATCCTTTACTCAAGGGTTTTCCTTTGGCCTTAATCCCCTCTGATTTGTTCGCAACCATTTCACAATTCTTTATTTTTCTGGTCCAATCGTCTGGGCAGTTGTATCACTCGTTCTTTATGCCCATGCTATTGTCCATTATAGAGTGTAGTCTTTACTACATCTCATTCCTTCTTAGGGTTTGATTTATTCTATTTGGTTGTCTGTCGTTATTAGTTTTCCTCTTTCTACTTGGTTCTCCTATTCCCTCCAAATAGGTTAGCCTAGACAGTATGATACTTACATCCTTGAAAACATTTCCTAATTAAGGGTTGGTTCCTTTCACTCCACATTGTGTCCATTCGCCCATCAATAATTCCTTTAGTTTAATTTCCTTCTTAGGACCTCATTTTTCCTTGGTACTCGACTTTTCCATCTCAACCAACATTTCATTTGTGAGCTTATCGTTTCTTCTATTTCAGTTGGTTCCATTTCCTCTCAATTGGGATACACATGTCTTTTCGAGGCTTCCTTCCTTTGTAGAATTCTTTCCCTTTCTCCGGACATTCTTTTTTTTTTTTACATTTGCTTTGGGGGATTTCTACTCTTGATGTTGTCTTCTTCTATTTACCTTTATTCCTCAGGTCTTGCAGGACATCTTTTATACTATATCCGCATCCTCATTCATACCCAATACCTGTCTATTTCCTTAGGGAGCGTACAAATCTTACTTGTTTCAAGATTTATTGATCATTATGTGAGAAGCTTTCCTATTTCTTTCTTAGCTTGAGTTTGGTTATTAATTTGGCCTTTTGGTCCCTTTAAGGATTTCTTTCATCCTTCTCTTTCAAAGTATTTGACTTTTCCACCTCTCTTCCTTGTCGGAACTTACATCATGGTTCTTCTGCGTATTAGCTGGTTAACTACCCCGCCTCCACCAGTCCCTTGGTTTAGGTCTTCTTAGGGCAATTGTCTTCTTGAGTACTCCTATCCTTAATGTCATTGCACTAACCTTTTTAGGGTGTAGTCCTTTCTACTTCTCGGTCTTCCTTAGGTATGTTGGTCAGAGACTTCGATTTTTGACTTTTCTGCTTTTTCCAAAAGAGGTAGTACTTTAAAATTATATCACTTTTCCAAAGCAGGTTAGTTTTGGCCTCTGATACTTCCTTCCTTCAAGTAGTTTCTAATGAGGGGTTGGCTCCTTGCATATCCGCAAACCAATGATTCCTTTTTCACAGCGTATTCCTTCTCTTCTTCACTCTCACTGTGTCATTCCCTAGAGTTTCAGGGGACATTTTTTTTTTGTCTTTGCCCCTTATGAGAGGGTTCTAAGTATGCTTCTCATGTGCCTTATCCCTATTCATGAGGTATCCTTTTTAGTTTGACCTTCCTAAGAAGTTTTTGTATTCACCTCATCTTTTCTTGACCTCTTTTTGAATTTTTTATGTAACTCTCTCCATGGTATCGATCTTCAATCCTTCATGTCCTTCGTGACCTTTGAAGAGGTATTGCCCTGAATCTATGAGGTGTGGAACACCCCTTCTTTCCTTACACCAATAATAGTTCAACTTGGTACTTGTCCTTAGTAGGGTTGAGCACTTCTTCAGGTAATGTCTCCATCGTTCATACTTGTAATAGGTTATTCCCTTATATGGATTGTTGTGGTCCCTTCTTTCCTTCGAGTAGGGCATTTCCAGGGTTACTATTGGTTTGGTGCTCTACCGTTCTTGAGTTTGATCACTTTGACAATTTTCTTACTGAATCTCCTTTGCTAAAGGGTCATGGTAAGATTCCTCCTAGGTTTCCTGATTCATCTCCCATTACTGGGATGTGACGTTTCCTTAGTTTCCAGGATAGTGTGGTTTTGTTTTATTTTCCTTAGGCCATATTCCTAGTAAGATCACATCCTTAGAAGTTAGAGTTTTGGAGAATTTGAATATTTTATTAACATGGGAATACAAATGGTTGGGCTCTCAGCCCTATCACAGAAAATGATCACAAATTAACTATGGAGCTATGAGATTCTTAATAAGCATCCTCCTTTATACTTAGGGTTGTGCCATCAATAGGTCCTAGCACCATTCTCCTGGATACTTCCCCATTTGGTCCTTCAACATTTCCGCCAGGTCTCAGGCATTTGGGAAGCTTCTAGGGTTGTCTCCCTGTGAATGTACGGTGTCGAGTAGAGCCCTTCCAAGTTTTCTAGGTTCCTCTCCTGGGAGCCATCTGAAAATTTTAGAATAAATCATATTAGTTACTATATTTTCTAGTCTTAATTATATATTCGAGGAAACAGGCTCTGATAGCACTCTAGTTGCCACGCTCCGATCCGGTATGGTCAGATCCCCGTGAATAACCCGCCACTCTCCCGGTTTATTAAAGGGTTTCCCCTTATTATAATCCGTAAAGAGTGAGGCATCCTTTAAACCTGCACCATTTCCTGGAATAGCATAATCAAAACTGCATGAAATTTTTAACTTTACATACCTGTCTTACAGGCATCTTAGTTGATTGTCTTTCAGGGTAGGCTTTCTGGGATTTCCTAAAAGGGATATAAGGGAGGGGGTGAGTATGACTACTTAGTGAATGGGTTTTTAAAAGATTTTAACTTTTAAGAAAAATATTTATATGGAGTGTGCCAGACTCCTTTATTTTCAAAAATCCCTTCATTTAAAAATTTGGGTTTTTCCACCATTTCTTATTTACCACGGTGTGTCATCACCCAACATACATCCTTCATCATGAAGGTTATACACATTCACAAGTCAGTATCACTACTGAACCCGCTAGTGGCTTCGGAGCGACTTTTCCTGCCACCTGGATAGAAGTACGACCACTTCTACCTTGGGAATGAGTGGATGTACGTGACATCTGACCCACAATCCCGAAATCACTTCTTTGTGTCCGTATGAGGATAGAAACCTCATCCTGTCCCCACCCCGGACTCATGCGCTTGGTGCTACTCCAGATTTCGCACAGACACCTGGAACAACGAACTGCCCTTATAGCCACTAGGTCATCTAGTGCCCTTAGGATGCATCACTACCCATCATGGGCGTCTTGATGATCTCTTACTCACAGTGCATGCACAAACAATGTTTTCTCATATTGCTATGTAATCTATGGTGCCACTGGTCCAACGGTCCTAACTCTCAACTCAACACGGAGTTGTTTGTCTTGACTAGTCCGTCGACCTGTCATGTCGCACTGCCGCTACTTGACTGAGCATGTCAGTCCTATCTTGGTACCATGGCCAAACAATTCACTTATTAAGTTTCATGGCACATATATCATGTTCATTAACGAGCTCCTGCTCGTGCCAACTGGCCTTGGGCCCACTGTACGAGATTTTCAAAATCGGGCATTTAGCCCCAAGTTCCAAAATCGAGGCCCCCGGCCTATCAGAGCTATTCGAGCTCCCGTCGAGTAGGTCTCCCAAATTGTTTAAGCATTGGCACACAGTCAGTGGAGAATACTTCCGACAAAACATATGTTTTCTCTATCCATTATACCGCCCGGTATAAGGACACCTCCGTTCATAACCGATGAACGGGTTTTCAACTTCCTTTAAGGAAGTCTCATCATACACACCGGGTATTATCTACTTACAACCGGTAAGTAGTTTTTCCGTATGATTTTCACATCACTTCCTCTAAGTAGTGATGCTTAAAATACCACTAAATAGTGGGTTTTCATAACGAGGTACTTATCATTCCCAACCGGGTATGATATAAAATTTTCACTCACAACCGGTAAGTGGTTTTAAATTTTTAAGTTGTGCTCATCATCCCATGTGGGTATGATGTTAGTAAACCCACTCACCCGTTAACACAGTGAATTCCACTTGATCGGTTCTTTGTATTCACGCGAGCTCGTCCATGCTGGCGTTCCCGGTATTTCGCGTTCCTACACGATATGAACATCCTTGTTCATTATTACTCAGCATAATAGCCTTCATTAATTTCCAAGGAATGAGAAAACCCAAACTTTTAGTTTTTTGCAATTAGGTCTGTAAAGTTATTTCTCTTTAACTTTAAGTCCCTAATGTCAGTTTTTCATCAAATTGAGTCCCGTAACTTTTAAAATTTATTTTGGCCCTCAATTTATTCAATTTCACCAAAAAGGGGCTTAATTTCCCAAATTTCCAATTTGGTTCCCCAATATTTCCAAAATTACCATTTTGCCCTTCCTTTACAAAAATGGTAAGTTTTGCCCCAAAAATTACAAAATTCCTCAATTGATCCTCCAACATTATTTTCATGCCCAATTGACCCTCAATTCCAGAAAATTTCATTTTGGTCCTTCGAATTTCAAAAATCCCCAAATTTCCCCCAATTTCAACTCTTCAACACTTTCATCAAATTAACCGATCAAACACCTCTAATTGTTGAAATTGGTGTTGATATTGAGGTCCTACAATATGATTCTAAGGAACTTTGAATCGCAAATTTTAACTTCGGAACGAGCTCAAACAGAGCTTCGCCGGAAAACAGATTGTAGAGAAAGAAAGATTCAATTTCTCACCAGTAAAGGCATGGCGGTCCGAGCTTTCGATCTGGGAAGATAACTCTCATCTTGAGGATCATCCTATAATCAAGAATTACACACCGGGTATTATCTACTTACAACCGGTAAGTAGTTTTTCCGTATGATTTTCACATCACTTCCTCTAAGTAGTGATGCTTAAAATACCACTAAATAGTGGGTTTTCATAACGAGGTACTTATCATTCCCAACCGGGTATGATATAAAATTTTCACTCACAACCGGTAAGTGGTTTTAAATTTTTAAGTTGTGCTCATCATCCCATGTGGGTATGATGTTAGTAAACCCACTCACCCGTTAACACAGTGAATTCCACTTGATCGGTTCTTTGTATTCACGCGAGCTCGTCCATGCTGGCGTTCCCGGTATTTCGCGTTCCTACACGATATGAACATCCTTGTTCATTATTACTCAGCATAATAGCCTTCATTAATTTCCAAGGAATGAGAAAACCCAAACTTTTAGTTTTTTGCAATTAGGTCTGTAAAGTTATTTCTCTTTAACTTTAAGTCCCTAATGTCAGTTTTTCATCAAATTGAGTCCCGTAACTTTTAAAATTTATTTTGGCCCTCAATTTATTCAATTTCACCAAAAAGGGGCTTAATTTCCCAAATTTCCAATTTGGTTCCCCAATATTTCCAAAATTACCATTTTGCCCTTCCTTTACAAAAATGGTAAGTTTTGCCCCAAAAATTACAAAATTCCTCAATTGATCCTCCAACATTATTTTCATGCCTAATTGACCCTCAATTCCAGAAAATTTCATTTTGGTCCTTCGAATTTCAAAAATCCCCAAATTTCCCCCAATTTCAACTCTTCAACACTTTCATCAAATTAACCGATCAAACACCTCTAATTGTTGAAATTGGTGTTGAAATTGAGGTCCTACAATATGATTCTAAGGAACTTTGAATCGCAAATTTTAACTTCGGAACGAGCTCAAACAGAGCTTCGCCGGAAAACAGATTGTAGAGAAAGAAAGATTCAATTTCTCACCAGTAAAGGCATGGCGGTCCGAGCTTTCGATCTGGGAAGATAACTCTCATCTTGAGGATCATCCTATAATCAAGAATTGCATCAATTGATGCTGAATTGAGTTAGAATTTCATCATTAAAATTTTTCGGTTCTATCTCTATTACCGGTCGAAAATTGCAGAGGGGAACCGAATTGGCTTACCTTTCAGTCCTAATTCGGCCGTGGGAGGGCTTGGTTTGGTTTGAGGAGGGCCCGAAATGGCCGATTTTAGCTTCGCCGAAATAGGGCAACTTCGGTCCGCCGGAGCTGCTTCACTGTTCCATTATGCCGATGCTTCTCCAGCGATTCTCGGATTGACTTGAGTTTAATATTAGATAGTTGTCTTCTTGTCGGTTCTAAAGCACTTGACCTCTCCTTCCGAGGTTAAGAAAAATGTTCAAGTCGAAACTCTGGTTAGAGCTTCACCGAGAAATGGAGCAGTAGAGAGAAAGGTCGAAGTGTTCAGGTGTTAGGAGAATGAATGGGGATGTCCTCTTTATATATGTGTAAAAATCGTGTATTAAATAGGAGAGATTTATTACTAGTATTAATATTGACATAAATTAATGGTATTAATTCCAATAATTTAATTTTGGTATTAAATTATTTGCATTAATTGTAATAATTTAATTTAGGTATTAAATTATTGGTATTAATTACAATAATTAAATATATATTCATTTATGGTTATTTATGATAAGGGTTATGTTCGCATAAAAAGTTCTTTTACCAAAATTTCGGGTTACAAAAATAATCATACTTCCGGGTAAGTCACCCATCATCACACTACTCTCAAGTAAGCACGCTTAACTTCATAATTCTTATGAATTCTCGTTTACCTGAAACAATTTGGTTTTTCTCTTCTAATTGGTCTTAAGTTTGTTTTTGAAAGTTTAATGAACTCTTTAGATCACCCGAGAGTTGTAAATTCCCAAATTGCCCGTTCAGAAATGAACGGGTTTGTGAACCGGTTCTGAATCTTCACTTGGTTTGACCGGTTCTTTTCCTGGTTTTCCTTAGCTCAAAAGGGCAAGTTTTATAACTTTTCACTCGCCGGAAAATTCAACAGCATTGGTGAAGAATAAACGTTTTTGTTTAGTACATTTTAGGCCATCAATGACTGTCATTAAGGTGCTAAACGGACAGTAGGAGAGTCCTCGAGCTATCTATATAAAGAACCCCTTTCCATTCATCCTCCACACACCTGAAAACCTCACTCTCTCTCAGCTACTTAGTTTTTCGATGAAGCTTGAACCAGAGCTCCGACATAGTTTCTTTTCTAAGCCAAAGAAGGCATGGTCGGGTAGACTTGGGGAGAAGTCAACTACACGGTGGTAGTCTCTAATTGCTCTGAGGGTCATCGGAGAAGCGCCGACGTGATCGAACAGTGAAATAGCTCCAATAGACCTAAGCTGCCCGATTTATGTCAAGATGTTATCAGCCAATTCGAGCCCTCCTCAAGCCAAACCAAGCTCTCCCAACACTTCATCAGCCCTCCTACAACCGAATTAGAATGGAAAGGTTAGTCAATTTGGCTCACCTCTGTGAATTCTAATCGGTGTTAGACAGAATCAACAGATCTATACTGACCAAATTCTCCCTCAATTTGACATGAATTGAGGTGATTCTTGATTCTAGGAGGAACCTCAGGACGAGGGCTATCTGCCCAGATCCAAAGCTCAGACCATCGCACCCCTGACGGCTTTCGAAGCTTTCTTTCTCTAAGTTCAATTTTCCGGCGAATCTCCATTAGAGCTCGTTCCAATGTCAATTCATGCGTTTCAAAGTGCAATTGAATCGTATGGATGTGTAGGAACTTAAATCTAACTTCAATTTTAGCAATTAACTTCGTTTGACTGGCCAATTTGATGAAATCAAATTCGGCCAAGTAGAAAGGTTAAAATTGGGGGAAAATGGGGATTTCAAAAATTCGAGGAACTAAAGTGCAATTTCCTAAAATTGAGGGCCAATTGGGCATGGAAAAGATGTTGGAGGACCAATTGGTCAATTTTCGTGGTGAAATTTACCATTTTTGTAAAGTAAGGGCAAAATGGTAATTTTGGAAAAAAAATTGGGGACCAAATTGCGAACTTTGCAAACTTGAACCCCTTTTGTAATTTTGAATAAATTGAGGTCCCAAAGCACATTTTTATAGTTTTGAGGCTCAGTTTGGGGAAAATCGGTATTAGGGACCTAAAGTTAAAAAAAATAACTTTAAGGACCTAATTGCAATTAATTGAAAAGTTGGGAATTCTATTCATTTGTGATGAATGAAGGCTATCAAGCCAAAGGAGAACAAACAAGGATGTTCATATCGTGTAGGAACTTGAAGTACCAAGAACGCTAGCTAAGACAAGCTCGCGAGGAGACAAAAGATGGTTAAAAAGGATTCATGGCATTCTTGGGTGAGTGGGATTTTTATATCATACCCGATTGGGATGATAAGCATCTCAAAAATGAAAACACACTACAATGTGGGATTTTAACATCACACATGGATGGGGTGATGTGAGAAAACATAGGGAAAAACTACTTAATAGTTGTAAGTAGATTATACCAGGTTGGTATGATGAACTTCATGGACGGAAGTAGGAAACCCATTCATTGATTATAAGCGGAGATGTCCTCACACCCTGTTGGTGTGATGGACAGCTGAAAAATTATTTTTGTTGGAAGTGCTCTCCCCTGACCGTGTGCCACTGCTTAAACCTTTTGGGAGACCTTCTTGACAGGAGCTTGAATAGCTCAAATAGGTCAGAGGCCTCGACTTTGGAACTTGGGGGCTAATATACTCAGTTTTAAAAATCTCGTACAGTGGGCCCAAGGCTAGTTAGCATAAGGAGGAGCTCGTAAACAAACATGAGTTTAAGCCATGAAAATTTTAAATGAATGATGTGTTTGGCCATGGTAACAATATTGGACTGACATACTCGATGGACTGGCGGAAGTGCAATCAGACAGGTTGATGGACTAGTCGAGACAAACAGCTACAGGTCGAGTTGAGGGTCGAGGCCGTTGGACTAATGGTACCAAAGATTAAATGGCTTATGAGGAAAATTGTTGTTTTGTGCATGCACTGAGGTATGGGTCCTTTAAGATGCCCAAGAGGGGTAGTGTTGCATCATAGGGGCTACTAGACGACATGATGGAGATAAGGGCAGATTGTCGTGCCAACAGTCAGTGAAGCTCAACATACCTTCATGAGCATGAGACCGGGGTGGGGTTGGGATGTTGTCTCTGTCCTCATACGGACACGGAATTTTCTTTACAGGATTGAGGGTCGGATGTCACGTACATCCACTCATTCTCAGAATAGAAGTGGACGAGCTTCTCTCTAGGAGGTCGGTAAAGTCGCTCCGATGCCACATGTGGGTGCAGTGGACGGCTGCCCTACAAATGTGTGCTCCCTTTATGATGAAGGGTGTGTGTTGGTTGATAAACATACTGTTTGTGGCACACTCCATTTCAAAAACTATTTTATTGAAACTTTATTTTTAAAAATTCCCATTCACTGAGTTGTAGAAACTCACCCACCATTTTTATCCCTTTTTAGGAAAGAGAGAAATGACTAGAGATAGCACCAGGCCTCACCCTTTGTCAGGTATGCTTAATTATCTTGAGCTTGTATTTTTATTGATATATGTTATTCCAGTGAACAAGGTTGAGATTTCGATTGGTTACTCTTGAATTAAATAATGGGGAAACCCCTCTTGAACCAAGAGAGTGGTGGGTTGATCACGGGGATCCGACCAAACCGGGTCGGGGTGTGATAACTTGTGTGGTATCAAAGCTAAGTTCCCTTGAAATATTATCAATATTATGCATGACATTAATCTAACTTTAAATCTCGTGTAGGGAAGAGAATCCCTAGGAAATTCGCTATGAAATTCAATCCTCCACTCATAACCTTGAAAAAGACACCTACCCCAAGGGAGGAAGCCGTTCAAAGATTCTTAAAAGGTGAGAAATGAGTACCTAAGGACATGGGGGAAGATTACCGGAAACTGGTGGGAGCCTTATTGGAACCAGAAGGCATCACATACCCTCCTCCAAGACAAGAGAAACATGTACCTCCTCCAAGGAGCCGAACTCCTCCTCCAGCCCCATAACAACTAGAGAGAAATCCAACCAAGAAAGGGGCATGGGACAAATACTTGGATGCATATGCCACCTTCATGAAGGTCCACCAAGTACCCCCACTTACTCATTCCAGCTTTAATCCCTCCCAATGGATGAAGTGGACATATGAGTGCAAGGTAAAGGTAATAAGGCAGTACGGATTGGAGGCCATATATGAAATTCATCCCATAAGGGAATATGAATGGACCCCAATTGGTTCCATAGAGCCATCTAATCAAGAGTCCCACAATTGTTCTAAAGCTAGCTCTCAGCATATGACCCAAAGGTATTAGGGGGTAGAAAATTTCTCTAATAAGCCAAGTATGGCAAGAACATGTTTTTGGAATGAATGAAAGTTAATTCTTCTTAATAAAACCTTTAAGTCTCCTTGATAAATTCAAGCAAAAAGAGTATGCTAATAAGGTAAGGGTAGAAAATCACCTAAGGGAGGAAAAATAGGTTACTTTTGGTTAACCTCAATCTTTAAGATTTTTTTTGTAAGGTACAATAAAAATTTGGCATAGAAGAGACAAAGGAAAGAAAGGAGAATTTTGGAACAAGGGAGGTAAGCATCAAAGAGCATGGGATTAGGGAGGGTCTAAGGAGTTAAGGAAAAGCTCAAACAATAAGAGCAAGGAAAAACTAGAAGGAATAGATTATCACAAAGGAAAAACCAAAGGAATGGAAGCTAATCGGAAAGAAAGAAAGAAGGTTATAAGGAGCACTGAGGGTATTAAGACAATTAAGACATGATATGGAGAAAATGTGATAGCAAGAGAGCCTAGGAATAAAACCTGAGTATTCCCTTCCACGGTGACACTTTGAGGAATACTTAGTCCTTTACCTCGAATTCTTGGTTCTTCCTCCGGTGGTCGGCATAACTCTTCTGTCGATCCTAGGCCACCTTGAGTCGGCTCCTTATTATCCGGATCTTTGTAGTTGCATCCTCTATCAACTTTACCTTCTTGAGTCTTCTTTCCCCTACCTCTTCTCAAAATAGGGGTGTGCGACAAGGTCATCTATAGAGGGCCTCTAAGGGTACCATCAAGATGCTGGCTTGATAGCTATTATTGTATGAGAATACCATGAGGCATAGGTAATCCTCCCAAACCCTGTTCATTGTCAAGACGCATGCTTGGAGCATGTCTTCCAAGGTTTGGATGGTTCGTTCGAATTGCCCATCTGTCTGGGGTGGAAGGTAGTGCTCTTGTGGAGTTTAGTCCTGAGGGCAGCTCGTAGGTTGGGCCAAAATCGAGAGGTGAATCTGAGGTCCTAATTGGATACTATGCTTACAGGGTCCTTTTGGGAAAATTGAGAACCAATTGATAATTTTGGAAAAGTTAAAGACCCTTGAGGAATAATTGGAAGTACAAGGGACTTAATTGAGATTAAATGAAAATTTGGGGACCCAAATGTATGGTTATAAACAATGAGGGACCTAAATGCTATTAAGGCATAGTGCGATGAACTATGCACAAATACCCGAAACTATAAGGTCCTTATGTTAATTCTCCAAATAAGGGTACTCAAACCATGTAGGAGCTGATCATTCAAGTACTAGTGCAAGGAAGTGCTCACCAAATCAAGATCTCAACGGGACAGGCACGCCACTATTATCAGGTGAGTGAGATTTTTAGCATCATACCTGGATGGGGTGATGACAATCGTTTTTAAGTTTGAAAAATCATTTTTCCAGGAATGGTCACCCCTAATTGCGTGAAACTGCTTAAATATTTTTGGAGACATTCCTCAAGGGAGCTAGAATTGCTCCAACAGGCATGATGCCTCATATTTGAAAATGTTAGTGCTGATGGCCCAATTTTGGAAAACTCATGAAGTGGGCCTAATGCTAATGTGCATGGGTTGGACCCTAGACAAACATGAATTATAAGAACCATGAAAACTCTCATGAAATTGGAAATATTGTGTGACTTGCCACAAGGCCAAGATAGGATTGACAAGTCTCGATGGGCTGGTGGCAGTGCCCCTAGACCAAGTCGACGGGCCAGTCTAGGCAAACAGCTACACACTAGGTCGAGTGTCGGGGCCGTTGGAACATTGGCACCTAAAATCATGGTTGATGAATCAAAACTGTTGTTATGCATGCATGATGATTCCATAAGCATCTAGACGCCCTAGAGGGGTAGTCGATGGGTCCCAAGGGCTGTTGGACGACCCAAGGGTGCATAAGGATGGTTTGGCATCTAGTATGCTAAGAAGATCATATAGCTTCATGTGTAGTGAGATTGAGTCCAAAAGGGAAATGAGGTCTCATCCCACAAAGCGGACATGATGAAGCACCAATTTTGAGGCCGAAGGGGAAAGGAGGTCTCAAGACCAAGGCTGAAAGGGAAATGAGGTCTCGTCCCACCAAGCATACATAATTAGGATTTGAGGGTTGAACTATTGATGTCCACTCAAACTCGGGTGGATAGTAAAGGTACTCCAGTCTACAAGTAGAATAGTTGGGGACTATTCTACGAATGTGTGATCCCTTTCTATGATAGAAAGGGCGTGTGAATGGTTGTTGAAATGCCTCCCGTGCAAGGGGAAGTGCTCAAGAAGTGATGAATTCATATTACAACAAACCAAATGCATAAAATTTTTTGATCAACTGATTGTCTTGAAAACTCACTTCCCAACCCCCACTCACTTAGTTATAGAAACTCACCCCTCCCATTAAACCTTTTTCAGGAGAACCACATCGCCACGACGAGCAGAGGCTAGAGGAGAAAGCCAAAGGTACCGTAAGCAGGTAACTTTTTATTTAGTTATTTTCTAAACTTTGTTGTGGATAATAGGTACACTTCTATGCCTCTACCTTCCTTGGACTATTTGGTAGAAATACTAAATTAGTACGAGGAAGGGTGGCATGTTGATCATAAGACTCTGACTAGACTGGATCGGGGCATGACAACTTAAGTAGTATCAGAGCATGGTTTTCCAAACAAAGTTTCAAAACTAAAATCCCTAGAACCCTAACCCATGACCAATATCTATCGAACATATATGACCACTCCTAGAGAAACCGAACAAACCTACATTGTCTCGGCCACCCAATGACCAGGAAGGAATCCTGCCCCACATGAGGGAATTGGCTTGGGAGTTCAAGAATCTAGGTGGACCCATCCCACGAGGCCAAGGATGTCTCTTGAGCCAAGGATACTTTACGAAGAATTTGTCAAGGTATTCAGGGAACCTTACTTCGTGCTTAGGAAGGGGGACTGTTCCATAGGATGTACGCATCCAAGGAAGGTGAAACACAGAAACTACCAACAACCACCAAGAAAAATTCCCCAAGGCTAGTGATGGAGCTATAAAGGTCCGCACAAGGAAGTAACCTACTACAATTTTTGATAGATGGGACATTACACCCGAAAGTGCCCCAAACCACTAAGGAATGTGGAACCCACTCCTGGGAGCACTACCTCCACGAGCGAGGAAGGACATGAAGAAAGGAATAGAAAGGAGAGTAGAGGAGTGGAAGCCTCTCCACCATGTAAATATTGAAGAACCCATGTAGGAGCTAGTGTCGGGATAACTTGTTATAGATGTAGAGGAATAGGACACATGGTGAGAAAATGTCCCATGCCACAAGAATGGATGGAAATACCTCCCAAGAGAAATACATCCCCGACTACCGAAATTTGAGGGGATAGAAGATGGGAGGTCGCCCTAGGAGCCACAACTCCACATGAGGATTTCAAACCCACACCAGAGAGAGTTCCTCAAAATTCTAGCATAGAGCTTCCCGACCTTTCCCTTATCCATCTCCCTTAGAGGGAAGAAGTCCCCAAATGTACTGTATTCAATTCACAATTAATAAGATTTCAAGTTCCCATAAAATTATGTCACCCCAAATCATAGTGCATTCAATCAAAATCTTGTGCCCCGAGATAAATAAGGAATGAAAAGGACAAACTTTAGATAAGAAGGGTCGAAGAACTAAGACCCAAATATTTTTACTAACCTATTTAAAACTTAGGAAGGAAAAATAACGCATTTGGATACCTTAGACTAGGAGTTCAAGTACCCCAACCTCCTCTAAAGAGGCAAGCCAATAGGGAGGGAATGTAAAACCATGAACTTAATTAAATCCAAAGAACAGGCAAACAAGGAGACAACAACAAAAGAAACCATAACCCGATTGGAATGGGCAAGGTAACCATAACGAAGAAGCCAAGGGAGGGATTTTCAAAGGAAGAAGAGTCCTGGAAAAGTACATCCATTGACTAAGGAAGGATGGACATCTAGACATGCCTCTAACCTCACCTACTTAAGGAAACTTAGGATCAGACGATAAGGCGTAATTAGTAGTGCACAAGACGAGGATGAGAACTAGAAGTTCCTCAAGTAGAAACATGAAGTTATGGATGGCAAAGTTTAACCTACTTTGGAAAAGCGGAAGAATCAAGTAGGGTTACAAATGAACCTAATGAAAGCAAATGAATGAAATTGTTATTCTGGGACCAAATTGTAATTTTTGAGAAATTGGGCAATTTGGGGATTTTTGGAAAGTTGTGGGCCAAATTGCAATTTAAGGAAAATTGGGGTATTTTCATGAAATTAACTTCCAATCGAGACTCAATTGAGCAATTGGATGAAATGGAGGGCAAATTGGCAATTTTTGAAAATTCAAGTACCAATTGGCAATTTTTGTGAAATTTAGGACCAATTAGCAATTTTGGGAAAATTGAGAACCAATTGGTAATTTTGGAAAAGTTAAGGACCCATGAGGAATAATTGGAAGTCCGAGGGACTTAATTGAAATTAAATAAAAATTGGGGACCCAAATGTAAGGTTATAAACATTAAGGGACCTAAATGCAATTAAGGCATAGTGCGAGGACCTATGTGCAAATACCTGAAACTATGAGGTCCCTTATGTTGATTCACCTGATAAGGGTACTCAAATCATGCAGGAGCTAATTGTTCAAGTACCGCTGCAAGGAAGTGCACCACAAATCAAGATCTCACTAGGATGCCACGTCACGATTATCGGGTGAGTGAAATTTATGGCATCATACCCGATTGGGGGTGATGAGAACCGTTTTTAAGTTTGAAAATTTATTTTTCCAGGAATGGTCTCCCCTGAATGCGTGAAACTACTTAAACATTTTGGGAGACATTCTTGATGGGAGCTATAATTGCTCCAACAAGCATGAGGCCTCGTATTTGAAAATGATAGGGCCGAAGGCCCAGTTTTGGAAAACTCATAAAATAGTCCCAAGGCCAGTATTCACGGGTTGCACCCATAGAAAAACATGTCTTATAAGAACCATGAAAACTCTCATAAAACTGGAAATATTGTGTAACTTGCCACAGGGCCAAGATAGTACTGACAAGTCTCTATAGGCTGGTGGCAGTGCCCCTAGACCATGTCGACAAGCCGGTCAAGGCAAATAGCTACACGTTAGGTCGAGTGTCGGGGTCGTTGGACCGTTAGCACCAAAAATCATGGTTGATGAATCAAAACGGTTGTTATGCATGCATCAGGATTCCTTGAGCATCTAGACACCCTAGAGCGGTACTCAATGGGTCTCAAGGGCTGTTGGACGACCCAAGGGTGCATAAGGGTAGTTTGGCGTCCAGTATGCCGAGAAGCTCTGATAGCTTCCTATGCAATGAGACCGAGTCCGGAAGGGAAATGAGGCCTCATCCTACAAAGCAGACATGATGAAGCACCGAGACCGAGGCCGAAGGGGAAAGAGGTCTCGAGATCGAGGCCAGAAGGGGAAAGCCAAAAATATCGTAAGTAGGTAACTTTTATTTAGTTGTTTTGTAAACTTTGTTATGGAAAACAAGTAAACTTCAACGCCTTTATCTTCCTTGGACTATTTGATAAATATACTAAATTAGTATGAGAAAGGGTGGCGGGTTGATCATAGGACTCCAACTAGACTGGGACGGGGCATGACATGAACTGCCTTAAGCCGACTTCTTATTATCATAATTTTCTTGGTGCTGTCTTCTACTAGCTTGACCTTTTTGAGTTTCCTCTCTCCCACCTCTTCCCAAAATAAGGGGGTATGGCATGGTCGTCCACAGAGAATCTCATACGAAGCCATTTGAATATTGACCTGATAACTGTTATTGTAGGCAAACTCCATTAGGTACAAGTATTCCTCCCAACTGTTATTGACCTGATAACTGTTATTGACCTTTGTTAATAGTGAGTATGCATTCCGGTAGCATATCCTCCAGGGTTTGGATTGTCTGCTCAAACTGCCCATCAGTCAGGGAATGGAATGTCGTACTTGTAAACCCCATCCCTTAAAGAGAAGAAAAATGGGGAAAGAACCGGTTAACTCAAGGGAGAAAACCTAACCTGTTCACGAACCCCAACCATTAGAGAAAGGGCAAATTGAAAAATTTACAAATCCTGAGTGCCCCAAAGAGTCATAAAATCCATGAAAATGGACTTTGGGATAAGTGGGAAGAGAAAACTAGAATGATTCTGGTGAACCAGATCCGAACTAGATTGAACTGGTTTGAACCATCATTGAACCGATTGCTAAATTCATTTTTCTATGTGGCTTAAAATATTCAAATTAGAGAATTATAGCCACCACTGGATAGAGAATGAATTTAGATGAATTTTGAAATTTTTAATTTTGAACAACTCCATCGAATCGGGCCTGAACTACCAAGGTTTAAACATTCAACCCGATTGCAATCTTTGTTCGATCTGAGGACATTTAGAGAAGCGTCAACGGAATCAAACAATGAAGAAGCTCCGACAGACCGATGCTCCCCTATTTTCGCCCGAGTTGAAATTGACCTAAATTAGCCCTCCTCAGGCCAAACCAAGCCCTTCCGATACTCCCACAACCCTCAAACGACTATAATAGAGCTGAAAGGTAAGCTAATTTGGCCTTCCTCTGTCATTTTTTATCGGCATTTGAGAGAGAAATTGTGAAAACTTCACTAACCAAATTCTCCCTCAATTCGATATGAATTGTATCAATTATTGATCCTAGGAGGAACCTCAAGATGAGAGCTGCCTACCTAGATAGAAAGCTTGAACCGCCACACCTCTGACGGCAAGCTTTCGAAGCTTTCTCTCTCTACGTACAATATTCTGGTGAAGCTCCGTTTGAGATTGTTTCTGCCTCAATTCATGTGATTTAAAGCTCAATTAAATTGTATGGATGTGTAGGAACCGAATTATACCGCCAATTGAAGCAATTAACCTCGATTGAATGGTCAATTTGATGAAATCAAATTCGATCAGTTTGAAAGTGGAAAATTGGGGGAAAAGTTGGGGGAAATTTGGGGATTTCGTAAAATTGAGGAACCAAATTGCAACTTCCCAAAATTGAGGGCCAATTGGCCATGTAAAGGATATTGGAGGACCAATTGGTCAATTTTTGAAATAATTGGGGTCAAATTGCCATTTTTGGAAAGTATGGGCAAAATGGTAATTTTTGAAAAGTTTGGGACCAAATTGGGAATTTGGAAAACTTGAGCGCCTTCAATAATTTTGAGTAAATTGAGGTCCCAAAGTGAATTTTTGGAAGTTTCGAGACTTAATTTGGGTAAATTTTAGCGTTAGGGACCTAAAGTCAAGGAAAATGAACTTTAGGGACCTAAGTGCAATTAACTGAAAATTTTGGGCCTAGTCATTCATATGTGAGAAATTAATGTTGTTATGCCAAATATTAATAGATAAGGATGTCCAACTCGTGTAGAAAAATGAGGGTTCGGAATGTCAGCAAGGATAAGCTAGTGTGAAAGCTGAAACTGACAAGAGAAAGATACACTTCAATTATCAGGTGAGTGGGTTTATTCATATCATACTCGGTTGGGATGGTGAGCACTATAGAAAAGAAAAACCACTTCTATGTGGGATTTTAACATCACACCCGGTTGGAGTGATGTGTGAAATAAGTTGAAACCTACTTATCGATTGTAAGTAGAGATCATACCTGGTTGGTATGATGGTCTTCCAAGAAGGAAGGAGAAACTTGCTTACCGGTTGTAAGCGGAGATGTCATCACACCTGATTAGAGTGATGAGGTAAAGATATGTTTTGTCATAAGTGTTCTCCCCTGACTTGTGTGCCAATGCTTTAACTTTTTGGGAGACCTTCTTGATGGGAGCTAGAACAGCTCATATAGGCTAGAGCCTCGGTTTTGGAACTTGTGGGGCTAAATGCTCGGTTTTTAAAAAATCACATACAGTAGGCCCAAGGCCAGTTGGCACGAGCAGCAGCTCGTAAACCAACATGATATATTAAAGCCATGAAAATTCTTAATGAATGGATTATGTGATTTCACCATGGTACCAAATAGGACCGACATACTCAATGTATTGGCAGTAGTGCGTTAGGGCCAGGTCGATAGACCGGCCTAGACAAACAGCTACAGGTCGAGTTGAGGGTCAGATCCTAGCTTTATGGAAAAACTATTGTTTGTACATGCACTTGTGGTTCGGGACCATTAAGATACCCAAGAGGGGTAGTAATGCATCCTAAGGGCTACTAGACAATATGGTGGATATAAGGGAAGTTTTCCATGCCAGCAGTCAAGGAAGATCGACGTAGTTTCATGCACATGTGACCGGGGTGGGATCGGGATGAGGTCGCTATTCTCACATGGACACGAAGTTGATTTTGGGTTTGAGGGTTAGATATCGCGGACATCCACTCAGACCTAGAGTAGAAGTGGACGGTCTTCTATCTTGGTGGCCGGTAAAGTCGCTCCAAGCCACAAGTGGGAGCAGTGGACGGGCTGCCCTACAAATGTGTGATCCCTTCCTGATGAAGGGCATGTGTTGACTGTTAAACACATCTAATGTGGAAAATGAGGAAAAAGTGTTTTGAAAACTAGAATTTGATTCTTAAAGGAAATAAGGAGTCTAGCACAATCCGATTAAAACAATTTTGTTTATAAAACTCACTCCCAACATCCATTCACTGAGTTGTAGAAACTCACCCCTCTTTCCTATCCCTTTTCAGGAGTAGAACAAATGACTAAGGATAACACCTAGATCTACTCTTTGTCAGGTATGCTTAAAAGTTGTTTTAAGCTCGCATTTTTATTAATTTATTTTATTCCATGGAACAAGGTTAAATTATGCCTAGATCCTCTTGAGTTCGAAAGGGGGAAACCCCTCTTAAACCAAGGTAGTGGCGGGTTGATCACGGGGATCCGACCAAACCGGGTCGGGGCGTGACAACTTGAGTGGTATCAGAACCTAGTTCCCTTGATGCATTATCAATACTATCCCTTACACTAATGAAAACTTAATTACCATATAGGAAGGAGAGTTCCTAGAAAAGTTGATGTGAAATCCAATCCCCCATACATGATCGCGAAAAAGACGCCTACCCCTAGAGAGGTGATTGTTCAACAATTTTTAAAGGACGAGAAGAGAGTTCCCAATGATATAGTTGAGGTTTATAGGAAACTTGTGGGAGCCTTACTAGATCCAGAAGGCATCACCTATCCTCCTCCAAGGCAGGAAGAACTTGTCCCTCCTCCAAGGATCCCAACACCTCCTCTAGCCTCACAACAACCAGAGAGAACTCCCACTACGAAGGAGGCTTGGGACAACTATTAGGATGCCTACGCCACCTTCATGAAAGTCCACCAAGTACCCCCACTTGCTCAATCCAGCTTTAATCCTTCTCAATAGATGAAGTGGACATACAAGTGTGAGGCAGAGGTGTTGAGAAGGTATAGACTAGAGGCCATTCATGAAGTTCGTCCTATTAGGGAAATACAAAGGGAATATGGATGGACCACAACCAATTTGTTAGAGCCATCAGACTGAGAATCCTGCAACCGTTCTGAGGCAAACTCCCGGCCTATGACCCCAAGGGACTAGGAAGTAGTAAATTCCTATAATAAGCCGAGTACAATGAGAAACTATCTCAGAATGAATGAAAGTGCAATTTCCTTGATTTAAAATTTAATCTCCTTGATAATAACAATTACAACTACCAAAAATGAAAATAATTATCGGGGTAGTAAGGAAGCAAACTACGAGTCACCTCTAGTTAATCCAAACCTTAAAGATAGCCAAATAAGTTTCCCCTACAAAAACCAGGAGTATGGAGTAACAAATCAACAAGACTAGGAAATCAATTCTAGAGAAGTCTGCCTAGAGTTCACCATGAAGGACATACCCTAACTAAGGGAAGGAAGAAGAGGAAGAGTGTGAAGTCCGGTGAAAAGGAAGTAAGCATCAAAAAGTGTAGGAATAATAAATGCATAAGGACTATAAGGAGATAAGGAAGAGCCCATATATCTAAAGGTTAGGAAAAACAAGAAGAATTGGGCTGCCTAAGGGAAACCAATGAGTGGAACCTGACCAAGAGGAAAGTAAAGAATGAGTAGGAGCGCAGAAGGTGCTAAGCCACTTTAGGATAAGACAAGGAGAGAGGTAAGAGGAAAAGAAGTATGATAGGAAGAAAACTCGGAGGAATACACAAGTACCCTTGAAAGAGTTAGTGATAGGCATGACATAAATTATAAGGGACTCACCGACAATTAGGAGCTCCTCGAAGGAAGGATAAGGAATGAAAGGGAAATTGAGGACAAGGAAGGATCAAAGGTGATTAACTATACCAATGTCAAAAGGGTGTAAGAAAAGAAAGAAGGGAAAAGCCTTCAAGGAACGTTAGGGAGGTTGAACATGAAATTCCTAGGATGGGAGTCCTTATAAAGAAGGATAAAGATAGGAAGTGGGATCAAGGAAAGAGAAACTCCCAAGCTAAGTAACCGGTAGATGAACCATAAGAGGCTTAAACTGAAATAAGGAAATTCATTAAAAGGAATATGTGGTTAAGGATGTATCAGGATGGCCAAGTGTGACCTGCTATGGAAGAGCAGAGAAGCCCAATAGGGATTTCAAACAAACCTAGCGAAAGGAAAAAATTAGTAACAACATAGTCAAGGAGAATGGGATGCACATTAAAGACAAGAAGACTCGAGAGGCCATTGTCTCAAAATAGTTAAACAAGGATAATAGTAGGAATGAAGCAGTTAACGAACCGACCATTATGAAGGTAGAAAACTCCAATAAAGAAGGGAGAGGTGGAAAGGCCAAAACCTTTGGGAAATAAGGATGAAGGAAAGCCTTAAAGAGATCAATGACTAAGACAGGAGTAATGACCAAAAGCCATGAGAAGGTAAGCAAGCCTCTCGCAAGATGATCAAGAGATCTTAAAAATAAAGACGATGTGAGCTCTCTCTAAAAGAAATAGACGGATACTGGGAAACAAGTGAGAATGAAGATGAGGTATAAAAATAAAGTACACGTAAGTTTTCAAGAGTAAAGGTAAGCATGAGAGGATGGCATCAAAGAATGTCATTTAAGGTTAGATGTCCTCAATGGAAAAACTAGAAGAAAATTTTGGGAGAAAAGAGTATAAAACCTACCAAGGAAGGAAACCTTGGAAACACATATGTGTCCCAATTAAGAAGTAATGGAACCAATAGGAGTGGAAAGAAGATAAGCTCATCAGAGATATGCTTGTTGAGATGGAAAGATCAAGTACAAAGGAAAAGTACACATGAGGGTCCAAGGAGTAAGTTAAACCCAAGTAATGAGTAAGTAGGAAGACAACATCAAAAAGATTTCATACGAGTAGAAAGAGGTCTGAAGAAAGGAAAAAAGAAACCTTCAAGGAATGGTAAGAAGGTTGAGCATTTAGCTCCTAAGGTGGAAGTCTCTACTGTGAGAGACATAGTAGAGAATAAAATCGTAAGAAGGGAACGTCCCCAAGCAAAAGAATCGACACATAGACTAAAAGGGATTAACCTAGAATAATGAATCATGAAATGATTATGAGCAAGTGGGAGTGGATTAAGAAAAGGGAAAGTCCTTGAAGAAAGAATGCCACTAGAAATGAGGGAGGACATAAGAAGGGAAGAATGCAAGCATATCGGTAAGTCATCAGGTAACCCAATGATTGGAACTAGAAAGACCCGATAAAGAAGTTAGGAAAGGACGAGTAGGTAAAGGAAACTAACACGGTTATGTAAGACATGACGTCAAAAGCAAGATGGATGAGTGGATAACGATAAAGGTAGTCGAGAAACACTACCAAATGAAAAGGAGGGACAAAGTAATACTGTCACGCCCCAACCCGGTTTGGTCGAATCCACGTGAGCAACCCGCCACTCTCTTGGTTTATTAAAGGTTTTCCCCTTCTTTAAATCATGAGGAGTATGGCGTCCTTTAAACCTTTACCTTTCCTAAAATAACATTAATCAAAACTACATGAAATTTAAACTTCCAGACATGTCTTACAGGTGTAGCTAACTGGAGGTCTTTAGGTAGATTTTCCATTGGTTACCTGAAAAATGGGTATAAGGGAGGGGGTGAGTTCAATAACTTAGCGAATGGGTGTTTACAAATTGAATTTTTAGAAAAATAGTTTGAATTGGAGTGTGCTAGACTCCTTATTTTATTAAGACCATTTCCTCAATTTCTTGGTTTTCAAAACCATCATTTCCTCAATAACCAAGTCGGTGTGTTTATCAATTAACACACGCCCTTCATCATGAAGGGATCACACATTCGCAGAGCAGCACGACCACTGCACCCACTTGTGGTGTTGGAGCGACTTTACCGACCACCTAAATAGAAGCCTGCCCACTTCTATCCTCAGAATGAGTGGATGTAGGCACATCCAACCCTCAATCCCATAAAGAAAATGCCATGTTTGTATGAGGATAGAGACCTCATTCCAACCCCACCTTGGTCTATATGCATGAAGCTATATAGAGCTTCTCTTATTGCCGGCACGGCAATTTGCCCTTATCTCCACCATATCGTCTAGTAGCGCCTAGGACGCATCAATACCCCTCTTGGGTGTCTTGAAGGTCTCGTACCTTAGTGCAAGCACAAAACAATAGTTTTCCACATAAGCCATTTAATTTGTGGTGCCATTGGTCAAACGGCCCCGACCCTCAACTCGACCTGCAACTGTATGTCTCGACTGGTCCGTTGACCTATCATGACACACTGTCGCTAGTCCATCGAGTATGTCAGTCCTGTCTTAGTACCATGGCCAAATGAATCTTCATTTCAAGGTTTCATGGCTTAAACTCATGTTTGTTTATGAGCTCCTGCTCGTGTCAACTGGCCTTGGGCCCACTGTACAAGATTTTCAAAATCAGGCACATTAGCCCCCAAGATCTAAAACCGAGGCCTCCGGCCTATCTGAGCTATTCGAGCTCCCGTCAAGAAGGTCCCCCCAAAAAGTTTAAGCAGTGGCACATAGTCAGGGGAGAGCACTTCTAACAAAATAATCTTTTAATCTGTCAATCACACCAACTGGGTGTGAGGACATCTCCGCTTATAACTAATAAGCAAGTTTTCTACTTCCCTTTAGGGAGTTCATCATATCAATCGGGTATGATCTACTTACAACCGGTAAGTAGTTTTTCCGTGTAATTTCCACATCACTCCTCCAAGGTGTGATGGTTAAAATGCCACCTAGTAGTGTGTTTTCATTTTCGATGTACTTATCATTCCAACCGAGTATGATATAAAAATCCCACTCACACATTATTGCAGTGAATTCAACTCTACCGATTCTTTGTCTTCACGTGAGTTTGTCCTTGCTGGCATTTCGGGTACTTCGTGTTCCTACATGATATGAACATCCTTATTCATTATCCCTTGGCCTAATAGCCTTCATTCATTGTTCATGCATGAAATACTCAAAAATTTTTATTTATTGCAATTAAGTCCCTAAAGTTCTTTTTTTTAACTTAAGGTCCCTAATGTCGATTTTCCTTCAAATTAGGTCCCGAAACTTCTAAAATTCACCTTGGTATACAATTTATTCAAAATCACATAAAGGGGTTCAAGTTTCCCAAATTTCCAATTTGGTCCCTAATTTTTCCAAAATTACCATTTTGCCCCTACTTTACAAAAATGGTAAGTGTTGCCCCAAAAATTCAAAAAATTGCCCAATTATCCTCTAACATCTTTATCATGCCCAATTGGCCCTCAATCTTATGAAATTGTACTTTAGTCCCTCGAATTTTTGAAATCCACAATTTTCCCCAATTTTTTTTCCAATTTCAACCTTCTATCTCAACCAAATTTGATTTCATTAAATTGACAAATCAAATGAGTTTAATTATTGAAATTGAAGTTAGATTGGAGTTCCTACATCTTCATATGATTCAATTGCACTTTGAATCGCACGATTTGATGTCAGAATGAGCTCAAACGAAGCTTTACCGGTAAACTGAACGTAGAGAGATAAAGCTTCGAAAGCTTACCATCGGAGGTGCGGTGGTCCAAGCTTTCGATATAGTTAAATAGCTCTCATCCTAAGGTTTCTTCTAGGATCAAGAATCGCATCAATTGATATCGAATTGAGTGAGAATTTAGTTAGTGAAAATATGTCGGTTCTCTCTATAGAACCGATCAAAATTTACGTAGGAGAGCCAAATTGGCATACCTTTCCATTCTAATTCAAATGTAAGAGGGTTGTGGAGGTGTTGGGAGAGCTTGGTTTAGCCTGAGGAGGGCTCAAATTAGCCATTTTTCAGTTTGGCCGAAATAAGACAGCAAAAGTCTGCCGAAGCTGCTTCACTATTTTATCATGCTAGCATTTCTCCGGTGACCCTCAAAGCAAATGGAGAATACCGTTGGGTAGCTAACTTGTCCACAAATATAATGAACCTGACCTCACCTTCTTTGGCTCAGAAAAATGCCCAAGTCAGAGCTCTAGTTCGAGCTTCACCGGAAAATGAAGCAATATAGAGAGAGTGGAGTTTTCAAGTGGGAGGAGGATGAATGAGAAGGGGCTCTTTATATAGGAAACCTAGGGACTTCTTGGTCGTCTGATTGGCACCTTAATGGTGGTCATTCATTGCCTAAAACTCCCTAGCCGGATACTTTTCATCTTTTCTGGCACTGCTCTATTTTCTGGTGAGTCAATAGTGTTGTCATCTTAAGGAAGAAGACGACACTATTCTGAACTAGACCGGATCGGTCCAGACCGGGTTCAACGCTTAAACCGGGTGGTTTAGGCTCAATTTGACCAAGTTTTTCAAAATTAAAAATTTTTAAATTCATCTAAATTCCTTCTCTATCAAATGGTGGCCTCAATTCTATAATTTGAATTTTTTAGGCCACCTAGAAAAATTAACTTAGAAACCAATTCAATAGTGGTTTAAACCAGTTCAATCCGATTCAGGTCTAGTTCACTTGAACCGGTTTTGTTTTCACCTCCAATTCATCCTAAAGTCCTTTATCATGATTTTTTGTGACTCTTTAGGTCACTCGAGATCCATAAATTTTCCATTTTCCCTTTCTCTAATGGTTGGGGTTCGTAAACCAGTTTAGTTTTCTTACCCAGGTTGACTGGTTCTTTCATCAATTTTCTTATCCCAAAGGAGCATGGTTTATAGGTGGTGACTGAACTTTCTGTCCATAATTGGAGTCTTCCAAAATAGCTATCATGCGGCATTTTTTGGCCACTAGCAAGTTATGACACAACCATGGAACTCAAGAGGAGACCATTGTCGACATTTTGACACCAAAATCAACATGTTTAGTGTTTGAATGAGAATTGCTCGTTTAGCACGACTAGAGGTCAGAGAGTTGTCTAAGATTGGGAATTTTGACTTTGAATGCCAATTTCAAGCTATCCATGAGGTGTTAATGCAATTAACTCCATAAGAGACCGACAGCTCAATTCCTAGATGATCTATAAAATTTTTAGCACTCAATTTGATCAAGAAATGAGAGAATTCGATCAACATCACTGATGGCACAACAAGATTCATGTCGGTCGATGGGCGATGGCTTGTGGGTGAGTTGGGTCAACTTGAGTTGGTCCCATCCAACCCAACTTCCCTTTTATTTTTATTTATGAACTTTAAATTACCCTTTTGCCCTTTTGGGGTCCTTCGATAGTTAAATTCAAATCTTAGCCATGTTCAGACAAACACTGACTTTCTCCAAAAACCTAGGTTTCCGTGCCAAGAACCACATCCCAAATCCAATCACATCCCTAGTCCCAACATCGGGTTTTCTATCCCATTTCCAAAATGCCGTTATGATCTAAACTTAAATTTCCAAATCCTGACTCAAGTTCAATTCCTAGTCTGGGGTTCCATTCTCGATCTCGGGTTTTGTATCTGGTTCGGGATTTCATTCTTGATCTCATATCCCATCCATGGTTGGGGATTCCATTCTTGGTTTTTGGTTATCATGCTTAATTTGAGATCCCGTTTCCCATCTTAGGGTCCTATTCTCCATTTGGGATTCTATTCACAATTTACCTTCGATTCCGGGTCCACTATGGCTTAATGTGGGTTATAGTGTTATAGCTAGCTTCCCATATTGGGAGCTTTGGCCGATGCGCACTCATCTATAAGAAATCAAATCTTTCTCTCTCTAAAAATATTTTCATGTGAAGCTCTATTTTCTATCATTTTTAGGAAAATTGGATGAATCAATGCATAGAATGATCATAGAGACATATTAAAGATGATTAGTAATATGATTGGGTCAAATTAAGTAGGTATAAACTTGATTTTATGAAGAACAAGTTTTGAGGACTAAATTTTAAAAATTTGAAAGTTTGGGAACTAAGTTGTAATTTTTGTAAAGATGAGGATTGGGCTGAAAATAATGATAAATAAAGGGCCCAAAATGGAAATAAAGGAATATTAGGGACCTGAAAAAAATATTTAAGAATATTAGTAATATAATTGGAAATAAGATATAACTTAAGGACTCATATGCAAATAATGAAAGGTATAAGGTCTTAAGTGTAATTACCTTACGTGATAGGACTTAATTGTCTGATTTATTATAGGAACTGATGACCTACTTATGCATGCAAGGAAAGGCACAAAAATTTAGAAATTCCCCGGGACGAACAAGTCACGGAACATGGGTGAGTGAGATTTTTGTCATTGAGTATGATTGGGTCATTGACGCTATATTACTTGCACACTTGATAGCATGATCTACTTAAAATATTTTTACAAATTATATTCCCTGATTGCATGAATCTCACCGAAAATATTTTGGGAATATATTTTAATAAGTGCATGAACCTTGCCTAGAAATTTATCATTGGTATTTAATGATGTGAAAATCTTTTCAAAGATGGGGTCTAGATTCGTTCCCCGATGCCATAAATGGGTCAAGCCCAAGGTCGATGAAAATGGACTAGATTCATGTTTTGAGAAGTGTGCATAAGGCTATATTTTTAAAACTCGTGAAAGTGGGCCCAAGTCCAATGGAAATGGGTCAAGTCCTGTAAACAATTTTGATTATGAACTGTGAGCATGTCAAGATACTAAAACAAGTAATTTGTGTGAAATGGACCATGCCTAGTATACTATCGAGCTGGAGAGGGTCTCATCTCATAGGCTGATGGTACAAAGACGAGGCCCTTAAGCTAAGACTTTTGTTTGGGTATTATCATAAATGGAACCATAAGACGTTCAGGTACGGGGGTAGTGATGGTTTTGAGGACTAATGGTCATCAAGGTTGGTACAAATAAAGCTATTGCTAGGTCAGTACGTCAAGAGCTCTAGGAGTCCTATGTACATTAGAAGGAGAAAACTCTAGTCCCTTAATAGTGGGAAATTTAATCAATAAGTCTATAGGGAGGGGCAATATGCTCACATAGATAGTATGATCCAATTAGACGTGTTGTCACACCCCGACCCAGTTTGGTCAGATCCCTATGATCAACCTGCCACTCCCTTCGTTCAAGAAGGGTTTCCCCCATTCTTTAATCAAGAGGAGGTAGGCAAAATTTCAACTGTTTTCCCTGTAATAACATATATCAATAAAAATGCAAGGTTAAAAAGAAATTTAAGCTTACCTAGTAGAGGGTAAATCCAGGTATTATCTCTAATCATTTATCTACTCCTAAAAGGTGATAGAAAAGGTATGTGAGTTTCTACAACTTAGTGAATGGGTGGTTGAAAAAGAATTTCAAGTAAAATAGTTTTTAATTGGAGTGTGCCAACTCTTTATTTCCCTTAAGATTATTTCCTCCTTAATTTCTCAGTTTTCAAAACCATAACCTCTCATTATCCACAATCGGTGTGTTTATCAATCAACACACACCCTTCATCATGAAGGGATCACACATTCGCATGACAGCCTGTCCATTGCACCCACATGTGGCGTTAGAGTGACTTTATCGGCCACCTAGATAGAAGCCCGTCCACTTCTACCCTAGGAATGAGTGGATGTTCACGACATTTGACCCTAAAACCCTCATACGGCCCCATCTGTGTCTATATGAGGACAGAGACCTCATCCCGACCCCACCCAGTCTCATCCGCATGAAGCTACGTCGAGCTTCCTTGACTGTTGGCAGAACAATCTACCCTAATCTCCACCATGTCATCCAGTGGCCCTTAGGACACATCACTACCCCTCTTGGGCATCTTGGTGGTCTTAAACCTTAGTGCATGCACAAACAAAGTTTTCCATAAAGCCATTAATCTTTGGTGCCACTGGTCCAACAGCCTCGACCCTCAACTCGACCTATAGCTGTTTGTTTAGACTAGTCCATCGACATGGTCTTGTCGTACTATCGCTAGTTCATCGAGTACGTCGGACCTATCTTGGTACCATGGCCAAATCACATAATTCATTCATTTTGAATTTTTATGGCTTATCATCTTGTTTGTCTATGAGCAACGGCTCGTGCCAACTAGCTTTGGGCCCACTATACGTGATTTTCCAAAAATCGGGCATTTTAGCCCCCAAGTTCCAAAATCAAGGCATCTAGACTATCCGAGCTATTTGAGCTCTCTTTAAGAAGGTCTCCCAAAATTTTTAAGCATTGGCACACAGTTAGGGGAGAACTCTTCTAACAAAATAATTTTCAACTCGTCCATCACACCAACCGGGTGTGATGACATCTTCGCTTACAACCGATAAGTGTGTTTTCTACTTCCTTCCAGGAAGTTCATCATACCAACCTGGTGTGATCTACTTTCAACCAATAAATAGTTTCTTTCATGTATTTCTCACATCACCCCAACCGGGTGCGATGTTAAAATTTCCACTTAGTAGTGGTTTTTCCTTTTCGAGGTACTCATCATGCCAACCGGGTATAATATGAAAAATCCCACTCACCTGATAAGTGTTGTGTATTTTCCTCTTAATCGGCTTTTTGCCTCCACGCGAGCTTATCCTTGCTGGTATTACTGGTCATTCGTGTTCCTAGATGATTTGAACATCATTGTTCATTAACATTTGGCCAAATAGCCTTCATTCTCCACTAATGAACAAAATGCCCAAAATTTTTAATTATTTGCATTTAGCTCCCTAAAGTTCTTTTTCCTTTACTTTTAGGTCCCTAATGCTAATTTTTCGCAAATTGAGTCCTGAAACTTCTAAAATTCACTTTGGGACCTCAATTTATTCAAAATCGCAAAAGGGGTTCAAGTTTCCCAAATTTCCAATTTGGTCCCCAACTTTTCAAAAATAACCATTTTGCCCCTACTTTACAAAAAATGGCAATTTGACACCAATAAATTTCAAAAATTTACCAATTAGTCCTCCAACATCTTTTCCATGGCAAATTGGCCCTCAATTTTGGGAAACTACACTTTGGACTCTCAATTTTTTGAAATCCCCAATTTACCCCAAAATTTTCCCCCATTTAAATTGGCCAAATTTGATTTCACCAAATTGACCAATCAATCTAGGTTAATTATTGAAATTGAAGGTAAAATTGAGTTCCTACACATCCATACAATTCAATTGAGCTTTGAATCACGTGAATTGACGCCGAAATGAGCTCAAACGGAGCTTTGTTGGAAAACTGGACTTAGAGAGAGAAAGCTTCGAAACCTTACCATCAGAGGTGCAATAGTCCGAGCATTCGATCGGGGCAGATAGCTCTCATCCCTAGGTTACTCCTATGATCAAGAATCACAAAAATTTATGTTGAATTGAAGGAGAATTCAGTCAGTGAAATTTTGCCAATTCTCTCTCTAACACTAATTAGAAATTACAAAGAGGATCCAAATTGGCTTACCTTTTCATTCTAATTCAGCCGTATGAGGACTGAGAAAGTGTTCGAAGAGCTTGGTTTGGCCTGAGTATGGCTCAATTTGGCAGCTTTCAGCTTAGCCGAAACAGGGCAGCTTAGGTCTGTCGGAGCTGCTTCAATGTTAGATTACGCCGGCGCTTCTCCCGCAATCCTCGGCTCGAATGGTGACCACCGTCATGTAGTTGACTTCTCCCCGAGTCTAAAAAACTCGACCTTGCCTTCTTTGGCTTAGAAAAACCCCTATGTCAGAGCTCCGATTTGAGCTTCGTCGAAAAACTATGTAGCTAAAAGAGAGTGAAGTTTTTAGTTATGTGGAGGCTGAATGGAGAGGGGCTCTTTATATAGGGAGCCCGGGGACTCTTCGGTCGTCCGTTTGACACCTTTATGACATCATTGATGGCATGAAACATCCTGAACAGAAACATTTCCTTTCCCCTGGTATTGTTCATTTTTCTGACGAGTGAATAGTGCTGTCATCTGAAGGAAGAAGACGACACTGTTCCGAACTGAACCGAACCAATTTAAACTGGGTTCAGTGCTTAAACCAGCAAGTTCAGGCCTGATTCGATCTAGTTTTTCAAAATTAAAAATTTCTAAATTCATTCTCTATCCAATTCTACAATTTGAATATTTGAAGCCACCTAGAAAAATGAATTTAGCATCAAGTTCAATGATGGTTCAAATTGATTCAAATCCGATTCACTTGAATTAGTATGGTTTTCTCTCCCAAATTGTCCTAAAGTCCCTCTTCAAGGTTTTTATGACTCTTTGGGTCACTTGGGAGTTATAAATTTTCCGATTTGCTCATTCTTAAGTGGTTGGGGTTCATGAATCGGTTTGGTTTTCTCACTCGGTTTGACCGGTTCTTTCCCGATTTTCTTTAACTCCAAAGGATGGGGTTTACACGTGTGGTCGAGGTTGTAGCCTCATACTAAGGTGGTCAATAAAGTCGTTCTGAACCACATATGTGGAACATATGAGACGTTTTTTCTACAAATGTGTAATCTCTTCCATTATGGAATGGGTGTGTGTAATATGTTGTTTAATTGTCTAATATAACCCCTATGAAATGAAAACGTAAACTTCTTAATGATAAACCCTGTAAAAGGTCATTACATAATGGAATAGACGTAGTGTTTGCTTATCCATTACAACCCCCATGTATAGAAACTTTAAACCCTTTTCATGATTAAACATTGTGAAATGTTTCCTAAAATATTCTTATAACCGTTTTAGAGCATCTACTAAATCATGGAGATGATGTTGTGATGTTAGTAAATCCTACTCATTGAGTTGTCAAACTCATCCCCACCCTTTCAATTAGTAGAATGTTGAAAAGAACCCTAAAAGTCAATCTACTAGCATGGTATGTTCTTACTTTTAAATATTTATGATCAACACTATATATTCCGGCATATTTTGGAAAAGTACTCTGATATGGTTTTATAATATTATCATATGCCTTACTACTCTCAAGACTACAATAGTGGTAGTAACCACTTTTGTAGTATTGGGAGGTGTGGCGGGTTGTTCATAGGTTTCGACCGGATAAACCAGGATGGGACATTACACAACCCCACCACTGTCGAATGTCATCGCTTCCTCTTTGGTGAGTTTCATACCAAAATCCAACTCGGTGACTATTTCTGATGAGTGTCTGGTTAGGGCCAAAACAGCACTATTCTAGCCAAGGTCGATCAAAAAGTGACCGTGGAGACCTAGAGGAGCTGATTATGGGTCCGATTATGATTTTTGAAAGCTTTGAAGGAGTCATTTTGAAACAAAAAGAAGTTTAGGGGATAAATGTGAATTTTTTAAAAGTATAATGACCAAACTATAATTTCATGAAAATAGGAGTCCGAATGAGATTTAATAAAAGTGTAAGGACCTAAAGGAAAGTTAAAAAGACTTAGGAACCTAAAAGGGAAGCTTAAAAGAAGCTAAGGGCCTAAGAAAAACCTTTTGAAAAGATTAGGGACCATATTATAATTTTTAAATGTATAAGGCATGTAAACCCCGTTCCTTAAAAGACAAGGAAACCGGGGAAAGAACCGGTCAACCTGGGTGTGAAAACCAAACCGGTTCACGAATCCCAACCGTTAGAGAAAGGGAAAACCGGGAAATTTATGAATCCCGAGTGACCTAATGAGTAACAAAAGTCACGAGAAATGAATTTAGAATGAATTGGAGGTGAAAACCAAATTGGTTCAAGTGAACTGGACCTGAACCAGATTGAACCGATTTGAACCGGATTGAACCACTATTGAACTGGTTTCTAAATTCATTTTTCTAGGTGGCTTAGAAAATTCAAATTGGAGAATTGAGGCCACCATTGGATAGATAATGAATTTAGATGAATTTATAAATTTTTAATTTTGAAAAACTCGATCGAATCAGGCTTGAACCGGCCAGTTTAAGCATTGAATTTGGTTTGGATCGATACGGTCCGGTTCAAAATAGTGTCATCTTCTTCCTTGAGATAACGGCACTGTTCACTCATTGAAAAATCGAGCAGCACCGGTGAAGATGAAAAGTCTCCGGCCGGGGAGTTTCAGGCAATCAATGACCACCATAAAGGCACCTATTGGACGACCAAGAAGTCCTGAAGCTTCTTATATAAAGAGTCCCTCCTCATTCATCCTCCTCATAGCTGAAAACTCCTATCTCTCCCTATGGCTCCATTTTTCAGTGAAGCTCAAACCAGAGCTCCGACATAGGGTCTTTTCTAAGCCAAAGAAGGCGTGGTCATGTTCTTTAAAATTAGGAAGAAGTCAACTATCCGACGGTAGTCTTAATTTGCTTCAAGGGTCATCGAAAAAACACCGACGTGATCGAACAATTAAGTAGTTCGGATGGACTGAAGCTGCCATGCTTTGGCTGAGCTAAAAATGACCAATTCGAGACCTTCTCACACCAAACCAAGCTCATCCAACACTTCCACAACCCTCATACAACTAAATTAGAGCTGAAAGGTAAGCCAATTTCGCTCAACTCTGTAATTTCCGATCAGTGTGAGAGAGAGAACCAACGAAACTTCACTAACCAAATTCTCCCTTAATTCGGCATGAATTGATGTGATTCTTGATCCTAGGAGAAACCTTAGGACGAGAGCTATCTGCCTAAATTGAAAGCACAGACTGTCGCACCTCTAACGGTAAGCTTTCGAAGCTTTCTCTCTCTAAGTTCAGTTTTCCGACGAAGCTCCATTTGAGCTCAATTCGGATCTAAATGACGCGATTCAAAGTTTCATTGAATCATGTGAAGTGTATGAACTCAATTTTACCTTCAATTTTAACAATTAACCTTGATTGATCATCAATTTGATGAAATCAAATTCAGTCTGATTGAAATGGGGAAATTGAGGATTTTAAAAATTCAAGGGACTAAGGTGCAATTTTCCAAAATTGAGGGTCAATTGTGCATGGAAAAGATGTTGGAGGGCCAATTGGTCAATTTTTAGAATTATTGGGGTTAAATTTACCATTTTTGTAAAGTAGGGACAAAATGGTAATTTTGGAAAAGTTGGGGACCAAATTGGGAATTTGGGAAACTTAAACCCCTTTTCATGATTTTGAATAAATTGATGTCCTAAAGTGAATTTTAAAAGTTTCGAGACTCAATTTGGGGGAAAATTGTCATTAGGGTCCTTATTGCAAATAATTGAAAAGTTTGGGTATTTTATTCATTCATGATGAATGAAGGCTATTGGCCAAAGGATAATGAACAATGATGTTCATATTGTGTAGGAACATGAAGTACAAGGAACGCCAGCCAAGACAAGCTCGCATTGAGGTAAAAAGCCGGTTAAGAGGAATTCACTATATTAACAAGTGAGTGTGATTTTTATATCTTACTTGGTTGCGATGTTAAGCACCTCAAAAATAAAAACCCACTAAAATGTGGGGTTTTAACATCACACTTGGATGGGGTGATGTGAGAAAATACACGGAAAAACTACTTACCAATTGTAAGTAGATCATACCCGATTGGTATGATGAACTTCCTGTAAGAAAGTAGAAAACATGTTCATCGATTATGAGCGAAGATATCCTCATACCCGTTTGGTGTGATGGATAGCTGAAAGATTATTTTGTCAAAAGTGCTCTCCCCTAACTGTGTACCACTGCTTAAACTTTTTGGGTGACCTTATTGATGGGAGATCCAATAGCTTAGATAGGCCGAAGGCCTTGATTATGGAACTTGGGGGCTAATATGCCTGATTTTAAAAATCTCGTACAATGGGCTCAAGGCCAGTTGGCATGAGCAGGAGCTCGTAAACAAACATGAGTTTAAGCCATGAAAATTTTAAATGAAGGATATGTTTGGCCATGGTACCAAGATAGGACCGACATACTCGATGGACTAGCGGCAGTGCAACAAGACAGGTCGACAGACCAGTCGAGACAAACAGCTGCAGGTCGAGTTGAGGGTCGGTGACATTGGACCTGTGGCACCAGAGATTAAATGGCTTATGAGAAAAACTGTTGTTTTGTGCATGCACTGAGGTACGGGACCTTTAAGACGCCTAAGAGTGGTAGTGATGCGTCCTATGGGCTACTAGATGACATGGTGGAGATAAGGGCAGATTGTTGTGCCAAGAGTCAAGGAAGCTCGACGTAGCTTCATGCGCATGAAATTGGGGTGGGGTCGGAATGAGGTCTCTGTCCTCATATGGACACGAAGTATTTTGGGTCTGAGGGTTGAACATCGAAGATGTTTACTTAGACTTCGGGTAGAAGTCAGAGACTTCTATCAGGATGGATGGTAAAGACGCTCCAATCTACAAGTGGGTGCAGTCGGTGTAACTGCATCTCACAAATGTGTGTGATCCCTTTATGATGAAGGGTGTGTGTTGTTTGTGAAACACAGCAAATATGGAAATGGGAAAGAGGTTATGAAATCCGTGGAAAGGATTTAAGAATCCTTGGAAAGAATTAGTAAACCTTGAAAAAAGATTTTGAAAACAAGAACTTGAGGAAAAAATGTTTTTAAAGGAAATTGGGAGTCTAACACACTCCAATACAAACTATTTTTCTAAAAATCAAGTTTTAAAAAACCCATTCACTAAGTTGTCGAACTCACCCCCTCCCTTATACCCCTTTTCAAGTAACCAAGGGAAAACCTACCTAAAGATCTCCAGTTAGCTACACTTGCAAGACAAGTATGAAAGTTTAAAATTTTATACAGTTTTGATTAATGTAATTCTAGGAAAGGTGCATATTTAAAGTACGTCTTATTCTTCACAGTTTAAAAAAGGGGGAAACCCTTAATAAATAGAGAGAGTGGCGGGTTGCTCACGGGGATCCGACCAAACGGGGTCGGGGCGTGACAAGGCACCAAATTGTAATTTCATGAAAATAGATACCTAAATGAGAATCTGTAAAAGTGCAGGGACCTAACAAAAGATTAGAATGACTTAGGGACTTGGAATGTAAGCTTAAAAGAGGCTAAGGACCTAAGTAAAATCTTTTGAAAAGTTTAAGAACCAAATTATAATTTAAAAATATATATATGGACCAAACAGTAATTTCACTAAAGTAGGGACCCAAATATAACTCAGTAGAGTATAGGGACCTAGAAGAAGATTTGAAAAGTTTAGTGACTTGAAATGGTAGCTTAAAAGAGGATAAGTATCTAAATGAAATATTTTTAAAAATATAAGGGCCAAATTGTAATTTATGAAAATATGAAGACTAAAGTTGAAATTTAAGAAAAGGGGATTCTTACTTAAACAAGGAGAATCTGAGTACCTAGGATGGAAATAAAATCTAAGTTAAGTCCAAAATGAAGTAAGCAAAAAATAGATGTACCAAAATATAATTTTAGGAAAAATGTTAAGTACTAAAACGTAATAATAAGAAAGTTAGGGAATATTAAAGAAAGAATTAAAATGTATTAAGGCCCTAGTGAGAAATGAACTATAGAAAAGGGGACAAATATGGGGATTTGATAATATAATAGAGAGTGGTATGAACGGGTTGTTGAATGAGCGATTCGAGCAAAGGCAGCCCAAAGGGGGGAAACCGTAATCTTAATTTAAGTTACGGGATGGTACAAGTGACATATTGTTTAGAGCCAAACTTAATCATGCTATATACATGTATGTGTATGTATTGTAGATCTTTGACTATAAATTGTCGAATGGAATCTTCTACTGGAGATACCCGAAAAATGACTGAACGCATGTCCAAATATTTGGGTGAGTGGGTTTATAGATAACGAGTTTTATTAGATCGATCATGGTTTATTTACATGTTTTAAATTGAAATAAAGAATGTTGCGAGCATGATAGGACTTTTTGATATAAGAAACAATATGAGATGTGCATGATAAGTTATGAATTGGACTATTAACCCAATATGATACGATAGAAAAACTAGGACTATGTTACGTGTATTTTTCCAAAGAAGGCTAAGGCCTGAGTCTAACATAGCAATAAGGAAGCCAAGATTTTTCGGAAGCAAAATGGGAGCTAGGCTCCGTGTTTATTGACTAAGTTAAGAATGGAACAATGATGAATAAATTGGTTAGAAAATCGAAACTCGTAAATATTGGTTATTAAGCACATAACTACTTGAAAAATATTTTGAGAACATTAGTAGTAGGTTCGGTTAGATAGCATACCGAACCCGATAATTTAAATTATACTTGTGTGTGCGCAGATCATGGTAATTGCCTAAGTTAATCCATTAGAGTAATTCAGACCATAATAATGGCTAACAAGCACTCACTCTCACCGTTGTTAACAAAATATATTTTAGTTATCGATTTCGATTGAATACAACTAGACGCGAAGGGGTCTGACTAGATATGACGATGTATCTAATAACTAGGTCAAAAACCAGCAAAATAAAATTAAAACCCAAGTCTAGCCAGATTCGGATTCCATGATAATGATACCAGGTCGGGACGAGGTCCGTATGAACCCGACCCGATTGGATTGCCACCCCTAATTCCTCCTCTACGACTACTAGGCCACATGGAAGGACTCTTATGTTGTTACTTTGTGCCTTTTTCCCAAATTACTCTCCCCTCTCTCCTCTTTTCATACCCTCTCCCGCAAGTAATCTCATGTGCGTATATGTTAGAGGACTTGTACAAATTAGAGGCCGACCAAAAGGGAATGTGGCGTAACATACACACATGTAGTACATAGCTTCCATCTCATTTGGTACGTGTAGAAATTTAAGTTATTTTTTGGAAAATTTTTTTTTACAATATTATTTTACATATTCATATCATTTAATATTATCAAATTTTATATTTATTTACCCTATTTAAAAATATTTCACTCATTTTTCATATTTTCTCTCACTTGGTTATGTTTCAATTCATATTATTTATAATTATTTCATACATAAATTAAAAACTATGATATATTGGACACTTAATCTAAAACATAAGACTTTAATCTGAGTTATTTTCAACATACATTGACTATGACCAACCATGAAGTTTCTCCAAGTCCTTCAAGGTGTTATGCAAAATGATCTTAAATCTCCCATGGCCAAGTAGTCCTATTTGACTTTAATCCATAGGCTAAGGTGAGGGAGTGTGTGAAAGTTTACTATCCTTTGGACCTTCTTTGATTGTGTTACAAGATCGCCACTTGCATAGACGCGGCTTCCGCTTGCAGCACTGATGAGTAAGCTGTGGAAGAACCAAGATAACAGTACATTATGATCCGTTCTAGCTATAACTCCCAGGAATGCCCCACCATTGATCCATGCAGAGCATCTAACTCGATGGTGATGGTGATGGTGATGTCCTCGCTAAGCTTGTTCTGCAATTGCGTTTGTACTCCCTGGTTCTTCTTGAACATTGAAAGTTGATGAGGTTGCAGACAGTCCAACGCACATTCCAATTTTCAAATATGCCAGGCAAAAACTCCACGCTGCATTGGTTTAGTTATCTTACCTGATATCTGAGATGACACTGACAACAATAAAGCCGACTTTTTTAGGATATATATAGAAAAATAGCAGGGTCAATAGCCCACCCAGCTCTCTGCGTTGAATCAGTATGCAATAGTTAGCGCATAGCACCCTTTAAACCCAAAGTGGGCACCTTATTCATAGCCCAGCAGCGTAATGAACAAACAATATGTAATATTCATCGATAGGATACCATTCTAAATGACAGCAAGTAAAATCGCCGGACCAGGACCAGGACCAGGGCCATATACTGGAACGAAGCTGTTCATGTCTGCAAAAAGCTCGCATACTTGGCTCCCAAGAAAAGCCTCTGCGCGCAAAGCAAGGCATTCTTAGTCACCTCTGCACTCTCGTGGTTCAGGAGTTTCATGATCCGCTCTTTCGCCTTGAAGTCTGTTGCTATGATCCTCCCAGCAGGGTGACACTGGATAAACTGGGACAGGTCAAAGCAAGCAACAGCCAGAGTCCTTGGTTCGATTGACGAGTCCAGTATCGTGACGAGGACCCTGAGAATCTGAAGAAAGAGGACCATGTTAGATAAGTGCGGGAGCAAATAGGTGAATCATAATTGCATATTACATCATAAATCAAAACAATTGGTGATATCAGATCAATCAATGTTCCAGCATAGGTACAAATCCTTGTCTGTGTTTCAGCTATACCCAGTTTGTGCCTTCTATTTGAGGTTGTCAATCTGTGCAGAGGAACAGGAAAATATAGCAGACCTGGAAATCATTCTCCTCAAAGCTTGTGATATTCTCCCGCCAAAAGACAGCATCTTTGTGCACAGGGGACCAATCAAGATGGCCAAGGAGGATTTCTTGTTTGTATTTGTCAAAGGAACTCAATTTCTTGATATTTTGCCGCAGCCCTTCTTCCAGTTGATTTAGGGCATCCAACAAATCCTGCACACAGCAACATAATCTCCAGTCAATGAGAGAGAGAAAGAAAACCCCCAAATCCTGAGTTATTTAACTCATTCATCCAGAGTTAGTCATTAATCAATACAAAAAATCAGATGTAATAATGAGGAAAAATCACTTATAGCATAGTAAAACCTATATCTTATGATTGAGATAAGAGTGAATTGAATTCTTTTGCAAAGATTTCACATAGTCAAGATTGATAATGATTTGAACCATTTTAATTCTTTCAAAGATATTTTTGGAAATTTATTTTGAAGAAATTAAAAATGTAACAGAACAGAAAATTTAACTGGAAGTAAATTCCCTGATGGTTCTGATAGATATGCTGTCTAGACAAGTTTCTATGTATGGCACTTAAATCTGAGGATGATATGGTCCAACATAAGCAAAGGGAAACAACATGAGAACCTCTAACCTCGTCACTCCATGCCTGTGCTTTCAAGCTTTCAACAACCTGAAGCAGCCCAAGATCCACCATCTGAGCACCAAATACCTCTTTGGCCAGAAAATTCTTAAATGTCAAGACAACAACCCTGACAACCTACAGAAACATGACAGAGTTATTGAATGTCAGCTTAAGCAAATGGCAGCAGAAAATGGATAGACAGTGATGACATTGAAACATTGAAAAGATAAGGGGATGTAAGAAACAAAAGCATAGTAGTCAAACATTATTTTACCAACATTTTCATATTAAATTCTTTACTTTACTGCTGTAGAAAATTTTCATTTCACTAACACAAGTACATGCAAGGACTGAAAATTCCATTTAATCAGAGAAGTAATCATGTAGAGTTACAACTGCTCAGAAAAATAAGGAAAACTAGAAGAAAGGAAACCGTTTCTAGAGATATCGGTGTACCTTCTCTTTTGTAGAACTCTTGACAACATCCATTAGTCGGGGGAGGATGCTAGAGGTAGCCAAGTAATTAGTTGTGGGTTCAAAGTAAGATAAAAGCCAGACACATAGACAGGTTTCATAGAGAAGCTGCAACAATAAGAAAGAGTTGGGGTATCACAACCCAGAATATAAAACAAATGACTGTAAAACTCAGAGTATAAATTCAGTAATATCCTATAGTAAGAATCATTCAGTTGCAGCTTCACTTATACAAATTTTTAAACTTGCATTCATATTTACCTGGATTGATTGCTGTGTGGATGCAGGACATATTAAAGGGATTAACAGCTTGATTCCATCTGCTTGAACAAAGGATGACCTGACCAGAGGTTCCTTCAGCAATGTTGACAGGCAATTAATTGCAGTTGGCATAGTCCTACTAGGGTGATAAGGCATTTTTAGCTGCAGTGGAATACCCATCAAGATCAAAGGACGAAATGATTGGCAATATTGACTTTAAAAATGTGATAAAAATGAAAGCAGAATTAGAGGATAAGCTATTAGGAATACAGAAGAGGTGTGCAGAGAGGAAAATTAGCTGGTTACAGCAATCTGTATTTAATGGATGGCATGATTCATGAGAACATTCTTCTAGAAGGTTGACCCATTATGAATACTATTAAATACAATTGAAGGAAGTGTTTTGTCATATTTATGCCCAGCATTTGTGTAACACAGCACTTATAGGGTCACCAAGCACGCATTCGGCCATGATACATATATATACCTGCCTTTTTGTTCAAATTTTCATCTCAGTTTTAATTCACATACTGTGCACCAGTAAAAATGAAGTTATTAAAAATAAATCAACTCATTACAAACCTGTGCACAGAGCCATTCTACCAAACCCTTCAGCACATCATCAGTAGCGGTAAGCATTTTCTTAGAACTTGATTCCTTGCCATTCATATATCTGCCATGTGTTCTTGGCCTTGAACTAAAAAAACTCCAGCAAATTCACGAATCAGCAATAAAAATACTACAATCAAACTTAATAATTCATCTTGTAGCTGAACAAAAACATACTATCATTTCTACAAGTGCTAATGTAAATGAGGAAAATTCAAGTACCTTACTATTAGAGCAAGAATCTTACAACTCTTCTCTTGTATGAAAAAATTACCTTTCCAGAGAAGCCTGGAAAATAAAATAATACTGTCAAATTGTTACCTAACAAAAATCAAAGGAATTGTAAGCGTAATTTTCTTGATTACTAATTTACAAACACATCATTCGCCAAACAATCTGTGTCCACAAAAGTTTCAGAACAAAATGCTCACTATATACTTTAAAACATAAAATAGTCAAACTCTTACCAAAATATTTCTTCTTAATGATGACTTTTGAATCAAGAGAATATGACTAAAATTTCTGATATATCCTAAAGATCCTAACAGGCTATTTGCGAGCAAACCAAGTAGTTTATACTAATGAGATCATTCAAAACTCAAAAACTGCACTAAAATTAAAATACTTAACTTAGGAAAGGTTCATATATGTCCTCATTTGCAAAAGATTCATCATGGAATAAACTGGCTCTTTTTGGGTTTGCTGCCATGGAAATAACAAATAGCACCATCAGCAACAAAAAATGAAAGTAGACAAAGAAAAATGGAAAATGTAGCAATTACCAGCAAGCATCTCATCAATCAGAGCCAGAACATATTCAACTGTTTCTTCCTTGAATATATCACGCAAAATGCAAATAAAAACCCGAACATAAGATGGGCCATCCTGTCAAAAAGATTAGAGCAAATCATAAATGTCAATATAAAATCTAACTACTTCTTGGGGTGATAAAAAAAAAAGAAGAGTCCCAAAAAAATTTAAATTCCAAGCAAAAAGAAGATTATTACATCTTCCAAAAGCTGAGCACGATAACTGCCCGGCTTTTTATCATAACGCTTCAAAATCTGGAGGCAAGTTCCAGTATTCAGCTTAGTTGTCATGTATGTTTCCCATGGGATATCCCTCTTAAGAACCTGAAAAAATAAAGAAAGGCACACAGAAATGGTAAATGTATATATATCCCAATGTGTTTCTGTTCAGTTTTATTTCATTCTCATGAAAACAAAATTTGACTCGAAGTTTTCAGGACCATGTGAAATATGGATCGCAATTCTTATCAAGTGAAAGACATACAGGGAATTAAAGATCAGGCTCTGAAATTTCTTCTCAACATTCAAATAAATAAATAAAAGGCAAGCATGTAAATGGAGGAGGAAGAGCAACCTGTTCTGAAGTTAACTCAGCCCCGTCCATTGTCAGAAACTACCTTCCAATTGCACCTGGAATATGTTAACCTACCCTTCCTGCAAGAATAACAGTATATAGATCTGATAAGAAGAAGATAAGATGAATGAAAGTTATATCCCCAAACAACAGAATCATTGACTGGTGAAGATCAAGGATGCAGTCTCTTGTAGACAGTAAATGACTGATTATAATAAAAATGAGAAGTTTGGAAAGGCAGGTTCCTTTTCCGTGTTGATATTACTCTTTGATATTCAGATTTGACAGAATCTGAATCTTTATCTATAAATTTCAACCAGAGCAAACTGCACACCCACGATCTAATATTTGGGTGGTTGTCCGGGGTCCGAGATCGCCCAGTGATCCCTTTAAGCATGATGGGTAACCCCCTACTCCCAAATCACCAATCAACTATAGCTTTGACCGTAATTATGGAATACAATTAGGAGTTCAATTATCATAGTGTTTGGTTCAGCTAATGAATACAATTGGCGTTTCTAGCCATTGAGTTGACACCACATCTCTCCGCCGGGTTCATTGCAGAACAGTTAAGAATCAATTCAATCCCTAATCGGGCAAGAAACATTACAGATTTGAAAACTAACAATTGAATAACTGTCACCTCTTCGATTCAGCTGGGCCAACGAGATGCAGGTGTGCACGAGTAGCAGGAGGAGTTGCTGCTGAATGTGAGAGATCAAGGAGACGGATAGGACACAGAGAAGAAATAGATGAAAGGAAGTTTCGCTCGCAGTAATGAAAAACAAAGTACAGTATAAAATATGGAAAATATGAGCAACATACAGCAACCTGTTTATACCTTGCACTCAACCCAATAAGGACAAGTGTCATGAAAAATTAAAAAATAAAAGCCTTGCGTTAGGGGTCGGAAGCTGTGTGCTAGAGACAAAAATCCGAGCTCGCATGATATATTTTATAAAATTAAATCTAATAATATATTAACAATTTTTTAATTGATTTCTAAGTATAGTTAATTGTATTTTTTTATTGAGAATAGATAAAATAAATAAATATTTTGAATTTATAAAATTAGAAAATTTACACTAATTATAAATTATAACTTTTAAATAAAAATTATACCCGATATTCAAAAATCTGACTCGTGCTTTACCCGATTATGGAGGAATAATACCTAACTCGATGCTATTTTTCTCCCTTATATGAGAATGAAATAATCATACCCGACTCGTAAATAATTATTGAGGGCGGGTTTAAACAAATATATATATATATATTGCACATGAGTGCAGCTATTAAGAATATAATTACAAATTGTATAAAATAGAGAAATGTGATAGGTTTATAAGGTTGTAAATATTCAAATATTTAAAAGTTATAACTTTTAAGTAGAAATGAGTAATATTACTTATATGTTCATAGTATGTTCTTACATTTTTATTTTATTATCATATCTAATTTTATCAAATTATGAAAATCCAAATGTAAAATCTCTGTCGTCATAAAATCGAGTATTTCAATAGCTAATTTTCTATCATATAACTATTAAATTTGGATATTTTATTGTCAAAATACTATTAAAATAGTTATTTTCAAGTGTATGGTTGAGTTTCAATCAACTTATGGTAGTAAAACTTTGTACAAAAGTTATTTTGACTAACTTCGACGTAGTATAGTGAAATTGCACAGTATTGTTGCCCTTTCAAGGATGTATTGGGCTAGCTACAACCAGCTTTGAAATGACATCGATGCCAAAACAATCTCTTACTCTCCTCTACCTCCTCTTGACTTTGGCCGACCTCCATCAAGGGATGTTTTAACCACTACAAGCTAATTCGTTCGATGGGTTTATTCTGGAACATAACAACTGCTAGTTCAATGCCAAATTCAGCCACTTTGCTGATCACCACTATATAACAAGTTACTACTTCTCAAACTTCAAATTGCCTACACTCTGGCCACTAATAGTGCCTTCTCTAGTGAGTATTTACAAGTCGATCATATTTTGTTCAATTTCTACCATTTTCAGTCAATTTAGGGAATCAACCAAATTCGCCCAAATGCACCCCAACACCTCCCACGAGCCCTTAAGAGTTAAATGAAAATATTTAATGTTGAGTTATAAAGTTTGAAGTTAATTGTGATATTTGTAAATTTGGTAGACAAAAATGTAAGATTTATAAAGTTCAGAGAATAATTTACAAATAGGAAAAATGTTATGTAATTGTCCCTAAGAAAAATATTAATTGCTAGGAAGTAATTTTGGGGAAAATTAAGATGTCAAAAATGGTTTTCGGAAGTGAAATGGAAAAATGGTCGTTTTGCACCATCAGGGGCTCAATGGTAAGATTTGAGAAGTTTTGGGTAAAAGTAAAAAGTTTAAAAAAATTATGGACCAAAAAAATGAGTATGATGTTATAAGTTAAAAATTGCACCATCATTTACCTACTTGAATAAATCATCATATTACCCACTTGAATAAATCATTTTGCATCATTAGGGGTTCAATGGTAAGATTTGAGAAGTTTTGGGTCAAAATAAAAAGTTTTAAAAAGTTATGGAAAAAAAATGAGTATGATGTTATAAGTCAAAAATTACACCATCATTTACCTATTTAAATAAATCATCATATTACCCACCCAATGAGTTGATTCTTACCCACTTCCCACAGGAAACTGGTGTATTGTCAAGATACAGGAGGATATCTTGACTTTTTAGCCTATGTAACAATGTATGGCTTAATGAATTGTTTTGTGAATTTTGAATTAGAAAATACTTATATTTCATGTCATTACCCTGTTCAGACTATTATGTAAGAAATATTGTTCTAGTACAAAGAAGTGTGGTAGGTTATTGATAGTGTTTCCGACCAAATCTGACAGGGATGTGACAAATTTAGTGGTATTAGAGCAAATTTTTTCAAAGTAAAATTTTCAAAACTTTAGGAGTTAAACAAAAAATTTATTTGAATCATAATATTTTAGATATGACACCCAAAAGAGGAAACAAACGAAACCGTATCATGGAACCAGTAGAGAGCCTCGTTCCCGAGGAAATGGAACAAGAGACAAGGAGACCTTCTATCGAAAAGCCCACCTAGGATAAGCCCTGAGCATCAAAAGTTATATTAGCAGTTCGTTAGGGTATTTGGGAAATCCAACCTTACTCTAGAGGAGACCCCTCAATCTATCACAAATTCCCACCCTATGAACGAGGACGTACAATCTCAAAATACCCCTATTATAACCCTTTCACATTTTGATATCCCAAAATACCTGAAAACACTTCGCCAATTAGAATGAAAACATTTCCAAGGGGAGAAGGAATCCAGAGCATCCATAGACTGACTTGCAAACATCAAGAAGCTGATGGGCATAATAAAGGCACAAATTGAAGAAATTGTGATTTTGACAGAATTCTTCTTGGAAGGAAGTGCCAAAAGATGGTTAAACAATGTGCGGAATCTCTCAACAACTGCACCAATATGGAAGGATTTTGAAAGGAGATTCTCATATGAGTATTTGGCCCCTCATTTGATTAATGAGAATAAGTAGAAAATTTTTCAGTTACGACAAGGTTTCAGTACCATCTTGGAGTATGAATTCTTCCGGAGGTTTCCCCTAGTACTATCTTGGGGATATTCCTCATGATCAGTTAAGTTTAAAGTATACTATGGCATTATCGCTTTCCTAGGAAATGGATCTCATTTGGCGACTATTGCATGACCCAGTTGACCCTTGTCGACGCACTGCTTTGTTCTCCCCTCCGTCTAGTCGTGAGTAGGCACAAGGCACTTCGAGAAGGATGGTAGTCATATGGAGTCCCTTCTCCTTCCGAACCATTTTTTTGCTTATTGCTGGTTCCAACAGACATGCTCTCTATAATATCGGGTCCATCCTCGAGGGTATCAATCTCTAGGTCGAGTGATCCTTCTCAGACATCTATGGCCAGTCAACGGTTGCCATTCCCTAGTAATCCTATCCCACGATGCATCACTAGTTGCCACCATGTGTGATCCCTTCTCACCAGCCTTTGGTGAGTGGCATTGTGTGTGTCCCCCTTACTGTCACATCCACTAGCCATTGTCCAGACTCCATATATGTCATAATCGGGTCTACTCTCACGTCCCCCTTCTAGGAACTAGATTCTCTTTATTTTATCAACACATGTTGCCATGTCTTGTTCTTGTAGTCTGACTTGGCTCGAGGTGGACAACCGTTCCTTCCCTTAGGATGCAATCCATTGGGGTCAAGAGTCATGACTCTTTTGTTACTCTTAGGGTTTCCCCTTTTTCTTTTACATGTAGGGCGACACGTTCTCCCAGCTTCTTCTGTCACGCCCTGACCCGGTTTGGTCGGAACCCTGTGAGCAACTCGCCACTCTGTCTGGCCTAGAGGGATTTCCTTCTCTGAAGCCGTAGGGAGTCAAGCATACTTATTCTCACTGTTTCCCTCGAATGACATTCTCAAAATTGTTATGTCAAGAAAAACATAAAGTACTTGAAGTTGTTGGGGGTTCTGGTTGGCGGCTTTAGGAATTCTTCCTCATTAAAAAAGGAAAAAAAGGGAGGGGGTGAGTTTCTCAACTCAGTTAGCGGGTATCATAGGGTAAAGGTTTGATTGACTTTCATATTATATTATGTCCAGACTCATGATTAGGCCACATTATCCTTCTTTTTCGTTTCCCTTTTTAATACCACAAGGTATTCGATTCATATCATCGGGTTGACAAGAAACACACGCACTTTTGATCATCAAAAGGTATCACACGTTCGTAGAATAGTCTACCACTATTCCACTTGTGGATCAGAGCGTCTTTGCCGTCCACCTTTTTGTAGGAGGGCAGAGATGGTCGAAGTTTAGCTCGGGACTTTTTGTAGTTTTGGGACCACTAGAGTGATAATATTATGAGAGCTTCCCAACACTTCTCCGATGATCATGGGAATAAAAGGTGGTGGCAGCGTGGTAGGAGACTTCTTCCCAGTTCCAAAGAGCCCGAATGCACATTCTAAGGTTGCAAAAAAGGCCCTCGTTGGAGCTCTGGTTTTTGTCTCACAGAAAAATAGAGCATCTCTCTTTCTTTGCTCGTGTGTGGGATGATGAAGTCGAGGGAAGGGGTTGTCACCCCTTTCTCATTATAGGTTTAGCTAGTGGAATGTTTGTAGGTAGGTTTTTTCCTCGGTTACCTGAAAAGAGGTAAATGGAGGGGGTGAGTATGACAACTCAGTGAATGGGTGTTCGAAACATGAGTTTTAGAAAAATAGTTTGAATTGGAGTGTGCCACACTTCTTATTTTCTTTAAAACTATTTCTTCCTCAATTTCTCATTTTTTAAAACCATTACTCATCATTAACCGCAGTCGGTGTGTTTAACATTCAACACACACCCTTCATCATGAAGGGATTACATATTCATAGGGAAGCCTGTCCACTGCACCCACTTGTGGTGTTAGAGCGACTTTACCAGCCACCTAGATAGAAGCCCGTCTACTTCTATCCTTAGAATGAGTGGATGTACGCGACATCCAACCCTCAAACCCAAAAAGCAACTTCGTGTCCATATGAGGACAAAGACCTCATCCCGATCCAACACCGGTCTCGTGTCCATAAAGCTATGTCGAGCTTCTCTGACGGTTGGCATGATAAACTACCCTTATCTCCACCATGTCGTCCAGTAGCCCCTACGACGCATCACTGCCCCTCTTGGGATCTTGATGGTCCTAAACCTTAGTGCATGTACAAATAATAATTTTTTTAGATAAGCCATTAATCTTTAGTGCCACTAGTCCAATGTCCCCGACCCTCAACTTTATCTGCAACTATTTGTCTAGATTGGTCCGTCAACGTCTCTTGTCGCACTACCGCTAGTCCATCGAGTATGTCAGTCTAGTCTTGGTACCATGGCCAAATCACACCATTCATTAAAATTTACATGTCTTAACTAGCCTTGGGCCCACTGTATGAGATTTTCAAAATCGGGCATTCTAGCTCCCAAGTTCTAAAACCGAGGCTATCACGCCCCAACCCGGTTTGGTTGGATCCACATGAACAACCCGCCGTTCACTCAGTTCAAGAGGAGTTTCCTCCTACTTTAACTTGAGATGAGCCAAGCGTAATTTCGACCTTGTTCCCTAGAAAGACATATATCATATAAAATGCAAGCTTAAGGAAAATTTAAGCATACCTGACAAAGGGTAAGGCTCGGTATTATTCTTAGTCATTTTTCCTTTCCTTGAAAAAGGGATAGAAAGGAGGGGGTGAGTATGACTACTCAGTGAATAAGTTTTCAAAAATTCACTTTGAGGAAAATAATTATGTTGGAGTGTACTAGACTCCTTTCTTTCAAAAATCCTTTCATTTAAATCTCGGGTTTTATCATCATTTCCTTATTTAATCATGGTGTGTCATCACACAATACACAAAGGCCAACATGTCCACTGAACTCACTTGTGGCTTCGGAGCGACTTTACAGGCCACCTAGATAGAAGCATGTCTACTTCTACCTTGAGAATGAGTGGATGTATGCGACATCCGACCATCAATCCTGAAATCAATTCTTCGTGTCCATATGAGGACAGGGACCTCATCCCGTCCCCACCCCGGTCTTATGCGCTTAGTGCTACTTCAAATTTTGCATGGTCACCTGGTGCGACAAACTACCCTTATACTCACTGGGTGATCCAAGGACCTTAGGATGCATCTCTACCCCTCATGGGCATCTTGATGATCCAGTAATCATAATGCATGCACAAACAATATTTTCTTATCATGCCATATAATCTGTGGTGCCACTGGTCCAACGGCCCCGACTCTCAACTCAACCTGTAGATGTTTGACTTGACTGGTTCGGAGACATGTCATGTCACACTGCCAGTAGTTGACTGAATATGTCAGTCCTGTCTTGGTACCATGGCCAAACAATTCATTTATTAAAGTTTTATGGCACATATCTCATGTTTGTTTATGAGCTCCTGCTCGTGCCCTGTAAACCCCGTACTTTTGAGTTAAGGAAAACTGAGAAAAGAACTGGTCAAACTGAGTAAGAAAACAGAGCCGGTTTACAAATCCGATCATATGGGAATAAGCAATTTGGAAATTTACAACTTCCGAGTGACGGTTCATTAAACCTTGGAAAAGAAACTTAAGACAAAATAAAAGAGAAAAACCAAATTGGTTCAGGTGAACAAGATCCCATAAGAACTCTAAAGTTAAGCATGCTTACGTCTTCTCATAAATGGCCATAAATTAATATATATTTAATTATTGTAATTAATACCAATAATTTATGTCAATATTAATACTAGTAATAAATCTCTCCCATTTAATACACGATTTTACACCTATATAAAGAGGTCATCCCCATTCATTCTCCTTACACCTGAACACCTCTCTCTCTCTCTACTGCTCCATTTCCCGGTGAAGCTCGAACCAGAATTTTGACTTAAACATTTTTCTTAACCTCAGAAGGAGAGGTCGAGCTCTTTAGAACCAAGCAGAAGACAACTATCAAATTGCAAACTCTAGTCAATCCGAGAATCGCTGGAGAAGCGCCGGCATGATAGAACAGTGAAGCAGCTCCGGCGGACCGAAGTTGCCCTATTTCGGTGAAGCTGAAATCGGCCATTTTGAGCCCTCATCAGACCAAACCAAACCATCCCAACACTTCCTCAGCCCTCCCACTGCCAAATTACCTTTTAGTCCAATTAGCTTATAGGGGAAGCATCTTGGAGAATGGAGGTATCCTTATACCGAGCGGTATAATGGATAGAGAAAATATGTGTTTTGTCAGAAGTGCTCTGCCCTAACTGTGTGCCAATGCTTAAACAATTTGAGAGACCTTCTCGACAGGAGCTCGAATAGCTCTGATAGGCCGGGGGCCTCGATTTTGGAACTTGGGGCTAAATGCCCGATTTTGAAAATCTCGTACAGTGGGCCACGACTAGTTGGCACGAGCAGGAGCTCATAAACGAACATGATATATGTGCCATAAAACTTAATAAGTGAATTGTTTGGCCATGGTACCAAGATAGGACCGACATGCTCAGTCAACTAGCGGCAGTGCTACATGACAGGTCGACGGACCAGTCAAGACAAACAACTGCAGGTTGAGTTGAGAGTCGGGGCCGTTGGACCAGTGGCACCACAAATTAAATGGCAATATGAGAAAACATTGTTTGTGCATGCACTGTGAGTGCGAGATCATCTAGACGCCCATGAGGGGTAGTGATGCGTCCTAAGGGCACTAGACGACCTGGCAGCTATAAGGGCAGTTCATCGTTCCAGGTGTCTGTGCGAAATCTGGAGTAGCACCAAGCGCATGAGACTGGGGTGGGGATAGGATGAGGTCTCTGTCCTTATACGAACACAAAGAAGTGATTTTGATATTGTGGGTTGGATGTCGTGTATATCCACTCATTCCTAGGGTAGAAGCGGTCATACTTCTATCTGGGTGGCAGGAAAAGTCGCTCTAAAGCCACTAGCGAGTTTTGTAGTGATACTGACTTGCGAATATGTGTAACCTTCATGATGAAGGATGTGTGTTGGGTGATGATACACCGGTAACTAAGAAATGGGGGAAAAACCTAAATTTTTAAACGAAGGGATTTTTGAAAAAGAAAGGAGTTTGGCACACTCTAATAATAATATTTTCTTAAAATTCAAAAGCTTTTAAAAACCCATTCACTGAGTAGTCGTACTCACCCCCTCCCTTATATCCCCTTTCAGGAAATCCCAGAAAGCCTACCCATAAAGTTTGTCAACTAAGATGCCTGTAAGACAGGTATGTAAATTTTTAAATTTCATGCAGTTTTGATTATGCTATTCTAGGAAAAAGTGCAAGTTAAAGGACACCTTACTCTTTACGGTATACAATAAGGGGAAACCCTTTAATAAACTGGGAGAGTGGTGGGTTAATCACGGGGATCTGACCAAACCGGGTTGGGGCATGACATGACCACTGGCCTATAGCACACTTGTTCGAGATTTTCAAAATTGGGCATAATAGCCCCCAAGTTCCAAAACCGAGGCCCCTGGCCTATAAGAGCTAATCGAGCTCCCGTCAAGAAGGTCTCTCAAATTATTTAAGCATTGGCACATAGTTAGGGGAGAGAACTTCTAACAAAAATATATTTTCAACTATCCATTATACCGACCGGGTATAAGAATATCTCCGCTCATAACCGATGAACCGGTTTTCAACTTCCTTTGAGAAATTTTAATCATACCAACCGGGTATGATCTACTTACAACTAGTAAGTAGTTTTTTCCGCACAATTTTCACATCACTCCTCTAAGTTGTGATGTTTAAAATACCACTTGGTAGTGGGTTTTCATTTCAAGGTACTTATTATCCCTAACCGGGTATGATATAAAATCCCACTCACTACCGGTAAGTGGTTTTTAACTTATTTCACTCATCACCCCAATTGGGCATGATGTTAAAAGTCCCACTCATGGTGACTTCTAATTTAGAAAAGGTGTTCATCATCCCAATCGGGTATAATGTGAATAACCCACTCACTAGTAAATGCAGTGAATTTCACTAGACCGGTTTCTTGTATTCACGCAAACTTGTCCTTGCTAGCATTCCCAATACTTCATGTTCCTACATGATATGAACATCTTGATTATTATCTCTTGGCCTAATAGCCTTCGTTCATCCCAATTGGGTATAATGTGAATAACCCACTCACCAGTAAATGTAGTGAATTTCACTAGACCGGTTTCTTGTATTCACGCAAACTTGTCCTTGCTAGCATTCCCAATACTTCATGTTCCTACATGATATGAACATCTTGATTCATTATCTCTTGGCCTAATAGCCTTCGTTCATTCTAAATAAATGAGAAAAAAACCAAACCTTTATTTATTTGCAATTAGGTCCCTAAAGTTATTTTTCTTTAACTTTAAGTCCCAAATGCTGGTTTTTCCTCAAATTGAGTCCCAAAACTTTTAAAATTCCCCTTGGGACCTCAATTTATTCAATTTCACAAAAAGGGGTTTAAATTTCCCAAATTTCCAATTTGATCCCCAAACTTTTCCAAAATTACCATTTTGCCCTTTCTTTACAAAAATGGTAAAATTTACCCCAAAAATTCTAAAATTCCTCAATTGGCACTCCAACATTTTTATCATGTCCAATTGACACTCAATTTTAGGAAATTGTATTTCGGTCCTTCAAATTTTCAAAAATCCCCAATTTTTCCCAATTTTTTGCCCCAATTCCAACTTCTTAACCAGATCGAATTTGAATTTATCAAATTGACCGACCAAACATTTCTAATTGTTGAAATTGAAGTTGAAATTGAGTTTCTACATGTTTATACGATTCCTTAGCAATTTGAATCGCAAGTTTTAATGCCGGGATGAGCTCAAATGGAGTTTTGTCAGAAAATGAACTATAGAGAAGAAAGCTTCGATAACTCACCGGTGAGGGCACGACGGTCTGAGCTTTCTATCTGGGCAGGTAGTTCTCCTCCTGAGGTTCTTCCTAGGATCAAGAATGACATCAATTGATGTCAAATTGAATTAGAATTTTGTCATTCAAATTTGGCCAACTCTCTCTCTAACACCGATAAAAAATTACTGAAGGGAGCCGAATTGGCTTACCTTTCCATCATAATTCGATCGTGGAAGGGTCGAGGAAGTTTTGGGAGGGCCTGATTTGACATGAGGAGGGCTTGGATTGGCTCATTTCAACTCGGTCGAAACAGGTAAGCTTTGGTCCGTCGTAGATGGTTCATTGTTCGATCACGCTGGCGCTTCTCTAGTGACTCTCGGAACAAAAGGATGTCACCACCGTGTAGCTGACTTTTTCCCTGTTCTAATGAACCCGACCTCATCTTCTTTGGCTTAGAAATAACCCTATATCGGAGATCTGGTTTGCGCTTCACCGGAAAACTAAGCAACTAAGAGAGAGTGAGCTTTTTAGGTTTGGAGAGGATGAATGGAGAGGGGCTCTTTATATAGGGAGCTTGGGGACTCGTTGGCCGTAAGTTTGGCACCTTTATGACAGATATTGATGGTCTGAAACGTATCGAACAAAAATGTTTCTTCTGCACTGGCACTGCTTTAATTTTCTGGCGAGTGAACAATGTTGTCATCTGATGGAAGAAGACGACACTGTTCTGAACCGGACCGGACCGGTCCAAACCGGGTTCAAAGCTTAAACCAGCCAGTTCACCCCTCATTTGACCGAAATTTTCAAATCTAAAAATTTCTAAATTCATTTTCTCTCTAATGGTGGCCTCAAATCTAAAATTTGATTTCTTTAAGCCATAGAAAAATGAATTTACAATTTGGTTTAATAATGGTTCAATCCGGTTCACCTGAGCCGATTTGGTTTTCATCTCCAATTTATTCTTCAGTCCATTTTCATGACTTCTATGATTTCTTAGGTCACTTAGGGTCCATAAAATTCTTGGTTTACCATCTTTTTATCGATTTTGGTTCATAAACCGATTTGGTTCTTAAACCAATTTAATCTAGTTCAGACCTGGTTCTCTTGAACCGATTTGATTTTTCTTCCCCGTTTCATCCTAAGGTTCTTTTCCCAAGTTTATGAACCATTTTGAGTCACATGGGAGTTGAAAATTCTCAAAATTTCCCATTTCCTAATAATTGGGCTTGTAGACCAATTCAGTTTTAAAATTTGAAAGTGACCGATTCTTTTCCCGGTTTTCTCATTATCAAAGGATGGGGTTTACAACTCTCCACTCCTTTTAGGGGTTTTGTCCCCAAAATAGTTACACATGAAATAATTGAGGGTAACTATCCTTCAACATACACTTGATTTCTCATGTCTCTTCTTGCACGAGTCCATTCTGCAATAAAACCTTGACCATAGGGATTTTCTTGTTTCTTAAATTCTTGTCTGTCCGATCGATGATTCGTACCAGTTCTGTCTGATAGGTCAAGTTCTCTGTTAGTTCCATTGGAGGTCGGTCCAATATGTGACTAGAGTTATACTAATATTTCCGAAGCACGAAGATGTGTAATATATCATGTATTCTCTATAAATAGGAGGTAGGTCCAATTTATAAGCTACCGATCCTATCCTTTAAATGATGGGATATGGACTAATATATCTTAGATTCAGCTTTCCTCTTTGTTGAAACCTTAGTATTCCCCTCCATTGGGATACCTTGAAGAATACTTGACCTCCCCACCTCAAACCCTGGACTTCGATTATCCGCGTAACTCTTTTGTCTGTCAAGGGCGATCTTAAGACAACTCCTTATTAATTTTATCTTCCCTTTGGCATCCTCAATTGTTCATGTCCTTTCTAACTTCATTTCCCCCACTTCTTCCCAAGATAAAGGGGTGTGGCATTGTCATCTATAAAGGGCTTCATAGGGAGCCATCTGAATACTAGCCTAATAACTATTGTTGTAAGTGAATTCCATCAGACACAAGTATTCCTCCCAATTTTTATTCATGGTAAGTACACACGCTCTTAGCATGTCTTCTAAGGTTTGGATGGTTTGCTCCAGCTAATCATTTGTCTATGGGTGAAATGTCATGCTCATATGAAGCTTAGTCCCCATGACATTTGTATACTTGACCAAAACCTAGAGGTAAATCTTGGATCTCTATCCGATACTATACTCACCGGGACACTATGGAGTCTTATGATTTCCTTCATGTATAGGATGGCCAACTATTCTACCATGTCCATCACTTTTATAGGAATGAAATGTGATAATTTGGTCAATCTATCCACTATTGGTCACTGGAAAGCCCGCAATGATGTCCATGGTGATGTGCTCTCATTTCCACTCTAGAATTGGTAAGGGTTGTAATAGTCCTAACAGTTTCTAATGTCCTGCTTTTATCTGTTGACTTGACAAACATTGGGCTACATATCCCGCAATGTCCCTCTTCATACCCTTCCACCAGTGTCCTTATTTGAGGGTGTGATACATCTTAGTACTGCCTGGATGCATAGCATACATCGAATCGTGTGCATCTTCTTTAATTAATCTTTTCATCTCTTTATCTTGAGGTATACATACGCTACCCTTATAGGTTAGTACTCCGTCACCTCGTATGTCGTAGTCTAGTTTCCTTTCTCTATTTACTAGATATACATAAAGTTGGAATTCTTTATTGGTCCTTTATTGAGTCTTAATACGCTCGATTAGACTGGGCCTTACCGTTACATTCGCCACCAAGCATTTTTACCGCTTGTTTGTACTCAAATCCACCTCCATCCTTCCCAATTATTATAATAAGGGTAGGTAAGTTGTATTTACTTGTGCCACCTCCGTTTGATACCTACGACTTAAGGCATCTACTACCACATTAGCCTTTCTAGGGTGATATTCTATTTTAAAGATCAAAATCCTTCATTAATTTCAGCCATCTCCTCTGATGGTGATTTAATTTCTTTTGAGTTAGAAAGTACTTAAGGCTCTTGTGATCTGTGTACATCCTGTACTTAATCTCGTATAGGTAGTGTCACCATTTCTTTTAGGGCAACCACTATTGTAGCAAATTCTAAGTCATGAGTCGGGAAATTTCCTTCTCTTTGTACATGATTCTTTCCTCCCATTATCTTGTTCTTGAGGAATTATTCTCTTGCTTATCCCGTTTATTTCACTTTTTTCCTTGGTACGCCAATGTCTTTCCAAGATTTCTTTCTTTGGTGAGCTTTTCATTCTCTTTCCCTTTGTATTTCCTTCTAGATTTACTATTGAAATCCTTAAATTTCTAGAGTTTATTTTACCGATATTTTCACCAACTTACTCTAACTCTTTTTATCCAGGAGTACCTTCTCTTGATCGTATTTCATTTCCACTCGCTTCAATATTCGCCTATTCCTTTGAGGTGGGTTTCTCATCCTCATCGTGTCCAAACCTTTCGTACCATTATATACCTAGCTTTTCTCCTTTTTGTCTTGGTTGGGGTGTATTCTTCTACTACTCCCCCTCTCTGGTTAGACTGCGTTTACTCCTCTAAATAATTTTGGTCCAAATAAGTTATTTCCTTATATAGGATTCTTTTGAAGTTCCTATTTTGAGTTTTTCCAGGCCCTCTTGTAGTAGATCTTGCTCAACCTCCCTATACTTTCACCTAACCACTCGTACTTTCTAGGTTTGATCACCATATCCTTTGGAAACTTTCTCCTAAACGTAAGTACAAAGTACGATTCATCTACTTCTTATTTTTCTCCCTTCTTTGACTCATACTTTACCTTCCACATGTCTCTTATCCTTTGGAATTTCTAAGGAATTTGTTTCTTAGTTCTATAGTTTGTTACACTTGGTACTTTCTGTTGTTGTACTTTCTCTCCATCTTTCCGTGGTGGACTCTATACTTAATTTCTTTTCCTTATCGATCCGCTTCTATTCTTGTGGTTCCTTTTGGAATTTTATACTTCTTCCTGTATCCTCAATTTTTAGAACTTCTTGGTCTCTAAAAAAGTCACATACTCTTGGTTGCTCCTCCAGCTCTTTTTCTTTTCTTAGGATCTCCATCAAATGAATTTATTGTGTTTCTAAAGTAAGTCTTAAGTGTTGAGTTTAACTACTCATAACCCATTCTTCCTTAAGGGGGTTCCCTTTTTATTTAAACTCTTATTATCTTACACTTAATTTTTCTCAAGGTAACTTAGGAGTTTTAATAAACTTCACTTTCATTATTTAGGAAATATCTTCTTGCCAAAATTTGGCTCATTACAGGAATTCTCTACCTCCTAATCCCTTGGGGTCATAGAGCTAGAGTTAACCCTAGAACAATTATGGAACTCTTGATTAGAAAGCTCTAAGGAACTGATTGAGGTCTTTTCGTGCTCCTTAATAGGGCAAACTCCATGTATGGCCTCCAATCCATACTGACTTAGTACTGCCTCCTCACACTCATAAGTCCACTTCACCCATTGAGATGGGTTGAAGTTAGGTTGAGTGGGTGGAGGTACTTGCTGGACCTTCATGAAGGTCGCATATGCATCCCAATAGTTATCCCATGCCTCCTTCTTGGAGGGATTCCTCTTCAGTTGTTGTGGCATTAGAAGAGGGGTTGGACATCTAGGAGGTGTTGCTGGTTCTTCTTGTTTGGGAGGAGGGTATATGATACCTTCTGGTTCTAATAGGGCTCCAACTAGTTTCTGGTAGTCTTCTACCATGTCCTTGGACACCTTCTTTTCGCCCTTTAAAAACCTTTGAATGGCTTACTCTCTTGAGTTGGATGTCTTTTTCACGATTATAGGGGAAGGACTGGATTTTTCCACGAATTTCCTTGAGACTTTCCATCCTACACGATAGTTTAGAGTTGGGTTAATATCAAGGCATAATATTGATAATGTTTCAAAGGATCTTGGCTCTGATACCACTCTAGTTGTCATGCCCCAACCTGGTTTGGTTAGATCCCTGTGAACAACCTGCTGTTCTCTCGGTTCAAGAGGAGTTTCCTCTGACTTTAACTTGAGATGAGCCGGACGTAATTTTGACCTTGTTACCGGGAATGACATATATCCAATAAAATGCAAGCTTAAGGAAAATTTAAGCATACCTGACAGAGGGTAAGGCTCGGTATTATTCTTAGTCATTTTTCCTTTTCCTAAAAAAGGGATAGAAAGGAGGGGTGAGTACGACTACTTAGTGAATGGATTTTCAAAAATTTACTTTGAGGAAAAGAATTATGTTGGAGTGTGCAAGACTCCTTTCTTTCAAAAATCCTTTCATTAAAAATATAAGGTTTTATCATCATTTCCTTATTTAATCATGGTGTGTCATCACCCAACACACAACCTTCATCATGAAGGTTAAACACACGTTCACAGGCCAACACATCCGTTGAACCCACTTGTGGCTTCGGAGCGACTTTACCGGCCACCTTGATAGAAGCACGTCTACTTCTACCATGAGAATGAGTGAATGTACGCGACATCTGACCATCAATCCCAAAATCAATTCTTTATGTCCATATGAGGACAGGGACTTCATCCCGTCCCCACCCCGGTCTCATGCACTTAGTGTTGTTCCAAATTTCGCATGATCACATGGTACGACGAACTGTCCTTATATTTACTGGGTCGTCTAGGGCCCTTAAGATGCATCTCTACCCCTCATGGGCATCTTGATGATCCCATAATTATAGTGCATGCACAAACAATATTTTCTTATCATGCCATATAATCTATGGTTCCACTGGTCCAACGACCCCGACTCTCAACTCAAGCTGTAGATGTTTGACTTGACTGGTTTGGAGACCTATCATGTTGCACTGCCACTAGTTGACTGAATATGTCGGTACTGTCTTGGTAGCATGGCCAAACAATTCATTTATTAAAGTTTTATGGCACATATCTCATGTTTGTTTATGAGCTCCTACTCGTGCCCACTAGCCTATGGCCTACTTGTTCGTGATTTTCAAAATCGGGCATAGTAGCCCCCATGTTCCAAAACCGAGGCCCCCGACCTATAAGAGCTAATCGAGCTCCCGTCAAGAAGGTCTCCCAAATTGTTTAAGCATTGGCACAGTGAGAGGAGAGCACTTCCGACAAAAATATTTTTCAACTGTCCAATATACTGACCAGGTGTATGGACATCTCTGCTCATAACCGATGAACAGGTTTTCAACTTCCTTCGAGGAAGTTTCATTACACCAATCAGGTATGATCTACTTACAACTGGTAAGTAGTTGTTTCCACATGATTTTCACATCACTCCTCTAAGTTGTGATGTTTAAAATACCACTTGGTAGTGGGTTTTCATTTCGAGGTACTTATCATCCCCAACCGGGTATGATATAAAATCCCACTCACTACCGGTAAGTGGTTTTTAACTTATTTTACTCATCACCCCAACTGGGTATGATGTTAAAAGTTTCACTCACGGTGACTTCTAATTTAGAAAAGGTGTTCATCATCCCAACCAGGTATGATGTGCATAACCTACACACCCGTAAATTCAGTGAATTCCACTAGACCAGTTCCTTGTATTCATGCGAGCATGTCCTTTCTGGCGTTCCCGACACTTCATGTTCCTACACAATATGAACATCTCGCTTCATTATCTCTCAGCCTAATAGCCTTCATTCATTCTAAATGAATGGGAAAAAACCAAACTTTTATTTATTTACAATTAGGTCCCTAAAGTTATTTTTCTTTAACTTTACGTCTCAAATGTCGGTTTTTCCTCAAATTGAGTCCCAAAACTTTTAAAATTCCCCTTGGGACCTCAATTTATTCAATTTCACAAAAAGGGGTTTAAATTTCCCAAATTTCCAATTTGGTCCCCAAACTTTTCCAAAATTACCATTTTGCCCTTTCTTCACAAAAATGGTAAAATTTACCCCAAAAATTCTAAAATTCCTCAATTGGCACTCTAACATTTTTATCATGTCCAATTGACACTCAATTTTAGAAAATTTTATTTCGGTCCTTCGAATTTTAAAAAATCCATAATTTTCCCCAATTTTCCCCCAATTCCAACTTCTTTACCTAGCCGAATTTGATTTCATCAAATTGACTGATCCAACATTTCCCATTGTTGAAATTGAAGTTTAAATTGAGTTTCTACATTTCATACAATTCTTTAGCAATTTGAATTGCAACTTTTAACACCGGGATGACCTCAAATGGAGCTTCGTCGGAAAATGAAATATAGAGAGAGAGAGCTTCGATAACTCACCGGTGAGGGCGCAACGGTCCAAGCTTGCTATCTGGGTAGGTAGTTCTCCTCCTGAGGTTCTTCCTAGGATCAAGAATGACATCAATTGATGTTGAATTGGATTAGACTTTTGTCATTCATATTCGGCCAACTCTCTCTAACACCGATCGAAAATTACTGAGGGGAGCCGAATTAGCTTACCTTTCCATCCTAATTCAACCGTGGAAGAGCTGAGGAAGTGTTGGGAGGGCTTGGTTTGGCTTGAGGAGGGCTCGGATTGGCTCATTTTAGCTCGGTCAAAATAGGTAAGCTTCGATCCGTTGTAGCTGCTTCACTGTTCGATCATGCCGATGCTTTTCCGGTGACTGTTGGAATGAACGGATGTCACCACCGTGTAGTTGACTTCTCCTCGATTCTAATGAACCCAACCTCGCCTTCTTTAGCTAAAAAATAACCCTATATTGGAGCTCTGGTTCGAGCTTCACTGGAAAACTAAGCAACTGAGAGAGAGTGAGCTTTTCAGCTGTGGAGAGAATGAATGGAGAGGGGCTCTTAATATAGGGAGCTCGGGGACTCGTTGGCCGTCCGTTCGACACCTTTATGACAGACATTGATGGCCTGAAACGTATCAAACGGAAACATTTCTTCTCCACCAGCGCTGCTTTGATTTTCCAGTGAGTGAATAGTGCTGTTATCTGAAGGAAGAAGACGATACTGTTCCGAATCGGACTGGACCGTCCGAACCGGGTTCAAAGCTTAAACCGGCCGATTCACCCCCATTGTACCAAATTTTTCATATCTCAAAATGTATATATTCATCTAAATTCATTTTCTATCCAATGGTGGCCTCAAATCTAAAATTTGAATTCTTTAAGCCACCTAGATAAATGAATTTAGAATTCGGTTTAATAGTGGTTCAAACCGATCCAAACCGGTTCAATCTGGTTCATATCCGATTCACCTGAACCGATTTGGTTTTCATCTCCAGTCCATTTTCATGACTTCTATGACTCCTTAGATCACTTAGGGTCTATAAAATTCCCAGTTTACCATCTATTTATCGATTCCAATTCATAAATCGACTTGGTTATTAAACCGTTTTAATCCAGTTTGGACTCGGTTCTCTTAAACCGATCCAGGTTTTCTTCCCCATTTCGTCCTAAGTTTCTTTTCTCAAGTTTATGAAACATTTTGAGTCACATGGGAGTTGAAAATTCTCAAATTTGCCTGTTTCCTAATAATCGAGCTTGTAGACCAATTCGGTTTTAAAATTTGAAAGTGACCGGTTCTTTTCCTAGTTTTCTCATTATCAAAGGATGGGGTTTACGGAGGCCTCCGACCTATCTGAGCTATTCGAGCTCCTGTCAAGAAGGTCTTCCAAAATCTTTTAGAAATGCCACATAGTCAGGGGAGAACACTTCTGACAAATATATCTTTTCACCCGTCAATCCCACCAATAAGGTGTGATGACATCTCCGCTTATAACCGGTAAACGGGTTTTCTACTTCCTTCCAAGAAGTTCATCATACCAATCGGGTATGATCTACTTACAACCTATAAGTAGTTTTTCCGTGCAGTTTCCATATCACTATATCCAAGTGTGATGGTAAAATTCCACTCAGTAGTGATTTTTCATTCCGAGGTACTCATCATATCAACCGGGTATGATGTGAAAATTCCCACTCACTCGATAAGTGCAGTGTATTTTTCCTCTTAACTGGCTCTTTGACTTACGCGAGCTTATCCTTGTTAGTGTTCCTAGTATTTCATGTTCCTACACGATATGAACATCCTTGTTCATTAACCTTTGGCCTAATAACCTTCATTCATCATGAATGAATAAAATGCCCAAACTTTTAATTATTTACATTTAGGTCCCTAAAGTTCTTTTATTTTAACTTTAGGTCCCTAATGCTAATTTTTCCCTAAATTGAGTTCCAAAACTTCTAAAATTCACTTTGGGGCCACAATTTATTCAATATCACAAAAGGGGTTCAAGTTTTCCAAATTTCCAATTTGGTCCCCAACTTTTCAAAAATTACCATTTTACCCCTACTTTACAAAAAAGGCAAAATTGGCACCAATAATTCCAAAAATCAACCAATTGGTCCTCCAACATCTTTTTCATAGCCAATTGGCTCTCAATTTTGGGAAATTGCACTTTAGTCCCTCAAAATTTTGAAATCCTCAATTTCCCCCAAAAGTTTTCCCCAATTTCCCTCTTTCAAACTAGACTAATTTGATTTTATCAAATTGACCATTTAATCGGGTTTAATTGTTGAAATTGAAGGTAAAATTGAGTTCCTACACTTGCATATGATTCAATGGAACTTTTAATCACATCATTTGGATCCAAATTGAGCTCAAATGGAGCTTCGTCGAAAAATTGGACTTAGAGAGAGAAAGCTTACCATCATGGGTGCGACGATCCGATCTTTCAATTTGGATAAATAGATCTTATCTTGAGGTTCTTCATAGGATCAAGAATCACATCAATTCATGCCAAATTGAATGAGAATTTGGTGAGTGAATTTTCGCCGATTCTCTCTCTAGCACATATCGGAATTTACAGAGTGGAGCCAAATTTGGTTACCTTTTAGCACCAATTCAGTCGTACGAGGGCTATGGAAGTGTTGGGAGAGCTTGGTTTTTCCTGAGAAGGGCTCAAATTGGCTGTTTTTGGCTCTGCCGAAATAAGGTAGCTTTGGTCCGCCAGAGCTGCTTCACTGTTCGATCATGCCAGAGCTTCTCGGATGATCCTCGAAGGAAATGGAGACTACCACCGGGTAGCTGACTTCTCCTTGAATCTAAAGAACACGACCTCGCCTTCTTTATCTCATAAAAACCCCAATGTCGGAGCTTTGGTTCGAGCTTCATCGGAAAATGGAGCAGTAGGGAGAGAGAGGAGTTTTTAGGTGTTAGGAGGATGAATGAGGAGGAGCTCCTTATATAGGAAGCTTGAGGACTTCTTGGTTGTCCGATTGGTGCCTTTGTAGAAGTCATTCATTGCCTGAAACTCCATGGCCGGAGACTTTTCATCTTCATCGGCGCTGCTCAATTTTCCGTCGAGTGATCAGTGCTGTCATCTAAAGGAAGAAGACGACACTGTTCCAAAATGGACCGTACCGGTCTGAACTGGGTTCAATGCTTAAACCCGTCGGTTTAGGCCCGATTCGACTGAGTTTTTCAAAACTAAAAATTGATAAATTCATATAAATTCATTCTCTATCAAATGGTGGCTTAAATTCTCCAATTTGAATTTTCTAATCCACCTAGAAAAATGAATTTAGAAATCAGTTTAACAGTGGTTCAAACTGGTTCAATCTAGTTTAGGTCTGATTCACCTGAACCGGTTTTGGTTTTCACCTCCAATTCATCCTAAAGTCCTTTCTCATGACTTTTGTGACTCTTTAGGTCACCTGAGATTTATAAATTTCCCGGTTTACCCTTTCTCTACCTGTTACTGTTTATAAACTGACTTGGTTTTCTCTTTGAAAACGACTGGTTCTTTTCTTAGTTTTTCTTATTATCAAAGGACGGGGTTTAGAACTCTCCCCTCCTTTTAGGGTTTTTGTCCCCAAGATAGTTACATGTTAAATAATTGAGGGTAACCATCCCTTATTACACTTTCGATCTCCCATGTCTCTTCTTGCACATGTTCGTTTTGCCAAAGAACTTTTACCGTAGGAATCTTCTTATTCCTCAAGTTCTTATCCCTCTAGTCGATGATTCATACCTGTTTTGTTTGATAGGTGAAGTTCCCTTCCAACTTTCATGGTGGTCAGTCTAATACATGACTAGGATTAGGCTGGTACTTCCGAAGCATAAAGATATGGAATACATCATGTATTCTCTGCAAATTTGGTGGTAGTTCCAATTTATAGGCCACCGGTCCTATCCTTTGGATGATGGGATAAGGACTGATATACCTTGGTTTCAACTTTCCCCGTTGTTGAAACCTAAGTATTCTCCTCCATGGGGATACCTTGAGAAACACTTAGTCTCCCACATCAAACTCTAGATCTCTTCTCCGATGATCTGCATAACTCTTTTGCCTGTCCTGAGCGACCTTAAGGTGACCCCTAATTAACCTAATTTTCTCTATGGCATCCTCGATTAGCTCGACCCTTTCCAGCTACCTTTCCCCCATTCTTCCCAAAATAAGGGGGTACAACATGGTCGTACATAAAGGGCTTCATAAGGAGCCATATGAATACTGGCCTGATATCTATTATTGTAAGCAAATTCCATTAGGCACAAGTATTCCTCCCAACCTTTGTTCATTGTGAGTATGCATGCCCTTAGCATGTCCTCCAAGGTTTGAATCGTTAGTTCAAATTATCCATCAGTCTGAGGATGAAACATCGTATTCATGTGGAGCTTGGTTCCCAAGGCACTTTGTAAACTTGGCTAGAACCTTAAGTAAATCGGGGGTCTCTATCCAATACTATACTCACCGAGATGTCATGGAGTCTTATTATATCCTTCATGTATATGATGGCCAGTTGTTCTACTGAATCTGTCACTCTTATGGGTAGGAAATGGGCGGATTTGGTCAATCTATCCACGATGACCCAGATTGCATCTCGACCCTTCCTGGTCATAGGTAATCCTATGACAAGGTCCATGATAATGTGCTTCCATTTCCATTCTAGAATTGGAAAGGGTTGGAGTAGTCCTAGTGGTTTATGATGCTCAACCTTTATCTGCTGATAGGACAAGCATCAGCCTACGTAATCCACAATGTCCCTCTTCATTCCTTTCCACCAATATCCTTTTTTGAGGGTGCGATATATCTTAGTACTGTCCGGATGCATCGCATACACCGAATCGTGTGTCTCTTCCAAAATTAACCTTTTCAACTCCTTATCTTGAGGCATACATACTCTACCCTTGTAGGTTAGCACTCCATCACCTCACAAGTAGTAGTTCGGTATCGTTTCTCTGTTAACTGGATCCAAATAAGATTGGAGTTCCTTATCAACCTTTTGTTAGGCCTTAATCTTCTTGGTTAAACTAGGTCTCACCACCACATTAGCCAACAAGCATTTCTCCTGCTTGTCCATATTTAGGTCCACCTCCATTCTCCCTAGCTGTTGCAACAAGGATATGTAACTTGTCTTTATTTGTGCCTCCACAGTTTCGTATTTGTGACTTAAGGCATCTGCCACCATATTTTCCTTTCTGGGGTGATACTCTATCACAAGGTCATAGTCTTTCACCAATTCCAGCCATCTCCTATGGCAGAGATTTAATTCTTTCTAAGTTAGGAAAAACTTAAGACTCTTGTGATCAGTGTATATCCTATACTTAACCCCGTAGAGGTAGTGTTATTAAATCTATAAGGCAAACACTATCACAACTAGTTCCAGGTCATGGGTTGGATAATTTCTCTCATGTACCTTAAGTTGTCGTAAGGCATAGGTGATAACCTTTCCTTGTTGCATCAGTACACATCCGAGTCCTTGTTCGGATGCATCACTATAGATGGTGTACTCTCCCACACTTGGGTCAGAAAGGGAGAGTACCAGTGTGGTTGTCAATCGAGTCTTCAACTCCAAGAAAGACTTCTCATAGCCTTCATCCCATTTATATTCAACTCCTTTCTTGGTGTGCTGAGTCAAACGAGCTGCTATCTTAGAGAAATCTTGCACGAACCGTCTGTAGTATGCCGCCAAACTTAAGAAACTTTGTATCTTCGAAGGATTCTTGGGTGCCTTCCAATCAGATATTGCTTCCACCTTTGCCGAATCTACTTTGACTCCATCATTGGACACTATATGTCCTAAGAATCCTACCTCCTGCCACCAGAACTCACACTTGGAGAATTTTGCATATAAATGGTTTTCCCACAATATTTCCAAGGTGATTGCCAAATGTTCTTCGTGCTCCAACCTAGTTAGTGAGTATATGAGAATATCATCTATGAATACTATTACGAACCTGTCCAAGTGTGGTTGGAACACTTGGTTCATTAAATCCATGAAGGTTGTAGGGGCATTTGTCAATCCAAATCGCATTACTTTGAACTCCTAATGTCCGTATCTAGAGCAAAATGCCATCTTAGGAATGTCCTCTCGGATCTTGAGTTGGTGATAGCCCGAATGAAGGTCTATCTTGGAGAAGTAGAATGCTCTTTTTAGTTGGTCAAATAGGTCATCGATCCGTGGGAGTGGGTACTTGTTCTTGATGGTGACTTGATTCAACTTCCTATAATCTGTGCACAGTCTCGTGTTCCCATCCTTTTTCTTCATGAATAGGACTGGTGCACCCCATGGAGACTGGCTAGGATGTATAAAATCCTTCTCCAATAGTTCGTCCAGTTGCTCCTTCAATTCCTTCAGTTCTGCTAAAGCCATGCGATAAGGGGCTTGGGATATGGGGTTTGTTCCTGGGATAATTTCTATGGTGAATTCCACTTGCTGACTTGGGGGTAGCCCAGGTAATTCTTTTGGAAATACTTCTAGGTAGTGTTTAACTACCAAAATATTCTTGAGTCCCTTCTCTTCAGACTTTTTGTTGATGACCAAGGCTAGAAAAGCCGTACAACCTTTTTGTATCATCATTTGGGCCTTCATATGTGATACCATCTGTACTTCACCCTTCATTCACTCTCCTTGAAATTTTAATCCATTAGTCTCGGGAGTGTGGAAGGTCACTGTCTTCTTTCCACAGTCCATTCTAGCCAGATGGTTACTTAACCAATCCATCCCAAGGATCACTTCTACCTCCTTCAAGGGCAATTGAATCAAATCTGCTTTGAGTTTAATCCCCCCAATCTTTATCTCACATCCCTTTAATTGTTTTTTCCTATTTAACCCTTCTCCTAAGGGTGTGAAGATGTTGAGACTTTGTCTTACAAGAGTGAGTTCTAGGGGTAAACTTGGAATTAAGTCCTCTTTGATGAAGGATGTCTCAGCTCCTGAGTTGAAGAGGGTGTACACCTATTGTCCCCATAAATGCACATACCTTGATTGAAGAAACATATATTTTTAGAGGAAAGGTTTTCTTTATGGAATAAAAATTTTCAATTACAACATTTTTCTTAAGCTAATTGGGAGGGTTTTGGGATGTACCGTCTACGATACTAGGGTCTTTCCTAGCCTCTTCTTAGGTGAAATTGTATACCCTAGCTGGTACTCTAACTGTAGCGTCTTGCCTAACATTCTTAGGGTTCCCTTGTGGTGGTCCAAGTGTATTTCTCTACTTGTTCTCCATGAGAGTGGGGCATTCCTTCATAAAGTGCCCCACTTGTCCGCATGCAAAGCAGGTCAAGCATGCGCCCTCATGGTGCCTTTGGCACCTAGGATAGTGAGGGTTTCCTTGGGGCAAGGTGGGGATTACTCTTTGGGGAGGTGGTGGCATGTTCTTTCTCTTTCTCCATCTTGGACCATTATGCTCCTTCCATCCTCCCTGATGATTTTGACCTTATCCTCCTTCTGGGTCGTTTGCTCCATCAGACGGTGTCGGGTTTGCACCAGTCGCTCACACTCATGAGCCATACTGATTATCATCGCCAGGTCTATGGTGTGTCCTAGTACTCCCATATAGTCTCGTATGTCCATATTGAGACGATCCATGAGCCGCTGGCATATATCTGCTGGCCTAGCCAGGTCAGGAGCAAAGGGTCTTAACTCGTTGAATTTTATTTCATACACCGATATGGAGTTAATCCCTTGCCGAAGTTAGAGGAAATCATGTTTCTTCTCATTAATCAAATGAGGAGCCATGTACTCCTCCACGTACCTCTCCTCAAATAGCTCCCAGGTCGGGGTGGAGGTATGCAGGTTTCAGACATTGTCCCACTATCTTTTGGCACTTCCTTCCAGGAAGAATTCTGTTAGGATCACCATGTCCTCTAGTGATATCCTGACTATCCGCATTAGCTTCTTGACATTTGCCAGTCAATCCATGCCGGCACGAACATCTTTCTCTTCAAGGAAAGGCTTACATCCTGATTGTTGAAGAGTCTTGAGATTTTTGGAAATGTCAATTGGAGGGGGATGGCTAAAAGGAGGAGGATGGGATTGCACTTCCTCTTGTTCAATCCGAGAGTTAGTGCCTACCTTATGGACAAGGTTAGGTTGCTCAAATACTCGGGTGAACTCCTTGTACAACCTCTGGTGTTCTAAGCTAAGCTTAGTTGTGGTTGTCTAGGCTCCTCTGGGACTTTCCACATGTAGGGGTGGTTGGGCAGTTTCGGAGACCACAACTCTAGTTCTCTTGGTTCCTTTCTTGGGAGCCATCTAAAAATTTTAAAATCGTCCCTATTAGTTACTATGTTATCTAGTTTTGATAATGTATTTGAGGAAACAAGCTCTAATACCACTCAAGTTGTCACACCTCGACCCGGTTTGGTCGGATCCCTGTGAGCAACCCACCACTCTTCCAGTTTATTAAGGGTTTTCCCCTTCTTTAAACCGTGAGGAGTAAGGCATCCTTTATTCTTGTATCTTTCCTGGAATAACATTAATCAAAACTGAAATAAATTAAATTTACATACATGTCTTGTAGGTTTAGCTAGTGGAATGTCTGTAGGTAGGTTTTTCCCTCGATTACTTGAAAGGGGTAAATGGAGGGGCTGAGTTCGACAACTCAATGAATGGGTGTTTGAAACATGAGTTTCAGAAAAATATTTTGAATTGGAGTGTGCCAGACTCCTTATTTTTCTTTAAAACTATTTCTTCCTCAATTTCTTGGTATTCAAAACCATTACTCATCATTAACCTTAGTCGGTGTGTTTAACAATCAATACATACCCTTTATCATGAAGGGATCACACATTCGTAGGGCAGCCCATCCACTGCACCCACTTGTGGCATTGAAACGACTTTACCAGCCACCTAGATAGAAGCTCGTCCACTTTTACCCTGTGACTGAGTAGATGTACGCAACATTTGTCACTCAAACCTGATAAGCAACTTCGTGTCCATATGAGGATAAAGACCTCATCCCGACCCCACCTTGGCCTCGTGCGCATGAAGCTACGTTGAGCTTCCCTGACTGCTGGCATGACAAACGGACCTTATCTCCACCATGTTGTCTAGTAGCCCCTAGAACGCATCACTACCCCTCTTGGGCGTCTTGATGGTCTTGAACCTCAATGCATGCACAAACAATAATTTTTCCATATAATCCATTAATCTTTGGTGCCATTGGTCCAACGGCCCCGACCCTTAACTCGACCTACAACTATTTGTCTAAACTGGTCTGTCGACCTGTCTTGTCGCACTGTCACCAGTTCATCGAGTATGTCAGTCCAGTCTTGGTACAATGGCCAAATCACACCATTAATTAACATTTTCATGGCTTAACATAATGTTTGTTTACAAGCTCCTACTCATGCCAACTAGCCTTAGGCCCACTGTACGAGAATTTCATAATTGGGCATTCTAGCCCCTAAGTTCCAAAATCAAGGCCTTCAGCCTATATAAGCTATTCGAGCTCCCGTCAAGAAGGTCTCCCAAAATCTTTAAGCAGTGGCATGCAGTTAGGGGAGAACACATCTAACAAAAATAACTTTTCACTCGTCGATCACACCAATTGAGTGTGATGACATCTTCACTTACAACCGGTAAATGGGTTTTCCACTTCCTTCCAGGAAGTTCATCATACCAACTGGGTATGATCTACTTACAACCGGTAATTAATTTTTCTGCATAGTTTCCACATCATCCCATCTGGGTGTGATGCTAAAATTCCACTTAGTAGTGGTTTTTCATTCCAAGGTACTCATCATCCCAACTGGGTATGATGTGAAAATTCCCACTCAACCGATAACTGCAGTGTATTTTTCCTCTTAAACGACTCTTTGCCACATGCGAGCTTATCCTTGTCGGCATTCCTAGTACTTCATTTTCCTACATGATATGAACATCCTTGCTTATTAACCTTTGACCTAATAGCCTTCATTCATCACGAATAAATAAAATGGCAAAACTTTTAATTACTTACATTTAGACCTAAAGTTCTTTTCTTTACAAAAAATGGCAAATTTGACCCCAATAATTCCAAAAATTGACCAATTAGTCCTCCGATAGCTTTCTCATGGCCAATTGGCCCTCAATTTTAGGAAATTGCACTTTAGTCCCTCAAATTTTTGAAATCCCCATTTGTACCAAAAAATTTCCCCTTTCAAATTGGCCGAATTTGATTTCATCAAATTGATCATTCAATCGGGTTTAATTGTTGAAATTGAAGGTAAAATTGAGTTCCTACGTTAGTCCACGATGACCCATATAGCGTCATGTCCCCTCCTTGTCATTAGAAATCCTGTTACAAAGTCCATGGTGATATTTTCCCACTTCCATTCCGGAATGGGTAGGGGTTGCAATAATTCGGAGGGCATTTGATGCTCTACCTTAATATGCTAGTAGGAAAGACACTTTTCCACATACTCCATGATGTCTCTTTTCATACCCTTTCGCCAATATCCATGTTTTAGGGTACAATACATCTTCGAAGTATACTAAATTGTAGGCCTCCTCCAGTATTGACCTTCTCAACTCCTTTTTGTGCGGTACACAAACCCTTTCTTTGAATGTCAATAGCCTGTCTCCCTTGACGGCAACTCCCAGGCCCTCTTGTCGTGTATTTGGTTAAAGTGTTGTTGGAGCTCCTTATCATGTCTTGGTTAGGTCCTGATTTGTTCCACCAAATTGGGCCTTACGACTAAGTTAGCCATTTGGCACCTCCTCTCTCCATCTAGGCTGAGGTCTACTTTCAGGCTACCCATATGTACCAATAATGGAAAGTAAGTTGCCTTTACATGGGCCAATTCAATTTGATACTTGTGGTTGAGTGCAACTGCCACCACATTGGCATTGCTGGGATGGTACTCTATCATTAAATCATAATCCTTCACTAGCTCCAGCCATCTATTTTGTCGAAGATTGAGCTCTTTCTGGGCCAAGAAGTATTTTAAACTCTTATGGTTGGCGTATATCCTGCTCCTAACTCCATATAAGTAGTATTGCCAAATCTTAAGGGCGAACACTATTACAGCTAATTCCATGTCACGAGTGGGGTAACTCCTGCTGTGCATCTTCAGTTCCCGTGATGCGTATGCTATGACTAGACCTTACTGCATTAGGATGCATCCTAGTTATAAAACTCATCCTTTGGGACCAAAGCAAACTGAGAAAAGAACTTGTATAGATTTATATGCGAAAAAACGAGCATATTAATGAACAAAAAATAGTTAATGTGGGAAATTGAAAAATCCCGAGTGGCAAAAAATTCACAAAAGTTACAAAAAAGAACTGGGAAGTGGAATTGAGGTTAGAACCAGACCGGTTCAGGGTGAACTAGACACAAACCAGACTGAACCGAGATGAACCATAGCGAACCCATTCACTAATTAATATTTCTAGGTGGCTTAAAAATGTCAATTTGGGAATTTAGGTCACCATTAGATAGAAAATGAACTTAGATGAATTTAGAAAATTTTAAATTTTAAAAAACTGGTCAAATCGGTTATGAACCGACCAATTTTCAAATTTAGAATAGTGAACTCGGTCAGAACGGACCTGTCAATGAACCAGACTAGTCAACGACCAGACCGGTCAGCAGACTAGACTGCTCAACGGTCAACGGTGCCCTGTCAACAGCCACGTAGACACATGCAACCAATGGGAGGCTGCCACGTGTCCTGTCAACGGTCAGCTGGCGTATCATGCCCTGACCTAATTTTGTCGGATCCCCACGATCAACCCACCACTCCCTTGGTTTAAGAGGGGTTTCCCTTCTTTTAATCAAGAGGAGTCGGACGAAATTTCAAACCTTGTTCCCTGGAATAGCATATATCAATCAAATGTAAGCTTAAAAGGAATTTTAAGTATACCTGACAGAGGGTACATCTTCATGTTTTCTTTCATTATATCACTTTTCTTCTGAGAGGGGTTAAAAAAGGGAGGGGGTGAGTTCTACAACTCTGTGAGCGGGTATTGATAGTGATTTTTTCAAGAAAAATAGTTCATTCCAATTGTGCCAAGGTTATCATTTCCTTCAAAAAGGATTCCCTCAAAGTTTAGTTTTAAAAACTTTTTCTCATTACCATATTTGGTATGTTTAGCTCTTTTTAGCCCATCCCCTTGACTTGGGAGGCATTTAACAAACAAACACACACCCTTCATCAGGAAGGGTACACACATTTGTAGGTGCAACCCGTCCACCACAGCCACGCGTGGATCGAAGCATCTTTACTGTCCACCAAGATAGAAGCCAGTCCACTTCTACTCTTGGTCTGAGTTTATGTTCTGGACATCCAACCTCCAGACCTGAATGCCACTTAGTGTCTGTATGAGGATAGGGACCTCATCCCGAACTGACCCCAATCTCATGCACAAGAAGCTACTCCATGCTTTAAGATGGACTGACATGACGAACTGCCCTTATCTCTACTATGTCGTCTAGTTTCCCTTAGGACCCATCACTACCCCATTGGGTGTCTTGATGGTCTCGTACCACAAGTGCATGCACAAACAACAATTTTTCACATATAGCCATTATCTTTGGTGCCAATGGTCCAACGGCCCCGACACTTAACCTGATGTGCAGCTGTTTGTCTAGGCCGGTCCGTCAACTTGACCCTAACGCACTGCTTCTAGTCCATCAAGCATTGTCGATCCTGACACGGTACCATGGCGAAATCACATAACCATATTCATTAGAAATTTTCATGGCTTTCTTTAATAAAGTTTGTTTACGAGCTCCTGCTTGTACACATTGACCTTGGGCCCACAACACATGTTTTTTTCAAAACCAATCAATTAACCCTATGAGTTCAAAAACTAAGGCCTCTGGCCTATCTGAGCTATTCTAGCTCCCGTCAAGGTCTCCCAAATGTTTTAAGCATTGGCACACAGTCAGGGGAGAACACTTCTAACAAAAATTTTATTATTAACTTCATCACACAAACTGGGTGTGATGATATCTTCGCTTACAACCGGTAAGTGGATTTCTCCTTTACTCAAGGAAACTCATCATACCAACAGGGTATGATTATCTCTACTTACAACTAGTAAGTAGGTTTTATCAATTAAAGATAGTACTCATCATACCAACCGAGTGTGAAGTTAGATAATCCCACTCACAACTAATAAGTAGGTTTTTAACTTTTAAATATTCTCATCACCCCAACCGGGTATGAAGTTTAAAGTGTCCTACTCACCTAATGACCATTACATGTTCGTCTCTAATGGGTTTCCGAGTCCATGCTAGCTTTTCCTTGCTGGCGTTTCGGTCTCTCGCATCCCTATACAATTTGGGAATCTTTATCAATTAAGACTTGGCGTGACAACCATTATTTTCTCACATATGAACGACTAGGCTCAAAATTGTTGATTAATTGCACTTAGGTCCCTAAATTTCATTTTCCTTACCTTTAGATCCCTAGTGCTAACTTTTCCCCAAATTGAGTACCAAGACTTCCAAAATTCTCTTAGGGTCCTCAATTTACTCTAAATTGTGTAAGGTGCTAAAGTTTTTCGAATTTTCCAATTTGGTCCCAAACATTTAAAAAATTACAAAATTTTGCCTACTTTCCAAAAATGGCAATTTGACCCCAAGTGTTCCAAAAAAATGACCAATTGGTCCCTTAACATCTTTCTCATGCCCAATTGGCCTTCTATTTTGGGAAATTGCAAAGAGGTCCCTCAATTTTTTGAAATCCCCAATTTTCCCCAAACTTTCCCCCTAATTTCTCCCCTTAAAATTGACCCAATTTGATTTCTTCAAATTGGCCTTTCAATCAGAGTTAATTGCTCCAATTAATGATATGGATCAGTTTCTACATTTCCATACGATTCAATTCAGCTTTGAATTGCTTGATTTGGGTCCAAAACGAACTCAATCGAAGCTTCTCCGAAAAACTATTCGTAGAGAGAGAAAGATTCGAAAGCTTACCATCGGATGTACGACGTTCTGAGCACTCGATAGGGGGAGGTAGCTCTCGTTTTGAGGTTCCTTCTAGGATTAAGAATTGCTACAATTGACGTCCAAATGTGGGTAAATTTGGTTAGTGAAATTTGACACTTTCTCTCTCTAACACTAATCTATAATGACGGAGGAGTGCCATATTGGCTTACCTTTCAACTATTTTAAGGTCATTTGAGGGCCATTGGGGTGTTTGGGAGGCTTGGTTTAGCTAGAGGAATGCTGAATTTGGCCAAATTCAGCTCAACCAAAATAGAGTAGCTTCGATCCTTCGTTGCTGCTTTACTGTTTGATTCTGCCGGCGTTTCTTCGACGGTTCTCAGGACAAAAGGAGGTTGTTGTCAGGTAGCTGACTTCTCTCGGAGTCTATAAGACCCAACCTTGCTTGCCGAGGCTGAGAAAAAGGCTTAAGTTGGAGCTCTGGTTCAATCTCCACTAGAAAATGGAGCAATTGAGAGAGAATGGCGATTTGAGGTGTGTGGAGGATGAATGGAGAGGAGCTATTTTTATAGGAAGCTCGGGGACCCTCTACCAGACCACTTTCCATTTTGGTTGAGCTTATCCTCGCCCATAAATGGCCTGATCAGAGCGGTTACATCTTCATCAGCGATGGAAGTTTTCTACATTTATGAACAGTGCTGTCATCCTGAGGAAGAAGATGATATTGTTCCAAACTGGACCAGACCGGTTTGACCGAGTTCAATGGAAAAAATTGACTGGTTTAGGCCGGATTCAACCGGTTTTCTTAAAATAAAAAATTTCTAAATGAGTCTAAATTCATTCTTTATCTAATGGTGGCTTCAATTTCCCATTTTGAATATTTTAAGCTGCCAAGAAAAATGAATTTAGAAACCGGTTCAAGTATGGATCAAACCGGTTCATGTCCGAGTCACCCTGAACCGATATGGTTTTCTCTTCCAAATTGTCCCAAGGTTCTTTTCCATGATTTTTATGACTCTTTGAGTCATTCGGGATTTGTCAATTTCCTATTTTTACCCTTTCTTTATCTGTTATGGTTCTTGAACTAGTTCGATTTTCTCTTCTGAAACGACCGGTTCTTTTTCCAGTTTTTTTATCTTTATAGGATGGGGTTTACAACTCTCCCCTCCTTTTAGGGGTTTTATCCCCATAGCTAGTCCATTAATCTCTTGCATCAGGAGTAATTTTTCCTTGACGTCCATCTTGGGGTTTGTTTGACATGTTGTCACATTGGTGGTTTCTTCACCTTGCCCCTTTTAATCACATTCCTAAGAAATTCTTGTCCTTTCACTATTTACAAACTCCTTGGAGTTTATCATGATTAAACATGTCTTACCCACTAGTCTAAAGGTACATCCTTCGGTCCACTTCTTACTCTCCTTAGGGTAAGACTCTTCTTCATACAGGTTCTTATCCATTCATTGGGTTGGAAGTTCCATAAACATTTGATCTTCCCCGTTTCCAATCATTCCCTTGGTTGTTGATGCTCTTAGTTTAGCATCATTTAGGACTTTTCGTCCTTAACCTCGTGGCTTTTGATATAATTTCATCCTTATCTTATTTTGGTCCTTCCTCCAGTTTTGGTTTACTACGACTCCTATTCCATTTCTTAGGTTTAACTAATGAACACGGTCTTCCTTGGGTCACCTTTACTTGGGACTTTTGGAACTACATGTCCTTTACAGCATGACATGTTCTAGAAATGTCTTTGTCCATTATAGATCCAGAATATGTGTCCTTGATAACAGTTGATGCCTTTCCATCCGTTTAGGAGTCATATGGCTTCGTTCCTTCCTATTACCTAGTAGTGTTCCCCAACTACCTTTGGTGTTGTCCAATGGTCCTTTAAATTTTGACACCAGGATTGTGTTGGTTTCTCCTTAACTACTCATTCTTTACCAACGTTTCTATGGGTTTTCTCCCTGGTTCAATCCATCATGTTTCCCGATAGCTTACCAACACATTAGGATCCTTTCTCACTTATGTCCTTCCTCATTTAGAATGGCATCTTTTACTCAAGAGCTTTCCTTTCTTCAATCCATTCTTGCTCACTTGTGACCATTACACCATTCCTTATTCCGAGTTGACCCTTTTCTATCTACGTATTTATTCCTTGTTTGGGGTGGTCACCCTTTTATGGTTTTCATTCTCTACTATGTCCTTCAATGGTGATATATAAAGAGCGGTCCGATCCGGTTCAGTTTAAGCATTGAACCCAATTCAGTCTGGTCCGATCCGGTTCAGAACAGTGTCGTCTTCTTCCTTCAGATGATAGCACTGTTCACTCGCCGAAAAAGTGAACAGTGCCGGTGAAGGTGAAAAGTCTTCGTTCAAGGGTTTTAGGCCATGAATGATCACCATAAAGGTGCCAATCAGACGGCCAAAGAGTCCTCGAGCTCCATATATAAAGAGCTCCTCCCCATTCATCCTCATCACACTTGAAAACTCCTCTCTCACTCTCTCTCTATTGCTCCATCTTCTGGTGTAGCTCGAACCAGAGCTCTGACTTGGGCATTTTTCTCAGCCTTAGAAGGCGAGTTTGTGCTATTTAGACTATGGGGAAAGTCAGCAATTTGATAGCAACATCCATTCGATCCGACGATCGCCATAAAAGAGCTAGCATAATGAAACAATGAAGTAGCTTCGACAGACCGAAGCTGCCTTATTTCGTCTGAGCCAAAAATAGCCAAATTGAGACCTACTCAGGCCAAACCAAGCACTCTTAACACTACCACAGCCCCCATACGGCTGAATTATAGCTGAAAGGTAAGTCGATTTGGCTTACCTAGGGAATTTTTCAATCAGTATTAGAGAGAGAATTGGTGAAACTTCACTGACCAAATTCTCACTCAATTCAACATGAATTTTTACAATTCCTAATCCTAGGAGGAACCACAAGACGAGAGCTACCCGCTCTGATCAAAAGCTCAGACTGCCGCACCTCCGATGGTAAGCTTTTCAAACTTTCTCTCTCTAAGTTCAGCTTTCCAGCGAAGCTCTATTTGAGCTCAATTTGGACCCAAATGGCATGGTTCAATGCTCAATTGAATTGTATGGAAGTATAGGAACTGATCCATACCTTTATTTGGAGCAATTAACCACGATTGAATGGCCGATTTGATAAAATCAAATTCAGCCAGTTTGAAAGGGGGGAAATTAGGGAAATATTTGGGAATTTCATAAAATTGAGGGATCAAATTGTAATTTTCTAAAATTGATGGTCAACTGGCCATGAAAAGAATATTGGAGGACCAATTGGTTGATTTTTGAAAACAATTGTGGTCAAATTTCTATTTTTGTAAAGTATGGGCAAAATGGTAATTTTTTGAAATGTTGGGGACCAAATTGGAAATTTGGAAAACTTGAACCTCTTAAGTGATTTTGAGTAAATTGAGGACCCAAAGTGAATTTTGGAAGTTTAGGGATTCAATTTGGGGAAAAGTTTGCGTTTGGGACTTAAAGTAAGGGAAAATGAACTTCAGGAACCTAAGTACAATTAATTGAATGTTTTTGAGTTTAGTCGTTCATACGTGAGGAACGAAGGCTGTTATGATAAGTATTAATAGATAAGGTTGTCCAAATCGTGTAGGATCACGAAGGACCGAAACACCAGAAAGAGAAGCTTGCGTCGACTTGGGAAAATCAACCGACGATGAATACATCACAGTTAACGAGTGAGTAGGTTTGTTCACATCATACCCGGTTGGGATGATGAGCACATTGGAAATGAAAAACCACTTCTATGTGGAATTTTGACATCACACCTAATTGGAGTGATATAAGAACTATGCGGAAAAACTACATATCGGTTGTAAGTAGATCATACTGAGTTGGTATGAAGGACTTCCTGGAAGGAAGTAGAAAACCCACTTACCAGTTGTAAGCGGAGATGTCATCACACCCAGCTGGTGGGATGGATGGAAAGTTTATTTTGTCAAAAGTGTTCTCACTTGACTGTGTGCCAATGTTTAAAACTTTTGGGAGACATTCGTGACAAGAGTTGGACTAGCTCAGATAGGCGAGAGGCCTCCGTTTTGGAACTTGAGGGCTAAAATGCCCGGTTTTGGAAAATCACGTACAGTGGGCCCAAGGCCAGTTGACACGAGCAGGAGGTCGTAAACAAACATGATGATTAGGCCATGAAAATTCTTAATGAATGAATTTTGTGATTTTTGCATGGTACCAAGACATTACCGATATACTCGATGGACTAGCAACAGTGCGATAGGACCTAATCAACGGACCGATCAGGACAAATAGCTGCAGGTCGAGTTGGGGTCGGAGCCGTTGGAATAGTGGCACCAAAGATAAATGGCTTTGTTGAAAACTTTTGCTTGTGCATGCACTTGTGGTTCAGGACTATCAAGATGCCCAAGAGGGTAGTGATGCGTCCTAGGGGCTATTGGATAATATGATAGAGATAAGGGCCGTTTTTCATGCCAATAGTCACAGGTGCTCGATGTAGCTTCATGTGCATGAGACCGGGGTGGGGTTAGGATGAGGTCTATATCCTCATACGGACACGGAGTTGATTTCAAGTTTGAGGGTCGGATGTCACGAACATCCATTCATACCTAGGGTGAAAGTGGACGGGCTTCTATCTAGGTGGTTGGTAAAGTTGCTCTAACACCACAAGTGGGTGTAGTGGAAGGGCTGCCCTACGAATGTGTGATTCCTTTCCTGATGAAGGGCGTGTGTTGATTGTTAACATACCTGATATGGAAATGAGGAAAAGGGTTTTGAATAACTGGTAATTTAAGGAAAATAATATTTTTGAAAGAACTAAGGAGTTTAGCACACTCCGATTAAAGATGTTTTGAATACTCTCTCCCAACACCCATTTACTAAGTTGTCGAACTCACCCCTCCCTTTACCCCTTTTTAGGTAACCAAGGGTAAAACTACTTAAGGATCTTCTGATAGCCGATGCTGCCCTGTCTTGCAAGGTTAAAATATTCAGTTTTGATTAATGTTATTCTAGGAAAGATACAGGTGAAATGGATGCCTTACTCCTCACGGTTTACGAAAGGGGAAAACCCTTAATAAATCAGGAGAGTGGTGGGTTATTCATGGGAATCTGACCAAACTGGGTCGGGGCGTTACAACTTCAGTGGTATCAGAGCCTATTTCGTTGAATACATTATTAAGATTAGAGAACATATTAACTAATAGGGATAATTTTAAATATTTTTAGATGGCTCCCAAGAGAGGAACCAAGAGAACAAGTGCTTTAGTCTCTGACATTGCCCAACCACCACTACATGTGGAAACTCCTAGAGGAGCCCAAACAACCCCACCAAGACAAAGCTCGAAACACCAGAGGTTGTATGAGGAATTCACTCAATTATTTGGACTACCTAACCTCGTCCCTAAAGTAGGCATCAATTCTCGGGCTGAATTGGAGGAAGTACAATCTCATACTCCTCTTGTTAACCATACACTTACAGTTGACATCCCTAAATATCTCAAAACTCTCTATCAACTGTGGTGTAGGCCTTTCCTTGGAGAGAAGGATGTGGGAGCCACCATGGACTGGCTGGCTAACATCAAAAAGCTGATGGAGATATTCAGGATATCACCCGAGGACATGGTAATCCTAATAAAAGTTTTCCTGGAGTGTAGTGCCAAAAGATGGTGGGACAATGTCCCAAGTCTGCATACCTCCACCCCCACCTGGGAGCAGTTTGAGGAGAGGTATGCAGAGGAATACCTGGCTCCTCATCTAATTAATGAGAAGAAGTAAGATTTCCTCCGACTATGATAAGGGCTTAACTCTATATCAGAATATGAAACCAAATTCAATGAGTTAAGACCCTTTGCTTCTGACCTAGCTGGACCGACAAACATATGCCAACGGTTCATGGACAGTCTCAATATGGACATACGAGACCCTATGGGAGTACTAGGGTGCTCCATTGACTTGGCGAAAATTATTAGTATGACTCACGAATGTGAGTGACTGGTGCAAACCCGATGTCATCGGATGGAGCAAACGACCTGGAATGAGGACAAGGGTCAAAGCTGTCACGGAGGATGGAAGGAGCAAAATGGCCCAAGATGGAGAAACAAGGTGGGTTTCCAAAAGAAAAAGGACGTACCACCACCAAGAGTGATCCCCACCCTATCGCAAGGAAACGCTCGCTGTCCTAGGTGCCAATGGCACCACGAGGGAGTGTGCTTGTCCTATTTTGCATGTGGACAAGTGGGGCACTTTGCAAAGGAATGCCTCACTCTTAGGGAGAACAAGAAAAGGAATATGCTTGGGCCACCCCAACGGAACCCAAGGACTCCCCGATGGGATGCCACAGCCAGAGTACCAGCTAGGGTATACAACTTCACCTAGGAAGAGGCTAGAAAGACCCTAGTACTATAGCGGGTACATCTCCAAACCCTCCCAATTAGATTAAGAAAGAACCTATAATTGAAATCTTATTCAATAAAGGAAATCTTTTCTCTAAAAATGTGTTTCTCCAACCAAGGTACGTGCATTTATGGGGACGAATGGTCTACACCCTCTTCGACTCAAGAGCTGAGAGATCATTCATCAAAGAGGACCTAATTCCAAGTTTATCCCTAGAACTCACTCCTCTAGGACAAAGTCTCAACATCCTCACACCCTTAGGTTAAGGGTTAAATAGGGACAACAATTGAAGCGATGTGAGATAAAGATTGGAGGAATCAAACTCGAAGCATATTTGATTCCATTACCTCTAAGCGAGGTAGAAATAATCCTTGGAATGGATTGGTTAAGTACCCATTAAGCTAGGATGGACTATGGAAAGAAGATAGTAACCTTCTACACTCCTAGGACAATCAGATTAAAATTCCAAGGAGACCGGAGGAAGAGTGAAGTACAAATGGTGTCCTAGGTAAAAGCTCAAAATATGATATAGAAAGGTTGTAAGGCTTTTCTAGCAATGATCATCAATGAGAAGTTCAAAGAAAAAGAACCCAAAGATATTTCGATAGTGGAACACTACACAGATGTATTCCCGGAAGAATTACCTAGATTACCCCCACGCCAACAATTGGAGTCCACCATAGAGACAATCCCATGAACAAACTCCATATCCCAAGCCCCTTACCGCATAGCTCTAGTAGAGCTAAAGGAACTGAAGGAGCAACTAGATGAGTTGTTGGAGAAGGAATTCATATGTCCTAGCTAGTCTCCATGGGGTGCACCTGTACTATTCGTAAAAAAAAAAAAGATGCGAGTAGAGACTGTGCATAGACTATAGGAAGTTGAACCAGGTCACCATCAAGAACAAGTATCCACTTCCACGGATTGATGACCTGTTCGACCAACTAAAATGTCACACCCCGATCCAGTTTGGTTAGATCCCCGTGATCAACCCGCCAATCTCTTGATTTATTAAAGGATTTCCCCTTATTGTAAATCATAAAGAGTAAGGCGTCCTTTAAACTGCACTTTTTCCTAGAATAGCATAATTAAAACTGCATGAAATTAAAAACTTTACATACCTGTCTTACAGGCATCTTAGTTGACGGTCTTTAAGGGTAGGCTTTCCGGGATTTCCTAAAAGGGATATAAGGGAGGGGGTGAGTACGACTACTCAGTGAATGGGTTTTTAAAAGCTTTTGACTTTTAAGAAAATAATTATTATTGGAGTGTGCTAGACTCCTTTCTTTTTCAAAAATCCCTTCATTTAAAAATTTGAAATTTTCCACCATTTCTTAGTTACCAATGTGTCATCACCCAACACACATCCTTCATCATGAAGGTTACACATATTCGCAAGTCGGTATCACTACTGAACCCACTAGTGGCTTCGGAACGACTTTTCCTGCCACCCAGATAGAAGTACGACCACTTCTACCCTAAGAATGAGTGGATGTATGCGACATCCAACCCACAATCCCGAAATCACTTCTTCGTGTCTGTATGAGGACAGAGACCTCATCCTGTCCCCACTCCGGTCTCATGCGCTTGGTGCTACTCCAAATTTTGCACTGACACCTGGAACAACTAACTGTCTTTATAGCCACCAAGTCGTCTAGTGCCCTTAGGACACATCACTACCCCTCATGGGAGTCTTGATGATCCCGTACTCACAGTGCATGCACAAACAATGTTTTCTCATATTGCCATGTAATCTATGATGCCACTGGTCCAATGGTCCCGACTCTTAACTCAACCCGCAGTTGTTTGTCTTAACTGGTCCATCGACCTGTCATGTCGCACTACCGCTAGTTGACTGAGCATGTTGGTCCTATCTTGTTACCATGGCCAAACAATTCACTTATTAAGTTTTATGGCACATATATCATGTTCGTTTACGAGCTCCTGCTCGTGCCAACTAGACTTGGGCCCACTGTACGAGATTTTCAAAATCGGGCATTTAGCCTCCAAGTTCCAAAATCGAAGCCCCCGGCCTATCAGAGCTATTCGAGCTCTCGTCGAGAAGGTCTCCCAAATTGTTTAAAGCATTGGCACACAGTCAGGGGATAGCACTTCCGAAAAAACATATGTTTTCTGTATCCATTATACCGCTTGGTATAAGGACACCTCTATTCATAACCGATGAACGGGTTTTCAACTTCCTGTGAGGAAATCTCATCATACCAACCGGGTATGATATACTTACAACCGGTAAGTAGTTTTAACGCATGATTTTCACATCACTTCTTCTAAGTAGTGATGTTTAAAATACCACTAAATAGTGGGTTTTCATATCGAGGTACTTATCATTCCCAATTGGGTATGATATAAATTTTCCACTCACAACCAGTAAGTGGTTTTAATATTTTAAGTTGTGCTCAACATCCCAACCGGGTATGATATTAGTAAACCCACTCACCCGTTCATTCCACTAGACCGGTTCTTTGTATTCAAGCGAGCTTGTCCTTACTAGCGTTCCTGGTACTTTGTGTTCCTACACGATATGAACATCTCGATTCATCTTGGTATTAAATTATTTGTATTAATTCAAGCAAGCACGATTAACTTCAAAGTTTTTATGGAATCTCATTCACATAAACCAATTTGGTTTTTGTCTTAAGTTTCTTTTCCAAGGTTTAATTAACCCTTTGGATCACCCGAAAGTTGTAAATTTCTAAATTGCTTGTTTCCATATTATCGAGTTTATAAACTGGCTCGGTTTTCTTACTCGGTTTGACCGGTTCTTTTCCCAGTTTTCCTTAACTCAAAAGTGCGGGGTTTACATAAAATGAGCAGCTTACTTCTCCAAGGTAGACCTTCGGTCTAGTTATCACCAACTCAGAATCCGAGAGGAAGATATTCTTAAGACTACATTTTGGTCCCGATACAGACATTATGAGTTTAGGGTGATGCCGTTTGGATTGAGATATGCCCATGCAACCTTCATGGATTTAATGAACCGAGTGTTCCAACCACACTCGAATAGGTTCATGATAGTGTTTATAGATGGCATTCTTATATACTCACGAACCAGGCTGGAGAATGAAGAATATCTGGTAATCATCTTGGAGATACTAAGGAAAAACAACTTATATGCAAAACTCTCCAAGTGTGAATTCTAGTTGTAGGAAGTAGGATTCTTAGGACACATAGTGTCAAAGGATGTAGTCAAGGTAAACCCAGCAAAGGTGGAAGCCATATCCGATTGGAAGGCACCCATGAATCCCTCGGAGATATAAAGTTTCTTAGGCTTGGCGGGATACTATAGACAGTTTGTGCAGGATTTCTCTAAGGTAGCTGCCCCTTTAACTTGACTCACTAGGAAATGAGTAAAGTATAAATGGGATGCAAGCTGTGAAAAATCTTTCTTGGAGTTGAAGTCTCATTTTACAACCGTACATGTACTCTCCCTTCCTGACCCAAGTGCAGGGGAGTACACCGTCTATAGTGATGCATCCGGACAAGTACTCGGATATGTACTGATGCAACAAGGAAATGATATCACCTACGCCTCAAGACAACTTAAGGTACATGAGCGGAATTATCCTACCCATGAATTGGAATTAGCTGCAATAGTGTTCGCCCTAAAGATTTGTTGACACTACCTATACGAGGTTAAGTGTAGGATATATATTGATCACATGAGTCTTAAATATTTCTTAACTCAGAAGGAGTTAAATCTCCATCAGAGGAGATGGCTGGAATTGGTTAAAGATTATGATCTTGTAATAGAGTATCACCCTAGGAAGGCAAATGTAGTGGCAGATGCCTTAAGTCAAAAGTACCAAACTGAGTCGGCACAGATTAAGACAAGCTACTTACCCTTGTTGCAATAGTTGGGAAGAACGGAGGTGGACATTAAAATGGACAAAAAGGAGGAATGCTTATTGGCTGATGTGGTGGTAAGACCCAGCCTAACAAAGCAAATCAAGATCCATCAAAAAGTAGATATGGAGCTCTAGTCCTATTTGGACCCGGTCAACAGAGGGACAAAACCAAACTATGACCTTAGAGGCGATGGAGTTATAACCTATAAAGGTAGGGTGTGTGTGCATCAAGATTAAGAATTGAAGATATTAATTCTGTCGGAGGTACACGACTCTGTGTATGCGATGCATCCGGGCAGTACTAAGATGCACTACACCCTTAAATAAGGATATTGGTGGAAAAGAATGAAGGGGGATATTGTGGAATACGTAGATCGATGTTTGTCCTATCAACAAATTAAAGCGGAGCATCAGAAACCATCAGGACTACAACAACCCTTGCTAATCTCAGAGTGGAAGTGGGTGCACATTACCATGGATTTTGTCACATGACTATCTTTGACAAGAAGGGTCGAGACGCAATTTGGGTCATTGTGGACAGATTGACTAAATCAGCTCATTTCCTACCTATAATATTGATAGATATAATGGAACAACTGGCCGTCTTATATAGGAGGTAGATAGTAAGACTCCATGGTGTCCCAATGAGCTTAGCATCAGATAGAGACCCTAGATTTACCTCAAGGTTCTGGCCAAGTTTGCAGAGTGCCTCGGGAACTAAGCTCCACATGAGTACGACATTCCATCCTCAGACTAATGGACAGTCTGAGTGAACAATCCAAACCTTGGAAGACATGCATACTCACCATGGATAAGGGTTGAGAGGAATACTTATGCCAGATGGAATTTGAATATAGTAACATTTATGAGGCCAGCATCCAAATGACCCCTTATGAGGCCCTCTATGGATGACCATGTCGTACACCCCTTATTTTGGGAAGAAGTAGGGGAACAAAGCTGCTCAGGATAGGAAAAAGAGCTATGTAGACAAAAGGAGAAAGGATCTTTAATTTGAGGTAGGGGACCAAGTGTTCCTAAAAGTATCCCCATGGAGGGGAATACTTAGGTTTTAATAGTGGGGAAAGTTGAAACCAAGGTATATCGTTCCTTATCCCATCATTCAAAGGATAGGACTAGTGGCATACAAATCGGAACTACCTTCAGACTTACAGATAATACATGATGTATTCCATATCTGGGCACTATGAAAGTATCAGATTGAGGAATAAGAGAATTCCTATGGTCAAGGTTCTCTAGTAAACCGATAGCGTGATGAGAGAAGCGTAACCATAATTGTTCGAAATGTAACTATTTTGGGGACAAAACCCCTAAAAGGAGGGGAGAGTTGTAAACCCCATCCTTTTCTAATAAGAAAACTGGGAAAAGAATAGTCATTTCAAAAGAGAAAACCGAGTCAATTTATAAACCTCAACCAATAGAAAAAGAGAAATTTGGGAAATTTATAAATCCCGAGTGACTCAAAAAGTCATAAAATTCATGCAAAATGACTTTCGGATGAATTGGAAGAGAAAACCAAACTGGTTCAGGTGAATTGGACCTGAACTGGATTTAACCGGTTTGAACCACCATTGAACTAATTTTTAATTCATTTTTCTAGGTGGCTTAAAAAATTAAAATTGGAGAATTGAAGCCATCATTGGATAGAAAATTAATTTAGATGAATTCAGAAATTTTTAATTTTAAAAAATTCGGTAGAATCGGGCCTCAACCGACCGGTTTAAGCATTAAAGACGATTCGAACCAGTCCGGTCCATTCAGAACAGTGTCATCTTCTTTCTTCAGATGACAATAATGTTTACTCTCTAGAAAAGTGAACAACATCGGCGAAGGTGAAAAGTCTCCCTTCGGGATTTCAGGCCATGAACGATCGCCATAAAAGCGCAAATGGTACAGCTAGAGAGTCCTCGAGCTCCCTATATAAAGAGCTCCTCCCCATTCATCCTCCTCATCAAATCTAAAAACTCCTCTCTCTCTCTCTCTCTCTCTCTTTACTGCTCCATTTTTGGGTGAAACTCAAACCAGAGCTTCGAATTGGGCATTTTTCTAAACCTCAGAATGCGAGGTCATCCTCTTTAGGCTCCAGGGGAAGTCAGCTATCTGATAGCAACCTCCATTCGATCCTAGGATAATCGAAGAAGTGCCAGCGTAATCAAGCAATGAATCAGCTCCAATGGACCGAAGCTGCCCTATTTCGGCCGAGTTGAAAATGACCAAATTAAGCCCTCCTTAGGCCAAACCAAGCTCTTCCAACACTCCAACAACCCTCATACGACCAAATTAGAGCTGAAAGGTAAGCCAATTTGGCACCCCTCTGTAATTTTTTATCAGCATTTGAGAGAGAAATGGTGGAACTTCACTAATCAAATTCTCACTCAATTTGATATGAATTGTTGCAATTCTTGATCCAAGGAGAAACCTCAGGACGATAGCTACCTGCCTCAATCGAAAGCTCAGACTACCTCACCTTTGATGGTAAGCTTTCAAAGCTTTCTCTCTCTAAATTCAGTTTTCTGGTGAAGCTTCGTTTGTGCTCAATTCAGACCCAAATGATGGAAGTCGTTAATGGGCCTAAGGCTAGTTAGCACGAGCAGGAGGTCGTTAATAAAAATGATGATTAAGCCATGAAAATTCTTAATGAATGAATTTTGTGATTTTTCCATGGTACCAGACAAGACCGACATACTCGATGGACTAGCGATAGTGCGACAGGACCAGGTTGATGTACGATCTAGATAAACAGTCGCAGGTCGAGTTGAGGGTCAAGGTCATTGGAGCAGTGGCACCAAAGATAAATGGCTTTGTGCAAAACTTTTGTTTTTGCATGCACTTGAGGTGCGGGACCATCAAGACACCCAAGAGGGGTAGTGATGCATCGTAGGGGCTACTGGACGACATGGTGGAGATATGGGCAGTTTGTCATGCCAGCAGTCACGAATGCTCGACATAGCTTCATGCGTATGAGACAGGGTTGGGGTTGAGATGAGGTCTTTGTCATCATACGGACATGGAGTTGATTTTTGGTTTGAGGGTCGGATGTCACAAACATCCACTCATACCCAGGGTAGAAGTGGATGAGCTTCTATCTAGGTGGCCAGTAAAGTCGCTCCAAGGCCATAAGTGGGTGTAGTGGATGGACTTCCCTGCGAATGTTTGATTTCCTTCCTGATGAAGGGCATGTGTTGATTGTTATCACACCTAATATGGAAATGAGGAAAATGATTTTGAATAACTGGAAATTAAAGGAAAATAATATTTTTGAAAGAAATAAGGAGTCTAGCACACTTCGATTAAAGAAGTTTTGAATACTCTCTCCCAACACCCATTCATTGAGTTGTCGAAATAACACATCCCTTTACCCCTTTTCAGGTAACCAAGGGAAAACGTACTTAAAGATCTTCCGATAGCTGAACCTGCAATTCAGGTATGTAAGGTTAAAATATTCCATTTTGATTAATGTTATTTCAAGAAAGATACAGGTGAAAAGAACACCTTACTCCTCACGGTTTAGGGAAGGGGAAACACTTTATAAATCAGGAGAGTAGCAGGTTGTTCACGGGGTTCCGAACAAATCGGGTCGGGGCGTGACAACTAGTCTTGATGTCAGTGGTCATTTCCTTTAACCAATCATTAACTGGTGGGCTTACTTCTCTAAGGTTTCTTAGATGCGCTTTCTTCTATTTGCTTATTATGGTTATTCCACCCCTATGGCATATACTTCCCTAGGTCTTCTTTACTAGATTGGTTTCATCCTTCTTTGCCCTTGTAGGTATCTAGCCTTAGATCAACTTTATGACATCCCTTGATGTCATCCTTTTCTACTTACCCTCTCTTTTGAAATCTTAAGGGCATGTAATTTGCACCCTATCATAATTCCTACTTGCATCCTAGTACCAATTTATTTCTTTAGGGAGGTTCCAAATCCTCCATGTTTCAAAGTCTCTTGATCACCTTGCGGAAGGCTTACTTAATTCTTCTCATGACTTGGGTTTGGTCGTTAATTCGTTTTAGTCCATTGATTCTTTAAGGATTTCCGCCGTCCTTCTTTTTTGACGTTTGGCCTATTCACTTCTCCCTTCTTCACCGGGGTTTAAATCCATGGTTCCCCCAAGGGTCAGTTCATTAACTTCCTCATCCCTACTGTTTTTCTAGTCTGATTGTCTTGAGATAGTTATCTCTCAAGTCTACTTGTCCATAATATCCATATTTTTGCCCTTTTTAGAGTGTAGTCTTTATTACTTCCTAGTCCTTCTTATGGCATCATTTATTCTCCTTGACCATCCCATTGTTACTAGTTGCTTCCTTCCGCTAGGTTCGTCCGAAATCTCTATTTGGCTCCTTTGCTTTTCCAAAGTAGGTCACACTTGCCATTTCGAGACACCCTTAACCACTTATGCCCCTCTTTGATGTTGCTTATTTTGGGTTATGCCTCTTATGATCCTCTTGTTAGTTCCTTGGGAATTTCCCTTTTGTTCCTTATCCTCCCTTTGAGGAGTTCCTCGCACTCCACGTTATGTCCATCCGCCCATCAATGGTTCCTTCAAGTGGTCCTTGGTCGTATACATCCCTTCTAGAGTTCCCTTTTCTAGTACGTTTCTTCTCCTCTTCACTCTTACAATGTCCTACCCTAGAGTTATCAGAGGGCATTTTCCGTTTGCCCCTTCTGAGGGGGTTCTAGGTGTACTTCCCCTGTACCTTACCTCTATTTTTTCTTGCCTTTCTTTTAACTTGTCCTTCTTAGAGGCAAACTCAATTCCTCTTTGTTTCTTAACTCCTGTATGAGGGCTTGCTCAATCCCTTATCGATCCTTGGGTTTTCCTTTTTATACTAATCATTCCACTCCTCCTGCATCTCTTGATGCTGCCTTCTCCTTTTCTTTCCTTTCCCTAGATTGATCATATTCTTTGACTCCGTAGAAGTATCGCTTCCCTTTTACTAGACCCCTTATGAGCACACTCTTCATTTTTCCTATCCTTGGTTAGGGTATGTCCTTTCTAATGACTCCCTTTATAACATGCTCTTTGTTCCTTTCTAGAAACTTCCTTCCTAGTCTTTTGTCTCGTCTTGTTGCCTTGTTACTCTACGTTTCCTAGTTCTTGTGGGGGAACTATTTAGGCTGGCTATCTTAGGGTTAGTATTAACTAGAGGTGACTTGTAGTCTTCCTTCTCAGGTGGCCTTCTTTCCACCTACAACCCCTGGTCTTGATTGGTATACTCCAATCTGTTAGTTGTACTTACGTTAACATGAAGAATAACTTGAAAAAAATGGTCTTTGTTCATTCAAGGAGGTAGTTTCTTGCCGCATTCGACTTTTTACAGGAATTTCTCACTACTTCCTAGTCCCTTGGAGTCATAGGCTACAAGTTAGCCTCCAAATTATTTCGGGATTCATGGTCCGAGGGCTCTGATGAACTGGTTGACCTCCATCCATACTCTCATCGGCCTTCCCTACTAGGACAGACTTCATGGAACACCTCGAGTCCGTACCTCCTTAGCACCTTCACTTCGCACTCATAGGTCCATTTAATCCATTGGGAAGGGTTAAAGTTGTATTGAGATGGTGGGGGTGCCTGGTGAACTTTCATAAAGGTTGCATGGGAATCCCAGTAGTTACCCCAGGATTCCCTCCGAGTTGGGGTCCTTTTTGGTTGTCACGGGACTAGAGGGGGTGTTGGGCTCCTTAGAGAAGGTATAGGTTCTTCCTACCTTGAAGGAGGATATGTCATACCGACTGGCTCTAACAATGCCCCACCCAGCTTCATATTGTCCTCGACCATGCCTTTTGGCACTCTCTTCTCTACTTCCACGATTGAATGGCTATCTTACTGGAGGTAGGAGCCTTTTTCAAAATTTCATGTATGGGTTTGGTTCGCATGGCAAACTTCCTAGGGACTCTTCTTCCTATAGGGTAGTTAAGTTTTCATTAGTGTTAAGAGCATAGTATTGATAATGCTTTCAAGGGAACATGGCTTTGATACCACTCAAGATGTCATGCCCCGACCCGGTTTGGTCTGATCCCCGTGATCAACCCACTGCTCCCTTGGTTTAAGAAGGCTTTCCCTTCTTTTAATCAAGAGGAGCCAGTCGTAATTTCAAACCTTGTTCCCTAAAATAGCATAAATCAATAAAATGCAAGCCTAAAATGAACATTAAGCATACTTGACGGATGCTACATCTTCATGTTTTCTTTCATTATATCTATTTACTCCTAAAATGGGTTAAAAAGGGAGGGAGTAAGTTCTATAACTCAGTGAGAGGGTGTTGGGAGTGAGTTTTTCAAGAAAAAAATAGATTCATTCCAACCGTGCCAAGGTTATCATTTCCTTTAAAAAGGATTCCCTCAAAGTTCATTTTTCAAAACTTTTTCTCATTACCATATTAGGTGTGTTTAGCTCTTTTTAGCTCATCCCCTTGCCTCGCAAGGCATTTAGCAAACAAACACACATCCTTGATCAAGAAGAGTACACACATTTGTAGGTGCAGCCCGTCCACTACACCCACTTGTGGATCAGAGCGTCTTTATTGTCTACAAGGATAGAAGCCTATCAAGTTATACCCATGGTCTAAGTGGATGTTCTTGACATCCGACCCCTAGACCCAAATGCCACTCCATGTCTGTATGAGGACAGAGACCTCATCCCGACCCCACCCTAGTCTCATGCACAAGAAGCTACTCCGAGCTTCAAGACTGACTGGCATGACAAACTACCCTTATCACCACCATGTTCTCTAGTAGCCCTTAGGACACATCACTACACCCTAGGGCATCTTTATGGTCCCGTACCACAATTGCATGCACAAACAACAATTTTTCACATATACCCATTATCTTTAGTGCCAACAGTCCAACGACCCCGATGCTCAACCCGACCGGTAATTGTTTGTCTAGGCTAGTCCGTTGACTTGGCCATGATGCACTTCCACTAATCCATCGAGCCCTATCGGTCCTGACTCGGTACCATGGCAAAATCACACAACTAATTTCATTAGAAATTTTCATGGCTTTCTTTAATCAAGTTTGTTTACGAGCTCTTACTCATGCCCACTACACATGTATTTCAAAAATTGGGCATTTAGCCCCATAAATTCAAAAATTGAAGCCTCTGGTCTATCTGAGCTATTCTAGCTCCCGTCAAGAATGTCTCCCAAATATTTTAAGCATTGGCACGTAGTCAGGGGAGAACACTTCTAACAAAAAAATTATTTTCATCTTCATCACACCAACCAGGTGTGATGATATCTCCGCTTAAAATCGGTAAGCGGGTTCCTCCTTTCCTCAAGGAAACTCATCATACCAATCGGGTATAATTATCTTTACTTGTAAACCCCGCACTTTTGAGTTAAGGAAAACCGGGAAAAGAATCGGTCAAACCGAGTAAGAAAACTGAGCTGGTTTACAATCCTGATCATTTGGGAATAAGCAATTTAGAAATTTACAACTTCCGGGTGATCCAAAGGGTTTATTAAACCTTGGAAAAGAAACTTAAGACAAATTAGAAGAGAAAAACCAAATTGGTTCAGGTGAACGTGAATCCATAAGAATTCTGAAGTTAAGCTTGCTCGATCAAAAATTTTTATGCAAACGTACGCCTTATCGTAAATAGCCATAAATTAACATATATTTAATTATTGTAATTAATACCAATAATTTAATACCTAAATTAAATTATTGGAATTAATACAAATAATTCAATACCAAAATTAAATTATTAAAATTAATAACGATAATTTATGACAATATTAATACTAGTAATAAATCTCTCCCATTTAATAGACGATTTTATACCTATATAAAGAGGTCATCCCCATTCATTCTCCTTACACCTGAACACTTCTTTCTCTCTCTACTACTCCATGTAAATAGCTCTGATAGGCCGAAGGCCTCGGTTTTGGAACTTGGGAGCTAAATGCCCGATATTGAAAATCTTGTACAGTGGGCCCAAGGCCAGTTGGCACGAGCAGGAGCTCGTAAACGAACATGATATATGTGCCATAAAATTTAATAAATGAATTGTTTGGCCATGGTACCAAGATAGAACTGACATGATTAGTCAACTAGCGGCAATGCGACATGACCGATCGACGGACTAATTAAGACAAACAACTACGGGTTGAGTTGAGAGTCGGGGCTGTTGGACCAGTGACACCATAGATTACATGGCAATGTGAGAAAAGATTGTTTGTGCATGCACTGTGAGTACGGGATCATCAAGATACCCATGAGGGTTAGTGATGCATCCTAAGGGCACTGGACGACCTGGTGGCTATAAGGGCAGTTCATCGTTCCAACTTTCTGTGCGAAATTTGGAGTAGCACCAAGCGCATGAGACTGGGGTGGGGACAGGATGAGGTCTTTGTCCGTATGTGGACACGAAGAAGTGATTTTGGGATTGTGGGTGGGATGTCGCGTACATCCACTCATTCCTAGGGTAGAAGTGGTCATACTTCTATTCGAGTGGTAGGAAAAGTCGCTCCGAAGCCACTAGCGTGTTCAACAGTGATACTGACTTGCGAATGTGTGTAACCTTCATGATGAAGGATGTGTGTTTGGTGATGACACACCGGTAACTAAGAAATAATGGAAAAACCCAATTTTTTTTAAAGAAGGGATTTTTGAAAAGAAAGGAATTTGGCACACTCCATATAAATGTTTTTCTTAAAAGGTAAAAGTAGACCTTTGAAAACCCATTCACTGAGTAGTCGTACTCACCCCCTCCCTTATATCCCTTTCAGGAAATCCCGGAAAAGCCTACCCTGAAAGACCATCAACTACGATGCCTGTAAGACAGGTATGTAAAGTTTAAAATTTCATGCAGTTTTGATTATGCTATTCCAGGAAATGATGCAGGTTAAAGGACGCCTTACTCTTTACTGTTTATAATAAGGGGAAACCCTTTAATAAACTGGGAGAGTGGCAGGTTGTTCATAGGGATTCGACCAAACTGGGTCGGGGTGTGACAATTAGAGTGGTATCATAGCTTGTTTGCTCGATTACATAATCAAGACTAGAAAATATAGTAACTAATAGGATTTATCCTAAAATTTTCAGATGGCTCCCAAGGGAGGAACCAACATCCTACCTTACTCAACATGCTACCTCCATAGGGAGACAACCCTAGAAACTTCCCAAATGCTTGAGATCGGGCAGAAATGTTGAAAGACCAAATGGGGAATTATTTTGGAGAATGGTGCTAGAACCTATTGATGGCACAACCCTAAGTATAAAGGAGGATGCTTATCAAGAATCCCAGAGCTCCCTAGTTAATTTGTGACCATTTTCTGTGATAGGGCTGAGAGCCCAACCATTTATATTCCCATGTTAATAAAATATTCAATTTCTCCTAAACTCTTTCTTCTGAGGATGTGATCTTACTAGAAATATGGCCTAAAGAAAATAAAACAAACCTACACTATCCTGGAAACTAAGGAAAAGTCACATCCCTATAATGGGAGATGAATCAGGAAACCTAGGAGGAATCTTACGATGACCCTTAGCAAAGGTGATTCAGCAAGAAAACTGTCAAAGTGATCAAACTTTAGAACGGTAAAGCACCAAACCACTAGTAATTGTGGAAAAGCCCCGCTCGAAGGAAAGAAGAAACCACAACAATCCATGTAAGGGAATAACGATGGGACATTACCTGAAGAGATGCCCAACCCTACTAAAGGACAAGTACTAAGATGAACTATTATAGGTCTAAGGAAAGAAGGGGTGTTCCACACCTCATAGATTTAGGGCAATACCTCCTTAAAGGCCACAAAGGACATGAAGGATTGGAGACCGATACGATGGAGTGGGTTACGTAAGCAGTTCACAAAGAGGTCAAGAACTGACGAGGTGAATGCAAAAACTTCTTAAGAAGGTTAAACCGATAAGGATGCTTCATAAATAGGGATAAGGTACATGAGAAGCATACTCAAAACCCTCTCATAAAGGGGCAAACACAGAAAAATGTCCCCCGAAACACTAGGGAATGACACAGTTAAAGTGAAGAAGAGAAGGAATACTGTAAAACTCGCCCTTTTAAGCTAAGGAAAACCAGGAAAAGAACCGGTCAAACCAAGTGAGGATTCAGAACCGGTTCATAAACCCGATTATTTCTGAACGGGTAAGTTAGGAATTTACAACTTTTAGGTGATCCAGAGGGTTAATTAAACCTTGGAAAAGAAACTTAAGACAAATTAAAAAATAAAAACTAAAGTGGTTTAGGTGAACTAGATTCCATAAAAACTTTAAAGTTAAGCGTGCTTGCCCGAGAGTAGTGTGAGGATGGGGAAGTATGAATTCCAAAATGGTTTTGAAATTAATACCGAAATTAAATTATTGGAATTAATACTAATAATTTATGACAATATTAATACAAGTAATAAATCTTGCCCATTTAATACACGGGTTTTACGCCTATATAAAGAGGTCATCCCCATTTCATTCTCCTCACACCTGAACACTTCTCTCTCTCTCTCTACTGCTCCATTTCCTGGTAAAGCTTGAACTAGAGCTTTGACTTGAACAAAGGTCGGGCTCTTTAGAACCGGGGAAAAGAAAGCTATCTGATAGCAAACTCTAGTCAATCCGAGAATCGTTGGAGAAGCGCCGACATGATGGAATAGTGAAGCAACTCCGGCAGACCGAAGCTGCCCTATTTCGGCCAAGCTGAAATCGGCCATTTCAAGCCCTCCTCAGGCCAAACCAAGCCCTCCCAACACTTCCTCAGCCTTTCGACGGCCGAATTAGGACCGAAAGGTAAGCCAATTCGGCTCCCCTTTACAATTTTTGATCGGTGCTAGAGAGAGAATCGACCGAATTTCAATGATAAAATTCTAATCTAATTCCGCATCAATTGATGTGATTCTTGATTCTAGCATCATACCCGGTTGGGATGATGAGCACAACTTAAAGATAAAAACCACTTACCGGTTGTGAGTAGAAATTTTATATCATACCCGGTAGGGGATGATAAGTACCTCGGTATAAAAACCCACTGTTTAGTGGTATTTTAATCTTCACCACTTAGAGAAAGTGGTGTGAAAATTATGCGGAAAAACTACTTATCGATTGTAAATAGATCATACCCGGTTGGTATGATGAGACTTCCTCGAAGGAAGTTGAAAACCCGTTCATCGGTTATGAACGGAGGTGTCCTTATACCTGGGCGGTATAATGGATAGAGAAAACATATGTTTTGTCGGAAGTGCTCTCCCCTGACTGTGTGCCAATGCTTAAACAATTTAGGAGACCTTCTCGACGGGAGCTCGAATAGCTCTGATAGGCCACGGGCCTTGATTTTGAAACTTGGGGGCTAAATCTCCAATTTTGAAAATCTTGTACAGTGGGCCCAAGGCCAGTTGGCATGAGCAGGAGCTCGTAAACGAACGTGATATATGTGCCATAAAACTTAATAATTGAATTGTTTGGCCATAGTACCAAGATGGGACCGACATGCTCAGTCAACTAGCGGCAATGCGACATGATAGGTCGATGGACCAGTCAAGACAAACAACTGCGAGTTGAGTTGAGAGTTGGGGCCGTTGGACCAGTGGCACCACAAATTACATGGAAATATAAGAAAACATTGTTTATGCATGCGCTGTGAGTACGGTAGCATCAAGGCGCCCATGAGGGGTAGTGATGCGTCCTAAGGGCACTGGACGACCTAGTGGCTATAAGGACAGTTCGTTGTTTCAGGCGTCTGTGCGAAATCTGGAGTAGCACCAAGCGCATGAGACCGAGGTGGGGATAGGATGAGGTCTCTGTCCTCATACAGACACGAAGAAGTGATTTTGGGATTGTGGGTCGGATGTCACATACATCCACTCATTCCCAAGGTAGAAATGGTTGTACTTCTATCCGGGTGGTAGGAAAAGTCGCTCCGAAGCCACTAGCGAGTTCAGTAGTGATACTGACTTGCGAATGTGTGTAACCTTCATGATGAAGAATGTGTGTTGGGTGATGACACACCGGTAACTAAGAAATAATGGAAAAACCCAATTTTTTAAATGAAGGGATTTTTTTGAAAAGAAAGGAGTCTGGCACACTACATATAAATGTTTTTCTTAAAAGTTAAAAGTAGACCTTTGAAAACCCATTCACTGAGTAGTCGTACTCACCCCCTCCCTTATATCCCTTTCCAGAAAGCCTACCTTGAAAGACCATCAACTAAGATGCCTGTAAGACAGGTATGTAAAGTTTAAAATTTCATGCAGTTTTGATTATGCTATTCCAGGAAATGATGCAGTTTTAAAGGACGCCTTACTCTTTACGGATTATAATAAGGGGAAACCCTTTAATAAACCGGGAGAGTGGCGGGTTGTTCACGTGGATCCGACCAAACCGGGTTGGGGCATGACAAATACGCTATGAAAGGGAACTCTGGAGGGATGCATACAACCAAGTGCCTTGAAGGATTCATTGGTTGGCATATGGGCATAACGAGGAGTGCAAAGAGACAAACCCTCATTAGAAACTACTTGAAGGAAGGATGTACTGGAGGCCGAGACTAACCTACTTTGGAATAGTGATAGAATATTAGGTACAACTTCCTTTGGAAAATATAGAGAAGTCAAAGTGGAGATTCAGAACAACATAACAAAAATAAGCAAACCATGACAATGAGATGGTCAAAGAAAAGGAACGACGCCCTAAGGAGGACCCGGAAGTAGTAAGGAATACACCCTAAAAAGGGCATTGGAAGGATCATTAAGGACGAGGAGATTAGAGAGACAACTGCCTCAAGAAAACTAAACAAGGTGAAAAGCAGGAGGAGATAGGTAAAAAACTACTCTCGTAAGGGTTATAGAGTAGACCCCAGCAAAGAAGGAAGAGGTGGAAATGCCAAGTATTGGAGAAAAGAAGGATGAAAGAAATCCTTAATAGGACCAAGGGCCAATTAACAACTAAAACTCAATCCAAGAACGGAATTGGCAAGCCTCTCACATAGCGGTCAAGAAAACTTGAAACAAGAAAGATTTGTACGCTCTATAAAGAAGTAGACAGGTACTGGGTACGAATGAAGATGTAGATAGAGTATACAAGATGTGCCTGCAAGAATTGTGGAGTACAGGTAAACAGGAGAAGACAACATCAAGGGATGTCATTTAAGGGTAAAAATCTCCTCGAGCAAATGTAAAAAGGAATGTCAAGAGAAAAGGAAAGAATCCTACCAAGGAAGTATCGTGATGTCCCAGTATGACCTGTTTGGAGAAATAGTAGGAGTATTAAGAAATAATTCCAGAAGAAACTAGTAACTGTGGACAGCAAAAGAGAATGAACAAAATCCTAAGAAAGGATGAGATGCAGTAAAGACTACACTCTCTGAAGAGCAATGGGATGGGCATGAAGAACAAGTGATATAGCTACCCAGGCAATTGGACCAGAAAAATAAAGAGAAGAAGACAGTTAAAAAATTTGTTTTTGAGAGAACCATGGACTTAAACCACAACAAAGAAGGGAGAAGTGAAAAGGCCAAAACGTAGGAAGAGAAGAATGAAGGGAAATCCTTAAAGAAATCGATGGTCGAAACTAGATTTATAGTTTAAAGTCTTGGAAGGGTTAAGTGAGCCTCAAGAAGGGCATATAAGAGATTCTGAAATAAGGAGGATGTAAACCCTTCTTATCAGAAATTATTTAACGGGTTAGCATAAAAAAATGCTTTGACAAGTATGAATGATTGGACAACCCATACTCGGGTAATAGAGGAAAAATATTTGATAAGATGTTGGGAAAGTAAGTTCCCTAATAAGGTGTACCTAAGAAGGAATAACCACAATTGGTAAGATGGGACATAACCCACACATGCATACGAAGCTTAAAGAGTGGACAACCAAGCATAGTATGGAATGCACAGAATAAAACCAATAATCAGAAGTGTCCTATGTAAGGAACAAGGGATAAAACAAAGGTTGTGGATAGTGAAGGATCCAAAGCAAACAGATGCCCTAACATAGATAAGGGTGCGGAGAAAGGGAGAAAGAACCATACAATGAATGATAAGGAGGTTGAGCATGTAACTCCTAAGATGGAAATCTCTATTGTAAGGGACATAGTAGAGAACAAAATCGGAAGGAGGGAACCTTTCCAAGCAAAGTAATCGGCACATAGATCAAAAGCAATTATTGTAGAATGAAGAATCATGAAGTGATTATGAGTAATTAAAAGTGGATTAAGGAAAAAGGAAAAACCCTTGAATAAGGAATGCCAAGGACTTAAGAAGGAAAGAATCCCAATTTGTTGGTAAACTATTAGGAAACCAAATAATTGGCACCAGAACAACCCAATAAAGAAGTTGGGAAAGGACGAGTGGGTAAGGAAAACCGGCACGGTTATGTAAGACATGTTGTCAAGATACGAATGATAATTGGGTAACAGTCAAGGTAGTTGAGGAATACTACCCGATGAAAGGAGGGATGAAATTATACAGTCCCTAGAAGGCTGGAAAGTTGGAAACAACCCTAAAAGAGGTGTTGTAGGAGTTTGATGGACTGAGACAGGTTCAGAACTATGTCATGTCGTAAGGGATATATAAGCACCAACAATCCCAAGTAAAATGTAACTCGAGTAAGAAGGAGTTAGTTGGTAAATATAACAAGGTCAAACATAAATTTGACCGAAGTTGTAATCAATGATGGATGAAGGATGGGTCAAATTGGGATGAAAGAATAATAACACAAAAATCTATGAAAACAAGTATGTAATGCTCTAAAGAACGTCAAGCTAGGGGTTTCAATGATTAAAAGAATAACTAGACAAAGGAACGATTGGGTACCTTGGAACTCCCAATCCTGAAATCTCAAGTAAAATCCCCAAAAGGAAGAACCTTATCCTAAATAAAGGGAGATGCAAACCTAAGAATATACATTAGGATTAATGAGCCATACATGCCTCCTTATTATAACTCCATGGAAGAAGTAAGCATGATAAATGAAAAGAAATTCCTTAGATGAATGATTACGGTGACTAAGTGAAAGACCCATTGAAGTGTTAGCATGTCAAGAAAACCCAAGTTGACATTAAGGGAAATTATTCTCGATGTGGAATATATTGGTTAAGTTTTGGGGACAAAACTCCTAAAAGTAGGGGAGAGTTGTAAACCCCGCACTTTTGAGTTAAGGAAAACTGGGAAAAGAACTGGTTAAACTTAGTAAGAAAACTAAGCCGGTTTACAATCCCGATCATTTGGGAACAAGATATTTAGAAATTGACAACTTTCGAGTGATCCAAAGGGTTCATTAAATCTTGGAAAAAAAACTTAAGACAAATTAGAAGAGAAAAACCAAATTGGTTCAGGTGAACGAGAATCCATAAGAACTCTGAAGTTAAGCGAGCTTACCTCAAGGTAGTGTGAGGATGGGTAACCTTATCATAAATAGTAATAAATTAATATATATTTAATTATTATAATTAATACAAATAATTTAATACTGAAATCAAATTTTTGGAATTAATACAAATAATTTATGGCAATATTAATACTAGGTCATCCCCATTCATTCTCCTCACACTTGAACACTTCTTTCTCTCTCTCTACTTCTTCATTTCCTGGTGAAACTCAAACCAGAGCTTCGACTTAAACATTTTTCTTAAACTCAGCAGAAGAGGTCCGGCTCTTTAGAACCGGGGAGAAGACAACTATATGATAGTAAACTCTAGTCAATACGAGAATTGTTGGAGAAGCATCGACATGATGGAATAATGAAGCAGCCTCGGCGGACCAAAGCTGCCCTATTTTGGCCAAGTTGAAATCAACCATTTTGAGCCCTTCTCAGGCCAAAACTAACCTTCCCAACACTTCCTCAGCCCTCCCACGGTCGAATTAGGACTGAAAGGTATGCCAATTCGGTTCCCCTCTGCAATTTCCAGCCGGTGCTAGAGAGAGAACCGACAGAAACAATGAAATTCTAACTCAATTCGGCATCAATTGATGCAATTCTTGATTCTAGATGAACCTCAAGATGAGAGCTATCTGCCTAGATCAAAAGCTCGGACCGTCGTGCCCTCATCGGTGAGAAATCGAAGCTTTCTCTCTCTATAGTCTATTTTCCGGCGAAGCTCCGTTTGAGCTCGTTGCGGCATTAAAATCTGCAATTTAAAGTTCCTTAGAATCATATGAACACGTAAGAACTCAATTTCAACTCCAAGAGGTGTTTGATTGGTCAATTTCATGAAATCAAATTCGATAGTGTTGAAGAGTTGAAATTGGGGGAAAATTGGGGATTTTCAAAATTCAAGGGACCAAAATGCAATTTTATGAAATTGAGGGCCAATTGGGCATGAAAATAATGTTAGAGGACCAATTGAGGAATTTTGGAATTTTGGGGGCAAAACTTACCATTTTTTTTAAAGGTAGGACAAAATGGTAATTTTGGAAAAGTTGGAGGACCAAATTGGAAATTTGGGAAATTAATCCCCTTTTTGTGAAATAGAATAAATTGAGGTCCTATAATAAATTTTTGAAGTTTCAGGACACTATTTGAGGAAAAAGTGACATTAGGGACATAAAGTTAAACATAAATAACTTTAGGGATTTAATTGAAAATAAATGAAAGTTTGACTTTCTCATTCATTTGTAATGAACGAAGGTGATTAGGTTGAAGGATAAGGCTAAATGCCCTCCTTTTAAAATCTTATATAGTGAGCCCAAGGCCAGTTGGCACGAGCAGGAGCTCATAAACGAACATGATATATGTGCCATAAAACTTAAGAAATGAATTGTTTGGCCATGGTCCCAAGATCGGACCGACATGCTTAGTCAACTAGTGGCAGTGCGACATGATCGGTCGTCGGACTAGTCAAGACAAACAACTGCGGGTTGAGTTGAGAGTCGGGGCTGTTGGACCAGTGACACCACAAATTACATGGCAAGATGTGAATACATTGTTTGTGCATGCACTGTGAGTACGAGATCATCAAGATGCCCATGAGGGGTAGTGATGCATCCTAAGGGCACTGGACGACCTGGTGGCTATAAGGGCAGTTTGTCGTTTTAGTTGTCTATGCGAAATTTGGAGTAGCACCAATCACATGAGACCGAGGTGGGGACAGAGGTTGGTCACATGTCGCGTACATCCACTCATTCCCAAGGTAGAAGTAGTCGTACTTCTATCCGGGTGGTAGGAAAAGTCACTCTGAAGCCACTAGCAGGTTCAGTAGTGATACTGACTTGCGAATGTGTGTATCCTTCATGATGAAGGATGTGTGTTTGGTGATGACACACCGGTAACTAAGAAATAATGGAAAAACCCGATTTTTTTTTAAATGAAGGGATTTTTGAAAAGAAAGGAGTCTGACACACTACATATAAATGTTTTTCTTAAAAGTTACAAGTAGACCTTTGAAATCCCATTCACTAAGTAGTCGTACTCACCCCTTTCCTTATATCCCTTTTAGGAAATCCCAGAAAGCCTACCCTGAAAGACCATAAACTAAGATGCCTATAAGATAGGTATGTAAAGTTTAAAATTTCATGCAGTTTTGATTATACTATTCCAGGAAATGGTGCAGGTTAACGGACGCCTTACTCTTTACTGTTTATAATAAGGGGAAACCGTTTAATAAACTGGGAGAGTGGCGGGTTGTTCACAGGGATCCGACCAAACTAGGTTGGGGTGTGACTCTACTTACAGCTAGTACTCCTCATCACAACCAGGTATGAAATTAGATAATCCAACTCACAACTAGTAAGTAGGTTTTTAACTTTTAAATATGCTCATCACCACAACCCGGTATGACGTTTAAAGTGTCCCACTCACCTGATGACCGTGATGTGTTCGTCCCTAGTTAGTTTTCGATTGCATGCTAGCTTTTCCTTACTAGCATTCTAGTCTCTCGCACCCTTACATAATTTGGGCATCTTTTTCAATTAAGGCTTGGCATGACAACCATCGTTTTCTCACGTATGAGTGAATAGGCTCAAAATTGTTGATTAATAGCACTTAGGTCCCTAAAGTTCGTTTTCTTTAACTTTAGGTCCCTAATACTAACTTTTCCCCAAATTGAGTTCCAATGCACCCAAAATTCCCTTTAGGTCCTCAATTTACTCAAAATTGTGTAAGGGGCTCAAGTTTTCCATATTTCCAATTTGGTCCCCAACTTTTTAAAAATAACAATTTTGCCCCTACTCTCGACAAATGGCAATTTGACCCCAAATGTTCCAAAAATTGACCAATTGGTCCCTCAACATCTTTCTCATGTATGGCCTTCAATTTTGGGAAACTGCAAAGAGGTCCCTCAATTTTTTAAAATCCCAAATTTCTCCCCTTCAAACTGACCGAATTTGATTTCTTCAAATTGGCCATTCAATTCAGTCAAGCTTTTAATTATATGATTTGGGTCTGAAATGAGCTCAAACGGAGTTTTGCCAAAAAACTGTTCGTAGAGAGAGAAAGCTTTGAAAGCTTACTAATAGATGTGCGGCGGTCTAAGCTCTCGATCAGGGAAGATAGCTCTCATCCTAAGGTTATTTCTTGGATAAAAAATTGCTACAATTGACATCCAAATGAGGGTGAATTTGTTTAGTGAAATTTGACACTCTCTCTCTAACACCGATCTATAACAATAGAGTAAGACCAAATTGGCTTACCTTTCAGCTCTGTTGAGGTTGTGTGAGGGCCATGAGGGTGTCTAGGAGGCTTGGTTTGGTTGGAGGATGGCTGAATTTGGTTGAATTCAGCTCGGCCAACATAGGGCAGCTTTGGTTCTTCAGAGCTTCTTCACTGTTTGATTCTACCAACACTTCTCCGGTAGTCCGCGGGTTGAAAGGAGGTTGATGTCAGGTAGCTGACTTCCCTCAAAGTCTATAGGACCCAACCTTGCCTGCTGAGGCTGAGAAAAAGGTCTGTTTGAGCTTCACCAAAAAATGGAGCTATTGAGAAAGAATGGTGATTTAAGGTGTGTGGAGGATGAAAGGAGATGAGCTCTTTATATAGGGAGCTCGGGGACCCTCTGCCTGACCACTTTCCCCTTTGGTCGAGCTTATCCTCGCTCGAAAACAGCATATTAGAGTGGTTACATTTTCGTCAAAGAAGAAAGTTTTCTGCATTTATGAACAGTGCTATCATCGTGAGGAAGAAGATGACACTGTTCCAAATCTAACCGGACCAGGTTCAATGGCAAAAATCAACTGGTTTAGGCCCGATTTGACCGGTTTTCTCAAAATTAAAATTTTCTTAGTTAATCTAAATTCATTCTCTATCTAATGATGGCTTCAATTTCCCAATTTAAATATTTTAAACCCCCAAGAAAAATGAATTAAGAAACTGGTTCAAGTATGGTTCAAACATGTTTAATCTGGTTCAGGTCCGATTCACCCTGAACCGGTCTAATTTTCTCTTTCCAATTATCCCAAAGTTCTTTTCCACGATTTTTATGACTCTTTGAGTCACTCGAGATTTGTCAATTTCCTATTTTACCCTTTCTTTATCGGTTATAGTTCGTGAACTAGTTCGATTTTCTCTTAGGAAATGATCAGTTCTTTTCTCGGTTTTTCTTATCTTTAAAGTATGGGATTTACATGGCTACCCATCAGCATGCCACACAGACATGGGCTACCAATGAGAGGTTGCAACGTGTCTGATCAACGGGTCAACGGCTGATGCGGTAGCCAAGTTAGAACTCTACATCAGAAAAACTAGCCAATAAAAGCGCGCCATGTGGCATGATCGCCACGCCATCATCTTCAGCCTTCTGATAGAGAGAATGGAGGAGAGAGAGACTAGAAAAGCTGGAGTCTCCGACGACTTGAAAAACTCACCGGTCAGGTCACTAACGGTTGAGTCAGAGGTTGAGTCTTACGTCGGCGGGAAGCCTGAACAATTGTCAAGCTTCCTATATAAAGAGCACCCCTCCATTCATTCTCAACATCCCATAATTGAGCGAAGAAGAAGAACATTGCATTTTTCGATGAGCAGTGATCCAAAGCTTTGACGACGGGACTTTTCTCAGCATCCGAAGCCACATTGGGTGTCTTTGGAATCAGGATGAAGTCCTCTACCCAGCCTTACCCTCAGTTTAGCTAAAGAGCCACTTAAGAGGAACAAGGAAGCTCGAATAGTATCACCGCTCCTCAGCCATGAAACTGTTCAACCCTCTGCCACCACTTCAAGCTTTCCCATGGACAATTGCGACCAAACCCGACCCCCCTACACCCCACCTGGAAGTGTCTCGACCTTCCCCTGAGCTAAAAAAGTATTCTCCCTCTGCCACCCTTCGCTAAAAAATACCATTTATGGCAGATTTTTAAAAATAATTTAAAACTAAACTTCACACTGCTCAAGTCATCTATTAATACTTGGTTTGATCTAGGGAAGATCCCCATCCAGGTGATTCCTCTAGCACCTTAGGCAGTAGGGACCTCTTCCTTGGGGAGTCACACTTTCTTCCTTGTTGGCTTGGTATCCTTTGTCCTTCTTATTAAACTTTTTCCTCGTCCCCCACAGTGGCCTACCTTGCTCCTTCCATTTGCTCTAGCTACTCTAGCCCTTTTTCTCCTTCTGGTTGGCCTATTCCACACCGCGACATCTCACTTGTACTAGATGTTCACATTCATGGGCCATGCTGATGATGGTGGCCAAATCTGTAGGTCACCTCAATACCCCCATCCAGTCTCATACATTCATATTGAGTCCATCCACAAACCTTTGGCAGATGTCTGCCGGTCGATCCAAGTCAGGAGCAAAAGTCCTTAACTCGTTGAACTTGGTCTCGCACTCCTTGATGGTGTTTGATCCTTGTCAGAGCTGGAAGAACACTTGCTTCTTCTCATTGATCAATTGGGGGCCAAGTATTGATCTGAATACCTCTATTACAATTCCCCCCATTTACGTATTGCAGTGGAGAGGTTGCTCACATTGTCTCACCATCTCTTGGCGCTAGTCTCCAAGAAAAATTAGGCTGGAGTCACCATTGCTTTTGGTGGCATCTTTATGATCCCCATAAAGTTTTTGATGTTGGCTAGCCAATCCATGTCAGCCCTGCATCTTTCTCCCCTTGGAATGGTTTACACCCCAATTGACAGAATGTCTATAGGTACTTCGGGATGTCGAATAGTGGAGCAGTAGGGACAGAGGTGGACTGGGATTGCACTTCCTTAGGCCAAGTGTGGGACTCGGTATCCAGGTTGGCTTCGGGGATGAGGTTGGGTTTTTTGAACACCCTGGTGAATTAGTTGTTTAGTCTGTGATGTTTTGAGCTTAGTCCTAGTGGGGTTGGTTGGGCCCCTCTAGACATTCCTTCCGGGATGAGGTTTTTGGTGGAGTCTGCAGCTATTGCCTAGGTTCTCTTGGTTCCTTTCTTAGGAGACATTTCTAAAGTTTTAGGGATTTTTAATTAATATTTAGGTTATAAAGTCTTGATAATGTATTAGAAGGAAACATAGCTTTAATACCACTAAAGTTGTTATGCCCCGACCCAGTTTGGTCAGAACCCCATGAGCAACCCGCCACTCCATCCCCCCTAGAGGGATCGCCTCCTCTAAAACTGCGGGGAGTCAAGATTACTTCTTCTCGTCATTTCCCTAGAATGACATTATCAAAATTGTTATGTCAAGAAAAGCATAAAGTACCTAAAGTTGGTTGGGGGATCTGGCTAGCGGCTTTAGGAATTCTTCCTTCTTGAAAAAGGAAAAAAAGGGTGGGGTGAGTTTGTCAACTTAGTGAGCGGGTATCATAGGGGAAAGGTTTGATTGGCTATCATATTCTATTATGTCCAAACTCATGATTAAGCTAAATTATCCTTTTTTTCATTTCCTTTTTTAACATTACAAGGTATCTGATTCATATAATTGGGTTAAAAAGAAACACACGCCCTTTTGATCATCAAAAGGGATTACATGTTCGCAGAATAGTCTTTGATTGTTCCACTTGTATACCAGAGCATCTTTACCATTCACCTTGGTAAAATTTCACAACTTCTACAAAAGTGTAAACCTTGTCCTCTCGGACCAAGGAAACTAGAAATTTTTGAGAGAAAAACTGAAGTTCTAACTGAATCGGAATTGGTAAAGTAGGGTCAAAATGGGAATTTGAAAAATGCCATGTGACCAATAAATCCCTAAAATCATGGAGAAGAATCATAAAGTGGATTGGATATGAAAATTGGACTTGTTAAGGGTGAACTTGACTTGAACTATATTGTATCGGTTTAAAAATTCATTTTTTTAGGTGGCTTAAAATTTTCAAATTGGGAAATTGCAGCCACCATTAGATAGAAAATTAATTTAGACAAATTTATAAAATTTAAAATTTTGGAAAACCAGTCGAATCAGCCCTGAGCCGACCGATTATTGATTTCTGGAAAATAGTTTTCAATTCAGGAAGGTGCGTTCATCAGCCTAACCAAACGTGATGCTGAAACCCACTCACTATGTCACATCCCAACTCGGTTCAATCAGGATCCTTGTGAACAACTCGCCACCCTTCCCTGGACCATCCTAGTATCTTACCTTGATGACTTAGGGAAGGTAAAGCTGTACCAATGCAAGTTTTCCATAACAATTTAAAATAATTGGGTCTCATTGTGTAGAGCTTACCTTGAGGGTTTGAGCCTTCCCTTCAATTATAGTTGTCCTGATCTCCTTCTAAGGTTTTCTGAAAGGAGTGAAAGGAGGGGAATGAGTATACGACTCCGTGAGGGAAATATTTCTACAACAATCAAATTTTATAAATCTATTTATTTTGCCCTTTCCCATGATCAATATAGGGTTAACACATCAACCACCCTTTTATCATAAAAATGGATCACATGATCATAAACAAGTCCTGACTGGTCCACTTGTGGAACGGAGTGCTTTTATCATCCACTTAGATAGAAGTTCGTGACCTCTACCTTAAGTTTGAGTGGACATCAATCGTCCAACCGTCAAACCCTAGCCATACTTCGTGTTCGCAATGTGGGATGAGACCTCTTCCCCCTCCGACCTCGGTCTTAGTGCATATGAAGCACACAGAGCTTCTTGACATACTGGACGACGGACCGACCTTATGCTCCCTAGGTCGTTTAGCAGCCCTTGGAACCACCACTACCCCATACCATGCGAATCAATTGTTCCACATCTCATGCATGCAAAATCAATAAATTTTATTCCTTATGGCCATTATCTTTGGCCCATCGACCCCAAGGGTTCGTTGGCTTGGCTTCGGCCCCATACACACCAGCCCAAGAGGTTCAATAACCTAGCTTTGGCTTAGCAGTTGTTTTCCCCAATAAGCCCAATGACCTTCTCTTGGCTAGGTAGGTGCAAAACACAATTATTCATTTTGAAAATTTTAATGGACTCGTGTTCACTAATTCTCAACAGGCCTATACCCGCGCCCATTAGCCTTGGGCCCACTTGTATCATCTAGCCCAAGTCCCAGAATTAACTCCCAAATCATTTAAGTGGAGTCACCTAGTCAAGGGAGGCTAATTCCAAGAAAACTATTTTTAATTTAAGAGCAAGACCATCGTCCCTATCGTGACTGATGTTGGAAATTCCCACTCCCTTGGTAGTTGTGACGTGTTCGTTTGATTGGGTTCCAATTTGTGGCGTGCTCCTCAGTGTAGATCCTCGGACAATCCACCCTATATGACCCGAGCCTTCAATTATATTCAAAAATTGAAATTCGATCCTAACTTTTCTAAAAATTTCCAATTGGCCCCAAGTTTTCTAGAAATAACCAAATTGCCCCCAAACATTTAAAAATTACCAGATTGCCCCAAAATTTTCCAACATGGCTAATTGTCCCCCAATTTTTTTGAAATTGCTCATTAGTCCTTAGAATTTCTAAAATTGCACTTAGGCCCTTTAATTTTCAAAAATCCCCAAATTTCTCCCCCAATTCATACCCTCTTTTTCACAAAATTAAATTTCATTAAATTGATAACCAATACTCTGCCAATTCTCTCCTAACATGCTTCTAATCTATTTATCTACATTCTCACGATCATTCTACACTTTGAATTGTGAGTTTTGGACTAAAATGAGCTCAAACAAAGATTCACCGAAATTTGGATTTAGAGAGAGAAAGCATAGGGGGCTTACCAGTGGAGGGGCGGTGGCCATAGCTCTAGATATGGGTAGCTAGTACTCGTCGAGGGTGTCCCACTAGAATCTAGTCCTTCAACAATTGGCCACCGAATGATTTTAATTAGATGAGAGAAGTTTCTTAGGGGTGGGGCTCTACAACTCTAATGTTCTAATGAGGAGAGACAAAATTGGCTTATGAAGTGACTGAGAGGGATTAGGAGGAGTCTCAGGGGAGCTATGGGAGGTCGATTCTAGCCGCGGAAGGTAAAAAATGCCTTGATTTAGGTTGGTCAAAGGTTGATGTTTTGAGCAGTCAAAGCAGCTTCACTATGCAATCACTCCGACACTCCTTAGGGTGTTCTCATGTCGGGCTGAGGGTGTGCCTAGAGGAAGGACTTCTTCCCTGTCCTATTGCAACCAACTGGAGCTCCTTTGATTGAGGAAAGACTAGTCACTAGAGCTCTGGTTAGCACTTCATCAGAAAGAGGATTGTCTGTCTTCAAAGGATGCTCAAGAGGTGGGGAGGCCGAGGGGAGGGTGCTCCTTATATAGGAGCTTAACAATTGACAAGGCTACCAGCTGGCGTCGGTTTCAGCATCTGACTCACCCTACTCCATCGGTAGTGGCCGATTTTACAGAGGTAGAAGATCTGATCTTCCTTCGGCGGTCACGGGTCACCTGTTAGCCTAAGGTTAAAGATGACACTATTCTGCATGTGTGAGCTTTGTGCATGCATATTTTCCACATGACACATTGTGATTGGCCGTTAATGCTAATGTAGCATCCTACTCACCAACCTAGTAAGCCTTTGACTCACTGACTAGACACGTGGTAGCCTCCCATTGGTTGCTCCCTCCTAGGTGGCTGCTGACCAGATTATGTTTACCATTGACAGGGACACATGATATCCTCTGATTGGCTATTTTTAAATGAATAAGATTTCCCTCTTGACGAACAGTGCCACTGCCATGTGCCCACCTATGATTGGTTGAGGCTGTCTGACATGGCGCTGCCACATGTCGACCTTTGATTGGTTGGTTATTTTGCTGACATGACACCTTTGCCATGTGTTAGCTTCTCATTGGCCTGTCTTTGCTGACTTGGCCTTTTCGACATTGACCGTTGACCTGGACATGTGTCGCTCTCCTATTGGTTGATCATCATGGGTTTTCATCATTTGACTGTTGACCAAGGACACGTGTCACCTCTTAATTGGTCAGCGCTTCGAGGCATTGACTGAGCAGCTGACTATGTGCACTTTGCCATGTGTCGCACGCTGATTGGTCACACCTGCTGACTGTGCGCTAACCTAGAGCGGTCTGTTGACCGTCTGGACTGTTGACCGGTCTGGTTCGGTCCGATTGGGTCTAGCGACCCAAAATCGTAAATCGGTCGATTTAGGCCTGATTCTACCGATTTTCCAAAAAGTAAAAATTTCTAAATTTATTTCCTATCCAATGGTGGCTTCAATTTTCTAATTTGATATTTTTAAGCCATCAGGAAAAATAGATTTTTGAATTGGTTCTTCAAGGTTGAACATGATTCACTTCGGTTCAAGTCCGATTCACCCTGAACCGGTCTGATTATTACATACAATCATATTCTCGGTTAATTCCCATGATGTTTAGGTATCTATTGCCCACTTGAAATTTCCCAAATTCCCATTTTGTCCCTTCTTGACTAATTCTAATTCATTTAGATACTTGGTTTCTTTCTCGAGAATTTCTGGTTTCCTTGGTCCAAGAGGATGGTGCTTACACATTAGGTACGTGGTGGCTCATTCTTGGCTAGATCTTGGCCGACTACGGGTTCCTCTGCACTAGTCCTTAAGTCACCTGTAAGCCTCCTAACACACAATGCCACTACCACATGTTAGCCTCTGCTTGGCTGAGGATATTCGATGTGGCTCTGCTATTTGTTGACCTCTAATTGGTCGGCTGTTTCTCTGATATCCCATTGGGAGGCTGACATGGCACTTTTTCCACGTGTTCACTTCCCATTGGTTAGTCTGACTGACAAGGCTTCTTTGACATTGACCATTGATTTGGGACATGCATCACTCTCCTATTGGTCAGTCGTTGCTGAGGTGGAGTTTTCCTCCTCTGATCGTTGACTGAGGACACGTGTCATGCTTTGATTGGTCTGCACTTCCAGGTGCTAACTGAATGCCAACATGGTGCGGTTTGCCACTTGTCACCCATTGATTGGTCGTACCTGCTTACTGGGCCCTAACCTATCAGTGGTCCATTGATCGGTTAGACCATTGACTGGTCCAATCAGACCGCATTCGATGACCTGAATTTGAAAATCGATTGGTGATGTCAAACTCGGTTTTCACTTGAAATTTTTCGGTTCCAGAATTCGGTTTTCCTATTATGTGAGAACGAGGTTTACATCTTCCGCCCAGGATGGTGACCCCTTTACTTTAGTACTTAGGACATCCTTTTGGAGGGAAGGAGCCACTAAGGTGCCCAGCTTCTACCTTTCCTTGCCTTGGTTGCTTTGAAACTTACGAGTGTAAGACCCTAGAGTTGTGCCCCTATGTGAGTTCTACACCACTACCGAGGGCTCTTTCCTTTGTCTCGGGAGTTGGTCCTGTTGTTGGACTAAGTCCCTATTTTATCAATTCCTAACTTATCTCGGGTCTTACTTCTCATATAGGGTATCTATAAACCCTGTCCTTTAAAGATTAGAAAAACTAAGAAAAGAACCAGTCAATTCAAAAGAGAAAATTGAGTTGGTTAACGAACCCAAACCGGTAAAGGGTAAAATGGAAAATAGGCAAATTCTAAGTTACTCAAAGAGTCATGAAAATCATGGAAAAGAACTTTGGAACAAATGGGAAGAGAAAACCAAACCGGTTCAGGGTGAACCAGACCTAAACCGGATTGAACTAGTTTGAACCATACATGAACTTGATTCTAAATTCATTTTTCATGGTGGTTTAAAGTGATCAAATTGGGAAATTGAAGCCACCATTGTATAGGAAATGAATTAAGATGAATTTATAAATTTTTAGATTTGATAAAACCGATAGAATCAAGCTTGATTTGGCCGATTTTCACCATGGAACCCGAACGGATTGGACCGGTTCGTAACAATGTCATCTTCTTCCTCAAGATGACAACACTATTCATTAATATAGAAAACTACCTTCTCCAGCGAAGGAATATTCGCTCCGATTAGGGCATTTTTGGGCGAGGTTAAGCTCGACCAAAATGGAAAGTGGTCGGGCAGAGGGTCCCCGAGCTCCCTATAAAAAGAGCTCATGTCCATTCATCCTCCACACACCTCAAATTGCCATTCTCTCTCAACTACTCTATTTTCCGGTGAATCTCGAACTAGAGCTCTGACTTGGGCATTTTTCTCAGCCTCAAAAGGCAAAGTCAGGTCCTATAGACTCCGGGGGAAGTTAGCTACCTAACAGTAACCTTCTTTCGACCCGAGGATTGTCGAGCTGAATTCGACCAAATTCAGCCCTCCTCCAGCCAAACCAAGCCTTCCTAACACCCACACGGCCCTCACATGGCCTCAATAGAGTAGAAAGGTAAGCTAATTTGACTCTCCTCTATCATTATAGATTGGTGTTAGAGAGAGAAAGTGTCGAATTTCACTAACCAAATTCACACTCACTTGAACATCAATTGTAGCAATTCTTGATCCTAGAATGAACCTCTAGATGAGAGCTACCTCCCAAGATCAAGAGCTCAGACCGCCGCACCTCCGTTAGTAAGCTTTCGAAGCTTTCTCTCTCTACGAACAATTTTCTGGCAAAGTTCCGTTTGACCTTATTTCAGACCCAAATCATGTAATACAAAGCTCAATTGAATTGTATGGAAGAGTAGGAAATGATCCATATCATCAATTGGAGCAATTAACCCCGATTGAATGACCAATTTGATAAAATAAAATTCGGTCTGTTTGAAGGGGAGAAATTGGGGGAAGATTTTGGGGAAAATTGGATATTTCAAAAAATTGAGAGACCTCTATGCAATTTTCCAAACTTGAAGGTCAATTGGCCATGAGAAAGATATTGGAGGACCAATTGGTCTATTTTCAAAACATTTGAGGTTGAATTGCTATTTTTGGAAAGTAGGGACAAAATTGTAATTTTTTATAAAATGGGGACTAAATTGGAAATTTGGAAAACTTGAGCCCCTTACACAATTTTGAGTAAATTGAGGACCCAAAAGAAATTTTGGAAGCCTTGGAACACAATGTTAGAATTAGTAACCTAAAGATAAGGAAAATGAACTTTAGGGACCTAAGTGCAATAAATCAATAATTTTGAGCCTAGTTGCTCATACTGAGAAAACGATGGTTGTCATGCTAAACCTTAATTGATAAGAATACACAAATTGTGTAGGGATACAAGAGATTAGAATGCTGACAAAGAGAAGCTAGCGTAGACTTGAAAAATCGACTAGATACGAACACATAACAGTCATAGGGTGAGTGGGCTAATTTACACATAATTCCGATGGGATGATGAACACTATCTTTAATAGATAAAACCTACTTACTGGTTCTAAGTAGAGAAAATCATACCCGGTTGGTATGATGAGTTTCCTTGAGGAAAGGAGAAAGCCGCTTACTGGTTGTAAGCAAATATATCATCACACCCGGTTGGTGTGATGAAGTTGAAAATAAAATTTTTGTAAAAACTTTTCTCCCTTGACCGTGTGCCAATGCTTAAAACATTTAGGAGAGCTTCTTGATGGGATCTAGAATAGCTCAGATAGGCCAGAGGCCTCAATTTTTGAACTCATGGCGCTAAGTGCACAGTTTTGGAAAAACACGTGCAGTGGGCCCAAGACTAGTGGGCACGAGCAGGAGCTCATAAAAAAACTTGATTAAAGGAAGCAATAAAAATTTCTAATGAAATTGGTTTTGTGATTTCACCATGATACCAAGTCAAGACCGATAGTGCTCGATGGACTGGCAGTAGTGCATTAGGGCAAAGGCGACAAACCAGCTTAGATAAATAATTGCAGGTCAGGTTGAGCGTTGAGGTCATTGGACAGTTGGCACCAAAGATAATGGCTATATGTGAAAAAGTGTTGTTTAGGCATGCACTTGTGGTACGGAACCATCAAGACGCCCTAAGAGGTAGTGATGGTACTAAGGGCTACTAGACAACATGGTGGAGATAAGGGCAGTTCGTTACGCCAGTCAGTCTTGAAACTTGGAGTATCTTCTTGCGCATGAGGATGGGGTGGGGTTGGGATGAGGTCTCCGTCCTCATACGTACATGAAGAGGCATTCAGGTCTGAGGGTTGGAAATCTAAGGACATCCACTCACACCTAGGATAGAAGTGGACGAGTTTCTATCTTGGTGAACAATAAAGATGATCTGATCCACAAGTGGGTGCAGTGGACGGACTGCACTTGCGAATGTGTGTACCTTTCTAGATGAAGGGTGTGTGTTTGTTTGCTAAACGCCTCCGGAGGCAAGTGGATGGTCTAAGAGAGTTAAACACACCTAATATGCAAATGGAAAAAGGTTTTAAAAACCGAAATCGAGGAAAAATATTTTTATAAAGAAAACTATAACCTTGAACGGTTTGGATAAAGATATTTTGAAAACTCACTCCCAACACTCGCTCACTAAGTTATAGAACTCACCATCACTTTTACCCATTTTTAGGAGAAAGAGTTAGAATGAAAGAGAGCATGAAGCTGTATAATCCATTGGGTATGTTTAATGTTCCTTTTAAGCACGCATTAGATTGATTTATGTGATCATAGGAAACAAGGTTTGAATTTATGCCTAGCTCCTCTTGAATAAAAGAAGGGGGAAACCCCTCTTAAATCAAGGGAGTGGTGGGTTGATCACGGGGATCCAACCAAATTGGGTCGGGTCATGACAACTTGAGTGGTATTAGAGCCATGTTTCCTTGAAAGTGTTATCAATACTCTGGCCTGACACTAACGAAAACTTAATTACACTATAGGAAGAAGAGTCCCTAGGAAGTTTGCCAAAAGACATGGTCGAGGACTATAGGAAGCTTGTTGGGGCATTATTAGAGCCAAACGGCATAACGTATCCTCCCCCAAGGTAGAAAAAACCTACACCTCCTCCAAGAAGCCTGACACCCCCTCCAGCCCTACGATAGCCAAAAAGGACCTTGACTCGGAGGGAGGCTTGGAACAATGACTAGGATGCTCCCCAATTGATTAACTGGACCTATGAGTGCGAAGCAGAGGTGCTAGGAAGGTACAGACTCGAGGTGTTCCATGAAGTCCATCCAAGCAGGGAAGCCTGACGAGAGTATGGATGGACATCAACTAGTTCATCAAAACCCTTGGACCACGAATCCCAAAGCAATTTGGAGGCTAACTCCTGACCTATGACCCCAAGGACTAAAATAGGAAGTAGCGAGGAATCTTCTGTAATAAGTCGAGTGCGGAAAGAAACTACCTCCTTGAATGAATAAAAACCAATTTTTTTCATTTAAAAGTTAGTCTCCCTGTTAACAATAAGTACCACTAACAAATTGGAATATACCAATTAGGACTCAAGGTAGTATGTGGTGAAAGGCCACTTAAGAAGGAATACTGTAGGCCGCCTCTAGTTAATACTAACCCTAAGACAGCCAACCTAAATAGTTCCCCCACAAGAACTAAGAAACTCCCAACGCTGAGTAACAAGGCATCAAGACGAGACAAAAGACTAGGAAGGAAGGAACAAAGAGCCTACCTAGAAAGGGAGTTGTCGGATGGGACATGCCCTAACCAAAAGATGAAGAACCCAACTAAAATGGGAAAAAGGAAAGAGTCTGCACAAAGGGTCGAGTATAAGGGAAGCAATACTTCTACGGGGTCAAAGGATAGGACAAACCTGAGAAAAGGGAAAGGAAAAGGTGGCATCAAGAGATGCAGTAGGAGTGGAAGGATTAACACTAAAAGGAAAACCTAATGACCGACAAGGGATTAAGCGAGCCCTCGTAAAGGAGGCAAGAAATCTCGGAACAAAGAGGAACTAAGTTTGCCTCTAAGAGGGACAGGTTGAAAGAAAGGAAAGAAGGAAAAGCCTTCAAGAAGCATTAGGGAAGTTGAACGTAATACTCCCAAGATGGAAGTCCCTAGGTAGAAAGATAAACGTAGGAAGTGAGACCAAAAAAGGGAAATTCCTAAGATAAGGAACCGACAAGAGGATCATAATAGGATTAACCCAAAATAAGAAACCTCAAAAAGAGGCATAAGTGGTTCAGGATATCTCAGGATGGCAAGTACGATCTGCTTTGGAAAAGGAGAGTAACTAAGTAGGAAGCAACTAGTAACAATGGAATGATCAAGGAGAATATGCGATGCCCTACGAAGGACCGAGAAATAGTGTCGACTACACCGTATAAAGGGTGACTGGATGGGCATCAAGGACGAGTGAATTCTGGAGATAGTTGCCCCTAGATAGTTGGACAAGAAAAATAGTAGGGACAAGGCAATTAACGAACTGACCCTTGGGAGAAACATGGATTTAAAGCCCGACAAAGAAGGGAGAAGTAAAAAGGGTCAAGCATGAGGAAAGAAGGATGAAGGAAATCCTTAAAGAAATCCATGGCCTAAAATGGATTAACGACCAAACTCAAACTGTCACACCCCGGCTCGGTTTGGTCGGATCCCCGTGAACAACCTGCCGCTCTCCCTGTTCAAGAGGAGTTTCCCCCTTCTTTAACTTAGGAGGAGCTAGGCGTACTTTCGACATTGTTCCCTGGAAAGACATATATAAAATAAAATGCAAGCTTAAGAGAAATTAAGCATACCTAATAGAGGGTAAGGCTTGATGTTATTCCTAATCATTTTCTCTTTTTCCTGAAAAGGGATAGAAAAGAGGGGTGAGTTTCTATAACTCAGTGAATGGGTATTTAAAAAAAATGAAGTATCTATAAAAATAGTTTTCATGTTGGAGTGTACTAGTGTAAGCCCTGCCCTTTTGAGCTAAGGAAAACCGGGAAGAGAACCGGTCAAACCAAGTAAGAAAACCGAATTGGTTCACAAACCCGATAATTTTGAATGGGTAACTTAGAAATTTACAACTCCCAGGTGATCCTAAGGGTTCAAAATACTATGGACAAGAACCTTAGGATGAATTGGAAGAGGAAAATTTGACTGGTTTGGATGAACCGGGTCCAACAGGATTGAACCGGTTTATGAATCGAGTCGATTCATGAACCGGAACCGATAGAGATCAGGCAAAACAAAGGAATTCAACTCCATTGTAATCCAAAGAAATTCATAAACCTTGGGAAGGAACCTTAGAGCAAAGTGGGAGAGAAAAACCTGACCGGTTCGGGTGAACCTGACCCGAACTAGGTTGAACGGGCTTAAGGACCGAGTCAGTTTATGAACCAGAATCAATAAAGAGATGGTAAACCAGGAATTTTATGGACCCTAAGTGACCTAAGGAGTCACAAAAGACATGGAAATGTACTGGTGAAGGAATTGGGGATGAAAACCAAACCGGTTCAGGTGAACCAGATCCAAACCGGTTCAGACTGGTTTGAACCACTATTGAACCGAATCCTAAATTCATTTTTCTAGGTGGCTTAAATAATTTAAATTGGAGATTTGACGCCACCATTGGATAGAGAATGAATTTAGATGAATTTAGGAAATTTATATTTGAAAAACTAGATTGAATGGGGGATGAATCGGCCGGTTTAAGCTTTGAACCTAGTTCGGACTGGTCCGGTCCGGTCCGGAACAGTGTCATCTTCTTCCTCAGGATGACAGCACTGTTCATTTGCCGGAAAACTAAAAAAATACTGACGAAGAAGAAATGATTTTGTTCAAGGCATTTCAGGTCTTCAATGTCAGCAATAACGGTGCCAAATAGATGATCAACGGGTCTCCAAGGTCCCTATATGAAGAGCCACTCCCCATTCATCCTCTCCACACCTGAAAATTACATTATCTCTCAACTGCTCCATTTTTCGGCGAAGCTCGAACCAAAGCTCCGACATGGGGTCCTTTCTAAGCCAAACAAGGCAAGGTTGGGTTCTTTAGAATTGGGGAGAAGTTAGTTACACGTGTGTAGTCTCTGTTCACTCCGAGGGTCATCGACGAGACGTCGGCGTAATGAAACAGTGAAGCAGCTCCAACTAATCGAAGCTGCCCTGTTTTAGCTGAGTTGAAATTGGCCAATTCGAGCCCTCCTCAGGACAAACCAAGCCTTCCCAATACTTCCTCAGCCCTTTCACGGCCGAATTAGGACTGAAAGGTAAGCCAATTCAGCTCCCCTCTACAATTTCCGGCCGGTGCTAGAGAGAGAACTGATAGAATTTCAAGGATGAAATTCTATCTCAATTTGGCATCAATTAATGCAATTCTTGATTCTAGGATGAACCTCAGGATGAGAGCTATCGACCCAGATCGAAAGCTCGAACCGCCGTGCCCTCATCGGTGAGTAATCGAAGCTTTCTCTCTCTAAAGTCTATTTTTTGGCGAAGCTACGTTTGAGCTTGTTCCGGTGCTAAAATCTGCGATTCAAAGTTCCTTAGAAATGTATTAACATGTAGAAACTCAATTTCAACTTCAATTTTAACAATTATAGGTGTTTGATCGGTCAATTTGATTAAATCAAATTCGACAGTGTTGAAGAGTTGAAATTGGGGAAAATTGGGGATTTTTGAAATTCAAAGGACCAAAATGCAATTTTATGCAATTGAGGGCCAATTGGGCATGAAATTAATGTTGGGGACCAATTGAGAAATTTTGGAATTTTTGGAGCAAAACTTACCATTTTTTTAAAGGAAGGGCAAAATGGTAATTTTGGAAAAGTTGGAGGACCAAATTGAAAATTTTGGAAATTAATCCTCTTTTTTTGAAATGGAATAAATTGAGGTCCTATAATAAATTTTAGAAGGTTTTGGGACTCAATTTGAGGAAAAACCGGCATTAGGGACTTAAAGTTAAAGAGAAATAACTTTAGGGATCTAATTGCAAATAAATGAAAGTTTCACTTTCTCATTCATTTGGAATGAACAAAGACGATTAGGTTGAAGGATAATGAACCGAGATGTTCATATCGTGTAGGAACACGAAGTACCGGGAATGCTAGCAAGGACAAGCTCGCGTGAATACAAAGAACTAGTCTAGTGGAATTCACGCCATTAACGGTCGAGTGGGTTTACCAACATCATACCCAGTTGGGATGATGAGCACAACTTAAAATTTAAAACCACTTACCTGTTGTGAGTGGAAATTTTATATCATACTCTGTTGGGAATGATAAGTACCTTGGTATGAAAAGCCACTATTAAGTGGTATTTTAAACATCACTACTTAGAGGAAGTGATGTGAAAATCATGCAGAAAAAATACTTACCAGTTGTAAGTAGATCATACCTGGTTAGTATGATGAGACTTCCTCAAAGGAAGTTGAAAACCCGTTCATCAGTTATGAACGGAGGTGTGCTTATACCCAGGCGATATAATGGATAGAGAAAACATATGTTTTGTCGGAAGTGCTCTCCCTTGACTATGTGCCAATGCTTAAACAATTTAGGAGACCTTTTCGACGGGAGCTCGAATAGATCTGATAGGCTAGGGGCCTCGGTTTTAGAACATTGGGGCTAAATGCTCGATTTTGAAAATCTCATATAGTGTGCCCAAGGCCAGTTAGCACGAGCAAGAGCTCGTAAATGAACATGATATATGTGCCATAAAACATAATAAGTGAATTATTTGGCCATGGTACCAAGATAGGACTGACATGCTTAGTCAACTAGCGGTAGTTCGACATGACAGGTCGATGGACCAGTCAAGACAAATAACTGTGGGTTGAGTTAAGAGTCGGGGCCGTTGGACCAGTGGCACCACATATTACATGGCAATATGATAAAACATTGTTTGTGCATGCATTGTGAGTACAGGATCATCAAGATGCCCATGAAGGGTAGTGATGCATCCTAAGGTCACTGCACGACCTAGTGGCTATAAGGGCAGTTCGTCGTTCCAGGTGTCTGTGCGAAATTTAGTGTAGCACCAAGTGCATGAGACCAGGGTGGGGACAAGATGAGGTCTCTGTCCTCATATGGACATGAAGAAGCGATTTTGGGATTGAGGGTCGTATGTCGCATACATCCACTCATTCCCAAGGTAGAAGTGGTCGTTCTTCTATCCGGGTGGCAGGAAAAGTCACTCCGAAGCCACTAGCGGGTTCAATAGTGATACTGACTTACGAATGTGTGTAACCTTTATGATGAAAGATGTGTGTTGGGTGATAACACGCCGTGGTAACTAAGAAATGATGGACAAACCCGAATTTTTAAATGAAGGAATTTTTTAAAAAGAAAGGAGTCTGGCACACTCCATATAAATGTTTTTCTTAAAAGTTAAAAGTAGACCTTTGAAAAACCCATTTACTGAGTAGTTGTACTCACCCCCTCCCTTATATCCCATTCAGGAAATCCCAAAAAGCCTACCCTTAAAGACTGTCAACTAAAGATGCTCTTAAGACAAGTATGTAAAGTTTTAAATTTCATGTAGTTTTGATTATGCTATTCTAGGAAAAGGTGCAGGTTAAAGGATGCCTTACTCTTTACGGTTTATAATAAGGGGAAACCTTTTAATAAACTGGGTGAGTGGCTGGTTGATCATGGAGATCCGACCAAACCAGGTCAGGGCGTGACAGCCAGACACCTTAATTCCTTTAAATTTTCTCATCTTCAAATCACGGTTTTCAAAAACTCATTTCTTATTACCCATCCATTGAACCCACTTGTGGCATCAGAGTGACTTTACCGGCCACCTAGATAGAAGAACATCCACTTCTACTATGAGAATGAGTGGATGTTCACGACATCCGACCCTCGATCCTGTAACAAATCATCGTGTCCATTTGAGGATAGAGACCTCATCCTGACCCCACCCCGGTCTCATGCACTTGAAGCAACTATGAGCTTTGCAAGACTTTTGGTACGACAAACTACCCTTATATCCACTAGGTCGTCCAGAGCCCTAGGACACATCACTACCCCTCTTTGGCGTCTTGAAGATCCCGTAAACATAGTGCATGCACAATCAATATTTTTCACATGATGGCATATAATATGTGGTGCCACTGGTCCAACGGCCTCGACCCACAACTCGACCTACAGCAGTTTGTCTTGACTACTCCAGAGACCTGTCATGTCGCATTGGTGCTAGTTGACTAAGTATGTCATTCATGTCTTGGTACCATGGCCAAACAATTCAATTACTTAAGTTTTCATGGCATATAAATCATGTTTGTTTATCAGCTCTTGCTCGTGCCAACCGACCTAGGGCCCACTATTCAAGATTTTCGAAATTGGGCATATTAGCCATCCAAGTTCCAAAATCGAGGCCTCTGGCCTAACAGAGCTATTCGAGCTCTTGTCAAGAAGGTCTCCCAAATTGTTTAAGTAGTGGAACACAATCAAGGGAGAGCACTTCCGACAAAATATATTTTTCAATTGTCCATCATACCAACCGAGTACCAGGACATCTCTGCTCATAACCGATGAATGGGTTTTTCCAGTTCCTTCGAGGAAGTTTCACCATACCAACCAGGTGTGATCTACAAACAACTGTAAGTAGTTTTTCCGTGTGATTTTCACATCACTCCTCTTAGGTGTGATGTTTAAAATACTATTTAGTAGTGGGTTTTAATTTTCAAGGTTCTTATCATCCCAACTAGATATTATATAAAAATCCAACTCACCCGATTGTGTAGTGTATTTCCTCTAAGTCAGTTTTCGTTCCTTGTGAGCTTAATCTCAGTTAGCGTTCCCGATGTCTCATGTTCCTACACAAAATGAACATTTTTGTTCAATATCATTTGGGTTGATAACCTTCATTCATTATGAATGACTAAAATATTCAACTTTTCAAATATTTGTAATTTGGTCCCTAAAGTTCGTTTTCTTTTACTTTAGGCCCCAGTTGCCGATTTTTCCCCAAATTGAGTCCTGAAACATTTAAAATTCACCATGGGACCTCAATTTATTCTATTTTATAAGAAGGGTTCAAGTTTCCCAAATTCCCAATTTGGCCCCCAATTTTTCCAAAATTAGCATTTTCTCCTTCCATTACAAAAATGGTAAGTTTTAACCTAAAAATTCTAAAATTTGCTCAATTGGTCCTCTAACACTCTTATCATGCCCCATTGGCCCTCAATTTCATAAAATTGCATTTTGGTCCCTCAAATTTTCAAAATCCCCAATTTAAACTTTCTAACACAATAGAATTTGATTTCATCAAATTGACCGATCAAGCACTTCAAATTGTTGAAATTGAAAATAAATTTGAGTTTCTACATCTTCATATGATTCAATTGCATTTTGAATTGCAAGTTTTCATGCAAGAACGAGCTCAAACAGAGCTTCGCCAAAAAACATAATGTAGAGAGAGAAAGCTTCAATTGCTAACAGTTGGGGGCGTGGTGGTCCGAGCTTCTAATCTGGGCAGATAGCTCTCCTTCTAAGGTTCCTCCTAGGATCAAGAATTATATCAATTGATGTCGAATTGGGTAAGAATACTATCATCAAAATTCTGTCGGTTTTCTCTCAAGTACTGGTCAGAAGTTACAGAGGGGAGTCAAATTGGCTTACCTTTTACTTCTAATTCAATCGTGGAAGGGCTGAGGAGGTGTTGAGAGAGCTTGGTTTGGCTTGAGGAGGACTTGAATTGGCCAATTTCAGCTCGACCAAAATAGGGCAGCTTTGGTCCACTAGAGCTGCTTAACTGTTTGATCATGCTGACGTTTCTCTAGCGACACTCAGAGCGAATGGATACTAGCACCGTGTAGCTAACTTCTCTTCGTTTCTAAGGAAACCGGCCATGCCTTCTTTGGCTCCAAAAAGACCCTATATCAGAGCTCTAGTTTGAGATTCATCGGAAAACTAAGCAGTTGAGAGAGAGTGAGGATTTCAAGTGTGGAGAGAATGAATGGAAAGGGGCTCTTTATATAGGAAGCTCGGGGACTCATTGATCATTCGTTTGGCACCTTTATGATAGTCATTGCTGGCCTAAAACATATTGAACATAAACATTTTCTCTCCGCCAGGGCTACTTTGATTTTTCGGTGAGTGAACATTGACGTCATCTAAAGGAAGAAGACGACATTGTTTCGAACCAGAACGTACCGGTCCAAACTGGGTTGAAAGCTTAAACTGGTCGGCACACCTTCGATTTGATAGAATTTTTCAAATCTAAAAATTTCTAAATTCATATAAATTCATTTTCTATCCAATGGTGGTCTCAAATCTCTAATTTGAATTTTTAAACCACCTAGAAAAATGAATTTAGCATCCGGTTCAATAGTGGTTCAAACCGGTTCAATCCGGTTCGGATCCGATTCACCTGAAACGGTTTGGTTTTCATCTCTAATTCATCCATAAGTCCTTTTTCATGACGTGTGTGACACTTTTGGTCACTTGGGATTGATAATTTCCCCAATTCGCCCTCTCCCTCTCTCTATCGGTTCTGGTTCATGAACTGGCACAGTTCGTAAACTAGTTCGGATCCAGTTCACCCTAACTGGTCTAATTTTTCTCTCCCAATTGGTTCTAAAGTTCTTTTCCAAGGTTTATGAAACTTTTTGGGTCACATGGGAGTTGAAATTTCTCCAATTTTCCTGTTCCTCTATAATCGGGTTTGTGAACGGGTTCGGTTTTCTCACTTGGTTTGACTAGTTCTTTCCAGATTTTCCTTAACTCCAAAGAGCGGGGTTTACAACTCTCCCCTCCTTATAGGAGTTTTGTCCCCAAAACTTATTTCACACTATTTGCGTATTGGCTTAAACTTTTTATTGTTATGAAATTTTCTATTTTATCATCTTACAACCTTCTTGATCATTTTTGTTCATCCATTTCATCACATATATAAGATTCCCATGACATTCTCATCCTTTCCTCATTCCATGGAACTTAATTTATCCTAGAATATCTTCCTTGAAGATTTAGGATCATTTCCTTTATTTACATCCTTCCTTCCCAAGGTATCATTTCCCATTCCAAGCTTCTTTAAACCAAAGTTTCAAAACTATGAGTTCCGGTCATTTTTCTTCCACAGATTTTGGCATTTATCACCTTCTCATCCTGCATGGATACCTTCCTCATTCTTTGGTTATCACCTTATGCTTGACTTCGTTATTCCTTACTTATAGGCCTTTCCTTGTCGAAGTCGTATTTCTCTTAATCAGTTGGGTTTATATGCCTCTTACCGCATGACATTCTTCGTGATGTCTTTGACTTCACGTCCCTATAACCGTATTGGTTTCCGTACTTGTCTTTTCCCTACTTCTTTATTCGATCATTCAACCTTCAAATCCTTTGACTTCCTGATACTCACTAACATATTAAAATTCTCGATCTCTTACTTCATTCCTCACTCCCATTGGCATCCTTTCTCTTTAAGATCTCTTCTCTTTCCAAATATATTCATACTCTCATAAATGTTCCCCCCACTATTCTTTATTCTGAGTTAGTTCCTTTCTTACATGTATGGCATCTTTTGTTGTCGTTCTCCTACTTACACATTACTTGGGTTTGACTTATCCCTTGGATCTTTATGATTTCCTTCAACTTGTATTTCATCCTTTCATCTCCAGCATCTTGTTCTTAAGGAGCTTATTCTCTTTCTTATTCCACTGGCTCTATTTCCTCTTCATTGATACACCTATGTTTTCCTAAGATTCCTTTCTCTGGTAAGCTTCACAATCCCTCTTCCTTGGGATTTCCTTTTGGTTTTACCACTGCAATTAGTTAATTCTAGAATGTCTTTTACCGTCATTTTCACCAGCTCACATTTTACTCTTCGGATCTATGAGTTCTTTTCGTTTATCTTGCTCCATTCCCACTTGCTCCAACATTTGTTCATTACTTTGAGATGGAGCTCTCATCCTTATTATATCCAAACATTTTGTATCTTTGTGTCCTTGGTACTCCTCCTTTGTCTTGATTAGAGTGTATTCTTTTACTACTCCCCACATCTTATTAGAACTTTGTTTACTCATCCAAATGATTTGGTCCATAAGAGTTATTTCCTATAATCGGATTCATCTAAAGTTTTTATTTGGGTTTCCAAGTCTTCTTGCAGTAGATCACACTTAACCTCGTAATTCTTACTAATTTCCTTATTTCTGCTCCGGTTTTGCGACATTTCCCCGTTTGATTTTCTTGGGCTAGAGTTTTCTCCTTCCTCGATCCAACTTCCTATTTTCATCCTCCTTCTAGTATCTTTCATTCTAGGATTCTTTTTGTTTAATCCCCTTATTGTTCTTTAGAAATTCTCTCATTTAAATCTTCACCTAACTTAAAGGTCTTGTATGACTAATCCACTCTTGCTTTTCTTCCTCTTTTGGTCCATAACTTTGCCTTCCACATGTCTTTCTATCTTATGGAGTTCATAAGGTATTGTATACTAGTTCTTTATTAAGTAGTTGTTACACCTAGTCCTTCCTATTATTCCACTTTCTTCTCATCTTTCATTGGTGGTCTCTATAGTTATTTCTTTTTCCTCTTGACCAGCTTCTATTCTTGTGGTTCCCTTTGGAATGTTCTACTCCTCTTGGTTTTTCCTTACTCTTCATTCTTTGAGCTAATTTTTAACTCCTTGGACTTTTGATGATTGCTTCCTTATCGTATTCCCAGGGGTAAGTCTTAAGGGTTGGGATTAACTAAAAATAGTCCCGGTTCAAGAGGAGTTACCCCCTTCTTTAACTTAGGAAGAGCCCGACGTACTTTCAACCTTGTTCCCTAGAAAGACATATATCAAAGAAAATTCTAGCTTAAGAGAAATTAAGCATACCTGACAGAGGGTAAGGCTCGGTGTTATTCCTAGTCATTTTCTCTTTTTCCAGAAAAGGGATAGAAAAGAGGGGTGAGTTTCTACAACTCAGTGAAAGGGTATTTTTAAAAAAATGAAGTTTCTATAAAAATAGTTTTCAAGTTGCAATGTGCCAGACTCCTTAATTCCTTTAAATTTTCTCATCTTCAAATCTCGGTTTACAAAAACTCATTTCTTATTAGCACGGTGTGTCATCACCCAACACACATCCTTCATCATTAAGGTCAAACACACAATCGTAGGCCAACTCGTCCACTGAACCCACTTGTGGCATCGGAGCGACTTTACCGGGCACCTAAATAGAAGCACGTCCACTTCTACCCTGAGAATGAGTGGATGTTCGCGATATTCGACCCTCAATCCCGTAACAAATCTCCGTGTCCATATGAGGATAGAGACCTCATCCTGACCCTACCTCAGTCTCATGCGCTTGAAGCTACTCTAAGCTTCGTAAGACTTCTGGTACGACAAACTACCCTTATATCCACCAGGTCATCCAGAGCCCTAGGACACATCACTACCCCTCTTGGGCATCTTGAAGCTCCCTAAACACAGTGCATGCACAATCAACATTTTTCACATGATTCCATATAATCTATGGTGCCACTGGTACAATGGCTCTGACCCTCAACTTGACCTGCAACTGTATGTCTTGACTAGTCTAGAGAATTGTCATGTTGCTCTGACGCTAGTTGACTAAGTATGTCGGTCTTATCTTGGTACCATGGCCAAACAATTCATTTATTTAAGTTTTAATGGCATATAAATCATGTTTGTTTATGAGCTCCTACTCGTGCCAACTATCCTAGAGCCTACTGTTCGAGATTTCAAAATTGGGCATATTAGCCCCTAAGTTCCAAAACTGTGGCCTCTAGCCTAATAGAGCTATTCGAGCTCATGTCAATAAGGTCTTCCAAATTGTTTAAGCAGTGGCACACAGTCAGGGGAGAGCACATCTGACAAAATATATTTTTCAATTGTCCATCATACCAGCCGAGTATGAGGACATCTCCACTCATAATCAATGAACGGGTTTTCCACTTCCTTCGAGTAAGTTACATCACACCAACCAGGCATGATCCACTTCACATCACTTCTCTCAGGTGTGATGTTTATAATACCACTTAGCAGTGGGTTTTCATTTTCGAGGTGTTTATCATCCCAACCAGATATGATATAAAAATCCCACCCAACTGATCGTCTAGTGTATTTCCTCTAAGTCGGTTTTCGTCCCTTACGAGCTTAATCTCAGCTGACGTTCCCGATGTCTCGGGTTCCTACATGGAATGAACATTTTTTTTCATTATCATTTGGATTAATAACCTTCATTCATTATGAATGACTAAAATGTTCAACTTTTCAAATATTTATAATTTGGCCGGAAAAGTTCTTTTTCTTTTACTTTAGGCCCCAATTACCGATTTTTCCCAAAATTGAGTCCTGAATTATTTAAAATTCCCCTTGGGACCTCAATTTATTCAATTTTATAAATAGGGTTCATGTTTCCCAAATTCCCAATTTTTCCAAAATTACCACTTTGCCCTTCCTTTACAAAAATGGTATGTTTTAACCCAAAAATTCTAAAATTTGCTCAATTGGTCCTCTAACACTCTTTTCATGCCCAATTAGCCCTAAATTTCATAAAATTACATTTTGGTCCCTTGAATTTTTGAAATCCCCAATTTTCCACATTTTTCCCTAATTTTAACTTCCTAACACAACCAAATTTGATTTCATCAAATTGATCTATCAAACCCTTCAATTTGTTGAAATTGAAGTTAAATTTGAGTTTATACATCTTCATACGATTCAATTGCCCTTTGAATCACAAGTCTTGACTTTGGAACGAGCTCAAATAGAGCTTCGCCGAAAAATAGAACGTAGAGAGAGAAAGCTTGAATTGCTCACCATCGAGGGCGCGACGGTCCGAGTTTACAATCTGGACAGATAGCTCTCCTCATGATTTTCCCCCTAGGATCAAGAATTGTATCAATTGATGCTGAATTGGGTGAGAATTCTATCATTGAAATTCTATCGGTTCTCCCTCTAGTGCCGGTATGAAATAACATAGAGAAGCCGAATTGGCTTACCTTTCAGTTCTAATTTGGACGTGGAAGGGCTGAGGAGGTGTTGAGAGAGCTTGGTTTGGCCTGAGGAGGTCTTGAATTAGCCAATTTCAGCTCGGCCGAAACAAGGTAGCTTTGGTCTGCTAGAGCTGCTTCACTGTTCGATCACGTCGGCATTTCTCTGACGACCCTCGGAGCGAATGTATACTACCACTGTGTAGATAACTTCTCCCCAGTTCTAAGAAACCTGACCATGCCCTCTTTGGCTTAGAAAAGACCCTATATCAGAGCTTTGGTTTGAGCTTCACCGAAAAACTAAGCAGCTGAGAGAGAGTGAGGTTTTCAGGTGTAGAGATAATAAATGGAGAAGGACTCTTTATATAGGGAGCTCGGGGACTCATCGGTCGTCCATTTGGCACCTTTATAACAGTCATTGATGGCCTGAAACATACTAAACATAAATGTTTCCTCTTCGCCTACACTGCATTGATTTTCCGGCGAGCGAACAGTGCTGTCATCTAAAGGAAGATGATGACACAATTCCGAACCGGACTGGACTGGTACGAACCGGGTTCAATGATTAAACCGGTCGGTTCACCCCCGATTTGACCTTTTTCAAATCTAAAAATTTCTAAATTCATTTTCTATCCAATTGTGGTCTCAAATCTCAAATTTGATTTTTTAAGCCACCTAGAAAAATGAATTTAGCATCGGGTTCAATAGTGGTTCAAACCGGTCCAAACCAATTCAATCCGGTTCGGATCCGGTTCACCTTAGCCAGTTTGGTTTTCATCTCCAATTCATCTATAAGTCCTTTTTTATGACTTATGTGACTCTTTAGATCAATTGGGATGCATAATTTCCCCGGTTTGTCCTCTCTATTAGTTTCAATTCTTGAACTAGCTCAGTTCATAAACCGGTTCAATCTGATTCACCCAAACCGATCTGATTTGTCTCTCCCAATTGGTTCTAAAGTTCTTTTCCAAGCTTTATGAACCTTTTTGGGTCACATGGGAGTTGAAATTTCTCCAATTTGTCGGTTCCTCTATAATTGGGTTTGCAAACCAGTTCGGTTTTCTCACTCGGTTTGACCTGTTTTTCCTGGTTTTCCCTAAGTCCAAAGAGTAGGGTTTAGACAAACCGTGAGAAGGATTAAGCAGCCTCTCACAAGGTGATCAAAAGGCCTTGAAAAAAAGAGGATTTGAATGCTTCCCTAAAGGAGATAAATTAGTATCGGTATGCAAGTCAGAATGATGATGGTGTACAAGTGACATGTCATGAGATTTCAAAAGAGTGGGTAAACAGAAGAGGACAATATCAAAGGATGTTATAAAGTTGCTCTAAGGTCAGATACCTTTAAGAGCAAAGAAGGAAGAAACCAATCTAGGAAAGAAGTCCAAGGGAATTACATGCCCCAATGAAGAAATGATGGACCTAATTAAAGTAGAAAGAAAATTTAAGCTCACAAATATAATGCTAGTTGAGTTTGGAAGATCAAGTACAAAGGAAAATTATTCATGAGGGCCTAAAGAGTAAGTTAAACCCAAGGAATGGGTAATTAGGAAGATAGCACCAAAAGATGTCGCACAAGTAAGAGGGGGTGGATGACCCATAATAAGGAAATAGAGGAAAGCACATCTGAGAAACCTTAGAGAAGTAAGCCCTCCGGTTAAGGAGTGATTAAAAGAAATGACAACTGACATCAAGACTGGTCATGGTCCGCACTCACTTAATGGAGCCTATAGAGTGGATGGCTAGGCATAGGGTGGAGTACACAAAATAAGATCAATAATCAGAAGTTCCTCAAATATGGAATAAGGGATCAAATGGAAATATCACGACAATAAAGGATTTAAAAGCGAGCAAACACCCCAATATAGATAGGGGTGTAAGGAAATGAAGAAAGGAAACCTTCAAGAAATGGTAAGAAGGTTGAACGTGTAGCTCCTAAGGTGGAAATCTCTACTTTGAAGGACATAGTAGAGAATGAAACCATAAAAGGGAATTCCGCCAAACAAAGCAATCGACACGTATACCAAAAGGGATCAACTCAGAATAAAGAATCGTGAAATGGCCACGAACAAGTATACCAAAAGGGAAAGTCCTTGAGTAAAGAACGCCACCGAAAATGAGGAAGGACATAAGAAAGGAAAAATTCTAATGTGTTAGCAAGTCATCAATTAACCCAATGGTTGGAACTAGGGAAAAACCAATAAGGAAGTCGGTAAAGGACGAATAGATAAGGAAAACCGACACCATAATGAAAGACATGATGCCAAAGGTAAAAGGATGATTGGATAATGGTGAAGGTCATTCAGGAATACTACCAGATGAAAAGAAAGGATGAAATGATATGATACCCGAAAGGTTGGAAGGTCGAGAACAACCATCCAGGAAATGCTCTAGAATTTTAATGGACAAAGATATGTTTTAGAACATGTCATGTTATAAGGGACATGTAGGTCCAATAGTCCTAAGAAACTTTGGCTCTAGTAAGAAAGATCAGTTAGTTAAGCATGAAAAGTTGAAACATAAAACTTGAATTGGGGTTATAATTGTAAACACCGCTCTTTGGAGTTAAGGAAACTGGGAAAAGAGCCGGTCAAACCAAGTGAGAAAAATGAACCGGTTAACAAACCCGATCATCAGAGAATGGGCAATATGGGAAATTACAACTCCCACGTGACCCAAATAATTCATAAAACCTTGGAACGAAACCTTAGGACAAATTGGGAGAGAAAAACCAGACCAGTTCAGGTGAACCGAATCCAAGCTAGATTTAACCGGTTTATGAACCAAGTCGATTTATCAACCAGAACCGATAGAGGAAGGGTAAACAGAGACATTTATGGATCTCAAGTGACCTTAAGAGTCACAAAAGTCATGAAAAAGGACTATAGGATGAATTGGGGATGAAAACCAAACTGGTTCAGGTGAACCAGATCCGAACGAGATTGAAGAAGTTTGGACTGGTTCGAACCACTATTGAACCAGATGCTAAGTTCATTTTTCAAGGTGGCTTAGAAAATTCAAATTGGAGAATTGAGGCAACCATTGGATAGAGAATGAATTTGGAAAATTTTAATTTTGAAAAATTCAGTCAAATCGACCTTGAACTGGCCGGTTTAAGCTTTGAACGCAGTTTAGACCGGTCTAGTCTAGTTTAGAATAGTGTCATCTTCTTCCTTCAGATGATAGCACTGTTCACTCGCTGGAAAATTGAGCAACGCCAACGAAGATGAAAAGTCTCCCGCCAGGTAGTTTCAGGCAATGAATGACCGCCATTATGCTGCCGATCGGATGGCCAAGAAGTCCTCGAGCTTCCTATATAAAGAGCCCTTCCTCATTCATCCTCCTCACACATGAAAACTCCATTCTCTCTCAATTGATCCATTTTCCAGTGAAGCTCAAACCAGAGCTCCAACTTGGGCATTTTTCTGAGCCAAAGAAGGCGTGGTCGAGTTCTTTGGATTCGGGGAGAAATCAGCTACACTCCTGTAGTCTCTATTTGCTCCGAGGGTCGTCGGAGAAGCGCTGACGTGATTGAACAGTGAAGCAGCTCCGGCGGACAGAAGCTGCCCTATTTCGACCGAGCTGAAATTGACCAATTCAAGCCCTTCTTAGGCCAAACCAAGCCCTCCCAACACCTCCACAACCCACCTACAGCTGAATTAGAGTAGAAAGGTAAGCCAATTTGGCTCCCCTCTGTAATTTCCAACCGATGCTAGAGAGAGAACCGATAGAATTTTGATGACAAAATTCTCACTCAATTCAACATCAATTGGTGCAATTCTTAATCCTAGGGGTAATCTCAAGACAAGAGATATCTACCCATATTGATCCTAGGAGTAATCTCAGGACAAGAGATATCTAAGCCTGTTTCATGGTGGATCTCTGTTGGAGCTCATTCCGGCATCAAATCGTGCGATACAAAGTGCAATTGAACGGTATGAAGGTGTAGGAACTTCAATTTCAACAATTAAACTCATTTATTCAGTCAATTTGATGAAATCAAATTTAGGTGAGTTAGAAGGTTGAAATTGGGGGAAATAATGGGAAAATTTGGGGATTTCAAAAATTCAAGGGACAAAAGTGCGATTTCATAAAATTGAGGGCCAATTAGGCAGGATAAAGATGTTGGAGGACCAATTGGGCAAATTTTAGAATTTTTGGGGCAAAACTTACCATTTTTGTAAAGTAGGGGCAAAATGCTAATTTTGGAAAAGTTAAGGAACAAATTGGAAATTTGGGAAATTTGAACCCCTTTTTGTGATTTTGAATAAATAGAGGTCCTAAGGTGAATTATAGAGTTTAGGGATTTAATCTGGAGAAAATAGGCATTAGGGACTTAAAGTTAAAGAAAAATAACTTGAGGGACCTAATTGCAAATAAATGAAAAGTTTGATTTTCTCATTCATTAGGGATGAATGAAGGCTATTAGGCCAAAGGATAATGAATAGGTATGTTCATATCATGTAGGAACACTAAGTACTGGGAACGGCAGCTAAGACAAGTTCGTGTGAAGGCAACAAGTCGGCTAAGAGGAAATTCATTGCACTATCATGTGAGTGGAATTTAATATCATACCCGGTTGGGATGATAAGCACCTCAGAAATGAAAATCCACTACTAAGTGATATTTTAACCATCACACCTGAGAGGAGTGATGTAAACCCCGCTCTTTGGAGTTAAGGAAAACCGGGAATAGAACCGGTCAAACCGAGTGAGATAACCGAACCGGATCACAAACCCAAACATCGGGGAACGGGAAAATTGGAGAATTTACAACTCCCGAGTGATGAAAAAGGGTTCATAAACCTTGGAAAAGAACTTTTGGACAAATTGGGAGAGAAAAACTAGACTGGTTCAGGTGAACCAGATCCGAACTAGATTGAACCGATTTATGAACCAGACCGATAGAGAGAGGGAAAACTGGGAAATTTATGGATACAAGGTGAACTAAAGAGTCACATAAGTAATGAAAAAGGAATTTAGGATGAATGGGGATGAAAACCAAATCAGTTCAGGTGAACCAGATTCGAATTGGATTCAACCGGTTTGGGCCAGTTTGAACCAGTATTGAATTGGATGCAAAATTTATTTTTCTACATGACTTAGAAAATTCTAATTTGAGAACTGAGGCCACCATTTGATAGAGAATGAATTTAGATAGATTTAGAAATTTTTAATTTTAAAAAACTCGTTCAAATCGGGCCTGAACCGGCCAGTTTAAGCTTTGAACCTAGTTCGGAACAGTGTCAACTTCTTCATTCAGATGACAGCACTGTTCACTCACCGGAAAATTGAACTAGCACCGATGAAGAGGAAACATTTCTGTTCAGTACGTATCAGGCCATCAATGACTGCCATAAAGGTGCCAAATGGACGACCAATGAGTCCCTGAGCTCCTTATATAAAGAGCCCCTCTCCATTCATCCTCTTCACACCTAAAAACCTCACTCTCTCTCAGCTACTCAATTTTTTGGTGAAACTTAAACTAGAGCTCTGATATAGGGTCTTTTGTGAGCCAAAGAAGGCATGGTCAGGTTCCTTAGAACTGGGGAGAATTCGGCTACATGATGGTAGTCTCCAATCACTCTGAGGGTCATTAGAGAAGCATCAGCACGATAGAACAGTGAAGCAGCTCTAGCGGACCAAAGCTGCCCTATTTCTGTGGAGCTAAAATTATCCAATTCGAGCTGTACTCAGGCCAAACCAAGCTCTCCCAACACCTCCTCAGCCCTCCTACAGCCAAATTAAAATGGAAAGGTAGGCCAATTTGCTCCCCTCCCCCCTCTATAATTTCCGACTAGTGCTAGAGAGAGAACCGATAGATTTTCGATAACAAAATTATCACTCAATTCAACATCAATTGATGCAATTCTTGATTCTAGGAGGAACCTCAGGATGAGAGCTATCTGCCTAGATCGAAACCTCAGAACATCGCGCCCTGCTGGTAAGCATTCGAAGCTTTCTCTCTCTACATTATGTTTTTCGGCAAAGCTCTGTTTAAGCTCGTTCCGACGTCAAATCGTGCGATTCAAAGTGCAATTGAATCGTATGAATATGTAGGAACTTCAATTTAAGTTTAATTTCAATAATTAAACTTGTTTAGTCGGTCAATTTGATGAAATCAAATTCGACTATGTTGGAAAGTTGAAATTGGGGAAAAATTATGAAAATTTGGGAATTTCGAATATTCGATAGACTAAAATGCAATTTTATAAAATGAGGACCAATTGGGCATGATAAGAGTGTTGGGAGACCAATTGAGCAAATTTTAGAATTTTTGGGGGTAAAACTTACCATTTTTGTAAAGGAGGGGCAAAATGATTATTTTGGAAAAATTGAGGACCAAATTGGGAATTTTTATGACGTGCTTATCATCCCAATCGGGTATGATATAAAATCCCACTCACCCGATAATGCATTGATTTCCTCTTAACCGGTTCTTTATATTTACGCGAGCTTATCCTTACTGGCATTCCCGGTACTTTGTGTTCCTACAGATAGCTCTTGTCCTGAGGTTGCCCCTTTCCGCTCTAATGCTGCTATAGAAGGGTTGTGGAACTGTTGAGAAGGGTTCAAATTGGCCATTTTTAGCCCGACCAAAATAGGGCAGCTTCGGTTCGCCAGAGCTACTTCACTGTTCTATCACGCCGATGTTTTTCTGGCGACCCTAGGAGGAAATGGAGACTTCAGGTGCGTAGCTGACTTCTCCCCAAATCCAAAGAACCTGACCATGCCTTTTTTGGCTCAAAACAATGCCCAAGACAGAGCTCTGGTTCGAGTTTCACTAGAAAATGGAGCACTAGGGAGAGAGTGGTGTTTTTAGGTGTGAGGATGATGAATGGAGAGGGGATCTTTATATATGAAGCTTGGGGACTTTTTGGTCATTCGATTGGTGACTTAATGGTGGTCATTCATTGCCTAAAACTCCCTAGCTGGAGACTTTTCATCTTCGTCGGAGCTGCTCGATTTTCCGGCGAGTGAATAGTGTTGTCATATGAAGGAAGAAGATAACATTGTTCCAAACCGGGTTAAATGCTTAAACTTGTCGGTTTAGGCCCGATTCGGTCGAGTTTTTCAAAATTAAAAATTTATAAATTCATCTAAATTCATTCTCTATCAAATGGTGGCTTCAATTCTCCAATTTAAATTTTCTAAGCCACCTAGAAAAATGAATTTAGAAATCAGTTCAATCTAGTTTAGGTTCGGTTCACTTGAACCGGTTTGGTTTTCATCTCCAATTCACCCTAAAGTCCTTTATCATGACTTTTGTGACTCATTAGGTCACTCAAGATCCATAAATTTTCATGGTTTGTCCTTTCTCTATCGGTTTCAGTTTATAAATTGGCTCGGTTTTCTCTTTGGAAATGACCGGTTATGTTCTGAGTTCTTCTTATTATCAAAGGATGGGGGTTTACAATTCTCCCCTCATTTTAGGGGTTTTGTCTCCAAAATAGTTACACGTCAAATAATTGAGGGTAGCCTTCCCTCATTACACTTTCAATTTCCCATGTCTCTTCTTGCACGGTCCATTTTGCTACAGAACTTTGACCATAAGAATCTTCTTATTCCTTAAGTTCTTATCCCTTTGATTGATGATTTGTACCGGTTCCATTTGATAGCTCAAGTTCTCTTCTAGCTCTGGTGGAGATCAGTCCAATACATGGCCAGGATCAAGCTGGTACTTCCGAAGTACGAAGATATGGAATACATCGTGTATCCTCTGCAAGTTTGAAGGTAATTCCAATTTATAAGCAACCGGTCCCATCCTTTGAATAATGGGATATGGACCAATATACCTAGGTTTCAACTTTCACCTTTATTAAAACCTAAGTATTCCCCTCTATGGGGACACCTTGAGAAATACTTGATCTCCCACATCAAACTCTAGATCTTTCCTTCGATAATCCGCGTAACTCTTTTGCATGTCCTGTGTGGTCTTAAGGCGACTCCTAATTAGTTTTATTTTCTCCGTGGCATCCTCGATTAGCTCTGCCCTTTCCAGCTTCCTTTCCTCCACTTCTTCCCAAAATATAGGGGTACGACATGTTCGTCCATAAAGGGCTTCATAAGGAGCCATCTGAATATTGGCCTGATAGCAGTTATTGTAAGCAAATTTCATTAGGTACAAGTATTCTTCCCAACCTTTGTCCATAGTGAGTATGCATGCCCTCAGCATGTCCTCCAAGGTTTGAATCATTTGCTTAGACTATCCATTGGTCTAAGGGTGAAACTCCGTGCTCATGTGGAGCTTGGTTCAAATAGCACTTTATAAGCTTGGCCAAAACCTTGAAGTGAATCTAGGGTCTCTATCTGATACTATACTCACTAGGACACCATGGAGTCTTACTATATCCCTGATATATAGGACGACCAGTTGTTCGACAGAATCTATCACTCTTATTGGTAGAAAATTAGCATACTTGGTTAATCGGTTCACTATGACCCTGATTGCATCTCACCCTTTTCTTGTCACGGGCAATCCCATGACAAAGTCCATAGTGATGTGCTCCCATTTCCATTCTGGGATTGGTAAGGGTTGTAGCAGTCTTGATGGTTTCTGATGCTCAACTTTAATCTACTGATAGGACAAGCATTGGGCTACATAATCCACAATTTCCCCCTTCATTCCTTTCCACCAATATCCTTGTTTTAGGGTGTGGTACATCTTAGTAGTGCTCGGATGCATTACATATATCGAATCGTGTGCCTCTTCTAGCATTAACCTCCTTAACTCCTTATCTTTAGGCACACAAATCCTACCCTTGTAGGTTAGCACTCCATCTCCTCGCAAGTCGTACTCCGGTTTCATTGCTTTATTAACCGGGTCCAAATAAGGTTAATGTTCTTTATCAGCCTTTTGTTGAGCCTTAATCTACTCAATTAGACTAGGCCTTACAACCACTTTGGCCAACAAGCACTTCTCCTACTTCTCTATCCTCAGATCCACCACCATCCTTCCCAATTGTTGCAATAAGGGTATGTAGCTTGTCTTTATTTGTGTCGCCTTGGTATGATATTTGTGACTTAAGGCATCTGCCACCACATTCACCTTTCTGGGGTGATATTCTATTACAAGATCATAATCCATCACCAATTACAGCCATCTCCTCTGTCAGAGTTTAACTCTTTGAGTTAGGGAATACTTAAGACTCTTGTCATCAGTGTATATCCTACACTTAACCCCATAGAGGTAGTGTCGCCCAATTTTAAAGGCAAACACTATCGCAGCTAATTCCAGATCTTGGGTTGGGTAGTTTCTCTCATGTATATTAAGTTGTTGCAAGGCATAAATAATGACCTTCCCTTGTTGAATCAGTACACATTCGAGTTCTTATCTGGATGCATTACTATAGATGGTGTACTCTCCCACATTATGGTTAGGTAGGGAGAGTACCGGTGCAGTTGTTAATCGAGTCTTCAACTCTAAGAAGGACTTCTCACAGCTTTCATCCCACTTATACTTAACTCCTTTCCTGGTGCAGGGTAAGCTTTGGTGTTATCCCTAGTCATTTTCCTTTATTGCCTGAAAAGGGATAAAAAGAGATGTGAGTTTCTACATCTCAATGAATGGGTATTAAAAAAATTTTAAGTTCGATGAAAAAAATAGTTTTCCAAAAATTGAGTATGCTAGACTCCTTAGTTTCTTTAAATTTTCCCATCTTCAAATTTCGATTTTTCAAAAAATATTATTTTTTATTACCACGGTGTGTCATCACCCAACAAACATCCTTCATCATGAAAGCAAAACACACAATCGCAGGCCAACCTGTCCATTGAACCCACTTGTGGCATCGGAGCGACTTTACCGACCACCTAGACAAAATTACGTCTACTTCTACCACTGAGAATGAGTGGATGTTTGCGACATCCAACCCTCAATCCCGTAAAAAATCATTGTGTTCGTATGAGGACAGAGACCTCATCTTGTCCCCACCCCAGTCTCATACGCTTAAAGCTACTATGAGCTTCGCAAGTCTTCTAGTACGACAAACTGCCCTTATATCCACCAGGTCGTCTAGAGCCCTAAGACGCATCACTACCCCTCTTAGGCATCTTGAAGGTCCCGTAACATAGTGCATGCACAATTAACATTTTCACATAATGCCATATAATCTGTGGTACCACTGGTCCAATGGCCCCGACCCTCAGCTCGACCTGCAATTGTTTGTCTTGACTAGTCTAGAGACTTGTCATGTCGCACTATCGCTAGTTGACTGAGTATGTTAGTCATGTCTTGGTACAATGGTCAAACAATTCATTTACTTAAGTTTTCAGGACAAATAAATCATGTTTGTTTACGAGCTTTTGATTATGCCAACTAGCCTAGGGCGCACTATTAGAGATTTTCAAAATTGGGCACATTAGCCCCCAAGTTCCAAAAACGAGGCCTCCAGCCTATCTGAGCTATTTGAGCTTCCGTCATGAAGGTCTCCCAAAAAGTTTAAGAAGTTACACACAGTCAGGGGAGAGCACTTTCGACAAAAATAACCTTTTAGTTGTCCATTATACCAATCGGATGTGAGGACATCTCCACTTATAACTGATAAGCGGGCTTTCTACATCCTTATAGGAAGTTCATCATACCAATCATGTATGATATACTTACAACCGGTAAGTAGTTTTTCCGCGTAATTTACAAGTCATTCCTCTCGAGTCTGATGATTAAAATACCACTTAATAGTGGGTTTTCATTTCCGAGGTGCTTATCATCCCAACTGAGTATGATATTAAATATCCCACTCACCCGACCATGTAGTGTATTTCCTCTAAGTCAGTTTTCATCCCTTGCGAGCTTAATCTCAGTTGGCATTCCTAATATCTCGTGTTCCTACATGAAATGAACATTTTTGTTCATTATCATTAGGCTTGATAACCTCAATTCATTATAAATGACTAAAATATCCAACTTTTCAAATATTTGCAATTTGGTCCCTAAAGTTCTTTTTCTTTTACTTTAGGCCCCAAATGCCGGTTTTTCCCCAAATTGAGTCCCGAAACTTTTAGAATTCCCCTTGGAACCTCACTTTATTCAATTTCATAAAAAGGGGTTCAGGTTTCCCAAACTCCTAATTTTGCCCCCAATTTTTCCATAATTACCATTTTGCCCTTCCTTTACAAAAATTGTATATTTTACCCCAAAAATTCTAAAATTTACTCAATTGGACCCCTAACACTTATATCATGCCCAATTGACCCTCAATTTTATAAAATAGCATTTTGGTCCCTCAAATTTTTGAAATCACCCATTTTCCCCCAATTTCAACTTCCTAACACATTCGAATTTGATTTCATTAAATTGACCTATCAAGCACCTTTAATTGTTGAAATTGAAGTTAAATTAGAGTTTCTACATCTTCATATGATTCAATTGCACTTTGAATTGCACGTTTTGATGTCGGAATGAGCTCAAACGGAGCTCCGCCAAAAAATAGAACATAGAGAGAGAAAACTTCAAATGCTCACCGTCAGGGGCACGGCGGTCCGAGCTTTCAATCTGGGCAGATTGCTCTCCTTCTGAGGTTCCTCCTATGATTAATAATTGCATCAATTGATGCTGAATTGGGTGAGAATTCTATCATCAATATATGTCAGTTCTCTCTCTAGCACCGGTCGGAAATTATAGAGAGGAGCCGAATTGGCTTACCTTTAAGTTCTAATTCAGATGTAGGAGGGCTAATGAGGTGTTGGGAGAGCTTGGTATGGCCTAATAAGGGCTCGAATTGGTCAATTTTACCTTGACCGAAATAGGGCTGCTTCGGTCCGCCGAAGCTACTTGACTGTTCAATCACGTCGGGGCTTCTCCAGTGACCCTCGGAGAGAATGGATACTACCATCGTGTAGTTGACTTCTCCTTGGTTCTAAGGAACACGACTACACCTTCTTTGGCTAAAAAAAGACCCTATATCAGAGCTCTGGTTCGAGGTTTGCTAGAAAACTAAGCTGCTGAGAGAGAGTGAGGTTTTCAGGTGTGGAGAGGATGAATGGAGAGGGGCTCATTATATATGGAGCTTAAGGACTCATCAGTCGTCCATTTGGCACCTTTATGATAGTCATTAATGGCTTGAAAAGTACTGAATAGAAATGTTTCCTCTTCGCCGGCGCTGCTTTGATTTTTTGGCGAGTGAACAATGTTGTCATATGAAGGAAGAAGACGACACTGTTCCAAATTCGACTGGACCGTTCCAAACCGGGTTCAAAGCTTAAATCGGTCGATTCACCCTTGATTCGACCGAATTTGTCAAAACTAAAAATTTCTAAATTTATTTTCTATCCAATTTGGGCCTCAAATCTCAAATTTGAATTTTTTAAGCCACCTAGAAAAATGAATTTAGCATCTAGTTCAATAGTGGTTCAAACCGGTTCAATCTGGTTTGGATTCGGTTCACCAGAACTGGTTTGGTTTTCATCCCCCATTCATCCTAAAGTTCTTTTTTATGACTTTTGTTACTCTTTAGGTCACATGGGATCCATAATTTTCCCAGTTTCCCCTCTCTATCGGTTCCGGTTCATAAACCGATTCAAATCCTGTTCACCCGAACCGGTCTAGTTTTTCTCTCCCAATTGGTTCTAAAGTTCTTTTCCAAGGTTTATAAACATTTTTGGGTCACTTGGGAGTTGTAATTTCTCCTATTTTCCCATTTCCCAATAATTAGGTTTGTGAACCGGTGCGATTTTCTGACTCAATTTGATCGGTTCTTTCTCGGTTTTCCTTAACTCCAAAGAGCGTGGTTTACAACTCTCCCCACCTTTTAGGAGTTTTGTCCCTAAAACTTATTCCACACTATTTGTATATTGGCTTAAAATATTTTTTATTGTTATGAAATTTTCTATTCTATTGTCTTACAGGCTTCTCGATTATTTTCGTTCATCCCTTTCATCATATACCTAAGATTCTCATCTCATTCTCATCCTTTCCTCATTTCATGGAACATACTTTAGCCTAGAATATCTTCCTGGAAGGTTTAAGATCATTTCCTTCAGTTACGTCCTTCCTTCCTAAGGCACCATTTCCCATTCCAAGCTTCTTTTACCCAAAATTTTAGAACTATAAGTTCCGGTCATTTTTCTTCCACAGATTTTGGCGTTTATCACCTCTTTATCCTACATGGATACCTTCCTCATTCTTTGGTTTTCACTTTTATACTTGAATTCGTTATGCCTTACTTAAAAACCTTTCCTTGACCAAGTCGTATTTCCCTAAGTCAATTGGGTTTACATGCCCCTTACCGCATGACATTCTTCATAATGTCTTTGACTTCACGTCCCTATAATCGTATTGGTTTTCGTACTTACTCGTATTTTCCAAACTTCTTTATTCAGTCATTCAACCTTAAAATCCTTGAATTTCCTAATACTCACTAACATATTAAAACTCTTGATTTTTTTACTTTATTCTTAATTCCCACTGGCGTCCTTCCTCTTTAAGATCTCTTCTCTTTTCAAATCCATTCTTACTCTCATCAATGATCCTCCCACTATTCTTTATTTTGACTTAGTTCCTTTCTTACTCGTGTGACATCTTTTGATATCATCCTTCTACTTACACGTTACTTGAGTTTGACTTATCCCTTGGATCTTTACGATTTCCTTCCCCTTGTACTTGATCCTTTCATCTCTACCATCTTGTTCTTAAGGAGCTTATTCTCTTTCTTATTACGTTGGTTCCATTTCCTCTGCATTGATACACATATGTTTTACTAAGATTCCTTTCTCTGGTGAGCTTCACATTCCCTCTCTTCGAGGATTTCCTTCTGGTTTTACCATTGCAATTATTTAATTTGGAATGTCTTTTGCCGTTATTTTCACCAGCTTATATTTTACTCTTCGAATCTATGAGTACTTTCTTTTATCTTGCTTCATTCCCATTTGCTCCAGTATTTGTTTATTCTTTTGAGGTGGACCTCTCATCCTTATTGTGTCCAAACATTTTGTATCTTCGTGTCCTTGGCACTCCTCCCTTTGTCTTTATTAGGGTGTATTCTTTTACTACTCCCCATCTTTTATTAGAACTTTGTTTACTCCTCTGAATGATTTGGTCCATAGGAGTTATTTCCTTCAATCAGATTCATGTAATGTTTCTATTTGGGTTTCCAGGTCTTCTTGCAGTAGATGACAATTAACATCCCAAAACACTCACTTAGCCACTCGTATTTCTTATTGCGGTCCTCATTTTGACTCTGGTTTTTGCGACATTTCCTCGATTGATTGTCTTGACCTGGAGCTTTCTCCTTCCTTAATCCAACTTCATATTTAAATCATCCTTCTATTGTCTTCCATTCTAGGATTCTTTTGTTTGATCACCCTACCATTCTTTAGAAATTCTCTCTTTTAAGTCTTCCCTAACTTAAGGATTTGTATGATTTATCCCCTCCTGCTTTTCTTCCTCCCTTTAGTACATACATTTGCCTTCCACAAGTCTCCCTATCTTATGGAGTTCCTAAGGAACCATATTTTAGTTCTTTATAAGTAGTTGTTACACCCATACCTTCCTATTATTCTACTTTCTTCCCATCTTTCCTTGGTGGTCTCTATGCTTATTTCTTTTTCTTCTCAATCAACTTCTATTCTTGAGGTTCCCTTTGGAATGTTATATTACTCCTTGTTTTTTTCCTTACTCTTCATTTTCTGAGCCTATGTTTAACTACTTGGATTCTCCATGAATCTGTACTATTTGATGATTGCTTCCCTTTGTTCCAACTTCATTTTCCTTTTCTTAAGATCTCCCTTAGATGGATTCTTACTTATCCTATTTTCAAAGGTAAGTCTTAAGGGTTGAGATTTATAAATAACCTTCTTTTCTTCCTTAAGTGATTTCTTACCTTCAAAATTTTTATTATTATTATACTCTTTTGTTTTGGATTTATCAAAGAACTCAGAAGTTTTAAAAAAACTTTTACTTTCATTCATTCAAGAAATATTTTTCTTGCCATACTTGGCTTATTACAGGAATTTTCTATCCCCTAATCCCTTGGGGTCATAGGACTAGAATTTACCCTAGAATGATTGTGAGACTCTTGATCAAAGGGCTCTAAGGAATTGGTTGGGGTCTATTCGTGTTGCCTAATAGGACGAATTTCATGTATGGCCTCCAATTTGTACCGCCTTAGTACATCAACTTCACACTCATACGTCTACTTCACCCATTGGGAGGGATTGAAGTTAGGTTGAGTAGGTGGAGTTACTTGGTGGACCTTCATAGAGGTGGCATATGCATCCCAATAATTATCCCATGCCTCCTTCTTGGTTGGATTCCCCTCCAGTTGTTGTGGGACTGTAGGAGGAGGGATTGGACTTAGAGGAGGTGATATTGTTTCCTCTTCTCTGAGAGGAGGATATGTGATACCTTCTAGTACTAGTAAGGCTCCTACCAGTTTCCGATAGTCTTCCACCATGTCCTTGAGTACTTGTTTCTTGCCCTTTAGAAACATTTGTATGGCTTCCTCCCATGGGTTGGGTGTATTTCTCAGGGTTATAGGTGGAGGATTGGATTTCACTGCAAATTTCCTAGGGGCTTTCCTTCATAAACGATAGTTTATAGTTGGATTAATGTTAGGGCATAATATTGATAATGTTTCAAGGGAACAAGGCTTTGATACCACTCTAGTTGTCACGTCCCAAGCCTGTTTGGTTGGATCCCCGTGATCACATCCCAAGAAGTTTCCTCCTTCTTTAACTCAAGTGGAGCCATGCATACTTTTAACCTTGTTCCCTAGAAAGACATATATCAAATAAAATGCAAGATTAAGAGAGATCAAGCATACCTTACAGAGGGTAGGGTTTGGTGTTATCCCTATTCATTTTCTTTATTACATGAAAAGGGATAAAAAGATGGGTGAGTTTCTACAACCCAGTAAATGGGTATTAAAAATATTTTAAGTTAAATGAAAAAAAATAGTTTTCCAAAAATGAAGTGTGCCAGACTCCTTAGTATCTTTAAATTTTCCCATCTTTAAATTTTGATTTTTTAAAAATATTATTTCTTAACACCACGGTATGTCATCACCCAACACACATCATTTATCAATAAGTCCAAACACACAATCATAGGCTAGCACGTCCATTGAACCCACTCGTGGCATCGGAGCAACTTTATCGGCCACCTATATAGAAGTAGTCCACTTCTACCCTGATAATGAGTGGATGTTCACGACATCCGACCCTCTATCCCGTAACAAATCTATGTGTCCATATGAGGATATAGACTGCATCCTGTCCCCACCCCGGTCTCATGTGTTTGAGGCTACTACGAGCTTCACAAGACTTCTGGTACGACAAAGTGCCATTATATCCACCAGGTGGTCTAGAGCCCTGGGACGCGTCACAACCCCTCTTGGGCATCTTGAAGGTCTTGTAACACAATGCATGCACAATCAACATTTTCACATAATACCATATAATTTGTGGTGCCACTGATCCAATGGCCCCGACCCTTAGCTCGACCTGCAGCTATTTGTCTTGACTAGTTTGGAGACCTGTCATGTCGCACTGCTGCTAGTTAACTAAGTGTGTCGGTCCTATCTTGGTACCATGGACAAACAATTCATTTACTTAAGTTTTCGTGGCATATAAATCATGTTTGTTTACGAGCTCCTGCTCATGCTAACTAGCCTAGGTCCAATTGTTCGAGATTTTTAATATTTTGCATATTAGCCCCCAAGTTCCAAAATCGAGGCCTCCGGCCTATCAGAGCTATTCGAGCTCTCGTTAAGAAAGTCTCCCAAAAAGTTTAAGAAGTGGAACACAGTGAGGGGAGAGCACTTCTAACAAAAACAACCATTTAGGTGTCCATTATACCAATTGGATGTGAGGACATCTCCACTTATAACCGATAAGCAGGTTTTCTACTTCCTTATAGTAAGTTCATCATACCAATCGGGTATGATCTACTTACAATCGATAAATAGTTTTTCCGCGTAATCCCCACATCACTCCGCTTAGAAATTACATAGGGAGTCAAATTGGCTTAACTTTCAGTTCTAATTTCGCCATAGGATGGCTAAGGAGGTGTTGGGAGAGCTTGGTTTGGCCTGAGTAGGGCTCGAATTGGTCAATTTCAGCACGGCCAAAATAGGGCAACTTCGGTTCGCCAGAGCTTCTTCACTATTTGATCACGTCTGCGATTCTCTAGTGACTCTTGAAGCGAATGGATACTACCACCGTGTAGCTGACTTCTCCCCGGTTCTAAGGAACTCGACCATGCCTTCTTTGGCTCAAAAAAGACCCTATATCGGAGCTCTAGTTCTAGCTTCATCGAAAAACTAAGCAGCTTAGAGAGAGTGAGGTTTTCAAGTATAGAGAGGATGAATGGAGAGGGGCTCTTTAGATATGGAACTCGGGGACTCATTGGCCGTCCGGTTGGCACCTTTATGACAGTCATTGATGGCCTGAAATGTACTTAACGAAAATGTTTCCTCTTGGCTAGCGCTGCTTCGATTTTCTAAGGAGTGAACAGTGCTGTCATCTGAAGGAAGAAGATGACACTCTTCCGAACTAGGTTCAAAGCTTAAACCAGTCGGTTCACCCCTGATTCGACCGAATTGTTCAAATTTCTAAATTTCTAAATTCATTTTTTATCCAATGGTGGTTTCAAATCTCAAATTTTAATTTTTTAAGCCACCTAGAAAAATCAATTTAGCATTTGGTTTAATATTGATTCAAACTGGTTCAATCCGGTTTGGATTCAATTCACCTGAACCGGTTTTGTTTCCATCGCACCAGCATCTTTCTCTCCTTGGAATGGTTTACAGCCCAGTTGATGGAGAGTCTTGAGATTTCTAGGGATGTCTTCTCGAGGGGGAGGGTTAAGAGGAGTAGGATAAGATTGCACTTCATCTGGTTCAACCTGAGAATTGGTGCCTACCTCTAGAACGAGGTTAGGTTGCCCAAATGCACAGGTGAACACCTCGTACAACCTCTAGTGTTTCGAGCTAATTCCAGGAGTTTGGGCTCCTCTAGGAGTTTCCACAGGTAGGGGTGGTTGGGCAGTGTTGGAGACTACAGCTCTAGTTCTCTTGGTTCCTTTCTTGGGAGCCATTCTGAAAACTTTAAAATCAATCCTATTAGTTACTATAATTTCTAGTCTTGATTATGTATTCGAGGAAACAGGCTCAGATACCGCTCAAGTTATCACACCCCGACCCAATTTGGTCAGATCCCCATGATCATCCCTCCACTCTCCCGGTTTATTAAAGGTTTTCCCTTCTTTTACATCGTGAAGAGTAAGGCGTCTTTTAACCATCTACCTTTTCTGGAATAGCATAAAATCAAAACTACATGAAATTTAAACTTATCATACCTATCTTACAGGTGTGATTAACTTGTGATCTTTAGGTAGGCTTTTCCCTAGATTACCTAAAAAGGGGTATAAGAGACGGGGTAAAATTGTGGTGTTTGGGTAGGCTTTTGCCTATGTTACCTGAAAAGGGGTATAAGGGAGGGGGTGAGTTCAATGACTTAGTGAATGGGTGTTAAAAATATGACTTTTAGAAAATAGTTTGAATTGGAGTATGCTAGACTCCTTATTTTCTTTTAAAATATTTCATTCTCAAATTTAAGTTTCCATAGCCATTTCTCATCATTAATCACAATGGGTGGGTTTATCAACCAACACACACCCTTCATCATGAAGGGAACACACATACACAGAGCAGCACGTCCACTACACCCACTTGTGGCGTCGGAGCGACTTTACCGGCCACCTAGATAGAAGCTCGTCCACATCTACCCTTAGAATGAGTGGATGTACATGGCATTTGACCCTCAATATTGTAAAGAAAAACTCCATGTCCATTTGAGGACAGAGACCTCATCCTAACCCCACTCCGGTCTCATGTGCATGAAGCTATGTTGAGCATCCTTGACTGTTGGCACGTCAATCTGCCCTTATCTACACCATGTTGTCTAGTAGCCCTTAGTACACAGTAATACCCCTCTTGGGAGTCTTGAAGGTCCCGTACCTCAGTACATGCAAAAAATAATAGTTTTCCTCATAAGCCATTTCATCTTTGGTGCCACTGGTCCAATGGCCCCGACCCTCAACTCGACATGTAACAATTTGTCTCAACTGGTCCGTCGACCTATCTTGTCACACTACCACCAGTCCATTGAGTATGTTGGTCCTGTCTTGGTACCATGGAAAAACATACCATTCATTTAAAGCTCCTGCTCGTGCCAACTAGCCTTGGGCCCACTATATGAGATTTTCAAAAATCTGGCATATTATCCCCTAAGTTCCAAAACCGAGGCCTTTGTCCTATATGAGCATTTTAAGCTCCTGTCAAGAAGGTCTCCCAAAAGGTTTAAGTAGTGGCACATAGTTAGGGGAAAGCATTTCTGACAAAATAATATTTTAACCATCCATCACACCAATCGGGTATCTCACTGGAATGTTTAAGGTCATATCCTTAAATTCACATCCTTCATTTCTTAAAGTATAATTTCTCCATCCCGAGATTCTTTACTTAAGATTTAAAAAATCGGGAGTTCCAAAATACCCAATTGTTTCCGTGTCTAATTATTCTCTTGGTCATTGAGACCCTTAACTCGGTGTTCTTTTGGACATTACATAATTGTGTTCACGGGTTTCTATGTTATCACGTTTTTGTATTATTTTGACCCTTCCTCCATCCGTTATTTATTACATCTTTGCTCCAAATTCGATATTGACCTTATGATTCTTAACTAACTGACTTTTCCTTAGTTGAGTCATTTCCTTCTCTGGGCTATTGGGCTAGTGTGTCCCTTACAACACGACAATGCTCCAGAATTTGTCCTTGACCATTAAAATTCTAGAACACTGCCTTATTGGGTGTTCCCAACCTTCCAGGGGTTGTATAACTTCATCTAGTAGTACATTCCTGACTACCTTTGCCGCTATCCAATCAACTTACATAAACATGTTGATTTTCCTTACCCACTCGTCCTTTCCCAATTTCCCTATTAGGTCTTTCCGGTTCCAATCATCTGGGTATGGACCACAACTAATCTTGATATCAGTGGTCATTTACTTTAATCACTTCTTAACTGAAGGGTTCACCTCTCCAAGGTTTCTTTTCTTGGTAGGATTTATACTCCTTTCTCCCATAATTATATTCTCATTTGCCAATGAGGACATCTCACCTTGAATGACATCCTTTGATGTCATCTTCTCCTGCTTACCTTTACTTTTGAAACTTTATGTGCACATCTCTTTTGCACCCCATCCTCATTCTCACTTGTATCCTAGTACATGTCTATCTCCTTTAGGGAGAGCTTACATCCTCTTTATTTCAATATCTCTTTAAGGTTTTGCCTTCATCCTTATTTCACAATTGTTTTGGCCTTTCCACCTTTCCTTTTGTTGCTGAAGTTTTAACCTTCACAGGGTTAGTTCGTTAACTATCTCGTTCCTACCATTCTCCCTGTTCAATAGTTTGGGCAGCTGTATCTAGAATTCACTCATTCTTGATGTCCAATCATATTGCCCTTCTTAGAGTGTAGTAATTACTACTTCTTAGTCCCTCTTAGGGCGTTGTTTATCCTCCTTGACCATCCCATTGTTACTAGATGTGTCCCTCTAGTAGGTTTTTCTGACATCCCTATTTGGTTCCTCTACTCTTCCAAAGTAGGTCACATTTGGTCATCCCAATACAACCTTAACTACTTATGCTCCTTAATGAGGTTCCCTATTTCGGGTTAGTCCTCTTATGATCCACCTGTCAATGACTTAGCTTGGAAATTTTCCTTTATATGGTCCCACTTCCTATCTTTATCCATCTACCTAAGGACTTTTGTCTTGGGAGTTTTACGTTCAACCTCCCAAATGCTCCTTGAAGGCTTCTCCTTCTTTCTTTTCCTACACTCTTTTGTCTCTTATCCTTCCTTCGAGGAGTTCCAAATCATGGGTTGGTTCCAAGCACTTTGTTTTATGTCTAGCCATCCACAACTTGGGCTCTATTTAAGCGAGTGTGGGCTATGACTAGTCTTGATGTCATTGGTTGTTTTCTCCTTACCCATTTCCGAATTGAAGGGTTTACTTCTCAAAGGTTCTTCGAATGTTCTTTCATTTTGGCTTGTCCTTCATCTCCTCATCCTTTGTCACTTGGTCCATTACTTCTTAGTTAGAACATGTATGCCTTTCTAGGGTCTCCTTCCTTCGAAAAGGTTTAGGCACTATTTGCGCCATGACTTCTTTGTGCGGGACTTACTAAATCATCCTTATGGCTTGCGTGTGGTCATCGTTTCATTTTCGGCCATTTATGTCTTCAAGGATTTCCTTCATTCTTCATTTCCACGATTCTAGCCTTTCCATCTCCCCTTTCTTACTAGGTTAGTTTACAACCTTACATGGTTCCCTTGTTTTTCCAAGGTAGATCATACCTTATTGTCTCGAGACATCCTAGTTGTCTTTCATCATTCGACTTGTCTTCTATGGAGGAGGTGTTTCCTTCTTTGCCCCTAGGTGACTTGTAGTGCCCCTTAAGGAAAATTCACTTTATCTACCTTCTTGCGATATTTGGACTTTCTTAAGGTCCTTCCCTTGATATTTCTCCCGTGATCCATCCTCATATAATTGAGGCATATAATAGTATTATTTTATGGGACAAAGAAATTTTTAGGAACTTAGAATTTTATTCATTGAAGTGAGAGTACAACTTTGAGGTTTTAACATCTCTTGAGGAAGATTGTTAAAATGATAGTTTGGGAAGTACTCGGTACTATGCTATGGTCTAGAAAGATTTCTTCCTGAGTGAGATTAGGATCCCTAGTTAGAATTATGGTCCTTGTAACATTATCCCTTTGAGCTTCTATAGGGATGGTGGTATCCTTATTGGAAGGTATCACTTTGATTCTTTGTGGTGTGGGATAGTCCTTTGCTATGTATCCTATCCTCCTACATGCATAACAGATCCTCCTGGGTCTTATCCTCCGAAATGTTGGGCATCTTCTTATGTAGTGTCCCCATTGCCCACATCTATAATAGGTCATCTCCTTGTGTGGACATTTGTGATTCCTCCAATAATTTAAGCATTGTGAGGCTTTTTTAAGGAAATCCTGGTGGTTCGATGGTTTGCTAACCTTGTGCCCAGACATTTTGGAGGTTGTCTTGTCGAGTCATCTTTGACTCGAGACTACTCCAATAGTCCTCCTATACTTCGAGTTTATTTCCTCCTTTGGGATGAGGTTCTTCCTGGTTTCTGGGGTGGCTAAGGCAACGCAAGTTTGTTTAGCTACTTTTCTTGGGGCCATCTGAAAAATTTTAAAATTATTCCTATTAGTTACAATATTATATAGTCTTGATAATGTATTCGGGGAAATAAGCTCTAATATCACTCAAGTTGTCACGCCCTTACCTAGTTTGGTCGGATCCCTGTGATCAACACACCACTCTTCTAGCTTACTAAGGGTTGCCCCTTCTTTATAAACCATGAGGAGTAAGGCGTCCTTTAAACCTATTTTTTCCTGGAATAATACAAATCAAAACTGCATAAAATTTGAAACATATCATACATGCCTTGTAGGTGCATTAGCTACTAGTCTATGGGTAAGCTTTTCAGGGTTACCTGAAAGGGATATAAGGGAGGGGTGAGTTCAATTACTTAGTGAGTGGGTGTTTTACAGTATGACTTTAAAAAAATAGTTTGAATTGGAATGTGCTAGACTCCTTATTTTTCTTTTAAAATATTTTATTATTAAATCTCTATTTTCATAACCATTTCTCATTATAACAGTGTGCTTATCAACCAACTCATGCCCTTCATCAAGAAGGAAACACACATTCGTAGGCCAGCCCATCCACTGTACCCACTTATTGCATTGGAGCGACTTTACCAGCCACCTAGAGAGATGCACGTCCACTTCTACCCTGAGAATGAGTGGATGTACGTGACATCCCACCCTCAATCACATAACAAAACTATGTGTTCGTATGAGGACAGAGACCTCATCCTATCCCCACCCCGGTCTTATGCGCAATGAAGCTATGTCGAGCTTCTCAAGACTTCTGGTATGACTAACTGCCCTTATTTCCACCAGGTCGTCTAGAGCCCTAGGATGCATCACTACCCCTCTTGGGCATCTTGAAGGTCTTGTAACACAGTGCATGCACAAATCAATAATTTTCCACATAAGCCATATAATTTGTGGTGCCACTGGTCCAATGGCCCCGACTCTCAACTCGACCTGCAAATGTTTGTCTCGACTAGTCCAAAGACCTATCATGTTACACTACTGCTAGTCCATCGAGTATGTCGGTCCTATCATGGTACCATGGCCAAACAATTCATTCACTTAACTTTTCATGGCTTAAAATCATGTTTGTTTATGAGCTCCTGCTCGTGCCAATTGCCCTAGAGCCCACTGTTCGAGATTTTCAAAATCAGGCATATTAGCCCCCAAGTTCCAAAAATTTTAAGTAGTGGCACATAATCAGGGGAGAGCACTTTTAATAAAATGAACTTTTCAGTAGTCTATCACACCAATCGAGTACGAGGACATCTCAGCTTAGAACCGATAAACGAGTTTTCCACTTCTAGAAAGTTTAATCATACCAACCGTGTATGATCTACTTACAACCAATAAGTAGTTTTTCTGCGTGATTTGCACATCACCCCTCTCACGTGTCAAGGTTAAAATACCACTTAGCAGTGGGGTTTCATTTTCGAGGTGCTTATCATCCCAACCGGGTATGATATTAAATATCCCACTCACCCGATAGTGAAGTGAATTTCCTCTTAGTCGGCTTATTGCCTTCATGCGAACTTGTCTTAGTCGGCGTTCCCAGTATTTCGTGTTCCTACACGATAAGAACATCCTTACTCATTATTCTTTGGCCTAATAGCCTTCATTCATCCTGAATAAATGAGAAAATCAAACTTTTCATTTATTTGCAATTAGGTCGCTAAAGTTATTTTTCTTTAAATTTAAGTCCCTAATGCCGATTTTCCTCCAAATTGAGTCCCAAAACACTAAAATTCACCTTAAGACCTCAATTTATTCAAAATTACAAAAAGGGGTTCAAGTTTCCTAAATTTGCAATTTGGTCCCCAAATTTTCCAAAATTACCATTTTTCCTTTACTTTACAAAAATGGTAAGTTTTGCCATAAAAATTCCAAAAATTGCCCAATTGGTAATCAAACATCTTTAACATGCCCAATTGGCCCTTATGTTTATGAAATTGCACTTTAGTCACTCGAATTTTTGAAATTTCTAAATTTCTCCCAATTTCAACCTCAGTCGAATTTGATTCTATCAAATTGACCGATCAAATGAGTTTAATTGTTTTAATTGAAGTGAGATTGGAGTTCCTACACCTTCATATGATTCAATTGCACTTTGAATCGCGCGATTTGATGCCAAAATGAGCTCAAACAGATCTTCGTCGGTTTGGTCTGAGAAGGGCTCGAATTGGCCGATATTAGCTCGGTCGAAACATGGCAGCTTCAGTTCATTAGATCTACTTCACTGTTCTATCACGTCGGCTCTTCTCTGATGACCTTCGGAGCAAATGGAGACTACAGGCGTGTACTTCTCAACTTGATCCTTATTGGCCCCTTTTTGATCCACTTTCAGGTTTTCCAAGTACTTCTCAACTTGTCTTAATGGAATATGCACGACTATACCCCTTCTAATTTGCATAGTACAACTCCATTTAGTTGAGTATATCCTTCCATTTCCTTAACCTAATTGCACCTTTTCGTGATCTTTCCACGTGTATCCCTCCTTTACCTATAAGTTGCCATTTTTAGGTAAGAACCTACATTCTTGGTGTCACGCCCCGACCTAGTTTGGTCGAATCCCCGTGAGCAACCCGCCACTCTTCCCGGTTTGCTAAGGGTTTTCCCCTCTTTTGAACCCAGGAGGAGTAAGGCGTCCTTTAAACCTATACCTTTCATGGAATACATAAATCAAAACTGCATAAAAAATTTAACTTACATACTTGTCTTGTAGGTGTGACTATTAGGAGGTCTTTGGGTAGGATTCCCTTGGTTACGTAAAAAGGGATATAAGGGAGGGGTGAGTTCAATGACTCAGTGAATGGGTGTTTAAAGTTTGACTTTTAGGGAAAAATATTTAAATTGGAGTATGCCAAACTCCTTATTGTAAAATTTCTCATTTTCAAAATCACAGTTTCATCGTCATTACTCACTACTCAACCGTAACCGATGTCTTGTCCGTATGAGGACAGAGACCATACATCGATCTCGTGCACATGAAACTCAAACACAGAAGCTTCAGGAAGTCTCAAACACAATAGCTTCACGGAGTCCAAACACAGAAACCCCATGGAGTACAAACATAAAACTCTATGGAGTACAAACATAGAACTCCATGACTAACTGGTATGACGAGAAATACAAACCTAGTAGCTTCTCTTTTCCCTTACTGCCACAATGTCATCCAGCAGCCCTTAAGACACATTACTACCCCTCTTGGGCATCTTAATGGTCCTAAACCTTAAGTGCATGCACAAACATAGTTTTCCTCAAAAGCCATTTAATCTTTGGTGCCACTAGTCCAACGGCCCCGACCCTCAACCTAACCTGTGGGTGTTTGTCTTGATTGGTCCCTCAACCTATGAGGTTGCATTACCACCAGTCTATCGATTATGTTGGTCATATCTTGGTACCATACCCAATCAATTTATTAATTTAAGTTTTATGGCTTAGATTCATGTTTATTTATGAGCTCCTACTTGTGCCAACTAGCCTAGGGCTCACTGTTCGAGATTTTCAAAATTAGGCATATTAGCCCCCAAGTTCCAAAACCGAGGCCTCCGACCTAATTGAGCTATTCGAGCTCCCATCAAGAAAGACTCCCAAAATGTTTAAGTAGTGGCACACAGTCAGGGGAGAGCACTTCCGACAAAATAAACTTTTTAACTATCCATTATACGAACCGGGTATGAGGACAACTCCGCTTATAATTGACAAGTGGGTTTTCCACTTCCTTATAGGAAGTTTAATCATACCAACTAGGTATGATCTAGTTACAACCGATAAGTAGTTTTTCTGTGTCATTTTCACATCACTCCTCTTAGGTGTCATGGTTAAAATACCACTTAATAGTGGGTTTTTCTTTTCGAGGTGCTTATCATCCCAATCAGGTATGATATAAAAATCCAACTAATAACTGGTAAGTAGGTTTTCCTTAAATAAAAGTGCTCATCATCCCAACCGGTATGATGTATAAGATTCTCACTCATAACTAGTAAGTAGGTTTTCCATAAATAAAAGTAATCATCATCCCAACCTATATGATGCATAAGATCCCCACTCCCCCATTAATGTAGTGAATTCCTCTTTCTTTATATTCACGTGAGCTTGTCTTTGCTAGCGTTCCCGGTATTTCATATTCCTACACAATATGAACATTCTTGTTCATTATCCCCTGACCTAATAGCCTTCATTCATTCCAAATGAATGAGAAAACCAAACTTTTCATTTATTAGCAATTAGGTCCCTAAAATAATTTTACTTTAACTTTAAGTCCCCAATTTCGGTTTCTTCTCAAATTGAGTCCCGAAAATTTTAAAATTCATCTTGAGACCTCAATTTATTCAATTTCACAAAAAGGGGTCAATTTCCCAAATTTCCAATTTGGTCCCCCTAACTTTTCCAAAATAACCATTTTGCCCCTACTTTACAAAAATGGTAAGTTTTGCCCCAATAATTCCAAAATTTCCCAATTGGTCCTCCAACATCTTTATTATTCCCAATTAGTCCTCAATTTTATGAAAGTGTACTTTAGTCCCTCAAATTTTTTAAATTCCCTAATTTCCCCCATTTTTTTCGCCAATTTCAACCTTCTAACTCTACCGAATATGATTTCATCAAATTGACCAATCAAATGAGTTTAATTGTTGAAATTGATACTAGATTAGAGTTCCTACAACTTCATATGATTCAATTGCACTTTAAATCACATGATTTGGTGAAGGAATGAGCTCAAACGAAGCTTCACTGAAAATCTGGACTTAGAGAAAGAAAGCTTCGAAAGCTTACCCATCGGGGGTGCGGCGGTATGAGCTTTCAATCTGGACAGATAGCTCTTGTCCTAAGGTTTCTCCTAGGATCAAGACTTGCATCAACTCATGCCAAATTGAGTGAGAATTTTATCATCAAAGTTCTGTCGGTTCTCTCTTTAGCACTAGTCGAAAATTGTATAAGGGAGCCAAATTGGCTTACCTTTCAGATCTAATTCAGCTGTAGAAGGACTATGGAGGTGTTGGGATGGCTTGGTTTGACCTAAGAAGGGTTCAAATTGGTCGATTTCAGCTTGGTTGAAATAGGGCAGCTTTGGTCCGTCAGAGCTGCTTCATTGTTCGATCACACCGGCACTTCTCCGGTGACCCTCGAAGCAAATGGAGACTATAGGCATGTAGCTGACTTCTCTCCAGTTCTAAAGAACCTGACCTCACCTTGTTTGGCTTAGAAAAGTTCTCATGTCGGAGCTCTGATTCGAGGTTCACCAAAAAATGGAGCAGTTGAGAGAAAATGGAGTTTTTAGGTGTGGAGAGGATGAATGAGGATGGATTCTTTATATAAGAAGCTCGGGGACTTCTTGGTCATCCGATTGGCACCTTAATGGTGGTCATTCATTGCTTGAAACTCCCTGGCTGGAGATGTTTCAACTTCTCCAGTGCTACACAATTTTTCGACGAGAGAACAGTGTTGTCATCTGAACGAAGAAAACGACACTATTCCGAACCAGACTGGACCTGTCCGAACCGAGTTCAAAGTTTAAACCAGTCGGTTCACCCCCGATTCAACCGAATTTTTCAAATCTAAAAATTTCTTAATTCATTTTCTATCCAATGGTGGCCTCAAATCTCCAATTTGTAATTTTTTAAACTGCCTAGAAAAATGAATTTAGCATCCGGTTCAATAGTGGTTCAAACTGGTCCAAACCGATTCAATCCAGTTTGGATCTGGTTCACCCCTCTGGTTTTTCTCTCCCAATTTGTCCTAAGGTTCTTTTCCAAGCTTTATAGACCATTTTGAGTCACTTGAGAGTTGTAAATTCTCCAATTTGCCCATTTCCTGATAATCGGGTTTGTGAACCGGTTCGGTTTTCACACTTGGTTTGATCGGATCTTTTCCCGGTTTTCCTAACTCCAAAGAGTGGGGTTTACACTTGGGCTTTTCCTTGACCACATTACCTGCTTGCCCCATTCTCTACTTTCATCTTTTTAAGTAAGGACCTTTCTCCCCGGAGATTTAAGTCTCATTTTCTCATTACCCCTTGAGGATTCCTTGTATATATGCTTTTATCGTTGTCTTTATTCATTATTCATTAATTTGGTCCAACGACTTCTTTTGTTGTTGATGTTTGAGTCCCTTACAAACATCCTTAGTGCATTGCATGCCTCATCTTTGAAGATCTCTCCCTTTCCTTTGTCATTCCTTTAAATTTCGAGAATAATTTCTTGGTCTCTCCTAGATAAATTTCTATCATTTTTATATTGCCTTCTTGAATTGTTGACTATCCTTCCCAACCCTTTGTATGTCTTTCTTCAGTTGTCTTCCTTTTAAGATAAAATCCTTCGTATGACACTTACTTTATAGGATAAGACTATCATTTTATATGAGGTCTTCCTCCTTTCCTGAGGTATCAAATAACACACATTTGAGAGTTTCTTAACCTCATATATTAAACTCATAAGTAATCATTTTGACACGATGACATCCCTCTTCTACAGGTCTGAGATTTGGTGATGGATCATTGAAAAACCCTTAATCATATTTTCAAAGACTATTAGGTTTCTCATCCTTTCATGAGAAAAGTTTTGGTCGGTAATATTTGTTTTCTAAAAATTTCACAATAATTGTATTTTATTTATTAGTGGAAAACTCTGCTTATTACAAGAAAGTGGCTTACACAAAGGTTTATTCTACACTCAATTGTTGACTAACTCGAAGTTCTTCTTAATTGGAGTTTGAGATAATCATTCTAGGGGTTTCGAGTTGAGAGGTTTCGCTTTGGTGGGCATGGTCCTCCATGATACTTCCCACACCTAGTACATTAATTAATACTTGGCTCTTCGTACTCCGATGAAGACATCTCACTCTATAAACTCTTGAATTTGGCATTTTGAGTTATAGAGACCCTGTACTTTTCTAGCACTACTATTTCATACTCGTATGCGTATCACATAAGATTTACTGGTTCTGGGTTCGTACGAACATGTAGTAGTTTAATGAAGATCCACACATAGTTAGAGTAGTCTTCCCAAAAGTTTTTTTTGGCATCTTTTTGGGTTGGGGTCAGCTCTAGCTTTTGGGATTTTGGTGGAGGTGTCTCATCTTCTATCAAAACTTGGGGGATCTCTTTCTCTTGGTAATTTTCCTACAAGTGAATATTCTTATAAGTTTATGAAATATTATCGTAATATAAGTTTTATGCAGTAATTACTTCTAGCATTATTTCAAAATATTTTCCCAAACACTTGATTTGCAAAAATAGTTTATTTCTTTAAACTCAAGTTCGAAAGTAATTTGCTCTGATTCTACTTTAGTTGTAACACCCCAACCTAATTTGGTCAGGACCATGTGAACAATCTGCCACTCCTCCTGATATATAAAGGATTACCACCATTGTGGTACTTGTAGGAGTTAGGTGTAACTTGAAAATATTTCAGAAGAATTTAAAGAAAATATATTTTAATAAAATATACCGGAATATTATTAATGCATAAAATATATGAGGATGCTAAATCATCACACAAGTTCCTCTTCATGATTTTCCTTAAAGTGTATAAGGGAGGGGTGAGTTCTATAAATCACTGAGTAGGTAATAAAGTAATTACTCTAGCATGTTTAAAGGATTATTTATTTATCAACACCATTCTCTTTTATGAGTTTTGGTTTAACAAACAATCACACGCCATTTATCATCAAATGGTTCATTCCTTTGTAGAATAGTACCTTACTATTCCACTTGTGGCTCGGGGTAACTTTACCATCCACCTTGGTAAGAGTCTGTAACTTCTACCACAAGTCTGTGTGAGCACCATTGCCCAACCCTAGACTTTTTTGAAACTTCTTATCCACTATTTGGGAATGAGACCTCTTCCCCTTCTTCCTTGGTATCAATATGCATGAAGCTCCTTGATATACTAGACCAGCTAGACTTTCCTTATGATCTCTAGGCTGTCCAGTAGCCCTTAAAACCAATAGTACACCATAAAGGGCACCTTGATGCTTCTGTATCTCAACAAGAATAATGAATAGTATTTTTATTAAGGTCTTTATCTTTGTGCTACTAGCCTAATGAGTTCGACGACCCGGCTTCGACTTGGTAGTTAAACAACACAAATTATCAATTTATGATAATTTTTATAAGGCTCACAAATTATAATTTGTCTATAGGACTAGGCCCATTTCCATTGGCATTGGGCTCACTGCAAGATTTTTCCAAAACATGGCATTAGGCCCATTTTAGTTCAAAAAGCATGGCCTTAGGCCCAATGGAGCAATTCTAGCTCAATACTGAAAATGGATATGTTTTATATTATGGATTTTGTCTTCTCTCAATACTATGATGGTAAAATATTGTACTTTTATAGAATCAGAAGTGGTAAATTGAGTTGTTTACGGTCTGCACTGGAAGCGAAATAGAACATAACATGCACATTGGTCCATTATTTTTGCATAGCTCATGGGCTTCTTAACTAAAAAATTATTGTTGAGATAGGTTAATAGTAGATATATGATGCTCCCAGGCCATCCAATCGCTCTCATATTAAAAAGGTAACAAATTTATACAAGAATACTAGTGTATTCTATCTTATTTACCATAATGCTAAGTTCTCTTAATATGTATATCAACAAATTATTATGTTGATATTTTAGCTTGATTATTTCATTCACCAAAATAGTTGAAACTAATAAACAACTATTTTTATTAAACAATTTTATAAATGGTCATTTTATTTTATTGAATAAATAAATTATAGGTATTTAAAGATAAAAACTTAAAATTAGTTACATAATTGCCCAATTCAAAACAAATATTATAAAGACCATTATGTGAGATGACAATGTTAATAGAAATACTAAGTATAGAATAGAGAAAAACATGAGAGGATAAAATGATTTTTATTATTTCTCCACATAATTGTTAGAAGTAAAATATTTGGTATTTATAAACTATAATTATAACAGTTAATTACAATTTTAGTATAAATATTTGATAAAATTGTGGGCTAGAATTTCTCTCCATTATTTGTATGTGATCCCCATGATATTCTAGTTGAGGAAGAGGTGGGAGTTGATCCCCATGATGTTGTAGTTGAGGAAGAGGTGGATGAGGTGTGTGTCCACTACCTGATAATATAATAGGTGTGTTAATACTCCACCTGTAAGTTAATATGTTGAGCTTATATCACAAATCCTCAAAATGGTTACAACTTAGTTCCTTTGTGAAAATATCTGCAAGTTGATCTATTTTACCAATGAAATGTACTTCTAACAAGTTGTGATTAATACATTCATGTACAAAATGATAATCAACCTCAATATGCTTAGTTTGTGCATGAAAAATCAGATTGCATGATAGGTAGATAGCATATAGATTATCACACCAGAGACTGGGCTTTTGAAGAGTATGAATGCCTAAATCAAAAAGTAAAGAATTAATCTAAATAAGCTCTATAGTTGCATTACCCTTGTGGCATCGCTAGCAAAGTACCAATGGTTGAGGACAATCGATGACCAAAAGTGATTGGAGTTGGTAGAGCTTTGCATGTGAGCATATTAGTCATATGGAACAAGTCATGAACATACTTGGATTAATTGAGAGTAAGACCTTGATCATGTTTATTTCCCTTAAGACCCAAAATGTTTGGAAGGTGACCGAGGTCACAAATAAAGAATTCTTCCTTGAGTGCCTGAAGAACACATTCAATTAGGGATGATGGTGATCCTTCAATAATGATGTCATCAACATAAACTAGCAAGAAAATCACATGCTAATGACAACAGTAGAGAAATAGGAAGGTACCAGCAACGGAAGCATGAAAACTCAGTACTTGAAGAAAATTGTTGAGGCAGAGAAACCAAGCACGTGGTGCTTGCTTAAGTCCATAAAGTGAACAATGTAGAAGACAAACATGATCTGGAGTTGCCCTGACTAATAAATCCTAGAGGTTGTTCCATGTATATCTCTTCATTAAGATGACCATTAAGAAATATGTTGTTAACATCCAACTAGCGTAAGGGCGACCCATAGTTGACATAGATAAAAAGTATGAGACGAATGGTGAGCGGTTTGATAATCAGACTGAATGTAGAATCATATTCTAGACCCTCTTCTTGACTATATCATTTGGCAACCATGCACGCTTTGTAGCAGAAAATAATAACATCATAATGTTGCTTGATTTTAAATATTCATTTGCACCCGATGATCTTCCGACCAGGTGGTGGGGGCACTAATTCCCATGTGTAATTTCTTAGCGGAATATTCTAGGAACATAGCATTCCACCAATAAGCATGATATCTTGCCTATAAAAAACATGCAAGGTGTTTGTGGAGATGATACCTGATAAGCCGAAGGTTTGTAAGAGATATTGAGCCTATGAGGAGGTAAGGTGTAATCTCATGAACAGGTCATCATCTGATGTTGTGGAGAAGACAATGCAGGTGGAATCGAAGTGCAATCAATAGAGTTCTCGAGGTCAACCCCAGATTGACACTCTTCTTGACTTGTAGAATGAAGCAAAACATCTTAACTAAAATCTCAAGATGGATTTGGAAGTGGTAGTTGGAGGTGGACCAGGGTAGGTGATGGTAGAGAGGAAGCTACGGAACAATGCATAGAAAATGGAAGTGTGCACTCATCGAAATGAATTGTAGGACAAATGAAAATTTGATGAGTGACAGGATTAAAACAGCAATAACCTTGATATTCTAGGGAGTAACCGAGGAGGACATACATCATGGATCGATGTTGTAACTTTGACATCTAATAGGGTCTGAGATAAGGATAATAGAGACAACCAAAAACATGCAATGGACAGTAGTTGGGCAATTTCCCATGAATAATAAAGGACTATTATAATTAAGGGAACATGTAGGGAATTGATTGATGAGAAACACGATGATTTCAAAGGCAAAGTTCTAGAACTTGAATGGTAAATGAATTTGAGTAAGAAGAGTAATAATCATATCAATAATGTGACAATGCTTATGTTCAACGGACTCGTTCTATTAATGAGTATGAATGCTGGAAATTCGATGACGAATGCCATGAAGTTGAAGCTTATTTTGAAAGTTCAAGGATAAGAATTATTTGGCTCCATCAGTCTAAATACTTTTGATGCAATGATCAAATTTATTCTCCACTTGAAGACAAAAAGCACGAAAAATACAAATAACATCAGAATGGGTATGCATAACATAGTACCAAGAATATTTACTATGATCATCAAGAAAATATATATAATATAGATGACTAGTATGTGATGTGAAAGATGAGGAACCCCATATATTTATGTGAATAAGGTTTGTTAGAGAAGGTATTGTGGATCGATAAGTGGTCGGGCCCATGTCTATTTAAAAGTCATGACTTGTAAGTAGTGGTACCCTCCCAACCTTATAAACCCACAACACTTCTCTATTTTATCCAATGTGGGATCTATTCTCAACATCGGCCCTCACGTGCAACATGGATACACTTGTCACGTGCAATTCTCAGCACCTCTCAACACCCGCCCTCAACACCCCTCTACGAGTCGGGTATTCCCCTTCCGGTCTCGGACGAGGGGGCGACACAATGGCCTCGAGTTGGGTATTTTTTTCCTCCTCCATCCAACTCGGACAGACCACAAGCCAGGTTTTCGGCCTCTGGTCGGGTACGAGTGCGAGTTCACTGGCTCTGATACCATGTTAGAAAATTGGATTAGGGAAAGAGAAAACGAATATATTGATAGAGAGGCCATGGGGATGAGAAATTGAAACCTCTATATTTTCTCCAAACCCTAACTCAATTATTTACTTGTCTATCTATTAACTACCTTAAATAGAATATATGATATAATCTTAATTACCAAGATTATATCATAATTACCTTAAATATATTATACTATTTCAACATGTTAGAAAACTGGATTAGGGAAAGAGAAAACGAACATATTGATAGAGAGGCCATGGGGATGAGAAATTGAAACCTCCATATTTTCTCCAAACCCTAACTCAATTATATACATGTCTATTTATTAACTACCTTAAATAGAATATATGATATAATCTTAATTACCAAGATTATATCGTAATTACCTTAAATATCTTATACTATTTCAACACTCCCCCTCAAGATGGGCGATAAATATCTATCATTTCCATCTTGTTACAAATATTAATCCACTTTTTAGGTCCTAATCCTTTAGTTAAACAATCTGCTAATTGTTCACCAGTCTTCATGTAGTGTAGCTCTACGATCTTGCTCTCAAGTTTCTCTTTGATGAAGAATCGATCAATTTCAATATGTTTGGTTCTATCATGTTGAACTGGATTATTAGCAATGTTGATTGTTGATTTGTTATCACACCATAACTTAATGGGTTCTTTCTTGAATAAACATAACTCCATCAATAAGTTCTTTATCCATATTATCTCACATATGCCTTGAGTCATAGCTCTATATTCTGCCACTACCGTTGATCTTTCGACCACCTCTTGTTTCTTACTTCTCCAAGATACAAGATTACCTCCAACAAACACGCAATAACCTGATGTCAATCTTCTATCATCTACACAACTAGCCCAATCAGAGTCACAAAATCCTTCAACTTTAGTATGACCTTGAGACTTGAACCGAAGGCCTTTTCTCGGGTTACTCTTTAGATATCTCAATATTCGCTTAACTGCCTCCCAATGTTCTGTTCTAGGATCATGCATATATCTACTTACAATACTAACCGCATATGTGATGTCCGGTCGTATGTGACACAAGTAGATAAGTCATCCCACAATTCTTTGGTATTGTTCTTTATCCACTGGGTCCCCTAACTGAGCACATAGCTTATGATTTGGTTCAATTGGAGTGGCAGCAGTTCGACAACCCAACATCATTGTTTTAGTAAGTAGATCTAATAGATATTTTCTCTAAGAAAGCACTATGCTTGTCCTAGACCTAACTATCTCAATACCGAGAAAATACTTAAGTGCACCCAAATCTTTCATTTCAAATTCTTTGCTCAATCTTTGCTTTAGTCGCAATATCTCATCGCTACCATCTCCAGTTATAATAATATCATCTACATATACCGCAAGGATAGCAACTTGACTATTTGAGTGTCGATAGAAAATTGTGTGATCTCCATTGCATTGTTTATACCCCATTCTAACTATTGCATGTCGGAATCAGTCAAACCAAGCTCTTGGTGATTGCTTGAGTCTAGTCCATACAAAGACTTCTTAAGTTTACATACCCTTCCAGTGGTCTTCATCATATTAAATCTATGTGGAATCTCCATATATACCTCTTCTTGTAAGTCTCCATGCAAAAATGCATTCTTTACATCTAATTGATGTAATTTCCATCCAAAGTTGGCAGCACATGATATAAATATTCTGACGGTACTCATTTTACCAACTGGTGCAAATGTCTCATCATAATCTATTCCATACGTCTGGCTGTAGCCTTTTGCTACCAATCTTGTTTTATACCTTTCAACCTTTCCTTCGACATTTTGCTTAATAGTGAATACCCATTTGCATCCAACAACCTTTTTTCCGCTTGGAAGTAATGCCAGTTCCCAAGTCTTATTTTTCTCTAATGCACGCATCTCCTCATGCATTGCTACAAGCCACTTTGGATCATTTTTGGGTTCTTGCTAATTTCTTGGTATGTGCACTAACTGTAATGATACAATAAAGGTCTTGTATATAGGTGGGACAAATTCATATGAGACATAGTTAGATATATCATGTTCATAACCATATCTAATTGGAGGTTTTCCTACATTAGCTCTAGGTTCTTTACGAATAGCAATGTGCAGAGATTCATTACCATCTGGAGATGACGAGGAATTGTCAGGAGATTGATGGATATCTGGGACATCCGGTGATGATGAAGAATCTTCTTTATTATCACTAATTCTCTCTTCATTTCCATGTTGTGCTTCAGTCAAATCATCAAGCACTATGGATGACGTTGTTGATTCACCATAAAAGGGTTCATTCTCACGAAATGTTACATCCATACTCACAAAAAGTCTTCTCTCGCTTGGACACCAGCACTTGTAACATTTCTAAGTGCTAGAATAGCCTATATAAATACACTTCAATGCACGTGGATTAAGTTTAGTTACTATGGGATGATGATCTCTCACAAAACATATGCAACCAAATACACGAGGACGGACTGCATGTATGTTGCGTCCCATCAAAAGTTCATAAGGAGATTGAAAGTTTAATATCTGAGAAGACATCTGGTTAATTAAATATGTTGCTGTCAATACTGCTTCACTCCATAGATATTTTGGAACATTCATTGTAAATAGAAGAGTGCGAGCTACCTCTAACAAGTGTCAATTCTTCTGTTCTGCCACTCCATTTTGTTCTAGTGTATCTGGACATGTGATCTGATGCAGAATCCCCTTTGTAGATAAATACGATGAGAATTCTCTATTAACATATTCAGTACTATTATTTGTACAAAAAGTACTCACTTTGGCATTATATTGTGTTTGCACCAAAGCTAAAAAATCTTTAAAGCAAACCAATGTCTCATATTTATTTTTCATCAAATATACCCATGTCATCATTGAGTAATAATCAATAAATGTAATAAACCATCTGAATCCACCAATTGAAGTAACTGGACATGGTCCCCAAACATCAGAATGTATCAACGAAAATGGTGAAATATTTCTTAAACCAATAGAAGAATAACGTGTTCTTGTATGTTTTCCAAACTCACAAGCATCACATACAAGCTTGCTACATCCTACATTATTTATCAAGTCAGGTCTTACCCTCTTAAGATTCTCAAACGATAGATGACCAAGACGATGATGCTCCAATATGACCTCATTCATTGCTCGTTCAGACAAAGTAATGGTTAAAGCTGCGCTAGACTCATCTCTCATATGATACCACAATCCATCAAACCTCCATCTAGTCCCAATTATTCTCTTGGTATTCTTTTCCTGAATGACACATGAATCTCGATCAAAGATTACTTAACAGTTCAATTGATCACTGATTGCACTAACTGATAATAGATTAACTAGAAATGATGGGACATGTAAAACTGATGATAATGTAATTGATGAAGTGCATTTAATCGAGCGGAATCCCCTAACCGGTTGAAATGTGCCATCAGTAGTTTGAACTCTATTATGGAAAAAATGTGTAGAACTAGTATATGTAATAAACTCTACTGATGTTCTTGTCATGTGTCTAGATGCACTTGAATCAATAATCCATTCTATGGAAGATGGTTTAGAAGAAAATGCATGTGCAATAGTACCTGAGTCAGCATTAGCATAACATATGTCGTCATTTAAAATGTCAGCACCTTTTAGCATGATAGGTTTGTCCCCCAAATCGTCCGACCTTGACATCGAGCTCCACGTCCTCTGATGTTTTGCTAGAGTAGAGCGAATTAGTCGCCCTCCACACCTTCCATGATGTGCTGGTAGTATTGTGGACCGATAAGGGGTCGGGCCCATGTCTACTTAAAAGTCATGACTTGTAAGTAGTAGTACCCTTCCAACCTTATAAACCCACAACACTTCTCTATTTTATCCAATATGGGATCTATTCTCAACAAGGTTCAATGGGGAAAGACCCATATGAGTAGTGAGATGAAATAGTTTTTGTTAAATTTTTCTAAGAGAGCATGTATCAGAGAAAGTAAAATCTCTATTGCAGTGTACAAAAAACTAAGATATAACACAAGCAACAACATCATGGGTGGGATAACCAAAATGTCTATGGAATAAAAGATGAGACAGAGATATACCAACATTAATGCTAGGACATGGATGACAAAGCTTGAGGAAGTAGAGTCCGCCCTTTACGGTGTCCTCAAAAAAGTTCCCGATAAGTGTCCAATTCCTTTACAAGAAAGAAATCAGGATGAAATTCGAAGTAGTAGGCATTGTACTTAGTGAAGCGAGACATAGATAAAAGATTGAGGGAAATAGTGGGCACAAAAAACATGATGTAAATGAAAAGTACGAGTGTGAGTTGAGATACTAGTATGACCAGAATTGAGTATTAGTAAACCTAATCCATCACCAAGAAGTAATTGGTCAGGAGTGTTTAGCCCATCCTACAAAGATAAGTTAGTCATTAAGTTTGTAACATGATTAGTAGCATCAGAGCCCATGTACCAATTGATTCCATGTCAATTAGAAAAATTACCCATTCTAATTTGCTTGAAAATTTGGACGTAAGATGGACATGTTGAAGCAAAATGATTGATATCTTGACATAATTAGAAAGTGAAATTTGGACCGTGAAGTGCTGTTGGATGGAATTGGGTCACAAATTTCGAATTAAAATTATCAGGAGTGAGTCGTTGCAGTTGACGAATGGGTGGTCGTCATCTTCATCCTTGTGCAACATCGAAATCCATATGTCCAACATGAGGGGAAGGGCCACGTCCATTATCTGTCTAGTTTTTTATGAAGGAGCCTCGACGTGTAGTGCCTCGACCAGGAAGAAATCATGTGGTGCTTCCACGCCCATAGAAGCAATGAGGACTAGGTTGTGCATCTCTAGAAGGATGGTGACGAGGCGACCTACGAAGGGGTGGACCGAAGTCCGGAAAATCTCTACACCATGGTGAATAGTCTATGCAAGTAGCGGCCTCTGAAAGTGTTGCACCAAGTATCCCAGAGAGTGGTGCAGTAGTGGAGGCACCCAACAAAGATTGCTTGTCGGTACATTTGGCCTCGTGTGTGAGTAAGAGGTTACGGAGCTCATCAATTGGTGTGACAGCTAGGATTCGGACTAGGGCCAAACATAGAGGGTTCCAATCTTCACTCTGTCTTGATAAGAGTCAGTCCTTCACATTGGAATTAGACTTCGGGTGACCAATTTGGCCGAATTATGTTGCAATGGTGATGACTGCAGTCATGTTGTCCTTTCTAATATCTCTCCATTTTTGTTCTTATAGAACTTTTCTTGCATGAATGTCTGTAGTGAAGGTTGTTTTAAGTCGTTACCATGCCTCGATAATAGATTGGACTTCGATGATCTGTAAATTAACAAAGATAGATATTGAAAATAGAATTGTAGTCAAGGTAAACCTGCCATATGTTTTATAGGTTTTATATTTTGGATTGGATTTCATGTCGAGAGTCGTGTTTTCGTGATTAATGTTGCCTTCGTCAATTTTTGCCAAGATTGTGAGAGGAGGAGCATGAATTGAATTGTTCACATAGCCGAGTTGCTTGTATGCATCAAGAAGAGGAGTAATGTTATTCCCATAGAGGTATAATTTTTTTAATCTAACTTGATTGTCAATGTAGGGAGACTAGTGATCAATTGAAAAGATTGCTCATTTTTGTATGCTGCAAGGGAGATAATTAATTTGTAGAAGGGTATTACAGAGAAGTTTGAGCAATAGGATTGTACTATATTGTTTAGCAATGAAGCTATTATGCAATGATAGAAATACTAAGTATAGAATATAGAAAAAATTAGAGAATAAAATGAGTTTATTATATATTCATGTGATTATTACAAGTAAATTATTTCATATTTATAAACTAAAATTATGATAGTTAATTACAATTTTAATATAAATATTTGATAAAATCGTGAGTAAAAATTTCTTTGCATTATTTATATTTGATCCTCATAATTTTGCAGTTAAGAAAGACTATTGAGTTAATTTGCCGTTGATAATTTTGCTTGAGTTGATATACATATTGTTGTAGTTGAAATAATGGGATGAAGTGTATTTACACTATATGATATTATAATATTTGTGCTAATAAATGTGAACACTTTTTTTTTTTAAATAACATTCTTATTCTCTAATTATTTTTATTTTCATACTTTGGCAAAATTTTGTCCCAACCAACATTTTAAGTGATTTGCACCTTCATTGTGGACAATCATGATCCGTGATGAATACTATTGAATTTTCCATTTTTCTTTATTGAACGGACCGTAGGATAGGATGGTGACTAGAGAGGGTGCAGTGTCTCGAGGCTTATCTTGATTGGTAGGAAAGGGGGGATAAATCATGGCTAACGATTATGGTTATTGGAGGCATATTATCAAAATATGATGTGACCACTTTTATATGCCATGTGATGAAGCCGCTAGCCAAATCTTGACCATTATTCGACGAGATACTTTCCAAGCCCATCTTGTCAGCATGTGCAGGTCGTCATCTCAGACCTTACACGTGCCTCTATGTTATTTGATTTATAAAATTGATAATTGAAAGTGATCACGTCTATTATTTGCCGAAGGTTAATGAGCGTCCTACATAAGAGACGGGATTAAATATGCCAAAGGTTTAAAAGAGAAGTAAAAAAATGTCTATATTCGTCCTTTTTAGGGTGTGTTTGAAAACTATGATCATGAACTGATTACCAGCTAAAAATAATATCTAAAACTAGAATATTATATTTTAACCATATTTAGTATATTATAATTGATTAATATTTAATTTATGTAAAATTATTGTAAATAATATAAACATGAGACAAAATGAGAGAGAATTAATTGAAAAAATTAATATAATATTTTAACATAAAATTTCGTGAACTTCATATTTTTAGAGATATATCTTATTTTTAATGATATTTTTAGTTTAAATAATCATATATAAATTTTGTTAAATTTTAATAAATTGTATGATATAAATAATATTATGCATATAATTTTACCTTAAAAATTCAGTTAGTTTGTAAGGTAGGGTTAAGTCATCCAGCGACGACTCAATTCCCGGGTAGAGTTAATTCCGGAACTGGCAAGAACTGAAATCCTGATCATGTAATCTGCCATCAATGGATAATATCTCCGATCAGCAAAAAAAAAACGATCATGATTGACTCAGCGGACAGGATAAGACCATCCCACTTGCCCTGTTCATGACATTTGGTCAGAGCTTGATCATATCAACCTCCGTGTAGGGTTACTGTAATTGTCTTTGGGTTGATGTTAGAATACTGTGATAACCGGTGAGTAATTATAATTCAAAATACAGATACGAGCTTTCAACGTCAGATGCAAAATATTGTATCTATTTACAGAAATCCAACATACCTACAATTTAGTATTACAAATATTTTATTCATTATATTATTTTCTTATTATTTATATATGGTGTCAAACTTTTTATACTCACATGTTATATGAAAAAAATATTATTGAGAGTTTATAAGAAAAATATTAAATTTATATTTATTGATATTATCTTTTATTACTCGAACTGAAATGTCGTATAAAAAATATTAAACTTTTATTTATTGATATTATTAGTTGGATAACAAAAAAATTATATATAAAAATGGAAGATTTTAAAATTAATATTATAAAAGAAATAATATAATGAATATATATATATATATGGTGAGTTGTTAAAAAACTTTTGTTAAGAAGTTTGGTGGCGTTCACTACAGGTCCAAATTATGTGCTCAAAAAAAGCTGTTTTATCCTCGTGACCCTCGCTGGTCCTACCACTCCATTATTGTACTTATCCCTTTTCACTCCGGTGCATCCAATATTGTCTTGTTTCTTTTTCCTTCCCAGTAACTTTTAATCTGATATTTAAAATCATAGTTATTCAAAATTTTAAGACGATTCATTAATATCTATGCATATACCATATTAAATTTATGATTGGAGAAAGTATGCCCAAATTAAGAAGAGAGTGTGGAAAACTTAGGTTTTTATCTTTAAAATTTAAAGTAATGATACTTTTTTGTTTGGAGATATTTTAATATTAACTGTATATAAATTTATACGAACTAAAAATGATATTATTATAACATATAAATTATTGGATAAATTATAATATTTGCATATTATAATTAATTTATAATATTTTTTTATAATAAATAATATGAATAAATCATAAATGCTAGTAATAAAAAGAAAAGGAGCGATAAAGTAACAGAGTAATAGAGAGGAATTATGATACAACAAAAAATGCATTAATTTAATATAAATTCTTGTAAATTTCTTTTTCATTGTGGGTAACAACTTATTTTTTATGCAATATTAACTTCAAGTATAAATTTTAATAATGTGGATGTATTATTTTTTTCTATAAGATTATGGAAGTATGAAAAGAGCACAAGGAAAGATCCTAAAAATCTAACAAATGAGTTATACTTTTGCTCGCTAGAAGAATTATCTATATAATTAAAAGAAAAATTAAAGATGATTTCATACTTTATAACTTGTATGATAAATTATATGTGTTATATTTTATTATATAATTAAATTATATAATTAAATTATATAATTAAATTGAGTAATTATTATAATAATAAAATAAATTAATATTAATTATATATAATAATAAAATAATATATATAATAATAAATTATGTGATATATAATATATATACATTTTACGTACTATATTTGTATAATATAATATAAATATAATATTGTTACAATTAAAAATTGAATAAATATTAATTGTATAGTAATATTTCTATATAAATACCATATTTATATGATAAATTATAAGATATATATATATATATATTTATCTCATTTTATCATATAATATTATATCATACCGTAATTCAGTTACTCTTAAAATTTAAAAAAACAACTATAGTTAATCATATAATAATTATTGTATATAAATATTATAAAATTAAATTCACTAATATATGGACAAAAAATTTAGATAAATTTAAAATTTTTAAATTTTTATAAAACTGATTTTAACTGACCGATTTTTTTTTTATTTTAGGTAATCAAATCCCATCGAACTGAAACGATCAACAATTCAGCCGATCAATGGACTGCCAGCCAAATTAGTACCTAGTCAGCGCATGCGGCTAATCATCACATGACACATGACATAGCCTGCCTAGTAAGCCACTTAGTCAGCGTCTAAAAACGCTGACCAATTAAAGTGTGACACATGTACTTGGTCAATGGTCAAACGAATAAAATTCATGTTATCGAATACTGACCAATGGGAGAGTTACACGTTTTCTCAGTCAATGGTCAATGGAGGACAAGTCTCATCGGCAGTACTGACCAATGAAAAGTTGACATGTGTCAAAGATGTCATAGGTCGACACGTGGTAGTGCCACGTTAGATGGCCACAACCAATAAGAGGCTGACACATGGCAATGGAAGAGTGCGTCAAGTGGGAAAACTATTGAATTTAAATTAACCAATTAGAGTTCGCCATGTCTCATGGTCAACTGATGGCTAGATTTGGTCAACGACCATGCAAGAGGGAGCGACCAGTCGGAGGTCGCCATGTAGCCATTCAACGAGTCAACTAACAACTCAGACGCTAAGTGGGAAGCCGCATCAGCAAAACCATTCAATAAGCGTGCATCACGTGGTAGCCCGGACGCTCGCGCACAGTGTCATCTTCCTCATTTAGAATTCTAAACAACAAAGTAGCATGAAGGTTTTCATTACTCTGACAGCCAATAAATCTCTCTGACAAGGGAGTAAATCAAAGAGTTATTAGCCGATCGATGGATGACCGGATAGAAACTAAAGTCCCTAAGCTCCCTATATAAAGAGGTCCATTATATTCATTCTCAATACACCCTAAAAGTTGAGAGAACACAAACTTCTTCTTTTTCTAACCAATCACGAACTAGAGTTCTGAATTGGGAACTTTTCTCCACCTTCGAAGGTGAATTTAGATTACCTAGAATCTTATGGAAGTCTTCCACACGACTGCATACTCCGTTCATCTCAAGGATCGCCAGAGAAGTGCTGATAAGCTCGCACAGTACCATCGCTATCTTGGCAGTCTATGACCAGAGTTGATCAAGCTCAATTTGAGCCACCCTCAGGCCAACCACGACCAAACCAAACCCTCTAGACCTTCTATAAATCTCATTCCTTTAAAGATAAGAAAATCAGAAAAAGAACTGGTCGATTCAAAAGAGAAAACCAAACCAGTTAAGGAACTAAAACTGGTAAAGAAAAGGTAAAATGGAAAATTGGAAATTTTCAAGTGATTCAAATAGTCATAAAAATTATGGAAAACAACCATGGAACAAATTGGAAGAGAAAACCAGACCGATTCAGGGTGAACCGGACCTGAACCGATTTTGTCATGCCCCGACTCGATTTGGTCGAATCCCTGTGAGCAACTCACCACTCTCCTGGTTTATTAAGGGTTTTCCCCTTCTTTTATAGTGTGAGAAGTAAGACGTCCTTTAAACTTTAAACTTTCCTAGAATAACATGAATAAAAACTACATAAAATTTTAAACTTTACATACCTATCCAGCAGGTGTAGTTATTTGGGGCCTTGGGTAGGTTTTACTTGGGTTACCTAAAAAGGGATATAAGGGAGCGGGTGAGTACAACGACTTAGTGAATGGGTTTTTAAATTTTGACTTTTAGGAAAAATGTTTGAATCAGAGTGTGCCAGACTACTTATTTTTTTTAAAACCATTCATCCTTAAAAATCTTGGTTTTCATAGCCATTTATCATTATCACGACGTGTTTAACAACCAACACATGTTCGTCATCATGAAGGATAACACACATTTGCAGGCCAGCCCATCCACTGAACTCACTTGTGGTGTCAGAGCGACTTTACTGGCCACCTAGATAGAAGCACGTCCACTTCTACCCAGAGAATGAGTGGATGTACGTGACATCAGACCCTCAATCCCATAATAAAACTCCTTGTCCGTATGAGGACAAAGACCTCATCCCATCCCCACCCTAGTTTCTTGCACAATGAAGCTACGTCAAGCTTCACAAGACTTTTAGTACGACTAATTGCCCTTATATCTACCAGGTCGTCTAGAGCCCTAGGACGCATCACTACCCTTCTTGAGCGTCTTGAAGGTCTCATAACATAGTGCATGCACAATCAACAATTTTTAACATAAGTCATATAATCTGGGGTGCCACTGGTAAAATGGCCATGACTCTCAATTCAACCTGCAACTGTTTGTCTTGACTGATCGATAGACCTATCATGTCGCACTACCGCTAGTCCATCGAGTATGTCGTTCCTATCTAGGTACCATGGCTAAAAAAATTGTTTACTTAAGTTTTCATGGCTTAATAATCATGTTTGTTTACGAGCTCCTACTCGTGCTAATTGGCCTAGGGCCCACTATTCAAGATTTTCAAAATCGGGCATATTAGCCGCCAAGTTCCAAAACTGAGGCCTCTAGCCTAGATGAGCTATTCGAGCTCTAGTCAAGAAGGTCTCCCAAAAATTTTAAGTAGTGGCATACAGTTAGGGGAGAGCACTTATAACAAAATAAAATTTTCAGCTATCCATCATACCAACCGAGTATAAGGACATATCCGCTTATAATCAATAAGTTGGTTTTCCACTTCCTTACAAGAAGTTTCATCATACCAACTGGGTATGATCTACTTACAACCGATAAGTAGTGTTTCCACATGATTTCCACATCACTCCTCTCAGATGTGATAATTAAAATATAACTTAGCAGTCGGTTTTCATTTTCGAGGTGCTTATCATCCCAACAGGGTATGATATTAAATTCCCACTCACCCAATAATGTAGTGAATTTCCTCTTAGACGGCTTATTGCCTTTACGCGAACTTGTCTTAGCTCGCTTTCCTAGTAATTCGTGTTCCTACACGATATGAACATCCTTGTTCATTATCCATTGCCCTAATGGCCTTCATTCATTCTAAATGAATGAGTAAACTAAATTTTTTATTTATTTACAATTAGGTCCCTAAAGTTATTTTTCTTTAACTTTAAGTTCATAATGTCGGTTTTTCCTCAAATTGAGTCCCAAAACTTTTAAAATTCACCTAGGGACCTAATTTATTCAAATTCACAAAAAGGGGTTCAATTGCCCAAATTTCCAATTTGGTCCCCAACTTTCCCAAAATTACTATTTTGCCCCTACTTTACAAAAATGGTAAGTTTTGCCCCAAAAATTCCAAAATTTTCCCAATTGGTCCTCCAATATCTTGATCATGCCCAATTGGCCCTTAATTTTATGAAATTGCACTTTAGTCCCTCGAATTTTTGAAATTTCCAAAATTTCCCCCAATTTCAACCTTCATCAAATTGACCGATCAAATGAGTTTAATTGTTGAAATTGAAGTTAGATTGGAGTTTCTACATGATTCAATTGCACTTTAAATCGCACGATTTGGTGTCGTAATGAGCTTCAACGGAGCTTTACCGGAAAACTGAACTTAGCGAGAGAAAGTTCGAAAGCTTACCATCGAGGGTGAGACGGTCCGAGCTTTTAATCTGGGCAGATAGCTCTTGTCCTGAGGTTTCTCCTAGGATCAAGAATTGCATCAATTGATGCCGAATTGAGTGAGGATTTTATCATCAAAATTCTGTTGGTTCTCTCTCTAGCATCGGACAGAAATTACAGAGGGGGGCAAAATTGGCTTACCTTTGAGCTCTAATTCAGTTGTAGGAGGTCTGTGGTGGTGTTGGGAGGGCTTGGTTTGGGCTAAATAGGGCTCGAATTGGTTGATTTCAGCTCGGCCAAAACAGGGCAGCTTCGGTCCGCTGGAGCTGCTTTACTGTTCGATCACGTCGGCGCTTCTCCAATGGCCCTCAGAGCAAATGGAGACTACATGCGTGTAGATGACTTCTCCCCTATTCTAAAGAACCCAACCATGCCTTCTTTGGCTCGGAAAAGACCCTATATCGGAGCTCTGGTTCGAGCTTTACCAAAAATTGGAGCAGTTGAGAGAGAATGGCATTTTTAGGTGTGGAGAGGATGAATGAGGAGGGCCTCTCTATATAGGAACCTCGGGGACTTCTTGGTCGTCCGATTGGTGCCTTAATGGTGGTCATTCATTGCTTGAAACCCCCTGGCCAAAGACTTTTCACCATCATCGATGCTGCTCGATTTTCTGGCAAGTGAACAATGCTGTCATCTATAGGAAGAAGATGACACTATTCCGAACCGGACTAGACTGGTCCGAACCGAGTTCAAAGCTTAAATCAGACGGTTCAGTCCCGATTCGAACAAGTTTTTCAAAATTAAAAATTTCTATATTCATTCTCTATCCAATGATGGCCTCAAATCTAAAATTTGAATTTTCTATGCCACCTAGAAAATGAATTTAACATTCGGTTCAATAGTGGTTCAAACTAGTCCAAATCGGTTCAATCCTGATCGAATCCGGTTCACCTGAACCAGCTTGGTGTTTATCTATAATTCATCATAAACTCCTTTTTTATGACTTTTGTGACTCCTTAGGTCACTTGGGATCCATAAATTTCTCAGTTTGTTCTTTCTCTATCGGTTCCGGTTCATGAACCAACTCTGTTCATAAACTGGTTCAATCTAGCTCGGATCTGGTTCTCCTGATCCAGTCTGGTTTTTCTCTCCCTAATTATCCTAAGGTCTTTTTATAAGGTTTTATGAACCCTTTGGGTCACTCTGGAGTAATAAATTCCCCAAATTGCCCATTCTCTAATGATCGGGTTTGTGAACCGGTTCGGTTTTCTCACTTGGTTTGTGGCTTAAAAGTCTCAATTTGGAAAATTGAGGCAACCATTAGATAGAAAATAAATTTATATTAATTTAGAAATTTTTAATTTTGAGAAAACTCGTCGAATCGGGCCTGAAGTGACCAATTTTTACCATTAAACTTGGTCAGACTGGTGCTGTCACACCCCAACCCGGTTTGGTCAGATCCTCGTGATCAACCCGCCGCTCACTTAGTTTAAGAGTGTTTTCCCATTTCTTTAATTAAGAGGAGTCGGGCATAATTTAAACCTTGTTCCCTAGAATAACATAAATCAATAAGATGCAAGTTTAAAATAACTTTTAAGCATACCTAATAGAGCATAGATCCTGATATTTTCTTTAGTCATAGTTTCTCTACTCCTAAAAAGTGATATAAAAGAGGGGTGAGTTTCTACAACTTAGTGAGTATGTGTTGGGAGTGAGTCATAAATACCTTTAATCAAAGTGTGCCAAAACTTCTTATTTCCTTTAAGAATAATCTTTACTCAAATTGTAGTTTTCAAAACCTTTTTCCTCAATTCCACATTCAGTATGTTTAACAGACAACAAACAACCTTCATCAGGAAGGGAACACACATAAGTAGGGCAGTCCGTCCACTGCACCCATTTGTGGCTCGGAGCGTCTTCACCGGCCACCAAGATAGAAGCCCGTCCACTTCTACCCTATGTCTGAGTAGATGTTTGCGACATCTGACCCTCAGACCCGAAAATAACTCCATGTCCATATGAGGAAAAAGACCCCACCTCGGTCTCATGTGCAAGAAGCTACGTCGAGCTTCTCGATTGCTGGCATGACAAACTGCCCTTATCTCAACCATATCATCTAGTAGCCCTTAGGACGTATCACTACCCCTCTTGGGCATCTTGATGGTCATGTACCTCAAGTGCATGCACAAACAACATTTTCAACATAGCTATTTATCTTTGGTGCCACTAGTCCAATAGCCCCGACACTCAACCCGACCTAAAGCTATTTATCTAGGTCGGTCTATCGACCTGGTCCTAATGCACTACCGCGAGTCCAATGAGTATGTTAGTCATGTCTTGGTACCATGGTGAAATCACATATCCATTTCATTAAGAGTTTTCATGGCTTTCATATCTCATGTTTATTTATGAGCTCTTGCTCGTGCCTACTGGCCTTGGTATGTGACTTTCCAAAACTGAGCATTTTAGCCCCACAAGTTCAAAACTAAGATCGTTGGCCTATCTGAGCTGTTCTAGCTCCCATCAATAAGATCTCCCAAAAAGTTTAAGTATTGGCACACAAGACAGGGGAGAACACTTCTGAAAAACACATTTTCACTTCATTACACCAACTAGGTGTGATGATATTTCTTCTTACCACCGGCAAGCGGGTTTCTCCTTCCTTCAAGGAAGTCCACCATACCAACCATGTATCATTTCCTCTACTTAAAACCGGTAAGTAGGTTTTTAATTTAGTTCGCCCATCATCCTACCCGAGTATGATGTTAAAATCCCACTTACAAGTGGCTTTTCATTTTTAAGGTTCTCATCATCCCAACCATGTATGATGTAAATAAGCTCACTCACCCGATGCCTGAAGCATAATCTTCTCTAGTCGGTTTCTGCTTCCACACTAGCTTATATATGTTACGTTCCGATCTCTCATGTTTGTACACGATTTGGGCACCCTTATCTATTAGAGTTTGGCATAATAGCCTTTGTTTCTCACATATGAGCGACTATGCTCAAAATTGCTATTTAATTGCACTTAGGCCCCTAAAGTTTATTTTCCTTGACTTTCGGTCCCTAATGTTAACTTTTCCATAAATTAAGTCCCGAAACTTTCAAAAATTCACTTTGGGTCATCAATTACTCAAAATTATTTAAGGGGCTTAAGTTTTCCAAATTCCCAATTTGGTCTCCAACTTTTCAAAAGTTACCATTTTGCCCCTACTTTCCAAAAATGGCAATTTGAACCCAATTATTTCAAAAATTAATTAATTGGTCCTCCAATATCTTTTTTCATGACCAATTGGCCCTCAATTTTGGGAAATTGTAAAGAAGTCCCTCAATTATACGAAATCCCCAAAACTTTCCCCCAATTTTCCCCTTTTAAATTGGCCGAATTTGATTTCATCAAATTGACCATTCAATCGAGGTTAATGGCTTCAATTGGAGGTGTAAATCAGTTCCTACACTTCCATATGATTCAATTGAGCTTTGAATCATATGATTTGAGGCCGAAATGAGCTCAACTGGAACTTCACTAGAAAACTATGCATAGATAGAGAAAGCTTTGAAAGCTTTCTGTCGGAGGTACGACAGTGCGAGCTCTTTATCTGGGTAGGTAGCTCTCATCCTGAGGTTCCTCCTAGGATGAAGAATCACTAAAATTCACTTCGAATTGAGAGACTATTTTGTCAGTGAAGTTTCTCTCTCTAACGCCGACCAGAAATGATAGAGGGGACTGAATTGGCTTACCTTTTGGCTTTGTTGCAGTCGTGTGAGGGTCGTAGGTGTGTCGAGAGGGCTTGGTTTGGTTGGAAGATGGCTGAATTTGGTTGATTTCAGCTCAGCCAAAACATGACAGATTCGGTCCTTCGGAGCTGCTTCATTGTTCGATTCCGCTGGCACTTCTCTTGTAGTACTCAAATCGAATGGAGGTTGCTATTAGGTAGTTAACTTCCCCTAGAGTCTAAATAGCCCGACCTCGCCTTTTGAGGCTAAGAAAAACACCTATGTCAGAGCACTGGTTTGTGCTTCACCGAAAAATGGAGCAGTTGAGAAAGAATATAGATTTTAGGTGTGAGGAAGATGAATGGAGAAGAGCTCTTTATATAGGGAGCTCGGGGACTCTCTGCCCAACCGTTTAACAACTTGGTCAAGCTCATTCATGACTTGAAATGCTCTGAATGGAGGCATTTTCTCTTCATCGACGCTGTCTGTTCATGCACTGAATGAACAATGTTGTCATCTAAAGGAAGAAGATGACACTGTTCCGATTTGGATTGTTTCGTCTGACCGGGTGCAATGATTAAACCGGTCGATTGAGGCCTGATTCGACCAAGTTTTTCAAAATTAATAATTTCTAAATTCATTTGAATTCATTCTCTATCCAATGGTGGCTTCAATTCTCCAATTTGAATATATTAATCCACTTAGGAAAAAATGAATTTAGAAACTAGTTCAAACTATTTCAAATCTATTCAATCTGGTTCAGATCCAATTCACCTGAATCGGTCTACTTTTCTCTTTCAATCTGTACCAAATTCCTTTTCCATAATTTTTATGACTATTCGAGTCACTTGGGGTTTGTAAATTTCTTAATTTACCCTTTCCTTATCAGTTGTGGTTTGTGAACCGGCTCGATTGTTCTCTTTTGAAATGACAGTTCTTTTCCCAATTGTTCTTATCTTTAAGGGATGGGATTTACAAGTGAGGTCTGGTTCATAACAGTGTCATCTTCTTCCTTGGATGATAACACTGTTCATATGGCAGAAAAAATTACCTTCTTTGGTGAAGGAATATTCCCTCCGATTTGGGCATTTTCTGAAGAGGATAAGCTCGACCAAAATGGAAACTGGTAGGGCAGAGGGTCCTTAAGCTCCATGTATAAATAGGTCCCCTCCATTCATCCTCCATACACCTCAAATCGCCATTCTCTCTCAAGTCCTCCATTTTCCGGTGAAACTTGAACTAGAGCTCTAACTTGGGCATTTTTCTTAGCCTCCGAAGGTAAGGTCGGGTCCTATAGACTTCGGAGGAAGTCAACTACCTCACAGCAATCTCCCTTCGACCCGAGGACCATCAGAGAAATCAAACAGTAAAGTAACTCCGACGGACTGAAGCTGTTCTATTTTGCCAAGCAGAATTCAGCCAAATTCACCCCGTAATAGTGATGGTCGTCCTAGTGAGACCTTGCTCCATGGTGTGCTTCCATGTGTCGATACTTGGGAAATTCACTCCTACATTTTACTAATATTCATATCAGGACGATTGGCATAAGAGGCCGCACACTTTCAAGTATTTGCGCATAGGCTCTCACATTATGCCTTAATTGTGTTTAGGTCCCTAAGGTTTATAATTTTACATTTAGGTCCATATTTGCCCCTTAATTTAAATTAAGCCCCTAGGATTTCTAATTATCTTTCTTGGGTTCTTAATGTTTCCAAAACCACCAATTTGCACTTAATTTTTCCAAGAATTACCGTTTGGTCCCTAATTTCCCAAAAATTGCCAACTGGCCCTTAATTTCTCAAAAATTACCAATTGACCTTCCATTTGATCCAAATTGCCCAATTGGACCTCAATTGGGAGTAAATTTCATGAAAATGCCCCTAATTTCATCAAATTACAATCTAGCCCCCAATTTTCCAAAAATTCCAAAATTTTCCAATTTCTCAAAAATTATAATTTGGTCCCCGAATCACAATTTCGTTCAATTGATCCCAAAAACTTAGTTAATTGCTCTCATTCATGATATAGATCATCTCTCCTATGTCCCCCTTGTCATTTTAAGCCTTGAACCGCTTCATTTGGCTTAGAAATGAGCTCAAATGAAGCTACGCCGAAAATTTGAGTCTAGAGAGAAAGCCTTGAAAAATGATTTTGTCAGATGTATTCTCCCCTAACTATGTGCCAATGCTTAAAATTTTTGGGAGACCTTCTTGATGAGATCTAGAATAGCTCAGATAGGCTAGAGGCTTCTATTTTGGAACATGTGGGCTAAATAGCCTTATTTTGGAAAATCACGTATAGTAGGCCCAAGGCCAATTGGCACGAGCAGGAGCTAGTAAACAAACATGAGATAATTAAGCCATGAAAACTCTTAATGAATGGATTATGTGATTTCGCCATGGTACCAAGACAGGACTGACATACTCGATGGACTAGCGGTAGTGCGTTAGGGCTAGGTCGACGGACCAGTCTAGACAAACAGGTGCAGGTCAAGTTGAAGGACAGGCCGTTGGATGAGTTGACCATGTTTCTACTTAGGGTTCTTGTTCTTCAATACATTATTGCTCTTTTGGGGTTCTTTTATGGCACTTTACTTTAGCTTATTCCGTATGGTTTCCCTTATGACTTTCCAGGCTCACTAGGGGGTTTACTCCACTAATTCCCTTATTCTTGGGTCTGAACCACCCTCGCCCCTCTCGTGGTCTATCTCAGGTTTTTCTACCCTAGTCTTACTATTCTGGCATCCTCCTTTGGGGTGGTTGGTACTAACATCAAGAAGCTAGGCATCAAATTACTTATCCCCGCCTCCTGAGATTTCTTGACACCCCATGCTTCCTTTGTATGGGAATGTATTTCCTTTCTTCCTACTTATGATTTCCCTATAGTTCTAAAGTTTCCTAGTTCATGAGGGCTCGGTAGGCCAAGAACTTTCTGGTCCCTTCATCCTTTCCTAGGTGCCTTTATTTTTCTGAGGGTTTCTAGGCTATGGGTCATTTCCATTCTTCATATTTGGCATTGTGTGAGAGTGAAATAAATTGGAACCTTTATTCATGAACCGGTGAAGCCCCGGTAATGTCTTATTACAACAGTCAATTTAGAGCAATTTATTTCTATATCCCTAACCTGTCCAATTAACTGACATAGGGTTAAATATAGTGCATCTCCTCCTCTTAGGAGGGCAATTGCCTCCGTGGTATCTCACACATCGTGGGCATAGGTTCATGCTGAGCTCTTCGAATTTCGAGGATGCCAATGTTCTGGGAGCCCTCCTGGCTCATACCTCTTGTGCGATTTCTACCCCATACCAGTTCAGGACAACAACCTCGTAGGTGAAGGTGTGCTGCATAGGACTTGTCGTACATGCGCTATTGTGTATCGGAGGGAGTCGATGGAAGACCCTCACATAGTTAGTGAATGCTTCCCAAACATTTCTCTCAGCCTCTTTTTAAATTTGGACCTGATTTGGTTCTTTGGGTGGGGAGGTTTCATCTTCCATCGAGTAGGAAGGAGTCCTCTCCCAAGGTGCTATCCATGGGATGGGCTCCTCCAATTCCTCTATCCTCTACTCCATGGCGTGTATCCAAGGAATATACTCTTTGTTGGCATTTCCATTCATGTTTTTCTACAAGGTTTTTGGGGTCAAGAAATAGGGTTGGTGGGGACTTATTAGGAAAGTTATGCTTTGATACCACTTAAGTTGTCAAGCCCCGATCTGGTTTGGTCAGAGTCTTGTGATCAACCCGCCACCCTTCCATGCATCATCCGAGTAGTCCTACCTTGATGATGCAAGGAAGGTGAAGGCATGCCTATGCTCATTCGCTTACTATGAATTTGGGTTAGGGAACGTACCTTGAGGGCCCAAGCTTTTTCTTGGAGCTTTATGTCTCCTTGGTCCTTATCCTTTTCGAGGTTCTTGATAGGGTGAGAGGAGGGGAATAAGTATACAGATATATACTCAGTTAGGGAAATTTCTACAACGATCGATTTAATTTGTTACTTAATTCCTTATCCATTATTAGCATAATATTCACACATCAAATTCCCTCCTATCATAAAAGGGATTAAGCATTCGCAGGACAGTTCCCGACTATCCCACTTGTGGACCGGAGTGCCTTTACCGTCCACCCTAATATAGGTTAATAGCCTCTACCCCAAGTTTGAGTAGACCTTACTCGTCCATCCCTCAAACCTCAGACACACTTCGTGTCCACTTTGTGGGACGAGACCTCCTTCCCCTTGCTGCCTTGGTCTTAGTGCGCAGGAAGCTCCCTGAGCTTCTCGACATACTAGACAATAGACCGCCCTTATGCTCCCTGGGTCATCTAGTAGCCCTTGGGATCCACCACTACCTCATACCAGGTGTTCTAATGGCCTCGCATCACATTTTGCATGCACAGTCAAGAGTCTTTTCATTTATAGCCATCATCTTTGGCCCTCCATCTCAAGGGTTTGTTGGCTTGGCTTCAAACCATGTGCCTCAGCCCAACAAGTTCGACGACCTGGCTTTGGCTTAGCTGTTATTCGACCCAACAAGCCCAATATTCTAGTCTTGGCTTAGTGGGTAGGACTTTTAGCAGTTCATAACATGTTGATTCTGAATGGGTCCACACCTGTATCCATCGGCCTTGGGCCCACTTGTATTACCAAGCCTAAGCCCCGGAATTAGCTCTCAAATATTTTAAGCTGAGGCACCCAGTCAAGCGAGGCTAATTCCAAGAAAATCATTTTTTAGGCATAGTCATCATTCTAACCAGAATCGATGTTGTAGAGTTCTCACTCACCCAATAATAACGACGGGTCTTCCTGGTGAGACCTCGCTCCGTGGTGCACTTCCATGTGCTAATACTTGGGCAATCTGCTCCTTTATGGTACGAATATCCATATCAGGACGATTGGCATAAGAGCTTGCATACTTTCGAGTATTTGTGCATAGGCCCTCGCATTATGCCTTAATTGTATTTAGGTCCCTAAGGTTTATAATTTTACATTTAGGTCTCTATTTGCCCCTTAATTTTAATTAAGCCCCTAGGATTTCCAATTATCCTCCTTGGGTCCTTAATTTTTCCAAAACACCAATTTGCACTTAATTTTTCCATGAATTGCCATTTGGTCCCTAATTTCCCGAAATTTGCCAATTGGCTCTTAATTTATCAAAAATTACCAATTGACCATCTATTTTAACCAAATTGCCCAATTGGAACTCAATTGGAAGTAAATTTCACGAAAATGCCCCTAATTTCTTCAAATTACAATTCGACACTCAATTTTCCAAAAATCTCCAAATTGCCCAATTTCGCATAAATTGCAATTTGGTCTCCAAATCACAATTTTATTCAATTGATCCCCAAAACTTAGTTAATTGCTCTCATTCATGATCTAGATCATCTCTCCTATGTCTCCCTCGTCATTTTAAGCCTTGAAATCATTTGGCTAAAAAATGAGCTCAAATGAAGCTTTGTCAGAAAACTGAGTCTAGAGAGAGAAAGCTTTGATATCGTACTAGTGAGGGTCCAGCGACCAGAGCTCTTGCATTCTCTGGGTTGCTCTCCTTCTGAGGATCCTCCTTGGATCAAACCCCGCCTCAATTGTTGGTTTGCGCTATGCGAATTTTGCAGTTAAAATTTTGTAGAAATTAACTGTGAATAGTATTTTCCAATGAGAGACAGCAGAGGGGACTTACCGGCGAGACTCAAGAGAGGTCGGGGCACCTCTGTGTGTGATATAGGGGGGCTCAATTTGGTTGGAATTGGCCTGAGGAGGGCTCGACTTGAGCTCAAGCAGCTCAAGTTGTTGACGGTCGAGGAATGGCGGCACTATGCGAGCTTCCTCGCTCTTCTCTGGTGGCTCTCAGGCTGAAGGGAGGGTGCAATTAGGTAGAGGACTTCCTCCCGATTCTAGTGGTACCAAATATGGCTTTAGACGTTGAGAAAAAGACCATTATCGAAGCTCTGGTTTGTTGCTCACTGGGAACTGGGACACTTCACCTTCTTTGCTCGATTTCAGGATGCAGAGAACAAATTGATGGGTGCTCTTTACATAGGGATCTTGGGAACTAATCGAGCTACTGGCCGGCATAGGACTCGACCACCCGTGGTCATACTGGAGCTCTTTCCAGGTCACCGGAGGAAGCACCCTTCCTTCTCTCTCTCCTTTCTGTAAGCTAACTAAGGTTGAAGACGATGATGTGGTAGGCGTGCCACGTGGCACGCTGTGATTGGATGGTTTTTCTAAGGTGGCATTCCAACTCAGCCACCACACCAACCATTGATCGGACACATGGCAACCTCCCATTGGCTGCTCGTGTCTGTGTGGCAAGCTGATCGGTCATCCGCTAACCGTTGACTGGTCACATGGAAGCCTTCCATTAGCTACTCATGTCTATATGGCTGCTGACTAGGCACCATTGACTATTGACCGGCTGGACCGTTGGTCAGTCTGGTCTAACCAGGTTCGGTGACCCGAATTCGAAAATCTGTCAGTTCAAGCCTAATTCGACCGATTTTCTAAAATTTAAAATTTTCTAAATTTATTTTATATCTAATAGTGGCCTCAATTTCCCAAATTGATATTTTTAAGCCACCTAGAAAAATGAATCATTAAACCGATTCACTATGGTTCAATCTGGTTCAAACCGATTTGGGTCCAGTTCACCCCGAACTGATCTAGTTCTCCTATCCAATTCAATTCATGTTTCTTTCCCATGATTTTTGTGAATTTTTTGGTCATTTGAAATTTTTCAATCTCTCATGTTAACCCTTATTTACTAATTTCAGTTCAATAATTAACTCAATTTTTCATATGAAAATTTGCTGATTCTTTTCTCATTTTTCCTTGGTCCGAGAGAATGAATTTTACAAAGGTAATTTCATTTATTTTCTTTCTCACTAATATGTATTATTTAGTAATACTAGTTAAATTTTGTAATCCATCGTATTCTTTTCCAGCATTCATATAAATGGAACACCCTACATCTAACCGATTCATGTCTATATTCATGAATTGAAATGGGTAAAGGATATTGTTATTTTCTTTCATGCTCTTGTCGTATATTGTCTTCCTTAGTAGAATAATATTTGTTGTTCTTTCCATATTTCTCATGCAACTAAAAGGATTATCTTATTGGATTGATATTCATTGTGTGAATTATTTGTGCATGAAAGGAAGTTTGGTTCCATAGTAGGTAGGATTTTATTTGCCTCTCCAGATAAAAAGAAATTTTCAAATTGTGGAGAATTTCTTATCTTATTGTTTTCTCTTCTTTTTTGTCACATGTTTATACATTTGGGATATCATTGAGTTATTTACAAATCTAATCAAAGGATAGTTAATCTTTTCAATCTTTCCTAGACCGTAGAGGATTACGATTATTGTATCTAATTAGGTTAGAATTCTAAATCCATAAGGAATTCTTCGAATCCCGGTAGGCTAATAGGAATTTAATTGTAGTTGTTTAGACAACTCTGCAAGGATAGAAAGCTTGGATAAACTATGAGAGTTTACTCAGCTAATGCTAGATGGACCTCTCTATTTTCATCCATGTCAATTGAGTCTTAGACTGAATGTAACGAATTTATATTAATTGAATTTGTTAAAGTTAATTTCTACATTTGTTAGCCTACACTTTAGTAATAGGACATACATCCAACTCAAATAGTTTAGGCCTCATTTCATGTTTAACTTATGGGCTTGTCATTATTTTAGTCCACCCATGTGTACAATATTCAACTCATTTATTTATATTTAGGTTTTACATACTCCAGCCTACTTCCTTTGTGTTAGAAAATACTCAACCCAATTATTTCACTTTCTTTGTATTAGAAAATACTCAACTTAATTGTTTGAAATTTGTGCTTTCATTTGAGATTTGTTTGAAGGTTTTATTTAGTCCATTTTACACTTTAAATACAATTCAACGATTTAACTCTACCCTTCAAGTTTAACTTTCTTAAATAGATTAAATTTTAATATATTTTAAATTTTAATTAAATATTTTAGATTCTTAAAATATGGTATTCCAAATACCCTTCAAATCTTGTTACTATAAGTTATGTGTTTGGATTTGATAATAATTTTTATTTTATCGATGATAATTTTTTATTAATAATAATAAAATTCTTAATCTATATTGATTTTGAGACATTAGATACTAATTATCCACAATCCATTCTAATAATATATTTTTACTCAAACTTGAAAAGCTTAGTCATTTATTTAACACCCTTCTGCCTAGAGTTATTTTAAGAATGAGCAAGACAAAATCTAAATATAATGTGCCTTGAATTGTTAATATCTGTTATCAACACACGTAAGAAAATAATATAGATCGGCTAAGCAAGGGAATAATAATGTTTTTTATGTTATTTAGTGGGTTCCATCATCTATGATTATATAATTATATTTTGAGTTCCTAATAATAATTATTAGAGAATATTATGTATCACAAAATAACATTATACATATATTATAAAACACAAGTTTTATCATTTTACTAAAATAAAATAAGGTGACAAATTATATTATCTATTGGGTCGTATTATTCCAATTTAGTAATCGAAAATTTAACTTATTATATTTTTAAGTATATAAAAAATATTTAATTTGTGTTGGTTTCTTTTATACTATAGTACAATTATATTAATTTTATAAATAATTATTTATCACAAATTTATAATTATTGTTAACAAAATAGATATTATAAATTAAGATTTCAAATTAAATAAAATAAAAAGTAGTATAATTATATATATAAATATTTTATTAATTACAATTTTAATTTGATATGATATTTGATAATACTTATGTTTAAAATGGCAATACATTGAAAAGTCAAAATCATCTTGCCAAAAAAAATACATTGACCCTCGTGGCCGTTCTCTAATCCTACTACGCTATTATTGGACTTTATGCTTTCAATCCTTACATCCAACATTATCTTGTTTTTTTTTTCTTTCCTCTTAAGTTCCATCCCACATTTGAAATAAATGATATTCAAATTTTTAATAAAATTCATTAATATCTATGCATATTTCCTTTTAATTTCATGAATGGAGAAGGTATGTCCAAAACAAGAAGAGAAAGTACGGGAAAATTAAGTCTTATAACTTTAAAATTTAATGTAATGATATTTTGTTTTATTCGGTAATGTTTCAACATTAACTTTCAATAACTTTATATTATATAAATTATTATTAAGTTAAAATAATAGCTTAAATTAAAATATTATATTTTATTCTATAAGATTACGGAAGTAATATGGTTTGTAAAAAAATTATAAAGATAAATTTATCTTTTTTAATTGAAATTAATAGTTGTTAAGAAATATGATATTTATTTTTATATAATTGAATTAAAATTTATTACTATGAATTATACTATATATTAATATAAAATTTTACTATAAAATAGAAGATATATAATAAAATATGTATATTAAATTATACATATAATATTAATTATATAATCAAATAATATAATATTTATGATAATAAAATGAATTAATATTAATTGTATAATAATAAATTATGTTATATAAAATGTGTATTTTTTATGCATTATATTTTTATTATAAAATTATATAATAGATCATTCATATAATTAAAAATAAGTTAATATTTATTCTATAATAATTTTTTATATAAATATTATATAAAAGAAGCAAAAATATATGCATATGAGAAAACACATTTTATATATTCATTTTATCCATTTGTATCATATAACTAGATGTTAATATGTAGGGTAGGACATGAATATGACAAAAATTAAAAATAATAAAAAAATCCTTAAACCCCTATAATTTTAATACATGCAATTAATAAGTGTATCGTGGGATTAAAACTCTAGTAAAAATATAGTATATATATTAAAATAAATAAATATCATAAAAATTATAAATTAGAGTATGATATTTTCTCAACCTACCAAAAGTTTGTTATAAAAAATTTATAAAAATTATTATATTTCACTCTTAATTTTAAAATAATTATTTAAGTAATAAGATAAGATTAAATTTAATTAAAACATATTTGAATGATTTCAATGTTAATTAAAGTATTGTTTTCGAATTTGAATCCATCAGAGATAAAATCTGACTAAGTCAAATAGATATAAACTTGAATTTGGTTGAATTATTGTAGGAGAAAATTATCACGATCGGCTTTAAATCCAACTATCTACCATCATTTATTGAGTTTGATACATGTTGAGCTCTATCCCTATCACAACATTATGGTGAGATACAACAAGGAACACCTACTTTATTTGTTATTTTGAAATCCTACCTATAATAATATAATTTATTCAAATAATTACCCTTCAAATCTATATATCCAGTTAAATATGTAGTTGGTTAGTCAATTTAAAAAAATACATGATTAAAATATAAAATTTTTATATATTCAAAATTTGTACATATAATTTTTATTTATTATTGATTTAAAAATCCTTTTAAATTTCATAAATAAGTCATCAATTTTAATGATATAATATTTCATTTTTACCTATTAGAGAATAAAAATAATTTTGTACTAATTTAAAATATTTGAAATTGCATATATAGATATATTGTAATTAATATTATCAAAATTAAGAATGTATATAAATTAGTACAATTTTTAGAGATATTCTAATAAACTTGTGTATTTTAACAATTATTTATATCAATTGAAAATAATTTATATATCAACTATATGCCACCAACAAATAATAGCATGGAAGTTTATTGTCCTATAGGTGGAATCCAATAAAAAAATCTTAGAAATATTATTGATATTATCATGTTAAATAGATATTATAAATAACAAAATTTATATAAATAAATAAATTGTTTTGCTATTTTTTTAATTCGTAAAATTTTAAAAATTCTTTTATATTCCAAAATTTGGAATATAAAACCTTCTTCCCTTCTCATGGTTAAAATTATTTACACTTTAGCTCACTATAATTAATGACTAATGATACATCACTAAAATTATTGGAGTGAATATGTTCTCCATCATCACCTAGAGTACCACCCTATCTTCTTGGCTAGTGAATCAAAGAATGTGACGGGGACTCTCTAAGGACCTTGTATTAACTTACTCTTTTTATAGTGTATGGCGGGGACTATTTTGTCTATATCAACGCTCTCCTACTTTCCAAATTTATGTCATAATAATTCTATGGACACCATAGGCCTGAATGTGGCAACCATATCCCATCACCTTGAATTATGGCAGCAATCCATTGTCTATCCACCCATCAAGAAAGAAATTTGAGAGGAAGATGGAAACAAAAGAGAGCATTGTTACATAGAATATAATATATTTTATAATATTAATGGCTATCACCATGTGTTCTAAATAATAGGGATCAATAAAACCGAGATTAACTCAAAATTAACGTGCTTACCAATTCTCAACCACAATGATGTTTCCGGCATCAACTAAAAGTTGGACTACAATTTCCATTCCGTAAGTCCAACCGTAATAATTTTCACCACCACCATCACCATTATTATCTCTATTGTCCCTCCAATTCAATGCACTCGGTTTCCTTCCTTTTTGGATAGGACCCATAGGATGCGGACAGGAGAACTTGCAATATGAGGATTTGATAAGATCACATGTGATAATGTTTCAAATAAGGAAATTTTATGGAAAAAGAAAAGGAAAAAAATAAAGTAAATTTGGATTTTTGCACATAATCCTACCCATTGAGATCAATACCAGTATGAATACAATTATTGAAAATTTTATTTGAAAACAATGAAAAATAAAGTGAGAGAGCACTAATCCAGGCTTATCTTTTTTGTTAGTAAAGGGGACATTAACCATTTACATTTACCGTATTTGAGTCTTATAATGTGAATATGAATTGACCATTTTTGGAAGGGCTTACCTAAATCTTGACTATAATTTCCACCTATATAATTATCATCTCCAACAACACATCTATGATCTTACAGTAACTCTATGTTATTGGATATAGGAAATTGGTACTCCAAAATGATATAACTGTTTACGTGATATAATTTTTTTGTACTAAAAGAGTCTAACCTCCTATATAAGAGACTACATTAATTATATCATTAATATAAAATATTAAAAAAATAACTCTTGTCTCTAATTTTGGTATCAACAATCCAACTTCTATCATAAACTTAAGAAAAAAGACTCATCTACTTGTCAACTCTTTTTTAACTTTCTAAGTATCAAATATGAAATCTTAGAATAAATTTAAGAAAATAGACTACATTAATTATATCATTGGTATAAAAAAGCAATAAAAAGTTTATCTAATTGCCAACTCTTCTTTTAACTCTCTAATTTTGATACCAACAATACGACTTTTAGCATAAAATTAAGAAATTATCGACATGAATGATATTTCACTCAAATAAGAGAAGTTACCAAAAATTACTTTATTTAATTTAAGTTAGCAATATCAATAATTTATGAGGAAAAAAGGCTATATCATACCCTTTATACAAACTTTTAATCAAACGTGAGTAACTATTTTAACTACCACTTTCATAACCAAAATATAATCGCTAACAATTCTACTATCAACTAAAGATTTTCTCAATTAAATTGAATTGTAATTTACAATCAACTATTTTAGACATTAAATCGAATTGTAATTAATCAACTACTTTAAACATCAAAATTATTCACAATTTTTTTATAAACTTCAAAAAAGTTTACAAGCATTTTGGTCATTATATTTGCAATTAATTCTTGAGTAAAGTAGTATATCAATTCTACTACTACTTTAGCTAGCACTAGAAAATGAAATATTACATTAATACATTTACGTTTACCACAAATAAATATACGTATATGATTGCTACATTAGATAGATGTAGCTTTATCTTGAGAATACTTATATTTATCAATAATTCTTTGTATTCAAACTATTTGACACACACAAAATACATTTGCTATACACTCAATTTGAGTGGTTAACAAAGTTATCGCAAGTTATTTTTTTGAAGATCATAAAGCAATTTATTCTCTCAGCATGAAAACATAACATGAATTGATTTTCATGTCATCAATATCTCCAACAAAATCACATTAGGTAAATGCAATCAAACTTTTTTTAAAACCTCTCTTATATTATTCCATGAGGTATAAAGTTCCCTACATATATTTAAAGATTCTTTTCACAATTTACAAATGAATTATTTTAGGTATTTTCATGTATCTATTAACTAATGCAACTTAATACATCATGTAGGATATGGTATCGTTTAAATACATAAAACTACCAATCATTTACTTGTACAAGGTTGGATCTAATTCTTCTTCACTTCATTATGTTGACAGCTTATATCACACCAAAGCCTAGTTTCCCCGACTGTGCCTGCAAATAACCTACCACTCCTCCCAATCCTATGATAGTGGACACGTCCATCATTATAGACTCGACATGGGATAAGTATCAAAATGCAAAAGTAACTTTATCAAAACACAAAATCATACCCGAATATAAGTAAATTTTAGGAAGGAAGTGTACCAAGCGAGTATACCAGCATAACGACTCACCATCGGCATATCTACTATCTATAAGGGGTTAGGAGAGTGGGTGAGTTCACAATTGAGTGAGTAGAGTTTATCTAGAAATAATGCATTATGGTTACCATATTTAGCAGTGTGTTATTGTCATGCCTCGACCTTATTTATCGGTTGGTGGTCCCGTGTACCTCCGTCAATCTCCTCAATGTCACCAAGGTGGGTATATTCACCACAATGAAATTGGAGAAACTAAGCCACCTGATAAAAACCATTTTTGTGTTTTGTAATGAAATTTTGAATTTTTCTTTGCAATATAAAGAATGAGCCCAAATACTAATTTTATAAATATCCTAGGAAAATAGCAGTTGACAAGAAATAAAATTCTACCTTCATGTGAAGGTTAAGATGACTACCTAAAATAGCACTCGACTTAGAGATGCTTTCCTACCTACATCCTAAGCCTACTCAACTATTAATTGTAATCGTTTTGGAGGAGTGGGTGAGCTTATAGTTCAGTGAATAGGGTCATAACGTCCGGCCACTACATGGCTTACGATGTCAGACTTCCTACTTAAACCTCTTAAAACAAATCTTATTATGGGGTTTTAATGCTCTTGTATAATTGTGGTTTATCTCGCCTATCCACACATATCTATAGTCTACTCTACAGTCGGGTCACTCTCGGTTTCCCCAAACAATTCTCGCATGACACAAATTATATCATTAGCATATAAACATACATTGGGAACCCATGTCCCACATAAACATGGGCCACTCATGGCCCACATACACAGGACATAATCTTGCCCCCAATTTATTTGGGCTATTCGTTTGCCCTTATTCATCTCGAAGGGTATTTCGTGATATCGATCGGGTCCTATGAGAGTGTGGGAGTAACGTGTATTCTTCCACAACCAATGTCCCTCGTACTCATCTCTCAAAAGGATGAGTTTGCATCTAGGGTCATGGCCAACATACCCACTAACAACCTTGCACATGCCCCTGACACATGCTACTCAATCCCACCCCCTTCTCATTGATGCGATGTAACTAGGACGGTACCCGTACATCAACCGAGTGTCCCGAGAAATTTGGAAGAAACAGTTCAATCTTCACTTATCATCCCTTTCCAATTTCCCTTGATGTTTACACTATCTCAACAAGTGTCCTGTCAATGCCCCCACTTCATACCGGTATTATAATATCGGTATGGTCCTATCACCATATTTCACGAGCATGGTCCTTATTCTGACCATCTCTATTCAAATCAACAACAAGATTCACATATCAATTATCATAGCAAGTTTATTCTATCACTCGATTAACTCCTATCAATTAGACATAATAGGCACAAGGCTCAAACGGATAGCCCTAATATACAAGATATTATGTTATTTGGTCCTTACGATCTTTACCCATTTCTTAACCTCTTAAAGAGTATTTCTTTAGTGGACATACACTTAAGTTGTTTTGCATTTCTTATACGAGTTTCAAAACCAAATCTTAGCATTCATTTCAAGGCAACACTCAAAACAAACAAGGTGCTTTGGTCAATCCAATCGGACTCTCTGTCATTACTCTCACTCACCATGATTTCCGAAACTTATTCATTCTAGTAGGCTTTCCTTACTCTTGCTTTCAGAGTTTGACTTGAGTGATCTCTTGTTCCTTCTACAATGTTTAGAGCAAGACAAGGAGATTAATTCAAGCACCTTAATACACATAAACTGGTACTCCGTAATCCTCATAAGAATTTACGGTTTCGCCCCTTGGCCCTAATTTACTCGACCTACTTGTCAAGGAATTATCTCTTCACTAACCCTCTCTAAGGTTAATCCACAGGGCTTAAGATCAATAATCTCTTAAAGTTACACTTGCCTAAGTGCTTAACATTCTCTTTTTTACCATCTAGTGGCCTTACTTTTTCAAATTTACAACTGTGTTACCAAGTTGGCCAAAATTACTAATTTTCCCTTTATACCGTAAAGTCTTTCCTTTTTGGACCTTAGACTTTTCTAAGCCTTTTATTTGGGTTCCCAAGTTTCCTTGAGACCCATTCTGGTCCCTAAAGTGCCTTAGAATATTTATAAGCCTCATTTCTCATTATTTGTAAACGGATCCTTAAGTCGAACAAAATTGTCATTTTGCCCCTATTCTTTACAACTTATTCTTTCGAGATTCTTTTATTCTTCCATTTTTTCATTTAGGTCCCCAAACTTACTTTAATCTCATTTAGATCATTGGACTTCCCAAAAATCACCTTTAGACACATAAATTCCTTTATTTGCACATTTGTCCATAACTTTCCCCTTTATTTCATTTAGGTCCTTAAGCATTCCAAACATGCCAACCTAATGCCAAAACTTTACCAATCTTTCCCATTGCTCCTACGACTTTTTTTAGACTCTTAAGAACACCCACATAAAACTTATTCATAATTAGCTCCTCTAACTTTTCATTATTTATGTTTTAGTCCCCAACCTTTGATCCCTAGGAAAAATATCTCCAAAAATTCTCACACTTATGTACGGGGTCCCCTCACCTTCCCCTATGCTATGGTAAACTGAGATTTTAACGAGTAGGAGGCGAGTCAAGGTCGGGAATGCACTAGAGACGACTCCTCGGTCGATGACACTAGTGCAGTTTGAAAGCTACCTCCATAAGGAGTCCGTGGCAACTTGGACCACCTCGGTCGATAGTACTATTTTACTCAACTCTGTCATTTCTTAAGAAAACATGAAATTCTTTGATTTAATTCTACCACCATGCCTACCCAAATCCTATAGGCTAGTGGAAATCGAAAGCTGAGACCACAGGGAGTCTGCTAAATTTTTCTCAATCGTCGGGGGCTGTCGAGGCCGCCATAATTTACTCCTGAAATAGTGCTTTGTTTTTTTCCAGCGTGGGTCTGATACCGTGTTATCTCACCAATGTCGGTAGAGGGAGAGTTAAGGGTTGAGAGGTATGGTGATAGAAATTTACTCTCATAGCTTTCTAATGATACCAAGAACGCCAAAAATAGTGGTCAGACGAAGGCATAATGCTCTCTACAATAGTTCTCACCGAAAATTGAGGCTCCTTAGGTATTAGAGAGGATTCAATTCTAAAGTTAATATGGGAAAATCAAAGCTTTATATGGATGAATTCTATATCTGCATGGCTATCTATCCATAGCTCCCTTGCTATATATGATATGGCTCTCTCAAGGAATTAAATCCCCAAGTAGTGGGTTTTAGATTGTCAGATTGGGTTTTTTGGGTTTTTTTCTGAGTCAAATGCCTCACAGTATAGCAAAGAAGATGACAAGTACACACATGCACGTGTGTCTATACACCTTATGTCTCACGCATGTGTGTGCCCGGTGAGGCGCTCCGATCGGTTCACACTGCAGCAAACCAATTTTTGACAAATATCTAGGCTAGGTTGATCATTTCTTGGTAGGTTCACCCATTTTTCGACCAATTCTTGGCCCATTAAAAATATTTAAAAATTTTTCATTAAATTTCCTATTGAATGGACTCAATAACTACCCCATTCCAATTTGTTTAGTCCCTCTATAAATTAGGGGGTTTTGTGACCTAAGTCAACCCGAACTTGGTTCAAACCGATTCTTTCCCGAGTCTTTCTCGATCCTTACTTTTGAAACTTGGGATGTTTTCTATGGTCTATTATGACCCTTCTCATCTCCTTAAGATGCCTTCTTGAACCCTTTTATTAGCTTGGTTCGATTCAAGTTTTTAGTTCATGCTTACTTTCTCGATTTAGTCTTGTTTTGTGATTCGGTATGACTTGGACTCCTGTTCAGGAATTTTTGGTGTTACATCTATCCCCTCCTTTTTGGGATTTTTGTTTCCTAAAAACTAGTTGTATATCTATTGGGAATTTGACTTTACAAAGTTTATTTACATCCGTGAGTCTAGAGAGAGTCCAAACAGGCTAAGATATTTCTCTCTCATTCTAGCCTTGAGTTCTCAGGTTTGCTCCTCTAGCTATGTTGATTCTTTGGGTGATCGGGTAGGGTCCAACCATGTTGATCTTCTTTCTTCGAAAATCTTCTCCTATCATTCTAGCTAGCGTACCGGTTCCACTGGATATGTTAGAGCTTCCTCTAGCTCTAGAGGTGGTTGGTCCAACATATGCCTTAAATCTGGTTCATACTTTCTTAGCACAGACATGTGAAATATATCAAGGATCTGGTTCACTTCTAGTGGCAACTTCAGCTCATATGCCATCGGTTTGATTCTTTGGGTGATCGGGTAGGGTTTAATGTATCTTGAGTTTAGTTTACCCCCATTTTGGAACATGATTACCCCTTTCCATGGGGATACCTTTAAGAACATCCAATCACCCACCTTGAAATTAAGTTCGCAGCATCAATTATCGACATAGCTCTTCTACTGATCTCGTGTCGCCTTGAGCTGATCCCAAATTCCTTAAATAGTGAATGATTTCCCCTTCCTTTTTCCTCATTTCCTTTCCCATTCCGACCATCTAGTTAGCATGGCTTTGCTAATTGAATTTATTTGGGGCTTAAATTTCCCTTCATGTCAACTTGTGATTCAATCCGATATGATACCATGGGACACGTCCCCATCCTAGTTGCATCTCCTTTGGGTCATCCTTCATCCCTCTCCTCCCTTTAGGCATCTTTCCTCACCATGTCTTAGGGTGTCTATTATTTTATCAATTATATTTCCATCACCCTTAATGGCGTGATTTGGTATTCACACTTGAGGAGAAGATCACGTAGCGATCCGACCTCCCACTTTCTTTTCTTTAAGCATTCCCTCGCTCATACGATTTCCCCTGGGCAAAATATCACTACTGTTACTTTTTTACTTAGTCCTTTAGATAACATACTCAATGGATTTCTCTTCCCTCCAAATATCCACTTACTCCATGGAAATTATTATGATCGGCTTGTCTTACCCATTTGCCCAAATATATTTTCTTAGATCCAATTCATATATCAATTAGGGTAAGATTCTTGCTCTTGAGATTTTTGTCCCAACGTTAATACAGATCACAGGATTGGGAGTTCTAAAATGTTTAACCATCCCAGTATTTGGTTATTTTCCTTGGTCATTAAAAGTCTTTAGCATGACGTCCTTTTAAGCTTTTAATTCTTGTTTCCGCGGGTTTTAGCATTATTTTCTTCACTCCCTTTTTGTCTTGTATTGGTCTTTTAATCCATTCTTTCTTTATTATAGGTCAAGTCCACCCAAATATTTCATTTGACCTCATCATGTTTAAAAAAATGACTCTTCCTTACATTAGTCACGCCTTCTTGGAACCTTTGAACCTACATCTCCTCTGTAGCATGACATGTTCCAAAACTGACTTTGTACAGTACACATCTAAGACATTCCCTTGATAATTGTTCATAACTTTCTTATCTTTTAGGGATCATAGGTTCCTGTTCCTCTTACCATCTAGTAGTGCTCCTCAACTACCTTAAACATTATCCAAGCATCCAATGTATACACCCATGATTTAGTCATTTCTCCCTTATCTAATAAATTTCCATTTCTTGTAATTTGCACTTTTTCAGTACCAAATCCTCACTACTTCTGTCATTAGATGGTATTCCCATCCTCTTCTTCTTACAATGTTAGAGTGTTCCACCACTTGTTTCTGGTTCGTGCATTTCTTCCATACGTATCGATTTCATTTACTCAAACGTCATGCCTTTCATTATCATTTGGGTTTTTCTTATTTATTCATCTTTTACTAACATCTTTATTGGGCATTCTCGGTTCCCACTATCAGGTTTCTCGATCACTTCACGACTAGTATATCGACATACTCAGGATTTTCCTCCCTCTTGCCCTTCCTCATGTTTGATGGCATCCTTACCTAAGAATTTTCGTTCCTTAGTCCATCCTTACTCATTTGTGACCACTTCGTTGTTACTCCCCCTTCACTCCTATTTGATCCTTTACAGCATAATTATTGATTCCATGGACTTATCTTAGGGAGTTCCTTTTATATTGGTGCATTCATCCATTTCCAATCCTTTATTGACTTTGAATTTTCCCTTCGAACTTTTTTTCCTATCCAAGGAATTTCTGGTTACTGAGTCTTATTTTGCTTAGTCCACACTATGCCATGCTGTTAAATCTTAAGCTTTATTAAGTAGAGGTGAACTAGACCCTTTCTCCTTGATGTCTGCATGTCCTTATCCTCATTACTCATTTAATGAAGTATGTACTTCTCCAAGACTTCATTTAATCTGTCTTTATGGGTATCTGACCCATCAGAAATTTTATGACATCCTTGCTGCCATTCACACACAATTTGCCCGTTCATTGGGGTTAGCTTCTTTTGTAGAATTTCGTGAGTGCATCGTTGTTCTCAATCATTTTTCCCACTTGCATTCCATTTACAAGTTTACCTCCTTAGGGAAAGTCCGGGTATTGTGCTCTGAGATTTCCTGACTTCCTTGTCAAGAGTGTCAAAAGGCTTGAATTATCCTTCCTCAATTTAAAACATATCGATTACTATTTTGGTCTTAGTCTTTACAGTATTGTCTCTTTCGACCTTTAGTTGACTTAAGGACTTCCTTCATCCTTCTTTTTCTAAGGTTTTGACTTTCACAACCTTTCTACTAAGAATTTTCCTTTGCTCATATTTATGAGCTTTTTGGTCGAGGTACTGAATCCCGGTTAGATGTATCACGATTCAAGAGACCAAAGTTTTTTTTAAAACTTGGACATTTATTCATTATTGGAAAGGAGTACAATACATTTCGAGCTTTTGTCCCAATTACAAGGAGGTAGTTACAATGAAAGGTCAGGAAGTACACACTACTATACTAGGTTCTTGATGAGCTTCCTCCTAGGTGAGGTTGTAAACCCTAGTCGGAGTTATGGCTCTTGTGGTGGTTTCTTGTCTTCTATCCCTTTGAACCCTAGTAGTCAAGGAGGTGTTGTTTTTAGCAGGTATTGACATAGATCCTCGAGGAGTGGGACATTGTAAACTCTGTTCCTTTAAAGATAAGAAAACCAATAAAAAGAAGCAGACGATTCAAAAGAGAAAACTGAGCCATTTAACAAACTAAAACCAATAAAGAAGGGATAAAATGGGAAATTGGAGAATCCCAAATGACTCAAAGAGTCATAAAAATCATGGAGAAGAACCATGAAACAAATTGAAAGAGAAAACCAGACCGGCTCAGGGTGACCCAAATTGAATAAGTTTGAACTACATATTAACCGGTTTGAACAACATATGAATCGGTTTGAACAACATATGAACTAATTTCAAATTCATTTTTCTTGGTGGCTTAACATGATCAAATTGGAAAATTAAAGAACCATTAGATAGGAAATGAATTTAGATAAATTTAGAAATTTTTAGATTTGAGAAAACCGGTCAAATTGGGCCTACACCGGCCGATTTTTGTCATTGAACCCGGTCGGACCGGATCAGTCTAGTTTGGAACAGTGTCGTCTTCTTCCTCATGATGACAACACTGTTCATCGGTTCAAAAATTTTCCTTCCTTGGCAATGGAATATCCTCTCATATTAGGGTATTTTCGGGCAAGGATAAGCTCGACCAAAATAGAAATTGGTCGGGTAGAGGGTCCCCGAGTTCCGTATATAAAGAGCTCCCCTTCATTCATCCTCCACACACCTCAAATTGCTATTCTCTCTCAAGTGCTACATTTTTTGGTGAAGCTCGAACCCGAGCTCCAACGTGGGCACTTTTCTTAGTCTTAGAAGGCAAGGTCGGCTCCTACAAACTCCGGGGGAAGTTAGGTACCTGATAGCAATCTCCCTTCAACCAGAGGATTGCCGGAGAAGTGCTAGCGGAATCAAACTATGAAGTAGCTCGACAAACCGAAGCTGCCCTCTTTTGGTCGAGCCAAATTTAGCCAATTTCAAACCTCCTCCAGCCAAACCAAGCCTCCCCAACAATCCCATGGCCCTCGCACGACCTCCACAGAGGTGGAAGGTAAGTCAATTCGGCCCTCCTCCATCGTTGCATATCGGTATTAGAGAGAGAAAGTGTCGAATTTCACTAAAAAAATTCACCCTCATATGGACTTCAATTGTAGCAATTCTTGATCCTCGAAGGAACCTAAGGATGAGAGCTACCTCCCCAGATCGAGAGCTCGGACTGCTGCATCTCTAATGGTAAGCTTTCGAAGCTTTCTCTCCCTACGAACAGTATTCTGGCGAAGCTCCATTTAAGCTCATTTCAGACTGAAATTAAGCAATTCAAAGCTCCATTTGATCATATGGAAGTGTAGGAACCGATCCATGCTATCAATTGGACCAATTAACCATGATTGAATGGCTAATTGGAATAAATCAAATTCGATTAGTATAAGGGGTAAAATTGGGGGTTTCAAAAAATTGAGGGACATCAATGCAATTTTTCATAGTGAAGGCCAATTGGCAATGAGAAAGATGATAGGGGACCAATTAGTCAATTTTTAAAAAATTTGGGGTCAATTTGCTAATTTTGAAAAGTAGGGGTAAAACTATAATTTTTGAAAAGTTTGGGACTAAATTAGGAATTTGGAAAATCTAACATCCTTTACCAATTTTAAGTAAATTAAGAACCCAGGTGGATATTGGAAGTACTTGGGACTTAAGTTGAGGAAAATTTAACACTAGGGACCTAAAGTTAAAGAGTATGAACTTTAGGCACCTAAGTGTAATAAACTAGAAATATGGGCCTAGCCCATAGTAAAAAACTATGAATCTTTTATACAAAACCCTAATATATAAGAGATGGCCAAACTCTCTAGGGACTCTTGAAACCAGAACACTAAGAGAGGAGCTAGAGTCGGACTTGGAGAATCGGCTAAGGACGAGCACATCAGAGTCATTGGGTGAGTGGGATTATATAACGATATACCCAGTTGGGGTGAATAGAATATATAAAAGTTAAAAACCTACTTCCCAGTTGTAAATAGGAATAAACAAACAACATACTCGATTGGTATGATGAGGTTTCTTATGGAAAGAAGAAAGTTGCATACCAGTTGTAAGTGGATCCACCATCACACCGGTTGGTGTGATGAGATAAAAATATATTTTTTTGTTAGAAGTGTTCTCCCCTAACTGTGTGATAATTACTTAAAATATTTGGGAGACCTTCTTGACAAGAGCTAGAATAGCTTAAATAGGTCAGGGCCTCGGTTTTTGAACTCATAAGGCTTAATGCCCAATTTTGAAAAACACGTGTAGTGGGGCCAAGGCCAGTAGGCATGGGCAAAAGCTCGTAAACAAACTTGATTAGGAAGAGCCATGAAAACTCCTAATTAAAATGGAATTAATTATTTGTTGTGCCATTGTACCAAGTTAGGACTGATAATGCTCGATGTACTGGTGGCAGTGCGTTAGGGCCAGGTCGACGGACTAACCTAGATAAATAGTTGCATGTTGGTTTTAGCCTCGGAGCCATTGGATCATTGACACCAAAGAGGATGGATAACTATATGAAAATTACTGTTTGTGCATGCACTTAAGGATCAGGACCATCAAGATGCCCAAGAGGGGTAGTGATGGGTACCAATGGTTGTTGGATGACATGGGGGTGATAAGGGCAGCTTGTCATGCCAGTCAGTCATGAAGCTTTAGGAGCTTCTTGCGCATGAGATCGGGGTGGGGTCAGGATGAGCTCTTCGTCCTCATACGGACACGAAGTGGCATTCGAGTCTAAGGGTCAGACGTCTAGGATGTCCACTCAGACTCAAGGTAGACATGGACATGCTTCTATTAGGGTGGATAGAAAAGTCGCACTTATCCCCAAGTGGGTGCAGTCTGAGACTGCCCTACGAATGTGTGTACCCTTCCTGATGAAGGGTGTTTGTTTGTTTGCTAAATGCCACCCCAAGCAAGGGGATGGGTTAAACAAACCTAATAGTATGGTAATGGAAAAAGGTCTTGGAGATTTGAATTTGAGGAACTCCTTTAAAAAGGATTTGTTAATCTTGGCCTGGTTTTCATTAACTAAAATTATTTTGAACTCACTCCCAACACCCACTCACTGAATTGTAGAAACTCAACCCCTCTCTTTACTCCTTTTCAGGAGTAAGTAGATAAATTAAAAGAGAGCATGTAGATGTACCCTCCGTCATGTATGCTTAAAGTTTCTTTTAAACTTTCTTTATATTGATTTATTCTACTCCAGGGAACAAGATTTGAATTTACGCCTAGATCCTCTTAAATAAAGAAGGAAAAACCCCTCTTAAACCAAGGGAGAGGCAGGTTGATCACAGGGATCCAAGCAAACTGGGTCCGGGTGTGACAACTTGAGTGGTATCAAAGCTATGTTCCCTTGAAAGCATTATCAATATTATGCCCTGACACTAATGAAAACTTAATTAACTTGTAGGAAGAAGAGTCCCTAGGAAGTTCGCCATATGAACCAACCTCAAACAGAACCCTTGAAAAAGGCTCCTACCTCTAGCAAGATTGATGCTCATAAGCTTGTTGAATTTGAGAATAATATGCCAAAAGATATATTCGATGTCACACCCCGACTCGGTTTGGTCGGATCTTCGTGAGCAACCTGCCACTCTCCTTGTTTATTTAGGGTTTTCCCTTTTTTAATCCGGAAGGAGTAAGGTGTTCTTTAAACCTGTACTTTTCTTGGAATAACATAAATTAAAACTGCATAAAATTTAACTAACATATATGTCTTGCAGGTGTGACTAACATGAGGTCTTTTGGTAGGTTTCCCTTGATTACCTGAAAAGGGATATAAGGAAGGGGGTGAGTTCAACAACTCGGTGAATGGGTTTTTAAAATTTGACTTTCAGGAAAAGTGCTTGAATCGGAGTGTGCCAGACTCCTTATTTTCTTTAAAAACAATTCATCCTTAAAATATCGTTTTCATAGCTATTACTCAATCCTCAATCTTAACCGGTGTGTTTATCAACCAACACACGCCCTTCATCATGAAGGGAATACACATTTTTAGGTCAACACACCCAAAGTACCCACTTGTGGCATTGGAGCGAATTTACTGGCCACCTATATAGAAGCACGTCCACTTCTACCGACATCCAACCGTCAATCCCATAACAAGACTCCGTGTTCATATGAGTACAAAGATCTCATCCCATTCCCACCCCAGTCTCATGCGCATGAAGCTACGTCGAGCTTCCAAGAATATTGGCACGACTAACTACCCTTATCTCCACCATGTTGTCCAGAGCCCTATGACGCATCACTACCCCTCTTGGGCATCTTGAAGGTCCCATAACATCAGTACATGTACAAATCAACACCTTTCCATATAAGCCATTTAATTTGTGGTGCCACTGGTCCAACAGCCCCAACCCTCAACCCGGCCTGTAGCTGTTTGTCTTGACTGGTTCGTCGACCTATCATGTCGCACTACCGCCAGTCCATCAAGTATGTCGGTCATGTCTTGGTACTATGGCCAAACAATTCAATTACTTAAGCTTTCATGGCATATAACTCATGTTTGTTTACGAGCTCCTGCTCATGCCAACTAGCCTAGGGCCCACTGTACGAGATTTTTAAAATCGGGCAAATTAGCCCCCAAGTTCCAAAACTGAGGCCTCTAACCTATATGAGCTATTCGAGCTCCCGTCAAAATGGTCTCCCAAAAGTTTTAAGCAGTGGCAGGCAGTCAGGGGAGAGCACTTCCGATAAAATAAACTTTTCATATGTCCATCACACCAACTGGGTATGAGGACATCTCCGCTTATAACCGATAAGCAGGTTTTCCACTTCCTTCGAGGAAGTTCATTATACCAACCGGGTATGATCTACTTACAACTGATAAGTAGATTTTTTGCGTAATTTCCACATCAATCCTCTCAGGTGTGATGTTTAAAATACCACTTAATAGTGGGTTTTCATTTCCGAGGTGCTTATCATCCCAATCGGGTATGATATTAAATCTCACTCACCCGTTAATGTATTGAATTCCTCTCGACCGGTTCTTTGGCTTGACACGAGCTTGTCCTTGCCAGCATTCTCGGTACTTCGTGTTCCTACACGATATGAACATCCTTTTTCATTATCCCTTGGCCTAATAGCTTTCATTCATCGGGAATGGATGAAATACTCGAACTTTTTGATTTATTGCAATTAGGTCCCTAAAATTCTTTCTTTAACTTTAGCTCCCTAATGCCGATTTTCCCTCAAATTGAGTCCCGAAATTTCTAAAATTCCCCATGGGACCTTATTTTATTCAAAATCACATAAAGGGGTTCAAGTTTCCCAAATTTCCAATTTGGTCCCCAAATTTTCCAAAATTACCATTTTGCCCCTACTTTACAAAAATGGAAGTTTTGCCCCAAAAATTGCCCACTTGGTCCTCCAACATCTTTATCATGCCCAATTGGCCCTCAATTTTAGAAAATTGTACTTTAGCACCTCAAATTTTTTAAATCCCTAATTTCATCATTCTAACTCAGCCAAATTTGATTTAATCAAATTGATCAATCAAATGAGTTTAATTGTTGAAATTGAAGTTAAATTGGAGTTCCTACACCTTCATACAATTCGATTGCACTTTGAATTGCACGATTTGATGACGAGATGAGTTCAAATGTAGCTTCATCGGAAAATTGAACGTAGAGAGAGAAAGCTTTAAGTATTTATCGTCGGAGGTGCGACAGTCCGAGCTTCCGATCTAAATAGATAGCTCTCGTTCTAAGGTTACTCGTAGGATCAAGAATTGCATCAATTGATGTCGAATTAAGGGAGAATTTAGTCAGTGAAGTTTTGTCGATTCTCTCCCTAGCACCGATCGAAATTTACAGAGGGGAGCCAAATTGACTTACCTTTCTACTCTGATTTTATTATAGGAGGGTTGTGGAGGTATTGAGAGGGTTTGGTTCGGCCTGAGGAGGGCTTGAATTGGTTGATTTTCGCTCTGTCAAAACTGGGCAGCTTCAGTCCGCCGAAGCTGCTTCACTATTCTATCATGCCGGCATTTCTCAAGCAACCCTCAGAGGAAATGGAGACTGTAGGCCTTTTTTGGCTCAGAAAAATGCCCAAGTCAAAGCTCTGGTTCGAGCTTTACCAAAAAATGGAGTAGTAGGGAGAGAGTGGAGTTTTGAGGTGTGAGGAGGGTGAATGAGGGGGGGCTCTTTATATAAGAAGCTCGGGGACTTTTTGACCGTCCGATTGGCACTGTAATTGTGGTCATTTTTTGCCTGAAACTCCCTAGCTGGAGACTTTTCATCTTCATCGAAGCTACTCGATTTTTTGACGAGCGAATAGTGCTGTCATCTAAAGGAAGAAGATGACACTATTTTATATCGGACCGGACCGTTTTGTAGCTTAAACCGGTCGGTTCATGCCCGATTTGACCGAGTTTTTTAAAATTAAAAATTTCTAAATTCATTCTCTATTTAATGGTGGCCTCAATTCTCCAATTTGAATTTTCTAAGCTACTTAGAAAAATAAATTTAGCATCTGGTTCAATAGTGGTTCAAACCAGTCCAAACTAGTTCAATGTGGTTCGAATCCGATTCAGTTGAACCGGCTTGGTTTTCATCTCCAATTCATCCTAAAGTCCTTTTTCATGACTTTTGTGACTCTTCAAGTCACTAGGGATCCACAAATTTCCCAAATTGCCCATTCTTTGATGATCGGATTTGTGAATCGGTTTGGTTTTTTCACTCGGTTTGATTGATTCTTTTCCCAATTTTACTTAACTCCAAAGAGCAGAGTTTACAGTCGAGGACTATAGGAAGCTTCTTTGGGCGATGTTAGAGCTAGCCGACATAACATATCCTTCCCCCAGGCAGGAAGAAACTGTACCTCCCCCAATGCAAGAAGAACCTATACCTCCCCCAAGGAACCCAACACCCCCTCCTGCCCCATGGCAGCAAAAAAGAACCTCGACTCATAGGGAGGCCTAGAATAACTACTAGTATGTCCACCCAACCTTCATGAAAGTTTTCCAAGCACCCCCACTAGCTCAGTACAACTTTGACCCCACCCAATGGATAAAGTGTGCTTATGAGTGCGAATTTGAGATACTAGGAATATACGGACTCGAGGTGTTTCGTGGAGTCTGTCCCAACAAGGAAGCCCGACAAGAGTATGGATGGACATCAACTAGTTCTTTGGAGCCCTCGGACCACAAATCCAGAAACAATCTGAAGGTGAACTCTCGGCCTATGACCCCAGGAAACTAGAATAGGGAGTAGTGAGGAATTTTCTTTAATAAGTCGAGCACGACAAGAAACTATTGCTTTGAATAAATAAAGACCAATAAATTTTGTATTTAAAGCATTAGTCTCCCTATTAACAAAAGGGTGAGAATACACCAATCAGAACTTAGGGTAGTATTGGATCGTCTAAGGATGTAGACTACAGGCTACACCCAGTTAATACTAACTGACAAAGGTAACCCAACCTAAACTCGAATAGTTCCCATAGAAACAAAGAACTCACAGCCAAGACAAGAAACTATTGCTTTGAATAAATAAAGACCAATAAATTTTCTATTTAAAGCATTAGTCTCCCTATTAACAACAGGGTGAGAATACACCAATCAGGACTTAGGGTAGTATTGGATCATCTGAGGATGTAGACTACAGGCCACACCCAATTAATACTAACTGACAAAGGTAACCCAACCTAAACTCGAATAGTTCCCATAGAAACAAAGAACTCACAGCCAAGACAATAAGTCAAGTCAAAAGACTAGGAAGTAGAATTCAAGGGAATCCTCATAAGGGGTCGAGTGTAGGGGAAGCACATTTACACGGAGTTAGAAGAATAGGATAAACTCGAGGAAAAAGGAAAAAAGAGAAGGTGGCACCAAGAGATGTAGGAGTGGGAGGATTAGTACAAGGAAAAAAGAGAAGGTGGCACCAAGAGATGTAGGAGTGGAATAACTGAGCCCTCATATAAGAGTCAAGAAATTAAGAAAAAGAACTAAGATGCCCTAGAGAAGGAAAATCGGAAAGAAGGGTGTCAAAGGATATAGCACACATGACAAACCCATGGAATTTCCCAAGAAAGAAGCAAATCTAAGAAATGATGTCCAAAGGTGCTAGGGTCGGTAACAGTATAAGCAAGGAAAGGAAAAATAAGTATTAAGGGAAGAAAGCCTAGAATGGGTTGTACAATTCAAGGGAGTCACGATTGAATGGTTGGACATAGTACGGAACATACGAAAGGAACTCGACACGCAAGAGTCCATCGAAGGAGAAGGAAGTATTGGGAAGTAGTTGTGACTACGCCCTAAAAAGAGGCAGTAGAATGGGCATCGGGGACAAGAGAACTCGAGAGATGGTGGCCTCAAATTTAACAAGAAGAATAGTAAGGATGAGACGGTTAGCGACCTAACCTTGTGAGAACCATGAATGTAAACTTGACGAAAAGGAGAGAGTTGGAAAGGACAAGCGGTGAGGATTAAAAATATAAGCCCCACACAAGGAGAACAAGAAATCTCAAAGACTAATGTCACCCGAAGTCGTCCCAAAGTAGTCTGGTATGAAATACACAAGGACGTACCCAAAAGATTTCAGGGAAGGATAAACCAGAAGAGCGATAGCCGGAGATGACATTAAGCTACACTAAGATCGGGTGATTATAAGGACCAAGAACGGAAGGAGTCTAGTAAAGAAAACACCTATGGGAAAGTGTATGTCCCTAATAGAGAGACGACGTACCCAACGGACTCAGGAAAACCATTAGTCCGCGCTTGAAAAATGGATAGGAATAAGAAGACCCAATATGTGTAAATGCCTCACATAAGGGGGGAGAGGTGGGGGATGAAGGAAAAAAAGGGAAATTTGAGGACAATGAAGGATTAAGGGTTGACAACCATGCGATAAGGAGGAGAGGAAGGAAGGACCTTCGTTAACATGTTGGAGTGGGACTAGAGATTCTCAAGACGAAAATATCTACAAAGATGGATAAAAGTAGGAAGTAAGATTCAGCTAAGGAACTGACAGTAGAATCCTAAGAGGCTTTATCTGACACAAGGAACCTAGAAAGGGGCATAATGGTTGAGGATATAGTAGAAAGAAATCCTAGTACAAGGATACCACTAGAAAGAAAGAAGGAAAGAAATTGGAGAGAGGATCACAAATAAGTCACTAAGTCCATAATTGGATAGAGAACATAGAGGATAGAATTGGGAAATCCAATAAAAAGAGAACCAAACACATCCAAAAGAGGGCATGATGTCAAGGAGAAAGGACGACTAGATAACACCGAGAATAGTTGAGAGACACTATTAGATGACAAGAAGGACCATACCCTAAATGGAATAGGGAGTGGGCTTAAAGGCATACTTGTAGAATAGTGGGTAAGATACACCAAACTAGATACTCTCCATCGAGTGAGTGATTACTGGAATGAAAGAGAAATTCCAGTAACGTGTGGATCAGAAAGGATTAAGTAAAGGAACAATTAGGGGAGAGCATGTTAAAACAACCCAAGTTGACATCAAGGTAGAATTGTAACCTCCATTCCTTTAAAGATAAGAAAACCAATAAAAAGAACCAGTCAATTCAAAATAGAAAATCGAGCCATTGAACAAACCAAAATTGGTAAAGAAGGGATAAAATGGGAAATTGGAGAATACCAAATGACTCAAAGAGTCATAAAAATCATGGAGAAGAATATGAAACCAATTAAAAGAGAAAACTGGGCCGGTTCAGGGTGAACCAGATTGAATTAGTTTGAACTACATATTAACTGGTTTCTAAATACATTTTTATTGGTGGCTTAACATGATCAAATTAGAAAATTGAAGCAACCATTGGATAGCAAATGAATTTAGACAAATTTAGAATTTTTTAGATTTGAGAAAATCGATCGAATCGGACTTGAACCAGCCAATTTTCGCCATTGAACCTAGTCAGATTACGGTCTGGTTCAGAACAGTGTCGTCTTCTTCCTTAGGATGACAACACTATTGATTGGTTCAAAAACTTTCCTTCTCTAACGAGGGAATATCCTCTCTCATCATGGCATTTTCGGGTGAGGATAAGCTTAACCAAAATGGAAACTGGTCGGGTAGAGGGTCCCCGAGCTCCCTATATAAAGAGCTCCCCACCATTCATTGTTCACACACCTCAAATCGCCATTCTCTCTCGAGTGCTCCATTTTTCGGTGAAGCTCGAACCAGAGCTCCGACTTGGGCACTTTTATTAGCCTTAGAAGGTAAGGTCAGGTCCTAAAGACTCTAGGGGAAGTTAGCTACCTGATAGCAATTTCCCTTTGACCAGAAGACCGTTGGAGAAGCACAGGCAAAACCAAACATTGTAGCAGCTCCGACAGACCAAAGCTGCCCTATTTTGGCCAAGCCAAATTCGGCCAATTTCAGACCTCCTTCGGTCAAACCAAGCTTCCTCAATATCCCCACGACCCTCATACAACCTCCACAGAGGTGGAAGGTAAGCCAATTCGGCCCTCCTCCATCATTGCAAATTGGTGTTAGAGAGAGAAAGTGTCAAATTTCACTAACAAAATTCACTCTCGTATGGACTTCAATTGTAGCAATTCTTGATCCTAGAAGGAACCTATGGACAAGAGCTACCTTATAGATCGAGAGCTTGAACTGTCGTACTTCCAACGGTAAGCTTTCGAAGCTTTCCCTCTATACGAACAATTTTTCGGCAAAGCACCGTTTGAGCTTGTTTCGAACTCAAATTCTGCAATTCAAAGCACAATTTGATCATATGGAAGTGTAGGAACCGATCCATGCAATCAATTGGAGCAATTAATTCCGATTGAATGGCCAATTTGAAGAAATCAAATTTGGTCTGTATAAAGGGGTGAAATTGGGGAAGAAATTGGGAAAGAATGGGGATTTCAAAAAATTGAGGGACCTCCATGCAATTTTTCAAAATTGAAGGCTAATTGGCGATGAGAAAGATGATGGGGGACCAATTAGTCCATTTTTGAAAACTTTGGGGCCAAATTACTAATTTTGGAAAGTAGGGGCAAACCCATAATTTTGGAAAAAAAATTGGGAATTTGGAAAATCTGAGCCCCTTTACCAATTTTAAGTAAATTAAGGACCCAAGTAGGATATTGGAAGTCCTCGGGACTTAAGTTGAGGAAAATTTAACACTAGGGACCTAAAGTCAAAGAGTATAAAATTTAGGGACCTAAGTGTAATAAACTAGAAATATGGGCCTTGTAGCACATACAAAAAAACTTGGAAGCTTTTATACAAAACCCTAATATATAAGAGACAGCCAAACTCTGTAAGGATTCTTGAAACCGGAACGCTAACAGAGGAGCTAAACTCGGACTTGGAGAATCAACTAAGGATGAGCGCATCAAAGTCACCGGTGAGTGGGATTATTTAACATCATACCAGTTGTAGTGATGAGCATATTTAAAAGTGAAAAACCTACTTACCGGTTGTAAATAGGAATAAACAAACAACATACTCGGTTGGTATGGTGAGGTTTCTTATGCAAAGGATAAAACCGATTACCAGTTGTAAGTGGATCCACCATCACACCCGGTTGGTGTGGTGAGATAAAAATATAATTTTTGTCAAAAGTGTTCTCCCCTGACTGTGTGACAATTGCTTAAAATATTTGGGAGACCTTCTTGACGTGAGGTAGAATAGCTCAAATAGGCCAGGGGCCCCAATTTTTGAACTTATAAGGCTCAAAGCCCAGTTTTGGAAAACAAGTGTAGTGGGCCCAAGGCTAGTGGGCACATGCAAAAGCTCATAAACAAACTTGATTAGGAAGAGCCATGAAAACTCCTAATTAAAATGTTTGTCTGTTGTGCCATGGTATCGAGTTAGGATTGACAATGCTCAATGTACTGGCGGGAGTGCGTTAGGGCCAGGTCGACGGACCGACCTAGACAAACAGCTGTATGTCGGGTTGAGTGTCGGGGCCGTTGGACCATTGGCACCAAGGAGGATGGATAACTATATGAAAATTGTTGTTTGTGCATGCACTTAAGGATCTGGACCATTAAGACACCCAAGAGGGGTAGTGATGGGTACCAAGAGCTGTTGGACGACATGCGTGTGATAAGAGTAGCTTGTCGTGCCAGTTAGTCATGAAGCTCTGGGAGCTTCTTGTGCATGAGACATGGGTGGGGTCAAGATGAGGTCTCCATCCTCATACAGACAAGAAGTGGCATTCGAGTCTAAGGGTTGGACGTTTGGGACATCCACTCAGACTCAGGGTAGAAGTGGACAAGCTTTTATCAAGGTGGATAGCAAAGTCGTGTTGATCCTCAAGTGGATGCAGTCTGGGACTACCCTACGAATGTGTGTACCCTTCCTGATGAAGGGCATTTGTTTGTTTGCTAAATGCCTCCCCAGGCAAAGGGTGGGTTAAATACACCTAATAGTATGGTAATGGAAAAAGGTTTTGGAGATTTGAATGTGAGGAACTCCTTTAAAAAGGATTTGTTAACCTTGGCATGGTTTTGATTAACTAAAATTATTTTGAAATCACTCCCAACAAACACTCACTAAGTTGGAGAAACTCACCCGTTCTCTTTACCCCATTTTAGGAGTAAGGAGATAAATTAAAAGAGAGCATGAAGAAGTACCCACCATCAGGTATGCTTGAAGTTTCTTTTAAACTTGCTTTATATTGATTTATGTTATTCTAGGGAACAAGATTTGAATTTATGTCTAGCTCCTCTTGAATAAAGAAGGGGAAACCCCTCTTATAGCAAGGGATCGATGGGTTGATCATGGGGATCCAACCAAACCAGGTCAGGGCGTGACAAACATTCCCTCACAACATGTTCTACTTGTCCATGCCTACTATAGGTTATTTCAGTATATGCTCCTATGTGGTTCCTCTAATATTTAGGGTATTGAGAGATTTCCTTTTCCCTATCTATTTTCTCTTCCTTCCTCAACCTTCCTTCTTGTCCTTCCTCGTCAGTGGGTGTGGCATCCCCAGGTGTTAGCATCACATCCCTAGATGGTTTTGGACACTTTCCCGTGTAATGTTCCCACTTTCACTACCTATAACAAGTTATTTCCTTATGTGGACCTTTGTGGCTTCTTCTACACCTCGGGCATTGGGAAGTTTTCCTTGGTGGCTGCTTGTGGTTTTGTACTTCCCCATCTTTGGGGATACACTTCCTACAGGGCAGTCCCCTTTTCTTTGCAGAAAGTTAGGTTTCCCAAACACCTTGACAAATTCCTTGTAGAGTCTTCTCAGCTCAGGAGTTACTCCAAGTGTAATGGCTTGAGTCCTCCTAGACTTCTTAGCTCCCAAGCTCATTCCCTCAATTGGGATAAGATTTTACACGGGTCTAGTGGTAGAGGTGGTAGGATGGGTTTGTATGGTTCCTCTCTTAGGGGGCATGTCTATAAGACAAGGGTTTATTTATTGTTAGGCTCTAAGGTCTTTGTTTTGTAAACTTCTTTAGAAAACTATGCTCTGATACAACTAAAGTTGTCACACCCCAACCCGGTTTGGTTGGAACCCTGTGATCAACCTACCACTCTTCCCTTTGTTAAATCAGTATCTCTACCAAAATAGGCCGGACAAGGCAAAGGCTCATGAGTATACATGTTTTCCACAACAAAGTTTAACAAAACAACTAAATAAAAGTATACATTCTTGTGGTACCTCTAACTTACTTTTCTACCTTGTGATTTTTCGTAAGGACAGAAAAGGTTTATAATTACTACCCTTCATGTTTAGGAGTTTTATGGGTTTAACACCTCATTAGAAAAATATTTTAACATTTTCACTTGCTTGGGTTTGGTTTAGCATACAATCACACATGCCCTTTTTCACAAAGGGGTTCACACATTCGTAGAGCAGTACCCAACTATTTCGCTTGTGGCTCGGAGTGACTTTACCGAGCACATTAGTAGGAGGTGATACCTTCTACCTCAAGTTTGTGTGAGCGTCAATTGCCCAATCCCCAGACTTGAATTCCATTGTGATCACTATTATGGGATGAGACCTCTTCCCCTTCGACCTCGGTCTCAATGTGCATGAAGCTTCTCTGAGCTTCAAGACTTACTGGACGACAAAACTTCCCTTATGCATTCTAGGTCATCCAGTAGCCCTTAGAACCAACACTAGACCATATCTCAACATGCACAAATAAAATTTTTTTAATTTAGACCTTTATCTTTGGTGCCACCATCCCACAAAATTCGATGACCTGGCTTCAGCTCGGGAACTATCAGCCCAATGAGTTCGATGACCTAGCTTCGACTCGGTAACTACTAGCCCAATGAGTTCTATGATCCGGCTTTGGCTAGGTGGCTTTATCACACAACTTAACCATTTTTTTGTAAATTTCCATAAGGCTTAAAATCAAGATTTTGTCTACGGGTTTAAGCTTGTTCCCATTGGCCTTGGTCCCACTTCACGAGTTATTCTAAAGCTTGGCCTTGGGCCCTATTAGTTTCAAAACCGAGGTATTTGGCCCACTAGAGCAATTCCAGCTCTCATAAAAAACATCTTTCAAAAGGTTTAAGAAGGTTCATAAAGTCGGGAAAGACTATTTCTGGAAAATGGTTTTCAATTTGAAAACATGCTCATCATCCTAACCAGGAATGATGTCGAAAATCCCACTCACTTGGTACATCGTGACTCGTTCCCGGCTGGATCTCGGCCGGTTACGTGCTCTTCTGCAAAAGTCATTGTATCACCTATCCTACATGGTCTGAGTGTTCGCATCAGTAAAACTGGCATGAAGAGCCTCATATTTGCGCGTATGGACACCTAAGTCCTTAATCATGCCTTAATCGCACTTAGTTCCCTAAGTTTCATAATTTCTCCTTTAGATCTCTAAAGCCCAATTTATCATCAATTTGGTCCCTAAGGTTATCGATTTCCCTCTTAGTTCTCTAATTTCCTCTTATTTTCACCCAAATCCTCAATTTTTCCCTTAATTGCAATTAAAATCCCAAATTTATATTTAATTGCATTTAAGCCCCCAATTTCTTCAAAATCACCAATTGGCCTTTAATTTCATCAAAATTACCAATTGGTCTCGAATATTCCTAAAAATCACCAATTGGCCTTCAATTTCATCCAAATTTTCAATTGGTCCTCAATTGAAAATTAATTTCACAAAAGACCCCCAATGTTTTCCCAAACTTCCACAAATTGTTCACTTTGGTCTAGAAATATTATTTCATCAAATTGTTCTCGCAAACTTAGTTACTTGGTCCCTAGCATGCTACTAATCATCCACCCCACCTTCTTACGATTTGTTCATGCTTTGAATCATCTTATTTGGCCCCGAAATAAGCTCAAATGGAGCTTTGCTGGAAAATTTAGCTTAGAGAGAGTGCTTCAAAATCTTATATATCGGTTGAGGTTATCAGAGCTCTGGATTTGGGAAGCATGCCCTCGTCGAGAGAGTCCTTTGAGGATCAAGAATTGCCCCCAATTAATTTCATGGGCAGAGAGAATTTGATGAATATAGTTTTGCCACTCTCTGTCTCTAGAACTTTACTATTCCGATGAGAGGAGGCAAAATGAACTTACGTGAAAGCTTTGGGGAGGTTGAGGGTCATCTAGAAGGAGTCATGGGAGGGTTAGTTTAGTTGTAGGAGTTTTGGGGTGGCCAAAATTTGGCTCGATAGAACTTCAGCACCATTTGATAGATAATGAATTTAGATGAATTTAAATTTTTAATTTTGAAAATTCGGTCAAATCCAACATGAACCAACTAGTTTAAGCATTGAACCTGGTTCAGATTGTTCCAGTCTAGTTCGGAATAGTGTCACCTTCTTCCTTCAGATGATAGCACTGTTCACTCGCTGGAAAATTGAGTAGCGCCAACGAAGATGAAAAGTCTCCGGCCAGGGAGTTTTAGGCAATGAATGACTACCATTAAGGCACTAATCAGATGGCCAAGAAGTCCTTGAGCTTTCTATATGAAGAGATCCTTTTCATTCATCCTCCTTACACCTAAAAACTCCACCCTCTCCCTACTGCTCCATTTTCCGGTGAAGCTCGAACTAGAGCTCCGACTTTGGCATTTTTCTGAGCCAAAGATGGCATGGTTGGGTTCTTTGGATTTGAGCAGAAGTCAGCTACACACTTGTAGTCTCCATTTGCTTTGAGGGTTGCAGGAGAAATAATGGTGTGATAGAATAGTGAAGTAGCTCCGTCATACCGAAGTTGCCCTATTTTGGCGAAGTTGAAAACGGCCAATTTGAGCCCTCCTCAGGCCAAATCAAATCCTCCCAACACCTCCACAACCCTCCTACAGCTAAATTAGAGTGGAAAAGTAAGCCAATTTGGCTCCACTCTATATTTTTCGATCTGTTCTAGAGAGAGAACTAGTGAAACATCATGGACTAAATTCTCCCCCAATTCAGAATCAATTGATGCGATTCTTGATCCTAGGAAGAACCTTAGGACAAGAGCTATCTACCCAGGTTGAAAGCTCAGACCGTCACACCTCTGACGGTAAGCTTTTGAAGCTTTCCATCTCTATATTCAGTTTTCCGACGAAGCTACATTTGAGCTCGTTCCAGCGTTAAATCATGTTATTCAAAGTGCAATTGAATTGTATGGAGTTGTAGGAACTCCAATCTAACTTCAATTTAAACAACTAATCTCATTTGATAAGTCAATTTGATAAAATCAAATTCAGCTAAGTTGAAAGGTTGAAATTGGTGGAAAATTTGTGGAAATTTTGGGGATTTAAAAATTTTAAGGGACTAAAGTGCAATTTCATAAAATTGAGGGCCAATTAGGCATGATAAGGATGTTGGAGGACCAATTGGCCAATTTTTGAAATTTTTGGGGTGAAACTTACCGTTTTTGTAAAGTAGTGGCAAATTGGTAATTTTGGAAAATTGGGGACCAAATTGGAAATTTGGGAAACTTGAACCCCTTTTTGATATTTTAATAAATTGATGTCTCAATATGAATTTTAGAAGTTTTAGGACTAAATTTGGGAAACATCGCCATTAGAGAACTAAAGTTAAAGAAAAAGAACTTTAGGGACCTAATTATAATAAATTGAAAAGTTTGAGTATTTCATTCAAATACAATGAATGAAAGCTAATAGGCCAAGGGATGATGAACAAGAATGTTCATATCGCGTAGGAACACAAAGCACTGGGAACGCCAGCAAGGACAAATTCACGTTAAAACAAAGAACCGGTTAAGAGGAAATCATTGCGTTAATAGGTGAGTGGGATTTTTTTATATTATACCGGTTGGGATGATAAGCACCTCGGAAATGAAAACCCACTAATAAGTGAAATTTTAAACATCACACCGGGAAGGAATGATGTGAAAATTACATGGAAAAATCACTTAATGGTTGTAAGTAGATCATACTCGGTTGGTATGATGAACTTCCTGGAAGGAAGTAGAAAACCCTTTTATCGGTTATAAGTGGAGATGTCCTCATACCCAGTTGGTGTGATGGACAGATGAAAAGAATATTTTGTTGGAAGTGCTCTCCTTTGACTGTGTGCCACTACTTAAACTTTTTGGGAGACCTTCATTACGGGAGCTTGAATAGCTCAGATAGGTTGGAGGCCTCGGTTTTAGAACTTAGGGGCTAACATGCCCAATTTTAAAAATCTCGAACAGTGGGCCCAAGGCCAATTGGCATGAGCATGAGCTCGTAAACAAACATGAGTTTAAGCCATGAAAACTTTAAATGAATGATCTGTTTGGCCATGGTACCAAGACAGTACCAACAAACTCAATGAACTGGTGATAGTGCGACATGACAGGTCAATGAACTAGTTAAGACAAACAGCTCCTAGTCGAGTTGAGGGTCAGGGCCGTTTGGACTAGTGGTACCAAAGATTAAATTGCTTATGAGAAAAACTATTGTTTTGTGCATGCACTGAGGTACGGGACCTTCAAGACACCCAGGAGGGGTAGTGATGCGTCCAATGGGCTACTGGACGACATGGTGGAGATAAGGGTAGATCGTCATACCAGTAGTCAGGGAAGCTTGATGTAGCTTCATGCGCATGAGACCGGGGTGGGGTCGGGATGAGGTCTTTGTTCTCATACGGACACGAAGTTTTATTTATGAGATTGAGGGTCAGATGTTGTGTACATCCACTCATTCTCATGGTAGAAGTGGACGGGCTTCTATCAAGATGCCTGATAAAGTCACCCCACTACCAAAAGTGGGTGCAGTGGATGTGTTGCCCTACAAATGTGTGTTCCCTTCATGATGAAGGGCATGTGTTGGTTGATAAACACACAGTTGTGATGAGAAATGGCTATGAAAATTGAGATTTGAGAATGAAATATTTTAAAGGAAAATAAGGAGTCTAGCACACTCCAATTCAAACTATTTATTGAAAGTCATATTTTAAACACCCATTCACTAAGTCGTTGAACTCACCCCCTCCCTTAAACCCCTTTCAAGTAATCCGGGGAAAGCCTACCCAAAGACTACAAGTTAACACACCTGTGAGACAGGTATGATAAGTTTAAAATTTTATGCAGTTTTGATTTATGTTATTACAGGAAAGGTGCAGGTTTAAAGGATGCCTGACTCCTCACTGTTTAAAAGAAGAGAAAACCCTTAATAAACCGGAAGAGTGGTGGGTTGATCATAGGGATCTAACCAAACTAGGTCGGGGTGTGACAAGAGGACTCGGCCCTAACCTCGCTTGCTAGTGGACAGATCGGAGAGCTTTTCGGGTTGCCAAAGACGAAGCTCTCATTCTTATCTCTTTCTGCTAACTTTCCCAATGAGGAAGACAACATTGTGTCACACGTGCGAGCTTGCCATGTGGCACACTATGACTGTATGCCATTGCTAATGTGGCTTCCTACTCGGCATCCTAGTCAGCCTTTGACTCATTGACTGGACATATGGCGACCTTCCATTGGCTTCTCATTCCAACGTGGTTGTTGATTGTATTTGGTCAACCGTTTGACCATGAGACGTGGCATTCTCTAATTGGCTAATTTAAATACCAAATTTCCCTACTAGCACACAGTGCCACTACCATGTGTCATCTTTTGATCGACTGATGTCATCCATGGCTTTGCCACGTGTCGACCTCTGATTGGTTGACCGTTTCTTTGATATCCTAGTCGGATGCTAACGTGCATCCTTGCCACGTGTGAGGTCCTCATTGATTAGCCTTGTTGACAAGGCTTCTCCTTAGTTAATCGAGGACACTTGCCGCTCTCCTATTGGTTGGTGGTTGCTGTGGTAGATTTTCCTCCTTTGACCATTGACCGATGACACATGTCATGCTTTGATTGATCAACGCTTGCAGGCATTGACTGAGCACTAACAAGGCACCCTTCATCACACGTTGTACGCTGACACTGCACACTTCACCACGAGTCGTGCATTAATTGGTCGTGCCTGCTGGCTGGGGGCTAACCTGGTAGTGGTCTGTTGATCGCTTTAATTAGACCGGGTTTGTTGACCTAAAATCAAAAATCTGTAGTGTAAACCCCATCCCTTTAAAGATAATAAAATTGAAAAAAAACCGGTCATTTCAAAAGAGAAAATCGAGTCGGTTCACGAACCATAACTGATAAGAAAAGGTAAAAATGGGAAATTAACAAATCTCGAATGACTCAAAGAGTCATAAAAATCGTGGAAAAGGACCTTGGGATAAATTGGAAGAGAAAACCAGACCGGTTCAAGTGAACCGGACCAAAACTAGATTGAACCGGTTACTAAATTCATTTTTCTATATGGCTTAAAATATTCCAATTGGGGAATTAAATCCACCCTTGTATAGAGAATGAATTTAGATGAATTTAGAAATTTTTAATTTTGTGAAAATCGATTGAATCGTGCTTGAACCAACCGGTTTAGGCATTGAACCCGGTCGGACCGGCCCAATCTAGTTCATAACAGTGTCATCTTCTTCCTTCAAATGACGACACTGTTCATTCAATGTAGAAACTGACAAGGCCGATGAAGGAAAAATGACTTCGTTCAGGTTGTTCGAAGCAAAGAATAACCTTGACCAAGTTGTGAAATGGTCGGACAGCGAGTCCCCAAGCTACCTATATAAAGAGCTCCTCTCCATTCATCCTCCTCACACCTAAAATCTCCATTCTCTCTCAACTGCTCCATTTTATAGTGAAGCTCAAACGAAATCTCTGACTTGGGTAGTTTTTTTGAGCCTCAAAAGGCGAGGTCAGGTTCTTTAGATTCTGGAAGAAGTCAGCTACCTAACGACAAACTCTATTCGACCCGAAGACTGTTGGAGAAGCGTCGGCGAAATCAAATAGTGAAGCAGCTCCGAAGGACTGAAGCTGCCCTATTTCAACTAAGCTGAAATCAGCCAAATTCTGCCTCTTCCGACCAAATCAAGCCCTCCCAACATCCCCACAGCCCTCATACGACCTCAACTAAGCTGAAAAGTAAGCCAATTCAACCCGACTCAGTTGTTGTAGGTTAGAGTTAGAGAGAGAAACTGCAAAATTTCACCAACAAAATTCTCCCTTGATTCAAGGTCAATTGTTATCCTAGAAGGTACCTTAGGAAGAGAGCTACCATCCTCGATAGAAAGCTCGGGCCTTCACACCTCTAACAGTAAGCTTTCGAAGTTTCTCTCTCTACACACAGTTTTCCAGCAAAGCTCCGTTTGAGCTTGTTTTGGCCTCAATTCAAGCGATTCAAAGCTCCATTAAATCGTATGGAAGTGTAGGAACATATTTACACCTCCAATTGAAGTAATTAATCCCGATTGAATGGTCAATTTGAAGAAATCAAATTCAACCGTTTGAAAGGGGGAAATTGAGGATTTCGTAAAATTGAGGGACCTCTTTGCAATTTTCCAAAATTGAGGTATTATCACACCCGATTAGTGAGATGAGGAAAAATATATGTTTTTGTTAAAAGTGTTCTCCTTGACTGTGTGCCAATGCTTAAACCTTTTGGAAAACCTTCTTTATGGGAGCTAGAACAACTCAAATAGGTCAGAGGTCTCAGTTTTTGAACTTGTGGGGCTATATGCCCGATTTTGGAAAAACACATGTAGTGGGTCTATGGCCAATTGGCATGAGTAGGAGCTCGTAAACAAACATGAGTTATGAAAACCATGAAAACTCTTAATGAAATGGTTGTGTGATTTCACCATGGTACCAATACAGGACCGACAGTACTCGATGGACTAATGGTAGTGCGTTAGGGAGAAGTCGATGGACCAGCCTAGACAAATAGCTGCATGTTGGGTTGAGGGTCGGGGCCATTGGACTAGTGGCACAAAAATATAAATGGCCAATTGTGAAAATTATTGTTTTGTGCATGCACTTGAGACACAGAACCATCAAGATGACCAAGAGGGGTCGTGATGCGTCCAAAGGGCTATTGGATGACAAGGTGGAGATAAGGGTAGTTCATCGTGCCAACAGTCGGGAAGCTCAATGTAGCTTCTTGCGCATGAGACCGGGAAGGGTCAGGTTGAGGTATCTATCCTCATACGGACATGAAGTTGCTTTTGGCTCTAAGGGTCGGATGCCACGAACATCCACTCGGACCTAGGGTAAAAGTGGACGGGCTTCTATCTTGGTGGCCGGTAATGTCACTCCAAGCCACAAGTAGGTGCAGTGGACAGGCTGCACCTGCAAATGTGTGCTCCCTTCATGATGAAGGGCATGTATTGTTTGCTAAACACACCAGATGATAAATGGAAAGAGGTTTTGAAACCTGAATTTGAGTAAAGATAATTCATAAAGGAGATAAAGAATTTGGCACACTTTGATTAAAACTATTTTTATAAAAACTCACTCCCAACACCCATTCGCTAGGTTGTAGAACTCACCCCTCCCTTTACCCCTTTTTAGGTAACCAAGGAAAATCTACTCTAAAGACCTTTCTGTAGCCGAACCTTAAGACATGTATGTAATACTTAATATATTCAGTTTTGTATAATGCTATTCCAAGAAAAAGAGTAAAAAAGACGTCTTACTCCTCGTGGTTTAGAAAAGGGTGAAACTCTTCATAAACCAAAGGGAGTGGCGGGTTGCTCACAGGATCTGACCAAGCCGGGTTAGGGTGTGACAAGTCAGTTAAGGCCCGATTAGATCGGATTTCTTAAATTCAAAATTTTATAAATTCATTTTCTATCTAATGGTGGTTTCAATTTTCCAATTTAATATTTTTAAGCCACCTAGAAAAATGAATCTTAGAAGTGGTTCTTCACGGTTCATTCCGATTTTAATCCGGTTCAGGTCCAGTTCACCCTGAGCTAGTTCAGGTCAGGTTCAACCTAAACCAGTTCAGTTTTCACATCCAATTCACTTAATGGTTCTTTTCCATAACTTATAGGTATTTATTAGTGCCACTTCGTGTTTTTAGTAACCCAAAATTTCAGTCAAAAATTTTTATGGAATTGTATTATAAGTTTAAAATTTAATTGATATAATTAGAATAAATTTAATTTAAAATAAAATAAAAAGTGTTATTTTGACCGAAATAAATAACTCGATGTAATGGATAGGGTAAATTCCTTTACATGAAAATAATGAGATAATTATGTGAATTTGGTACGAAACTATTAGCACGTCCCTACCATAAATACCCATAAATTAATACATACATTCAATTATTGGAATTAATACCCATAAATTAATACCTGCATTCAATTATTAGATTTAATACACATAAATACACATCAATTTCCTAATTAATAAGAATAACTTACAAAATTAATACCCATAAATACTCATAATGTAGTAATAAATCTTTCCCATTTAACAAACAATTTTACAATTATATAAGGAGCTTAGAACAATTTATTAGAGTGACACCAACTGAGCTAAGAGAGCAATTTGAGTAGAAGAGAGCTACTTGGTCCACTAGTCTTTGTTCACACCTCAAACATCATCTTTGCCATGATCACATTAGATCTACCAGATTAATCCTCCCTACCTATGAAATTCTCAATCTCGACATCCACCATGCGACAACTAAATTTAAGGAAACTAGGAAAGTATCAGAGTAGAGAAACACCAATAAGACTAATAAGGGATAGGTACTTGGGAATCCCTCCAAGATGAACATATCTTTGAATAAAAGGCGAGTGGGCTAATTTACATTTCATACCCGGTTGGGATGATGAGCACCTTTTCTAAATTGGAAGCCACCATGAGTAGGCTTAATTATACATCACACCTGCTTAGGATGGTGAGCACTTTAGAAATGAAAAATAAATGGGTTTATTCACATCATACCCGATTGGGATGATGAGCACCTCGTAAATGAAAAACCACTTATATGTGGGATTTTAGCATCACACCGGTTGGAGTGATGTGAGAACTAAGCAGAAAACTACTTACCGATTGTAAGTAGAGAAAATCATACACGGTTGGTATGATGGACTTCCTTGAAGGAAGTGGAAACTCGTTTGCTGGTTGTAAGCAGAGATATTATCACACTCGATTGGTGTGATGAAGTGAAAAGATGTTTTTGTCAGAAGTGTTCTCCCCTAACTAGGTGCCAATGCTTAAACTTTTTGGGAGACCTTCTTGACGGGAGCTAGAACAGCTTAGATAGGCTAGAGACCACGGTTATGGAACTTGTGGGTGCTAAATGCCCGGTTTTGGAAAATCACATACAGTGGGCCCAAGGCTAGTTGGCATGAGTAGGAGCTCACAAACAAACATGATATGAAAGCCATGAAAACTCTTAATGGAATGGATATGTGATTTCTCTATGGTACCAAAACAAGATCGACATACTTAATGAACTGGTGGAAGTGCGTCAGAGGCAGGTCGACGTACCGGCCTAAACAAACAATTGTAGGTCGGTTTGGGGTCAGGGTCATTGGACCAATGGCACCAAAGATAAATGGCTATGTAGAAAAATTATTGTTTGTGCATGCACTTGAGGTTCGGGACCATTAAGACACCCAAGAGGGGTAGTGATACATCCTAAGGGCTATTGGACGACATGGTGGAGATAAGGGTAATTTGTTGTGCCAGCAGTTGAAAAGCTCGACATAGCTTCTTATGCATGAGATCAGGGTGGGGTCGAGATGAGGTCTCCGTCCTCATATGTACACAAAGTATTTTAGGTCTAAGCGTAGGACATCGGAGATGTTCACTCAGACTTCGGGTAGAAGTTTGGGACTTTTATCAAGATGGATTGTAAATACGCTCCGATCCACAAGTGGGTGTAATCGTCATAACTGTATCTTGCAAATGTGTGTGTACCCTTCCTGATGAAGGGCATGTGTTGTTTTGCTAAATACAGCTAATGGGGAAATGAGAAAAAGGTTAAGAAAACCTTGGAAACGATTTGAGAATCCTTGGAAAAAGAAATGGTAAAAACTTGCAATAAGGTTTGGAAAAGAAATTAAAATCCTTTTTGAAATAAAATGACACCCTTGGCAGGGTAAAGGTTTTAAAAACCAAACTTTGAGGAAAAACCTTCTTTTTAAAGAAATGATAACTTTGGTGTGGCTATTTTTAAAACTCACTCCCAACACTTGCTTACTGAGTTGTAGAACTCAACCCCTCCCTTTTACCCCTTTTAGGTAACCAAGGGAAAACAAAACTTAAAGATCTCCCTATATGGGAACTGTAAAGACAGGTATGTTTGTTAAAAATATTTTCAGTTTTGTATAATGTTATTATAGGAAAGACTGAAAAAAAGGACGCCCTACTACTTATGGTTTAGAAAAGGGCGGAACCATTCATTAACCAAAGGGAGTGGCGGGTTGCTCATGGGGATCAGACTAAACCACATCGAAACGTGGCAATTGGCCACTTGGGATTTTCCAAATTCCGCCTTTAACCCTTATTTACCAATTTTGGTTCACTTAGGTACTCAATTTTCTCTCGAAAATTTCCAGTTCCTTATTCTGAGAGAATGTTGTTTACAGTTGTAAACCCTACCATTTTGAGTTAAGGAAAACCGGAAAAAGAACCGGTTAAACCGAGTAAGAAAATCGAGCTGGAACACAAGACTGATCATTTGGGAATGGGCAATTTGGAAATTTACAACTCTCGGGTGATCCAAAGGGTTCATAAAACCTTGGAAAAGAACCATAGGAAAAATTAGAAGAGAAAAACAAAACTGGTTTAGATAAACTAGATCCAATTGGATTGAACCAAGTCAATTCATGAACCGGAACCAATAGAGAAAGGGCCAACTAGGAAATTTATGGATCCCGAGTGACCTAAAGAGACCCAAAAGTCATGGAATTGGACTTGAGAATGAATTGGAGATGAAAACCAAATCGGTTCAGGTGAAGCGGATTGAACCAGTTTGAACCACTATGGAACCAGATTCTAAATTCATTTTTCTAGTTAACTTAAAAAATTCAAATTTGAGATTTGAGGCCACCATTGGATAGAAAATGAATTTTTAAATTTTTAAATTTGAAAAATAAGGTCAAATGGGGGGTGAACCGGTTGGTTTAAGATTTGAACCCGATTCGGATCGATCTGGTCTGGTTTGGAACAGTGTCATTTTATTCCTTCAGATGACAACACTGTTCACTTGCCGGAAAATTGTATAGCTCCGATAAAGCTAAGAAATCTCTGGCTAGGGAGTTTCATACAATGAATGATCACCATTAAGGCGACAATTGGACAGCCAAGAAGTCCCTGAGCTTCCTATATAAAGACCCCCTACACATTCATCCTCTCCACACCTAAAAACTTCTTTCTCTCTCAATTGCTCCATTTTCCTTTGAAGCTAGAACCAGAGCTCTGACTTAGGCACTTTTTTTAGCCAAACAAGGCAACGTCAGGTTCTTTACAACTGGGGAGAAGTCAACTACATGCCTGTAGTCTCTATTTGCTATGTGGGTCACCAGAGAAGCGTCAATGTAATTGAAAAGTGAAGCAGCTCCAGTGAAACAGCGAAGCTACCCTATTTCGGCCAAGCTGAAATCGGCCATTCCAAACACTTCTCAGGCCAAACCAAGCCTTCCCAACACCACCACAACTCTCCTACTACTGAATTAGAGTGTAAAGGTAAGCCAATTCAGCTCCCCTTGCAATTTCTGATCAATGCTAGAGAGAGAACCGATAGAAGTTTGATGATAAAATTCTCATCCAATTTGGCATCAATTGATGCAATTCTTGATTCTAGGATGAACCTTAGGACGAGAGCTATCTACCCAGATTGAAAGCTCGGACCGCCATGCCTTCGACGATTAGTAATTGAAGCTTTCTCTCTCTATAGTCTATTTTCCATCAAAGCTTTATTTAAGCTCGTTCCGGCGTCAAAACATGCGATTCAAAGTGCTATTGAATTGTATGAAGATGTCGAATCTCAATTTTAACTTCAATGTCAACAATTAGAAGTGTTTAATTGGTCAATTTGAAGAAATCATATTTGACAGTGTTAGGAAGTTTAAATTGGGGGCAAAATTGGAGAAAATTGGGGATTTTCAAAAATTCGAGGGACCAATATGCAATTTTGTAAACTTGAGGATCAATTGGGCATGATAAGAATGTTAGAGGGCCAATTGAGCAATTTTAGAATTTTTAGGGTAAAACTTACCATTTTTGTAAATTAAGGGAAAATAGTAATTTTGGAAAAGTTGGGGGGACCAAATTGGAAATTTGGGAAATTAAACCTCTTTTTGTGAAATTGAATAAATTGAGGTCCTGAGGTGAATTTTAAAAGTTTTGGGACTCAATTTGGGGAAAAACCGACATTAGGGACTTAAAGTTAAGGAAAAATAACTTTTGGGACCTAATTGCAAATAAATAAAAAGTTTGGTTTTCTCATTCATTTGGAATGAATGAAGACTAATAGGCCGAGAGATAATGAATAAGGATGTTCATATCATTTAGGAACACGAAGTACTGGGAACGCCAACAAGGATAAGCTCGCGTGAATACAAAGAACCAGTCTAGTGGAATTCACTGCATTAACGGGTGAGTGGGATTTTATATTATACCCAGTTAGGGATGATAAGTACCTCAAAATGAAAACAACACACTACTTAGTGGTATTTTAAACAACACAACTTAGAGGAGTGATGTGAAAATGACACGGAAAAACTACTTACAAATTGTAAGTAGATCATACCCGGTTGGTATGATGAAACTTCCTCGGATGAAGTGGAAAACCCGTTCATTGGTTATGAGCGGAGATATCATCATACTCGGTTCGTATGATAGATAGTTAAAAATTTATTTTGTCAGAAGTGCTCTCCCCTGACTGTGTGCCACTGCTTAAACAATTTGGGAGACCTTTTTAAAGGGAGCTCGGATAGCTCTGTTAGGCTAGAGGCCTCGATTTTTGAACTTGGGGGCTAATATGCCCGATTTTGAAAATCTCGAGTAGTGGGCTATAGGCCAATTGGCACAAGCAGGAGCTCGTAAATAAATATGTGATATATGCCATAAAACTTTAAATAAATGAATTACTTGGCCATGTTACCAAGACAGGACTGACATATTCAATCAACTAGTGGCAGTGCGACATGAGAGGTCGATGGACCAGTCAAGACAAACAGTTGTAGGTTAAGTGTAGGGTCGGGACCGTTGGACCAGTGGCACCAAAAATTATATGGCATGATGTGAAAATACTGATTGTGCATGCACTGTGATTACAGAACCTTCAAGACGCCCCCAAGAGGGGTAGTGATATGTCCTAGGGCCCTGGACGACATGGTGGGTATAAGGGTAGTTCATCGTACCAGGTGTGTAAACCCCGCACATTTGAGTTAAGGAAAACCGGGAAAAGAACTGGTCAAACCGAATAAGAAAACCAAACCGGTTTACATTTGGGAATAATCAATATGAAAATTTACAACTTTCAGTTGATCCAAAGGATTTATTAAACATTGAAAAAGAAACTTAAGACAAACTAGAAAATAAAAACCAAATTGGTTTAGATGAACTAGATTCCATAAAAACTTTAAAGTTAAGCATGCTTACCTGAGAGTAGTGTGAGGATGGGTGACCTCCTGGGAAGTATGATTATTTGTAACCCAAAATTTCAGTCAAAAATTTTTATGCGAAGTTTATCATAAATAGCCATCAATTAATATATATTTAATTATTGGAATTAATATAAATAATTTAATACCGAAAATAAATTATTGGAATTAATACTAATAATTTATGGCAATATTAATACTAGTAATAAATCTCGCCCATTTAATACATGGGTTTTACGACTATATAAAGAGGTCATCCCCATTTCATTCTCCTCACACCTGAACACTTCTCTCTCTCTCTCTCTACTATTCCATTTCCCGGTAAAGCTTGAACCAGAGCTTCGACTTGAACAAAGGTCGGGCTCTTTAGAACCAGGGAGAAGACAACTATCTGATAGCAAAACTCCAATCAATTCGACAATCGTTGGAGAAGCGCTGACATGATGGAATAGTGAAGCAACTTCGGTGGACCGAAGCTGCCCGATTTCGGCCAAGCTGAAATCGGCCATTTCAAGCCCTCCTCAAGCCAAACCAAGCCCTCCCAACACTTCTTCAGCCTTTCCACAGCCGAATTAGGACCGAAAGGTAAGCCAATTCGGCACCCCTTTACAATTTTCGATCGGTGCTAGAGAGAGAGTCGACCGAATTTCAATGACAAAATTCTAATCCAATTCTGCATCAATTGATGCAATTCTTGATTCTAGGATGAACCTCAGGACGAGAACGATCTGCCCAGATCGAAAGCTCGGACTGCCGTGCCTTCACCCGTGAGTAATCGATGCTTTCTCTCTCTATAGTCTGTTTTCCGACAAAGCTCGGTTTGAGCTCGTTCCGGCGATAAAATCTGCGATTCAAAGTTTCTTAGAATCATATGAACATGTAGTAACTCAATTTCAACTCCAATTTCAATAATTAGAAGTGTTTGATCGATCAATTTGATGAAATCAAATTCGGTAGCATTGAAGAGTTGAAATTACGGGAAAATTTTGGGGATTTTCGAAATTTAAAGGGCCAAAATAAAATTTTATGAAATTGAGGGTCAATTGGGCTTTAAAATAATGTTGGAGGACCAATTGAAGAATTTTGGAATTTTTGGGGCAAAACTTACCATTTTTGTAAAAGAAGGGCAAAATGGTAATTTTGGAAAAATTGGGGGACCAAATTAGAAATTTGGGAAATTAAACCCCTTTTTGGTGAAATTGAATAAATAGAGGTCCCAGGATAAATTTTATAAGTTTCAGGACTCAATTTGAGGAAAAACCGACATTAGGGACTTAAAGTTAAAGAGAAATAACTTTAGGGACCTAATTACAAATAACTAAAAGTTTGGGTTTTCTCAAACCCGGTTGGGAATGATAAGTACCTTGGTATAAAAACCCACTGCTTAGTGGTATTTTTAATCATCACTACTTAGAGAACGTGATGTGAAAGTTATGCGGAAAAACTACTTACGGGTTGTAAGTAGATCATACCCGGTTGGTATGATGAGACTTCCTCGAAGGAAGTTGAAAACCCGTTCATCGATTATGAACGAAGATATCCTTATACTGGTCGGTATGATGAATAGTAAAAACTATTTTTGTCGGAAGTGCTCTCCCCTGACTGTGTGCCAATGCTTAAACAATTTGGGAGACCTTCTCGACGGGAGCTCTAATAGCTCTAATAGGCCGGGGGCCTCGGTTTTGGAACTTGAGGGCTAAATGCCCGATTTTGAAAATCTTGTACAGTGGGCCCAAGGCCAGTTGGCAGGAGCAGGAGCTCGTAAATGAACATGATATATGTGCCATAAAACTTAATAAGTGAATTGTTTGGCCATGGTACCAAGATAGGACCGACATGCTCAGTCAACTAGCGGCAGTGTGACATGACAGGTCGACGGACTAGTCAAGACAAACAGCTGCGGGTTGAGTTGAGAGTCGGGGCCGTTGGACTAGTGGAACCACATATTACATGGCAATATAAGAAAACATTGTTTGTGCATGCACTGTGAGTACGGGATCATCAAGACGCCCATGAGGGGTAGTGATGCGTCCTAAGGACACTAGACGACCTGGTGGCTATAAGGGCAGTTCGTTGTTTCAGGTGTCTGTGCAAAATCTGGAGTAGCAGGAAGCGCATGAGACCTGGGTGGGGACAGGATGAGGTCTCTGTCCTCATACGGACATGAAGAAGTGATTTCAGGATTGTGGGTAGGATGTCACGTACATCCACTCATTCCCAGGGTAGAAGTGGTCATACTTCTATCCGGGTGGCAGGAAAAGTCGCTCTGAAGCCACTAGCGGGTTCAGTAGTGATACTGACTTGCGAATGTGTGTAACCTTCATGATGAAGGATGTGTATTGGGTGATGACACACCGTGGTAACTAAGAAATAATGGAAAAATCCAAATTTTTAAATGATGGGATTTTTTAAAACAAAGGAGTCTGGCACACTCCATATAAATATTTTTCTTAAAAGTCAAAAGCTTTTGAAAACCCATTCACTGAGTAGTCATACTCACCCCCTCCCTTATATCCCTTTCAGGAAATCCCGAAAAGCCTCCCCTTAAAGACCGTCAACTAAGATGCCTGTAAGACAGGTATGTAAAGTGTTAAATTCCATACAGTTTTGATTATGCTATTCCAGGAGAAAGGTGCAAGTTAAAGGACGCCTTACTCTTTATGGTTTACGATAAGGGGAAACCCTTTAATAAACCGAGAGACTGGCGGGTTGATCACGGGGATCCGACCAAACCGGGTCGGGGCGTGACAACTAGAGTGGTATCAGAGCCTGTTTCCTCGAATACATAATCAAGACTATAAAATATTGTAACTAATAGGATTTATCCTAAAATTTTCAGATGGCTCCCAGGAGAGGAACCAAGAAAACTAGGAATGGCTCTACTCAACACCTTATCTTTGTAGGAAGACAACCCTAGAAGCTTCCCAAATGCCTAAAGCAAGGCAGGAATTTCAAAAGAGCAAATGAGAAAGTATCCCAGAGAATGGTGACAGTACCTATTGAGGTCACAACTATAAGTATAAAGGAAGCCAAGCATGAAGCCATAAAATGGGGCATATAACCTTACATAGGAGGATGCTTATCAAGAATCTCGTAGCTCCCTAGTTATTTGGTGACCATATTCTGTAATAGAGCCAAAATCTCCAACATATTATACTACTCTATTAATGAAATACTCCAAATTCCTAAAAACCCTATCCCTCAAATGATGTGATCTTCAAGGAAGACTCCAAAAAGGAAAAAAAGACTCCCATGGTATCTAGACTTAAGGACGAAGGAGCACCAAAACTAACAATTCCCAAGAAAACGCCAGGAGGAACCACTTATGTTCATGTAATTACAAGCATGAATGATAGGGTCACTACGTGGAGAAGTGCCTAACCCTACAAAGGACAGGAATCAAGTTAACCTAGAGGGGAATAGGACACGAAGTGAAAAAACTGTCCCACATCGCCAGGAGTCATGACAATATTTTCCAAGAATAAACACCCCACAACTATAGGAAATTCGAAAGGATACCATCCCAAGAAACGTGATTCCACTTGCAACCACAGATAAGAGGAAACTCTTCAAAATTTTAGCAAAGTGGTAAGAAGGAAAAAGGGGTAAAGGTAGGACATCAATAAAACCACAAATAGAACAAAGGATAGCTGAAGAGAATTCCCCCTTTAAGAAGAAAATCCAAACAATTTAGGAGCAAAGAAAGGAGTGCATCCACAAGAGAAGACAAGAAAAACATTTGATGACAAACGGGACGTATTGGGATTACAGGAATAAATCACCTTGGAAAAAGCAACTATGTCAAATAGGAAGTTCGGACCAACAGGACAAGAGAAAGCAAGTCATTACAACAAGATAGTTATAGGGAACAAATGACACCTAAGGAAGACCGGGAAGTAGAAGGGACTACACCCTAAAAAGGTCAGTGAGATGGATGTTAAGGATAGGAGGACTCGAGAAATAGCTGCTAAGAAACTTAGACCAAACAAATGGTGGAGGCAAAGCAGTTAACGAACAAATACTCGGGAAAGCCATAATGTAAGCTCTGACAAAGAAGAGAGAGGCAGAAAGGTCAAATACTCGGGAAAAGAAGAATACAAGAAATCCTTAAAAGGACCAAGGGCCAATTAACGACTAAACTCAAGCCAAGAAAGGAATAGGCAAGCCTCTCCCACAATGATCCTGAAACAAGGAAGATTTGTACGCTCCCTAAAGAAATAGACAGGTACTAGGTACAAATAAGGATGCAAATAAAGCATAAAAGATGTGCCTAAAAGATTTGAGGAGTAAAGGTAAATAGGAGAAGACGACATCAAGGGATGTCATTTAAGGGTAGAAATCCCCTAGAGCAAATGTAAGAAAAGAATGTCAGGGGAACGGCAAAGAATCCTACCAAGGAAGGAAGCCCTAGAAAGACATGTGTATCCCAATTAAGAGGAAATGGAACCAACCCTTATTTAGGAAATGTTTTCCAAGGAAGGAAGTATTGTAATGGTCCATTATGACCTGTTTGGAGAGAATAGGAGAACCATGTAGAAAGAGGAATACTAGTAACGACGGACAGCCAAAGATAATGAACAAAACTGGATGGAGTGAACCTTCCCAAGCAAAGTAATCGACACATAGATCGAAAGCAATTATTGTAGAATGAAGAATCATGAAGTGATTTATGAGCAAGTAAAAGAGGATTAAGGAAAAAGGAAATCATTGAATAAGGGATGTCACTAAAGAAGAGAAAGGAAATAAGAAGGGAAAAAAATCTTCGTATGTCAATAATCATCAGGAAACCCAATGATTGGAATTGAAAGGACCCAATAAAAACGTTTGGAAAGGATGAGTAGGTAAGAGAAATCCATGTGGTTATGTGAGACATAAATTCAAAGGCATGATGGATGAGAGGATAACGGTAAAAAGGATAGTTGAGGAATGCCATCAAAAGAAAAGAGGGATGAAGTTCTATGATCCCTGAAAGGTCAAAAAAAAAAGCTAAGAGACCCTCAAGGAGATGTTCTAGAAATCTAATGGACAAAGACAAGTCCTAGAAAATGCCATGCTGTAAGGGGTATGTAAGCCCAACAATCCCGAGGAGAATATGACTCAAAGTAAGGAAGAGTTGGCTAGTAAGCATGACGAGGTCGAATATAAAAATTTGGACTGAAGTTATAATAGACAACGAATGGAGGAAGGTTCAAAATGAGATGAAAAAGTGAGAATAAAGAAAATTGTGGCAACCAGTACGTAACGCCCAAAAGAACATTGAGCTAAAGGTTTCAACGACCAAGGGGTTAACTAGACATGGGAATGGTTAGGTATCTTGGAATTTCCAATCTTGAGTACAGAACCTCAAAGGGAAGAATGTGCTCTAAGCAAAGAAAGATATAAATCTAAGAATATACCCTGAAGTAAGGTATGTCTTGTTATGATAAACTCCATAGAGGGAGTAAATAATATAAAGGAAAAGAAATTCCTTAAGTGAAGGATGTAAAAAGGACTAATTAAAAGAAAAAGAGAAAACTTTGCATGTTAAGCAAACACCAAAGGGGCATCAAAGGAAATGATTGCTCATGCAAGGATGTTAACTAAGTTTTGGGGACAAAACTCCTAAAAGGAGGGGAGAGTTGTAAACCCCGCACATTTGAGTTAAGGAAAACCGGGAAAAGAACCGGTTAAACCAAATAAGAAAACCAAACCGGTTTACATTTGGGAATAAGCAATATGAAAATTTACAACTTTCGGTTGATTCAAAGGATTTATTAAACATTGGAAAAGAAACTTAAGACAAACTAGAAAATAAAAACCAAATTGGTTCAGGTGAACTAGATTTCATAAGAACTTCAAAGTTAAGCGTGCTTACTTGAGAGTAGTGTGAGGATGGGTGACCTCCTAGGAAGTATGATTTTTTTGTAACCTAAAATTTCGATCAAAAATTTTTATGGCAATATTAATACTAGTAATAAATCTCGCCCATTTAATACATGGGTTTTACGATTATATAAAGAGGTCATCCCCATTTCATTCTCCTCACACTTGAACACTTCTCTCTCTCTCTCTCTCTCTACTGTTCCATTTCCCGGTAAAGCTCGAACTAGAGCTTCGACTTGAACAAAGGTCGGGCTCTTTAGAACTGAGGAGAAGACAGCTATCTAATAGCAAAACTCCAGTCAATCCGAGAGTCGTTGGAGAAGCGCCGACATGATGGAATAGTGAAACAACTCCGACGGATCGAAGCTACCCTATTTCGGCCAAGCTGAAATCGGCCATTTCAAGCCCTCCTCAGGCCAAACCAAGCCCTCCCAACACTTCCTCAGCCTTTCCACGGCCGAATTAGGACCGAAAGGTAAGCCAATTTGGCACCCCTTTACAATTTTTTATCGATGCTAGAGAGAGAGTCGACCAAATTTCAATGACGAAATTCTAATCCAATTCTGCATCAATTGATGCAATTCTTGATTTTAGGATGAACCTCAGGATGAGACCAATCTGCCTAGATCGAAAGCTCGGACTGCCGTGCCTTCACCGGTGAGTAATCGATGCTTTCTCTCTCTACAGTCTGTTTTCCGACGAAGCTCATTCCAACAATAAAATCTGTGATTCAAAGTTTCTTAGAATCGTATGAACATGCAGGAACTCAATATCAACTCCAATTTCAATAATTAGAAGTGTTTGATCGATCAATTTGATGAAATCAAATTCGGTATCATTGAAGAGTTGAAATTAGGGGAAAATTTTGGGGATTTTCGAAATTCAAAGGGCCAAAATAAAATTTTATGAAATTGAGGGTCAATTGGGCATGAAAATAATGTTGGAGGACCAATTGAAGAATTTTGGAATTTTTGGGGAAAAACTTACCATTTTTGTAAAAGAAGGGTTTGGGAAATGAATGACTAAAAGTTTGGGTTTTCTCATTCATTGGAAATGAATGAAGGCTATTATGCCAAGTAATAATGAACAAGGTTGTTCTTATCGTGTAGGTACACGAAGTACCGAGAATACCAGCAATGACAAGCTCGCATGAATACAAAGAACCAGTCTAGTGGAATTCACAGCATTAACAGGTGAGTGGGTTTATTAACATCATACCCGGTTGGGATGATGAGCACAACTTAAAATTTAAAAACCACTTACCGGTTGTGAGTGGGAATTTTATGTCATACCCGGTTGGGAATGATAAGTACCTCGGTATAAAAACCCACTGCTTAGTGGTATTTTTAATTATCACTACTTAGAGAACGTGATGTGAAAGTTATGTGGAAAAACTACTCACGGGTTGTAAGTAGATCATACCCGGTTGGTATGATTAGACTTCCTCGAAGGAAGTTGAAAACTCGTTCATCGATTATAAACGGAGATGTCCTTATACTGGTCGGTATGATGGATAGTAAAAACTATTTTTGTAGGAAGTGCTCTCCCCTGACTGTGTGCCAAAGCTTAAACAATTTGGGAGACCTTCTCGATGGGAGCTCGAATAGCTCTAATAGGCCGGGGGCCTCAGTTTTGGAACTTGGGGGCTAAATGCCCAATTTTGAAAATCTCGTACAGTGGGCCCAAGGCTAGTTGGCACGAGCAGGAGCTCGTAAATGAACATGATATATGTGCCATAAAACTTAATAAGTGAATTGTTTGGCCATGGTACCAAGATAGGACCGACATGCTCAGTCAACTAGCGGCAGTGCGACATGACAGGTCGACGAACTAGTCAAGACAAACAGCTTTGGGTTGAGTTGAGAGTCGGGGCCGTTGGACTAGTGGCACCATAGATTACATGGCAATATAAGGAAACATTATTTGTGCATGCACTGTGAGTACGGGATCATCAAGACGCCCATGAGGTGTAGTGATGCGTCCTAAGGGCACTGGACGACCTGGTGGCTATAAGGGCAGTTCATCGTTCCAGGTGTCTGTGCGAAATTTGGAGTAGCAGGAAGCGCATGAGACCTGGGTGGGGACAGGATGAGGTCTCTGTCCTCATACGGACATGAAGAAGTGCTTTCGGGATTGTGGGTAGGATGTCACGTACATCCACTCATTCCCAGGGTAGAAGTGGTCATACTTCTATCCGGGTGGCAGGAAAAGTCGCTCCGAAGCCACTAGCGGGTTCAGTAGTGATACTGACTTGCGAATGTGTGTATCCTTCATGATGAAGGATGTGTATTGGGTGATGACACACCGTGGTAACTAAGAAATAATGGAAAAATCCAAATTTTTAAATGATGGGATTTTTTAAAACAAAGGAGTCTGGCACACTCCATATAAATATTTTTCTTAAAAGTCAAAAGCTTTTAAAAACCCATTCACTGAGTATTCATACTCACCCCCTCCCTTATATCCCTTTCAGGAAATCCCAGAAAGCCTCCCCTTAAAGACCGTCAACTAAGATGCCTGTAAGACAGGTATGTAAAGTGTTAAATTTCATACAGTTTTGATTATGCTATTCTAGGAGAAAAGTGCAAGTTAAAGGACGCCTTACTCTTTACGGTTTATGATAAGGGGAAACCCTTTAATAAACCAGAAGAGTGGCGAGTTGATCACGGGGATCCGACCAAACCGGGTCGGGGCGTGATAAGGTGACCTTGCGAAGCTCGACATAGCTTTAAGCGCACAAGACCGGGGTGGGGTCGGGATGAGGTCTCTGTCGTCATACAGACATGGAGAATTGATTTCGGGATTGAAGGTCAGATGTCACGTACATCCACTCATTCTCAAGGTAGAAGTGTACGTGCTTCTTTCTAGGTGGCCGGTAAAGTTACTCAGACGCCACAAGTGGGTTCAGTGGATGGGCTGGCCTGCGATTGTGTGATTGACCTTCATGATGAAGAATGTGTGTTTGGTGAAGACACACTATGATTAATAAGAAATTGTGATAAAAATAGAGATTTGAAATGAAAAGATTTTTGAAAGAAAATAAGAATTCTTGCACACTCCAATAAAAATTTTTTTCTAAAAGTTAAATTTTAAAAACTCATTCACTTAGTAGTTGTACTCACCCCCTCCCTTATATTCCTTTCTTGAAATTCTAGAAAACCTTCCCTCAAAGACCATCAACTCATATGCCTGTAAGACAAGTATGATGAATTAAAAATCTTATGCAGTTTTAATTTATATTATTCCAAGAAAGGTGCAGGTTTAAAGGATGCCTTACTCTTTACAATTTATAATAAGGGGAAACCCTTTAATAAAATGAGAGAGTAATGGGTTGATCATGGGGATCCGACCAAACCGGGTCGGGGTGTGACAACAGCCCAATCCCTAGACTTTAATCAAAATTTCATGTCCGTTATTGTGGGATGAGACATCTCCCCCTTCTTCCTCAGTCTCAATGTGCACGAAACTCCCAAAGCTCCTTGACGTATTGGACCAACAATACTTCCCTTACGCTCCCTAGGCTACCTAATAACCCTTAGAACCAACACTACCCCCATATGGGCGCCTCGATGATTCTGTATCTCAACAAACACAAATCAATAGTCTTTTATAAGACACTTGTCTTTGTGCTACTAGGTCAACGGGTTTGACGACCCTGCTACGACTCGTTAGATCCACATAAATGATCAAATTATGATTTTTTTTATTAATATCATAACTAAAGTATTATTTACGGGAAAATGCTCGTTTCCATTGGCCTTGGGCCAACTTTCACGATAATTCCAAAATATGGCCTCATGCCCACTTCTCTTTAAATATTGTGGCCTTGGGCCCACTAGAACATTATAATCTATATAGAGAATATATTACCTAAAAATAATTTTAATTGGGTTCATACAGTTAAGGGAAAATATATTCTGAAAGTATTTTCATTAATCAGAAAATAACAAAATGCGAGTAATATCGCACAAACGGCCCAATCAGAAAATAACTAATCGATCTCATTTACTATAAATCCTTCCTTATTATCTAAATGTCCTTCTTTTAAGCATGTGAAATTTAAATGACATATTCTGTATCATTATCCTTTCATAACGTAGATGATAAACTCCTCCCAATGTTAATTATGTCCATAAATTTATTTTCACGGGAAAACTCCTCAATGAGATTCTCAACCTTTAATCATTGAGGGTTGACCCCAATGAACCACCTCTAAACCCAAATATTATTTTCTCTAAATTAAGGATTTAACCAACCAGGTTAGCTAATCTCATTTCAGTTGTACTAGTGATAAGGTTACTTATAGGTATCATTGATGACTCACAAAGTCCTACTAATTTTTTAAGGCAACATTTGCACATGATTAATTTGGACTGATATAGGGAATATAACTAGCCATGGGTGACTTTATCTTGGCCTTCATTCTATGCAGTCTATTCATCTTATGTCTAATTACTTTGATGAATAATGATAGCCACAAATTTTTGCCTACAATCCTTCTTTGATTTGTTTCCCATATTTGTTAGTTATCCTAAGTTGTAACTGAGTCTCATAACATGATGCACATAAGAATAGACCGTCAATCTTTGCTTGACCTTTTTATTCAATTGATAAATTCCTTTAATAGTTGAATAACCTTTTTCTATTCCACTAGTGCAATACGAAAGGTGGTAGGAGAACAATAGGTGATAATTGATCTTGTGAAGTTAGTATCATGGCTTGTCCACAAGGCGCAAGCTTTCACATCAGTTATGTGTCTTCACCCATTTTTATTGAAGTAATATGTCTGATGACCACCCACTAACTGCTCCTTTATTTTTATTTCTGCACTTTCAATAGTTAAAAAGTATTAGGGTGGCCTTATATGTTTGATAATTTAGATACAACTTACTTGTTTGAAGGTCATTTGTGTTTTGATACAAATTCATTTACTCGCTTTTAATTGTGTACTTATACGTTGTGGCCTATTGTATAAAGAATATTATGTTTTATGTAATTTCCCTCCTTAACCTTTATGTCAAGGTATGTACATGGGGACCATCCCTTCTCAATAAATATTTATAACTTTATATTTTGCACTGAGTTAAGCCTATTTATATATATATATATATATCCCTATATGTATTTCAATATTTCTATTTCCCTTCATTTAATTTAGATAGATTTTTAATTAACTTGGTATACTTCAAAAACCCTTCCATTTGTTCCATAAGCCCAATTCAATGAATTTGAACGGATTACTTTTATCTCTAATTTTGAATTGGATTAATTTAATACATAATAAATTTAAATAAAAATTCAAAATAATATTATTCCAATTCCCCACAATTTTATTATTTATCATAAACATATCTTCTCCCTTTTATTTATTTTATATATATTCTACTTATATTGAACGGACTTAACTTGATTCCTTCCCGTCATTTATTTTGGTAAAATCAACACTTATTATTTTATTTTTAAATTAAATTTATTCCAACTATATCAATTGGATTTTAAACTTAAAATAAAAATTTTAAAAAAATTTCGACCGAAATTTTGTGTTACTAAAAACACGTTTTACAACTACTACCCACTTTTTTAGGAGTTTTGTCCCCAAAACTCTAACATTAGTCTCCAATTCTTACCCCCTTTGGGCATTTCATGGTTTCATTTTCAATATTTTTTATAGCAACATTTTCTTACTTACTTTCCCATAGTAACATCTCAAGATAGCGTTGTATTTCCTCAAGGATATTTATTTTATGAGGGGAGAATTTTACTTAGGTTATCTTATCTAATCCATCCAAATCAAAGTATTCTTTGGGTATTGCATGAGTATTTGGTTTATCAAACCTTTGTCACACATCTCCTCAAGTCTTTTCTTTTAGACTCATGTTTCAGATTTGTTACATCTCATCAACTAGGTTAGAGTCTTATAAGTTTTCCACAATATTCCTTTGATTATCATTGGTAGTCAAGTAATTTCTTATTATTTGTAATAAATTTTCCTTCATGATTTTATTTAGTGCATAATTATTGTACTTCAATTGAAAGTAATTTAATTTGTGGTGTTCCATATATAATGGTTTAAGGTAAGCAAATTACATGTTCCTTTCTACTTCCTTCTTCTCCCTTATCGGGTATTATTCGTAAGGTTCTTGTATACCCTTTTAGCTTTCTAGATTTTTTGGTAAATACTTTGTAGGGATATTCTCTCGATTTCTCCCTAAAATCTTTATATTACTTTTTTTATGTCACTCATGTTATTATTGTGGAAGTTTTTTCACTATAGGTTTCCCAACACTCTTGGGTCGATATTCCATCATGACCTATCTCTCGAGGTCACTTCCTTACTAGGGCCATAGACCTACCACTCTTTTTAATAAGTTTATTTCCCATTGAATATTAAGGGTATTTGGTTCTTTCGTTAAAATGTATAAGCATTACACAGTACATTTCCATTACTTTTGTTTTTCAAAAATGTTTTCATTTTCCAAAAACTACAGAAAACCCACCACATCATCTCAGCTTTACAACAATGAGCACCTCATCATTGTATGTCTGACAGGTGTAAGGTGTAAAATAAAACAATTCTAGTTATTTCCCAAAAAAAATCATTTACATACTTAGAAAATTAAACTTTATATATCATATTAGGACCAAGTACTGAATATAAAGCATACATTTGGTTTTGGATGGCTTTACTATTAAGAACATGACCTTCATCACCACCATTTCCTGAAACAGGTATTTGGAGGGGAATTAGTTTGACAACTCAATGAGCAGGGTAGTTGACATCGTGACATCAAGTAAACGATTCAACACATACTCTAATCAAAATAAAAAAGACTTTTTTCAAATAAGGATTTACAATTTATCAAACTACACATTGTTGGATTCTTATCATATTTTAGAGGGTTTATATCAACCAACAATCACACACCCTTTCTCAAATAAAGGGATCAAACATTTGTAGAACAATGCACGACTGTTCTAATTGTGGCCCAGAGCAACTTTATCGTCGACCCTGGTAAGAGGCCACAACCTTTACCACAAGTTTGTGTGAGAACCATTGCCCAACCCCTATACTTTAATTGAAAATTCATGTCCGCTATTGTGGGATGAGACCTCTCCCTCTTCTTCCTCAGTCTCAATGCATACAAAGCTCCCATAGCTCCTTTACATACTAAACCAGTAATAGTTCTCATATGCTTCATAGGCTGTCCAGTAGCCCTTAGAACCAACACTACCCCATACTAGGTGCCTCGATAGTTCCGTATCTTAACAAGCACAAATCAGTAGTCTTTTTATTAAGACATTTATCTTTGTGCTTCTAGCCCGATGGACTTGATGGCCCCGTTATGGCTCGGTAGCTAAACCACACAAATTATCAAATTATGATTTATTTTTATGAACCACATAACTCAAGAATTATTTATGGAAAAATGTCTATTCCCATTGACCTTGAGCCTACTTTCACGATATTTCCAAAATATGGTCGTAGGCCCACTTCTCTTTAAAAATTGTGGCATTGGCCCACTAGAACATTATAATCCACATGGAGAATATATTCCCCAAAAATAATTTTTAGTTGGGTTCACACAGTTAAGGAGAAATATATTCTGAAATTATTTTCATTAATCAAAAAATAATATAATGCGTGTAATATCGCATAATTGGTCTAATTGGTACCGATGCCACAAATCTCACACACCTTTTATCCGTAGACATGTTCATACAGGAAAGATTCCCGAGTTTTTGTGCTCCACTTGACCATGTTGTGTTTAATTGATAAATATATATATATATATACATATATATATTTGGGATAGTGGCATTTTTCGTAATTTTCTTCTATCCCTTTATGATATTGTTGATATGGCTTTATTATCACACAAATACTCGTCCCTAAATGTATCATATGGCATATTTGTAAATTTTCCATCTATTTAGGGATATAAACATCCTTTTAACCCACTCTTTACCCGATGATAGGTTCTAGGGGCAAGAAGATAATTTTCGACTTTTCCTACCCCAATCCCCCTTGGAAATCGCTTAGCCTCATGATACAGGGTTTCATTAGCCTTGAAGAATGCTCTCAAGGTTTCCATTCCTCACAATAGTCTCCATCACTTACCGTCTTCTATAAGCTCCATCTTCATTTCCTTTCTTCGATTTTCTATAATTTCCTTAGTTATTGGTTGATTAGCTTCGCCTAAGTTTGGTTTTAGTCTTTGGGATCAGTTGTCCATCGTTCATCGTGTTTGCCCTAGGAGACTCGCATTTTGTCTCTTGATTAATGGCAGTTGAAATCATGGACTCTCTTTTTCCCCAATCTAGTCGATACTCAATCTGACGGTCGAGCAATGCAGCAACTCCAACATTGTCTCCTAAGTAACGACATCTGAGACATCCATATTTGCAAGTGCGTTCCTCTTCCTACTATCACGCTCGAGCTTGTCTTTCTTATCTATCATTTGTCGTCTGTTTGCTAAATGCTCTGCCACTGCACATTGCTCCTTCCATCAACCCCCTCCCCCAGCTTAAAAATCATATGATTTTATTTCCTTTTGTCTATTCCTCTATTGTTTCTAGGTGGAACAATGATCTAGCTGTAGTGGTCAAGGATCGTATAGGTAGCCTCTAACCTCACCGCTTATTTCTCATTTATCGGAATCACCTCCTAAAATATTTTGATTTACTGGAAGGATTTCAATTTTGGCTTCATCATTTGTTGTTTCCTCTGTATAGATGAATTATCCCTAAATTTGTAAATTGTTAATAGTCGACACTCATTGAGTCCCTCTTTCGGCCTTCCACCCACTATCTTCACGGTGGTGTCTCTTTCTCGTGATTGCCCGTCTGATCGGGGTGTTCTCCTTAGGCTCAAGTTTGTTGCTCAGGTACTCTAGAATAGGACAACAACTCCATATGTAGATTTTGTTTAGGGAAAGGAAATTCTTAGTGGATTGTATGAATGTGTCCTGTTTTTCTCATAGGCTTATTTGGGTCCCTATTTATAGGGGGTAAATGTCTCTTCATTTATCTTATTGGCAATTTCACATTACTACCTCTTTAATTGATGATATTTAGGGCACTTAAATGTTGGCTTATAGTCTTTAGGAAATCCTCTTTAATGATGATAGGTTTAGATAAGAATGCTTTATGCTTTTGAAATTAAGAATGTACCATCACATGTCTTCATTAAGTTTCTTGTCTATATTTCTCATCTTAACTTCTCATTTATGTATTTTGTTTTTCATATTAATCCTCATATAACCAATCAGTCTCATTTACTCCAAATCCTTCCTTCTTATCTAAATGTCCTTTTATGACCGTGAAATTTAAATGATATTTTTATATAATTATTCAAATATCCTGTCATAAAGTAGGTGATAAAGTCCTCCCATTGCTAATTATGTATGTTCATTACCGAAATTCTTAGCCTTTAATCAGTGAGGGTTGGCCTCCAATGAACCACCTCAAAACCTAAACGTTGTTTTCTCTAAATTGAGGATTTAACCAACCAAGTTAGCTCCTCTTATTTTAGTTGTATTTGTAATATGGTTACTTGTAGGTATAATTGATGACTCACATAGTCCTACTCATTTGTGAAGGCCACATTTGCACATGATTAATTTGGCTTGATATAGGGAATAGAACTAGACTTGACTTTCTGTTGGCCATCTTTTCACGCACTCTATTCCTATTATTGAACTAGACTCCTCCTTTAATTTCATTTCTGCACTTTCACTGGTTATAAGGCATTGGAAGAGGGGCTTATGTATTTGATATTTTAGATACAACTTATTTGTTTGAAGGTCATGTGTATTTTGATATAAATTTATTTGCTCTATTTTAGTTGTGGACTAATATGTAATGACCCTATTATATTAAGAAGATTGGATTTTTATGTAATTTATTTGTTAACCTCGATGTTAGGGTATGTACATGGGCATAACCCATTTTCTATAAATATTTATAACTTTATATTTTACACTGACTCAAGCCTCTTTATATTTTTATTTATATATATATATATCCCTATATATATTTCAATATTTCTATTTTCTTTCATTTAATTTAGATAGTTAGATTTTAACCAACTCTATATACTTGAAATACCATTGCATTAATTCCATATGCCCAAATAGATTATTTTTATCTTTGATTTCGAATTAGATTAATTTAATACATAATAAATTTAAATAAAAATTCATAATAGTATTATTCCAATTCTCCATAATTTTATTATTTATTAAAAACATATCTTCTCCCCTTTATTATATGATTTGATCGAAATAAATTACTCAAAGGAATCTCATACTCATAATGTGAGTCTCACCGTCCTTACTCTAGATAACTTGTTACTAGTTTCCTCTTTGGACAACTTGTTTCCTCTTTGGACAACTTGTTTCCTTAATAGTCTATATTAGTACTTGAAAAACTTTGTCCACACACTTGGTACAAGAGTGTCCTTGTCATATTTGTTTATATAAAGTCGTTCTTGTGCTTAGTCATTCTACTTTTTATACTAATTTTCCTCTATCGGGAGTCACGATGATTACACATGATATACCCCTTCCTAGATATCATCAACTTCTTTCTTCCTTTCTCATGAACAATTCACCATCTTAGCAGGAATTTTCCTAATTTACTCATAGTCATAGTTTTGGTCTTCATTGATTTCCTAAGATGTTAGGTTATTTCTCAATATTGGGATCGTTCACTACCTACAAGGTTTTTCCCTGATGGTGTCACTACTTAGTTATTGTCAAGATATTCCCCATGTTGGTGGGAGATTGCATTATCATGTTCTTGCATATTTCTAATTGTACTTCTAAGATGATGGCATTACTTCATACTTTAGATGTAATATGCCCATGTCACCTTACCTAGCAGTAGGCCACCTTTCAGTACTTCTAATTTCATTTGTACAAAGGGCTTAGCCCCTCATAATCATTTTGTCATAAATCTTATGGTGTCATCTCCCCGTGACTATGATTCATATGTGTCCCTTATTTAATGATACTTGTATTCCACCACTTCCAACCTAGGATTAACGTGTATGGGACACCTAAGGATACTTCCCTTCCTCATTGGTCCCATTTTTTTGCGATTTATTTTGGGGAACATTTACTCGCTTGAAATGTTATACGATTTCCCTCATCGAAATATTCTCATAGCCTATTGGTTATTGTACACTTACCTTATATGTTATTTATCGTTAGATTCCTTCTCCTCTAACTTTATTATTTTGTGAGGGTATAATGCTCTACCTCTAGGGTATGCAACCTAGATAAGAGTCATAAGTCACACTAGCAGCATATGATATATCTGCTCTATACCATAAAATTAGGTTCAATTGTACACATACCGGGTTACTCTCCATGTATTTCAAGGTTATTTGAACTTATTACTACTCAAGTTATTCCAATCAAAACATATCATAATAGGCATTGTATTTAATGGGTACCTTATTTCTTGTCAAAATACACGAGTGCCTCATTAGGCATCTACCCCTAGTTTCCTTACATATGTGGGTGTTTATCTCTTATTTACTTAAGGGAAACTCTAACCTCATTTAGGGTCATGAGTTGTACTAGTTTGTTGTTAGTGTTATACTAACTTTCACTAAGTCGAGTTGTATTACCTTCCTTCCAAGTACCATTTCTAGTGGTATGTGTTGCTTTAGACGTATTACCCACTACCTTAATTATTTATTCTAGTTTTCATAAAACTCAACTATGTTGATCGACTTGATCAATGGTTCTCTTAAGACGTTTCCTGTGTCTTTTCACCCTCTTGAGTCATTTAGCGTTGTGTCTACCTCCTCCTATTCCTGAAAGATTGACAACCAAAATCTAATTGAAGTAAAATACATATTTCATCTAAGCATTCCTACTAGAGCTCAGGTATGACAGTAATGGAAACTTCACCTTATCACATGGATTGGTAATTAATCTTCGAACTAGTTCTTCTCAATTCGATCCAATTTGATTTGATTCAATCCCGATTTACTTTTATCTAGTTTGTTTCTCACTTCCATTTTATAATTGGATCAATTTTTTTTTAATTTTTTATAATATAAGTTCCACTTAGATCATTTTATATCTTGGTTGATCTCTCTTTATGATCTCTCTTAAATTTGAACATTAGTTTGTTTCTCCTGTATAATTCTCTTATTTAAGAAAAATAGGGTTTACAAGTTGTGTTAAAAAATAAGGCTCCAACACTTCTACCCCTCTCTTTGGCCTTCTCTACGTTCCTGTCACCACATGCCCTTAACATTTTAATCACTCTTCATCAACTCACCCTAGAGATTCTCTCAACCCTAATTGAAGAAATGGCACAAATGACAACTGACATGGCAGCAAACCACTTCACATGAGATTGGGACTCGCTCTCATTATCAGTCTAGATTTTACCTAAGACATTTTGGATTGAGGTCGCTTCAATATTTTAATTTGTGTAATATGAGTTTTAATCAATCTACTTCGTTTGGCATCACTAGACAATATACCACTTGCCCCATTTCTCGGCATTCGGTGCCCATATGTCAACTTTATGTCAAAAATGGGCATTCAACTTATTATTGTCATTACTATGAATTCAAGTCTCTATTTCCGATTACTCAAGTTCTCTCTGCTTATGCTTATGGTAATAAACTTAGTATGGATCATTTTATATTGTATGTTAATTTAGGAGCGACAACTCATATCACTAATAATTTATCTCGCATGATATTAGAGTAAATGGCCTCGTATCCTTACATGACCCATGATCGGAAACTCGACTCGTGATCTTGCTCCAGTATAGAAGAAAAATACTCAATTCGAGGCTTTATTCCCCCTCGTCTTAGATAAAAAAAAAATCATATGTGGTTCATATAAAGTTATTTACGGTAGATATTGAAAATATGATTATAAATTAAATAAAATAAAGAAGTATTTCGAATTTATAAAGTTGAAAATATTTCCCTAATTACACGTTATCATTTTCAAATAAATATGAATACAATCTATTATCTAACTATAATACTCTTTCACAAAATTTAAATATTTATTTGTCTCAATTTATAGATAAAATATTAATTAAAATGTGTTTTAATTAAGGTATTAATAATTTATATATAAATTAAGTCAAATAAAAAACTTATACCTAAATAGAGCAAGTAGGTGAACTTTTGTACCTTATTTGGTATTTTAGCTATGAATTTGTTGATATAGAGAAGAATTTATTTATTTTTCACAAAACTGCCCTTTGAAGGTTGTAAATTAAGATAATTCTTGGAAAATATTTCTTTCAAGCATTGAATCTAAATTAGTATTCAATTAATTAAACTAAATGAACTTTCCCAAAATTAGATGGCTTGATTAAAAAAGTAATGTTACAATTATAAGTATATGCTAACACATGCAAACTAGTAAAATTCTTATTTCTTATGGGTTTTTATGGGAATTTAGTACAAATTTAAAATGCCAATAAAATATCTGAGGTTAGAGATAAGACAACGGTGTTAGAGAAAAAAAAAACTGATCATCACTTCATCACCTCCTGCTCCCAAGGGAGCCGCCCCCTCTATAAAAGCGCACATAGCCTCTCAATAAAACTCGCAAATCCTCCCAATCTCCCACTCTCACCCGTGATCTGATCGTCTGAAGAAGAAGATCCGCCGGCCGACCACCGCCATGGATCCTTACAAGGTTGTGCCAGTACTGTGCTATTGATATTTGCTTTCATTAATCCGGTGGAGATATCTTGATCCTTGGTCTCTTTATCATCATTAAATAGTTTTACATAATAATTTGCTCTGTGGTCTGTTCCAACCTTCCCCGCCTTCCCGTTTATCATCCCGAGCTTATACCGGTCATCAGGACTATATCATCATCCTCCATGGATGCACTCCACAGGCTAACTAGACTTTTTATGCCATTTTATAGGATACAACTGAGTGTACATAGCACAATTAATGAAATGCAGGATCAAGAACACAACACAAAACACTGTTCAGCTAAAAGTCCTATTGTTGGCATTTATGATGAATACTCATGCAACATGAGTTGCTGATGTTCATAAGACTACCAATTCTCCCAATTAAATCCAAAATATTCACAGGATCAAAAAGAGCAAATGTACTAAATTAGTTGGACAGTAACTAGTGGTTGATGGATGAGTAAGAGAGAATTTACTGAAAGGCACAAAGACACGTGCAAAAAGAGAGAGATTTCATAATGGTGTTTTTTTGGACTATTCTGCAGCACCTTCCATCTAGTGCCCACAATACCTCTCACTTCACAACACTCTCCGGTGCTCCTGTATGGAACAACCTGTCCTCCCTCACCGTAGGACCCAGAGGTACGTCTATCTACTACACATGGCATATCCGTACACTTATACGCGTGGATCTCTTCTCTTCTCTGTCGTGCATCTGAAAACAATTATTGTATGTGTTGTTATTATATTAAAAATATAGGTCCGGTTCTGCTGGAGGACTACCAGCTTATCGAGAAGCTTGCCAACTTCGAGAGGGAGAGGATCCCGGAGCGTGTGGTTCACGCTCGCGGTGCCAGCGCCAAGGGCTTCTTCGAGGTCACCCACGACGTCTCCAACCTCACATGTGCCGACTTCCTGAGGGCCCCTGGCGTCCAAACCCCTGTCATCGTCCGCTTCTCCACCGTCATCCATGAGCGCGGCAGTCCAGAAACCCTCCGCGACCCTCGTGGCTTCGCCGTCAGGTTCTACACCAGAGAGGTCTGTATATAAATTTCACTTACAAAACTTTTTTAAATGTTCTTTTATAAAAATTAGTGTAAATTGAGTTATATAAAAAAAACATTAATACCTCAAAGATTTGGTCCTTATTTGGGTTTTTTTACCCTTAGATCTGCTGGTTTGGTAAATGCTTTGCTCCTATGTCTCTTGAGCTAACTAGCTTAGAACATTTCTATGGTCTCAGGGCAACTATGACATGGTGGGGAATAACTTCCCCGTGTTCTTCATCCGAGATGCAATCGACTTCCCCGACACAATCCATGCATTCAAGCCAAACCCTAAGACGAACGTCCAGGAGTACTGGCGGATCCTCGACTACTTCTCGCACCACCCTGAGAGCCTCCTGACTTTCACCTTCTTCTTCGACGACCACGGCATCCCCCAGGACTACCGCCATATGGAGGGCTCCGGCGTTAACACCTACACCCTCATCAATAAGTCCGGTAAGGCCGTCTACGTCAAGTTCCACTGGAGGCCCACCTGCGGCGTCAAGTGCCTCCTCGAGGAGGAGGCCATCCGGGTCGGCGGGGCCAACCACAGCCACGCCACCAAGGACCTCTACGACTCCATCGCCGCTGGAAACTACCCTGTCTGGAACCTATTCATCCAGACCATGGACCCTGACGACGAGGACAAGTACGACTTCGATCCCCTCGACATGACCACCACTTGGCCTGAGGACCTCCTGCCGCTGCAGCCGGTGGGGCGCCTGGTGCTGAACAAGAACATTGATAATTTCTTCGCGGAGAATGAGCAGCTCGCCTTCTCGCCGGCCCATGTGGTGCCCGGGATCTACTACTCCGACGATAAGCTCCTCCAGACAAGGATCTTCGCGTATGGCGACACCCAGAGGCACAGGATCGGGCCAAACTACATGCAGCTGCCCGTGAATGCGCCCAAGTGTGCCTACCACAACAACCACTATGATGGTTACATGAATTTCATGCATAGAGATGAAGAGGCAATTAGTACCCTTCTCCTATATTAAGATATATGTTATATGATTGATAAATACTTTAATACATTTGGTGTTTGTTCTTTGCAGATAAATTACTTCCCTTCCAAGTTCGACCCTACACGAAATGCTCCCAAGTACCCGATTCCATCTCGTGTTTATACCGGAAAGCGTGAGAGGGTATGCAATTTCTCATTCTTTTTTTTTTCTTGTCATCCACATGATCTGACTATTTAAAGCTTCAAAAAGGCTCGATGATGATGGTAATATATGGTTTGCTGCAGGTCATCATCCCGAAGGAGAACAACTTCAAGCCGGCCGGAGACAAATATCGGTCATGGGCACCCGACAGGTTATGGATCGATCATGATGATATACAATTACTATAAGTCTAGCCGCCTCGTTTCCCCTAATCTTGCGTCCTTTTGCATGTTTTCTTGTGTTATTTCAGGCAGGACCGCTTTGTCGGCCGCTGGGTGAACGTCCTGTCGGACCCGAAGGTCACCGATGAGATCCGCAACATATGGATCTCGTACTGGTCGCAGGTAATCCGTCCACGCTTCAATCATCTCCTTCATCATACTGAAATTAATACAAAGGAAATCTGACTAATTTTCAGCAGAATTTTCAAACTGATATATGATATTAACTAATAACCTTATAAACTCATCATTATTTTACTGACGCGGGATCCATTAGTCCGTTCATCCAAAGTTTTAGTATATTTTTCTCAATAAATCTCTGCAGGCGGACGTGTCTCTGGGCAAGAAGATAGCCACCCGACTGAGCACACGGGCAAGCATGTAAGAAATAACCGAGAGTACGGCCGCCCCTGCCGCCGGTGGTTATACCTGTGTACGGAGGGGGGCGTAGCGTGTGTCTGTTTGCTTGGTCATGGAAGGAAAACAGGCCGGAAAAAAAAGTATCTCAAGAGGCATATTTTATATACTATGTATCATAATGTGAATAAGCTTATGCACTTTAAGAGTGTGTAAATTTCTGTTTCGATGCTTGCTGTATCCTGAACGTGCCTCCACTATGTTCGGACCAAATAATAAGATCGTTCAAAGATCGTTCATGTTCCACATTCCATAGGAGATTGCTAAGTTTATTGTTATTACATGGACCGAGTCTTGGTCAGAGTTGGAGATGGATGAGAATGTAACAAATAGCAAATTTTAGTGGTCAAAAACAGATATTTTTCAAATATGAGTAAGGGTCAGCAATATCCAGATAAAGATGAAAATGGGGACGCGAGCCACGCGCTGGTATAAATAACCGGAGCTGCGCGGGATGTTTGCCTTTCCCTTCTTTCTCGCGTCCAGCTCAATCTCTATCGGTATTTTGGATAATTTAAATCAAACCTCATCTAAGAGAGGTACCTTGCATTTGTCTTCCTCACCTACTATTATTGCCAGCGGAAGAAGATCTGGCCCCTCTAACTCGTCATGGATCTTTACAAGGTATGCTCTGTGTCCTTTGGTAGCTGTTGTTTGGACGGAGTTGCATGAGACGTCGTTCAATTCGATCGGTCGATGACTTTTGTTTTAGTAATTGTTGATTCGGGACGTGGTAATAGTGTGTGGTAGGTGTAATTTGATGGTGCTGTGATGGATTGATGAAAGATCAGAATTTGATGGGCTTGGTTGTGATTGATAGGTTTTGGTTCTATATCCGTATTTTTTTGATGTTGAACAGTTAGGTTCATATATAAGTATTCTTTTTTTTAACCCCTTTAATATGTTGTACGTGATTGTGCAGCATCGTCCGTCCAGTGCTTTCAACTCTCCATTTTGGACAACAAACACCGGTGCTCCCGTGTGGAACAACAACTCCTCCTTGACTGTTGGAACCAGAGGTATTGATCTTTATGAAGTTCTTTTTACCTTTTGTCGGACATGGAAATTCAACTGGATACTCTTGTATAGCCGATGTTTCAGTTTATCACAATATGAATAATGATTCATATCTTCAGGAATTCTCATTTCCCCCTTGGATAGATTGCCTGATAAAGCCCTCTTATTGATGTCCTATTGCTGAATCGACCCTGTATTAATGGATATATTTCAGTCTGCTCTCCCCAAACTGTTTGACTATGGCAATTTATGAAGAAATTCCTAAGCATTCTTTACAATGTATAGTCTTCTCAATGGGCAGCAATTTTTCATGGGAAACATGTATAAAGATCTGTTTTTTTTTACTACAGGTCCAATTCTGCTAGAGGATTATCATCTGCTGGAGAAGCTAGCCAATTTTGACAGGGAGCGTATACCAGAACGTGTTGTCCATGCTAGGGGTGCCAGTGCAAAAGGTTTCTTTGAAGTCACCCATGACATTTCTAACCTTACCTGTGCTGATTTCCTCCGAGCACCTGGAGTTCAGACTCCTATCATAGTGCGCTTCTCCACTGTCATCCATGAGCGTGGAAGTCCAGAAACCCTCAGGGATCCTAGAGGTTTTGCTGTTAAGTTCTACACCAGAGAGGTGAGGACATGTATAGAAGTTAATTTATTGGTAAATTAGATATCTAGGCAATTGATATAAACTGTGCAGTCTCTGCAGTATTTGTTATTTATTCAACTGGATCCACCCTGTGGATTCCCATGTGATGTTGTCACCTCCTGAAATGATTGATGGCAATCATAGATCCAAATCTTTCATCTCAGATTTATGATATCCTTTCTTTTTTGGCCTATAAGGCTTTTCCATGTCATAACTAATTCTTGCCTTGTTGTAGCAGATTTCAATTGATGTTGAGAAGATTTTCTATTGTAAATTGTTTTTGAGTTTTCTTTTTGTTTGCTAGGGTAACTTCGATCTAGTGGGAAACAACTTCCCTGTCTTCTTTATACGGGATGGAATGAAGTTCCCAGACATGGTCCATGCTTTGAAACCAAACCCTAAATCTCACATCCAAGAAAACTGGAGGATCCTTGACTTTTTTTCCCACCATCCAGAGAGCTTGCACATGTTCTCTTTCCTATTTGATGATGTTGGTGTTCCTCAAGATTACAGGCACATGGATGGGTTTGGGGTCAACACTTACACTTTGATCAACAAAGCTGGGAAAGCTCATTATGTGAAATTTCACTGGAAGCCTACCTGTGGAGTCAAGTGCTTGCTTGAGGAAGATGCAGTTAAAGTTGGTGGATCTAATCACAGCCATGCAACTCAGGATCTATATGATTCTATTGCTGCTGGAAACTACCCTGAGTGGAAACTGTTCATCCAGATTATTGACCCAGATCATGAAGAGAAATTTGACTTTGATCCACTCGATGTTACAAAAACCTGGCCTGAGGATATCTTGCCACTGCAACCAGTTGGGCGATTGGTGTTGAACAAGAACATTGACAACTTCTTTTCTGAGAATGAGCAGCTTGCCTTTTGCCCAGCAATTGTGGTTCCTGGGATCTACTATTCAGATGATAAACTGCTCCAGACCCGTATCTTCTCTTATGCTGATACTCAAAGGCACCGTCTTGGACCAAACTATCTGCAGCTCCCTGCTAATGCTCCCAAATGCGCTCATCACAACAACCATCACGAAGGCTTTATGAATTTCATGCACAGGGATGAAGAGGTACTCTTTTCTCATAGTTGTATAAACCGGTGGCTGAATTTTGATTGCTACATTTGTAACACTACAAACTGTTATTTAATAGGCTTTTGCAGCCCCATTGTACCTTAGATAAAATAGGAATAAACCATCAGTTTGGTTCTCGAATTTGTTACTCAATAACACATAGGTCCTTGAATTTCAAAATACAACAATATAATTGAAATATTTTGGTTTTTTCTAACACTTCAGTCCATTGGTTCAAGTTTTTAACGGAAAATTGGCTTGATGTTGATAGGTGATTTGGTGTTGTATTATCATTCTATGTCAATTTTTTGGACTAAATTGTTAGATTTTGAAATTTGAAGAACTTAAGTGTTACTAACAAAATTTGAGGACCAAAATGATAGTCTACTCATAAAATAGTTTTAGCTGGTAGGTTGGGGATTTGTCATCTTTCCTATGGATTTTTTGGTACATGTTCTTTTCCTGTGGGACATTTGAGGCGAGTTGGCTTCTGAATGGTATTTCCAAGAGAGAGGGAGCAGGCTCTTGTTGACATGAAGGTTTACTTTTGCAGGTTAATTACTTCCCATCAAGGTTTGATACTGTTCGTCATGCTGAGAGGTTCCCAATCCCACCTCCTGTTTTGACTGGAAAGCGTGATAAGGTAATCTTATTCAATTTTTTACCTGCCCAAAATAATACTAAGTTTGAACGTATGTTCATGGATGGGTTGCATTCTTAGGAAGATATGTTTTCCATCATTTTAAAATATGATGGACATTACTACAATCTTTTCTTGATTACTGGACCAGTGCATCATTGAGAAGGAAAACAACTTCAAGCAACCTGGAGAGAGGTACAGATCCTGGTCACCTGACAGGTATTTGTCTTAACCTCTTCTTAGGTGATTGATTCATCCATCTGTTGATGCCACTTATCAGTCACAGTTGGGTGTCATCTGGGTTTTGTCCTGCCCATTGATCAGGCAAGAACGGTTTGTTAAACGCTGGGTAGATGCTTTGTCTGACCCTCGGGCCACCCATGAAATCCGCACCATCTGGATCTCTTATTGGTCCCAGGTAATGGCTTTTATTCCATCTCTCCTTCAGTTTCAGTGGTGCAGAACATTACATCTGCTGTTGGGGTTGTTTCTAAACAATAAGCCAATGAACATGCAGGCTGACAAGTCTCTGGGTCAGAAGATAGCATCCCGTCTCAACGTGAGACCGAGCGTGTAAAATGAAATGGTTGACTCTGGCCAAGTGGGTGGTTAAGATAAGAGTATGTGTATTGTGTGATGATGGAGTGTGGGACAACTTTATAAAGAGATATGTGGGAGAGAGCACAAATAAACATTTGAAAACACTGAAGAAAATGTCATGGTTGCTCTCTTTATGCTGTATCTCCATGGGACAAAACAGCATGGTATTACCAAACAAATAAAATCAAGTGGTTCTGTGCAATAATGTTCTTTTTCCTCTAATTTACAGCTCGAATCATCCACTCATGGTGATAGATTAGGTATGCTCACGTTTGATTTAACAATAGTTTTTTTTTTGTGTGGTTCTGTGCAACAATTAGAGCAAGTAAAAGAGGTACCTGGTATGTTCAATATCACAAGGGAGCTGTAAGTATTCAAGTGAGGTGAGGGTTTGGACTTTACAAGCAAACTTGAATACGGTGCAAATTAGATTGGATGCAGGTATTCAGGTGCAAATTAGATTGGATGCAGGTCGGTTCCGGTAATTTTACAACTAAATGAAGATGATGCTGATTTACGGACATTGAGTGGCGGCTACGGTGAGGCGCGTGTTTTCTAAATGAAGAAGCTTCCTTGGTTAGCACTCTTGGCACACCCCGGTATACTTGCTATTAATTATATTTATTATATTTTATTAATTTCTTTTGATATTTTTTTTCGCTAAATTCACCTACGTAAAGTCAGCTTCTATTGTCTTTCGATTGATCATGCGATAAATTCATATTCTTGTTCTTTGGTTAACTTCGCTTTTTCCAATTTCTTGTAAAATTAATAGTTGGGATATTTAGACTCTTCTATTGTTAAGTGTATCCTCTGGATATCTAATAAAATATTTGTGTTCACCCTCTTTTTGTATCTCTTGTTGTGTGGGAAAAATTACTTACATTTTATTCTACTAATTATACTATTACCTTTCCATTACAACTTATTCACATCGACATTTGAGTACGTGCACTTATCACTTCTCATATCACACATCATTATTATATTTATTTTTTGGATAACTAAAGTAAATTTTCTTGGTACTTTTTTTTTATGAAAAGATACATTTATCTTCTCTCCATTTTTTTTTGTATATTTCAACTTTATGTTAAAAAAAATTTTTTGGCTCAAAATTATCTCTCTCCAATTGAATAGGGCTAAAAAATTTCTACTCTCTAATTTTCAACATGAACTCCAAATGCATAGCATTTTTTATCGTCTTTCATGCCCACAGAAGAATGGAGCAGCTAAGTGCAAACACCATCACATTATCAAAGTGGGTCTCACTTTTCTCGCTCATACTAATCTTCCTATAAATTTTGGAAATTTTCTTTTGAAATATTCGTGTTTTTCATCAACCATCTTCCTACTCGTGATCTTCAGTATCGTTCTCCTTTTCATGTACTTCATCAGTCCTCCCCTAACTATCATCTTATCCATGTGTTCGGATGTCAATGTTTTCCTTATTTCCGAACTTACTAGACTCACAAACTTTAGTTTCACTCTCGACCATGTATATTACTTGGCTATCCTTCGAACTATCTCGGGTACCACTGTCTTGATACCCAGTCGGTCAAATTTTTATCTGTCGCACGTTCATCTTTAATGAGTATGTGTTTTCCTCTATCTCCCCACCTTTAGACCCCTCCAACAGCATCCCCATCAATCTCCCCCTCCCTCCCACCTTGACTGCCTCTCACTTCGACCTCTCTAGGTTGGACCCCCCTACAAATGAGACTTCTGAAGTTACAGTACCCCGTTTCCTGCTTTGGCGCATGGTTACTCATTCTCAAGATGACTCTTTTCCTCTTTGGTGTTTTACCATTACTGATAATCCAACTACATTTGTTATTCCTATCATTTACAAGAACCTCACACATTTGCTCAGACTCGCCATCAATCTCATTAGATTCATGCCATGCATTAAGAATATTCGCCTCTCTTTGCCAATCACACTTGGGACCTGGTTTTGGCTCCTACAACTCATCATATTATCAATTGCAAATGAGTTTACATAGTCAAACAATACCCTCATGGCTCAATTGCTTGGTACAAAGCTCGCCTAGTTCCTCAAGGCTTATCTCGAGGTAGGTCTTGACTATGATGAGACATTTTGTCCGATGATTAAACCAGTCATCATTCGCCTTATTTTGGCCATTGTAGTTTCTCAACGGTGGTCCATTCATCAACTTGACATCAATAATGCATTCTTACATGGTTATCTCAATAATGAAGTATATATGCATCAATCGCCTGGTTTTCATGATACGACTCATCCTCATCATGTATGCCGCCTTTGTCGTGTTCTGTATGGTCTCAAACAATTTCTGCGCATTTGGTTTCTTGGTCTTAGTACTTTTCTGCTCCACTTGGGATTTCATGCTTTTGTGGCTGACACCTCTTTATTCATGTATCAACATCACAGTGTTGTCATCTTTCTACTAGTTTATGTCGATGGCATCATCATCACCGGCTCTCCCAATGCACCTCTCAAGCATATCCTTAATGCTCTCCATCAAGAGTTCTCCATAAAGAACATTGGCCACAAGCATCATTTACTTGGCATAGTGGTTCATTCAGATTCTTAAGAACTATTTCTCACTCAACACAAACACATTATGGATATTCCTGCTTGGGCCTCCATGAGCAATTGTAAACCTTTGAGCACTCTCGTAGCGGCTGGACCTCGACTTTCTTTTTTATGATGGGACTCCCTTATCTAATCCCATGACATATCGTCAAACTATGTGCTCACTCCAGTACCTCACCTTAACCCAATCGAATATTACCTATGTTGTAAATTAGGCTTGTCAATTCATGCAACATCCCACAACAACCCATTGGGTCGCTATTAAACTTGTAAACCCCGCTCTTTGGAGTTAAGGAAAACTAGGAAAGAATCGGTCAAACCAAGTGAGAAAACCGAACCAATTCACAAAACCGTTTAATGGGGAACGGGCAAATTGGAGAAATTTCAACTCCCTTGACCCAAAAAGATTTATAACCTTGGGAAGGAACCTTAGAACAAAATGGGAGAGAAAAACCAGATTGGTTTGGGTTCGTTTCACCCGAACCGGATTGAACTAGTTTAAACTGGCCGGTCTATGAACCGGGATCGATAAAGAGAGGGCAAAACGAGAAATTTATGGACCCTAAGTAAGCTAAGAAGTCATAAATGTCATGAAAAAGGACTTTAGGGTGAATTGGAGATGAAAACCAAACCGGTTCAGGTGAACTGGATTCAAACCAGATTGAACCAGTTTGAATCACTATTGAACCATATGCTAAATTCAATTTTTTTAGGTGGCTTAAAAATTCAAATTTTAAGATTTAAGGCCACCATTGGATAGAAAATAAATTTAGAAATTTTTATATTTGTAAAATTCAGTCAAATCGGGGGTGAACAAGCCGGTTTAAGCTTTGAATCCGGTTCGGATTGGTCCGGTTTGGAATAGTGTCGTCTTCTTCCTTCATATGACAGCATTGTTCACTCACCGGAAAATCAAAGCAACGCCGACGAAGAAGAAATGTTTCCATTCAGTATGTTTCAAGCCATCAATGTCTATCATAAAGGTGCCAAACGGATGGCCGACGAGTCCCCGAGCTCCCTATATAAAGAGCCTCTCTCCATTCATCCTCTCTACACTTTAAAAGCTCACTCTCTCTCAGTTGCTTAGTTTTCCAGCGAAGCTCAAACCACAACTCCGATATAGGGTCATTTTTGAGCCAAAGAAGGTGAGGTCGGGTTCCTTAGAACCGAGGAGAGGTCAACTACACGGTGGTGACATGTATTCGCTCCGAGAGTCGCCAATGTGATCGAACAGTGAAGCAACTCTAGTGGACCGAAGCTATCCTATTTCGGTCGAGCTAAAATTGGTGAATTCGAGCCCTTCTCAAGCCAAACCAACATCTCCCAACAATTCCTCAGCCCTCCCACGGCTGAATTAAGATTGAAGAGTAAGTAAATTCAGCTCCGCTCTACAATTTTCGACCGGTGCTAGAGAGAACCGGTAGAATTTCAATGACAAATTTTTAATCCAATTCAGCATCAATTGATGCCATTCTTAATCCTATGAGGAATCTCGGGAGTAGATCTATCTGCCAGAAAGAAAGCTCAGACCACCACGGTCTCACCGGTGATCAATTGAAGCTCTCTCTCTCTCTATAGTCTGTTTTCCGGCAAAGCTTCGTTTGAGCTCGTTTCGATATTAAAACTTTCGATTGAAAGTGCTATGGAATCATATAAAGATGCATAATCTCAATTTCAACTTCAATTTCAACAATTAGAAGTGTTTGATCGGTCAATTTGATGAAATCAAATTCGACTGTGTTAGGGAGTTGAAATTGGGGGAAATTTTGGGGAAATTGGGGATTTTTAAAAATTTGAAGAACCAAAATGCAATTTTATAAAATTGTGGATCAATTAGGAATGATAAGAATGTTAGAGGGCCAATTGAGCAATTTTAGAATTTTTGGGGCAAAACTTACCATTTTTGTAAAGGAAGGGCAAAATGGTAATTTTGGAAATTTTAGGGGCCAAATTGGGAATTTGGGAAACTTGAATCCCTTTTTATGAAATTGAGTAAATTGAGATCCCAAGAGAAATTTTAAAAGTTTCGGGACTCAATTTGGGGAAAAATCAGCAATTGGGGCCTAAAGTAAAAAAAGGAAAAATAACTTTAGGGACCAATTTGCAAATATTGAAAAAATTGTGAATTGAGTCATTTATACTAAATGAAGTGATCAAGCTAGATGATATTGAACAACGATGTTCATTTCATGTAGGAACACGAGACATCGGGAACGCCAGCTGAGGTTAAGCTCGCAAGGGACAAAAAACCAAGTAAGTGAAAATTCACTGCACGATTGGGTGAGTGGGCTTACTAACTTCATACCCAGTTGGGATGATGATCACAACTTAAAGTTAAAAACTACTTACTGGTTGTGAGTGAGATTTTAATATCATACCCGGTTGAGATGATAAGTACCTCGGAAATAAAAACCCACTACTTAGTGGTATTTTAAACATCACAACTTAGAGAAGTGATGTGAAAATGACAAGTAAAAACTAATTACTAGTTGTAAGTAGATCATACTCGGTTGGTATGATGAAACTTCCTTGGAGGAAGTAGAAAACTCGTTCATTGGTTATAAATGGAGATGTCCTCATACTCGGTTGGCATAATGGACAGTTGAAAATATATTTTTTGTCGGAAGTGCTCTCCCCTGACTATCTGCCACTACTTAAACGATTTGAGAGACCTTCTTAACGGGAGCTTGAATAGCTCTATTAGGTCGGATGCCTCATTTTTTTTGGAACTTGGGGGCTAATATGTCCAATTTTGAAAATCTCGAACAGTGGGCCATAGGCTTGTTGGCATGAGCAGGAGCTCATATACAAACATGAGTTATATGCCATAAAACTTTAAATAAATGAATTGTTTGGCCATGGTACCAAGACATGATCGACATATTCAGTCAACTAGTGGCAGTGTGACATGACAGGTCTTCGGACTAGTTAAAACAAACATTTGCAGGTTGAGTTGAAGGTCGGGGCCATTGGACTAGTGGCACCGCAGATTATATGACATGATGTGAAAATACTGATTGTGCATACATTGTGTTTACGAGACCTTCAAAATGCCCAAGAGGGGTAGTGATGTGTTATAGGGCCTTGGACGTCCTAGTGGGTGGGTATAAGGGCCGTTTGTTGGATCAAGTGACCTTGTGGAGCTTGATGTAGCTTCAACCGCACGAGACTAGGGTGGGGTCGAGATGAGGTCTCTATCCTCATACGGACACGGAGAATTATTATAGGATTGAGGTTTGGATGCCACGAACATCCAATAATTCTCAAGGTAGAAGTGGACATACTTCTATGTAGATGGCCGGTAAAGTCGCTCCGACGCCACAGGTGGGTTCAGTGGACGTACTGGCCTGTGATTGTGTGATTGACCTTCATGATGAATCTCAAGGTAGAAGTGGACATACTTCTATGTAGATGGCCGGTAAAGTCGCTCCGACGCCACAGGTGGGTTCATTGGACGTACTGGCCTGTGATTGTGTGATTGACCTTCATGATGAAGGATGCATTTTTGAAAATTGAGATTTTAAAGCAGAGAAAATTTAAAGAAATTAAGGATTATGGCACACTCCAATATGAAAACATTTTTTTAAAACTCTATTTTTAAAATACCCATTCATTGAGTTATAGAAACTCACCCTCTTTTCTATCCCTTTTCAGGAAAAGAGAAAATGACTAGGAATAATACCGAGTCTTACCCTCTATCAGATATGCTTAATTTCTCTTAAACTTGCATTTTATTTAATATATATCTTTTCATGGAACAAGGTCGAAAATACGTTCGGCTCCTCTCGAGTTAAAGAAGTGGGAAACTCCTCTTGAACCGGGAGAGCGGCGGGTTGTCCATGGGGATCCGACCAAATTGGGTCGGGGCGTGACAACTAGAGTGGTATTAGAGCCTAGTTCCATTAAAACATTATCAATATTATGCCCTGACATTAACTCAACCATAAACTATCTTGTAGGAAGGAGAGTCCCTAGAAAATTCACGGTGAAATCCAGTTCTCCACCCATAACCTTGAAAAAGACATCCAACCCAAGGGAGGAAGCCGTACAAAGTTTTCTAAAGAGAGAGAAAAGGGTGCCCAAGAAAATGGTGGAAGATTATCGGAAACTAGTAGGAGTCTTACTGGAACTAGAAGGCATCATATACCCTCCTCCTAGACAAGCGGAACCAGCATCACCTCCTAAAAGTCCAACCCCTCCTCCTTGAGTCCCACAATAACCATAAGGGAATCCCACCAAGAAAGAGGCCTATGATAACTATTAGGATGTGTATGCCACCTTCATGAAGGTCCACCAAATACCTCCACCCACTCAACCTAGCTTCAATCCCTCACAATGGGTGAAGTGGACTTATGAGTGTGAGGTGGAAGTACTAAGGTGGTATGGATTAGAGGTCATACATGAAATTCATCCTATTAAGAAGCACGAATGGACCCTAATCAGTTCCTCAGAGCTTTCTGATCAAGAGTCTCATAATCATTCTAGGGTTAACCCTAGTCCTATGACCCTAAGGGATTAAGGAGTAGAGAATTCTGTAATAAGCCAAATTATGGCAAGAAAATATTTATTAATTAAATAAAAGTAAAAGTTTGATTAAAACTTCTGAGTTCTTTGATAAAGTTTAAAAGTATGTAAAAGATAGAAATTTATCCAAGGAAGAAAGGATGGGTTATTTATAATTAAACTCAACCCTTAAGACTTACCCTTAGAAATACGATAAGGAATAATTCATCTAAAGGAAATAATAAGAAAAGGAAAAGAAATTGGGGAAGCAACCCTCCAATAGTATATATTTTGGATAGTCCAAAGAAGTTAAAACTAAGCTATGAGAATAAAGGATAAAAGAAAACCGAGAGAATTAGAACATCTCAATGAGAACCACAAGAATAGAGGCTGACCGAGAAGAAAGTAACAAGTCTAGAATTCCACCAAGGAAAGATGGAGAGAAAGTAAAATAACAAGAAGGCCCAGGTGAAACAACTACGTATAAAGAACTAAGATACAGTTACTTAGGAACTCCAAAGGATAAGGAGACATGTGAAAGGCAAAAGTATGGATCAAGGGGAGAAGAGAAGTAGGAATAGATGAATCATACAATGTCTTTAAGCTTAGGAGAAAATTTAAAAAGAGAAAATTTCTAAAAGAAAGGTAGGACGATCGAACTAAAAGAATCCTAGAATGGAAGACATCAGAAAGAGGATGGAAAATAGGAAGTTGGAGTGGGGAAGGAGAAAGCTTTAGGTAAAGACAAACAATCTAGGGAAGGTTGCAAACCAAAGAAGAAATACGGTCCTCAATAAGGAGTACGAGTGGCTAAGTGAAAGTATTGGGAGGTTGAGCGTGATCTACTATAGGAAGATTGAGAAACTCAAAATGGAATCTTTAGAAGAATCCATTATAAGGAAATAACTTATATGGACCAAATCATTAGGAGAAGTAGACGAAGTCTAAAAAGAGATGGGGAGTAGTAAAAGAATACACCCTAACCAAGACAAAAGGAGAATACTAAGGATACGAAGGTACAAAAGGTTTTGACACAATATGGATGAGAGATCCACCTCAAATAAATAAACAAATACTGAATGCAAGTGAGAATGAAGCAGGATCAATAGAAAGTACTCATGGATTCAAAGAGTGAGAGTAAGTTGGTGAAAATATCATCAAACAGATACTCTAGAATTTAAGGATTTCAATGGTAGAACTAAAAGGGAATACCAAGGGAAAGAGAATGTGAAGCCCACCAGAGAAAGAAATCTTGAGAAGACATGGTTGTACCAAGGAAAGAAAATGGAACCAATGGAATAAGAAAGAGAATAAACTCCTCAAGAACAAAGTGTTGGAAAAGAAAGGATCATGTACAAGGAGAAGGGAATCGTAAAGAATAAAGGGATAAGTCAAACCCAGGTAATGTATAGGTTGGAAGATGACATCAATAGATGCCATGCAAGTAAGAAAGGAACTAAGCATAGAATGAATAATTGTGGGAGGAACATTGATAAAAGTAAGGATGGATATAGAAAAAGAAGAGATCTTAAGGGGGAAGGACACTAGTGGGAATAAAGAATTAAGGAAAAGATAAAAAATTTTAGTATGTTAGTAAGTATCAGGAAATTCAAGGATTAAAGGTTAAATGACAAAATAAAGGAATTTGGAGAAGAGACGAGAAGTACGGAAACCAATACTATTATAGGGAAGTAAAGTTAAAGACATCACAAAGAATGTCGTGCGGTAAAGGGGCATGTAAATCCAACTAACTCAGAGAAAAATGACTTAGGCAAGGAATGGTCTATGACTAAGGTATAATGAAATCAATCATAAAGGCAATAACCAAAAAATGAGGAAGGAATCCATATAAGATGAAAAGACAATAAATTCCAGAATCTGTGGAAGAGAAATGACCAGAATTTATAGTCCCAAAATTTTGGGTAAAGTAAGCTTGTGATGTAAAACGATGCATTAGGAAAGAAGGACATAACGAAAGGAAATGATCATAGGTTTTCAAGGAAATAATCTAGGCTAAAGTAAGTTCCATGGAATGGACGAAAATAACTGAGAAGGTGGTAGGATGATAAAATAGAAAACTTCATAACAATAAGAAGCTTAAGCCAACACGCGAACAATTTGAAATAAGTTTTTGGGAGCAAACTCCTAACAGGAGGGGAGAGTTGTAAACCCCAATCTTTGGAGTTAAGGAAAATTGGGAAAGAATCGATCAAACCAAGTGAGAAAATTGAACCGGTAACCAAAATCGTTTATTGGGGAACATGCAAATTAGAGAAATTTCAATTCCCTTATGACCCAAAAAGATTTATAACCTTGGGAAGGAACCTTAGAACAAAATGGGAGAGAAAAACCAGACCAGTTCGGGTGAAACGGACCCGAACCGGATTGAATCAATTTAAGAACCGAGTCGGTCTATGAACCATAATCGATAAAAAGAGGGCAAACTGGGAAATTCATGGACCTTAAGTAACCTAAGAACTCATAAAATTCATGAAAAAGGACTTTAGGGTGAATTGGAGATGAAAACCAAACCGGTTCAAGTGATCTGGATCCAAACCAAATTGAACTGGTTTGGACCAGTTTGAACCACTATTGAACCGAATGCTAAATTCATTTTTCTAGGTGGCTTAAAAATTCAAATTTTGATATTTGAGGCCACCATTGGATAGAAAATGAATTTAGAAAATTTTAGATTTGAAAAATTCGGTTGAATCGGGGGTGAACTAACCGGTTTAAGCTTTGAACCCAGTTCGGACCGGTCCGGTTTGGTTCAGAACAGTGTCGTCTTCTTCCTTCAGATGACAGCACTGTTCACTAGCCGAAAAATTAAAGCAGCATCGACGAAGAAGAAATGTTTTTGTTCCATATATTTTAGGCTATCAATGTCTGTCCTAAAGGTGCCAAACGGACGACCATAAGTCTCCGAGCTCCCTATATAAAGAGCCCCTCTCCATTCATCCTCTCCATACCTAAAAAAGGTCACTCTCTCTCAACTGCTCAGTTTTTTGGTGAAGCTCAAACTAGAGCTCTGATATAGGCTCATTTCTAAGCTAAAGAAGGTGAGGTTGGGTTCCTTAGAACCGGGGAGAGGTCAGCTACATGGTCGTACATCCATCCGCTCCGAGAGTCACCGGAGAGGCGCCAACATGATCAAACAACAAAGCAGATCCAGCGGATCGAAGCTGCCCTATTTTGGCCGAGCTAAAATTGGCCGATCCGAGCCCTCCTCAGGCCAAACCAAGCTCTTCCGACACTTCCTTAGCCCCCCCCTCCCCCCCCCCCCCCCCCTCACAGTCGAATTAGGACTAAAAGGTAAGCCAATTCGACTCCCCTCTACAATTTTCGACCGGTGCTAGAAAGAGAATCAACATAATTTCAATGACAAAATTCTAATCCAATTCGGCATCAATTTGGTGAAAAATTGGCAATTGGGACCTAAAGTAAAAAAGGAAAAATAACTTTAGTGACCAATTTGCAAATATTGGAAAATTGTGAATTAAGTCATTTATACTAAATGTAGTGATCAAGCTAGATGATAATGAACAACGATGTTCATTTCGTGTAGGAACACGGGACATCAGGAACGCCAGTTGAGGTTAAGCTCACAGGGGACAAAAGACCGAGTAAGTGGAAATTCATTGCACGATCGGGTGAGTGGGCTTACTGATGTCACACCCGGTTGGGATGATGAGCACAAGGTAAAGTTAAAAACTACTTACCGATTGTGAGTGAGATTTTTATATCATACTTGGTTGGGATGATAAATACCTCGGAAATGAAAATCCACTACTTAGTGGTATTTTAAACATCACAACTTAGAGTAGTGATGTGAAAATGCTACGTAAAAACTAATTACTGGCTGTAAGTAGATCATATCCAGTTGGTATGATGAAACTTACTTAGAGGAAGTGGAAAACTCGTTCATTGGTTATGAACGAAGATGTCCTCATACTCGGTTGGCATGATGGACAGTTGAAAATATATTTTTTGTCGGAAGTGCTCTCCTTTAATTGTGTGCCACTACTTAAACGATTTGGGAGGCCTTCTTGACGGGAGCTTGAATAGCTCTATTAGGCCGGAGGGCTCATTTTTTTTGGAACTTGGGGCTAATATGCCTAATTTTGAAAATCTCGAATAGTGGGCCATAGGCTAGTTGACATGAGCAGGAACTTGTAAACAAACATGAGTTATATGCCTTAAAACTTTAAATAAATAAATTGTTTGGCCATGGTACCAAGATAGGATGAACATATTCACTCAACTAGTGGCAGTGCGACATGACAGGTCTTCGGACTAGTCAAGACAAACAACTGCAGGTTGAGTTGAAGGTTGAGGCCGTTGGACCAATGGACCATAGATTATATGGCATGATGTGAAAATAATGATTGTGCATGCACTATGTTTATGAGACCTTTAAGATGCCCAAGAAGGGTGGTGACGTGTTCTAGGGCCCTGGATGTGTTGGTGGGTACAAGGGTAGTTCATCGGATTAGGTTTCCTTGCAAAGCTCGACGTAGCTTCAAGCGCACAAAATTGGGGTGGGGTCGGGATGAGGTCTTTGTCGTCATATGGACACGAAGAATTTTTATGGGATTGAGGGTCAGATGTCACGAACATACACTCATTCTCAGGGTAGAAGTGGATGTACTTCTATCTATGTGGCTGGTAAAGTCGCTCCGATGCCACAAGTGGGTTCAGTGGACGTACTGGCCTACAATTGTGTGATTGACCTTCATGATGAAGGATGTATTTTTAAAAATCAAGATTTTAAAGTGGAGAAAATTTAAAGGAATTAAGGAGTCTAGCACATTCCAACTGGAAAATATTTTTTTAAAACTCCATTTTTAAAATACTCATTAACTGAGTTGTAGAAACTCACCACTCTTTTCTATTCCTTTTCAGGAAAAGAGAAAACTCTCTATGTGAGTGGGTTTGCTATATATTTTGGTCACAACCTAATCTCTTGGAGCTCTAAAAAGTAAAGAACCATGGCTCGTTCTAGCATTGAGGCAAAATGTAAACCATGTTCCTTTAAAGATAAGAAAACTGGGAAAAGAACTAGTCGATTCAAAAGAGAAAACCGAGCTGGTTAATGAACCAAGATTAATAAATAAAGGGTAAAATAGGAAATTTGAAAATCCCAAGTGACTCAAAGAGTCATAAAAATTATGGAAAAGAACTTTGGAACAAATGGGAAGAGAAAATCGGACCGGTTTAGGGTGAACCGGACCTGAACCGGATTTAACTGGTTTGAACCATATTATAAATTCATTTTTTGAGGTGGCTTAAAGTCGTCAAATTTGGAAATTGAAGCCACCATTGGATAGGAAATGAATTTAGAAATTTTTAAATTTGAGAAAATCGGTCGAATTAGGCCTGAACCGGCCGTTTTTTGCCATTGAACCCGGTCGGATTGGACCGGTCCGATACGGAACAGTGTCGTCTTCTTCCTCTGGATGGCAACACTGTTCATCAATGTGGAAACTTTCCTTCTTCAGCAATGGAATATTCACTCCAATCATGGCATTTTCAGTAGAGGATAAACTCGACCAAAATGGAAAGTGGTCGGGCAAATGGTCCCCAAGCTCCCTATATAAATAGCTACTCTCCATTCATCCTTGACACATCTCAAATCGCCATTCTCTCTTAATTGCTCCATTTTTCGGTGAAGCTCGAACCAGAGCTCCGACTTGGGCCTTTTTCTCAGCCTTAGAAGGCAAGGTCGGGTCTTACAGATCCCGGGGGAAGCCCGTCCCTTAAAGAATAAAAACCAGGGAAAGAACTGGGCAACTCAAGAGAGAAAACTGAGCTGGTTCATGAACCTTAACCGATAGAGAAAGGGAAAATCGAGAAATTGACAAACCCCAAGTGACTCAAAGAGTCATAAAAGTCATGGAAAAGGACCTTGGGAAAAATTGGAAGAGAAAACTAGTCCGGTTCAGGTGAACCAGACTTGAACCGGTTTGAACCATCCTTAAACTGATTGCTAAATTCATTTTTCTAGATGGCTTAAAATATTCAAATTGGGGAATTAAAGCCAACATTAGACAGAGAATGAATTTAGATAAATTTAGAAATTTTTAATTTTAAGAAAATCAGTCAAATCCAGCATGAATTGATCGATTTACGCATTGAACCGAGTCGAACTGGTTCGATCAAGTTCAAAATAGTGTCATTTTCTTTCTTTAGATGATAGCACAATTCATTCAATGTAGAAACAGATAACACCAATGAAGGATAAACGACTCCGATTAGGCCGTTTCTAGGTAAGGATAATCTCGACCAAAATGGAAAGTTGTTGGGCAGAGGATCCCTGAGCTCCCTATATAAAGAGCTTCTCTCCATTCATACTTCACACACCTCAAATGTAAACCCCGTCCTTTGATAATAAGAAAAATTGGGAAAAGAACCGGTCATTTCCAAAGAGAAAATTGAGTTAATTTATAAAACTATAACCAATAGAGAAAGGGCAAATTAGAAAATTTAGAAATCACGAGTGACCTAAAGAGTCACAAAATTTATGGAAAAGGACTTTAGAATGAATTGGAAGAGAAAACCAAATTGTTTCAAGTGAACCGGACCTGAACCGGATTGAACCGGTTTGAACCACTATTGAACTGGTTCCTAAGTTCATTTTTCTAGGTGGCTTAGAAAATTCAAATTGGAGAATTGAAGCCATCATTGGTTAGAGAATGAATTTAGAAATTTTTAATTTTGAAAAACTCGGTCAAATTAGGCCTGAACCAACCGGTTTAAGCATTGAACCCAGTTCGGACCGGTTTGGTCCGGTTCGAAATAGTGTCGTCTTCTTCCTTAAGATGACAACACTGTTCACTCACCAGAAAAGCTAACAGTACCAACAAAGATGGAAAGTTTCCATTCAAGGCATTTTTTTACCATGAATTAATGCCATAAAGGTGCCAATCGGATGGTATAGGAGTCCCCAAGCTTCCTATATAAAGAGCTCCTACTCATTCATCCTCCTGACACCTAGAAACTCCTCTCTCTCCCTACTGCTCCATTTTTCTGTGAAGCTCAAACTAGAGCTCTGACATTGGGATTTTTCTGAGCCAAAGAAGGTGAGGACAGGTTCCTTAGACACGGGAAGAAGTCAGCTACCTGACGGTGATCACCATTTGACCCAGGGATCATTGGAGAAGCTCCGATGTAATCAAACAGTGATGCAGCTTTGGCGGACTAAAGCTGCCCTGTTTCGATCGAGCTAAAGATGGCCAAATTGAGCCCTCCTCGGGCCAAACCAAGCTCTCACAACACTCCCTCAACCCTCATAGACCGAATTAGAGCAGAAAGGTAAGCCAATTTAGCTCCCATCTGTAATTTCTAATTAGAGTTAGAGAGAGAACTGACGAAACTTCACTGATCAAATTCTCCCTCAATTCAATATGAATTGATGCAATTACTGATCCTAGGGTGAACCCCAGGACTAGAGCTACCTGCCCTGATCGAAAGCTCGGACCGCCGTACCCTCGATGGTAAGCTTTTGAAGATTTCTCTCTCTAACTCCAGTTTTCCGGTGAAACTCCGTTTGTGCTCGTTCCAACGTCAATTCATGCGATTCAAATCTCAAATTGTATGTATGTATAGGAACTCAGTTTTACCTTCAATTTCAACAATTAACCTTGATTGATCGGTCAATTTGATTAAATCAAATTCGGCTAGTTTAAAATGGGGAAATTGGGGATTTCAAAAAATTGAGGTACCAAAGTGCAATTTCCCAAAATTGAGGGCCAATTGGCCATGAAAAAAATGTTGGATGACCAATTGGTCAATTTTTAGAATTTATTGGGGGTCAAATTGCCATTTTTGTAAAGTAGGGGGCAAAATGGTAATTTTTGAAAAGTTGGGGATCAAATTGGAAATTTGGGAAATGTGAGCCCTTTCTTTGAATAAATTGAGGTTACAAAGTGAATTTTAGAAGTTTAAGGACTCAATTTGGGAAACATTAGCATTAGGGACCTAAATGCAAATAATTAAAATTTTGGACATTTGTTTCATTTGTGTGGAATGAAGACTATTAAGCACAATGTTAATGAACAATGATGTTCAAATTGTGTCAGAACATGAAGGATTGGGAACACCAACAAGGATAAGCTCGCATGAAGGGAAAAAGCCGATTAAGAGGAACGTACACTACGAATATCGGGTGAGCGGGATTCTTCACATCATATTCGGTTGGGATGATTAGTATATCGGAAATGAAAAACCACTACTATGTGGAATTTTAACATCACATCTGGTTGGGGTGATGTGAAAACTACGCGGAAAAACTACTTACCGGTTGTAAGTAGATCATACCCAGCTGGTATGATGAACTTCCTAAAACGAAGTAAAAAACCTGCTTATCGGTTGTAAGCGAAGTTTTCATCACACCCGGTTGGTGTGAGGGACGAGTTGAAATTTATTTTGTCAGAAGAGTTTGTCCATAACTGTTTGCCAATACTTCAAAATTTTGGGAGACCTTCTTGATGAGAGCTCGAATAGCTCAGATAGGCCAGAGGCCTCGGTTTTGGAACTTGGGGGCTAAAATGCCCGGTTTTGAAAATCTCGAACAGTGGGCCCATAGCTAGTTAACACGAGTAGGAGCTTGTAAACAAACATGATGATAAGCCATGAAAATTTTAATGAATGATGTGATTTGGCCATGATTCCAAGACAGGACCGACATACTCAATGGACTGGCAGCAGTGCAACAAGACCAGGTCGACGGACCGGTCTAGACAAACAGCCGTAGGTCGAGTTGAGGGTTGGAGCCACTGGACCAGTGGCACCAAAGATTAATGGCTTATATGAAAAACTTTGTTTGTGCATGCACTGAGATTCGGGACCATCAAGATGCTCAAGAGGGGTAGTGATGCGACCTAAGGGCTACTGGATGACATGATGGAGATAAGGGCAAATTGTTGTTCCAACAGTCATGGAAGCTCGACATAGCTTCATGCGCACGAGATCGGGGTGGGGTCGGGTTGAAGTCTCTGTTCTCATATAGACATAGAGTTGTTTTTCGGGTCCAAGGGTCGAATGTTGTGAACATACACTTAGACCTAGGGTAGAAGTGGACATGCTTCTATCTTGGTGGCCGGTAAAGTCGCTTTGAGTCACAAGTGGGTGCAGTGGACTGGTTGCCTTATGAATGTGTGATCCCTTCATGAGGAAATTGGTTTTGAATAACTGAGAATTCAAGGAAGGAATTGTTTTAAAGAAAATAAAGAGTTTGACACACTCCAATTCAAACTATTTTATAGAAACTTATGTTTCAAACACCCATTCACTGAGTTGTCCAACTCACCCCCTCCCTCTACCCCCTTTTCATGTAACCGAGGGAAAAACCTACCTACAGACATTACGCTAGATAAATCTACAAGTCAGGTATGTAAGTTTAAATTATTTAATTTTGATTAATGTTATTCTAGGAAAGGTATATTTATAAAGGATGCCTTACTACTCACAGTTTAAAAGAAGGGGAAAACCCTTAATAAATCGGGAGAGTGGTGGGTTGCTCACGGGGATCTGACCAAACTGGGTCGGGTGTGATAACTTGCATGGTATCAGAGCCTATTTCCTCGAATACATTATCAAGACTAGAGAACGTAGTAACTGATAGGCATATTTTTAAAATTTTCAGATGGCTCCCAAGAAAGGAACCAAGAGAACTATAACCACAGTCTCTAACACTGCCGAACCACCCCTCCTTGTGGAAACTCCCCTTGGAGCCCATACAACCTCACCTGGACTTAGCTCAGAACACCAAAGGTTATACGAGGAGTTCACCCATGTATTTGGGCAACCTAACCTTGTCCCTGAGGCAGGCACCAATTCTCGGGCTAAACTAGAGGAAGTACAATCCCATCCTCCTCCTGTTAACCACCCCCCCTCCAATTGACATTCCCAAAAATCTCAAGACTCTCCGTCAACTAGGGTGTAAGCCTTTCCTTGGAGAGAAAGATGCTGGTGCCGCCATGGATTGGCTAGCTAATGTCAAGAAGTTGATGGGGATAGTCAAGATATTAATGGAGGACATGGTAATCTTGACAAAATTCTTCCTGGAGGGAAGTGCCAAAAGATGGTGGGACAATGTCCGAAGCCTGCATACCTCCACACCCACCTGAGAGTAGTTTGAGGAGAGGTACACAGAGGAGTACTTGGCTCCTCATTTGATTAACGAAAAGAAGCATGATTTCCTCCGACTTCGGCAAGGGCTTAACTCTATATCGAAGTATGAAACTAAATTCAATGAGTTAAGACACTTTGCTCCTAACCTAGCTAGATCGAAAGATATATACCAATGGTTCATGGACGATATCAATATGGACATACGAGACTGTATGGGAGTACTAGGATGCCCCACGGACCTAGCAGCGATAATCAGTATGGCTCACGAATGTGAGCGACTGGTGCAAACCCGACGCCGTTGGATGGAACAGACGACTCGAAAGAAGGACAAGGGCCAAAACCGCACGGGAGGACAGAAGGAACATAATGGTCCAAGATGGGGAAATAGAGTGGCATTTCAAAAAAGAAAGGATATGCCACCACCTCCCTAGATAGTAATCCCTACCCTTCCACGAGGAAACCTTCACTGTCCTAGGTGCCAAAGGCACCACAAGGGAGCATGCTTGTCCTCTTTTGCATGCAAACAAGTGGGGCACTTTGCAAAGGAATGCCATACGCTTAGGGAGAACAAGCAAAAGAATACACTTGGACCACTATAAGGGAACCTAGCTAGAGTAACGACTAGAGTATACAACCTCACCCAAGAAGAGGCTAGGAAAGATCCTAGTACTATAGCGGGTACATCGCAAAACCCTCCCAATTATATTAAAGAAAGAACCTGTAATTGGAATCTTATTCAACAAAAGAAATCTTTTCTCTCAAAATATGTGTTTCTCCAACCAGGGCACATGCAATTGTGGGGATGAAAGGTCTACGCCCTCTTCCACTCATGAGCTGAGAGATTCTTCATCAAAGAGGAACTAATTCCAAGTTTACCCCTAGAACTTACCCCTCTAGGACAAAGTCTCAACATTCTCATACCCTTAGGAGAAGGGTTAAATAGGAACAAACAACTTAAGGGATGTGAGATAAAGATTGAAGGAATCAAACTCGAAGCATATATGATTCTTTTACCTCTAAGGGAGGTAGAGGTAATCCTTGGGATGGATTGGTTAAGTAACCATCAGACTAGGATGGACTATGGAAAGAAGAAGGTAACCTTCCACACTCTTGATTCAAACATATTAAAATTCCAAGGAGACTGAAGGAAGGGTGAAGTACATATGGTGTCCCATGTAAAGGCCCAAAAGATGATACAAAAAGGCTGTACGACTTTTTTGGCCATAGCCATCAATGAGAAGTTTGAGGAGAAGGGGCTCGAAGACATCCTGGTGGTTAAACACTATCTAGAAGTATTTCCGGAAGAATTACCTAGACTACCCCCAAACCGACAATTGAAGTTCAGCAAAGAAATCATTCTAGGTACAAACCCCATATCCCAAGCCTCTTATCACATGGCTCTAGCAAAACTGAAGGAATTGAAGGAGCAACTAGACAAACTATTGGAGAAGGACTTCATATGTCTTATCCAGTGTCCATGGGGTGCACCAATCCTATTAATAAAGAAAAAGGATGGGAGCATGAGACTGTGCATAGATTATAGGAAGCTGAAATAGGTCACTATTAAGAACAGATATCCACTTCCATGGATTGATAATCTGTTTGATCATTTGAGAGGAACTGCTTACTTCTACAAGATATACCTTAGGTCTGGCTACCATCAACTCAGAATTAGGGAAGAAGATATTCCTAAGACCACATTTCGGTCCTGATATGGGCATTATGAGTTTAGGGTGATGCCTTTTGGCTTAACCAATGCTCCTATAACCTTTATGGATTTAATGAATCGAGTGTTCCAACTACACTTGGACATGTTTGTGATAGTATTTATAGATGATATTCTCATATATTCACGAACTAGGTTGGAGCATGAAGAACATTTGGCAATCACCTTGGAGATATTAAAGGAAAACCAATTATATGCAAAATTCTCCAAGTGTGATTTTTGGCTGTAGGAGATAGGGTTCTTAGGACATATAGTGTCCAAAGATGGAGTCAAGGTAGATCCAACAAAGGTGGAAGCCATATCTGATTGGAAGGCACCTAGGAATTCTTCGGAGATACGAAGTTTCTTGGGTTTGGTAGGATACTATAGACGGTTTATGCAGGATTTCTCTAAGATAGCTGCCCCTTTGACTTGGCTCACTAGGAAAGGAGTTGAGTATAAATGGGATGAAAGCTGTGAAAAGTCCTTAGAGTTAAAGACTCGGTTGCCAACCGCACTGGTACTCTCCCTTCCTGACCTAAGTGCAGAGAAGTACACCGTCTATAGTGATGCATCTAGACAAGGATTTGGGTGCTTACTAATACAATAAGGAAATGTTATTGCCTACACCTCATGACAACTTAAGGTACATGAGAGGAATTACCCTACCCATGACTTGGAATTAGCGGTGATAATGTTCATCTTAAAGATTTGGTGACACTACCTCTATGGGGTTAAGTGTAGGATATACACGGATCATAAGAGTCTTAAATACTTTCTAAATTAGAAGGAGTTATACCTCCGCCAGAGGAGATGGCTGTAATTGGTAAAGGACTATGACCTTGTGATAGAATATCACCCCAGAAAGGCAAATGTGGTAGGAACGCCCTAAGTCGCAAATACCAAACCGAGGCAGTGCAAATAAAGACAAGTTACTTACCCTTGTTGCAACAACTGGGAAGAATGGAGGTGGACCTGAAGATGGATAAGAAGGAGAAATGCTTATTGGCTGATGTGGTAGTGAGACCCAGTCTAACCGAGCAGATTAAGGCCCAACAAAAGGTCAATAAGAAACTCCAATCCTATTTGGATTCAGTTAACAAAGGGATGAAACCAGACTATGACATGCGAAGTGATGGAGTGCTAACCTACAAGGTTAGAGTGTGTATGCCTCAAGATAAGAAACTTAAGAGGGTAATTTTGGAAGAGACACACGATTCTGTGTATGCAATGCATTTGGGTAATACTAAGATGTACTGCACCCTCAAACAAGGATATTAGTGGAAAGGAATGAAGAAGGATATTGCATAATATGTAGCCCAATGCTTGTCTTGTCAGTAGATTAAAGCTGAGTATCAAAAACCATCAGGACTGCTGCAACCCTTACCAATCCCGGAATGGAAATGAGAGCACATCACTATGGACTTTGTCATAGGATTACCTATGACAAGAAAGGGATGGGATGCAATTTGGGTCATAGTGGACCAATTAACCAAGTCCACCCATTCCTACCAATAAGAGTGACGGATTCCGTAGAAAAAATGGTTGTCTTATACATGAGGGAGACAGTAAGACTCCATGGCATCCTAGTGAGCATAGTATCAGATAGAGACCCTAAATTTACTTAAAGGTTCTAGCCAAGTTTACAAGGTGTCTTGGGAACCAAGCTCTACATGAGCACGTGTTTCATCCTTAGACCGATGGACAGTATGAGCGAACGATCTAAACCTTGAAGGACATGCGTACTCATTATGGATAAGGGTTGGGAGGAATACTTGTCTCTGATGGAATTTGTGTACAATAATAACTATTAGGTCAGTATTCAAATGGCTCTTTATGAAGCTCTTTGTGGACAACCATGTCGTACCCCTTTATTTTGGAAAGAAGTGGAGGAAAGGAAGCCGAAAATGGTCGAGCTAATTGAGGATGCCACAGAGAAAATCAAGTTAATCAGGAGTCGCCTTAAGGCCGCTCAGGATTGGCAAAAGAGTTATGCGGATCATCGGAGAAGAGATCTGGAGTTTGATGTGGGAGACCAAGTGTTCCTAAAGGTAACCCCATGCAGGGAAATACTTAGGTTTCAACAATGGGAAAAGTTGAAATCAAGGTATATCGATCCTTATCCCATTGTCCAAAGGATAGGACCAATGGCATATAAATTGGAACTACCTCCAGACTTGTAGAGAATACATGACATATTCCATATCTCGGTACCTCCGAAGTACCAACCTGATCCTAGTCATATGTTGGATCAACCTCCACCAGAACTAGAAGAGAACTTGACCTATCAAGTAGAGCCAGTATGAATCATTGACCGAAGGGATAAGAATTTAAGAAACAAGAGCATTCCTATGGTCAAAGTTCTTTGGGAAAATGGACCTGTGCAAGAAGTGACATGAGAGACCGAGGGTGTAATAAGGGATGGGTACCTTCAATTATTTAACATGTAATTGTTTGGGGACAAAACCCTTAAAAAGAGGGGAGAGTTGTATACCCCATCCTTTGATAATAAGAAAAACCAGGAAAAGAACTAATCATTTCTAAAGAGAAAATCGAGTCGGTTTATAAAACCATAACCAATAGAGAAAGGGCAAATCGAGAAATTTATAAATCCCGAGTTGGTGAAACCAACTAAGGTGTGTTTGGAAGAACTACAGACCTACCCATTTTGGGATAATGGTGATGAGATAAGTTTTAGTTGATGGGTAAAGTGTTTATAAAGAACCACAAGTGACCAGTGGAATAATTCCGAAATTCGAAAAATGTACCAAATTTGAGTATTTACATAGTGAAAAATGTCCTTATGCTAAACTATAGTAAGAGACTCTCCAAAAGGCGGAGAGAAAGTAAGGGATAAATCACCCAAGTGTAATGAGATGTGAAGTACCCAACGTGAACCTCACACTTGCATCATTTAGGAAATGAAATGGATTATTGGTGCATATAGATGGTCAATAGATAGGGTGTGAGGATGATCCCTTAAAACCTAGGAGAGGTTAGGTTGAGGTATGTCCTAAAGGGAATGAGGTAACGAGTAAAACCAAGGAAAATCCTGACTTCACATCCAAACCGAACTGAATTGAGAAAATGGATCAAACCAGGAACCAAAGGGTGACCGAGGAGTAGATTGAACTTGAAGGAGCAGTTCAATGAGAGGCCATGAGGGATGAATAAGTGTCAAGAGAAACCCTTAGCATGGTCGTGAAACTCAAAATAAAGGATTGAGAGAAAATTGGGAGAGAACCGATTCGAACTAGATTCAAGCTTGATGAAGTCATGTCACCCCCCTCTCGAACTTTTAAGGGATTAAAACAAATCCAAATTTAGAGGTTCTTAAGCCCATTCAATGGGAAATTGAATGTAGAATTTTTAAATATTTTTATTTTGTCAAGAACCGACCGATAAGAGGGTGAATTGGGCCAAAAACCACTAATCTAACCAAGAAATGCTCCGAAAATGGATATGCTATAGTGCCAAACCGGTCAGTAGGGATGCTGGGTGCATGCATGTGTGGCCACGCATGCGCGTACCATATTCTTTGTCGAATAGTTGACCCAGGTTGCCCTGTTTTTGTCTTACACATCATGCATTGACCCTCAAACACAACCGCTTAGGAAATTAATTAAATTCCAGCACCACAAGCTATGAATTAATGAAAGGAATTTATGGATAAATTGCCATGGAGGTCTATATCACAACCATATAAATTGTGGCTGCTACCTCATTAGTAATTGTTTAGAAACCTCTCCCAACCACCAACTACTCACTTTTCCAATGACATGACTACTAGAGACGATATCTCTATCATCTGATAACCTCCGATGATGTTCTTGGTATCCCTGGAAAGCTAAGGATCCCAACTTTTCATCTTCATCCCTCTTGACCTTTAGCTCTTTCTCTACTAGTGTCGGTGAGATCACATAATGACTCATCTCTAGTGAACTAAAACAAAGCATTTGCTTTTGGGCCAATTCCGATGGCCTTGGCTGCTCTTTCGAGCTGAGAAAAATTAGGTGAGTACATTACACCACCAACTTTCCGTCATTGGATTTAACCAAATTAATTAAGAAATGGATGTGAATTAAATCATTGAAATATCAAATCATGGGCAAAGTGTCCCAACTGACTAAAATTTCAATTATAGGAGCTACAAACCACCAATTGGGTCGGTTCAAGTGTTACAGACTCCTGGAAGTGTTAGCTTTCCAATCCCACTAGCCTTAATGACCGACGTGCCACCTCCAGTGAGTTTCCAGCATTGCCCCGATTCTCAATGGGTTGGGTTGACTTTTCTGATCAAGCTCGGTCAGAGTAACTCTAATCGACACCGGCCAAACTAGGTTTATGACTACGTAGAAGGCTAGATGGACCTCCCTACTTAAATTGAGAATTTTTTGAGGCACTTGAGTTATAGGTCAAATGTGAGGGGCTAAAATGTAAACATTTGAAAGTTAAGGGACACAATTAGGAATAAGCTTTTTATGGGGTCTTCCTAACAGTCCAAATAAATTTTTGGGATTGATTGGGAAGTTTGGGGACCGATTTTACCTATTGGGAAATAGTTGGGGACTTTTGGGAAATAAATGCAAAATTTAAGGCCAAAGTGCAAATATGAACTTTTGCATGGCCAAAGCGGACTTTTGGGAAGTCCAATGACCTAAACGTAATAAAAAAGAAGTTTAGGGATCTTTGTGCTAAATTTGGGGGTCAAATGAATCCTGAACATAACGTTAATATACCATTAGAGGTGTAGAGACCGTAGGAGGAATGCGGTCGGTAAACCTATGAGTAGTAAGTAGAAAGCCTGAACATAACGTTAATATACCATGCAAAGAATGCAAGGAGCATTTACCCAAAATTAGAGTAGATTCCAAGCCCCTTGCAGAACGAACAAGTTATGTGGACTGGGTGAGTAGGTTATGTTTGTCAACGAGTCCTATTGGACCAACCGAGCCCGATAAATTGATTCTCTATGACTTGTGTGCTAAGTAGTAAAGCTGACCTTTGAGAACTTATATAAGAAATGTGAACCAGTAAAAGTATGCACACTAAATCAAAGATTATTTCAAAATTGCAAGTGAGAACCAAGCATGAGAATCGAGATAATAGATGAATGTCGATTTTTAAGAAACCGAGGAAAATATTATAATTGGCTTAAGAGCCTTGCATGAATAAGGGAGAGGGCTGCTGAGGGTTGGACTCCTTATATGTGTGCATTGCTTTGCTGTGATAGTGATTGCGTTAGGTTTATGCTATGAAACCAAAACCTAGGGCCATTGGGCCTGTTGCTTGGAAAGGGAAGCCGACTCATGTAGATTTGAGCTCCCGATGTTTGTGCATGCATAAAAAAGGGGAGGTAACCTGCGAGGTCCGACCTCCCATGTTTAACCATGTTTTTAGCATGAAAATTGTGAGATGCATTCGATGTGCAAAGTGATGGGGAGATAGCATGTGTTTCGTGGAACTCCTGGTAACATTGTGCATGTGGCACCATTACGAGAAATGGCAATGAGTGCCACCTTTTGACTATGAGTCATGTTATTTAAATTTGTGAATACTGGTATGGGAGATGGGGTGACAGAGCGGTGCCTAAGAGGTTGTGCCGTCATCCAAATGAAAAGGAAAATGGGTGAGGTACAATGTGAAACTTCCATGTTTTCCTAGGACACTCGGAATATGTACAAGTACCATCCTAGTACACCTCTACGACGAGTAGATGGTGGGATGAGTCATACGTGTGGGGTTTATAGGCTAGTGAGAGGCGAGAATGTGACTGTGGTCTGGGTGTTGAGACACCAGCTGTGAGTGTGAAGAAGGTTCACAATCGCTTCACTCTAGTTCCCTGTCTAGTGTCATCCTAAGAGTGCAGTGCATTATGGGGAGGTTTTTATGCTTATGTGGGGCTAGAGTCACCCGAGTTAATGGGTAGGCCTAAGTGCAATGTTGTACGGGAGAGCGACCACATGCTGTCAGGGGACCCCGGGGTACCAAGGCACCGAGCTAGGAGATGGCACATGTGAGGTGTCGGTTGTGGGGTTGAGAGCCTTGAGACCTCCCACACTCTAGCTCCCTATCTAGGATTTACCGAATGGCTACCTATTCCAGGTGAATTTGTGTGTTTAGGGCCATGAGTTCCCATTGTTTTATGTTGTTTGACTAAGTTGCCAAGCTGGGGCACGAGTCATGATAATTTGGGAGTGTCACCCGAGTGGAGGCCGTGTGATTGTACGGGTTCAAGTCCCATTTTTTAGAGAGGTAAAGTGAATACACAATTACCTAAAAAGGGGGAGATCTAGAACAACTTGACTGTAAGGTAGGGACAAGTTGTAGGACCCAAGACTTTGTCTCAAGGGGAAGGAAATAAAGCATGGGACTCACATGGGGGATGCAAGTGATTAGTTTAGCCTTGTATGCTAGGTGGTTTATGGGAAAGGTCTCGGTCGTAAGCCATGTAGTGGCACAATATCAGTGTCTCACTCACTGAGCTGTAAGCTCACCCCTCCCCTAACCATTGTGCATATAAGTCGAGGAAGCTTGAAAAGAGGAGAAGGGGGAAGTAAAAAATTGAGTCCCTTTACGACGAGATAAGCCCACCTTGATTACGAAGGTTTGAATTCTCTATCATATCACAACTCTACTATTCCCATGATTTTTAACCATGCATTTTCTAGGAGCCCCATGCGGGAATTATTACCAAATTATCGCTGTAGTTTTCATGGGTTTCACAATTTTGAGCATTGGTCTTGTAAGTGTTACTTTGGTGAAGGTACTCGCCTCTGTAAGGTCTGAGAGATTGGCGAGGGGTTCATGAGTTCTCGACCAAGGAATTCGGGTCAGGGCATGACATAACATATGAGTCTCATGTGAGCTTGACTATTAAGATTTGAAGTTAATGAGGAAAGAATGATGAGCAACTCTAGACATGAGACATGCATAACTACTAATGAGGAATCTATTTAATGAAAATGCATGTATGAGGTGAAACCAAGAAGGTCAATGAGGAAATCATATTTGAGTAAGATCTCAAACGACATACAAAAATAACAACCCAGGACATAGGTATGGTTAACCAAAATTAAAGGTTGAATATTTGTAAGACTGGGAAATCCCAAATCAATAATCAGGTCGAGTTGAATCAAAAAGTGGGATCAAACTAGGAGAAAGAAGGGATCAATGGAGAGGCTAGGCGGGGTGAGAAGGGTCTTGACAAAACCTTAGGAATGTCTCTAAAAACAAGGTTAAGGATTGGGAGAAAACCGGGAGAGAACCAATTTGAACAGGGTTCAAGCTAGGGGAGTCACATAACCCCTAAATTTTTAAGGGTGCAAAACAAATCCAAATTTATCAGTTCTTGGGTTCATTCAATAGAAAATTGAATGTAGATTTTTTTGCTATTTTTATTTTCCCAAGAATCGACCAAGAATGGGGTGTACTAGGCCAAAAACCACCAAACTAATTGAGAAATTCACCAAAAATTGGTTCTCTATAGTGCAAATCGATCGGCGTGTCACACCAAGCACACGCATGTGTGTGTGTCGTCTTCCTCACCTGACAAATATACCAGATTCCTCTATTTTACACGATTACTCACCCAAACAAACCAAATCTACCACTTGGGGAAATTAATTCATTGCTAGAGCCACATGCTACGCAAGTTTAGAATGCACCTTTATATAGATTGGATGTTCCCTCTTTGAAATTTGCTTGGAATTCTCTCTAAACCTCATATTGCTCCTAACTCCGGTGACCTAACTACGAGAGAGCATAGCTCCTCCGTCCGACCACCTCCGATGACTGTCTTGGTACCCTGGAAGGCTAAGGAACTTAGCTTTCCCTTGCCACCACTCTAGACCCTCAACTCTGCATCTACAGTTTCTAGAGTGATTGCACAATACGCGATCACAAACAATGAGAAACAATTCTAACGACCTCAACCACCCTTTTGAGCTAGAAATAATTCAGTAAATCACTTGTACTACTAGCATTGAGTATGATTTGTGTATGGATTAAATCATCTAAATCTCATATCATGGGTTAAGTGGCCTAGCTGACTAAACTGCAAATTATATGAGCTACAGTCCACTAATTGAGGTGAATCAAGTGGCCATTGACTCCTTGAGGAGCTCGTTTCAAATCGCACTGGTCTCAATGATCAACGCGTTGTCTCCAATGAGTTTTTAACTTTGATCCGACTCTTACTCATATGCATGCAAGTTTCTGATCAAACCCAATCGAAATGATTTCGACTAACCCCATCCAAACAAAGTTTACGATGGCTTAGAAGGAGGCCAGGAGGATCTTTCCACTAATTTTGGTAATGTTTAGAGATATTTTTTTATAGGTCAAAATTTAAGGACTAAAATGCAAATATTTGAAAGTTAGGGGACCCTAATTTCATTGAGCTTTCTGTGGGGACTTCAAAAGAGGCAAAATAAAGTTTTGGTACTAATTAGAAAGTTTGGTGAAGTTTTGGGATTGAGTTTTCCTATGTTGGAAAGTCTAAGGACCCATTTAGAATAAATGCAAAGTTAAGGACTAAAGTGCAAATAGGAATATTTGTGCCACTAAAAGGAAACTTTTGGACATATCAATGACCTAAATAAAATTAAAGAACGTTTAGGGACCTAAATGAGAAATATGTGGGTCAAATGAATCTTGAAGCCTAAGTTCTCAAGAAGAGTGGCAAAATGGTGATTTTGCCAAAACTTAGGGGCCATTCAGAAATTAGTGAGAAATAGAGCTTGGAATTATTAAACTATCTATTTGGGACTAGAATGGGACTCAAGGAGATTTGGGGGACCCAATTAAAAGACTTGGGAAAGTCTAAGTTTCTAAAAGAGAAAGTTATAAATTATATGGGAAAAATGGTAATTTTTCCCAAGTTAAGAACCAAATGGTAATTTGGTGAAAGTTGGATGTGAAATGGTAAAGAGAAGGCTAAAATTGATCAAACTTGCTAATTAATTTATCGGAAACCATTTTGCTATAGTGTCGAACCAATCAATGGTCACCAAATAGAAAACATGTGTGCCACGCGTGTTCTCTACCCAACTCAACTAATTGATTGGTCGATTCACACTCTTCCCTCATGAATATCATCCATCCTTGTCCATTTTTATCCATGCACACATGAAAGAGAATCCTCTAAAAGCCCTAGATTTAGTTTTAATTAAACGCTACAAAAAGTCTGATTGACTGGTAACTTGTTTTTATACCTCACATTTAAACATTTAGGTTGGTTCATCATGAGAAGCTCAAATTTTACTCTTAATGTTGAGAGAGAAAAGTCCTAACCACTTTCTAACTCCTAAATCTTTTGAGCTGAAATTCTCACTCTCCTGACCACCAAAGCACCATAATGTTTGGCTCTAAATAACCGTGCTGACCAACTATATATCACGATGGTTTTGATTTGGTATGAGAGAGGTTTGAAGCCACCCTATTAGAGCCATTTTCAAAATCGATTTTTGGACAGAAAAGTCAAATTGATTCGATAATGTTTTTGGAGCATCAAAACACAATTATGGTCGACATAGGTTCTGCATGAACTAGATGACCCTCCCCAATCTATTCCCAAACTTTCCCCAACCTTAGTAAGCCTATTGTTTCCTCCGTGAGTCGATTTCTCACAATAGCTCATTTTGCCAATCTTAAGTCAAGAGTAATATAATGTAAAATGTCGTTAGCTCACGTGACCTAACGATCAATGGGAAATACAAATATACTCTAGACTCTCAACTACATTTTCCCACACCAACAATTGTCACCCTACCATCTTCGATGAGTATTCCGACCAAAACCCTTTGTAACACTATTTTGGTTACTTGAGAAAAAATGACCAAAATCTCCAATAAAAAAACAATGATTTGAGACCACCACATCATCCTAAGGTCCATTAGAAGATAAAATGGGATGTTTAGGATGGATTTGAGGAACAAAGAACAAGATTTAAGTGCTTTCAAAGAATAAGGACTAAAATACAAACTTTGAAATGTTTAGGGGACAACTTACAAAAAAAGGGAAACTTGGGGGAAAATGGTTTCCAAAAAAAGCTTGAGGACGATTGTCACGCCCCGAACCGATTTGGCTGAAACCCTTTGAGCAACCTGCCACCTTTCCTTGTACTATCCAGGTATCACTACCAGGATAGGACCAGAAAAGTAAAGGTGTACCGTTATTTGGTTTTCCAAAGTAGAGTAATTAGAACAATCTTAAGGGAATATTCATACCTAAGGGAGTGAAGGCTTCCCACTCATAGCGCTTCCACTTTTTGCAACATTTAAGCCTCCCTAAAAAGGGGTAAGGGAGGGGTGAGTTTTCATACTCAATGAGGGGCTAAGCTATTGACGTATATTATCATTTTATTTAAGATGCTAGTTCAGCTTTACACACAATTCAATTGCCCTTTATTACAAATGGTTCACACATTCGTAGAACAGTCTCCGACAGTTCCACTTGTGAACTGGAGCACATTTACTGTCCACCATAGTAGAAGTTCACTACTTCTACCAAGAGTCTGAGTGGGCATCAATTACCCGACCGTCATACATGCATCATACTTCGTGTCTGCATATGTGGGATGAGACCTCTCCCCCTCCAACCTTGGTCTCAGTGTGTATGAAGCTCTTTAAGCTTCTTGACACACTAGACGAGAACTTCCCTTATGCTCCCTAGGTCGTCGAGCAGCCCTTAGAACCACCACTGCCCCATATCAGGTGCCTCGATGATTCTAAACTCATGGCATGCGCAATCAATAGTTCTTATTAGCTATAGCCATCATTTTTGGTGCTATTGGCCCAACAGACCCGCCAACTCACCTTCGGATCTATAACTATTAGCCCAACGAGTTCGACAACCTGGCTTCAGCTCAGCAACTACTAACCCAACTAGTTCGTCTGTTCGGCTATGACATATTAGCTAATTCACACAATTATCTTATTATATGGGTGTTTTAAGCACAAAAGTCTTAACTTGTATACGAGCCTACGCACGTGCCCATTAGCCCTAGGCCCACTCGAGCAGTACTAGCCCTACTATGGCATGATTCTTACTTTCATCGGGACAACCTCCCAAATTGTTTAAGCTTGTTCTATCAGTCAAGGGAGGGAAATCCTGGGAAACCATTTTCAATTTAGGAAAAATGTACTCATCAGTCCAACTGGACATGATGCTAAACCCACTCACCTGATGTTTAGTGACTCGTCCTTCCCCAAGCTGGATTGTCAATACTCTCAAGGCATTCCACGGTTGTAGGTCGACGTACTCCTATCATACCTACATTTTTTCGGATAAGGAACATTAAATACTAGTTCACTACATTATTTCCCAAACTTTACCCTCGTGGCACTTAACTCCTAGTAAGATATCATCATAACAAATCTCATTAACTTGTCATAATTTACAAGAATTACATTTTAGGGCTTTGAAATTCCAAATTTTTACTTAATTGCTGGTTAAGTCCCTAATATTTCCCAAATTTCCAATTGGCCCTAAATTTCCCGAAATTTTCCAATTCGTCCCCAATTTCTTTAATTTCACCAATTTGCCCCCAAATTTCCACAAATTTTCATTTGGCCCTTAATTTACAAGAATTTGCACAAAAGCCCTTCCATTTTTGAAAATGCCCAAATTCACCCAATTTCTTTCCCAATATACTCCTTTTGCCCCAAAATCCAATGTCATCCAATTGACCTCACAAATCCAGTTAATTGCTCCCTCATATGATACTAATTAGTTTCCTTACTTTTCTATGTTTAAATAAGCTTCGAACCACCGATTTTGACCCCAAAATGAGCTTAAACGGAGCTTCACTAGAAAACTAGACTTATATAGACAAAGCTTCAAAAAATCACCTGAAGGGGTGCGGTGGTCAGAGCTCTAGATTTGGGAAGCTTGCTGTCATCAATGTGGTCCTTCAAGGATTAATGGTGGACCCAATTCACGTCCTAGGCAGTAGGAATTTCATTAGTGAATCAGGCACTTTCTCTTTCTAGGACTAAGCTGCTCTGACGAGTAGAGGCTGAGTTTACTTACATGGAAGCTTAAGGGGAATCGGTGGTTGGCTAGGAGGACTTGTGGGAGCGTTGGTTCGGCCATCGAAGGTTGGAGGTGGCTCGAATTGGGCTCAACCAAAACCTGCTACTTCAAGTCCTTCAAAGTAGCATCACTATTTGGCCCCTCTGGCATTCCTCTGGAGGTCCTCGGGTCGAGTGGAAAGTGTAGCTATGTCACATCCCAACCCAGTTTGGTCGAATCTCTGTGATCAACCCGCCACTCTTGTGGTTTATCAAGGGTTTCTCCCTTTCTAACTACGAGGAGTAAGACATCCTTTTACTTGTCTTTCCTGGAATAGCTACCTAAAAGGGATAAAAACGGAGGGAGTGAGTTCTACAACTCAGTGAGGTGTAGTTTTCAAGAAATATCTCTTTTCAAAGTGTCCCACAATTATCATTTCTTTAAAAAGGATCATTCCTCAAGTTCTAGTTTTTAAAACCTTTTTCCCATTTCTATATTAGGTGTGTTTAGCAACCAACACATGCCCTTACTCAGAAAGGGTAACACACATTCACAGGTGCAACCTGTCCTTTACACCCACTTGTGGCTCGGAGCGTCTTTACCGGCCACCAAGATAGAAGTCCGTCCACTTCTACCCTAGGTCTAAGTGGATGTTCTCAATATCTGACCCTCAGACCCAAATTCCGCTCCATGTCCATATGAGGATGGAGACATCATCTCGACCCCACCCTGATCTCATGCGCAAGAAGCTACTCCGAGTTTCCTGAATAACTGGCACAACGAATTGCCCGTATCTCCACTATTTCATCGAGTAGCCATTAGGACCCAACACTACCCCTCTTGGGCATCTTGATGGTTTTGTACCTCAAGTGCATGCACAAAACAATAGTTTTCACATATAGCCATTTATCTTTGGTGCCACTAGTCCAATGGCCCCAACCCTCAACCTGACCTACAACTATTTGTCTAGGTTGGTCCATCGACCTGGCCCTGACACATTGCCTCTAATCCATCGATTACTATTAGTCCTGACTTGGTACCATGGCGAAATCACACAACAATTTCATTAGAGTTTTCAAGGCTTTCTCATTTCAAGTTTTTTATGAGCTTCTGCTCGTGCCCACTAGCCTTGGGCCTACTGCATGTGATTTTCCAAAACTGGGCATTTAGTCCCATAAGTTCAAAAATCGAGGCCTCTGGCCTATATGAGCTATTCTAGCTCTCGTTAAAAAGATCTCCCAAATAGTTTAAGCAATGGCACACAATCAGGGGAGAACACTTCTGACAAAAATATATTTTCACTTCATCCCACCAACCGTGTAAACGCCCTTTGGAGTTAAGGAAAACCGGGAAATGAACTAATCAAACAAAGTGAGAAACACCAAACCGGTTCACAAACTGATCATTAGAGAATAGATAATTTGGGAAATTTACAACTCCTGAGTGACTCAAGAGGTTCATAAAACCTTGGAAAAGAACCTTAGGACAAATTGGAAGAGAAAAACCAGTCTGGTTCAGATGAACCGGATCCAACTGGATTGAACCGATTTATGAACCAAGTCGGTTCTTGAACCGGAACTGATAGAGAAAGGGCAAACCGGGAAATTTATGAATCCTGAGTGACCTAAAGAGTCACAAAAGTCAAGAAAAAGGACTTTAGGATGAATTGGAGATGAAAACCAAACCAGATCCGAACCGAATTGAACCGGTTTGAACCAGATGCTAAATTCATTTTTCTAGGTGGCTTATAAAATTCAAATTTGAGATTTGAGGCACCATTTGATAGAGAATGAATTTAGATGAATTTAGAAAATTTTAATTATGAAAAACTCGGTCAAATCGAGCATAAACCAGCCGGTTTAAGCTTTGAACCCAGTTCGGAACAGCGTCGTCTTCTTCCTTTAGATGATAGCACTGTTCACTTGCTGGAAAATCGAGTAGCACCGGCAAAGCTGAAAAGTCTCTGGCGAGGGAGTTTTAGGCCATGAATGACCTCCATTAAGGTGCCAATCGAACGACCAAGAAGTCCTCGAGCTTTCTATATAAAGAGCCCCTTCTCATTCATCCTCTCCACACCTGAAAACTCCATTCACTCTCAATTGCTCCAATTTCTGGTGAAACTCGAACCAGAACAATAATAAAGGGTTTTTTCTGAGCCAAAGAAGGCATGGTCAAGTACATGCCTGTAATCTCGATTTGCTCTGAGTGTCACCGGAGAAGCGGCGACGTGATCAAACAGTGAAGCAACTCTGACGAACCGAAGCTGCCCTATTTTGAACGAGTTTAAATCGGCCAATTCGAGCCCTTCTCATGCCAAATCAAGCCCTCCCAACACCTACACAATCCTGCTACAACTAAATTAAAGCTGAAAGGTAAGCCAATTTGGCTCCCTTTTGTAATTTCTGACCGGTGATAGAGAGAGGACCAGTAGAACTTCGATGATAAAATTCTCACTCAATTCGGTATCAATTGATGCAATTCTTGTTTCTAGGAGGAACCTCAGGTCAAGAGATATCTGCCTAGATTGAAAGCTCGGACCATCGCGCCCCTAGCAGAAAGCTTTTGAAGCTTTCTCTCTCTAAGTCCAGTTTTCCGGCGAAGCTCCATTTGAGCTCATTCCGGCATCAAATCGTGCAATTGAAAATGCAATTGAATCGTATGAAGGTATAGAAACTCTAATCTAACTTCAATTTTAACAATTAAACTCATTTGATCATTCATTTTCATGAAATCAAATTTGATTGAGTTAGAAGGTTGAAATTGGGGGAAAATTTGAGAATTTCTAAAATTTGAGGGACTAAGGTGCAATTTCATAAAATTGAGGGCCAATTGGGCATGATAAAGATGTTGGAGGACCAATTGGGCAAATTTTGAAAATTTTGGGACAAGACTTACCATTTTTGTATAGTAGGGGCAAAATGGTAATTTTGGAAATGTTGGAGACCAAATTGGAAATTTGGGAAATTGAACCCCTTTTTGTGAATTTGAATAAATTGAGGTCCTAAGGTGAATTTTAAAAGTTTTGGGACTCAATTGGAGGAAAAACCGACATTAGGGACTTAAAGTTAGAAAAATAAATTTAGGGACCTAATTGCAAATAAATGAAATGTTTGGTTTGCTCTTTCATTTAGGATGAATGAAGACTATTAGGCCAAATGATAATGAACAAGTATGTTCATACCGTGTAGGAACATGAAGTATTGGGAATGCCTACTAAGACAAGTTCGCATAAAGGCAACAAGCCGGCTAAAAGGAAATTCACTACACTATCGGATGAGTGAGATATTTAATATCATACCCGGTTGGGATGATAAGCACCTCGAAAATGAAAATCCACTGCTAAGTGGTATTTTAATCATCATATCTGAGAAGTGTGATGGGAATATCTTACAGAAAAACTACTTACCAGTTGTAAGTAGATCATAACTGGTCGGTATGATAAAACTTCCTGAAAGGAAGTGGAAAACCCGCTTGTCAGTTATAAGCGAAGATGTCCTTATGCCCAGTTGGTATGATGGACAATTGAAAAGTTTATTTTGTTGGAAATGCTCTCCCCTAACTATGTGCCACTGCATAAAACTTTTGGAAGACTTTATTGATGAGAGCTCGAATAGCTCATATAGGCCGGAGGTCTCAGTTTTGTAACTTGGGAAATATTATGCCCGATTTTGAAAATCTCGAACAGTGGGCCCTAGGCTAGTTGTCACGAGCAGGAGCTCGTAAACAAAGATGATTAATATGCCATGAAAACTTAAGTAAATGAGTTGTTTGGCCAAGGTACCAAGACAGGACCGACATACTCGATGGACTAGTGGCAGTGCGACATGATAGGTCTTCGGACTAGTCAAAATAAATAGATGTAGGTCGAGTTGAGTGTCGGGGCCATTGGACCAGTGACACCACAGATTATATTCCATTATGTGAAAAACTATTGATATTGTATGCACTATGTTACGGGACCTTCAAGACGCCCAAGAGGGGTAGTGATGCATCCCATGGCTTTGGACAACTTGGTAGAAATAAGGGCAGTTAGTTTTACCAGAAGTCTTGCAAAGCTTGACCGGGGTGGGGACAGGATGAGGTCTCTGTCCTCATACAAACACAAAGTTTTGTTACAGGATTGAGGGTCAGATGTCATGAACATCTACTCTTTCTCAGGGCAGAAGTGGACATGCTTCTATCCAGGTGGGTAGTAAAGTCGCTCCAACACCACAAGTGGGTACAGTGGATGGGCTGACCTACGATTGTGTGTTCCTTCATGATGAAGGGCATGTGTTGGTTGATAAACACACCGTTATGATGGGAAATGTTTATGTAAACCAAGAATTTAGAATTAATGTTTTAAAAAAATGAGAAGTTTAGCACACTCCAAACTCAAACTATTTTTCTAAAAGTAGATCTTTGAACACCCATTCATTGAGTTGTTGAACTCACCCAATCTCTTTCAAGTAACCCCGAAATGCTTACCTCAAAGACCACCAGCTAACGCACATGTAAGGTAGGTATAATAAGTTTAAAATTATGTGTAGTTTTGATTTATGTTATTCTAGAAAAGGTGTAGGTTTAAAGGATGCCTTACTCCTCACAATATATAAAGAAAGGGCAAGCCTTAGTAAACCGGGAGAGTGGTGGGTTGATCACGGGGATCCAACCAAACCGGGTTGGGGCGTGACAACTTGAGTGATATCAGAGCCTGTTTCCTTAAATACATTATCAAGACTATATAACATAGTAACTAAGAGAAAGTATCAAAATTTTCAGATGGCTCACAGGAGAGTAACTAAGAAAACTAGGACTTACTCTACTCAACACCCTGTCCTCATAGGAAGACAACCCTAGAAAGTTCCCAATACCTGAGGCATAGTAAAAGTCTTAAAAGACCAAATGGGGAAGTATCTAGGAGGATGGTGCTAGGACCTATTGAGGTCACAACTCTAAGTATGAAGGAAGCCAAGCCTGAAGCTAGAAAGACTAGCAAATGGCGTATAACCTTACCTAGGAGGATGATTTTCAAGAATCTCATAGCTCCCTATTTATTTTGTGACCACTTTCTATAATAAGGCTAAAACCCCCAATATATTGTACTCCTCTATTAATGAAGTACTCCAAATTCCTAAAAACACTGTTTCTCAAAGGATGTGATCTTTCTAGGAAAATGGCCCTAAGGAAAGTGACCAAACAAACCTGTGCTACCATAGAAACTAAGGAGAATCCCATCCTAGTTAAGGAAACTGAATTAGGGAATCAAGAAATCTAAGAGGACTCTTAGAGTGATCATTTGACAAATAAGACTCCACAAGAAAACTCTCAAGGTTACCAGACTCAAGGACAGCGAAGCACCAAAACTAGCAATTCCCTAGGAAGATGCCAGGAGGAACCACTTATGTCCACATAATTACAAGTATGAATGAAACGGACACTACGTGGAGATGTGCCCAACCCTACTAAGGACATGAATCAAGTTAATCTAAAGGGGAATAGGACATGTAATGGAAGTCTGTCCCAAACTCCATGGATTTAGGGCAATACTTCTAGAGAAGTACGCCGACTACCAAAAATCCAAAGCCACAGAACGAAGGAAGGAATGAAGGTAGTACCTTGAGAAATTGTAAACAAGAATATAATATAGATGAAGGGAATCTTCCCTTATAAGAAAGGTACAAGTCATCTAGGAGCTAAGAAGGAAGCACCTCCACTAGAGAAGACAAGCCCCGAATGTTGAGAGACAATTAGGATGTGTCGGGATAGCAAGGAGTAACCTACAATAGAAAAGCAGAGGAGCCAAGAAGAATCTAGTAAACATATGTAACTAGTATCTGTGGGAGGAGATGCCCTAGGAAGGATCAGAAAGTAGTAAAGAGTACACTAAAAAAGGGGTGATAGGATAGGAGCCAAGGACAAGTGAACTCGAAGGGCAACTAAACCAAGACAAGTAAACAAAGAAAGTAGTAGGGATAAGACAGTTAACGAACTGACCCTTGTAGGAATTGTAGATTTAAACCTAGACGAAGAGGAAAGAAGTGGAAAGGCTGAATGTTGGAAAATAAGAATTAAGGAAATCCTTAAAGGAAATTATGGTCGAAAATGAAATGGGGATCATACTCAAGCCATGAGGAGGATTAAGTAAACCTCACACACTAGGAGGTCTTGAAACAAACCATGTTTGAACCCTTCTCAAGGAAGAAAACTTGTACAAGATACAAGTACGATTAATGAAATGGTACAAAGACGTACCGTTAGATTTCTCAAGAAGGGTACATGGGAAGGATGACATCAAAGGATGTCATTTGATGATTAGATACTTTCAAAGGACGAATGAAAAAGGAATTCAGGAAGAAAGGGAAATATTCCTACCAAGGAAGGAGGCCCCGGGAAGGCATACGCATCCCAACTAAGAGGAAATGGAACCAACCAAAGTGGAAAGAAAGATAAACTCACCAATTAAATGCTGGTTGAGATTGAAAGATCAAGTACAAAGGAAAAATACTCATGAGGGCCCAAGAAGTAAATTAAACCCAAGTAACGGGTAAATAGGATGGTAGCATCAAAAGATGTCGTAACAAGTAGGAATGGGTGGACTACAATAATAAGAGAATAAAAGAAGGAATCTTGGAGAAGTAAGCCCTCAATTAAGAAGTAAATTAGGGAAATGACCATTGATATTAGGACAGTTCATGGTCCACGCTCACTTATTGGATACTAAAGAATGGACGAATGGGCATAGTGTGGAGTACACGAAATAAGACAAATAATTAAAAATTCCTCAGATAAGGAATGAAATGAAATTTTTATGATGAAGAAGGATTTAAAGTGGGAAAATGCCTCAACATAGAAGATGAAGTAAGGAAATGAAGGAAGAAATCTCCAAAGAATGGTAAGAAGGTTGAACATGTCACTCTAAAGAGAAATCTATACTTTGAAGGACATAGTAGAGAATGAAAATCATTAAAGGAGAACTCCCTAAAAACAACGAAATCATGAAATGGTCACAAGTAAATAAGAATGAGTTTAGGGAAACAAAAAATCCTTGAGTAAAGGACAACACCAGAAATGAAGAAAAAAATATAAGAAGGGAAAATCTTAGTATGTCGGTAAGTCACTAGGAAATCTAATGACTTGCCCTAGAAAGACCCAACAAGGAAGTTGGGAAAGGACGAGTGGGTAAGTAAAGCCGACACTGTTGTGTAAGACATTTTGTCAAGGAATGAGGGATGACTGGATAACGGTAAAGGTAGTAAAGGAATAATACCCAGTGAAAAGAGGGATGAAGTTATTCAATCCTTAAAAGGTTGGAAGGTTGGGAACATCCAGTAAGGAAGTGTTCTAAAATTTTAATGATCAAAGACAGATTCTGGAGCATTGTCATGCTGTAAGAGACACGTAAGTCAAACAGTCCGGAAGAAAAATGTAACTCAAATAAGGAAGAGTATGTTCGTAAGTATGACCAGGTCAAACATAACTTTGACCAAAGTTGTAATAAATAATGGATGAAGGAAGGATCAAAATAGGACAAAGAGGTAATAACACTGAAATCATGAAATCAATTACGTAATGCTCGAAAGAATGTCGAGCTAAGGGTTTCAATGGTGAAGAGAATAACTAGACAAAGGAATGATTGAGCACCTTGGAACTCCCAATCATAAAATCTTGAGTAAGAACCCCAAAGGGGAAGAATCTTACCCTAAGAAAAGGAAGATGTGAATCTAGGGAAATACCTTTGAACTGGCGGGCAAGATATACTAGTTATGATAAACTCCATGGAAGGAGTAAACAATGTCAAGGAAAGTAACTTCCTTAAGCGCATAATTTAAAGTGGTCTAAGTGAAAGAATGACAGAAGTGTTAACATCTTCAAGTTAACAATAAGAGAAGTTTATTTCGGAGTGAAAAATGCTAATTTAGTTTTGGGGACAAAACTCCTAAAAGTAGGGAAGAGTTGTAAACCCGCCCTTTGGAGTTAAGGAAAACCAGGAAAAGAACCGGTCAAACTGAGTGAGAAACATCAAAACGATTCATAAATCGATCATCAAAGAACGGGCAATTTGGGAAATTTACACCTCCCAAGTGACCTAAAGAGTCATAAAAGTTAAGAAAAAAGGACTTTAGGATGAATTGGAGATGAAAACCAAACCGGTTCAAGTGAACCGAATCCGAAACGGATTGAACCATTTTGGAACGGTTTGAACCACTATTGAACTAGATGATAAATTCATTTTTCTAGGTGGCTTAGAAAATTCAAATTTGAGATTTGAAGCCACCATTGGATAGAGAACAAATTTATAAAATTTTAATTTTGAAAAACTCAGTCAAATCGGGCTTGATCTAGCCGGTTTAATCTTTGAACCCGGTTCAGACTGGTACGATCCGGTTCGGAACAGTATCGCCTTCTTTCTTCATATGACAACACTGTTCACTCGCAGGAAAATCAATCAACGGTGGAAAAGTTGAAAAGTCTTCGGCCAGGGAGTTTCAGGCAATGAATGACCGCCATTAAGGCACCAATCGGGCGATTAAGAAGTCTCCGAGCTTCCCATATAAAGAGCCTCTCCTCATTAATCCTCTCCACACCTGAAAATTTCATTCTCTCTCAACTTCTCCAATTTCTGGCGAAGCTCAAACCAAAGCTTTGATATAGGGTCTTTTCTAAGCTAAAGAAGGTGTGTTCAGGTTTGGGGAGAAGTCAGCTACACAGCTGTATCTCCATTTGCTCCAAGGGTCACCGAAGAAGCGCCAGCGTGATCGAATAGTGAAGCAACTTTGGCGGACCAAAGATGCCCTATTTTGACTAAGCTAAAATCGGCCATTTCGAGCCCTTCTCAAGCCAAACCAAGCCCTCACAACACCTCTACAGTCCTCCTACAGTTGAATTAGAGCTGAAAGGTAAGCCAATTTAGCTCCCCTCTGTAATTTTCGACTGGTGCTAGAGAGAGAATTGGCAGAACTTCGATGATAAAATTCTCACTCAATTCGACATCAATTGATGCAATTCTTGATTCTAGGAGGAACCTCAGGACAAGAGCTATCTTCCCAAATTGAAAGCTTGGAACATCGCACCCCCGATAGTAAGCTTTCGAAGGTTTCTCTCTCTAAGTCCAGTTTTTCGGCGAAGCTCCATTTGAGCTCATTCCGACATCAAATCGTGTGATTCAAAGTGCAATTGAATCATATGAAGTGTAGGAACTTTAATCTAACTTCAATTTCAACAATTAAACTAATTTGATTGGTCAATTTGATGAAATCAGATTCGGGTGAGTTAGAAGGTTGAAATTGGGGGAAAATTAGGAATTTCAAAAATTCGAGGGACTAAAGTGAAATTAAATAAAATTGAGGGCCAATTGGGTATGATAAAGATGTTGGAGGACCAATTGGGAAAATAATTGAATTTTTGGGGCAAAACTTACCATTTTTGTAAAGTATGGGCAAAATGGTAATTTTGGAAAAGTTGGGGACCAAATTAGAAAATTTGGGAAATTGTACCCCTTTTGTGAATTTGAATAAATTGAGGTCCCAAGGTGAATTTTAGAAGTTTCGGGACTCAATTGGAGGAAAAACCGACTTTAGGGACTTAAAGTTAAAGAAAAATAACTTTAGGGACCAAATTGCAAATAAATGAAAAGTTTAGTTTTCTCTTTCATTTGGAATGAATGAAGGCTATTAGGCCAAATGATAATGAAAAAGAATGATCATATCGTGTAGGTAGACAAAGTACTAGGAATGCCAACTAAGACAAATTTGCGTAAAGGCATCAAGCCACCTACGAGGAAATTCATTGCTCTATTGGGTGAGTGGGATATTTAATATCATATCCGGTTGGGATGATAAGAACATCAAAAATGAAAACTTGCTGCTAAGTGGTAATTTAATCATCACATCTGGGAAGAGTGATGTGGAAATCTCATGGAAAAACTACTTACTAATTAAGTAGATCATACCCGCTTGGTATGATGAAACTTCCTGAAAGGAAGTGGAAAACCTGCTTGTCGGTTATAAGCGGGGTTGTCCTCATGTTCGGTTGGTATGATGAACAATTGAAAAGTTTATTTTGTCAAAAATGTTTTCCCCTGATTGTTTGCCACTACTTAAAAATTTTGGGAGACTTTCTTGACGGGGGCTCGAATAGCTCATTTAGGCTAGAGGCCTCGGTTTTGGAACTTGGGGGCTATTATGCCCGATTTTGAAAATCTCGAATAGTGGGCCCTAGGCCACTTGGCACGAGCAGGAGCTAGTAAACAAACATGATTAATATGTGATGAAAACTTAAGTAAATGAGTTATTTGGCCATGGTATCGAGACATAATCGGCATACTCAATGGACTAGTGGCATTGCGACATGGGATGTATTCGGACTAGTCAAGACAAATAGGTGCAGGTCAAGTTGAGAGTTGGGGCCATTGGACCACTGGCACCACAGATTACATGGCATTATGTGAAAAACTGTTGATTGTGCATGCACTGTGTTATGGGACCTTCAAGAGGCCCAAGAGGGGTAGTGATACATCCCAGGGCTCTAGAGACCTGGTGGAAATAAGGGTAGTCAGTCGTACCTGGTGGAAATAAGGGCAATTGCTACAATTGATATAGAATTGATGGAGAAATTTCTTAGTAAAGTTTAGCACTTTCTCTCTCTAACTCTGATCTTTAACGACTGAATATGGCCTAATTGGCTTACCTTTCAGCTCTATTGAGATCATATGAGGGCTGTGAGGGTGTTGGGAAGGCTTGGTTTGTATGGAGGAGGGCTAAAATTGGCCGAATTCAGCTCGACCAAAATAGGGCAGCTTCGATCCATCGAAGCTGCTTCACAGTTTGATTATACCGGCGCTTCTCTGGTAGTCCTTAGGTCGAAAGGATGGTGCTATTAGATAACTGACTTCCCCAGAGACTATAGGACCTGACCTTGCCTTCTGAGGCTGAGAAAAATGCATATATCAGAGCTCTGGTTCGAGATTCACCGAAAAATGGAGCAGTTGAGAGAGAATGGAGATTTCAGGTGTGTGGATGATGAATAAAGAGGAGCTCTTTATATAGGGAGCTCGGGGACCCTCTGCCCGACAACTTTCCTTTTTGGCTGAGCTTATCCTCACCTTGAAATAGTTTTAACGGAGCCATTTTTCCTTTGACGGCGTTAACCATTTATACATTGAACGAACATTGTTGTCATCCCGAGGAAGAAGATGATATTGTTCTGAACCGGACTGGACTAGTTCGACCGGGTTCAATGCGTAAACTAGTTGATACAGGCATGATTCGATCGGTTTTCTCAAAATTAAAAATTTCTAAATTCATTCTCTATCTAATGGTGGCATCAATTCCCCAATTTAAATATTTTAAGTCACCTAGAAAAATGAATTTAGAAATCAGTTCAACCTAGTTCAGATCCAGTTCACCCTGAACCGGTCTAGTTTTCTCTTCTCAATTGTCCCAAGTTACATTTCCATGATTTTTATGACTCTTTGAGTCACTCGGAATTTGTCAATTTCTCAATTTACCCCTTTCCTTATCGATTATGGTTCGTGAACCGATTCAGTTTTCTCTTTTGGAACAACCGGTTCTTTTCCAAGTTTTTTTAACTATATAAAGGGATGAGGTTTACAACTCTCTCCTCTTTTTAGGGGTTTTGTCCCCAAAAAAATTTACATATTGAATAAATGAGGGTACCCATCCCTCATAACACTCAATTTCCCATGTCTCTTCCTGCACCGGTCCATTTTGCCAAAGGACCTTGACCATGGGAATCCTCTTGTTCCTTAAGTTCATTTCTCTTTGATCAGTGATTTGGACTGGTTCTGCTTGATAAGCCAGGTTCTCTTCTAACTCTGGTGGAGGTCGGTCCAACACATGGCTAGGATCAGGTTGGTACTTCCAGAGTATCGAGATATGGAATACATCATGTATTTTTTGTAAGTCTGGAGGTAGTTCTAATTTATATGACACTGGTCTTATCCTTTGGACTAAGGGGTAAGGATCGATGTACCTTGGTTTTAACTTCCCCCATTGTTGAAATCTAAGTATTCCCCTCCATGGGGATACCTTGAGGAACACTTGGTCTCCCACATCAATTTCTATGTCCGTTCTCTGATGGTCTGTATAGCACTTTTGCCTGTCTTGAGCGGCCTTAAGTCGACTCCTTATTATCTTAATCTTTTTTGTGGCATCCTCGATTAGTTCAACCCTTTCTAGCTTCCTTTCTCCCACCTCTTCCCAAAATAAGGGGGTACGACATGGTCGTCCAAAAAGAGCCTCATAAGGAGCCATTTGAATACTGGTATGATAACTGTAATCATAAGCAAACTCCATCAGGCACAAGTATTCTTTCCAACCCTTATTCATTCATTAGGCCAAAAGGAATCATCCTAAACTCATAATGTCCGTATCGGGACCAAAAGGTGATCTTAGGGATATCTTCCTCTTGGATCCTGAGTTGGTGATATGATGACCGAAGGTCTATCTTGGAGAAGTAGGATGCTCCTTTTAGTTGGTCGAATAGGTTGTCAATCCATGGAAGAGGATACTTATTCTTTATAGTGACCTGGTTCAACTTCCGATTATCTATGCACAACTTCATGCTCCTGTCCTTTTTCTTTACGAATAGGACCGGTACACCCCATGGAGACTGACTAGGGCGTATGAAACCCTTTTGCAATAGCTCATCCAGTTGCTCCTTTAATTCCTTTAACTCTGCTAGAGCCATTCAATAAGGGGTTTGGGATATGGGATGTGTTCCAAGGATTTCTTCTATGGTAAATTCTAGTTGTCGACTTAGGGGTAATCTGGGTAATTATTTTGGAAATACGTCTGAGTAGTGTTCAACTACCAGGATGCCTTCTAGTCCCTTTCCCTTGGACTTCCCGTTGATGATCATTGTCAAAAAAGCTTTACAACCTTTATGTATCATCTTTTGGCCTCTTATGTGGGACACCATTTGTACTTCTCCCTTCCTCCAATCTTCTTGGAAACATAGTATGAGTGTCTTGGGAGTGTGGAAAGTTATTACTTTCTTCCTACAGTCCATCTTGGCTTGATGTGTACTCAACCAATCCATTCTCAATATTATTTCTATCTCCCTTAGAGGTAATGGGATCAAATCTGCCTCTAGTTTAACTCTGCCAATCATGATCTCACATCCCTTTAACTATTTGTCCCTATTCAGTCCTTCTCCTATGGGTGTGAGGATGTTGAGACTTTATTCTAGGGAGGTAAGTTCTAGGGGAAGACTTGGGATTAGATCTTCCTTTATGAAGGATCTCTCTGCTCCCGAGTCGAAGAGGGCATAGACTTTTCTCCTCCACAAGTGTATGTACCCTGATTGAAAAGAACGCATGTTTTAGAAGAAGAAGTTTCTTTATTGGACAAGAAAAATCAATTTATAAGTTTTGTCTCAATCTTAGTTAGGTGGATTTTGGGAAGTACCCGCTAGGGTACTAGGGTCTTTTCTAGCCTCTTCCTAGGTGAGGTTGTATACCCTAACCGGTACCCTAGTTGTGGCATCCTACACGAGAGTCCTTGGGTTCCCTTGGGGTGGTCCAAGCGTATTCCATTACTTATTCTCCCTAAGAGTGGGACATTCCTTTGCAAATTGCCCCACTTGCCCACATGCGAAACAGGTCAAACAGGCTCCCTCATGGTATCATTGGCATCTAAGGCAACGAGAGTTTCCTTGTGGTAAGGTGGGGATCACTCTTTGTGGGGGTGGTGGTACGTCTTTCCTCCTTTGGAAACCCTTCCTGTTTCCCCATCTTGGACCATTTTGCTCCATCCGTCCTCCATGACGGCCTTGGCCCTTGTCCTCTTTCTGGTTCACTTGCTCTGTTCGGTAACACCGGGTTTATACCAGTCACTCACATTCATGAGCCATAATGATCACCGCTGCCAAACCTGTGGGGTGCCCTAGTACTCCCATATGGTCTCATATGTCCATGTTGAGGCCATCCACGAATCCTTGGCATATATTTGCTGATCCGACCAGGTCAAGGGCAAAGGGTCTTAACTTATTGAACTTAGTTTTGTACTCCAAAATAGAGTTAAGCCCTTGTCAGAGTCGGAGGAAATCTTGCTTCTTCTCATTAATCAGATGCGGAGCCAGGTACTCCTCCATGTATCTCTCCTCAAATTGTTCCCAAGTGGGGGTGGTGGTATGTAGGCTCCTAACATTATCCCACCATCTTTTCGCACTGGCCTCTAGGAAGAATTCTACCATGATCACTATGTCCTCTGGAGAAATCCTGACTATTCCCATCAACTTCTTAATGCTGACCAGCTAGTCCATAGCAGCATCAACATCTTTTTCTCCTAGGAAGGGCTTACATCATAGTTGATAGAGAGTTTTGAGGTATTTGGGAATGTTAACTGGTGGGGGATTGTTAATAGGAGGGGGATGAGATGGTACTTCTTCGAGCTTAGCTCGAGAGTTGGTGTACACCTCAGGAGCGAGGTTAGGCCGTCCAAATAATCGAGTGAATTCCTTGTATAGTCTTTAATGTTCCGAGCTTAGTCCAGGTGGAACTGTCTATGCTTCTCAGGGAGTTTCCACAAGAAGGGGTTGTTGAGCAGTGTTAGAAACTACGACTCTTATTCTCTTGGTTCCTCTCTTCAGAGCCATCTGAAATTTTAAGATTTATTCCTCTTAGTTACTATGTTATATAGTATTGATAATACATTTAAGGAAATAGGCTCTGATACCACACAAGTTATCACGCCCCAATCCGGTTAGGTTGGATCCCCGTGATCAACCTGCCACTCTCGTGGTTTATCAAGGGTTTCCCCCTTTTTAAACCGCAAGGAGTAAGGTGTCCAAAAATGGCAATTTGACCCCAAATGTTTCAAAAATTGACCAAATGGTCCTCCAACATCTTTCTCATTGCCAATTGGCCTTCAATTTTGGGAAATTGCAAAGAGGTTCTTCAATTTTCCCAAAACTTTTCCCCCAATTTCTCCTCTTCAAATTGACCAAATATGATTTCTTCAAATTGGTCATTCAATCGGGTTATTTGCTCAAATTAAAGGTATGGATCAATTCCTACACTTCCATATGATTAAATTGAGTTTTGAATCGTAGCATAGAGAGAAAAAGCTTCAAAAGCTTAACATCGAAGGTGCGGCGGACTGAGCTCTCGATCGAGGAAGGTAGCTCTTGTTCTGAGATTCCTTCTAGGATCAAGAATTTCTACAATTGATTTAGAATTGATGGAGAATTTTGTTAGTAAAGTTTAGCACTTTCTCTCTCTAACTCCGATCTATAATGACTAAGGAGGGTTTTGGGAAGGCTTGGTCTGTCTGGAAGAGGGCTCAAAATTGGCTTAATTCAGCTAGGCCAAAATGGGGCAACTTCAGTCCATTGGAGTTGCTTCATTGTTTGATTCCGCCGGTTCTTCTCCAGCAGTCCTCGGGTCAAAAGGAAGGTGCTATCATGTAGCTGACTTCCCCCGGAGTTTGTAGGACCTGACCCTGCCTTTTGAGGTTGAGAAAAAATGCCTATATCAGAGCTCTGGTTCGAGCTTCGCTAGAAAATGGAGCAGTTGAGAGAGAATGGAGATTTCAGGTGTGTGGAAGATGAATGGAGAGGAGCTCTTTATATAGGGAGCTCGGGGACCCTCTGACCAATAACTTTCCTTTTTGGCTGAGCTTATCCTCACCCTGAAACGATATGAACAGAGCCATTTTTGCTTCATTGGCATTATCCATTTCAACATTGAATGAACCGTGTTGTCATCCCAAGGAAGAAGATGACACTATTCCGAACTAGACTGGACCGGACCGGTCCGACGGGGTTCAATGCGTAAATCGGTCAGTTCAGCTCCGACTCGATCGATTTTCTCAAAATTAAAAATTTTAAATTTATCTAAATTCGTTATCTATCTAATGATGGCTTCAATTCCCTAATTTGAATATTTTATACCACCTAGAAAAATAAATTTAGAAATCGGTTCAATCCGGTTCAACTCGGTTTAGGTCCAGTTCACCCTGACCGGTCTAGTTTTCTCTTCCCAATTGTCCCAAGGTTCCTTTCCATGATTTTTATGACTCTTTGAGCCACTCAGGTTTGTCAATTTCTCAATTTACCCCTTTCCTTATCGGTTGTGTTTGTGAACTACTCGATTTTTTCTATTTGAACGATCGGTTCCTTTCTCAGTTTTATTAACTATATAAAGGGATGAGGTTTACAAGCTGGGTTGAGGACTTCCTCCTAGTTCCAATGAAACTGGTGGGAGCTTTGGAGGTTGAGGAAAAGCCCAATGCGAGAGCTCTAGTTTACGCCTCGTCGAAAAAATGACTACCTCTCCTTCTTCATTAGTTGGTGGGTTGAAGAATACGAAGGAAGAGTGCTATTTATATAGGGAGCTCGACAATTGTTCAAGCTACCGGCCAACATAGCAATTGGCCCCTTACTCGACCGCCAATGGTAATACTGGAGCTTTTCCTGAGTCACCAAAGACTCAGCTCCTTAGTATCTCTTTTCCAATTAGCTGCTAAAAGGATGAAGATGACACTATGTTGCGCGTGTGAGCTTCGCATGTGCGGGCACACCATGTGGCATGCTGTGATTTGCTGGCTTTGCTAATGCAGCATCCTACTTAGTAGCCTAGTCATCCTTTGACTCACTGAACAAATACATGGTAGCCTCCAATTGGCCACTCGTTCCAACATGGCTACTGAATGTATCCCTGTTGACTGTTGACCGTGACACATGGCATCCTTTGATTGGACTATTTAAATATGTTAGATTTCCCCCTGACACACAGTGCCACTACCAGATGTCAGCCTCTGATTGGCCGAGGCTATCCGACGTGGCTCTGTGATGTATTGACCTCTGATTGGTCAACCGTTTCTCAAATATCCCAATCGGACACTGACGTGGCACCTTTGCCATGGGCTTCTCCAACATCGACCGTTGGGGACATGTGTCATTCCCCGATTGGTCAATGCTTACAAGTGTTTACTGTGTGCTGACTGGGTACGCTTCACCACTCATTGCACACTGATTGGTCATGTCTGTTGACTGGGTACTCACTTGGCTGTAGTCCATTGATCGGCTAGACAGTTGACTGGTTCGGTCTAACCATGTTCGGTGACCCAAAATTGAAAATCAGCAAGTTCAGGGTGATTCGTCCAATTTTCTAAATTTTAAAAATATTTAAATTCTTGTAAATTCATTTTCTATCAAATGGCTCTTTCAATTTTCCAAATTAATCTCTTTATGTGTTCCATATGGTTTCAATTAACTTAGAAAAATGAATATTTGAATTGGTTCCCTATGGTTCATCCCAATTCAATCTGGTTCAGGTTCGGTTCGGACTAAACCGGTCTGATTCTCTCTCCCACTTTCACCCATGGTTACTCTCCATGGTTTTTGGATATTTATCGACCACACGGGATCTTTTGATTTCCCATTATGACCCGCATTTACTGATTCTGATTCGTTCCCATCTCGATTTTCTATCAAATATTTTTGGTTCCCTAACCTAGTTTTCCAGTGGTGCAGAGATTGGGTTTACAATAATTGTGAGATTTTTCAAATGTTTAGAGTGCAATATATGATTTTGGGAAGTTAGGAGGCAATGAGGTGATTTTTGGAACAAAAAAAAGAACAAACTATAATTTTTGAAAAGTTGAAGGTCAAAATTGATCTTTTGAACACAAGGAGAAATGGGATATTTTTGGAGTTTAATGCCCGAATGAAAGGTTTTAAAGTTTAGGGGACCAAAGTATAATATTTGGGGTGTTGAAGGATGAAAATGATATTTTTGAACATGATGGAAAAAATGCAATATGTGAAAGTTAGATGTCTGAATAGAGGATTTTATAAGTTAAGGGACCAAAATAGGTATTTTTTAAAAATTTTAGGGCAATTATGGAATTTTGAAAGAATTTAGAGCAAATATGGAATGTTTAAAAGATTAGGGGTAATGAAGTAATTGTAAAATGACTTTAGGTGTCACACCCCAACCCGATTTGGTCGGATCCCCGTAAGCAACCTGCCACTCTTCTCGGTTTACTGAGGGTTTTCCCCTCTTTTAAACTCAGGAAGAGTTAAGCATCCTTTAAACATGGACCTTTCCTAGAATACATAAATCAAAACTGCATAAAAATTTTAACTTACATACCTGTCTTGTAGATGTGACTAATAAGAGGTCTTTGGGTTGGCTTCCCTTGGTTACCTGAAAAGGGATAGGAGGGGGTGAGTTCAATGACTCGGTGAATGGGTGTTTGAAGTTTGACTTTTAGGGGAAAATATTTGAATTGGAGTGTGCCAGACTCCTTATTTTAAAATTTGTCATTTTCAAAATCTCAATTTCATCGTCATTACACACTCCTCAACCATAGTCGGTGTGTTTATCAACTAACACACACCCTTCATCATGAAGAGAACACACATGATTAAAACTCTATGTCCGTATGAGGATAGAGACCATATCTGGCACATGAAACTCAAACACAGAAGCTTCAGGAAGTCCCAAATACAACAGTTTCGTGAAGTCCAAACACAGAAACTCCGTGGAGTACAAATACAGAACTCAGTGGAGTACAATCACAGAACTCTGGGGAGTACAAATACGGAACTCCATGGAGTACAAACACAGAACTCCATGACTAACCGGTATGATGAGAAACATAAACCTAGAAGTTTCTATCTTCCCTTATTGCCACCATGTCATCTAGCAACCCTTAGGACGCATCACTACCCCTCTTGGGCATCTTAACTGTCCCGAACCTCAAGTGCATGAACAAACAAAGTTTTTCTCGAAAGCCATTTAATCTTTGGTGCCATTGGTTCAACGCCCCGACCCTCATCTCGACCTACAGCTATTTGTCTTGACTGGTCTGTTGACCTGTCATGTCACACTGCCGCCACTTCATCAAGAATGTCAGTACTATCTTGGTACCATGGCCATAAGTTTTATGGCTCCAATTCAAGTTTGTTTACGAGCTCCTACTTGTGCCAACTAGCCTAGGGCCCACTATTTGAGATTTTCATAATCAGGCATATTAGCCCCCAAGTTGCAAAACTGAGGCCTCTAACCTATTTGAGTTATTTGAGCTCCCGTCAAGAAAGTCTCCCAAAAATTTTAAGCAGTGGCACGCAGTAAGGGGAGAGAATTTCCAACAAAATAAACTTTTTAACTATCCATCATACCAACTGGGTATGAGGACATTTCCGCTTATAACCGACAAGTGAGTTTTCCACTTCCTTCTAGGAAGTTTCACCATGCCAACCGGGTATGATCTACTTACAACCAATAAGTAGTTTTTCTTCTTCATTTTAACATCACTCATCTAAGTTGTGATGATTAAAATACCACTTAGCAATGGGTTTTCATTTTTGAGGTGCTTATCATCCCAACCGGGTATGATATTAAATCCCACTCACCCGTTAATGTAGTGAATTCCTCTCGACCAGTTCTTTGTATTTACGCGAGCTTGTCCTTACTGGCATTCTCGGTACTTCATGTTCCTACACGATATGAACATCCTTGTTCATTAGCCCTTGGCCTAATAGCCTTCATTCATTCCAAATAAATAAGAAGACCAAACTTTTCATTTATTTGCCATTAAGTCCCTAAAATTATTTTTCTTTAACTTTAAGTCCCTTATGCCGATTTCACCTTGGGACCTTAATTTATTCAATTTCACAAAAAGGGGTTCAATTTCCCAAATTTCCAATTTGGTTCCCCAACTTTTCCAAAATTACCATTTTGCCCCTACTTTACAAAAATGGTAAGTTTTACCACAAAAATTCTAAAATTGCCCATTTGGTCCTCCAACATCTTTATTATGTCCAATTAGTCCTCAATTTTATGAAATTGCACATTAGTCCCTTAAATTTTTTAAATTTCCCCCCAATTTCAACCTTCTAACTCTACTGAATTTGATTTTATCAAATTAACCAATCAAATGAGTTTAATTGTTGAAATTGAAGCTAAATTAGAGTTACTACATCTTCATACAATTCAATTGCACTTTGAATTGCATGATTTGGTGCTGGAATAAGCTCAAACGGAGCTTTGTTGGAAAACTAGACTTAGAGAGAGAAAGCTTCAATTATACTTTTCGGTAACCCAAAGTATAGAGTCCATAACTTTCTTTTCTGACATTCAAATTGAGTGATTTAAGTGCCATTGGATTTCTATTTGAGTTAGCTTTCCAACGCCATCTTGGTTAGAAGCTAACCACTCTGTCGGTGCTAGTATGATGTAAAATTAACCACGCTCTAGCATCCAAAAATTAAGCAACAAATTCTTATGCCATTTTCGATGCCCCTAATGGCCAAAAATGGCCAAGAAAAATTACATACACACCTCTTGATCCCAACTTTCGAACCTCACTAGCCTCAAAAGAATTGGATAAGTATTGATGTCAAATAAATTTATAAAAGTCTTAATTAGCCATCAATCATGATAGAGTGTTGTCAAATGACATTTACAAGCTACTCCAGCCTCTATTCGAGGTTATTCAAGTTTCCACGAACTCCTCATGGGGTCAAGTTTCCAATTGGACCAATGTCATCGGTCGAGTCACTATCTCTGGTGAGATTTTGAGTATGACCCGATCTTTGCACTATTTTAGCAGTATTTAGAAAACAACCTTGGAAGGTACTATTCTGACCAGATCTAATTGGGCAAGGACCATGACAACCTAGATGGAGCCCATAGAGTCGCACATTTTATAATTTTTTAGAATTTTTTTTTTTTGAGAAACCAAGGTCAGAGCCCAAAATGTAATTTTGATAAAGTTAGAGAATCCATTTGGGAATGAAATTTTTGGGGGTCTCTATTATAGTCTAAAGATGGTCTAGGGATAAATGGGAAAGAATGGAAAAGATTTGACACTCATATGATGAGTTTTGGAATATTAAGGACCTAAATGGGACATTAAGAAAAGTTTAGGGACCAATGTGTAAATAGTGAAGATTTGGGGATCCATAAGTGATTCTAGGGAACTTAGGGCCTAAATGAGATTAAAATAAGTCTATGGACTTAATAAAAAGACTTGGGAAGTCTAGGGTCTAGAAGGAAGTGTTTTAAGATATAAGGACAAAATGGTAATTTTGCCCATTTTAATTGGCTAAAATGCAAACTTAGAAAAGTTAAAGATCTAAGTAGAAAACTTAGTGACTTTTGGGCATTTTGGTATATACGACCAAATGTGGGCGTAATCTTATATTTGTGGAAAGAAACGATGGAAGGGGGTTAGTCCAAATAAGTTCGTCGATATGCAAGTCTAGGGAACAGAGCTCTAAGTGGAAAAACTATAATTTTGGAAAATTATAGGATAGTACTAAAGTACCTAATGAAAACCAAATTAGATCCCGAGTTATATGATTTTATTCATATAGATTAACTTGACACGCTATTAGATGAGGATTGCACATCCCAATACGCAGGAAAAATCTATCGAGGTGAACAAGTACTAATTAAAACTATGAGTGGAATTATTGACGATGAGTCTTATTGGACCGACCACAACACTTTATGGCTTTCCATGAACTCTTGAATGTGTGCATGTTTTTGGAAAAGCGGTATATGAACTTGAAGAAAAATAACCCAGAGTTATACTTTATAGTAGAGAAAGTATATATGTCATGATATACCTAAAAAAATTTAATTGGTGATTGTGAATTTCAAGGAAAGGGGCTAAGGCCTAAGTGAATTATAAATAGTTTATGAATATTCTAAAGAAATGCATGAGAGTAGTATCAACTCTGTCTATTGAATTTTCCTATGTTCTGCTATACATATATTTTATACTTGTTTAAAAGGATGTAATGAGAGGAGTTCGATTAGAGTGTAAACCAATCCTTGAATGATGAGTATCTACTCTATTTGTTAAAATTGTCATTTGTCCTTCTATGCATATGTCTTATGCTCGTTGTTGTGAGGACGTTGTGAGCGATGGACAACATATATTTAGGAGGGTGTATCGACATTAGTGATTGATTAGAAGCAACAGATAAGGGTGAGATATTTTTTTTAGCATATAGGTCACCTAGGACCTAAGGGAGACATAAGGCGGCATGGTCTAAGTCAACGGATAATGTAATACGACCTTATTATGTGAATGTTCGATTGAAAAAAATCTTGACATCCTTATGATGGGGATAACTCTTTTATAGGGCTTTGCAAGTGTGAGATGTGCATATACCCACATAGATTTCAATCAAGGCGACAACTCTTGTGTATAGCTTTGTGAGTGCACAAATTTGTACATAACCTCGATGAACTTAATGATCGATGAATGACTTTTGGGACATAGCATATCCATGTTATTTTTTTAGCATATTATTGCTTGCTTGCACATGTGCTGTTAATATAAGCCTTAAGTTAAATCCTGAGAAAATTGTTGAATTACTCGGGAATACATATTGAACATATGTAAAAGAATTTATAACTTTTTATGATATATACTTTGAATAGAGATTGGGGTTAAAGACATGTAGTGTTGGACGTCTTCCCAAACAAATTTGAGATGAAATGAGAGGTACATGCAGAATATAAAGTCCGACATCACCTACATCATTAGTAAAACTTTGAGATGTATATCTATTAAGTATACATACAAAAGTTTTCTTATATTATTATCAATTGTTATATTTATGTGAATTTTGTATATATTTTTAAAAAAGTTTAAATTTACTATACATATTTATGAAGCGTTTAATAAAAGTACACATTATTATAGTATCTAAAAGATGGAACGAGTTGTTATCAAATCTCCTACCATGAGATCATGCCGCGGTGTGATAGGCAAGATCGTTTAGGTGAGGATGACAAGAAGACAAATTCAGGTCAGTCACCCCACTCATTGACACCCTCCTATTTTAATTTCATATTTATCTCAAATTACTTTTTTAATTATCTCATTTACTCTCAATAAGGCATGTCCCCCTCTTATACTAACTATTATAAATTAACTTTTTAAAAATTTTATCTTTTTGTTTGAAAAATTAGTTTTCAATCCAATTTTAATTCTCGTGTTCTTATTCTCTATTTAACCTTAATTTTCAATCAAATTAAGTTAAAATTTCACTTTAAAAGATTTTAGTATTATATCATAATTTTAATAATACGACTAATACTTATTTGCTATATCATTCTCTTTATTACGATAAATAAATTTATTGAGAATGATTTTTTCGGAATTTTTAGAAAAATCGCATGATAACTTTTTTATTATCTTTGTATTTTCAAGTTTTAATTATCAATACTTCACCTTTATCTTTCAAACTTACTCGTTCGTATTAATTTTAATTTATATAAATAATATTATCATTACATATGGATTAAAAATTAAATTCTCAATTTTACTCCATTATGAAAGCACTAATCTAGGAGTTATCGATCAATGACCATTTTTTTTGGAATTGAGGTACCACATCACTCTTATTATCTTGTTTTCGCACAATTAAGTGTATTGATTATATTCTTATCCGAGCTTCTTTGACTTACTGCAAATCCATGTGCTACACATATGCTTGTTATGTCATGTGAGTTCTCTTGATAATCTTTAAATTCTATTGTCAAATTGTTTGAGTACTTCAAGATTCTATAGGAAGATATATCTTATTTTATTAATTATGTCAATTTATTTTTCCTTCTATATGAGGTTGCAATTATAAAAATTATTCATTATCATGGTGGTGGGATTAACAGTCACATCTTAATTGTTTTATTAATACTTTGACAATCATAATTACCCAAATTCTGTCAGTGAATTTGTAATTTTTCTAGTATTCAATATTATATCATGAATTACTAAAAATTAAATCAAGAAAAAGATGAATACAAAAAGATTGAAAATTTAACTATTAAACTTAATTTGATTCATTATCTTCTTCAATAGCTCTTATTTTATAATCCATGTCCTCCAACGTTGTCATATATAATATATTTGTAATCTTACACTCATAATCATATATTTAATACACGCCTCAAATATATTAATATTAATTATTATTATATTTAGGAGCGTATTCGGCGAGTACATTACTGATAATTACGTAAAACTAGTATATTTGCTCACAAACGGTCTTATCTCTATTTTTTACAACTTTTCAATCCAATGATAATGTTGGAGACTACTATTAAGTTTGAGGAATAATAACACCTTAAGGAGGATAACCATTAGGGGAGGCTCTTGGGTCCGAGCTCCCCAAGAATAACCAAAGGAGCTATGTTCAAATGTAACTATTAATGACTATATATTGTACTCCAACTCAATATGATGTATAGTGGGTGCATGAGCCGGGGAGCTGGAAACCGACAAAAAATGGCGCTTTGGAAGGATTCTGATTCTCATTGTCATCATCCTCGAGAAAGGGTTGGAAAAGTCAAGCCCATCATGAAACAACTCTGTCACCATCTTTGTCAGCAAGCTCATCATCTCTCTATCTACCTGCAAGTTGGCTCCGCATGGGTGTATACCAAAGAAGAGTGTTGAGCCCAGTTAGCAATTGAAAAGCGGAGAGAACTTCTAACTCCACACAATTACAGCAGTAGCCATGAACTATAAGGATCAAAATTCAAGCTCCCCATTGAGGATATAATGGATGGTAGATGATTGCCGAGTTAAAAATTTTTTTTTGATTGGACATAACACAAACAAACATTTCTCGCCCCTGTGTTCTACTGTTTATATAGAGTAATTTAAAATATTAAAAAAAAGCATCAGATCTCGTCTAATTGCTCTTAACATTCTCAGCTCCTGGGCTCTTCTTCTCCATGTTCGGGGGCTTTTTTGGAAATGTCAGAAAAAGGGTCCTAGGGAGGACAAGACCGCCACTTGTTTCCTTCTCCTCTGCACGTCTGTCAGGTCTCTATGCTCTCCCCTCTTTGGATTAGCTTGATGGTAGTGTTTCTGGGAAGTCTTTTTTCATGTCTTACATCATCGGGTAATGTTGAATTAATGGGAAAAGGGCCTTGACTGTTCGCCGTGTAGGAGCCTGCATAAAGCGTGACTGCATCTTATTCTTATTTTCCCTCTTTTTGGTAATTATGGGTGTCGATTGTTGTATACTTCTTTGGCGTTGGCTGTTTTTCTTTCTTCTGGTTGATTTGATTAATATATAGAGGTTGTTCACTTGACACAAATTGAACATATAGTGATAGAAACTGTAGAACCATCTGTATTATAGACAATAAAGCATCTTGTTCTTCTTCCTCTTTCATTGAGAATTTCCTTTTTTTGCAGATTGTGGAGTTTGAGCTATTCCTCAACATCTAGTCAGGCAGTATATTTAGATGCCAGACATTGTGGCAGCTCCCCAGAGATTAGTTTGTCTCTAATTCAGAATCAATCGACATTCACTATGGGATAGCACATTGTTCTTGAGAAAGGTAGACCATGGAAGGTGCTGCTCCTAACCCTGTTATGGACATAGATTTAATGGATGAACTTTTTCTTGATGGTTGCTGGTTAGAAACAATGTGCGGATCTGAATTCCTTCTGCATAGCCCCTCCAGCAATATGGGATTCTGCGACCCTTTATACTCATGGCCTTCCCCAGATGACTGCAAGGCTGAAACCAGAGGACATGAGTTGGTGCAACGCCCTTCAATTCCAACAGATGTTCAGTTTGTTGGTCAGAAGTCGTTTAGTGATCCCACACTCATTCCTAGTCAGCTGGAAAATCACATAAATGACAATTCTGACATCAGAAAGACATGGTGGATTGGACCTAAAGGGGATGGAGGCAGTCCTGGGAGTTCTGTCATGGACAGGTTAATCAAGGCACTTAGTTACATTCAAGATTTCTCAGAAGACAAAGATGTTTTGATACAGCTGTGGATTCCGGTAAATAGGGGAGGTAAACGGGTTTTAACCACCAGTGAACAGCCCTTTTCACTCAATCCTAGCAGCAGGAGTCTCTCTAGGTACAGGGACATATCAGTAAATTTCCAGTTCTCGGCCGAGGAGGATTCCAAGGAACTGATGGGTTTGCCTAGCCGTGTGTTCTTGGGAAAGATTCCTGAGTGGACCCCAGATGCTCGGTTTTTTAGGAGTGATGAGTACCCTCGAGTAGATCATGCTCAACAGTTTGATGTTCGTGGAACCCTTGCTCTCCCTGTTTTCGAAAAAGGTAGCATGAGTTGTTTGGGTGTTATTGAAGTCGTGACAACCATTCAGAAGATCAAGTATCATCCTGAGATTCAAAGTGTCTGTAAAGCACTAGAGGTTGATTACAAATGTCTCTTCTTGAACTATGAAACAGTTCTATATTAGGGTTATTGTGATTCACTTTATTGATTACCTGAAAGTGAATAAGTCCTGTTGTAAATGCTAGCTATGAAGGACATGAGTGCAGACATTTTTCTGGTACAAACATGAGAGCAGACTTTCTTTTCACTATGAAAGTACTGTAAATCATAGTGCTTATGGCCTTTGACAGATTATAAATTCATGATGGTAAAATTGTTATTTTTTCTGATTGTTTGTATGTTGTTGTTCATCTCAGGCAGTTGATCTTAGGAGTTCTGGAATTTTGAACAATCCAAATGCAGAGGTAATCAAATCTACCAGTTCCAGAAAGTTATGCATACTGTTGTTTCTTTTTTGAGAAATGCTCTAAAATCTCTTTTTTTCACATTGCTCCTATCCATTTAGTCCTGCAAGAAGACGTATCAAGCTGCCTTGCCAGAGATTCTTGAAGTCCTGAGATCTGCATGTAAAACTCATGGGCTACCCTTAGCTCAGACATGGGTCTCCTGTATCCAGCAAGGCAAAGGGGGTTGTCGGCACTCTGATGAGAACTTTGCACTTTGCATCTCCCCAGTTGAGAATGCCTGCCATGTGGAAGACCCTCATGCCCAAGGATTCCATGAAGCATGCTTGGAGTATCATCTCTTAAAGTGCCAAGGTATCGTTGGGAAGGCTTTTTTAACAAGCCATCCATGCTTTTCCCCTGATGTGACTTCATTCACGAAGATGGATTACCCACTCTCTCATCATGCAAGGATGTTTGGACTTTCTGGGGCTGTAGCAATAAGGTTTAGGAACATTCAAATAGAGATGGTTGACTTTGTTCTGGAGTTGTTCCTGCCCATGGGCTGCAAGGTACTTGAGGAGCAGAGGAAAATGTTGGCATCGCTGTCAGTAATTATTCAGCAGACCTGTATCAACTTACGAGTTGTTAGAGATGATGAACTGAGAGAGGAACTCATCACATCAACCTTGTATCCACCTGCAGAAAATCTTTCCTATAGTGAGAAAGCTAATAGGGAGATATCAGAATGTGAAAATGTTAGCTGGGAGAAAAATTCACCCAGAGATGACTCACAGTGGATTAGGTTTGGCTTAGGAGTTGATGCTAAGAATTCGCAATTAGCAGCAAATTTGAACATAATAGGGGACAGCTTGGATAAGAAATCAACAGGGTTTAGAGAAGTGAATCAAACTTTGAGCTTGAATACAAGTGATGAGCATGGAGAAGATCATTCGATTAGGTTCTCTGGTTCTGGAATGAAAAATTCAGGAGTCAAGAAGCGATCCAAAGCAGAGAAAACTATCAGCTTGCAAGTTCTGCAGCAATATTTTCCTGGTAGCCTAAAAGATGCATCAAAGAGTCTCGGCGGTAAGTGCTGCACTACACTAACTTCACTTATGTTTGATACAGATTGATTATTTCTGTTAGGGTAAAAAAGCATCCAGTGTTCAGGGATGGAATCACCATCTATATGAGTCTAGTTTCAGATGGAGATTCCATGTCCAAATATTTTCTCCTCAAATCTGGAGTCTGTGTATTGGCTGTGTATGAATTCTACTATTTGAAATGAGTTTTCACCTGGGAAGATGTGGATTGAAAATTTAACTAGACAGTGATTATTTCTCTCTTGATTCCAGTTTGCCCCACAACCTTGAAACGGATATGCAGACAACATGGGATCAACCGATGGCCTTCTCGGAAAATTAAGAAGGTGGGTCATTCCCTACAAAAGCTGCAGGTTGTGATGAACTCAGTAGAAGGTGCTTCCTGCCCTCTCCAGATAAGCTCATTCTACAGAAACGTCCCAGGGCTCCCATCTCATAATGCATCAGCTGCCAGCCCCTTCTCCAGTCTAAAGCCTGGTGATCCTCAGAATTTACCAAGTACTAAGCCTGAGAGTGATAATATTATGCTTCTATCGAATTCATTGAGTTCTCCCTCATTATCATGTAGTCAGAGCTCTACAAGCTCAAGTCAGTGCTGTTCCAATGGGACAAAGTTGCATTCTTCCTCATGTAAGGCTACCAATCCAGAAGAGCTAGTGTGGGAAAATAATAGCAATAATCTGCTTAAGAGAACACAAAGTGAGGCAGAATTGAATGTTCCAGGTCAAGAAGGATTAGGAACAAAACTCATCCTAGGATCCCAGAGCCATGGTCTCATCAGTGAGACTAGCAAGCTCAAGACTCCTCGGGATGCTGCATTTGATAGAAGTGATGTGTTTTGGGAGTTGGAATCTCTCAGGGTGAAGGTAACCTATGGAGAATTGAATATTCGGTTTCGGCTGCAAAAGGGATCAAGGCTGGGTGATCTGTGGAATGAAATCCAAAGGCGTTTCATTGTTGAAGACCCAAGCAGATTCGACCTCAAGTACTTGGACGATGACTTTGAATGGATATTACTGACTTGTGATGCCGATTTGGAGGAGTGCATCGAAGTCTCGGGTTCATCTCAGGGAAACACAATTAGACTATCTCTTCAGGTATCCCACATCCCACCATTACTTGGGGAGTAATGTAGGCAGTGGACCTCTATAGCTGGCAAAAGAATCATCATAAAAGCATGTGCTTCAGTTTCCACCATTACTTGGGGAGTAATGTAGGCAGTGGACCTCTATAGCTGGCAAAAGAATCATCATAAAAGCATGTGCTTCAGTTTCCTGTACATTTACTTCTGAAATTTTGGTCAGTTACCTAATACTGCGGAGATGGAGTTAGAAAATTTGGACTTGCTCTATATTGTACCAAATGTGCAGTAATGTATTACTAAGATTCAACTGCTCCTCCACTTTTTACTATAGCTTATAGCTGCAATATTATGACATGCAACTAGTGTATGGTGATGTAATCCAACATGATATAAAAATAGAAAAATGAAAAAAATGAGAAAGTAGAACAAGGAATATATAATAACATACATAATATATATATTTCCCCATTAATCTACAGTGTTAATTAAACATATCTCAACATCAGTAAACCCCAAAATGAACGGTGTTTATCTGATCTGTGCACTAAAAAAGTTCTGTGATCTGGGCAGATGAAAGAAGAAAAAGATGACCATGTGAACCAAACATTTTGTCACTCCTTGTCCGGGGTGGTCAAATAGAATAACCTTAATTACATTCCATAATCCAATATTCGATCAGGTGGCTGATGTAAGGGTGAGCGATCATCATGTGTCCTCTGGGACTTGGGGCTGCTACTCTGAGTGGCCAAATAATCCAGGGCGACGACTATGTCACTGATCAAAGGACGGAAAGTAGGCTGCTCCTGAAGGCACATTGCAGTTATTGCTATGGCATGATGGAGGCACCGGACAGGGAACCGGCCTTGCAGGAGAGGATCTGCAAGTTGAATGAACTTCCTCCTGTCCTTTAGGAAAGGTTGGGACTGAAAAGAAGGCACACATATTTTAGCTATGACATATTAGGTGAAGCCTTCATTGAGAAGGCTTCATTGAAAAGCCTTCCAATCTAGAAAGTTATAATTAAAGCAAGGTCAGGGGAAAATGATTCTTAGGAAGAGTTAATCAAGATGTGAGATTCTACTGCAATCAGAGCTAAGATCAACTCATACTGGAAGAGGATAAACTTTTCAGAGTTATTCTATTATGTTAGATTCTACTGCAATCAAGAGCTAAGATCAAGGCATGCAGAAACCACCACAAGGAATGCAATAAATCCAGAAAGACATTAAGCCAAAGAAGTATTAATTGCACCATACAATTGCATGACGACAAAAAGACAATAAACCTGCACCTACCTTTGCAAGTGATTCAACTAAGAATGTATGAGCCCACAATTATTCTTCTCTCAACTAACATGGTTTTAAATATAGGCAGGACAATAGCATTTCTGTCAAATAATTATAAAGAAAATTAAATGAATTTGTTCATATTGCATCCCATTCCTTTCCATGTTAATTTATCACATCCAAAAGGCAACAACAGCAAACCTAAGATCAGACTAATAAGTTGATTATGAGAGTGCATTTATTACAAATTAAGAAAATTTAAGCAGATGTAAATTAATATAGATAAAAGCTCACCCACGCAATCAAGTTCTGCTCTCCAGGCCTTCTGGCAGTGTCAATGGCTTTTCGGCCTGTGATCAACTCCAGAAGAACTACACCAAAGCTGTAGATATCAGACTTGAGGGTCAACTTTCCACTCATAGCATACTCAGGGGCACAATAGCCATACGTCCCCATGACTCTTGTGGATACGTGGGTGTTATCCCCAACAGGGCCCAATTTAGCAAGCCCAAAGTCTGAAAGCTTTGAGTTGAAATCATCATCAAGTAGGATATTTGCAGACTTCAAATCACGATAAATTACAGGTGGATTCGCTTTGCAATGGAGATATTCCAGGCCTTTGGCAGCTCCAACAGCAATCTTTATACGGGTGTTCCAACTCAGAGGCACTTGATCGGGTGCGGGATCTGAAAATGTAAGTTTTATTATTAAAGTGTTAAGCAAATTTGTCCTAATCATCTCAATCAGTTTACCCAGGAATCATAACTTACCACAAAATCTCACCAGTAAATATAATTTAAAGGGAGATATTGCAGAATATTCACCAAGATGAAATTGCAAACTTGTCAATCATACAAGCATATATTACTATACTAACACATTGGCATTACTTTCCAGTTCAAAATAAAACTACTAAAGCCATGCCCCATACAAAACTGCGAGGAGAATGGAAAGAAATCTTCAACTGGATTTGTAGGCTGTTTATGACAATTCTACTCCAAGATGTTTTGTTTACTTTATACCAAGACATGTCCTTATTATCTGGTCCTAGGATAAGATAATAAGGGGCAATACTTTGTTTGATTTCTCTATGTCAAACAATAAAAAGGAGACAGACAGTGATCAAGTACAGACTATTGACTATTGTGATTGATTTTTTACTTCTTAAATATGTCATGTAAGCCTTTTTTTGCCAAGTTGCTCTGTAAGCTTTATAACTATCTCTGTAGGTAGCTAATAATCAAAATTAGTTTCATTTCATTATTCTACACAAACTAAATAAGGGCAAGGAAATTATGCCGTGGAAACATTACCAAATAGATGATCTTCCAAACTACCCTTTGGCATGTACTCATAAACCAATAGTCGTTGATCACCATCTGTACAATAGCCTATTAAAGTGACAAGGTTTGGGTGGTGTAGGAGGCTCAACATTAGAACCTCCACAATGAATTCCTGAAACCCCTGGAGACCATCATGATTGAGCTGCTTGATTGCAACAACCTGCCCATAAGAATCAATTGAGCAACCAATAAATAGCCCATAGAGACAATTGCATGCTAGCCAAAATAAATAGCCCATAAAGACAGAGTTGCAACAACCTCCCCAGTTTCTAGCCGGCCCTTGTACACCTTTCCAAAACCCCCTTCCCCGATTAAATTCATTTCCTTAAAATTCTTTGTGGCAGTTGCAAGTTCCCGGAATGTAAAGCTACAAGCAGCTGCTCCTTTGGTGCTGGATCCACCGCTTCCACCCCAGCTCTTAGACTCCCTTCTCTTCCTCCTTCCTAAAGGCAGAAATTGCACAATGAGCAATTCAATGCTATGAAGACCTGGACTCTTGGGATTGATAAGCACAATAAAAGCATCAAAAAGGCCAGAGGAAACTTCTTAAATGGCTATGATGGTAATATCACCATTTCTGGAGTAACAATATATGATGTCATGTGATTACAGTGCCTCATTAATCGAAAGACTGATATTTCAAAATCGAGATGCACTGAACTCATTACTCAGATTATATACAACCAACATAACCATACCAGCCGTCGATTTCAGACTACCTCTTGTTTAAGCAATCTCTCGCAAATTGCATAAAATAAGCATGCGCAAGCACAATTTCTACGAAAAGAAAAGAGCACAAAAAGAACTTTATCCACGGACCTGAGGAATCGGTAGTGCAGCGAGAGCTAGACCGGGTGCCATTGTCGATCTCTATTCTGCTGGCATCCTTATGCCGGGAACTAATACAAGAAAAGCAGCTCATCTCCTTGAAGATACAACTGAAGTGAACAGGATTCTCTGGCTAAGAAGTCGAAATTTTTACAGGGCGTGACAGTCGGGAAACCATTAGAGATTTTTCCAGAACATCAACTCCCCAGCAACACGGAGAGATCAAGACTTGAAACCCCAGAAAGGGAGCATCGGGGCCCGTGAGAGCACCGAGCCACTGCTCCAAGTCAGGATCTAGAAGAATTGGATACGGCTATGAATGGGGATTTTAAACGCACAAAAAGGCATGATGTAAAACAAAATGGGGCAGGAAGGAGGGGGAGAGGAAAAATAGGAACTGCCCGAAACCACAGAGACAGTAATGGGTGGATTCTTGTAGTTATCCTCTTCTACGTGGGTACGAAAAGAAGAAAAATATAGTAAGGGCGCAAAACAGACGGCCAGGTGAGAAACAGAAAAGGTTTCATTTTCGGAGTGGAAGATGAAAGAAATGAGCTAAATTTGGAGGTCCCGACTGTAAACTCGAGTGTGCGCAAAAAAAAACTGTAAACTGGAGAGAGCGAAGAAGAGGAAGCTGTGGTCTTTTCCAGAGGTACACCAGTGGCGGTAGAATTAGGTTATGTTTGGATGGAGTTGAAAAGAATCCGAGAGGGATCTCGAGGAAATTCTAGTTAGTTATTTATTCAAATTATTTAATCATTTAATAATATTTTATAATTTATTAAGATATTAATATTTTATAATTATATTATATTTAAAGAATATATCATTTTATCACCTTTTAGGACATTATTCTCGGTCCTTTAATTACGGCCAGCGCCATTCTTTTCATTTTTCTTCCTCTAGCTTTCTTATTTGGTGCGTATCCTTTTATAGTAAGCCATACAGTTCCTAAAAAGGATAAAATTAACCCATATAAATTGATGGGATGATCGCGAATGATTATGTTTATATGCAGTATTTATGTTGTAATTATCAGAGTAATCAATAAAAAATATCATTAAATTATGATATATAGTTGTTATTATTACATGGATTAATTGAAAATAAATTAGATTAAAGGAGTTTGGTAGTTAAATAAGTTGGCAGTGTTGAGGTATGAATTACTAAATGCATAATTTCTAACATGAATTATCTAAGATGATTAATGGTCAAGATTTGATGGGGAGAAAATTCATATTTAAAGAGATTGTTTCCTGAAATATAAATATGGATTATTTAGAATTAATAAATTTACAAATATGATATAATTAACAAAAAAATAGAATAAAATTCATAAATTGACTTTTTTTATACTAAATTATAAAAAAAATGGACACGGTAGCTTATAAGGGTGCATTCATAAAGAGAAACAATTTGTATTATTTTATTTTAAAAATATTTAGTATTATATATTTTAATTTTATCAAAATAAAATAATATTAAAATAGATAAATTATTATTATTAACATTTAAACGGTATATTTTACTTTAATGATCAATTCTTAGTTAATCATCCTTCTTAAATATATCCTAAATTACCATATCAATGAATATTTTAATTTTAATATGAACCTTAAATTCTTAAATATACCATAAATTACCCAAAATATTTTAATTCTCTAATTAGTCATCATTCTTAAATATACCCTAAGCTACTGTATCAACTTTTGGATTAGTATTGGGCAGGAAGAGATATGAAAGCATAAAATACAGTTTGGGCTAACACCAATGCTAAAAGGAAAATAATTAGGGGCTAAAATGGGCGTGTATCAATTTAGTGGAAATTTCTTCTAAACATACTTGGATATTATTCCTCTCTACATTAAAATTTGTCTTACCCATTAATTAGCATGAACTTAATGAAATTGATATAGTACTTATAGTCCTAAATGAGATATTTATGTTAGGGGTATTAGAAAAATTGACGAGGTCTCACTTGAACTAATCTGGTCGAGTCCAAATGGGACATTTCCTATTAAGTCTCTACTTGATTTTTTAGGATGGAGTATAATAATAATTCGCTACTTTTTTTTGATACTATAATTATGAGTGCTTAGAAAACTAATAAAGATAATAATAAGAATTAGAATAAAATATTTATAAATTTTAATAAAAATCTTAAATTTTCTTTAATAAAAGTAATGTGTTAAAAAGTTAATATAATTTTTCAGGGAATACACTAATTGATAAATATAGTATATAAACCTTTATATACGCCCATTTGAGATACATGTCAGAGTTGAAAATTATTTGAATTGGTGCATAATTATTTGGGGAAGAGATTGAGCTTATATCTTAGTAAATTAGTTTATTAATATTAGATCACTATATTATTATGACTCTAGCATTTATTAAAAATATTTTAACATATATATTTTCATAATTATTAATTTATAAATCATGTCAATTTATATAATTATATTTTTTTTAATATTTTAACTTATCATTTTTCATAGAAACTCATATTTCATTCTTTATATCACATTATAACATTATAGCAAACCTATGTCCCATTTTTTATATCACATAACATCATAATAAGTTCACATTTGGCGGCATGTCTTTTGCCATGTCCACTAAGATCTTAAACACGATAAATTTAGTGCTACGAGTGGTATTTGCGTTATATATTGCACTCTTGATGCACATCCTAATATGATCGTCCACCATGTTGATGATACAAACACACAAAATTATCACAACTTCTCATTTGGTGGCACACCCATCTCTATATCCACTGAGTTCTCACACACAAAAAACCTAGGGTTACAAGGAGTATGTGCATCATATACATACTCCTAAGGCACTTCCTATAATGCTCGTTCCACTCATAGTGATGTTGATAATGTGTTCTTTGACATCCTACATACTTTGAACATTTCAACCACTCTTGATCACAAGTACGCATTAACCCCTACCATATGCCTTCATACGGGCGTGTGGGAAGATATGTAAGCAATCAATCTCCCCTTTATATCATTGCTTTTCAGTCTCCCTTGTATGCTAATATCACCTCTAGAACTTGGTGTCATACCGATGCAATACAAAAACATCTACCTAATCAAGCAAATTAATAGCACATGATTAACGGTCATAATCACGATTCATTTATGGGAGTTCGGATTGCTATCTAACCAACCCTACTACTTGTGCCATTAAACACATTTCACAATTCAACATACTCATTATTCTTAATTCATATGACTCAATTTACTATCTAGCCGACCCCACTACTTGTGTTTATAAACATATTTCACAATTGAACATATTCATCATTCATAATTTCTTGGGCTCAATTTGCTATATGACCGACCCCACTATCTGTGTTCTTAAACACATTTCTCAATTTAGCATAATCATCGTTTTTAATTTCCATGTCTTATTTTTTTTTATCTAATCGACTATACTATCTGTGTTCTTAAAATACCTTTTTCAAATCAACGTGTACATAAATTAACAAATTCATAGGGTTCGGTTTACTAACTAACCGATACGAGAATGGAGCGAAATGAAGAGAGGGGTGTAGCCAAAATTTTGGAAAATTACAAGAAAATACTAGAATTACTATTGAGAACCAAGTCTAACTTCTTGAATACTATTTGGTTATTGTAGATCAAGCAGATCCAAGTTATATGACAGAATCACTAAATCTGAGACACATGGAAAAACCCTCGGGATGAATGAGTCCCGAATAAAACGATGAGTGGTATTTACTAACGGCAAGTACAATTGGACCGTTTATTGTAATTTACCGCACATTACTAAAATGAGAAATTATGCATGATGTGACTAGAATTTTATTGAAAAGTAGAGGAAAAACTATATGGTTGCATGCTCATGTAGTTGAATAAATAGTGATAGTTAATGACCTAAATTGAAGGATCTGAAGGACTATGACAAAGGAATTCATAATGTACTGTGGTATGTGGGCATGAGTTCATAATGAATATGATATGTGGAGATGGTTGAGTGAGGATCTCACTCCAAGGAAAATGATGTATGCTATAATGTAATGCAAGGTAACTGGATAAGGGAGGACAATCAAGTGAATACTGTGCCCCAAATAATTCATTGTGGAATATATTTAATACTTGACCTCATAATAAGTGGAGATGGTTGTGATCCATGAAAAATGAGTGTGTGTTATATTTGATGTATAATATTATGATAAGTGGAGACGATCAAGTGAGAACCGTACTCTGATGATATGATTGCATGTTAGTCTTAATGCATGAATTTATGATATGTGTGGACGGTCAACTAAGGATCGGGCTCCGAGGACATCTGTAACATAAAATTTTTGAAGATCATATTTATGTCACTTGGATTGAAAATTGGGAATGCAACCCTAGAATGGGATCAGTAGTCAAATCGAATCTAGAAACCAAGGTTAAATTGGGAATGAAAACCCAAATAGAGAATGCAAACCTAAATCGAGAGGGGAACCCCGAGCTAGAAAGAAAACCCAAGTCAGAATTTAAAAGTCAAATCGGATCATAACCCAAGGTTGAAAGTGGGAAAGGGACCCTGATGTTGGAAACATGGATCCAATTAGATTAGGGTTCAGATTCCCGAGCACAAAAATTGGGAGTCTTGGAAAAAGTCAATTTTCACTCGAATAGGGTCAAAATTTCAAATTAAATTACCAAGGGGAGGAAAGAGTGCAAGAAGGTAATTTGGATTTTTTGAATGTTTGAAGATTAAGGGGGACCAAGTCGGGTTAGATTCAACCTGACTTTGGCTGACCCGACCTGACTCACAGCCAAACAACCCAAGTTCACCCTATCACCTACTTCGGTCAGTTTCTACAGATGACATATTATGGAAACATGCCAAATTGACCCATTTTTTCATCAAATTGCACACAATCAAACATGATATTGCAATAAAAACTCCCTAAGTGGACTACAAGTTAAGTTAATTACATTTCCCCCACTCCATCATATCAAATTTGATATGAGAAGTTTGAAAACCTGTCCTCAATCTCTCTCCTGACACCCGATAGTTCCTCCCCAAAATTATCCTTTACCCGACTACCAAATAGAGTTATCATGGTGTCAAAATACCGCTAATAGACTCTTTTTGAGTTCTATGGTTTGGTCCAAACCTGTTAGTGACTAGAAAATGTCGCACAAGGGTCGTTTTGGCTAACTCCAGCTCGAGATAGGAAATCGCCGCCGCACCACCACCCTTTCAGGGCCAAACTCGACCATTTTCGACCACTACACTGATAGACATCCATGCAAAAATGATCGCTGCTTGCCCTATACTTCTCTATGGCATAGATCAACATTTGGCAAGGGGAAAATTGGTCGCCACAAGCTAATTTTCACTAGTGGGTCTATCGGGTTCTGCACAATTGCGGCTAGTCGACTACCAAATTCTCCCAACTTCGGCGACCACTTGGCTGACCACCACCACATAATGTTTCTCCTAGAAGTTGGCTACAAAATGCTTAAGCTTCAGCCACCTCTGTAAAACTATCATCCAAAACAACACAGAAGTATGAACGTTCTAAGACTGACAAAAAATCTTTCGGGACGAATAAGTTTGGGAAATCGAAGTGGGTGGGTTTATAGATGACGAGTCTTATTGGACTGATTGTGATTCTTTACACATTTTACCTAATAATTATAAATCATAGAAAGCATGATAGGGTTGCCTAAGGTAAGTAGGGATATGAAATATGCATGGTAAGCCATGAATTGGATTAATGACTATGATGACACAAAAGAAAACTAAAAGTATGTTCCGCGAGTGATTTTCCAAATAAGGTTAATGTGCTGAGATTTTTCTAAAAGAAAAAGGCGAGCAAACTCCATGTTTATCAATTAAGTAAAGAAGGAAAATAATGAGAAACTACTCGAATGAATGCTATGAGAACATGAGTAGTGGGGTGGGTCAAATAGCATACTGAACCTCATGAATTAAAATACTTTGATGTATTTAATGTGATGCATGCATAAGAAAGTGATATTGTTGTTATCGTTTCATATGTGTGTGATATGCTTGTTTGGGTGGACGAGTTATGATGCTGGCATGACACCGGAAATAAGAGGTAGTGTTAGCATATGTGTAATAACAGAAGTGGTGATACAAGGGAAGAGTGGCTTTCGGAAATTTCTAGGACCCAATGAGGCTTATGGTTGGGGTCCATGCATCTTGTGCTATCTCGATGTAGGTTGAGTGGATCAAAGGGATGTGGAATATAGAATGACACATCATCAGCTTTTGTATGAGGGAGACAGTTCATAAGGGATGTTTCAAGTGAGTACGGTTATATAACACACAATACCCTCACAATTATGAGTTGCTCATGTGTGAGCTCTGAGTAGATACGGTGGCTGGGCCACTAGGTGTGACATAGGTATGGCATGAGTTCCATCAATATCAACATGAGGTGACATCGGTACAACATGAGTTCCATCAATAACAACATGAGGGGGAAGGTCATCTGGGATGACCCCACAAGTGCAGAATATGTATGCACAATTACCCCTTTAACCCCAGTGTAAACCCCATATTCACATAATAAGAAAACTGGGCTAGAGAACTAGGAAATTTTGTGTAAAAACTAAGCTTCGACCTATTCAAAATGGATGAGTACATGTCAAGCAAGAAAATACAAAACCTCAAGTGGCCGATAAGGACCGAAACATTAGGAGAAGGAACCGTGAAGGAAAATAGGTGTGAGAACCGGACCGGTTCAAACTGAATCGGATTTGAACCAGATTGAATCGGGATGAACCATATAGAACTGGTTCAAACAATTATTTTATAGGTGGCATAAAAACATCAAATTGGGAAATTGAGGTCACCACTAGATATGAAATGATTTTAGAAAAATTTAGAAAATTTTAAAATTTGGAATACCGGTCGAATCGGGCCTGAACCGGCCGATTTTTGAATTTGGGTCGCTGAATCCAGTTGGATTAAACCAGTCAATGGTCTAACTGGTCAACGGACCACTGCCAGGTCAGCGCCCAGTCAACAGATGTGACCAATCAACGTGCGACATGTGGTGAAACACACCTCATCAGTGTATAGTCAACGCTTGGAAATGCTGACCAATCAGGGCGTGACATGTGTCTTTGATCAATGGTTAAAGGAAGAAATCCATCTCAACGATGACCGACCAATGGGAAATGGACACATGGCAAGGGCGACACGTCAGCGCCTGACAGGATGTTAGAGGAACGACTGACCAATCAGAGGTCGGCACGTGGCGAATCCACGTCGGATAGGCTCGACCAATAAGAGGCTGGCATGTGGTAGTGACACTGTGTGTTAGGAGGGAACTCTAACGTATTTAAAAAGGACCAATTATAGGATGCCACATGTAGAACTCGTCCTCTGGGACCAAGGAGAACTGGAGAAAGAACCGACAAATTTTCACGTGAAAAACTAAGCCAATTAATGAACAGGAAATAGTGAAGAAGGGTTACCATGGGAAATTGGAAGATACCAAGTGACAAAAAATTCACAAAATTCATGAGGAAGAACTAGGGAGTGAATTGGATGAGAGAACCGGACTGGTTCGGTGTGAACCAGACCCGAACTAGAATGAACCATAGTAAACCGGTTCCATAATTCATTTTTCTAGGTGGCTTAAAAATATCAATTTGGGAAATTGAGGCCACCATTAGATAAAAAATGAATTTAGATAAATTTAGAAAAATTTTAAAATTTAGAAAACCGGTCAGATCGGGTCTAAATCGGCCGATTTTTGAATTCGGGTCACTGAACCTGATCTGATCGAACTGGTCAATGGACCAACCAGTCAACGAATCGAACCGATCAACGGTCTAGTCGGTCAATAGACCGGATTGGTTAACGGCGCCTAGTCAGCAAACACACAAACACAGGCAACCAATGGTTGTCTGCCACGTGTCTAGTCAACGGTCAACGGACTACCTGTCAGCTTGCCACGCAGACATGAGCAACCAATGGGAGGTTGCCACGTGTTCGGTCAACTGGTCAATGGCTGATGCGGCGGTTGAGTTGGATCACCACGTCAGAAAAACCAGCCAATCACAGTGCGCCATGTGACATGCATGCCACATCATCGGTCAAGTCGTTGACGAGTGGGGCGAGGGCCGAGTCTCATGTTGGCTGGTAGCCCGAATAGTTGGTGAGCTCCTTATATAAAGAGCACCCTCCCACTCGATCTCCCCACCTCTCAAACGCTCTCTAAAGACAAGTTACTTTTTTTTCCAACAAAGCCCTGATCAAGGCTTCAACGACAAGCCAATTTGCAACCAAAGAAGCTCCAGTGGGTGGAATAAGAACCAAGACGGAGTACCCTAGCTCGAAAAACCCTCAAAGTGACAAGAGGACAGCTAGAGAAGTGACGGAGCGATAACACAGTAAAGTTGCTCCAGAGCCCCGAAATAGCAAGCTCACGACCGACCCAACTCTGACCCTCTGAGACCTCTTACCACTAGAATTGACCACCTCTAACCTCCTAAGACCCTCCCCAGCCTCTCATAGACACCTGATAAGCTCAATTTCACCTCTCCTCATCGAATTTTCTAAGTTTCAGAGCTCCACCTCCCCAAAACTTCTCTCTTCAAATTCTAGCAGGGCGACGACAAATTGTAGCGGGATTCAATCCTAGTAGGATCCCTCGATGAACAATAGCTGCCCACACCTCAAGCCCTAGCTAATGCCCTCCATCGATAAGCTGTACAAGCTTTCTCTCTCTACTGTGAATTTTCCGACGAAGCTTTGACAAAGCTTAAAACTTAGGCAAATTCGGAAATTCAAAGTGTACCACGATTGAGGGGAGCTGGAGGAGACAAATAGCAGTAAGAAATGAAGAAATTAAGAACTTTTAGGCTGTTAATTGGATGAGGTAAGATTCAGGAACTCAAACGTTCAAACTGGGGAAGAAAAGGGAGGCAATTTGGGGATTTTCAAGAAAAAGGGGCTTTTGTGAAATTCTTCAAAAATTCAAGAGTCGAATGGAAAATTGACGAAATAGAGGGCATTTTCGTTAAATTCACTCCCAATTGAGGGCCAATTGGGCAAAATGGAAGGCCAATTAGCAAATTTGAGAAATTAAGGGCCAATTTGCAATTTTTAGAAAATTAGGGACCAAATGGAAATTTTGGGAAAATTGAGGGCCAATGGGTGATTTTGATAAAATTAAGGACCCAAGAAGGATAATTGGAAATTTTAGGGGCTTAATTGAAATTAAGGGGCCCATAGGGACCTAAATGTAATTAAGGCATAATATGAGGATCTATGAGCAAATATTCGAAAATATGGCCTCTTATGCAAATCATCCTGATATAGATATTCATGCCATACATAACATAGAAATCACACTTGGAAAGGGTGGACAATTAGCTAGAGCAGCGGGTGCTGTAGCGAAACTGATTGCAAAAGAGGGGAAGTCGGCCACATTCAAATTACCTTCTGGGGAGGTCCATTTGATATCCAATATGGGGTCATTTTGTCGAGTTCCTTCGACATGGTTCTCTCAAGTGCCCTAGTATACTCTACTTGTTCACCTGTGTCGGTTTGGGGTACAGTCAGTTCATCGGGAGGATCGCCCTCCCAATTCGAAGTTTTTTCCTGGAAGTTTCAACCTTGCCATGTAGGAGCGTACTACCCAAGTATTAGCACGTGAAAGTGCAACTGGAATAAGGTCTCATTGGGACATCTCGTCATCGTTACCGGGTGAGTGAGAACTCTATAATGTCAATTACGATTGGAACGATGCATTACCTTAAAATAATTTTCTCAAAATTAGCCTCCCCTGATTGAGTGACTCTGCTTAAAATATTTGTGAGCTAATTCTGGGCTTAGGCTTGATAATACAAGTGGGCCCAAGGCCGATGGACACGGGTATGGACTTGTCTAGAATCAACATGTGATAAATACTGCTAAAAGATCTAATTAATGGGTAATTGTGTGTGATACCCACCGAGTCAAGTTTGAGATTTTGGGCTTGTTGGGCCAAACCACTGCTAAGCCGAAGCCAGGTCGTCAAACCTATTAGGCCAGTACACGTAGGCCGAAGCCACGCCAACATACCCTTAAGCTGGAGGGCCAAAGATAATGGCGATAAATGAAAAAGACTCTTGATAGTGCATGTACTATGATGTGGGGCCATCATGACACCTGGCATGAGGTAGTGATGGATCCCAAGGGCTGTTGGACAACCTAGGGTGCATAAGGGTGGTTTGGTGTCCAGTATGTCGAGAAGCTCAGGGAGTTTCTTGTGCACTGAGATCGAGATAGTAGGGGAAATGAGGTCTTGTCCCATAAAGCAGACACATGAAGTGAGATTAAGGTTTGAGGGTTGGACGAGCAAGGTCCACTCAAGCTTAGGGTAGAGGCTGTTATCCTCTATTAAGGTGGGCGATAAAGGCGCTCCGGTCCACAAGTGGAATTGTTGGGGACCGTTTTGCGAATGTGTGATTCCCTTCTATGATAGAAGGGCAGTTGATGCTTGATATGCAAATAATGACTGATGAATTAAGTAATAAATTAAATAAATAAATCGTTATAGAAGTTTCCCTCACTGAGTATATGTACATGTATACTCATTCCCCTCCTCTCACCCTTTCAAGAACCCTAGAAAGGATCGGGACAAACGAGACGTAAAGCTCTAAGAAAAGCTCATGCCCTCAAGGTACATTCCCCATCACAACTCCTAGTAAGGGAATGAACATAGGCACGCCTTTACCTTCCCTATATCATCAGGATAGGAATACCTAGATGATGCATGGAAGGGTGGCAGGTTGCTAACAGGACCTCAACCAAACCGGGTCGGGGCATGACACTACATGTCATGGTCAACGATCGACAAGGATATAGTCAGTGGCCACATTAGAATGAGCGACCAATGGGAGGCTGCCACGTGTTTGGTTAGCTACTCAAAGGTTGACTAGGCTGGTGAGGAGGATGTAGTGTCAGTAAAGCCAGCCACTCATGGTGCGCCATGTGGCATGCCGACACATGCGAAGCTTGCACATGTGACACGATGTTGTCTTACTCACTTGGCTAACAGAGAGAAGGGGATAAGGGGGAGAGAGAAAGTATTCGATGAGTCAGAAAAAGCTCTGGTCTGGCTGTTGGTGAGCAAGGTGGTGGCCGAGTCCTACGCCGGCCAGTAGCCTGGATAGTTACCAAGCTCCCTATATAAAGAGCTCCCCTCCTCTCACATTCCTCATCCCTCCAAAGAGCGAAGAAGTATAAGAGGTCTAATTTCCAATGAAGCTTAAACTAGAGCTCCAACATCAAACTTTTTCTCAACCTTTGAAACTCCCCTCGATGCCATTGGAACAAGGAACAAGTCCTCTACCCAATTACGACCTCCATTCAGCCTAAGGACCACCATTCGAACTCTGGTTAGCTAAAACAGGACTTTCTACTCCTTCAGCTAAGAAGAAGCCAAACTCTTCGAGCTGCACCCTCCCCAGCCTTCTACCACCCATACCAGGCCTCTACAACCTGTGAGGTAAGTCAATTCTGCCATATGTCGCTGAAATTTTGAAGTTGCAGAAGCTAACTTGCTTGAATTTCTCTCGTCAAATTTGCAGTGCTCCAACAGGCAATTGGCCAACAAGTTGATCCTAGAAGGGCCCCTTGGAAGAATAATAGCTGCCCACATCAAGAGCTCCAATTCTGCCCCCTCACTGGTAAGGAAATCGAGCTTTCTTTCTCTATAGACTTTTTTCGACGATTCTTTGTATGAGCTCAAATCGACACCGATTAAAGTTATTCAAAGGTCAAATTGATTGTGAGGGTGATTGGGGGAGTGATTAACAACATGATAGGGGGCAATTGCCCAAGTTTGGGCGGTCAATTTGACAAATCCATGATTCGAGGGTCAAAATGCAATAAAATGAGCTTATTTGGACGAAATAAGGGATTTTGGAAATTTGGGGGTCGAATTGTAAATAATAAAAAATTGTGAAGTTGAATGTTAATAAAGGGAAATTAGGGACCTAAAGGGAAAAATGAAAACCTTGGGGACCTAATTGATGATAAATGGTACATTAGGGACCTAAGAGCAAAATTCTGGACTTCAGGGACCTAATCATAATTATGACATAATTAGGACCAAATTGCCAATACGAGCAATTATGAGGTCTTTTCTGCCAATTGTACTGATATGAATTCTTAGACCATGTAGAACGGGCAATTCCAAGGATCTTGCATGAGAGCGCTTGGCCGATTGCAATACCGCTGGAGGCAAGTTACACCACCCCAGGTGAGTATGTTTAGCATCACGTCCGGTTGGACTAATGAGTACTAATTTTCCCAAATTGAAAACAATTTTCTAGGGTTGTTCTCCCCTGACTGGGTGATCAAGCTTAAACCTCTTTGGGAGATGGTCTTAACGAAAGCTTGGACGATGAAATAATAGAGCTAGAAATGCTGAAGTGGGCCCAAGGTCAATAGGCATAGGTCGATGCCCGTAGATAAATAAGCTTATGTGCTAAGAAACATTCTCAAAACCAGTTAATTGTGTGAACCAGCCACCATGCTAATGTCAGGCCATCAGACTCGTTGGGTTAGTAGCTATTGAGGTGAAGCCAGGTAGTCAAACCTGTGGGGCCAGCGGTTATGAAGCTGGAGCCGAGTTGTCATGCTCATTAGGCTGGAAGTACCAAAGATGATGAACATAATTATTAAAACTCTTGTTTGTGCATGCTATGAATTTGAAACCATCAAGGCGCCCTGTATGGGATAGTGGTGGTCCCTAGGGCTGATGGACGACCTAGGGAGTATAAGGGAAGCTAGTCATCTAGTTTGTCGAGAAGCTTCGGGAGCTTCATGTGCATTGAGATCGAGGTTGGAGGAGGAGAGGTCCCATCCTACATTGTAGACACAAAGTCTTATTTGGGTCTGGGTGTAAACCCCATCCTTTGATAATAAGAAAAACTGGAAAAAGAACCAGTCATTTCCAAAGAGAAAACTAAGTTGGTTCATAAATCGTAATCGATAGAGAAAGGGCAAATTGGGAAATTAACAAATCCTTAGTGGCCTAAAGAGTCACAAAAGTCATGGAAAAGGGCTTTAGGATGAATTGGAAGAGAAAACTAAACTGGTTCAGGTGAACCAGACTTGAACCGGTTTGAACCACGATTGAACCGATTTCTAAATTCATTTTTCTAGGTGGCTTAAAATATTCAAATTGGAGAATTGAAGCCACCATTGGATAGAGAATGAATTTAAATGAATTTAGAAATATTTAATTTTGAAAAACTCGGTCGATTCAGGACTGAACTGACCGGTTTAAACATTGAACTCGGTTCGGACCAGTCCGGTCCGGTACAGAACAATGTCATCTTCTTCCTTCAGATGAAAGCACCGTTCACTCGCCAAAAAATTGAGCAGCGTTGGCGAAGATGAAAAATCTCTATTAAGGGAGTTTTAGGTCATGAATGATTTTCATTAATGTGCCAATCGGACGACCAAGGATTCACCTAACTTCCTATATAAAGTGCTCCTCCTCATTCATCCTCCTCACACCTAAAAACTCATCTCTCTCTACTGCTCCAATTTTTGGTGAAGCTCAAATAAGAGCTCTGACTTGGGCATTTTTTTGAGCTAAAGAAGACGAGGTCGGATTCTTTAAACTCAGGGAGAAGTCAGCTATCTGACGATGGTCACCATTCGATCCAAGTATCGTAGTAGAAGCACCGACGTAATCAAATAGTGAAGCAACTCCAATGGACCGAAGCAACTCTATTTCGATTGAGCTAAAAATGGCCAAATTGAGCCCTCCTCAGGTGAAATGAAGCTTTTCCAACACTTCCAAAGCCCTCATACAACTAAATTAGAGCTGAAAGGTAAGCTGATTTGGCTCCCCTTTGTAATTTTTTATTAGTGTTAAAGAGATAACCGGTGAAACTTCACTGACTAAATTCTCCCTTAATTCGACATGAATTGATGGAATTATTGATCCTAGGAGTAACCTCAGGATGAGAGCTACCTGCCCCGATCAAAAGCTTAGACTGTCGCACCCCCAACGATAAGCTTTCGAAGCTTTCCCTGTTTAAGTTCAGTTTTCTGAGGAAGCTCCGTTTGAGCTCAATTTAGACCCAAATGATGTAATTCAAAGCTCCATTGAATCATGTGGAATTGTAGGAACTGATCCATACCTTCAATTGGATCAATAACCCCGATTGAGTGGTCAATTTGATGAAATCAAATTTGGCCAGTTTGAAAGGGGAAAATTTTGGGGGAAATTGGGGATTTCGTAAAATTGAGGGACCTAAGTGCAATTTTCAAAATTGAGGGCCAATTAACCATGAAAAAGATGTTGGAGGACCAATTTGTTAATTTTTGGAAATTATTGGGTTGAAATTGTCATTTTTGTGAAGTAGGGACAAAATGGTAATTTTTGAAAAGTTGGGGACCAAATTAGAAATTTGAGAAACTTGAACCCCTTAAGTGATTTTGAATAAATTGAGGACCCAAAGTGAATTTTAGAAGTTTCGGGACTCAATGTTGGGAAACATTTTCATTAGGGGCCTAAAGTTAAGGAAAAAGAACTTTAGGGACCTAAATGTTAATAATTGAAAAGTTTGAGCATTTTGTTCATACGTGAGGAATTATGGATATTATGCCAAATGTTAATAAAAAAAGGATGTCCAAATCGTGTAGGAGCACAAAGGACCAGAAACACCAACATAGATAAGATCTCATGGAGGCAAAAAGCTGATTAAGAGGTATACACTACACTTATCGGGTGAGTGGAAATTTTCATATCTTACTCAGTTGGGATGATAAGTATCTCGAAAAAGAAAAAAAGTACTACTATGTGATATTTTAACATCGCACCTGGTTGGGGTGATGTGAGAACTACGCAGAAAAAACTACTTAATGGTTATAAGTAGATTATAACCGGTTGGTATGATGAACTTCATGGAAGGAAGTAGAAAACCTGCTTACTGGTTGTAAGCAGAGATGTCATCACACCTGATTGGTGTAAAGGACGAGTTGAAATTTATTTTGTTAGAAGTGTTCTCCCGTAACTGTGTGCCAATGCTTAAAAATTTTGGGAAACCTTATTTACGAGAGCTCGAGTAGCTCATATAGGCTAGAGGCCTTGGTTTTGGAACTTGGGGGCTAAAATGCCCAGTTTTGAAAATCTTATAAAGTGGGCCCAAGGCTAGTGGGCACGAGCACAAGCTAGTAAACAAACATGTTGATAAGCTATGAAAATTTCTAAATAAATGATTATGTGATATGGCCATGGTACCAAGATAGGACTGACATACTCCATGGATTGGCGATAGTGTGATGGGACCAGGTCGATAGATCGGTCTAGACAAACAGCTGCAGGTCGAGTTGAGGATCGGGGTCGTTAGACCAATGGCGTCAAAGATTAATGGCTTTATGGAAAACTTTGTTTGTGCATGCACTGAGGTTCAGGATCATCAAGACACCCAAGAGGGGTAGTGATGCGTCGACATGGTGGAGATAAGGGCAGATTGTCGTGCCATCTGTCAGGGAAGCTCGATGTAGCTTCATGCGCATGAGACCGGGGTGGGGTTGGGATGAGGTCTCTATCCTCATATGGACACGAAGTTACTTTTTGGATTTGAGGGTCGAATGTCACGAACATCCACTCATTCCCAGTGTAGAAGTGGATGTGCTTCTATCTAGGTGGCCGGTAAAGTCGCTCCGACACCACAAGTGGGTGCAGTGGACAGGTTGCCCTACAAATGTGTGATCCCTTAAATGATGAAGGGCCTGTGTTGATTGTTAAACACACTGATTGTGGATATTAAGGAAATTGATTTTGAGTAACTGGGAATTCAAGGAAGAAATGATTTTAAAGGAAATAAGGAGTCTGGCACACTTCATTTTAAAACTATTTTATAGAAACTCATTTTTCAAACACCCATTCACTGAGTTGTCGAACTCACTCCCTCCCTTTACCCCTTTTCAGGTAACCAGGGAAAAAACCTACCTAAAGACTTTTCGCTAGCTGAACCTGCAAGACAAGTATGTATGTTTAAATTTATTCAGTTTTAATTAATGTTATTCTAGGAAAGGTATAGATATAAAGGACGCCTTACTCCTCACGGTTTAAAAAAAGGGGAAAACCCATAATAAACCAGGAAAGTGACGGGTTGATTACAAGGATCCGACCAAATTAGGTCAGGCCATGATAACTTGAGTGGTATTAGAGCCTATTTCCTTGAATACATTATCAAGACTAGAGAACATAGTAACTAATAAGGATATTTTTAAAATTTTCAGATAGCTCACAAGAAAGGAACCAAGAGAACTAGAGTCGTAGTCTCCGACACTGCCTAACCACCTTTACATGTGGAAACTACTTGAAGAGCCCAAACAACCCTACCTGGACTAAGCTTAGAACACCAAAGGTTGTACAAGGAGTTCACTCGAGTATTTGGATAACCTAACCTTGTTCCCGAGGCAGGTACCAACTCTTGGGCTGAACTGGAGGAATTACAATCTCATCCTCCTCCTGTTAGCCATCCCCCTCTAGTTGGCATTCCCAAAAATCTCAAGACTCTCCGTCAACTAGGGTGTAAGCCTTTCCTCAGAGAGAAAGATTGTGGAGCTACCATGGATATGCTGGCTAATATTAAGAAGGTGATGGGGATAGTCAGGATATCACTAGAGGACATGGTGATCCTGATAGAATTCTTCCTAGAGGGTAGTGCCAAAAGATGATGGGATAATGTCCGAAGCTTGCATACCTCCACACCCACCTAGGAGTAGTTATAGAAGAGGTACGTGAAGGAATACCTGGCTCCTCATTTGATTAACAAGAAGAAGTAGGATTTCCTTCGACTTCGACAAGGGCTTAACTTGATATCGGAGTATGAGACCAAATTCAATGAGTTAAGACACTTTGCTCCTAACTTGGCTGGACCGACAAACATATACCAGCAGTTCGTGGACGGTCTTAATATGGATATATGAAATAGTATGGGAGTAATAGGATGCCTCATGGACCTAGTGGTAATGATTAGTATGGCTCACGAATGTGAGCGACTAGTGCAAACCTGACGCCGTTGGATGTTGCAGACGACCCGGAAGGAGGACAAGGACCAAAATCGTCAAGAAGGATGGAAGGAGCATAATGGTCCAAGATGGGGAAATAAAATGGCATTTAAAAAGAGGAAGGATATGCCACCACCTCCCCAGAGAGTAATCCCCACCTTGCCACAAGGGAACCCTTGCTATTATAGGTTCTAAAGGCATCATGAGGTAGCATGCTTGTCCTGTTTTGCATGCGAACAAGTGGGGCACTTTGCTAAAGAATGCCCCACTCTTAGGGAGAACAAGCAAAGGAATACGCTTGAACCACCACAAGGGAACCCCAGGAATCCCAAGCTAGATGCTACAGCCAAAGTACTTGATAGGATATACAACCTCACCTAGGAATAGGCTAGGAAAGACCCTAGTACCGTAGCGGGTACTTCCCAAAACCCTCCTAATTAGATTAAAAAAGAACTTGTAATTTAAATCTTATTCAATAAAAGAAATATTTTCTCTAAAAATATGCGTTTCTCCAACCAGGGTACGTGCAATTGTGGGGACGAAAGGTTTATGCCCTCTTCAACTCAGGAGATGAGAGATCCTTCATCAAAGAGGACCTAATTCCAAGTTTACCCCTAGAACTCACCCCTCTAGGACAAAGTCTCAACATTCTAACACCCTTAGGAAAAGGGTTAAATAGGAACAAACAACTTAAGGGATGTGAGATAAAGATTGGAGTAATCAAACACGAAGCAGATCTGATTCCGTTACCTCTGAGGGAGGTAGAAGTAAACCTTGGGATGGATTGGTTAAGTAACCATCATGCTAGGATGGACTGTGGAAAGAAGATGGTGACCTTCCACACTCCTGAGACAAACTGACTAAAATTCCAAGGTGACCGAAGGAAGGGTGAAGTATAGATGGTGTCCCATATAAAGGCCTAAAAGATGATACATAAAGGCTGTACGACTTTTTTGGCCATGGTCATCAACGAGAAGTCCGAGGAGAAAGGACCCAAAGATATCCTGGCGGTTAAACACTATCCATAAGTATTTTCGAAAGAATTACCTAGACTGCCCCCAAACTAATAATTGGAGTTCACCATAGAAATCATTCTAGGTACAAACCCCATATCCCAAGCCCCTTATCGCATGGCTCCAGCAGAACTGAAGGAATTGAAGGAGAAATTAGACGAGCTATTGAAGAAGGACTTCAAACGTCCTAGCTAATCTCCATGGGGTGCACCAGTCCTATTTGTAAAGAAAAAAGATGGGAGCATGAGATTGTGCATAGATTATAGGAAGCTGAACCAAGTCACTATCAAGAACATATATCCACTTCCACGGATCGATGATCTATTTGACCAACTGAGAGAGCAGCTTACTTCTCTAAGATAGACCTTCGGTCTGGCTACCATCAACTCAAAATCAGGGAAGAAGATATTCCTATGACCGCATTCCGATCCCGATGTGGGCATTATGAGTTTTGGGTGATGCCTTTTGGCTTAACCAATGCTCCTGCAGCCTTCATGGATTTAATGAACATAGTGTTCCAACCACACCTGGACAGGTTTGTGATAGTATTTATAGATGATATTCTCATATACTCACAAACTAGGTTGGAGCATGAAGAACATTTGACAATCACCTTAAAGATACTAAGGGAAAACTACTTATATGCAAAATTCTCCAAGTGTGAGTTTTAGCTGCAGGAGGTAGGGTTCTTAGGACACAGTGTGTCCAAAGATGGAGTCAAAGTAGATCCGGCAAAGGTGGAAGCCATATGTGATTGGAAGGCACCTAGGAATCCTTTGGAGATACGAAGTTTCTCTGGCCTCATAGGATACTACAAATGATTTGTGTAGGATTTCTCTAAGATAGCTGCCCCTTTGACTCGGCTCACCAGGAAATGAGTGAGTATAAATGGGATGAGAGCTGTGAGAAATCTTTCTTGGAGTTGAAGACTCGTTTGACAACTGCATCGGTACTCTCCCTTCCCGACCCAAGTGTAGGGGAGTACACTATCTGTAGTGATACATTCGGACAAGGACTCAGATACGTACTGATGCAATAAGGAAAGGTTAACACCTACGCCTCGCGACAACTTAAGGTACATGAGAGGAATTACCCTACCCATGACTTGGAATTAGCGGTGATAGTGTTCGCCTTAAAGATTTGGCGACACTACCTCTACGAGGTTAAGTATAGTATATACATGAATCACAAGAGTCTTAAATACTTTCTAACTCAAAAGGAGTTGAACCTCCGCCAGAGGAGATGGCTAGAATTGGTAAAGGACAATGACATTGTGATAGAGTATCACCCCGGGAAGGCAAATGTGGTGGTAGATGCCTTAAGTCACAAATACCAAATTGAGGCAACGCAAATAAAGACAAGCTACTTACCCTTGTTGCAACAGTTGGGGAGAATGAAGGTAGACCTGGAGATGGACAAGAAGGAGAAATGCTTGTTGGCTGATGTGGTGGTGAGATCCAGTCTAACAGAGCAGATTAAGGCTTAGTAAAAGGCTGATACGAAACTCCAATCCTATTTAGACCCGATTAACAGAGGGACAGAACCAGACTACAACTTGCAAGGTGATGGAGTGCTAACTTACAAGGGAAGAGTGTGTGTGCCTCAAGATAAGGAATTGAAGAGGTTAATTCTGAAAGAGGCACACGATTTTGTGTATGTGATGCATTCGGGTAGTACTAAGATGTACTGCACCCTCAAACAAGGATATTGGTGGAAAGGAATGAAGAGGGATATTGCGAAATATGTTGCCCGATGCTTGTCCTATCATCAGATTAAAGATGAGCATAAAAAACCATCAAGACTGCTACAACCCTTACCAATCTCAGAATGGAAATGGGAGCACATCACTATGGACTTTGTCACAGGGTTACCTATGACAAGGAAGGGACGATATGCAATTTAGGTCATAGTGGACCGATTAACCAAGTCCACCCATTTCCCATCAATAAGAATGACAGATTCAATAGAACAACTGGCTGTCCTATACATGAGGAAGATAGTAAGACTCCATGGCGTTTCAGTGAGCATAGTATCGGATATAGACCCGAGATTTACTTCAAGGTTCTAGCCAAGTTTTCAAAGTGCCTTGGGAACCATGCTCCACTTGAGTATGACATTTCATCCTCAGATCAACGGACAGTCTGAGCGAACGATCCAAACCTTGGAGGACATGCTAAGGATATGCGTACTCACCATGGATAAGGGTTGGGAGGAATACTTGTGCCTAATGTAATTTATGTACAATAATAGTTATTAGGCCAGTATTTAAATGGCTCCTTATGAAGCCCTTTATGGACGACCATGTTGTACCCCTTTATTTTGGGAAAAAGTGGGGGAAGGAAAGTTGGAAAGGGTCAAATTAATCGTGCCCAAGAGTAGTGTGAGGATGGGTGACCTCCTGGGAAGTATGAATTTTTTTTGTTAACCAAAATTTCGGTAAAAAATTTTTATGCGAATGTACACCTTATCATAAATAACCATAAATTAATATATATTTAATCATTGTAATTAATACCAATAATTTAATACCTAAATTAAATTATTGGAATTAATACAAATAATTTAATACCAAAATTAAATTATTGGAATTAATACTAATAATTTATGGCAATATTAATACTAGTAATAAATCTCTCCCATTTAATACACGGGTTTTACACCTATATAAAGAGATCAAACCCATTAAATCTCCTCACACCTGAACACTTCTCTCTCTCTCTCTCTACTGCTCCATTTCCCGATGAAGCTCGAACCAGAGTTTCGACATGAACATTTTTCTTAACCTCGGAAGGAGAGGTCGGGCTCTTTAGAGTTGGGGAGAAGTCAGCTATCTGATAGAAAACTACAGTCAATCTGAGAATCCCTAGAGAAGCGCCGACATGATGGAATAGTGAAGCAGCTCCGGTGGACCGAAGCTGCCCTGTTTCGGCCGAGTTGAAATTAGCCATTTCGAGCCCTCCTCAGGCCAAACCAAGCCTTCTCAACACTTCCTCAGCCCTTCCACGGCCAAATTAGGACTGAAAGGTAAGCCAATTTGGCTCCCCTCTACAATTTCTAGTCGGTACTAGAGAGAGAACCAGTAGAATTTCAATGATAAAATTCTAACTCAATTCGGCATCAATCGATGCGATTCTTGATTCTAGGATGATCCTCAAGATGAGAGCTATTTGTCCAGATCGAAAGCTCGGACCGTCGTGCCCTCACCGGTGAGAAATCAAAACTTTCTCTCTCTACAATCTATTTTCCAGCGAAGCTCCGTTTGAGCTCGTTTCGACGTTAAAATCCACGATTTCAAAGTTTCTTAGAATCGTATGAACATGTAGGAACTCAATTTCAACTCCAACTTCAACAATTAGAGGTGTTTGATCGGTTAATTTGATGAAATCAAACTCAGTAGTGTTGAAGAGTTGAAATTAGGGGAAATTTGGGGATTTTCGAAATTCGAAGGACCAAAATGAGATTTTATGAAATTGAGGGCCAATTGGGCATGAAAATAATGTTGGAGGACCAATTGAGAAATTTTAGAATTTTTGGGGCAAAACTTACCATTTTTGTAAAGGAAGGGCAAAATGATAATTTTGGAAAAGTTGGAGGACCAAATTGGAAATTTGAGAAATTAATCCCCTTTTAGTGAAATGGAATAAATTGAGGTCCTATGATAAATTTTAGAAGTTTCGGGACTCAATTTAAGGAAAAACCGGCATTAGGGACTTAAAGAGAAATAACTTTAGTAACCTAATTGCAAATAAATGAAAGTTTGACTTTCTCATTCATTTGGATTGAATGAAGGCTATTAGGCCGAAGGATAATGAACCGAGATGCTCATATCATGTAGGAACACGAAGTACCAGGAATGCCAGCAAGGACAAGCTTGCGTGAATACAAAGAACCGGTCTAGTGGAATTCACGACATTAACAAGTGAGTGGGTTTACTAACATCATACCTGGTTGGGATAATGAGCACAACTTAAAGATAAAAACCACTTACCGGTTGTGAGTAGAAATTTTATATCATACCTGGTAGGAGACATGGTCACCTAGTTCGACGAACTGCCCTTATACCCACCAGGTCGTCCAGGGCCCTAGGACACATCACTACCCCTCTTGGGCATCTTGAAGGTCTCATACACACAGTGCATGTACAATCAGTATTTTCACATCATTCCATATAATCTATGGTGCCACTGGTCCAACGGCCTTGACGCTCAACTTAACCTATAGCTGTTTGTCTTGACTAGTCCAGGGACTTGTCATGTCGCACTGCCACTAGTTGACTGAATATGTTGGTCTTGTCTTGGTACCATGGCCTAATCGAGTATGAGGATATCTCCTCTCATAACCGATGAACGGGTTTTCCACTTCCTCCGAGTAAGTTTCATCATACCAACCGGGTATGATCTACTTACAACCAATAAGTAGTTTTTCCATATTATTTTCACTCCACTTCTCTAAGTTGTGATGTTTAAAATATAACTAACTAGTGGGTTTTCATTTCGAGGTGCTTTTCATCCCAACCGGGTATGATATAAAAATCCCACTCACCTGATCGTGTAGTGAATTCTTCTCGACCTATTTTTTGTATTCACGAGAGCCTGTCCTTGCTGGCGTTCCCGGTACTTCATGTTCATACATGATATGAACATCCTTGTTCATTTTCTCTGATCTAATAACCTTCATTCATTCCAATGAATGAGAAAACCAAACTTTTTATTTATTTGCAATTAGGTTCCTCAAATTGAGTCCCGAAACTTTTAAAATTCATCTTGGGACCTCAATTTATTCCAATTCACAAAAAGGGGTTCAAGTTTCCCAAATTCCCAATTTGGCCCCTAAATTTTCCAAAATTACCATTTTGCCCTTCCTTTACAAAAACGGTAAGTTTTACCCCAAAAATTCTAAAATTGCTCAATTGGCCCTCTAACATTCTTATCATGCCCAATTGACCTTCAATTTTACAAAATTGTATTTTGGTGCCTCGAATTATAAAAAATCCCCAATTTTCCCCCAATTTCAACTTCCTAACACAGACGAAATTGATTTCATCAAATTGATCGATTAAACACTTATAATTGTTGAAATTGAAGTTAAAATTGAGTTCATACATATGATTCAATAGGACTTTGAATCACACAATTTGATGTCGGAATGAGCTCAAACGGAGCTCCACCGAAAAACTGAACTTAGAGAGAGAATTCTTCGAAAGCTTACCGTCAGGGGCACGACGGTCCAAGCTTTTGATCTGGGTAGATAGCTCTCATCCTGAGGTTCATCATAGAATCAAGAATTGCATCAATTGATGCCAAATTGAATGAGAATTTTATTATCAAAGTTCTGCTAGTTCTCTCTCTAGTACCGATCATAAATTGCAGAGAAGAGCTAAATTGGCTTACCTTTCAGCTCTAATTTGGCTGTTGGAGGGCTGTAAAGGTGTTTGGAGGGGTTGGTTTGGCTTGAGAAAGGCTCAAATTGGTCGATTTCAGCTCAATTGAAATAGGGCAGCTTCGGTCCGCCGAAGCTGCTTCATTATTCCATCACGTCGTCGCTTCTTCGATGACCCTAAGAGCAAACGGAGACTACATGTGTGTAGCTGACTTCTCCTTGGTTCTAAAGAACCCGCCTCTTCTTGTTTGGCCCATAAAAGTGCCCAAGTCAGAGCTCTGGTTCGAGCTTCACTAAAAAATGGAGCAGTTGAGAGAGAATGGAGTTTTCAGGTGTGGAGAGGATGAATGGAAAGGGGCCCTTTATATAGGAAGCTCGAGGACTTCTTGATCGTTCGATTGGTGCCTTAATGGTGGTCATTCATGCCTGAAACTCCCTGGCTGGAGACTTTTCAGCTTCACCGGCGCTACGCGATTTTTCGGCTAGTGAACAGTGCTATCATTTGAAGGAAGAAGATGACACTGTTCAGAACCGAACCGGACCAGACCAGTCCGAACCGGGTTCAAAGCTTAAACCGGCTGGTTCACACCCCATTAAACCAAAATTTTCAAATCTAAAAATTTCTAAATTAATTTTCTATCCAATGATGGACTCAAATCTCAAATTTGAATTTTTTAAGCTACATAGAAAAATGAATTTAAAATCCGGTTCAATAGTGGTTTAAACCGGTCTAAACTGGTTTGGATTTGGTTCAACTGAACCGGTTTGGTTTTCATCTCCAATTCATTCTCAAGTCCATTTCCATGACTTTTGAAACTCTTTGGGTCACTTAGGATTCATAAATTTCCCTGTTTGCCCTTTCTCTAACGGTTATTGTTCTTGAACCAACTCGGTTCATAAACCAGTTCAATCCATTTGGATCCAATTCATCTAAATCATTTTGATTTTCTCTTCCAGTTTGTTCTAAGGTTCTTTTCCAAGGTTTTATGAACCCTTTGGATCATCTAGGAGTTGTAAATTTCCAAATTGTCCGTTCCCAAATGTTCGCATTTGTGAACCGGATAAGTTTTTTTACTCAATTTGATCGGTTCTTTTCCCAATTTTCCTTAACTAAAAAAGGGCGGGGTTTTCAACTCTCCCATCCTCTTAGGAGTTTTGTCCTCAAAACTTAATTAGCAATCTTGCATGAGGAACCATTTCCTCTGATGTCCATCTGGTGTTTTCTTAACATGCAAACTCTTCTCTTGTTCTTTCAATTAGCCCTATTTACATCCTTCACTTAAGGAATTTCTTTTCCTTTATATTATTTACTCCCTCCATGGAGTTTATCATAACGAGACATAACTTACTTAAGGGTTATATCCTTAGACTCACCTCTTTCTTTACTTAGAGCAACATTTTTCTCTTTGAGGTCCTATACCTAGGATTGGGAGTTCCAAGATATATAACCGTTCGTGTGTCTAGTTAATCTCTTGGTCGTTAAAACCCTTAGCTCGACGTCCTTTAGAGCATTACACACCTATTTTCATCCTATTTCTACTCTTCCTTCATCCGTTGTTCATTACAATTCAGTCCAAATTTTATGTTTGACCTTGTCATACTTACTAACTGACTCTTCCTTATTTTGAGTCATGTTTTCCTCGGGACTATTAGGTTTACATGCCCCCTTACAACATGACATTTTTTTTATATCTTGTCTCTATGTCCATTAGATTTTCAGAACACCTCCTTTAGGGTTATTCCCAATTTCCAACCCCTCAGGGATATTATAACTTCATCCCTCTTTTCTTCTGATAGTATTCCTCGATTACCTTCACCGTTATCAAATCAACTTACACAACTGTGTTGGTTTTCCTTACCCACTCGTCCTTTCTCAACTTTTTATTGAGTCTTTCTAGTTCCAATGATTGGGTTTTCCAATAATTTACCAACAAGTTGGGATTCGTTCCTTCTAAAGTCCTTGGCCTTCTTTATCTAAGGTTTTTTCCTTATTCCTTAATCCACTTTTACTTACTCGTAATCATTTTAGGATTCTTCATCCTACAATAATCGTTTTTGAACTATGTGTCGATTCCTTTGTTTGGGAAGGTTCCCTTCTTCTAGTTTCGTTCTCTACTATGTCCCTCATAATAGAGATTTCCATCTTAGGAGTTACATACTCAACCTTCTTATCATTCCTTGTAGGGCCCTTTCTTCACACCTGTATCTATGTTAGGGCATTTGTTTGCTTTGAATCCTTCTCTATCCACAAGTTTTGTTTCATCCCTTATTCTTTACCTGGGATACTTCCAATTATTGGTTCTATTCCGCACATTCCACACTATGCTCAATCGTCCATTCTTTAGTCTTCATATGCGCATGTGGACTATGACTCGTCTTACCAATTGTGGTTATTCCTCCTTAGCCACATCTTATTTGGAGGGCTTACTTTCCCAATGTTTCTCAGACATTCTTTCCTTTATTACCTTAGCATGGGTAGTCCACTCATTCTTACTTGTCATAGCATCTTTTGATGCTAACTTCCTATTTACCCGTTAACTTATTTCCTTTTAAGGAGGGTTCATGTCCTCTTTGTTTCAAGATCTCTTTATTGTCCTTTGTGAGGATCACTTAACCGTCTCAAGACTTTTAAATTATAGATCCATTTTTAGCCATTAATTTCTTTAAGGGTTTTCCTTCGTCCTTGTTTTCCAATGTTTTGGCCTTTTCACTTCTCCCTTCTTTGTTGTGGTTTAAATCCATGGTTCTCTCGAAGACCAGTTCTTTAACTGCCTCCTTCTTACCATTTTTCTTGTTCAATTGTCTATGCAGCTGTATCACTCATCCTTCATACCCATCCTATTGTCCTTCATAGAGTGTTGTCTTTTTTACTTCCCATACCTTCTTAGGGCTTTGTTTATTCCCTTTGACCATCTTGTTGCTATTAGTTGCTTCTTTCTACTTGGTTCTCCTGGAATTACTACTTGGTTCTTCTGCTCTTCCCAACAGGTCACACTGGACCATCACGATACATCCTTCCTTTGAGAAGTTTCTAATTAAGGGTTGGTTCCTTGCACTCCACATTATGTCCATCCGCCCATCAATGATTCCTTCAAGGGTACTTAGTTGTATGCATCCCTCCAAAGTTTCCTTTCATAGCATATTTCTTCTCTTCTTCACTCTTACTGTGTTATACCCCTAGAGTTTTCGGAGGATGTTTTTCTGTATTTGCCCCTTATGAGGGATTCATGTACCTTACCTCTATTCTTGTAGTATCCTTTTCAGTTTGACCTTCTTAAGAAAAAGTTTAATTTGGCTTTTACCTCACTATTTCTTGACCTCTTTGTGAACTGCTTACTTAACCTGCTCCTTGGTTTTGGTCACCATTCCTTCATGTCTTTCATGACCTTTGAGGAGGTATTGCTCTATATCCATGAGGTGTGGAATAGTCCTTCTTTACCTATCCTATTCCCTTATACCTAAAACAGGTTATCTTGGTACTTGTCTTTAGTAGGGTTGGGCACTTATTCACGTAGTGCCCCTCTTGTTCACACTTGTAATAGGTTATTCCCTTGCATTAAACATTGTGGTTCCTCCTTTCCTTTGAGTATTGTGGGGCCTTCCCAGAGGTTATTAGAAATTTGGTGCTTTACCATCCTTGCATACCTTGAGAGTTTTCTTCTTTGCCAAACGGTCACTCTATGAGTCCTCCTATATTTCTTAATTCCCTAATTCAGCTTTCTTTATTGGGATGAGATTCTTCCTAATTTCTATAGTAGTGGGGGTTTGTTTGTTCACTATTCTTGGGACTATCTTCTTAGAAATATCAAGTCATTGAGAGATATGATTTTGAAATTTCGAGTACTTCATTATTAGAGGAGTACAAAAGGTTTGAGTCTTAACCCTATTACAAAAATAGTTACAAGATAGATAGGAAGCTACGGTTTTCTTGGTAAGTATCCTCCTTTGTAAGATTAATAAGGGTTTCCCCCTATTATAAACCGTAAAGAGTAAGGCATCCTTTAAACCTACACCTTTCCCAGAATAACATAAATCAAAATTACATAAAATTTTAAATTTATCATACATGTCTCACAGGCATCTTAGTTGATGGTCTTTAAGGGTAGGCTTTCCATAATTTCTTGAAATGGATATAAGGGAGCGGGTGAGTACAACGACTCAGTGAATGGGTTTTTGAAATTTAACTTTTTGTAAAAGATTTGTTTTGTAGTGTGCCAGACTCCTTATTTTCTTTAAAAAATCCTTTTATTTCAAATCTCTATTTTTATCAGCATTTCTTTTTTATCACGGTGTATCATCACTCAACACACATCTTTCATCATGAAGGTCAATTACACAATCACAGGCCTGCACATCCACTGAACCCACTTGTACCGTCGGAGCGACTTTACCGGCCACCTAGATAGAAGCACGTCCACTTCTACCCTGAGAATGAGTGGATGTACACGATATCCAACCCTCAATATGGAAATCAATTCTCAGTGTCCGTATGAGGAACTATACCTCATCCCGACCCCACCTTGATCTCATGCACATGAAGCTACGTTGAGCTTCACAATATCACCTAGTCCGACGAACTGCCCTTATATCCACCAGGTTGTCCAGGGCCCTAGGACACATCACTACCCCTCTTGGGCATCTTGAAAGTCTCGTACACACAGTGCATGCACGATCAGTATTTTCACATCATACCATATAATCTATGGTGCCACTGGTCCAACGACCCTGACCCTCAACTCAACCTACAGCTGTTTGTCTTGACTAGTCCGAAGACTTGTCATGTCGCAATGCAACTAGTTGACTGAATATGTTGGTCCTCTCTTGGTATCATGGCCAAACAATTCATTTAATTAAAGTTTTATGGCATATATCTCATGTTTGTTAACGAACTTCTACTCATGCCAACTGGCCTATGGCCCACTATTCGAGATTTTCAAAACCAGGCATATTAGCCCCCAAGTTCCAAAATTGAGGCCTCCGGCCTATCAGAGCTATTCGATGAACGTGTTTTCCACTTCCTCCGAGTAAGTTTCATCATACCAACTGGGTATGATCTAGTTACAACCAATAAGTAGATTTTCTGCGTTATTTTTGCATCACTCCTCTAAGTTGTGATTTTTAAAATACCACTAAGTAGTGGGTTTTCATTTTGAGGTGCTTATCATCCCAACCGAGTATGATACAAAAATCCCACTCACCCAACTGTGTAGTGAATTCCTCTTGACCGGTTCTTTGTATTCACTCGAGCTTGTCCTTGCTGACGTTCCCGGTACTTCTTGTTCCTACACGATATGAAAATCCTTGTTCATTTTCTCTCAGCCTAATAGCCTTCATTCATTCCAATTAATGAGAAAACTAAACTTTTTATTTATTTGCAATTAGGTCCTTGAAGTTTTTTTTTTTAACTTTAAGTGCCAAATGCCAGCTTTCGTCAAATTGAGTCCCAGAACTTTTAAAATTCATCTTGGGACCACAATTTATTCCAATGCACAAAAAGGGTTTCAAGTTTCCCAAATTCCTAATTTGGCCCGCAAATTTTCCAAAATTACCATCTTGCCATTCCTTTACAAAAATAGTAAGTTTTAACCCCAAAATTCTAAAATTGCTCAATTGGCCCTCTAACATTCTTATCATGCCCAATTGACCTTCAATTTTACAAAATTGAATTTTGATACCTCGAATTTTCAAGAATCCCGATTTTTCCCCTAATTTCAACTTCCTAACACAATCGAATTTGATTTCATCAAGTTGACTGATTAAACACTTCTCATTGTCGAAATTGAAGTTAAAATTGAGTTCCTACATCTTCATACGATTCAATAGCACGATTTGGTGCCGGAATGAGCTCAAATGCAACTCTGTCGGAAAACTAAACTTAGAGAGAGAAGGTTTCGAAAGCTTACCGCCGGGGGCACGATGGTCCGAGCTTTCGATATGGGAAAATAGCTCTCATTCTAGGTTTCATCCTAGAATCAAGAATTGCATCAATTGATGTTGAATTGAATGAGAATTTTATCATCAACATTCCGTCGGTTCTCTCTTTAGCACCGGTAAAAAATTGTAGATGGGAGCCAAATTGGCTTAACTTTCGGCCCTAATTCGGCTTTAGGAGGGCTGTGGAGGTGTTGGGAGGGCTTGGTTTGGCCTGAGAAGGGCTCGAATTGGCTGATTTTAGCTCAGCCAAAATAGGGCAGCTTCGGTCCGTTGGAGCTGCTTAACTGTTCCATCACGCCGGCGCTTCTTCGGCGACCTTCGGATCAAACGAAGACTACAGGCATGTTGTTGACTTTTGCCCAATTCTAAAGAACCTGACCTCACCTTGTTTGTCTTATAAAAGTGCCCAAGTTGAAGCTCTGGTTCGAGCTTCTCTGGAAAATGGAGTAGTTGAGAGAGAATGGAGTTTTCAGGTGTGGAGAGGATGAATGGGAAGGGGACCTTAAGAATCTCGAGGACTTCTTGGCCATTCGATTGGCGCCTTAATGGTGGTTATTCATTGCCTAAAACTCCCTGGCCATAGTCTTTTTAGCTTTACCACCACTGCGTGATTTTCCAATGAATGAACAGTGCTGTCATTCAAAGGAAGAAGACGACACTGTTCCGAAACGGATCAGACCAGTCCGAACTGAGTTCAAAGCTTAAACTGGCCGGTTCACCCCCCATTCGACCAGATTTTTCAAATTTAAAAATTTCTAAATTCATTTTCTATCCAATGGTGGCCTCAAATCTCACATTTGATTTAGAATCCAGTTCAATAGTGGTTCAAACCGATCCAAACCTCTTTAATCTCGTTCAGATTCGGTTATTCTGAACCGGTTTGGTTTTCATCTCCAATTCATTCTCAAGTCCATTTCCATGACTTTTGAGACTTTTTGGGTCACTCAGGATCCAGAAATTTCTGGGTTTTCCCTTTCTTTGTTGATTTCGGTTGATGAACCGACTCGGTTCATAAATCGGTCCAATCATGTTGGATTCGGTTAATCTAAATCGGTCTAGTTTTTCTATTCTAATTTGTCCTAAGGTTCTTTTCCAACGTTTTATGAACCTTTTGGATCACCGAGAGTTGTAAATTTCCAAATTTCCCATTCCCAAATGTTCGTGTTTGTGAACCGGTTCGATTTTCTTACTTGGTTTGACGGGTTCTTTTCCCAATTTTCTTTAACTCAAAAGGGCGGGGTTTACACGGTTGGTGTGAGGGACGAGTTAAAATTTATTTTGTCAGAAGTGTTCTCCCCTGATTGTGTGCCAATGCTTACAAATTTTGGGAGACCTTATTTACAAGAGCTCGAGTATCTCATATAGGCTAGAGGCCTTTGTTTTGGAACTTTGGGGCTAAATTGCTCTATTATGAAAATCTCATACAGTGTGCCCAAGGCCAGTGTGTACGAGCAGGTGCTCGTAAACAAACATGTTGATAAGCCATCAAAATTTCTAAATGAATGATTATGTGAAATGGCTATCGTACTAGGATAGGACCGACATACTCGATGGACTAGTAGTAGTGCGACGGGACCAGGTTGACGGACCGGTCTAGACAAACAGTTGCAACTCGAGTTGAGGGTCGGGGCCGTTGGACCAATGACACCAAAGATTAATGGCTTTATGGAAAACTTTGTTTGTGCATGCACTGAGGTTTGGGACCATCAAGTCACCCAAGAAGGGTAGTGATGCGTCCTAAGGGCTACTATACGACATGGTGGAGATAAGAGCAGATTGTTGTGCCAGCAGTCAGGCAAGCTCGACATAGCTTCATGTGCATGAGACTAGGGTGGGGTCGGGATGGGGTTTTTGTCCTCATATGGACATGGAGTTACTTTTTAGATTTGAGGGTCAGATGTCATGAACATCCACTCATTCCCAGGGTAGAAGTGGACGGGCTTCTATATAGGTGGCCGATAAATTCGCTTTGACACCACAAGTGGATGCAGTGGACGGGCTGCCCTGTGAATGTGTGATCTCTTCATGATGAAGGGTGTGTGTTGATTGTTAAACACACGAATTGTGGATATTGAGGAAATTGATTTTGAGTAACTGGGAATTCAAGGAAGAAATTATTTTAAAGAAAATAAGGAGTCTAGCATACTCCAATTCAAAACAATTTTATAGAAACTCATTTTTCAAACACCAATTCACTGAGTTGTCGAACTCACCCCTCCCTTTACCCCTTTTTAGGTAACCGAGGGAAAAAACTACCTAAAGACCTTCCACTAGCTAAACTTGCAAGACAAGTATGTAAGTTTAAATTTATTTAGTTTTGATTAATGTTATTCTAGGAAAGGTACATGTATAAAGGATGCATTACTTCTCATAGTTTAAAAAAGGGGGAAAACCCTTAATTAACCGGGAGAGTGGCAGGTTTCTCACGGGGAACCGACCAAAATAGGTCAGGGTGTGACATTGGGGTTCGAGTAATTGATGCCCACTTAGACCGAGGGTATAAGCCATGAACTTCTATCAGGGTGGACGGTAAAGGCGCTATGGTCCACAAGTGGAATAGTCGGAGATTGTTCTACGAACGTGTGATCCCTTTTAATGATAAAAGGGCATGTGATTGTGTGTCAACCCAATTTCATGAACACATAAGAATAATGAGGAAATGATGAAGCACTATAAACTAATGAGAAGTCCAAATGTATCTACCTTTTAATATTACCCACTCACTGAGTTGAAAGATTCACCCCCTTCCTTTAATTTTTTTTCAGGAAAGGGAGGTCCATATAGAGATCATTCGCTGCACCCTTAACCCCAAGTACATGTATTTAAAAGCTATTAAGTTTTGTATAATGTTATTCTAGGGAACAACAATAGAAAGTATGCCTAACTCTTTGTGGTCTTGGGAGAAGTGACTCCTCTAGACCAAAGTGAGTGGCAGGTTGCTCACGGGGTTCCGACCAAACTGGGTTAGGGTGTGACATCGGGGGTCACACATGGATGAACTCCGTGGATTGTTATGTTTATTGTTGTGATGAATTGAATATGGTATAAAGGGAAAACGCCCAAGATAATCAAATACCTAATATTTGTGATGAGTAAAATGTAGAAAAATCTATATACTTAGAGATAAGCCTTAAAAAGAAAATTATTAAAGACTGGGTCAAAGCCATGTTGAGGCTCCGCATTGGTAATTGTATTCATTGGGTTGTGAGCTCATCCCTCCTCAAAATGTTTCAAGTACGTGTTAAAGTGAAGTAAGGAGTTATGTCGACCTCAACTTCTAAATCACAGGAGACATGAGACTTGAAAGGCGTGCATGAAGTCTAATATGTACTTATCAGTTGTATTATTAACAAGGGTAATTTGTAATTGATTTTGAAGGGTCACTCTTTGTTTTGTAAAAGTTTTTCTTTCCGTTGAAAAACTTGTATGTTTTTTTAGCCTTACATCATGTCGGCTCTACTTTGGTGAAAGTACCCACTATGGTAGCATCGATGGGATGTGGCGGTTTCCACGGGTACCCCGACCCGAGAATTCGGGTTAGGGCATGACAACATGATTGCATGTTAGGCTTAATGTGTCATGTCTCACCCTAATTCATCGACTGGTGGACCTGTGAAACTCACCAATCTCCTCGATGTTACAGAGGTAGGATCCTTCACCAAGGTAAAACTAACGGGATCAATGCTCATAATAGAAAATGCTATATGATTTTCAGCAAAAATTAGAAAATTTTCATAATAGCATGGCACCAAAAAAGTAGTTTAACAAGAACTCAGGAATATAACAGTTGATAAGTAGTAAAATATAACTTTTGTAAGCAGTGTAGGAGGCTACCTCTAATGGTTAGTGGCTTGGGAATGTCTTCCCGCCTTTGCCCCTAGTCTCCTTGCCTTCCACCTTTAATATTTTTTTTTTGGGGGGTGGGAGGAGGGGAGGGTGAGCTCACAACTCAGTGAGTGGTACACTAACAACGCACCGAGATCTTTCCCATAAACCACCTAGCATGATATACTATTTAGTTCACTCGTATTTGCCTATACTAGTCCCGTGGTTTATTTCCGCCCATGAGACGCACGTCTCGGGCCATCCAGCTCTAATTCTAAGCTACAATCAGGTTTTCCTCGGTCTCCCCCTTTTCTTCTTTTACTTTTATCACATTAAAGGGAAACACTGGGACTTAGTCCCACACACATGCATGGCCTATGATCAAGCGACACTATAAGGCTACTCATAGCCCGTGCCTCGACCTAACAACTCAAGCCTAAATGAAAACATGGCATATGATCGGGCGGCACTTCCGGGCTACTTACAACCCTTGCCTCGACCTAAAAATTCATGCCTAAATGAAAACACAACATATGATCGAGCAGCACTTTCGGGCTACTTACAGCCCTTGCCTCAACCTAACAACTCAGGCCTAATGAAAGCATGGGCAACTCATGGCTCTAAACGAAAGCATGGGCAACTCATGGCCCCAAGGCAAACAATTCACACACATGGAATGGATCACCACTTTCACGATCTCAAACCTGGAAGCAAGAGTGTGAGAGGTCTAAGGCTCTCTTCCCACCACCAACACCTCACTCGTGTCTTCTCGCAGCTAAGTGTCTCAGCACCCGAGGGCTACTCATGGCTGTCATTTCACATTCATACCTCATTCATGGATGTCAAGGATGTATCCTCACCCATCACACCGTATAGTCCGATTTTCCCTTGCTACCACACACACGAGTATACATATACCCTAACTATCCCATTGTAACACCAAGAATTTCTCGAGGCATAAATTAGGAATAAATGAACCGTGGAAGAGGATCAAATCGGGAGGTAGAAGGACATCCGATGAATGAAATTAAACCAAAACGGAGGAGAGGGATCAACGGAGGAACTAAGAGGGGTAAACTAGAACATGTGAGATAATTAAGAATGCCTCAGAACATGAGGATAAGGATTGGATAGAAATCGGGAGGATACATGTGGAATCCGTCCCCTCGGACCAAGGAAACTAGGAGGAGAACCGACACTTTACTCGAAAAACTGTGCCAATTTAATCAATAGAAAAGAGTAAATAAGGGTTAACGTGGGAAATTGGAAGATCCGAAGTAACAAAAAATTCACAAAAAAAAATCATGAGAAAGAACCGGGAAGTGGAATTGATGAGAGAACCAGACCGGTTCGGGGTGAACCGGACCCAAACCGTACTGAACTAGGATGAACCATAGTGAACTGGTTCTATAATTCATTTTTCTATATGGATTAAAAATGTCAATTTGGGAATTGAGGTCACCATTAGATAGAAAATGGATTTAGATTAATTTAAAAAAATTTAAATTTCATAAAACCGGTCGAATCAAGTCCAAACTGGTCGATTTTCGAATTAGGGACAGCGAAGCCGGTCTGACCAGATCGGTCAACAGTTAAACCGGTCAACGAACTGAACCGGCCAACAGACCAGACTGATCAATGGTCAACAACATCCCATCAGCAGCCACACAAACACAGGCAACCAATGGGAGGCTGCCACATGTCCTGTCAATGGTCAGCGGGCGACCGTCAGCATGCCACGTAGACACGAGCAACCAATAAGAGGTTGTCATGTGTCCGATCAATGGGTGACGTGGCAGCTGAGCTAGATCTCTACGTTAGAAAAATTGGCCAATAACAACGTGCCACGTGGCACACCAGCCATGTCATCGTCTTTAACCTTCGGCTACTAACAAAGAGAATAGAGGAGAGAGAGAGTTTGAAAAAGCGGGAGTCTCCGACAACTCGAAAAACTCTCTGATCAGGTCACCGACGGCCAAGCCAGAGGTCGATTCTCATGCCGACCGGTAGCCTGAATAGTTGCCGAGCTCCCTATATTAAGAGAACCATTCCATTCATCCTCCTCACCTCTCAAGAATTCTTTGAATACAAACAACTCTTTTTCCAACGACACTTCGATCAAGGCTCCGACGATAGGAAATTTCTCAGCTAGAGAAGCTTCAAAGGGTGGCATTGGAACTGGGGAAGAGTGCTCGAGCTCGAGACCCTCTCAAAGCAACCAAAGGATGACTAGAGAACTGTAGAGATGATAGCATAATAAAGTTGCTATGGAGCTCGAAATAGCGAGCTCCTGACCGACCCAACCACGACTCTCTCAGACCTTCCTCCGCTCACATTGGACATCTTTGACTACCTAAGACCCTCCACAACCCCTTATAGACCCCCAGTAAGCTCAATTTCGCCTCTCCTCATTGGAATTTCTAAGTTTGAGAGTTGCACCCCCCAAAACTTCTCTCTTCAAATTCCCATAGGGCAGCAGCGAATTGCAGCAGGATCAAATCCTAGTAGACTCCTCTGGATGAACACAAGTTGCCCCCACCTCAAGCTCCAGCCACCGCCCCTCCATTGGTAAGTTAAGCAAGCTTTCTCTCTCTATAGTAAATTTTTCGATGAAGGTCCGACGAGGCTTAAAACTCAACCAAATTCAAAATTTTGAAGTGTATGATGATCGAGGGGAGCTGGAGGAGATGAATTGAAGCAAGAAATGAAGAAATTAAGGACTTACAGGCCGTCAATTGGATGAGGTAAGATTCGAATGTCCATATGCTCAAATTGGGGAAAAAGAAGGGGGGGCAATTTGGGGATTTTTAGGCTTTTGTGCAGTTTTTGAAAATTTGAGGGCTAAAAGGCAAATTGATGAAATTGAAAGAGTTTTCATGAAATTCACTCCCAATTGAGAGCCAATTGGGCAATTTGGGCAAAATAGAGGACAAATTGGAAATTTTGAAAACCGGGGGACCAAATTGCAATTTTTGGAAAATTAAATACTAAAGAGCAATTTTGGTAAATTAAGGGCCAATGGGTGAATTTAAAAGAGTTAAGGACCCAAGGAAGATGATTGGAAACCCTAAGGGCTTAATAGAGACTAAGGGGCAATTAGGGACCTTAGTGCAATTAAGGCAAAATATGGGGCCTTATGCGGAAATAGGAGAAAATATGTGACATCTTAGCCAACACGTCCTCATACGGACACTTGTGCCATTCATGAGCGGGCTACTTGAGCGCCAGTCCCCGAAAGCCCACCGACGAGCTATACTCCACTGGCACAAACCTACTGAGATCACCGAGTGAGTGGGAATTTCTATAATGTCCATTTCAATTGGAATAATGGTTCATGTGAAAATGATTTTCTCAGAATTAGCCTCCCTTGACTGGGTGAATCTGCTTAAAATATTTGGGAGCTAATTCTAGGCTTAGGCTCAGTATGCAAGTGGGCCCAAGGCCGATGGACACGGGTATGGACATGTCTAGAACTAGCATGTGATAAGAAATGCTAAAAGATCCAATTAATGGGAAATTGTGTTTGATACCCATCGAGCCAAGTCTGAGTTGTTGCGCTTGTTGGGCCAAACTGCTACTTCGTCGAAGCCAGGTCGTTGAACCTATTGGGCTAGTACACATGAGCCGAAGCCAAGCCAACAGACCATTGTGCTGGAGGGCCAAAGATCATGGCTATAACTTAAAAAACTCTTGATTGTGCATGCATTGTGTGATTCGGGCCATCAGGACACCTGGCATGAGGAAGTGATGGATCCTAAGGACTGCTGGACGACCAAGGGTGCATAAGGGCGATATGGCTTCCATTATATCGAGAAGCTTGGGGAGCTTCATGCACACTAAGATCGAGGCAATAGGGGAAATGAGGTCTCATCCCATAAATTGGACATGATGAAGTGATCAGGGTTTGAGGGTCAGACTATTGATGTCCACTCAAACTCAGGGTAGAGGTAGTACACCTCTATCAAGGTGGACGATAAAGGTGCTCCGGTCCATAAGTACAAAGAAAACATGGGGAACCAAGGAACCCTAGGAGAACGAGGTAAGACCCGAAGCCAGCCAAACTCAGGATGGACTAACCACCCGCTGTCCAACATTTGTACTCGATATCCCAAGCTAAGACACCGGGACTAGAATAGCAAGGCTAAGAGTCAGAGAGCCCCGAGGAGAACTGTCACACCCCGACCCGGTTTGGTCAGATTCCCGTGATCAATCCATCACTCTCCCTGTTTATTAAAGGATTTCCCCTTATTGTAAACCGTAAAGAGTAAGGCATCCTTTAACCTGCACCTTTTCCTGGAATAGCATAATAAAAATTGCATGAAATTTAAAACTTTACATACCTGTCTTACAGGCATCTTAGTTGACGGTCTTTAAGCGGAGGCTTTCTGGGATTTCCTGAAAGGGATATAAGGGAGGGGGTGAGTACGACTACTCAGTGAATGGGTTTTTAAAAGCTTTTGACTTTTAAGAAAAACATTTATATGGAGTGTGCCAGACTCATTTGTTTTCAAAAATCCCTTCATTTAAAAATTTAGGTTTTTCCACAATTTCTTATTTACCACGGTGTGTCATCACCCAACACACATCCTTCATCATGAAGGTTACACACATTCGCAAGTCAGTATCACTACTGAACCCGCTAGTGGTTTCGAAGCGACTTTTCCTGCCACTCGGATAGAAGTATGACCACTTCTACCCTGAGAATGAGTGGATGTACGTGACATCCGACCCACAATCCTAAAATCGCTTCTTTGTGTCTGTATGAGGATAGAGACCTCATCCCGTCCCCACCCCAGTATCATGCGGTTCGTGCTACTCTAGATTTCGCACAGACACCTGGAACGACGAACTACCCTTATAGCAACTAGGTTGTCTAGTGCCCTTAGGACGCATCACTACCCCTCATGGGTGTCTTGATGATCCCATACTCATAGTGCATGCACAAACAATGTTTTCTTATATTGCCATGTAATGTGTGGTGCCACTGGTCCAATGGCACCGACTCTCAACTCAACCTGCAGTTGTTTGTCTTGACTGGTCTATCAACTTGTCATGTCGCACTACCGCTAGTTGATTGAGCATGTCGGTCCTATCTTGGTACCATGACCAAAAAATTCACTTATTAAGTTTTATGGCACATATATCATGTTCGTTTACGAGCTCCTGCTCGTGCCAACTGGCCTTGGGCTCACTGTACGAGATTTTCAAAATTAGGCATTTAGCCCCCAAGTTCCAAAACCGAGGCCCCCAGCCTATCAGAGCTATTCGAGCTCCCGTCGAGAAGGTCTCCCAAATTGTTTAAGCATTGGCACACAGTAAAGGGAGAGCACTTCCGACAAAACATATGTTTTCTCTATCCATTATACCATCTGGGTATAAGGACACCTCTGTTCATAACTGATGAACGAGTTTTCAACTTCCTTCGAGGAAGTCTCATCATACCAACCGGGTATGATCTACTTACAATCGGTAAGTAGTTTTTTCGCATGATTTTCACATCACTTCCTCTAAGTAGCGATGTTTAAAATACCACTTAATAGTGGGTTTTCATACTGAGGTACTTATCATTCCCAACCAAGTATAATATAAAATTTCCACTCACAACCGGTAAGTGGTTTTTAATTTTAAGTTGTGCTCATCATTCCAATTGGGTATGATGTTAGTAAACCCACTCACCCGTTAATGCCGTGAATTCCACTAGACTGGTTCTTTGTATTCACGCGAGTTTGTCCTTACCGGCGTTCCTGGTACTTCGTGTTCCTACATGATATGAACATCTCGGTTCATTATCCTTCGTCCTAATCGCCTTCATTTATTTCAAATGAATGAGAAAGTCAAACTTTCATTTATTTGCAATTAGGTCCCTAAAGTTATTTCTCTTTAACTTTAAGTCCCTAATGCCGGTTTTTCCTCAAATTGAGTCCCGAAACTTCTAAAATTTATCATAGGACCTCAATTTATTCCATTTCACTAAAAGGGGATTAATTTCTCAAATTTCCAATTTGGTCCTCCAACTTTTCCAAAATTACCATTTTGCCCTTTACAAAAATGGTAAGTTTTGCCCCAAAAATTCTAAAATTTCTCAATTGGTCCTCCAACATTATTTTCATGCCCAATTGGCCCTCAATTTCATAAAATTTGATTTTGGTCCTTCGAATGTTGAAAATCCCCAAATTTCCCCCAATTTCAACTCTTCAACACTACCAAATTTGATTTTATCAAATTGACCAATCAAACACCTCTAATTGTTGAAATTGGAGTTGAAATTGAGTTTCTACATGTTCATACGATTTTAAGAAACTTTGAATCGCAAATTGTAGAGAGAGAGCTTCGATTTCTCACCGATGAGGGCACGGTAGTCCGAGCTTTCGATCTGGGCAGATAGCTCTCATCTTGAGGATTATCCTACAATCAAGAATCACATTAATTGATGCCAAATTGAGTTAGAATTTCATCATTGAAATTCTGCCAGTTCTCTCTCTAGCACCAGATAGAAATTGCAGAGGGGAGTCGAATTGGCTTACCTTTCAGTCCTAATTCGGCCATGGGAGGGTTGAGGAAGTGTTGGGAGGGCTTGGTTTGGTCTGAGGAGGGCTTGAAATGGCCGATTTCAGCTTGGCCGAAATGGGGCAGCTTCGGTCCGTCAGAGCTGCTTCATTGTTCCATCATGTCGGCGCTTCTCCAACGATTCTCAGATTAACTAGAGTTTACTATCAGATAGTTGTCTTCTCCCCGGTTCTAAAGAGCTCGACCTTTGTTCAAGTCGAAGCTCTAGTTTGAGCTTCACCGGGAAATGGAGCAGTAGAGAGAGAGAGAAAGAAGTGTTCAGGTGTGAGGAGAATGAATGGGGATAACTTCTTTATATAAGTGTAAAATCGTGTATTAAATGGGAGAGATTTATTACTAACATTAATATTGACATAAATTATTGGTATTAATTCCAATAATTAAATTTCGGTATTAAATTATTTGTATTAATTCTAATAATTTAATTTAGGTATTAAATTATTGATATTAATTACAATGATTAAATATATATTAATTTATGGCCATTTATGATAAGGCAATTGGTACACCTGAACCAATTTGGTTTTTCTATTCTAATTTGTCTTAAGTTTCTTTTCAAAGGTTTAATGAACTCTTTGGATCACCCGAGAGTTGTAAATTCCCAAATTTCCCATTCAGAAATGATCGGGTTTGTAAACCGGTTCTGAATCCTCACTTGGTTTGACCGGTTCTTTTCCCGGTTTTCCTTAGCTCAAAATGGCGGGTTTTACAAGAACCCTGAGGGACAAGGGAAGTTTGGACCAAATGGAGTAAACCATAGTGAGCTAGAAGGGCAAAATGGGGAACCATACGAAATGGGTTAAGATAAGGCACCATAAGGACCATAAGAAGGGCTCGATGAACCAAAGGGAGATCGAGGACTAGGAAGGCAACCCCCTAGAGGATGTCAAGATAGAAAGGAAGGACACGGACCAGGAATGGCATTAGGGCAAAAGCCAATCATGAAAAGGAAAGTCTAGGGATGGATACACGAACAAACCGAATGCAGGTCAAGGATAAATCGAGAGAAGACCTACCCACCCCATAGAGCCCTAGTGAGTAACATCAAAGATAATCGAGGGATAACAACAAAGTATTCTAGTAATGGAAGAATGAGAAGCAAGCCAGTCACGAAGGAATGGAACACCCTAACAACAAAGATCAAGGGAAAGCAAAAAGGATGGGCGGACAAACGTGAAGACTATAAAGTCGGTTAGGCAACTACATAAGGAAGTCATAAAGGGAAATGCGACACTCAAGGAGAACACAGTGTAAACTCCGCCCTTTGGAGTTAAGGAAAACTGAGAAAAGAACAGGTCAAACCATGTGAGAAAACTGAACCGGTTCACAAACTCGATTATCAGAGAATGAGCAATTTGTGAAATTTACAACTCCTTAGTGACCCAAAGGGGTCATAAAAACGTTGGAAGAGGGCCTTAGGACAATATGGGAGAGAAAACCAGACCGGTTCAGGTGAATCAGATCAGAATCAGATCAATATGATCATTTACAAAAAGAAAATCGAGTCGGTTTACAAACTGAAACTGATAGAGAAAGGGCAAACCGAGAAATCTATGGATCCCGAATGACCTAAAGAGTTACAAAAGTCATGAAAAAGGACTTTAGGATTAATTGGAGGTGAAAACCCAACTGGTTCAGGTGAACTGGAACTGAACCGGATTGAACCACTTTTGAATCGAATGCTAAATTAATTTTTTTCAGTGGCTTAAAAAATTCAAATTTGAGAATTGAGGCCACCATTGGATAGAGAATGAATATAGATAAATTTAGAAATTTTTAATTTTAAAAATTTGGTCGAATTAGGACCGAACCGACCAATTTAAGCGTTAAACCTAGTTCGGGTCGGTCCGGTCCGGTTCAAAATAGTGTCGCCTTCTTCCTTCAGACGACAACACAATTCACTCGCCAGAAAATCAAACCAACACTGGTGAAAAGGAAACATTTCCATTTAGTATGTTTTAGGCCATCAATGACTATTATAAAGGTGCCAAACGGATGGTCGACGAGTCCCCGAGCTCCCTATATAAAGAGCCCCTCTCCATTCATACTCTACACACCTGAAAACCTCACTCTCTCTTAATTACTCAGTTTTCTGATGAAGCTCGAACCAGAGCTCCGTTATAGGGTCTTTTTTGAGCCAAAGAAGGCATGGTCGGATTTCATAGACTCGAGGAGAAGTCAGCTACACGGTGGTAGTCTCTAATTGCTCTAAGGGTCGCTAGAGAAGCGTCGGCGTGATCAAACAGCGAAGCAACTTTGGTGGAACAAAGCTGCCTTGTTTCTATCGAGCTGAAATCAACCATTTCGAGCCCTGCTCATGCCAAACCAAGCTTTCCCAACACCTTCACAGCCCTCCTACTGCCGAATTAGTGTGGAAAGATAAGCCAATTTAGCTCCTCTCTATGAATTTCAATTAGTGCTAGAGAGAGAACTGATAGATTTTCACTAACTAAATTCTCCCTCAATTCGGCATGAATTGAGGCAATTCTTGATTCTAGGAAGGACCTCAAGATGAGAGCTATCTGCCTAGATTAAAAGCTTAGACTGTCGCAACTACGATGGTAAGCTTTCGAAGCTTTCTCTCTCTACATTCAGTTTTCCAGTGAAGCTCTGTTTGAGCAGGTTCCGACGTCAAATTGTGCAATTCAAAGTGCAATTGAATCATATGAAGGTGTAGGAACTCCAATCTAACTTCAATTTCAACAATTAAAATCATTTGATCGGTCAATTTGATGAAATCAAATTCGGTTGAGTTGGAAGGTTGAAATTGGGGGAACAATTGGGGCAATTTTGGGAATTTCAAAAATTCGAGGGATAAAGTGCAATTTCATAAAATTGAGAGCTAGTTGGGCATGATAAGTATGCTAGAGGACCAATTGATCAAATTTTGGAATTTTTGGGGTGAAACTTACATTTTGTAAAGTTAGAGCAAAATGGTAATTTTGGAAATGTTGGGGACCAAATTGGGAATTTTGGAAACTTGAACCCCTTTATGTAATTTTGAATAAATAGATGTCTCAAAGTAAAGTTTTGAAGATTTAGGATACAATTTGGGGAAAATCAGCATTTGGAACCTAAAGTAAAAGAAAAAGAAATTTAGGTACCAAATTGGAAATATTTGAAAAGTTGGATATTTTATTCATTCATAATGAATGATGACTATTAAGCCGAAGGATAATGAATAAGGATGTTCATACCATGTAGGAACACGAGGTATCGGGAACGCCAGCTAAGACAGCTTGCAAGGAGACAAAAGTCGGTTAATGAGGATTCATGGCATTCATGGATGAGTGAAATTTTTATATCATACCTGGTTGGGATGATAAGCACCTCGCAAATGAAAATCCACTACTAAGTGAAATTTTAACCGTCACACCTGATTGGAGTGATGTGGAAATTACATGGAAAAACTACTTATCAGTTGTAAGTAGATCATACCCAGTTGGTATGATGAACTTCCTAGAAGGAAGTAGAAAACTCGCTTGTCAGTTATAAGCGGAGATGTCCTCACACCCAATTGATGTGATGGACAGATGAAAAGATTATTTTGTAAGAAGTGATCTCCCCTGACTGTGTGCCACTGCTTAAACCTTTTGGGAGACCTTATTGACAGGAGCTCGAAATTCTCATATAGGCTGGAGGCCTCGGTTTTGGAACTTGGGGATTAATATGCTTGATTTTGAAAATCTTGTACAGTGGGCCCAAGGCCAGTTGGCACGAGCAGGAGCTCGTAAACAAACATGAGTTTTAGCCATGAAAACTTTAAATGAATGATATATTTTTCCATGATACCAAGACAAGACTGACATACTCAATGGACTGGTGGCAGTGCGACATGACAGGTCGGCGAACCAGTCGAGACAAACAGCTGCAGGTCGAGTTGAGGGTCGGGGCCGTTGGACTAGTGACAGCACATATTAAATGGCTTATGTTGAAAACTGTTGTTTTGTTCATGCAGTAAGGTACGAGACCTTCAAGACGCCCAAGAGGGGTAGTGATGCGTCCTAGGGGCTACTAGACGACATGGTGGAGATAAGGGTTGATTGTCGTGCCAACAGTCAGGGAAGCTCGACATAGCTTCATGCATATGAGACCGGGGTGGGGTCGGGATGAGGTCTCTGTCCTCATACGGACATGAAGTTTTCTTTACGAGATTGAGGGTCAGGTGTCGCGTACATTCACTCATTCTCAAGGTAGAAGTGGATGAGCTTCTATCTAGGTGGCAGGTAAAGTTGCTCTGACGCCACAAGTAGGTGTAGTGGACGTGCTGCCTTGCGAATGTGTGATCCCTTAATGATGAAGGGCGTGTGTTGGTTGCTAAACACACTGTTTGTAGTTGATGATGAAGAAATGGCTTTGAAAACTAAGAAAAACAAGGAAGAAAGAATTTTAAAGAAAATAAGGAGTCTGACACACTCCAATTTAAAAACCATTTTATTGAAAGTTTATTTTTTAAAATACCAATTAACTAAGTTATAGAAACTCACCCACCCTTTTTATCTCTTTTCAGGAATTAGAGAAATGACTAGGGATAACACCAAGCCTTACCCTCTGTTAGGTATGCTTAACTTTCTTATGCTTGCATTTTATTTGATATATATTATTCTAGGGAATAAGGTTGGGATTACGCTTGGCTCCTCTTGAATTAAAGAAGGGGGAAACCTCATTTGAACCAAGAGAGCAGCGAGTTGTTCACGGGGATCCGATCAAACCGGGTCGGGGCATAACAACTTGAGTGGTATTAGAGCTAAGTTTCTTTGAAACATTATCAATATTAAGCCCTAACATTAATCAAACTTTAACTATTGTGTAGGGAGGAGAATCCCTAGGAAATTTATTATGAAATCCAATCCTCCACCCATAACCCTGAAAAAGACACCCAACCCAAGGAAGGAAGTGGTTCAAAGATTTTTAAAAGACGAGAAAAGAGTGCTCAAGGACACGGTGGAAGACTATCGGAAACTGGTAGGAGCCTTATTAGAACTAGATGGCATCACATATCCCCCTCCAAGACAAGAGTAACCTATACCTCCTCCTAGGAGCCTAACCCCTCCACAGCACCACAACAACCAAAGAAGAATCCAACCAAGAAGGAGGTATGGGATAACAACTGGGATGCATATGTCACCTTCATGAAGGTCCACCAAGTACCCCTACCTACTCAGCCCAACTTCAATCCCTCTCAATGGATGAAGTGGACCTATGAGTGCGAGGTAGAGGTACTAAGGCGGTACGGATTGGAGGCCATACATGAGATTTGTCCCATAAGGGAATACGAGTGGACCCCAACTACTTCCTCAAAGCCTTCTGATCAAGAATCCCACAACTGCTCTAAGGATAACTCTCGGCCTATGACCCCAAGGGATTAGGTGGTAGAAAATTTTGTAATAAACCAAGTATGGCAAGAAAATTCCTTGAATGAATGAAGTTAAATTCTTCTTGATAAAATTTCTGAGTTTCCTTGATAAATTCAAATAATAAGTGTATGCTAATCAACATAAATGGATAGAAAATCACCCAAAGAAGGGAAAACGGGTTAATTCTAGATAACCTTAACCTTTAAAATTTTCCTTAGAAGTACAATGAAATTTGGCAAGGAAGAAACTCTTAGAGTTCACCCAAGGAAGGCGAATCCTAATTAAAGGAAGGAAAGAGAAGTTAGGATAAAAGAAAGTGAGCATTAAAAGAACAGGGGATTAGTTTAAGGGGTTAAGGAAGGGTTCAAAGGATAAGAGTAAAGAAAACAAATAGACTATCCCAAAGGAATGAAAGTTAAACTAGAAGAGAGAAAGAAGGTTAAGGAGAAACTAAAGATGTTAAGACAGGTAATATAGGACAAGGAAAAGAGAAGAAGTATTATAGTAAGAAACTCTGAGAATAATACCAATATTTGGAAAGAGTTAGGACACACATCCTTAGGAACTCGATAGTAATAAGGGACTTTGTTTGGAGATAAGGATGTGAAACAAAAGGAATAGAAGATAGGGGAGAAAGCCAGAGTGAATCACCATACAAAGGTCGAGAAGTATAAGAAAGAATGAAGGAGAACTTTCAAGGAGCAATAAGGAAAATGAACGTGAAAATCCCAGTATGGGAGTCCCTAGAAGAAGAATGAAGACATGAAGTGGAATCGTGGAAAGGAGGAAGTTCCAAGCTGAGGAAATCATTAGATGGGATATCACAAACTAGAGCAGGAACCAGAACCTCATTAAAGGACATAAGCGACTAAGTAAATACCCGGAAGGTCAAGCATGATCTACGTGCAAGAGGGTAGGGGACCAAAGAGGGATTTTAGACGGATTCGATTTAAGGAAATAACCCATAACAACCATATCATCCAAGAAATAAACAACACTCCAAGAAGGATCGAAAAGTAATAAGAATCGTACCCAAAATAGGGCAAAGGGATGGATATCAAAGACAAGAAGATTCGAGAGACAATCCTCTCAAGATAAATAACTATGAGGATAAAATGAGCAAGATAGTTAATGAACTGACCCTTGTAAAAGTCACAATTCTAGTAAAGAAGGAAAGGATGGAAAGATCAAAACCTTTGGGGATTAAGGGAAGAGGAAAGACTTAAAGAGATCAATGACAAAGACCAGAGTCATGACCCAAAAGCTATGAAAATGTTAAATAGATTTATATAGGATGAACAAGAGATTTTAACACAAATAGGGATGTGAAATCCACCTCAAATGAATAAATGAACACTGGGAGCAAGTGAGAATGAGGTGAGAGATGAAAAAGTACTCGTAGGATCTCAAGGGTAAAGGTAAGTAGGAGAAGATGGTGTCAAGGAATGACATTCAAGGTTGGATATTCGCAATGGTAAAACTAGAAGGAAATTATGGGAGAAAAGAAGCGTAAAACTTACCAAGGAAGGGAACCTTGGAAAGACACATGTGTACCAATTAGGAGGAAATGGAACCAACAGAATTGGAAAGAAGATATGCTCCTCAAGGACAATCTACTGGAGATGAAATGATCAAGTGCAAAGGGAAAGTAACCATGAAGGTCCAAGGGATAAGTTAAACCCAAGTAATGGGTAAATAGGAAGACAACATCAAAAGATGCCATACGAGAAAGAAAGGAACTAACTTGGACTAAAGGATCGTGAAATGATCACGAGTGAATAAGAGTGGTTTATAAAAGAGAAGGGTCCTTAAAGGAAAAGACGCCCATGGGAATTGGGAATGATGTAAGAAAGGAAAGGCTACAACATGTCGGTATCGGGAAATTAAAAAAAAACTTGAAAATTTGAAAGACCCATTAAAGAAGTTGGAAAAAGGCGAGTAAGTAAAGAAATCAATACGGTTTGAAAGGATATGACATAAAAAACAAGTTCCAAAGAATATTGTGCAGTAAGGGACATGTAAGCCCAACTATCCCAGGAAAATATGACTTAGATAAGGAAGAGTCTATGATGGAGCATGATAAGATCAGGCGTTAAAATGTGGAATGAAGAAGTAATAACCAAAGAATGAGGAGAGGAATCATTGTAGGATGAAAAGGTGATAACACCAACACCTGTGGAAGTATATACGCGATGTTGGAATAGACACTGAGCTAAGAAGGTAAACAATAAAGAAAGTAACCAGATGCAAGAAGGATTGGGTATTTTGGAACTCCCAATGCTAAAATCTTAAGTAAATAATTTTGGAATGGAGAAATAGTGCTTTTGGGAAAACGAAGGATGTAAATTTGAGGATATGACCTTAAGCCTTCCAGTGAGATATGATTAGCTAAAGTAAGCTCTGTGGAATGAGAAAGGGATGTGAATGAAAAGAAAATCTTAAGTATGTGATATAAGGAATAAATGGAAACAATCGAGAAGGTTGTAGGTCAATAAACTACAAGTTTACATCAAGGGAAGTTTCATCTAGTGTGAAAAATGTCGAATAAGTTTTGGGGACAAAACTCCTAAAAGGAGGGGGCGAGTTGTAAACCCCGCCCTTTGGAGTTAAGGAAAACTAGGAAAAGAACTAGCAAAACCAAGTGAGAAAATCGAACCGGTTCACAAACTCGATTATTAAAGAACGAGCAATTTGGGAAATTTATAACTCCTGAGTGACCCAAAGGAGTCATAAAAACCTTGGAAGAGGGCCTTAGGATAATCTGGGAGAGAAAACTAGACTGGTTTAGGTGAACCAAATTCGAACCAGATCAAATCGGTCATTTATAAAGAGAAAACCGAGTCTGTTTATAAACTAGAACCGATAGAGAAAGGGAAAACTAGAAAATTTATGGATCTCGATTGACCTAAAGAGACAAAAAAGTTTTGAAAAAGGAATTAAGAATGAATTGGAGGTGAAAACCAAACCGGTTTAGGTGAACTAGACCTGAACTAGTTTGAAAAGGTTTGAACCACTATTGAACCGAATGCTAAATTCATTTTTCTAGGTGGCTTAAAAAATTCAAATTTGAAAATTGAGGCCACATTGGATAGAGAAGAATTTAGATGAATTTAATTTTGAAAATCTCGATCAAATTGGGCCTAAAACGACCGATTTAAGAGTTGAACCCGGTTCGGAACAGTGTCGTCTTCTTCCTTCAAATGACAACACTGGTGAAGAGGAAACATTTCCGCCCAGTACGTTTGAGGCCATCAATGATTGTCATAAAGGTGCCAAACGGACGACCGACGAGTCCCCGAACTCCCTATATAAAGTGCCCCTCTCCATTCATCCTCCACACACCTAAAAACCTCACTCTCTCTCAGCTACTCAGTTTATCGATGAAACTCGAACTAGAGCTCCGATACAGGCTCTTTTCTGAGCCAAAGAAGGAGTGGTCAAGTTCCTTAGACTCGGGGAGAAGTCAACTACACGGGGGTTGTGAAACCCAGCCCTTGGACCAAGTAAACTAGGAAAGGAACCGGTAGTTCTGAGAAAATCAAGCCAAAAAAGTGATAAAAAATGACAAAAAAGGGTTAAAATAGGAAATTGGAAAATCCTAAGTGACTGAAAATTCATAAAAATCATGAGAAAGAAACGGGAAGTGGAATTGATGAGGGAACCAGACTGATTCAAGGTGAACTGGACCCGAACCAGAGTGAACTATGATGAACCATAGTGAAATAGTTCAATAATTTATTTTTATAGGTGGCTTAAAAATGTCAATTTGGGAAATTGAGACCACTATTAGATAGAAAATAAATTTAGAAATTTCTAAATTTTAGAAAACCAGTCAAATCAGGTCTGAACCGACCAAATTTCAAATTTGGGTCACCGAACATGGTCGGACCAGACCGATCAACGGTCAATGACCAACGGCTGATAGGGCAGCCACGCTGGCAATCCACATTAAAAAAATTGACCAATCACAGTGCACCATGTGGCACACCTGCCACGTCATCATCTTCAACCTTCAAACGCTGACAAGGAAGAGAGAGAGAGAAAGGGAATTGTCAGAAAAGCTAGAGTCTCCAATGAATTGAAAAATGCTCTGGTCAGGTTGCCGGCGGCCGAGTCTTACGCTGGCAGGTAGCCTGCGTAGTTGCCAAGCTCCTTATATAAAGATCACCCCTCCATTCGATCTGAGCATCCCACAATCGATCGTAGAAGATGAACTACTCTATTTTTCGGCGAGCAGCAAACAAGAGCTCTGACATCGGGGCTTTTCTCCACCTAAAAGGCTGCATTTAGTACCATTAGAACTAGGAGGAAGTCCTCCATCCATCTGCAATTTCCATTCTGCTCGAGAGCCACCATAGAAGAATGAGGAAGCTCAAATAGTAATGTTGCTCCTCAACTGTCAGCAGCTCGAGCTGCTCGAGCTAAACTCGAGCTGTCCCCAGGCCAATGTCGGCCAAACCAAGCCCCCCAAACACTGCCTAGAAGTGTCCCAACCTTCACTTGAGCTAGCACGGTAAGCACCTCTACCACCCCTTCGTCGAAAACCACTGTTCACGGCCGATTTCTGCAAAAACTTTAACACTGAAATTTACACTGCTCAGGCCACCAATTGAGGTGCGGTTTGATCCAAGGAGGATCCCTAGGGGGACAGCAATCAAGAGAAAGCAAGAGCTTCGGCCGCCGGACCCTCACCATTAAGATATCAAAGCTTTCTCTCTCTATACTAAAATTTTCGGCGAAACTCCGTTTGAGCTCATTTATAAGCCAATTCGAGCAAATCAAAGCTTAAAATGACAAGGGAAACATAAGGGAGACGATTCAGATCACCAATTGAGATAATTAACCCCATTTTGGGGGTCAATTGAACGAAATTGTGATTCTGAGACCAAATTATAATTTTTGAGAAATTGGGGGCCGAATTGCAATTTAAGGAAAAATGGTACATTTTCATGAAATTAACTTACAATTGGGTCCCAATTGGGAAATTGGATGAAATGGAGGCCCAATTGGCAATTTTTGAAAGTTAAAGTACCAATTTCCAATTTTTGGAAAGTTGAGGACCAATTAGTAATTTTGGGAAAATTGAGAACCAAATGGTAAATTTGAAAAAGTTAAGGACCATGAGGAATAATTGGGAGTACTAGGGACTTAATTCAAATAAAATGAAAATTTAGGGACTCAAATGTAAGGTTATAAATGTTGAGCGACCTAAATGCAATTTAGGCATAGTGTGTGGACCTTTGCGCAAATACCCAAGACTATGAGGTCCCTTATGTCGATTATCTAGATAAGGGTACTTGAACCATGCAGGAGCTAATCGTTTAAGTACCGGTGCAAGAAAGTGCACCACGAGTAAAGATCTCACTGGGACGCCCACGTCACTATCACCAGGTGAGTGGGATTTTTTGCATCATACCCGGTTGGGGGTGATGAGAATCGTTTTAAAGTTTGAAAATCCTTTTCCCGGAATGGTCTCCCCTAACTATGTGAAACTACTTAAACATTTTGGGTGACGTTCTGGATAGGAGCGAGAATCACTCTGATAGGCTCGAAGCCTCAAATTTGAAAATGATAGTGCTGAATGCCAAGTTTTTGAAAAACTCGTGAAGTGGGCGCAAGGCCAGTGTTCATGGGTTGGACCCATAGATAAACATGAATTATAATAACCATGAAAACTCTCAAAAAAATTGGAATTGTTGTGTGATTAGCCCCGGGGCCAAGATAGGACTGACAAAGCTCAAGGGCTAGTGACAGTACACCTAGACTAGGTCGACGGACCGGTCAAGGCAAACAGCTGCAGGCCAGGTCGAGCATCGGGGCCGTTGGCACCAAAGGACATGGTTAATAAATCAAAACTATTGTATGCATCCACGAGGAATTCGGGAGCATCTAGACGCCCAAGAGGGGTAGTCGATGAGTTCTAATGGCTATTGGACGACTTGGATGCAATAAGGGCGGGTATGTTGTGCCAGTCAGTCATGAAGCTTTGATAGCTTCCTACGCATGGAGATTGAGGCAGTAAGAGGAATGAGGTCTCGTCCCATTGAGCAGACATGGTGGAAGATCTTGTGTTTGGGATCGGACTACTAATATTCGTACAAACTCTAGGTAGAGGAAGTATCCCTTTATTAGGGTGAACGATAAAGGCTCTCTAATCCATAAGTAGCGCAGTCAAGGACCGTTCTGTGAACATGTGATCCCTTTCTATGATAGAAAAGGGTGGGTGATTTTGTTGAGGCATCTCCCGAGCAAGGGGAAATGTTCAAGAAGAGATGAACTCATATTACAATAAATTAAAAGCATAAAACTTTTTGAAAAACTAATTGTTTTGAAAACTCGCTTCCCAACCCCCACTCATTGAGTTGTAGAAACTCACCCCCTCCCATTAACTCTTTTCAAGAGAAGCACCTCGCCACGACGAGCCTAGGCTGGGAGAAGAAGCCAATGACACCGCCATCATGTAACATTTATGTTTTGTACACTTTGTTATGGAAAACAGGTACTCCACCGCCTTTACCTTCCTCGAACTATTTAGCAGATATACTATATTAGTACGAGGAAGGGTGACAACTTAAGTGGTATCAGAGAAAGGTTTTCCAAACTAAGTTTCAAAACTAAAAGTCCTAGAACACTAACCCATGATAAACTTTTGTCAACAGATATGACCTCCCCTATAGAAACCGAACGGACACAAGCTATCATAGCCATCCTAGAACTAGGCAGAAATCCTGCCCTGCATGAGGAAATTAGCTTGGGAATTCTAGAGTCTAGGAGGATCCAACCACCGAGACTAAGGATGTCTCTTGAGCCAAGAAGACTTTTTGAAGAATTCGTCAAGGTATTCGGAGAACCTTGCTTTGCACTTAGGGACGGGGACCGTTCCACAGGAAATGCGCACCCGAGGATTGTGACACGTGGAGGCCCCCAACAAGCACTAAGAAAAACTTCCCAAAGCCCGGGATGGAGAAGAAGCTATAGAGATCCACACAAGGAAGTAACTTGCTACAATTGTGGATAGAAGGGACATTACGCCCAAAGATGCCCAATACCCCTAAGGAATGTGGTACCCACTCCTGGAAGCACTACCTCCACAACCAGGGAAGGACATGAAGAAATGAAAAGAAAGGGAAAGAGGACAAAAGAATCCTCTCCTCCACGCAAATACTGAGGGGCCCACATAGGAACCGGTGTAGGGGTAACCTACTATAGGTGTGGAGGAATAGGACATAGGACGAGAAAATGTCCCACATCACTAGGATGGATGGCAATACCTCCCAAGAGGAATACCTCCCCGACTACCAAAGCCCTAGAGGATGAAAGGAAGGAGGCCACCCCGGAAGCCACAACTCCAAATGAGGATTTCAAATCCACTTCGAAGACAGTTCCTCAAGATTCTAGCATAGAGCTTCCCAACCTTTCTTTTTAACCATCTCCCTTAGAGGAAAGAGGTCCCCAAAATGTACTATATTCAATTCCCAAGAAATAAGATTTTAAATTCTCATAAAAATTTTCTTGCCCCGACTCGTAATCAAAATCTCGTGCCCCATGACGAATAAGGAACAAAAAGGACGAACCTAATAAGGACAAATAACACCTTTAAAGAAGGTCAAGGTATTCCGACCTCCTCAAAAGAGAGAGGGAAGGTAAAACCATGCATAAAGCTAAACCCAAAGAATGGGCAAACGAGGAGGCAACGGGAAAGGCGATAACCCAAGTAGCATAGGCAAGGGGATTATAACGCGGAGGCAAAGGAAGGAGTTTCCAAGGAGAAAATGGATCTTGGAAGAGTACATCCACTAACTAAGAAACGATGAACAGCAAGATTAGTCTCTAACCCCACCTACTTGAGGAAACATAGGATTAGACGATGAGGCATAATCAGGAGTGCGTAAGACGAAGACGAGAACTAGAAGTAACTCGGGTAAAAACATGGAGTTAGGAATGGCAAAGTGTAACCGCTTGGGAAAAGCAAAAGAGCTAAGTAGGGTTTTAGACCAACCCCATGAAAGTATATAACTAGTAACCGTGGGATAACCAAAGGGGACGAAAACAATGCCCTAAGCATGAACGGAAGGAGTAGTGACAACCACACCCTAAAGAAGGTGATAGGATGGGCATTAAGTGAACCCGAAAGACAACTGTCTCAAGACAATGGGAGCAATTGGAATAGGGTGGTTGAATGAACCGACCCTCGTGAGACTCACAAGTTCAAACCCCAATGAGGAGGAAAAATAAAAAGGAGTAAACGACAAGAGAGAAGAATGAAGGAAAATCTTAGAACGATTCATGACCAAAAGGATTGGGCAACCACTCTCACACCACAAGAAGGACCCATTACACCTTTCATGAGGTGACCAAGAGACATCAACATAAAGAGAACTTGGACTTTCTCAAAATCAAGTAAACTTATAGGAATAAGGAAAGGATACAAAGGAAGGGCAAGCAGAAAAAAGGACAACATCAAAGGATGTCACAGAGTCGATTAAGGATCCGATACCCACACGGATGAAAAGGTGAGTGTACCCAAAGCCTAAGGAGTGAAGTGAAACCCAAGGAGCGAATGACGGGATAACAAACAAAGATAATACCATAACACGTGTGACTGGGTGGAATACCCCTAATAAAAGAACTAGGGAAGGATACCTAAGGAAACCTTAGAAAATATGCCTTTCAACTAAGAGTTGATTACTTAGACACGAGGGTAAGACAAAGCAAAGGAACTAAGTCCAAAGGAATGAATGAGCGAACAAAAAGGGGGAAACTAGAGCGATAGGATGTCAAGGATCCATTTCCGATGTCATGGATGGACGGCTAAGTTTTGAGGACAAAACACCTAAAAGGAGGGGAGAGTTGTGAAACCCGACCCTCAAACCAAGTAAACCGGCAAAAGGAACCGATGTTTTTGAGAAAATCGAACCCATAAAGGGACCAAAAATAAAAAAAAGGTTAAAATGGGAAATTGGAAAATCCCAAGTGACCGAAAATTCATAACAATCATGAGGAAGAATCAGAAAGTGGAATTGATTAGAGAACCAGACCCGAACCGGAGTGAACTTGGATGAACCATAGTGAACCGATTCAATAATTCATTTTTCTAAGTGGCTTAAAAATGCCAATTTGGGAAATTGAGACCACCATTAGATAGAAAATGAATTTAGATAAATTTTAAAAATTTTAAATTTTAGAAAACCGGTCGAATCGGGTCTAAACTAGCCAAATTTCGAATTCGGGTCACCGAACCGGTCAACGAACCACTCAACCATCAATAGCTGATAGGGCAGCCACACTAGCAATCCACATTAGAAAAACTGACCAATCATAGTGTGCCACATGGCACACTTACCACGTCATCATCTTTAACCTTCAAACGCTGACATAGAAGAGTGTGACAGAGAGTGCGAGTCACTAGAAAAGCTAGAGTCTTCGGTGACTCGAAAAATGCTCTGGTTAGGTCGCTGGCGGCTGAGTCGGAGGCCGAGTCTTATTCCGGCAGGTAGCATGAGCAATTACCGAGCTCCATATATAAAAAGCATCCCTCCATTCGATTTGAGCATCCCACAATCAACCGAAGAAGATGAACTGCTCAGTTTTTCAGTGAGCAACAAACCAGAGCTCCGACATCGGGGCTTTTCTCCACCTTAGAAGCTCAATTCAATACCATTAGAATTGGGAGGAAGTCCTCTACCCAGCTAAAATCTCCATTCCGCCCAAGAGCCACCGTAGAAGAACTATGAAGCTCAAATAGTAACGCTACTCCTCGGTTGTCAGCACCCCGAGCTGCTCGAGCTATCCCCAGGCCAACGCCAGCCAAACCAAGCCCCCCAAACACTGCCTAGAGGTGCCTCGACCTTCCCCTAAGCTAGCACGGTAAGCCCTTCTGTCGTTCCTTTGCTGGAAACCACTGTTCATGACTGATTTTTGCAAAAACTTTAACACTAAAATGTGCACTGCTCAGGCCACCAATTGAAGCACAATTTGATCCAGGGAGGATCCCCGAGGAGAGAGTAATCTAGAGAAAGCAAGAGCTCTAGTTGTCGGACCCTCAACGGTAAGATATCGAAGCTTTCTCTCTCTAGATTAAATTTTCCAACAAAGCTCTATTTGTGATCATTTTTTAGCAAAATTGAGCGATTCAAAGCTTAAAATGATGAGGGAAACATAAGGGAGATGATTCAGATCATTAATTGAGACAATTAACCTCGTTTTGATGGTCAATTGAACAAAATTGTGATTCGTAGACCAAATTGAATTTTTTAAAAATTGGGCAATTAGGGGATTTTTGGAAAATTGGGGGTCGAATTACAATTTAAGGAAAATTGGGAAATTTTCATGAAATTAACTTCCAATTGGGTCTCAATTGGGCAATTGGATGAAATGGAGGGCCAATTGGAAATTTTTGAAAGTTCAAGGACCAATTTATAATTTTTGGAAACTTAAGGACCAATTAGTAATTTTGGAAAAATTGAGAACCAATTGGTAAATTTGAAAATTTTAAGGACCATGAAGAATAATTGGGAGTATTAGGGACTTAATTGAGATCAAATGAAAATTTAGGGACACAAATGTAAGGTTATAAATGTTGAGGGACCTAAATGTAATTTAGGCATAGTGCGAGGACCTATGTGCAAATACCTAAGAATATGAGGTCCCTTATGTCGATTCTCTTGATAAGGGTACTCAAACCATGCAGGAGTTGATCATTCAAGTACCGGTGCAAGGAAGTGCACCATGAGTCAAGATCTCATTGGGACGGCCACATCACTATCACCGGATGAGTGGGATTTTTAGCATCATACCCAGTTGGTGGTGATGAGAGTCATTTTAAAGTATTAAAATCATTTTCCAGGAATGGTCTCCCCTGACTACATAAAACTACTTAAACATTTTGGGAGACGTTCCGGATAGGAGCGAGAATCGCTCTGATAGGCTCGAAGCCTCAAATTTGAAAATGATAGGGCTAAATGCCTAGTTTTTGGAAAACTCGTGAAGTGGGCCCAAGGATAGTGTGCACGGGTTAGACCCGTAGATAAACATGAACTATAATAACCAAGAAAACTCTTAGAAAAATTGGAATTATTGTGTGAATGACCATGGGGCCAAGATAGGACTGAAAAAGCTCGATGGGCTAGTGGTAGTGTGCCCAAACCAGATCGACAGGCCGGTTAAGGCAAACAGCTACAGGCCAGGTCGAGCATCGGGGCCGTTGGACCGTTGGCACCAAAGGACATGGTTAATAAATCAAAACTATTGTATGCATGTATGAGGAATTCGAGAGCTTCTAGATGCCCAAGAGGGGTAGTCGATGAGTCATAAGGGCTGCTAGACAACCTAGATGTAATAAGGGTGGGTCTGTCATGCCAGTCATTCATGAAGCTTAAATAGCTTCCTATGCATGGAGATCGAGGTAGTAGGGGAATGAGGTCTCGTCCTATTGAGCGGACATGGTGGAAGATCTTAAGTTTGGGATCGGACTACTAATGTCCACACAAACTCTGAGTAGAGGTAGTATCCCTCTATCAGGGTGGATGGTAAAGGCGCTCTGGACCACAAGTGACGTAGTTGAGGACCATTATGTGAATGTGTGATCCTTTTCTATGATAGAAAAGGGCAGGTGATTGTTTGGTGAGGCATCTCCCGAGCAAGGGGAAATGTTCAAGAAGAGACGGACTCATATTACAATAAATTAAAAGCAATAAATATTTCAAGAAACTGATTGTTTTAAAAACTCACTTCCCAACCCTCACTCACTGAGTTGTAGAAACTCACCCCCTCCCATTAACTTTTTTCAGGAGAAGCACCTCGCCACAACGAGAGTAGGCTAGGAGAAGAAGCCAATGACATTGCCATCAGGTAACATTTATGTTGTGTACACTTTGTTATGGAAAATAGTTACTCCAACGTCTTTACCTTCCTCGAACTATTTAGTAGAAAGACTAGATTAGTATGAGGAAGGGTGGCGGGTTGATCATGAACCCCGACCAAACCGGGTTGGGGCGTGACAGTAATAGTCTCCAATTGCTCTGAGAGTCGCCGGAGAAGCGCTGGGTGATCGAACAGTGAAGCAGCTCCAGCGGACCGAAGCTGCCCTATTTCTATCGAGCTAAAATCAGCCAATTCGAGCCCTTCTGAGGCCAAACCAAGCTCTCCCAACACCTCCTCAGCCCTCCTACGGCCAAATTAGTGCGGAAAGGTAAGCCAATTTGGTTCCCCTCTATGAATTTCGATCAGTGATAGAGAGAGAAGTGACAGATTTTCACTGACTAAATTCTCCCTCAATTCGACATAAATTGAGTTGATTCTTGATTCTAGGAAAGACTTTAGAACGAGAGCTATCTGCCCAAATCGAAAGCTCTGACTACCGCACTCCCGACGGTAAGCATTCGAAGCTTTCTCTCTCTACATTCAGTTTTTCAGCGAAGCTCCATTTGAGCTCATTCTAGCATCAAATCGTACGATTCAAAGTGTAATTGAATCGCATGAAGATGTAGGAACTCCAACTAACTTCAATTTCAGCAATTAAACTCATTTAATTGGTCAATTTGATGAAATCAAATTCAGCTGAGTTAGAAGGTTGAAATTAGGGGAAAATTTGGGAATTTCAAAAATTCGAGGGACTAAAGTGCAATTTCATAAATTTGAGGGCCAATTGGGCATGATAAAGATGTCAGAGGACCAATTGGTCAATTTTTGGAATTTTTGGGGTGAAACTTACCTTGTAAAGTGGGGGCAAAATGGTAATTTTGGAAAAGTTTGGGACCAAATTGGGAATTTGAGAAACTTGAACCCCCTTTATGTAATTTTGAATAAATTGAGGTCTCAAAGAAAACTTTTCAAGATTTGGGACTTAATTTAGAGAAAATCGGCATTTGGGACCTAAAGTAAAAGAAAAAGAACTTTATGGACCAAATTGCAAATATTTGAAAAGTTGTATATTTTATTCATTCATAATGAATGAAGACTATCAAGCCAAAGGATAATGAACAAGGATGTTCATCCTGTGTAGGAACACGAGGTATCGGGAATGCCAGCTAAGACAAAGCTCACAAGGAGATGAAAGTCGGTTAAGAAGGATTCACGGCATTCACGGGTGTGTAGGATTTTTATATCATACCCGGTTAGGATGATAAGCACCTCCTAAATGAAAACCCACTACTAAGTGGAATTTTAACCATCACACCTAAATGGAGTGATGTGGAAATTACGTAGAAAAACTACTTAACAATTTTAAGTAGATCATACCTGGTTGGTATGATGAACTTCTTGTAAGGAAGTAGAAAACCCGCTTATCGGTAATAAGTGGAGATGTCATCACACCTAGTTGGTGTCATGGACAAATGAAAAGATTATTTTGTCAGAAGTGATCTCCCCTGACTTTGTGCCATTGCTTAAACCTTTTGGGAGACCTTCTTGACGGGAGCTCGAAATGCTCATATAGACCGGAGGCCTCAGTTTTGGAACTTTGGGGTTAATATGCCCAATTTTGAAAATCTTGTACAGTCACCCAAGGCTAGTTGGCATGAGTAGGAGCTTATAAACAAATATGAGTTTAAGCCATGAAAACTTTAAATGAATTATATGTTTAGCCATGGTACCAAGATAGGACCGGCATACTTAATGGACTAGCGACAGTGCGACATGACAGGTCCATGGACCAATCGAGATAAACAGTTGCAGGTTGAGTTAAGGGTCGTTGGACCAGTGGCACCACAAATTAAATGGCTTATGTGAAAAACTATTGTTTTGTGCATGCACTAAGGTACGGGACCTTCAAGACACCCAAGAGGGGTAGCGATGCATCCTAGGGGCTACTGGACGATATGGTGGAGATAAGGGTAGATTGTCATGCCAACAGTCAAGGAAGCTTGACATAGCTTCCTACACATGAGACTGGGTGGGAGTCGGGATGAGGTTTCTGTCCTCATACGGACATGAAGTTTTCTTTACGAGATTGAAGGTCAGATGTCGCGTACATCCACTCATTCTTAGGGTAGAAGTGGACGGGCTTCTATCTAGGTGGCCAGTAAAGTCACTCCGACACTACAAATGGTTGAAACTATCTGGGTTTCTCGGAGAGTTTATATAGGAAGGGTTTGTTGGGTAGTGTAAAAAACTGTGGCTCTTGTTATCTTAGTTCCTTTCTTGGAAGCCATCTGAAATTTTAAGATTTATTCCTATTAGTTACTATGTTATATATATATATATATATATATATATATTCTTGATAATGTATTCAAGGAAATAGGCTATGATACCACTCAAGTTGTCACGCCCCGACCTGGTTTGGTCGGATCCTCGTGAGCAACCTGCCACTCCCTTTGGATTGTAAAGGGTTTCATTCTTTTTAAACCGTGAGGAGTAAGGCATCCTTCTTTCCTGTCTTTCCTAGAATAGCATTATACAAAACTGAATATCTTAAAACTAACATACTTGTCTTACAAGGAGGTTTTTAAGTTTTGATTTTCCCTTTGGTTACCTAAAAGGGGTAAAAGAGATGGGATGAGTTCTACAACTCAGTGAACGGGTGTTGGGAGTGAGTTTTCATGAAAATAACTTTAATTAAAGTATGCAAAAATTCTTATTTCCCTTTAAGAGGATCTTTCCTCAAATTCCCGATTTTCCAAAACCTTTTTCCAAGGTTTACCAATTCTTTTCCAGGGATTCTCAAATCCTTTCCAAGGTTTTCAAAATCTCTTTCTCATTTTCATATTAGGTGTGTTTCATAAACAACACATACCCTTCATCAGGAAGGTATACACACATTCGTAAGATGCAATTACGATGATTGCACCCACTTGTGGATTGAAGCATCTTTACCATCCACCTTGATAGAAGTCCCAGACTTCTACCCGGAGTTTGACTGAATGTCCTAGACGTTCGACCCTCAAACCCAAAATACTTTGTGTCCATATGAGGATGGAGACCTCATCCCGATCCCACCCCAGTCTCATTCGTAAGAAGCTACGTCGAGCTTTCCAACTACTAGCATTACAAACTACCATTATCTCCACCATGTCGTCCAGTAGCCCTTAGGACACATCACTACCCCTCTTGGGCATCTTGATGGTCTTGAACCTAAAGTGCATGCACAAACAATAGTTTTTACACAAAGCCATTTATCTTTTGTGCCACTAGTCCAATGGCCCCGACCCTCAACTCGACCTGCAGCTGTTTGTCTAGGCCGGTCCGTCGACCTAGCCATGACGCACTACCGCCGGTCCATCGAGTTTGTCGATCATGTCTTGTTACCATGGCGAAATCACATAATCCATTCATTAATAGTTTTCATGGCTTAAATATCTCATGTTTTTTATGAGTTCCTGGTCATGTCAAGTGGCCTTGGGCCCACTGTACGTGATTTTCCAAAATCAAGCATTTAGCCCCACAAGTTCCAAAACTGAGGCCTCTGGCCTATCTGAGCTGTTCTAGCTCTCGTCAAGAAGGTCTCCCAAAATGTTTAAGCATTGGCACACAAGTCAGAGGAGAATACTTTTGACAAAATATATTTTCACTTCATCACACCAACCAGGTGTGAAGATATCTTCGCTTATAACCGGTAAGCAGGTTTCTACTTTCTTCTAGGAAATCCATCATACCAACCGGGTGTGATCTATAGTTACAACCGGTAAGTAGGTTTTCACTTAGTTCTTACATCACTCCAATCGGATGCGATGTGAACATTCCACTTCAGGTGGAGTTTTCTTTTCTAAAGTGCTCATCATCCCAAACGGTTATGATGTACATAAGCCCACTCACGCGTTAACCGTGACGTATTCGTCATCGGTTGGTTTTCCAAGTTGACGCGAGATTTCTCTTGCTGGCTTTCTGATCACACTTGTCCCTACACGAATTGGGCAACCTTTTCACTTAAGGTTGGGCATAAAAGAATAGCCTCACAATTTATCGATAAATTGCATTTAGGTCTCCTAAAGTTTATTTTTCTTAACTATAGGTCCCAAATGCAAACCTTGGCCCAATTTGACTCCCAAAGTTTCCAAACTTCCCTTTTGATTCCACATTTTACTCAAAATTATATAAGCGGCTCAAGTTTCCCAAATTTCCAATTTGGTCCCCAACTTTTCAAAAATTACCATTTTACCCCTACTTTCCAAAAATGGCAATTTTACCCTAAATATTCTAAAAATTAACCAATTGGCCCTCTAATATCTTTTCCATGGCCAATGGACCCTAAATTTTTGGGAAATTACAAAATGGTTCCTCAATTTTAAGAAATCGCCAAATTTCCCCAAAATTTTCCCCTAATTTCCCCCTTTCAAACTAGTCGAATTTGATTTTATCAAATTAACCATTCAATTGGGTTTAATTGCTCCAATTGATGGTATGGATTATTTTCTACACTTTCATACGATTCAATTGAGCTTTGAACAGCTTCATTTGGGTCCGAATTGAGCTTAAACGAATCTTCGTCGAAAAATTGAGCGTAGAGAGAGAAAGCTTCGAAAACTTACCGTGGAGGTGCGACGGTCTGAGCTCTCTATCGGGGAAGGTATCTATCTTCCTGACGTTCCTTCTAAGATCAAAAATTTCTACAATTGATCTCGAATTAAAGGAGAATTTCATCAGTGAAATTTAGTAATTTCTCTCTAACTCTAACCTACAACGATTGAGAAGAGCCGAATTGGCTTACCTTTTAGCTCAATTGAGGTCCTATGAGGTACAAACTAGTTCAATTCGGTTCACCTGACCTGGTTTGGTTTTCTCTTCCTATTTGTCCCAAAGTCCCTTTCCATGATTTTTAGACTTTTTGGGTTACTCGGAATTTGTAAATTTCCCAATTTACTATTTCTCTAATGGTTGGAGATCGTGAACCGATTTAGTTTTCTCCCTTGGATTGACCGGTTATTTCCCTAGTTTTTCTTATCTTTATGGGACGGAGTTTACACGGATAATTTGGAAGGAATTAGTGAATGGGTCTTGACTTTGCATGTAGGGTTTAATCATGAGAGACATTACAGATCAGGTTGACCATTATGGGACCCAAAAGTGAAGGAGAAGGAGAAATGTGGACAGGTTACCTACCATTTTCCAAGCAGGTGACCCACTTTTGGAGGCGTTTAATTTTAGTTTGTCAAATGGGTTTAAAAGCCTTGCAAGGCCTCTTTTTTGTTATGTTGAGGTATTTAACATATGAGGTTATATATAGGAATTCCTACTTCAATCGTTTGTATTTTCTATATGGTTTTTGGTTGTTAGTTATGATTGTTGGATTTTGTTTATGACCCAATATATTTGGCTTCCTTGTATTTTGGTTTGATATACTTTATTCCACTTCCTTTATGTTAGAAGATACTTAACTCAATCATTTAGGCTTCGTCATTACATTTTAGACTTGTTTAATATAAGGCTTTATTTAGGCCATTTTTACTCTATAAATTCAACTTCACACTTCATATATATATATATATATATATATATTTTGTTAAATAATGATTTAACCTCACTAATTTAAATTAGGACCTTTAGCTAACTTTGCTCGAACAGGTTAGATTACATTTTGGTTCAAATTCTAATCTAAATTTTTGAATTACTAAAATTTGGTGTTGTAAATGAGGTGTTTTAAAGGAAAAGAATGTTAGGGGACTAAAGTGTAATTTTTAAAAAGTATAGGTACCAAAATAAAGTTACTGAGAAATGGGGACCCAAAAGAGGTTAGAAGTCTAGGGACCCAAAATAATGATTGGTAAATCTTGGGGACTCGAAATGATAGTTTAAAAAAGACTAACAAACAAAGTGAAATTTTTGGAAACATTTAGCAGCAAAATGATAAATATTATGAACATTGTGCTAAAAAGGTAATTTTTAAGATTTTGAGAATCCAAATGAGATTATAGGAAGTTAGGTGACCAGGAATGAATCTATTAAAAGTTAGGCTTTTTAAAATGAATAAATGAAAAGTTTAAGGGTATTTTAATTAATTGGAAAGTTTAAGTACTAAAATACAAAAATAAAAGTTAAGTATCGAATGAAAAAATTGAGACTTGTTGAGTACTTGGATTGAATTGGGCTCAATAATGGGGGAAAATATGTAAACCTAGGATGAGGTGGAAAAGTGTATGTATAAACAGGTTCGTGGACACAAGAATCGAGTGAAATCGGTTCGAAAGGTGAAGCCAAAATTTTGGAAAAGTGTATGATGACACTAGAATTACTGTTGAGAATCAAGTCTAAATTATTGAATACTATTTGGTCATTATAGATTAAGTAGGTCCAAGTTATACGCAGTAATCACTTAATCTGAGACGCGTGGAAAAACATTCAATATAAACAAGTATCAATTAAAATGATGAGTGAAATTTACTGATGACGAGTCTAATTGAACCTTCTGCTACACTTTACCACACCTTATTAAAATGTGAAATGATATATGATGTGACTAAAAATATTTTTGAAAAGTAGAGGAAAAATTATATAGGTGCATGTTCATGTAATTAAATAAATAATGGTAGTTAATGATTGAAACTAAAGTGTTTGAAGGATTATGATAAAGGAATTCATAATATCCTATGGAATAAGGGCATGAGTTCTAATGAATATTATACGTGAAGATAGTTGAGTGAGGGTCGCGTTCCAAGGAAAATGATGTATAAGGTAACCGGATAAGGGGATGGTCGAGTGAGGACCGTGTCCCGAACAATTTAATGTAGAATATATTTAATACATGGCCTTACAATAAGTGGAGATGGTCGAGTGAGCACGGGGCATGAGAAAAATGAATGTTTTATATTTGATATATAAGATCATGATAAATGAAGACAACTGAGTGAGTATCAAGCTACGAGTGATCTTAGGGGACCAATAGTCTATCACCATATATCCATAACTTATTAGATCATACCACATGTGTCTCACTTTACATTTAATTTTCCTATATGGGTTTTGAGTTAAATCTGAATTCTAAGTCAAACGATGAAAATGATAGTGCGTCCAACAGGTCGACCGGTTCACATTGTAGCGGATCGATTTTCAACCCATAAATCAACTATTTTGGTTGGTTTTTGTCTAGTTTTTTGCTGATTTATCTCCCGTTGAATCCATTCTTAATTTAATTTATTGTTCTAAAAATATTTTTTTCAATTACTTACAAATTGGACTAAAAATATCTAATTTTAGATTTATATAATTATGGTTCACCCATTTCAATTGATTACCTCAATTTATTTTTCTAAAAATTATTTATCTAATTTTATTTTAATTGGGCTCAAAATTTTCTATTTTCTGAATTATATAAGTTTTTCTAAAAATTGGAAATTTTATGTATCGAGTTACTTCGATCCCAATCTAAATTAATTTATTTATTCTTGGTTATTTTATCAAGTGAGTTCTTTTAAGATAATTTAATAAATTTATGTACCAAATTTATAGTACAAAAAAAATTCTAATTTGATTTGATTTCCAAATTTTGTTTTGAATTTATATTCCTAATTTAAAATCAATTTTTGGAACAATTGAGATTAAATCTGGAATTCATATGTTAAATAAATATTTTATATAATTAAAAATTGTAAAATTTATGTACAACTTATTTTGTGTATATGAAATAATATATTATGATTAAAAAATTTTAATTTTATGTATAATAATCATTTTATGTGAAGTAAAATTAATTTATATAAATTAAATAATATAATATAATTATATACAATTTATCAATTTACAATATAAGCAAAAAAAATTATAATTTTATATATTTATGTACAGCAATATTAATATATATACGGTCAATAATTTACTAAAATTAAACTTTTAATTTTATGTAAAATAGTCATTTTAGTGTGGTAAATGAAATTATGTAAATTAAATAATTTAAAATAATTATGTAAACTAATAAGTTATATACAATAACTATTTTTTATAAATATATTTTTAGTTTTATGTACAATTTAGTTTATTTACAGCTATATGTATAATAAATAATTTACTATAATTAAATTTTTTTAATTTAGTATAATTATTTATAATTTTTTGCTTATCATAATTATATATAGTTAAATAGTTATTTTATGTACAATTTTATCATGTATTAAGTTGTGTACGGTAAATACTTTATATAATTAAAGTTTATGAAATTTATTTAAAAGATATGTACAAAAATATCAATTTATGTATATTAAATAATTTACTATAATAAAATTTTGATTTTATGTATAATAGTGATTTTATATGCATTAAAATTAATTTATGTAAATTAAATAATTATATATAATTATATATAATATATCAACTTAAAATATAATAAATATTTTACATAAATAAAAATTTATAATCTATGTATAAGTTATTTTACATAAAATAATATTAATTTATCTATTGTAAATAATTTATTATAATTATTTTTTTTAATTTTATATATTGTAGTATTTTAGTACATTAAATCAATTTATGTATATATATAGTTTATAATAATTATATATCATACTATAATATATCAAGTTATATAAAATTCAAAATTTCTATAATTAAAAAATTGTGGTTTTACTTACAAATTATTTTATATACAATAATATCTATATATAAAATAATTTATTATAACTATTGATTTTAATTTTTTGTATAGTAATAATTTTATATTTAGTAAAATTAATTTATGTCAATTAAATTATTTAGTATAATTATGAAAAAGTGGGTACAGTTTGAAAAAAAAATGAACTATGTTTTGCTTTCAGAGTAGAACCCAAAATTAGGGTTGTCACTATTTTTTATAGTGTCACTATTTTAAAATTGATATAGGTTATTTCATTGAATTTGCAACTTATTAAATATGAGAGAAGAGAACTGTATTGTTTAGAAGTAAAAGTACGTGTTCAATACTGAGGCACTTTGCATAAATCAATTTTTGTGTGCTTAGAGGAGTACGTCTTTTAAGGCTCAACAACACATGAGGGGTAAGTATATATATAGTGTATAAAATTATTAAGAATGGTGAGCATCAAGGATAAGGGTAGCCTCTTTGGTAAAACTCCTTATTCTCTTCTCTTGTATTTGTATTTGGGTGTCATTGGCTTCATATCTCCCTTTGGTAATATTATTTGAACCATTAGTTATATTTATCTGAATAAAATTGCATTCGAATCGTTTTATTGTTATTTAAAATTACTATTACTCATTCTAATTAGTCAGAGTTCGGAAAATTGACAATAATTCTAAATATCGAAATTGTTTTTCTTTTTTTAATTAAATTACTAAATTAATAGTAAGTATTACGAACAAAAATTATTAACTGTCAAATTTTGTAATCGGTATTTGAAAGTAAGCCACTCCATCAATATAAGCTTATTTGGTAATTTGAGTTTTTTTTACCATCTCTTTGTTTTGTCTTTTAATAGAAATTTTTAGTACAAATAATTATATTTAATATATTATTTATTTTAATTGTATAAAATACATTATTATGCTCGTAATTATTTTGAAGAATTGAATAAATTTGAATTATAGATGGTATCAATTTCTCTGTATTTTTATTTGTGGGGAAATGTATTTAAATAGAGATAAAGCAATAAAGCGGCTATTTTTTTTCACAAATTAAGTGGGTATTCATTTATCTCTTAATGCTCTTTAAATTTCTTTAACCCTTCTTAATATCCCATTAACATAGTTAATAGATTAATATTGGGAAAAAAAAAGCTAAAAGTGGGTTGATACCATGACGTACGTTGCCATCGACCCCTCATTTTATATAATTGAATAATAAAGAAAGTGATTTTTTTTCAATAATTAAATGGTTCTATTAATTTAATTTTGTAGAGCCGAATCTAATTTTGTTGGGATTCGCACTAATCTTGTTGACTTTTACGGTTCGATTTGATCTTTTATCCGCACAACACGTAACATCTTCGGTCACGTTCAATGAACCAAAGGATTTACGATCATAATTGATAAGACAATAATTCATGGGCTGATTACATCAAGCCTATTATGCATGTATAACTTCTTCAAAATTATTATTATTTGAGTGTAAATGTATATATTTAATCCAAAAATAATATTATATGGTTTATAATATATAAGTGTTATAAGGTGAGAGTTTGTGTATGTTTTATGTAGATAAGTTAATGCAAACCTAACAAGATTAAGTCATCGGAAACAAAATCCAATGTTAAAACAAGGATCGATTGCTTTTTTCCCTTTTAATATTGCTATCAGTGAATATAAAGATACTAACACAGCTTCCTTCTATTTGGCTTTTTTTGGTATCATGTTCTTTATAATACTCACAAGAAAACCAGTAACATAATAATATTATATTCTTCTTACGGATAAGATCCCAAGTGGATAGGACTAATGAGATACGTTATCCGATTAAAATTTAAAAAATTATAAATTTACAATGGAATTACATATCAAGAGGTTAAGTTTTTTTCCAGTTTAGCCATAACAAACTACTATTAAACATGACAAATTTTTATGGATGATAATATGACGAATATTATCTTGGACAATATTGATATTGGTGAAATTACATTGGAGGCATCCTCCCTTTATATTAATAAGAGAATATTATGTAGGAAACAAAATTATGATACTTACATTTACTTACATTATTTTTTCACTTTCATAAATTTGAAGTGATTGTGATTATTTTATTTTATTTTAAATAATTTTAATAATATATATTTATTTTTATTCCTATATATTTGAAATAAATTTATATATTAATAATATTTTATATAAAATTATATAATAAAAATATTATATATAAAATATATATTATACATATATAATATAATTTATTATATACACATTACATTTTTGTTAGTGTTATATAATATTTATATATAAATATTATGATTATACGTGACGCTCCCTAATTATACTACAAATTTGAGTATTTTTATCAAATTAGATCCTACTTGTAAATTGCGCCCCTTAAATATAATGGAACTTCAACCCAATTGATAAAACCGAACAAGTTCACGAATGTCAACTGTTAAATACAGTGCAAATTGGGAAATTTACACATTACAATTCAAATAGTTATAAAAACTATGTAAACTGACTTTTGGACAAATTAGAAAAGAAAATCACACCGGTTCAGGTGAATCAGATCTGAGCCGGATTGAATCGGATTAAACCATTATTTAACAAGTTATTAAATTAATTTTTATAGATAGATTAAAATATTTAAATTGGAGAATTGAAGCTACTATTGAATAGAAAATAAATTTAAATAAATTTAAAAAATTTTAATTTTAAAAAACTCGGTCGAATCGGGCTTGAACTTATCGGTTTAAGCATTGAACCCGGTTCGGACCGGTCCAGTCTGGTTCGAAACATTATCGTCTTTTTACTCTAGATAACAACACTGTTTATTCATCGGAATAATGGACATCATCGGTGAAGTTGATACGTTTCTATTCAGGGCATTTCAAGTTATGAATGAGCATCATTAAGGTGTCAAACGGTTTGCTAGAGAGTCCTTGAGCTCCATATATAAAGAGCTACTCTCCATTCATACTACTTACACTTTAAAACTCCATTCTCTCTCAACTACTCAGTTTTCCGGAAAAGCTCAAACCAGAGCTCCGACATTGAGGTTTTTTTGAGCCTTAGAAGGTGAGGTCGGGTTCTTTAGTTTCTAGGAGAAGTCAGCTACCTGACGGTAATCTTCGTTTGATCCGAGGTTCGTCGGAGAAGTGCTAGCAGAATCAAACAGTGAAGCAGCTCCAACGGATTGAAGCTGCCCTATTTTAGTCAAGCTTAAGTGCAATTAACTGTAAATTTTGAGTTTAGTCGTTCATATGTGAGAAATGAAGGTTGTCATGCCAAATATTAATAGATAAAGATGTCGAAATCATATAGGAACATGAGGGACCAGAATGCCAATAAGGACAAGCTAGCGTGGACGTGGAAACTGACTAAAGAAGAGTACACTTCAGTTATTGGGTGAGTAGGCTTACTAACGTCACACCCGGTTGGGGTGATGAACACAATTTAAATTTAAAAACCACTTATCGATTGTGAGTGGATTTATTCACCTCAACCTCGGTTGGGATGATGAGCACCTCAGAAATGAAAAATCACTTATATGTGGGATTTTAACCCTACGCCTAGTTGGAGTGATGTGAGAACTATGCAGAAAAACTACTTAATGGTTGTAAGTGGAAAGAACATACTCGGTTGGTATGATGGACTTCCTGGAAGGAAGAAAAAAACTCACTTGTCGGTTGTAAGCAAAGATGTCATCACACCTGGTTGGTGTGATGAATGGAAATATTATTTTGTCAGAAGTGTTCTCCCCTAACTGTGTGCCAATGCTAAAATTTTTGGGAGACCTGACAAGAGCTAGAACAGCCTAGATATGCTAGAGGCCTTGGTTTTGGACCTTGTGGGGGCTAAATGCCCGATTTTGGAAAATCGCGTACAGTGGGCCCAAGGCCAGTTGGCACGAGCAAGCATTTCGTGCTTCAGTCAAATCATCTAGCACTGTGATAGGAAAGCCATGAAAACTCTTAATGAAATGGATATGTATTTTTGCCACGTACCAAGATAGGACCGACATACTCAATGGACTAGCGGTAGTGTTAAGTCTAGGTCGACGGACCGACCTAGACAAATAGCTACAGGTCAGGTTGAGAGCCGGGACCATTGGACTAGTGGCACCAAAGATAAATGGCTTTGTGAAAAAATTATTGTTTGTGCAAGCACTTGAGGTTCGGGACCAACAAGATGCCCAAGAGGGGTCGTGAAGCATCCTAAAGGCTACTGGACGACATGGTGGAGATAAGGGCAGTTTGTCGTACCAATGGTCAGGGATGCTCGACGTAGCTTCATGTGCATGAGGCTGGGGTGGGGTCGGGATGAGGTCTCTGTCCTCATATATACACGGAGTTGATTTCAAGTTTGAGGGTTGGATGTCGCGAACATCCACTCAAACCCTGGGTAGAAGTGGACAAGCTTCTTTCTAGGTGGCTGGTAAAGTCACTCCGACGCCACAAGTGGTTGTAGTGAACAGGCTGCCCTACGAATGTGTGATCCCTTCCTGATAAAGGATGTGTATTGACTGTTAAACACACCTAATGTGGATAATGAGAAAAAATTTTGAAAACTGGAATTTGAGGAAAGAATGTTATTAAAGGAAATAAGGAGTCTAACACACTCCAAATTAAAAACTATTTTTATGAAAACTCAGTCCCAACATCCATGCACTAAGTTGTAGAAACTCACCACTCTTTTATATCAATTTTCAGGATTAGAATAAATGACTAAGGAAAACACTCGGACATACCATTTGTCAAGCATGCTTAAAAGTTGTTTTAAGCTCGCATTTTTATTGATTTATGTTATTCCAGGGAACAAGTTAAAATTTCGCATGGCTCCTCTTGATTAAAGAAAGGGGGAAACCCCTCTTGAACCAAGGGAGCGGCGGGTTGATCACGGGGATCTAACCAAACTGGGTCGGGGCATGTCAACTTGAGTGGTGTTAGAGCCTAGTTCCCTTAAAGCATTATCAATACTATGCCCTGACACTAATGAAAACTTAATTACCGTATAGGAAGGAGAGTCCCTAGAAAGTTTGTCGTGAAATCCTATCCTCCACATTTGATCGTGAAAAAACATCTACTCCCAAGGAGGCAGCTGTTTAATGATTCTTGAATGGCGAGAAGAGAGTGCCCCAGGATATGGTCGAGGATTATAGGAAACTCCTGGGAGCCCTGCTAGAGCCAAAAGGCATTACTTATCCTCCTCCAAGATAGGAAGAACATGTCCCTCCCCCAAGGAGCCCAACACCTCCTCTTGCCCTGTAACAACTAGAGAGGAATCCCACTAATAAAGAGGCTTGGGACAACTATTGGGATGCCTACACCACCTTCATGAAAGTCCACCAAGTACCTCCACCTGCTCAATACAACTTCAATCCTTCTCAATGGATAAAGTGGACATATGAGTATGAGGCAGAGGTGTTAAGGCAGTACGAACTGGAGGTCATACATGAAGTTCGTCCCATAAGGAAAATCCAAAGGGAATATGGATGGACTTCAACTAGTTTCTCAGAGCCATCAGACCATGAATCCCACAACCGTTATGAGGATAATTCCCAGCCTATGACCCAAAGGGACTAGGAATTATAAAATTTCTATAATAAGCCTAGCACGGTGAGAAACTATCTCTTAAATGAATGAAAATCCAGTTTTCCTTGATTAAAATTTAATTTCCTTGATAATGACAAGTACAACCAACATAAATGAAAGTATGCCAATAATGAGCGGGGTAGTGGATAGAGACAAGATCGCCTAAGAAAGAAAACTACAGGTCATTTTTTGTTAACTCAAACCTTAAAGATAGCAAAATAAGTTTTCCCCTACTCGGAGAATGGAGAAACAAGACAACAAGACTTTGAAAGAAATTCAAGAAGAGTCTGCTTAGAGTTCACTAAGGAGGATATACCCTAACTAAGGGAAGGAAGGAGAAGAGTGTGAAGTCCGGTGCAAAGGAAGTAAGCATCAAAGGGTGCAGGAACAATAAAAGCTTAAGTACTATAAGGAGTTAAGGAATAACCCTATAGATAAAAGTAAAGAAACTAAGAAGGATTGGACTGCCCCAAGGGAAACCAGTGGAATGGAAGTAGACCAGGAGGAAAGTAAGAAAGAAATAGGAGTGCAAAAGATGCTAAGTCACATTGGGATAAGACAAGGAGAGAGGAAAGAGGAAAGAGGAAAAAAGTATGGTATGAAGAAAACTCAGAGGAATAATACAAGTACCATGAAAGAGTTAGTGATAGGTAGGACACAAATTGTTAAGAACTCAACAACGGACGGGAGCTTCTCGAAGGAAGGATAAGGAATAAAAAGGAATTGGAGGAGAGGGAAGAATCAAGGGTGAATAACCATATTAATGTCAAAAAGGTGTAAGAAAAGAATAAAGGAAAAACTTTTAAGAAGCATTAGGGAGGTTGAACGTGAAACTCCCAAGATGAAAGTCACTACAAAGAAGGATAATAATAAGAAGTGGGACCATGAAAGGAGAAAGTTCCAAGCTAAGTAACCGACAAATGAACCATCAGAAACTAGAACTGAAATAAGGACCTCATTAAAAGACATAGGTAGTTAAGGGAGTACCTGGATGGCCAAGTGTGACTTGCTCTAATTGAAGGAAATAACTAATAACAATAGGGATTTCAAACGGACCTAATTGAAGGAAATAACTAATAACAATAGGATAATTAGGGAGAATAAATGATGTCCTAAGATGGACCGGGAAGTAGTGAGGACTACACCCTAAAAAGGGCAATAATATGGACATTAAGGACAAAAAGATTCAAGAGACAATGACCTCAAGGTAATTTGACAAGGAGAATAATAGGATCGCAGCAATTAACGAAATGACCCTTGTGAAGGTCAATACTCTAGTAAAGAAGGGAGAGGTGGAAAGGCGAAAAATATTTGGGAAATAAGGATGAAGGAAAGTCTTAAAGAGATCAATGGCTGAGATGGGAATAACAACCAAAAAGCCATGAGAAGGTTAAGAAAACCTCTTGTAGGACAATTAAGAGATCTCAAAACAAAGAGGATGTGAATTCCACATAAAAAAATAGATGGATACTGGGAATAAGGGAAATGAAGACAAGGTATAAAATAAGTAAATGTAAGTTTTCAAGAGTAAAGGTAAGCATGAGAGGATGGCATCAGAGAAAATCATTTTAAGGCTGGATGTCCTCAATGAAAAAACTAGAAGAGAACCCCGAGAGAAAAGAGTATAAACTACCAAGGAAGGAAACCTTGGAAGGACATAAGTGTCACAATTAAGAGGTAATGAGACCAGCATAAGTGGAAAGGAGATAAGCTCATCAAGGATATGCTAGTTGAGATGGAAAGATCAAGTACAAAGGAAAGGTACTCAGGAGGACACAAGGAGTAAGTTAAATCCAAGTAACGGATAAGTAGGGAGATAGCATCAAAAGATGTCATACAAATAAGAAAGATGTGGACCACCTATAATAGGAGATGGAGAAAAGCACATCTAAGAAAACTCAGAAAAGTAAGTACTACAGTTAAGAAGTGATTAAAGTGAATAATCACTGACATAAAGGCTAGTGAGGGTCTCCGCCCAATTGATGAAACCTAAAAGAGAGGGCGGCTAGGCATGGTATGGAGTACACGAAATAATATTGATAATAGGAAGTGTCTCAAGTAAGGAATAAGGGATGGAACAAAAATTTTAGATAGAGAAGGATTCAAGCGGGTAAATGCTCTAATATAAAAAGGGGTGTGAAGAAAGGAATAAAGAAACCTTCAAGGAATGGTAAGAAGGTTGAGCATGTAGTTCCTAAGGTAAAAGACTCTACTATGAGGGACATAGTAGAGAACAAAACCATAAGAATAGAATTTCCCAAACAAATTAATCAACACATAGACTAAAGGGAATTAACTTAGAATAAAGAATTGTGAAATGATCATGAGCGAGTAAGAGTGGATTAAGAAAAAGGAAAGTCCTTGAGGAAAAGACACCACTGAAAATGAGGAAAGACATAAGAAGGGTCAAAATTGTACAAAAAGAAGCTAACACTGAAACCTATGAAAGCAAGTATGTAGCGCTTGAAAGGACACTAAGCTAAGGGTTTCAATGATAAAGAAAATGACTAGACACAGGAATGATTGGGCATCTTGGAACTCCCAAACTTGAAATCCTAAGTAAGAACCTCAAGGGGAAAAATTTTGCCCTAAGCAAAGGAAGATGTGAACCTAAGGATATACCCTTGAACTCACAAGTAAGACATGCTTAGCTAGGATAAGCTCCATCAAATGAGTAAGCAATGGAAAGGAAAGGAAATTACTTAAGTACGTGTTATAAAGGGGCTAAACAAAAATAACCGAAGTGTGAGCATGTCAAACAAACCCTAAGTTGACATCAAGTGAAGTTATTTCCTCTGTAAAGGATGCTGAATAAATTTTGGGGAAAAAACTCCTAAAATGAGGGGAGAGTTGTAAACCTCGTCCCTTAAAGATAAGGGAACTGAAGAAAGAACCCATCAACCCAAGTGAGAAAATCGGATTGGTTCACGAACCACAACTGTTAGAGAAGGGGCAAATTGGGAAATTTGCACATCCCGGGTGACCCAAAGGGTCATAAAAACTATGGAAAGTGACATTAGGACAAATTAGAAGAGAAAACCAGACCGGTTCAGGTGAACCAGATATAAACCGGATTGAACCGGTTTGAACCATCATTAAATCGGATGGTAAATTCATTTTTATAGGTGATTTAAAATATTCAAATTAGAGAATTGAAGCCACCATTTGATAGAGAATGAATTTAGAAATTTTTAATTTTGAAAAACTCGGTCGAATCAGGCATGAACTAGCCGGTTTAAGCATTGAACCCAGTTCAAACGGGTCCGGTCCGGTTCGGAACAATGTTGTCTTCTTCCTCTAGATGATTACACTATTTATCCGCTGGAAGAACGGACAACGCCAACGAAGATGAAATGTTTTCATTCAAGGTGTTTCAAGTCATGAATGAGCGCCATTAAGGTGTCAAACGGTCGGCTAGAGTGTCCATGAGCTCTCTATATAAAGAGCTCATCTGCATTCATCATCCTCACATCTGAAAACTCCATTCTCTTTCAACTACTCAGTTTTCCAGCGAAGTTTGACCCAAAGCTCCGACATTGAGGCTTTTTTAAGCCTTAGAAGGTGAGGTCGAGTTCTTTAGATTCTAGGAGAAGTCAGCTACATGACTGTAATCTCCGTTTGATTTGAGGACCGCTGGAGAAGTGCCAGCGAAATCAAACAGTGAAGCATCTATAATGGACCGAAGTTGCCCTATTTCAACTGAGCTAAAATTGGCCAAATTCAGCCCTCCTCAGGCCAAACCGAGCCTTCCCGATGCTCTCACAGCCCTCACATGACCGTAATAGAGCTGAAAGGTAAGCCAATTCGACTCCCTCTATCATTTTCGATCGGCGTTAGAGAGAGAAATTATGAAAACTTCACTAACCAAATTCTCTCTTAATTCGATATGAATTGTTATGATTCTTGATCATAGGAGAAACCTCAGGACGAGAGCTACCTGCCTAGATAGAAAGCTTGGACCACCGCACCTCGGACGATAAGCTTTCGATGCTTTCTCTCTCTACGCACAATTTTCCAGTAAAGCTCTATTTAAGCTCGTTTCAGCCTCAATTAATGCGATTCAAAGTTCAATTGAATTATATGGATGTGTAGGAACTGAATTATACCTCAATTTCAACAATTAACTCCAATTGAATGGTCAATTTGATGAAATCAAATTCAGCCAGTTTGAAAGGGTGAAATTGGGGGAAAATTTTGGGGAAATTTGGGGATTTCATAAAATTGAGAAACCAAATTGCAATTTCCTAAAATTGAGGGTCAATTGTCATTTTTGGAGGACCAATTGATTAATTTTTGAAAATAATTGGGGTCAAATTGCCATTTTTGTAAAGTAGGGGCAAAATGGTAATTTTTGAAAAGTTGGGGACAAAATTGGAAATTTGGAAAACTTGAGCCCCTTAAATAATTTTGAGTAAATTGAGGACCCAAAATGAATTTTGGGAAGTTTTGGGATTCAATTTGGGGAAAAGTTACATTAGGGACCTAAAGTTAAGGAAAATAAACTTTAGGGAATTAAGTGCAATTAATTGGAAATTTTGAGCTAAGATGGATACAAGGAGTAAGGGATCAACTGAAATGGAGACGAGATAAATTAATTAAAGATATGCTGGTTGAGATGGAAAGACCAAGTACAAAGAAAAGGTAGTCAGGAGGACCCAAGGATTAAGTTAAGTACAAGTAATGTGTAAGTAGGAAAACACATCAAAGGATGTCGTGCGAGTAAGGAGGAGGTGGATTGCCCATAAAAGAGAAAACAAAGGAAAACACATCTAAGAACTGTTGGAAAAGTTAACCCCTTGGTTAGGAAGGGATTTAAGTAAAGGATCACTGACATGAGTGGTAGTGATAAACACTCAAATTGATAGGGCCTAAAGAGAGAACGACTAGACATAGTGTAGAGTACACGGAATGAGATCGATAATTGGAAATGTTTTGGGTGAAGAATGAAAATTGTTTTCTCGGAATTAGCATCCCCTGACTTGGTGACTCTGCTTAAAACATTTGGGAGCTAATTTCGGGCTTAGGCTCGAGATGCTAGTGGGCCCAAGGCCGGTGGATACGAGCATAGACCCATCCAAAATAGGAATGTGATACATGAGGCTAAAAGACCTAACTAATGGGAACTTGTGTGACACCTATCGAGCCAAGCTGAGTTGTCAAGCTTATTGGGCCGAACCGCTAGTTTGCCGAAGCTAGGTCGTTGAATCTGTAGGGTCAGTACGGGTGGTGGGGCCAAAGTCAAGCTGACAGATTGTGCATGCACCATGATGTTTAAGCCATCAAGACACCTGGCATGAGGTAGTGATGGAACCCAAGGACTGCTGGACGACCTAGGGAACATAAGGGCAGTATTGTTGTTCAATAGGTCGCGAAGTTGAGGAGCTTCCTATGCACGAAGATCGAGGTAGTAGGGGAATGAGGTCTCATCCCATAGAGTGGACATGGTGGAGAAACTTGATATTAGGGGCGGACTATTGATGTCCGCACAAACTCCGGGTAGAGGCAGCATCCCTCTATTAGGGTGGACGGTAAAGGCGCTCTGGTCCACAAGTGGCACGGTCGAGAACCATTCTATGAATGTGTGATCCCTCCTATAATAGGAGGGCGATTGTTGATTATGTGACTGTGTGAAATAACAAAAAGGGATTAAATTAAAGAAAGAAAAGATGAATTCAAGTAAAACATTATAGTAGTTTCCCTCACTAAGTATTATACTCATCCCCACCCTCAATCCTTTTCAAGACATCACCCCGACAGGAAGTTTCGGACGTGTTCAGGCCCTCAAGGTATGCTTCCTACCCCCAACTTAAAGTTAGAGTTCGAACATGAACATACCTTTACCTCCCTTGCCTCATTCAGGTAGATATACATGAATGATACAAGGAAGGGTGGCGGATTAATCATGGACCCCGACCAAACTGAGTCGGAGCATGACAACTTGAGTGGTATTAGAGCATAACTTTCCTGATTAGTTTTCCCCAACCCATCCTAACCCCGATTCCCGACAACCTTGTAGAAAATATGAATAGAAACGCCCCTAAAGAATATATTCCCTTGATCCATGCTATGGAGCAACGAGTGGAGGCCCTAAAAGAGCCCATCCCTTGGGACGCACCCCGAGATAGGGCCCCTCCCTTCTCGATGGAGGATGAAGTATTTCCGACAAGGGAACCAGACCTGACCCAGATTCATGCAGAAACTGAATGGAACTTCTAGGAAGCCTACGCTAACTATGTGAGGGTTTTTCACCGACTTCTCCTGATTCAAAGTAGTACATGTATTGTTGGCCCCACCTAACATGCCCATGATGTAGCTATCTTACGTCGGTATGGCATAGATATAGCTCCTCCCATACAGGCCAGGAGGGCCCCTAGTCTATCAGCATCAGTAGAATTGAAGGAGCCCAGCATGAATTCGTGCCTCCGTTATGGCAGGTACCATGGAGGCGAATGCCCACCCAAGAGGAGAAGACGCCTCGAAACACCTAATGCAGAGTCTTGCAATCCGCATAGGTATAATTCTAGGTCAGTTAACTAGTGGGGATAGAAAGGGATAGGAGATTCTAGAAATGTCTCTATAATAAACCTTGGTCGGGGTTTTTCCGGTCCAACGAATAAAAAAAATTTTCCTTTTCAAAAAAAAAAAAAAGAAAACCCAAATCTCTAGGCCATTTCCCAAGGGAGCTCTAGAAGCCCTAAAATACCAAGAATCCTAAGGGAGTAAAACCAAAACCCGCCTTAGGCCATCCTCAACGAGAGGACCCAAGAAATACCTTATAAGACAAAGGAAAACTGGAACCACCAATGACCAGCCTAGAAAGCAGAGTAGGAAACTATACATACTGGATACCACTAGCAAATCAGTAAGGGCCCTAAGAAGCGAGCCAAATAAGAGTCCCATCAAGAAAGGTAACCCCGTGGAAATAAAGAAGGAGGACTCAGACTAGGATTGGTGGTCGGACAAAAGTTGAATTACCCAGAGGCTCTAACCTAACACCGTGAACAGACCAATGATAGACCTAACCACCCCATGAGATAGCCAAGGTAACTAAAGGATTGTAGCATGGTACCCCTAGGGTAAGGGACAGATAAGCAAGATCGCGACCTCGGAGGTTAGGGAAAGGTAAAAGGTAGGATTCAGCAAGCGTGGGAATTATAAAGTCAAATGGAACCATTATGTAAGGGTGTCATAACGAGAGACTCGAAAGTGGAAAAGGATGTCGAATGGAAAGAACAAGCCAATCATAGAATGAAAAGTAAAGGAGAGGCACAAACCCTAACACATGAAAAGTAACAAAAAGTAGGGAGGATTAGCACGTAGAATCACCAACCCCGAGGGAGGAATGGGTAGAAGAACAAGTTGAAATAAAGTGGCTCTCTAGAAAAAGCTACCAAGGACCGGTAGGAAAGGACCCCGGGACCTCAAGGACATAACCTAAGACCCCACCTCATTTCAAGTAAGGGAAAACTCCAGAAAACCAGTTACATGTAGGCCACAGACTTCGCAAGGGGGAGGAGTCCCTTGGGGGCGACTTTGATGAGAAAGGGATAACTCCAAAGGACTACAGCCATTGCACATCGGCCAGTGTAATGAACCATAGGCCAAGAAAGAAGAAAGGGACCGAAAAAGGAAGGGACCCCTCGCTAGCCGGAGAACACCAACAACTGCATGAATAGCCAAACGTAGGAGGACCGGTAAGTCGACGGGATCCACCCGAGCCCGAAAACCCGACAGTAGGGATAGATGGATGCAATAAGGAAAAAATGGTATGGAACGGATAAACCCAAGAAAAACACAAACTCACATAAAGTGTCAGAAATTTATATTCTTAGTGACATCAAAACATGGGCAGGACGCATGGAAATCATAACTCAAGGAGTAAGGGAATCCAACAAGGAATTGACCTAGACAATGTAAAGGGTGAGTATAAAAGAGAAAACACCCCAAGGACAGGAGTGAAAGGGGTGTATTTCCGACCACAAAGCAAGTCGGGCCTGAGGCCTAGGGTAGAACCACAGGATATGGGAACCATACCACTAGGGATAACTAGGTTCAAATCGCCACCCAGGAGGGAACTCGAGTACTAAAGGAAGGACTAAAGGACCAAAGAAAGGGAAGTAACACAGCAAAAGGCAACTGCAATGGCCGACGAATGAGTGGACAAACCCAGGTGTGGTAGGGTGAATAGAAACCTTGAACTCATATAACACTAACCAAAGTATCGGACCGGTAAGGCTCCACGAACGCCGAGGAAAAAAAAGCGGAGAGTCAAACTGACCTAACCCTAGAAGGCAAAGGAAGTAAGGTGAAACGAGTGACTCAAATCCGTAGGATATCGATTTACACCCTGAGGAAACAGCACAAGGACCTCTTAAGAGAAAAAGAGTCAGGCGACAAAGTTTTGAGGACAAAACTCCTAAAAGGAGGGGAGAGTTGTAAAACTCATCCCTTGGAACCAAAGAAAAATGAAAAAAACCGATATATGTTTATATATGAAGGAACGGGCCATTTAATGTACGAAAAATAGCTAATGAGGGAAATTGGAAAATCCCAAGTGACCAAAAATTCACAAAAATTACAAGGAAGGATCGGGAAGTGGAATTAAAGAGAGAACCGAACCAGTTCAGGGTGAACCGAACTCGAACTAGCATGAACCATAGTGAACCGATTCACAAATTCATTATTTTAGGTGGCTAAAAAATGTCAAATTGAAGAATTGAGATCACCATTAGATAGAAATTGAATTTAGATGAATTTAGAAAATTTTAAATTTAAGAAAACTGGTCGAACCGGGTCCGAACCGACCAATATTTTAATTTTGGACCGCGAACTTGGTCAGACCGGACCAGTCAACGGTTCAACAAGAACGATCAACTATCAATGGATAGCTGGAGCCACGTCAGTTGCCATGCAAACACGATTAGCCAATGACTGACACGGTGGCCGAGATGGCGATCCACGTCAAAAAAACTAACAAATCATAGTGCGCCATGTGGTAGACTACCACGTCATCATCTTCAACCTTCAGACACTAATAGAGAAGAGAGAGAGAGAGAGTCATCAGAAAAGCTAGCGTCTCTGGCGACTCAAAAAATGCTCCGATCAGGTCTCCGACGGCTGAGTCGGAGGCCAAGTCTTACGTCAGTCGGTAGCCTGAACAGTTGTCGACCTCCCTATATAAAGAGCACCCCTCATTCATTCTCAACATCCCATAATTGAGTGAAGAAGAAGAAGAGTGAGTTTTCCAGTGAATTGCAAACCAGAGCTCTGACGACGGGCAAAACTTCCACCAAAGGAGCTCCAAAGGGTGGCATTGGAACTGGGGAAGAGTCCTCTAGCTCCAGATCTTCTCAGAGAAGCTAGAGGGTGCTCATGGAGGTGTGAAGAGAATCGCACAATGAAACTACTTTGGAGCTCGAAGCAGCGAGCTCCTGCCCAACGCCACCTCGCCCTTTCGGCCCTTCCACCACCCACATTAGCCACCACTAACCACCTAAGAACCTCCACAACACACCTATAGGCCCCATTAAGCTCAATTTTGCATCCCCCCATCGAAATTCCAAAATTTCAGAGTTGCCATGCAAACACGAGAAGCCAATGGGAGACTGCCATGTGTCCGATCAACGGACAACTTGTGTCCATTAGCATGCCACGTAGACACGAGAAGCCAATGAGAGGTTGTCATGTGTCAAGTCAACGACTGACACAGTGGCCGAGATGACGATCCACGTCAAAAAAACTAACAAACCATAGTGCGCCAAGTGGCAGACTGCCACATCATCGTCTTCAACCTTCAGACACTAATAGAGAAGAGAGAGAGTAATCAAAAAAGCTAGCGTCTCTGGCGACTAAAAAAAAATGCTCCGGTCAGGTCTCCGGCGGCCGACTCGGAGGCCAAGTCTTACGTCGGTCGGTAGCCTGAACAGTTGTCGACCTCCCTATATAAAGAGCACCCCTCATTCATTCTCAGCATCCCACAATTGAGTGAAGAAGAAGAAGAGTTAGTTTTCCAGTGAGTTGCAAACCAGAGCTCCGACGACGGGCAAAACTTCCACCAAAGGAGCTCCGAAGGGTGGCATTGGAACTGGGGAAGAGTCCTCTAGCTCCAGACCTTCTCAGAGAAGCTAGGGGGTGCTCAGGGAGGTGTGAAGAGAATCGCACAATGAAGCTACTTTGGAGCTCGAAGCAGCGAGCTCCTGCCCAACGCCACCTCGCCCTTTTCGGTCCTTCCACCACCCACATTAGCCACCACTAACCACCTAAGAACCTCCACAACACACCTATAGGCCCCGTTAAGCTTAATTTCGCATCCCCCCATCGAAATTCCCAAATTTCAGAGTTGCACCGACCAAAAATTCTCTCTTCAAATTCCCGTAGGGCAGCAACAAATTGTAGCAGAACTTGATCTTACTAGGTTCCCCTCGACTAGATCTAGTTGCCTCCACCTCAAGCTCTAGCCGCTGCCTCTCCGTTGGTAAGAAATGCAAGCTTTCTCTCTCTATTGTAACTTTTTCGGCAAAGCTCCGACAGGGCATCAAACTTAGAAAAATTCAGAAATTTGAAGTGTAAGAAGATCAAGAGGAGTTGTAGATGGCAATTAGGAGCAAGAAATGAAGAAAAAAGGACTTACATGCCACCAATTGGACAAGGTAAGATTTGAAGTGTCATATGCTCGAATTGGGGAAGAAGATGAAGGGTGATTTGGGGATTTTGGGGGACTTTTGTTCAATTTTCAAAAATTGGAGGGTTGAATGACAATTTAATAAAATTGAAGGTGTTTTCATGAAATTCACCCCAATTGAGGGTCAATTGGGCAAATTGGACAAATTTGGGTCAAATTGGAAATTTTGAAAAGTTGAGGGACCAAATTATAATTTTTTGGAAAATTAAGGACTAAAAGGCAAAATTGGTAAATCAAGGGCAAATTAGTGAAATTGAAAGAGTTAAGAACCCAAAAAGAATAATTGGGAACCTAGGGGGGCCAATAGATATTAAAGAGAAATCAGGGACCCGGGTGTAATTTAAGCGAAGTACGGGGTCTTAGGTGCAGATATGAGAAAGTATAGGACCCATTTGTCACCACATCCTAATACCAACACTCACACCCTGTAGGACTGGATTACTCGAGCGTCGACCCTAGAAGCGCAACGAGGAGAGAATATTTCACCGGCACAACCCCGCCGAGATCATCGGGTGAGTGGGAACCACTATTACATCCATTCCTATTGGAATGTCGGTTTAGCTTTGAAAACTATTTTCTCAGAATTAGCATCCCCTGACTAGGTGACTCTACTTAAAATATTTGGGAGCTAATTTCGGGCTTAGGCTCCAAATGCTAGTGGGCCCAAGGTCGGTGGATATGGGCATGGACCCATCGGCTAAAAGACCTGAATAATGGGAACTTGCATGACACCCATCGAGCCAAGCTGAGTTGTCAAGCTTGTTGGGTCGAACCTTTGCTCTACCGAAGATAGATCGTTGAACCTGTTGGGCCAGTACGCATGGTGGGGCCGAAGAAAAGCTAGCAGACCGTTGTGCGAGAGTGCCAAAGATAATGGCTATAATACAAAAAAGATTGTTGATTGTGCATGCACCGTGATGTTTAGGCCATCAGGACACCTGGCATGAGGTAGTGATGGAAACCAAGGACTGCTAGAAGACCCAAGGAGCATAAGGGCAGTATCATCGTTCAATAGGTCACGAAGCCGAGGAGCTTCCTACGCATGAAGTTTGAGGTAATAGGGGGAATGAGGTATCATCACATTGAGCAGACATGGTGGAGAAACTTGAGTTTGGGGTCAGACTATTGATGTCTGCACAAACTCCGGGTAGAGGCATCATCCCTCTATCGGCGCTCCAATCCAAAAGTGGCACGGTCGAGGATCGTTCTACGAATGTGTAATCCATCCTATGATAGGAGGGCGATTGTTGATCATGTGACTGTGTGAAATAACAAAAAGGGATTAAATTAAAGAAAGAAAAGATGTGTAAACCCTGCCCTTTTGAATTAAGAAAAATCGGGAAAAGAACCGGTCAAACCAAGTGAGAAACACCAAACTAGTTCACAAACCCGATCATAGGGGAACGGGCAAATTGGGGAATTTACAACTCCCGAGTGACCCAAAAAGAGTTCATAAACCTTGGAAAAGAACCTTAGGACAAATTGGGAGAGAAAAACCAGACCGGTTCGGGTGAACCAGATTCGAACCGAATTGAGCCGGTTTATGAATTGGAACCCAAAGAGAGAGGGCAAAGCGGGAAATTTATGGATCTCAAGTGACCTAAGAAGTAACAAAAGTCATGAAAAAGGACTTTAGGGTAGATTGGAGATGAAAACCAAACCGGTTCAAGTGAACTAGATCTGAACCGGTTTGGACCGATTTGAACCACTATTGAACTAGATGATAAATTTATTTTTCTAGGTGGCTTAAAAAATTTAAATTTGAGATTTGAGGCCACCATTGGATAGAAAATAAATTTAGATGAATTTATAAATTTTTAGATTTTAAAATTTTGATCGAATTGAGGGTGAACCGGCCTGTTTAAGCTTTAAACCCGATTCAAAATGGTCCGGTCCAGTTCGGAACAGTGTCGTCTTCTTCCTTCAAATGACAGCACTTTTCACTCACCAGAAAATCGCGCAGCACTGGTGAACCTGAAAAGTCTCTAGCCATGTAGTTTCAAGCAATGAATGACCGCCATTAAGGCACCAATCAGATGGAAGTCCTCGAGGTTCCTATATAAAGACCCCCTCCTCATTCATCCTCTCCACACCTGAAAACTCCATTATCTCTTAACTGCTCCAATTTTCGGTGAAGCTCGAACCAGAGCTCTGACTTGGCCATTTTTCTAAGTTAACAAAGGTGAGGTTAGGTTCTTTAGAATCGAGGAGAAGTCAGCTACATGCATGTAGTCTCCATTTGCTCTTAGAGTCAACAGAGAAACACCGGCATGATAGAACAGTGAAGCAGCTCTGGTGGACCGAAGCTGCCCTGTTTTGGCCGAGTTAGAATCGACCAATTCGAGCACTTGTCAAGCCAAACTGAGCCCTCTCAACACCTCCACAACCCTCCTACAGCTGAATTAGAGCTGAAAGGTAAGCCAATTTGGCTCCCCTCTGTAATTTCTTACTAATGATAGAGAGAGAACCTGCAGAACTTCGATGATGAAATTCTCACTCAATTCAGCATCAATTGATGCAATTCTTGATCCTAGGAGCAACCTCAGGACACAAGTTGTTTGCCCATATCGAAAGCTTGGACCGTCGCGCCCCTAACGGTAAGTTTTCGAACCTTTCTCTCTTTTAGTCCAGTTTTTCGGCTAAGCTCCATTTGAGCTCATTTCGGAACCAAATCATGCAATTCAAATTACAATTGAATCTTATGAAGGTGTAGGAATTCCAATTTAACTGTAATTTTAACAATTAAACTCATTTGATCAGTCAATTTGATTAAATAAAATTTGGCAGATTTAGAAGGTTGTAATTGGGGGAAATTTGGGAATTTCGAAAATTAGAGGGAATAAAGTACAATTTCATAAAATTGAGGACCAATTGGGGATGACAAAGATGTTGGAGGACCAATTGGGCAATTTTTGGAATTTTTGGGGTAAAACTTACCATTTTTGTAAAGTGGGGGCAAAATAGTAAATTTAGAAAAGTTAGGGGACCAAATTGGAAATTTGGGAAATTAAACCCCTTTTATGAATTTGAATAAATTGAGGTTCTAAGATAAATTTTAAAAGTTTTGGGAGTCAATTTGAGGAAAACTGACATTTGGGTCTTCAAGTTAAATAAAAATAACTTTAGGGACCTAATTGCTAATAAAGAAAAAGTTAGTTTTTTCATTCATTTGGGATGAATGAGGGTTATTAGGCCAAAAAATAATGAAAAGAAAATGTTCATATCGTGTAGGAACACAAAGTACCATGAACGCCAGCTAAGACGAATTCGAGTAAGGACAACAACCGACTAAGAGGAATTACACTACACTATCGGGTGAGTGGGATTTTTATATCATACCCGGTTGGGATGAAAAGCACCTCGATCATGAAAACCCACTACTAAGTGGTATTTTAAACATCACAACTGAGAAGAGTGATGTGAAAATCACATGGAAAAACTACTTACCCGTTGTAAGTAGATCATACCTGGTTAGTATGATGAAACTTTCTCGAAATAAGTGGAAAACCTGTTCATCAGTTATGAGCAGAGATGTCCTCATACTCGGTTGATATGATGGATAGATGAAAAAATATTTTTTTTCGGATGTGCTCTCCCCTAACTGTGTGCCACTGCTTAAACAATTTGTGAGACCCTCTTGACAGGAGCTCGAATAGCACTGTTAGGCTGGAGGCCTCAATTTTGAAACTTATGAGCAATGCCCAATTTTGAAAATCTCGAATAGTGGGCCCTAAGTCGGTTGGCACGAGCAGAAGCTCATAAACAAACATGAATTTTATGCCATGAAAACTTAAGTAATTGAATTATTTGGCCATGGTACCAAAGACAGGACCGACATACTCAGTCAACTAGCGGCAGTGCGACATGACAGGTCTCCGGACTAGTCCAGACAAACAGTTGCACATTGAGTTAAGGGTTAGGGCCGTTAGACCAGTGGCACCACAAATTATATGGCATCATGTGAAAATTGTTGATTGTGCATGCACTATGTTTACGGAACCTTCAAGACACCCAAGAGGGGTAGTGATGTGTCCAAGGGCCTTGGAAGACCTGGTGGATATAGGGGCAGTTAGTCATACCAGAAGACTTGCAAAGCTCGATGTAACTTCAAGCACATGAGACCGGGGTGGGGTTAGGATGAGGTCTCTGTCCTCATATGGACACGAAGAATTGTTACGGGGTTGAGGGTTGAATGTTGCGAACATCGACTCATTCTTAGGGTAGAAGTGAACGTGCTTCTATCTAGGTGGCTAGTAAAGTCGTTCCAACACACAAGTGGGTTCAATGAACATACTGGTCTACGATTGTGTGTTTGACCTTCATGATGAAGGATGTATGTTGGTTGATAACACACCGTGGTTAATAAGAAATGGTGATAAAAATTGAAATTTGATATTAAAGGTTTTTAAAAGAAAATAAGGAGTCTGGCACACTCTAAATCAAACATTTTTTGAAAAATTAAATTTTGAAAACCCATTCACTGAGTTGTTGTACTCACCCCCTCCCATATATTCCTTTCAGGAAATCCTGGAAAGCCTACCCCAAGGACCATCAACTAATACGCTTGTGAGATAAGTATGGTCAGTTTAAAAATTTTATGCAGATTTGATTTATGTTATTCTAGGAAAGGTGTATGTTTAAAGGATGTCATACTCTTCATGGTTTATAAACAAGGGGCAACCCTTAATAAATCGGGAGAGTGGCGGGTTGATCACGGGGATCCGACCAAATCGGGTCGAGGCGTGACAAGATGAATTCATGTAAAATGTTATAGTAGTTTCCCTTACGAAGTATTGTACTCACCCCTCCCCCCCCCCCCCCCTCCCTCAACCCTTTTTAGGACATCACCTCAACAGGAAATTCCAAACGCACTTAGGCCCTCAAGGTACGCTTCCTACCCCCAACTTAAAGTAAGGTTTCGAATATGAACACGCCATTACCTCCCTTGCCTCATTTGAGTAGATATACCTGAATGATATAGGGAAGGGTGGCAGGTTGATCATGGACCCCGACCAAACCGGGTCGGGGCGTGATAGGTAGTGATGCATCCTAAGGACTACTAAATGACATGGTGGAGATAAGGGTAGTTTGTCATGACAACAGTCAGGGAAGCTCAACATGGCTTCATGCGCATGAGACCGGGGTGGGGTTGGGATCAGGTCTCTGTCCTCATACAGACATGTAGTTATTTTTCGGGTCTAAGGGTCGAGTGTCGTGAACATTCACTCAGACCCAGGATAGAAGTGGATGGGATTCTATCTTGGTGGCTGGTAAAGTCACTCTGAGTCACAAGTGGGTGCAGTAGACGGGCTGCCCTACGAATGTGTGATCCCTTCCTAAAGAAGGACATGTGTTGACTGTTAAATGCACCTAATGTGGGTAATGAGGAAAAATGATTTGAAAATTCAGAATTTGAGGAAATAATATTCTTAAAGGGAATAAGGAGTCTAGCACACTCCGATTAAAGCTGTTTTATTTATGAAAACTCACTCCCAACACCCATTCACTTAGTTGTAGAAACTCACCTCTCTTTTATATCCCTTTTCAAGAGTAAAGAAAATGACTAAGGAAAACACCCGTATCTACCCTTTGTGAGGTATGCTTAAAAGTTATTTTAAGCTCGCATTTCTATTGATTTATGTTTCCAGGGAACAAGGTTAAATTACGCTTGGCTCCTCTTGATTAAATAAAGGGGGAAACCCTCTTAAACTAAGGAAGTGGCAGGTTGATCACGGGGATCCGACCAAACTGGGTCGGGGCATGATACAATGTCTCTACCATGTGTCAGCCTCTGATTGGTTGAGACTATCCAACGTGGCTCTCCCGCATATTGACCTTTAAGTGGTCAATCATTTTTCAGATACCCCAGTCAAACGCGTGGCACCTTTGCCACATGTCTATTTTCCATTGGTTGGTCTGATTGATAGGGCTTCTCCGACATTGACCACTGATCAAGGACATGTGTTGATCTCCTATTGGTCGGACATCACTGACGTGGATTTCTCTTCCTCTATTGACTAGTGACACATGTCGCTTCTTGATTGGCCAGTGCTGACCGATCATCTAACGAGGCATGCTTTGCCACGCATCATGCGTTGATTGGTTGCACCTGCTGATTGGGCGCTGACCTGGCAGGCGGTCCGTTGACCAGCTGGACTGTTGACCAGTCTAGTCATACTAGGTTCGGTCACCCGAATTCAAAAATCTACCGATTTAAGCTCGATTTGACTAATTTTCTTAAATTTAAAATTTTCTAAATTTATATTAATTCATTTTCTATCCAATGGTGGCTTTAATTTCCCAAATTGATGTGTTTAAGGCACCTAGAATAATGAATATTTGAACCAGTTCATTCCGATTCAATCTAGTTCATATTTGGTTCACCCTAAACTGGTTTAGTTCTCACATCCAATTTCATTCATGGTTCATTTACGTGATCTTTGGGTATTTATTGGCCACTTGGGATTTTCAAATTCCCCATCTTGACTCCTTTTTACCATTTCCAACTCATTTCAATCCTCAATTTTCTCTCAAAATTTTCTAGTTCCCATCCCTGGTTCCTTTATTTGAGAGAATGGGTTTAGATGAATAGTCGGGGACTGTTTTACAAATGTATGATTCATTTTATGATAAAGGGCATGTGTTTAATTGTTAAACCAAATACATAAAGAAAAAAAATATTAAATCATCCATTTTAATGATAAAGGGAAATGTGGAAGTTTAATTACCCAATGATGAGTATGAAGATAAAATGTGAAACTTTAACAAACAGTTACCCTTATTTCCTTTACTACCCATTTACTGAGTTGTCGAACTTACCCATCCCTTAAATCACTTTCAGGAAAGCTTCTACATCAAGAAGAGGGAAAGTCTGTGAAGCAAGCACAAATTTCCAAGAAGAGGTAAATTTCATTTAGTTGTTTTGTAAATTTTGTTACGGAAAACATATATGCGGGAAAGTGTTTACATTTCCTGGCCTATCTTGGTAGGAATACCATCTTAGTGCAGGAAGGGTTGGCTGGTTGATCACGAGGTTCCAACCAAACCGGGTTAAGGCATGACATCTAGGGTCCAAAATGGGGGAACTTTTGATGAGTAAGGGCAAAATGATAATTTTACCCAATTTAAGGACCAAAATGTAAAATTTGGAAAAGTTTGGTTATATAAGTAAGTAACTTAGAAACTTTTCTGCATTTTGGTAAATAAGACCTAATGTGGGTTTAACCTTGATTTGGAAGGAAATCATAATTGGGGTTATTGATTTTGAAGGTTGATCGTTAGTCGAGAAAACTAGGCCTGAGGGGCAAAACCATAATTTGTGGGAAATTACGGGATAGTATTTAAAAGTATTTAGTAGATATCTAAACCAAACATGTTTGTGCAATTTGATTTATATATAATGAATCATGCAGTGGATAACACAAGGATTGCACAACTAGAGATGAAAGAAATAACAGTCGCAACGAACAAGTCCCGATAAAAACAATGAGTGGGAGTAATGACGGCAAAGCCGATTGGACCGACCGGAGTATTTTACAGTTTTTTAGCGATACTCTAAAATAACTGCTATGCTTATTTTGAAACTCATATAACTAGTGTAAAACGACATAACTGCATGTCTACTAAACAAATATCCATTAAAGGTTAAGAAACGGGGTAAGGGCCTTAGAGATCGGGATAAATGAAGTATAGTCGCATGCTAGGGTTATGGAATTGGGGTTTCATGCCTATCATATCTTTTGAAGGGAGTTGGTCGATAGATAGGTCAAACTCCCAATGTGCACTAAGTTGCATTTTGTTTGTTGAAGGAAGTTGGTCGAGTGAAGGACCAAACTCCCGATGTGTATTGAGCTACATTTTTGTTTATTAATGGAAGTAGGTCGAGTGAAGGACCAAACTCCTAATATGCATTAAGGTGCATTATAATTATTAAGGGGAGTTGATGAAGAGATGGACCAAATTCCCATGGCGGATTGAGCTTGCATCATATTTGATGAATCATGCTTGTGTTTACATAGAAATTGTGAAAATAATGATCATACTCAAGGAAATGTAATATGCTTAATATGACTTGTGAATATGTTTAAATTTAGTTTATGAATAAAATATATTGGTATGAAGTGGGGGTGCTTATATAACACTAGTCGAGATAGTATCAACGTCGAGGGAAATTGGAAAGGGAGGATAAGGGGAAATAGAACTATTTCTTCCAGATTTCTTGGGACGCCCATTTGATGTACGAGTACCATCTCAGTTACATCGCTACAATGAAAATTAGGTGGGATTGATTCACATGTGTAAGGGGCATGTGCGAGGCTTTCGCTGGGTATGTTGGCCATGACCCTGGATGTAGAAGCATCCCAGTGAGAGATGAACCCAAGGGGTATCAGTTGTAGTAGAGTACACATGGCTCCCACACTCTCAATAGCACTTGATCGGTATTATGACATACCCTACGAGCACGATTCACTCATGGGTATTATGACATACCTTTCGAGCATGAATGTAGAGGAATGAAAGAAAAAGGGGGTCATGAGTTGCCCATTTGTGTGTGCCTAATTTATGTTGTATTATGCATCCCATGGATTATATTGGATAAATTGTTTGGGGAAAATGAGAGTGGATCTGGGTAATGCCCCGACCCGGTTTGGTTAGATCCCCATGAGCAACTCGCCACTCTCCCGGTTTATTCAGGGTTTTCCCCTTCTTTAATCTGAAGGAGTAAGGTGTCCTTTAAATCAGCACCTTTCTTGGAGTAACATAAATCAAAACTGCATAAAATTTAAACTTATCATACATGTCTCATAATTGTAGTTTAACTCATAGTCTTTGGGCAGGCTTTCCCCGAGTTACCTGAAAGGGATATAAGGGAGGGGGTGAGTTCAACTACTCAGTGAATGTGTGTTTAAAATATGACTTTCAAAAAAATAGTTTGAATTGGAATATGTCAAACTCCTTATTTTCCTTTAAAACATTTGATCCTCAAATCTCGGTTTTCATTGTCATTTCTCATCATAATGGCATGTTTATCACTCAACACATGCCCTTCATCATGAAGGGAACACACATTTGCAAGGCAGCACGTCCACTGGACCCACTTGTGGTGTTGGAGTGACTTTACCGGCCACCTAAATAGAAGCACGTCCATTTCTACCCTAAGAATGAGTGGATGTACGTGACATTTGACCCTCAATCCCATAAGTAAAACTCCGTGTCCGTATGAGGACAGAGACCTCATCCCAACCCCACCTAGGTCTCATGCACATGAAGCTAGTCGAGCTTCCAAGACTACCGGCATGACTAATTACCCTTATCTCCACAATATCATCCAGTAGCCCTAGGATGCATCACTACCACTCTTGGGCATCTTGAAGATCTCATAACTCAGTGCATGCACAAAACAACAGTTTTTCCACATAAGCCATTTAATTTGTGGTGCCACTAGTCTAATGGCCCCAACCCTCAACTCGACTTGCAGCTATTTGTCTCGACTGGTCCGTCGACCTCTCATGTCGCACTACCGCCAGTCCATCGAGTATGTCAGTCTTGTCTTGGTACCATAGCCAAACAAATCATTCATTTAACATTTTCATAGCTTAAACTCATCTTTGTTTATGAACTCTTGCTCGTGCCAACTGGCCTTAGGCCCACTGTATGAGATTTTCAAAATCAAGCATATTAGCCCCCAAGTTCCAAAACTAAGGCCTCTAGCCTATCTGAGCTATTCAAGCTCCCGTCAATAAGGTCTCCCAAAATGTTTAAGTAGTGGCACACAGTCAGGGGAGAGCACTTCGAACAAAAATAAACTTTTAGTCCTCCATCACACCAATTGGGTATGAGTACATCTCCGCTTATAACCGATAAGCAGATTTTCTACTTCCTTTTCGAAAGTTCATCAAACCAATACGGTATGATCTACTTACAACCGTTAAGTAGTTTTTTCGCAAAATTTCCACATCACTCCTCTAAGGTGTGATGATTAAAATACCACTTAGTAGTGAGTTTTCATTTTCGAGTTGCTTATAATCCCAACCGGGTATGATATAAAAATCTCACTCACCCAATAACGCAGTGATTTCATCTAAATCAGTTCTTTCTCTTCACACGAGCTTGTCCTAGCAAGCGTTCTCGGTACTTCGTGTTCCTGCACGATATGAACATCCTTGTTCATTATCCCATGGCCTAATAGCCTTTATTCATCATGAATGGATGAAATACTCAAACTTTTTCATTAATTGCAATTAGGTCCCTAAAGATCTTTTTCTTTAACTTTAGGTCCCTAATACCGATTTTCCCCGAAATTGAGTCCTGAAACTTCTAAAATTCACCTTGGACCTCAATTTAATCAAAATCACAAAAAGGGGTTCAAGTTTCCAAAATTTCCAATTTGCTCCCCAACTTTTCAAAAATTACCATTTTGCCCCTACTTTACAAAAATGGTAAGTTTTGCCCCAAAATTTTCAAAAATTGAACAATTAGTCCTCCAACATCTTTATCATGCCTAATTGGCCCTAAATTTTATGAAATTGCATTTTAGTCCATCAAATTTTTGAAATCCCCAATTTTCTCCCAATTTCAACCTTCTAGCTCAACCGAATTTGATTTCATCAAATTGGCCTATCAAATGAGTTTAATTGTTGAAATTGAAGTTAGATTGGAGTTCCTACACCTTCATATGATTCAATTCAACTATGAATCACACAATTTGATGTCGGAACGAGCTCAAATGGAGCTTCGTCAGAAAACTAAATGAAGAGAGAGAAAGCTTCGAATGCTTACCGTCGGGGGCACGACGGTCCGAGCTTTCGATCTGGGTAGATAGCTCTCGTCTTGATGTTCCTCCTATGATCAAGAATTACATCAATTGATGTTGAATTGAAGGAGATTGAGTTAATGAACATCTGTTAGTTCTCTCTCTAGCACCAATCAGAATTTTCAAATGGGAACCAAATTGGCTTAACTTTTCGCACTAATTCGGCCTTAGGAGGGCTGAGGAGGTGTTGGGAGAGCTTGGTTGGGCATCAGGAGGGCTAGAATTGGCTGTTTTCAGCTTGGCCAAAATAGGGCAGCTTCGGTGAGCTGGAACTGCTTCACTGTTCTATCACATGAGTGTTTCTCGGGCGACCCTTGGAGCAAATGGAGACTATAGGTGTGTAGCTGATTCCTCTCCGAATCCAAAGAACTTGACCATGCCTTCTTTGGCTCAGAAAAATCCCCAAGTCATAGCTCTGGTTTGAGCTTCACCAAAAAATGGAGTAGTATGGAGAGAGTGGAGTTTTCAGGTGTGAGGAGTATGAATGAGGAGGGGCCCTTTATATAGAAAGCTTGGAGACTTCTTGGTCATTCCGATTGGCGCCTTAATGGCGGTCATTCATTGCATGAAACTCCCTGGCCGGAGACTTTTCATCTTCACCAGTGCTACTCAATTTTCCAACGAGTGAACAATTGTAAACACCCGCCCTTTTGAGTGAAAGAAAAACCAAGAAAAGAACCGGTCGAACAAAGTGAGAAAAACTGACCTGGTTCACAAACTTGATCATCAGAGAACAAGGAATTTGGGAAATCTACAACTCTCGAGTGACCCAAAGGGTTCATAAAGTCTTGGAAAAGAACTTTAGGACAAATTGGGAGAGAAAAACTAGACCGGTTCAAATGAATCGGATCCAGCTGGATTAAATCGGTTTATGAACGAAGTCAGTTCATGAACCAAAATCGGTAGAGAAAGGGAAAATTGGGAAATTTATGCATCCCGAGTGACCTAAAGAGTCACAAAAGTCAAGAAAAAGGACTTTAAGATGAATTGGAGATGAAAACCAAATTAGTTCAGGTGAACCAGATTGAACCGGTTTGGACCAGTTTGAACCACTATTGAACCAGATGCTAAATTCATTTTTCGGTTTGGACCAATTTGAACCACTATTGAACCAGAGATTTGAGGCCACCATTAGATAGAAAATGACTTTGGGTGAATTTAGAAATTTTTAGATTTGAAAAATTCAGTCAAATCAGGGGTGAACCGACCGGTTTAAGCTTTGAACACGGTTCAGTCCGGTTCGTAACAGTCTTGTCTTCTTCCTTCATATGATAGCACTGTTTACTCGCTGGAAAATCAGGCAGCATCGATAAAGCTGAAAAGTTTTTGGCCAGGGAGTTTCAAGCAATGAATGACCACCATTAAGGCGCCAATTGGACGGCCAAGAAGTTTCCAAGCTTCCTATATAAAGAGCCCCTTCTCATTCATTTTCTCCACACCTGAAAACTCCATTCTCTCCAAGCTTCACCAATTTCAAGCGAAGCTCGAACTAGAGCTCCAAATTGGGCACTTTTCTGAGCCAAACAAGGCGAGGTCGGGTTCTTTAGAACTGGGGAGAAGTCAGCTACATGCCCTTCATCTCCATTTGCTTTGAGGGTCGCCGGAGAAACGTCGGCGTGATCAAACAATGAAGCAGCTCCAGCAAACCGAAGCAACCCTATTTTGTCCAAGTTGAAATCGGCCAATTCGAGCCCTTCTTAGACCAAACTAAGCCCTCTCGATACCTTCACAGTCCTCCTACAGCTGAATTAGAGCTAAAAGGTAAGCCAATTTGCCTCCCCTCTACAATTTTTTATCGGTGCTAGAGAGAGAACCGGCAGAACTTTGATGATAAAATTCTCACTCTATTCGGCATCAATTGATGCAATTCTTGATCGTAGGAGTGATCCCAGGACGAGAGCTATCTACCTAGATCAAAGCTCGGACCGTTGCGCCTCCAACGGTAACCTTTCGAAGCATTCTCTCTCTAAATCTAGTTTTCCGGCGAAGCTCCGTTTTAGCTCATGCTGGCACCAAATCATGCAATTCAAAGTGTAATTGAATTGTATGAAGGTGTAGGAACTCCAATATAACTTCAATTTCAACAATTAAAGTCATTTGATTGGTCAATTTGATAAAATCAAATTTGGCTAAGTTAGAAGGTTCAAATTGGGGGAAATTTGGGAATTTCAAAATTTTGAGGGACTAAAGTGCAATTTCATAAAATTGAGGACCAATTGGGTATAATAAAGATGTTGGAGGACCCACTGGGCAATTTTAGAATTTTTGGGGCAAAACTTACAATTTTTGTAAAGTATGGGCAAAATGATAATTTTGGAAAAGTTGGGAGACCAAATTAGAAATTTGGGAAATTTATCCCCTTTTTGTGAAATTGAATAATTGAGGTCCTAAGGTGAATTTTAAAAGTTTCGGAACTCAATTTGAGGAAAAATTGGCATTAAGGACTTAAAATTAAAGAAAAATATCTTTAGAGACCTAATTGTAAATAAATGAAAAGTTTGATTTTCTCATTTATTTGAAATGAATGAATGCTATTAGGTCATGGGATAATGAATAAGGATGTTTATATTGTGTAGGAACACGAAGTACCGGGGACGCTAGTAAGGACAAGCTCGTGTGAATACAAAGAACCTTTCAAGAGTAATTCACTACATTAACAGGTTAGTGGGATTTTTTATATCATACCTAGTTGGGATGATAAGCACCTCGAAAATGAAAACCCACTGCTAAGTGTTATTTTAATCATCACACCTAAGAGGAGTGATGTGGAAATTAATCGGAAAAACTACTTATTAGTTGTAAACTAATTATACCTGGTTGGTATGATGAAACTTACTCGAAGGAAGTGCAAAACCCGTTCATCGGTTATAAGCGGAGATGTTCTCATACTTGGTTGGTATGATTGACAGCTGAAAAGTATATTTTGTCAGAAGTGCTCTTTCCTAATTGTGTGCCACTACTTAAATATTTTGGGAGACCTTCTTGACGGGAGCTTGATTAGCTCTATTAGGTCAAAGGCCTCGGTTTTGGAATTTGGGGGCTAATATACCCAATTTTGAAAATCTCGAACAGTGAGCCCTAAGCCGGTTGGCACGAACATGAACTCATAAACAAACATTATTCTAAGCCATGAAAACTTAAGTAAATGAATTGTTTGGCCATGATACCGAGACAGGACCGACATACTCGATACACTAGTAGCAGTGTGACATGACAGGTCGACAGACCAATCGAGACAAACAGTTGTAGGTCGGGTTGAGGGTCGAGGCCGTTGGACTAGTGGCACCAAAGATTAAATGGCTTTTGAGGAAAACTTTGTTTGTGCATGCACTTGAGGTTCAGGACCATTAAAATGCCCAAGACGAGTAGTGATGCATCCTCAGGGCTGCTGGAAGAATGGTGGCGATAAGGGAAAAGAGATGCTACTGGGTTTGTGTTTCTCATCATACCAGTTAGTCATGGAATTTTGTGTTTATACTCCACGAAGTTCTGTGTTTGTACTCAACGGAGTTTCTGTGTTTGGACTCCACGAAATTACTATGTTTGGGATTTCCTGAAACATCTATGTTTGAGTTTCATGTGCATGAGACCGAGATATGGTCTATGTCCTCCTACAGACACAGCAGTTATATTCATGCATGTTCCCTTCATGTTGAAGGGTGTGTGTTGGTCGATAAGCACATTGGTTATGTTTGAGGAGTTAGTAATGGCTATGAAACCGATATTTTGATAATGAATTATTTTAAAAGAAAATAAGGAGTATGGCACACTCCAATTCAAATATTTTCCCTAAAAATCAAACTTTAAATACCCATTCACTAAGTCGTTGAACTCACCCCCTCCATTATATCTCTTTTCAAGTAACCAAGAGAAACCTACCCAAAGACCACCTGTTAGTCACACCTACAAGACAAGTATGTAAGTTAAAATTTTTATGCAGTTTTGATTTATGTATTCTAGAATAGGTATAGGTTTAAAGGATGTCTTACTCCTCCCGGGTTAAAGAAGAGGAAAACCCTTAGTAAACCAGGAAGTGTGGCGGGTTGATCACGGGGATCCAACCAAACCGGGTCGGGGTGTGACAACTAGAGTGGTATTAGAGCATGTTTCCTTGAATACATTATCAAGACTAGAGAAAATAGTAACTAATAGGAAAAATTTTTAAATTTACAGATGGCTCCCAAGAAAGGAACCAAGAGAACTAGAGACGCAGTCTCCGACACTGCCCAACCAACCCTCCCTATGGAAACTCCTCGAGGAGCCTAGACAACCCCACCTTGATTAAGCTTGGAACATCAGAGATTGTACGAAGAGTTCACCCGAGTGTTTAGACGACCTAACCTCACTCCTGAGGTGGACACCAACCCTTGAGCTGAGCCTGAGGAAGTACGATCCCATCTCCCTCCTACTAATGTTTCTCCTCCAGTGGACATTCCCAAATACCTTAAAACCCTCCAATAATTAGGATGTAAACCATTCCTAGGAGAAAAGGATGCGGGGGCTGCTATGGATTGGCTAGCTAGCATCAAGAAACTCATGGAGATAGTCAGGATTTCACCAAAGGATATGGTGATCCTAGCATAGATTTTCTTGGAAGCTAGTGCGAAGAGGTGGTGGGATAATGTCAGAAGCTTGCATGCCACCACCCCACATGGGAGCTATTCGAGGAAAGATATACGGAGGAATACCTAGCTCCACATCTAATCAATGAGAAGAAATAAGACTTTCTCTAACTCCGACAAGGGCTTAACTCTATCTCGGAGTATGAAACTAAGTTTAATGAGTTAAGACCCTTTTCCCCCGACCTAGCCGGACTTGTGGATGTTTTCCAATGATTTGTGGATGGTCTTAATATGGACATAAGGGACCGAATGGGAGTACTAGGACACCCCACAGATTTAGTTGTTGTCATCAGCATGGCCCATGAATGTGAGCATCTAGTATAGACGAGACACCGCCGGGTAGACCAGACCAGTAGGAAAGAGGAAGGAGGCCATGACAGCCAAGGAAGATAAAAGGAGCTAGGTGGACAGAAATGGAGAACATGAACGGGGTTCCCTAGAACAATGAAAGGCTATCATACATAAAGGGAGACAAATACAGCTCCGCCAAGAAGAAGCCCCTATTGTTCTGAGTACTAGAAAAACCATGAAGGACCATGCCGAATATGCTACGAATGTAGACAATCTAGGCACTTTGCGAAGAACTACCTAGCCCTTCAGGGTAATACACAACGAAGTACCCAGCTACCACTTCAAAGAAACCTAAGGGCACTAGACAGAGGGCAAGACATCACCACTACATCGAGGGTCCCAACCAAAGTATACAACCTCACCCAAGAAGAAACATAGGAAGACCCTAATACCGTAGTTAGTACTTACCAAAATTCCCTTGAATAAATATAGCAAAAAAAATGTAATTTGTTATTATCATAATTAAAGTTATATTTTCTACAAAGATAAGATTGTGATACAAGTAGGAGAAAATACAAAGGACGTACCCACAAAATTTCAAGGAGGAAACAAGAAAGGATGGCATCTAAGTATGTCACTTTGAAGATAGATACACTCAAGGACGTAGAATTTCGGAAGAAAAGGGGGGAAAATACTACCAAGGAAGGAAACCCTAGGAAATCATACATATCCTAACTAAGAGGTAATGGAACCAAGTGATGAGGGATAAGGAGATGAGTTTGCAAAGGAAGTGCATGCTGAGGTGAAAGAATTAAAGAAGGCATGCTAGGATGATCCAAGGAAATAAGTTAAACCCAAGGGAACGATTGGACAACTTGGAACTCTAAATCTTGAAATTTTGAGCAAGAACCCTCAAGAGAAAGAATCCTGCCCTAAGTAGAGGAAGAAGTGAACCTGAGGATATACCTTTGGACTTATAGGTAAGGCATGCCTACTTATGATAAACTCTAGGAAGTGAGTAAACAACAAAAAGGAAAAGATATTCCTTAAGTGCGTGATTCAAAAGGGCTTAGTGAAAGAACAACTAAAGTGTTGGCATGTCAAGCAAATCCCAAGTTAACATTAAGGGAAATTATTTATGATGCAAAGAAGGTTAATTAAGTTTTGGGGACAAAAATCCTAAAAGGAGGGGAGAGTTGTAAACCTTGCCTTTTTTAGTTAAGGAAAAACTAGGAAAAGAACTGGTCGAACCGAGTTAGAAAAATCGGACTGGTTCACAAACTTGATCATTAGAGAACAAGCAATTTGGGAAATCTACAGCTCCCGAGTGACCCAAAGGGTTCATTAAGTCTTGGAAAAGAACCTTAGGATAAATTGGAAGAGAAAAACCAAATCGGTTCAAATGAACCGGATCCAGCTCGATTGAACTAACTTATGAACCGAGTCAGTTCATGAACCAGAACTGGTAGAGAAAGGGCAAACCGGGAAATTTATGGATCCCGAGTGACCTAAATAGTCACAAAAATCAAGAAAAAGGACTTTAGGATGAATTGGAGATGAAAACCAAACTAGTTCAGGTGAACCGGATCTGAACCAGATTAAACCAGTTTGAACCACTATTGAACCGTATGCTAAATTCATTTTTCTAGATGGCTTAGAAAATTCAAATTTGAGATTTGAGACCACCATTGGATAGAAAATTAATTTAGATGAAATTAGAAATTTTAGATTTGAAAATTTTGGTTGAATTAGGGGTGAATCAGTCGGTTTAAGCTTTGAACTCGGTCCGGTCTAGTTCGAAACGGTGTCGTCTTCTTCCTTTAGATGATAGCACTATTCACTCACCAAAAAATCGTTTAGTGCCAACAAAGTTAAAAAGTCTCTAGCCAAGGAGTTTCATGCAATGAATGACCACAATTAATGCGCCAATCATACGGCTAAGAAGTTCTCGAGCTTCCTATATAAAGAGCCCCTCCTCATTCATCCTCTCCACACCTGAAAACTCCATACTCTCTCAGCTGATCTAATTTTCGGTGAAGCTCAAACCAGAGCTCTAACTTGGGCACTTTTCTGAGCCAAACAAGGTGAGGTCGGGTTCTATAGAACCGAGGAGAAGTCAGCTACACGCCCATAGTCTCCATTTGCTCTGAGGGTCGCTGGAGAAGCGCTGGCATGATCGAATAGTGAAGCAACTCCAGCGGACCGAAGCTAGCCTATTTCGACCGAGCTGAAATTGTCCAATTTGAGCCCTTCTTAGGCCAAACCAAGCCCTCCCAACACTTCCACAGTCCTCCTACAGCTAAATTAGAGCTAAAATGTAAGCCAATTTGGCCTTCTCTACAATTTACGACCGGTGCTAGAGAGAGAACCGACAGAACTTCGATGATAAAATTCTCACTCAATTCGGCATCAATTGATGCAATTCTTAATCCTAGCAAGGGAACCTTAGGACGAGAGCTATTTACCTAGATTGAAAGGTCAGACTGTCGCACCCCCTACGGTAAGCTTCCGAAGCTCTCTCTCTCTAAGTACAGTTTTTCGGTGAAGCTCCGTTTAATCTCATTTCGACACCAATTGTAAGTAGATCATATCTGGTTGGTATGATGAAACTTCCTCGAAGGAAGTGGAAAACCCGTTCATCGATTATGAGTGGAGATGTCCTCGTACTTAGCTGGTATGATGGACAACTAAAAAGTATATTTTGTCGATAGTGCTCCCCCCTGACTGTGTGCCACTGCTTAAACATTTCGGGAGACCTTCTTGATGGGAACTCGATTAGCTTTGTTTGGCCAGAGGCCTCGGTTTTGGAATTTATGGGCTAATATACCCAATTTTGAAAATCTTGAATAGTGGGCCCTAGACCGGTTGGCACGAGCAGGAGCTTATAAACAAACATGATTCTAAGCCATGAAAATTTAACTAAATGAATTGTTTGGCCATGGTATCAAGACAGGACCGACATACTCGATGGACTATCACTAGTATGACATGACAGGTCGACGGACCAATCTAGACAAACAGCTGCAGGTCGAGTTAAGGGTCAGAGCCGTTGGACCAATGGCATCAAAGATTAAATGGCTTTTGAGGAAAATTTTGTTTGTGCGTGCACTTAAGGTTCGGGACCATTAAGACGTCCAAGAGGGGTAGTGATGCGTTCTATGTAAGTTAAAATTTTTATGCAATTTTGATTTATGTATTCTATGAAAAGTGTAGGTTTAAAGGACGCCTTACTCCTCACGGGTTAAAGGAGGGGAAAACCCTTAGTAAACTGGGAAGAGTGGTGGGTTGATCATGGGGATCCGACCAAACCGGGTCGGGGCGTGACAACAGTGCTATCATTTGAAGGAAGAAGACGACAACTTTTTTGAACCGAACTAGACTGGTCCGAACCAGGTTCAAAGCTTAAACTGGTCGGTTCAGACCCGATTTGACTGAGTTTTTTTAAAATTAAAATTTTCTAAATTCATTTTGTAAATTCTGACCTTTGTAGTTAAGGAAAACCGGGAAAAAAGCCAGTCAAACTGAGTGAGAAACACCGAAGCGGTTCACAAACCGATCATCAAAGAATGGGCAATTTGGGAAATTTAAAACTCTCGAGTGACTCAAAGGGTTCATAAAACCTTGAAAAAGAACCTTAGGACAAATTGGAAGAGAAAAATCAATCTGGTTCAGATGAACCTATTCCAATAGGATTGAACTGGTTTATGAAGCGAGAGACGGTTTATGAACCAGAACCAATAGAGAAAGGGCAAACCAGATAATTTATGAATCCCGAGTGACCTAAAAAGTCACAAAAGTCAAGAAAAAGGACTTTAGGATGAACTGGAGATGAAAACCAAACCAGTTCAGGTGAATGGGATACAAACCGGATTAAGCTGGTTTAGACCGGTTTGAACCACTATTGAACCAGATGCTAAATTCATTTTTCTAGGTGGTTTAAAAAATTCAAATTTGAGATTTGAGGCCACCATTAGATAGAGAATAAATTTAGAAATTTTTTATTTTGAAAAACTCGGTCGAATCAGGCCTGAATCAACCAGTTTAAGCTTTGAGCCCGGTTCGGACCGGTCAAGTCCTGTTCGAAACAGTGTTGTCTTCTTTCTTTAGATAACAGCTCTGTTCACTTGCCGAAAAATTGAACAACGTCGGCAAAGCTGAAAAGTCTCTGGCCATGGAGTTTCAAGCAATGAATGACCAGAATTAAGGTGCCAATCGAACAACCAAGAAGTCCCCGAGCTTCCTATATAAAGAGCCCCTCCACATTCATCATCTCTACATCTGAAAACTCCATTCTCTCTAACATGCTCCAAATTTTGGCGAAGCTCGAACCAGAGATCCGATATAGGGTCATTTCTGAGCCGCAGAAGGTGTGGTTGGGTTCTTTGGATTCTGGAAGAAGTCAGCTACACGCCTATAGTCTCCATTTGCTCTGAGGATCATCAGAGAAACGCAAACGTGATCTAACAATGAAGCAGCTACAGCGGACCGAAACTACCCTATTTCGGCCAAGCTAAAATTGGCCAATTCAAACCCTTCTCATGCCAAACCAAGCTTTTCCAACACCTCCTCAGCCCTCCTACGGCCAAATTGGAACTGAAAGGTAAGCCAATTTAGCTCCCCTCTATAATTTCCGATCGGTGCTACAGAGAGAACCGACAGAATTTTGATGATAAAATTCTTACCTAATTTGGCATCAATTGATGCAATTCTTGATCCTATGAGTAACCTTAGGAAAGAACTATTTGCCTAGATTAAAAGCTCGAACCACCGCACCCCTGCGGTGAGCATATGATGCTTTTTCTCTCTACGTTTTATTTTTCCGCGAAGCTACATTTGAGCTCGTTATAGTGTCAAAACTTGCGATTCAAAGTGCAATTGAATCGTATGAAGATGTAGGAACTCTAATTTAACTAAAATTTCAACAATTAAACTTGTTTGATCAATCAATTTGACAAAATCAAATTTGGCTATGTTGGAAAGTTGAAATTAGGGGAAATTTTGGGGATTTTGAAATTTTGAGGGACTAAAATGTAATTTTATAAAATTGAGGGCCAATTGGGCATGATTTTAGAATTTTAGAATTGAGGACCAATTGAGCAAATTTTAGAATTTTTGGGGTAAAACTTGCCATTTTTGTAAAATAAGGGCAAAATGGTAATTTTGAAAAAAAAAATTGGGGACCAAATTGGGAATTTGAAAAACTTGAACCCTTTTTGTGAAATTTAATAAATTGAATTCACAAGGGGAATTTTAAAAGTTTCGGGACTCAATTTTGAGAAAAATCAGCATTTGGGGCCTAAAGTAAAAGAAAAAGAACTTTCGGGACCAAATTGTAAATATTTGAAAAGTTAGACATTTTTAATCATTCATAAGGAATGAAGGCTATCAAGCCAAATAATAATGAACAAGGATGTTCATACCGTATATGAATATGAGATATCGGGAACGCCAGCTGAAGTAAAGCTCGCAAGGGACAAAAGTCGAGTTAGAGGAAATACACTGTACGATCGGGTGAGTGGGATTTAATATCATACCCGGTTGGGATGATAAGCACCTCGAAAATGAAAACCCACTGCTAAGTAGTATTTTAATAATCACATCTGAGAAGAATGATATGGAAATCTCGCAGAAAAACTACTTATCGGTTGTAAGTAGAACATACCCTGTTAGTATGATGAAACTTCCTGAAAGGAAGTGGAAAACCTACTTGTTGGTTATAAGCGGAGATGTCCTCATGCCTAGTTGGTATGATGGACAGTTGAAAAGTTTATTTTGTCAGAAATGCTCTCCCCTAACTGTGTGCCACTACTTAAAATTTTTGGGAGACTTTTTTGATGGGAGCTCGAATAGCTCATATAGGTCGGAGGCTTCGGTTTTGTAACTTGGGGGCTAATATGCCCGATTTTAAAAATCTCGAATAGTGGGCCCTAGGCTAGTTGACATGAGCAGGAGCTCATAAATAAATATAATTAATATGCCATGAAAACTTAAGTAAATGAGTTGTTTGGCCATGGTACCAAGACAGGATCGATGTACTCGATGGACTAGTGGTAGTGCGACATGACAGGTCTTCGGACTAGTCAAGACAAACAATTGCAGGTCAAGTTGAGGGTCGGGGCCATCGGACCAATGGCACCACAGATTATATGGCATTATGTGAAAAATTATTGATTGTGCATGCACGGTGTTACGGGACCTTTAAGATGCCCAAGAGGGGTAGTGATGCGTCCCAGGGCTCTGGATGACCTAGTTGGTATAAGAGCAGTTAGTCGTACCAGAAGTCATGCGAAGCTCGACGTAGCTTCGAACACATAAGACCGAGGTGGGGACAGGATGAGATCTCTATCCTCATACGGACACTGAGTTTTGTTACGGGATTGAGGGTTGGATGTTGTGAACATCCACTTATTCTCAAGGTAGAAATTGACGTGATTCTATCTAGGTGGCCGATAAAGTCGCTCCGACGCCATAAGTGGGTTTAGTGGACGGGATGGCCTACGAATATGTGTTATCCTTCATAATGAAGGACGTGTGTTGATTATTAAACACACTGTGAAAATGAGAAATGGCTATGAAAACTGAGATTTTTAAGGATTAATGTTTTTAAAGAAAATAAGTTGTCTAGCACACTCTAATTCAAACATTTTTCCTAAAAGTAAATTTTAAAAACCCATTCATCGAGTTGTTGTACTCACCTCCTCCCTTGTATCCTTTTTCCGATAACCTAGGGAAACCTACCTAAAGACCCCAAATAATTACACATGCAAGATAGGTATGTAAAAGTTTATAATTTTATGCAGTTTTGATTTATGGTATTCTAGGAAACATACAAGTTTAAAGGACATCTTACTCCTCACGATTTAAAGAATGGGAAAACCCTTAATAAATTGGGAGAGTGGTGGGTTGCTCACAGTGGTCCGACCAAACTAGGTCAGTGTGTGACACATTCTCTATCCAATGGTGGCCTTAATTCTCCAATTTGAATTTTCTAAGCCACCTAGAAAAATGAATTTAGCATTCGGTTCAATAGTGGTTCAAACCAGTTCAATCTGGTTCGGTTCTAGTTCACTTGAACCAGTCTGGTTTTCTTCCCCAAATTGTCCTAAAGTCCCTTTCCAAGGTTTTTATGACCCTATGGGTCACTCGGGAGTTGTAAATTTTCCAATTTGTCTGTTATCTAATGATCGGGTTTGTGAACCGGTTGCCCGTTCTTGGTTTGATTGGTTTTTTCTCCGGTTTTCCTTAACTCCAAAGAGCGGGGTTTACAATCCGATTGTAAGGTGAGACTATGGTTACAGGCGGCCCAAGACCGGGGTTTCAAGGGGCCGAATGAAACCATATGAAAAGAAGATTTTTATAAACTGATAATAAATAGCACGGGACATGAGTCTCAAGTGGTTGGATAAAACATTGTGAGATAACATGTTTTGTAAACCAACAATAAATCATACGAGACAGGGGTCGCGGGGGTTGAATTAACCAAATGTAAAATTTGGGGTTTTAGAAATTGATAATAAGTATTCATGATAGGAATTTTCATGAGATTTCTGAGGTTGTAAGTCATGAATTAGTCTAGTATCATTAACTCATTCACTAAACTATAAGCTCATCTTCTCCCCAAAACCATTGTAGGTAAAAGTCGAGAAAACTTGAGTCAAGAATGAGTGAGCATATTTACACGAATGCAACTTCAAGGTAGAACTATTAATTTGCATACAAAGGTTATATTTATTGCTTATCATCTACTAAATTACTCATTGTGAAACCATTTTTTTGGCACCATATGCTTGTAAAGAAAACTTTCAAACTTTCGTTAAAAAAATAGAATGATTTTCTATTTTAATCCAAAGTCATTCGGTTTTTAATTTGGTGAAAATAACAAACACTAACATCGACTGAATTGACGAGTTGTATCGGTCTGTCGGCCGATTAATTAGGGGAGTGAGTGACAAAATTAATATAATTAAAACTTTTTAACTTTATGTACAAAGTATTTTAAGTAAACAAAATAATTTACTTTAATTAAAACCTTTTTAATTTTTATATAATAAATTTTACTATAAATATTAATTTAATGTAAAAAAAATTGTAATGGATCTACCTTGTCGGACCCAGACAGACCCAATCATCGGATCCAATTTCGAGGGGTAATACCCATCCACCGAGTTATAAGTCTGCCTCCATGAATTCGAACCCAAAGGATCTTGTGACCTGATGGGACCCGATCGAGTTTGGGTACATCCAAAGATCTATGCCACCTCTTATCGCTTATACTGATTTGGGTTATGGTAATCCGATACGAGTTCCGGAACCCAATTCGTGTTATTTCTGTACGAGTTCTATTATAGTTGGTATTGATCAACCATTTTAATACACTTATTTTAAAATTATATCGGTATATATATTTTATAATAATTACTTTATAATCTTCTAATATAATTTTACATATATAATTTTATAATAATTTATATATTTTTGTACATATAATTTTACAAATTATATAATTAATATATTTTATTATTAAAATTTGTTAATTTTATATACAATTTGAATAAAATAATCATTTTAGTTTATTAAATCAATTTATGTAAATTAAATAATTTAAGCTAATTATGTACTATATTATTATATTATAATATAATAACTAAGAAGTTATTTACCATACATATTTTCTATAATTAAAAAAATTATAATTTAATGTACAAATTATTTTATCTATATAAAATATACAATTTACTATAATTAAACTTTTAATTTAGTATAATTATATATATAGTTAAATAGGTATAATTTTATTACGTATAATAAATATTTTATTTATTTTATATAAAACTTATTTTATTTACAATAATATTAATTTATTTACTGTAAATAATTTATTATAATTATTTTTTAAAAATTTTGTGTATAATAATCGTTTTAGTACAGTAAAATTAATTTATGTAAATTAAATAATTTAAAATAATTATTTATAATACTATAATATATTAAATTATGTATAATATATATCCTATATTTAAAATTTTGTAATTTTATTTACAAGTTATTTTATTTATAATAATATCAATATTTATGTACACAAAATAATTTATTATAATTATTTTTCCAATTTTATGTATATTAGTCATTTTATATTTAGTAAAATTAGTTTATAGAAATTAAATTATTTATATTAATTATAATAAGTAAATTGTTTTTATAAGTATAAATTTATATTTTTATATGTATATTATATTATTTACACAAAAAATTACTATAATTAAAATTTGTTAATTTTATTTATAGAAAAAATTACTATAAATTATTTTAAAATTTTTATTTATAAAATATTTTAGTTACATAAAATAATTTAATATAATTATTTTAAATTTTTTATTTATAAAATATTTTAGTTACATAAAATAATTTAATATAATTATTTTTTATTTTATTTATAATATAATTTATTATAATTTTTAATTTTTCCAATATTTATATAAAAATAATATTTTTATCAATTTAGTTCAAAAAAATTACCTCCATCTCTTTCACTAGAAAATCAATATACCAATGGAACCGGTTTTATTGAAAATATTTTTTTTGCTCACGTTGAAAATAAAATTACATTAATACTAATTGAACTGTAATTAATAAAATGAAAATTACTTCTGTTTGCCCCAAAATGCAAAACTTTTCTTCGTCAAGGGGGCGGTTCCTAAAACGACCGGTTAATGGAACCGTACTCCATCGAAGAGAGAGCCGATTCTATCCGAACCGGGTAAGTGAACTCGTTCCTACACCGTACCGCGTGGAATGCAGCAGCTGCTTCGCCCAGGTTCTCTCCCTCCTCTTTTGGCTTCCGAGATAAATTACAGTCACTTCGCAGATCATATCCGGAATCGTCACTGCAGTTGTTTTCGGTGGGCAATGGAAGGGATTGTGAGGAAGTACCAGCAGAAGTTCAAGAGAGTCAGGGAAGAGATGGACCGGTGGGAAGAGCTTCAAGCTCGCCTGCTTTCTCAGTACAGGAACGCCTCGTCCATCATCGAGAGGCTGCAGGTGTGGTTCCTCCCTCTCTCTCTTGTCTGATCAAGATTTAATGGACAGATTATAATTTGTTGCCTTCACTCTCTATTAGGTCATCCAAGAGGCTAAGAATTACGGCATCTTGAGCAGTGTTGATGGAATCGGAGATGCTGTGGTAGGGAAGCAGATGGATTCGTTATTGATGATTTTGCTTTCTTTGAATAAGATCATGTAAGGATCATAGGAAATTTTAAATGGTTCGGTTGTGATGCACTTTCTAGTTTCAGTTAGTTGATTCTCTAGAATAAGTTATGGTTTGCTAACCTTTTAGGGAGGAGTTCCATGGAATTGTCATGTCGCTCAAGAAGATTCACAGGGACAGTAGACAGCTTGTAAAAGGTGGCTCGACTCAACTGACAGTGAAACAGCTTCAGCAAAGACTGGGCGTGAAGCCTTCTTTACAGGATTGTCTGGATGGGTTAATGCTTCTCCATGATATGCATAATTCCGAGTATGGATCTTCTCACTCTTTCTATTGATCAAATATTTGTTTATATGCACTGTCATCTGGTTGGGCTTGGAAGATTCTTCACGATATACTTGAGAGAAAGTAACTTTATGAAGTTGAGCTCATTCTTTTGAATACATTCATTTCCTTCCAGGTATCTTCTGAAGTCTTCGATTATATCTGCACTTCCAACTGTAGTATCCAGACCCAGGTGATGCTCTAGTGGAAAAGATAGTCCATAATCATGAAAGGGTGTATTTTCCCCTATTTCTGCCTAGAATCTTTGAAAAACAATAAGCTTTGGCTGGGATGGTTGACTCTACATTTTGTTATGTGATACATTAAACTGGCTATTTCCCCTTATCCTATTATTCAATCTGACATGAGGCTATTGTGAATGTTAGATGTAGATCATGCAGATGTTGTTAAAATCCACGATCTATGTTAGTGTTTATTCGTGTTTGTTCATCATTTACGTTGCAGCTCCACTGACCTAGGTTCCCTGCAGCAGCTACTGGTCGATCAACCTAACATTCCCAAGGAAGATGGTTAGTAGTGGATTAACATACTAATGGTGCTCATTCAATTCCTTCTTTTGTCTGATCCATTGTTTTGATCAGAAAATTATTCTGTTTTGATTGATTTACCTGCAGTTGAATTCATCTTTGACATAATATTTGCTGAAGATATGTGCTAAAACTACTTTGAGAGGATTGCAAGCTTCAAGCACATGTTGGTATGTTCATTTACTTTCTGTAGCAACTTTAAAAGAATTGATTACCCCAGAGTTCTGATTTTCTGTTGACTGGAGTCTAGTAACTCATTTTTTTCATTGCATGATTCACATGTGATGCCCCCATTGTATGACTTGATGGCACTAATTATGAAAGAATGAAACAGAAACAGTGATGTTTTGAGCGAAGGAATCGTAATTTTATCAGTGAATGATTGAGTCCATTAGAAATGATCTTTGTGATAAAATGACAAAAAGTATTCTGGGGCCTCTGTGATGCATGCTTTGGTGTCCTTGTAGAATCCGAAAAGCTGGAGCTGGCAATTTATGTTCCTTGGTCAGGGAAAGTGTTGTCACATTGGGGAACATGAGGTCTTGGAATTACATCTACAGGGAGGGATGGGTCAGCTCACATGCCATGTTTTGAGTCCCTAGCACAGATTCATCTGGAGATAAACCAGGCTGCTGCTTTAGATGATGTGAATCTTAATTATATTGATTTTCTTTATATCTATCTGCCCTTCCATCCATACTTCTGGCCATTGAGAGAAATAGTTATTGAAACATGATCGCCGCATAGAGGGTCGTGGTCTTATTTTTTATGGAGATGGAGAGGGCCCGTTGTGAGCCACCATCTCCATAGTTCCATTAGTCCATCTCTTTCTTTGACCTGGGATTCTGACCTTAGATTGCTGAACCAGCAACCCCATCTCTGGCTCTTTACTCCGGTACCATCTTGGGGTCAGTTCAACGGAATCATCCAACCTGGATTGAGGTTTCTTGCTGGCTAAGTTGGATATTCTCCAAGCTCATATCTTAGTTCAGTTATGGTCGCTGAAGCTTGTATTTTGGAATGGATTTGCCTGATTTGGATTCCATTAGATGTTCTGTATTTAATGACCAATTTATATTATCACATCATAAACGGTATCTGTATGTGTGTGCTTTATTTTAATAAGCTTTATTTAATTACAAAGGAGGCCGTAGAACTGTGGCGAACATGCTTGAGCGAGTTTTCTCTCAGACAATTGATCGAACGTTTTCAATTGAAGAAAACCTATCGACGACTACATCTTGTGGGATGGGAGTCTGGGACTAACTGAATAGCGAGAGAGGCGGATGCGGACCTGTGCAGACCGTTGATGCATAAGCTGAAGAGAGGGAAGCTCAGGGAGTTTTTTGAAGTGATGAGAAGGAAGCTCAGGGAGTCATCGTTACAACCAAAGAGCCCGAATTTACCTTCACTTGGCGGGCACATAGGGAACGAGCATCGACTTTTTACATCAACAAGATCAAAATTATGGTTGTCTATCACCATCTTTTAGAGAACTGTCATTGTTCCTCTTGGTATGGTAAGAAGGGAATGAATGAAATATTCACACACCAGGCTGGAAGTCATCTATGATTGTGGAAGTTTCTTGAAGTGTTGGAGAATACTATGCTCTTTTTTCAGATTGATGAGAAACAGGAAGGAAGGCTATGCTTGAAATCTAAATCAACTAGTTCAATCCATGGATGTAAATGGACATATCTCATAAAGTATAAATACAGGAGAATAAATGTATGGTTATTCTAATTGGTTGTACTAATGAGTACCTTACTTTGGTGATTAATGTTTGTGTATGAGTACACTAATTTGTTTTATGGTCTCATGTCTTATGAATTAGGTAAACTAAAAATTTTGTTCTTGTTTGGAATAAAACAAAGTAGTATAGGGGGCGAAGATGAAATAAATAAAATCAAGGGTTAAAATATGAAATTGAATTATTGGAGTTCCTCCGCCGCAGGCGGGCCAATAAGATGTTCTCATTCTCACCACGTGGTATAGTGCTATTGGCAGTTTGAAGTCTAAAAAATGCTGCTCCGCTTCCAGGAGTAGTTGTTCGCGCAGACTAGAGGTAAAAAAAAGGTGAAAGGGTAAGGTAATGCGGCCGGAGCATATATCTTCTGGGTCCTTTGGTAGCTGCAGAAGAAGCTAGGGTTCAGTGTCAAGTAGCAAAGTCTCTCGTGTTTCATATTTGATAGCTCGGAGGCAGTCTTGAAAATGGAGACATCGCTCAGGTACTGGGGTGACTCCAAGTCGCTCAGAATCCACGCCAAGGAGAAGGTTCCAATTGATTCGAAAACCCATTTGCAGGTGATGCCAAACCCTTTGTAGGAAACTCCATTTTCATTTGCATGTAATAATAGCTTAGTCTTGAACCCTGGATGTAAAGGCTGTCTGCTTCTTTGACAGGAGAAACGCCTCCCAACCTCATGTTGATTTTGAATTCTTGAGCGCACGTTACAATCCATTTGGAAAAGTTACTTATACGTAGGAATTTCAACGAAAGCGGAGTAAAAACTCTGAATTTTCTCTCATGATATAATATTTTGGCTGGGATTTATAATGCTTTTTTTTAAACTCAAGGGTTTATAGTGCATCGTGTTGCTATCTATTGCTGCTTGAAAAGATATCATTTTCAGTATCTTGTTTCAGATTCAGGGGGAGCTAGACACGAGAGTTGGAGCTCCGAGTTATGCTCTCGCCATGATAAGGCGCGTCTATCCTGATGTGTGTGAGAGTTTAATCCTGTGAATGCTATTGTATGCGGTGTGAATCTCCTTCTATAACTATTGTTGAACCATTTAGTCGAACATGTGCTTTAGATATCAGCTAGCCTTGGCGTAGGAGTGCAGTATGACAAGAATGGCGAGGTCCGTTATGCTGTACGTGGGAAGAAATCATTTCCTGTGACAACTAATGGCTTGCTGGCTTTTAATGTGAAGGGAAGGTCTGATGTTGACCAAGAATTTAAACAGGTATACTTTGTAGGTGCGCTTGATGAGAATCCCAATGAATCTATATCATATCATGGATTGAAGATTTGCACTCAATATTATACTTTTAAATCGAATCATAAGTTGCTTATTTGCGCATTTTCATTATTGAATAAATATTTCAGAGCCTGGATACGATCTATGAATTTATAGATGGTTCTCTCTAGCAATAGAAAAATTGGGGAAATTCCCTTAAGTCTTGAAGCTGGGATCGTCTCTTCCATTCTGCAATTACATGTCCTTGGTAGCTTACAAGATAATTGCTTTACATTATACAACTAAAAACGATTGAGGAATTTATGTACATTCAACTTTGATGATGCTGATATTCTTCTGTAATGGCAGTGGAAGTCAAAAGGAGCAGCAGAATTCTCTTGGAGCATTTTGAATTTTCAAAAGGAACAAGATGTCAGGGTGAAAGTGGGCCTTGAAGTATTTGATCAGGTAAGAACTTGCTGGTTTGTTTAACATTGCTGAGGGTCCAATGGAGCTGCCACAGATTATCCTCATGCAAGACATTAGTATAATTGTCTCCATTGATTAGGCTTGGATTTGCATCATTTACTACAAATGCAATTGTATAAGTTGTTTTTCACCTAATGAGAATTCAATAGCATCTCTCATTGGCTTCAGAAAATTTTCAATGATGAATGTTTTCCGAAAATTGATCCACTTATAACATGCTGGTTTTTCCTCTTTTCTGTGCTAGCCCTGTTTCGTTTTATGATGTTGGTCTCTTTATGGGAAATTTCTTGAACCTATAGCTCCCTACCTTTCCTTACCATTGTTTCCCAATTCATCCTCTAAACAGTAAAACCTCTAATTGTTGTGATCCGGGTTCATATGTGGTCTCCCAGAAAGGATGCAAGGGAAAAGCAGAAGCCCCTTCAACAAGTAGTTAGTCAAACTTAGTGCAACTTTTTGCATCCCATAGTCTCATCATTACATATGTTAGATGCTCTAGATATCAGATTTTTCTATACAAATTTGTTACTTTGGGGTTTGGTCAGTTATTGCATCTGCTCATTTAGGTTGTTACAAAGCTCACCATGTCAAGAACCAAATACCTTTTCATCAAAAAATGCATAAAAGAACAAGTATAAACGTACTTGATAAAACCACGTCACTTTGCCTTGTTTTTTGTCGTCTCATCTAAGTGGTATACTACAGTATTGATTGCTGATTTCCGGGGAAATTTTTTCAGGTCCCTTACCTTCAGATAAGGGAGAACAACTGGACATTCAACGCAGATGTTAATGGTAAATGGAACGTGCGGTACGACATATGATTTCATTCAGGGACTACACAGTCTTCCATCCTGTTTCTGGTAGCCCTATTCTTTGTATCTCTAGGATCATCGAACAGCTGTTGAGCTTAAGAAATCTATGGATAGATCATGTTAGATGGGCCTCTTGTAATGGTTTCTGAAGGTATTTTTGCTTTCAGAATTCCTCTGCCGTTCCAGAATCAAGAGATTGCATGCTTTTGGCACTGAAAAACTTGCGTTGGCCAGAATGTGCAAGGTAATTAGACCGATGGTAAACAAGTTCCCATGCCTCTTTGGTACAAAAATAGCGTAGCTAGTAGAGCCTCCCTTTTTTCTATTACCAAGGATGGTGTCCAAAAGTATGATATTGATTAAGTAATGCTTATTTGTAGTATATAAGGATGTCCCCAAGTTGAACTTCCCTGTCAAGATAGCCATGAGAATGGTGGCTTGTTGGATAAGTTGTACTTGTACTTCCGGTTCAGATCATCCATGTCAAAGCTGTCATATTCACCCAACATACACAGGATGCCCTCTCTTTCGTTCCACAATGAAAGGGATCATAATGATCACTTCCCCGTTATTGGAAGTAATTATGCACAGAGTAGAGGAATGCAAGAGGAAACCTACAGAAGACTTTGTACTGTACAGACCCCAATGCTGTGACTATACAAAGAAAAGAATCATATTTTGATTCAGTTTTGACTACTTGTCGTTTCTATTCCCTACGTGATGGAGCGCGCAGGAGGCCCCATTGCACCCCAAAAACATCATAGGCTTAACTTCCACGGATACTCGTCCCTTTGAGCACCGTGATGAGACAAGGTTCCTTAGATACAGATGAAAAAGGAAGAGAAGGAACGGAAAGAGAATGGAAAGATGTTCATATCGTCTTCCATTTAGTCGCTCCCTCTATGGTATCAGGTGCGCAGCCACAGAAGACCCATCTGACTTTTTTTGGTGAGAACGATTTCCTAGTACCTGAAAAAACATTTAATGGAACATTCAATCAAGGAAAATGACCAGACCTCAATGGCAACTGCATGCAGCATTGCTTATGATAAAGAATCGTGCCTCTAGAATGCAAGATTTATAAATTTGCAAGGCTAGATTTGAAGCTTGCTACTCCTTTTGCTCTTAGTCCTGCTGCAATCTATACAGATACCTGCAGAATAAGAGACCAAATCCCACATGTTTGATTGGTACAAAAAGCTCTCTTCTCTTGTAGGGAGTAAAAAACCACATGGCATCATTGATCTTAGGACTGAGGATATTCAATTACTCACCTCATCATTTCGTCACCCTGTCATGTGGTCAGAACCACCACCTTGCATCAACTCAGTTGGAGCAGGAAGTCTTAACTGCTGTTGGCTTGGAACAATGGCAGCAGCACCTGAAGTGGCAAATAATACCCATGTATAAACATCAAAACCATGTTTTGGGTATGAACTTTATTGAGCAAGAAGATCCATGAATTCTGGACCCCGAAACTTTACCTGTGGGATACGATGACTGGCCTGTCGGTGTTGGAGGACTGGTTATTGTATTCATGCCGGGTCCTGTAAGCTGCACAATCTGGTGACCTGGCACTCCATAACCCTGCATTGCTGTATAGCCATGGCCGCCTGGGATGGTTTGAGACAGTTGTCCATAGGGATACACAGCCGAGTCACCAGTTCCCGGGACTCCATAGACCTGAAGATATTGCTGCTGACCCATATATGGGCTATACAGACCCTGCAGAAATAGTAGACCAGTGAGTATAATCAGCAGCGAGATGGTCCGATCAGTAATATATTAAAGATGAGTTTAAAAGAAAATTATTGTCTTGGTGTAATATATGGACCTGTGCATACAGGTATTCCGGGCTGTATGCTGCATACCTGCACATGGAAGATATCATAAAAAAGGGTTTAGAGAATGAAGCATAATGACTACTCCAGCAGTGAGAATGAAAATGGTACCCATGAAATAGAATGACTGAAATTTTAGGACTTGCCCATAAGGAGGATAGATGTATCCTTGGTAGCCATATGGAAAAGGCTGCTGATGCCCGAAATTTCCGACATAAGCTCCACGCACTGCTGGTGTGCTGCCTAGGTGCTGGAGACTTTGTCTAGGATGTCCTACTGAGTGGAAAAACAGAAGATATTTACGGAGCAAAGAAACAAAATTAAACTTGAACAATTATTATGATGCAAGAAACTGATATTATGCTACTAAGTTGAATCTTATGTCATACAAATTTGATCCAATGGCCAAATCACCCACTTCCCTTAGACTGAAAGGGACATTAAGAGAATAATTTACATGAAATGAGCTTGAAAATATTCTGCAATATGGCACTCATAAAGTTACTCTGCCATCAAACATTGCTAAAAGTTAATGACAGAAAGCTTAAAATATCTTTGCTTTAGATATCAATAGATTACCTCACAACTGCTAAATTAATCATACATTTCAGACCAAATGAAGGCACAGAATGGCAGAGAAGAATGAATGAATACCAAAAGGCATGGGCAGGCGAGCTCGACCAAGGGAAGCCAAATTACAATTTGCCCGTCTACCATCAATTATCGGGGCCGGGTCAGCACATGCTCTGGTTGCAGCCTCAGGGTCCCGGAAAGTTACCTACACCCTCCGTACAAAATATGAACAACACGTCACTCTACATTCATTAGGGACCACCTGCTAACAATGGCCAGCCTAAAAGATGTGAAGTGCCAACAACTTCTAACAGATGTTGTGAGCCAGTATGATCCATGGAATGAATGAATCACTATCACAGCCAATATAAAAGCACCCATACAATAACCTAAACTTAGCTAATTTAAACATAATTGATTGCAATCACAGCTAACAGGTTTCCAAGCATCATACCAAGCATTCCATTCAAAAGATCACTAATTTGAGCACTTGAGAATTGAATTACTCATCCATCATCATTAATTTGAACTGGGTTATAAGAACATGAAGGACAAATAGACACTCACAAAACCATAGCCCTTGGATCGGCCAGTATGCTTATCAGAGATCACGACGGCCTCGAGGATGTCCCCGTATTGCTCGAAGTGTTGCCTCAAGGTGTCGCTGTGGGTCTCCCAGGCCAAACCCCCAACAAAGACCTTGGTGTAGGTGGTGTCCCCAAAGGAGGAGTTCACGAACTGGAACGACTGGGAGCCCGAACTTGGGCTCGGAATCGGCTGATACTCCATGAGCAATGATCAATTGTTGAGTGGGGAAAATAAATAATATACACCCGATAGAGGAAAGAGAGCCCAGATACCGTCTATGTACAGGGGGTGAATATTTTGGGGAAAAGGTGGGAATTTGAGACGATCAGGTGACGCCGAAGCCAAGCAGAGGCAGACCCTGATCCATTTTTTACCCCGAAAGGCCTCCGAAAGCTGTCGGCAGGTTGTTCGGGGAATCCATTGGAGATACGAAGAGAGAAACAGGCAGAGATTTAAGATTGAACAAAACACACGGAGAAAGTCACCCTAGCTAGGGAAGAGGATTTGCAGAAAGCAGAGGAAAGTTAAGAGGAGGGACACAGACGAGAGAGATGGATCAAGGGGGGAAGATGAAGGGAGGAAGATCGGAGAGGAGAGAGACCCGTTTGGATTTTTGCCACTCTCCCTTTAGCTTTCTCTCTCTTCCACCTCTGTCTCGCTATCTCGCTCCATAGCGAAGCTCTGCTTCCTCAATAAGTTGAACCCCTCGCTTTCTTCTTTGGTTGTGGTGGGGAAGATATCAAACAAGGAGAGAGAACGCAGACAGGCTGGGAGGTGGGGCCAAAGGCTTCTTCGCCATCTGTTTCTCTCTATTCTCTCTCTTCTTCGTTGGATCGGATGTGCTTAAGTTTATTTGCAGATGAGGGAATCTGACCCAGGCGCAGAAGCACAAGGCGCAATAACCTTGACCCGGATAACTCTCCACCCTTGTCCTTCTCTCTTTTTCATATTTTTCCTACTAATAAACAATATTTATGTCAACTCATACTGTATTTTAAGAACTCTATCTCGTAATAAATCTTTTCAATTTAAATGTATAATCAAACAATGTCAATTTAGTTTTGAGCTTTTATTCCCCTAATTAATGGAAGAGCAATTTCAAAAGGGATGCGCATGAGTAATCATTCAACTTGGCTAGTATTAATATTGCCACTTCTTTTGGAGGACAAAGACACGAGAAAATGTTTGGATACTCAATTTAGATCCCTCTTTCCTTTTCCCCCACACATATGCGGTTTCCGTTGACATTTTGACCCCATAAAATATACATATATAACCCTCTCTATTAGGATACATGTCTTCAAATGTCATATAAATTATCCAACTCAATTCAACACCCATCATTTTGAATATATATAATATTATAATATCATAATATTTAAGTTCTCATTTCATCATTATTTTTGTTATATTCTCTTAATCATATTTTCATGAAGAATATCAACTCTCTATTATTTTAATACATTATATATTTTTTTCTTTTCTCTTCTTCTTTTTTATTCTAATATAATAATAATAATTATTATAATATATATATAAATATTATTATACAATTTATATTAATTTATTTTCTAATTGTATTAATGACTAAAAATGTGAAAAATTAAAATATATGTGATGTATATATTATATAGTTGATCATATATATATATATATATATTCTATTATATAATATTTATATATAAACATTATTATACATTTAATATTTTTTATTTTTTATTATAACAATAATGTATTTAAATTATATGATAAAATATGATACATAAAATATATATCATATATATTATAGAATATATATTATTATATGAAAGAGACTCAATATATAAAAATATAAGTATATATATAGAGATGATGATGCCGGTGGTGATATCATACACCCATGACCCTAAAATTACACGATAATTCGACTCATGCCCACATGGGACAATAGGTATACTCGCCCATTTTGCTTCCCATTGTACCGTATTATATATTATATTTAATTAAATAATAAAATATATGTAGATTTTATACCTTTAATAAGTTTAAAAGTTTTTTAAAAAAAGAAAAAGACAAAAATCTTATAATGTATTCCAATAATTTTTTTTAATAAATTTATGGAGTGAGAATTATATATATATATATATATTAACTTTAGATATGTTAAAAATAAGAAAATAATATTTTATTATTGATATAAAAATCCATCAATATTTACCTATAGGAAATATATAGATATTTGTTATATATTGCTACATAAATATTTAAAATAATAAATATACTTAAAATTTAAATTTTAAACCACAATTATGCTATTATAGAATTATTGTATTTAATTTCCACTTATATTTTCTATAATTTCTCCTACCAGGAATAATACTTATTTGAATTTTTTAACCTTTAAACTTGTGATTAAGTTATTTTGTGAATTCAAAAGATAATTCATGTCATTTATTCTTAAACCGTCAATTCCAACCGGTGATTTTGTGAGGATATTCAATTACTCACCTCATCATTTCGTCATCCTGTCGAACCACCACCTTGCATCAACTCAGTTGGAGCAGGAAGTCTTAACTGCTGTTGGCTTGGAACAATGGCAGCAGCACCTGAAGTGACAAATAATACCCATGTATTATAAAACATCAAAACCATGTTTCGGGTATGAACTTTATTGAGCAAGAAGATCCATGAATTCTGGACCCCGAAACTTTACCTGTGGGATACGATGACTGGCCTGTTGGTGTTGGAGGACTGGTTATTGTATTCATGCCGGGTCCTGTAAGCTGTACAATCTGGTGACCTGGCACTCCATAACCCTGCATTGCTGTATAGCCATGGCCGCCTGGGATGGTTTGAGACAGTTGTCCATAGGGATACACAGCCGGGTCACCAGTTCCCGGGAGTCCATAGACCTGAAGATATTGCTGCTGACCCATATATGGGCTATACAGACCCTGCAGAAATAGTAGACCAGTGAGTATAATCAGCAGGGAGAAGGTCCGATCAGTAATATATTAACGATGAGTTTAAAAGAAAATTATTGTCTTGGTGTAATATATGGACCTGTGCATACAGGTATTCCGGGCTGTATGCTGCATACCTGCACATGGAAGATATCATCAAAAAGGGTTTAGAGAATGAAGCATAATGACTACTCCAGCAGTGAGAATGAAAATGGTACCCATGAAATAGAATGACTGAAATTTTAGGACTTGCCCATAAGGAGGATAGATGTATCCTTGTTGGTAGCCATATGGAAAAGGCTGCTGATGCCCGAAATTTCCGACATAAGCTCCACGCACTGCTGGTGTGCTGCCTAGGTGCTGGAGACTTTGTCTAGGATGTCCTACTGAGTGGAAAAACAGAAGATATTTACGGAACATAGAAACAAAATTAAACTTGAACAGTTATTATGATGCAAGAAACTGATATTATGCTACTAAGTTGAACCTTATGTCATACAAATTTGATCCAATGGCCAAATCACCCACTTCCCTTAGACTGAAAGGGACATTAAGAGAATAATTTACATGAAATGAGCTTGAAAATATTCTGCAATATGGCACTCATAAAGTTACTCGGCCATCAAACATTGCTAAAAGTTAATGACAGAAAGCTTAAAATATCTTTGCTTTAGATATCAATAGATTACCTCACAACTGCTAAACTAGTCATACATTTCAGACCAAATGAAGGCACAGAATGGCAGAGAAGAATGAATGAATACCAAAAGGCATGGACAGGCGAGCTCGACCAAGGGAAGCCAAATTACAATTTGCCCGTCTACCATCAATTATCGGGGCCGGGTCAGCACATGCTCTGGTTGCAGCCTCAGGTCCCGGAAAGTTACCTACACCCTCCGTACAAAATATGAACAACACGTCACTCTACATTCATTAGGGACCACCTGCTAACAATGGCCAGCCTAAAAGATGTGAAGTGCCAACAACTTCTAACAGATGTTATGAGCCAGTATGATCCATGGAATGAATGAATCACTATCACAGCCAATATAAAAGCACCCATACAATAACCTAAACTTAGCTAATTTAAACATAATTGATTGCAATCACAGCTAACAGGTTTCCAAGCATCATACCAAGCATTCCATTCAAAAGATCACTAATTTGAGCACTTGAGAATTGAATTACTCATCCATCATCATTAATTTGAACTGGGTTATAAGAAAATGAAGGACAAATAGACAGTCACAAAACCATAGCCCTTGGATCGGCCACTATGGGTAATTCTTAAACCGTTATTCCAACTGTAATGGACGTCATAGCGGTTCCCACTCACCCGGTGATTTTGGCGGGGTCGCATCGGTGAAGTCTAGCCTCGCAATTCCTCTTCTGAAAGCAGGTGCTTGAATAGTCAATCCCTCATCCAATTGGCGGCCTGTAAGTCATTGTTTTCTTCAATTCTTGCTTCTAATCACCTCCTACAGCTCCCCTCAACTGTCCTGCACTTCGAATTTCGACGGAGAGGCGGTGGCCGGAGCTTGAGGTGGGGGCGGCTAGAGCTAGTCAAGGGAAACCTAGCAGAATTGAGTTTTGCTGCAATTCGTTGCTGCACTGTGGGAATTTGAACAGAGAAGTTTCGGTCGGTGCAGCTCTAAAATTTAGAAATTTCGACGAGGGAAGGCAAAATTAAGTGTACCGGGGCCTGTAGAGGTGTTGTGGAGGACCTTAGGTGGTTAGTGGTGGCCAAGGTGGGCGGTGGAAGGGCCGGTTGGGGCGAGGTGGTGTCGGGCAGGAGCTCGTTGCTTCAAGCTCTGAAGTAGTTTTACTGTGCGATCTCTCTCGCACCTCCATGAGCATTCCTTGGTTGTTTGGAAAAGGTATGGAGCTAGAGGATTCTTTCCCGGTTTCAATGCCACCCTTCGGAGCTCCTTTGGTGGAGGTTTCGCCCATCGTTGGAGCTTTGGTTTGAAGCTTGCCGGAAAACTCACTCTTCTTTTTTTTTTTTTCAATCGATTGTAGGATGCTGAGAATGAATGAGTGGGTGCCCTTTATATAGGGAGGTCGGCAACTATTCGGGCTACCCACCGGCGTAAAACTCGGCCTTTGACGTGGCTACCGGCGACCTGATCGGAGCGGTTTTCGAGTCGTCAGAGACTCTAGCTTTTCCGGCGACTTCCTCTCTCTCTCTCTGTTCTCTGCCGTTTTTTTTTTCGATTTCCTTTGGTTCATTTGGATGGGTTTTACAACTCTCCCCTCCTTTTAGGAGTTTTGTCCTCAAACCTGTTACACATCAAACAATTGCAGATATTTGTCCCTTATTGTTGATTAGATCTCCCATGTCTCTTCCGCTACTTGGCCATTCTGCCAGAGTATCCTCACCATAGGAATATTTTTGTTCTGGGGGTTCTTCTCACACCGGTCGAGGATCCGGACAGGTTCTACTCGATAGGTCAGGTCTTCCTCGATTTTCGGTGGCGGCTCATCTAGTATGTGACTAGGGTCGGGTTCGTACTTTCGTAGTTGGGACATGTGGAAGACGTTGTAGATCCGCTGAAGGTCTGGAGGCAACCCCAACTGGTAGGCTACAGGTCTGACCCTACGAATGATGGTGTATGGGCCAATGTACCGGGGTTTCAACTTCCCTGAAACCTGAGTATCCCTTTCCAAGGTGATACCTTTAGGAATACTCGGTCTCCCACTTCAAATTCTAGATCATTTCTTTGGTTATCGGCATAACTTTTCTGCCTATCCTAGGTTGCCTTGAGTCGACTCCTTATGATCTGGATCTTCTCTGATGCGTCTTCTATTAATTATACCCTTTTGAGTTTTCTTTCTCCTACTTCCTCCCACAACAAGGGCATGCAACAAAGTCGTCCATAGAGGGCTTCGTAGGGTGTCATTTGGATGCTGGCCTGGTAGCTATTATTGTACACGAATTCCATGAGGCACAAATGGTCCTCCCAATTTCGCTTCATGGTTAGAACGCACGCTCGTATCATATCTTTCAAAGTTTGGATAGTCCGTTCAGACTGCCCATCTGTCTAGGGATGAAAGCTATGCTCATGTGGAGTCTGGTGCTTAGCGCTGCCTGGAGGCTGGGCTAGATTCGGGAGGTGAACCTCGGGTCTCGGTCCGATACGATGCTTATTGGTACTTCGTGGAGTCGTACGATCTCCCCCACATATAGGGCGGCGAGCTTTCCTATCAGGTCTGTCACCCGTATGGGTAGGAAATGTGAAGATTTGGTCAGTCAATCCACAATTACCCATATGGCATCTCGACCCCTTCTTGTTGTCGGTAGTCCAGTCACGAAATCCATGGTGATGTGCTCCTATTTCCATTCTGGGATCGGGAGAGGCTATAGTAGCCCAAAGGGTTTCTGATGTTCGACCTTAATTTATCGACATGATAGGCATCTAGCCATGTACTCTGCGATGTCCCTCTTCATTCCCTTCCACAAATATCCCTGTTTTAGGGTGCGATACATTTTTGTACTGCCCGGATGCGTAGCGTACATTGAGTCGTGGGCTTCTTCCAGTATTCCCCTCTTTAATTCCTGACTATTTGGTACCCACACTCTCCCTTTAAAGGTCATCACCCCATTGTTCCTGACTGCAATGTCTGGCATTGCATTGTTCTCATTTGTCTCCCAATAGGGACGAAGTTCCTTGTCTTCCTTTTGTAAAGCCTATATTTGGTCCAATAGACCGGGTTGTACTACCAGGCTGGCTACTAGGCTACCTTGGCTCTTGTCCATGTGGAGGGCTACCTTTAAATTTCGAAGCTGGCTTAGTAAAGGCAAATAGCTTGAACAGATGGAGGCCACTCCCGTGTGGTATTTGTGGTTGAGTGCGTCTGCCACCACGTTGGCCTTACCGGGGTGATACTCGATGGTCAGATCATAGTCCTTTACTAGCTCTATCCATCTTCTCTATCGCATGTTGAGTTCCTTTTGGGTTAGGAAGTATTTAAGGCTTTTATGATTGGTGTAGATATGACACTTTACTCCGTACAAATAGTGGCACTCTATTTTTAGAGCGAACACTATTGCAGCCAATTCGAGGTTGTGGGTGGGGTAATTCTTCTCGTGGGGCTTCAGCTGTCATGAGGCATAGGCGATGATCCTTCCTTGTTGCATCAGGACACATCCTAGTCCTTGTCCGAACGCATCGCTATACACCGTGTATTCCCCAGCATCCGAATTGTGTAAGGCCAGTACCAGGGCCGTGGTGAGTCAAGTTTTGAGCTCTTGGAAGGACTCTTCACACTTGGCATCCCACTTGTAGTTCACTCCTTTCCTTGTGAGGCGAGTTAAGGGAGCTGCTATCCTGGAGAAATCTTCCACAAATTTTCGGTAGTATCTGGCGAGGCCGAGGAAGCTACGGATATCTATTGGGTTAGTTGGGGCTTTCCAATTTGATATGGTCTCTATTTTTGCTGGATCCACCTTTACTCCTTCTTTGGACATTGTATGCCCTAGGAAGCCCACTTCTTGCAGCCAAAACTCACACTTAGAGAATTTGGCGTACAATTGGTTTTCTCGCAGGGTACTTAGGATTATCTCCAGGTGTGTCCGATGCTCTTCTTCAGTCCGGGAGTATATGAGAATATCGTCTATGAATACGATAATGAACTTATCTAGATATGGCTGGAACACCCGGTTCATCAGGTCCATGAAAGTCGCGGGTGCATTGGTTAGTCCGAAGGGCATTACCCTGAACTCGTAATGCCTGTACTATGATCGGAAAGTAATTTTCTGTATGTCCTCTTCATGAATCTTCAGTTGATGATATCCCGACCTTAGGTCGATCTTGGAGAAGTAGGTGGCTCCTCTGAGTTGGTCAAATAAGTTGTCTATCTTGGGGAGAGGGTATTTATTCTTAATCGTCACCTGGTTCAGTTTCCGGTAATCGATGCAAAGTCGCATACTTCCATCTTTCTTCTTGACAAATAGTACAGGTGCACCCCATAGGGATTGGCTTGGGCATATAAACCCTTTCTCTAAAAGTTCGTCCAACTGATCTTTCAGCTCCTTGAGTTTCGCGGGTGCCATACGGTAAGGTGCTTGAGATATAGGGTGGGTAAACCAGGTAGTTCCTCCGGGAAAACTTCTGGATAACGGTTGACCACTAGGATCTCTACTAGACCCTTCTCTGGTGGGTCCTTGCAAGTGATCTATGCAAGGAAGACCTTACATCCTTTCCTTAGCAAGTCTTGAGCTTCCATACATGACACCAGATGTATTTATGCTCCTCTACTATCTCCTTCAAATACAATTTCTTCTTTTCCCGGGCCATGGAAGGTTATCCTCTTTTTCCCACAGTCTACTTGGGCTTGATGCATGCTTAGCCAGTCCATCCCTAAAATGATCTCAGGTTACTGGGTGGTGGTGGTCATGTAAGGCACTTCTCGGAATACCCAAGCCTCGCCTGGGGTGTAGGTGTTAGAAGGGGATTCTTTTGGGGCTCTTGGTATTCTAATGCTCCCATCGTTCTCTAGGTAAGTGATTAAGAGATTTGGATTTTCTTGAAAGAAATTCTTCTTTATTTGTTGGATCGGAAAAACCCCGACCAAGGTTTATTACAGTAAATGCTTCTAGAATTTCCTACCCCTTTCTATCCCCACCAGTTGACTGACCTAGAATTATACCTATGCGGGTTGCGAGACTCTGCATCAGGGGTCTCGAGGCGTATTCTCCTTCTGGTTGGGCACTCGCCCCCATGGTTACTGCCACAATGGGGGTACAGATTCATGCTAGGCTCCTCAAATTCTACGGATGCTGATACACTTGGAGCCCTCCTGGCCTGCATGGGGTGAGCTATATTTATGCCATATCGGTGTAGGACAACTACATTGTGGGCGTGTTGGGTGGGGCCTGCGGTACACGTACTGCTATGAATTGGGGGAAGTCAGTGAAAAACCCTTACATAGCGTAGAATTCCCAAAAATTCCTCTCAGTTTCTGCCTAAATCTTGGCTAGGTTTGGTTCCCTTGGTGGAGATACTTCATCTTCCACCGAGTACGGAGGGGTCCTATCTCAGGGTACATCCCACAGGATGGGCTCTTCTAAGGCTTCCACTCGTTGTTCCATAGCGTGGATCCAAGGAATATATGCTTCAGAGACGTTTTCATTCATAGTTTCTACAAGGTTGTCGGGAATCATGGTTAGGATGGGTTGGGGAAAACTAATCAGGAAAGTTATGCTCTGATACCACTAAAGTTGTCGCGCCCCGACTCGGTTTGGCTAGGGTCTGATGAACAACCCGCCACTCTCTCGAACCTCAAGGAAGGCTCCTTGGGGTCAAGAGAGTCAGGCGTATTACCTATCATACTTTCCTTGGATAAAATTTAATAAAATTGAAATTTCTAAAATGGTGTACCTGGTTTTGGGTCTAAGGGGAAAGACCGAAGCACTTGTGTTCCTTCCTGACAATGTTTAGAGGGAGGGGGGTGAGTTTGACAACTCAGTGAGGGGAAACTTACTATAACAGTTTACCTGAATTTATCTTGTATTTAATTTATTTTCATTATTTCATACATTCACAGAATCAACAACCACACTCATATCATAGGAGAGATCACACGTTCGTAGGACGGTCCTCGACCGCACTAATTGTGGACCGAAGAGCCTTTACCGTCCACCCTGATAGAGGGGTGCTGCATTTACCTGGAGTTTCTGCGAACATCAGTAGTCCAACTCCAAACTCAAATTCTTTCACCATGTCCGCTCAATGGGACGAGACCTCATTCCTCCTATTGCCTCGGTCTCCGTGTGCAAGAAGCCCTCAGCTTCACAACCTACTGAACAATAATGCTGCCCTTATGCTCCCTAGGTCGTTCAGCAGTCACTGGGTCCCATCACTACCTCATGCTAGGTTTCCTGATGGCTCGAACAACACGGTGCATGCACAATCAATAAGCTTTTTAAGTTATAGCCATTATCTTTGGCCCTCTTGTACAACGGTCTGTCAGCTTGGCTTCAGCCCCACCACGCGTATTGGCCCAATAGGTTCGACGACCCAGCTTCGGTAGAGTAGCGGTTCGGCCCAACAAGCTCAACAACTTAGCTTGGCTCGATGGGTATCACACAAGTTCTCATTTTTCGGGTATTTTAGCCTCATGTATCACATGTCTATTTTGGACGGGTCCATGCCCGTATCCACCGGCCTTGGGCCCACTAGCATCTCGAGCCTAAGCCTGTAATTAGCTTCCAAATATTTTAAGTAGAGTCACCCAGTTAGGGAAGGCTAATTCTGAGAAAACAATTTTTCAAATCTTAAACCGTCATTCCAACCGGAATGGATGTCATAGCAGTTCCCACTCACCCGGAGATTTTGGTGGGGTCGCACCAGTAGAGTCTAGCCTCGCAGTTCCTCTTCTAGAAGCAGGTGCTCGAATAGTCAGTCCCTCGTCTACTTAGCGGCCTGTAAGTGCTTGTTTTCTTCAATTCTTGCTTCTAATCACCTCCTACAGCTCCCCTTGATCGTCCAGCACTTCAAATTTCGACAGAGAGGCGGTGGCCGGAGCTTGGGGTGGGGACGACTAGAGCTAGTCAAGGGGAACCTAGCAGGATTGAGTTTTGTTGCAATTCGTTGCTGCACTGCGGGAATTTGAAGAGAGAAGTTTCAGTCAGTGCAGCTCTAAAATTCAGAAATTCCAACGAGGGGAGGCGAAATTGAGCTTACCAGGGCCTGTAGGGGTGTTGTGGAGGATCTGAAGCGGTTAGTGGTGGCCAAGGTGGGCGGTGGAAGGGCCAGTTGGGGCGATGTGGTGTCGGGTAGAAGCTCGTTGCTTCGAGCTCTGAAGCAGCTTTACTGTATGATCTCCCTTGCACCTCCTTGAGCACTCCCTGGTTGTTTTGAGAAGGTCTGGAGCTAGAAGATTCATCCCCGGTTCCAATGCCACCCTTCAGAGCTCCTTTGGTGGATGTTTCGCCCGTCGTCGAAGCTCTAGTTTGAAGCTCATCGGAAAACTCACTCTTCTTCTTCTTCTTCGATCAATTGTGGGATGCTAAGAACAAATGAGTGGGTGCCCTTTATATAGGGAGGTTGACAATTGCTCGGGCTATTCGCTGACGTAAAACTCGGCCTCTAACGTGGCTGCCGGTGATCTAACCGGAGCAGTTTTCGAGTCGTCGGAGACTCCAGCTTTTCCGGCATCTTCCTCTTTCTCTCTATTCTCTGTCATTTGTTTTTGGTTTCCTTTGGTCCAATTGGACGGGTTTTATAGTGTTCGACTCTTTATTTTCTTTAAAACCATTTCTTTCTCAATTTCTCAGTTTTCAAAACCCTTACTCATCATTAACCATAGTCGGTGTATTTAACAATCAACACATGCCATTCATCATGAAGGGATCACACATTCACAGGGCGGACGAGCCGCTGCACCCACTTGTGGCGTCGGAGCAACTTTACCGGCCACCTATATAGAAGCCCATTCACTTCTACCCTAAGAATGAGTGGATATACATGACATCCGACCCTCAAACTCGCAAAGAAACTCTGTGTTCGTATGAGGAGAAAGACCTCATCCTGACCCCACTCCAGTCTCATGTACATGAAGCTACGTCGAGCTTCCTTGACTAATGGCAAGACAAACTACCCTTATCTCCACCATGTCATCCAATAGTCCCTAGGACGCATCACTACTCCTCTTGGGAGTCTTGATGGTCCCGAACATCAGTGCATGCACAAACAAAAATTTTCCATATAAGCCATTAATTTTTGGTGCCACTAGTCCAAGGACCCCTGTAAAACCCACCCTTTTGAGCTAAGGAAAATCGGGAAAAAAAACCGGTCAAACCAAGTATGGATTCAGAACCGGTTCACAAACCTGATCATTTCTGAATGGGAAATTTGGGAATTTACAGCTCTCGGGTGATCCAAAGAGTTCATTAAACCTTCGAAAAGAAACTTAAGACAAATTAGAAGAGAAAAATCAAATTGGTTTAGGTGAACGAGAATCCATAAGAACTATGATACTGACTTACGAATATGTGTAACCTTCATGATAAAGGATGTATGTTGGGTGATGACACACCGGTAACTAAGAAATGGTGGAAAAACCCGAATTTTTTAAAAAAAGGGATTTTTGAAAAAAAAAGGAGTCTGGCACACTCCATAGAAATGTTTTTCTTAAAAGTCAAAAGCTTCTAAAAATTCATTCACTGAGAAGCGTACTCACCCCCTCCCTTATATCCCTTTTAGTAAATCCCAGAAAGCCTACACTTAAAGACCGTCAACTAAGATGCTTGTAAGACAAGTATGTAAAGTTTTAAATTTCATGCAATTTTGATTATGCTATTCCAGGAAAAGGTGCAGGTTAAAGGACGCCTTACTCTTTACGGTTTACAATAAGGGGAAATCCTTGAATAAACCGGGAGAGTGGCGGGTTGTTCACGGGGATCTGACCAAACCGGGTCGGAGCGTGACAACTAGAGTGGTATCAAAGCCTGTTTCCTCAAATACATAATCAAGACTAGAAAATATAGTAACTATTAGGATTTATCCTAAAATTTTTAGATGGCTCCTAGGAGAGGAACCAAGAAAACTTGGAATGGCTCTACTCAACACCCTACCTCCGTAGGGAGACAACCCTAGAAGCTTCCCAAATGCTTGAGACCAGGCTGAAATGTCAAAACACCAAATGGGGAAGTATCCTGGAGAATGGTGCTAGGACCTATTGGTGGCACAACTCTAAGTATGGAGGAAGACGTTTATCAAGACTTTCATAGCTCCTTAGTTATTTTGCAACCATTTCCTGTGATAGGGCTACAAGCCTAATCTTTTGTATCCCCCTGTTAATAAAATACTCAAATTCTCAAAACTCTCTCTCTTGATGATGCAATCTTGTTGGGAATATGGCCCAAGGAAAATAAAGCAAACCCACACTATCCTGGAAGCTAAGGAAAAGTTACATCCCGGTTATGGAATATGAATTAGGAAATTAAGAAACCTAGGAAGACTCTTACCAAACTAATAGTAACCCTAGAAATGCCCTACTTGAAGGAAAGGAGGGACCACAACAATCCATGTAAAGGAATAACCTATTACAAGTATGAAGGATTGAGACATTACCTGAAGAAGTGCCCAACCCTACTAAGGATAAGTACCAAGATAAACTATTATTGGTGTAAGGAAAGAAGGGGTGTTTCACACCTCATAAATTCAGGGCAATAACTCCTCAAAGGCCACGAAGGACAGGAGACCCAAACCATGGAGCTGGCTAAGTAAGCGGTTCACCAAGAGGTCAAGAAATGATGAGGTAAATGCAAAATTTAACTTTCTTCTAAAGAAGGTCAACCCGAGAAAGATACCTCAAGAGTAGGGATAAGGTACATGTGAAGTATATCTAGAACCCTCTCATAAGGGGCAAACACAGAGAAATGTCCTCTGGAAACTCTAGAGAATGGCACAATGAGAGTGAATAAGAGAAGGAATACGCTGGGAAAGGGAACTCTAGAGGGATGCATACAACTAAGTACCTTGAAGGAATCATTGGTTGGCGGATGTGCAAGGAGCCAACCCCTCATTAGAAACTACTTGAAGGAAGGAAATATCAAAGGCCAAGACTAACCTGCTTTGGAAAAATGATATAATTTTAAAGTACTACCTCTTTTGGAAAAAGCATAAAAGTAAAAAATTGAAGTCTCTGACCAACATACCTAAGGAAGACCGGGAAGTAGAAAGGACTACACCCTAAAAAGGTCAGTGAGATGACATTAAGGACATGAGTACTAGAGAAGACAACTGCCCTAAGAAGACCTAAACCAAGGGACTGGTGGAGGCGGGGCAGATGTAAGTTCCGACAAGGAAGAGAGGTGGAAAGGTCAAATACTCTGAAAGAGAAGGATGAAAGAAATCCTTAAAGGGACCAAACGGCCAAATTAACAACCAAACTCAAGCCAAGAAAGAAATAGGCAAGCTTCTCACATAATGATCAAGAAATCTTGAAACAAGGAAGATTTGTACGCTCCCTAAGGAAATTAACAACCAAACTCAAGCCAAGAAAGAAATAGGCAAGCTTCTCACATAATGATCAAGAAATCTTGAAACAAGGAAGATTTGTACGCTCCCTAAGGAAATAGACATGTATTGGGTATGAATGAGGATGCATATGGATATAAAAGATGTCCTGCAAGACCTGAGGAGTAAAGGTAAACAAGAGAAGACAACATCAAGAGTAGAAATCCCCCAAAGCAAATGTAAAAAGGAATATCCAGAGAAAGGGAAAGAATTCTACAGAGGAAGGAAGCCCCGAAAAGACATGTGTATCCCAATTGAGAGGAAATGGAACCAATCAAAATAGAAGGAACGATAAGCTCACAAATGAAATGTTGGTTGAGATGGAAAAGTTGAGTACCAAGGAAAAATGAGGTCCTAAGAAGGAAATTAAACTAAATGAATTATTGATGGGCGGATGGATACAATGTGGAGTGAAAGGAACCAACCCTTAATTAGGAAAAGTTTCCAAGGAAGGAAGTATCGTAATGGCCCATGCTGACCTGTTTGGAGGGAATAGGAGAACCAAGTAGAAAGAGGAAAACTAATAATGACAGACAACCAAATAGAATAAACAAAACCCTAAGAAGGAATGAGATGTAGTAAAAACTAAACTCTATGATGGATAATAGGAAGGGCATGAAGAACGAGTGATACAGTTGCCCAGACGATTGGACCAGAAAAATAAAGAATCGTAAAATGGTTACAAACAAATCAAAGGGGATTAAGGCCAAAGGAAAACCATTGAGTAGAGGATATCATTGGGAATGATGATGGATCTAAGAAAGGACGAAACCCAGCATGTTGGTAAAACATCTGGGAATTTAATTAATTGGAACTGGAAATACTCAATAAGGAAGTCGAAAAGGAACGAGTGGGTAAGGAGAACTAACACAATTGAGTAATGGTAAAAAAAGATAGTTGAGGAATACTATCAAAATAAAAGAGGAATGAAGTTATACGATCCCTAAAAGGTCTAAAAGCTAAGAGAGACACTTGAGGAGATGTTCTAGAAATCAAATGGACAGAGACGAGTCCTAGAAAATGCCATGCTGTAAGGGCATGTAAGCCCAACAACCCGAGGAGATTATGACTCAAAGTAAGGAAGAGTCGGCTAATAAGCATGACAAGGTCAAATATAACAATTTGGACCGAAGTTATAATAGACAACGAATGGAGGAAAAGTCAAAATGGGATGAAAAGGTGGTGATAAAGAAATTCGTGGAAATAAGTACGAAATGCTCTATAGGACAACGAGCTAAGGGTTCCAATGATCAAGCAGTTAACTAGACACAAAAATAGTTAGTTATCTTGAAATTCCCAATCTTGAGTACAGGATCTCAAGGGGAAGAATGTTGCTCTAAGCAAAGAGAGAAATAAAATCTAAGAACATACCCTAAGGTAAGGTATGTCTAGTTATGACAAACTCTATGGAGGGAGTAAATAATATTAAGGAAAAGGAATTTCTTAAGTGAAGGTTGTAAAAGGGACTAATTTCAATGATGAGAGAAAAGTTTGTATTTTAAGCAAACACCAAAGGGGCATCAAAGGAAATGATTGCTCATGCAAGGATGTTAACTAAGTTTTGGGGACAAAACTCCTAAAAGGAGGGGAGAGTTGTAAAACCCGCCCTTTTGAGCTAAGGAAAACCGGGAAAAAAACCCGGTCAAACCAAGTAAGGATTCAGAACCGGTTCACAAACACGATCATTTCTAAATGGGCAATTTGGGAATTTACAACTCTCGAGTGATCCAAAGAGTTTATTAAACCTTCAAAAAGAAACTTAAGACAAGTTAGAAGAGAAAAACCAAATTGGTTCAAGTGAACGAGAATCCATATGAACTGTGAAATTAAGCGTGCTTACTCGAGAGTAGTGTGATTCTTTTTGTAATCCAAAATTTTGGTCAAAAAAATTTTATGCGAACCTACGCCTTATCATAAATGACCATAAATTAATATATATTTAATTATTGTAATTAATACTAATAATTTAATACCTAAATTAAATTATTAGAATTAATATTAATAATTTAATACCGAAATTAAATTATTAGAATTGATACCAATAATTTATGGCAATATTAATACTAGTAATAAATCTCTCCTATTTAATACACGATTTTTACACATATATAAAGAGGTTATCCCCATTCATTTTCCTCACACTTTAACACTTCTCTCTCTCTCTCTCTACTACTCCATTCCCCAGTGAAGCTCGAACCAGAGTTTTGACTTGAACATTTTTCTTAACCTCAGAAGGAGAGGTCGAGCTCTTTAGAACCGAGAAGAAGACAACTATCTAATAGCAAACTCCAGTCAATTTGAGAATCGCTGGAGAAGCGTCGGCATAATGGAACAGTGAAGCAGCTCCGGCGGACCGAAGCTGCCCTATTTCGGCGAATCTGAAATCGGCCATTTCGAGCCCTCCTCAAACCAAACAAAGCCCTCCCAACACTTCCTCAGCCCTCCCACGACCAAATTAGGATTGAAAGGTAAGCCAATTCGGCTCCCCTCTATAATTCCTGGCCGGTGCTAGAGAGAGAACCGACAGAATTTCAATGATGAAATTGTAACTCAATTTGGCATCAATTGATGCAATTCTTGATTCTAGGATAATCCTCAAGATGCAAGCTATCTGGTCAGATAGAAAGCTCGAACTGCCGTGCCCTCACCGGTGAGAAATTGAAGCTTTCTCTCTCTACAATATGTTTTCCGGCGAAGCTCCGTTTGAGCTCATTCTGACGTTAAAATCTACGATTTCAAAGTTTCTTAGAATTGTATGAACATGTAGGAACTCAATTTCAACTCCAAATTCAACAATTAGAGGTGTTTGATCGGTCAATTTGATGAAATCAAATTCGATAGTGTTGAAAAGTTGAAATTGGGGAAAAATTGGGGATTTTCGAAATTCGAAGGACCAAAATGAAATTTTATGAAATTGAGGGCCAATTGGGCATGAAAATAATGTTGGAGGACCAATTGAGAAATTTTAGAATTTTTGGGGCAAAACATACCATTTTTGTAAAGGAAGGGCAAAATGGTAATTTTGGAAAAGTGGGAGGACCAAATTGGAAATTTGAGAAATTAATCCCCTTTTTGTGAAATGGAATAAATTGAGGTCCTATCAGGTTTTTATTTGTGGCGTTCAAGTAAACAGACATATCACCAGGGTTTTTTAGGAGCTCTTCTTAGAGGATTTGGGTGTGGTGTCTACATCTATCTATAACTTGTTTCTTAACCCAAACAAGGTATATTCCATTCTTTTTACTTGCGTCGTGAAATGCTTGGGGTCTATTCCATATTTGGTGTAGGGTGTCGTTAGTATATTGGCGGGGTTCGCATCATTAAACTTGTACATAAGGAATCAAAAGTTGAGTTAATGAGTAGTGATTAGGGGTATCATGAATGAGAATGAGAAAGGGTTAGAACTCCTTCTCATTTATGAAGATAAAGGCTTGAATTCCATTAGACTATAACTCATCAAAATATATCAATGAGAAACAATATAGTAATATATCACGTCCCAACCCAGTTTGGTCGGATCCTCGTGATCAACCCGCCACCCTCTCGGCTTACTAAGGGTTGCCCCTTATTTATAAAACGTGAGAGTAAGGCAACCTTTAAACATGTACCTTTCCTGGAATAACATAAATTAAAACTACATAAAATTTTAACTTGATCATACCTGTCTTATAGGCATATTAGTTGATGGTTCTTGAGGGTAGGCTTTCTGGGATTTCCTAAAAGGGATATAAGGGAGGGGATGAGTACAACGACTCAGTGAATGGGTTTTTGAAATTTAATTTTTAGGAAAAATATTTATTTTGGAGTGTGCTAGACTCCTTATTTCCTTGCAAAAATCCTTTCATTTCAAATCTATGTTTTATCACAATTTCTTATTAATCTCAGTGTGTCATCACACATCCTTCATCATGAAGGTCAATCACACAGTCGTAGGCCAGTACGTCCACTAAACCCACTTGTGGTGTCGAAGCGACTTTACTAGCCACTTAGATAGAAGTACGTCCACTTCTACCTTGAGAATGAGTGGATGTTCGTGTAAAACCCGTCCTTTTGAGCTAAGGAAAACCAGGAAAAAAAAACCGGTCAAACCAAGTGAGGATTCAGAACCGGTTCACAAACCCGATTATTTCTGAACGGGCAAGTTGGGAATTTACAACTCTCGGGTGATCCAAAGGGTTCATTAAACCTTCTAAAAGAAACTTAAGACAAATTAGAAAACAAAAATCAAAATGGTTTAGGTGAACTAAATTCAGTCAAAAATTTGTATGTAGGCCTTATCATAAATTAATATATATTTAATTATTATAATTAATTCCAATAATTAAATTCCGAAATTTAATTATTGAAATTAATACAAATAATTTAATACCGAAATTAAATTATTGGAATTAATACCGAAATTTAATTTATTAGAATTAATACCGAAAATAAATTATTGGAATTAATACCAATAATTTATGGCAATATTAATAATAGTAATAAATCTCGCCCATTTAATACACGGGTTTTACGCCTATATAAAGAGGTCATCCCCATTTCATTCTCCTCACACCTGAACACTTCTCTCTCTCTCTCTCTACTGCTCCATTTCCCGGTAAAGCTCGAACGAGAGCTTCGACTTGAACAAAGGTCGGGCTCTTTAGAACCGGGGAGAAGACAGTTATCTGATAGCAAACTCCAATCAATTCGAGAATCGTTGGAGAAGCGCCGACATGATGGAATAGTGAAGCAACTTCGGTGGACCGAAGCTGCCCTATTTCGGCCAAGCTGAAATCAGCCATTTCAAGCCCTCCTCAGGCCAAACCAAGCCCTCTCAACACTTTCTCAGCCTTTCCACGGCCGAATTAGGACCGAAAGGATGAACCTCAAAAAGGTCCGGATATTGACGGGTGAGTGGGTTTACTAACATCATACTCGGTTGGGATGATGAGCAAAACTTAAAGATAAAAACCACTTACCGGTTGTGAGTGGAAATTTTATATCATACCCGGTAGGGGATGATAAGTACCTCGGTATAAAAAAAACCCACTATTTAGTGGTATTTTAATCATCACCACTTAGAGAAAGTGATGTGAAAATTATGCGAAAAAAAACTACTTACCAGTTGTAAGTAGATCATACCCGGTTGGTATGATGAGACTTCCTCGAAGGAAGTTGAAAACCCGTTCATCGGTTATGAACGGAGATGTCCTTATACCGATTGGTATAATGGACAGTGAAAACCTATTTTGTCGGAAGTGTTCTCCCCCGACTGTGTGCTAATGCTTAAACTATTTGGGAGACCTTCTTGACGGGAGCTCGAATAGCTCTAATAGGCTAGGGGCGTCGGTTTTGGAACTTGGGGGCTAAATGCTTGATTTTGAAAATCTCGTACAGTGGGCCCAAGGCCAATTGGCACGAGCAGGAGCTCGTAAACGAACATGATATATGTGCCATAAAACTTAATAAGTGAATTGTTTGGCCATGGTACCAAGATAGGACCGACATGCTCAGTCAACTAGCGGCAGTGCAACATGACAGGTCGACGGACTAGTCAAGACAAACAGCTGCGGGTTGAGTTGAGAGTCAGGGCCGTTGGACTAGTGGCACCACAGATTACATGGCAATATAAGAAAACATTGTTTGTGCATGCACTGTGAGTACGGGATCATCAAGATACCCATGAGGGGTAGTGATACGTCCTAAGGGCACTGGACGACCTGGTGGCTATAAGGGCAGTTCGTCGTTCCAGGTGTCTGTGCGAAATCTGGAGTAGCACGAAGCGCATGAGACCGGGGTGGGGACAAGATGAGTAGCACGAAAAGGTGATTTCGGGATTGTGGGTAGGATGTCACGTACATCCACTCATTCCCAGGGTAGAAGTGGTCGTACTTCTATCCGGGTGGCAGGAAAAGTCGCTCCGAAGCCACCAGCGGGTTCAGTAGTGATACTGACTTGCAAATGTGTGTAACCTTCATGATGAAGGATGTGTGTTGGGTGATGACACACCGTGGTAACTAAGAAATAATGGAAAAATCCAAATTTTTAAATGATGGGATTTTTGAAAACAAAGGAGTCTGTCACACTCCATATAAATGTTTTTCTTAAAAGTCAAAAGCTTTTAAAAAAAACCCATTCACTGAGTAGTCATACTCACCCCCTCCCTTATATCCCTTTTAGGAAATCCCGGAAAGCCTCCCCTTAAAGACCGTCAACTAAGATGCCTGTAAGACAGGTATGTAAAGTTTTAAATTTCATGCAGTTTTGATTATGCTATTCCAGGAAAAAGGTGCAGGTTAAAGGACGCCTTACTCTTTACGATTTACAATAAGGGGAAAACCCTTTAATAAATCGGGAGAGTGGCAGGTTGATCAAGGGGATCCGACCAAACCGGGTCGGGGCGTGACAGTTCGTGACATTTGGCCCTCAATCCCATAACAATTCTATGTGTCCGTATAAGGACAGAGACCTCATCTTGTCCCTATCCCGGTCTCATGCACTTGAAGCTAATCTAAGCTTTGCAAGGTCACCTAGTACGATGAACTGCCCTTATACCCACTAGGTCATCCAGGGCCCTAGGACACATCACTACCCCTCTTGGGCATCTTGAAGGTCCCGTAAATGCAATGCATGCATAATTAGTATAATCTATGGCGCCATTAGTCCAACGGCTCCAACCCTCAACTCAACCTACAGTTGTTTGTCTTGACTAGTCTAAAGACCTATCATGTCGCACTGTCGCTAATTGACTGAGTATGTTGGTCTTGTCTTGGTACCATGGCCAAACAATTCAATTATTCAAGTTTTCTTGGCATATAATTCATGTTTGTTTATGGCCCACCATTCGAGATTTTCAAAATTGGGCATAATAACCCCCAAGTTCCAAAACCGAGGCCTCCGGCCTAAAAGCGCTATTGAAGCTCCCATCAAGAAGGTCTCCCAAATCGTTTAAGTAGTGCCACATAGTCAGGGGAGAGCACTTTTGACAAAAATATACTTTTAACTATCCATCATACCAATCGAGTATGAGGATATCTCTGCTCATAACCAATGAACGGGTTTTCCACTTCCTTTGATAAAGTTTCATCATACCAACTAGGTATGATCTACTTACAACCAGTAAGTAGTTTTTCCATGTCATTTTCACACCACTCCTCTAAGTTGTGATGTTTAAAATAACACTAAGTAGTGAGTTTTCATTTCTGAGGTACTTATCATCACAACCAGGTATGATATATAAATCCCACTCACCCGATCGTGTAGTGAAATTCCACTTATTCAGTTTTCGTCCCTTGTGAACTTAACCTCAACTGGTGTTCCTGATGTCTCATGGTCCTACATGAAATGAACATCGTTGTTCATTATCATCTGGCTTGATCACCTCAAAATGGCTAAATTCACATCTTTTCTAATATTTGTAGATTGGTCCATAAAGTTATTTTTCCTTTTACTTTAGGTCCCAATTGCTGGTTTGTTTTTCAAATTGAGTCCCAAAACCTTTAAAATTCCTCTTGAAGTTAAAATTGAGTTTCTACATCTTCATATGATTCAATAGCACTTTGAATTGCAAGTTTTGACGCCAGAACAAGCTAAAACGGAGCTTTGCTGGAAAATAGACTGTAGAGAGAGAAAGTTTCAATTGTTCACTATCAGGGGTGCGACACTCTGAGTTTTCTATCTGGGCAGATAGCTTGTCTTCTAAGGTTTCTCCTAGGATCAAGAATTGCATCAATTAATGCTGAATTGGATTAGAATTCTATCATCGAAATTCTATCAATTCTCTCTTTAGCACTGGTTGGAAATTACAGAGGGGAGCCGAATTGGCATACCTTTCAGTCCTAATTCGGCTGTGGGATGGCAGAGGAGGTGTTGGTTTGGCCTGAGTAGAGCTTGAATTGGCCAATTTTAGCTCAGTCGAAAGAGGGCAGCTTCGGTCCGTCGGAGCTGCTTCATTGTTCAATCACGTCGATGCTTCTCCGGTGTCCCTCGGAGCGAATGGATGTCATCACCGTGTAGCTGACTTCTCCCCAGTTCTAAGGAAACCGACCTCACCTTCTTTAGCTTAGAAATGACCCTATATCGGAGCTCTGGTTCGAGCTTCACCGAAAAACTAAGAAGCTGAGAGAGAATGAGCTTTTTAGGTGTGGAGAGGATGAATGGAGACGGGCTCCTAATATTGGGAGCTTGGGGACTCGTCAACCGCCCGTTTGACACCTTTATGACAGACATTGATGGCCTGAAATGTATTGAGCAGGAACATTTCTTCTTCGTCGGCGCTGATTCAATTTTCTAGCGAGTGAACAGTGTTGTCATCTGAAGGAAGAAGACGACACTGTTCTAAACCGGTCCGAACCGGGTTCAAAGATTAAACCAGTTTGTTCACCCTCGATTTGACCAAAATTTTCAAATCTAAAAATTTCTAAATTCATCTTCTATCCAATGGTGGCCTCAAATCTCAAATTTGAATTTTTAAAGCCACCTAGAAAAATAAATTTTGCATCTGGTTCAATAGTGGTTCAAACCTCTCCAAACCAGTTCAATCTGATTCACCTGAACCGGTTTGGTTTTCATCTCCAATTCACCCTAAAGTCCTTTTTCATGACTTTTATGACTTCTTAAGTCACTTAGGGTCCATAAAGTTCTCGGTTTGCCCTCTCTCTATCGGTTCCGGTTCATAAACCGGCTTAGTTCTTAAATCGTTTCAATTCGGTTTGGATCCGATTCACCCAAACCGGTCTGGTTCTTCTGTCTCAATTTGTCCTAAAGTTCTTTTCCAAGGTTTATGAACCTCTTTGGGTCACTTGGGAGTTATAATTTCTCCAATTTTCTCATTCCCCAATAATGGGTTTGTGAACTGGTTCGATTTTCTCACTCAGTATTATCGGTTCTTTTCCTGGTTTTCCTTAACTCCAAAGAGTGGGGTTTACAACTCTCCCCTCTTTTTAGGAGTTTTGTCCCCAAAACTTAATTAGCAATATTTGCACGAGGAACAATTTACTTTGATGTCTACTTAGTGTTTGCTTAACATGCAAACTCTTCTCTTGTTCTTTCAATTAGTCCTTTTTATATCATTCACTTAAGGAATTTATTTTCCTTTATATTATTTACTCCCTCCATGGACTTTATCATAACTAGACTTACCTTACTCAAGGGTATATCTTTAGATTCACATCTTTCTTTGCTTAGAGCAACAATTTTTCCCTTTGAGGTCTTGTACTCAGTATTGGGAGTTCCAAGATACATAACCATTCCATGTCTAACCTCTTGGTCGTTGAAACCCTTAGCTCGATGTTCTTTAGAGCGTCACTTACTAGTTTTCACGGGTTTCCTTATTATCACCTTTTTTGTCCTATTTCGACTCTTCCTTCATCCGTTGTTCATTTTAATTTCAATCAAAATTTTATGTTTGACCTTGTCATGCTTACTAACTGTCTCTTCCTTATTTTGAGTCATGTTTTCATCGGGACTATTGGGCTTACAGCATGACATTTTCTAGATATTGTCTTTACGTCCATTAGATTTCCAGAACACCTCCTTAAGAGTTGTTTGCAACATATAACTTTTTAGGGATTGTATAACTTCATTCCTCTTTTGTTTAGTAGTACTCCTTGACTACCTTTACCTTTATCCAATCAACTTATATAACCGGGTTGGTTTTCCTTACCCACTCGTCATTTCCCAACTTACTTATTGAGTATTTCCGGTTCCAATCGTTTAGGCGTGGACCACAATTGGCCTTGATATCAATGGTCATTAACTCTAGTCACTTCTTAACAGGGGAACTTACCTCTCCAATATTTCTTAGATGTATTTTATTATATTCCCCTTTTTATGGTCAGGTCTCTAGTTTCTTACTCATACATTATCTTTTGATGATATCGTATGACTTACTTGTTCCATGGGCTTAATTTACTTCTTATGCCTTCATTAGTACTTTTCCTTGGTACTTAAGCTTTCTGTCTTAACCAGCATTTCATTTGTGAGCTTATCTTTCTTTCCATTTCGGTTGGTTCCTTTTTCCTCTTAGTTGGGATACGTATGCCTTTCTGGGACTTCCTTCCTTGGTAGGAGTCTTTCCCTTTCTCCTAAAATTTCTTTTTTTCATTCGTTCTTTGGAAGTATCGAATCATTAAATGGCATCCTTTGATGTCATCCTTTCCATGTACCCTTTCTGGGAAATCTATCAGTACATCCTTGTACCATTCTTTTAATTCTGCTTGTATCCTGTGCAAGTTTTCTTACTTGGGAAGGGTTTAAACATGGTTTGTCTCAAGACCTCTTTGTGCGAGGCTTACTTAGTCTTCCCCTGGCCTTGAGTTTTTTCGTCAATTTGGTCTTGGCTATTGATCTCTTTTAAGATTTCCTCCATCCTTCTTTTCCAAATGTTTGGCCTTTGCACTTCTCCCATCCTTGTCGTGGTTTAAATATGTGGTTCTCCCGAAGGTCAATTCATTAACTGCCTCATTTCTACTATTTTTCTTGTCCAACTGTATGGATAGTTGTATCACTTGTCTTTCATGCCCATTCTATTGTTACTAGTAACTTCTTTCTACTAGTTTCTCCTGGAATCATTATTTAGCTCTTTTACTCTTCCAAAGCAGGTCATACTTGGCCTCCGATGCATCCTTCCTTCGAGAAGTTTCTAACGATAGGTTGATTCCTTGCACTCCACATTATGTCCATCCACCAACCAATGATCCCTTCAAGAGGGTACTTAATCATATGCATCCATCCATAGTTCCTTTTTGTAACTCATTTCTTCTCTTCTTCATTCTTACTGTATTCTACCATGAAATTTCTGTATGACGTTTTCCGTGTTTGCCTCTTTCTGACGGGGTTCTAAACGTACCTCCCATATACCTTACCTCTATTCTTGTGGTATTCCTCTATGGTTGACCTTCTTAAGAAGAAATTCGGATTTCCTTCATTTACCTCACTATTTCTTGTCCTCCTTGTGAATAGCTTACTTAACTTGCTCCACAGTTTTTGGCCTTCGGTCCTATAGGTATTTCATGACTTTGGACTTGATAGTTGACGTGGTCCTTAAGTGGCATTGCCCTCAGTCCATGGGGTATGGAATAGTTCTTGACTACCTATCCTATTCCCATATACTATATTATGTTATTTCTTGCGTGGACCGATGTGGTTCCTCCTTGACTTCAAGCATTTCTGGGTCTTTCTAGGTTACTGGTGGTTTAGTGCTTCACTGTCCTTGAGTTTGAACACCTTGATAGTTTCCTTGCTGAGTTTCCCTTGCTAATGGTCATTCTAATAGTCCTTCTAGGTTTCTTAATTCCCATAATTGAAATGGAAATTTTCCTTAGTTTTTATGGTAGTGTGGGTTTATTGGGTTACATTCCTTGGGGTCATCTTCCTAGCAAGATCACATCATTGAGATATAGTAATTTTAAGAATTTTAAGTACTTCATTAATAGAGGAATACAAAAGGTTGGGGTTTTGGCCCTATTACAAAAAGTAGTCATAGAATATATAGGAAGGTACGGTTTTCTTCGTAAATACCCTCCTTATGAGAATGTTTTTTAGCACATAAGATTACTTGTCTACGTGTTTAAGCTTATACCCATTGGCCTTGGGCCCACTCGAGCATTTTTAGCTCTATTATTGCATGGTTTTAGGGTTTTTTTGCATGGTTCATACTCTATTTAGTACCAAAATATTTAAGATTATTGAATTAGTAAGGGGAGAGTTGTAACACCAATATTTTTTTGAAATTTTTTTTTATCATAAATTACTTCGAATTTTTTAATTTTAAATTTAAGATCTGATGGATTTGATTTGGAATTCGATATAAATGAACCTAATTTATTAATTGAGTATAACTAATTTAGCTGGTTTAAATAACTCACAGGAACGAAGTTAAATCTAAGAAATTTGGTGGAAATAAATATTTTAGAAATAAATATTTATTAAATATATGTATATAAAGGTGTGAGTGAGAAATTAAATATTATAAATATAAATATATTAGTTGATCGGATACATATTAATTATAAATAATATAAATTCTATTTTAATTTCTAAATAAATAAAAATAAATAATAGGTGAGGCCTAACTAACCACAATTGCACCACAAGTGAACCTCCTTATAAATACTTTCTCATTATGAAATCCTAGTATTTTTATCATTCTACAAACCATCACTCTCTCCTACTCCATCCTTTCCACAACCCGGTCACTCCTCCATTTCTCCCCCTTTCTTGCTGATTGTAGAAAACTTCACAATTTAGCAATGGCGAATCACCGGAAACCCTAGAGTTTGAACGACAACCACTACCACTTCCTTCAGGGCCTTACTACTCCTCGCCATACCAATCCTTCCTCATCCTTCAACCCTAGCTCCATTCCTTCATTTCACCTGGGCGATGAACAGAATCAAGTAACAGAGCACAAGCCTGAGAAGAATTGCAGCCTCCGCGGTGATTAGGACGATGGTATTCCTCGATTCTCCCTACTCTCCGATTCTGATTCTCCTTTGGTCTCGGAAGGAGGCACCCATGAGAAGGCACATATGAAGCTTAGCCATCGGATTAGCAAGGTTTCTACGTTACTCTCCGAGGAGACTTAAAACATACCACCTACTAAGCCTGATTTCTCATTTACTGTTGACCAGGACAAGCAAGTAAAGATTAAAATAGAAGGAAGACGTAGATTATGCAAAATCTCTTCTCAAGACAGTGGAAATGATGATAAAACACAACATTGTGATAATCCAAAGTCATTTGATTTTGTGGATTTTGATTCCCCATAGCACATAAAATTTGTGGAGAGAGTAGTGATGTCATGCTCTGACTCAATTTGGTCGGATCCCCATGAGCAACCCGTCACTCTCCCGGTTTATTAAGGGTTTTTCCCTTCTTTAAACCGTGAGTAGTAAGACGTCCTTTAAACTTGTACATTTCCTAGAATAACATTAATCAAAACTGAATAAAATTTAAACTTACATACCTGTCTTGTAGGTGTAGCTAACTGGAGGTCTTAGGTAGGTTTTCCCTTGGTTACCTGAAAAGGGGTATAAAGGAGGGGGTGAGTTCGACAACTCAGTGAATGGGTGTTTAAAACTTGATTTTTAGAAAAATAGTTTGAATTTGATTGTGTTAGACTCCTTATTTTCTTAAAACCATTTTTTCAATTTCTTGGTTTTCAAAACCATCATTCCTCAATAACTACAGTTGGTGTGTTTAACAATCAACACATGTCCTTCATCATGAAGGGATCACACATTCGCAAGGCAGCCCATCCACTTCTCCCCCTTGTGGCGTCGGAGCGACTTTACCGGCCATCTAGATAGAAGTCCATCCACTTCTACCCTCGTAATAAGTGGATGTATGCAACATCTAACCCTCAAAACCAAAAAGAAAACTTCGTGTCCGTGTGAGGACAGAGACCTCATCCCGACCACACCTTGATCTCATGCACATGAAGCTACGTCGAGTTTCCCTAACTGCTGGCACGACAAACTGCCTTTATCTCCACCATGTCATCTAGTAGCCCTTATGACACATCACTACCCCTCTTGGGCATCTTGATGGTCTCGAACCTCAGTGTATGCACAAAATAATAGTTTTCCTCATAAGCCATTTAATATTTGGTACCATTGGTCCAACGGCCCCAACTCTCAACTTGACCTGTAGTTGTTTGTGTCAACTGGTCCGTCGACCTGTCTTGTCACACCACCGCTAGTCCATCGAGTATGTCGGTCCTGTCTTGGTACCATGGCCAAACACATCATTCATTAAAGTTTTCATGGCTTAATCTCATGTTTGTTTACAAGCTCCTGCTCGTGCCAATTGGCCTTGGGCCCAAAATCGAGCATTCTAACCCCCAAGTTCCAAAACCGAGGCCTCTGACCTATATGAGCTATTCAAGCTCCCATCAAGAAGGTCTCCCAAAAAGTTTAAGCAGTGACACACAATCAAGGGAGAGCACTTTCGACAAAAATAACTTTCCAGCTATCCATCACACCAACCGAGTGTGAGGACATCTCCACTCATAACCAATAAGCGGGTTTTCTACTTCCTTCCAAGAAGTTCATCATACCAACCGAGTATGATCTACTTACAACTAGTAAGTAGTTTTTCCGTGCATTTTCTCACATCACTCCTTCCAGGTGTGATGTTAAAATCACACATAATAGTGGGTTTTCATTATCGAGGTCCTCATCATCCCAACCGGATATGATGTAAAAATCCCACTCACCCGTGAATTCCTCTTAACCGGCTTTACCTTTACATGAGCTTGTCTTAGCTGACGTTCCTAGTACTTCATGTTCCAACACGATATGAACATCCTTGTTCATTATGATTTGGCCTGATAGCCTTCATTCATCACGAATGAATAAAATACCCAAACTTTTCAATTTATTGCAATTAGGTCCCTAAAGTTCTTTTTTTAACTTTAGGTACATAATGCTAATTTTTTCCCCAAATTGATTCCCGAAACTTCTAAAATTCACTTTGGGACTTCAATTTATTCAAATCACAAAAAGGGGTTCAAGTTTCCCAAATTGCCAATTTGGTCTTCGACTTTTCCAAAATGACCATTTTGCCACAACTTTACAAAAATAGTAAAATTGATTTCATCAAATTAACCAATTGGTCCTCCAACATCTTTTTCATTCCTAATTGGTCCTCAATTTTAAGAAATTGCACTTTAGTCCCTCGAATTTTCAAATTCCTAAATTCCCCCCTAATTTCAACCTTTTAACCTATCCGAATTTGATTTTATCAAATTAATCGATCAATCGAAGTTAATTGTTGAAATTGAAGGTGGATTTGAGTTCCTACACATCCATACGATTCAATTGCACTTTGAATCTCATAAATTGACGCCGAAACGAGCTCAAATGTAGCTTCACCAAAAATTAGGCGTAGAGAGAGAAAGCTTACCGTCGGGGGCGCGGTGGTCCAAGCTTTCAATCTGGACAAAGAGCTATTGTCATGAGGTTGCTCCTAGGATCAAGAATTGCATCAATTCATGTCGAATTGATGGAGAATTTGTTCAGTGAAGTTTCACTTGTTCTTTCTCTAACACTAATCGAAATTTATAGAGTGAAGCCAAATTGGCTTACCTTTCTACTCTAATTCGGTCGTATGAGAGATGAGGGTGTATTGGGAGAACTTGGTTTGGCCTGAGAAGAGCTCAAATTGGCCAAGTTTAGCTCAGCCCAAATAGGGTAGCTTTGATCCGCCGAAGCTGCTTCACTGTTCTATCACGCCGTCATTTCTTTGGCGATCCTCGAAGCAAATGGAGACTACCATCGTGTAGCTGACTTCTCCCCGAATCTAAAGAACCTGACCTCACCTTCTTTGTCTCAGAAAAATTTCCAAGTTGGAGCTCTGGTTCGAGCTTCATCGAAAAATGGAGTAGTAGGGAGAGAGTGAAGTTTTCAAGTGTGAGGGGGATGAATAATGAGAGGCTCTTTATATAGGAAGCCTGGGGACTTCTTGGTCATCCGATTAACACCTTTATGGTGGGCATTTTTTGCTTGAAACTCCGTGGCTAGAGACTTTTCATCTTCGCTGACGATGTTCAATTTTCCGACGAGTGAATAGTGGTGTCATCTGAAGGAAGAAGACGGCACTGTTCCGAACTAGACTAGACTGGTCCGAACTGGGTTCAATGCTTAAACTGGTTGGTTCATACCCAATTCGACCGAGTTTTTCAAAATTAAAAGTTTTTAAATTCATTCTCTATTAAATGGTGGCCTCAATTCTCCAATTTGAATTTTCTAAGCCACCAAGAAAATGAATTTATAAGCTAGTTTAATAGTGGTTCAAACCGATTCAATCCGGTTCAGGTCTGGTTCACCTGAACCAGTTTGGTTTTCACTTCCAATTCATCCTAAAGTCCTTTCTCATGACTTTTGTGACTCTTTAGGTCACTCGGGATTTATAAATTTCCCAGTTTGCCCTTTCTTTAACGGTTGGGGTTTGTGAATCGGTTCGATTTTCTCACTGGGGTTGATCGGTTCTTTCCTCAGTTTCCTTATCTTTAAGGGATGAGGTTTACAAATGAGAACAATGACACTAATAATATTAGGGATATCCTCAATAGTCTAAGTGCACGTTTCGACCTTTTGTCTATTGAGAAAAATAGACCCTCAAAAGTGAATCATGTAGATGGTAGGAAATCAACTAGAGGTGAGAAGTTGGAAGGCAAGAGAAAAGTTAATGTCCATTATCAAGGTAATTCTGTGGTTAGCATCTGGGAAGCCACGAATGGAGCTGATAGCAGGGAGATTGACAAAGAACTGAAGACTATGAGGTCATCGTATGTGTCTTTTACTGAAAAGGGCATTATCCACTGATTGAAGTTGGTGAACATAGTAAAGGGTGTCCCAAAAAAAATGATAGCGACACTGTAAACCCCGTACTTTAAAGATAAGAAACTAGGAAAAGAACCAATCATTTCAATAGAGAAAATTGAACTCGTTCACAAACCTTAATCGATAAATAAAGGGTAAAATAGGAAATCAACAAATCCAAAGTGACTCAAAGAGTCATAAAAATCATGGAAAAGAACTTTGGGTTAAATGGGAAGAGAAAACCACACTGGTTCATGTCGAACCAGACATGAACCGGATTGAACCAATTTGAAACATACATGAACCGGTTTCTAAATTCATTTTTTTTGGTGGCTTAAAATATTCAAATTGGGAAATTGAAGCCACCATTGGATAGAAAATGAATTTAGAAATTTTTAATTTTGAGAAAATCGGGTGAATCGGGTATGAACCAGCCGATTTACGCCATTGAACCCGGTCGGACCAGTTCGGTGCGGTTTGGAATAGTGTTAGCTTCTTCCTTAGGATTCCACCAAGAAAGGAAGCCCTGGAGAGGCATACACATCCAACTAAGAGGTAACGAAACTAACCGAAGTGGAAAAGAAGATAAGCTCAGAAATGAAAAGTTGGTTGAGAAGGAAAGATCAAGTACAAAGGAAAAGTACTCATGAGGGCCCAATGAGTAAGTTATGACCAGGGAATGGATAAGTAGGAAGATAGCATCAAACAATGTCGTACAAGTAAGAAAGGGGTGAACTACACATAATACAAATATAAAGGAAAGAATATCTGAGAAACCTTGGAAAAGTAAACCCTTCAATTTAGAAGGGATTAAGGGAAACAACCACAGACATCAAGACTGGTTGTGGTCCACACTCAATTAATGGAGCCTAAATATTGGAAGGTTGGGCATAGTATGGAGCACACAAAATAAGACCCGATAATCGAAGGTTCATCAAATAGGGAATAAGGGATGAAATGGAGATTTTAAGACAATGGAGGATTGAAAGCAAACAAATGCCCTAATATAAAAAGGTGTAAGGAGATGAAGAAAGGAAACCTTCAAGGAATGGTGAGAAGGTTGAATGCATAGCTCCTAAGGCGGAAGTCTCTACTTTGAGGGATATAGTAGAGAATGAAACCATAAAAAGAGAATTCCCCAAACAAAGAAATCGACATGTAGACTAAAAGGGATCAACTTGGGATAAGGAATGGTGAAATGGGCACGAGCGAGTAAGAGTGGATGGAAGAAAGGAAAGTCCTTGAGTAAAGGATGCCATTGGAAATGAGGAAGGACATAAGAGAGGAAGAATCCCAACGTGTTGGTAAGTCATTAGAAAACCCAATGGTTGGAACCAAGGAAAACTTAATAAGGAAGTTGGTAATGAATGGGTAAGTAAGGAAAAATGACACAATCATGATGTCAAAATTTAAGGGACAATTGGATATACTGAAGGTAGTTGGGGAACACTACTGTGTGATAAGAAGGAATGAAGCCACACGATTCCTAAGCGGTTGGAAAGGCATAAATAGTTATCGAGGAAAAATATTCTAGGACTATAATGGACAAAGACATTTCTAGAACATGTCATGATGTAAGGGACATGTAGTTCCAATGGTCCCAGGAAAAGGTGACTCAAGTAAGATAGAGTCCGTTAGTCAAACCTAAGAACTAGAACCGAAGTCGTAGTAAACAAATGATGGAGGAAGGACCAAAGTAAGATAAGGAGGAAATCATATCAAAATCCATGGGGTTAAGGATAAAAAGTCTGAAAGGATGCTAAGCTAAAGAGAATCAACAACCAAGGAACTAATTGGAAATGAGGATGATCGGACATTTATGGAACACCCAATGGAGTGATTTGGATAAGAACCTCAAGAGGAAAAGTTTTACCCTAAGCAGAGTAAGAAGTGAACCTAAGGATGTACCATGGGATTAGTGGGTAAGACATAATTGATTGTGACACACTCCATGGAGTGAGTGGATAATGATAAGGAAGAAAGATTTCTTAAATGTGTGGCTTAAAGGACTAAGTGTAGGAACAACCAAAGTAAAAGCAAGCCAAGCAAACCCCAAGAGGACATTAAGGGAAATTATTCCCGGTGCAAGGGATTGCTAACTTAGTTTTGGGGAAAAACCTCTAAAAGGAGGGTAGAGTTGCAAACCCCATTCCTTTAAAAATAAGAAAATCGGGAAAAGAACTGGTCGATTCAAAAGAGAAAACCGAGCCAGTTAACGAATTAAAGCCGATAAAGAAATGGTAAAATGGGAAATTTGAAAATCCCAAGTGTCTCAAAGTGTCACACCCCAACTCGGTTTGGTTGGATCCATGTGATCAACCCGTCACTCCCTTGGTTTAAGATGGGTTTCCCCCTTCATTTAATCAAGAGGAGCCAGACATAGTTTTAAACCTTATTCCTTGGAATAGCATAAATTAACAAAATGCAAGCTTAAAAGATCTTTTAAGCATACCTGATAAAGGGTAGTTCCTGGTGTTTTCCTTAGTCATGCTTTCCTCTACTCATGGGAAGGGATATAAAAGGAGGTGAGTTCTACAACTTAGTGAGTGGGGGTTGGAAGTAAATTTTCCAAAACATATAGTTTTTTACTAAGTGTGCCAAGGTTGTTTTTCTTTCACACGAGGTTCTCCTCAAAATTCAGTTTTCAAAACCCTTTTTTACTCAATTCCACATTAGGTGTGCTTAGCAGACAAAACACGCCCTTCATCAGGAAGGGAACACACATTCGTAGGGTAGCTCGTCTACAACACCCACTTGTGGCTCGAAGTGTCTTTATTGGCCACCAAGATAGATGCCCGTTCACTTCTACCCTAGGTATGAGTGGATGTTCTCAACATCCAACCCTCAAACCCGAAAGCAAATCCATGTCTGTATGAGGACAGAGACCCCATCCCGACCTCACCTCGGTCTCATGCGCAAGAAGCTACTCCAAGCTTTCCGACTGCTAGGACTTATCACTACCCATCTAGGGTGTCTTGATGGTCATATACCTCAAGTGCATACACAAAACAATAATTTTCACAAATGGCCATTTATATTTGGTGCCATTGGTCCAACGGCCCCGACCCTCAACCCGACCTACAATTGTTTGTCTAGGCCGGTCCATCGACTTGGCCCTAACGAACTACTGTTAGTCCATCGACTACTGTTGATCCTAACTTGGTACTATGACGAAATCACACAACCATTTCATTAAGAGTTTTCATGACTTTCATAACACATGTTTGTTTACGAGCTCTTGCTCGTGCCCACTAGCCTTAGGCCCACTACACGTGATTTTCCAAAACCGAGCATTTAGCCTCATAAGTTCAAAAACCGAGGCCTCTGGCCTATCTGAGCTGTTCTATCTCTCATCAAGAAGATCTCCCAAAGAGTTTAAGCATTGGCACACAGTCAAGGGAGAGCACTTTTGAGAAAATATAATTTTCACTTCATCCCACCAACCGGGTGTGATGATACCTCCACTTACAATCGGCAAGCGAGTTTCTCCTTCCTTCAAGGAAGTCCATCATACCAATTAGGTATGATTTCCCCTACTTACAACCGTTAAGTAGGTTTTAGCTTAGTTCGCACATCACTCCAATCGGTTGTGATGTTAAAATTCCACTTACAAGTGGTTTTTCGTTTCTAATGTGCTCACCATCCCAACCGAGTATGATGTGAAAAAGCCCACTCACCCGATGATTGTAGCGTATTCTTGTCCAGTCAATTTTCACATCCACGCTAGCTTATCCTTATTGGCATTCTAGTATCTCGTGTTCCTACATGATTTGGGTACCCTTATCTATTAAAGTTTGGCATAAAAGACTTCATTTCTCACATATGAGTGACTAGGCTCAAAATTATTGGTTATTTGTACATAGGTCCCTAAAGTTCATTTTCTTTGACTTTAGGTCCCTAGTGCTAAATTTTTCCCCAAATTAAGTTCAGAACTTCCAAAAATGCTCTTCAAGTCCTTATTTCACTCAAAATTGTTAAAGGGGCTCAAGCTTTCCAAATTCCCAATTTGGTCCCCAACTTTCTAAAAATTACCATTTTGCCCCTACTTTCCAAAAATGGCAATTTGACTACAATTGTTTCAAAAATTGACCAATTGGTCCTCCAACATCTTTTTCATGACCAAGTTTCCCTCTATTTTGGGAAATTGCCAAGAGGTCCCTCAATTTTATGAAATCCCCAATTTTCCCCAAAATTTTCCCTCGATTTCCCCTTTTCAAATTGGCTGAATTTGATTTCTTCAAATTGACCATTCAATCGGGGTTAATTACTTCAATTGGAGGTGTAAATTATTTCCTACACTTCCATACAATTCAATTGAGCTTTGAATCACATGAATTGAGGTTGAAACAAGTTCAAATGGAGTTTCGTCGGAAAACTGTGCGTAGAGAGAGAAGGCTTGGAAAGCTTACCGTCGGAGGTGTGGAGGTCCGAGCTCTCTATCTGGGTAGGTAGCTCTCGTCCTAAGGTTCCTTTTAGGATCAAGAATCACTACAATTCATATCAAATTGAGGGAGAATTCTATTAGTGAAGTTTCATAGTTTCTCTCTATAATGCTGATCAGAAATGACAGAGGAGGGCCGAATTGGCTTACCTTTCAGCTCTGTTGTGGTCGTGTGAGGGTTGTAGGAGTGTTATGAGGGCTTGGTTTAACTGGAGTAGGGCTAAATTTGGTTGATCTCAGCTCGACCGAAATAGGGCAGCTTTGGTCCTCCGGAGCTGCTTCATTGTTTGATTTCACTGGCACTTCTCTAGCGGTCCTCAGATCGAACGGAGGTTACTATCAAGTAGCTAGAGTCTAAAGAACCCAACCTTACCTTCTGAGGGTGAGAAAAATGCTTATGTCGGAGCTCTAGTTCGAGCTTCGCTGGAAAATGGAGCAGTTGGGAGAGAATGGAGATTTAAGGTGTGAGGAGAATGAATGGAGAGAAGCTCTTTATATAGGGAGCTCGTGGACTCTTTGCCTGACCGTTTCACATTTTGGTCAAGCTTATCCTCACCCTGAAATAGCCTAAACGGAGACATTTTTCCTTCACTGGTGCTGTCGATTTTTGCATTGAATGAATAGTGTCGTCATCTGAAGGAAAAAGACGACATTGTTATGAAACTGGACCGGTCCGGTCCGACCTGGTTTATTGCTTAAACCGGCCAGTTCAGGCCTGATTCAACCAATTTTCTCCAAATTAAAATGTTCTAAATTTATTCTCTATCAAATGGTGGCTTCAATTCCCTAATTTGAATATTTTAAGTAACCTAGAAAAATGAATTTAGCAACTTGTTCAATGATGGTTCAAATTGATTCAAACTGGTTCAAGTCCGGTTCACCTGAACCGGTCTAGTTTTCTCTTCCAATTTGTCCCAAGGTGCTTTTTCATGATTTTTATGACTATTTGGGTCACTTGGGGTTTGTTGATTTTTCATTTTGCCTTTTCTCTATCGGTTAAGGTTCATGATCCAGGTCAGTTTTCTCTCTTGAGTTGACCGGTTCTTTCCCCAGTTTTCTTATCTTTAAGAGATGGGGTTTACAACTCTCCTCTCCTTTTAGGGGTTTTGTCCGCAAAACTAAGTCAGCCATCATTTGCGTTAGAAGTGACTTTCCTTGATATACTCCTAGGGTTTGCTCAGTGTGTTATTTCTGTGTATACTCCTTTCATCTAGTCCTTTATCCACGTACTTGAGAAGTCTTTCTTCCTTTATATCTTTTATTCACTCTACAAAGTGTATTATGACTGATCATGTTCAAGTTACCTATCCCAAGGTACTTCCTTAGGTCTCCTTCTTACTCCACTCAAGGTACGACTTTTCTTCTTAAGGGTTTTTACCCGTGTCATTGGGTTGGACGTTCCATATATATCTGATTGTCCCTGTTTTCTCTTCATTTCCAAGATTATTGATGCTCTTAGTTTAGTATCCTTTCTGACTCTTTGTCCTTAATCCCATTGGTTTGGACATACTTTCTTCCTCGTCTTATTTTGGTCCTTCCTCCATTTTGGTTTAGCATAATTTTGGTTCCATTTCTTACGTTTGACCATCGGACTCGGTCCTACCTGGGATCACCTTTCTTGGAACTATTAGTACTACAGGTTTTCTTATAGTGTGATCTGTTTTGTAATTATGCTTACTTAGAATGGTCTCCAGAGTGTATATTCTTGATAATGGTTTATGCCCCTTTCCATCTGTTTAGGAGTCGTAGGACTTCGTTCCTTCCTACTACTCAATAGTGTTTCCCATCTACTTTCTATGTAGTTCCAATTGTCTTATAATTTTTTTAATATCATAATCATGTCGATTCCTTTCATCTACTCATTCTTTTACCAACTTTCCTATGGTCTTTCCCTTGGTTCCAACTATCTGTTTCTAGCTTACCGACAAATTGGGATCCTTTCTCACTCATGTCCTTCCTCATCTACTCTAGCATATTTTTCTCAAGGATTTGCTTTCTTTCATCCTTTCTTGCTTACTTATGACCATTCCCCATTTCTCATTCGAGTTGACCCTTTTTCCGGTCTATGTAATGTTTCCTTGTTTTGGGGGGGTCTCCATTTTAAGGTTTTCTTTCTCTACTATGTCCTTCAAGGTAAAGCCTTCCACTTTAAGGCTATGCCTTCAATCTTCTTACTTATTCCTTGAAACTCTCTTCCTTTTACTTCTCTACACTTTCTTTATTTTAGGACATGTGCTCGTTTTTAATTCTCCTTTGTCTTAAAATTTCCATTCCATCCTTTATCCCTATCCAATGCCCTTTTGATTTTCGGGTCTTATTTCATGTACTCCACACTATGTCAAACAACGCAACTGTCATCTTTTAGGTTCCATTAAGTGATTGTGGACCACGACAAGTTTTAATGTCGGTGGTCTTTTTGATTATCCATTTCTTAATTTTGAGGTTTAATTCTCCCAAGGTTTCTTAGATAGTATTTCCTCTATGTCATTATTATGGGCAATGCACCCTTTTATTACTTATTTGGCATCTTTCAATGCTATCTTCACATCTACCTGTTCCTTGGGTTTTAACTTATTCCTTGGGTTCTGGGAAATCTTCCCTTGTACTGGTCCTTTATTCCCAACTCGCATTCCATTTGAAACTTTTCTCCTCTCTTCTACTTTAGTTGGGTCCATTACTTTTCCATTGGAATATGTATGCCTCTTCTGGGCTCCCTTCCTTAGTAGACTTCTTCTTGTTCCCCTGGATTTCCTCTTTCCTTCGTCTTTTTGGTTATCTACCTTTAAGTTGACCTCTTGACATCCTTGATGTCATCCTATCCGACTTATCCTTACCTTGGGGAGTTTGCTAGTACATCCCCCTTATCCTTGTCTTTATCCCAACTTGTTATTCTCTATGATTTTTATTCCTATTGGTGAAATGTTCTTGGCCTTTTTCCTTTTGAAGTTGTTTCATCCCCTTCTGAGAGCTTACCTAATCCCTTTCGTGGCTTGAGTTTGGTTGTCGATTCGTTTCTGGTCATTTATTTCTTCGAGAATTTCTTCATTCCTCCTTTCAAATGTTTTGACCTTTACACCCTTTCCTTCCTTACTGGTGTCCAATTTATGGTCTTCTAGAGGGTCAATTCGTTAACTGCCTCGCCCTCACTATTCCCCTTGGTCACTTGTCTTAGAATAGTTGTCCTTTTTAGGGTGTAATTCTTACTATGTTTTTGGTCCCTCATCGGGCGTTGTTTATTCTCCTTAACCATTTCGTTGTTTCTAGTTGCTTCTTGCTTGACCACTCTCCTGTTTCCAAAATAGGTCACACTTGCCATCCCCAGACATCCTTAACAACTTCTGCCCACCTTTTTAAGGTTCCTTATTTCGGGTTAAGTCTCTTATGATCCTCCTCTTGGTTCCTTAGCTTGAGAGTTTCTTTTCCACGGTCTTATTTCCTACCTCTATCCTTTTATTAAGGACTTCCTTCCTAGGATTTCAACGTTCACAATACTAATGCTTCTTGAATGTTTTTCCTTCTTCCCTTTCTTACACCTTTCTAACATTGGTATGGTTATCTGCCCTTAATTATTCTCCGTCCTCCAAATTCCTTCTTGTTCCTTATCCTTCCTTTGAGGAGTTTCTAATTGGAGCAGGTTTCTAGCACTCTTCGTTTTGTCCATCTGCCTATCAATAACTCTTTTGAGGGAACTTGTGCATTCCCCTAAAGTTCTCTTCCTAGCACACTTCTTTCCCTCTTTCTGCTTACCATATCTTATCCTAGAGTTACCTGAAAAGGTTTTCTGCATTCTCCTTTTTTTGAAGGGGTTCTTGTACCTTACCTCTCCTCTTGGTTATCTCTCATACTCTTGGTTCTTCTTAGAGGTAACCTAATTACTCTTGATTTCCTAACTCTTGTAGGAGGACCCTTTCACAATCACTTATGGTCCTTAGGTTTTCCTCTACTACTCCTCCACCTTTTGATGCTTACTTCCTTTACATCAGACCTCACACTCTCTCTTCTTCCTATCCTTAGTTAGGGTATGTCCATTATAGTGATTCTAGGTAGACTCTTGATAGAAAACTTCTTTCCCAATCTTGTTGCTTGGTTACTCCATGTTCCTAGTTCTTGTGGGGAAACTTATTTGGCTATCTTAGGGTTAACTAGAGGTGACTCGTAGACTTCCTCCTTAGGTGGACTTCTCTCTATCTATCACCATGATCATGATTGTTAGTTGTATTTGTCATTATCAGGAAGATTCACTTTTAATTAAGGAAAACTAAGCTTTTATTCATTTAAAGAGGTAGTTTCTTGTCGTACTTGGCTTATTATAGGAATTTACTACTTCCTAGTCCCTTGGAGTCATAGGTTGGGAGTTAGCCTCAAAACGGTTTTGGGATTCATGGTCTGAGGGTTTTGATGAACTAGTTGGCATCCATCCATACTCCCCTCGGACTTCCCTAATAGGTCGAACTTCATTTATTGCTTCAAGTCCGTACCTTCTCAGCACCTCAACCTCACACTCGTAGGTCCACTTCATCCATTGGGGAGGGTTGAAATTAGATTGAGTTGGTGGGGGTACTTAGTGGACTTTTATAAAGGTGGTGTGGGCATCCCAATAGTTGTCATAGGCCTCCTTCTTAGTTGGAGTCATTTTAGGCTATTGAGGAGCTAGAGGGGGTGTCAAGCTCCTTGGAGGAGGGATAGGTTCTTCCTGCCTTGGAGGGGGATATACAATGCCTTCTGGCTCTAATAGGACTCTGACAAGTTTCCTATAGTCTTCTACCATATCCTTGGGCACCCTCTTTTCTCCCTCCAAGAACCATTGAACGACCACCTTTCTAGGGGTAGGCGTCTTTTTTACAATCTCATGTGGGGGTTTGGTTTGCACAACAAATTTTGTAGGGACTTTTCTTCCTATAGGGTAATTAAGTTTTCATTAGTGTCAAGGCATAGTATTGATAATGCTTTCAAGGGAACATGGCTATGATACCACTCAAGTTGTCATGCCCCGACCAGGTTTGGTCGGATCCCCAAGATAAACTCGCCGCTCCCTTGGTTTAAAAGGGGTTTCCCCTTTCTTTAATTAAGAGGAGTCAAGTGTAATTTCAAACCTTATTCCCTATAATAGCATAAATCAATAAAATGCAAGGTTAAAATAACTTTTAAGCATACCTAACAAATGGTAGATCATGGGGTTTTCCTTAGTCATGTTTTCCCCTACTCCTGGAAAGGGATATAAAAGAGGGGGTGAGTTCTACAACTTAGTGAGTGGGGGTGGGAAGTAAATTTTCAAAAACATATAGTTTTTTACTAAGTGTGCCAAGGTTGTTGTTTTTCTTTCACAAGAGATTCTCCTCCAAATTCAGTTTTCAAAACCATTTTACCTCAATTCCACATTAGGTGTGTTTAGCATACAACACACCCCTTCATCAGAAAGGAAACAAACATTCGCAGAGCAGCTCGTCCACTGCACCCACCTGTGGCTTGGAGCGTCTTTACCGGCCACCAAGACAGAAGCCCGTCCACTTCTACCCTAGGTCTGAGTGGATGTTCTCGACATCTGACCCTCAAACCCAAAAGTAACTCCTATCCGTATGAGGATATAGATCTCATCTCGACCCCACCCTGGTCTCATGCGCAAGAGGCTATGTCAAGCTTCCCGACTATTGGCACGACAAATTGCCCTTATCTCCACCATGTCGTCCAGTTGCCCTTAGGATGCATCGCTACCACTCTTGGGCGTCTTAATGATCTTGTACCTCAAGTGCATGCATAAAAAAATAATTTTCACAATTGGCCATTTATCTTTGGTGCTACTTGTCCAACGGCCTCGACCCTCAATGTCACGCCCCAACCTGGTTTGGTTGGATCCCTGTGAACAACTCATCGCTCTCTCGATTCAAGAGGAGTTTCCTCCAACTTTAACTCGAGATGAGCAAGGCATAATTTCGACCTTGTTCCCTAGAAGACATATATCCAATAAAATGCAAGCTTAGGAAAAATTTAACTATACCTGACAGAGGGTAAGGCTCGGTATTATTCTTAGTCATTTTTCCTTTTCCTGGAAAAGGGATAGAAAGGAGGGGGTGAGTATGACTACTCAATGAATGAGTTTTCAAAAAATAACTTTGAGGAAAAAGGATTGTATTGGAGTGTGCCAGACTCATTTCTTTCAAAAATTATTTCATTTAAAATCTCGGGTTTTACTACCATTTCCTCATTTAATCACGATGTGTCATCACCTTACACATGACCTTCATCATGAAGGTTAAACACACATTCACAGGCCAGCACATCCATTGAACCTAGTTGTGGCTTCAGAGTGACTTTACTGGCCACCTAGATAGAAGTATATCCACTTCTACCCTGAGAATGAGTGATGTATGTGACATCCGACCCTCAATCATGAAATCAATTCTTCGTGTCTGTATGAGGACAGAGACCTCATCCCGTCCCCACCCCGATCTCATGCGCTTAGTGCTACTCCAAATTTCACATGATCACCTAGTACGACGAACAACCCTTATACTCACCGGGTCGTCTAGGGACCTTAGGATGCATCACTATGCCTCATGGGCATCTTGATGATCTCGTAATCATAGTGCGTGCACAAACAGTATTTCTCTTATTATGCCATATAATCTGTGGTGCCATTAGTCCAACGACCCCGACCCTCAACTCAACTTGCAGGTGTTTGTCCTAACTGGTCTAGAGACCTGTCATGTCGCACTACCACTAGTTGACTGAATATATCGGTCTTGTCTTGGTACCATGGCCAAATAATTCATTTATTAAAGTTTTATGGCACATATCTCATGTTTGTTTACAAGCTCCCGCTCGTGCCCACTAGCCTATGGCCCACTTATTTGAGATTTTCAAAACCGGGCATAATAGCCCCCAAGTTCCAAAATCGAGGCCCCCGACCTATAAGAGCTATTCGAGCTCCCATCAAGAAGGTCTACCAAATCGTTTAAGCATTGGCACACAGTCAGAGGAGAGCACTTCCAACAAAAATACATTTTCAACTGTCCATTATACCGACCAGGTATAAGGACATCTCCGCTCATAATCGATGAACAGGTTTTCAACTTTCTTCGGGGATTTTTAATCATACCAACCGGATATGATCTACTTACAACCGGTAAGTAATTTTTTCGCATGATTTTCACATCACTCCTCTAAGTTGTGATATTTAAAATACCACTTGGTAGTGGATTTTCATTTCGAGGTACTTATCATCCCCAACCGGGTATGATATAAAATTCCACTCACCCGTAAATATAGTGAATTCCACTATACCGATTCCTTGTATTCACGCAAGTCCCAAATGCTGGTTTTTCCTCAAATTGAGTCCCAAAACTTTTAAAATTCCTCTTAGGACCTCAATTTATTTAATTTCACAAAAGGGGTTTAAATTTCCCAAATTTCCACTTTGGTTCCCAAACTTTTCCAAAATTACCATTTTGCCCTTCATTTAAAAAATGGTAAATTTTACCCCAAAAATTCTAAAATTCCTCAATTGGCCCTCTAACATTTTTATCATGCCCAATTGACCCTCAATTTTGGGAAATTGCATTTCAGTCCTTCTTATTTTCCCTAATTTTCCCTCTAATTCCAACTTCTTAACCCAACTGAATTTGATTTCATCAAATTAACTGATCAAATGTTTCCCATTGTTGAAATTGAGTTTCTACATATTCATATGATCTTTTAGCAATTTAAATCGCAATTTTTAACACCGGGACAAGCTCAAACGGAGCTTCGCTGGAAAATGAATTGTAGAGAGAGAAAGCTTCAATTACTCATCGGTGAGGGCGCGACGATCTGAGCTTTCTATCTAGGCAGGTAGTTCTCCTCCTGAGGTTCTTCCAAGTATCAAGAATGACATCAATTGATTTCGAATTGGATTAGAATTTCTTCACTCAAATTCGGCCGACTCTCTCTCTAACATCGATCAGAAATTGTAGAGGGGAGCCGAATTGGCTTACCTTTCCTTCCTAATTCGACTGTGGGAGGGCTGAGAAAGTGTTGGGAGGGCTTGGTTTGGCTTGAGGAGGGCTCGAATTGGCTGATTTCAACCGAACCGGACCGGTCCGAATCGGGTTCAACGCTAAAACTAGCCGGTTCACCTCTCATTTGACCGAATTTTTCAAATCTAAAAATTTCTAAATTCATTTTCTATCTAATGGTGGCTTCAAATATCGAATTTGAATTCTTTAATCCACCTAGAAAAATGAATTTACGATCTGGTTCAATAGTAGTTCAAACTAGTCCAAACCGGTTTGGATCCGGTTCACCTAAACCAGTTTAATTTTCATCTCCAATTCCTTCTCAAGTCCATTTCCATGACTTTTAGGACTCTTTGGGTCACTTGGGATCCATAAATTTCCCGCTCTACCCTCTTTCTATCAATTTCGGTTCATGAGTCGATTCGGTTCATAAATTGGTTATATCCGGTTTGGACTCGGTTCACTTGAATCGGTCCATTTTTTCTTCCCCAATTCGTCCTGAGGTTCTTTTCCAAGATTTATGAACCATTTTGAGTCACATGAAAGTTGTAAATTCTCAATTTGCGTGTTTCCTATTAATCGAGCTTGTAGACCAATTCAGTTTAAAAATTCAAAACTGATAGGTTCTTTCCTCGGTTTTCTAATTATCAAAGGACAGGGTTTACACTCAACCCGACCTACAGCTATTTGTCTAGGTCAGTCCGTCGACCTAGCCCTAACGCACTACTGCTAGTCCATCGAGTATTGTCGGTACTGACTTGGTACCTTGGTGAAATCACACAACCATTTCATTAAGAGTTTTCATGATTTTCATAACTAATGTTTGTTTACAAGCTCCTGCTCCTGCCCACTGGCATTGGGCCCACTACAAGTGATTTTTCAAAATTAGGCATTTAGCCCCATAGGTTAAAAAACTGAGGCCTATAACCTATCTGAGTTGTTCTAGCTCCCGTAAAAAGGGCATTCCAAAGAGTTTAAGCATTGGCACATAGTCAGGGGAGAACACTTCTGATAAAATATAATTTTCACTTCATCCCACCAACTGGGTATGATGATACCTACACATACAATCGGCAAGCGGGTTTCTTCTTCCTTCAAGAAAATCCATCAAACCAACCGAGTATGATTTCCTCTACTTACAACTGATAAGTAGGTTTTAACTTAGTTCACACATCACTCCAACCGGGTGTGATGTTAAAATTTCACTTACAAGTGGTTTTTCATTTCTAAAGTGCTCACCCTCCCAACTGGGTATTATGTGAATAAGCTCACTCACCTAATGACTATAGCGTATTATTTTCTAGTCGGTTTTTGCCACCACGCTAGCTTATCCTTGTTGGCATTTCAGACTCTCGTGTTCCTACATGATTTGGGCACCCTTATCTATTAAAGTTTTCCATAACAGCTTTCGTTTCTCACATATGAGTGACTATGCTCAAAATTATTGGTTATTTGCACTTAGGTCCCTAAAGTTCATTTTCTTTGACTTTAAGTCCCTGGTGCTAACTTTTTCCCCAAATTGAGTCCCGAACTTCTAAAAATGCTCTTTGGGTCCCCAATTTACTGAAATTTTTAAAGGGGCTCAAGCTTTCCAAATTCTCAATTTGGTCCCCAACTTTTAAAAAATTACCATTTTGCCCCAACTTTCCAAATATGGCAATTTGACTACAATTTTTTCAAAAATTAACCAATTGGTCCTCCAACATCTTTTTCATGCACAATTTTCCCTCAATTTTGGGAAATTTCCAAGAGGTCCCTCAATTTTTTGAACTCCCCAATTTTTCCCAAAATTTTTCCCCAATTCCCCCCTTTTAAACTGGTCGAATTTGATTTCTTCAAATTGACCATTCAATCGGGGTTAATTACTTCAATTGTAGGTGCAAATCAATTCCTACACTTCCACACAATTCAATTGAGTTTTGAATTGCTTGAATTGAGGTCGAAACGAGCTCAAACGGAACTTCGTTGAAAAATTGTGCGTAGAGAGAGAAATCTTCGAAAGCTTAACGTCGGAGGTGCGACGGTCCGAGCTCTCTATCTACGTAGGTAGCTCTCATCTTGAGGTTTCTCTTAGGATTGAGAATCGCTACAATTCATATCGAATTGAGTGAGAATTTTGTCAATGAAATTCCATAGTTTCTCTCTCTAATGCCGATTGGAAATGACAGAGGGGGGCGTATTGGCTTACCTTTTAACTCTATTGAAGTCGTGTGAGGGCAGCAGGAGTGTCAGGATGGCTTAGTTTGTTCGGAGGAGGGCTTGATTTGGCCTATTTTCGCTCGGCCGAAACCAGGAAGCTTCGATCCTACTTTTTCAAAATTAAAAATTTCTAAATTCATTCTCTATCCATGGTGGCTTCAATTCCCCAATTTGAATATTTTAAGCAAACTAAAAAAAATGAATTTAGCAACTAGTTCAATAATGGTTCAAACCGATTCAAGTTCGGTTCACCTGAACCGGTCTGGTTTTCTCTTCCAATTTGTCCCAAGGTCCTTTTTCATGATTTTTATGACTCTTTGGCTCACTTGGGGTTTGTCTATTTCCCATTTTGCCCTTTCTCTATTGGTTAAGGTTCATGAATTGGTTCGATTTTCTCTGTTGAATTGACCGGTTCTTTCCCTGGTTTTCTTATCTTTAGGGGACGAGGTTTACACAAAGAGTCATAAACATCATGGAAAAGAACCATGGAACAAATTGGAAGAGAAAACTAGACCGGTTCATGGTGAACCGAACCTAAATTGAATTGCACCAATTTAAAATATACATAAATCGGTCTTTAAATTCATTTTTCTTGGTGACTTAAAAATCTCCATTTGAAAAATTGAGGCAACCATTAGATAGAGAATTAATTTAAATTAATTTAGAAATTTTTAATTTTGAGAAAACCGGTCGAATCGGGTCTAAACCGGCCAATTTTTGCCATTGAACCCGGTTGGACCGGTCCAGTCCAGTTTGGAATAATGCCATCTTCTTCCTCAAGATGACAACACTATTTATATGTTCAAAAACTTTCCTTCTCCAATGAAGGAATATCCACTCCAATAAGGGCATTTTCGGGTGAGGATAAACTTGACCAAAATGGAAAGTGGTCAGACAAAGGGTCCCCGAGCTCCCAATGTAAAGAGCTCATCTACATTCATCCTACACACACCTCAAATCACCATTCTCTCTCAAGTGCTCCATTTTTTGGTGAAGCTCGAACTAGAGCTCCGAGTCGGGCACTTTTCTTAGCCTTATAAGGCAAGCTTAAGTCCTATAGACTCTGGGGGAAGTCAGCTACCTGACAGCAATCTTCCTTCGACCCGAGGACCGTCGAAGAAGCATTGGCGGGATCAAATAGTAAAGGAGCTCCGATGGACCGAAGCTGCCTTGTTTTGGTCGAGCTGAATTTGGCCAAATTCAGACCTCCTCCAGTAAAACCAAGCCTCCCCAACACCACTACGACCCTCACACGATCTCAACAGAGCTGAAAGGTAAGCCAATTCGGTCCTTCTCAGTCGTTATAGATTAGTTTAGAGAGAGAAAGTGTTAAATTTTACTAATAAAATTCACCCTCATATGGACTTTAATTGTAGCAATTCTTGATCCTAGAAAGAACCTAAGGATGAGGGCTACCTCCCTAGATTAAGAGCTCGGACTGTCGCACCTCTGACGGTAAGCTTTCGAAGCTTTTTCTCTCTACGAATAGTTTTCCGATTAAGCTCCATTTGAGCTCAATTCGGACCCAAATGCTACAATTCAAAGCTCAATTGAATCATATGGAAGTGTAGGAACTGATCCATACCATAATTGAAGCCTGATTGAATGGCCAATTTGAAGAAATCAAATTCCGTCAGTATAAAGGGGAGAATTGGGGGAAAATTTTGGGAAAAATTGGGGATTTCAAAAAATTGAGGGACCTCCATGCAATTTCTCAAAATTGAAGGTCAATTAACAATGAGAAAGATGATGGGGGACCAATTGGTCAAATTTTGAAATATTTGGGGCCAAATTGCTATTTTTGCAAAGTAGGGGCAAAACTGTAATTTTGGAAAAAAATGGGGACCACATTGAAAATTTGGAAAACTTGAACCCTTACGCAATTTTGAGTAATTTGAGGATCCAAAGAGGATATTGGAAACCTTGGGATTCAATTTGGGGGAAAAGTTAGCATTAGGGACTGAAAGTCAAGGAAAATCAACTTTAGGGATCTAAGTGCAAATAAATTGAGAAATTAAGCCTAGTCGCTCATAAGTGAGAAAACAAAGGCTATTATGTCGAACCCTTATTGATAATGATATCCAATTTGTGTAGGGACATGAGAGACTGGAACGCAAGCAAGAGAGAGCTAGCGTTGACTGGAAACTGACTGAGGATGAACACCGTCACAATCAATGGGTGAGTGTGAATTTCATCATACCGGTTGGGATGATGAGCTCACTTTTATGAAAGGAAAAACCACTTACCGATTGTGAGTGTGATTATTTCACATCATACCCAATTAGGATGATGAGCAATATTTTTAATGGATAAAACCTACTAATCAGTTGTAAGTTGGAATAAATGAACATCATACCCGATTGGTATGATGAGTTTCCTGGAGAAAGGAGAAACCCACCTACCGATTGTAAGTGAAATTATCATCATATCCAGTTGCTGTGATGAGTTAAAAGTAAATTTTTTCAAAAGTGTTCTCCCCTAACTGTGTGACAATGCTTAAAATATTTGGGAGACCTTATTGACGGGAGCTAAAATAGCTCAAATAGGCTAGGGGCCTCGGTTTTTTGAACTTAGGGGGCTTAATGCTTAATTTTGGAAAACATGTGCAGTGGGCCCAAGGCCAGTTGGCACGGGCAGAAACTCGTACAAAAAAATTGATTAGGAAGAGCCATGAAAACTCATAATTAATGGAATTGGTTGTGTGTTGCACCATGGTATTGAGTCAAGACGGACAATGCTCGATGGACTGGTGGTAGTGCGTCAGGGCTAGGTCGACGGACCGGCCTAGACAAACATGTCACACCCTGACCCGGTTTGATCAGATCCCCGTAAACAACCCGCCACTCTCCTGATTTATTAAAGGGTTTCCCCATATTATAATCCGTAAAGAGTAAGACATCCTTTAAACCTGCACCATTTCCTAGAATAGCATAATCATAACTGCATGAAATTTTAAACTTTACATACCTGTCTTACAGACATCTTAGTTGACGGTCTTTAAGTGGAGGCTTTCTGGGATTTCCTGAAAGGGATATAAGGGAGGGGGTGAGTATGACTACTCAGTGAATGGGTTTTTAAAAGTTTTTGACTTTTAAGAAAATAATTATTATTGGAGTGTGCCAGACTCCTTTCTTTTTCAAAAATCCCTTCGTTTAAAAATTTGGGTTTTTCCACCATTTCTTAGTTACCGGTGTGTCAGCACCCAACACACATCCTTCATCATGAAGGTTACACACATTCGCAAGTCAGTATCACTACTGAACCCGCTAGTGGCTTCGGAGCGACTTTTCCTGCCACCCGGATAGAAGTACGACCACTTCTACCCTGGGAATGAATGGATGTACGTGACATCCGACCCACAATCCTGAAATTACTTCTTTGTGTCCATATGAGGACAGAGACCTCATCTTGTCCCCACCCCAGTCTCATGCGCTTGGTGCTAGTCCAAATTTCGCACAGACACCTGGAATGACGAACTGCCCTTATAGCCACCATGTCGTCCAGTGCCTTTAGGATGCATCACTACTCCTCATGGGTGTCTTGATGATCCCGTTCTCACAGTGCATGCACAAACAATGTTTTCTCATATTTCCATGTAATCTGTGGTGCCACTGATCCAACGGCCCTGACTCTCAACTCAACCCGCAGTTGTTCATCTTGATTAGTCCGTCGACCTATCATGTCGCACTGTCGCTAGTTGACTGAGCATGTCGTTCCTATCTTGGTACCATGGCCAAACAATTCACTTATTAAGTTTTATAGCACATATATCATGTTTGTTAACGAGCTCCTGCTCGTGCCAACTGGCCTTGGGCCCACTGTATGAGATTTTCAAAATCGGGCATTTAGCCCCAAGTTCCAAAGCCAAGGCCCCCGGCCTATCAGAGCTATTCGAGCTCCCGTCGAGAAGGTCTCCCAAATTGTTTAAGCATTGGCACACAGTCAATGGAGTGTACTTCTGACAAAACATATGTTTTCTCTATCCATTATACCGCCCGATATATGGACACCTCCATTCATAACCGATGAACGGGTTTTCAACTTCCTTTGAGGAAGTCTTATCATACCAACCGGGTATGATCTACTTACAACCAATAATTATTTTTTCCACGTGATTTTCACATCATTTCCTCTAAGTAGTGATGTTTAAAATACCACAAAATAATGGGTTTTTATACCGAGGTACTTATCATTCCCAATCGGGTATGATATAAAATTTTCACTCATAACCGGTAAGTGGTTTTAAAATTTTAAGTTGTGCTCATCATCCCAACCGGGTATGATGTTAGTAAACCCACTCACCCGTTAATGTAGTGAATTCCACTTGACCGGTTCTTTATATTCACGTGAGCTTGTCCATGTTAGTGTTCCTGGTATTTCACGTTCCTACACGATATGAACATTCTTGTTCATTATTACTTTCCATAACAGCCTTCATTCATTTCCAATGAATGAGAAAACCCAAACTTTTAGTTATTTGCAATTAGGTCCCTAAAGTTATTTCTCTTTAACTTTAAGTCCCTAATGTCGGTTTTTCCTCAAATTGAGTCCCGTAACTTTTAAAATTTATCTTGTGACCTCAATTTATTCAATTTCACCAAAAAGGGGTTTAATTTCCCAAATTTCCAATTTGGTCCCTAATTTTTCCAAAATTACCATTTTGCCCTTCCTTTACAAAAATGGAAAGTTTTGCCCCAAAATTCCTCAATTGGTCCCCCAACATTATTTTCATGCCCAATTGACCCTCAATTTCATAAAATTGCATTTTAGCCCTTTGAATTTCGAAAATCCCCAATTTTTCTCCCAATTTCAGCTCTTCAACACTATCGAATTTGATTTTATCAAATGGAACGATCAAACACTTCTAATTATTGAAATTGGAGTTTAAATTGAGTTCTTGCATGTTCATACGATTCTAAGAAACTTTGAATCACAGATTTTAATGCCAAAACGAGCTCAAACGGAGCTTTGCTGGAAAATAAACTATAGAAAGATAAAGCTTCGATTTCTCACCGGTGAGGGCACGGCGGTTTGATCTTTTGATCTAGGAAGATAGCTGTCATCTTGAGGTTCATCCTAAAATTAAGAATCATATCAATTGATGCCGAATTGAGTTAGAATTTCATTATTTAAAATTCTACTGGTTCTCTCTCTAACACCGGCAGGAAATTGTAGAGTGGAGCCGAATTAGCTTACCTTTCAATCCTAATTCGGCGTGGGAGGGTGGAGGGAGTGTTGGGAAGGCTTGGTTTGGCCTAAGTAGGGCTCGAAATGACCAATTTCAACTAAGCTGAAATAGGGCAGCTTTGGTCCGCCGGAGCTGCTTCACTATTCCATCATGTCGGCGCTTCTCGGATTGACTGGAGTTTGTTATCAGATAGCTGACTTCTCCCCGATTCTAAAGAGCATAACCTCTCCTTTCGAGGTTAAGAAAAATTTTCAAGTCGAAGCTCTGGTTTAAGCTTCACCGGAAAATAGAGCAAAAATCATTCTTCCCAGGAGGTCACCCATCCTCACATTACTCTCAGGCAAGCATGCTTAACTTCAAAGTTCTTATGGATTCTTATTCACCTGAACCAATTTGGTTTTTCTCTTCTAATTTGTCTTAAATTTGTTTTCCAAGATTTAATGAACCCTTTGGATCACCCGAGAGTTGTAAATTCCCAAATTGCCCGTTTAGAAATGATCGGGTTTGTGAACTAGTTTTGAATCCTCACTTGGTTTGACTGGTTCTTTTCCTAGTTTTCCTTATCTCAAAAGGGCGGGTTTTACAAAACAGCTGCAGGTCGAGTTCAGCATTGGGGCCGTTTATCATTGGCACCAAAGAGGATGGATAATTATATGAAAACTCTTGTTTGTGCATGCACTTGTGGTATGAGACCATCAAGATGTCCTAGGGGTAGTGATGGGTCCTAAGGGCTACTGGACGACATGGTGGAGATAAGGGCAGTTTTTCGTGCCAGTCAGTCTTGAAGCTCTGGGAGCTTCTTGTGCATGAGACCAGGGTGGGGTTGGGATGAGATCTCCATCCTCATACAGACACAAAGAGAAAGGGAAAGAATCCTACCAAGGAAGGAAGCCAGAAAGGCATATGTATCCCAACTAAGAAGTAATGGAACCAACCGAAGTGGAAAGAAAGATAAGCTTACCAATAAAATGTTGGTTGAGATGGAAAGATCAGGTACAAAGGAAAAGTACTCATGAGGACCCAAGAAGTAAATTAAACCCAAGGAATGGGTAAATAGGATGGTAGCATCAAAAGATATCGTAACAAGTAGAAATGGGTGGATTACAATAATAAGGGAATAAAGGAAAGAACGTATGAGAAACTTTGGAGAAGTAAGATCTCAATTAAGAAGTGAATTAGGGAAACGACCACTAACATTTGGACGGGTCGTGGTTCACACTCACTTAATGGAGCCTAAAGAGTGGACGGATGGGCATAGAGTGGAGTACACAAAAATAAGACCAATAATCAGAAATTGCTCAGATATGGAATAAGGGATGAAATGGAATTTTAAGATGAGGAAAGATTCAAGTAGGAAAATACTTCAATATAGAAGGAGGTGTAAGGAAATAGAGAGAGAAACCTTCAAGGAATGGTAAGAAGGTTGAACATGTAGCTCATAAGGTTAAAAATCTCTACTTTGGGGGATATAGTAAAGAATGAAACCGTAATAAGGGAACTCCCCAAACAAAACAATCAACACATAGACCAAAAGGGATCAAATCGAAATAATGAATCGTGAAATGGTCATAGGTGAGTAAGAGTGGATTAAGGAAAAAGAAAGTCCTTGAATAAAGGACGCCACTAAAAAATGAGTAAGGATATAAGAAGGGAAGAATCATCACATGTCGGTAAGTAATCGGGAAACCCAATGATTGGAAGTGGAAAAACTCGATAAAGAAGTTGGGAAAGGACGAGTAGGTAAGAGAAATCGACACGATTATGTGAGACAAGATGTAAAAGGCAAGATGGATGAGGGGATTACGGTAAAGATAGTCGAGGAATACTACCAAACGAAAAGAGGGATGAAGTTATACGATCCATGAAGGGTTGGAATGATTAGAACGACCCCCATAGAAGTATTGTAGAAATCTAATGGACAGAGACATGTTCTAGAAAATGTCATGCTATAAAGGGCATGTAAACCCAACAGTCCCGAGGAAAATCTGACTCAAATTAATGAAGAGTCAGTTAGTAAGTATGACAAGGTCAAACATAAAATTTGGACTGAAGTTGTAATAAACAACGGGTGAAGGAAGAGTCAAAATTGGACGAAAAGGTGATGACAAAGAAGCCCGTGAAAATAAGTATGTAATGCTCGAAATAATATCGAGTTACGGGTTTCAATGACCAAGAGAATAACTAGACACGGGAATGGTTGAGTATCTTGGAACTCCCAATCCTATGTACAGGACCTCAAAGGGAAAAATGTTGCTCTAAGCAAAAAAAGATGTGAAACTAAGGTTATACCCTTAAGTAAAGTATGTCTAGTTATGATAAACTTTGTGGAAAGAGTAAACAATGGAAAGAAAAATAAATTCCTTAAGTGAATGATATAAAAAGGGCTAACTGAAATAACAACCGAAGAGTTAGCATGGCAAGCAAACCAAGTTGGCACCAAAGGAAATTATTTCTAATGCAAAGGTTGCTAATTAAGTTTTGGGGACAAAAATCCTAAAAAGAGGGGAGAATTATAAATCTCGTCCCCTTAAAGACAAGGAAATCGGGGAAAGAACTGATCAAACCTGGGGAGAAAACCAAAATAGTTCACAAACCCCAACCGTTAGAGAAAGGGTAAAATAGAAAATATACAAATCTCAAGTGGCCTAAAGAGTCATAAAAGTCATGGAAAAGGATTTTGGGATGAATTGGAAATGAAAACCAGATCGGTTCAGGTGAACCGGACCTGAACCGGATTGAACTGGTTTGAATCACTATTGAACCAGTTTATAAATTTATTTTTCTAGGTGGCTTAAAATTCAAATTGGAGAATTGAAGCCACCATTGGATAGAGAATGAATTTATAAATTTTTAATTTTAAAAAACTCGGTCGAATCAAGCCTGAACCGGTCAGTTTAAGCATTAAACCCGGTTCATACCAGTACAATCCGGTTCGAAACAGTGTCGTCTTCTTCCTTTAGATGATAGCACTGTTCACTTGACGAAAAATTGAGCAGCGTCATGCGAAGATGAAAAGTCTCCATTCAAGGAGTTTCAAGCAATGAATGGTCGATATAAAAGCATCAATCGAACGGCCAAGGAGTCTCCAAGCTTCCTATATAAAGAGCTTCTCTTCATTCATCCTCCTCATGCCTGAAAACTCCTCTATCTCTCTCTCTCTCCATTGCTCCAATTTTTTGTGAAGCTCGAACCAGAGCTCCGACTTGGGCATTTTTTTAGACAAATAAGGTGAGGTCAGGTTCTTTAGATTCGGGGAGAAGTTAGCTACCCGACGGTAGTCTCCATTTGCTTTAAGGATCGTCGGAGGAATGCCGGCGTGATCGAACAATGAAGCAGCTCAAGTGGACCGAAGCTGCCCTGTTTCAGCTGAGCTAAAAATGAAAAATTCGAGCCCTTCTCAAGCCAAACCAAGCTCTCCCAACACTTTCATAGCCCTCATACAACTGAATTAGAGCTGAAAGGTAAGCCAATTTGGCTGTCCTTTGTAATTTCCGATTAGTGTTAGAGAGAGAACCGACAAAACTTCACTAACCAAATTCTCCTTTAATTCGGTATGAATTGATGCTATTCTTGATTCTAGGAGAAACCTCAGGTTGACAATTATTTGCCAAGATTGAAAGCTCAGACCGTCGCACCCCCGACGGTAAGTATTCGAAGCTTTCTCTCTCTAAGTACAGTTTTCTGATGGAGCTCCATTTTGGGAGACCTTCTTGACGGGAGCTCGAATAGCTCAGATAGGCCAGAGGCCTCAGTTTTGGAACTTGGGGGCTAGAATGCCCGATTTTGAAAACCTCGTATAGTGGGTCCAAGGCCAATTGGCACGAGCAGGAGCTCGTAAACAAACATGATGTTAAGCCATGAAAACTTTAATGAATGATGTGATTTGACCATGGTACCAAGATAGGACTGACATACTCGATGGAATGGTGGCAATGCAACAAAAAAGGTCGACAAACTAGTCGAGACAAATAGTTGCAAGTCGAGTTAAGGGTCGGGGTCGTTGAACCAATGACAACAAAGATTAAATGGCTTATGAGGAAAATTATTGTTTTGTGCATGCACTGAGATTCAGAGTGATCAAGACGCCCAAGAGGGATAGTGATGTGTCCTAGGGGCTACTAGATGATATGGTGGAGATAAGGGCAGTTTGTCATGCTAGCAGTTAGGGAAGCTCAACGTAGCTTCATGTGCATGAGACCAGGTGGGGTTGGGATGAGGTCTTTGTCCTCATACAGACACAAACTTTCTTTTCAGGTTTAAGGGTTGGATGTTGTGTACATCCACTCATTCCCAGGGTAGAAGTGAACGGGCTTCTATTTAGGTGGTCGATAAAGTCACTCCGACGCCACAAGTAGGTGTAGTGGATGGGTTGCCCTGCAAATGTGTGATCCCTTTATGATGAATGGCGTGTGTTGATTGTTAAACACATCGATTATGAGGAAATTAGTTTTGAATAACCGAGAATTTAAGGAAAGAATGGTTTTAAAGAAAATAAGGAGTCTAGCACACTCCAATTCAAACTATTTTATAGAAACCCATGTTTCAAACACCCATTTACTGAGTTGTCGAATTCACCCTCTCCCTTTACCCTTTTTCAGGTAACCGAGGGAAAAACCTACCTAAAGACATTTCGCTAGCTAAACCTGCAAGACAAGTATGTAAGTTTAATTTATTCAGTTTTGATTAATTGTATTCCAGGAAAGGTAAATGTATAAAGGACGTCTTACTCCTTACAGTTTAAAGAAGGAGAAAACCCTTAATAAACTAGGAGAGTGGCGGGTTGCTTACGGGGATCCGACCAAAACAGGTCGGGGCATGACAATACATTACTTCATAAAAATTATTGGTATGCCACCACCTTACATATAAATAACACCTCCATTTGTTGAGACAATTGAAGAGAAGTTGCTACTATGCACATTGCATATGGAATCACCTTGATACAAGACCGAAATAGACATTACTTTGATGAGCTTAGATATCTAAAGTATCTAATGGAATTTGATTGTATATCATTTAGAGGTCAGGATGATGTTGTCACCACAATAGTTAGCCCAAGAATGTGGAGAAACACATAGTTATTCTAGAAATATCTGTTACTAAGATGGTTCTTGTAGTCAAACTCTTACTTGAAACCATAGCAATAGTCAAGGCAAAGACCTGAGTAAAAGTGTGTCTAAGCTACCCAAACCAGTAAATGATATCGATGAGAGTGTACAATCTAACTTAATGAAAAATTAGGGTGGACATAAATAGAGTTGCTAGTATAACTTAGCACCCTTAGCTTAACTTCCCGTATATAGCAAAGTTATATAATGAAACTTTTAACTAAATAATGATACACTTCGGAGTATAATAAAGTACACATTTGATATTATTAAATAAATCTAGATAAAATTAACAAGTAAATATATATTACAAATGACTTAGTTATCATTAATTCAAAAATGGTCTAATTGTACTTGAAGAAAAAAAATATATTATAAATAACTACAGTATTATTATGAGATGGAAAGTCGTGTTTAAGATGAAAATCTACATAATTCAGGTATAATCCTAGAACTTAACTAAATTTTAATAAATCATGGTAAAACTAATTTTCAAGTTAATGTGATCACTTTATAAGTACCAAAAACTAAGAGAGTAATATTAACGGAAAAATAATGTACAAACCAATTTTATTTTCTCTACCTAGAAAATAGTTTATGATGATCGTATATTAATATTATTTATAATTAATTTATACATTAATTAAATATTAATTATTTATAATATATGGAACACTATTAAAATATAAGTTTATAATTTCATTATTTTTAACATATAATATCAAATTTAATTATAGATTGAGAGTGAGATTTAATTCTGATAAACTCACATATACCCACTAATGCTAAAATAATTTATGCCAAGTCTGTTTTGCTTGACAACCCATCCATCATCGGCCACAAATGGAAAGAATTGAAAATAGGAGATAAATACAGGACTAGAAAGTCACAGATGAAAAGTAACGAGGGGTTTTATCAGAAAATATAGAAATTAAGGACTTCATTGTTTTTGTCGTCTGAGTTGCGGCAGGCGTCAACTGGACTACAACGTGTTGATGGAATCCTAAGACAGACATATCATACGTTTCCTTTCAAGCACAGAGGCGGATTGATTCTAGACATCGGAACGAACCCTAGCCCTCAATTTTGTTGCATCGATCGATCGGAGGTATGAGAAGATATAAAATTTTCTATTCCAGAGGAAAAAAGAAAAGGAGCTTAGTTGAGGAATTGGTTGGGAACGGCTGAATTTCGTGGTGGAAATTTAGTTACTTTAGTTGTCTTCATCAAAGCTCAGCCGTTGGGTTCTGGGTTCTTGATCCAATTACAGTCACCGATGTTTTATATGATTGATTGATGAAGCGTTGCATTTCTCAATCAGCGTAGTTCAAGTTCACTGCTTTTATTTGGTGACGTTTATGGATGAAGGAATTCCCTACGGAAACCATATCTTTTGGATGTAGGGTTTAATGATAATATATCTGTATTTTCAAATATAGTAGCATGCTAATTGCTAATTCAGGATTCAAATGGTGAAATTCAGTTAGGAGCTTTATGATGGCCTGGCTTACAATACCCGGTGTTATTGGTATTAGGTTTTCATTAGTTTTGGACAGAGTGGCTGTCTTTTTTATCAATCTCTGGCTACTATGTGCCTCTATTGGTGCAAACAAGTGGAGGCTTGAATAACTGTGATATAGTAACCAATGATTTTATGCCTTTGCACAGAAAAGTAGGTTACCTGGGCATGGGGGAATGTTGTAATTCTGATTGGTTCAGTTCGGAAGTGTTCATTTGATCCACTGGATACTTGTACTTTAAAAAATGATATAAATATGGTCTATAGTCTAGAAGGGAATAATGGTGTAGCAACCTCGCCATGGTAATATATGTAGTGCATAAATTTGCATTTTAGATTATGTGATTTGTGTAATTTTTGAAACATTTTAATCCTTGAGTGTTTGTTAATCCTTGAGTTCTTCACTATTTTATTAATCAGATGGAACAATCCCTGTCTTCCCTCACATTCAAAGGTTCAATTCCTGATGCAATTGCTGAAGCGAAGATACAAAAGAAGCTTTTTGTTGTCTACATTTCAGGTACCTTTTGTTATTGTTCTTTTTTTCCACATAAAGAGATTAAGTTAGTGGAGTGAATTGATGATGCATAACTAGTGATCCTTCTAAGAGGTAGCTTCCATGTACTGTGCTAATGTTTATTTGTGGATAGCTCCTAATGTGCTAGCTTATCATCTCTCCAAGATACACTTATATCTACACGGTCCAAGTAGAAACCAGAAGTTTTATACAACCTTGACATGCATTGTTTCTACAAATGAACCGTTCTTTTCATTTCTATTATGTAGTTTCTGTACTTTTGTGGCGATTTCTTATTTAGTGATCTTGTTACATTCTCACTTGATCTCCAGGAATTGGGCCAGCAAATTATTCTGTTACTTTGTTACATGTTCTTGAATTGTCAATTACAAAATTATTTTCATGAACCCATTTTATTATACTGTCTCCCCTTTATTTTTATGACATGCACGGCTCTCTTTCCTCAAGTATGTCTTTTTTTCCATTGGTACTAGGTGGAGAGGCAGACTCTATCTGCATGGAAAATTCCACTTGGAGAGACCTTAAGGTATGTGTATCTCATTTTTTGTGTAATTTTGATTATTGATAAAAAGAAATCTAATAACTCAAGTTTCTTCCTAACTATTAACAAATATCATGATCATGTGCTTTGCTCAGATTTCAGAGTCTATATCAAAGTACTGCATTCTCCTTCATATAGCAGCAGGAAGTGCTGATGCTGCTAATTTTTCGGGGATATGTATCCTTCACTTAGTGATATGTAGCATCATCCCATAGATGAGATGTGTACATTCTGTGAATCTGATTTTTTCCTATTGCTATTTGATGAAATTTAGCATTGTTTTTGCAATGGATTAGGAGGATTTAAAAACCTTTAGACATATCTGCCTTGGTATCACTTAAGTGCATTCTTCAAATTCAGAAGTATAGATTAGGTGGGAACTTCTTTGATCTATAAATTCATTTTGGCTTCCGGTGGTTTCTATGTTCTTTGCTTATCTGTGCCATGCTAGTTTGAGTCCTTACATCCACTTATTTAGACCCACAGAAATGTGTCCCTTGCATTACAGCTGTTGGTTATAATGGCGTTCAGATTTGGCAACATGGTAGAACTACCAATTTTCAATTTCATATATTCATATGTATTATTTTGCCATATTTCATTTGATTGTTGATGATTCACTTGTATGAGTTTCACTTCCAGAGGGATTCATTGATTCTGAAAGTCTCGCCTCCAGTCTTGAGAAGGCATGGCTAAGTCTTCATATTCAGGTACCTCAGATAGATTTACCAGATAAGGATGACACTCGTTATTTATTAATCCCTGCCAGTTGGTTTGAGTAGGTATTCAGATGTATCATGCCAAACACAAATCCTAGTGCTCCTTAATGTACTATTCTTGCCATTCTTATGAAGAGGCTTGATTTTTATACCTGGTTGCATCTTCATCCTGGTGTTTATTGGGCATATCACTTATTATGTAATGTGTAAACCTTCATTTGGAGCTACAGATGATGGAATAATGTTCAAGTTTTCATTATTCAGATTTAATTTGAGCTGAAATAGGCCACCTTTCTGATGAAAAAATTAGGAAACAACTGCCAGCATTATGGCTGCAGCACTCGCAGGAAGGGCATTGAGTTATCAAGCTTCCTCTGTAGTACCAAGTGAGCAAGGCAGTCCCTCAAGTGCCCTTATTCCATCTAATGACTGTGACCAGTCCTCTGAGGCAATGACATCTCTAATTGAGGATAAAGGAGATGTTGAAGAATCTATCAAGGTGAGGTAAAATAGTTAAGTCCATATTAATTAGTTTTGACATATCTGACTGATACAGAGAATCTTTCAAAGGGGGAAACGACAACTTCAGCTGAACCACTAAGAGAAACAACCAACCCAGTCTTGGCTGAAACTCATGATTCCGTACATGATAATCAGTGTTTCAAAATGGAAAATGAAGTCTCGCCCTCTGAAGCAAGAGAAAAGTTTCTCCCAGAAATCACAGAAGGTTCTGATAGTCAGTATTCTAATATAGAAAATGAGTGCCCTTCCTCTAAAGCAAAAGGAAAACACATCCGGGATGCCACAGAAGGTGCAAACTCAGCACGAGGTTCATCAGATTTGATTTTGTTGGAGAAGTTGGGTTCTCTCGAGGAAATCACTGAAACAGATTCAACACAAACACTTCCCACCAGTAGCAAGTCAAGTGATGTGCATTTGAATATTCGTCTGCCAGATGGAGTAAGCTTACAAGATAAGTTCCCAGTAACGAGCACTTTGGAGATGGTCAAAGATTATGTTGATGAAAATCGAGCCAATGATAATGGCCCCTACAATTTGGCTATTCCTTATCCTCGAAAAGTGTTTAATGATCAAGGTATAAATACCGTATCCTCAATAGTTGCCCAGTTATATCATGATTTGTGACTTCTTCTCACCCTTATAGGGGATAAAGTTACTTGTAACAGGGTGAACTGATACTTATGTAATAGTTACTCAAGATATCTGGCAATACAAAGTTGTCTAATACTAAATGTTTATTATTACTGATGGACAGTGATCCTTAAGAACTTTTACTTTGTTCATTTAGATCTGATCAAATCATTGGCGGAATTGGAGTTGTTTGGCCGGCAGACACTAATATTGGTTCCTCATGGGAGAGGCCGCAGCAACAACAGCAGAGGGGCAGCTCCTGTTTCATATCCTCAACGTGATTCATCTGCTGCTGATGGTGAAGGATATTTTGCATTTGCAATGAGAGTTTTGTCTTACTTCAATCCCTTGTCGTATCTTGGTGGCCGCAGTAATGGAGCCCCTTCTAGTTCAGAGCAGGAGCACAACTATCGTGAGTTTCTTTACCATGATATGAGCCTTCACTTGAATATCATCTACCTGGGGGTCAAATTCTACCTTATTTGAACCTGGTACTGAGTATATGTGCGTCTTGAAAGACTGGTAATATGATAATTAGCAGGATACTAGTAAAAATCCTGAAAGATACATACATATAAAGTTTTGGGTCTTGGCTAGTGATCTTACAAGAGGAAATGTAGTGATTTGGTTGCCTCTTATTCATTTAAGTTTGTTGTATGATTTACTAGGGACCAACCCTAACGGTGGGGATAGTTATGTTCCACAAGGGAGACCCTATTCTCAGGAGCCTACAAGTTGGGATACAATGAGGAACAGGAGACCAACAACTTCAAGATTCAGTAGCAACATACATACCCTCAAGCATGATGAAGACGAGAACCGATTCAAGGACAGGAATTCCTTCTGGAATGGAAATTCTACAGAATATGGAGGTGACAATAGCCAAAGTAGATAAGAGTGATGGAGCAAGTAAATTGCAAGGACTGGCCAGCCACCTACCTCATCATCTGTGAACTTTGTTTATCAGTCACCCCAGACATTCCTCTCTTTACAAATGTAATGTGACATATCACAGATTTATTTTGGTGAATCAATCAACGGCGATCATCCATGTGAATGGTGAAAGCTATTATGAACCTTGTTTATTCCAATGGAACCATGCCCTCTATGATGGAAGTTGACTCAGATTTGGACATGGATCTGCTTCTAAATGTCCTAATTTCTAGTTGCAGGAATGTTTCCCCATTCTTAACTATATATATATTGGTTTTATTATATATCAGGGCATACATTGCCACTAATTGGGGATTGATGTTGGATCAAATAGGCAATGATATATTATAATAGCTACATGTTTATGAATTTCTGTTCCTCTTCAATAAACTTCATTGGTAAACCTCCACTACTACAACCTAGGCAGAATGTGACGACCGAGTCAACTGCCACTGCCATCTAGCTCGACGAGTTCTTGAATACCCCTGACAAGGAATGACCTGAAATAGATTCCCGAAGAGGAAGCTATTCAAGTAGCTGTCCTTTTGATGGTGCTGCATATTTGGAACTTATTAATCTGTTTCTTGTGGCGTTATGTTGAATCATTGAGTCGACCATAGTGCGTTTTGTCTGCTGTTTAACTGAGTATAGGAAGTCCTTTTTTGGGGATTGGCCGGTGTGGATAAGCGCCGGCTGGCATTGTGCCTATGCTGTTCTTGAACAGTGCATATTTCATCGAGAGCATCACATGGATTCTGTTCTCTTGTGATCTACCTGTCTTAGGCCATAGCTTAACAGAGCCAATAATATTTTTCTGTGCAGCCCAAATAAAAACCTCTTCAAATCAAAGAGGGAAAGTTGATGTCCCTAGTGCCTCGAGAGTCCTTACAATATAAATAATAGTCATTTGCTGATAACTGAATCACTTTGGTCGGTTATATTAGTTTGCATGTTACTTGATCTCCTACTTTACATTCTAATGCTCCCTATACCATCTTTGCATGAATTATGGTCTTGATTCAAGACATATTTGTATCTTATGAATCTTTTGAATATAATTTTTAATGTATTCTATAAAGGGCGTATATGTCAGACATGTGGTTGTTTACTGTGTACAAAATGCTGATGGAATTGCTTAATTCATTTCCATAATGATGTTCTTCCATCTTTTCTGAATTGTTAATTGCAATCTATTCATTAGGTCGAGAGCTTCCACTTACAAAGGGATCACAGTTATCGAAATATAAAATCCACACATGCTCTTAATATTTAAGGGTTGGCATGTCCCATCGCTATTAATATTTAAGGACTTTGTTGAGGATATTGCCAATGACTTCACTTCTTTTCCCAGCTCTATTTACATTCTCACGGAGCTATTTGTTGTCTATGGTTTTGTACTTTAGTGATTTCTCTATGACGTTTATGTGGTTATCCTATTGGTTTGGATAAAATCCGGTTGCTTATGATTTATCATATAATTACAATACTCATCTATATTTCATTCAAATCTCCGTGCACATTCTATGTTAATACTACGTCCCACCATTTAGTAAAATAGTGCATAGTATGTAAGTTCATGTCTATGTCACATAGAAAATTGTACCAATCTAATGCAATGAAAATTAAACAATTTATGTTAGTTGTTTTGTTTTATTCATAGAAATTACACTTGTCAATACTACTTATCCTTCTTTATATAAATTAGTATTTGTAGGTATTGTATTAGAGCCAACTCTCCATAGAAAATTATGAATTTTTTATTAAATCTTAAGGTTCCAAAAATAAGTCTATGTTTTCTTGCATGATCCATAAGTACATTATTAACCAAATATGCATAAATAAAATGCATAGATAAATAACCAAAAATTCCCCAAATCCAAATCATGCTATTTATGAAACCAGTCCCTCGGATCAAATAAATGGGGAAATAACCGACTGTTTTTAGAAAATCAAGTAAATTAACGAACAAAAAAATAGTAAATAAGGGTTAATAAGAGAAATTGAAAAATACTAAGTGAACAAAAATTTACAAAAATTATTTGGAAGAACCATGAAATGAATTGAGTGGGAGAACTAGACCGGTTCAGAGTGAACCGGACCCGAACCGGACTAAATGAGATTGAACCAATTCAATAATTTATTTTTCTAACTGGTTTAAAATGTCAATTTGGGAAATTGAGACCACCATTAGATAGAAAATAAATTTAGACGAATTTAGAAAAGTTTAAATTTCAGAAAACTGGTCGAATCGGGCCTGAACTGAATGATTTTCGAATTTGAGTCACCGAACCTGGTTGACCGGACCGGTCAATGATGTCCAGTCAGTAGCCACGCAAGCACAAATAGCCAATGGGAGGCTAATACGTGTCCGTTCAACGGTTAGCGGACAACCGGTTAGCCTGCCATGCAGACACGAGCAGCCAATGATAATCTATTATGTCGAGTATTAATAGATAAGGTTGTCCAAATTGTGTAGGAGCACGAATGACCGGAACGCCAATAAGAGAAGCTCACGTCAACTTGAAAAATTAACCGAGGACGAACACGTCACAGTTAATGGGTGAGTGGGTTAATTCACATCATACTCGATTGGGATGATGAGTACATCGAAAATAAAAAACCACTAATATTTAGAATTTTGACATCACATCTGGTTGGAGTGATGTGAGAAATTATTTTTGTTAGAAGTGTCCTCGTCCAACTATTCCCCTAACTATGTGTCAATGCTTAAAACTTTTGGGAGACTTTGACGAGAGCTGAAATAGCTCATATAAGCCAGATGCCTTAGTTTTGGAACTTGGGGGCTAAAATGTCTGGTTTTGAAAAATCGCGTATAGTGGGCCCAATGCTAGTTGGCACAAGCAGGAGCTTGTAAAAAAAATATGATGATAAGCCATGAAAATTCTTAATGAATGATTTATGTGATTTGGCCATGGTACCAAAACAGGACCGACATAATTGATGGATTGACGGTAGTGCGATAGGACTAGGTCGACGGACCGGTCTAGACAAACAGTTGCAGGTCGAATTGAGAGTTAGGGTTGTTGGACTATTGGCACCAAAGATAAATGGCTTTGTGGAAAACTTTTGTTTGTGCATGCACCTGAGGTTTGGGGCCATCACGATACCTAAGAGTGGTAGTGATGCGTTCTAGGGGCTATTGGACGATATGATGGAGATAAGAGCAATTTGTCGTGCCAGTGAGGGAAGCTCGACATAGCTTCATGCGCATGAGACCGGGGTGGGGTAAGGATGAGGTCTTTGTCCTCATACGGACACGGAGTTGATTTCGGGTGTGAGGGTTGGATGTCGCAGACATCCACTCATTCCTAGCGTAGAAGTGGACGAACTTCTATCTAGGTGGCTGGTAAAGTCGCTTCGATGCCACAAGTGGGTGCAATGGACGGGCTGCCCTGTGAATGTATGATCTCTTCATGATAAAGGGCATGTGTTGATTGTTAAACACACCAATTGTGGATAATGAGGAAAAGTGTTTAAAAAATCAAAATTTGAGGAAGAAATAATTTTAAAGGAAATAAGGAGTCTGACACACTCCAATTAATAACTATTTTATAAAAACTCTTTTTCAAACACCCATCAACTCAGTTATAGAAACTCACCCCTCTCTTTCTATCCCTTTTCAGTAGTGGAGAAAATGACTAGAGATATAAACCCCACCCATTTGAGTTAAGGAAAACAAGAAAAATAACTAGTCAAACCAAGTGAGAAACACCGAACCGGTTCACAAACCCGATCATTTGATAATGGGCAATTTGGAAATTTACAACTCCCGAGTGATCCAAAGGGTTCATAAAACCTTGGAAAAGAACCTTAGGACAAATTGGAAGAGAAAAATCAGACCAGTTTAGATGAACCAGATCCAACTATATTGAATCAGTTTATGAACCGAGTCAGTTCATGAACTAGAACCGACAGAGAAAGGGAAAACCAGAAATTTTATGGATCCCGAGTGACCCAAAGAGTCCTAAAAGTCATGGAAATTGACTTGAGAATGAATTGGAGATGAAAACCAAACCGGTTTAGATGAACTGGATCTGAACCAGATCAAACCGATTTGGACCGGTTTGAACCACTATTGAACCGGATGCTAAATTCAATTTTCTACGTGGCTTAAAAAATTCAAATTTGAGATTTGAGGCCACCATTGGATAGAAAATGAATTTAGAAATTTTTATATTAAAAAAATTCGGTCAAATTGGGGGTGAACTGGCCGGTTTAATCTTTGAACTTGGTTTAGACCGGTCCAGTCTGGTTCAAAACATTGTCGTTTTCTTCGTTTAGATGACAACACTGTTCACTTGCCAGAAAATCGCGCAGCACCGACGAAACTGAAAAGTCTCCAGCCATGGAGTTTTAGGCAATGAATGACCACCATTAGGGTGTCGATCGGATGGCCAAGAACTCCTTGAGCTTCCTATATAAAGAGCCCCTCCCCATTCATCCTCTCCACACCTGAAAACTCCATTCTCTCTCAGCTGCTCCCATTTTCGGTGAAGCTCGAACCAGAGCTCTGACTTGGACACTTTTCTAAGCCAAACAAGGTGAGGTCAGGTTCTTTAGAACCAGTGAGAACTCAGCTACACGCTTGTAGTCTCCATTTGCTCCGAGGGTCGCCAGAGAATCGTCGATGTGATGGAATAGTGAATAAGCTTCGGTAGACCGAAGTTGCACTGTTTCGGCTGAGTTGAAATCGGCCAATTTGAGCCCTCTTTAGGCAAAACCAAGCCTTCCCAACACCTCCACAACCCTTCTAAAGCCGAATTAGAGCTGAAAGGTAAGCAATTCAGCTCCACTCTACAATTTTTGACCGGTGCTAGAGAGAGAACCGACAGAACTTCAACGATAAAATTCTTATCAATTCGGCATCAATTGATGCAATTTTTTATTTTAGGATGAACCTCAGGATGAGAGCTACCTGCCCATATCGAAAGCTTGTACTGTCGTGCCCCCGACGGTAAGCTTTCGAAGCTTTCTCTCTCTAAGTCCAATTTTTCGGCAGATCTCCGTTTGAGATCATTCCAACACCAAATCGTGTGATTTAAAGTACAATTGAATCATATGAAGGTGTAAAAACTCCAATCTAACTTCAATTTCAACAATTAAAAGTGTTTGATTGGACAATTTGATGAAATCAAATTTAGCTGTGTTAGAAAGTTGAAATTGGGGGGAAAATTGGGGATTTTCGAAAATTTGATACCAAAATGCAATTTTATAAAATTGTGCGTCAATTGGGCATGATAAGAATGTTAGAGGGCCAATTGAGGAATTTTAGAATTTTTGGTGTAAAACTTACCATTTTTGTAAAGAAAGGGCAAAATGGTAATTTTGGAAAAGTTGGGGGGAACAAATTGGAAATTTGGAAAATTAAAAACTTTTTGTGAATTTGAATAAATTGAGGTTCCAAGAAAAATTTTAAAAGTTTTGGGATTCAATTTGAGGAAAAGTCGGCATTAGAGACTTAAAGTTAAAGAAAAATAACTTTAAGGACCTAATTACAAATATAGGAAAAATTGCTTTTTCTCATTCAATTGGGAAGAATGAGGGCTATTAGGCCAAAGAATAATGAACAAGAACTTTCATATCGTGTATGAACAAGAAGTACTGAGAACGCCAGCTAAGACGAGTTTGAGTAAGGACAACACGTCGGCTAAGAGAAATTTCACTACACGATCGAGTGAGTGGGATTTTATATCATACCCGGTTGGGGATGATAAGTACCTCGAAATGAAAACCCACTACTTAGTGGTATTTTAAACATTATAACATTGAGAAGTGATGTAAAAATTATGCTAAAAAACTACTTATAGATTGTAAGTAGATCATACCCAGTTGGTATGATGAAACTTCCTTAGAGGAAGTGGAAAACCTGTTAATCGGTTATGAGCGTAGATATCCTCATACTCGGTGGGTATGATGGATAGTTGAAAATTTATTTTTGTTGGAAGTGCTCTCCCCTGACTATGTGCCATTGCTTAAACGATTTGGAAGACTTTATTGATGGGAGCTCGGATAACTCTTATAGGTCGGAGGCCTCGATTTTGGAACTTGGGGGCTAATATGCCCAGTTTTGAAAATCTCGAACAGTGGGCCATAGGCCAGTTGGCACGAGTAGAAGTTCGTAAAAAAACATGAGATATATGCTATAAAACTTTAAATAAATGAATTGTTTGGCCATGGTACCAAGATAAGACTGACATATTCAGTCAACTAGTGGCAGTGTGACATGACAAGTATCCGGACTAGTCAAGACAAATAGCTGCCAGTTGAGTTGAGGGTAGAGGCTGTTGGACCAGTGACACCACATATTATATGGCATGATGTGAAAATACTGATTGTGCATGCACTGTGTGTACGGGACCTTCAAGATGCCTAAGAGGGGTAGTGATGTGTCCTAGGGCCCAGGATGACCTGGTGGATATAAGGGCAATTCGTCGAACCAGGTGACCTTGCGAAGCTCGACCTAGCTTCAAGTGCACGAGACCGGGGTGGGGTTGGTATGAGGTCTCTATCCTCATACGGACATGGAGTATTGATTTCGGGATTGAGGGTCAGATGTCGCGTACATCCACTCATTCTTAGGGTAGAAGTGGATGTGCTTCTATCTAGGTGGCCAGTAAAGTCACTCCGATGCCACAAGTGTGTTCAGTGGACGAGCTGGCCTGCGATTGTGTGATTGACCTTCATGATGAAGGATGTGTGTTGGGTGATGACACACCGTTATTAATAAGAAATGGTGATAAAATAGAAATTGGAAATGAAAGGATTTTTTTAAGAAAATAAATAGTCTGACACACTCCAAACAAATCTTTTTCCTAAAAGTCAAATTTTGAAAACTCATTCATTGAGTTGTTGTACTCACCCCCTCCCTCATATCCCTTTTCAGGAAATCCCAGAAAGCCTACCCTCAAGGATCACAAATTAATACGCCTATGAGATAGGTATGATAAATTTAAAATTTTATGCGGTTTTGATTTATGTTATTCTAGGAAAGGTGCATGTTAAAAGATGTTTTACTCTTTACGGGTTATAACAAGGGGAAACCCTTAAATAAATTGGGAGAGTGGCAGGTTGATCAGGGGGATCCGACCAAACCGGGTCGAGGCATGACAAGAGATAACACCAGGATCTACCCTTTGTCAGGTATGCTTAAAAGTATTTTTTTTAAGCTTGCATTTTTATGGGTATATGTTATTCCAGGGAACAAGGTTTTGATTTTGTCTGACTCCTCTTAATTTAAGGAAAGGGGGAAACCCCTCTTGAACCAAGGGAACGGCAGGTTGATTACATGGATCTGACCAAACTGGGTTGGGGCGTGACAACTTGAGTGGTATTAGAGCTAAGTTCCCTTGAAAAATTATCAATACTATTCCCTGACACTAACAAAAACTTAACTACCATTTAGGAAGGAGAGTCCCTAGAAAGTTCACCGTGAAATCCAATCCTTCCCACTTGACCTTGAAAAGGACGCCTACCCCTAGGGAGGCAACGGTTCAACGATTCTTGAAGGGCGAGAAGAGAGTGCCCAAAGATATGGTGGATGATTATCGGAAACTCGTGGAGCCCTACTAGAACCAGAGGGTATTACATATCCTCTTCCAAGATAAGAGAAACCCGTTCCTTCCTCAAGGAGCCCACCACTTCCTCCAGCCCCACGACAACTAGAGGAAAATCCCACTAAGAAAGAGGCTTGGGACAACTACTGGAATGTTTATGCTACCTTCATGAAAGTCCACCAAGTACCCCACCTACTCAGTCTAGCTTCAATCCGTCTCAATGGATGAGGTAGACATATGAGTGTGAGGCTGAGATGTTAAGACAGAATGTACTGGAGGCCATACATGAAGTTCGTCCCATAAGGAAATATGGATGGACTTTGACCAGTTCCTCAGAGCCATCAGATCATGAATCCTACAATTGTTCCAAGAATAACTCCCGACCTATGACCCCAAGGGACTAGTAAGTAGAAAATCTCTATAATAAGTCAAGTATGGCAAGAAACTATATCTTAAATTATTAAAAATTCGATTTTCCTTGATTAAAAATTTTGGTCTCTTGGATAAATTCAATTAACAATGGAAGTATGTCAATAAGGATCAGAGAAACAGGTAGAGAAGAGATCACCTAAGGAATGAAAACTATGGGTCACTACTAGTTAACCCAACCTTTAAAGTAGCCAAGTAAGTTTTCCCATCCAAAGAATGGAAAAACAAGTCAATGAGACTTGGAAAGAATTTCCAGAAGAATCTACGTAGAGTTCACCAAGGAAGACATATCCTAACTAGGGGATGGAAGAAAAAGTCTGGTGCAAGGGAAGTTAACATCAAAGGGTACATGACTAGTGGAAGTCTAAAGTGTTAAGGAAAGACTCTTTGGATAAAAGTAAGGAAACAAGAAGGATTGGACTATTCCAAGGGAAACCAATGGAATGGAAGCTAACTAGGAAGAAAGTAAGAAGGATATGGGAGTTCTGAAGATGTTAAGTCAATTCGAGATAAAACAAGGAGAAAGGAAAGAAGTATGGTAGGAAGAAAACCACAGTACTTGGAAAAAGTAAGGACACAAATTCTTAGGAACTCAGTAATAATCAGAGGACTTTTTATAGGAAGGATTTGGAACAAAAAGGAATAGGAGATAGGGAAGAATCTAGAGTGTATAACCATGATAATGTAAAAAAGGTGTAAGAAAAGAGTAGAGAAATTTTTTTTCAAGAAGTCTTCGACTTCTACTCGAAGTCTTAGTGAACATCTCTAACATCCTACCCTCAGACCTAAAAACTTTGTGTCCATATGAGGATGGAGACGTCATCCTGACCCCACCCCGGTCTCATGCGCATGAAGCTACGTCGAGCTTCCCCAACTGCTAGCACCGAGCTAAGGGTTTTAACTGGATAAAAGAAGTTAACACCAAAATCTATGAAAGTGAGTAGGTAGTGCTCGATAGGACACCGAGCTAAGGGTTTTAACAACAGAGGAAGTGGTTACACACATGAATGATTGGGTATCTTGGAACTCCCAATCCTGAAATCCTGACTAAATAACCTCAAGAGAAATAATTATGCTTTAAGGAAAGAAAGATGTGAATTTAAGGATATACCCTTAAACTTTCAAGTAAGGTATGCTTAGCTAAAGTAAGCTCCATGGAATGAGTAAGTAATGGGAAGGAAAAGAAAATTTTAAAGTGCATATTAAAAGGGGCTAAGTGGAAATAACCGAAATGGTTGTATGTCAATAAACTTCAAGTTGACATCAAGGGAAGTTATTTCTAGTGCGAAGGATGTTGAATAAGTTTTTGGAACAAAACTCCTAAAAGGAGGGGAAAGTTGTCAATTTAGTCCTTTAAAGTTAAGGAAAATTGGGAAATAACCGGTCAAACCGAGTGAGAAAATCGAACTGGTTCACGAAACCCAACCGTCAGAGAATGGGCAAATTTGGAAATTTACAACTTCCAAGTGACTCAAATAGTCATAAAAACCTTGGAAAAGGACCTTGGGACAATTTGGGAGAGAAAACTAGACCGGTTCAGGTGAACTAGATCTTAATTGGATTGAATCGGTTTGGATCGGTTTGAAGCATCATTGAACCGGATGCTAAATTCATTTTTTTAGCTGGCTTAAAATACTTAAATTGGGGAATTGAAGCTACCATTATATAGAGAATGAATTTAAAAATTTTTAATTTTGAAAAACTCATTCGAATCGGGCCTGAACTGACCAGTTTAAGCATTGAACCTAGTTCGGATCGGTCTGGTCCAGTTTAGAACAGTGTCATCTTCTTCCTTCAGATGACAACACTGTTCACTCGCCGGAAAAGCGAACAGTGCCAAAAAAGGTGAAAAGTCTCTATTCAGGGCGTTTCAAGCCATGAATGATCGCCATAAAGATGTCAATCGGATGGCTAGTGTCACACCCTGACCTAGTTTGGTCGGATCCTCGTGAGCATTCTGCCACTCTCCCAGTCTATTAAGGGTTTTCCCTTTCTTTAAACCGTGAGGAGTAAGGGGCCCTTTAAACCTGTACCTTTACTGGAATAACATTAATCAAAACTTCATAAAATTTAAACTTTCATACCTATCTTGCAGGTTTAGCTAGCTGAAGATCTTTTGATAGGTTTTTCTATAAACCCCCTCCTTTGATAATGAGAAAATCGGGGAAAGAACCGGTTAGTTTTAAATCTTGAAACCGAAATGGGCTACAAGCTCGATTATTAGGAAACGAGGCAAATTGATGATTTACAACTTCCGTATGACTCAAATGGTTCAAAAATCTTGGAAAAAAACCTTAGGACAAAATGGGGAAGAAAAACTGGATCGGTTCAAGAGAACCGGGTTCGAACCGGTTTAAGAACCAAAATAAATAGAGAGATAGTAAACCGGGGAATTTATGGACCCTAAGTGACCTAAGGAGTCACAAAAGACATGAAAATGGACTTGTGAAGGAATTGGGGATGAAAACCAAACCAATTCATGTGAACCGGATTCGAACCGATTTGGATCGGTTTGAACCACAATTGAACTGAATCCTAAATTAATTTTTCTAGGTGATTTAAATAATTCAAATTTGAGATTGGAGGCCACCATTGGATAGAAAATGAATTTAGAAATTTTTAGATTTGAAAACTCGGTTGAATAAAGGGTGAACCAGTCGGTTTAATCTTCGAACTCGGTTTAGACCGGTCTGGCCCAGTTCGAAATAGTGTCGTCTTCTTCCTCCAGATGACAACATTGTTCACTTGCCAGAAAATTGAAGAAGTTCTGACGAAAAGGAAATGTCTCCATTCAATACGTTTCCAGCCATCAATGCCTGTCATAAAGGTGTCAATCGGACGGCCAAGAAGTCCCTGAGCTTCCTATATAAAGACCCCCTCCCCATTCATCCTCTCCACACCTAAACAGCTCATTCTCTCTCAGTTGCTTAGATTTTCGATGAAGCTTGAACCAGAGCTCTGATATAGGGTCATTTCTGAGCCAAAGAAGGCGAGGTCGGGTTTCTTAGAACTGGGGAGAAGTCAGCTACACAGTGGTGGCATCCATTCATTCCGAGAGTCGCCGGAGAAGCGCTGGCGTGATCGAATAGTGAAACGCTGGGGATTTTCAAAAAATTCGAGGGACCAAAATGAAATTTTCTAAAATTAAGGGTCAATTGGGCATGATAAAAATATTAGAAGGCCAATTGAGAAATTTTAGAATTGTTAGGGTAAATTTTACTATTTTTGTAAAGGAAGGGCAAAATGGTAATTTTGGAAAAGATGAGGGTCCAAATTGGAAATTTGGGAAATTAAACCCTCTTTGTGAATTTGAATAAATTGAGGTACTAAGACAAATTTTAAAAGTTTTGGGACTCAAATTGGAGGGAAAAACCTGATAATAGGGACTTGAAGTTAAAGAAAAATAACTTTAGGGACCTAATTGCAAATATATAGGAAGTTGGGTTTTCTCATTTATTTGAAACGAATGAGGGCTAATAGGCCAAAGAATAATGAACAACTATGTTCATTTCATGTAAGAGAATGAGACATCGGGAATGCCAGCCGAAGTCCAGCTTTCTAGAGATGGAAATCGACTAAGTGGAATTTTACTGCACGATCGGGTGAGTGGGATTTTATATCATACCCGGTTGGGGATGATAAGTACCTCAAAATGAAAACCCACTATCAAGTGGTATTTTAAACATGACAACTTAAAGGAGTGATGTAAAAATCATGTGGAAAACTACTTATGGTTGTAAGTAGATCATACCCGGTAAGTATGATGAAACTTCTTCGAGGGAAGTTGAAAACTCGTTCATCAGTTATGAGTGGAGATGTCTGTATACCCGGTCGGTATAATGGACAGTTGAAAATATATTTTGTTGAAATTTCTCTCCCCTCACTGTGTGCCAATGCTTGAACTATTTGAGAGACCTTCTTGACGGGGGCTCGAATAGCTCTTATAGGTCGGGGGCCTTGGTTTTGAAACTTGGGAGCTATTATGCCCAGTTTTAAAAATCTCGAACAGTGGGCCATAGGCCAGTGGGCATGAGCAGAAGCTCATAAATAAACATGAGATATGTGCCATAAAACTTTAATAAATGAATTGTTTGGTCATGGTACCGAGACAGGACCGACATACTCGGTCAACTAGCAGCAGTGCGACATGACCAGTCTCCGGACCAGTCAAGACAAATAGCTGTAGGTTGAGCTGAAGGTCGGGGTCGTTGGACTAATGGCACCACATATTACAAGACGTGATAAGAAAATATTGTTTGTGCATGCACTATGAGTACAGGACCTTCAAAATGGCCATGAGGAGTAGTGATGCGTCCTAAGGGCCCTGGATGACCCGATGAGTATAAGGGCAGTTCGTCGTACCAGATGATTGTGCGAAATTTGGAGTAGCACTAAGCGCATGAGACCGAGGTGGCGATGGGATGAGGTCTCTATCCTCATATGGACATGAAGAATCTATTTTAGGATTGAGGGTCGGATGTCGCGTACATCCACTCATTCTTAGGGTAGAAGTGGATGTGCTTCTATCTATGTGGCCGATAAAGTCGCTCTGAAGCCACAAGTGGGTTCGGTGGTCGTACTGGCCTGTGAATGTGTGTTAAACCTTTATGATGAAGGATGTGTGTTGGGTGATGACACACCATGGTAATGATGGAAAAACCCGACATTTGAAATTAGAAGGATTTTTGAAAGAAAGGACTCTGGCACACTTCAAATACAAAGGTTTTTTTCTTAAAAAAAGTTAAAAGTTTTGAAAACCCATTCACTGAGTAGTCGTACTCACCCCCTCCCTCATATCCCTTTCAGGAAGTCCCGGAAAACCTGACCTTAAAGACCCGCAAAGTTAAACACCTGTAAGACAAGTATGATTAATTTAAAATACTATGTAGTTTTAATTTATGTCATTCTAGGAAAAGGGTGTAGGTTCAAAGGACGCCGTACTACTCCAAGGTTTAATAGAGGGGAAACCCTTAGTAAACCGGGAAGAGTGGTGGGTTGCTCATGGGGATTCGACCAAACCGGGTCGGGGAGTGACATTTTCTCTTGGTTACCTGAAAAGGGGTAAAGGGAGGGGGTGAGTTTGACAACTCAGTGAATTGATGTTTGAAACATGAGTTTCTGAAAAATAGTTTGAATTGGAGTGTGTCAGACTCCTTATTTTCTTTTAAACATTCTTTCCTCAAGTTCTGGTTTTCAAAACCTTTTTCTAAGGTTTACCAATTCTTTTCCACAGATTCTCAAATCATTTCCAAGGTTTTCATAACACTTTTTCCCATTTCCATATTAGGTGTGTTTCAAAAACAACACATGCCCTTCATCAAGAAGGGTTCACACACACTTGCGAGATGCAGTTACGCCGACTGCACCTAGTTGTGGATCGGAGCGTCTTTACCATCCACCCTGATAGAAGTCTCTGACTTCTACCTGAAGTTTGAGTGAATGTCTCTGATGTCCTACCCTTAGACCCAAAATACTTTGTGTACATATGAGAACAGAGACCTCATCCCGACCCCACCCCAGTCTCATGCGCATGAAGCTACGTTGAGCTTCCTTGACTATTGGCACAACAAACTACCCTTATCTCCACCATGTCATCTAGGAGCCCCTAGGACACATCACTACCCCCTCTGGGGCATCTTGATGGTCCTGAACCTAAGTGCATGTACAAAACAATAATTTTCCATATAAGCCATATAATCTTTGGTGCCACTAGTCCAACAGCCCCTACCCTCAACTTGACCTACATCTATTTGTCTTGACTGGTCCGTTGACCTGTCTTGTCGCACTATTTCGGCCAAGCTTAAATCAGCAATTTCGAGCCCTCCTCAGGCCAAACCAAGCCTCCCAACATTTCCTCAGCCCTTCTAATGCCAAATTAGGACTGAAAGGTAAGCCAATTCGGCTCCTCTCTACAATTTTCGGCCGGTATTAGAGAGACAACCGACAGAATTTCAATGATGAAATTCTAACTTAATTCAACATCAATTGATGCGATTGTTGATTATAGGATGAACCTCATGACGAGAGCTATCTGCCCAGATTGAAAGCTCAAACCGCCGTGCCTTCACTAGTGAGTAATTGAAGCTTTCTCTCTCAATAGTTCATTTTCCAGCGAAACTTCGTTTGAGCTCGTCCCGACGTTAAAACTTGTGATTCACATTGCTAAAGAATCGTATGAACATGTAGAAACTCAATTTCAACTTCAATTTCAACAATTGGAAATGTTTGATCGGTCAATTTGATAAAATCAAATTCAGCTATGTTAAGAAGTTGGAATTGGGGCAAAATTGGGGATTTTCGAAGATTCAAAGGACCGAAATGCAATTTCCTAAAATTGAGGGTCAATTGGGAATGATAAAAATGTTAGAGGGCCAACTTAGAAATTTTAGAATTTTTGGGGTGAAATTTACCATTTTTGTAAATGATGGGCAAAATGGTAATTTTGGAAAAGTTGGGGGACGAAATTGGAAATTTGGGAAATTAATCCCCTTTTTGTGAAATGGAATAAATTGAGGTCCCTTAATAAATTTTACAAGTTTCGAGACTCAATTTGAGTAAAAACCGGCATTAGGGACTTAAAGTTTAAGAGAAATAACTTTACGGATCTAATTGCAAATAAATGAAAGTTTGACTTTCTCATACATTTGGAATGAATGAAGGCTATTAGGCCAAAGGATAATGAACTGAGATGTTCATATTGTGTAGGAATACGAAGTACACGGAATGCCAGCAAGGACAAGCTCGTGTGAATACAAAGAACCGGTCTAAGTGGAATTCACGACATTAACGGGTTAGTGGGTTATTCACATCATACCTAGTTGGGATGATGAGCACCTTTTCTACATTAGAAGTCACCGTGAGTGGGTTTACTAACATCATTCCCGGTTGGGATGATGAGTACAACTTAAGTTATAAACCACTTACCGGTTGTGAGTGGGATTTTATATCATACCCGGTTGGGGATGATAAGCACATCGAAAGAAAAGCCCACTACTATGTGGTATTTTAAACATCACGACTTAAAGTTGTGATGTGAAAACCATGCAGAAAAACTACTTACCGGTTGTAAGTAGATCATACCGGGTTGGTATGATGAAACTTTCTTGAAGAAAGTTGAAAACCCTTTCATCGGTTATGAGCGGAGATGTCCTTATACCCGGTCGGTATAATGGATCGTTGAAAATATAATTTTTGTCGGAAGTGCTCTTCCCTGACTGTGTACCAATACTTAAACTATTTGAGAGACCTTCTTAACGGGAGCTCGAATAGCTTTTATAGGTCGGGGGCCTCGGTTTTGGAACTTGGGGGCTAATATGCCCGATTTTGAAAATCTCGTACAGTGGGCCCAAGGCCAGTTGGTACGAGTAGGAGCTCGTAAACAAACATGAATTATATACCATAAAACTTTAAATAAAGGAATTGTTTGGCCATGGTACCAAGATAGGACGAGGATACTCGGTCAATTAGCGGTAGTGCGATATGACAGGTCGACAGACCAGTCATGACAAACAACTACGGGTTGAGTTGAGAGTCGGGGCCGTTGGACCAGTGGCACCACAAATTATATGGCATAATGATAAAATATTGATTGTGCATGCACTGTGATTATGAGACCATCAAGATGCCCAAGAGGGGTAGTGATGCGTTCTAAGGGCATTGGACGACCTGGAGGGTAAAAGGGTAGTTTGTCGTATCAGGTGACCGTGCAAAATTTTGAGTAGCACCAAGTGCATCAGACCGGGGTGGGGACGGGATGAGATCTTTGTCCTCATATGAACAAGAAGAATTAATTTTAGGATTGAGGGTTGTACGTTGCGAACATCCACTCATTCTCAAGGTAGAAGTGGACATACTTCTATCTGGGTAGTCGGTAAAGTCGCTCCGAAGCCACAAGTGGGTTCAGTGGACGTACTGACCTGCGAATTTGTGTTTAACCTTCATGATGAAGGATGTGTGTTGGGTGATGACACACTGTGATTAAATAAGGAAATGGTGATAAAACCCAAGATTTCAAATGAAATGGTTTTGAAAGAAAGGAGTCTGACACACTACAAAATTTATCTTTTGCCTAAATATAAAAAGTTTAAAAAACCCATTCACTGAGTAGTCGTACTTACCCCCTCCCTTATATCCCTTTCAGGAGATTTCGGAAAGCCTACCCTTAAAGACCATCAACTAAGATGCCTATGAGACAGGTATGATAAATCTAAATTATTATACAGTTTTTATTTATGTTATTCCAAAAAAAGGTGCAGGTTAAAGGACACCCTACTCTTTACAGTTTACAATAAGGGGAAACCCTTTAATTAACCGGGAGAGTGGCGGGTTGATCACGGGGATCCAATCAAACTGGGTCGGGGCATGACAACTAGAGTTGTATCAGAGCCTGTTTCCTCGAATACATAATCAAGACTAGAAAATATAGTAATTGATAGGATTTATCTTAAAATTTTCAGATGGATCCTAGGTGAGGAACCAAGAAAACTAGAAATGACTCTGCTCAGCACCCTGTCCTCGTATGAAGACAACTCTAGAAGCTTCCTAAATGCCTGGGGCATGGTAGAAATCCCCAATGACCAAATGACAATGTATCCAAGAGGATGATGCTTGGACATGTTGAGGTCATACCCCCGAGTACAAAAGAAGCCAGGCCTGAAACTGGGAACACCAGCTAGGGCTTATAACCTTACCATGGAGGATGCTTATCAAACACCCCATAGCCCTCTATCTATTTCATAACCACCTCTTTGTAATATGGTTATGACCCTAACATATTGTACTCCTTCTCCATTAATGAAGAATTCCAAGTTCCTGAAACCATGTCTTTAAAAAAAGGATGTAAGCCTACGCCTCAACTGTAGGAAGATTGCCTCAAGAAAAGTAACCAAACAAACCGCGGGGATCGAGGAGAATCCCATCCCAAATAAGGAAATGAAAGAAAAGACTAAAGAATCTAGGAGAACTCTTAGGGGAAAACTAGTAAGTAGAGAAGGCTTGATAAGAAAACTGACAAGGAGACTAAGGAGTGAGAACTCTGGTAGTAACTACTGGGCAAGGAAATGACCTGTTACAAGGTGAGGACAATAGGAACACTACTCGAGAAAGTGCTCAACACTACTAAGGATAAGTATCAAGATAAGCTTTTATAGGTGTAAGGGAAATGGGGCATGAAATGAAGGATTGCCCTTCATCTCAAGGATTTAGAACAATACATTCCAAGAACAACGCCTCTACAGCTACATGAATTCAAAAGTATTCCACCCCATGAAATATGACTCCTGCTCAAAACTTCAACCATACCAAGAGGAAGCTCTTCAAGATCCTAACATAGTGGCGGGTACTTCCCGACCCAATCTCCTTTAAGAAAAGCTAAAGCCCCAAGTTGATACTCGTATTTCGAAAGTAAATTTTGAGTTCCTAAAAAATTTTGTCCCTCAATGATGGTGTAATGGTGTGCCTCAACTAGATGAGGGAGGAAAAGGACAGAAGGTAGGACCTCGATCAACCGCAAATAAAGCAAAGCGTAGATGAAGAGAATTCTTCCTTAAGAATAAATTTCTAGCCATCTGGGAGTAAGGAAGGAAGCACCTCTACAAGAGAAGACAAGTTGAGCATTTGACGACAAATGGGATGTTTTGGGATGATAAGTACGACTTGCTTTGGAAAAAGCAGAGAAGTCAAGTTTCGGACCAACATAGCGGAACAACAAGATAGTTAAGGAGAATAAACGATGCCCTAAGGAGGACTAGGAAGTAGTAAGGACTACACCCTAAAAAGGGCAATGGTATGGGCATTAAGGATAAGAAGACTCAAGAGACATTTGTTTCAAGATAATTAGACAAGGAGAATAGTAGGAACGAGTTAGTTAACAAACTAACCCTCGTGAATGTCATAAATTTAATCTCTAGTAAAGAAGGGAGAGGTGGAAAGGCCAAATATTTGGAAAATAAGGATGGAGGAAATCCTTAAAGAAATCAATGGCCAAGAACGGATTGATGACCAAACTCAAAGCCAGGAGAAGATTAAGTAAGCCTCTCGTAGGATGATTAAGAGATCTGGAAACAAGGAGGATTTGAGCTCTACTTAAAGGAAATAGACGTGTATAGGGGTACAAGTTGGAATGAGGATGGGGTACAAAGGATGTACCCGCAAGATTTCAAGAGTAAAGGTAAACGGAAGGGGATGGCATCAAAGGACGTCATTCAAGGATATATACATACAAAAACGAATGAAGAAGGAATTCTGGGAGAAAGGGAAAGAATCTCACCAAGGAAGGAAACCCTAAGGAGGGATACATGTCCCAACTAAGAGGTAATGGGACCAAGTGACGAGGCATGAGGAGACGAACTTGAAAATGAAGTGCATGGTGAGGTGAAAGAACCAAGGGAAACATACTAGGAGAACCTAAGGAGTAAGTTAAACCCAAGGAACAAGTAGGTAGAAAGATAGCATCAATAGATGTCGTAACAAGTAATAATGGGTAGACTACCCATAATAAGAAAATAAAGGAAAGAACGCTCGAGAAACCTTGGGAAAGTAAGCTCCCTAAATAAGAAGTGGTTAAGGAGGAACAACCACTAATATCAAGATGGATTGTGGTCTACACCCGACATATGGACCGAAAGGAATCAACTCGGTATAAAGAATTGTGAAATGATTACAAAAAAGTAAGAGTGGATTAAGGCCAAAGTAAAATCCTTGAGTAAAGGATGTCATTGGGAACGAGGATGGACCTAAGAAAGGATGAATCCCAACTTGTTGATATAGTATTGGAAAACCCAATCAATTGGAACTGAAAAGATCCAATAAAGAAGTTGGGGAAGGATGAGTAGGTAAGAGGAATCCATGCAATTATGTGAGACATAACTTCAAAGGCATAATGGAGGAGAGGATAATGGTAAAAAGGATAGTTGAGGAATGCTATCAAAAGAAAAGAGGGATGAAGTTATACGATCCCTAAAAGGTCGAAAAGCTAAGAGAGACCCTGAAGGAGATGTTTTAAGAATTTAATGGACAAAGATAGGTCCTAGAAAATACCATGCTGTAAGAGGAATGTAAGCAATCCCGAGGAGAATATAACTCAAAGTAAGGAAGAGTCAGCTAATAAGCATGACAAGGTCGAATATAAAAAAAATTGGACCGAACTTATAATAGACAACGAATGAAGGAAGGGTCAAAATAGGACAAAAAGTGATAATAAAGAAAAACCATGGAAACAAGTACGTAACGCTCGAAAGAACATCGAGCTAAAGGTTTCAACTACCAAAAGGATAACTAGATACGGGAATCATTAGTTATCTTGGAATTCCCAAATCTTGAGTACAAAATCTCAAAGGGAAGAATGCTTCTCTAAGCAAAGAAAGATATGAATCCATGGGTATACCCTGGAATATAGTATGTCTAGTTATGATAAACTCCATGGAGGGAGAAAATAATATAAAGGAAAAAAAAGCCCTTAAGTGAAGGAGGTAAAAGGGGCTAATTGAAAGAATAAGAAAAGAGTTTGCATGTTAATCAAACAAAAAATGGACATCAAAGAAAATGATTCCTCATGCAAGGTTGCTAATTAAGTTTTGGGGATAAAACTCCTAAAAGGAGAGAAGAGTTGTAAACCCCGCACTTTTGAGTTAAAGAAAACTAGGAAAAGAACTGGTCAAACCGAGTAAGAAAACCGAGCCGGTTTGCAAACCTGATCATTTGGGAACAAGCAATTTGGAAATTTACAACTTTCAGGTGATCCAAAGGGTTCATTAAACCTTGGAAAAGATACTTAAGACAAGTTAGTAGAGAAAAACCAAATTGGTTCAGGTGAATGAGATCCCATAAAAAATTTTGGTCAAAAAATTTCTATGCGAACGTACCCTTATCATAAATATCCATAAATTAATATATATTTAATTATTGTAATTAATATCAATAATTTAATACATAAATTAAATTATTGGGATTAATATAAATAATTTAATATCTAAATTAAATTATTGAAATTAATACAAATAATTTAATACCTAAATTAAATTATTGGAATTAATACCAATAATTTATGGCAATATTAATACTAGTAATAAATCTCTCCCATTTAATACACAATTTTACACCTATATAAAGAGGTTATCCCATTCATTCTCCTCACACCTAAACACTTCTCTCTCTCTCTACCGCTCCATTCCCCGATGAAGCTCGAACCAGAGCTTTGACTTGAACATTTTTCATAAACTCGGAAGGAGAGGTCGAGCTCTTTAGAACTAGGGAGAAGTCGGCTATCTGATAGCAAACTATAGTCAATCCGAGAATCGCTGGCATGATGGAACAGTGAAGCAGCTCCGGTAGACCGAAGCTGCCCTATTTCGGCCAAGCTGAAATAGGCCATTTCGAGCCCTCCTTAGGCCAAACCGAGCCCTCCCAACACTTCCTCAGCCCTCCCACGGCCAAATTAGGTCTGAAAGGTAAGCCAATTCGGCTCCTCTCTACAATTTTCGGTCGGTGCTAGAGAGACAACCGATAGAATTTCAATGATGAAATTCTAACTCAATTTGGCATCAATTGATGCGATTCTTGAGTCTAGGATGAACCTCATGACGAGAGCTATTTGCCCAGATCAAAAGCTCGGACCGCCGTGCCTTCACCGGTGAGAAATCGAAGCTTTCTCTCTCAATAGTTCATTTTCCAGCGAAACTCCGTTTGAGCTCATCCCGACGTTAAAACTTGTGATACACATTGCTAAAGAATCGTATGAACATGTAGAAACTCAATTTCAATTTCAATTTCAACAATTGGAAATGTTTGATTGGTCAATTTGATGAAATCAAATTCGACTATGTTAAGAAGTTGGAATTGGGGGAAAATTGAGGATTTTCGAAGATTTGAAGGACCGAAATGCAATTTCCTAAAATTGAGGGTCAATTAGACATGATAAAAATGTTAGAGGGCCAATTGAGGAATTTTAGAATTTTTTGGGGTGAAATTTACCATTTTTGTAAAGGAAGGGCAAAATGGTAATTTTGGAAAATTGGGGGACCAAATTGTAAATTTGGGAAATTAATCCCCTTTGTGTGAAATGGAATAAATTGAGGTCCCTTGATAAATTTTAAAAGTTTTGGGACTCAATTTGAGGAAAAATCGGCATTTGGGACATAAAGTTCAAGAGAAATAACTTTAGGAACTTTATTACAAATAAATGAAAGTTTAACTTTCTCATACATTTGGAATGAATGAAGGCTTTTAGGCCGAATGATAATGAACCGATATGTTCATATCATGTAGGAACATGAAGTACTGGAAACGCAAGTAAGGACAAGCACGCGTGAATACAAAGAACTGGTTTAAGTGGAATTCACGGCATTAACGGGTGAGTGGGTTATTCACATCATACCTGGTTGGGATGATGAGCACCTTTTCTAAATTAGAAGTCACCGTGAGTGGGTTTACTAACATCATACCCAGTTGGGATGATGAGTACAACATAAGTTAAAAACCACTTACCGGTTGTGAGTGCGATTTTATATCATACCCAGTTGGGAATGATAAGCATACCCAGTTGGGAATGATAACCCACAATCAAGTGGTATTTTAAACATCACAACTTAGAGGAGTGATGTTAAAATCATGCGGAAAAACTACTTACCGGTTGTAAGTAGATCATACCTAGTTGGTATGATGAAACTTTCTCGAAGGAAGTTTAAAACCCGTTCATCTGTTATGAGTGGAGATGTCCTTATATCCGGTCGGTATAATGGATAGTTGAAAATATAATTTTTGTCGGAAGTGCTCTCCCCTAACCGTGTGCCAATGCTTAAACTATTTGGGAGACCTTTTTGATGGGAGCTCAAATAGCTCTTATAGGTCGGGGGCCTCGGTTTTGCAACTTGGGGGTTAATATGCCTGATTTTGAAAATCTCGTATAGTGGGCCCAAGGCCAGTTGGCACGAGCAGAATCTTGTAAACAAACATGAATTATATGCGATAAAACTTTAAATAAAGGAATTTTTTGGGCATGTTACCAAGTTAGGACCAGCATACTCAGTCAACTAGCGGTAGTGCGATATGACAGGTTGACGAACTAATGATGACAAACAACTGCGGGTTGAGTTGAGAGTCGGGGCCATTGGACCAGTGGCACCACAAATTATATGGCATAATGAGAAAATATTGATTGTGCATGCACTGTGATTACAAGACCATCAAGACGCCCAAGAGGGGTAGTGATGCATTCTAAGGGCACTAGATGACCTGGAGGGTATAATGGCAGTTCGTTGTACTTGGTGACCGTGCGAAATTTGGAGTAGCACCAAGCTCATGAGACCGGGGTGGGGACAGGATGAGGTCTCTGTCCTCATATGGATACAAAGAAATGATTTCAGGATTGAGGGTTGGACGTCGTGAACATCCACTCATTCTTAGGGTAGAAGTGGACGTACTTCTATCTAGGTGGCCGGTAAAGTCGCTTTGAAGCCATAAGTGGGTTCAGTGGACGTACTGACCTGAGAATTTGTGTTTATCCTTCATGATAAAGGATGTGTGTTGAGTGATGACACACCGTGATTAAATAAGAAAATGGTGATAAAACCTAAGATTTCAAATGAAATGATTTTGAAAGAAATAAGTCTGGCACACTCCAAAATTTATCTTTTTCCTAAGGATAAAAAGTTTAAAAAACCCATTCACTAAATTGTCGTACTCACCCCTCCCTTATATCCTATCATGCCCCGACCCAGTTTGGTCGGATCCCCATGATCAACCCGCCACTCTCCCAGTTTATTAAAGGGTTTCCCCTTATTATAAACCGTAAAGCGTAAGGCGTCCTTTAACCTGCACCTTATTCCTGGAATAGCATAATCAAAACTGAATAAAATTTAAAACTTTACATACCTGTCTTACAGGCATCTTAGTTGACAGTCTTTAAGGGGAGGCTTTCGGGGATTTCCTGAAAGGGATATAAGGGAGGGGGTGAGTACGACTACTCAGTGAATGGGTTTTTAAAAGTTTTTTACTTTTAAGAAAAAACATTCATATGGAGTGTGCCAGACTCATTTGTTTTTAAAAATCCCTTCATTTAAAAAATTCAGGTTTTTCCATTATTTCTTAGTTACCATGGTGTGTCATCACCCAACACACATCCTTCATCATGAAGGTTACACACATTCTCAAGTCAGCATAACTACTAAACCCGCTAGTGGCTTCGGAGTGACTTTTCCTACCACTCGGATAGAAGTACGACCACTTCTACCCTGGGAATGAGTGGATGTACGTGACATCCGACCCACAATCCCAAAATCACTTCTTCGTGTCCGTATGAGGACAGAGACCTCATCCTGTCCCCACCGCGGTCTCATGCGCTTGGTGCTACTCCAGATTTCGCACAGACACCTGGAATGACAATCTGCCCTTATACTCACTGGGTCGTCCAGGGCCCTTAGGACACATCACTACCCCTCATGGGTGTCTTGATGATCCCGTACTCATAGTGCATGCACAAACAATGTTTTCTTATCAAGCCATGTAATATTGGTGCCACTAGTCCAACGACCTCGACTCTCAACTCAACCTACAGTTGTTTATCTTGACTGGTCCGTCGACTTGTCATGTCGCACTGCCGCTAGTTGACTGAGCATGTCGGTCTTATTTTGGTACCATGGCCAAACAATTCACTTATTAAGTTTTATGGCACATATATCATGTTCATTTACAAGCTCCTACTCGTGCCAACTGGCCTTAGGCCCACTATACGAGATTTTCAAAAATCTGGGCATTGTAGCCCTCAAGTTCCAAAACCGAGGTCCTCGGCCGATAAGAGCTATTTGAGCTCCTGTCAAGGTCTCCCAAATAGTTTAAGCATTAACACACAGTCAGGGGAGAACACTTCTGACAAAATAGGTTTTTACTGTTCATTATACCGACCGGTATAAGGACATCTCTGTTCATAACCGATGAATGGGTTTTCAACTTCCTTCGAGGAAGTCTCATCATACCAACCGGATATGATCTACTTACAACCAGTAAGTAGTTTTTTTCGCATAATTTTCACATCACTTTCTCTAAGTGGTGATGATTAAAATACCACTAAATAGTAGGTTTTTATACCGAGCAACTTATCATTCCCTACCGAGTATGATATAAAATTTCCACTCATAGCCGGTAATTAGTTTTTATCTTTAATTTGTGCTCATCATCCCAACCGAGTATGATGTTAGTAAACCCACTCACCCGTTAATGCCGTGAATTCCACTAGACTGGTTATTTGTATTCACGCGAGCTTGTCCTTGTTGGCGATCCAGGTATTTCACGTTCCTACACGATATGAATAACCTTTTTCATTATTACTCGACATAACAGCCTTCATTCATTTCCAATGAATGAGAAAACCCAAACTTTTAGTTATTTGCAATTAGGTCCCTAAAGTTATTTCTCTTTAACTTTAAGTCCATAATGTCGATTTTTACTCAAATTGAGTCCCGTAACTTTTAAAATTTATCCTGGGACCTCAATTTATTCAATTTCACCAAAAAGGGGTTTAATTTCCCAAATTTCCAATTTGGTTCCCCAATTTTCCCAAAATTACCATTTGCCCTTCTTTTACAAAAATAGTAAGTTTTACCCCAAAAATTCCAAAATTCCTCAATTGGTCCTCCAACATTATTTTCATGCCCAATGGACCCTCAATTTCATAAAATTATATATTTGGCCCTTTGAATTTTGAAAATCCCCAAATTTTCCCCAATTTCAACTTTTCAACACTATCGAATTTGATTTCATCAAATTGACCGATCAAACACTTCTAATTATTGAAATTGGAGTTGAAATTAAGTTCCTGCATGTTCATATGATTCTACGAAACTTTGAATCGCAGATTTTAACGCCGGAACGAGCTCAAATGGAGCTTCGCCGGAAAATAGACTATAGAGAGAGAAAGCTACGATTACTTACCGGTGAAGGCACGACAGTCTGAGCTTTCGATCTAGGCATATAGGTCTCATCATGAGGTTCATCCTAGTATTAAGAATTGCATCAATTGATGCGAAATTGGATTAGAATTTCGTCATTGAAATTCGGTCGACTCTCTCTCTAGCACTGATCGAAAATTGTAAAGGGGAGCCGAATTGGCTTACCTTTCGGTCCTAATTCGGCCGTGGAAAGGCTGAGGAAGTGTTGGGAGGGCATGGTTTGGCCTGAGGAGGGCTTGAAATGGCCGATTTCAACTTGGCTAAAATAGGGCAGCTTCGCTCCGTTGGAGTTGCTTCACTATTCCATCATGTCGGCGTTTCTCCAACGATTCTTGGATTGACTGGAGTTTGCTATTAGATAGTTGTCTTCTCCCCGGTTCTAAAGAGCCCGACCTTTGTTCAAGTTGAAGCTCTGGTTCGAGCTTTACCGGGAAATGGAGCAGTAGAGAGAGAGAGAGAGAGAGAGAGAGAAGTGTTCAGGTGTGAGGAGAATGAAATGGACGAGATTTATTACTAGTATTAATATTGCCATAAATTATTGGTATTAATTCCAATAATTTAATTTTGGTATTAAATTAATTGTATTAATTTCAATAATTTAATTTAGGTATTAAATTATTGGTATTAATTACAATAATTAAATATATATTAATTTATGATTATTTATTATAAGGCGTACATAAAAATTTTTGATCGAAATTTCGGGTTACAATAAAAAATTCATACTTCCCAGGAGGTCACCCATCCTCACACTACTCAAACAAGCACACTTAACTTTAAAGTTCTTATTAACTCTTGTTCACCTGAACCAATTTGATTTTTCTGTTCTAATTTGTGTTAAGTTTCTTTTATAAGGTTTAATAAACCTTTTGGATCACTCAGAAGCTGTAAATTTCCAAATTGCTTGTTCCCAAATGATCAGCTTTGTAAATCGTCTCGGTTTTCTTACTCGGTTTGATCGGTTCTTTTCCTGATTTTCCTTAACTCAAAAGTGCGGGGTTTACATATCCCTTTCAAGAGATTTGAGAAAGCCTACCCTTAAAAACCATTAACTAAGATGCCTGTGAGAAAGGTATGATAACTCTAAATTATTATACAATTTTTATTTATGATATTCCAGGAAAAGGTGCAGGTTAAAGGATACCTTACTCTTTACGGTTTACAATAAGGGGAAACCCTTTAATAAACTAGGAGAGTAGCGGGTTGATCATGGGGATCCGAACAAAGCATGAAAACTTTGGTCCGCTGGAGCTGCTTCTCTGTTTTATCACGTCAGCATCTCTCTGGTGACCCTCAGAGCAAATGGAGTTTTCTGTTGGGTAGTTGACTTCTGCCCAAATCTAATGAACCCGACCTCGCCTTCTTTGGCTAAAAAACATGCCCAAGTCGGAGCTCTGGTTTGAGTTTCACCGGAAAATGGAGCAGTAGGGGGAGAGTGGAGTTTTCAGGTGTGAGGAGGAGGAATGATGTGAGGTTCTTTATATAGGAAGCTCGGGGACTTCTTGGCCATCCGATTGGTGCCTTTATTACGGTCATTCATTTCCTGAAACTTCCTGGCCGGAGAATTTTCATCTTCACCAGTGCTACTATATTTTCTGTGAGTGAATAGTGTTGTCAATAGAAAGAAGAAGATGACATTGTTCCGAACTGGACTGGAACAAACCGGTCTAAACTAGGTTCAACGCTTAAACTGGTCGGTTCTGGCTCGATTCAACTGAGTTTTTCAATATTAAAAATTTATAAATTCATTCTCTATCCAATGATGGCTTCAATTCTCCAATTTGAATTTTCTAAGCCACCTAGAAAAATAAATTTATAAATCAGTTCAATAGTGGTTCAAACTAGTTCAATTTGTTTCAGGTCTGGTTCACCTGAACTGGTCGGGTTTTCATTTCCAATTCATCGCAAAGTCCTTTTTCATGACTTTTATGACTCTTTAGGTCACTCAGAATTTGTAAATTTCCAATTTTTCCCATTCTCTAATGGTTGGGATTCGTGAATAAGTTCTATTTTCTCATCCAGGTTGACCAATTCTTTCCCCGATTTCCTTGTCTTTAAGGGACGGGGTTTACAACTAGAGAGTCCCCGAGCTCCCTATATAAAGAGCTCCTTCTCATTCATCCTCCTCACACCTAAAAACTCCTCTCCCTTTCTCTACTACTTCAATTTCAGGTGAAGCTCGAACCAGAGCTCTGAGTTGGGCATTTTTTTAGCCAAAGAATATGTGGTCGGGTTCCTTAGACTCGGGGAGAAGTCAGCTACCCGGTGGTCACCATTCGATCCGAGGAACACCGAAGAAGCACCGACATAATCAATCAGTGAAGTAGCTCCAACTGACTGAAGCTGCCATGTTTCGGCCGAGCAGAAAATGACCAAATTGAGCCCTTCTTAGGCCAAACCAAGCTTTCCCAATACTTCCACAGCCCCCATAAGACTGAATTAGAGCTGAAAGGTAAGTCAATTTGGCTTCCCTCTTTAAATTCCGATCAACATTAGAGAGAGAAATGACAAAACTCCACTGAGCAAATTCTCACTCAATTTCACATGAATTGTTGCAATTCTTGATCCTAGGAGGATCCTTAGAATGAGAGCTACATGCCCCGATCGAAAGCTTGGACCGCCACACCTCCGATGGTAAGCTTTCGAAGCTTTCTCTCTCTAAGTTCAGTTTTTCGACGAAGCTCCATTTTAGCTCAATTCATACCTAAATGACACGATTCAAAGCTCCATTGAATCGTGTGAAAGTGTAGGAACTGATCCATACCTTCAATTGGATCAATTAACCTCGATTGAATGGCCAATTTGATGATATCAAATACGACCATTGTGAAAGGGGAAAATTGGGGGAAATTTGGGAATTTCGTAAAATTGAGGGACCAAATTAAAATTTTCCAAAATTGAGGGATGATTGGCCATGAAAAGGATGTTTGAGGACCAATTGATCAATTTTTGAAAATAATTGGGGTCAAATTTCCATTTTTGTAAAGTAGGGGGAAATGGTAATTTTTAAAAAAGTTAGGGACCAAATTGGAAATTTGGGAAACTTGAACCCCCTAAGTGATTTTAGGTAAATTGAGGACCCAAAGTGAATTTTGGAAGTTACGGGACTCAATTTGGGGAAAGTTTGCATTAGGGACCTAAAGTCAAGGACCTAAATTGAGTACAAATTACTACAAGTTTTGAGTTTAGTCGTTCATACATGAGGAACGGAGGCTATTTTGCCGAGTATTAATAGTTAAGGTTGTCCAAATCGTGTAGGACCACGAAGGACTAGAACGCCAGCAAGACAAGCTCGCGTTAACTTGGAAAATCAATCGATGACAAATACATTACGGTTAATGGGTGAATGGGTTAATTCAAGATGTCCACAAAAATCATGGGGAAGAACCTTGAAGTGAATTCGATGTGAGAACTGGACCGATTCGCGGTGAACCAAACCCAAACCGGATTGAACCATAGTGAATTGGTTCAATGATCCATTTTTCTAGGTGGCTTAAAAATGTCAATTTAGAAATTGAGGCCACCATTAGATAGAAAATAAATTTATACGAGTTTAGAAAATTTTAAATTTCAAAAAACCTGTTGAATCGAGCATGAACCAATCAATTTTCGAATTCAGGCCAATGAACCTAATCGGACCGGACCGATCAACGGTCCAACCAATCAACGAACTGGATTGGTCAACGGTCAATGGTCAACTATATCCAATTAGCAGCGACTCAAACAAAGGCAGTCAATAAGAGGCTGCCACGTGTCTGGTCAATGTTCAACGGACGACCAGTCAGCCTGCCATGCAGACATGAGCAGCCAATGGGAGGCTGCCACGTGTACGGTCAACCGGTCAACTGTTGACATAGCACTTAAGTTGGAACACCACGTCAAAAAAACTAACCAATCACAACACACCACATGGTACACCCGCCACATCATCATCTTCAATCTCAGTCCACTAACAGAAAGGAGAGAGAGTGAGAGAAGGGGGAGTCTCAACAGACTTAGAAATTGCTTCGGTCAGGTCACCGGTGAGTGGGGCAGTGGCCGAGTCTCATGTCGGCTGGTAGCCTGAACAATTGTTGAGCTCCCTATATAAAGAGGACCCCTCCATTCATTCTCAGCATCCAACAATCGAGTGAAGAAGGTGAAGTGTTCAGTTTTCTAGCGAGAAGCAAACTAGAGCTTCGACATAGGGGCTTTTCTCAACCTCTGAAGATGCATTTGGTGTTATTGGAATCGAAGGGATGTCCTCTATTGCACCCTCCCTTCAACCTGAGAACCACTGTAGAAGAGAGAGAAAGCTCAAACAGTGACATTGCTCCTCGGCTGTCAGCAGCCAGAGCTGCTCGAGCTCAAATCGAGCAATCCCTAGGCTAATTCCAGCCAAACCAAGCCCCCCAAACTCCACCTAGAGGTGCCCCGACCTTCCCCCAAGCAAAGGCAGTAAGCCCTTCCGCTGCCCCTTCACCAAAAACACTTTTCACTATGCATTTCTCTAAAAATTTAAACTGAAAAATTTACACTGCTCAGGCCACCAATTGAGGAATGGTTTGATCTAGGGAGGATCCTTAGGAGGAGAGAAATTTAGAGAAAGCAAAAGCTTCGATCATAGGACCCTCACCGATAAGATATCAAAGCTCTCTCTCTCTCTCTCTAGACTACATTTTCTCGTGAAATAGAGCGGTTTAAAGCTTGAAATGATGAGGAAAACATAGGGAAGATGATTTCAATCATGAATGGGGGCAATTAACCAAGTTTTGGGGATCAATTTGATGAAATTATGATTTAGGGACTAAATTTCAATTTTTGAGAAATTGGGCAATTTGGGGATTTTTGGAAAATTGGGGTTGAATTGTAAATTAAGGAAAATTGGGGCAATTTCATGAAATTAACTTCCAATTGGGCAATTGGATGAAATGGAGGGACAATTGGCAATTTTTGAAAGTTCAAGGACCAATTAGCAATTTTGGAAAAATTGAGAACCAATTGGCAATTTTGGAAAAATTGAGAACCAATTGGTAATTTTGGGAAAATTAAGGAGCAATTGGTAATTTTGGAAAATTTAAGGACCCATGAGAAGTAATTGGAAATCCTAGGGACTTAATTGAGATTTAATGAGGATTAGGGACCTAGATGTAAAGTATAAACTTTAAGGGACCTAACTACAATTAAGGCATAGTGTAAGGACCAATGCATAAATACCTAAAAGTATGTGGTCCATTATGTCAATTCTCCTTATATGGATACTTGAACCATGTAGGAGCTTATTGTTCAAGTACCGATGCAAAGGAGCGTACCACGCATCGAGATTTCCCTAGGACGGCCACGTCACTGTCGTCAGGTGAGTGAGATTTTCCACATCATACCTAGTTGGGGGTGATGAGAACCACTTTTAAATTTGAAAATTATTTTTTTAGGAATGGTATCCATTGACTGCATGAAACTATTTAAACATTTTGGGAGACGTTTCTGATGGGAGCTAGAATTTCTCCAACAGGTTTAAGACCTCGAATTTGAAAATGATAGGGCCAAAGACCTAGTTTTGGAAAACTCGTGAAGTGGACCCAAGGCCAGTGTGCATGGGTTGGAACTTATAGAAAAACATGATTATAATAACCATGAAAGATCTCATAAAACTGGAAATATTTTGTGACTTGCCACGGGGCCAAGACAGTACTAACAAGGCTTGATGGGCTAGTGGCAGTGCATCAGGACTAGGTCGACGGGACAATCCAAGCAAACAGTTGCAGGCCAAGTCGAGTGTCGGGGTCATTGGACCATTGGCACCAAAAATCATGGTGAATGATTCAAAACTATTGTTATGCATGCATGAGTATCCGGGAGAATCTAGACACCCGAGAGGGATAGTTGATGGGTCTTAAGGGCTACTGGACGACCTGGATGCAACAAGGGTGGGTTTGTCATGCTAGTTAGTTATGAAGCTTTGGTAGCTTCCTATGCACTGAGACTAAGGTCGGAGGGGAAATGAGGTCTCGTCCCACAAATCAGACACAAAGTATGATTTAGAGTTTGAGTGTCGGACAATTGATGTCCACTCAAACTTAGTGGGTTTGAGGGTTGGACAATTGATGTCCACTCAAACTTAGGGTAGAAGTCCATGACTTCTATTCGGGTGGATGGTAAAGATGCACTGAACCACTAGTGGAATGGTTGGGGATTATTCTGCGAATATGTGAACCCTTTCTATGATAGAAAGAGCATGTGATTGTTTGTTGAAGCACCTCCCGAGCAAGGGGAAATGTTAAAGAAGAGATGAACTCATATTACAATAAACTAAAAGTATAAAATATTTTGATAAAACTATTTGTTTGAAAACTCACTTCCCAACCCCCGCTCACTGGGTTGTAGAAACTCACTCCCTCCCATTAAACCTTTTTCAAGAGAAACGCCCCACCAAGAAGAGCAAAATCTAGGGGAAAAGTCAAAGGTACCGCAACCAGGTAAACTATTATTTAGATGTCTTGTAAAATTTGTTATGAAAAATAGGTGTACTCCGACGCTTTTACCTTCCTTGGTCTATTTGGTCGGAATACTAAATTAGTATGAGGAACAGTGGCAGGTTGATCATAGGACTCTGACCGAATTGGGTTGGGGCGTGACACTATTAGTTATATTGGTATCTATTTGGACTACTAGAATGACCTCCTCTTATTCCTATGTTATGAATTGTCTAATAGTATCTAAGCTCCACACACTTGTATACATGTTTATAAGGGAACTTACATGCATGCACTTGAGGTGCTCCTTCGAGGGTGGTTATGCATGCTTCTAGGTTGGTAATTTATGAAGTCATATATCCTCACATACCTAGACCAAGCTGTCACCCCACTTGCCATGCAATCCCGTCCATGATTAGATCTCTTCCTTTATAATACTCCTCCAATATCAGGATGAACAAGACCCTAGTTTAGCATCCAAAAAATCTAAGTTACGGAAGTACTTATATAACATCATAATTTCCAAAATAGGAATTTAGGCTCAATTGGATTGGAAACCGATGTTGAGCAAGAATAAACACTTGAGAATTGAGATTTGGAATCATATGAGATTAGAAACCTGTTTAGACCATAAAATTAGATAATGGGTAAAATCATAAAATTACTCTAAAAAAACCCATTTGATAGGAAATTAAGGATTGAGAAAAGTACATGTGAAAACTATTTCGAATTGGAATCGAATCGACTCAAGGTCAAAATTACTCAATTTTTAATAGGAGTTAGATAAGTAAAAAATAGAAATTATTGAGTCTAATTAATGTGAAATATGATAAAAAAATTTAGAAAAAGAACTAGGCAAATAACTGGTCGAATTGAAGGTGGACAAACAAAAATACCACAAAAATCATCAAACCGACTCGTAGTGGTAAACCCCCCAATTTTTAGAACGGGCTATAAAATTCAGAAAATGGACATTTTTTACCCAAATTATAGGATATTGGATGAAAAGGTTTTATAAAAATAAATTAGGCAAAGAATCGATTGAATTGGCGGTGAACCGTCCAAGTAAATGTCAAAATTGGTCGAACCGACCAATTAATTCACCAGAAACATGTTCGCTACAGTGCAATTGGTTGGTGTGCCATGATGAACACATGCATGCACCACAAGCGTGGGTGCACAACATACAGATGCACGCATGTGTCGTCTCCTTCACCCGACTAAAGATCCAAAAACCTGACACAAACCCCAGAAATAACCAGAATGTTAAGTGATATTTCTATAGTACCTTCCCCAAGAACATTAAATTAAAAGTGGATTATAGGGAGTCCCACCTAGTTAGCTATGGAGATCTATAGATGGAGCATCGATCCCCCGAGCTCCCTATATAAGTGGCAACTCTCCTCCCCTCCTCGTGAGTGGGCCGAAATTTTCTTTAAAAGCTCATATGCTCAAATTTTCGGTGACCCTTCAAACCAGATATTCCCATTTTCTACTCCAACCACCAAGTTTGGCCAAATAGGTGTCATTAGAACCAGAGAAGAGCCAACTTTCAAACCACACCCCTCTCAGCCACCGACATGCCCATTTCCGACGACAAACCAATGGAAAAGTAACATCACTTTATCTACCGAAAATAGAACAAAGGCTTTTGGGGGTCACCCCGACCTCATCAATAGCCAAACACATACCAAATTAATACTAAAAGGTCCTCTTCATCCTCTCTAGACAATCCCCTGATTGTTCGGGCTAAAGATAAGCCTCGTGGCCATGAAAAATTAGAGAAACTCTAGTAACCAACTATTTTTTAAATTTCTCTATAAATCGGGTGTTACATGCGACTCCGACTACTTCAGAGCTAGATCTAGGTGTCCACTAACTCGTGGGAGAGTCAACTACACAACCCCACTACCATCGGACATCACCACTTCTTCTCTAGTGAGTTTCCGACCAAAACTTGACTTTGTGTCTATTTTCCAGTGAGAGACTGATCAGGGTCAGATCAACACTATTCTAACCCAGGCTGATTGGAAAGTGATCGTGGTGGCCTAGGGAAGATGATGAGGGATCTAGAAAAGGTTTTTGTGGAATTTAAGGAGTTGTTTTGGAGGAGATAAATGTTTGGGGACTAAATCATAATTTTTAAAATGTATAGAGGTTAGACCGCGATTTCATGAAAATGGGGACTTAATGAGATTGAGTAGTAGTCTAAGGACCTAAAATGAAGCATGAGAAAACTTGGGGACCCGCATAGATAGATTGGGAGATGCTAGGGACCCAAATGAAACTCTTAGAAAAGTATAAGGGACCAAAAGGTAATTTTGAAAAGTTAGAGTACCAAAATAGAATTTAGGGACCTCTATTGAACTTTGGAGAGCTCAAAGGACCTAAGGTGAAATAAGATTTGAGTTTAAGTCCAAAAATAAGAACGAAAATAGTAGAGGGACCAAAGTGTGATTTTGGAAAAGTTTAGGAACAATGTTGTAAATATTGAAAAGTTTCGGCCAACAATGGAAATTCTAAGAATATGAGGACCCAAATGTGACCAAAGAAAGTTAGGGGACCTAAAATGAACTCATTGAAGAGTTAGGCTTTTCAAAATGAACAAATGAAAAGTTAGGGGACCAAAAACCCATTCCCATTCGCTTGTCCTCGTAGATAACCACTATAGTGGGTACCTTCACCATAGTGAGAACCAAAAGTACTAGGGCTTCTAACAAAACACTTGTAAAATGCAACGAGAATTCGAAACTTTTCTTTTAAAGTTTCACGTGAAAGCCCAAAAAATGATTTATCAAATATCCTTGGAATCATAGCAATATAATAAAACATAAATCACCTTTGTGAGTAGGGTATGAGGTTACCTTAGATGGATGAGCGCCTCGAGAAGTTCATTCCCTTCTCTAACTAGCACATTCTTGGCTTAGCCTGCAACATGTTTAGGGGAGAGGGTGTGCTCACACCTTAGTTAGTGGGACACTAATGTCATGCCACTACATGGCTTACGACCTAGATGTTCCCCGTAAACTAACAAGCGTGATTTTCTATCATCTTACTTGTACTTAATGCTTTCGAGTTCTGCGATTTACTTTACCCCTGGAGACAATCGTTATAGGGCCATCCGACTCATAGTCTACACTATAGTTGGGATATCCTCGGTCTCCTCCATTGGCTATCTCTAACAAAAAATGCATTACTACTATACGAATACACTAGGAACTCATGTCCCACACACAAGGGATGACCTACCATCCTCACCCCCATTCTAATATATTGATATTCAAAACAAGAAATATCATGACTCGTGAACATTCCCTAATGCTCATGTCCAAGTTACATAATGGTGATTAATGAATCTTATTACTTGGGAGCTCAGTGCGTCACTCACCCAACTCCCCTATTTACATAGTATAATCATGCAAATATCAACATGTTTATAAACATGGATATACTTGGAAGTCTAGTCTCTCATTGGACCTACTCCCCAAAAATTAACAATCTCAGGAGCCCGGTCAGTAGATTGGTCGTCTCCTCATATCACATACTAAGCATCATGCCTCACACTTGGAGTCACATGTTATAGTTCGTGCCCTGGTCGCTAAGTCAGCACATGACATAGCAATAACACTTGTTGGGGAGCCTGACAGTTCACTCGACCATCTCCCCCAAGTCACAACATGGCTCAAGGCCTAAAACAATTTATCGATTCCTTGGAACTGTATTCATGCCATTTATCCCGGTCTCATGTCTAGTTCTTTCCTTTACCCTTAAAATCACATTTTTTTTAATGGACATGATATTAGTCATTTTGCACTACTTATATGAGTTCTAAGGATAGCTTTCCACTCATATGCACTCAATAAATCAAGTATGTATTTAAATTCTTTGGTCAGTCCAATTAGACTCACCATCAACGCCCACTCACCTCACAACATGAAACTTGCTAGTTTCGTGGGGTTTCCGGGATCCACACTTGATTTTTCTAGAGTGCTTCTTGCATTCTCTACAAGGATTTGCAATAATAGGGTCAGTTCCACTTCTGACCATTTCACTATTTTACCGAATGTACTCTTTCAACGGCGTTATGGTTTAGCCCTTTCTGACCCTGGTCACCCAACTCACTAGTCGATAACCCAACCTCGGTATAACCTCGTCTAAGGTTAATCACTTGTGCCTAAGTTCATTCTTTTTTACCTAGCACTTATTGAAGTACCCACATTTTCTTTACACGCCACCTAGTTGTTCCATTTTCCCTAAATTAACATTTGGTACTTACTTTGGGAAAAATTACCATTTTGCCATTTTCTTTTACAATTTCCTCATTTTGAACCCTACACTTTCCCAAGTCTTTCAATTGGGTCCCTCAAGTTTCCTTCAGTCCCATTATGGTCCCCAATAGGCATTGGAACAATTTCAAGCTCTATTTTCCATGAATCCCTAAAAAGCCCCTATGTTTTGGAAAAATTAAGTGGGAAGGTCCCCCTGGCCTCCCTCTAGGTCATTATAAACTTAGTTTGGCTAGAGTCGGATAGTGTTGTTCCAATCAGGCTTGATAAAAAAACTCATGCACAAACGAGTAAAAGTTGGGTAAAAGCTCGGAATTCATCAGAGAAGGCATGTTGGCTATCGAGACTAGTGGAGTCTGAAAAATGATTCCTCAAGGAGTTTATGGCTACTTGGATCACCTTAATTGGTGGTATGTTGCTCCTACAATGTCCATTTTAGCTAGCTCAGCCACTTAGCCCACAATCTAAGAGTTAAACGATTTAATTCTCCCTAAAATCTTGCTTAAATCGAGCATGATCGGAGGCTATGGAAAGTTGGTTGTACAAGGAACTCACTAAATGTTTATCATGTCATGAGGGCCAACGAGGCCATCAAATTTGAGCTTTGAAATAACTACCATGTTTTGGTTCGTTGGAGATCGTGTATTGTGCGATCTCGTCAGTGCGAGTAAAGGAAAAGTTGAGGGTCGAGAGTGGTGGCAATAGAAAGTTGAGGTTCTCAAATTTCCAGGGGTACTAGGATAGTCGTCAAAGGTGGTCAGACGAAGGATCAGGTCTCCTGCTTACTCCACTCAGGGTAAGACTTTTCTTCTTAAGGGTTCTTATTCATGTCATTGGGTTAGATGTTCTATGTACTCCGATTGTCCCTGCTTTCCCTTCATTTTTTAGATGGTTGATGCTCTCAATTTAGCATCCTTTCCAACTCTTCGTCCTTAACCCCATGTGTGTTGATATTCTTTCTTCCTTATATTATTTGGTCCTTCCTCCATGTTTAGGTTTATCATGGGTCTAGTGCCATTTCTTAGGTTGGACCATCAGACTCAGTCCTACTTGAGTCACCTTACTTGGACGGTTGGCACCACATGTTCCTCACAGTATAATCTGTTCTAAAATTATCTTTCCCCATTATGGTTTCCAGAATATGTATCATAGATAAAGATTTATGCCCTTTCGATCCATTTAGGAGTCATTTGGATTCTTTCCTTCCTACTACCCAGTATTGTTTCCCAACTACCTTTGATGTTGTCCAATTGTCTTGTAAATTTCTTAACACTAGAATCGTGTCAATTCTCTTTATCTACTCATTATTTACCAACCTTTCTATGGGTTTTCCCCCTATTCCAACCGTTAATTTTTCTAGGTAGCTTACCGACACATTGGGATCCTTTCCCACATAAGTCCTTCCTCATTTACATTGTCGTCTTTTAGTCATGACTTTCCTTTCCTCCATCCTTTCTTGCTTGCTTGTGACCATTCACCACTCCTCATTCCGAGTTGACCCCTTTTTGGTCTACGTATGAATTCCTTGTTTGGGGAGGTCTCCCTTTTATGGTTTTCATTTTCTACTATGTCCTTCAATGTAGAGACTTCTATTTTAGGGTTATACCTTCGATCTTCTTACCATTCCTTGAAAGTTCCTTCCCATTACCTCCATACACTCTCTTTATTTTGGGATGTTTGCTAGCTTTTAATTCTCTGTTGTCTTAAAGTTCTCGTTTCATCCCTTATTTCCTAATGAACTTCTAATTTCCAAGTCTGATTTCATGTATTCTACACTATGCCCAGCCGTCATCCTTTAAGCTTCCTTAAGTGAGCATGGACCACATCAAGTCTTGATGTAAGTGATCGTTTCCACTATCCATTTCTTAATTGGAGAGCTTACTTCTACAAGGTTTCTCAAGTAGTCTTTCCTCTATGTCCTTATTATTGGCAATCCACCCCTTTCTTATTTTTACGGCATCTTTCAATGTTATCTTCTCATCTACCCGTTCCTTGGGTTTAACTTACTTCTTGGGCTTTGGGTAAAATTCCCTTGGAATTGGTGCTTTATTCCCAACTTGCATTCCATTTGAAAATTTACCTATTATTCCACCTTAGTTGGGTTCGTTACTTCTTCGTTGGAATATATATGCCTATTTTGAGCTACTTTCTTTAGTTGACTTCTTCCTCTTTTTCCCAGATTTCCTTTTTCCTTCATCATCTTGGTTATCTATCTTTAATTTGACTTCATGACATCCTTGTTATCATCCCATCCGACTCATCCTTACTTTGGGGAGTTTTACTAGCACATCCCCTATTCTTGTCTTTATCTCAACTTGTACTCACTATGATTTTTGTTCCTACTGGTGAAGGGTTCTCAGTCTTTTTCCTTTTGAGGTTGCCCCACCCCTTTCTGGGAGCTTTCTTAATCCCTTCCGTGGCTAAGGTTTGGTCATCATTTCATTTTCGGCCATTTATTTATTTAAGGATTCCTTCATTCTTCATTTATAATGTTTTGGCCTTTACACCTTTCCCTTCCTCGATGGAGTTTAAGTTTATGGTCTCCTCGAGGATTAGTTCATTAACTACCTCGTTTCCACTCCTCTTTTAGTCCACTTGTTTTGGAACAGTTGTCCTTTAAGTTTACTTGTACTCAAGGCCTATCCCGTTGTCCTTTTTAGGGTTTAGTCCCTACTATTTTTCCGGTCCTTCATAGTGTGTCGTTTTTATTTACCATGATCATTTCGTTATTTCTAGTTGTCTTCCACTTGACTACTTTCCTTTTTCCAGAGCAAGTCACACCTATCATTGAGAGACATCCTTACCTACTTATGCTCCTTTCTTGGTTCTCTTATTTCGAGTTATGCCTCTTATGATCCACTCTTCAGTTCCTTAGCCTGGGATTTTCTTCTCATGGTCTTACTTCCTACTTTCATCCTTTTTCTTAGGGACTTCCGTCTTGGTATTTCTATGTTCAACCTCCCTAACACTATTGGAAGGCTTTTCCTTCTTTTCTTTCTTACATCCTTCTGACATCGGTATAGTTGTCCACCCTTAATCCTTCTCCGTCCTCCAATTCCCCTTTTTGTTCCTTATCCTTCCTTGATGAGTTCCTAATTGTCGGTGGGTTCCTAGCACTTTACGTTATATCCATCTATGTATCAATAATTTTTTCAAGAGTACTTAGTCCTATTCATTCCTCCAAAGTTCCCTTTCCTAGCACCTTTTTTTTCTCTTCCCTCTTACCATGCCCTTTCTTAGAGTTGCCTAAAGAGGTTTTCCGCATTTACCCTTTTTGGGGTTCTTGTATCTTACTTCTCATCTTGGTTATCTCTCATACTATTAGTTCTTCTTAGAGGCAACCCAATTCCTCTTAGTTTCCAAACTCTTGTATGGGAGCTCTCTCTTAATCCCTTATGACCCTTAGACTTTCCTCCATTATTCCTGCATTTTTTAATGCTTACCTCCTTTTTCCCAAATTCATCATACTTCCTCACACTCTTTCCTTCTTCCTTTGTTAAGGGCATGTCCTTCCTGATGACCTCCTTTTCTAGGCAGCCTTCTTGATTCTTCTCTGAAATCTCCTTTCTCAGTCTTTTGTCTTATTGCCTTATTACTTGACGTTTGCTAGTTCTTGTGGGGAACTATCTAGGTTGACTACTCCTCTTGGGCGTCTTGATGGTCATGTACCTCAAGTGCATGCACAAAACAAAAGTTTTATATATATAGCCATTTATCTTTGGTGCCACTAGTCCAACCGCCCCAACCTACAGCTGTTTGTCTAGGCCAGTCCGTCGACCTGGCCCTAACGCACTACCACTAGTCCATTGAGTATTATCGGTCCAGACTTGTTACCATGGCGTGATGATATCTTCGCTTACAACCAGCAAGCAAGTTTCTCCTTCCTTCTAGGAAGTCCATCATACCAACCAGGTATGATTTCCTTTACTTGCAATCGGTAAGTAGGTTTTAGCCTAAATCGCCCATCATCCCATCCAGGTATGATATTAAAATTCCTCTTACAAGTGGTTTTTTGTTTCTAAAGCGCTTATCATCCCAACCGGGTATGATGTAAATAAGCCCACTCACCCGATAATCGTGACGTGTTCATCCTCGGTTGATTTTCCAAGTCGACGCGAGCTTTCTCTTACTTCCATTTCGGTCACACTTGTCCCTACACAATTTGGGATAGCCTTGTCACTTTCGATTTGGCTTAAAAGCCTAGGCTCACAATTTAATTTATAAATTGCCCTTAGGTCCCTATAGTTTATTTTTCTTAACTTTAGGTCCCTAATGCCAACTTTTGCCCAATTTAAGTCTCAAAGTTTCCATAATTTCCTTTTGAGTACTCACTCTACTCAAAATTGTATTAGGGGCCCAAGTTTTCTAAATTTCCACTTTGATCCCTAACTTTTAAAAAATTACCAGTTTGCCCCTACTTTCCAAAAATGGTAATGTGGCCCCAATTGTTCCAAAAATTGACCAATTGGTTCCTCAACATCTTTCTCATAGACAATTGGCCTTTAATTTGGGAGTTCGCAAAGAGCTCCCTCAATTTTATGAAATTCCCAATTTTCCCCAATTTTTCCCTTTCAAACCGACCGAATTTGATTTCTACAAATTGGTCATTAAATCAGGCTTATTTGCTCAAATTGATGGTATGGATCAGCTCATACACTTCCATACAATTCAATTGAGTTTTGAACTGCATCATTTAGGTCCAAATTGAGCTCAAATAGAGCTTCGTCGGAAAACTATGTGTAGAGAGAGAAAGCTTTTAAAACTTACCGTTGGAGGTGTGGCAGTTCGAGCTCACTATCTGGGCAGGTAGCTCTCATCCTAAGGTTCTTCCTAGAATTAAGAATCGCTATAATTAACATCGAATAGATGGAGAATTCTATCAGTGAATTTTCACACTTACTCTCTCCAACTTCGATCTACAATGATTGAGAAGGGCCTAATTGGCTTACCTTTCAGCTCAGTTGAGGTCGTATGAGGGTTGTAGGGGTGTTGGGAGGCTTGGTTTAGCCAGGGGAGGGATGAACTTGGTCAATTTCAGCTCAGCCGAAATAGGGCAACTTTGATCCGTCGGAGCTGCTTCACTGTTTGATTCCATCAGCGCTTCTCTAACGGTCCTCAGGTTGAAAGGAGGTTGTTGTCAGGTAGCTGACTTCCCCCGAAGTTTGTAGGACTCGACCTTGCCTTCTAAGGCTAAGAAAATTGTCCAAGTTGGAGCTCTAGTTTGAGCTTCACCAAAAAATGGAGCAGTTGAGAGAGAATGGAGATTTCAGGTGTGAAGAGGATGAATGGAGAGGAGCTCTTTGTATAGGGAGCTCAGGGACCATCTACCTAACAACTTTCATTTTTGGTCGAGCTTATCCTCGCCCTGAAATGGCCTAATAGAAGCCGTTTTTCCTTCACCGGCATTATCCATTTCTGCATTGAATGAATAGTGCTGTCATCTGAAGGAAGAAGATGACACTGTTCTAAACTGGATCGGATTGGTCCAACCTAGTTCAATGCATAAATCGGTTCGTTTAGGCCCGATTCGATAGATTTTCTCTAATTTTAAAATTTCTAAATTTATCTAAATTCATTCTCTATATAATGGTGGCTTTAATTTCCCAATTTGAATATTTTAAGCCGCTTGAAAAAATAAATATAAAAACTGGTTCAAGGATGGTTCAAATCGGTTCAATCCAGTTCAGGTCTAGTTCACCTGAACTGGTATGGTTTTCTCTTCCAATTCATACCAAGGTCTTTTTCCATGGATTTTATGACTCTTTAAGTCACTTGGGATTTGTAAATTTCCCATTTTTCCCTTTTCTTATCGGTTTTGGTCTGTGAATTGGCTCAATTTTCTCTTTTGGAATTGATCGATTCTTCTCCTAGTTTTCTTATCTATAAAAGGACGGGGTTTACATGTCCTTTATAGCATGACAAGTTCTAAAATGTCTTTGTCCATTATAGTTCTAGAATATGTGTCCGCAATGATGGTTCATGCCTTTCCAACCGTTTGGGAGTCGTGTGGCTTCGTTCCTTCTTATTACCTGATAGTGTTCCCCAACTACCTTCGGTGTTGTCCAATTGTCCTTTAAAATTTTGACAATAGGTTGTGTTGGTTTTTCCTTATCTACTAATTCCTTACCAACTTCTTTATTGGTTTTCCCCCAATTCCAAGTATCAGGTTTCCTAATGACTTACCGACATATTGGGATTCTTTCTCTCTTATGTCCTTCCTCATTTCCAATGGCGTACTTTTCTTTCAAGAACTTTCCTTTCTTCCATCTACTCACACTTGCTCGTGACCATTTCACCATTCCTTATCCTAGGTTGACCCCTTTTGGTCTACTTGTTGATTTCCTTGTTTGGAGAGGTCTCCCTTTTATGGTTCTCATTCTCTATTATGTCCTTCAATGTAGAGACTTCCATCTTAGGGTTATATCCTCGATCTTCTTACCATTCCATGAAGGTTTCCTTCCTCCAATTCTTACACCCTTTTGAATTTGAGCTTTCACCCATCATTAATTCTTCACCGACCTTAATTTTTCCCAGCTCGCCCCTTTTTCTTCCTATCCGAGGTATTTATGATTGTCGAGTTTTATTTTGAGTCCTTTACATTAGGCCTCAACAATCAATCTTAAGATCCATGGGTGTGGACCAGAATTTGTCCTAGTGTCCATTGTGACACCCTTAAATCATGTTTTAACTAGAGTATGTCCTTTCCCAAGGTTGTACTTCCTTCGAAATTTGTTCCCTTGTTCCTTCATTGGGGTATACCGCTTATTCCCACCTATTTCTACATCATTTGGTACTATTTTACTAATCTATTCGTTGGCTTAACTTATCCCTTGGGTACTCATGAGTACGTTTCCTTTGTACTTGATCTTTTTGCCTCACCCTACAATGCATTTGCGAGCTTATCTTCTCTTCCCAATTTAATTTGGTCCTTCACCTCTTCATTGGAGCCTATACTTCCTTGAGACTTCTTCCTTGATTGGCTTCTTCCTTTCTTCACCATTATAGGTACTTAACTTTAGAGCAACTTTATGACATCCCTTGATGTCATCTTCTTCTACTTAGCCTCTCTTTGAAATCTTGTGGCACGTCATTTGTACCGTATCATCATTCCAACTTGCAACCCAGTACTAGTTTATTTCTTTAAGAAGGGTTCAAATCCTCCTTATTTCAAGGTCTTTTGATCACCTTGCGGGAGGCTTACTTAATTCTTCTCATGGCTTGAGTTTGGTCGTTAATCCATTTTTGTTCATTGATTCTTTAAGGATTTCCTCTGTCCTTCTTTTCCGATGTTTGGCCTATTCACTTCTCCCTTCTTGGTCGTGGTTTAAATCCATGGTTCTCTTAAGGATCAGTTTGTTAACTACCTCGTCCCTACTATTTTTCTTGTCCAACTGTCTGGGGGCAGCTATCTCTAGAATTCACTCGTCCTTGATGCCCATCCTGTCGCCCTTTATAGGGTGTAGTCGACACTATTTATCAGTCCTTCGTAGGGCATCGTTTATTCTCCTTGATCATTCTATTGTTACTAGTTGCTTCCTACTTGGCTACTCTCCTTTTCCAAAGTAGGTCATACTTGCCATCTCGAGACATCCTTAACCACTTATGCCCCTTTTTGATGTTCCTTATTTTAGGTTAAGCCTCTTATTATCCACTTATCAGGATCTGAAGGCTCCGATGAACTGGTTAATGTCCATCCATACTCCTGTTGTGCTTGCCAGTTGGGACGGACTTCATGGAACACCTCGAGTTCGTACCTTCCTAGCACCTCTACCTTGCACTTATTAGTTCACTTAATCCATTGGGGAGGGTTAAAGTTGTATTGAGCTGGTGGGGGTGCCTGATAAACCTTCATAAAGGTTGCATGGGCGTCCTAGTAGTTGTTCTAGGCCACCCTATGAGTTGGGGTCCTTTTTGGCTATCGCGCGACAAGAGGGGGTATCGGGCTCCTTAGAGTAGGTATAGGTTCTTCCTGTCTTAGGGAAGGATATGTTATGTCGGTTGGCTCTAACAATGCCCTAACAAGCTTCCTGTAGTCCTTGACCTCGACCATGTCTTTTGGCACTCTCTTCTCGACTTCAACGAACCTTTGAATGTCTATCTTACTAGAGATATAAGCCTTTTCCACGATTTCGTGCATGGGTTTGGTTCGCACGGCGAACTTCCTAGGGACTCTTCTTGCTACAGGGAAATTAAGTTTTCGTTAGTGTCAGGGCATAGTATTAATAATGCTTTCAAGGGAACATAGCTCTAATACCACTCAAGTTATCATGCCTCGATCCAGTTTGATCAGATCCTTGTGATCAACCCACCGTTCCCTTGGTTTAAGAGAGGTTTCTCCCTTCTTTTATTCAAGAGGAGCTAGGCGTAAATTCAAACCTTGTTCCCTAGAATAACATAAATCAATCTAATGCAAACTTAAAAGGAAATTTAAGCATACATGATGGAGGGTACATCTTCACGCACTCTTTCATTCTATCTCCTTACTCCTGAAAAGGGCTAAAAGGGAGGGGGTGAGTTCTACAACTCAATGAGCGGGTGTTGGGAGTGAGTTTTCAAAATAGCTTTAGTTTATCCAAACCATGCCAAGGTTATCATTTCCTTTTAAAAAAAGGGTTTTCCTTAAATTCGGGTTTCCAAAACCTTTTCCATTTTTATATTAGGTGTGTTTCGCTCACTTAGCCCAACCCCTTGCCTTAGGAGGTGTTTAGCAAAAAAACACATGCCCTTCATCAAGAAGGATACACACATTCATAGGTGCAGCCCGTCCACTACACCCACATGTGGATCGGAGTATCTTTACCATCCACCAAGATAAAAGCCCATCCACTTCTACCTTGGGTGTGAGTGGAACATCCCAAACGTCCGACCCTCAGACCCGAATGCCACTTCGTGTCCATATGAGGACGAAGACTTCATCTTGACCCCACCCCGATCTCATGCACAAGAAGCTCCCAGAGATTTATGATTGATTGGCACGACAAACTACCCTTATCGCTCCTCATGTCGTCCAACAGCCCTTGGGACCCATCACTACCCCTAGGGCATCTTAATGGTCATGTACCATAAGTGCATGCACAAACAAGAGTTTTCCACATATAGCCATTATTTTTGGTGCCAACGGCCCTGACGCTCAACCTAACCTACAGCTGTTTGTCTAGGCCGATCCATCGACCTAGCCCTAACGCACTGCTGCTAGTCCATTGAACATTGTCGATCCTGACTCGGTATCGTGGCGAAATCATACAACCAATTTCATTAGAAATTTTCATGGCTCTTTCTCAATCAAGTTTGTTTACGAGCTTTTGCTTATGCCCATTAGCCTTGACCCAATGCACGTGTTTTTCCAAAACTAGGCATTTATCCCCATGAGTTCAAAAACTGAGGCCCCTAGCCTATCTTTGCTATTCTAGCTCATGTCAATAAGGTCTCCCAAATATTTTAAGCATTGGCACACAGTCAGGGGAGAACACTTCTGACAAAAATTCATTTTCAACTCATCACACCAACCGGGTGTGATGATATCTCCGCTTTCAATCGGTAGGCGGGTTTCTTCCTTCCTCAAGTAAACTCATCATACCCTTCGGGTATGATTATCTCTACTTACTGATGTGAACCTCGCCAATATGTTGACGACACTCTACACCAAATATGGCAACAACCCCAAGACTTTCACGATGCAAGTACGAAAAGGTGGAATCTACCTTGTTTATGTGAGAAATAGGCTATGAGATATGTAGACGACACACCCAAATCCTCTAAGAAGAACTCTTAGAAAACCCTAGTGATAAGTCTTGATTGCTTGAACACCACAAGTAAAAACTTGATAAGTTCAAAAATTCTTTCAAGAAAGAAAGAAGACAAAACCTCACAAAATTAAAATTCTAAAAAGTGTCTCTCCAATGTTGTGGAGTATGCCTTTTATAAGCACAAATAACAACTAAATATCCTAAAAATAAGGAAAAATATATATTATGGTTACATACCAACCATATCTAATCTAAATATCTAGGATATTTTAATAACTACTTTAAAATCTGAAGTTAACTAATTAAATATCTAATATTATTATTTAATATCCTAATAAATCTCTCATTAAAATTTGCACCTTCCCTTGGGCTTTTCTTGGGCTCTTCTATTAGGCTTCCACTTGGATTTTTCCTACAATCTCTTTAAATAGTCCATATGAATCATCTTTGAATCTGTTAGCCATTAGTATTGTGATTGGGCCCTCTTTAGTCTAAATGATTCTTCATCTGATTTGGTGATAGACTGTTCAGCTCCATTGTAGGTTCGATTGATTGGACTTGTGAGTTTATATTCTCTCTAGTGGAACTCACAACATTCTCCCCCTCTTGAAAATGATTTGTTCTCAACTTTTCTATTTCTTCATCACCTACATCAAAGGGCATTAAATTAGTAACATTCAAACTTTCATTAACGTCATACTCACTAGGTAACTCTAACTTGTAAGCATTATTATTAATGTGTTCCAATACTTGAAATGGTCTATCTCCTCTAGGAAGAAGTTTTGATCGCCTTTATTCCGGAAATCGATCTTTCCTCATATGAAGCTAGACCCAATCATCGGGTTCAAAAATGACATATTTGTGACCCTTGTTTGCTTGCTTTTCATAAACTTTAGTCATACGTTCAATGTGCATTTTTGTCTTCTCGTGCATTTTTTTCACGAACTCTACTTTTCTCTTTCCATCAAAATTCACTAACTCACCTTCGCGATTGAGCATCTGCAACTATATTTTCCTTACCTTGTTTGTACTTGATCACATATGGGAATGTTTCAATAAACTCCACCCACCTTGCATGGCATTTGTTCAACTTGTGCTGTCCTTTGAGATCCTTAAGAGATTCATGATTTGTGTGAATCACAAACTCTTTCGAACACAAATAGTGATGCCATGTTTGAAGAGTTCGAACTAGGGCATACATCTCTTTATCATAGGTAAGATAGTTAAGGGTTGCTCCACTAAACTTTTCACTGAAATATGCAATTGGTCTTCCTTCCTACATTAATACACCTCCAATACCTACTCATGATGCATCACACTCAATTTCAAATGTTTTCGAAAAATTAGGCAATGAGAGCAATGGGGCAGTAGTTAGTTTTTTCTTTACCAAATGAAATGCATTTTGTTGCTCAATACCCCATTTAAAAGGTACATTTTTCTTTATAACAGTAGTAAGAGGTGCAACATAACTACTGAAATTTGGAACAAAACGCCTATAAAAACTAGTTAATCAATGAAAACATCTTACTTGACTTACCGAATTAGGTGTCAGCCAGTCGCGAATTACCTTAATCTTTTCCTCGTCAACTCCAATCCCTTTTGAACTTATAATATATCCAAGAAACACAAGTTTATCCGAACAAAAGACACATTTATTCAAGTTGGCAAACAACTTATTTTGCCTTAAAGCTTTTAACACATCTCTTGAATGTGCTACATGTCCATCCATAGTCTTGTTGTATATTAAAATGTCATCAAAATATACAACTACCAACTTCCCAATAAAAGCATGTAATACATGATTCATTAATCTCATGAAAGTGTCAGGTGCATTAGTCAATCTAAAGGGCATAACTAACCATTCATATAATCCTTGCTTAGTTTTAAATGCAGTTTTCCATTCATCCCCTTCTTTCATTCAAATTTGATGATATTCACTCTTAAGATCTATTTTAAAAAATAAACAAGATCCGTGCAACTCATCCAAATGAGTAATAGGGTGGCAATACTTTACAATGATGTTGTTGATGGCTCAATAATCGATGCACATTCGCCAAGTTTTGTCCTTCTTAGGTACGAGTAGCACTGGCATAGCACATGGACTCATACTCTTTTGAACATACCCTTTTTCCATCAGCTCTAGGACTTGGCATTGAAGTTCCTTGGTTTCCTCAGGGTTACTTCTATATGCTGGTCGGTTGGGAATCATCGCTCTAGGGATGAAATCAATTTGATGTTCAATTTCTCGAATTGTTGGCAAACCTGATGGTATCTCATTAGGGAAGACATCCATAAATTCCTACAAAACAATAATAATACTGCTCGGCAAAGATCCAACAAGATCATTAGTACTCAAAAAGGCATCCTTGTACATAAGTACAATAAGAGCCTGATGTAAAAGTAAAGCTCGCTTGATCTAACTTTTTCTTGCAATAAAATTATTTTTACTCTTTTTTTTTCCACTTCTAGCTTTTCCCTTTTTTCTCAACTCTGATATTTCTCCTTTCTTTTTTTCTTCTATTTTATGTTCATTTACCTTTTTCTTTTTCAATTGTTCCTCAAAAACTTGTCTTAGAGTCAATGGTACAAGAGATATTGGTCTGTCATTCATTACAAAAGAGTACATATTAGTGAATCAATCATGCATAACTTGACGATCAAACTGTTAGGTCGTCCCAAAAGAATATGGCATGCATGCATTGGTACCACATCACATAGTATTTCATCTTGATATTTTCTAATAAAAAATACAACCAACACTTGTTTAGTTACCTTGAGTTCACCTTGGTCATTCAACCATTGTAGTCGATAAGCCTTCGGATGCCATAGGGTTGGTAATGCCAATTTTTCCACTAGCTTAGTGCTAGCTACATTTATGCAGCTTCCCCCATCTATAATAACATAGCAAACCTTATTTTTCACATAACAATGAGTATGAAATAAGTTCTCATGCTGGTTATTTTCTTCTTCTTGGGCTTGAATACAGAGAGTTCATTGTGCAACCAACAATTCCCCTTCTTCTACATATTCATCGGTATCTTCAAGTGGTGGCATCTCTAGATCGATATCTTCTTCTTCATCATCAGTCTCAATTTCACCATTAGCATTGATCACCATTGCCCGCTTATTTGGGCATTAACTTGCAATGTGACCCCTACCTTGGTATCGAAAACACTTAATATCACAAGTTTTGGGAGTTGTGATATGGGTGTTACCTTGATTTTGGGCCACAACTTGCTTGGTTGTCTCTTTTGGTGGAGCATGCTGAGGTTGAATTGACTGAATCTCAAATCGCCTTGAGGAAGGTTTCCATGAGTTTGAGGGACCATTGTTTATTCCCCTTTTGTGTAAACTCTTTTCTTCAGTTGTTGTTCAACTTTGATAGCTTGATGTACCATATCTTTGAGCTTAACATGATATTGCATTTCAACCACGTCAGCTATCTCTAGTTCAGACCATGCAAAAATCTAGCCATTGTTGCCTCTCTATCTTCCTCCACATTTGCTTGAATCATCGCTATCTCCATCTCCTTGAAGTATTTGTTGACACTTTTTTATCCTTAAGTAAGCCTTTGGAGTTTATTGAAAAACACTTGGTGATACTGGCTGGGAATAAATCATCGCCGCATGATTGCTTTCATTTCATCCCAAGAATCCACAGGGCGTTCATGATTTCATTTCCTTTCCTTCACCAACTGATCCCACCATATTATAGCATAATCAATAAATTCGACAGCAGTAAGTCGTACCTTTTTTATCTCCAAGTAATTATGACAATAAAAAACCATCTCCATCATCTTTTCCCATTCAAGATACGCTTCTGGATTAGTTTTTCCTTGAAAATAGGGTATCTTCAACTTGATATTATCTATGTTGTCATCAACTCGAGGTCATTCTCTATGAGCATATCGATCAAACTCTCAAATTCTTGTGGATCAAAACACCTTAACTAAAAGCTTTGAGGTCGTTTTTCAGTAGGGGTATGTTGACGCGAACCCCTCACTCCTTCCTCCAATTGATCCATTTGCTCATGAAGCAGCTTCAACTCAAACTTCATCATCCATCTCATTTCACTTATTATAACTTGCATTTCTAAGTTTGGAATTGGTTGTTGGGAATCTTCTTCATTTGGTATATCTTCTCGTCTTTGGGCCATGAGTTCCTACAAATGATAAAAATAACAGAAGAACCTCGCAAACGCTCCCTTACGTATTTCTCTCAATCACTCGTGTTTCACACTCAATTAGCTTTTTCTTATATATTCAAACACTCTTTCCTTTTTCCTCTTGTATGTCTTCTTTCAATCTTAATTGAACTTTAAAAATAAATCATTTTTACGAAACAGTTCAACTTGAGAAACAATTAAGACAAATCGATAAGGTTTTCAATAAGTAATTCCAGAAGAATTTAAGTGTGGTGTACGAATATACTTAAATAAGAAAGAAGAATAAATTTCAGATAGAGAAGAAATTAAGATGGAATGAAGTAATAAAAAAATAGACTTAGATAGAGCATAATAAGAATAAAATTCAAGATAGAATTGTGTGACTTTTTTTTTCTTTTGCCTTTTTTTTTGCAAGAATTTTTTTCGCACTTTTTTTGCACAAATATTTTTTGACTTTTTTTCTTTCTTTTTTTGTGCACTTACTGAAAAGAATATAGATAGAAGAATATGAGATTTTTTTATTTTTTTTATAGAGAATAGAAATAGGTAGAGAAAAAAGAACCAAATATAAAAGATAGGATAAAACTTGTTGTGCAACTATGTGCTTTGATACCAACTGATACGAACCTCGTCAATATGCTAACGATACCCTACACCAAATATGGCAACAACCCCAAGACTTTCACAACACAAGTACGAAAAGGTGGAATATACCTTATTTATGTGAGAAATAAGGTATGGGATATGTAGACGACACAACCAAATCCTCTAAGAAAAACTCTTAGAAAACCCTAGTGATAAATCTTGATTGTTTGAATGCCAAAGGTAAAAACCTGATAAGTTCAAAAGTTATTTCAAGAAATAAAGAAGATAAAACCTCACAAAATTAAAATTCTAAAAAGTGTCTCTCCAATGTTATGGAGTATGCCTTTTATAGGCACAGATAACAACTAAATAATATAAAAATAAGGAAAAATATATATTATGGTTACATGCCAACCATATCTAATCTAAATATCTAGGATATTTTAATAACTACTTTAACTAATTAAATATCTAATATTATTATTTAATATCCTAATAAATCTCTCATTAAAATCTGTACCTTCCCTTGGACTTTTCTTAGGCTCTTCTATTAGGCTTCCAATTGGATTTTTCCTGCAATCTCTTTAATCAGTTCATATAAAGCATCTTTGAATCTGTTAGCCTTTAGTATTGTGATTGGGCCCTTTTGTAGTCTCAAATAATTCTTCATCTCATTTGGTGACAAACTGTTCAGCTCCATTGTAGGTTCGGTTGATTGGACTTATGAGTTCGTATTCTCTTTAGTCGAACTCACAACACTCACAACGAGTAAGTAGGTTTTATCTGTTAAAGATAGTGCTCATCATCCCAATTGGGAATAATATTTAAAATGTCTCACTCACCCGATGACTGTGACGTGTTCATCCCTAGTCAGTTTTCCAAGTCCACGATAGCTTTTCCTTACTAGCATTCTGGTCTCTCGTGTCCCTACGCGATTTGGGCATCCTTATCAATTTAGGTCTGACATGACAATCTTAGAAGGCAAGGTCGGGTCCTACAGACTTCCGTGGAAGTCAGCTACTTGACAACATCCTCCTTTCAACCTAAGGACTACTGGAGAAGCATCAGCGGAATCAAATAGTGAAGCATCTCCGACGGACCGAAACTGGCCTATTTTGGCTTAGTTGAATTCAGCCAAATTCATACCTCCTCCGATCAAACCAAGCCTCTCCGACTCCCCTACAGCACTCACACAGCCTCAACATAGCTGAAAGGTAAGCCAATTCGGCTCTTCTCCTTCGTTGTAGATCGGTGTTAGAGAGAGAAAGTATTGGATTTCACTGATAAAATTCACCCTCATTTGGACTTCAATTATAGCAATTCTTGATCATAGAAACAACCTTAGGATGAGAGCTACCTCCCTAGATCGAGAGCTCGGACCGTCGTACCTCCGACGGTAAACTTTCAAAACTTTCTCTCTCTACCAACAATTTCCAACGAAGCTCCATTCGAGCTTGTTTCGTACTCAAATCATGTAATTCAAAACTCAATTGAATCATATAGAAGTGTAGGAACTGATCTATACCATCAATTTGAGCAATTAACCCTGATTGAATGGCCAATTTGAAGAAATCAAATTCGATTAGTATGAATGAGAGAAATTAGGGGGAAATTTTAGGGAAAATTGGGGATTTTGAAAAATTGAGGGACCTTAATGCAATTTCTCAAAATTGAAGGCCAATTGGCAGTTAGAAAGATGATGGGGGCCAATTGGTCAATTTTAGAAACATTTGGAGCCAAATTACTATTTTTGGAAAGTATGGGCAAAAATAGTAATTTTTTAAAAATTAGGCAAATTGAAAATTTGGAAAACTTGAGCTCATTACACAATTTTGAGTAAATTGACAACCCAAAAAAATTTTTGAAAGATTTGGGACTCAATTTGGGGAAAAGTTAGCATTATGGACCTAAAGTTAAGGAAAATGAACTTTAGGGATCTAAGTGCAATAAAACAACTTAGGAATCCCTCCGGAATGAACATGTCATCGGATTAAAAATAAGTGAGATTTCTGACATCGATACTGATTATACCGATGATGCAATAGTACTCGAAATATTCTATCTTTAATTAAGTAAAATATTTTGAGAATATATTTTCACTTTACTGTGTAAACAAAGCTAAAAATATTATTTTTGGGGAATATATTCTATATGGGGATTATAATGTCTCAATGGGCTCAAGGCCATGTTTTGGAAATCTCGTGAAAGTGGAACCAAGGCCAATGGACACGGACGTAGGCCCATCGACAAGCTAAGGCTTTTATGCTTGAAAATTCTCAGAAAATTGGTGAATTGTGTGTGATCTAGTTACAGTGCCGAAGCCAGACAGACGAAAACTCGTTGGGGTAGTAGTTGTTAAGCTGAAGTCGAGTCATTGAACTCATTGGCCTAGCAGGTATGGAGTCGAAGTCGGGTTGTCGGGTCCGTTGGACCAGTAACACCAAAGACAATGGCCATAACAAATAAAAACTATTCATTGTGCATGCACTGTAAGATTCAGGCCATCAGAACACCTGGCATGAGGTAGTGATGGATCCCAAGGACTACTGGATGACCCAAGGTGTCACGCCCCGACCCGGTTTGGTGGGATGCTCGTGAACAACCCGCCGCTCTGCTAGTTCAAGAGGAGTTCCCCCCTTCTTTTACTCAAAAGGAGCCAGACGTACTTTTAACCTTGTTCCCTAGAAAGACATATATCAAATAAAATGCAAGTTTAAGAGAATTTAAGCATACATGACAGAGAGTAAGGCTTGGTGTTATCCCTAGTCATTTTCTCCATTTCCTGAAAAGGGATAAAAAGATGGGTGAGTTTCTACAACTCAATGAATGGGTAGTTAAAAAAATGAAGTTTCAATAAAAATAGTTTTCCAATTGGAGTGTGCCACACTCCTTAATTCTTTTAATTTTTCTCATTTATAAATCTCGGTTTTCAAAATTTATTTCTTATTACCACGGTGTGTCATCACCCAACACACATCCTTCATCATGAAGGTAAAAAATACAATCGTAGGCCAGCTTGTCCACTGAACCCACTTGTGGCATCGGAGCGACTTCACCGACCACCTAGATAGAAGCACGTCCACTTCTACCCTGAGAATGAGTGGATGTTCACGACATCCGACCCTCAATCTCGTAACAAATCTCCATGTCCGTATGAGGACAAAGACCTCATCCTGTCCATACTCCGGTCTCATGTGCTTGAAGCTACTCGTAAGACTTCTGGTACGAATAACTGCCCTTATATCCACTAGGTCGTCTAGTGCCCTAGGATGCATCACTACCCCTTCTAGGGTCTTGAAGGTCCCGTAAACACAGTGCATGCACAATCAACAGTTTTTCATATAATGTCATATAATCTGTGGTGCCATTGGTCCAATGACCCTGACCCTCAACTCGACATGTAGTTATTTATCTTTACTAGTCCGGAGACCTGTAATGTCGCACTACTGCTAGTTGACTGAGTATGTCGGTCCTGTCTCGGTACCATGGCCAAACAAATCATTGCTTAAGTTTTCATGGCATATTAATCATGTTTGTTTACGAGCTCTTACTCGTGCCAACTAGCCTAGGGCCCACTGTTCGAGATTTTCAAAAATCGGGAATATTAGCCCCCCAAGTTCCAAAATCGAGGCCTTCGGCCTAACAAAGCTATTTGAGCTCTCATCAAGAAGGTCTTCCAAAATGTTTAAGCAGTGGCACACAGTCAAGGAAGAGCACTTCTGACAAAATATACTTTTCAACTATCCATCATACCAGCTGAGTATGAGGACATCTCCGCTCATAACCGATGAACGAGTTTTCCACTTCCTTCAAGAAAGTTTTATCATACCAATGGGGTATGATCTACTTACAACCAGTAAGTAGTTTTTCTTCTTGATTTCCATATCACTCCTCTCAGGTGTGATGATTAAAATACCACTTAGTAGTGGGTTTTCATTTTTCGAGGTGCTTATCATCCCAACTGGGTATGATATTAAATTCTCACTCACGGTATCGTGAAGTGTATTTTCTCTAAGTCGGCTTTCGTCCCTTACAAGCTTAATCTCAGCTGGCATTCACGATATCTTGTGTTACTACACGAAATGAACATTTTTGTTTATTATTATTTGGCTTGATAACATTAATTCATTATTAATGACTAAAATATCCAACTTTTCAAATATTTGCAATTTGGTTCCTAAAGTTCTTTTTCTTTTACTTTAGGCCCCAATTGCCGATTTTTCCCCAAACTGAGTCTTGAAACTTTTAAAATTACCCTTGGAACCTCAATTTATCCAATTTCACAAAAATGGATTCAATTTTCCCAAATTCCCAATTTGGTCCCTAATTTTTCCAAAATTACCATTTTGCCCTTCATTTACAAAAATGGTAAGTTTTACCCCAAAATTCTAAAATTTGCTCAATTGGTCCCCTAGCACTCTTATTATTCCCAATTGACCCTCAATTTTATAAAATTGCATTTTAGTCCCTCAAATTTTTAAAATCCCCAATTTTCCCCCAATTTCAACTTTCCAACATAACCAAATTTGATTTCATCAAATTGACCAATCAAACAAATTTAATTATTGAAATTGAAGTTAAATTGGAGTTCCTACATCTTCATACGATTCAATTGCACTTTGAATCGCAAGTTTTGACGCTGGAACGAGCTTAAACGGAGCTTCGTCGGAAAATAGAACGTAGAGAGAGAAAGCTTCAATTGCTCATCGTCGGGGGTGTGGCAGTTTGAGCACTCAATCTGGGTAAATAGCTCTACTCTTGAGGTTACTCCTAGGATCAACAATTGCATCAATTGATGCCGAATTGGGTGAGAATTTTATAATCGAAATTTTGTCGGTTCTCTCTCTAGCACCAGTCGAAAATTATAGAGGGGAGCCCAATTGGCTTACCTTTCAATTCTAATTCGGCCATAGGAGGGCTGAAGATGTGTTGGGAGAGCTTGGTTTGGCCTGAGGAGGGCTCGAATTGGCTCATTTTAGCTCGGCTGAAATAGGGCAGCTTCGGGTCACCGGAGCTATTTCACTATTCGATCACGCCGGCGCTTCTCCGGCGATCCTTGGAGTGAATGAAGACTACCACCATGTAGCTGACTTCTCTCCAGTTCTAAGGAACCCAACCATGCCTTCTTTGGCTTAGAAAGTGGGATTTTCAGGTTTGGAGATAATGAATGGAGAGGGGCTCTTTATATAGGGAGCTCAAGGACTTGTCGACCGTCCGTTTGGCACCTTTATAACAGTCATTTATTGCTTGAAACATACTGAATGAAAACGTTTGCTCTTCGTCGGTGCTACTTCAATTTTCTGACGAGTGAACAGTGTTGTCATCTAATGGAAGAAGATGACACTATTTCGAACCGGACTAGATCGATCCGAACTAGGTTCAAAGTTTAAACCGGTCGGTTCAGGCCCGATTCGACCGAGTTTTTCAAAATTAAAATTTTTTAAATTCATCTAAATTCATTATTTATCAAATTGTGGCCTTAATTCTCAAATTGGAATTTTCTAAACCACCTAGAAAAATGAATTTAGCATCTGATTCAATAGTGGTTCAAACTGGTCTAAATTGGTTCAATCTGGTTCGGATCCTATTCACCTGAACTGGTTTAGTTTTCATCCCCCAATCATCCTAAAGTCCTTTTTCATGACTTATGTGACTCTTTAGGTCACTTGAGATCCATAAATTTCCTGATTTATCATTTCTCTATCGATTCCGATTCATAAACCGATTCAATCCGATTCAAATCCGGTTCACCCGAACCTGTTTGGTTTTTCTCTCCCAATTTGTCCTAAATCTCTTTTCCAAGATTTCTGAACCTTTTTGGGTCACTTGGGAATTGTAATTTCTCCAATTTTCCCATTCCCCAATAATCAAGTTTGTGAATCGATTCGGTTTTCTCACTCGATTTGACCGGTTCTTTCCCAGTTTTCCTTAACTCCAAAGAGCGGGGTTTAAACAAGGTGTATAAGAGTAGTATGTCATCTAATTGGTCGAGAAACTCAAGGAGCTTCATGCGCATTGAGACCGAGGCAATAGAGAAGGGAGATCTCGTCCCTCAAAGTGGGCATGATGAAGTGATCAGGGTTTGAGGGACGGACTATTTATGTGCACTCAAACTCAGGGTAGAGGCAATGTACCTCTATTAGGGTGGACGGTAAAGGTGCTTTGGTCCACGAGTGGAACAGTAGGGCATCATTCTATGAATGTGTGATCCCTTTAATGATAAAGGGCATATGATTGTGTGTGCTAAACTTAAAATGTAAGATGAAATGATAGCTTAAGATTGTGTAGAATGATTTTTAATAACTAACAAGTGGTGGCTTGTTAAGTGGGATCCCAACTAATAGGGATTTTATGGAAAATTGGTATGTATGAACATTCAGGCATGTGAGTTGTTGCTTATTTTAATTATAATTAAACCTTCGAGACCCGTCATGTTGGACAAGAGGATAACTTTCTTCTAATGAAAGAAATGTATTTCAAACTTGTCAAATACAAGTCAATTCTTTAATATCTCCACAAGCTTACCCATGGTGTCCCCTGTTTTACCTAAACCTTCTTGAAACCCTATTTAGAGTATGAGTTGAATCGTGGACATGAAGTCATGATGTCAACAAAGCCCTCTCACTGAGTTGTCGAATTCATTCCCCTCCGATTACCCCTTTTAGGTAAAAATGGTGAAGATGGACACGTGTTGGTGGGGAAAGCCAAACCTAAACCAAAGGTATGTCTTACATTCAGTATATAGTCCCTGTATATGATTTATGAATTTTACTTTCCAAAGGTTCAATTTATAAATTTGGAAAATAATTTGAGATGTTTTGTTTTGAGTCTTGCACCCTGTCAGTTTTACAATGATGAGACACCCATTATTGTAAAACTGAGAGGATGTGGCGGTTGTATGTACATCTAATCGGGGAAACCAAGTCGGGGTGTGACAACTGTCATGTCGAACCTTTCCTGATAATGATACCCAAACCATGTAAGGACACTTGGGACCGGAACACAAGCAAGAGAGCTAGCGTGGACTTGGAAAAGTGATTGGGGACGAACATGTCACAATCATCGAATGAGTGGGCTTAATTATACATCATACCCAGTTGGGATTATGAGTACTTTAGAAATGAAAAACCACTTGTGAGTAATATTATTTCACATCATATGTCACACCCCGACCCGGTTTGGTCGGATCCCCGTGATCAACCCGCCACTCTCCCGGTTTATTAAAGGGTTTCCCCTTATTATAAGCCATAAAGAGTAAGGCGTCCTTTAACTTGCACCTTTTTCCTGGAATAGCATAATCAAAACTGCATGAAATTTAAAACTTTACATACCTGTCTTACAGGCATCTTAGTTGACGGTCTTTAATGGGAGGCTTTCTGGGATTTCCTGAAAGGAATATAAGGGAGGGGTGATGACGACTACTCAATGAATGGGTTTTTAAAATCTTTTGACTTTTAAGAAAAATATTTTATATGGAGTGTGCCAGACTCCTTTGTTTTCAAAAATCCCTTCATTTAAAAATTCGGGTTTTTCCATTATTTCTTAGTTACCATGGTGTGTCATCACCCAACACACATCCTTTATCATGAAGGTTACACACATTCGCAAGTCAATATCACTATTGAACTCGCTAGTGGCTTCGGAGCGACTTTTCCTGCCACCCGGATAGAAGTAAGACCACTTCTACCCTGGGAATGAGTGGATGTACGTGACATCCGACCCACAATCCTGAAATTCATTTCTTTGTGTCCGTATGAGGACAGAGACCTCATCCTGTCCCCACCCCAGTCTCATGCGCTTGGTGCTACTCCAGATTTCACACAGACACTTGGAACGACGAACTGCCCTTATAGCCACCAGGTTGTCCAGTACCCTTAGGACGCATCACTACCCCTCATGGGCGTCTTGATGATCCCGTACTCACAGTGCATGCACAAACAATGTTTTCTTATATTGCCATGTAATCTATGGTGCCACTAGTCCAACGGCCCCGACTCTCAACTCAACCCGCAGCTGTTTGTCTTGACTAGTCCGTCGACCTGTCATGTCGCATTGCCGCTAGTTGACTGAGCATGTTGGTCCTATCTTGGTACCATGACCAAACAATTCACTTATTAAGTTGTATGGCACATATATCATGTTCGTTTATGAGCTCTTGCTTGTGCTAACTGGCCTTGGGCCCACTGTACGGGATTTTCAAAATCGGGCATTTAGCCCCCAAGTTCCAAAACTGAGGCCCCTGGCCTATCAGAGCTATTCGAGCTCCCATCGAGAAGGTGTCCCAAATAGTTTAAGCATTGGCACACAGTCAAGGGAGAACACTTCCGACAAAATAGGTTTTCACTGTCCATTATACCAACCAGTATAAGGACATCTCCGTTCATAACCGATGAACGGGTTTTCAACTTCCTTCAAGGAAGTCTTATCATACCAACCGGGTATGATCTACTTACAACTGGTAAGTAGTTTTTTTCGCATAATTTTCACATCACTTTCTCTAAGTGGTGATGATTAAAATACCACTAAACAGTGGGTTTTTATACCGAGGTACTTATCATCCCCTACCAGGTATGATATAAAATTTCCACTCACAACCGGTAAGTGGTTTTTATCTTTAAATTGTGCTCATCATCCTAACAGGGTATGATGTTAGTAAACCCACTCACCCGTTAATGCCGTGAATTCCACTAGATCGGTTCTTGGTATTCACGCGAGCTTGTCCTTACTGGCGTTCCTGGTAATTCATGTTCCTACACGATATGAACATCTTGGTTCATTATCCTTCGGCCTAATCGCCTTCATTCATTCCAAATGAATGAGAAAGTCAAACTTTCATTCTTTAAGTCCCAAATGCCGATTTTTCCTCAAATTGAGTCCCGAAACTTCTAAAATTTATCATAGGACCTCAATTTATTCCATTTCACAAAAAGGGGTTTAATTTCCCAAATTTCCAATTTGGTCCCCCAACTTTTCCAAAATTACCATTTTGCCCCAAAAATTTCAAAATTCCTCAATTGGTCCTCCAACATTATTTTCATTCCCAATTGACCCTCAATTTCATAAAATTTTCATTTTGGTCCTTTGAATTTTGAAAATCCCCAATTTTCCCCCAATTCCAACTTCTTAACACAGCCGAATTTGATTTCATCAAATTGACCCATCAAATGTTTCCAATTGTTGAAATTGAAGTTGAAATTGAGTTTCTACATGTTCATACGATTATTTAGAAATGTGAATTGCAAGTTTTAACGTCGGGACGAGCTCAAACGGAGCTTCGCCGGAAAATGAACTATAGAGAGAGCTTTCGATCTGGGTAGATAGCTCTCATCCTGAGGTTCATCCTATAATCAAGAATTGCATCAATTGATGCAGAATTGGATTAGAATTTTGTCATTGAAATTCGGTCGACTCTCTCTCTAGCACCGATCGAAAATTGTAAAGGGGAGCCGAATTGGCTTACCTTTCGGTCCTAATTCGGCCGTGGAAAGGCTGAGGAAGTGTTGGGAGGGCTTGGTTTGGCCTGGGGAGGGCTTGAAATGGCCAATTTTAGCTTGGCCGAAATAGGGCAACTTCGGTCCGCCGGAGCTGCTTCACTATTCCATCATGCCGGCGCTTCTCCAACGATTCTCGGATTGACTTGAGTTTTCTATCAGATAGTTGTCTTCTCCTCGGTTCTAAAGAGCCCAACCTCTCCTTTCGAGGTTAAGAAAAATGTTGAAGTCGAAGCTATGGTTTAAGCTTTACCGGGAAATGGAGTAATAGAGAGAGAGAGATAGAGAGAGAGAAGTGTTCGGGTGTGAGAAGAATGAATGGGGATGACCTCTTTATATAGGTGTAAAACCCGTGCATTAAATGGGAGAGATTTATTACTGGTATTAATATTGCCATAAATTATTGATATTAATTCCAATAATTTAATTTCGGTATTATTTCCAATAATTTAATTTCAGTATTAGATTATTTGTATTAATTCCAATAATTAAATATATATTAATTTATGGTTACTTATGATAAGGCATACGAAATTTTGGGTTACAAAAAAATTCATACTTCCTAGGAGGTCACCCATCCTCACACTACTCTTAAGTAAGCACGCTTAACTTCAAAGTTCTTATGGAATCTCGTTCACCTGAACCAATTTGGTTTTTGTCTTTTATTTTATCTTAGGTTTCTTTTTCAAGGTTTAATAAACTCTTTGGATCACCCAAAAGTTGTAAATTCCCAAATTGCCCGTTCAGAAATGATCGAGTTTGTGAACCGGTTCTGAATCCTCACTTGGTTTGATCGGTTCTTTTCCCTGTTTTCCTTAGCTCAAAAGGGCGGGTTTTACATCATATCCAGTTGGTATGATGAGTTTCCTTGAGTAAAGTAGAAAATCCGCTTACCGATTGTAAGCGGAGATATCATCACACCCGGTCGGTGTGATGAGTTAAAAATGAATTTTTGTTTGAAGTGTTCTCCCTTGACTATGTGCCAATGCTTAAAATATTTGGGAGACCTTCTTGACGGGAGCTAAAACAACTTAGATAGGCCAGGGGCCTCGGTTTTTAAACTCTTGTGGCTAAATGCCCAATTTTGGAAAAACAAGTGTAGTGTGCCTAAGCCAGTGGGCACAAGTAGAAGCTCGTAAACAAACTTGATTAAGAAGAGCCACGAAAATTTCTAATGAAATTGGTTGTATGATTTTGCCTTGGTACCAAGTCAGGACCGACAATATTTGATGGATTGGCTGTAGTGCATTAGGGCCAAGTTGACGGTCCGGCCTAGACAAACAGCTGCATGTTGGGTTGAGCGTCGGGGCCATTTGACTGTCGACACCTAATATAATGGCTTTATGTGGAAAACTCTTATTTGTGCATGCACTTGTGGTATGGGACCATCAAGATGCCCTAAGGGGTAGTGATGGGTCCCAAGGGTTGTTGGTCGAGATGGGGGCGATAAGGGTAGTTTGTCGTGCCAGTCAATCATGAAGCTCTATGAGCTTCTTGCGCATGAGACCGGGTTGGGGTCAGGATGAGGTCTCCATCCTCATACAGACACAAAGTGGCATTCGGATCTGAGGATTGGATGTCTAGGACGTTCCACTCAAACCTAGGGTGGAAGTGGATGGGCTTCTATCTTATTGGACGGTAAATACGCTCCGATACACAAGTGGCTGCAGTGGACGGGCTACACCTATGAATGCGTGTACCCTTCCCGATGAAGGGAATGTGTTTATTTGCTAAATGCCTCCCGAGACAAGGGGATGGGCTAAGAGAGCTAAACACACCTAATATGGAAATGGAAAAAGGTTTTGAAAACCGAAATTAAGGAAAATGTTTTTAAGGAAATGATAACCTTGGATGGTTTGGATAAGCTGAAAATGTTTTGAAAACTCACTCCTAACACCTGCTCTCTGAGTTGTATAACTCACCCCCTCTTGAATAAAAGAAGGGGGAAACCCCTCTTAAACCAAGGGAGTGGTGGGTTGATCACGTAAATCTGACCAAACCGGGTCGGAGCGTGATAGTAAACCCCGTCCTCTAGGACCAAGACAACCGGGAAGGGGAACTAGAAGTTCTCAAGAGAGGGAAAACTAAGAGTTTAAATAGAACAAAATTTGGTAAATAAGGGTCAAAACGGGAATTTGGAAAATTCCAAGTAGCCTATAAATCACAAAAAAAAATCATGGGGAAGAACCATGACAAGGATTGGGTGAGAAAACCAGACCTGTTCAAGGTGAACCGAGCCTGAACTAGATCGACCCAAGTTGAACCGTAAAGAACTAGTTCAATGATTCATTTTTCTAGGTGGCTTAAAAATGTAAAATTGGGAAAGTGAAGCCACCATTAGATAGAAAATGAATTTAGAATTTTTTAATTTTTAATTTTTAATTTTTAGAAAACTAATTGAATCGAGCCTGAATCGACCGATTTACGATTTTGGGTCACTAGACCTAGTCGTACCCAGTCAACGGTCCAGTCGGTCAACGGACCACTGCTAGATCATCGCCTAGTCAACTAGCGTGACCAAATAGCACGTGATACGTGGCAAAGCACGCTTAGTCAGCCGCTCAGTCAACACCTGAAAACACTAGCCAATTAGAGCATGACATGTATCTCTAGTCAATGGTCAGAGGAGGAAAATCCACATCAGCGATAACTGATCAATGGGAGAGTGACACATGTCTCGGTCAATGGTCAATGTCTGAAAGGCCTCATCAGCAAAGACCAACCAATGAGGAGCTGACACGTGGCAAAATTGTCATGTCAGGATCCAATAAGGATGTCGAGAAACGACCGACCAATCAAAGGCCAACACGTGGCAGCGCCACATCGGATGACCCCTGCCAATCATAGGCCAACATATGATAGTGGTATTGTGCGTCAAGAGGGAAATCTGATGCATTTAAAATAGTCAATTAGAGGATGCCATGTGTCTTGGTCAGCGGTCAACGCAATCCGATCAGTAGCCACGTGGGTGAGATCAGCAAATGGGAGGTTGTCACGTGTCCAGTCTGTGAGTCAAAGGCTGACTAGGCTGTTAAGTGGGATACTGCATCAACAAAGCCAGCCAATCATGCGGTGCCACATGGCACTTTCGCACGTGCAAAGCTCACATGTGTGGAATAGTGTCATCTTCAACCTTAGGTTGACAGACGACCCGCGACTACCACAGGAAGACTAAATCTTCCACCTCTAGAAAATCGATTGTCGCTGATGAAATAGGGCGAGTTAGATGCTGAAACTACCGCCAGTTGGTAGCCCTATTAGTTGTCGAGCACCCTATATATAGAGCACCCTCCCACTTAGTCTACCCACCACTCAAGAGCCCCTTGAAGATAGGCAGTCCCTTTCCCGATGAAGTGCCGACCAAATCTTTGGCGATGGGCCTTTTCTCAACCAAAAGAGCTTCAGTTTATGGCATCAAAATCGGGGAGAAGTCCTCTAGCAAGTCGAACCCTCAACCAGACCTGAGGACCCCCTGAGGAGTGCTAGAGTGATCACACAGTGAAGCTGCTCCGACAGCCCGAAGTAGCTAACCTTTGACCAGCCCAATCTAGGCCATCTCCGACCTCCTAATGTTGAAATTGACTTCCCACTACTCCCCTAAGACACCTCATGGTCCCTACCAGATGCCAGATAAGCCAAATTCGTCCCCTCTCATCGAAACAGTAGAATTGTTAAGCTTCATCCTTAAGAAACTTCTCTCTTCTAATTCTCGTTGCCCGGCCAATTGCTGCATGACTCAATTCTGGTGGAACACCATCGACGAGTACTAGCTGCCGATATATAGAGCTATGGCCACCGCCCCTCCACTAGTAAGCTCCCCAAGCTTTCTCTCTCTAAATCTTCTTTCCGATAAATCTTCGACTGAGCTCGAAATTCAGCCAAATTCGAGAATTCAAAGTGTAGGACAATCATGGGGAGTTGGAGGAAATGAATAGTGGCACGAAAGGAAGAAATTAAGGAAGTTTTGGTGGTCAATTGGATGAGGAAAGAAATCAAAAATCAAAAGCTCAATTTTGGAGAGAAATTGGGGGCAATTTGGGAATTTTTCAAAACATGAGGGCTTTTGTGAAATTCTTCGAAATTTGAGGGCCAATTGGCAAAAATGAGGAGTTTAGGGCCAATTGGTAGTTTTAAAAGACTATGGGGATCAAAATGACAATTTTCTTGAAAAGGGGCATTTCGGTAATTTTGGAAATTTTGGGGCAATTTAGTAATTCTTGAAAAATTGGGGCCAATTAGGAAGTTTTAGAAAAATTAGGATTGAATTTCAGTTTGTGAATAATTGGAAACTCGAATCGTGTAGGATGGACTACACGAGGACCTACACCAGAAATCACACCTCAAATCAGAATCTAGTCGGATGTACACGTCACGACCTTCGAGTGAGTGGAAAATTTACAGCATTAGTTCCGATTGGGATGATGGCCTTGCTTTTAATTCAAAATAGTTTTCTCAGAATTTGCCCCCCTGACTATGTGACTCCACTTAAACTATTTGGGAGCTAATTCTAGGACTTGGGCTAGATGATACAAGTGGGCCTAAGGCCGATGGGTACGGGCACAAGCCCATTGAGAATTAGCGAATACAAATCCATTAAGACTTTCAAAATGGATAATCTGTGTATCTCACCTACCAAGCCAAGAGTAGGTCATTGGGATTGTTGGGCCAGATAGCTGCTAAGCCGAAGTCGGGTCATCAAACCCGTTGGGCTGGTGTGCATGGGGTCGAAGCCGAGCCAACGGACCCTTAGGGTCGGTGCTAAAGATAATGGTCATAATGAATAAAACTTCTTGATTGTGCATGCATGAGATGCAAATCCATCGAGTCCCCCATTATGGGATAATGGTAGTTCCAAGGGCTACTGGATGACCTATGGAGCATAAGAGCGGTCCGTTATCTAGTATGTCGAGAAGCTCTACGAGCTTCATGCGCATGGAGACCGAGGCAGTAGGGGGAAAGAGGCCTTGTCCCACAAAGCGGACATAAAGTATGGCTAGGGTTTGAGGGTCGGACGAATTATGTTCACTCAAACTCAAGGTAGAGGCCATGAGCCTCTATTAGGGTGGATGGTAAAAGCGCTCTGATCCATAAGTGGATCAGTCGAAGACTGATCTGTGATGCTGTTATCCCTTTTTATGATAAAAAGGGCGGTTGATATATGAACATTGTATAAATCTCGGAAAAATAGAAAATAATTACATTGAAAAATCGATCGCTATAGAAATTTTCCCCTCACTGAGTGTATACTCATTCCTTTCCTTTAACCCCTTTCAGGAACACCTAAGCGAAGTCGGGTCAGGTATAATTAAAGTCCTAGTGAAGGCTCGAACCCTTAAGATACGTCCCACACTACGAATTTCGATCATATTATGGGAACGTGTATCCATATGCCTTTACCTTCTTTGGACCATCAAGGTAGGATTGCCAAGATGGACCGGGAAATGGTGGCAGGTTGAACACAGAACTCTGACCCAACTAGGTCGAGGTGTGACAGTAAGTATGAGAATTAAAGTGGTGAAACTTCTAGGAAGGAAGGACCCGACAAACTAGGAGAGATGAGGAGGGACGATGAGAACCAGTAAGCCCAACTAAGATGTTGTTTTTTGGTTAACCGGAATGAAGTTATAGAAAAATCAATGAAAAAAAAGTTCGATAGGATTAAGTGGAAATAATAGACAAATAATAGACTCATGAAATATGGACGAAGAAAGTTCTAAAGCAATAATTGTAATTCGTTATAAGAAACAAACAGAAAATGTGAAAAGAACCTATTAATGATAAAGGAAACTCTTATGAATTCAAACGGTCATGAAGGTGTGACGTTTCAGTAAAGGAAAATGTGTAAGGATTGTATGTTACCAAGGGAAGTTTGGTTATGACTACCCAAACATAAAGAGATCATTGATTCCTAGTCGACTATTGAAGTGACTTTGTCACATGTTAACCTTTGATTGGTTGACTGTTCTCCAAACATTTATTTGAAGCTCCCCAATTCTTCTTGAAATCGAAAAGTATTTCCATACCTGAAATGGGTATTGGAGGGGAGTGAATTCACAACTCAATGAGAGTGCTTAGCTAAAATCATGACGTCATGTACATGATTCAGCACATACTCCAAATATATTTATAAGGAGTTTTGTTTAAATAATGGTTTACTGCAAATAAGCTTAGAGTTTAAAAGAAATAAACATGTGTACGGAAAATTTGTAATATATTCAATTCATAGAAGAAAACCTATAATCGGGTTCATTCATTACAAGTCTTAATAATTTACTTGTATTTGGCAAGCATATTCCACATGCCTAAATATGCATAATGATACTTTTCCTTAAATTTCCAATGTATTGGGAGATAAACTTAACAAGCTACTACTTGTTTTATCATGGAAAATCTTTCGCATGATTTTTTTTCAATTAATTTCACTACTTATATCTCACAAGCTAAAACGTTTTTTCTTTCTACCTAGAGGAAATTTTCACGATTTGTTTATGGTAAACTCTCCATAAGTTTATATCAGACAAACAAACAAATCAACCACACTTTCTCATTAAAGAGATCATTTATTCGTATAACACATAAGTTACAACCTCGATATGTCCCACTTATGTCCTGGAGTGCCTTTACCATCCACCTTGATGAGAGGCTACAACTTGTAGTACACTGGTGTGAGGCCATAACCTCGACCATTAGTCTATGTGAGTACTATTATCCAACCCCAAAACATTTTAGAATGATATTGTCTCCTATTGAGTGATAAGACATTTTCTTTTTTTCTAGACTTCAATGTGCAATGAGACTGTAGCCCCGTGACATATTGGACCAGCAGATTTGATTCTACAATTCAAAGAATATTAACTTTTATAATCTATCTAGTGCGTTATTATTAATTTTTTTATTTTTTTAAATATAAAATTTATAATATAAAAAGTTGTTTGAACGAACTCAAAATTCGAATTTTTAAAATTTTCCTTCAAACAAATTTTACAATATAACAAAATAAATATAATTTCAATTAATAAAATAATCTTATTAATATATCGTAATCGAGTCTTTGAATCTCATTAATCTCACAATATATTTTGTATCTATATAGTGAAAAAAAAGAATAAGCGAATCTGCTATATAGACCCAGATACGACTATCGAATCACTCCACTTGACATATACTACTTGGATTTTGGAGCCAATCGAATCCATTTGAATACTAGTATGAATGGATTACATTGTCACTCCTAATATAAAACTTAGTTATTGTCTCAAAATATTTTATTTTTCAATTTTATTATTCTTGTCTTTCTCATTTATATTTTTTTAACTTATATAAATCTAAGTTTACAAAATATTCCATTTAAAGTCTCAACAACACATAAGTGACATAGAGTACAAGTAAACACAAAGTTTATCTCGAGCAAACTAGGCCTGAGTTAAATGGCCCCTCAAGGGCATAGTTAAAAATAAATATTTCAAATGGAGTTAAATGTCCTAAGGACATAATTAAAATAAATTATAATAGATTATATCAACCTTATCAATTAAATGGCCACTCAATGGTATAGTTAAAATAAATTGTAATATATCATATCAACCTTATTTAGGCAAAGAAAGGTGTGAGTGATTACTGATCAGTATGTGGAGGATTAAGTGTAGCATCTCTCTAAGAAGCTCTAATTTCCATGAATCCTTTACGGGTGCAACTTACACTTAAGGAATGTTAGCAAGATATTGTCTTAGAAATTGTTGAGAATATGATACTACATTGGATAAAATAGAGAAGTGTTGTGAATTTATAAGATTTAAAAGGTTCCACTACTTATAAGTTATGAATTTTAAGTAAACATTGGTCCGACCCCTTATTAGTATACAATACATTCTCACATAGTATCAGAGTTTTTTTTAGGAAACTCCAAGTAGTACGATCCTTGGGGAGTCAGACGAAAGCCTGACCCCCTTCTTTGGTGCCGCCTTCTACATCAAGATTTCTAATATTAATTTATGTGGAGGAGGTTCGCTCTTGTTATTATTCACTAGATTTCTGGCTTTACTCATAGTGGTAATCATCACTCCTTTCAAAAGCTGGATGGTTTGTCCGGGGGCACTATCTGATGAGTGGTTATTTCTCTGTGTCATTGGAATCATACTTGTCATGAACACCATCAACAAATTCTGAGTCAAATACTTTATTTTCTTGTTCAACTTTGTCTTTCTCCTTCTACTTTAAGTACTCTTCATAATTTTCTATTCTTGTTCCACTTTGTTGGTCTTCCTCATTCTGTCCATTTTTAGATGATAATTCATGTTCTGCCGCACTTGATGCACCGTCACCCTTATAGTTTTTCTCTCATTCGCCCAACCCCGGAGCAAAATCTTGGCTTCACCATCAATTTTATCTCTTCCAAATCTATTTTTCTAACTCAATAACACCTCATATCTCCTACAACCAAAAGTTATCATCTTCTCAAATTAGTTGGATATTTAGATCTCAGTTTTCTGACAACAACTTCTCCATTACCATTTCTATGTTTTGTGCATCTCCATTCACAAGATGTCATTTCTATAATTGAGTCACATTAATCGACCTCTCCTCCTAAATTAATCATTAGTCTATCATCAACTATCATTAGATCTCGACATTATAGTTTTTTTTATCAAACTAGCATTTCTCATTCCTCTAATGTCATTTTCCTTTTTCTACCATTCAATCTTTTCTACACTAGAGTGGATGTCTATACTACAATGTAATTTTCCTTTTTCTACCCTTCAATATTGTCCCCACTAGAGTGGATGTCTTAGTTTTCCCCTTCTCTCTCACTCTTCATCTCGATTGCACTTCACTCATTGGAACAAACACTACTTACTCTCTATTATACTCTCATCCCATATTTTTATTAATCACAAAGTGTATTTGACACATTTACCAAACAACTAGCAATATACTTACCTATATTTTGCAGATTAAACTTCTTTCAATGTTTTATGATGATATATCCCACAAATCTAGTATACACACCAATCTATCATTCTATTAATTAGTCTACATTCGGGTTTCTCCTTTGGTTGTATTTTTTAGTTCAACATGCAAGAAATTATTGTTATGTCAATACCTTGACGCTTATTCACTATTTGCTAACTCAGACCGAAGTCAGTGAGCAAATCCAATTAGTTTCAAACTATTTTTTTACTTTATATTAATATTCAATTTCAATATCACTACATATCTTAATAAGATTGCGGATGAATAATAGAGATAGTATTTAAGACAATAATATAAAATAGAGATTGAAATGGTTAAAATATCATTAATGTATCGTATTTAATTTTTTATCTATATATTATACTTTTCTCTCTATCAATTCTCATTCTCACATGTTGTCAGAGTTAGTGGGCTAGCACCCATACCCGACCCACTGAAAATCCAGCTCATGATTTGCCTATTGAGGAAAAATACCCAACTCGAGGTTATTTTTCCCCTTCTCCGACACCGGAAGAATAATACCCGACTCGTATACATTTGTTAAGTGCGAGTTTAAAATTATACATTACAAGTGTATACACATTACATGTGATAGCGAATGTTATAAGTAATTAATTTTAAATAAATATATGTCTGATATCTTATCAACACGATACATTCTCACAGAAATTAACTCTAAAATTCTTTTACAAACTTGTTTATTTCAATATTTATACATCTTATAATCATTGAGTTGTTTTTGCTCAATTTATAATAATTGAGTTAACTCCTTGATTAATAGATACATTCATTTGAACAAAAAAATTCTCCTTATCATTTATGTCAATATTTATGCATCCTATAATCATTTGTTAGATAAATTAAATCCTAATTGAGAAAAAAAATTAATCATAATAAACTCTTATATATTAAAAAATGTTAATATATATTTATTTTAATTATTATTTTTACTCTCCCACCGACCAAAAAAAAGGAGTGAGGGCGAAAGGGCAACATGACTGTCACCTGCCCTTCACTCACCTGCCGCACCTATTGGTTGTTAGTTCGAGAATGTCGTCACATTTGAGGGTCTGATTGGTTTATCTTTTTTCATTCCGTCAACCTGAATGTGCCGAGTTAGCGAGCACATGCACTTTTGCTGCAGTGAAAAATTTTAAGGAAAAACGGAAACCCAAACTGAGTTCGAGCCTCCTCATGATCCGAGAGGAGCTTAATTCAGACAACCTGTAGGCGGGAAGGATAATTTGGAGCTTGCGGTGGCTGGGGCTCGCTGTCTGCAGGAGGGGCGAGGTTCTGGTTGGTTTAGGTGAGATCGGTGGCCTTGGCTCGATTTCTTGTAATCTCTTATGTCATGTGTAGTAGCTTTATTGGATCACGGATCCTCATTATTGAAGTGGCTTGTTAATCGGCAGCTAGCTCGGGTTTCGCTTTTCCTTTCTGAGGTCGCAAGATCCTGCAATTTTGAGCTGGGCAGTAGTGATTGTTGAATCCTTGAACTGATATGTTCGGTCTGTTTCCTGTCAAAACTCATTGCAATCATCTACGAAAGGAAGCATCTAGTTGATTACTTTCGTATTATCTTGTTCACATCGTTTCTTCTCCGTCACTCTGTGGTTAATTTCATGTTAATGCTCTCGCTTATGCGCCCCCTCTAGCATATATCAGGGTGTTGTCGTTTTTGTTCTGCTCTCTTGGTTTTAATTAGGCACGTTAAAACGAGCTTTACTTGGTTTTTGTCCAGATCCGCTTGGTGGAATGTTGATAAAGATACCATGGTATATACGTCTATTATCCTCGTATATTAAATCAACATCATGCAAAGACTGAAAAGTGATCCCTGCTTCTCGTGTAAATTGTGTTGGATATCTACATAGAAACGAATTTCTCTATCCCCATTAGAACATTGTTTCAATGAACCCCCTTTTACAAGCCTCCAAACTTCCTGACTTTCCTTTCAATTGCATTCAAACTTCAACTTCTGACTTCAAGGACTCCTGCTTGAGGATGGGGTTTTGATCTGTGAAAGGTAAGTTCCATGGCCACTTCAGAAGCTGTCAGAACATTAGTGCATGAAATATTTTGACTGATTGCACTAGAAATATTCTTTGTTAATGGATATTAATATAATAGATCCTTTATCTGGAGTATGGTGAGAGATCAATTGTATATATTATTATAATGTAAAAGTTCATTGTTTGCCTGGTAAACACAAGGCTACAATCCTCTTTTATAATTACTTGATGCTCCTAATCCCTTCCATGGTGCATTACTGATTTCAGGTTGAATCCTCCTTTTATTTCTTAATTGATTTTATGATATTTTATTGCTATGATCATTTTCTGGTTTCAATTCAGTTCCATTTTCCATGGTTATAAATTATTTCTGACATTTTAGGGCAGGTTAAATGATAGTTCTTTTCTACTATTTGCACAAGTGTGTGACTAATTTTACTTCCACGATCAGTTCTCAGTGTCAAGGAATTCACTTTTCTGCAGATATAATCCGTTCCTGATCTTTTGGTGTGTAGAAAGATGAATAAGGGAGTTGTGGAATGCAGTGTCTGCCATTCAAGGCGTGTGTCCCCTACTACTAGAATTATATCCAAGGCTTATGATCGACACAAAAGCAATATATCATCAAAACAGCGCATCCTGAACATTCTCTTGGTTGTTGGTGATTGTATCCTTGTGGGCTTGTCGGTACTCAACTACAAATTTGATTCACCCTTATCTAAGCTATTATTTTCCCTATGCATTTATGTTGTTCTTTCATGGAGAAATCTTTGAGACATTTAACTCTGGTTAACATTTGTTTACTTCTACAATCTTATACACTATCTAATAGAGGATTTTGACTTTCTTGTGATTTCTTACATATTCATAAAATTTTGGGTGGGGAAATAGGCAACGATGGGCTCCTCGGTGTAGTTTTTTAAATTGTAATAGTGTCAATTGCCTTTTCATGCAAGCAATTTTGTCTCTTTTTATTTTACAATCTACATTTTATGTCTGTTCAGCTGTTCATCTTCTTTAAGAATGTCATTGCAGCACCTAGCATGAAACTTTTTTGATTTATGACTTGTGTTGGTTTCCATTTGTAGCCAATTCTAGTTTATATGTCCAAAGTGGATGGGAAGTTCAAGTTCAGTCCCATCAGTGTTAACTTTTTGACTGAAGCTACTAAGGTTCTCTTTGCCGTTCTTATGCTCCTATTCCAGGTTTGTTTAAAACATATGCTTTAAGCTTTACTGCATTATATCTTCCATTTTGGTAGGCTTTCGCAATTTTAGCCCCCCTTAATGGTAGTGAGTGAGGATAAATCTGATTGAACAGTGAGGGGTCTGCTTCCTCTACAAATATTTATAAACTGTGCTTCATTTTGCAGGCTAGGCGTCAAAAAGTAGGCGAGAAGCCTTTACTCTCACCAGTCACATTCATACAAGTAATGCTTTCCTATTTTCTGATGCAAGTTCGATCTATATATAGTATCTTGTAGCTGACCTAACTTGGTCTAAAATATGCAAGTGCAAACTAAAGCGAAAGCATATTGCCGGTTTATGAAGTCAAAATTTCCAATGCTATTTTTCCTAGAAATTTCACGTGCTAGAAATTTGGCTAGCCTTTTCTCGATCAACATTGGTGGGGGAGGACAGTTACTTTTTATTTTCTTAGAATAAAGTTATTAGTGTTCTTAACATGTGATCTATTTTGCAACAGCTCTCTATTTCCTGTATGTTTATTTTACAGGACCTATTTTCCTGTACATGGCATCTTACCTTTTAAGTATAAATATATAAATTCTTGTAATTTGCCTTTTTGCAAGAAAAGGCTTCCAAGACTCCTTTCTTGGAATGCAATTTTCAGGGGAAAACTCTTGTTTCTTTTTTCTCTCCTGTGATGTGACACATGCACATTAATTGCTTGGAAATCCTATTAGAAACAATTGAACCTTCAGAGGATAATATTGCCCTTTGTTTGTTATTATACAGTTATACTGAACCGAATATAGCATTCAAAAGGTGTCCAACAATAGATACATGGATTTTTATGCATGAATTTGTAACTATATGTTGACTCTCCTTTTGCTTCCTCTCTTGGGGCTAGGTGTGCTTCTTTGCCTCACCATCAGATCCAAAAATCAACTATCACTACAAACTAAAACCCAATTTCCTCCTATATTTTTTGCCAATTTTTACATTGTATTCTCTTATTTTATTGATGAGTTAGAAGGGACATTTCCAATAATACATTAATGTCACCCTAATAACAATTATTAGATAAGAAGTTTTGAATAATGCATTAATAATATGCTAAGAAGTATTCTCAATTCCTAATATGTCATAACCCAATCTGAACAATCTCTAGAGTGTCAGTAATGATTTCAAGATCTAGATTTAGTTTGCACATCCACCAAAGTTATACTCGTTCTATTATATCTCTCAACTTGGGTTTATCCAGACCTTCTTAGTCACTATAATTAGAGGGATGAAAAATGCAAAATTTGGCCAACAAAATACCATATTATATAGAATGTGCCTAAAAAATGCTTCCATTCATTGTAAAAATTTCCCTCACTTTGACTGCTTCAATTGCAATTTGCACCTGTCATGACATTGATGTTTCCTGCTTCATAATGCAGATTTGGAAAATTTTGCGACAGTTAACTAGATCTATGAGAAGTTGCCTGCTTGAAATAAGTCCCTAGTGTCTTGCAAGCCCCATGCCTTTCTTCAAGTAATGCATCATTGTTAGGAGTTGATCAATAGTGGGTAGTACTAGGATATTATTTTCATGCTTGATTATTCAAACTCAATGATAATGATTCACTAGCTGAGATTGGTTCACACAAGCCATCAAAATATACATACTTTGCCATGGAGAGACTACCATTATGTAATTTACAATGTAATGACAGAGAAACAAATACTTGGGGTTAATTTTTACTATGCACTGATTCTGCTCATTACTGAGCAGGCTGCATATTTGCGAGAACCCCGACTATAGAATTGAAAATCTTGATCAAAGTAGTGTTTAAGAGAAAAGGTGACTGCAGGCCTATGACGTGTTTGTGAGGAACCAGATTCAGCCAAAGTGCCTTTCACAAAGATCCAGCGTATTCTTTCTTCAATAGAATGAATTGTGTTACTCTATGGAACATATATTTAATATATGAAAGAAACAGATTTTCTCCTTCCATGAATACTTTTTATGTTATTTCCTTTTCTTCTGCTGGTAAATTTCTTTTGGATTTTAGCTTATACTACCTACATTTTTTTCAGGCAGCACGAGCTAACATCCTTCTTGCCATTCCAGCTTTCTTGTATGCTATCAATAATTATCTTAAGTTTACTATGCAGGTAGAGCTCTCCCCATACATCTTTATAGAACTTGAGAAAATCCTCCCTTTCTATCTCCCCGGTTGAACAAACACTATTGTGCATGCTTCATCATATCTTCCAGGCACATTTAGTTTTATTTAAAGCTTGTAATTTTCCAGGAAAATTGTGAATGTATTTGAACATTGCTATTACTATTTCTTTACTAGTTTACCTAGAGGAAGCAATGATTTACATACCAACTCCACACAGATGTTTATAAGGATACTACTTCTTTAGAAAAATGAAATCGGGATTTTTTCATCTGTTAAGTTGGACAAAATAATTTTTATTGGAAAATTTGAGGGAGGATTTCTCTTATTTCTTTCTTTTTCTTCCTTTTAGAGCCTTATGCTATGAAATCAATGCATGTCTTTAGTTTGCATCTCCAACGGTCAGATGTGACAAGTGATGCAATTGCATCATGGTGTTAAGTCTGTTCAGTGTAGCAGGAGGTAATCATACAGAAACTCAAAAGGATTAACCTTTGATTTGCTAGATAAGATTAGATTGGCAACACTAAAAGTATAAACTGATTCATCTAGTTTTTATTTGTTGCGAAGTGTTACTTTAAATGCAAACTTTTTTCTGTTATTTAAAATCTTATTCTGTAAATATTACTGGAGCAACTGTCATTTTTACCAACTTCTGCTGAACTAGCAAATTCACAATTTTTACAGCTATACTTTAATCCTGCAACTGTGAAGATGCTCAGTAACTTGAAGGTAATACAATCTCAGCTGATAAATTGTATTTCCCATATTTTGATTTTATAGATGGACTCATCTAGAAATTAGAAAATACAAATCTTCTGTTTGTATGCTTACAATATGATAATTACACTGTTTTTTGGTTTCATGAAGCAAATTAGCCTCTTAGGAGCTGGCTTCATTTCTCTCTCTTTTCTTGTCTTAGCCTTATTCTATGCGAGAAGAGAAATACTGAGTGATGGGTATGGATTGTAAAAGGAAATATAATGTGCATGGAACACTGTCTTAAAATGCTCTAACATTTTGTTAAGAATGATAAAAAACTCCCATCTCCTGAGATGTGACCAGATTTCTAAAAATATAAGAATGAAGGATTTCCGGTATTTGGTTGATTATTTGCTTCTAGTTGTACTTGCATATTCTTTTATTTTCCCTTGCAGAAGAATCTATGCTGATTCCCATTCAATCAAAGTGAATATGACTTTAGCACTTAAAACTTATAGAAAAGTTTTGCAGGTCTTGGTGATAGCTGTCTTGTTGAAGATAATAATGAGGCGACGGTTCTCCTTAATTCAGGTAACCTGTTTCTGATCTATTTCTTTTGTTTTGTTGGTTTCTTTACTGATATAATCGCAGAGGTTTTGAATCCTCTGGCACTATAACAATTTTAAACATTGTTTACAGCTGCATATTTTTCGAAGTTACAGTTAATATGCCTGGGCCTGAGTACCAATTACTTTTACAGTGGGAAGCTCTTGCTTTATTGCTCATTGGCATTAGCATAAATCAACTACGATCCTTGCCTGAAGGCACATCCGCTATGGGTCTTCCTGTTGAAGCGGGAGCTTATATGTTGACTCTTATTTTTGTAAGTAGTAACTGGTGATTATAGTAGTACCTAGTGACCATTGTGATCTTTGACAATTGTGGTTATCTTAATTTCAGATTAATAGTTTAATACTTTTTTTTCCCGATGTTGATTCTGACAAATCAATTTGCAGGTGACAGTCCCATCAATGGCTTCAGTGTTCAATGAGTATGCACTGAAGAGCCAATATGATACGAGCATTTACCTTCAGGTTATTTATCTATATATTTATGATGCTTGGATTCCATCTTGAGATTTTGTATGGCTGGAGATTTAAATTGCAGATCTTTTAAGCAATTCCAATTGTTTTGCTGGTAAATCAGGCAATTGATGCCTGCAGTATTGGAAATGACACCATCAACACAAAATTGACTATTTATATTAAAGGGGACAACTTAAAAAAGCTTTTGTACTAATGGGGAAGAAAAATAAAACTGTTTTGTAACATTTTGTATAATTTCCAGCAGTTATATTGTGTAATTAACCCATTGTTTTGCCAAGATATTCTTCATGATGCAACAAACATTACTTGCAACTGAACTGGTTCTTTGTTAAATTAATTTCCAGTAATTTAGTAATAATATATTCAAAATCAATCATCTTTCTTACTTAGCATAACACTGCAGTTATTCCATTTGTATTTCTATTTTTTCTTGGTTTGAAAGTGAAAAATGTGCTCTGGTAAAATTGGAGAATGCCTATCTGTCTGGACATGAAGATTTGAAAGTCTGAAAGTGTTGCAAACGTAAAGATTTTGAAGGAAACAACATTCTAGCAATCATCTGGAACTTAAAATAATTGTTTGATTAGAGTTTCTATGTAAGGAGATGAAAGTTTATCTGAGTTTTGATTATATTTTTTTATTGCTTTTGCAATAATACCATTTCTGAAGTAAATGATTAGATATGCTGCAGATTTTGTTCATCCATGAAATTTCCCTTGCAGAATCTGTTTTTGTATGGATATGGTGCTATATTCAACTTCCTAGGGATTGTGGGATCAGCCATTATCAAAGGTAGATTTGCGATGATTTTTTTTCACTCCGAAATAACTCTACATATTCTGCTTAGTTTACTTTGTGTACTCATATGAATAACAAAAAATGTTCTTCTAGACTTTCTGTTTGGAAGCCTTGCTCATCCTCTCATTGACAGCGAGCCTTCAATTCTACTGCCCCTGATTTTTCTTTTATTGATGCTTTCAGGACCAGATAGCTTTGATATTCTGCAAGGACATTCAAAAGCTACTATACTGCTTATATGTAACAATGCAGTTCAAGGAATCCTGTCTTCATTTTTTTTCAAATATGCAGGTTTTGATTAAACTTGATTGTTTGAATTTCCTTTTAGAAATCAATACATTAGGCCTTAAAATACGTTTAAATGTTTCAATTGAATTTGGTCCATTCTTGTTTCTGAATAAACTGGCAGTCTTCTGTCTGTTTCTTTTGCTCTTGCATATCCACTGACTTTTTTTATCTTATTCAGATACAATTTTGAAGAAGTACTCATCAACAGTGGCTACAATCTTCACTGGAGTTGCATCTGCTGCACTATTTGGTCACACCTTGACCATAAACTTCATGTTAGGAATTACTATTGTATTCATCTCAATGCATCAGGTGATTATATCTGATTGCTTGATGCTAAAATGATTTGGGAATCATAATGTTCTTAATAATTCATAGATCTATATTTAATCGGCATCTGCTCCTTTTTTTCAGTTCTTTTCACCCCTTTCAAAAGCTAAAGAAGAGCAACAGAATGGAATACTAAAATTAGTAGAAGTCAATGATGAGCGGAGGTATGCACTTCTGATTTCACCTGAAAATATTCACATTTTTTCCTGCTGGTTTCTTCATGATTTATTTCATGCACTGCTCTTAATATTGCTTGTTTCATCTCATTATTGCTGATATATGACCTTAATGTTTGATATCATGCCTTTACCAGGTCAAGGGACTCCTTCATAAATATGGCAGCTGGTGCGAATGATGATGTGTGTAAAGGACTTGTTTCTTTTAATGTTGCAATACATTTTATTGGAGTACTGTATTTTTTGGTTTTTTAACATGGGCTTTTCAATACGAGGAATATTCAGGTTAGCCATCATGTGGGTTCTGATGATAAACAACCACTTCTTCCCCGATAAGGGCACTTGAGGTATATGACCAAACCTGGGCCTGATGTGTAGATGAGAAAATTGTTTCCGTAGTATCCTCCGGGAAGTTCACTGCCTTTGTAGATGATTTGTATGAAATTATTTCATGTACTTGAGGTAGATGATTTGCAGGAATTAGTGTGAAATGAACAATACATAATGAGGGATGTCCTGGCTTTTATTTTATTGTCTAATGTCTTTTTTTGAAAAGGTGACAGTTACCTATTGTCATTACATACTAAACCGGATCCTTGTGACAGTCCTGACCAACATTGGCATGTTCGAGAAGGAATTCTTTTTGTTTTGTAGATTTGAACCGATACTGGAAGCTGTTTATCCATATACTATCTCAAAACGCCATTCAAATTCTAGTGCCTCTCTTGCTTTTTGGCAGGCTACATCAGCTGGCAGCACAGGAATCACCCAACGGTGCCCAGAAATGGAGTAAATAAAATTCTTGAAATGGGACACATCTTCTCCGACGCCACACCGCGATTGTGTTTTTGCATTGTTGGTGCTTTGCCAGTCATTTCAATGGAGATTCATGCAAGGAGGCTTGGAGTATAAAGATCCTGCTGATGATTGAGATTCATGCAAGGAGGCTTGGAGTATAAAGATCCTGCTGATGAGGAGCAACCGCAGTATGATAATGGTATAGATAGGAGACAAAAAATATATCAAAATTCAAAGTGGCAATAGAACTGGAAATTATTATCTTATTTTCAATATATGATGTTGAAACATTGTTTCCTGGTTCCCACTTTTCTTGTCTTCTTTGGAAATAAGAACTACAATGTAAAGAGCCCACAAGTTGTTTATCCAATGTACAATGATGTACATTACACGAAGTTACATTTATCTTAGCTCTAGACTCACTTGGTTGAACTCTCAAATAAGAAGGGGTCATTTTTTTTGGTGAAATTGTCATGGTCATGGAGTTCCATATGAGGTTATTACTAACCAATTTGATAACGTTGATCTAGATTGATTTTGACTCAGTTTGACAAGTTAGTTTATATGAGTTGAATTTAATATTGATGTTATGAGTTAAAAATAAAATATTATTTTATATTTGAAAGATTTTCGGTATATTATAGCTTATTAATATTTAATTTATGTATAAAATAAATATCAATGTATGAATATAGTCGTGTCACAAAAATAATATTTTTTTCACAACAGGCACAGCTCATCGCATGGGGCTACCGTTCCGGCTAAATGTGATGTTAGGCGAAGGTCTGTACTACGATCCAACCACGGGCTAATCGCGTGGGTCTACCGTTCGGGCTAAATGTAATGTTAGGTTAAGGTGTGTACCGCCATCCAACACACGGTACGGTAATTTCATCTCACGGTATAAACACATGATGAGGATCAAGTTCATGGACAAATACACCTCGGAACATAAGACGAGATGAGGATCGACCCCACATACAAGGGCTAGCCCAAAACCATTGGAAGGTACCACAACCAAGTATTCAAGGGTTAGAAACACCGTTCACTTGAGGGCTAAAATTTGCACATGATCCAATGTGTGAGGCATGAATTCTAGCCCAGGGAGCAGGGCTAGAATTCTCGCACGCGGGGCCTGAAAAATAGCTCGCGGGTAAAACGTGATCCAGCCTAATAGATACTTCGTCCAATCATCAAAATGATCACACCACACCAAGACCAACCATGGGACAAGTCATTGACACCCATTGGAGTAATCGACCACTAATGTGACCACCATCCATAGGCTCACATTTGGTTTCCATTCTCAACTAAGGAGACAAAGGCACTCCAAAGAGCAAGAGGGTTGTGGGGTACATGGAAGGACCCCACAAGCTATACAAACCCTAAAAATTAATACTTAGGAGTGAAGTAGACACATTGTAAATATGAAATTCCCAAATTCAAACAACTCCATCCGAATAAAAAATTTTCAATTGAGTGAGATTGAAATATAATATCCCGTCAAAGGTAATATATGATTGGAATAAGAAGTTTTAATGTGAGGGAGATTGGAATATAATGACAATATTGTAAGAAATGTTACCTCATCCACTCTGAGATAACATCTGGTCGGGAGAATTCAAGCCCAATGACAATACAATATAGAAGATGCCATATATACCACCAATTAAAATTCTCATTTTCAAAAGATGGTCAGAAATATCACAATTGTCCTAGGGCCAAAATATAATCTTGCTAAGACACTCATTCAAGCCATTAACCAATTCAAGAGAAAGTCTAAGTGAGAAGATATTCAAGATAATGATCACTTGGACTCCTGCGTCCAAGTTGTAGTCCAAGCTAACGTGGAGGAAACAAAAACACTTACGAGTGAACCAATTGCACATTTAAATAAGAAGTGTTGCATGAGTTCAAGCTTAAGATCGAGTATCGTTTAGCCTCGGCCGAGCCAAAGCTCAACCACTAATGTAATGCCTAACTATCCTATAAATACTATTTAGAAAGCTATTCTAGAAACTTAACGAGATGAGTAATGAAAAAAAAGCCAAATAAATAATTGGTTTTACCGGAAATTTAGAAAGTTGTGAAATTAAAATAATTGAACTCAAAATATAATTATTGATTAATAATCAAGGATAATCTTAATGAAATTTGGAAGTTGATGGGAAGTAATACCTAATTAAAAGTTGAAATAAATTTAACCAATCGTGAAATATAAATAATTTTTTGAGCGATTTTAAAATAGTAAAAATGTAAGTCTCAATTCTAAAATTAAAGAAAATAGTAAAATATTTTTTAAAATAAATTAGGTCCACAATAGCCGAATTAATAAAAAAATATTTGTGTTGGGGATTTGTACATCAAACTAAATGAATATTAGTATTTATAACCTATAACTTGAGCTATTCTTAATTTTTGTTATTCCTTAAAAATGTAAAAATTATATTATAAAAAATTGTTTAGGTGAGAAACTTAAAAATACCAGTTGCCCGAACTTGTCTACCGGGTTTCTCCCATGGACTCAGACCCAACCATTAGGTCCAATCAGGACCACCGAGACCCACCACTTGGTCTGGTCTCCTGGACCCGGACCTTGACTCCTTGACCTCTGGACCCGGTTGGGTCTAAGTTTGACCAGGTTCGATTGAAACCCCTATCAACAAATTTTAATTCAGTCAGTTGGCATCTCGTACACACAAGCATATACGCTTGCACATAATGTTATTAGGGGAAGAATCGCTAGAAAATTTTAGAAAAGTTCGAAGATGTCCAATCACTCTGACACTATGGCACCACCAACTAGGGTGAGTCCTTTATTGTTGGATTTATTGTTGCCCTAAGGAGCTACCCGAGCACTCTCCTCCTCTACCCACTAGAATCTCTCCTATAAAATTAATAGCTCAGTTTTCCAAAGAATTAACTTTCGAGTTTAAACCCAAACAATGAAAGGCACGAGAGATGTCCTCCCGTTCAAAAGTTTCATGAGAACCTTTTATACATGAAAAATCTCACACTAGAGTTCACTGGTGACTAGAGCGCTGTCGATATAGCCGAACAATAACCACACCTTTTTATGTAGAAAATAGAGTACCTATTTTTTTTTAGACTTTCTAACCTTCCCTAACAGCCAAATTTAGCTTTGGAAGATTACTTATGGTCCTCCAAATTTCCTTCTTCCTCTCCCGTAGTTGAGAATGATATGAAGTAAGTTAATTCAACATTAATCATTTATTTTTCCTTAAATTTTTTGTTCATGTTTTAGGAAGGTAGTTGTAAACCCGTCATCTTAGAGTAAGGATTCGAAAAGGGAAATTGGAAAATTTCAAAGGAAAATCAAGAATCAGAACGACCTAGAATTTATAAATAGGAAGTCCCTAATAGCTAATAAAGACCTAAAACTCATGGAAATGGACCATGAATGAAGTTGGATGAGAAACTAGATTGGTTTAGAGTGAACCAGACATGAATTGGAGTGAACCAAATTTAACTGTGAAGAACCGGTTCAAAAATGTAATTTTCTATGTGATTTAAAGATGTCAATTTGAGAAATTGAAGTTATAATTGGATAGAGAATAAATTTAAACAAATTTAGAAATTTCCAATTTTTAGAAAATTGGTCAAATCGGGCCTAAACCGGCTGATTTTCGATTTTAGGTCACCGAACTCGGTCTGATCGAACTGGTCAATGGCCCAGCCTGTCTGTCACGTCCCGACCCGATTATATGACTTCCGCCCTGAGTCTGAGTTAACATTAGTAGTCTGACCCCTAGACCCAAACCATACTCCATGTCCACAATGTGGAATGAAACCTCTCTCCCTCCGACCTCGGTCTCAACACGTATGTAACTCTTGGAGCTTCTCGACGTATTGGATGATGAACTGCCCTTATGCTCCCTAGGTCGTCCAACAGCCCTTGGAACCACCACTACCCCATGTTGAGCACTTCGATGGTTCCGAACTCATGGCATGCACAATCAATAGTTTTCATTAGTTATAGCCATCATCTTTGATGCTATTGGCCCAACGGACCCGACAACCCGACTTCGGCTCCATAACTACTAGCCCAACGAGCTTGACGACCCGACTTTGGCTCAGCAACTACTAACCCAATGAGTTCATTAGTCTGACTTTGGCACAATAGCTAAATCACACAATTATCCAATTGTTTTGTGAGAGTTTTCAAGCACAAAAACCTTATCTTGTCGACGGGCCTACGCCCGTGCCCATTGGCCTTGGGCCCACTCAAACGGTATTAACCCGACTATTGCATGCTCCATGCAATATCAGGATGACCTCCCAAAAGTTTTAATCTTGTCCAATCAGTCAGGGGAGGGCGATCCTGGAAAACCATTTTCAATTTGGGAAATACTGTACTCAATAACCCAACCGGACGTTAGGTTAAACCTATTCACCCAGGGTGGTGTAACTTGCTCCAGACAATGTTTTGGCCAGCCACACGTTCTCGTGCACAATCCTTGAACTGCCTGTCTTGTACGGTTCGAGCATTCATATTAGTACAATTTGTAGGAAAGACCCAATGATTGTCGTATTGGCAATTTGGTCCTTAATTACGTTAGAATTACGATTAGGTCCTTAAAGCTCAAAAATTTACCCTTAGGTCCCTAATGTCTCAATTATCATGAATTAGGTCCCTAATGTTTTCATTTTCCCCTTTGGGTCCCTAATTTCTCTTTATTTACATTCAAGTTTTCAACTTTTAATTATTTGCAATTTGGCCCCTAAATTTCCAAAATCCCCAATTTCATCCAAATTCCTTCAATTTATTGCATTTTGACCCACGAATCCTAGATTCATCAAATTGACCACCAAACTTGGGCAATTTCCCCCTATCATGCCGCTAATCACTTCCTCCATCTCCCTATGATCATTTTGACCCTTGAATCATTTTAATCGATGTCGATTTGAGCTTATAAGGAGCCTCGTCAGAAAAAGTCTATAAAGAGAGAAAGCTCGGTTTCCTTACCGGTGAAGGGCAGTAGTTGGAGCTCTCAATGTGGGAAGCTAGTGCTCTCCCAAGGGGTCCTTCTAGGATCAACTTGCTAGCTAATTGCCTGTTGGATCACCGTGAATTTGATGAGAGAATTTGAGGCAAGTTAGTTTCTAAAACTTTGAAATTCCGACGACATAGGGTGAAATTGGCTTACCTCACAATTGGTTGGGGGGAGGGAGCTGGTATGAGTGAAGGAAGGCTAGGGAAGGGTTGGTTCTGTTGGTTGAGGTTGGGGGTGGCCGGGGTGCAACTCGAAGAGTTTGGCTCCTTCTCGGCCGAAGAAGCAAGAGTCCTATTTGAGCTTGATGGAGCTCGGGTGGTGGTCCTTGGACCGAACTGAGGTCGTAGTAATGTAGATGGCTTCTTCTACATTCCAATGGCACCAAGGGGAGCTTTAGAAGTTGAGAAAAAGCTCAATGCTGGAGCTCTGGTTTAAGCTTTGTTGAAAAGAGACCTCTTCAGCTTCTTCAATTGCTGGTGGGATGAGGAATGCAAGGGGTGGGGTGTTCTTTATATAGGGAGCTTGACAATTGTCCGAGCTACCTACCGGTGTAGGATTCGACCCTCACCTCGCTCGTCAGCAACCAAATCGGAGCTTTTTCTGAGTTGTTGAAGACTTTCTCTCTCCCTCTTATCCCCGTCTCTCTACCAACCAAGTGAGGAAGACGACACTATGCCACGCATGCGAGCTACACACGTGTCGACTTGCCATATGGCACGTCGTAATTGGCTGACTTTGCTGATGCAACATCCTCCTCAATAGCTTAGTTAGTCTTTGACTTGCTGACCAAACACGTGGCAACCTCCTATTGGCCACTCGTTCTAATGTGGCTGCTGATCGTGTTCAATCAGCCGTTGACCGTGACACGTGGTATAACACTGAGATTTTTGTACTGAAAATTTTCAATAAGAAATTTAAAATGAACTAGAGCTAAGTCAAAACTTAATTTATTTTATTAATAAATCTAATATAAATTGGAATGAAACTAATTAAGTTATTTATTGATAACAAATTAGATCATAATAACTAACTTGGAGTGTCCAAGTTAGATATGTGATATTGAGTTTATTTAAATATTTTATAAATGAATATTTTAATATATATATATATGGGTATATATGAAAAGAATTAACCAATATTTATTTTAAGCAAATCTTATAATCATTAGGCTGAAAAGTTATATATTTAAATTAAGTGGAAAATTAATTCAAATAGAATTTAGAATTTAATTTCGAATAGAGGCAAAAGGGCAACCTGGTAAATATAGTTTAATAATAATAATATTAGTTTATAATATTATTATTATTATTATTATTATCATCATCATCATTATCGATTATTATTATTATTATTAAATAAATATATATATATATATGTCGATTGTGGTTTATGACCCAACTCAAATCGTTCCACTCGATAACCCAACAAATAAATCATCCGTAAAAAATTGAAAGCCATATAAAAGCTTCATTTCTTCAGAAACTATAAGGAGAGTAACTCATTCCTTCATAAAATCCTCTCTAAATTCACAACCTCTCCTGAAGAACAATGGAGGGCTAGACCTAGTTTTATGCAAAGTGGGCCTAAGGCCACAATTTTTTGAAAGTGAAGTGAGCCCAAGGCCAATGGAAATGGGCCCAGTCCCGTAAATAAGTTAAGATTTATGAGTCTATGAAAAACTTTCATTAATGGCTAAATTATGTGATATAGCTACTAAGCCAAAGCTGGGTCGTCGAACACATTAGGCTGGTAGCTACTGAGCCGAAGCCGGATCGTCGAACTCGTTGGGCTAGTGGTTACCGAGCCGAAGTCAGGGCGTCGAATCCGTTAGTTTGGTAACACCAAAGATGATGGTTATAAATAATAAAACTATTAATTGTGCATGCCATGAGTTCGGAACTATCGAGGCGCCCAGTATGGGGTAGTGGTGGTTCTAAGGGCTGTTGAACGACTTAAGAAGCATAAGAGAAGTTTTGTCGTTCAGTATGTTAGGAAGCTTGGGGAGATTTATGCGCACTAAGACTGAGGTCGGAGGGGGAGATGTCTCGTCCCACATTTGTAGACATGAAGTATGATGCAGGTATGAGGGTCGGGTAATTGATGCCCACTCAGACTCTTGGTAGAAGTCGTGGACTTCTACTAGGGGCGGTAAAGGCGCTCTGGTCTACAAGTGGAATAGTCAGGGACTGTTCTACGAAAGTATGATCCCTTTAATGATAAAGAGCACATGATTGTGTGTGATAAACTCAAAATGTAAGGTAAAATAATAACTGAAGATCGTGTGAAATGACTTTCAATAACAAAAAAGTGGTGACTTGTTTAGTGGAATCCCAACTAATAGGGAATTATGGAAAAGTAGTATGTATGAACATTCAGGTGTGTGAGTTGTTGCTCATTGTAAATATAAGTAAACATTCAAGACTTGTTATGATGGACTCGAGGATAACTTCCTTATGATGAAAGGAATGGATTTCAAACTTGTCAAGTACAAGTCGATTCTTTAAATCTAAATAAGCTTACCTATGGAGACCTCTGTTTTACCCAAACCTTCTTGAAATCCTATTTAGAGTATGTGCTGGATCATGGACATGAAGTTGCGATGTCAGCTAAGTCCCCTCACTAAGTTGTCGAACTCATTCCCCTCCAATTAGCCCTTTCAGGTAACAATGGTGAAGAAGGACATGTGTTGATGGGAAAAGCCAAACCTAAACCAAAGGTATGTCTTACATTCAGTATATAGTCCTGGTATATGGTTTCTGAAATTTATTTTCCAAAAGTTCAATTTATTAATTTGGAAAATAATTTGAGATATTTTGTTTTGAGCCTTGTACCCCATCGAGTTTACAATGATGAGGTGCCCATTGTTGTAAAACTGGGAGGATGCGACAGTTGTCTACAGGTCTGACCGGGAAACCGGGTTGGGTGTGACATGTGGTGTCCTCTAATTAGCTGATTTTAATGCATCAGATTTCCCCCGTGACGGATAGTGCCACTGCCACATGTCAGCCTCTGGTTGGCTGGGGTCATCCAACACTCTACCATGTGTCGACCTCTGATTGGTCGTTCATTTCTCAGGACGCCGACATGGCACTTTTGCCACATGTCCTCTTCTCATTGGTCAGTCATCGCTAAGGTAGATTTCCTCCCTTGACCATTGACAGAGGACACGTGCCGCGTCCTAATTGGTCAGCACTTCAAGGTGCTCACTGTACGTTGATGGGGAGTGCTTCGCCACATGTGGCCCATTGATTGGTCGAATGTGCTGAATAGGCGCTGACCTGGCAGTGATCCATTAACCGGCTTGACCGTTGACCGATCTAGTCCGATCGGGTTCGGTGACATGAAATCGAAAATCGGTTGGTTCAGGCCCGATTCGACTAGTTTTTCAAAAATTAAATATTTCTAAATTCATTTTCTATATTATGGTGGCTTCACTTTTTCTGATTTCTATTTTAAACCACCTAGAAAAATGAATCTTTGAACTGGTTCTTCATAGTTCAAGTCCGGTTCACCCTAAACTGGTCTGGTTTTAATATTCATTCCACTTCATGGTTCTTCTCCATGATTTTTGTGATTTATTGGCTACTTGGGATTTTCCAAATTCCCGTTTTAATCCTTCTTTACCATTTCTAGTTCACTTGGATCCTCGATTTTCTTTCAAAAATTTATAGTTCTCCTTTTTGTTTCCTTATTTTGAGAGAATGGGGCTTTAGATGGTCAACGGATCGCTTGCCTAGTCAACGCCTAGTCAGTAGGCGCGACACATGACAAAGCGCGCCCAGTTAGCCGCTCGGTCAGTGCCTGGAAGAGTTGACAAACTAGAGAGTGACACGTGTATTCGATCAAAGCCACGCCATCGATGGCTAGCTAATAGGAAAGTGACATGTGTCCTCACTCAACAGTTAACTAAGGAGAAGCATGTCAGCCAGGCTGGCCAATGAGGAGTTGACACGTGATAAGGATGCCACATTAGCAACCGAGTAGGACATCGGAGAAACGACCGACCAATCAGAGGTTGACACGTGACAGAGACACGTCAGATGGTCTCAATCAACCTACGATACACACATGGTAGCCACACAGTGCGTGAGGAGAGTTATCAAATTTTTTAATTTTCCAATAGACTGTTGTGCTAGAGAGCCAAAGATAAGGCTATAAATGAAAAAGACTATTAATTGTGCATGAACTCTGAGATGCAAGGCCATCAAGACACCTGGTATGAGGTAGTCATGGATCCTAAGGGTTGTTGGATGACCCAAGGTGGATAAGGGTAATTTGGCATCCAGTATGTCGAGAAGCTCGGGGAGCTTCCTACGCACGAAGACCGAGGCGGTAGGGGAAATGAGGTCTCATTCCACAAAGTGGACACCATGAAGTGATTAGGGTTTGAGAGTCGGACGAGAAAGGTCCACTCAAACCTCGAGTAGATGTAGTTAACCTCTATCAGGGTGGACGGTAAAGGCACTTTGATCCATAAGTGGAACGGTCGGGAACCATTCTACGAACGTGTGATCCCTCCTATGATAGGAGGGCATTTGATTATATGCAAAACTTGAGAAAAAGCTAAATGTGAATTCTTGAAAATTACCTAATTAAATATTCCCTAAGATCACTCCTACTCACTGAGTCATCGAACTCACCCCCTCCCTCTAAACATTTTTTAGGAAGGAAAGAGAACTACGCCAAACTCTTCTTCACCAAGACCTACATCAAGTATAAAAAAAAATTAATTCCAATTTTGCTTAATGTTGTCCTGGGAAAATATGACAGGTATTACGCCTAACGCTCCTTGATATCATGGGGGAAACCCTCTTCGAGGTCCACAAGAGTGGTAGGTTGATCACGGGACCTCGACCAAACCGGGTCGGGGCGTGACACCAATCAAAGGTCCAGCCGGTCAACAAAGCGCTGCCAGGTCAGCACTCTGTCTACAGGTGCAACCAATAAGCACGCAACACATGGTGAAGCACACCGCGTCAACCGCTCAGTCAGTGACTAAAAACACTGGCCAATCAGGGCACGACACATGTCCCCAATCAAAAAAATCTGCCTCATCAACGACCGACCAATATGAGAGCGACACGTGTCCCAGTCAACGGTCAATGTCTGAAAGGCCTATTTAGCAAAGACTAGCTAATGAGGAGCTGACGCGTGGCAAAAGTGCCATGTTAGCATCCGACAAGGATGTCGGAGAAATGACAGACCAATTAGAGGCCAACACATGGTAGCGCCATGGTAGGAATAGACAGTTTCTTTCCCGATGAAGTGTCGACTAGAGCTCCGATGATGGGCCTTTTCTCCACCAAAGGAGCTCCAGTTGGTGGCATCAGAACCGGGGAGAAGTCCACCAGCTAGTCGAACTCTCCACTGAACATGAGGACTCCCTAAGAGGCACCAGAGCGATCGTGCAGTGAAGCTGCTTCGACGACTCGAAGTAGCTCACCTCCGACCAACTGATTTTCGCGAAATAGGGTATTTCGATAATCTTGGGAAAGTTGAGGCAATGCAACAATTCTTAAAAATTTGGGCTACATGGTGAATTTTGGAAGAATTGAGACTAATCTTTGAATTGTGTAGGATGGGTCGCACGAGGATTACGCCATGATAGCATGCCTCGGATCGGAACCTAGTCGGGCGAACGTGTCATGATTATCAGGTGAGGGGGAATTTCCAACATCAATCCTCGAACTCTAGAGACCTTAAGGCTATGTTTGGATTTAGGGGTTCAGAGTTATTTGGAGGTAAAGTGTTCAGAGGTGTTCAGGGGAGGGGGGGAGTGAAGTGATGGATTTGGAGGAGTTAAAAATTTTTAATAATCCGTCATTTGGATGGAGGGGAAGTGAGGTGAAGGATTATTAATAAAAAATTAGAAATACAAATTTACCGTTTAATTAAATTAAATATTTTATTATAATTAAATTATATTAAATACATTTTACACGATAATTTTTTATGTATAATATTTGTATTATATAATTTTATATAAAATATTATTAATATATAAATTTATTTAAAGTATATAAGAATAAAAATAAAGAAATATTAATATAAATAATAAATGAGGGTATTAAAGTAATTTAAGAAATAAATGAAACAATCCCTCCAAATACCCCCACCCCTCCAAACCCCTTCATTTTTTACCAAATTAATGTTTTCTTCCCCCTCCAAAACCATCTAAAGCCCTCAATCCAAACATAGCGTAAAAGAAAGCCATTTCCGCCCTATTTCATGTGAATGTTTTTACTTCAATACTGAAGCACAAAAAACTTCTCTTATCAAATTCTCTATACTCAAGCAATCTATTAACCCACACTCCAATCCTAGGAGGATCCATGGGAAGAGCACTAGCCGCCCCTATCTAGAGTTCCGACTGACACCTCCTCATCTATAAGTAAACATAGCTTTCTCTCTCTAGATAATATTTTAAATAAAACTTTGTTTGAGCTCGAATTTAGGTCAAATTGAGAAATTCAAAGTTTAGGATGATCATAGGAAGTTGGGAAAATTACTTAGCATCATGATAGGGAAAAATTAACAAAGTTTAGGTGGCCAATTTGATGAAATGAGAATTCGGGGGTCAAAGTGCAAATTTTGGGAAATTTAGTGATTTTTGAAAAATTGGGGGTTGAATTGCAATTAAAGGGAAACTTAGGATTTAAGTGGAAATAATAGAACCTTAGGGACCTAATTGAGGATAAAATGGGTATTGGGGGGCCTAAATGCAAAAGTATGAATTTTAGGGTCCTAATTACAATTAAAGCATAATTAAAGGACCTATGTGCGAGTATGAGGACTTTCATGCTAAATTTCCTTATATGATTACTCGGATCTTGTAGGAACCGAGTGTCCGAGTACTAGTATAGAGGAGCACATTGTGGATCGAAATCTAGTCGGGACGAGCGCGTCACGGTTAGAAAGGGAGTGAGAATTTTCGACATCAATCCCGATTGGGACGACGAGCAAGTTTTTAAATTTGAAAATCATTTTTTTGGAAATAGCCTCCCCTAACTGTGTGAACCTGCTTAAACCTTTTGAGAGCTATATCTGAGTAGAGCTAGAGTTGCTCTAATAGGCCCAAGGCTAATGGATACGAGTTTAAGCTCGTTGATAATAAGACGAGTAATGAGCCCATGAAACTCATAAAAGTGGTAAATTGTGTGTGATAGCCACCGAGTCATGACCAAGGTTGTCAAACTTGTTGGGATGGTGGTTACCCAACCAAATTCGGGTCATCAAACTATTCATAGTTACATCATTATATTATTAACAATCATTTCTTATGGGTTGGACTATATCATTATTTCTCATATCGACCCGTAATTCTTCATAATTTTAGTTTTTACCTCGAACTTTCTAAGTCATTTATTTGGGTCACTAAATTCTCCAAATATTCTTTTTTAATTTCTAAACTTTCTTTAGTCTTATTGGGGTTCCAAAATCTGTAAAATTCCCTTCATGACTATAACTTTCCATTATTTACCATTTTTCCATTTAAACTTTTTCAAAATTCTATTTTAGTTCTTTTACTTTCAAATCTCATCATATGAGTCCCAAATATTTTTTATTCTTTCTCTTGGGTCCCTAAATCTTTCTCAGTTCCTTATTAGGTCCCCCCAAGAATCCTTATTCCTAAATGATTTCTTAACTCTTTTAAAACTATGTTTTGGTCTACAAGCTTCATAACCCATCAAAACTTACTTTAAAAATTATAAATGACTGATATCATGTCCCTAAAAACTTCCACAAGGTTGATATGGTCTTTCTAAGGTTAGAGTTGGCCAGAACAATACACTTTAAGGTCAATTTCTAAGACTCGTCATAAATTAATAGGAGTTGATAACAGGTCGGTAACTTATCGGAGATGGCGACTCGGTCGATGGTACTAGTGGGGTTGAAAACTTACTCTTAGAGTAGTGCATAAGTTCTTGAATCACTTCAAATGAATGAAAATGAAGATTTACATAGCTCACTTATGAGTGAGAGATAGTTAAATATTTAATGAATTAATTTGACTTCAATACTTACTCTCACATCGAGAGGTTATGGGTTTGTTAATTGGGTCCAAGATGAGGTTGTGAAAATTATTTTTTATCGTTGGAGTGAGGTTAGTATTTAATCTTACCGACAATGGTATGGTGATCATTAATGTTAGGCAGATGTAGCATTAGTATGTTGACTCAAGAATGGTTCTAATGGTTCTAACGACATTTGAATCACTTGTTTTAGTAATCGAAATCAAAAGTTATACTCTCTAGAATTTGGCTCGCTGATAAAAGAAATAATGTGACTTTTAAAAAAAATTCTCATCAAGTGTTGACTAGAGGGTAATCGATCTTATATGTTCGGCTTTAATACCTCAAGTAGTATCAGTTTATGACTTGCCATATTTCAATTAGGGCCCAATAAACCTTCATGAATTTATTTCCATCATACTAGTGTTGCAAATTTCGAAAGGGGAAGATTGATTTTATCCAGTGGATTCAAGTCCGGGTCGAGGCAAAGGGGATAAGTGGCTTGCATAGAGCGCATGGGTGTGTCATGCTTCTACGCGTGGGTGCTTCGTGAGCTCACACGTGATGCACCCCCTCCCAGCCAACCGAAATAGTACCATTTTCTAGTAAATTTGTTAGCTCTCTCAATTTTAATATTTTGTTGGTTGGATAACTTTCAATTATAATAGTTTTTGTCTAATTTTATTTTATAAAAAGTATTGAGCTCATTTTTCTTAAATTTATAGTGGTAATCATTATTTTATCATTTTTGGAGCTACACCAAAATTTTTCTAAAATTTTTAGTTCAAGTTAGTTCTATCCAATTTCTTACGGTTTTCAATCATATTTTTATCAAAAAAATCTTTTAGGTAAGCATATCAATTTCTCAAGTCGGGACGGGTTTTAGCGAAATCGCGCCACACCTGAGGGCGGGTCCAACGGACCCATGGGCTAGTGGACCCAAGGCTCGGGTCCAGACTCGACTCGAGCCTGAACGAACCCGAACTCGTAGTCTCAGGTCCTTCCAAAAGGGCCCGATTCAGCTCCTTTAAAAAATGACCCGATTCGGGACCTTCATAAAGGACCGAGTTGGGTCCTTCAAAAGTGACCCGATTCTGATCCTTCCGAAAGGACCCGAATTGGGTCTCTCCATAATTACCCGACTAGGGTCGACTAGGGTCCAATGTCGTAAAACACCGATTATATAATATTTAAATTTAATAAAAATTATATATTATTTAGTCACTGCAATTTTTAAAAAAATTGGTATAATCTCTGCATTCTCACCGTATTCATAAAACTTATTATACTTAAAGTTAATAAAAATAATTTAACAAACTTAAAAAATTTAATAATTAAAAACTTCAATCAAATTATACTAAATTCATACGGTAAAAAATAATACAAAATAAAATAAACAATCAAACAGCACTTAGTCTCGCTTGATCATCATCATCAGTAGCACACAGCATTTGTACCAATAAATCTTCATTTAAATCGTAATCAATCTCATCAAAATTAGCATTTTTTATAAAATTTAACAAACAAGAGAACATCTATAAATAAATGTTGAAAAGTACAAAATTAAGCAAATAACTTACTAGGTGTCTTTGCTCTTATCCAACTTTGTGCACAAATTAGTGTTTTAACTGCATCATTAGCAAGTCGTCTATGGGATAAACTCTCATGAATGTATACCACAAAATTGTGCAATAAATGTGGGTACAATATCACTAAAAAATTGTTTAATAATATTATTGATAGAACAGTTATTCAAAGTAACGGTAGATAATTTGGAATCAATATTTCAATTAACAAGGGAGGCTGATATTTTATCACACAAGGTATTGTGTGTGGACACGGTATCTTAAAGAGCCTATAACAAAAAATACTAAAAAATTAAATAAATCAAATGTTACAAACCAATACTAAAAAATACTAACACATATTATTATATTAATCATTAACTCAATATACGTATTTGTAATTTTCAATCATTATCAATGTAATGATCGATTATTATCATATAACTATTTTTCTGTGTTTTTATGTTCACATGTTACTAGTGATAGCAATTCAACTATTCAACATTTTAAAAATTTTTTATAATGTATTATTCTCAACTGCATATAATTTAATACAAACATTTCTAATTGTATGGCATGACATAACTTTAAATTATAGTTGTAACTTCCCCACAAATGATGTGAACTCCTAATTTTCTATCCTGTTTATCGGATATTCATTTAGGATAATTATTTATACAAGTGACGATTATGTTGATAAAAAAATTCAATTCCCAACTCAGAATTTATCTGATTTTAAACTTTAATTAATAAATCTCATAAAATATTAACGAATATTAAATATTTTCCTTATTAAATATTTTCTCATATTTTTACTCAAATAATTTTTACCTTGTTTATTATCTCTAACATACCAGTTTCTAAATTAGTTGAATTTCATTTTTAATCTATTGTAAAATGTAATTTTAGTGTAATGATCCTAGATATTATAAGTAAATTTATACATTTGGGCATGGATATCACTAGTAAGGAACATAAATATTCAACTTATCAGTTAGTGTTGTATAATCACCATCTATAATAGTGTATAAAATAATAATAAATATAATTACAAATAAAAAATATAAATTATAAATTAATAAAATTGAGATTATATTCGAGTTATAATAATTTTACTAGAACGTGTTGGAGAACTGGATGATGGTGTCAGTAATATTAATAACCCTTGGATTTAACACACGATCATCATCGTGCTAGTAAAATTACTAGCACCGTACTGTACCGTGCTTCGGGGGCGGGCGGCAGTTCGGGGCGACTATGAGAAGGACAGGGGACGACAGCTCAAGGGCGGCAGCGGCAACTCAGACGGTAGGTGGAAGCTCGGGTCCTCTCCTAGCTAGGGTTCACTAGGTCTGTCTCTGTCTGAAATAAATAAAATGGCGTCCACTAGGTTGAAGGCAACCTCGACGAAGCCATTTGGCCCTTTTTTTGCCTTATCTAAATGCCGTTGCGGCCTTTCCGAAACGTCGTCCTTTTAGACAGCAAAAAAAATATAAGGGTGCTGATAACTTTGTATTCGGGCAGTTTGATGCCGGTAACTACTGGGCTAAGGGTCACTACACAGAGGGTGCAGAGCTCATTGATGCAGTCCTTGATATTGTCAGGAAGGAGGCTGAGAACTGTGATTGTCTTCAAGGTGTAATGTTGTATCTAGATTTATCTAGATCTATGCATTTCTTGATAGCTTCCTTAAGCAGTAATTATTTTATCTGATGTTGCTCTCCCTATATAGGTTTTCAAGTTTGTCACTCTCTTGGTGGTGAAACTGGTCCTGGAATGGGAACTCTCTTAATCACAAAGATAAGAGAAAATCTCAAAGGTAAGAGAAGAATACCCCGACAGAATGATGCTCACTTTCTCTGTGTTCCCATCCACGAAGGTTTCGGATACAGTGGTCGAGCCTTACAATTTCAGGATTCTCAAGCTAACGACCCCAAGTGTAAGTAATATTATCTTTCATTGTTCGATAAAATCTATGCTGCTTAAATCTGCCCAGATGCATCTGGTTGAAATTCTGATTTACCAAGTTGCAAATAAATTTATTTTCTCTTTCATGAATCTCTTGTGCATGCAACACTGGAGTTCCTATATATAACATGTGGTCCATTTCCTTGTACATCAGAAGTTTTTTACCGAGTGCTTAGAGTTTTCTGCTAATGTTATCCTTGTATTATTTCAATACATCTACCCGTATGTGTTGATAATTGTGATTGGGCATAGCCTAAAGCTTTTGTTTCTAATTTTTTGCCGTTGGAGATCTCAACCACTTGATCTCTGCGACCATGAGCGGGGTCACATGCTGCCTGAGGTTCCCAGGCCAGCTGAACTCCCCTCACTGTCCCGGAGCTGACCCAGTAGATGTGGGATGCCAAGAACATAATGTGCGCTGCGAACCCCCGCCATGGCCGTTACCTCACTGCCTCCGCAATGTTTCGTGGCCAGATGAGCACCAAGGAGGTGGATGAGCAGATGATCAACGTCCAGAACATGAACTCATCCTACTTTGTCGAGTGGATCTCCAACAGAGTCAAGTCCAGCGTGTGCGACACTCCTCCGAGGGGGCTCTCCATGGCCTACACCTTCGTCGGCAACTCCACCTCAATACAGGAAATTGTGAAGGCACTATCATCTTCTAGCATCAAATACTGATGAGGACATGCATGCTTTGGATTCTCTTGATCATCGGATTGTTAGATCGCCTAGATCGGCTTCTCCAGTCCATGATTTTATTTACATTTTTTTGTAATATTTCACTTTTGCTGGATCTTTACATAATTGTTTAGTTTATACTAGGGTTTAAAATTTGATTATAAAACTTTGTTTAAGGCAGTTGTCAGCCATCAATAAAGATGGTATCTTCGTAAGTGAATTAAGGAGTATTAATATCAGACCGGTGATAACCGTGTGCCGATTCAATTCTCCATAACCATGTGCGATTAGTTACATCTTGAAAGGTAACATGCACGTAAACAGTGACGCATTATTCAATTACCTTGGTTTAGGTATATGTTCCACGTTGAGCATTCGGGTTTGTATATTCTATCATTTTTTCTCTTTCAAGTGAAAATTTTCCACGTAAGCTACTTTGTATATTCTATAAAATTACACTTGGCCAACAAAAGAAAATATATTTCATTACAGTAAGGAGCCGCCCATGTTCGCCTTGTACCGCCCGAATCTAACAACTGTCATTTTAAAATGAGTGGGAGGAACAAAATCGACTTTAATATTTATTATTAAATATGGTACAAGTTTACTAGATTTGTGAAAATTTATTTTGGATTAATAAATATTCGTAAATATTTTTATTTAAAAGTTATTGATTGTAAATAGTATTAAGTTCTATAAAATTCTTTATTTTATTAAATATATAATTATATTCTCAATAATTATAAATTAAAACGAATAAATGCATATTTTATCGAGCAAAATTACATAATAGTTGAGTTTATTTATATTTTATGAAACTATATAAATTATACGTCATTTAAATTCCATCGGACAAGTTTTACTCTTTAATCATATTTTGAATCAATCTATGATTTTGATGACATGTCTATTGAACTAATGGGGAGTAGACTAATAAAAAAGAGCAACGATAATGTCAACGTTCGAAAAGGTTTGGTTGTACTTGGATGCAGATCTAATATGTCAAAACGTATTGGTTTGCGAGTTGGCATGTGAGAAATTAATGCTATGTCAAACTTTGGAATGGTTTGAGTGGTATATAAGGCTCAGCCTAGCTTCCCTTAAGCCCACAACTTCCTACCTCAATCCACGATAACATTTACTACAGAAGGAGATAGATCATCATGTCATCAATCTCCCAGAGCTTTTCCCTGTCCTTCGTTCCCTCCAAGGCTTCCCTCGTACCGTCTTTTTCCAACAATATCAAGTGCTACCACTCCTTGGCCCGACACGCTATCTGCAGTTCCCTCAAAAACGATGCTAACTCTACCCCAACCAGAGGGTTGCCTGCTTGTGCCAGCAACATGGCACTCTCGAGTTGGTTTTTTTATAATGATAATAACAGAGGAGGTGGCATGTTCGATCCCTCAGCTTCTGCTTCTTCTGCCATGACACCCGCTGTTGTTGCACCTGATGCAGCAGACGACTCGGCAGAAGGTATCGGGATAATGAAGTTTCTTGAGGGCAAGAGCTACTTTATCACCGGCGCAACCGGCTTACTTGCCAAAGGTAAACATATATGGTCGCTTTCAGCCGAATGCTTTTACAAAAAATGCATAATACTGTGTAATATTATTTATTTAGCTTAATTTATTATGCAAAAATATGTCTAATTGATACAAAATATATTTTTTTGGTAATTTTATTTTGACAGCTCTAGTAGAAAAAATTTTAAGGGAGGCCCCAAATACAAGAAAAATCTTCCTCTTAGTGAAGGCGAAGGACAGGGAGGAAGCTCTTAATAGAGTCATGTCTGAGGTACGTGTACAAATTATTTACAAATTCAAGTTGAGAAATGTACATGAAAGAATGAAATAAGTGTTAAATGTTGAAGCATTGTATAATATTTCAAAATACTATATTCATTGCCTCACACTTGCTTACGTTATTCATTTTATGCCACCTTGCTTACGTTATTCTTTGGGCATCCCTTCGTGTATTGGGATATGTTCCTCGGATCCCACTCCATGGGATTTGGCTTGTATCCCATTGACTACTCTAGTCATATTACATATATTATTAAAATATTTAATGAGGGTTTGATATGGCATGTGATGATATAATAAACTATTTTTTTTATTTGTGAGAATTTAATAAAAGTTTATATTTCATCTAATATTTGATATTATTTTTAACACTTGCACTTATTTGAAAAGTATATATAATTTTTATGTAAAATTTTAAAATATTCCTAAATAATTATTTACTAGCTGTATATTACTTTTTTTATTATCTTAATATTGAGAATAATAATTTCGAGTTTAATATTTTTATTAAATAATTAAGTAAATTATAAGTTGATTTTCTAGTATTAGATCGAGTGCTGGTTCAAATACACTAACTTTTATATAATTGAGAAGATAATATATACGGATAAATAGATTATACTCATTTCTAGTTAAAAGTGATAAATGCTAAGTACTATAATATTTATATTATTATAAATTCACTATAATTTTTTATTTTATTTAACATATAATAATATTTTTAACATTATTAATAAATAATTAATTTTTAAATGATAGACACTCCATACCATACGTATATCATTTTAATATTAGTCGTTGGGAGGTATTGCTGCTGTATCTATATTAAGATCGAAGACTTTCTGGCGCAGATTGTCGAGTGCGGACTCTTTAAGCGGCTGGAGGATGTGCATGGTGATGCCTACAAAGATTTTATGATGAGCAAGCTTGTCCCTGTGGTGGGCAACATGTGCGAGCCTAACCTAGGGATATCCGACGATGAACTAGCCACCCGAATGTTCGAAGAAGTTGACGTGATCGTGAACTCAGCTGCAAATACTACTTTTGATGAGAGGCTCGTGAACTGCAAATATTTTTAACACATGCTAAAATCAAGGATCAAATTACTGAAGAACATTTATTTATCTTTTTCGAATGAGTAAAATCTCTAAGAATATGCAGGTATGACGTAGCCCTCAACATAAACACTCGAGGACCTTTTAGGCTCCTAAACTTTGCCATGAGATGCAAGAAGTTGCGAAATTTCTTGCATGTGTCAACTGGTATATGTTCATAATCTACGTATATTAGAAATGGAGAGAATGGTCATAGTATTAAACTTATCCAATGGTAACCTTAGTACATGATGTGCATTGGCATTGGCAGCATATGTGAATGGGCAGAGGGAGGGGGTTGTGAAGGAGAAGCCATTCTACATGGGACAAAGCATAGCTGAAGAGAAGGCAACTATTGCCTCACGGACTGATGATCAGCAGTCTCTTTCGCTACCCCAACTTGACGTCCACGCTGAGATCAAGATGGCATCACAGATGGTCAAAGATCTCAAGAAAGACGAGGCCGACCGCAAGATGAGAGAGCTAGGTCTGGACAGGTAATATATATCTTTAATATTACAATAGCACCTGGTTGATTTGTTGTGGTTTCTCCTCCGGTCATTTGGGTCTCTTGTACTTGAATGCTAATCAGGGCCAGAATGTTCGGGTGGCAAGACACGTACGTGTTTACCAAGGCCATGGGAGAGATGATGATAGCTAGCTACAAAGGGCACATCCCAGTAACAATCATCCGCCCGAGCATTATTGAGAGCACTTACAGGGAGCCTTTCCCCGGTTGGATTCAAGGAAGCAGGTAAATAATTATATTCTTTTTAATAATTTATTAAAAATATAATAAAATTATTATATAAAATAAAGAAATATTATAAATTTATAAAATATACGTAGAATTCAAGAAATCAGGTAAATAATTATATTTTTTTAATTATTTATTGAGAATATAATTAAATATTAGATAAAATAAAAAAATATTATAAGTTTATTAGATTAAAAATATTATAAGTTTCACATTACTTTTTTCAAATGATATCATATCTATCCTAACCTATTTTAAAAAGGTTGAATACATACCGAGAATATAATATTAAATTGAATAAAATAAAAATATATTTTAAATTAAATTAAATAAAGAAATATTTTAAATTTATAAAATAATTTATAATTTTTAAATAAAAATAAGTTTGATATTATCCCTACACAATATATTCTTACTATTAAATATGCCTTAAAAAAATATGTAAAATATATTCTCACTATTAAAAAATGTCAAATGATATTTATTTTGTTTGGACAAATCAATCAGGATGGTGGACCCAGTGCTCTTATCCTATGGGAAAGGTCTGCTTCCGGGATATTTGGCTGATCCAAAGGCACCCGTAGACATTGTATGTACCTAGCCCATCTTCTTCTTTGAAAAAAAAAGGGAGACCGGCCTTCCCGTGATTTTCTAATGAAAATTTGCTCTTCAGGTTCCTGTAGATATGGTCGTTAACACGATGGTGTCCGCAATGGCAAAGCATGGGATCCAGCCCGATTTAACCCTCAATGTGTACCAGGTGGCGTCATCAGTGATCAATCCCCTCACGGTCGGTGAGGTATTCGAATTCTCGTGCGACCACTTCGAGTCTTTTCCGCTCAAGAACTCTAAAGAGGAGGAGATCATGATAGAGAAGATGAAGTTATTCAGCTCCCTCGATGAATTTTCGGCCTACATACAGTACAAGGTCTCGGAGATGATGGGATTGAGGGGCGAAGAAGACGCCTCATCAAATCCTAGAACTCTTCGCAAGATTCAGACCATATGCAAGAGGACAGTGGAGAATCTCGTATACATGGCAAAACTTTATGAGCCCTATGCCTTCTATAAAGGATGGTAATGAATAATCTTCTGTCTCATCTTCATTGGTGCGAGAAATTTGACCTATGAATTCGCTGCAGGTTCCACAACGGGAATACGCAAAAGTTAATGGCTGAGATGTCTCCAGATGAGCTTGCGACCTTCCCACTGGACTTGAAGAACATGAACTGGAAAAATTACTTCGTCAACATCCACCTCCATGGGTTAAAGAGGAGCCTCCTTAGAGGCGGAATATAAGAGGATGGAATAGAAGAATTTATTCCTCAAGTTTGGCTATTTTTAGATAATAAAGAAAGCTGTATAACATTTTCTTTCTCCCTTGCAACAATTTATGTGCTCAAAATCTTATAATTTAACTCAAATATTTTAATTTTATCAACGGATACAAAAACTTAAATCGAAAATAAAACTTCGAATTGATAATAAAATCGTGAATTGGAATAAAATTCGCTTGCAACAACATAAATATAGGGATAACATTTTACCATTTAAACAATATATTCTGCATCTTAATTATCTTATAAAAAATTACATTTCCTTGATACCTCAAATATAAAATTTCAAATTTGGTTAAATTTGTAAAACACACTCAAATTACATGATAAATTGCCCTATATATACATTCTTAACGTACTATCATATTATCAAATTAAGTTTAATTTGTATTAATAGACATATCTAATAATAACTTGAACTACAAGCCCAATATGACATAGACTAAAAAATTTGGTGTTAATTAAGACAACTTAAAACATTTGTACCAAAATAAAAATATGCAAAGTTTGTGATGTTTAGACCGTCAACCCTTTTAATAGATATATATTAGATTAGGAAGAATAAATTTCATAAAAAACTTACATGTTTCAATTAAATAATTAAATACCAATGGTCATAAATTCATAATTTGTGTACTAATAAATTGATTCCTTTATTTGTGAAATACTAATAATTTTATCACTCAATTTCAAGCTTTAACAATTTAGTCACCTAATTTGAAAAATGGCTAACAATTTGACCTTTTTTTTGTATTTACACACAAAAATCTATTAGAAAATTGGACTAAAAGGACTAAATTGATAGAAATTTTCTAAATTATTATAAATTAAATTAATAGATAAAATTACAAGTATTTCATTAATGTTGTGACCTGTTACGCTTAGTCTCGATTCTCGATCGATGAACCCATGCAATTTCGCTAATCTAGTCGTTACAATGGTGGGTACACTTACCAATATAAAATAAGAGTGATTAAATTTCAGAATAAAAACTCTAACTCAATTTTCAATGGAAATTTGAACTTTTTCTAAATAAATAGTATGCCAAAAATTATATAAATAATACGAAAATATAGCAACTGACAAGTAATAAATTAAAATATTCTAACACGTGTTTCAAGATCTATCTCAAGTTATGCTTGTTCTGTGAGTGATGTCCTAGCTTGAACCTCACGGAAATTCAACTTTCACCTCTAATTATTTGGGGGAGTGGTGAACTCACAACTAAGTGAATTAGCTATTAACGTCGGTCGGACCACTATACGAGATCTCAAACTTAACATCAAAATCTATACATGAATAATAATTTCATGATTCTTATTTTTATGTAATTTCTACTTTTCCCTTACCCTTATTACTCGGACTTATGGTTTCATATTTTATCACAAAATACAATAAATCATATAACTGGTTCCCAATAGAACGAACATGAACTCACTATGTTTTAAACCATACACATAATTAATGTGGATATCGATGATGTGTTGTAAACTCCATCCCTTTAAAACAAGAAAATCGGGGAAAGAACCGGTCAACCCGAGTGAGAAAAAACCGATTCGGTTCACAAATCCGATCATCAGGAAACAAGCAATTTGAAAAATTTACAACTCTTGAGTGACCCAAAGGATTCATAAAACCTTGGAAAAGGATCTTAGGACGATTTGGGAGAGAAAACCAGATAGGTTCAGGAGAACCGGAACTAAACCAGATTGAACTAGTTTATGAACAGAGTTAGTTCATGAACTAGAACCGATAAAGAAAGTGCAAACTAGGAAATTTATGAATCCCAGGTGACCTAAGCAGTCACAAAATTCATAAAAAAAGACTTTAAGATAAATTGGAGATAAAAACCAAACCGGTTCAGGTGAACCGGATCCGAACCAGATTGGACCGGTTTGAATCACTATTGAATTGGATGCTAAATTCATTTTTCTAGGTGGTTTAAAAAAATTCAAATTTGATATTTGAGACCACCATTGGATAGAAAATGAATTTATAAATTTTTAGATTTGAAAAATTCAGTTGAATTGGGGGTGAACCGACCGGTTTAAGCTTTGAACCTGGTTCGAACTGGTCCGGTCCGGTTCGGAATAGTGTCGTCTTCTTCCTTCATATGACATCACTGTTCACTCACCGGAAAATCGCGCAGTGCCGACGAAGCTGAAAAGTCTCCGGCCAAGGAGTTTTAGGCAATGAATGACTACCATTAAGGTGCCAATTGGATGACCAATAAGTCCCCGAGCTTCCTATATAAAGAGCCCCTCCTCATTCATCCTCTCCACACCTAAAAACTCCATTCTCTCTCAGCTGCTCCAATTTTCGACAAAGCTCGAACTAGAGCTCCGATATAAGGTTTTTTCTGAGCCAAAGAAGGCATGGTCGGGTTCTTTAGAACCGGTGAGAAGTCAGTTACACACCTGTAGTCTCCATTTGCTTCGAGGGTTGTCGGAGAAGCGCCGACATGACCGAACAGTGAAGTAGCTCCGACGGACCGAAGTTGCCTTGTTTTGGCCAAGCTAAAATCGGCCAATTCAAGCCCTTCTCAGGCCAAACCAAGCCCTCACAACACCTCCATAGTTCTCCTATAGATAAATTAGAGCTGAAAGGTTAGCCAATTTGACTCCCCTCTGCAATTTTCGACCGGTGCTAGAGAGAGAACAGACAGAAATTTGATGATAAAATTCTCACTCAATTTGGCATCAATTGATGCAATTCTTGACCCTAAGAGAAACCTCATGATAAGAGCTATCTGCCTAGATCAAAAGCTCGGACCGTCGCACTCTCGACATTAAGCTTTTGAAGCTTTCTCTCTCTAAGACCAGTTTTTCGGCAAAGCTCCGTTTGAGCTCATTCCGGCATCAAATCGTGCAATTCAAAGTGCAATTGAATCATATGAAGGTGTAGGAACTCCAATCTAACTTCAATTTCAGCAATTTAAACACAATAGATGGGTCAATTTGATGAAATGAAATTCGGCTGAGTTAGAAGGTTAAAATAGGGGAAAATTGGGAATTTCAAAATTTTGAGGGACTAAAGTGCAATTTCATAAAATTAAGGACCAATTGGGCATGATAAAGATGTTAGAGGACCAATTGAGCAATTTTTGGGGCAAAACTTACCATTTTTGTAAAGTAGGGGCAAAATGGTAATTTTGGAAAAGTTGGGGTAACAATTTGGAAATTTGGGAAATTAAACCCCTTTTTGTGAATTTGAATAAATTGATGTCCTAAGATAAATTTTAAAAGTTTCAAGACTCAATTTGAGGAAAAAATGGCATTAGGGACTTAAAGTTAAAGAAAAATAACTTTAGGGATCTAATTAAAAATAAAGGAAAAGTTTGATTTTATCATTCATTTGTGATGAATGAGGGCTGTTAGGCCAAAGAATAATGAACAAGAATTTTCATATAGTGTAGGAACACGAAGTACCAAGAACACCAGCTAAGACAAGTTCGAGTATGGACAAAAAGCTGGCTAAGAGTAATTTCACTATATTAATGGGTGAATGTGATTTTTATATTATATACGGTTGGGATGATAAACACCTCGAAAATAAAAACCCACTACTAAGTGGTATTTTAATCATCACACTCGAGAGGGGTGTTGTGGAAACCACGCGGAAAAATTAATTACCAATTGTAAGTAGATCATACTTGGTTGGTATGATGAAACTTTCTCGAAGTGGAAAACCCATTTATCGGTTATGAGCGGAGATGTCCTTATACTCGGTTGGTATGATGGACAGTTGAAAAGTATATTTTGTCATAAGTACTCTCTCCTGACTGTGTGCCATTGCTTAAATATTTTGGGAGACCTTACTGACAGGAGCTCGAATAGCTCAGATAGGCCGTAGGCCTCGGTTTTGGAACTTGGGGATTAATATGCCCGATTTTAAAAATCACGAACAGTGGGCCCTAGGCTAGTTGGCACGAGCAAGAGCTCGTAAAAAAACATGATTCTAAGCCATGAAAACTTAAAGTAAATGAATTGTTTGGCCATGGTACCGAGACAGGACCGACATACTCGATAAACCGGCAGCAGTGCAACATGACATGTCGACGGACCAGTCGAGACAAACAGTTACATGTCGAGTTGAGGGTCAGGGCCGTTGGACCAATGACACCAAAAATTAAATGACTTTTGAGGAAAACTTTGTTTGTGCATGCACTTAAGGTTCGTGACCATTAATATGTCCAAGAGCGGTAGTGATACTTCCTAAAGGCTAATGGATGACATGGTGACGATAAGGGAAAGGAGAAGCTACTATGTTTGTGTTTCTCGTCATACTAGTTAGTCACGTAGTTCTTTGTTGGTACTCCATGGAGTTCTGTATTTGTACTCCACGGAGTTCTGTGTTTGTACTCCATGGAATTTCTATGTTTGGACTTTGCGAAACTACTGTGTTTGGGATTTCCTGAAGCTTCTATTTTTGAGTTTCATGTGCACGAGACCGAGATATGGTCTATGTCCTCATACGGATACAAACTTTTATTCATGCATGTTCCCTTCATGATGAAGGGTGTGTGTTGATTGATAAGCACACCGATTATGGTTGAAGAGTGAGTAATGGCTACGAAAATAATATTTTGAGGATAAATTATTTTAAAAGAAAATAGAGAGTCTGACACACTCCAATTCAAATATTTTCCCTAAAAGTCAAACTTTAAATACTCATTCACTAAGTCATTGAACTCACCCCTCCCTCATATCCCTTTTCATGTAACTAAGGGAAACTTACCCAAAGACCTCTTGTTAGTCACACTTGCAAGATAGGTATGTAAGTTAAAATTTTTATGCAGTTTTGATTTATGTATTTCAGGAAAGGTACATGTTTAAAGGATGCCTTTCTCCTCTCAAATTTAAAGGAGGGGGAAACCCTTAGTAAACCACGAAGAGTGGCGGGTTGTTCATGGGGATCCGACCAAACCGGGTCAGGGCATGACAACTTGAGTGGTATTAGAGCTTGTTTCCTCGAATACATTATCAAGACTAGAGAACATAACAACTAATAGGAATAATTTTAAAATTTACAGATGGCTCCCAAGAAATGAACCAAGAGAACCAGATGGCAGTCTTCGACACTACCCAACCAACTCTCCCTATGGAAACTCCCTGAGGAGCCCAGACAACCCCACCTGGATTAAGCTTGGAACATTAGAGAATGTACGAAGAGTTCACCTGAGTGTTTGGATGGCCTAACCTCACTCTTGAGGTGGACACCAACCCTCGAGCTGAGCCTGAGGAAGTACAATCTCATCCCCCTCCTGCTAACGTTCCTCCTCCAATGGACATTCCCAATACCTCAAAATCCTCTGACAATTAGAATGTAAATCATTCCTAGGAGAAAAGGATGTGGAGGCTGCTATGGGCTGGCTAGCTAGCATCAATAAACTCATGGGGATAGTCAGGATTTCACCAAAGGATATGGTGATCCTGTCAGAGTTTTTCCTAGAAGCTACTGCGAAGAGGTGGTGGGATAATGTCAGAAGCTTGCATGTCACGACCCCCACATGGGAGCTATTTGAGGAAAGATATACAGAGGAATATCTAGCTCCACATCTAATCAACAAGAAGAAACAAGACTTTATCCAACTCTGACAAGGGCTTAACTCTATCTCAGAGTATGAAACCAACTTTAACAAGTTAAGACCCTTTGTCCCTGACCTAGCCGGACCTATGGATGTTTGCCAACGATTTGTGGACGGTCTTAATATGGACATACAAGACCGGATGGGGGTATTAGGATGCCCCACGAATTTAGCTATTGTCATAAGAATGGCCCATGAATGTGAGCGTCTAGTACAAATGAGACACCGCCGGGTAGAACAGACCGATAGGAAAGAGGAAGGAGGCCATGACAACCGAAGAAGACAAAAGGAGCTAGGTGGATAGAAATGGAGAACAAGAATGGGGTTCTCTAAGACAAAGGAAGGTTATCATACACAAAGGGAGACAAATACAGTTCCACCAAGAAAAAGGCCCTATTGTTCCAAATGCCAGAAAAACCATGAAGGACCATGCTGAATATGTTACGAATGTAGACAGCCTGACCATTTTGCGAAGAACTGCTCGGTCCTTCAGGGTAATACACAACAAATTACCCACCTACCACTTCAAGGAAACCCAAGGGCACTAAATAGAGGGCAAGACATCACCATTACATCGAGGGTCCCAACTAGAGTATACAACCTCACCCAAGAAGAAACACGGGAAGACCCTAGTACTGTAGTTAGTACTTACCAAAATTTCCCTGAATAAATATAGCTAAAAACTGTAATTCATTATCATCATAATGAAAATTATATTTCCTACAAACATAAAGTTATGATACAAGTAAGAAAGGACGTACCCACAAAATTTCAAGGAAGAAACGGGAAAGGATGAAATCTAAGTATGTCACTTTGAGGATAGATACACTCAAGGACACTTAGAATTTTAGAAGAAAGGGGAAGAATACTACCAAGGAAGGAAAACTCTAGGGAATCATACATATCCTAACTAAGAGGTAATGGAACTAAGTGACGAGGGATAAGGAGATGAGGTTGCAAAGGAAGTGCATGCTAGGGTGAAAGAATTAAAGAAGGCATGCTAGGATGATCCAAGAAAGTATGTTAAACCCAAGGGAATGATTGGACAACTTGGAACTCTCGACCTTGAAATTTTGATCAAGAACTTTCAAGAGGAAGAAACTGCCCTAGGTAGAGGAGAAAGTGAATATAAAGATATCCTTTTGGACGTGTGGGTAAGACATGACTAGTTATGATAAACTCTGGGAAGTGAGTAAACAACAAAAAGGAAAAGACATTTCTTAAATGCATGATTCAAAAGGGCTAAGTGAAAGAACAACCAAAGTGTTGGCATGTCAAGCAAATCCTGAGTGAACATTAAGGGAAGTTATTCTTGATACAAAGGATGTTGATTTAGTTTTGGGGACAAAACTCCTAAAAGGAGGGGAGAGTTGTAAACCCCACCCCTTTAAAACAAGGAAATCGGGGAAAGAACCAGTCAACCCAAGTGAGAAAAAAATCGAACTGGTTCATAAACTCGATCATCAGGGAATGGGCAATTTGGGGAATTTACAACTCCTGGCTGACCCAAAGGGTTCATAAAACCTTAGAAAAGGACGTTAGGATGATTTAAAAGAAAAAAACCAAACCGGTTCAGGAGAACCAGATTCGAACTAGATTGAACCGGTTTATAAACCGAGTAGGTTCATGAACCGGAACCGATAGGGAAAGGGCAAACCGGGAAATTTATGGATTTTGAGTGACCTAAGAAGTCATAAAAGTCATAAAAAAGGACTTTAGGATGAATTGGAGATGAAAACCAAACTAGTTTAGGTGAACCGGATCTGAACCAATTTGAATCACTATTGAACCAAATGCTAAATTTATTTTTCTAGGTGGCTTAAAAAATTCAAATTTGAGATTTGAGACCACCATTGGATAGAAAATGAATTAAGATGAATTTATAAATTTTTAGATTTGAAAATTTTGGTCGAAATGGGGGTGAACTTACCGATTTAAGCTTTGAACCTAGTTCGGACCGGTACAATCCGATTCAAAATAGTGTCATCTTCTTCCTTCAAATGACAGCACTGTTCACTCGCCAGAAAATCACGCAGCATCGGCGAAGCTGAAAAGTCTCTGGCTAGGGAGTTTCAGGAAATGAATGACCGCCATTAAGGTGCCAATTGGATGGCCAAAAAGTCCTCGAGCTTCCTCATTCATCCTCTCCACACTTGAAAACTCCATTCTCTCTTAGCTGCTCCAATTTCTAGCGAAGCTTGAACTAGAGCTCCGATATATGGTCTTTTTGGAGCCAAAGAAGGCATGGTCAGGTTCTTTAGAACCAGGGACAAATCAGCTATATGCCTGTAGTCTCCATTTGCTCCTAGGGTTGCCGGAGAAGCGCTGACATGATCGAACGGTGAAGTAGCTCCAGCAGACCGAAGCTGCCATGTTTCGGTTGAGCTGAAATTAGCCAATTCAAGCCCATCTCAGGCCAAACCAAGCCCTCTCAACACCTTCACAGTCCTCCTACAGTTGAATTAGAGCTGAAAGGTAAGCCAATTTGGCTCTCCTCTACAATTTCCAATCAGTGCTAAAGAGAGAACCCACAAAACTTCAATGATAAAATTCTCACTCAATTTGGCATCAATTGATGTAATTCTTGATCCTAGAATGAACCTCAGACAAGAGCTATCTGCCTAGATCGAAAGCTCGGACTGTCGCGCCCCTGACGGTAAGCTTTTGAAACTTTCTCTCTCTAAGATCAGTTTTCCGACAAAGCTCCATTTGAGTTCATTCCGACACCAAATCGTCCTATTCAAAGTGCAATTGAATTGTATGAAGGTGTAGAAACTCCAATCTAACTTTAATTTAAATAATTAAACTCAATTGATCGATCAATTTGATAAAATCAAATTCGGCTGAGTTAGAATGTTAAAATCGGGGGAAATTTTGGAATTTAAAAAATTCGAGGGACTAAAGTGCAATTTTATAAAATTGAGGACCAATTAGGCATGATAAAGATGTTGGAGGACCAATTAAGCAATTTTCAGAATTTTTGGGGCAAAACTTACCATTTTTGTAAAGTAGGGGCAAAATGGTAATTTTAGAAAAGTTGGGGGACCAAATTGGAAATTATTTGGGAAATTAAACCCCTTTTGTGAATTTGAATAAATTGAGGTTTTAAGATAAATTTTAAAAGTTTTGAGAATCAATTTGAGGAAAAACTGGCATTAGGGACTGAAAGGTAAAGAAAAATAACTTTAGTAACCTAATTGCAAATAAAGGAAAAGTTTGGTTTTCTCATTCATTTGGCATCAATGAGGGATGTTAGGCCAAAGAATAATGAATAAGAACGTTCATATCGTGTAGGAACATGAAGTACCAAGAACGTCAGCTAAGACGAGTTTGAGTAAGGACAACAAGCCGGCTTAGAAGAATTTCACTATATTAACGGGTGAGTGGGATTTTTATAACAAACCCGGTTGGGATGATAAGCACATCGAAAATAAAAACCCACTACTAAGTGGTATTTTAATCATCACATCCGAGAGGGGTGATGTGGAAACCACACGAAAAAACTACTTAACGGTTGTAAGTAGATCATACCCGGTTTGTATGATGAAACTTCCTCGAAGGAAGTGGAAAACCCGTTCATCGGTTATGAGCAGAGATGTCCTCATACTCAGTTGGTATGATGGATAGTTGAAAAGTATATTTTGTTAGAAGTACTCTCCCGTGACTGTGTGCCACTACTTAAATATTTTGGGAGACCTTACAGACGGGAGCTTGAATTACTTAGATAAGCCGGAGGCCTCGGTTTTAGAACTTGGGGGTTAATATGCCCGATTTTGAAAATCACGAACAGTGGGCCCTAGGCCAGTTGGCATGAGCAGAAGCTTGTAAACAAACATGAATATAAGCCATGAAAACTTAAAGCAAATGAATTATTTGGCCATGGTACCGAGACAAGACCGACATACTAAATAGACTTGCAGCAGTGCGACATGACAAGTTGACGAACTAGTGGAGACAAACAGCTATAGGTCGAGTTGAGGGTTGGGCCCATTGGACCAGTGGCATAAAAGATTAAATGGCTTTTGGGTAAATATTTGTTTGTGTATGAACTTGAGGTTTGGGACCATTAAAATGCCCAAGAGGAGTAGTGATGCGTCCTAAGGGCTGCTAGATGACATGGTGGCAATATGGGAAAGGAGAAGCTACTAGGTTTGTGTTTCTCGTCATACCAGTTAGTTATAGAGTTTTTTGTTTGTACTCCATGGAGTTCTGTGTTTGTACTCCATGGAGTTTTGTGTTTGTACTCCACGGAATTTCTGTGTTTGAACTCCATGAAACTATTGAGTTTCATGCGCACAAGACCAAGATATGGTCTCTGTCCTCATACTAACACAAAGTTTTATTCATGCATGTTCCCTTCATGATTAAGGGCGTGTGTTGGTTGATAAGCACACCGGTTATGGTTGAGGAGTGAGTAATGGCTACGAAACCGATATTTTGAGGATGAATTATTTTAAAAGAAAATAATGAGTATGGCACACTCAAATTCAAATATTTTCCTTAAAAGTCAAACTTTAAATACCCATTCACTGAGTCGTTGAACTCACCCCCTCCCTCATATCCCTTTTTAGGTAACCAAGGGAAACCTACCCAAAGACCTCTTGTTAGTCACACCTACAAGACAAGTATGTAAGTTAAAATTTTGATGCAGTTTTGGTTGATGTATTCAAGGAAAGGTACAAATTTAAAGGACGCCTTACTTCTCCTGGGTTTAAAGGAGGGGAAAACCCTTAGTAAACTAGGAAGAGTGGCGGGTTGCTCATGGGGATCCGACCAAATCAGGTCGGGGCATGACATGTGTCATCAATCATCCATATTGTAACACTAGAACTTTTGAAACACGGTGTCACGCCCCGACCCGATTTGGTCAAATCCCTATGAACAACCCGCCACTCTCTTGGTTCAAGAGGGGTTTGCCCCTTCTTTAATTCAAGAGGAGCCATGCTTAATCTCAACCTTGTTCCCTGGAATGACATATATCAATAAAAATGCAAGCTCAAGATAATTAAGCTTATCTAACAGAGGGTAAGACCTAGTGTTATCTCTAGTCATTTCCCTATTTCCTGAAAAAGGATAAAAAGGGTGAGTGAGTTTTCACAACTTAGTGAATGGGTATTTTAAAAATAAGCTTTCAATAAAATAGTTTTTGAATTGGAGTGTGCCAAACTTCTTATTTTCTTTAAGACATTTCGTTCTCAAAATCTCAATTTTCAAAACCATTATTCCTCATTAACCATAGTCGGTGTGTTTAACAATCAACACATGCCCTTCATCATGAAAGGATCACACATTCATAGGGCAGCACATCCCTTGCACCCACTAGTGGCGTCAGAGTGGCTTTATCGGCCACCTAGATAGAAGCCCATCCACTTCTACCATGAGAATGAATGGATGTATGCGACATCCGACCCTCAATCCCATAAAGAAACCTTGTGTCCATATGAGGATAGAGACCTCATCTCGACCTCACCCCGATCTCATGCACATGAAGCCACATCAAGCTTTTCGACTGCTGGCACGACAAACTACCCTTATCTCCACCATGTCATCTAGTAGCCCTTAGGACACATCACTACCCTTCTTGGGTGTCTTAATGGTGCCGAACCTCAAGTGCATGCACAAACAAATTTTTCCATATAATCCATTAATCTTTGGTGCCACTGGTCCAACAGCCTCAACCATCAACTCGACCTACAACTATTTGTCTAGACTAGTCTGTCAACTTGGTCCTGACGCACTACCGCCATTCCATCAAGTATGTCGATCCTGTCTTGGTACCATGGCCAAATCACATCATTTATTAAAATTTTCATGGCTTAATCTTATGTTTATTTATGAGCTCCTACTCGTACCAATTGGCCTTGGGCCCACTGTACGAGATTTTCAAAATCGGGCATTCTAGCCCCCAAGTTCCAAAACTAAGGCCTCTAGCCCATTTAAGCTATTTGAGCTCCTGTCAAGAAGATCTCCTAAAATGTTTAAGCAGTGGCACACAGTCAGGGGAGAGCACTTCTAACAAAAATAACATTTCACCTGTCCATCACATCAATCGGGTGCGAGAACATCTCCTCTCATAACCGATAAGCAAGTTTTCTACTTCCTTCCAGGAAGTTAATCATACCAACCGAGTATGATCTACTTACAACTGGTAAGTAGTTTTTTCTCTTGTTTTCTCACATCACCCCATTCAGGTGTGATGTTAAAATTCCACATAATAATGGGTTTTCATTTCCAAGGTACTCATCATCCCAACCGGGTATGATGTGAAAATTCCCACTCACACGTTATGCAATGAATCCTTCTTAACCGGCTTTTTATCTCCTCGCAAGCTTGTCTTAGCTGGCATTCCCAGCACTTCGCGTTCCTACATAATATGAGCATTGTTGTTGTCACGCCCCGACCCGGTTTGGTCAGATCCCCATGAACAACCTGCCACTCTCCTAGTTTATTAAAGGGTTTCCCCTTATTATAATCCGTAAAAAGTAAGGCATCCTTTAAACTTGCACCATTCCCTAGAATAGCATAATCAAAACTGAATGAAATTTTAAACTTTACATACCTGTCTTACAGGCATCTTAGTTGATTGTCTTTTAGGGTAGGCTTTCCGGGATTTCCTGAAAGAGATATAAGGGAGTGGGTGAGTACGACTACTCAGTGAATGGGTTTTTAAAGGTCTACTTTTAACTTTTAAGAAAAATATTTTTATGGAGTGTGCCAGACTCCTTTTTTTCAAAAATCCCTTCATTTAAAAATTTGGGTTTTTCCATTATTTCTTAGTTATCGGTGTGTCATCACCCAACACACATCCTTCATCATGAAGGTTACACGCATTCGCAAGTCAGTATCACTACTGAACCCACTAGTGGCTTTGGAGCGACTTTTCCTACCACCCGGATAGAAGTACGACCACTTCTACCCTAGGAATGAGTGGATGTACGCGACATTCGACCCACAATCCCAAAATCACTTCTTCATGTCCGTACGAGGACAGAGACCTCATCCCATCCCCACCTTGGTCTCATGCGCTTGGTGCTACTTCAAATTTCGCACAGACACCTGGAACGATGATCTGCCCTTATACTCACCGGGTCGTCCAGGGGCTTTAGGACACATCACTACCCCTCATGGGCATCTTGATGATCCCGTAATCATAGTGCATGCACAAACAATCTTTTCTTATCAAGCCATGTAATATGTGGTGCCACTGGTCCAACGTCCCCGACTCTCAACTTAGCCCGCAGTTGTTTGTCTTGACTAGTCCATTAACCTGTCATGTCGCACTACCACTAGTTGACTGAGCATGTCGGTCCTATCTTTGTACCATGGCCAAACAATTCACTTATTAAGTTTTATGGCACATATATTATGTTCGTTTACGAGCTCCTGCTCGTGCCAACTGGCCTTGGGCCCACTGTACGAGATTTTCAAAAAAATTGGGCATTCTAGCCCTCAAGTCCCAAAATCGAGGCCCCCGGCCTATAAGAGTTATTCGAGCTCCTGTCAAGAAGGTCTCCCAAATAGTTTAAGCATTGGCACACAATCAGGGGAGAACACTTCTGACAAAATAGGTTTTCACTGTCCATTATACCAACCGGTATAAGGACATCTCCGTTCATAATCGATGAACGGGTTTTCAACTTCCTTCAAGAAAGTCTCATCATACTAACCAGGTATGATCTACTTACAACCGGTAATTAGTTTTTTTTTTGCCTAATTTTCACATCACTTTTTCTAAGTGGCGATGATTAAAATACCACTAAATAGTGGGTTTTTATACCGAGGTACTTATTATCCCCTATCAGGAATGATATAAAATTTCCACTTACAACCGGTAAGTGGTTTTTATCTTTAAGTTGTGCTCATCATCCCAATCGAGTATGATGTTAGTAAACCCACTCACCCGTTAACGCAGTGAATTCCACTTGACTGGTTTTTTGCATTCACGCGAGCTCGTCTATGCTGGCGTTCTCGGTATTTCACATTCCTACATGATATGAACATCCTTGTTCATTATTACTCAGTATAACAGCCTTCATTCAATTCCAATGAATGAGAAAACCCAAACTTTTAGTTATTTACAATTAGGTTCATAAAGTTATTTCTCTTTAACTTTAAGTCCCTAATGTCGATTTTTCCTCAAATTGAGTCCCATAACTTTTAAAATTTATCTTGGAACCTCAATTTATTCAATTTCAACAAAAAGGGGTTTAATTTCCCAAATTTCCAATTTGGTCCCCTAATTTTTCCAAAATTACCAATTTGCCCTTCCTTTATAGCTCTTATCTTGAGGTTTATCCTAGAATCAAGAATTGCATCAATTGATGCTGAATTAAGTTAGAATTTCATTATTGAAATTCTACCGGTTCTCTCTCTAACATCGACAGGAAATTGTAGAGTGGAGCCGAATTGGCTTACCTTTCAATCCTAATTCGGCCGTGGGAGGGTGAAGGAAGTGTTGGAAAGGCTTGGTTTGGCCTGAGGAGGGCTTGAAATGGCCGATTTCAACTTGGCCGAAATAGGGCAGCTTCGGTATGCTAGAGTTGCTTCACTATTCCATCATGTCGGTGCTTCTCCAACGATTCTTGGATTGACTAGAGTTTGCTATCAGATAGCTGTCTTCTCCCCAGTTCTAAAGAGCCCGACCTTTGTTCAAGTCAAAGCTCTAGTTCGAGCTTCATCGGGAAATGAAGCAGTAAAGAGAGAGAGAGAGAGAGAGAGAGAGAGAAGTGTTCAGGTGTGAGGAGAATGAATGGGGATGACCTCTTTATATAGGTGTAAAAATCGTGTATTAAATGGGAGAGATTTATTATTATTATTAATATTGAGATAAATTATTGGTATTAATTCTAATAATTTAATTTAGGTATTAATCCCATCCTCACACTACTCTCAATCAAGCACACTTAACTTCAAAGTTCATATGGGATCTCGTTCACCTTAACCAATTTGGTTTTTCTCTTTTATTTTGTCTTAAGTTTCTTTTCCAAGGTTTAATGAAGCCTTTGGATCACTTGGAAATTGTAAATTTCTAAATTGCTTGTTCCCAAATGATCGGGTTTGTAAATCGTCTCGATTTTCTTACTTGGTTTGACCAGTTCTTTTCCCGATTTTCCTTAAGTCAAAAGTGCGGGGTTTACAGTTGTTCATTATCTTTTGGCTTGGTAGCCTTCATTTATCATGAATGCACAAAATACCCAACTTTTCAATTAATTGTAATTAGGTCCCCAAATGCCGAGTTTTCCCCAAATTAAGGCCCAAAACTTCAAAAATTTACTTTCGGATCTCAATTTATTCAAAATTACAATAGGGGGTTCAAATTTCCCAAATTCCCAATTTGGTCCCCAACTTTTCCAAAATTACCATTTTACCCCTACTTTACAAAAATGGTAAATTTCACCCCAAAAATTGACCAATTGGTCTCTAACATCATTTCCATACACAATTGGCCCTCAATTTTAGGAAATTCCACTTTAGTCCCTCGAATTTTCGAAATCCCTAAAATTTCCCCCAATTTCAACCTTTGAACTTTGTCGAATTTGATTTCATTAAATTGACCGATCAAACGAGATTAATTGTTGAAATTGAAGATAGATTTTAGTTACTACACATCCATACAATTGAATTGTACTTTGAATCGCATGAATTGACGCTGGAACGAGCTCAAACGGAGCTTCGCTGAAAAACTGAACGTAGAGAGAGAAAGATTCTAAAGCTTACCACCGGGGGTGCGGCGGTCCGAGCTTTCAATCTGGGCATGTAGCTCTCATCATGGGATTTCTCCTAGAATCAAGAATCACCTCAATTCATGTCAAATTGAGGGAGAATTTGGTCAGTAAATATTTGCTAGTTCTCTCTCTAGCACCAATTGAAATTTACAGAGGGGAGCTAAATTGGCTTAACTTTCCGCTCTAATTCGGATGTATGAGGGCTGCGGAAGTATTAGGAGAGCTTCATTTGGCCTAATAAGGGATCAAATTGGTTGATTTCAGCTCAACAGGAATTGGGCAGCTTTGGTCCGTCAAAGCTGATTCACTATTCGATCACGCCGGCACTTCTCCGGTGATCCTCGAAGAAATTGGAGACTACCACCGTGTAGTTGACTTCTCCCTAAGTCTAAGGAACCAGACCATGCCTTCTTTGGCTTAGAAAAGACCCTATATCGGAGCTCTAGTTCGAGCTCATTGGAAAACTGAGTAAATAAGAGAGAGTGATGTTTTCATGTGTGTGGAGAATAAATGGAGAAGGGCTCTTTATATAGGGAGCTCGGGGACTCTCCAGCCGTCCATTTGACACCTTAATAACAGTCATTGATAGCCTAAAACATACTGAACGAAAATGTTTCTTTTTCGTCGGCACTATTGAATTTTTTAGTGAGTGAACAGTGTTGTCATTTGAAGAAAGAATTCGATAGTGTTCCCAACTGGACCAGACCGGTCCGAACGTGGTTCAACGTTTAAACCGATCAATTCAGGCCCCATTCGATCGAGTTTTTCAAAATTAAAAATTTGTAAATTTATCTAAATTCATTCTCTATCAAATGGTGGCCTCAATTCTCCAATTTGAATTTTCTAAGCAACCTAGAAAAATGAATTTAGCATATGGTTCAATAATGGTTAAAGTCAGTCCAAACCGGTTCATCTGAACCGTTCTAGTTTTCTTTCCCAAATTATTCTAAAGTCCCTTTCCAAGGTTTTATAACCCTATGGGTCACTTGAAAGTTGTAAATTTCCCAATTTTCCTGTTCTTCGATGATCAGGGTTTGTAAACCAGTTTAGTTTTCTCACTTGGTTTGACCGGTTCTGTCCTCGGTTTTTCCTTAACTCAAAAGGGTTGGGTTTACACACGGTTTAAACCCAAGTGGACCGAAAATCAAGATTAAACTAAGAGTAGAACCTAAGCTGGGAAATGAGATCTCAAATAAAGAATGTGAACCTAAGTTGAAAAATGAGATCCTGAATAAATAATGAGAACCAAAATCGAGAATGGAATCCCAAACCAAGGATGTGGTCTAAAATTCTGATCTAGAGACAAAAACCTAAATTGAGAATGGAATCCCGAACTGGGGATAGAACTCGAGTGGGGATTTGGAAATTTAAATCAGATCATAACCCAATGTAGGAAATGGGAAAGGGAACCTGATGTCAAGACTAGATATCCAATCAAATTAGGGATTAGATTCACGAGTATGAAAATCGAGATCTTTAGAAAAAAAGCTAATTTTCACTCGAATGGGGTTGAGATTTTGGATTTAATTATCGAGAAGACCCCAAAAGGGTAAAAATAGTAATTTACATTGCAAAAACAAAGAGGGAAAGAAGGGAAGTTAGGTCAGTTGGAACCGAGTCGGATCAACCCAACTCATGCAACCCACTTGTGAGCAACTACCCACTGATCGATAAAATGTTTGCTACACTATTTCAAATGTCACTTCAATTAATTCAACTTTTGTTCTAATTGAATGCTACAAATTGCAGAGATTAGCTAGAAACTGAGTTACCAATTTCTCCATAAAGTTAATTACATTAACTCCTCCTAGATAGATTGAATTTTGGATCCTAAATTAAAAACCCTCGATTTTAGAAAGCTAGCCAACCTCCCTACAATTGAATGAGAAATTCTCTCTCATCCAATCACCAAATGGAGTGATCTTCATGCCAAAATGCCACTTATGGACTTCTCTTGAGTTCTATGGCTAGGTCCTGACTTGTTAGTGGCTGGAAAATGTTGCACGAGTGCCATTTTGGCCGACCCAAATCTATGACATAAATTATGCCTACCGTCGCCAGCCTTTCGGGGCCAAATTCGGCCACCTTTGATCATCACTTTGGTGGCCACCGATGCCAAAGTGACCATCTACCTCCCTTTTACCTCTCCATGGCAAGGCCAACCTTCAGAAAGGGGAAAATTGACCGACGCAAGTCGATTTCCACTGGTGGGTCCATTAGGTTCCACCCAATCATGACTAGTTGATGACCAAATTCTCCCAACTCCGATGACTTCTTGGCCGACTCCCACAACAAAAAAGGTTGCCTAGACCTTGGCTACAAAACACATAAGCTTATACCAGGTCTTCGGCCAACTCAGGTGAGCATGTATGATAACTCACTCAGTAGCTATGTAAGCCATGCTTTCTAAAAAAAAAAATAACCAGGAATGTGAATCGTAAAATTTTAAAAGAAAACAAGGGTCTGATTAAACCGTGATTACACAAAGTGAGTGACGTGGGATCAAAATCAACCCAAACACCTAAATTAGTAAAGGAATCAACCATTGTAAGTGAGAACTGAACCAAACCAAGGTAAATCAAACTTGAACTAGATAGAACCACACCGAATCGAGAGTAACAAGTTTGAAGATTTATTTTTTGGGGTAACAAAAAACTGGTAATTTGGTAAATTGAGGTCGCCCCTATTTAGAAAATGAAGTTAGATTAATTTAGAATTTCTTTAGAAAACTGATCGAATTGGGCCTAAAATGATAGATTTATGTCTTAAGTCACCAAAAACTAGTTCAATTAGGGAGTGACACGTGGTGAAAGTCAATGGTCAGACTAACCATGTCACACCCCGACCCGGTATGGTCGAAACCCCGTGAGCAACCCGCCAATCCTGTTGATTTAGGAAGAGTCGTCACTCCCTAGACCGCGAGGAGTCAGACATAATTTCTGCCATCATTCCCTAGAATCACATTATACAAAACTAAAAATGTTAAAAGTAAATTACTTGGATTGATAGGCTTTGTAAACCCCGTTCCTTTAAAGATAAGAAAACCGGGAAATGAATCGATTGTTTCAAAAGAGAAAACTGAGCCGATTAACAAACCATAACCGATAAAGAAAGGGTAAAGTGGAAATTTTGAAAATCCCAAATGACTCAAAGAGTCATAAAACTCATTGAAAATAACCTTGGAACAAATGGAAAGAGAAAATTAGACCGATTCAGGGTGAACCAGACCTGAACCAGTTGGAATAGGTTTGAACAATACATGAACTAGATTCTAAATTTATTTTTTGTGGTGGCTTAATGTGATCAAATTGGAAAATTAAAGCCATTATTGGATAGGAAATAAATTTAGATAAATTTATAAATTTTTAGATTTAAGAAAATCAGTCAAATTGGGCCTGAACCGGCCAATTTTTTCCATTAAACCCGATCGGACCGGTCCATCTGGTTTAAAATAGTGTCATCTGCTGCTATCGGGAATGCCAACAAGGAAAAGCTCGCGTGAATATCAACAATCGGTCTACTGGAATTCATGGCATTAACGGGTGAGTGGGTTTACTAACATCATACCCGGTTGGGATGATGAGCACAACTTAAAATTTTAAAAGCACTTATCGGTTGTGAGTGGAAATTTTATATCATACCCAGTTGGGAATGATAAGTACCTTGGTATGAAAACCCACTATTTAGTGGTATTTGAAACATCACTACTTAGAGGAAGTGATGTGAAAATCATGCGAAAAAACTACTTACCGGTTAAAAGTAGATCATACCCGGTTGGTATGATGAGACTTCCTTGAAGGAAGTTGAAAACCCGTTCATCGGTTATGAACGGAGGTGTCCTTATACCGGGTGGTATAATGGATAGAGAAAACATATGTTTTGTCAGAAGTGCTCTCCCCTGACTGTATGCCAATGCTTAAACAATTTGGGAGACCTTCTCGATAGGAGCTCGAATAGCTCTGATAGGCTGGGGGCCTCGGTTTTGGAACTTGGGGGCTAAATGCCCAATTTTGAAAATCTCGTACAGTAGGCCCAATGCCAGTTGGCACGAGCAGGGTAGAAGTGGTCATACTTCTATCCAGGTGGCAGGAAAAGTTGCTCCGAAGCCACTAGCGGGTTCAGTAGTGATACTGAGTTGCGAATGTGTGTAACCTTCATGATGAAAGATGTGTGTTGGGTGATGACACACCGTGGTAAATAAGAAATGGTGGGAAAACCCGAATTTTTAAATGAAAAGATTTTTGAAAACAAAGGAGTCTGGCACACTCCCTATAAATATTTTTCTTAAAAGTCAAAAGCTTTTAAAAACCCATTCACTGAGTAGTCGTACTCACCCCCCCCCCCTTATATCCCTTTCAGGAAATCCCGGAAAACCTCTACTTAAAGACCGTCAACTAAGATGCCTGTAAGACAGGTATGTAAAGTTTTAAATTTCATGTAGTTTTGATTATGCTATTCCAGGAAAAGGTGCAGGTTAAAGGATGCATTACTATTTACGGTTTACAATAAGGGGAAATCCTTTAATAAACCAGGAGAGTGGCGGGTTGATCATAGGGATCCGACCAAACCGGGTCGGGGTGTGACAATTAGAGTGGTATCAGAGCCTGTTTCCTCGAATACATAATCAAGACTAGAAAATATAGTAACTAATAGGATTTATCCTAAAATTTTCAGATGGCTCCCAGGAGAGGAACCAAGAAAACTTGGAATGGCTCTACTCAACACCCTACCTCTATAGGGAGACATCCCTAGAAGCTTCCCAAATGCTTGAGATCGGGCTGAAATGTCAAAAGACCAAATGGGGAAGTATCCTGGAGAATGGTGTTAGGACCTATTGGTGGCACAACTCTAAGTATGGAGGAAGACGTTTATCAAGAATTCCATAGCTCCTTAGTTATTTTGCAACCATTTCCTGTGATAGGGTTGAAAGCCTAATCTTTTGTATCCCCCTATTAATAAAATACTCAAATTCTCAAAAGTCTCTCTCCTAATGATGCAATCGTGTTGGGAATATGGCCTAAGGAAAATAAAGCAAACCCACACTATCCTGGAAGCTAAGGAAAAGTTACATCCCGGTTATGGAAGATGAATCAGGGAATTAAGAAACCTAGGAAGACTCTTACCATGACCGTTTAGCAAAGGAGATTCAGTAAGAAAACTATCAAAGTGATTAGACTCAAAGAACGGTAACCCTGGAAATGCCCTACTCGAAGGAAAGAAGGGACCACAACAATCCATGTAAAGGAATAACCTATTACAAGTATGAACGATTGAGACATTACCTGAAGAAGTGCCCAACCCTACTAAAGACAAGTACCAAGATAAAGTATTATAGGTGTAAGGAAAGAAGGGGTATTTCACACCTCATAAATTCAAGGCAATAACTCCTCAAAGGCCACGAAGGACTGGAGATCGAAACCATGGAGCTGGCTAAGTAAGCGGTTCACCAAGAGGTCAAGAAATGATTAGGTAAATACAAAATTTAAATTTCTTCTTAAGAAGGTCAACCCGAGAAAGATACCTCAAGAGTAGGGATAAGGTACATGGGAAGTATATTTAGAACCCTCTCATAAGTGGCAAACACAGAGAAACGTCCTCTGGAAACTCTAGAGAATGTCACAATGAGAGTGAAGAAGAGAAGGAATACTCTAGGAAAGGGAACTCTGGAGGGATGCATACAACTAAGTACCTTGATGGAATCATTGGATTGGCAGATGGACATAACATGAAGTGCAAGGCACCGACCCACTATTAGAAACTTCTTGATGGAAGGATGTATTGGAGGCCAATTATGACCTGCCTTGGAAGAGTAAGAGAGCCAAATAATGAGATGTATCGGAATGAATCACCTTGGAAAAAGTAATGAAGCCAAATAGGATCAAGGAGAATAAATGATACCCTAAGAAAGATCGGGAGATAGAAAGGACTACGCCCTAAAAAGGTTAGTGAGATGGATGTTAAGGACAGGAGGACTCAAGAAACAGTTGCCCTAAGAAACTTAGACTAAACAAATGGTGGAGGCAAAGTAGTTAACGAACAAATACTCGGGAAAGCCATAATGTAAGTTCCGACAAAGAAGAGAGAGGCGGAAAGGTCATATACTCGGGAAAAGAAGGATGCAAGAAATCCTTAAAAGGACCAAAGGCCAATTAACGACTAAAATCAAGCCAAGAAAGGAATAGGCAAGCCACTCCCACAATGATCCTGAAACAAGGAAGATTTGTACGCTCCCTAAAGAAATAGACAGGTACTAGGTACGAATAAGGATGCAGATAGAGCATAAAAGATGTGCCTACAAGATTTGAGGAGTAAAGGTAAATAGGAGAAGACGACATCAAGGGATGTCATTTAAGGGTAGAAATCCCCTAGAGCAAATATAAGAAAAGAATGTCAGGGGAAAGGCAAAGAATCCTACCAAGGAAGGAAGCCCCGAAAAGACACGCGTATCCCAATTAAGAGGAAATGGAACCAACCCTTATTTAGGAAATGTTTTCCAAGGAAGGAAGTATCTTAATGGCCTAGGCTGACTTGTTTGGAGGGAACAGGAGAACCAAGTAGAAAGAGGAAAACTAATAACGACAGATAGCCAAATAGAATAAACAAAACCCTAAGAAGGAATGAGATGTAATAAAGACTACACTCTATGATGGACAATAGCATGGGCATGAAGAACGAGTGATACAGCTGCCTAGACAATTAGACCAAAAAAATAAAGAATTGTGAAATGGTTGCCAACAAATCAGAGGGGATTAAGGCCAAAGGAAAACCCTTGAGTAGAGGATATCATTGGGAATGATGATGGATCTAATAAAGGACAAAACCCAACATGTCGGTAAAACATCTGGGAATTTAATTAATTACAACCGGAAATACTCAATAAGGAAGTCGAAAAGGAACGAGTGGATAAGGAGAACCAACACAATTGAGTAAGTGGAGTTAATAATGGTAAAAAAAAAGGATAGTTGAGGAATACTATCAAAAGAAAAGAGGAATGAAGTTTTACAATCCCTGAAAGGTCTAAAAGCTAAGAGAGACACTTCAAGAGATGTTCTAGAAATCAAATGTACAGAGACGAGTCCTAGAAAATGCCATGCTGTAAGGGCATGTAAGCCCAACAACCCGAGGAGAATATGACTCAAAGTAAGGAAGAGCTGGCTAATAAGCATGATGAGGTCAAACATAACAATTTGGACCGGAGTTATAATAGACAACGAATGGAGGAAGAGTCGAAATGGGACGAAAAGGGGGTGATAAAGAAATTCGTGGAAATAAGTACGGAATGCTCTATAGGACGACGAGCTAAGGGTTTCAATGATCAAGCAGTTAACTAGACACAGAAATGGTTAGTTATCTTAGAATTCCCAATCTTGAGTACAAGACCTCAAGGGGAAGAATGTTGCTCTAAGTAAAGAGAGAGATAAAATCTAATAACATACCCTGAGGTAAGGTGTGTCTAGTTATGAAAAACTCCCTGGAAGGAGTAAATAATATTAACGAAAAGGAATTTCTTAAGTGAAAATTGTAAAAGGGACTAATTTCAAGGATGAGAGAAAAGTTTGTATTTTAAGCAAACACAAAAGGGGCATCAAAGGAAATGATTGCTCATGCAAGGATGTTAACTAAGTTTTGGGGACAAAACTCCTAAAAGGAGGGGAGAGTGGCAGGTTGATCACGGGGATCCGACCAAACCGGGTCGGGGCGTGACAATGGATGACCTGAGCAATAAGGGAGATAGGAGAAACTCAAAATTTCCCCAAATCCTAAATGGGCTCCCACAAAGGGACTAAGTCAATAATGGAGGAAAGGATGGAACCCCCTAGGCCAGGTAAGGAAGGGAGTAATAAAAATCCACAAACGAAGATTCTGCAATGTCAAAGATGTCGAAGGAACCATGAAGGGGCATGCAGGGAAGTGACACCTGTTATAGGTGTGGACAATTAGGGTGCTATGCAAAGAATTGTCCAATACCACCAAGGAACGTGGTAACACCTCCAAGGAACAATGCTCCTTCGACCAATAGAGGATAAGATAGTGGAGGAAGAGGGGCCACTACAACACCGAGGATCCTTGCAATAGTTTACAACCTCACACAAGAGGAAGCCCACAAGTACCCTAGTGTTGTAGTGGGTACTTCTAGACCCCTTACTTAAAGATGACTTTCCTTGAAATGGGATGAGATCCCAAAAGAAATATACTCATTTTAAATTATAATAAAATAGTTCGCCAATTATCCATTTGACACATCTCTATCTTTCAACCAAGATAGTCAAACTATTTGGTAGAAAAACATTTGCCCCCATTGATTTCGGACCTGAAAGATCCTTCATTAAGGTATAATTGATCAATAAAATTCCTAAATGACAAACTTTACTCAATTCGACTATACTGTATATTCCTCTGCGTTTGGGTAAAGCAAGGCCAGTACTGGGGCTGTAGTTAGCCGGGTTTTAAGCTCTTGGAAGGAATTCTCACACTTTTCATCCCACTTATACTCGACTCCCTTTCGAGTTAGTCGGTTCAACAGGACTGTAATCCTAGAAAAATCCTCTACAAATTTCCAATAATAACCTGCGAGTCCTAAGAAGTTTCGTATTTCTGTTGGGTTGATGGGGGCTTTCTAATTAGATATTGTTACTATCTTTGTGGGGTCCACCTTAATCCCATCCCTCATGATGATATGCCCCAAGAAGCTCACCTCCTACCACCAAAATTCACACTTCGAGAACTTTGCGTAGAGTTGGTTCTCCCTTAAGACCCCTAGAGTGATCATCAAGTGCTCTTTATGTTCTACCTTGGTTAGCGAGTATATTAATATGTCATCTATGAATACTATCACAAACTTATCCAAGTAAGGTTGAAATACCCAGTTTATTAGGTCCATGAAGGCTGTGAAGGCATTTGTTAACCCAAAGGACATCACTCTGAATTTGTAGTGTCCATAACGGGATTTGAACGGTGTCTTTTGTATATCTTCTTCTTGAATCTTAAGTTGATGGTACCCTAATCGTACATTGATCTTGGAAAAGTAAGTTTCTCCCTTCATCTGATCAAATAAATCATCAATTCTTGGGAGGGGCGACCATGGGGTTAGGCTGGGAATATACCTCCCCAATCCTAGTGTGGGAGTTGGTGTCCAAGTGGGTCTCGGGGGTGAGGTTGGGCATTTTGAACACCTTCATGACTTCCTCATACAACTTTTGGTGCTTGGGATTTAACCCTAGTGAAGTTATTTGAGTCCTCCTAGACCCTTCCTCAAGAATTGGATTTCCTGTAGTCTCTACGACGATTGCTCGGTTTCTTTTGATTCCTCTCTTGGGAGTCATATTAACAGTTTTAGGATTTTCGTTAATTTTTAAGTTATAAAGACTTGATAATTTATTCGAGGGAACCCAGGCTTTGATACCACTTAAGTTGTCATGCCCTAACCCGGTTTGGTTGGATCTCTGTGATCAACCCGCCACTTTTTTTGGTATAAAAGGATACTCTCCCTCTAGTCACCGTTAAGAGTCAGGCGTGATTCAACTCTCCTTGGTTTCCATGGAACAAAATTATCAGAACTAACCTAAAAGAAAGGCTTTATGTCGATTGTACCTTATGTTAGGTGGTGGGTGGTGTATTCTTACGAGTTTGAGTCTTCTCTTCCTAAAAAGTGAAAAGGGGAGGGGTGAGTTCTAAAGCTCAGTGAGTAGGGGTATTGGAAATGTGGAAAAAGGGTTTGTTGGGTTTCTTTTATCATTTTCCTCCATTTTTCTTATAGAGTTTTAGCACACAAACAATCACCCTTTATCATTAAAGGGTTCACACATTCGTAGAGCAGTCACCGGCTACTCCACTTGTGGTCCGGAGCACCTTTACCGACCACCCTCGTAGAAGGTCATACCTTCTATCCCAAGTTTGAGTGAGTCATACTGCCCATCTCTTGGACCCTAGTTGCCTCTGTGTCCACTATAATGGGATGAGATCTCTCCCCCTGCTTCCTTAGTCTCAATGCGCATAAAGCTCCTAGAGCTTCCTAACTTATTGGACGACAAACTTCCATTATGCTACCTAGGTCATCCAGCAGCCCTTAGAACCAGCACTACCCCATACCGGGCACCTCAATGGTTTCTATCTCAGTATGCACAAAAATAAGTCTTTTTAGTTAAGACATTTATCTTTGATGCTACCAGCCGCTATGAGCTTACTGACCCGACTTCAACTCAATAACTACTAGCCCAACAAGTTTGATGACTCAGCTTCGGCTCGGTATTTACCAGACCAATGAGTTTGACAACCCTGGCCATGGCTTGGTAGCGAAGTCACATAATTTACCTTTTATGTGAGGTTTCCATAAGCTCATAATTCATCTATTTATCTACGGGTTTAATCTTGTTCCCATTGGCCTTGGGCCCACTTGAGCTACTCTAGCTATCCTCACAAATAGCTCCCAAAAAGTTTAGGTAGTGTCAAGCAATCAAAGGAGACTATTTCTGGAAAATGGTTTTCAATTCGAGAACATGCTTATCATCCCAGTCGAGTATGACGTCGAAAATTCCACTCATTTGTATTTCGAGACTTGATCATCTCAGGGAATTCTAAGTGTGTGTGCGTTTCCTCTACGTGAACTTGTAGGCGATCCGTCCATATAGAGAAGGGTGATTAGGTCCAGAAACATAAGTTAACACTTAAGACCCATAACTTTCCATAATTACATTTTAGTCCCTAAGTGTACCTTATTTCCAATTAGATCCGTAAGATCGTCAAATCTCTCATTTGGGTCCCTAATTTCTTTAAATTTCCACCTGGGACACCATAATTCTTTTAATTACAAAAAATTCCAAAATTTTCAAAAATAGCAATTATGCCCCCAAACTTTCCAAAAGATACAATTTGGTCCTTAAATTTAGACTTTATCAATTCGACCTGAATTCCTTCCAATTAAGTCTTAACATGATATTAGTCATCTTTCCCACATCCCTTGGTTCATTTCAAGATTTAAAACACCCATTTTGGCTTAGAAATGAGTTCAAATGGAGCTTTACGAAAAATGGTTCTAGAGATAGAAAGCTTCGATTACTCACGAGTGAGGAGTTGGCGATCGGAGCTTTCATTACTATGGAATTTCTCTCTTCTTGGTGATCCTTCCTCGATCAAGCATCAGCTCATTGATGGTCTGAGCAGTGAGAATTTCTAAGTTTATCAGGCAAAGTACAATGTGAACAGTAAATTCTGGCGGAGGGGACTTACCAAGACTGCTAAGGGGAGGTCAATGCTCCACTAGGGGAGGTTTGGAGTGCTTGGTTTAGTCATGGTTGCTCCAGGGAGGGCTCAAATGCAGCTCAATCAATTATGGTCATAGACAGATAGGGGAGCAAGTTCACTATGTGAGCTCGTCGGTGCTTTTCTGGAAATCCTCGAGCAGAAAGGAGGTTGCAACAAGGTAGAGGACTTTTTCCCAATTTCAGGGAAGCCAAATTCAGCTTTTGAGGTTGTAAGAAAGGCCCTCATCAGAGCTCTAGTTCGTGCCTCGTCGAAAAATGGAGTACTTCATCTTCTTCAATCGTTTGAAAGATGAATAGAACGAATGAGGAGGAGCTCGATAACTGATAGGGCTACTCTATCATGCCTGACTCGGCCCCAATCTCACCTTTCCTTGGTCAGATCGAAGGGCATTTCCGGTTGTCGGAGACCAAGCCGTCCATCCAGTCCTTCTCTCTATCAACTATCAGATGAAGAAGACGACACTATGCTACTCGTACGAGCTTTCCACGTGTGAGCTACCACGTGGTGCACTGTGATTGACTGGCTTTGTTGACGTGGCTTCCTACTCAGCGTCTGAGTCATCCTTTGACACGTTCACCAGCAACGTGGTGGCCTCCCATTGGTCATTTATTCCAACATGGCCGCTAACTGTCCTCAACTAGTCGTTTGATCGTGCTACGTGATGTCCTCTAATTGGCTGATTTAAATAAATCGGATTTCAATCCTAGCATACTTTACCACTACCATGTTTCAGCCTCTAATTAGTTGAAATCGTCCAGCGTGGCTCTACCACATGTTAATCTATGATTGGTCGACCATTTTTGTGATGTCCTACTCGGCCGCTAACGTGGCATCTTTTCCACATGTCAGCTCCTCATTGGTCAACCTGGCTGATGAGGCTTCTCCTCAGTTGACCATTGAGTGAGGGCACGTGTCACTCTCCTATTGCTTAGTCGTCGATGACGTGGATTTTACCATTGAATAGAGACACGTGTTATGTTCTCTTTGGTCGGCGCTGACCGAGCATCTAACAGGACGTGATTCACCACGCGTCGCTCACTGATTGGTCATGCCTACTAACTGGGCACTGACCTGGCAGGTGGTCCGTTGACCAGCTGTATCGTTGACCAGTTCGGTCGGACTGGGTTCAGTGACCCAAAATTGAAAATCGGTCAGTTCAAGCCTAATTCGACTAGTTTTCTAAAATATAAAAATTTCCAAATTATTCTAAATTCATTTTCTACCTAGTGATGACTTCAATTTCTCAATTTGACATTTTTAAGTCAACTTGAAAAATCAATCTTTGAACTGGTTTTTCACGTTTCAATCCAGTTCGGGTTCGGTTCACACTAAAGCAGTTCAGTTTTCACACCCAATTCCCTTCATGGTTTTTTTCATAAAGTTTGGGTTTTTGTTGGCCATTTAGGGCTTCCTAGTTTTCCGTTTTGACTTTTATTCATTAATTACAGACCACTTGATTCTCTTTTTTTAAAAAATTTTTATTTTTTTATTTCATCTTTCTTATTATGAAGAAATAGTGCTTACAATTTAGTTGTTTGATTCTTGAGTTTTTAATTCATGTTATCCTAGCTTGACGGTTAACTTGTACCTGCCAAATGTATACTTATGCAAACTATATGCAAATGATTTATAATTTAAGTTTTTACATTATACATATTTATTTCCTACTTCTTATAAATTGTTGTATTTAATTTGTGAAGTTTTTATATCACCACATTTCATCCCAATATTTATAATTTGTCCCCCATCTTTCATTTATCTACTATCCATGCTTAATTTCCTAAAATTTCTCCTTAATCTCTAAATTTTCACTAATCTCTATTATTAATGTCTTTTTATGTGCTCTAATTATTCTTACAATTTTCTATGACTTTGTCTATATTTTTTCATTGATTGCGAATTAAATTGTATAGTATTATTGTTTCTTTAAAATTTTCACTTAATACTCTATTTCCAATTATTCATTATTATTTATTTATATTTTCCACAATTTAATTCACTAACTTCCTTTTTGCTTAACAAATTTCATTAAATTCTCTTTTTATTTGACAAAAGTCTCTAAACCATTATAACTACTTCTTAAATCCTTATTTTCCCTAATTACCATAATTTACTAAATTTTTTCATATTTAAATTTAGACTCATATAATTTAATTATTTATCTTTCCCTTTAGTATATTTTCTTTAATTATAATTAAGTCCCTAATTTTTATCATATTTATAATTTAATCACTACATTTTTAATATTTACATTTAAATATTTCAATTACCCAAATTACTACTTTCCTCAATTTCATCTAAAACTATAATTTTATCCCTCTAATATTCGAATTATTTTAATCCCCTCTTTTATAACGATTTGATTGATCATAAAAATTCACGCTTATGAGCTCTTAATTGAGTTTTGACTTGATTCTAATTAATTTTTCTACGTTATTATAATTATTTTAAATTTTAATCGATAAATATTATTATGAGGTGAATAAAAATGATACATTACTGGAAAAATCTGTAAAAAAAAGGAAGGTTTGAAAACCAATCAATGACATTTGGCTAGACTAAGGGTTGTAAGAAAATAACTCGTTTGTCTAAAATCCTTATAGGCTCAATTGATGCAAGAATTGGTAATTGGAATGACGTAAATTATTCGATGGGAAAATTCTGAAAGAATAGTCAATTTTTTTTTGTAATTAGGTGTAGTACGATTTTTTTATATAATTAGGAGTAGTATAAGGTTACATATATTAGAAATTAATTAAGGGAAATGTTTAATGTTATTATGTAGTGATAAGAGTTGACCTAATTAAATTAGTCGAATTTAACTAATAAATAAAATGTTATAATCTAAACATTTTAATTATTGTTACTCTACAAGAAAAAGATCAGAAAATATGTACAATTATAATAAAATAAAAATCAATTATTTTCACCGGAATTTCCACGTGAGTTTATTAGGGGAAATTGGATGTATTAAATACTAAATAGAGCATCAGGGTTTATATAGGAAGTATTAGAGGTTGAAAGGGATGGTTAGCCTTTACATCCTCCATGTCGAGAGAACTGAGTTTCATAGGATTTTTCCTCTTCAAAAAATTGATCTGCTCACGCTTGTTCTTTTCTTCTCTCCCATCTCTCCCACCGAGTAAAACAGTCTAAGTGAGATTGAAGATAATACTATTAACCATTATAATTTGGCATGTCATGATTAGTCGCTACCGTCCACTTAGTTATTTAACTAGCCTTATGTTTATATTAACGTTGTGAGCTATATCATATGTCGTGTTGTGATTAGTTAACTTTTATTGACGTGGCAACTAAACTTGAATCTCAATGATCATGTGTATTTTTTATGACATATTATGATTGATTATGTCAATTTAATTATGTTTAGTAGCTACTACTACTAAATCATTTACCTCATGGCTGTAAGATGATTCTATTCTCACTGTGCATTGCTTCTTGTATTTCTCTCTATACTTTACTATTCTGAAAAAAAAAACAAAAACTTCATATCATGTGACCTAATTTTCTGATTTTTGCTTTTACCAGTCATTTGATCATTGACACATCACAAGAGATAACTGATGTTCCTTATGGAGATTATTTCCATGTCGAGGTATAAGCCTTTATTCAGTTACTTGGAGAATACTAATACATTATGGTCATTGTGCTAACACCCAATACAATTTTCCCGTAAGAAGAGGATTACTTCTGCTTCAAATTTCGAACATTTGCCCATGTTTCTCCCATATAATGGAAATAACTCTATTCAGCTAGGCCAGTATAAGTAATCCTAATGGAATAGTACATATGGCAGCCAGATGTTTCTTACAATTTCTCTTGAAGCTCTACATAAATATGAGAAATACTATAATACTGTCCAAATACATGCTTGAAGATCACTCACCATATTTTTTTATAAATTGTGAGTAATACTACTAGGCCATAGTATAAAAACTCCAAGAAAAATTCAAGATCACTCATAATTTTATTGAAGATGTGGGTAAAATATAAGCTCCAAACATATATATAACGAAGCCCTGTGAAAATACAAAACTCAGTCCGAATTTCCTTAAAATTATTTTTTAATATTGGATCGATTATTTTAATCAAACTCAAATCAAACTAATATGCACAGGTAATTATCACTCAATTTATAATATTTAAAATCTAAAAAATTCGATCATATCACCTACACTGCTAATCAATGATTAAGTTTGTATGAAATTATATGTGACCTGGGAAGCATATACTTAGTAAAGGTACTTAAAAATGAGAATTATATTATTATTTCATATTTTATTAAAATCATTAAAAAAATTTATTCACTTACCTATTTTGAGTGGATAAAAATTCAATTTATTGAATTGAAATTTTCTTATTCTTATTTATTAATTTTAATATCGTATAAATGCTAGTTATAAGAGAAATTACACTATTACTAAATTGAATAATAATAGTTGATAATATAATATAAAGTTAGATTAAATATAAAAATATAAATATTGTACGTTTATAATATTATAAATATTATAATACTTGATCAGTAATTAATCCCATATTTTAAATTCGGTTGTATATTTGAATATTAAAAAAATATTAAAATTGAGTAAATTATTACTATTAGTTTGAAAGCGAAATAATTATATCCAATTATTACACCATTTTTTTAGTACAAATATTATATAAAATAGATAAATTTTATTAATTTATAATATTAAAAATTTTACAGTAACCCGTACAGACAATGTATTTGAAAAATTTTTAACAGGTGAGTATTTTAAATTTGGTAAAGAAAGGTACGGTTGTTGACGGTGGAACGGAGAAAGTGAGACTCGACCTTGAGATGGCACCATCATTGCCGTTCATACGAAAAGTGCCTTTTATTACTGTGACTTTCTAGCCAAAACAGTATGAGTATAAGGCAATCAGGAATCTATGCAAAATCCAAGGTGGAAGAAGTTGACTCCCATCGCAAGCCTTCCCCTCGGCAAAAGATTTCATTCCCTCTTTCCAAGCAATCTCTTCGGTTTTCGATTTCTTCATCCATCAATCCGAATCGTCGAACCTCCTCCTCATTCCTTTACTGTTGTGTGCTTTCCATCGGGATTCTCCAACCCCCTACCCCGGAAGCTCGCCCTAGGGTTTTGGGGGGACTTGATGTTCTGATGGACTCCGAGGATGGCATGCACGACGCGAACGACGTGGAGTCGTTGGACGAGGATTTCTACAGCGGTGAGGCTGATGACTACTACAGCAACGACAACGCCGACGTCGATGGCTATGAGTTCGTTGAGGACTCCGATGATGACTATGATGTATCCGCAGTCCACCGATACCAGGTGAGACCTATTTCGGATCTTTCTCGGTCTCTGTTGATGGAAATTTCCGTCTTGCTCTGAGGTCTTTCATGACCGATGGGCCTCCAGTCGTCGGACCGTCTGATCGGTCCTTCTAACTTGACTGGCTTAACCCGGGAACTCTATCCTCCCTATCTGATATTATGCTGATACCGATTGTTCTCGAGAAGTCTGGATGATTGCTAATTTGTAGCTGTAGAAGTGGACGGAACTGCCTGATCTATCTGATCATCTATCTGCTGCACTAATATACTTACTGATTGAGTGTCATAATAGACTTCTCAATTCATCTGCGCATATCAAGTGAGGGGGCAGCATAACCTATTTCTCACGTGCTACTACTTTTGGGGACGGGTGGAAGCTGGGATCAAGCTGCAGATCACAAAGAAGATAACTTCTATGCAAATTTACTGTCCGTTCTTCTTTTGTTCCCCCAATAAGGGAAATTTTAGCATTTTCTTGAAAAGTAACGTGGACGAAGATTGAAATAGAATAACCTCTCTAGTAGACCCCAAATTTGCTGAACCTAGAAATTTGGAAAGCAGCTGAGTAGGGTAAAATATTAGTACAGTCGTGGAAGAGTTTGAAGGGAATGGAATTAATTTGAAGGTTTCCAAATGTGGGTTGCTTTGTGCAATATGAAAAGCTCGTACCCCCAATTTCGGGTATACTACATCCTGAGTGAGTGCTTTGTCCAATATGACACACCATAGTTATATGAATGTTTTGTCCTTTTTAAGGCATGATACATCCTGAGTGAGTGTTTTGTCCGTTTAAGATGGGAAGAGTTGCTTGGGGAGGGCATTGTTAGATCCATATATTCAGCAAAAAATTCCTCGAGAAAACTGTTACAACCTGTAATTGCGAAACATATGGTAGAACGATTGAACATTGCCTTGGAAATAATGAACCAAGAGAACTGTTCATAGGGTATTCTTTATCATTTGGGAAATGCATGCAAATAATTGACAAAACAAGATGTCAACTGCGAACTGTCAAGTTTGCATACTATAGTATGTATGGTATAATTCTTCATTGATCAGGAGGGATCCTTCCTGGCATTACATTCTTACACTTCCTTATGCCTAGGGCAGATATCCTTTCACTCTTATAGTGGCTTAAACAATAGAAAAGGGTTAGGATTTCAGAGAAAATATAATTTTTTTCAAATTGATTGGTTGATCCAGAATGGCTATAAATCTGAATATATTGCAGGACAGGGCATCATAGAAATATGTTTTTCATCACTTCATCAATGTACCTTTAATAAAGGTCTTCCTAAAGATAAATGTTGCACAAAGAAACCCGCCATACTTGTGAGATTTTGTTCATCTCTTCGCATATCTCCATTGTCTTATGCATTTTTTTTTGTGACACTTCTTGAAGCTTACACAGATTTTCTCTCTTTTCGTGTCTTAGTTGAGCTGATATGCTGCCTTTTTCTTAGTTATTTTTATCAAAAAATGGCCATGTAATAGATCCTATGTACTTAGTCTTATTTTATATATATATATATATATATATATATATATATATATTACGACTGGTATACATATTGCATTGGCCTAATTGGATTTATTATTTACAACTCATGATTTGCTTTCCAGCAAAACTACACCATTCTGACTGAGGAAGATATACGGAAGCGTCAAGAAGATGACATAACAAGAGTATCAACTGTTCTTTCTATATCTAGCAATGATGCAATCATCCTATTACGCCATTATAACTGGTATATGAGATCTTGTTCATAATTTTTGTTTCTGACATGTTTCATAACATGATTTATCAACTTTCAGTGCCAACCTGGATAACATTTGTTTGAGTGTATCCTGATTATATTATTTTCTAGAAAGATTTGGCACTTATAACTTGTTCAACATGTATATATATTAATTTTGATAATTGATCAGCATATAGTATTGTACATATTAATTTTTGTTATTTTTGTCCTCAATTTCTTATTCATTGAAGAGATTTTTATCTACAGGAGTGTAAGTAAAGCGCATGATGCATGGTTTGATGAAGCAGGAGTACGGAAGGCAGTGGGCTTACTGGAAAGGCCCATTGTTATGCACCATAATGCCAGAGAAGTAAGCTATTTGGATTGCTTCATTTTTATTAGCTTTGTGTTCTCAGTCATTTGGATTTTCTATGAATTTTAATCTTGTGTTCTTGTGCACAGCTTACTTGTGGAATATGTTTTGAATCCTATCCTTGTGATAGGATTTATTCAGTTGCTTGTGGACATCCTTTCTGTAGCACATGTTGGGCAGGTTTGTCCAAAATTATGATTTTATTCTATCAATGTGTCATGATAGCTTAAAGATTCTTACCTTTTATAAGAGCAACTATGGTTAACAACTTGTTTACTGTACTATGTTTGTCAAATATTTGTTTTATTTTAGTTAGCCTTTAATGTCTTGAAGAGCTTCTCTTAAATATTTTTTCTGTAGGTTACATTAGCACATCCATTAATGATGGCCCTGGATGTTTATCACTGAGATGTCCTGATCCATCTTGTTGTGCTGCTGTTGGCCAAAGAATGATAGATTGTCTAGCAACTGAAGATGAGAAGAAGAAATATTTTCTATATCTTGTACGATCTTATGTTGAAGACAGCAGAAAGGTATATCGGAAATTGGCATCTCCAATTTAAGAATTCAGTATTTTAAACTGGCTCTTTGACTTGATTCTTTTTTGTAAACCTGTTACTTGTTTTGTTATGTTTTCAAAGAGTACACAGCGAATATACTAAGCATGTTTTTGCTTCCTTGCCATTGTGCACTCTCTAGACAAAATGGTGTCCAGCCCCTGGTTGTGAGTATGCTGTTGAGTTTTCTGCTGGAAGTGAAGGTTATGATGTCTCTTGCTCATGCTCATACAACTTTTGCTGGAATGTAAGCTTTGGCACATTCTCTTGAACATTTTATATTTAGTAACAACAAAAACCATGGTCATCTTTTTTTTATTTGAGACAGTGTACTGAAGAAGCTCACCGTCCTGTTGACTGTGGCACTGTGGCTAAGTGGATAATGAAGAACAGTGCTGAGTCTGAGAATATGAACTGGTATATATGTTAATGTCTAAATGCGATAGAATGGTGTTCATAGGTAATAATACTTATTATTGGTAAATACTATACATCATGAAATGAGTTTCAGGATCCTTGCCAATTCAAAGCCGTGTCCTAAGTGCAAAAGACCAATTGAGAAAAACCAAGGGTGTATGCATATGACATGTACACCCCCATGTAAATTTGAATTCTGCTGGTAAGCTTATTCTTTCAACAGAGGATATCCATTTATTATTGCTTTTTTTTTGTGGGTAATGGAAATTCCAAATGTCTGTTTCAAAAGCTTGGTTTTTTATCAATTCTTTGCTTTCTTTGAGAACAGGCTTTGTCTTGGCGCTTGGTCTGATCATGGGGAGAGAACTGGTGGTTTTTATGCTTGTAATCGTTATGAAGCAGCCAAACAAGAGGGAGCGGTAGGAAGTTCAGTATTTCCATATTGTTAATTTTTTTCTGAAGAAACACTTATTAATAAGATTTGTATAACAGTGTTTAGGTATGTTTGTGATAGAAAGTTCTCATTTCTTTTTTCCTGCTAAAAAACTCAGTATGATGAGGCTGAGAGGAGGAGAGATATGGCAAAAAATTCATTGGAGAGGTATACACATTATTATGAGCGATGGGCGAGTAATCAATCTGTATGTGCTTGATCTTTCTCATTTTTTTATTCCAAGATGAATTATTCAATCTTCTTTCTTCTAGCTATTGCCATATTGTAAAATGACGTCCATCTAACACTTATACCTGAAATTTTCTAATTTACTTCACAGTCAAGGCAGAAAGCTCTTGCTGATTCAAACCAAATGCAAACTGTGCATGTGAGTATGAGTACCATTTTCTGATATGTGATCGAATCTAGCGTATATATTTCATGCTTATCATACAAGAGAAGAATAATTTGGGTTCTTATAATGCTCTCATTTCTTCTTGAAGCATCATTATAGTAGAATATAGCAGTTTTTCCTCTTGTTGAGAGTGGAAAAACATCATAAATATGTTGGTTCTTCAAGTTCTAGTAATAGTAGGCTAGTATACCGGTTAGATCGTGCCAGATATAGGTTTTCATAAGTGATCTAGGTAATGCAGTGCTGGATTAAGTTTTGTTCCATGGCTGATTGTTGATTGGGTACAAGGATTGAGAAATGGAAAATCTCCTTTGTACTTAATCCCCAAGTGCGGATTGTCTGATTGGTGCAAAATCAATGTTAATGTGTATAACTCTGATGATTTATAAAGTTATGTGTTGTAACCAGCAAATGCTTTGGCAGTTATTCTAATTGCAACAGCTTTCTGTATTTTCGATATGGAAAATTAGACCTTGTGAGGAAGGGAATAGAGTGGAAAATTTAACTTTGTTTGAATAATCTTTAATAAGGTGGATGGAAAGGAAAATTTACCCTTGTACTTTTAATTTATGAATTGTTTTGTATAAGCTAGTAAAAGCAGTTTCACCTTTATTTACCCTAAAATAGTGGGTGAAAGAAAAATGGCAATCAGAGATGAATGGATGTAAAAATGTTCACCTCCATTTATTTTGAATAATCTTAATAAGGGGAATGGAAGGGACAAGTTAACCTTGTATTATTATGTAGGATTTTTTTGTAGAAATTAGCAAAAGTAGTTTAACCTCCATCCACCCTCAATTTGAGGGTGAAAGAAAAATGGCAATTGAAGGTGAATGGATATAAAAAAAGTTCGTCTCCATTTACTTTCCCTTTATTAAATTATCTTAACCAAACAGGGGGGAAATTTTATCCTCCATCCACCTCAATCCATACAAGTGATAAGTGTTGTATATCTGTTGGTCCAGTTAGGGCCCTGATGACCTCATGGATTTTTTTGTTATCCTGCTGATTCAACTCTCCATATTAGATGAAAGAAAGAAAAGGGTGATTATATAGATATGGTATCGAGCTGTTTCAGGCTTGTCAACCTTGACTATGATGACGCTGCTCCAATTTATGCTGCCTTGAATTTTTTTCTTTATAAATTCTTTTATTTCATCTACAACTGTTTTTTGACTTTTTATCAGCTTGAGAAGCTGAGTGACACACAGTGCCAGCCCGAATCCCAGCTCAAGTTCATCATAGAAGCCTGGCAACAGGTGACATTATACTTAACGGCTACATGTATTTGTCAACTTGATGTCAATTAATGATAGATTGGTATTGTCAAATAAAACGAATCCATGTATTTATTAATGCTTATGATTCTTGTATCTGCAGATAGTAGAATGTAGGAGAGTGCTTAAGTGGACTTATGCTTATGGGTATTATTTACCAGAATATGAACATGCAAAGAAGCAGTTTTTTGAATATTTGCAAGGTTAGTGCATACTCTTATTTGTCATCATACACCACCTACTTTATTCCTGGTTAAAAACTTATGAGATACTCTAACAGGTGAGGCAGAGTCTGGCTTGGAAAGACTGCATCAATGTGCAGAAAAAGAACTGCTTCAATTCCTAAGTGATGACGGTCCTGCATCTAGCAGCTTTAATGATTTCCGCACAAAGTTGGCTGGACTTACCAGGTAACCTTATTAATTAGATGTTCCATCATGAAACTATCTTGGTTTAATGCTTGAGCTGTGGTTCTCACCAGAAAATCATACTTCTTTTGTCCTGGAATATGCTTGGTTTCTTTATCGGCTAGTCTATGTCATTATATGATTGAAGGGTTTTACTAAATTGAAAAGCTCTTGGGACAATCATATTATGTAGCAACTCTCAAACATGGGCACGGAATATTTATTTATCAACTGCCGTCAGGCAATACATTTTTTCCTGAAATTTTTATTTGCAACTTGAGCCGGCAATTGGACTAGATATGAAGTATTCATGTATCTAGTAACCATTATTCACCTGACATCTCAAAATATGAGTTGGACTTTTCCTTGATACCATTTCAACTCAATGATACATATGTGAGAAAAAATGAAAGAAACTGCACTGTTTTTCTCTTCTTCCAGAGAGATTTTAAATTCATTACCCAATCAGCTGCCCAATAGTGGTTATTTACTCATGTTTTGGTTCTCAATATTAGAAGACATTCATAGAAAGTTTGGAGGAGTTCAGGACGTGAGGCAGGTTCCTGGAACTGTGGCCTATTTCAGAAAAATTGCCACTGGCATAATTTTCTTAACCATGGGAAATTTAGAGTTGCAAGGACTTATCCTATGGTGATCCTCTGCCTATCTTTTCCTTAGACTGGGTTAATAAAATGAACCTGAAGCTTTTCATGTGTTCACCTCCGATTTGATGTTTCTTTAACTTCTGTTGCATCAGTGTCACGAAGAATTATTTTGAGAACCTAGTCAGGGCACTCGAGAATGGGCTATCTGATGTGGATTCCCATGGAGCTTGCAACCGGGTAGCTAACTCAAAGAATGGAGGAGGTAGCACTAGTAGTAAGGCTCGTAGCGGAAAGGGAAAGATGAGTGCACGGGCTGGTTCAGTGAATCGAGCAGATGACTCAAGCTGCTGGTATTGCGACTGCTGTACCTTTGCTAATGTGAAGCCCTCAACCACATGCCAAATGTGCCAGACACGTCGATGAGAGGAACCCTGCACATATTGTTGCTGATGGAACATACCTGAAGTGTAAATCTCTTCACAAGGAATCAATCATGATTTATTGATTTTTGAGGTAGTTGATAAGGGGGTGTCTTCAGGTTCTACTCCAAAGCTCATATCAAACGGACGGACATCTATGGAAGGGAATGAAGCATCAGCAGCAGAAGCAGGTTCCATATTCAAGCTTCCCTGCTTCTTTGCTCTGTATTCCATGGATGGTTTCAGGTGTGTATATAGTTGTCTAAACGTTTTAGTATACCATAGTTTATATGATGAAAGTTCATGGAGGCGTATCTCCTAATTGCTATAAATAACAATGGAGGTGATTATATAATGAAGTATCTTCCCTTGGTATTTTCTCGGACATGGGGAATGGACGTTAAAAGTTTGTGGTGTAGGAGTGGGCAAAAGGGGAGGTGCCCTCACTTTACTAACCCCCTTTTTCTTCTTTTATTTTCCGGGCTGGGTCTCATGTCTCTATTAATGTTGGACTTGATGCATCTGCACAGCTTCTTCAAGAATGCATGGTGAAACTTATTTTTCCTTTTTGTTGGGCATGCTTTACTGCTCAACCAAAGCTAGATGTTTGCATATGCCATTCTTCTGTCATTGTGTACTATTATTGCAGTCCAACTCGAGTGTGCAGGATAGCCACCTAATCAAATGTTGCTGGAAGGGAGAGGCTTAGATTGAGATTGAGCATGAGCACGGCACTAGTCTCTGAGGTTTATGTTACTGTTCTTGGATAGCAAATTCTTTAATATATGAAGCCAAGGGTTGGTTATACATCCTTAATGAAAACGACCCAAGGGAAGGGATGGGTGGTGTGGAAAGAAAGAATAGTTACCAATTCCATTCTGGTTCATTGGGGCCAGACTTAGTTTTTCAGGGAACTCTTTTCTTTGAAGAGCCTGAGGCTGAGGGCATTGAGCATGGCTCTCGAATACTGGCGGGAACCCATCTTCCAGTCCATCCCCATCTTCATCATGGCCTTGAACTCGTTGTAGCTGATCCGGCCATCCTGCAAGAACACAGAAACAGGTGTATAAATCATGGTGGTGCATTTCAAGAGGTCCATCCTCTCTCTTGCATTCTTGTTAAGTGTGTCTAGAAGCTGTACCTTATCGAGATCGGCATCATGCATGATGTCTCTGATGACTTGGTCGTTGTCGGGGCCGAGATGTTTATCGTCAAGGGCTTCTCTCAGTTCTTCAAACTCAATAAAGCCACTCTTGTTCATGTCAAAGTACTCGAAAGCCTGAGTAAGATGCTCGTCGCTGTCTATCCGTTTCAAGTGAACTGACATTGTCAAGAATTCCTCGCAGCTTATCGTGCCATTTCCATCTGTATCCGCCTTTTTGCCCACATAACCATAGAAATAACAATCTTAGTTACTCGTCACATGATCAGAGAAGTAAATTGAGTTTTTACATCAAATTTTGAAGTCCAGATTGAACAAACTCCACATATGATTCATGAGCTTGATCTTAACTGATATGCCAGTGAAGGTAAACACACCAACCTGATGACTATGATTCCGTTGGACAGTATTTTTTGCACTTAAAAGAACTTGTCCAAAAAAAGTTCATTTAAAATGTTGTTTAACTTGTCTAATTTATTTAATCTTATCAAAACTTATATATATTACGTTGAAATTACACCAATAATATGAAAATTTACGAGTTTATCTAAAAATATTTCATCATTTTTTTAATTTTATTTTTCACTCTCCCGCCTTTTCTCTAATATTTATGTTTATATTTATATAATTTATAATTATTTCACAAATAAATTAAATATTAATAAATTATTATACATTTAATATTATTAAATAATAAAATTTTATTTTAGCTATACTTTTTAGATTTTAATATCAATTTTAGTGTGAGTTGATGATGCCCATAATAAATAATTTTTTTATTTGCTCTTTCAAACCTCATGGAATGATTTGTAGTGATTTAGAAGGTAGAAGTTTGGATGAATTTGAAGGAAATGTAAATCAAGAGTGTTTGGAGAGTTTAGATGAATTTGAAGGTAATGTAAATGAATGGGTTTGAATGAAGTCAATGAATTGTTAATGAAAATTTGAGAAAATAATTTATCATTTTAAATTAAATATAATAATTTATTAAGTAATATACTATGATAATTAAATTATATTATATTAAATGTACTATAATAAAATATTAATATATAATAAAATATATATAATTATATTATATATGATATATAACCAAATTATATAATATAATTAAGTTATTATAATAATAAAAAAATAAATTATATTATAAAATATCATTTTTAATGTAAAATATTTTTATTATATAAATTATATCATATAATTTTATATAAAATATTATTAATATAAATTTTTATTAAAAATATATAATAAAGTAAAATTAAAATATATAAATAATATTATAATCATTAAAAAATGCTCCTACTACTTTCAAAAGTTGTCACCACCCTCCAAATTATAAAAAAAAATATGTTTTAGTGTAAATAAAAGATTTTTAATTTACCAAAATAAAGATTTATCTTTAAACCCATACCATCCAAATTTGAAGTTGGATTTAGGTACTGTTGTAATGGATGGAATACTCCTGAATTTGCAAGAACATTAAAATGAAGGAAGTTGAAAAGAGAGATGCAATTAAATTAGACATGGTTCATAGAGTAACTTACAGCATCCATCAGCATCTCAACTTCAGGATCGGCTACCGGTTGCCCATATTTTTGGAGTCCATCTTTTAGCTCTTCTAATGTCAAGCTTCCTGTATTATCAGTGTCCATGGTGTAGAACATCTCCATGATTTCATCCACTTGATCTTCTGGCAAATGATCTGCAACCACCTGAAATGGACCCAATGGTCATAAGATCAGGATTGTCTTATACATAGCCCAGAAAAGTTGATTAATGAGTTAAAACTTGATTACTGACCCTAAGGACTTTCTTCTTGAACTTGTTCATGAGGGAGAATTGCTTGATCTTGCTCCTGACATTCTCCCCTAGGAAGATGTTTGGAGCCTTGTCTTTGTTCTGTATCCACGAGTGTTCTGCATCAATGAAATTAATTTTCAATCAGTAAATTTTCATCATACCAGCTCCTTGAACCTTTGTTTGATCCCCCAAAAATAGTAGGTAAGTAGGTGGAATTAATGAGATTATGTGCTCTTTGAACTGAAAACATGAAACCAGTTCTGGTGAATGAACGGACTTAAGTAGCTAGCCGTGAAGAAGGTCTTCTGGGTTATTGGAGAGCATACCAAGTACTTCTTGGACAGTGAATCTGCTGTAAGGATTCGGATCTAGCATGCATTTCACGAGATCCTTGGCATCCTCTGAAACTTTCGGCCATGGGTCCCTCTCAAAATTGATCTCGCCTCCAACAATTGCATGCGCAATTCCTTCCTCAGTTTCTGCCATTTGCCCGGGAAGTCAGTCAAGAATAGAATTGTTGGCCACTGTGTTCTATCCTGACAGAAAACGTTTTATAAAGCAAGTATAGAATTGTTGTCTTGCTCCATTGTTATCGGATCCCGGTGGATGTAAAGATAGCATGCGATACTTGCCTGCCCAGAAGGGAGGAACTCCACAGAGCAATATATAGAGGATAACTCCAGCACTCCAGACATCAACTTCTTGTCCATAATCTCGCCTCAGCACCTCAGGGGCCATGTAGTATGGGCTCCCAACTATTTCGCAGAAACGCTGGCCTACCAGTAGTAGTATGAAAAGGGACCATCATCAGCTCAAATTCACTTACTGTTTCTAGTTTGACATAATGCATTACTAGGAGTATACCTGGTTTGAAAAATGTGGAGAGACCAAAGTCGATCGTTTTCAGCGAAGACATTTCAGATCTATCAGCAAACAAGAAATTCTCGGGCTTCAGATCCCGATGAATAACTCCGTGCTCATGGCATACCTGTAAAGATAGAGTTACAGTAAGGACCTACAAACAGAAGAGATTGGAGCAATTCTCCAACTTTGTGTCATCATTCAACACAGGGTAAGGCAAGGCAAGGCAAGGCAAGGTAACATAAAGGTGCAATCAATACAAGATTAAGATGGCAGGAACCTTAACAACTTCCATTATTGTCTTAGTAATGTTAGCTGCGGCACGCTCGGTGAAATGCCCGCGAGATACGATCCGGTCAAAGAGCTCCCCACCCTCACAAAGCTCCATGACCAAGTAGATTGCCTCTTTGTCCTCGTAGGTCTCCTTCAGGGTGACGATGTTGGGGTGCTTGGGAAGGTGCCTCATGATCTCGACCTCCCTCCTGACATCCTCTACATCGATCTCCGTCTTCAGTTTCCCCTTGGATATGGTCTTGCAGGCATACGTCTCCCCGGTCACATTCTCCAGGCACTGGTACGTGATGCCGAACTCTCCCCGCCCCAGTTCCTTCCCAAGCTTGTACCTGTCATGAACTTCCCAAGAATCAATCTCAAGGACAAACACACAAAAAAAATGGGATACAACGATCTGGTGGGTTAATCGTTCAATAATCTCTTACTCTTCCCACCCAAAAAAATGAAAATATTGAGGATCAGGGCCTAGACATTATCACGAACAGCTCCTACACAACACATATAACATTTTTTGTGCGTCCTCCAACCCAAAACTAACCAAATTTGAAAGTAATTTGTCATCTAAACCAAGAACAATTCAGTGGTCACATATGAAGTAAAGATGCATGGATGGAAGAAAGAACACCTCTCATGGATATTGTCTCCAGCAGGGTCATTGATGATCTTGATGGTCCGTAGCAGGGTAGATAGGCGTAGCTGGCCAGAGAAGGGGCCAGAGTAGGGTCGGGATTGAGGGTGCCTGTGATGGTGTTGGGGCTCATTGGGCGCATCTTTCGTGGAATATACTCTTCCAGCTTTTGCATTTGATGAGAGGCAAGCACCCATGAGAGCAAAAATTTCTCCTCCCCCTTTTATCAATTGATGATCAACCGAAATCAATCGATTGAGTTCAGCCCCAACTGCTTCTAAATTGACCTCCAACAATCCCAAGGGAGGAAGAAGGCCATGAGGATGGCAGAGAATTGAAAGGGACGAGATTTTTTTTTATCGCTGCCTTTCTTTTCTGGGAATTGAGATCAATTCAAAGGAGGAGCTGTTTTTTTTTCATTTTAAGGACGTTTTTTTTTCTTTTTTAAATTCAACTTGTTTTTGAAAAGTAGTTGGTAGTGGTTCTGTTATGTGCAGGGAGGTCCCGCCTTTTTCTCAGGGACGTTAGTCTTGGCGGCGATGTTTGCAGAGCTGGACGAGGTCTTGGGCTTGTCCTCCACGTGCCGCCACTACGCCTGGCGGTTCCGTTTTGGCTTCTTCGCTGGGTGCAAGTACAATCCATTCCTTTTACCCATTGGCATTATGCAACCGATCTTCATCTCCCTTTTTCTGGGGTAGCGTTAATCCAATTCGGAGAGCTAAATCGGATGATGATGAGGATAGTGGCAGGTGCTGGCTGTGCCTCCGTCTTCGTCCCCTAAGCGATAGAAATCCGGCCCTATCTTCACTTCAATTCTGCCCACTATGGTAGACGAAGGATGGCAAAAGAAAGAGTTCTCAACCTACAGTTACAACATCATCAAATGAAGAATTTTCAAACAACCAATTTCAAGAACTTCATCCATTCAATAATTTTCAAATAAGCAATTTCTGGTTATTGTAAGTAATCATTTATATCACCTGGAAATATATTATTTTTTAATAAATTATTGGACCCATATAACTTAAAAATTATTAATTATAAATAATATAATTTTTTCAAACTTATAAACTTAAAATAATTTTTTATTTTATCTGATTTGATATATTATTTTCAACTGCTGATATTTAGGTTATACACTTTTAATTTACAATTCTCAATACTAACAATCCAATAGCAATCTTGATTGTAAAATTCAATATCAGAACAAGTTATGGTTGAATGTTAGTTAGTGTGGCATAGAAGAATATGGTTGAATGAGATTAATAGTACTAATCTTTCCTAAATTGTCATTTTTGTTTTGATAGAGGTTTTTGTTAGTATATACTCATTTAAAGTAAGTAATCTGATGAGTTGGAAGTACAATAAAATTTTACAAAATTTTGATTACATCTTCAAGAATTAGTGATGATTTTTAATGGAAATTAATAAATTTTATTCATATGTAATAGATGTAATTGATGTCAAACTTGACTATAGGAGAAAAGTCCAACAAGTAATGGGCCATTTGCAACATATTCAAAGAGCGCATATATATATATAAATAATCATCATCCGTAAATAATACAAAAATTTATGTAAAAATAAATAAATAAATGGATTTTTTTATATTTAAAATTAGATTTCATTATTATACCTAACTTACTTTTTTTTTCTACTCAAACTTTTCTTAAAATTTACTTCAAAGTAGAGAATTTATATTTAGCAGTAAAAGAATTAACTCTGAATATTGATATAATCTGTTTAATTTTTACTTAAATTACAATATAGAGATGTTATACAGTTATATAAATAATAATCACTACTTCAAAACTAACCATATTTTTAAAACAGATTGCGTTTTAGATTTTCAATCCATAAAAGTAATTTGAGTGCAGCAAATAAACATGCACTCAAATATTTTCATAAATCTAGTATTCAAATGACACTATTAAAACATTTCACACGTGCATGGAAATAATGTGATTTAAATTTATTTTATCGATCAAACATCTAATGAGAATCACGATAATTATTCATATTTACTTTCAAATTCAGAAAAATCACCACTGTACAACTCTTTTTTAACTCTTCCAACAAGATAACTCTCCTTTATTTACTCCAACTAATGCAATTGCCCTCATTAACCATACTAACTCTCACTCTACCTATAAGCATCAATGAGCCAAAAGCTATGTTATTATGGTGCGTAGGTAATTTCATAATTTCATTAAGTTTTAATCTATATTTCAAAAATCTCAAGACATGATCGGTATCACTGAAATTTTGAAAAGTTGGAATTATACTAAATCAAATTAGGACATTTAATGATTAAATTAATAAAAGAATCTAAAAAGATAAATAATGAAAATTTGGAAAAATGTGTAAAATAATAATAAAATATAAAGAAGAATGATCGCATCCGAGTTAACTTCATCATTTTCCTATGGATATAAAGCAATATTCATGGCTTGTTTTGGCTACTGAAATACGTGTTTGAAATTTGTTTAAAAAATCCTAAAAGAATTCTAAAAACTTTAATTTGTACCAAATTATATAACATAAAAGACACGGGTAATTTACCTAATTCCATTCATACGATATTAAGCATAACAAACATTTTTTTATTGGACTTGGAGATAATTGTATTTTGATTGAGTTAATATAATAATATATTTATATTATTATTGATAATTGATATACGGTAAAAATGACGAAAGTAAGGTAGATCAAAAAATACTCAATCAAAAATTTTTCTATTTTCTTTTGCGAATGGAAGAAATTATCCTTTCATACAATATCTTAATTGAATTATATGTAATGATCAATAAATTCAGTTTTATTCTATAGATAATTCTATATCTACACGTGTCCAAATCCCAGCAACCGTCCATAGATTTTTTGACTAGAATTGACTAATAGTATTTGAATTTTCTCACCCTCACCCTCAGTCACTCACAATTATTTCTAAAAGTCCAGATAATTTTTCAGATAAAATTTTATCAACCAAGTGTCAGGCATTCAACACCGCCTCTTATGATCGTGAAAGGACCTAAAACTTCTTCCAGATAACTTTCTCGACCTCCACTACATCAATATAAACTCGATCAAGCTCGGTGGTGGCCAAGAATCATCCTACCAACACCCCCTTCATACTATATTTCCACACATAAAATATAGGACCCTTTAGCCAGCAAGTTCAATGCCCCTAGTGGTGCAAGTTCGAATGGTGAAACTTCCCAAGGATCTCATGACACTCTCAAACCTCTCACGCAGCCTTTCTCCGACATATGTGAGCCTCTTCTCCTCCTCAATTGGATATTTTTTATTTTTCAGGAGAAAAACTAATCGTCAGAAATTATAGGGAGAAATGGCGACCCTACGACTGTTGAACACTCTAGAAAAACTTTTCGGGACCTTTATTACCTTTCCCACACCTAAAGTCGCCTTCATTACCGTCACTAGTGAGTTTTTCAATCAATTCCTTTCATTTTTACTATTCCATCCAAAATAAAAGTCAACCAAAAGCGGCATAAATCACTCGGTTAAGATCACATACTCATCCTAGAAGTTAAGGGGAGAATATTATAAGTGTTTGGGATGAATATGAGGAAGTAAGGATTGAGTTATAATGAATTTGAAATATTAGAGACTAAAATTCAAAACTCCGAGAACTTACACGAAGATGCGGTGGTTTGACCTCTTGATTTGGGAGATATCACTCATCTCCATAGTCTTTCTAGGATTAAGAATTGCTAAAATTTATATAAGAATCAGTGGGAATTTGGTTAGTGAAATTCGATATTTGCTCTCTCTAGAACTGAACTACTTTGACGAAGAAGAGCCGAATTGACTTACATTTTCCCTCTTTGAAGGTCATATGACGGTTGTGGGGCTAAGGGAGGGCTCAGTTCGGTCACAAGAGGTTTGAATTGGCTAAATTCCGATCGGCAAAAATAGGGCAGCTTTGGGATCGACAGAGCTGCATCACTGTTTGGATCAACTTACGCTTCTCCGTTGGTCCTCAGGCGGAATGGAGGGTGCCCGAAATTCACCTTTTGAAGTTGAGAGAAGTGCCCAAGTTGGAGTTCTAGTTCGAGATACGTCGGAAAATGGAGCACTTCTCATTTTTCGAAGGTTGGAGGTGTGTGGAGGATAAATGGAGGGGAGCTCTTTATATAGGGAGCTCGGGGACCCTCTACTCCACTAGTTTACATATTGGTTGAGCTTACTCTCATCGGAAAAGGAAAGTATTACTGCCTCAATGAACAGTATTGTCATTCTAAGGAAGACGATGACACTGTTTATTGATCGGTCGGACCGTTGACCGATCTGGTCTGACCGGGTTCGGTGATAAAAATCAGCCGGTTCAGGCCTGAATTAACCGGTTTTCTAAAAATTAAAATTTTCTAAATTAATCTAAATTAATTTTCCATCTTGTGGTGGCCTCAATTCTCCACATTGATATTTTTAAACCACCTAAAAAATGAATTATTGAATCTGGTTCACCTTGGTTCAACCCGGTTCAATTTAGTTCAGGTTTGATTTACCCTGAATCAGTCTAGTTTTCCCATCCAATTTACTTCAGGGTTCTTTCTCGTGATTTTTATGACTTATTGGTCACTTAGAATTTTTCAATTTCTCATTTTAGCGCTTCTTTACCGTTTTTGGTTCATTTAATGGCTTGGTTTTCTCATGAGATTTGCTGATTCTTTTCTCGTTTTCCTTTATCTAAGAGGATGAATTTCACAACTCCCCACTCATTTTAGGAGTTTTGTCCCTAAAACTTAATTATGTCTGCTTCCCATCTGTAATCAATTATCTTAACTTCAATTGGGGTTCGCTTTGGTATATTACCACATGGTTTTACCCCTTTCACTTAGTCCCCCAAGCATCATGCTTAAGGGATTTCCTTTCCCTTCCATCATTCACTTACTCCATGAAACTTATTATCTGTAAAACCCGTCCTTTTGAGCTAAGGAAAACCAAGAAAAGAACCGGTCAAACCAAGTGAGAATTCAGAACCGGTTCACAAACCCGATTATTTCTAAACGGGCAAGTTGGGAATTTACAACTCTCGGGTGATCCAAATGGTTCATTAAACCTTAGAAAATAAACTTAAGACAAATTAGAAAATAAAAACCAAAGTGGTTCAGGTGAACTAGATTTCATAAGAAATTTAAAGTTAAGTGTGCTTGCCCTTATAAACCGAAATTTCGGTCAAAAATTTGTATGTACGCCTTATCATAAATAACCATAAATTAATATATATTTAATTATTATAATTAATACCAATAATTTAATACCTAAATTAAATTATTGGAATTAATACAAATAATTTAATACCGAAATTAAATTATTGGAATAAATACCAAAATTTAATTTATTGGAGTTAATACCAAAATTAAATTTTATGGCAATATTAATACTAGTAATAAATCTCGCCCATTTAATACACGGGTTTTACGCCTATATAAAGTGGTCATCCCCATTTCATTCTCCTAACACCTGAACACTTCTCTCTCTCTCCTGCTCCATTTCCGGATAAAGCTCGAACCAGAGTTTCGACTTGAACAAAGGTCGAGCTCTTTAGAACCAGGGAGAAGACAGCTATCTGATAGCAAACTCCAGTCAATCCGAGAATTGTTGTAGAAGCGCTGACATGATGGAATAGTGAAGTAACTCCGGTGGACCGAAGCTGCCCTATTTCGGTCAAGCTGAAATCGACCATTTCAAGCCCTCCTCATGCCAAACCAAGCCCTCCCAACACTTCCTCAGCCTTTCCACAGCCGAATTAGGACCGAAAGGTAAGCCAATTCGGCTCCCCTTTACAACTTTCAACCGGTGCTAGAGAGAGAATCGATCGAATTTCAATGATAAAATTCTAATCTAATTCCGCATCAATTGATGCAATTCTTGATTCTAGGATGAACCTCAAGACGAGAGCTATCTGCCTAGATCGAAAGCTCGAACCGTCGTGCCTTCACCGGTGAGTAATCGAAGCTTTCTCTCTCTATAGTTCATTTTCCGGCGAAGCTCCGTTTGAGCTAGTCCCGGCATTAAAACTCACGATTCACATTTATGAAGAATCATATAAACATGTAGAAACTCAATTTCAACTTCAATTTCAACAATTGAAAACGTTTGATGGGTATTCGGCTGTGTTAAGAAGTTGGAATTGGGGGAAAATTGGGGATTTTCAAAATTCAAAGGACCAAAATAAAATTTTATGAAATTGAGGGTCAATTGGGCATGAAAATAATGTTGGAGGACCAATTGAGGAATTTTGAAATTTTTGGGGCAAAAATTTACCATTTTTGTAAAGGAAGGGCAAAATGGTGATTTTGGAAAAGTTGGGGGACCAAGTTGGAAATTTGGGAAATTAAACCCCTTTTTGTGAAATGGAATAAATTGAGGTCCTATGATAAATTTTAAAAGTTTCGAGACTCAATTTGAGGAAAAACTGGCATTTGGGACTTAAAGTTAAAGAGAAATAACTTTAGGGACCTAATTGTAAATAAATGAAAGTTTGACTTTCTCATTCATTTGGAATGAATGAAGGCAATTAGGCTAAAGGATAATGAACCAAGATGTTCATATCGTGTAGGAACATGAAGTACCGGGAATGCCAGCAAGGACAAGCTCGCGTGAATACCAAGAACCGGTCTAGTGGAATTCACGGCATTAACGGGTAAGTGAGTTTATTAACATCATACCCGGTTGGGATGGTGAGCACAACTTAAAGATAAAAACCACTTACCGGTTGTGAGTGGGTTTACTAACATCATACCTGGTTGGGATGGTGAGCACAACTTAAAGATAAAAACCACTTGCCGGTTGTGAGTGGGTTTACTAACATCATACCCGACTAGGATGATGAAACCACTTATCGGTTGTGAGTGGGTTTACAAACATCATACCCGGTTGGGATGATGAGCACACCTTATAATTTAAAAACCACTTATCAGTTGTGAGTGGGTTTACTAACACATAACCGGTTGGGATGATTAGCACAACTTAAAGATAAAAACCACTTACCAGTTGTGAGTGGAAATTTTATGTCATACCCGGTAGGGAATGATAAGTACCTCGGTATAAAAACCCACTATTTAGTGGTATTTTAATCATCACCACTTAGAGAAAGTGATGTGAAAATTATGTGGAAAAACTACTTACCGGTTATAAGTAGATCATACCCGGTTGGTATGATGAGACTTCCTCAAAGGAAGTTGAAAACCCATTCATCGATTATGAACGGAGATATCCTTATACCGGTTGGTATAATGGACAGTGAAAACCTATTTTGTCGGAAGTGTTCTCCCCTGAATGTGTGCCAATGTTTAAACTATTTGGGAGACCTTCTTGACAGGAGCTCGAATAGCTCTTATAGGCCGGGGGCCTCGATTTTGGAACTTGCGGGCTAGAATGCCCAGTTTTTTTGAAAATCTCGTACAGTGGGCCCAAGGCCAGTTGGCACGAGCAGGAGCTCGTAAACGAACATGATATATGTGCCATAAAACTTAATAAGTGAATTTTTTGGCCATGGTACCAAGATAGGACCGATATGCTCAGTCAACTAGCGGCAGTACGACATGACAGGTCGGTGGACTAGTCAAGACAAACAACTGCGAGTTGAGTTGAGAGTCGGGGTCGTTGGACTAGTGGCACCACATATTACATGGCTTGATAAGAAAATATTATTTGTGCATGCACTATGATTACGGGATCATCAAGACGCCCATGAGGGGTAGTGATGCGTCTTAAGGGCACTGGACGACCTGGTGGCTATAAGGGCAGTTTGTTGTTCCAGCTGTATGTGCGAAATCTGGAGTAGCACCAAGCGCATGAGACCGGGGTGGGGACAGGATGAGGTCTCTGTCCTCATACGGACAGGAAGAAGTGATTTTGGGATTGTGGGTCGGATGTCACGTACATCCACTCATTCCCAGGGTAGAAGTGGTCGTACTTCTATCCGGGTGGTAGGAAAAGTCGCTCCGAAGCCACTAGCGGGTTCAGTAGTGATACTAACTTACGAATTTGTGTAACCTTCATGATGAAGGATGTGTGTTGGGTGATAACACACCGTGGTAACTAAGAAATAATAGAAAAACCTGAATTTTTAAATGAAGGGATTTTTTAAAACAAATGAGTCTGGCACACTCCATATAAATATTTTTCTTAAAAGTCAAAAGCTTTTAAAAACTCATTCACTGAGTAGTCGTACTCACCCCCTCCCTTATATCCCTTTCAGGAAATCCCGGAAAGCCTCCCATTAAAGACCGTCAACTAAGATGCATGTAAGACAAATATGTAAAGTTTTAAATTTCATGTAGTTTTGATTATGCTATTATATGAAAAAGGTGCAAGTTAAAGGACACCTTACTCTTTACAGTTTACAATAAGGGGAAACCCTTTAATAAACCAGGAGAGTGGCGAGTTGATCACGGGGATCTGACCAAACTAGGTCGGGGCGTGACATTATCATTGGCTCGTCTTACCCCCATGTCTTATGTCATTTCTTTGCTCTAAATCCCCATGTCGCTAAGGGTTAGATTCTTATTCTTAAGAGTTTTTTTTTTTTTGCAGATCACTAGGTTGGGAGTTCCATAAACATTTGATCGTCCTCATTTCCACTTATTTTCTTTGTCGTTAAAGTTACTTAGCTCAGCATCCTTTCAGGCTTTTTCATCCTCAATCTCGTGGGTTTTGGTATTATCCCCTTTTTATCTTATTTTGATCTTTTATCCATCCTTTGTTTATTATAACTTCGGTCAAATTTATTTTTGTTTGACCTTGTCATGCTTAACTAACTAACTCTTTTTTATTTGAGTCTCATTTTTCTGAAACTGTTAAACCTATATGTCCCTTACAGCATGACATGTTCTATAACTGTTTTTGCCCATTATAGTTTTAGGACATTTACTCGATGATTGTTCTTGACTTTCTAATTTTTCGGGAATCGTATGGTCTCAATTTTCTTATTATAAAAGGACGGAGTTTACATTCTTAATTATGGCGTATCTTATATCATAATAAAGAATAACTAAAATAAATTGGAAATGAAGCACATGTGTATATTTGAGGTGATAAATAGATACTATGAGCCATTTATCATAAACTCACATACTCTGAGTAAGTAGATGAGGAATCACCATCACCATTAAGCTCCGTTATACATTAAGAATCAAAACAATAGGATCTAAGGACAATAAAAGGCAAGATCACAGCACAAGAAAAGGTAATATTCCAATACCCATCATTAACAAAGAAGATAAGTTTATTTGGCCGAAGGAAAATATAGGTATGGTAACTGTCAAATCTTCCTATGCCACCATCATTGAGGCTTCCTCTTTGACTTCACGGAGTAGGATACTCCAAACTATTATTTGGAAACTAAGTTACCCACCTAGAGTAATGAACTTCATATGGCGTGCTTGTTTTAATATATTGGTTATAAAGGTAAAATTGTTTAGGAGACAATGTTGTCCAACTCCTTTATGTCATTTTTTTGTGCAGATATAGAAACAATTGAATACGGTTGTTTGGCTGCCCATGACTAGACCTATATGATTTGAACTATGCAATCTGCATGTTGAATATGTGCTAACTGACACCACTCACAACTGGCTAGAAGCTAATATTGGGATGCCTACATTGGATAGGAAGAATAGTGTTATGCACTTGAATAAACTTACTCTAATCTACTAGGCTATATGCAAGGAAAGGTATAGAGCTGCTTTTAATAATATGTTACCAAAATGTTAGAAATATTATAGATATGTGCACGGAATTTAACCATGAAGTGGCACACCCCAAAACATCACACAATTGTCGACAGATAGTCGACTGGGAAGACATCATCGCAGCAATGGAGGGACAATTAAAATTAACTATGACGAGTTTTTTATAAGAAAATGTTATATGCAAGTATCGTTTGCAATTAATCTAGATTTATGGATCAACAAATTGTTGTACTGATAATTTAGTATGCTAAAAAATGGTCGATTAGAATTTAAATAGTCGCTTTGCTATTGTAACTGATCAGTTTTTCCAAATAAATAGAGTTTGTGACTGGGCAATACCAATATTAAACTAATTTATTCGTAATTAAATAAAGGCTCGAGCAGAAAAAACTTGTCAAACAAGCAAGCATAATATGTCAAAGTAAACTTGACTAGACCAATATAATGTATTTTCAATATATTATATTTTATCTCAACAAGTTAATGATAAAAACAATTCAGTACACTTTTCTATTGATTTTATGATAAAATTAAGTTAATTTCATTACATTTTGCTATTCTTCACGACAACATTGATACAGAATTTTTAAACTCTTACTCTTCCTCTAGTGTCTTCTTTCTCCTCTAGCTCACTAGAAAAGTCTCTTCCTCATCCTCTTCTTCCCTTCTCATCTTCCTCCCTTCCTTCTACACACTTTCTATAGAAATCTTCCCGCACAATCATAAAACCCATCACGTATGATGAGCATTTCAACACCTTACAATACTCTAATTTCTTTTCATAGCAACTTTCCTAGAACTTCAATCAAACTAATAGATAAAAGAAAATTCTATGAAATAACATGTCACTGATCTAGACCCCCTATAAGCTCCCAACCCTCAAGGATCCATCATCCAACATCATATCATTAACACCGTTAGATAGGTAGACATTCTCATCCCAATCCCGATTAGAAGCGTGACAAACTCATAATTATTTATTTCTCAATTGCATCATTACCTCACTCTCCACCAAAATCAACCTACACATTATTGGTTTTAAAGTGTGGCTGAAATATAGAACAAATTTCAGATATTGTTCAACTATCAACTACAAACTTAAAAAGATCTTCGGCCAACAAACCATTATAACGAACTTAGTCAAAGTTACTTTGCTAGCCACTCCATTCTACTAACTTGACCTACCCAAATCGAATTCTTATGTTAAATATCAAATTCTTCACAACTTAATAGAACAATAGGAGGGTTTATGACTCGCTCTATCCATCTCAATTGACCATATGATTATCGATTCACACAAATCGTAGTTTGGACAACCGGATTATTTTGGATGTCTAGTCCATCTAGAGGACGAGGCTTCCCTCAAGTGTGTTGGGCTTATTCTTCTACTCTTTGACCATCTCGCTCGACCCCTTAGTGGGATGCTCGCCCAACTCGATTAACATTCAATCCATACCACTCTCATCTTAAAGTAAAACAAGTCTATCAAAACAAGCAAGCTTGACTTGTCAAACAAGAAAGTGTTAATATATCAAACATCCCAACTAGATCAATTTACTATATATTTGGAAAGAATTATAATATTATATATACTTATTATCTCATCAAATCATTGATAATAACAATTAAATATATTTAAAATATTAATTTAATCGTCAAAAGTAATATTAATAATTCAAGATACAAATCTGGAAAAGGAGGATGAAAATACAAAGCTTTTTAATTGAGATGCTTTCACCACCTCTATCTATTTTTTGTTATTTTATATATAGGTAAAAAATGTCGTTTATCACATAACTTTTTAATAAACATGGTACTTATCGGTTAATAATATCTTGTTACATGTTATTAAAATCAATAACGTCGCACCCAACTGGAAATCCGAATTATGATCTGAATATGGAGTAGAAAAAAATATCCAACTCGATTTAGTTGTTTACACTTGTCTGGAAAAATAATATATAATTTATACACCGTTGTTGAGTGAGGAGGTTGATAATTGAATGAGTAAAGTGTAGATGTTGAAAATAATATTATATATTAGATAAAATAGAATAAAATGATAGATTTATAAAATTTAAATAATTTTACTATTTATCAATAATAATTTTTAAATATATACGAGATAACCCATTACATATACAAAATACCTTCTCACCTTATGAGTGGTTGTAATATGTGTATACCTTCTCACTCGTGTTAGTATCAGGTGTATGAGAATTTTAACCCAAACATAGCAAGAACGTTCCTCAGGGAAGTAGTCTATTTGGAGCCACATTTGTTCACAATCTCATGTTCTTATCCATTCTCATATAAGAGTAGTACTAACTTTCGAAATGAACTATTGAGGCTTCGATCGTTTATCCATTGATTTCGAATGAAGAAACATAGATTAGGGTTTAGTCGATAAAAGCCTCACCCAGAACCCTCCAATCACCCACCGGTCTTTTTCTTTTTCCATGCCTTCCCAAAGGAATAGAAACAGATTTATTGGGAGTGGAGAGATTGCACATGATCCTATTATCGATTCAAACAAGATAACATGGAGTATTGACCATTGCCCACTTGTAAATCATGAAAAATAAGATAACTAATGGTTTATAGCATAATATTTTGATGAAATTATCATATTTTCCATCACATTTATTTTAATGTATGTGCCCTCTTTGCGATAAGGCAATGAAACCATCAGCAATCCATTTCATGAGCTCTACTTTGCCTAGCCATAACATTCATTTGTGCTCTGTGGAGCAGGGAAAAGGGACAAGAGGATGGGACATATCTAACAAAACAAAGGTAGATGCTGCCTCCTGTATTACTGTCCTACCAAGCCTACCACATGAGCTAATATTGCCCTATGACACATTTAGACCTACTATAAATGAATTTGACGTAGTTAAGTGACCATTTCACACTAACTAATATGTAATGAATATATCCAAATGGCATGTCAATAAAACTGTCGCCTCCTCCTCATCTTGATCATCTGTTAGGGGAAGTCTCTCATACACCGCGTTGGAGAAAGAAGCCGCCATTAGAACCGCCGGGCCGGAGGCGATAAGCATGCCGGCCACGATCCCACTGACCATCTGGCTCGGGCCGCTGGAAAGGAATATCGAGGGCCCGCCGGAGTCCGTCGGGGCTGCCACTGTCCCCATGATGGAAAGCATCTCGAACCTTCCGTACAGTGTCACCACTCCTCCGGCAGCGGACACCGATTGCCGGAGAGCCACGTTCTCCACTCTGCCGCTGCCGCTGAGGACACAAACCCCTACCCCACTTCTCCGGGCGTAGATGGAGACGCTCTCCACCACGTCGGACCCGGCCGAGACCTCGAGGATATGGGAGCGAAGGCCATTAGGGCTGTCTCTGGTGAGATTATTGGCGGCTTCGGCTTGTTCTTCGATCCGAGGGGACGGCCGCGAGGACGGCGGTTGGGCGTATCGGAGCTCGTTGTGGTGGGACCAGCTACGGCCGAATGTTTCAATCTGTACAAAATGACATTTATATTAATTTACAAAATTATTTAATTCTATAAAAATAGTATATGGTAACATTATTAGTCATATATTCTCGGCAAACACATAATCTTAAGTCATTTTATGCTTGCCATAAATACAATTTAATAAAATGGATTATAGTTTATTCACTTAATAAAATAATTTAATCTAATCAAACATGTAATATTAATGATGGAGGATCATTCATTGCATTTTACTTATTATCTTAAAATATTTTTATATTATATTATTTAAATATATATATATATATATCAAATAAAATTCAGATAAATGAAAGTATAATAGTTGGGATATTAAAATGAAAGAACAAATGAAAAAAAATGAGCTATTAAATTTTATTATTATAAAAATGTTCGTCTAGTACGGACTCCAAAATAGAATTTAAAATATTTGTTCATCATTTATATACCCTCAACCTACTATTATTTTATAAAAGTAATCAACATATATTATACTAATATTATCTATATGACTCGTTGATAATAAATATTTCAAATTAAATAAAATATAACTATATTATAAATATATAATATTTAAATACTTCATTTATTATAAATAATAATTTTTAAATGTTTAAAATGTAAATACTTATTTAACTATATCACTCTATTATACGAAGTTAATGATATTGTAAATGTATTTACTCAAACTACACTCATAATTATATCCAATATAAAAAAATATTAAACTCTTATTTACATCTCCCATCAAATTGATATAATTATATCATATTAAATTGTTGTTAGTTTGAGTAGTTATTGTATACAGATAAAATATTTATATATATATATTTAAAAATAACAAATTGTAATTAATATAATATTTTTAATTTTATAAATTATAATATTTTTTTATATTATTATAAATTTTATAAAAGTCGGTTATTATATTTTTAGTTTTATACTATAAAAACAATGGTAAGTTTTGGAGTATGAGTGAGGTATAAATATGAATATACCAACTATTATACAAATTGATAAGTTGTTAGTAATTAATGTAAAATTTTCAATATTATAAATATATAAAAATTTTTATTTTATTAAATTTGAGATTATATTTTTTAAATTCCTCCAAATACACGACATTCAAATAAAAATTATATTTGATAATTGTGATGGTTAATATGTCATATACAATGATAGCTTACGTGGAAAATGATTTTTTAAGCAACAGATAGAAAACTTTTTTCAATCATTTGACAAGGAAGAAATTTTAATAAATAATATATTTAGTTATTATAGTTTATATTGTATCATCAATTTTTTTCTACTTTATAATATGCATATAATTATATTATTAATATATTTAAGAAATATAATTTATAATTAAAAATAAGTTAACATAAAAAATATTATTTAAAAGGATTGTACCATCATACAATATTTTGAAAAAGAAATATATCATTAAGCAACAAGTTAAAAAAATACCATTAATTAATATTTTATACAAGAATTGTACCATTATGCAACAGATGAAAAGAAATATACAATCTTCTAACAACTTGAAAAGGTTTTATGCCATTGGTATAATTTGTTATTTTATAAAAATGCATAAACTTTCATTGTTATAAATATTTTTATTATAATTTCATAATTTTTACATCAATTTCATGGAAGCCCTGAATGGAAATTAACAACATTGGAAATCCTAACTCAAAGAAAACAATGGAAGCCTAAACAATCTGAAGTTCACTTCAGATTTTTATTATTGAATTATAAAGTGATATTGATTTCCTATCTAATAATAAGAATTAAATTTTCCAAAAAAAATGGTAGTGGAAAAAATCCTTCACTAGAATTTGAACTAATAGGAGATTGATGCGTGGCATAAAAATTAACAATATAGTTTTTTTCTTTTATATTTAAAATAAAAAATTGTCATTTTTCATTAAATTATAGTAAAATATTAGGTGTAAGATATAATGCATTGGTGAACTGCTTAATTACCATATTTTAAATACTAAAGTACTAAATAAATGTAAATAAATTACTCACTTAATCGAATATTAAATAAACGTTTATAAATCAAAAATAAAAAAAATCATCTTGGAACTAGATGAATAGAGGCCTATGATTATTTGCATATCAATTTTGGGTCTTTAATCGTATTGTATCTAAGTTGAGGGGGGTGAATTGCTCATTTTTTTTCTAAATGAGCAAAAATAATTAAAAGTGGGAATAGAATGAAAGGAAACTTTAGGGAGTTTATCATAATGTAATTAATAGGAAATTATTAAATTAATATTAAAGAATAAAAAATAAAGTAAAATTTTTAAAAATGAACTAATACAAAATTAATCATTTATTTCGTACATAAGAAAGAAGAGAATAAGCAAGCTACCACCAACCGACACCCACCGCATCACAATGTCTTGAATTTTAGCTGTTTTTTTTATAACAAACAATTATTGATACAATTATATATTATATTGGATAAATATTTTAAAAATATTTTCTTCATTATGGTATAAAGTATTCATTTAAATTTTATATTACATTTAAATTTTAAAAGTGTTAGTAATTTGACTTATTTAATCGACTAATATGATAAAATAAATAATCTACCATTATTGACTATTTTAATAGGAGTGATTTATTATATAATTTGATGATTATTTAAATAATTTTGTTAAGTATAAAATATTAAATTTAATAAAATAAAAAAAATATTTTGAATTTATAAGATTTAAAATATTACATTAATTATAATTTATAACTTTTAAGTATATATGGTTCTACCGCTTATCCGTTCACAATATATTATCAGTAAGTGAATACCTGTATAATATATAATTGTTGATTATAAATTTAAAATTGCACATAATAAATATATACAGTGAGGGAGTAAGTATTAAAAATAAAATCTCAAATTATATAAAATAAAGAGTGATGCAGATTTATAAAGTTAAAAATGTTACACTAATTTTTAAGTAAAAATTGGTACGAGCAATTATTATTACACAAAATTTTCTCACAAATTTAACCAAATTATAAATTTTATTTTTTAATACAAGATTATAATATTATAATTTTACTCTATATATATAAATATAATATTTAAATTATAAAATATTACTAATATTTTTAGTTTTTCATGAAAATTTAAATTAGATATCAAGTGGTTAGTAACCTAGAAGTTTAGTATTAATTGAGTTGATAAAAAAGATGGTGAACAAAACAAAAAAAGTTTGTAAAATTGGTGGAATTTAGGTGCTTGTGGTTTGTTTTTTGAACTTGCCAATATGGAAGGCTATTTCATTGGGTCATTTTGACGATTAAAGTAGGCTGATACAGTGCAATACATAGTGAAGTTTGACAAGTACAGTACAACTAATATTATCACGAGTCCATAACCATGCATAAAAGCTAATCAAGTTGAGGGGAATTTATGTATTGTATTATAGTCACCATTAAGTAATAGAGTGGGCAATAAAGTTGATGCCCCTCGGCCCATATTGTCTCTTCATCGATGGTCCTCACATCACCTCACCTGCTTTTGGCTTCTTTTCAATCTACAAATGGCAATCAACTGTGTCGGATCAGATATGAGGATTAGCCTTCAATTTCGGCTGACCCTCCAACCTAATATTTGTAATATTTGTCGTATGCTGCCCATAATTGATAGGAGAAATCAAAGTTGACAACTATTAAGATTCTTTTCTAAAAACGATATTATATGGTTAAAAGCTCCAACTTAGCTTTCTTATAGGCTATCAGGTAGTTCCCTTGTTATGATAATTTGACGTTACCACTTTATGTTGGATGTACTGATTTGGGTGGGGTTTTAAGAGTTTTCGAGTGGGCACTTCACATAGCTAATTTACATCTGGTAGATGAGGATTTATAAAATTACGGAGGCCATGGTTGGTAATACACAACCGTCATAAAATGTTGTGGTCTCCATTTATAGTTCGGTTATTGGAGCATTGTGAGGTATCCCATATAGAATGTAGGATTTTTTATTAAAATAAAAAACAAATAATGAGGAGTAATCTCTTAATATTGATGTCAATTCTCATTGCATACTAAATGAGAAAAGGTTATTTCTCCTTAATTATTTATAAATAGTAAAATATTTTTAACATTATAAACTTATAATAATTTTCTATTTTATTTAATATAAAATTTTATTCTTAATAATATAAAAATTTGGAGACCAAAATTTAATAAATTATTTTGGATTACATAGATATATTTTAATATAAATTATTGGATATACCTTAGCATACAATGAGAAGTATAGTAGTATCCATAGATGATGTGCACACGAAAAAAGAGACCGATGATCGGAAAAATGGTCGGTACATTAATCGTTTCAAGGATCTTGTTTATGATACCCAATTACAAGATTGCGAGTTTACTAGCTAACCTTATACATGATCTAATATACAAGAGGGACACAATCATATTATAAAAATGCTAGATAGAGGTTTATGTAACCTAAAATGGTGCGAAATCTAAAATGGTGCTAAATTTGCTCTTATATATGACAAGGTTCACATCATGTACCACTTTTCATTCTATGTAAACATTCACTAATGTCTTAATGAACTATACTAGAACTAATACAAAGTAAAACCATCTAGTATAATAGAGCAAGATTCAAGTAGAAAATATTTCCTAGAGATAGTGGGAGCACAATCGATTCCAAAAAAATACCATATAAGTTGAATTTGGCATGACATGAAGAAGTGCTATTGTCACACCTCGATTTTTTTTTGTTGAAAATGTAGACAATTCACCATAACCTTCTAACTTTACAATAATGGGCTAATTATTGTAAATCCAACACGGTGTAAGGTGTAAAATAAATCATTTAAGTTATTCTCCAAAAATAATTATTTAAATATTTATAAAATAAACTTCATAAAACATATTATAATCAAGTACACAATATTAAACATATCTTTAGTTTTTTATATTATTTTCCATTATTCACATGTAATCTTGATAGTCCAAAAAGGTATTTGGATGAGAATAAGTTATTGAGTGAGTAGAGTAGATGTCAACTCCACAATTCAGCACATACTTTATTTAAAATAAAATAGATTTATACAAATAAGGTTAGGTAAAATAATGATTAAGTTTCAAGCTAAATAAATAAACTTGTATATTACAAGTTTGAAAACCGTTCAATCCCTTAAGAAAGAATCTAATAGTTAATTTAATTGGAATGACAAGTATACTTTATAGTATTCCATTAAATATATAAATGTGTATTTTATGTACTTTGAAAAATATTATAAAAAATAGAGGAAAAATATATGAATATATGATCAATAAGAAAAATGAGATATAATAATTTATAAAGAAAATAAGGTTTAGAAAACGTGAAATTGATAGTTGTATAATAGAATTATATAAATTGAGAATAGGGTATTCTCGAATAAAATAAGAGAAGGAGTTGGTTGGAATAAGTATCAAACTTCAGAAATTTTGAATTAAATATTTTATTATTTATATTTATTTTTTAGTATATATATCTATTGTGAAAGTGTAGGGAATAGTCTAAACACACCCAATATAGATTGGGAGTAGATAAAGGGAAATTGTTTTATACTTCTAGATCACAACTAGAGAATATGTAGACGTGAGTTTTAAATATATATTTATGGCCATAGGTAGACGAGTTATGGTCGTAAGCATAGAAAGAAATAGTAAAAATCTCGTGAAAGGTCTTATGGATCTCAAAATGGGTTGACATCCATATAAGATAACGAATGGGGTGTGAATTATATGTATGCACATGTTTCACACATTCTTATATACCATTGTTATATGTAAATCCTTATTATACCATTGTTATATGTAAATTCATATAAAATAATTAATATAGTAACAGGGAAGTGAATATACATGAGTGTCAAAAGTTTAAAACTTAAGTTTTAAGTAGTGTGAAATTATAGAAGTAACCTAGTATATAAATTAATAATAATTATTCATTTATATACTTTTTAGTGAATCATGGTATTATAAGTTATATAGTGGTACAACTTAGTAATTTTATTGATTAAGTTATAGCTTTACTACTATTTCCAAAATAATTAAACTTGAAGGTAAAATTGTGTCATTTATAGAGTGCTGACCTCATGAGCATGTTGATGTATAAATCTTGAAGTATGGAGAAGATTTAAATTACATGTTTATTAATTATTTTATTACTAAGTTATTTTATATAAGTTTGTGAGTATATTACTTATGAAAAAAATTAAAATTTAAAATTGGTATGTATTTTATTTTAAATATTAATTATATTATTATTATTATTTTAATAAATATACTAAATTTGTAGAGTTGAGAGAATTTCATTGCTCCTCAACCCAACTCTAAAATTCGGATTAGAAGCGAAAATTATAATTAGTTATGATGGGGCATTTGATGGACCACTCCTTTAGGTGAATGATTTATTGCACGTGATTGATTCATGGAGGCATAAGTGAGGGTGAAACAAGGATTACCAAACGTACTCTTTTAAGTTGATTCACAAATTTTGCCTAATATTTTGTTGAACTTGGATAAATTACCTTGGCAAATATATTTATAATGCTCTAATACATTTTTTTATATTATTTATTTATTATATATATTCAAGATATTAAACTCACCTACTAATGTAATTGCATTCAATTTGGGAGAGTGTCGTGATTTAAAAAGATGGTTAATGAAAACTTAAAATGACAATTTTATTATTTTAATTAAATTTAATAATTGATTAATAAAATTAAATTATATGATAAAATGGAATATTAATGTAAATAAAAATATAATTATATTATATATATGATAAATTATTATTTTATTACATAATTAAATTATATAAATATATTATTATAATTAATATTATATATATAATAATACAAATATTGTGCAATTATAATAAGAAAGATACTATATATAATAAAATATATTATATACACAATATACATTATATAATTATATAATATAACTTGATATATAATATATAATAATATTATATTCATTGAAATAAAAAAAGGCCACCTTACTTAATAATAAAGAGATTGTGTTTTATTGTAACATTATATTTTACTAGGTTATTCAATTGTTTAAATACTATCACCTCCAAATCATTTAATTTAAATCGAGTAATTATTAATTGCACTAGACTGGTTCGAGTTAAATCTATATACAACCCGATATTATTACGATTAGTATACTTAATACGTAGCCTTTAAATTCGAAAACTAATTAGAATAAGATAATAGTTACATTTTACTAGTTTTAAATATAATTATTGAATTAATTAAGTTTTATTGTATCTTAACTATTGGTAATAACTAATTAAATTTAGTTGGAGTTGATCGAATTTAATAAGTAAAATATATTTTGTTAACGAAATAATTTAAATATATAACCAAGTTATTAATAGTATTGATAATGAAAATGTTAAATTATTTTTAATTTTATTATTTATTTAAAATAAAAATATTTTAATATAAATAAGTATTATAAAGTTAGATTTAAAAATATTAAAATTGTTAAATTTATTTATTAAATTTCATATCTAAAATTAAAATTAAAATTAAAATTTATAATATAATATAATTTATTTCTACCTCTATGGTTCAAATCTCATTTATATCCAAATAAAATTTATTTAATTATAAGTTAAGTAAAATACACAGTTCTGTCGCCACTGTATCCAATTAATATGACTGAAATCCAACTATAAGATCGTCGACTATATTATTTTGAATCCGTACTTTTTAATTTATATACCCCGTACGAACACAAAAATTTTACCACCATGGCGTGATTGCACTTGGATCGGACTAACCGTTATGAATCGAGCTTAGGTACAATAAGCTTGAATAGGCTCGATCATCTCCCACAAGCAAACCAACAAATAATTGGTTGGCACGGATATGGATTGAATAATGATGTCACCGTGGTTAGACCATGGACCGTTTAAATGGTCAATTATCATTTTAAAAATACTTAATAAATATGTCGTTTTATTTTAGTATTCAATAAATAACTATAATTTTAAATTAAAATATATTCGCTAATCCATTTTAGTTCCATGATGTAGCCATGGCACCACTAATCAAATATAGTGACAAAAGCATCTTTAATCATCAACCATTTGTTAAATATAAAATTACCAACCAGACCTCAAGCCAGCTAGGATATTTAGGATTTGGTGGAGGATCATTTTGGAATTATGCCCTTTTTGAGCTCCTAGCCCCATCGTTGTTTCTAGCCTGTAACCCACGTGATGCTTTCCTCCCCCAAAGCCCCACCCGCAATTTCTGCATATTGCACTAATTTCCACCACAAAACAAAAAAGTTAAAAAAAAAACCAAAAGCTTCTGACGATTATTTAATAAATTTATTGAGTAAGATTTGTTTTTATCTAAGAATGAACATAACAGCTCAGGGTCACGTTTCACCTTGCAAATCCTCCACCATGGGACCCGATATGTCTCGAGATTCACGTGTTCGTATGACACGTGGAGGCACTACATGAACGGCATTGGGATTTGTCACGTGTCCATCACCAGAGATTCTCGCCCCGTTAAAAAAACAAAAAATTAGCTGAACAACTGGCAGTTATAACGTGGTTTCGTATCACCTAGTCACCATGCAGAGATGCCAACCGGGACGGATATCAGGTAAAATCTACATTTAGGAGGAGCAATTGGTCGGCCCCAGTGAACGTTGAAGAGATGGAAGCAGCGAATCATTTTCCGTACCTAGAGGTATAAGAGATTATCTCTTCCACAAGTGCTTCCTCGGATTTCTTCATCCACCCTTCTTGCCAGCTCACGTATCTAAAACTGCTTCGTTCCCTTCTCTCACTTTCTCCGCTGATTTCTGCGCCGGAGCAGGCAATGGACGTCCGAAGGAGGCCGCTGATGCCTCCGCATGTCGCCACCGTTGCTGCTCACGGGCCATCGCTTCACCACCACCGCCGCTGCAACCATCAGAAAACCTCGTCATCCCCTACCGCCCTCAACCCCCCTTCTCCGAAGGCCTCGGACGCGCTCCCGCTCCCACTGTACCTCACCAATACCATATTCTTCACCCTCTTCTTCTCCGTCGCCTACTACCTCCTCCACCGGTGGAGAGACAAGATTCGGAACTCTATTCCGCTCCACGTGGTCACCTTCCCTGAGATCGCAGCCATCATATCCCTCATCGCCTCTTTCATTTACCTCCTCGGCTTCTTCGGGATTGACTTCGTCCAGTGCTTCATCTCCCGAGCTTCGCACGACGCCTGGGATCTCGATGACATCATAGATGAGCAGCCGCCCTCCAACCTTTGCTGCACCAACGCCATCTCCCCTTCTCCTCCTATGCCGAAACTTGTCGATCCTGAGCCGATCGAGTCCATCATCTCATCGGCTGAGGATGCGGAGGTCGTGAACTCTGTTATCGATGGGAAAATTCCATCCTACTCTCTTGAATCGAAGCTCGGGGACTGCTACCGTGCAGCTTCAATCCGGCGCGAGGCACTGCAGAAGATGAACGGTCGGTCTCTAGCTGGGCTACCACTTGATGGGTTTGATTATGAGTCGATCTTGGGGCAATGCTGCGAAATGCCGGTGGGTTATGTCCAGATCCCAGTGGGAATTGCAGGCCCGCTGCTGCTCAACGGGTTCGAGTACTCGATTCCTATGGCCACTACAGAGGGGTGCCTCGTGGCAAGCACGAACAGGGGATGCAAGGCGATCCATGCCTCTGGTGGAGCTACAAGCGTATTACTGAGAGATGGTATGACCAGGGCTCCAGTGGTCAGGTTTGACTCCGCAAAGAGGGCGGCAGAGTTGAAGTTTTTCTTGGAAGATCCTGTCAACTTTGATACCCTTTCCGCTGTCTTTAACAGGTCAGATGCGACTCAGTTGGACAATTTTATACTCTTCCATGTCCAATGTTGAAGTAGGGTTACGGCAGTCTGATTTGTATATGGTTAGTCCTTTTCTATGTTTGGTTGGATTTGACTTGAGTGACTTCGATAATTGGGTGGCAACTATGTTGATGGATAGAAGTATGTGAAGGAGTCAATTCACTTCTTAACCTATACCTCAGTCAGAAGTGGAACTGTGAAAATAGCCTAAATAGAATGAACTGATGGATTAATCTGGTTTCTTCTTTGGCGCGGTAGATTTGTTGGCTTGTCTTTTGTTTTAGTGAAAGTGGTCATTGTTTACTTAAGCACAGGTCGAGTAGGTTTGCTAGGCTCCAGGGCATTCAATGTGCACTTGCCGGGAAGAATCTTTACATGAGATTCAGCTGTAGCACTGGTGATGCCATGGGGATGAACATGGTGTCAAAGGGGGTCCAGAATGTGCTGGATTTCCTCCAAAGCGACTTTCCAGACATGGACATCATTGGTATTTCTGGTAAGATTTCAGCCAATCTTGTTTTGGCTTTCATTTCTTGGTGATTTGTTGCAATCCTTAGTCCTAATTTTGGTTAAAGATTCCTACTTTAGCCTGTAAATTGTTAGCATTTTCGCCTAGTATTTCTGAACCCTGTTGTTTTTCTTCGGCTATAACCTATTATCTTTGGTGGAAAAACAGAGATAAAATGGAAAATGGGAATGGAATCTTATAGGGTATTCTGATTAGTTTGTTTTGTGAGAGATCTATATCATCTCAAGTTGATTTTTTAGAAATTGTTTTTCATTTCTATCATTTCCTATTGCCTTAAGAAATGGGGAGTAGCTATGAGGTTGATGATATCTTCTCTTTATATCTATTCTTACCCATCAGCACATGTCATTTTCCATCTGCCCATCCAAAAGAAAATGTCGCCTGTGGTAGTTGGAAATGAAAAGGTTCAGTCACTTTCCTTGACTATTTTATCATTGAAATGATTAATACCTATTTCAAATGAATCTTTCATTGTGGAAGAGTTCTATGTTAACTTCTTGATGTCGTGCATGTCTTTACCACCTATGTATTTTCCCCTTGACAAGAAAACTTGCTATTGCTATTACTGTGCAATTAGCTCTGACGTTGGTATATTATTCTTTGTTCCGTCCACCAATATCATCTTCAGTTTTGACTCTCTTTTATTAGATTTTATGGGTCAGCCTGATTTCATTCAATGAGTAGATGAACTGTTTTTGCATTAAAATTCCTTTTGGTGCTGATTTTTATTCCTCCATGATATTAACTTCTAGCTGTCCAATAGGAAATTTCTGCTCCGACAAGAAACCTGCTGCAGTGAACTGGATCGAAGGGCGTGGAAAATCAGTCGTCTGCGAGGCAGTAATAAAAGAGGAAGTGGTGAAGAAGGTGCTGAAAACTGAAGTAGCTGCTCTAGTTGAACTCAACATGCTCAAGAATCTTGCAGGTTCTGCCATTGCTGGTTCTCTTGGGGGATTTAATGCCCACGCAAGCAACATAGTATCTGCTATCTACATTGCCACTGGCCAGGACCCTGCTCAAAACATAGAGAGCTCTCACTGCATCACTATGATGGAAGCTGTCAATGAAGGAAAGGATCTGCATATATCTGTTACCATGCCTTCCATTGAGGTGAAGTAACTGAGACTTGGCCTCTTTGCCTTCACGTTCTTTCTAGAAAACTAAATAAAAGAATAAGGTAGATATCTAGGCATTTTACTTGAGAAAACAGAAGTTTGTAAATAGTGTGCAGAACAAAAGATAGCTCCTCCGCCGTGATCATATAAGATAGATTATGTGAAAGGTATTATTACCAATCTAACCGTGTAATTTCATTCGCGATCCTGCAGGTCGGTACGGTTGGAGGTGGAACTCAGCTCGCATCTCAGTCTGCTTGCCTGAATTTGCTCGGTGTGAAGGGAGCAAGCAAGGAGTTTCCTGGAGCCAATGCAAGGCTTTTGGCCACCATTGTTGCAGGGGCAGTCCTTGCAGGTGAGCTCTCCCTAATGTCTGCAATTTCTGCAGGACAGCTGGTTAGGAGCCATATGAAGTATAACCGGTCAAGCAGGGACGTGAGCAAAATCGCCCCTTGACTTGAACGGGACCAAAGAAGACAAGGTCCCCCTCTCCCACCCCAAACAAATTGTGTGAACCTTGTTGTAGTGAATGTTATGATCTGGTTGTGGGGGCCGGCCAATCCGCCATAGAGAAAAGTTCACAGGAAGCCACCAAATCTCCTCAAGGATACTCAAAACAGAGCTAGTCTGGTTGCAGTCTCATCTCTTCTCTCACCACCATAGATGTGCACTCTTCTCTCTGCAACTGGCTCAGGACTAGCATGAATGATAAATGAGGCCAATCCCTCCAACCCCATGATGTCCTTGCTTCTGTCTCTCTGTGATTTTTTCTTTCTTCCTTTCTTGCAGTAGGTGTCATCCGGCACTTTTGATGGTTATATATGTCTTCAAGTCCATTGTTCATATGCACATATCTAATTTGGAACCATTTTAGAGTGTTTTGAAATTGCTTGCCTGAGGCACCATCATCTCATTTAAATCATTTACATGTACTGCCATTTTTCTGAACCTGACCCATCTTCTCTGAAATGTAACATCCACTATAATGGCATACAATCAAAGCTTCATCTCTATCTTTTTCCATAGAAATGGTACCCAATCCATTGATGTCTGGACCAGAAGGAAAGTGCAGCTACCTCAAGGCTGTGGCTGTCTCGTTCCTTCCTCATATTTTGGTGCATCTGTTTCTTCTAATAATTTTCCAGGAAAATCATTCACAGGATTGACCAAATAAACATCTCTCTCATTTCCTTTTAATATTTTTCTGAACCATGAAATAAAAAAGAGTTACATAATAAGGGGACCACAAGGGTGTGGCCCAATTCAACAGCTGCCCCACGAAATAACCCATGATTATCTTCCTGGGCCCACTCCAGCAAAATCCGTTATTTTTTTTGTATTTTTATAAGGTAGAAAACAGATATTCCCCACGTTAATCTCCTCACCCATCCCATAAATTCACAAATGCAAGCGCATTTATCAAAATGGCTTCATTTCATTCACCTAAGAAAGGAAAGCTCTTGCACCAAGAATTTCTAGATCACTTCATTAAATCTGTTGCACTCCTACTATTTTAACACGAACTTATTATTACATATTAAATTCGCTGTGTTTTTTTGCTTAGAAAATTGCAATCCTCATGCTATTTAAATATTTACATGCGCAATAACTTGGGCATATTTATTTTTCTATTTGTTAAATTAAAATAAAACGAAATAAGTTTCCGGACTATTAAGCTAATATTACACATGTAGGGGTGCAAGAGCCACAATACCCCTTGTCTATATTGTATCCCATAGGATTTGAGAGTTTGTCTCTAGTATGAATTATTGGCATTGTAGTTCATTTACTAGCTATAGACCTAAAATTATGGCATGTGATTTGGCTTCAAAAGGTTGTTCATGTATGCTTGCTTGGTTACTCCTCCCGCCACTACTAGTAAATAACATGTGCTCAACAAAAAAATGGGTATATATATATAAGATAAACCAATATTCCTCATAAATAAGTTATTTTCCCTAGTGGTCTCCACCTATTGTTTGGGATCATTAATTTGGTAAATTGGAGTCCAAACATCTTTAGGAGTAAATCTTGGGGCATGGAATACTTAACCTCTCATCCCAGCCCTTACTCTTATCTAAAATAAAGACATATATTGATCTTATTATTGTTATTCTTGTCTTTCCCAGTGAAGATATCTTGGATGATATGCAACTCATGATCTACAAGAGCATGCATCATAACTAGGTCGTGCCATCTATACATTATAATGGTAGGATCTAAATAATTATATTATATTGATACAAGTATACATTATACATTTATTGTTAAAACATAGGTATAAACTAACAAAATTATCATAGAATTAAAAAAAAATTGCACTACAATTCAATTATAACTATGTAACCATCCGACTCCATTATCAAATTATACTAGTATAATAACTATAAATTACTCTTAATAATGAAGTGTTGTAACTTAAATAATAAAGTATATATTATTTAATCTAAATTTGAACTTTTTATAATTAAATAGTAAATATTTATAAAAACTTAAATATGAGCCAAAAAATAAATGATATAAATATTTATATATTAAATGAAAGAATTTTACCATTAAACTTTGGTGGATATAAGTTTTTTCACTTTTTTTTCCATGAATTTTCTAAAATGGTATTGTAGGATTTAGTCAAGTGTGACTAATTACTTAGGTTCTCAATTTAGTATCTACTTAAAATTCTAATAAAAAAACTTTCATTTAACAAAATAATATCATATGAGATTCATATATATGTTGTCTTAGACTGTCACATTATAATTAAATTATCTTGTTCATAATAATATCTTGAGTGAGCGCGACTATATGAACTCATGATTAAACGATACAATTGAAGGCGACATTGTAAACCCATTCCTAATGTAATGTATTTAATATATTGATAGAATAGAAGTGTTACCAGCCACTCATTCAAAAGTCGTTTGAAATTATAAATTTTTATATAAACTTTTTGATACTAAAAAATATTGGTTATTTCCATCCTACATAAGATTAAACTTAATAGATTTTGTTCTATAACTCATAATAGATATCGTTCTATAACTCAATTTCGAGTATTTTGAAAAGTAAATAAATATTTTTTTCATTTATCTGATTTTATCTAAAAACTATTAGAATCATTCAACCCCTTCGTATTATGGGATCAAATGAATACTAACTATACTTACAACCGTGACAAAAATATACAAAACACATTCTCCTTGTTAGACTTATAATATAATCATCATATGTTCATTAATAATCAATAGTTAACTTGCTATCTTATCAACTACTCTATAGTAGTGTTTTGACAAAAAAAAAAAATACTCTAGTGTCATCACAAAATTTTAAATTAAATTAAAACTATCGAGTCAATTAATTTTCATAAAAGATAAATTATTATTTCTCAGAACACTGGGTTGTGACCCATTTCTTCTTAAAATATGGTAATCAACCATGATTTATAAATGTATGCTCTAATATATGAATTTTCGGAAACAAAGTTTAAAACCAATTAGATGGAAATTGAGCTTGAACCTAAAATAAAATTATGAACTTAGAATAAAAATTTAAACCGAGAATGGAAAACCCGAACCGAGATTTGAAATAAAATTTGAACAAAAAATTAAGGTTGAAAATAAGAATGAAAACCCGAAACAAAAATAGAGATACAATCAGATTAGATATCGAATGAGCTACTCATGGCTTGCACACATTAACCATTCATTTGCCCCCAATTACTACACACCGTTTAATTTCCCTTATTCATGGGCCTTTCATTTGCCATTTATTCACACCTGGAGTAGCTCATCATACCTATCCGTGCCCATGAGAGCGTGAGAGTGATGTGCACTCTTTTACAACTGACGCCCCTGTGCTCATCTCTCATCGAGATAACTTTACATCTGGGGTCATATTCAACTTACCCACTGACGACCTTGCACATGCCCCCTTGCACATGCGACTCAATTCTGCCTCATTCTCATTGCAAATGTGTAACTGAGACGGTACTTGTACATCAATCGAGTGTCCCAGGAAATTTGGAAGAATAATTCAATCTCCCCTTATTCTCACTTTCCAATTTCCCTCAATGTTAACACTAGCTCAAAAGATGTTCAACCAATGCCTGTGCCACTTCATACCAGTATATCATAAATATAATGAAAGCACAACAATGCATATTCTTGGGAAATTTTTGTGCCTTTTCTCGATGTTTTACGAGCATTATCTTTATTCTGACCATATATATATATATATATAATGCACACAACAAAATAATGCACATAGCAAATCATCATAGGGAGTTTGGTCTGCAACTCAACCAACTCCCCCACATAAAACAAGATGGGCACACATCCCCAATACATGGTCCTATCGAACCTCAAAAAGCTTATTATTCTAGTATTACGACCTTTCCTCACTCCTTAGCTTTTAAAGGAACATTTGCCTTAATGGACATGCACTTAGTCATTTTACACTTCTTCTATTAGTTTTAAAATCAAGCTTTAACACTCATTTTAAGGCAATCATTTTAAACAACCAAGTGCGTTGGTCGGTCCAATTGGACTCATCGTCAATATACACACTCACCGTGAATTCCGAAACTTGTTCGTTTCGAAAGGGTTCCATATCTCTACTCGAGTGACCTCTTGTTTCTTCTACAATATTTAGCAAACAAGAAGATCAGTTTCAAGCACTATAGTACCCCTAACTGATACTCTGTAATTGTCACACTCGGGTCTGATTCATTAGTCGGTGGTCTCATGCAACTTGCTAATCCCCTCGATGTTACAATAGTGTGATCCTTCACCAAAGTAAAATTGATGGGACAAAGGCTCAAAATAGAAAATAAATCTCTATTTTTCAACGGAAATTTGAAACTTTTCTTTAAAGCATGGTGCCCCAAAAATGGTTTTACAATTACCCAGGAAAATAACAGTTGATAAGCAGTAAAATGCAACCTTCATAATAGGGAAGATGGCTATCTTCGACGGCGATGATCTAGGGAGATACTTCAACTTCCATCTCTAGCTTCCTTAGCTTTCATCTGCAATAGTTTGGGGGAGGGGTGAGCTCACAACTCAGTAAATGGGTCACTGACATTGTGCCACTACATGGCTTATGACCCATATCTTTCCCATAAACACCTATCATGATTTTCCATTCTATTACTCGTACTAATCCTTTCGAGTCACATGGTTTACTTCACCCCTAGAGACACCGGTCTTGGGCCATCTAACTCGTAGTCTACACTACGGTCGGGTTATCCTTAGTTTCCCCCTTTGGTTTTACACGTCTAGTAGTTTATATGCAAACACTGGGACTTAATCTCGCATACACAAGCTTGGCCTCTACTCGGGCGGTACTTCCGTGCTATTCACAGTCCACGCCTCAACCCGACTAATTAGGCCCAAAATAGTGGGTTACTCAAGGCCCTAGCAAACATGAGGAACTCATGTCCCACACACAATGCATGGCCTATGCTTGGGTGATACTTTCGGGCTACTCATTGCCTGCGCTTCGACCTGACTACTTAGGCCCTCAACAAAAAACAACATACCGGGAGTGAACCATCGCCAAGGCGATACCAAACCGGTAAACTGGAGTGTGAGAGTCGCTTGAAAACTCTCACCATAACGTCAGAACTGGGTGTCTCAACACTCGGTTCATGGCCGCCTCGCGACCCCTCACCCACACACAATAACAAAGCAAACACACACAATCATGGGCTATTAAAAAAATATTGGGAACTCACTTCTCGCACATAATGCATGGCCTATGCTCGGGCAACACATTTGGACATTCACAACTCGTGCCTTGACACGAAAACTTGGGCTTTTAACAACACAATCTCGTCCTACACTCGCGTGACACGTTTGGACCATCCACAACCTGTGCCTTGACCTAGCAACTCAAGCCTCAACATATCACAAACCCAGAATGTATTCTCTCGTGGATGATAACAGACTGGGAACTAGAGTGTGGGAGTCATAAGGGGACTCTCATCACCACACTCGTAGTTGGTGTCTTAGCACCATGAGGTCATGGCAGCTTTATTGCCACTCCTTCTCACAACAACGAGCACTCAGGCCCACATACAATTCATCCAGAATGTACCGCTTCTTGGGAAATACCGGATCAGGAACTGGAGTGCGGGGATCCCAAACTCTCTCTACAATCGACACCCTCACATGTTGTCTCACAGCTAGTGTCTCTCATGTGCCCGGGTCATGGCTGCATAACCGCCTCTCACCAGCCCATGTCCCCTACACATACAACACATTCCACCATCTCCCCATTGCAGAGGTGTACTAGGACGGTACCTGTACATATTCTGGATGTCCCGGGAAACATGGAAGATTACACTATGCACTTCCCGATCTCCTTTCCATTTTCCTCATGATCAATAACACAACCACAAAGGCATCCATATGTCACCCCTATTCTCCTATACAGATAGTCAAAATAGCAATCATATTACTTTAGGTCATAATCATGGCGCTCATGTCCATTCTCATAATGGTGCTATATGTATCATGTTACCGGGAGCTTGATGTGTTTATCATCTGACTTGTCCATCAGGCCCTAGCCTTAGGTTGCATGACCTACCCCATGCCCCAATCACTCAGTTCAGCATGCAAATATGTCAAACACATAAGTTAGGAGTATCACTTAGCCGTCTCCTCAAATTTGGGCATCATGCCCCACATTCGGGTCCCACAACCTACCTGCGCCTGATTACTTAATTTTAGCATGCAATATCACAAAAATACTTATTTGAAAGCTCGACCTATCACTCGATCATCTCCACAATTTCAACAACGATGACCCAAGGCCCAATCAACATTTTGGTTCCTTAGAATAGTACACATATCATTTACCCAATTTTACGACCAATCCTTTGATTATCCTTTAAAAATCACATTTAATTTAGTGGGAATGATCTTATTCATTTGCACTACTTATATGAGTTCTAAGACCATCTTGCTACTTAGAAACACACAATCACACAAGCATGTTGATTAAAGTCTCAATCGGTCCAATAGGACTCACTGTCAAAACCCACTCACTATTTTCATTGAAACTTGTTCGTCCTAACCGTTGTTTCCTCTATATCTTGTTGTGCGATTCTCATGTGATCTGCTACAAGATTCATTTTACATGTGTAAGCCCCATCCCTTCATAGATAAGAAAACCAATAAAAAGAACCGGTTATTTCAAAAGAGAAAATCGAGCCCATTCACAAACCATAACCGATAAGGAAAGGGTAAATTGAGAAATTTACAAATTCCGAATGACCCAAAGAGTTATAAAAACCATGGAAAGGAACCTTGGGACAAATTGGAAGAGAAAACCAGATCGGTTCAGGTGAACCAGACCTGAACCGGTTGCTAAATTTATTTTTCTACGTAGTTGAAGCCACCATTGGATAGGAATGAATTTAAAAATTTTTAATTTTGAGAAAATCGGTCAAATCGGGTATGAACTGACCGGTTTAAGCATTGAGCTCGATCAGACCAGTCCGGTCTGGTTCGGAATAGTGTCATCTTCTTCCTTCAAATGATAGCATTGTTCATTCAATATAGAAACAGACAGCGCCGACGAAGGAAAAATGGCTCCGTTCAGGGTGTTTTAGGGCGAGGATAAGCTTGACCAAGATGTGAAATGGTTGGGTAGAGTGTCACGCCCTGACCCGGTTTGGTCGGATCCTTGTGAACAACCCGCCACTCTCCCGGTTTATTAAAGGGTTTCCCCTTATTATAATCTGTAAAGAGTAAGGCATCCTTTAAACCTGCACCATTTCCTGTAATAGCATAATCAAAACTGCATGAAATTTAAAACTTTACATACCTGCCTTATAGGCATCTTAGTTCATTGTCTTTCAGGTAGGCTTTCCGGGATTTCCTGAAAGGGATATAAGGGAGGGGGTGAGTACGACTACTCAGTGAATGGGTTTTTAAAGGTCTACTTTTAACTTTTAAGAAAAATATTTATATGGAGTGTGCCAGACTCCTTTCTTTTAAAAAATCACTTCATTTAAAAATTCAGGTTTTTCCATTATTTCTTATTTACCGGTGTGTAATCACCCAACACACATCCTTCATCATGAAGGTTACACACATTCGCAAGTCAATATCACTACTGAACCCGCTAGTGGCTTCGGAGCGACTTTTCCTGCCACCCCGATAGAAGTATGACCACTTCTACCCTGGGAATGAGTGGATGTACGTGACATCCAACCCACAATCCCGAAATTACTTCTTCGTATCCGTATAAGGATAGAGACCTCATCCTGTCCCCACCTCGGTCTCATGCGCTTGGTGCTACTCCAAATTTCGCACAGACACCTAGAACGACGAACTGACCTTATAGCCACCAGTTCGTCCAGTGCCCTTAGGACGCATCACTACCCCTCATGGGTGTCTTGATGATCCTGTACTCACAGTGCATGCACAAACAATGTTTTCTCATATTGCCATGTAATATGTGGTGCCACTGGTCCAACAACCCTGACTCTCAACTCAACCCGTAGTTATTTGTCTTGACTGACCCGTCGACCTGTCATGTCGCACAGCCGCTAGTTGACTAAGCATGTCGGTCCTATCTTGGTACCATGGTCAAACAATTCACTTATTAAGTTTTATGGCACATATATCATGTTCATTTACGAGCTCCTGCTCGTGCCAACTGGCCTTAGGCCCACTGTACAAGATTTTCAAAATCGGGCATTTAGCCTCAAAGTTCCAAAACTGAAGCCCTCGACCTATCAGAGCTATTCGAGCTCCCATCGAGAAGGTTTCCCAAATTGTTTAAGCATTGGCACACAGTCAGGGGAGAGCACTTCAGACAAAACATATGTTTTCTCTATCCATTATACTGCCCGGTATAAGGACACCTCCGTTCATAACCGATGAACGGGTTTTCAACTTCCTTCAAGGAAGTTTCATCATACCAACCGTGTATGATCTACTTACAACCTGTAAGTAGTTTTTCCGCATTATTTTCACATCACTTCCTCTAGGTAGTGATGTTTAAAATACCACTAAATAATGGGTTTTCATACCGAGGTACTTATCATTCTCAACCGGGTATGATATAAAATTTTCACTCACAACCGGTAAGTGGTTTTAAAATTTTAAGTTGTGCTCATCATCCCAACCAGGTATGATGTTAGTAAACCCACTCACCCGTTAATGCCGTGAATTCCACTAGACCGGTTCTTGGTATTCACACGAGCTTGTCCTTGCTGGCGTTCCTGGTACTTCGTGTTCCTACACGATATGAACATCTTGGTTCATTATCCTTCGGCCTAATCGCCTTCATTCATTCCAAATAAATGAGAAAGTGAAACTTTCATTTATTTGTAATTAGGTCCCTAAAGTTATTTCTCTTTAACTTTAAGTCCCAAATGCCGGTTTTTCCTCAAATTGAGTCCCAAAACTTCTAAAATTTATCATAGGAACTCAATTTATTCCATTTCACAAAAAGGGGATTAATTTCTCAAATTTCCAATTTGGTCCTCCAACTTTTCCAAAATTACCATTTTGCCCTTCCTTTACAAAAATGGTAAATTTTACCCCAAAAATTTCAAAATTCCTCAATTGGTCCTCCAACAATATTTTCATGCCCAATTGACTCTCAATTTCATAAAATTTCATTTTGGTCCTTTGAATTTCAAAAATCCCGAAATTCCCCCAATTCCATCTTCTTAACACAGCCGAATTTGATTTCATCATATTGACCCATCAAACGTTTCCAATTGTTGAAATTGAGTTTCTACATGTTCATACGATTCTTCAGAAATGTGAATCACAAGTTTTAATGTTGGGACAAGCTCGAACGGAGCTTCGTTGGATAATGAACTATAGAGAGAGAAAGCTTTGATTACTCACTGGAAAATGTGAATCGCAAGTTTTAATGACGCCCTAAGAAGGATCAGGAAATAGTAAGGACTACACTCTAAATAGGGCAATGGGATGGACGTTAAGGACTAGAAGACTCGAGAGACAACTGTCTCAAAATAATTAAACAAGGGGAATAGTAGAAACAAGTTAGTTAACGAACTGACCCTCGTGAAGGTCAAACCTTCAGCAAAGAAGGGAGAAGTGGAAAGGTGAAAACATTTGAGAAATAAGGATGAAGGAAAACCTTAAAGCGATCAATGGCCAAAATAAGATTAACGACCAAAAGCCATGAGAAGGTTAAGCCTCTCACAGGATGATCAAGAGATCTTGAGACAAAGAGGATGTGAGCTCTCCCTAAAAGAAATAAATGTGTATTGGAATACAAGTGAGAATGAGAATGGGGTACAAAAGATGTGCACGTAAGGTTCCAAGAGTAAAGGTAAGCAGGAGAGGATGTCATCAAAGGATGTTATTTAAGATTAGATGTCCTCAATGGCAAACGAGAAGAGAATTCCAGGAGAAAAGAGTATAAATCCTATCAAAGAAGGAAACCCTGGAAAGACATACGTGTCTCAACTAAGAGGTAATGGAACCAATAGAAGGGGAAATGAAGATAAGCTCATATATGATATGCTAGTTGAGATGGAAAGATCAAGTGCAAAGGAAAAGTACTCATGAGGGCCCAAAGAGTAAGTTAAATCCAAGTAACGGGTAAGTAGGAAGATAGCATCAAAAGATGTCGTACAAATAAGAAAGGGGTGGACTGCCCATAAAAAGGAAACAGTGAAAAGCACATCTAAGAAACCTTGGAGAAGTAAGCCATCCAGTTAAGAAGTGATTAAAGTAAATGACCACTGACATCAAAACTGGTTGTGGTCCACACTCACTTTATGGAACCTAAAGAGTGGACAATTGGGCATAGTGTGGAGTATAGGAAATAAGACCCGATAATCAGAAGTTTCTCAAGGAATAAGGGAATAAAATAGAAAGTTTTAGATGAAAAAGGATTCAAAGCGGGTAGATGCCCCAATATAGAAAGAGGTGTGAAAAAATAAAGAAAGAAACCTTCAAGAAATGGTAAGAATGTTGAGCATATAGCTCCTAAGGTGGAAGTTTCTACTGTGAGCGACATAGTAGAGAACAAAACCGTAAGAAGGGAACTCCCCAAATAAAGTAATCAACGCATAGACCGAAAGGGATTAACTTAGAATAAAGAATTGTAAAATGGTCACGAGTGAGTAAGAATGGATTAAGGTAAGAATGGAAATGAGGAAGGGACGCCACTGGAAATGAGGAAAGACATAAGAATGGAAGAATCCCAGTGTGGCGGTAAGTCATCAAGAAACCCAATGATGGGAACTGGAAAGACTCAAAAAAATAAGTTGGGAAAGGACGAGTAGGTAAGGAAAATCGACATGGTTATGTAAGACATGACGTCAAAGGCAAGATGGACGATGGGATAATGGTAAAGGTAGTCAAGAAATACTACTAGATGAAAAGAGGGATGAAGTTATACCATTCCTGAAAGCTTGGAAGGTTGAAAATAATTGTCACACCCTGACCCAGTTTGGTCGGATCCCTGTGAGCAACCCGCCACTCCCTTTGGTTCATGAAGGGTTTTGCCCTTTTCTAAACCGCGAGAAGTAAGGCATCCTTTTTCCCGTCTTTCATGGAATAACATTATACAAAACTGAAAATATTTTAAACAGACATATATGTCTTTAAAGTTCCCATACAGGGAGGTGTTTAAGTTTGGTTTTCCCTTAGTTACTTGAAAGGGGTAAAAGGGAGGGGGTAAGTTCTACAACTCAGTGAGCGGGTGCTGGGAGTGAATTTTCAAAATAGACTTAGTTTATGCAAACCACGCCAAGGTTATCATTTCCTTTAAAAAGGATTTATTCCTAAATTTTGGTTTTCAAAACCTTTACCCTTACAAGGGTAACATTTTCTTTCAAAAGGGTTTTTCTCAAATTTAATTTCCTTTCCAAAACCTTTTTCCAAGGTTTACCATTCCTTTTTTCCAAGGATTCTCTAGTATCAAAATCTCTTTCCCATTTCCATATTAGGTGTGTTTAGCTTTCTTAGCCCATCCCCTTACCTCGGGAGGCGTTTAACAAACAAACACACACCATTCATCAGGAAGGGTACACACATTCGCAGGTGTAGCCCGTCCACTACACCCACTTGTGGATCAGAGCATATTTACTGTCCACCAATATAGAAACCCGCCCAATTCTACCCTAAGTCTGGGAGGATGTTCTCGACATCTGAACCTCAGTCTTGAATGCCACTCCATGTCCGTATGAGGACAGAGACCTCATCCCGACCCCACCCTAGTCTCATGCGCAAGAAGCTACTCCGAGCTTCCCGACTGACTGGTATGACGAACTGCCCTTATCTCCACCATGTCGTCCAATAGCCCTTAGGACCCATCACTACCCCTCTTGGGCATCTTGATGGTCCTATACCACAAGTGTATGCACAAACAATAGTTTTCACATATGACCATTATCTTTGGTGTCAATGGTCTAATAACCCCGACCCTCAACCCGACCTGCAACTGTTTGTCTAGGTCGGTCCATCGACCTGGCCCTGATGCATTGTCGCCAGTCCATCGAGTATTGTCGGTCCTGACTTGGTACCATGGCGAAATCACACAACCATTTCATTAGAAAATTTCATGGTTTTTTTAACTCAAGTTTGTTTACGAGCTCCTACTCGTGCCCACTGGCCTTGGGCCCACTACACGTGATTTTCCAAAACCGGGCATTTAGCCCCACAAGTTAAAAAACTGAGGCCTTTAGCCCATCTGAGCTGTTCTAGCTCTCATCAAGAAGGTCTCCCAAATCTTTTAAGCATTGGCACATAGTCAGTGGAGAACACTTTTGACAAAAAGGTTATTTTCAACTTCATCACACCAACCAGGTTTGATGATAACTCCACTAACAACTAGTAAGTGAGTTTCTCCTTTCCTCAACGAAATTCATCATACCAATTGGGTATGATGTTAGGTAATCCCACTCACAACCAATAAGTAGGTTTTTAAATTTTAAACTTATTCATCACCCCAACCGAGTTTGACGTTAAATATGCCCACTCATGGTGGCTTCCAATTTAGAAAAAGTGTTTATCATCCCAACCGAGTATAAAGTGTAAGTTAGCCCACTTACCTTTTATCCAAAGACATGTTCATCCTGGAGGGATTCCTAGGTACTTATTCCTAATTGGTCTTATTGGTGTTTCTTTGCTCCGATACTTCCCAATTTTCCTTAAATTTGGTTGTTTCTAATGGATGTGGAGATTGAGAATTTCATATGCAGGGAGTATTAATTTGGTAGATCTAATGTGATAATGCAAAGATGGTGTTTGAGGTGTGAGCAAGGACTAGTGGATCAGGTAGCTCTCTTCTACTCGAATTTCTCTCCTAACTCAGTTGGTGTGCCTCTGTTCTAAGCCCCTTATATAGTTGTAGAATTAAATGGGAAAGATTTATCATGTAAACTCTGCTCTTTGCAGTTAAGGAAAACTAGGAAAAAAATCGGTCATACTAAGTGAGAAAACTGAACCGATTCACAAACCCGTTATTGGGGAACAAGCAAATTAGAGAAATTATAACTCCAAATTGACCCAAAGAGGTTCATATACCTTGGAAAAGAACTTTAGGACAACTTGAGAGAGAAAAACCAACCGGTTTGGGTGAATCGGACTCGAATCGGATTGAACCGATTTAATAACCGAGTCATTTTATGAACCTGAACTGATAGAGAGAGGGTAAACTGGCAAATTTATGGACCCTAAGTGACCTAAGGAGTAATAAAAGTTATGAAAAAGAACTTTAGGGTGAATTAAAGATGAAAACCAAACCGGTTCAGGTGTACCGGATCCGAACCAAATTGAACCGGTTTGGACCAGTTTGAATCACTATTGAACCAAATACTAAATTTATTTTTATAGGTGGCTTAAAAAATTCAAATTTGAGATTTAAGGCCACCATTGGATAGAAAATGAATTTAGAAAGTTTTAGATTTGAAAATTTTGGTCGAATTGGGGGTGAACCGGTCGCTTTAAGCTTTGAACCTGATTCATACCGATCCGGTCCGGTTTGGAACAGTGTCATCTTCTTCCTTCAGATGACAACACTGTTCACATGCCAGAAAATCGAAGCAACGCCGATGAGGAAGAAATGTTTCCATTCAGTACTTTTTAGGCTTTCATTGTCTGTTATAAAGGTATCAAACGGACGGTCGACGAGTCCCCGAGCTCCCTATATAAAGAGCCTTTCTCCATTCATCCTCTCCACACTAGAAAAGCTCACTCTTTCTTAACTGCTTAGTTTTTCGGTGAAGCTCAAACTAGAGCTCTGATATAGGGTCATTTCCAAGCCAAAGAAGGTGAGGTCAGGTTCCATAGAACCAAGGAGAGGTCAGCTATATGGTGGTGACATCCATTTGCTCTGAGGGTCGTCGGAGAAGCGCCGATGTGATCAAATAGTGAAGTAGCTTTGGCAGACTGAAGCTGCTTTGTTTCAGCTGAGCTAAAATTGGCTAATTCGAGCTCTTCTCATGCCAAACCAAGCTCTCCCAACACCTCCTCAACCCTCTCAAGGCCGAGTTAGGACTGAAAGGTATGCCAATTTGGCTCCCGTCTACAATTTCCGACCGATACTAGAGAGAGAACCAGCAAAATTTCAATGATGGAATTCTAATACAATTTCATATCAATTGATGCAATTCTTAATTCTAGGATGAACCTCAGGACAAGAGCTATCTACCCAAAATGAAAGCTTGGACCACCGTGCCCCCCACTATAAGCTTTCAAAGCTTTTTCTCTATACAGTCTATTTTCCGGCGAATCTTCGTTTGAGCTCGTTCTGGCATCAAAACTTGCTATTGAAAGTGCTATTGAATCATATGAAGATGAAGAAACTCAATTTTAACTTCAATTTTAACAATTATAAGTGTTTGATTGGTTAATTTGATTAAATCAAATTCGGCTGTGTTAGGAAGTTGAAATTGGAGGAAAATTTGGGGATTTTCAAAAATTCGAGGGATCAAAATGCAATTTTATAAAATTGAAGGTCAATTGGGCATGATAATAATATTAGATGACCAATTTTAGAATTTTTGGGGGTAAAACCTACCATTTTTGTAAAGGAATGACAAAATGGTAATTTTGGAAAAATTGGGGGCCAAATTGGAAATTTTGGGAAAATTGAACCCCTTTTTATGATATTGAGTAAATTGAGGTACCAAGAGGAATTTTAAAAGTTTCGGGGCTCAATTTGGAAAAAAAAACCCAGTAATTGAGACCTAAAGTAAAAGGAAAAATAACTTTAGGGACCAATTTGTAAATATTAGAAAAAGATGTGAATTTAGCCATTTTGAGGTGAACAAGCAAGATGATAATGAACAACAATGTTCATTTTATGTAGGACCACGAGACATTGGGAACACCAACTGAGGTTAAGCTCGCAAGTGATGAAAATTGACTAAGTGAAATTTCACTGCACGATTGGGTGAGTGAGATTTATATATCATACCCAGTTGGGATGATAAGTACCTCGGAAAAGAAAACTCATTACTTAGTGGTATTTTAAACATCACAACTTAGAGGAGTGGTGTGAAAATGACACGGAAAAACTACTTACTAGTTGTAAGTAGATCATACCTGGTTGGTATGATGAAACTTACTCGTAGGAAGTGGAAAACTCGTTCATCGGTTGTGAGCAAAGATATCCTCATACTCGATTGGTATGATGGATAGTTAAAAGTATATTTTTGTAGGAAGTACTCTCCCTTGACTGTGTGGCACTGCTTAAATGATTTGGGAGACCTTCTTGACGGGAGCTCTAATAGCTCTTTAAGGCCGCAGGCATCAGTTTTGGAACTTGTAGCCTCTTATGCCCAATTTTAAAAATCTCGAACGGTGGGCCATAGGCCAATTGGCACGAGCACGAGCTCGTAAACAAACATGAATTATATACCATGAAAACTTGAATAATTGAATTGTTTGCTCATGATCAAGACAGGACCAACATACTCAGTCAATTAGCGGAAGTGTGACATGATAGGTCTCTGGACTAGTCATGACAAATAGCTGCATGTTGAGTTGAGGGTCGGGGCCATTGGACCAATGGCGCCACAGATTATATGGCATGATGTGAAAATACTAATTGTGCATGCACTGTATTTACGGTACCTTTAAGATGCCCAAGAGGGGTAGTGATGTGTCATAGGGCTCTGGACGACCTGGTTGGTATAAGGGTAGTTCGTCGTACCAAATGACCTTGAGAAGCTCGAAGTAGCTTTAAGCTCATGAGACTAGGATGGGGACGGGATGAGGTCTCTGTTCTCATACGGACATGGAGAATTGTTACGGGATTGAGGGTCAAATGTCGCGAACATCCACTCATTCTTAGGGTAGAAGTGGGCGTACTTCTATTTAAGTGGCCAGTAGAGTCGCTCCAACGCCACAAGTGGGTTAATGGACGTACTGGCCTGCAATTGTGTGATTGACCTTCATGATGAAGGATGTGTTATGACACACCGAGATTAATAAGAAATGGTGATAAAACATAGATTTGAAATGAAAAGATTTTTGAAAGGAAATAAGGAGTCTGACACACTCCAAAATAAATATTTTTCCTAAAAATTAAATTTCGAAAGCTCATTCACTAAGTTGTTGTACTGACCCCATCCCTTATATCCCTTTCAGGAAATTCCAGAAAGCCTACCCTAAAGAACCATCAACTAATATGCCTGTGAGACAGGTATGATCAAGTTAAAATTTTATACAGTTTTGATTTATGTTATTCAAGGAAAGGTACAGGTTTAAAGGATGCCTTACTCTCACGGTTTATAAACAAGGGGCAACCCTTAGTAAGTCGAGAGAGTGGCCAGTTGATCACGGGGATCCGACCAAACCGGGTCGGGGCATGACAACTTGAGTGGTATCAGAGTATGTTTCCTTGAATATATAATAAAAACTAGAAAATATAGTAACCGAAAGGATTGATCTTAAAATTTTTAGATGGCTCCCAGGAGAGTGACCAAGAAAACTAGGAATGACTCTACTCAACACCTTGTCCTAGTAGGAAGACAACCCTAAAGTTCCCTAATGCTCGAGACATAATAAAAGCCCCAAAGGACCTAATGAGGAAGTATCCAGTACCACCAAGGAGTACGGTGCTAGGACATGTTAGGGTCATGGTCCGGTGTATTAAGGGAGCCAAGCCTAAAGCTAAGAATGCCAGTACGGATGTGTGAACCAGCTACTGTGCCAAAGTCGGGCCATTAAACTTGTTGGATTAGTAATTGTTAAGTTGAAAATGGGTCGTTGAATTCGTTAGGCCGACGGTTATGGAACTGAAGCTCGATGGTTAGGCCCGTTGGGCTAGTAGCACAAAAAATGATGATCATAACTAGTAAAACTATTGATTACGCATACTCTATGTTTGGAACTATCGAGACGCCCAATATGGGGTAGTGGTGGTTCCAAGGGCTATTGGACGACCCGAGTATAAGAGAAGTTTGTCGTTAAGTTTGCCGAGAAGCTAATGGAGCTACATGCACATTGAAACCGAGGTTGGATGGAGAGAGGTCTCGTCCCACATTGCGAACACATAGTATTATTCGGGTCTTAGTGTTGATTAATTGATGCTCACTCACACCCTGGATAAAAGTCATGGGATTCTATTAGGATAAACGGTAAAAGTACTACGATCCACAAGTGAAGTAGTTAGGGACTATTTTACGAATATGTGATCTTTTGTTATGATAAAAAGAGTGTGTAATTGTGTCAACCTGATTATATGAATAACACACTAGTATAATAAGGAAATGATGATCAGACTATAAGCGAAATTAAATGAGAAAGTCCAAAAAAATATACGTTTTTAAGATTACTCGTTCAGTGAGTTAAAAAACTCACCACTCCATTTAATTTTTTCCAGAGAATGTAGTCCCGTTAAAAGATTATTCACAAATTGTCTAAAACAAATACGATTTTTAAATACTATTATAATAGTTTTGTATAAGGTTATTATACAAAAAAAATGACAGAAAGTAAGAAAGTACATGGGACTTATTCTTGAGAGTGGTGACTAATTTAAGTTAAATAGAGTGACCAGTTGCTAATGAGATTTAATCCGGATCGGGAAAGTTAAGATGGGACTTCCAAGTGCCTTTCATTTCAAGATGCTTCGAAGGAGAGGATAATTTATTTATAATGATGATCTATTGAACTCGGGTGGCCAGCTTCCAAGCCCTTTCTTCCCACTTTACTCATCCAGCTCATGTTTTTATTCTACTAGTTCACAAAATAAAAGACATTTCGAAAGAAGGTAGAAGAAAGTAACTGATTGCAATTCAAGCTCGTACCACATCCTCTTAGTTAGCCGCCAATGCAAGAGTTATACGTACAACATAGCTCTTGTTCTACCTACCAGTGGCATAATCTTAAATAACTTAACTAACTCACACAGATGCACGAGAAAATAACAAGACTACATCCCGCTAAATCTATATGTTGCCTCTCACGTTCCTGTTAGCGTTCTTCATGCTCCACGCAGTCAGCTTCTCGACAGTGATGGAAGATGACCCATGATTGAAGGCAAAGAAGCGGGCATTGTTGTAGATGGCTTTCTCCGGATAGACCCGAGATGTGATGTATGTTCTTCCTCCTGCCCTGAAGCTCTCCACCACTGAATTATCGATCTGCAGAAGAATGTATCATTAAAGAACATCACCTGCCGAGTTGTTTTTTTTCCGAGAAAGTTTTATGGAATGTTCCGAGAAAGTCGATGCTTAATTACCAGGCTCCTCAGAGAGAGCTTGCCGTTGGAGATGTCAATGTCTACAAATCCGGCAAATGCTGGCTTGTACAAATCCCCAGCATGGGAGGAGCTGCTCAGGTGAAACCAACAGAAAGAAGCCACCAAAGTTTTAGGTTGGGGTTCAAGATTGTTCAACGGATGGAATAATACGATATTCTTGTTAGAAAGGATAATAGGACACACTTCCTAGCATCCGAGCAGAGAACGATTTTGTGCTTGTTATTATCGGCGTTGAAGATCATAAAGAAGACGGGGGTGTGTTCATGGAAATCCACCGTTGCAAGTGTCATGAGGCCAAAGGGACCCAACCCACCAGGACCGTTTGCACCCTTCTGTGCACATATCCTGTGTGCTGCCCCCCAGCTGGGGTCGAAATTTTCGGCCATACTGAGATCCGAGAATGAGAAGACAACCTCTGCTCATCATAGATTAAGCCCATTACCAGATGGATCTCATCCAGGTACTTGCCATTAGATTTTTGTTCGTGATCAGTCCGAATCGCATATCTGAGCAGCTGTTATTCCCTTCACTTCTACGTGTTCGCCTTGCTTGAGCTCTACCTTCTGCAGCTCAACCTTGTTGACTCTCAGCGTCTCTATTTCCTCGATAGGCCAATGAATGAGCTGTTTTCCACTGCTGTCAAGCCATATCGTCCTTGGAATCGCCTGAGAAAATGTACATAACCAGCAAGAACTAACAAATGCATCAACTTGTGAGAAAAGAGATGGAATTGTTTTATATTAGCTTACCTCAACTCCCGCCCACCCTTTATTTGTATCATCCGCCCGAGAATCGGACTCATTAGCCCAACCCCACAAGATCCTCCGGTTCTTAGCCGAATCAAAGAACGTCTTGGAGGCATAGAAGTTCCCGTAATCCAATCTCAGTCCATCCCATCCATCCACGAACCTGCTGTCCGGGGTGTACTTGTCTTTGTCCGGATTGTATGTCCCGATAGTGTAGTAGTCGTACCTTGTCTCGTCTAGACTAACCTTCAGGACGTGCTTCACATTCTCCCCAACTACGGAAGCGTCGACACCGTTCTTGCCTTCCTTCAACACCGGGAAGAAGTCCGGGCACTCAAAATTCCCTGTTGCAGCAATCACAATATTGTTTGAATAAATGAATGAAAACTATCCAAACACTAACTGATAAGCTCTGAATACTACAGATCACAGTACCAGTGCGAGGAACAGTATGGAAGGGATGTTTGGCCTTGACCCAGTACTTGAAATCCTTGCTCCTATATAGGTAGACAATCCCACGGTTGTGGTGCCGACTCCCAATGACCGTCTTCCAGTGGCCGCCAGAGAACCAGGCAGTAGTGGGATCGCGGAAGGCACTAGCATTGACACCCTTGCTGGGGTAGATGAGTGGGTTGTCATCTGGTTTGCTCCACCGGCGGATGTAAGGGTCGGTCAGGTCAGAGGGGATGGCATAATTCTGCATCTGGACTCCATCCTTGTCAAGGCCGGTGTAGCACAGGGCGGTCACCGGGGAGGAGGGTGGCTGACCCTGACCAGCACCCTCCAATGTCAAAGGGCTTGGAAGGGTATATGGCAGGCTCCAATGCCTTCCAATTTATAAGGTCCCTTGATACTGAGTGTGCCCATACAATATTGCCCCACACTGCGCCCTTTGGGTTGTACTGGTAGAAGAGGTGATATATCCCCTTGTACAACATAGGCCCTGTTTTATCATGCATTAGAGATACATGTATTTAAGATTGAATGAAGATCATAATTGAGAGGTAGGTGGGCTCAGTGTAAGATTGCATACTCACCATTGGGATCTATCGCAGTGTTGATATTCCGTTTCAGTTAGGTCAGAAACCACCGGGCATTGAAACAGAAACAACAAAGTTAGCCATGTTAATGCTATCAAGAGGAAGAAGAACAAAAACTGAAATTGCAGAATGAAGTACATGACATGCCATTGGAAAAGAAAGGGGTGCAAGACACGGTGGGAAACTCATGGCATACCGTTGATCCAGTGCTTGAGGGGCTGGAAATGGTAGCCAGTGCGGTGGACTTTCTTAACGTTGGGCACGCTGACCCTCTGAAGCTCAGGGAAGATCTGGTGCGTGGCAGCCGCGGGGACAATGAAGACACCCGACATCAACATCACCAGCAGACAGCATGCCAAGGCCACGGCTGCGGCCTGAAGGCTGAGACTTCTCCTCGACCCTTCCATGGAAGACTAGGGGCCACAAAAGTAGAGTCAGAAAACGTTAATGGTGTAAAGAGATAGGACGCCTGTGACAGTGCTGATTCCGCATAAGAAAAGGGAGAGGAGAGGAGAGGAGAGAAAGAGATGAGTGAGATTGTTTGGGAGACTACTAATGGCGCACTTATATAGTTGTGGAGGTAGGCTGGGCAGGGCACATGAATAAGAGAGCTTGAACAGATGGTGTTCTATGCGACAAGGGATTGTGGGGAAGCAGATTCTGCATGGCTCCGAGTATTTCACTAAATAGTTTGGACCGAGGCCACTGGTGCTGGGTGTCATTGTCTAGCCAGACATGGAGACTCGGGCTGTGCAAGTCCCCGCCCCACTACCCGTCTGCGACTCTAAGCGCGATGTCTCGGTCTTGGTCTCGGCTGTCCACAGTCGGTCAGTGATATCTCCGTCCCCGAGCGCTGCGGCCCGCTGGTTGCCACCGTCAATCACACCAATGGAGAATCAGATATTTTATCTCCGATCAGTGATGTTAGGACAAGAACGGGGCAATGGATTTTTAATACATGAACACTTGAAGACCCAATACGAGTACGCATGATAGGTAGCCATACCAAACGACAGATGACACTTTCATCTTCAAGTGCAAGAAAAATGGTAAGTAGATGAGAAGATCATCCCAAGAATACCCAAGTCCAAAAATGTTATCTACCCAGCCTGCAATTATTGGTCTAAGGAAGATCGGCACCTTCAAGATTCGGCGTGGTTTTACACCTAAAATCTATCACGCGATATAGTCGAAGTCTCTCAGCCATCATAGCGTCGGCACATTCGTCGTGAATAGCCTGCCATGGAGAAAGGATTGGACCACAATCAAAGTGGCCTATGGAAGTTTGCAGAAACTGTCCTCTGGTTGCCTGACAGATCGTGCCGAAGTACGACTTTAAAGTCCGTTCGTCCATTGATGATGAGTAACAATCACTTAATTGATGAAACCCATTGTACAGGACTGCGAATATGAACAAAACTTGACATCTTCTTTCATGGTAAAAGCTCCAGTCCACCGAGATTAGGTGCCTTTTTTTTTATGGGCGTATTGGCGACTGATCCATCTCTATCAAAGAGCATGTTAGTGAATTCCCTACTGGCATGTTGCAACTTGCATGCTCATTTGCCTTGGAAGGGGATTGAAAAGATTCTGAATGATTAAGATCAGATGTATGCAATCTAGAATCAGCAACAACAAAGAAACCTGCAATCTTCTCCACCGCCCATTATCACCTTTTGACATTTACATGAGTGGAAAGCAGAGGGAGCCAGCTATACAGGCACGCAAGTTCGGTAAGATGCTCCAAACATCATTGTTTTTCGAATTCTCAGTTGTCTGATAAAAAAAATGAGCCCGTTTACAGATGGGCTTCGGAATGGCTTCTCCTAGGTTCTACCAGTAATGCAGCTCGTCTTCTTTTTAAGAGGCATTATGCTGGACATGTGTTATTGGCATTGCTTAAGATCTCTTTGCATGGAGTCTTACCATGTTTATGGTAGACATCGAGTCTGTTTAATCTCAAGCCTCTGAGGAAATGAGCATAAGAGAGGGTTGTCCTTGGGTCTAAGGATAGAGGGGAAGTAAGGCAATAGGCCAGTCCTTTCTTGGAGATGGAGATTGGTCTCACAATACATACTTATAATCTTACATTGGTAATACATATTCATAATCTTACAGCTAAATCTTCCTTGTACACGGTCACACACGCCTACTTACACACAAATATGACTGAGCATGTGAATATAAATAACCATGCGTACCATTCAGATTGATTGATAATCAATGTGGGACAACCTAACGTCATGGTAGGTTACAAATCTTCAATATCCACTTGTAACGGAGAAATATATTCAAGAATGCTTCCCTTCTAATTGCACTCAAAAAAATTGAAAGACTTAATACATGGAATTGAATCTATTGGGCTACATATTGAACACACTCTTACATTACATATGACGGAGTAAATATTCCGTGTGGGCATATATTATTCAACTACCTTACATTTTTCCATTTAAATTATACTCACTTGTATGCCTGCTCATTTGTATGCCATCAAAGTAATATTAAAAGTTATTAATACAATGTTATTAGTGAAGAACAAGTACATTTTCCCACGGAACTAACTCAAGACTAACTCTAGTTTGTCACATCTTTCCCACATCCTATACTTCAACCTATTCTTTATTTCCACATGTTTTGTTGCTCGGGCCAGCCTCTTGGACTAACCTCTGAAAAAAGAACCATCAATATCCCTCAGTCAAACATAACCCACATTCCTACAATATTCGACCCTCTATCCTCGTGTATGACTCTACTCCTCCCATAACACTAATTGAGAGCCCCCATTCCAGCCGATTTAATAAGACTCTAAGAGCCTACTGGCCTTCCATGAGTTAATATATTTCTATTATATTAGGGATGGCTAAAAAATATGATCCGACTCCACGTAGAACAGCTATTGCTCGGGTCGGATACCGGTTTCATTGAGACCAAATCACTCGCAAAAAAATGAAAATAAAAATCTAAAAATTCATATCTATATATATATATTACCTTATTTATAATAATATTTTCTAATTAATGCCCTTAAACAAATAATGCGGGACAAATATATTAAATAAATTGAATTTGTATATTTTAAATGAGTGGAATATTTGAACAAAAAATAGACCTACATTTTTTAGGTTTTGAAAAAATATTAAACTTATAAAAAATCAATGCCTATTCACCAAAATAAGTCCTAAATTTGGTGATAATAAAAAGTATACACAATTAGTCCTTATAAAAAGTGAGTGAATACTCACTTAAAAAATCAATTAAACATTATCTTTATATCAAGTACAACTAGCCACTTCATTATTAATTTTTGATATTTTTAATTAATATTAAGTAAAATATATTTATTAGTTTAAATGTAAATTCATTTTTTTTACAGTTTCACATTTTTTTTAAGTCAGAATATTATTAAACTCAAATATTTTATTACGGAACCCTACCTAATATCGTTATACATATATTCGATCAAAATCCGAACTCGTACTATGCTCTAGTATCGATAGATGGATCCAATTACCATCCTTAATATATATATTGTACAATTTTATTTTAAACAATTAGTACTAATTTTATATATACATATATTATTTAGTAAAATCAAATGATAGTTCACATATAATATATAGAATTATTTAAACAAATTTTATAAATAGCATATAAATATATATTATCTAATTTAATATTAATACTTGCTCATAGCTCCCTTCTACAAGTTGGTAGGGTGGTCTATATGTTTTAGCACTTATTTTGTTAAGATGGGTGAGCTAGAAGGTGGGAGAATGTATAGTTATAAGGGTATAAGGGTGCTGGACAAAAATTTTCTCGTCATTATTTAGGACTAAGTTGATACTACTAACTTGCCTTAAGTACAACCACATAATGCTCATATCAAAGTTGTCAACCTAAGAACTAGCTTACCCAAACTTGCTTTGGCTATATATTATCTTTAATTAAGTGGTTTTTAGTCTCCCAGATATTTTATTGAGCAAAAAAAAGTTCTTAGGGAATATTTGGATTCAAGAAAAGCTTGCATCCATGATGGCCGCCAAAGTGTTATTCAATCTTCACCGTAGTTCAACAAATTAGGTATGTGGGTCATTAGGAATGAGGCTTTGTGGTTAATGTATAATAAGAAAAATTGGGTTCGGGGAATTTCATATAAAAATTAAACTTTGACCTAACTAGAATGGATAAGTACAAGTTAAAATAAAAAAAATAAAAAATACCAAATGACTGATAAATATCCATAGATTTATAAAAAGGAATGATGAGTGAAAATGGGTGTAAGAATTAGATCGATTCAGACCGAACCGTATACGAACTGAGATGAACTGTATGGAACTGGTTCAAAAATTTATTTTATTAGGTGGCATAAAACATAAATTTTAGAAATTGAGTCACCATTAGATAGGTAATGATTTTAGAAAAATTTAGAAAATTTTAAATTTCGGAAAACTGGTCGAATCGGGCCTAAACTGACTGATTTTCAAATTTCGGTCACCAAACCCATTCGGACCGGATCAGTGAATGGTCTAACTGGTCAACGGACCACTGCCAAGTTAGCACCCAGTTAGTAGGTGTGGTCAATCAGCGTGCAATGCATGGCGAAGAGCACCCAATCAATGCTTAGTCAACGTCTCGAAGCATTGACCAATAAGAACACGACACTTGTCCTTGGTCAACGATCAAAGTTAGAGAAGCCTAGTGAGCTAGGCTGACCAATGGGAAGCTAACATGTGGCAAAGGTGCCACGTCAATATCCGACTAGGATATCGGAGAAATGGTCGACCAATCAGAGGTCGACACATGGTAGGGCCACGTCGTATGACCTCATCCAATGAGAGGCTGATACGTGATAGTGACACTATGTGTTAGGAGGGAATATGATGCATTTAAATCAACCAATCATAAGGTGCCACGCGTCCCGGTCAAATGGCTGATCAGATATGATCAACAACCACATTGGAACAAGTAACCAATGGAAGTCTACCACGTGTCCAGTGAGCAAGTCAAAGACTGACTAGGTTGCTGGGTAGTATGCTACATCAGCAAGGCTAGCCAATCACGGAATCTCACGTGGTAAGCCGGCACGTGTAAAGCTCACATGCATGACATATTGTCATATTCCTCACTTGGATGAATGATAGAAAAAGATGAGGGAAAGAGAGGGTGTAAACCCCATCCCTTTGAAGTAAAGAATTGAAATAGGGGAAAACCCCAAATACTTCCAAAAGAAAATCGGGTGTCTATCGGAACCAAAAAGGGGTAAAATAAGGGTTTAAGTTGAAAATTTCGATATCCCAAGTGGCCAATAAATCACAAGAGTCATGAAGGAGAAACCTAAAGTGGATATGATATGAAAACTAGACTGGTTCAAGGTGAACCAGATATGAATCGAGTTGAACAGAGTGAATTGGATTGAACTGTGAAGAACCGATTCAAAGATGCATTTTTCTAGGTGGATTAAAAATGTCAAATTGGAAAATTAAAGCCACCATTAGATATATAATGAATTTAGAAATTTTTAATTTTTAGAAAACCAGTCAAATCGAGCCTAAACCGATCGATTTACGATTTTGGGTCACTAGACCCAGTCGGACCAGACTGATCAATGGACCGCTGCTAGGTCAGTGCCCAATCAGCGAACACAACCAATTAGCGCACGATGCGTGGCGAAGCGCACCCAGTCAGTGCCTAAAAGAGTTGACCAATCAGAGCATGACGCTTGTCCCTAGTCAACGGTCAGAGGAGGAAAAATCACCTCAGCGACGATCGACCAATAGGAGAGTGACACTTGTCCTAGTCAATGATCAAGGTCACACAAGCCCATTAGCAAATGCTGGTCAATGGGGAGATAACATGTGACAAAAGTGCCGCGTCAGCGTCTAACTGGGACATTTGAGAAAGATCGACCAATCAGAAGCTGACACGTGGTACTGACACTATGCATAAGAGGGAAATATGACGCATTTAAAATAACCAATTAGAGGGTGCCACGTGTCACAGTCAATGGTCAACTAAGACCATCAGTAGCCACATAGGAAGGAGCAGCTAATGGGAGGCTGCCGAATGTTTGGTCAATAGGTCAAAGGCTGACTAGGTTGCTGACGAGGATACTACGTTAGCAAAACCAACCAATCACGATGCACCACGTGACAACTCGACACATGCGAAGCTCACAGACATGCCATAGTGTTGTTTTCTCAAATGGCTGACAGAGAGAAGAGGATAAGGAAAAGGGAGAAAGTCTCTAGTGACTCGGAAAAAGCTCCAATCCGGCCATAGACGAGCAAGGCGGAGGCCAAGTCTTATACCAACAGGTAGCCTAGATAGTTGCCGAGCTCCCTATATAAAGAGCACCTCTCCCCTCGCATTCCCCATCTCACTAGAAGAACTTGTAGAGGTCCATTTTTTGATGAGACACAGACAAGAGCTCTAGCAAGAACCCTTTTTCCAGTCTTAGAAGGCACATTTAGACTTCATGGAATTGGGAAGAAGTCCCCTACCTCGCCCTCACCACCTCTTGGACCAAGGATCGTCGGATAAGCGTCGGGAAGTTGGTATAGTACCATTGCCCCGACGACCCTAAAACAACCAAAAAGCTCAAGCTCAATTCCGACCACCTTCGACCTCAGGTGACCGGGCCAAGCCTCCCCCAGCTCCCCATGACCAACCCTCGACCTCTAAGAACCCTCGAGGTAAGTCAATTCTGCCCCATTTCGTCGGAATAGTAAAGTTGCAGAAAATGACACACTAAACTTCCCTCTTCGAATTCTCTGTGCTCAGGCAACCAATTGACTTGAGGTTCATCCTAGGAGATTCCCCTCGACGAGCATTAGTGTAAAACATGTCTCATTTAATCAAAGAAAACTGGAAAAAGAACTGGTATAGCTTTATACATGAAGAACGAGCCGATTAATGGACAAAAAATAGTTAACATGGGAAATTGGAATATCCCAAATAATGAAAATTTCACAAAAATTGAAAGGAAGAACCGAGAAGTATAATTAAGGATAGAACCAGACCGGTTTGCGGTGAACCAGACCCGAACCGACATGAAACATAGTAAACTAGTTCACAAATTCATTTTTCTAGATGGCTTAAAAATGTAAAATTGGGAAATTGATACCATAATTAGGTAGAAAATGAATTTAGAAAATTTTAAATTTAAAAAAAATGGTCAAACCGGGTCCGAACTAGCCAATTTTCAAATTTTGGACAGCGAACCCAATCGGACCAGACCGTTCGACGAACAACAAACAGTAGTCAACAATCAACAACCAACTGGCGCCCCATCAGCTGCCATACAAACACTAGTAGCCAATGGGAGTCTACCACGTGTTTGATCAATGGTCAGCTGGCGCCCTATCAGCCCGCTATGCATACATGAGCAGCCAATGAGAGGCTGCCACGTGTCTGGTCAACGGGCCAATGACTAACGTGTCGGTCGAGCTGGCATTCCACATCAAAAAACTAACCAATTTCAATGTGCCATGTGGCACGACCACCACATCATCATCTTCAACCTTTAGACGCTGACAAAGAGAAGGGAGGAGAGAGAGACACCAGAAAAGCTGCAGTCTCTGGTGACTTGAAAAACTCTCTGGTCATGTAAACCCCGTCCTTTAGTAATGAGAAAACTAGGGAAAGAACCAGTCAAATTGAATCTTTAAACTGAATTGGTCTAAAAACATGATTGTTAGGGGACGGGCAAATTTGAAAATTTCTAACTCCCATGTGACTCAAAAAGGTTTATAAACTTGGGCAAAAGAACCCTAGGACATAATGAGGAAGAAAGACCGAAGCGGTTCAATAGAACCGAGTCTGAACCGGATAGAACTGGTTTATGAACCTAGTTGATTCATTGAATCAGAATCGATAGAGAATGGGTAAACCAAGACGCTTATGGATCCCTTAAGATTCAAAGAGGTTTATAATCGTTGGGAAGGAACCTTAGAACAATGTGGGAGAGAAAAACCAGATCGGTTCGAGTGAACCGGACTTGAACTAGATTAAACCGGTTTAAGAACTGAGCCTATTTATGAACCAGAATCAATTAAGAGATGGTAAACTGGGAATTTTATGGATCCTAAGTAACCCAAGTAGTCACAAAAGACATGAAAATGGACTTGTGAAGGAATTGGGAATGAAAACCAAACTGGTTCAGGTGAACCGAATCCGAACCAGTTCGGACCGGTTTGAACCACTATTGAATCGGATCCTAAATTCATTTTTCTAGGTGGCTTTAATAATTCAAATTTGAGATTTGAGGCCACCATTGGATAGAAAATGAATTTATAAATTTTTAGATTTGAAAAACTCGGTCGAATGAGGGGTGAATCGGCCGGTTTAAGCTTTGAACTCGGTTCGGACCGGTACAGCCCGATTTAGAACAGTGTCATTTTCTTCCTCAGGATGACAACACTATTCACTCGCTGGGAAATTGAAGAAACGCCACGGAAGAAGAAACGACGGCGAAGAAGAAACGCTTTCGTTTGGTACGTTTGGTACGTTTTAGGTCTTCAATTTTTGTTATAACGGTGCCAAATGGATGGCCAACAGGTCCCCGAGCTCCCTATATAAAGAGCCCCTCTCCATTCATCCTCTCCACACCTAAAAAGCTCACTCTCTCTCAGTTGCATAGTTTTTCGGTGAAGCTCAAACTAGAGCTCTGATATAGGGTCAATTCTGAGCCAAAGAAGGCGAGGTCAGGTTCATTAGAACCGGGGAGAAGTTAGGTACACGGTGGTGGCATCTGTTCGTCCCGAGAGTTGCTGGAGAAGTGCCGGCGTGATCAAACAGTGAAGCAGCTCCAGTGGACTGAAGCTGCCCCATTTCGACTGAGTTGAAATCGGCCAATTCAAGCCCTCCTCAGGCCAAACAAAGCCCTCCCGACACCTCCTCAGCCCTTCTATGGCCGAATTAGGACTGAAAGGTATGCCAATTCGGCTCCCCTTTACAATTTCATATCGTTGTTAGAGATAGAGTCGGCCGAATTTCAAAGAAGAAATTCTAATCCAATTTGACATCAATTGATGTCGTTCTTTATCCTAGGAAGAACCTCTGGAGCAGAGCTACCTGCCTAGATAGAAAGCTCCGACCGCCGCGCCCTCACTGGTGAGAAATTGAAGCTTTCTCTCTCTTTAGTTTGTTTTATGGCAAAGCTCCGTTTGAACTCGTTTCGACGTTAAAATCTGCGATTCAAAGTTTCTTAGAATCGTATGAACATGTAGGAACTCAATTTCAACTCCAATTTCAACAATTAGATGTGTTTGATTGGTGAATTTGATGAAATCAAATTCAAGAGTGCTGAATAGTTGAAATTGGGGAAAAATTGGGGATTTTTGAAAATTCAAAGGACCAAATTGTAATTTTCTAAAATTGAGGATCAATTGGTCATGATAAGAATATTAGAGGGCCAATTAAGAAATTTTAGAATTTTTGGGGCAAAAATTTAGCATTTTTCTAAAGAAGGGGCAAAATGGTAATTTTTGAAAAATTGAGGGACCAAATTGGAAATTTGGGAAATTAAACCCCTTTGTGTGAAATTAAATAATTTGAGGTCCCAAGGTAAATTTTAAAATTTATGGGACTCAAATTTAGGGAAAAACCCGGCAATAGGGACTTCAAGTTAAAAGAAAAATAACTTTAGGGACCTAATTGCAAATATATGTAAAGTTGGGTGTTCTCATTTATTTGGAACGAATGAGGGCTATTCGGCCAAAGAATAATGAACAACCATGTTAATTTTCGTGTAAGAGAACGTGGCATCGGGAACGTTAGTCGAGGTCCAGCTTACTAAGTACGGAACTCGACTAAGTGGAATTTCACTGCACTATCGGGTGAGTTGGATTATATATCATACCCGGTTGGGGATGATAATTACCCCGATATAAAAACCCACTATTTAGTGGTATTTTAATCATCACAACTGAGAAAGTAATGTGAAAATTATGCGAAAAAAACTATTTACCAGTTGTAAGTAGATCATACCTGGTTGGTATGATAAGACTTCCTCGAAGGAAGTTAAAAACCCGTTTATCAGTTATGAACAGAGATGTCCTTATATCGGTCGGTATAATGGATAGTGAAAACCTATTTTGTCGGAAGTGTTCTCCACTAACTGTGTGCCAATACTTAAACTATTTGGGAGACCTTCTTAACGGGACCTCGAATAGCTCTTATAGGCAGGAGGCCTCGGTTTTGGAACTTGAGGGCTAATATGCCTTGTTTTTGAAAAACTCGAACAGTGGGCCATAGGCCAATGGACACAAGTAGGAGCTCGTAAAACAACATGATATATATATGTGCCATTAAACCTTAATAAGTGAATTGTTTTGTCATGGTACCAAGGCAGGTTTGACATACTAAGTCAACTAGTAGTAGTGCGACATGACCGGTCTTCGGACCAATCAAGTCAAACGGCGATAGGTTGAGTTAAAGGTCGGGACCGTTGGGACAAATGTCACCACATATTACATGGTAATTTAAGAAAACATTGTTTGTGCATGCACTATGAGTACGAGATCATCAAGACGCCCATGAGGGGTAGTCATGTGTCCTAAGGGCCATGGACGACATAGTGAGTATAAGGGCAGATCATTGTTCCAAGTGTTTGTGCGAAATTTGGAGTAGCACCAAGCGCATGAGACCAGGGTGGGGACGGGATGAGGTCTCTATCCTCATTCAGACATGAAGAATCAATTTCGAGATTGAGGGTCGGATGTCGCGTACATCCACTCGATCTTAGGGTAGAAGTGGTTGTGCTTCTATCCAAATGGCCGGTAAAGTCGCTCTGAAGCCACTAGTGGGTTCGGTAGTCGTGCTGACCTGCGAATGTGTGTAACCTTCATGATGAAGGATGTGTGTCGGGTGATGACACACCGTGGTAAATATGAAATGATGGAAAAACCTGAATTTTTAAATGAAGGGATTTTTTAAAAGAAAGGAGTCTAGCACACTCCATATAAATGTTTTTCTTGAAAGTCAAAAGATTTGAAACTCATTCACTGAGTAGTTGTACTCACCCCCTCCATTATACCCTTTCAGGAAGTCCCAGAAAACCGATCCTTAAAAGGCTTGCACAATTAAATGCCTAGAAGACAGGTACGATTAATTTAAATTACTATGCAGTTTTGATGTATGATATTCCTAGAAAAAGGTGCAGTTTAAAGAACGCCTTCCTCTTTACGGTTTTTTTTATAAGGGGAAACCCTTTAATAAACTGGGTGAGTGGTGGGTTGATCACGGGGATCCGACCAAATCGGGTCGGGGCATTATAGGTCAGGTCGGTGGTGGCCTAGCCAAAGGCCGAGTCTTACGCCGGTGGATAGCCTTAACAGTTGCTGAGCTACCTATATAAAGAGCACCCCTCCATTCATATTTAGCATCCCACAATTGAGCGAAGAAGAAGAGTACATTTTTCGGTGAGCTGCAAACCAGAGCTCCAACGACGAGCGAAATCTCCATTGAAGGAGCTTTGAAAGGTGGCATTCGACTCGGGGAAGAGTGCTCTAGCTCCAGACACTCTCAGAACGACCTGAGGACACCTTGAGAAGTGCGCAAGGGATAGCACAATAAAGTTGTTCTAGAGCTCGAAGTAGCGAGCTCCTACCTAACCCAACCTCAACCCTCTCTGCCCGATCTGTCTTTGACTGCGTAAGACCTTCCACAACACCCCTACACACCCTAGTAAGCTCAATTTTGCCTCTCCTCATCAGAATTTCTAAATTTCAAAGCTGCACCACTTGTAACTTCTTTCTTCAAATTCCTGTAGGATAACAGCGAATTGCAGTAAGATTCGGTCCTATTAGACCCTCCCCCCGACTAGCTCTAGCTGCCCCCACCTCAAGCTCTGGCCCCCGCCCCTCCATCGGTAAGATACGCAAGCTTTCTCTCTCTATTGTGAATTTTCCTATGAAGCTCCGATGAGGCAAAAAACTCAACCAACTCCATAAATTTGAAGTGTAGGATGATCAATGGGAGTTGGAGGAGACGAATAGAAGCAAGAATCGTAGCAATTAAGGACTTACAGACTGTCAATTAGACGAGGTAAGAATTAAACATTCATAAGCTTGAATTGGGGAAGAAGATGAAGTGCAATTTGAGGATTTTTCGGACTTTCATGCAATTTTTAAAAATTGGAGGATTGAACAACAATTTCATGAAATTGAGGGTGCTTTCATGAAATTGAGGGTGCTTTCATGAAATTCACCCCAATTGAGGGTCAATTGGGCAAATTAGGTGGCAAATTGGAAAATTTGAAAAGTTGGGGACCAAATTGTAATTTTTGGAAAATTAAGGACTAAAGGACAATTTTAGGAAATTAAGGTGCCAGTTGTTAAAATTAAAAGAATTAAGGACCCAAAAAGAATAATTAGGAACCCAAGGGGCTTCATGGAGATTAAAGAGAAACTAGGGACCCATGTGCAATTTAAAAAAAGTTCGAGGCCCAATGTGCAAATATAAGAGAGGGTGTGACCCCTTCCTAGTATGAACACTCGTACGCTACATGAATGGACTAATCAAGCATCGACCCTTGAAGCGTGCCAAGGAGAGAGACTCTGCCCACATGACTCCACCGAATTATTGAGTGAGTGGGAATTGCTATGACATCAATTCCGGTTGGAATGATGGTTCAACTTTAAAAACTAATTTCTCAGAATTAGCCTACCCTAGCTGTGTGACTTTGCTTAAAATATTTGGGAGCTAATTCCAAGCTTAGGCTCGAGATGCTAGAAGACCCAAGGCCGATGCATATAGGCGTGGACCCGTTTAGAACAAATATGTGATATATGATGCTAAAAGACCTAAATAATGGGAACCTTACATGATACCCATCGAGCCAAGCTGAGTTGTTGAGCTTGTTGGGCCGAACCGCTACTCTACTAAAGCCAGGTCGCCACTAGTGGGTTCGGTAGTCATACTGACCTGCGAATGTGTGTAACCTTCATGACGAAGGATGTGTGTTGGGTGATGACACACCAATAACTAAGAATAATAGAAAAACCCGAATTTTTAAATGAAGGATTTTTGAAAATAAAGGTGTTTGGCACACTCCATATAAATATTTTTTTTAAAGTTAGAAGATTTGAGTCCAATTCACTGAATAGTTGTACTCACCCCCTCCCTTATACCCCTTTCAGGAAGTCCCGGAAAGTCGAACCTTAAAAGACTTGCGCAATTAAACACCTGTAAGACATGTACGATTAATTTAAATTACTATGCAATTTTGATTTATGATATTCCTGAAAAAAGGTGCAGGTCTAAATAACACGTTACTCTTTACGGTTTATAATATAAGGGGAAACCCTTTAGTAAATCGGGAGAGTGGCAGGTTGATCACAGGGATCCGACCAAACCAGGTCGAGGTGTGACAAAACTAAAAGTGCAGTTTGTACTTGGTTCGAGGCTTCGCATAAGAACTCTGGGATAGTCTTTTCCTTCCTGAAAAATGTTAAGGAGAGGGGAATGAGTTTTCACGACTTTGTGAGTGAGGGAACAATCTTAGGGATGTACTTATTTATTTATTTGTCATGTTCGCGGTATTCCATTTTCTACCACTTCTTGGGTTGGCACACAATCATACGCCCTTTCTATTATAGAGAGGGATTACACGTTCGCAGAGCAGTCCCGACCGTTCCACTTGTGGACTGGAGCACCTTTACCATCTACCCCGATAGAGGTTCACAGCCTCTACCCTGAGTTTGAGTGTACATCACGTGTCAGACCCTCAAACCCTATTCATACTCCGTGTCCGCTTGGTGGGACGAGACATTTTTCCTTCTTCTGCATCGGTCTTAGTGCGCACGAAGCTCCTAGATCTTCTCAACATACTGGATGATGATCTGCCCTTATGCTCCCTGGGTCGTCCAACAGCCCTTGGAACCACCACTACCCTATACCGAGCATCTCGATGGCTCCACATCTCTTGCATGCAAAATCAATAATTTCCATTTATCATAGCCATCATCTTTGGTGTTACTAGCCCAACGAACTCGACAACCCAGCTTTGGCCTCATAACTTACTGGCCCAACGAGTTTAATAACTTGGTTTTGGCTCAACAACTACTAACCTAATGAGTTATTCGATTTAGCTTCAGCGCTGTAACCAACACACACAAAATTTGTCGTTTCTTATGAGAGTTTTTCAAGAACATGTAACTCATCTTGTCTATGCGCCTCCGCTTGTGCCCATTTGGCCTAGTGCCCTCTTGAATGATATCATCCGACCTTTGCATGCCTCATGCAATATTAGGACAACCTCCAAAAAGTTTTAAGCTTATTCAATCAATCTAGAGAGGGCAATCCTAGAAATCCCTTTTTAATTTGGGAATGCTGTAATCATTAGCCCAACCGAGCGTGATACTAAACGCACTCACCTGGGGTGGTGTAACTTGCTTCTAACGATGCCTTGGCTGGCCACACGTTCTCGTGCACGATCCTCGAACTGCCCGTCCTGTAGTTTTCGAGCATTTGTATTAGTACAATTGTAGGAAAGACCCCATAATTGCCATATCGGAAATTTGGTCCTTAACTATGCTGTAATTATGATTAGGTCCCCAAAGCTCAAAAATTTGCTCTTAGGCCCCTAATGTCCATTTAACATCAATTAGGTCCCCAAGGTTTTCATTCTTCCCCTTTGGTCCCTAATTTCTCTCTATTTTCATTCAATTCCTCAACTTTTCATTATTTGCAATTTGACCCCTCCCAAATTTCCAAAATCCCCAAATTTTCCCAAATTCCCCCAATTTATTGCATTTTGACCCCTGAATCTTGGATTCATCATATTGACCACCCAAACTTGAGCAATTGCCCCCTATCATGCAGCTAATTGCTCCCTCCATCTCCACACAATCATTTTTGCCTTTGAATCACCTTAATCGGTGCCGATTTGAGCTCAAATGAAGCTTTATCATAAAAAGGCTATAGAGAGAGAAAGCTTGGTTTTCTTACCAGTGAGGGGGCGGTGGTCGGGGCTCTTTTTGTGGGAAGCTAGTGCTCTTCCAAGGGGTCTTAGGATCGACTTGCTGGCCAATTGTCCGCGAGGGCATAGTGAATTTGAAGAGAGAAGTTCAAGCGAATTAGCCTCTGCAACTTCGAAAGTCCAATGACATAAGGTGGAATTGGCTTACGTCATAGGTGGTAGATGGTCTGGTGTGAGTGGGGGAGGGTTGAGGAAGGTTAGTTTAGTTGCTTGAGGCTGGGGGTAGTCGGGTGTAGCTCAAAGTATTTGGCTACTTCTTAGCCGAAGGAGCAAGGATCCTATTTGAGCTTGTCGGAGCTCGGGCGGTGGTCCTTAGACCGAATTGAGGTTGTAGTCATGTTTCCAATGGCACCGGAGAGCTTTAGAGGCGGAGAAAAAGCTTGACATCGGAGCTTTGGTTTAAGCTTTATCAGAAAATGGACCTCTTCTTCTTCTCCGATCATTAGTGGGATGGGGAATGCGAGGGGAGGGGTGCTATCACAGCCGACCTAGTTTGGTTGGAGTCATGTGATGGTCCAAACCAGTTTGGAAGCAAGGAAATCAACCCAATCGAAACCGATATTGTAAATTTCCCACTCACCCGGTAGTTGTGACACGTTTGTCCAACTGGGATCATATCTAGGGCATGCTCTTCAGTGTAGGTCCTTGTGGGGGTCCGTTCCACCCAATTTGAGCATCCAGTTCCTCGAAACTGAAATGAAACCTTAATTTCTCTAAAACTCCATGATTTGTCCCAATTTATCAAAAATTACTAAATTGCCCCCAAATTTTCCAAAATTTCCAAAATGCCCCTATTTCACAAAAATCGACGATTTAGCCCTCATAGTCCTTTAAAATTTCTAATTGGCCCTGAATTTCCTCATTTTTGCCAATTGGCCCCCGAATTTCGAAGAATTGCCTAAAAGTCCTCATACTTTGAAAATTCCCCAAAATTGCCCCAAATCATTCCCCCAAAGTGAGCTTTTGGATTTCTGATTCTTACCTCAACAAATTAACTGCCTAAACCTTCTTAATTCCTCCCTCTCGTGTTGCTATTCACTTCCTCTAGTTCTCCATGATCATCCCGCACTTCAAATTTTTGAATTTCACTGAGATTTGAGCTCCGTTGGAGCTTCATCTAAAAAAGACTATAGAGAGAGAAAGTTTCTCGTTCTTACCAATGGAGGGTTGGTTGTCCAGGCTTCAAGTTTGTAAAGTTAGCCTTCGTTGAGAGGATCCTCGAGGAATTGAAGTTTGCCCCAATTGATGTCTGAGACCTGGGAATTATGGTGAGAAAGTTCCAACCACTTTCTCTCGCTAGGAATGTCATACTTAGGCGAATTGAGGGTTGAGTGACTTACCTGGGGATAGAAAGAGGCTGGAGAGCACCTCTAGGAAGTTGAGGAGGATAGAATTCAGCCGCAGGAGGTCAGAGAAGTCCCAGTTTCAGCTGGTCAGAGTTCCTCTCCTTCGAGCCATCAAAGCAGCTTCACTATGTGATTGCTCCAATGCTTCTTAGGGGGTCCTTAAGTCTGCTTGAGGTGTCTGCTATATGGAGGACTTCCTCCCGGTTCCATTGCCACCAATCGGAGTTCCTTTGGTTGCAAAAAGGCCCGTTTCGAAAGCTTTAGTCGACACTTCATCGGGAATGGGATAGTATGTCTTTAGAGGGCTCGTGAGCGGTGGGAGGTCGGGTGGGAGGGTGATCTATTTATAGGGAGCTCGACAACTGACAAGGCTACCGACCAGTGATGGTTTTGTTGTCCTTATTCACTTGTGACCATTTCACGATTCTTTATTCGAAGTTGATTCCTTTCAGTCTACACCAACTCCTTCTCTTCCTATGATTTCCCTTCATCCTTCCATTTTCTTGGAACTTTTGTTCCGAGTGAGGTTTTATCTGTAGTCTTTCTCCTTTCCTTGGATGGTTCCTCTTCCATTAGTTTCATATACTACCCTTGGTCTATTTGTCTTACCTTATCATTTGACTTTTCTTCCTTAGGAATCATCAAACAATAATTCATCTTTAATAAGAAAGGCTATCATATCTGGGACCTTTTGTTTTGCAAAAAAAAATATTGACTTTATTTATCAAAGAAGTGGTTCTTCCCATTCATAGCTTATTACATGCATTTGTTTATATTCTGTTTCTAATCCTTTGTGGTCATTGGTTAGGAGTCTACCTCAAACTTGTTTTAGGACTTCTGGTCAGATGGCTCCGAAGGTGTCGAGCTTGTGGATGTCCATTCGTACTCCTTGTAGATATCCATGTTAGGGCGGGGTCTAACTCCATGGAATACTTCACATCCGTATCTTCCCAACATCTCAGCCTCACACTCGTGTGCCCCATCTTATCATGTTTTTGGGTTCAAGGTTGATTTGGGTGGGTGGGGGCTCCTAAAAAACCTTCATATAATTTGCATGTGCCTCCTAGTAGTTGTTCTAGGCCTCCTATTGTGCCAGGGTCCTCTCTAGCTATTGTGGTGCTAGGGGTGGTGTTGGGTCTTGTCGAGGAGGCATAGACTCTTCTTGCCCTTGGAGAGGATTCTGCAAGTTGCCATGTTTCAGTACTTCCCCGAGGAGTTTCCTATAGCCCATGATCATGTCCTTTGGTTTCAAAATCTGTAAGTCCTTGACTGTTTTTCTTGCTTGTGGCGGGGACCCTTTTCAAAGGTTCGTGAGTGGGGAGAGTCTGAACGACAAATTTCCTAGGAATCCTTCTTCCTATAGGGTGAATAGATTTTATTTAGTGTTATGTTATAGTTTTGACAATGCATTAAGGGGAAACAAGCTCTGATGCCATACAAGTTGTCACACCCTGACCTAGTTTGGTCAGATCCCCGTGAACAACCCGCCACTCCTTTTGGTCTAAGAAGGATCACCCCTTCTCATGGTCGTGAGGAGTCAGGCGTAACTTTTGATCATGTTTCTTAGAATGGCATTATACAAAGCTCGATAATTTAAGCGTACTTGACTTAGGGTTCATCTTTGAGTATTCCTTTACATTTGGTATCCTTTTTCCTAAAATGGGCTAGAGTGAGGGGGTGAGTTTCTACAACTTGGTGAATGAGTATTAGGGTGAGTTTTCACAAAGATAGTTTGTCACGCCTCGACCCGGTTTGATCGGATCCCCGTGAGCAACCCGCCACTCCCTTTGGTACATTAAGGGTTTCATCCTTTTTTAAACGACATGGAATAAGGTGTCCTTTTACCTATCTTTCATGGAATATCATTATACAAAACTAGTATTTTAAAATAGAGGTACCTATATTCTTACTGTTCCAATTTAGGAGGGTCTTTAAGAATGGTGTTTCCTGGTTACTTGAAAGGGGTAAAAAGGGAGGGGGTGAGTTATACAACTCAGTGAGCGAGTGTTGAGAGTGAGTTTTCAAGAAAAATAGCTTTATTCAAACCGTGCCAATGTTATCATATCCTTTAAGAAGGATTTTCCTCAAATTCCTGTTTTCAAAAACTTTTCCATTACAATTAGTTGTGTTTAGCTCTTTTAGCTCATCCCCTTGTCTCGAGAGGCGTTTAGAAAACAAACACACATCCTTCATCAGGAATGGTTCACACATTTGTAGGTGCAGCCCCACCACTCCACCCACTTGTGGATTGGAGCATCTTTACCGTCCACCAAGATAGAAGCCCATCCACTTCTACCATGGGTTTGAGTAGATGTTCTCGGCATCTGACCCTTAGACCCGAATGCCACTCTGTGTCCGTATGTGGACAGAGACCTCATCCTGACCCCGCCCTAGTCTCATGCGCAAGAAGCTACTCTGAGCTTCTAGACTAACTGGCACGACGAGCTACCCTTATCTCCACCATGTCATCTAGTAGACCTTAGGACCCATCACTATCCCTCTAGAGTGTCTTGCACATATGGCCATTATCTTTGGTGCCAATGGTCTAACGGCCTCAACCCTTAACCCGACCTATAGCTATTTGTCTAGGTCGGTCCATCAACCTGGCCTTGACGCACTATCGCAAGTCAATCGAGTACTATCGGTGCTAACTCGGTACCATGGTGAAATAACATAACCAATCTCACACGCTTTAATCAAGTTTGTTTACAAGCTTCTGCTCGTGCCCACTGGCCTTGGGCCGACTACACATGTTTTTCCAAAACTAGGCATTTAGGCCCATGAATTCAAAAATCAAGGCACATGGCTTATCTGATCTATTATAGCTCTTGTCAAGAAGATCTCCCAAATCTTTTAAGCATTGGCACACAGTCAAGGGAGAACACTTCTGAAAAAATGTTTATTTTCAACTTTATTACCCCAACCGAGAGTGTTGCTATCTCCACTTACAATCAGTTAGTGGGTTTTTCCTTTCCTCAAGGAAGTTCATCATAACAACTGGGTACAATTTTATCTACTTATGATCAATAAGTAGGCTTTATCAATTAACAATCAAGTATGAAGTTAGATAATCCCACTCACCCGATGACCCTGACGTGTTCGTCTCAAGTCGATTACCGAATCCACACTAGCCTTTCCTTGTTGGAGTTCCGATCTCTCGCATCCCTACACGATTTGGGCATGCTTATTAATTAAGGTTTGACATAACAACCATCATATTCTCACGTTTGAGTGACTGTGCTAAAAAATGTTGATTAGTTGCACTTAGGTCCTTAAAGTTCATTTTTCTTAACTTTAGGTCCCTAATGCCAAATTTTCACAAATTGTGTCCCAAGGCTTCCAAAATTCCCTGTGAATCCTCAATTTACTCAAAATTGTATAAGGGGCTTAAGTTTTCTAAATTTCTAATTTGGTCCCCACCTTTTAAAAAATTACAATGTTGCCCCTTTTTTCCAAAAATGGCAATATGACCCCAAATGTTCCAAAAATTGACCAATTGAACCTCCAACATCTTTCTCATGGCTAATTGGCCTTCAATTTTGGGAAATTGCAAAGAGGTCCCTCAATTTTTTGAAATCACCAAAATTTCCCCCTTCAAACTGACCGAATTTGATTTTTTCAAATTGGCCATTCTATCGGTGTTAATTGCTCCAATTGAAGGTATGGATCAGTTCTTACACTTCCATATGATTTAATTGAGCTTTGAACCGTAGCATTTGGGTCTGAATTGAGCTAAAATGGAGTTTCATTGGAAAATTGCTCATAGAGAGAGAAAGCTTCAAAAGCTTACCATCAAAGGTGCGACAGTCCGAGGTCTCGATCGGGAAAGGTAGCACTTATTACTCCCTCTTCTTGCCTCCTAGGGCTTCATGGCACCCCATGCCACCTCTCTCGCGTCCTTTGCTTAGGGAATGTATTTCCTCTTGCAAGTACCTCCCCATACTTACTCCCTACTTTCGCGCTCTTATAGTTCTAGGGCTTTCTTTGTTTACGAGCACCCTGTAGGTAAGTTTGTTTCAAAGGATTTCAGCCTCCAGTCCCTTCGTTTTTCCACAGGGTACTTTATCTTTCTTAGGGGTTTCTCGTATTGGGGGTCACTTCTTTGCTTCTTTTTTTTTGTTGTGCAAGAGTGTAATCATATGGAGATTTTTATTCATTAACCGGTGGTGCCTCAGTTATGGCTTATTACAACAATGGAATTGAGGAATTTATTGTCCCTAACCTAGTTCCTCATGTTAACTGACCTTGAGTTTAACATGGGTGGATTGCGAGATTTTGCGTCAGCTATTCGGATGTGTCTATTCCTTCTCCTAGTTGGGCAGTCGCCTTTGTGATATCTTCCACATCTGGGGCAAGGGCTCATTCTAGGCTCTTTAAACTCCGAGGAGGATGACGTGCTGATTACCCTTCTAACACGTACCTCTTGTGCGATCTTTACCCCATACTTATTCAAAATCGTAGCTACATATGCATAGGTGCACTACATGTGGTTCACCATACACATGTCGCCTTGTATTGGGGGTAGTCAATAGAAGACTCTCACATAGTTGGCATAGGCCTCCCAAAAGTTCCTTTCTGCCTCCTCTCAGGCATGTGCCTAATCTGGTCCTCGTGGTGGAGAGGTCTCATCTTCCAACGAGTGGGAAGGGGTCCTCCTTTGGGGTTCCCTCCATTAAACATATTCCTCAGTTCTTCTATCCTTTGTTCGATGTTATTCCTCCACAGGATATATTCCCCGTTGGCATTTCTGATCATATTTTTTTTTGCAAGGTTTCAGGGGTTAGAGCCTACGAATTGGAAGGGCTATTCAGGAAAACTATGCTCTCATACCATTCAAGTTATCACACCTCGACCTGGTTTGGTCGGAGTCTTGTGATCAACCCGCCACCCTTCCTTGAACCATCCCAATAATCTTATCTTTATAGTCCAAAGAAGGTAAAGGTGTGTTGGCATACGTTCCCTTCATATTATTTAAATTTTATGATGTGGGATGTACATTGAGGGTTCGTGCCTTCGCTTGGGCTTTAATCTCTCCTGACCCGACTCCTCTTAAATGTTCTTGAAAGGGGTTAGAGGAGGGGAATGAGTATATACTCAGTGAAGGAAAATCTCTACAACGATCAATTCATTTGATTTAGTAGCTTAATTCATTACCCAAAGTCCACATAGTATTCACACATCAACCGCCCTTTCTGTCATAGAAAGGGATCACACGTTCATAGAACAGTCCCTGACCGTTCTACTTATGGACTGAAGCACCTTTACCATCCACCCTGATAGAGGTTCGCATCCTCTACCATGAGTTTGAGTACACATCACGTGTCCGACCCTCAAACCCCATTTGTACTCTGTGTCCACTTTTGTGGAACGAGACCTCTTCCCCCTCCCCCTCCCCCCCCTCTACCTTGGTCTTAGTGCTCAGGAAGCTCCCGGAGCTCCTTGACAAACTGGATGATGGACTGCCCTTATGCTCCCTGGGTCATCCATCTGCCCTTGGGACCACCACTACCCCATACCGAGCATCTCGATTGTCCCACATCACGTGCATGCATGTAAAACTCGTCCCTTTAAGATAAGGAAACCGGGGAAAGAACCGGTCAACTCGAGTGAGAAAATCAAACCTGTTCACAAACTCGATCATCAAGAGAACTGGCAATTTGAGAAATTTACAACTCCTGAGTGACGCAAAGGGTTCATAAAATATTGGAAAATAACCTTAGAACAAATTGGAAGAGAAAAACTAGACCAGTTCAGGTGAGCTGGATCCAAGTCGGATTGAACCGGTTTAAGAATCGAGTTGGTTTATGAACTGGAACTGATAGAAAAAGGGAAAACTGGGAAATTTATGGATCCCGAGTGACCTAAAGTGTCACAAAATTCATGAAAAAGGACTTTAGGATGAATGGGAAATGAAAACCAAACTGGTTTAGGTGAACCGGATTCGAACCGGGTTGAACCTATTTGGACCAGATGCTAAATTCATTTTTCTAGGTGGCTTAGAAAATTCAAATTGGAGAATTAAGGCCACCATTGGATAGAGAATGAATTTGGATGAATTTTTAATTTTGAAAATTTTGGTCGAATTGGGCTTGAACCAGCCGGTTTAAGTATTGAACCCGGTTCGGATCGGTCTAGTTTGGTTCAGAACAGTGTCATCTTCTTCCTTTAGATGACATCATTGTTCACTCATCTGAAAATCATGTAGCACCGGTGAAAATGAAAAGTCTCTGGCCAGGGAGTTTTAAGCAATGAATGACCACCATTAAGGCACCAATGGGATGGCCAAGAAGTCCCCGAGCTTTCATCCTCATTCATCATACTCACACCTGAAAACTCCATTCTCTTTAAACTGCTCCATTTTCCAGTAAAGCTCAAATAGAGCTCTTACTTGAGCATTTTTCTTAGCCAAAGAAGGCGTGGTCAAGTTCTTTGGATTCAGGGAGAAGTTAGCTACACGCCTATAGTCTCCATTTGCTCCGAGGGTCGTTGGAGAAATGCCAACCTCATCGAACAGTGAAGTAGCTTCGGCGGACCAAAGCTATCCTATTTCGGACAAGTTGAAATCGGCCAATTCGAGCACTTCTTAAGCCAAACCAAGCTCTCCCAACACCTCCACTGCCCTCCTACAGCTAAATTAGAGTGGAAAGGTAAGCCAATTTGGCTACACTATAATTTTCGACATGTGCTAGAGAGAGAACCGATAGAATTTTGATGACAAAATTCTCACTCAATTCAGCATCAATTGATGCAATTCTTGATCCTAGGAGAAATCTCAGGACAAGAGCTATCTGCCCAAATTGAAAGCTCGGACCGCCGCGCCTCCAATAGAAAACTTTCAAAGCTTTCTCTCTCTAAGTCTAGTTTTCAGGCGGAGCTCAGTTTGAGCTCATTCCGGTATCAAATCGTGTGATTCAAAGTGCAATTGAATCGTATAAAGGTGTAGGAACTCCAATCTAACTTTAATTTCAACAATTAAACTCATTTAACTGGTCGATTTGATAAAATCAAATTCAGATGAGTTAGAAGGTTAAAATTGGGGGTAATTTGGGGATTTCGAAAATTCGAGGGACTAAAGTGCAATTTCATAAAATTGAGGTCCAATTGGGCATGATAAAGATGTTGGAGGACCAATTGGGCAAATTTTGGAATTTTTTAGGCAAAACTTACCATTTTTGTAAAGTTGGGGCAAAATGGTAATTTTGGAAAAGTTGGGGACCAAATTAGAAATTGGTAAACTTGAACCCCTTTTGTGATTTTGAATAAATTGAGGTACTAAGGTGAAATTTAAAAGTGTCGGGACTCAATTTGTGGAAAATCGACATTAGGGACCTAAAGTTAAAGAAAAAGAACTTTAGGGACCTAATTACAATTAATCGAAAAGTTTGAGTAGTTCATCCATTTATGATGAATGAAGGCTATTAGGCCAAGAGATAATGAACAAGGATCTTTATATCATGTAGGAACACAAAATACCAGGAATGCCAATAAGGATAAGCTCGCGTGAAGACAAAGAACCGATCAAGAGGAGATCACTGCATTATCGGGTGAGTGGGATATTTAATATCATACCCGATTGGGATGATAAAACCTCGAAAATGAAAACCCACTATTAAGTGGTATTTTAACCATCACACCTGAGAGGAGTGATGTGGAAATGACGCGGAAAAACTATTTACCTATTGTAAGTAAATCATACCTGGTTGGTATGATGTACTTCTTGGAAGGAAGTAAAAAACCTGCTTATCGGTTATAAGCGAAGATGTCCTCATACCCGGTTGTTGTGATGAACATATGAAAAGTTTATTTTGTTGGAAGTGCTCTCCCTTGATTGTGTGCTACAGCTTAAAACTTTTGGGAGACCTTCTTGATGGGAGCTCGAATAGCTCGGAGAGGCCAGAGGCCTCGGTTTTGGAACTTAGGGGCTAATATGCCCGATTTTGAAAATCTCACACAGTGGGCCCTAGGATAGTTGGCACAAGCAGGAGCTCGTAAAAAAACATGATTTTAAGCCATGGTACCAAGATAGGACTGACATACTCGATGAATTGGCGGCATTGTGACGTGACAGGTCCACGGACTGGTCAAGACAAATAGCTGCAGGTTGAGTTAAGGGTCGGGGCCGTTGGACTAGTGGCACGAAAGATTAAATGGTTTTTGAGGAAAACTTTGTTTGTGCATGCACTTGAGATTCGGGGCCATTAAGATGCCCAAGAGTGGAAGTGATGCATCCTATGGGCTGATGGATGACATGGTGGTGATTTGGGAAAGAGAAGCTACTGGGTTTGTGTTTCTTATCGTATGAGTTAGTCATGGAGTTCTATGTTTCTACTCCACGGAGTTTCTGTATTTGGACTCCATAAAGCTACTATGTTTAGGACTTCCTAAAGCTTCTATGTTTGAGTTTCATGTGCACGAGACCGGGATATAGTCTCTGTCCTCATACAGACATGGAGTTTTGTTACGGGATTGAGGGTCAGATGTCATGTACATCCATTCATTCTCAAGGTAGAAGTGGACGTGCTTCTATCTAGGTGGTCAGTAAAGTCGCTTTGACGCCACAAGTGGGTGCAGTGGACGTGTTGGCCTACGAATGTGTGTACCCATCATGATGAAGGGCGTGTGTTGGTTGATAAACACACCAATTATGATTGAGGATTGAGTACGGCTATGAAAACTGAGATTTTGAGGAAAAAATATTTTAAAAGAAAATAAGGAGTCTGACATACTCCAATTCAAATATTTTCTCTAAAAGTCAAACTTTAAAAACCCATTCACTGAGTTGTCGAACTCACCCCCTCCCTTATACCCCTTTCAGGTAACCAAGGGAAAATACCTAACCAAGGACTTCCAGTTAACTACACCTACAAGACAAGTATGGAAAGTTTAAATTTTATGCAATTTTTATTAATGTTATTCCAAGAAAGGTATAGGATTAAAGGACGCCTTACTTCCCATGGTTTAAAAGAAGGGGAAACCCTTAATAGACCAGAAGAGTGGCGGGTTGCTCAAGGGGATCCGACCAAACTAGGTCAAGGCGTGACATTCGAGCTCCATCGAAGCTTCATCGAAAAAAGATTATAGAGAGAGAAAGCTTCTCATTCTTACCAGTGAAGGGCTGATTGTCTAGGCTTCAAGTTTGTGAAGTTAGCCTTTGTCGGGAGGATCCTTGAGGAATTGGAGTTCACCCCAATTGATGTCCTAGGGTGGGGAATTTTGGTCAGAAAGTTCTAGCCACTTTCTCTCTCTAGGAATGTTGGACTTAGGCAAATTGAAGGTCGAGGAGGATCGAATCTAGCAGCGGGAGGTTGGAGAAGTACCAGTTTTAATTGATCAAAGTTACTCTGCTTAGAGCCGTTGGAGTAGCTTCACTGTGTGATTGCTTTGACGCTTCTCAGGGGATCCTCAGGTCCAGTTGAGGTGTCTGCTAGTTGAAGGACACCAACCAGAGCTCCTTTGGTTTCGAAAAGGCCCGTTGTCGAAGCTCTAGTTGGCACTTCGTTGGGAAAGGGACAATCTGCCTTTAGAGGGAGCCTAAGCAGTGGGGAGGCCGAGTGAGAGGGTGCTCTATTTATAGGGAGCTTGACAACTGACAGGGCTACCAACAGGTGGTAGTTTCAATGTCTAACTTGCCAAATTCTGTCAACGACGACTGCTTTTCCATTGGCAGAAGTTTCATTCGTCCTCTGGTGGTCACAGATCGCCCATCAGACTAAGGTTGAAGATATCATTGTTCCACAAATGTGAGCTTCGCACATGCAGAAGTGCCACATGGCATCTCGTGATTGGCCAGCTTTGCTGACGCGTCGTCCCACTCAGCGGCCCCGTTAGCCTTTGACTCACTAACTTGACATGTGACAACCTCCCATTGGCGGCTCCAGCCTACGTGGCTGCTGACCAGATTTCTTTTGACTATTAATCATGATATGTGGCACTTTGATTGGCTATTTTAAATGCGTCATATTTCCATGCACATTGTCACTGCCATGTGTCAGCCTCTGATTGACCAATGTCATCCGACGTGGCCGTGCCATGTGTCGGCCTCTAATTGATCGGTCATTTCTCTAACATCCTTATTGGATACTAAGATGGAATACTTGCGATTGTCAGCTGCTCATTGGTTGATCCTTGCTGACGAGGCTTTTGAGAAATTGACTGTTGATCAAGACACGTGTCACTCTCCTATTAGTCAGTCATCGCTGATGTGGATTTTCCTACTCTAACCGTTGACTAGGGACACATGTCATACTCTGATTGGCCAATGCTTCTAGGTGCTAACTGAGTGGCTGACTGGTCACTGACCTAAAAGCAGTCCATTGACCAATTGGGCCATTGACGGTCTAGTTTGGTTGGGTCTGGTGACCCGAAATCGTAAATCAGTAGGTTGAGGATCAATTCGACCGGTTTTCTAAAAATTATAAATTTATAAATTCATTTTCTATGTAATGGTGGCTTCAATTTTCAAATTTTTTATTTTTAAGCCACCTAGAAAAATGAATCTTTGAATTAACTGTTCACGGTTCAACCTAATTCACTTCGATTCCATTTGGTTTAGGTCCTATTAACCTTGAACCAGTTCGATTCTCACACCCAATCCACTTAATGGTCCTTTGCCATGATTTTTTGTGATTTATTGGAAAATTGGGATTTTTCAAATTCCATATTTGACCCTTCTTTACCAAATTTCATTTGGTTTAAGCCCCAAGTTTCCCTCTCTCTTGAAAGCCCTCGGTTCTCTTGGTCCTAGGGGATGAGGTTTATAGGTGCTCTTTATATAGGGAGCTCGACAATTGTCTGGGCTATTGGCCGGTGTAAGACTCCACCCCCGCCTCGCTCGTCGGCGACCGAATTGAAGCTTTTTCTGAGTCACCAAAGACCTTCCCTTCCTTCCTTATGCTCTTCTCCTTGTCAGCCATCTGAGGAAGACGACACTGTGGCACACGTGCAAGCTTTGCACATGTCGAGTTTCCACGTGGCGCATCGTGATTGGTTAGTTTTGCTGACGGGAGACGTGGTAGTCTCCTATTGGATGCTCCTTCCTACGTGGATGTTGATCGGTCTTAGTTGACTGTTGACCATGAGACGTGATGCTCTCCAATTGGCTATTTTAAATGTGTCATATTTCCCACATGATGCACACTGTCAGTGCCATGTGTCAACTTCAGATTAGTCGAGGTCATATGATGTGGCACTGTCACGTGTTTGCGTCTAATTAGTCTATCATTCCTGGACATCCTAGTTAAACACTGACGTGGCACCTTTGCCACGTGTCGGATTCCCATTAGTCGGTCTTCGCTGACAGGGCTTGCCCGACCTTGACCATTGATCGGGACATGTGTCACTCTCTCATTGGTCGGCCATCACTAAGGTGGATTTTCTCCACTAACCATTGACCTGAGACATGTGTCACGCTCTGATTGGTTATTACTTTCAATCGATGACTGGATGCACTTCACCATGTTTCGCGCGCTGATTGGTCACGTCAACTGACTAGGCACTAACATGGTAGCAGTCCGTTGACCGGTTGGACCGTTGACCAGTCCGGTACGACTGGGTCCAACAACTTGAAATCGTAAATCAACCAATTCAGGTCCGATTCAACTAGTTTTCTAAAAATTAAAAATTTTCAAAATTAATCTAAATTTATTACCTATCTAATGGTGGCTTTAATTTTCCAATTTTATATATTTAGGCCACCTAGAAAAATGAATTTTTAAATAGGTTATTCACGGTTCTACCCAATTCACTCCGGTTCCATCCGATTTAGGTCTATTTCACTTTGAACCGGTCTGGTTTTTAAGCCCAATCCACTTCATGGTTCTTCTCCATGAATTTTGTGATTTATTGTCTACTTTGGATTTTGAAATCTTCATCTTAAGCGCTTATTTTACCCCTTTTAGGTTCTGATAGACACCTAGTTTTCTTTCGGAAGTATTTGGGGTTTTCCCCTAGTTTAGTTCTTTATCTCAAAAGGGACATGGTTTACAACTCTCCCCACCTTTTAGAAGTTTTGCACTAAAAAATTTTACATGTTAAATAATTGATGGTATCTATTCCTCATGACCAACTCCGTCTCTCACGTCTCCTCTTCTACTTAGTCGTTTCGCCAAAGGACTTTCACCATGGGTATCCTCTTATTCCTTAGGTTCTTCTCTCATCGGTCGAGGATTTGTATTGGCTCCACCTCATAGACCAAATCTTCCTCTAGTTCGGGTGGTGGCTAATCTAGTACATGGCTTGGGTCGGGCTCATATTTTCATAGTACCAACACGTGGAATACGTCATGCATTCTCTATAGATCGGGAGGCAACTCTAGCTTGTATGGCACTGGTCCAATCCTCTAAACTATGATGTACAGACCTATGTACCTTGGTTTCAACTTTACTCATGTTGAAACCTAAGTAATCCTTTCCACGGTGATACCTTGAGGAACACTCGGTCTCCTACCTCAAATTCTAGGTCCTTTCTCTAGTGGTCGGCATAACTCTTCTGTCGATCATGGGCCGCCTTGACTTGGCACCTTATTATTCGGATATTTTCTATTGCATCCTCTATCAACTCGACCTTCTTGAGTTTTCTCTCCCCTACCTCTTCCTAGAATAGGGGCGTACAATAGGGTCGCCCGTAGAAGGCCTCGTATGATGCCATTTGTATGCTGGCATGATAGCTGTTATTGTAGGCGAACTCCATGAGGCACCAATAGTCTTCCCAACGCTTGTTCATTGTTAAGAAACATGCCTGAAGCATATCCTCCAATGTTTGGATGGTCCATTCGGATTACCCATCTGTTTGAGGGTGGAAGGTGGTGCTTAGGAGGAGTTTAGTTCCCAGGGTAGCCTGTAGACTAGGCCAAAATTGGGAGGTAAACCTCGGGTCCCAATCCGATACTATGCTTACTAGGACCCCGTGAAGTCTTATAATTTCCCCCACATACAAGGCAGTAGCTTTTCTACAAGGTTGGTCACCCTTATGGGAAGAAAATGGGCAGACTTGGTAAACCAGTCTACAATGACCCATATCTTATCTTGTCCCCTTTTTGTCATGGGCAGTTCAGTCACAAAATCCATGGTTATGTGTTCCCACTTCCATTCGGAGATTGGTAGGGGCTGCAGTTGTTTGGAGGGTTTTTGATGTTCAACCTTAATTTATTGGCACGAGAAGCACCTTGCCACATACTCTGCAATGTCCTTTTTCATTCCCTTCCACCAATACCCTAGTTTTAGGGTACAATACATTTTTGTGCTGCCATGATACATGGCGTATATCGAATCATGTGCCTCTTCTAGTATCATCTTCTTCAATTATGGGCTATTCAGTACCTAGACCCTCCCTTTGAAGGCCATCAACCCATCTTTTTAGACCACCAAGTCTTGGGTTGGCTCGCTAGCAGGCTAGTTCCAATGCGAATGGAGCTTCTCAGCCTTCCTTTGCAGCGTTCGTATTTGATCTACTAAATTGGGTCGTGCGGCTATATTGGCCACTAGGCCTCTCTGGCCCTTATTCATGTTGAGGTTTACCCTCAAGCTACACAACTATCTTAGTAAAGGTAAGTAGTCGGTCCTCATCGAGGCTATTCTCGTGTGGTACTTGCAGCTAAGTGCGCCCGTTACCTTGTTGGCCATGTCTGGGTGGTATTTGATCGTTAAATTATAATCCTTTACCAACTCCAACCACCTCCTCTATCATAGATTGAGCTCCTTTTAGGTTAGGAAATACTTGAGGCTCTTGTGGTCGGTGTATATGTGACACTTCACTCCATATAAGTAGTGACGCCAAATCTTGAGTGCAAACACTATTGCTACCAACTCGAGGTCATGGGTGGGATAGTTTCTCTCATGTATTTTGAAATGTCAAGAGGCGTATGTAATGACCCTTCCCTGCTGCACTATTAAACCTGTCGGTTCACTCCCAATTCAACCGAATTTTTCAAATCTAAAAATTTCTAAATTTATCTAAATTCATTTTCTATCTAATGGTGGCATCAAATCTCAAATTTGAACTTTTTAAGCCACCTAGAAAAATCAATTTAGCATCCAGCTCAATAGTGGTTCAAATCGGTCCAAACTAGTTCAATCTGGTTCGGATTGGGTTCACCTGAACTAGTTTGGTTTTCATCTCCAATTTATTCTTAAGTTTATTTCCCTGACTTTTGGTACTCTTTGGGTCACTCAAAATCCATAAATTTCCTGGTTTGCCCTTTCTCTCTCGGTTCTGGTTTATAGACCAACTCAAATTTTAAATTGAAAATGATTGGTTCTTTCTCCAGTTTTCTTATTATCAAAGGATATGGTTTACAACTCTCCCCTTCTTTTAGGGGTTTTTTCCCCAAAACAATTACATGCTAAATAATTGAGAATAACTCTCCCTCATCACACTCTCAGTTTCCCATGTCTCTTCCTGCACGGGTCCGTTCTACCACAGAACCTTGACCATAGGAATCCTCTTATTTCTTAAATTCTTGTCCCTCTAGTTGATGATTCGTAACGGTTCTGTTTGATAGGTCAGTTTCTCTTCCAGCTCTAATGGAGGTGGGTCCAATACATGACTAGGATCATACTGATATTTCCAAAGTACAAAGATGTGGAACACATTGTGTATTCTCTGCAGGTCTGGAGGTAGTTCTAATTTATAAGCTACCGGTCATATCCTTTGAATGATGGGATATAAACCAATATACCTTGGTTTCAACTTTCCTCTTTGCTAAAACCTAAGTATTCCCCTCCATGGGGACACTTTGAAGAATACTTGGTCTCCCACCTCAAACTCCAGATCTTTCCTTCAATTGTCCGCATAATTCTTTTGCCTGTCCTGTGCGGTCTTAAGACGACTCCTTATTAGTTTTATCTTCTCCGTGGTATCCTCGATTATTTTTTCCCTTTCTAACTTTCTCTCCCCCACTTCTTCCCAAAATAGAGGGGCACGACATGGTCATCCATAAAGTGTTTCATAGGGAGCCATCTAAATACTAGCCTGATAACTATTATTGTAAGCAAATTCCATTAGGCACAAGTATTCTTCCCAGCCTTTATTCATGGTGAGTATGCACGCTCTTAGCATGTCTTCCAAGGTTTGGATGGTTCACTCAAACTACCCATCTATCTGAGGATGAAATGTTGTGCTCATGTGAAGCTTGGTTCCCATAGCACTTTGTAAACTTGGCCAAAACCTTAAAGTAAATCTCAAATCTCTATCTGATACTATACTCACCAAAACACCATGAAGTCTTACGATTTCCCTCATGTATAAGACAACCAGTTGTTCCACTATGTTTGTCACTCTTATAGGAAGGAAATGAGCTGATTTGGTCAATCTATCCACGATGGCACAAATTACATCTCGACCCTTTCTTGTCACCGGTATTCCCGTGACAAAGTCCATGGTGATGTGTTCTCATTTCCACTCCGGAATTGGTAAAGGTTGTAGCAATCTTGACGGTTTCTGATGCTCTTCTTTTATTTGCTGACAGGACAAACATCAGGCTACATATTCCGCAATGTCCCTCTTCATACCTTTCCAATAGTATCCTTGTTTGAGGGTGTTGTATATTTTGGTACTGCATGGATGCATAGCATACACTGAATCGTGTGCCTCTTCTAGAATTAATCTCTCTAGTTCCTTACTTTGAGGCACACATACCCTACCATTGTAGGTTAGCACCCCATCACTACGCAGATTGTAGTCTGGTTTAGTTTCCCTATTAACCGAATCCAGATAGGGTTGAAGTTCCTTATCTTCTTTTTGTTGAGCTTGGATCTACTTAGTGAGACTGGGTCTTACTACCACATTAGCGATCAAGCACCCTTCCCGCTTGTCCATCTTCAGGTCCACCACCATTCTTTCCAATTGTTGTAACAAGGGTATGTAATTTGTCTTTACTTGTGTAGCCTCAGTTTGATACTTGCGACTCAAAGCATCTACTACCACATTTGCCTTTCTGAGGTGGTATTTTATCACAAGATCATAATCCTAAACCAGTTCCAACCATCTCCTTTGACGGAGATTCAACTCTTTTTGAGTTAGGAAGTACTTAAAACTCTTGTGATCTGTGTATATCCTACACTTAACCTCGTAAAGGCAGTATCGCCATATCTTTAAGGCAAACACTATTGCAGCTAATTCCAGATCGTGAGTTGGGTAGTTTCTTTCATGTACCTTCAGTTGTCGCGAAGCATAAGCAATAATCTTCCCTTGTGGCATCAAGACACATCTGAGTCCTTGTCTAGATGCATCACTATAGACAGTTTACTCTCTTGCATTAGAGTCAAGTAAGGAGAGTACCAGTGCGGTTGTCAGTCGAGTCTTTAACTCCTAAAAAGACTTCTCACAACTCTCATCCCACTTATACTCAACTCCTTTCCTAGTGAGTCAAGTTAGAGTAGTTGCTATCTTAGAAAAATCTTGCACAAATTGTATATAGTATCCTGCCAGACCTAAGAAACTTCTTATTTCTGTAGGATTCCTTGGAGCCTTCCAATCCGATATGGCTTCCACCTTGGCTAGATCTACCTTAACTCCATCCTTGGACACTGTGTGTCCTAAGAATACTACTTCCTGCAACTAAAACTCACACTTGGAGAATTTTTGCATATAATTGATTTTCCTTTAATATTCCCAAGGTGATCGCCAGATGCTCTTTATATTCCGACCTGGTTCGTGAGTATATATGGATGTCATTTATGAATACTATCACGAATATGTCCAAATGGGGTTGGAACATACGGTTCATCAAGTCCATGAAAGTTGTAGGGGCATTCGTCAATCCAAACGGCATCACTCTGAACTCATAATGTCCATATCTAGATCAAAATGCCATCTTAGGGATGTCCTCTTCTCGAATCCTGAGTTGATGATAGCCCGACCGAAGATCTATTTTTGAGATGTAAACTGCTCCTTTTAATTGATCGAATAAATCGTCTATCCTCGGAAGTGGGTATCAATTCTTAATGGTTACCTAGTTCAGCTTTCTGTAGTCTATGCACGGTCTCATACTTTTGTCCTTTTTCTTTACGAATAGGACCAGAGCACCCCACAGAGACTAACTTGGATGTATGAAATCCTTCTTCAATAATTCGTCCAAGTGTTCCTTCAATTCCTTCAACTCTGCCAGAGCCATCCGATATGGAGCTTGGGATATGGGGTTTGTTCCTAGGATTACTTCTATGGTGAACTCCACTTGCCGACTTGGAGGTAGTCCGGGTAGCTCCTTTGGAAATACCTCTGGGTAGTGTCTAACTACCAGAATGTCATCCAGTCTCTTTTCTTCAGATTTTTCATCTACAACCATGGCTAGAAAAGTTGTACAGCCTTTATGTATCATCTTTTGGGCTTTCAGATGGGACACCGTTTGTACTTCACTTTTCTTTCTATCTCCCTGAAATTTTAATCCTTTTGTCCCAGGAGTGTGGAAGGTTACCGTCTTCTTTCCACAGTCCATCCTCGCCCGATGGTTACTTAGTCAATCCATCCCCATGATTACTTTAACCTCTTTTAGGGGTAATGGGATCAAGTCAGCTTCAAGTTTGATTCCTCCAATCTTTATCTCACATCCCTTTAATTATTTATTCTTGTTTAAACCTTCTTATAAAGGTGTAAGGACATTAAGACTTTACTCTAGTAAAGTGAGTTCTAGGGGTACTCTTGAAATCAACTCTTCCTTGATGAAGGATCTCTCAGCTTCGGAGTCAAAGAGAGCAAAGACTTGTTGTCCCCATAGTTGTATATACCTTGATTAAAGAAATGTATTGTTTAGAAGAAAGTTTCCTTTACTAAAAAAAAGATCTTCAATTTACAGGACTCTCTTGGACTAATTTGGAGGGTTTTGGGATGTACCCACTACAGTGCTAAGGTCTCTTCTAACCTCCTCCTGGGTGTGGTTGTATACCCTAGCTAGTACTCTTGCGGTAGCATCTGGCCTAGGGTTCCTGGGATTCCCTTGAGGTGGTCCAAGAGTATTCCTCTGCCTGTTCTCCCTAAAGGTGGGACAATACTTTGCAAAGTGTCCCACTTGTCCGCATGCAAAGCAGGTAAGGCATGCTCCCTCATGGTTCCTTTAACACTTTGGACAACGAGGGTTTCCTTGAGGTAAGGTGGGGACTACTCTGAGGGGAGGTGGTGGCATGTCCCTTCTCCTTTGGAATGCCATTCTACTTCCCCATTTTGTACCGTTATGTTCCTTCCGTCCTTCCTGATGATTTGGGCCCTTATCCTCCTTTCGGGACGTCTTCTCCATTCAACGACATCGGGTCTGCACTAGTCACTCACACTAGTGAGCCATACTAATTACAGCTGCCATGTCCATGGGGCATCCTAGTACTCCCATATTGAGACTGTCCACGAATCTCTAGCATATGTCTGCTGGCCCGACTAGGTCAGGAGCAAAGGGTCTTAACTCATTAAATTTTGTCTCATACTCGAATATGGAGTTAAGCCCTTGCTGAAGCCGGATGAACTTTTGCTTCTTCTCGTTTATCAGATGGGGCGCCACGTACTCCTCTGAGTACCTCTCCTCGAATTTTTCCCAAGTGGGGATGGTGGTATGCAGGTTTTGGACATTGTCCCACCACCGTTTGGCGCTTCCCTCCAGGAAGAATTCTATCATGATCACCATATCCTCTGGTGGTATACTGACGATTCCCATCAGCTTCTTAATGTTTGCCAGCCAATCCATGGCGGCTCCAGCATCTTTTTCTCCAAGGAAGGGTTTACACCCAAGTTGTTGGAGAGTATTGAGATTTATAGGAATGTCTATTTGAGTGGTATGGTTAATAGGAGGAGGATGGGATTGCACTTCCTCTGGTTCAACCCGAGAATTGGTGCCTGCCTCAGGGACGAGGTTAGGTTGCCCAAATACACGGGGGGAACTCCTCGTACAATCTTTGGTGTTCCCTACTAAGTCCAAGAGGAGTTGTCTAGGCTTCTCTAGGAGTTTTATGTTGGAGACTGCCGCCCTAGTTCTCTTGGTTCCTTTCTTTGGAGCCATTCTGAAAATTTTAAAATCAATCCTATTAGTTACTATATTTTCTAGTCTTGATTATTTATTCAAGGAAACATGCTCTGATACCATTAAAGTTGACACACCTAGACCCGGTTTGGCCAGATCCCCATGGTCAACCCGCCACTCTCCCAATTTACTAAGGGTTGCCCCTTGTTTATAAATTATGAAGAGTAAGACATTCTTTAAACCTACACCTTTACTAGAATAACATAAATTAAAACTGCATAAAATTTTAAATTGATCATACCTGTTTTACCGGTGTATTAGCTAGTAGTCTTTGGGGTAGGTTTTTTGAGGTTACCTAAAAGGGATATAAGGGAGAGGGTGAGTACAATTACTCAATTAATGGGTTTTCAAAATTTATCTTTTAGGAAAAATGCTTGATTTGGAGTAGGCTAAACTCCTTATTCTGTTTTTTTAACTTTTATTTCAAATTCTGATTTTTATCACCATTTCTTAGGTGCGTCATCACTCAACAAATATAAGGTCAAACATACTAAAAAGTTATACTTAATTTGAGATTTTGACCTATGTTTCAACTCTGACTAAGGACAATTTTTATATGGATGTGACTAATTAATGGGATTAGAGCTTGACAATTAAATGTTTACTATTATAAAATTGAATGTAAATGTCAAGTTACTAATGAACCATGGTTACTAAATCGAGTAAATGTGTGAAAAGTAACCTAAAAAGTAATATTATAGTTAAATTTATTTGGTATATTATTTTTTTTACGTATATTTTGATAATCTATTGATACTTATAATGGAGTTAAAAAAATGAATTTCTAAATATAAAAAAATTTAGTTTGACTAATATTTTGATTATTTAATTTGTCGATCATTTTATCTTATAAGTTAGTAATTACCTTCAATTATGTTAATAAAACTTAATGCGATAGCAGTAATACCAATATATTAATGTGGCGCATATCACTTCAAATATTAATTGAAAATTATATAAAAATATTATATTAATTTATATTTAGTTTGATTAAATTAAATTTTAAATTTTGTAATTAGTGGATAAGAAGTTTGACCACGGAAGTGTTAATCAACTAAATTATACCTCTTTCTATTTTTAAAAATTTAGAAAGCAAAATATAAATAATATGATATCCGCTTGCCTTGGGCACTCACTCCAAAACCTTGCACCAGAGTTTGTCGCTTGTCCCCATCTCTCCACTCGTTTCTTTTATTCACATATAACCCTTATAGACCTCACCTCAAAGCGTCTTGGATTTCTGCTCAGCAATGGCAGAATCTCCCAGTCAGACCGCGACTTACCCCCCCTTCGACATGGTAATACTCGGCGCCTCCGGCTTCACCGGTAAGTACGTGGTCAGGGAGGCCCTCAAGTTCCTCAACGCCCCTTCCTCCCCGCTCAGGTCCCTCGCCTTGGCCGGTCGGAGCCCTGCGAGGCTGAGCAGCGCCCTCGAATGGGCGGCCCAGCCCGGCCCTCCGCCGTCCGAGATCGCCATCCTAACAGCCGACGCCACCGACCCGGAATCCCTCGGCCGTCTCTGCTCCCAGACGAAGGTCATCCTTAACTGCGTTGGTCCATTTAGATTCTATGGAGAGCCTGTCGTTGCTGCGTGTGTCGAGATCGGGTATAGAGAATCCATTTTTATTCTTTTTAGCTGAAATCTGAAATTGTCTTCGCTGGTAACAGTCTTATGTCAAGAAATTTTGACGAGGGTACCTAGATTCTCCCTAATTTGGAGTTTATAGAATCGTAAAAGCATCTCTGTGGAGGACTTGACAGTTGGATCAAACCAGGTTGTCCGTTCTGCGACTTAAATTAGATGCCCCGCATGGAGTTTCGAAAAGACTATGGTAGCGTAATTCATTGTGAAACTTGGATTAGGTTCATTTGCATCAAGAATTCTCCGATATCAATGGGCATTTCAGCTTTTGTGGAATCGTGTAATGATCAATTGAGTACTTGTGTATGGAAATTGCACCAATAGCCCTAGTCTTTTGAGATCTGATGATCCGCATTTGTGACATTCTTCTGCAACTTGGAAGAGTAGGGAGATTTTAATTAGACTAGCATAATTTCAGTGGCTTGTGATTGAGATGATTGGACATTTGAAAAGGATAAACAACAGTTTTCTTCTCAAGGAAATTATCTTGCCCTTTTCTGTGCATATTCCCGTCTTTTCTATCTAATAACATTTGTTTCAATTGCAGCTGTGACTACTTGGATATATGTGGGGAGCCTGAGTTCATGGAGAGAATGGAGGCAAAATACCATGCAAAGGCAGTTGAGACTGGTTCTCTAGTTATTTCAGCATGTGGTTTTGATTCAATTCCAGCTGAATTGGGCTTCACCTTCAACTCCAGGCAGTGGACAGAACCTGCTGTTGTGAACAGAGTGGAAGCCTACCTGAGCTTGGAGTCCCAGAAGAGGATAATTGGAAACTTTGGGACATATGAGTCTGCTGTACATGGTGTGGCAAATGTGGATAAATTACAAGAGTTGAGGAGATCCCGTCCCAGAAGATCCCGACCAACTGTATGAACATTTGATTATTATGTGAAGTCTTCTTCCTATTCTTTGTTTTACTTGGGATTTACCAGATATGATAAAGGATATAACTAACTGCTTGAATGCAGATTCCAGGACCACCTCCCCATGGCCCCACAATAGAGAATCAGAAAAAGGTCGGTCTCTGGGCAGTCAAGCTCCCTTCAGCAGATCCTGCTGTTGTTAGAAGAACACTCTCTATGTTGGCCGACAACCCCCAGGGTATTCCGGGAGTAAGAGAGGGCCTCCAACAGTGTGAGAAAAGACAAGCCTTCTGGTCCACTGTGAAGCCAGCACACTTCGGGTTGAAGATAGGCTCGAAATCCATGCTGGGATTTCTTCGTATGATTACTGTTGGCATTTTCATTGGTGCATTAGGGGGAACAGCAATAGGTAGATGGCTTCTACTGAAATTTCCCTCAGTTTTCAGCCTTGGCTGGTTCAAGAAGAAGGGTCCTTCTGAAGAAGAGGTGAGGAGCGCATCCTTCAAGATGTGGTTCATAGGACAAGGATACAGCAATGGAGAGCTCGCTATGGAGAGAAACGCAACACCTGATACTGAAATAATGACAAGAGTTACGGGACCTGAGATCGGATATCTTACCACATCGATAATTTTGGTGCAGTGCGGACTTACTCTTCTGAGCCAGCGCGACAACTTGCCTAAGGGAGGGACTTTTCCGCCCGGGATCGTCTTCGGACCCACTGACCTCCAGGAGCGGCTCCAGAAGAACGGGATATCATTCGATGTCATTTCCAAGATTTCTCTTCCAGTTGAATAGTTTGGTACCTGTCGCATTTCTTTTGACTAATTAACAGTATTCTCTTTCCCATTTTCATTTATATTGAACTTTGGAGTTTTTATTTGCATTTGTTCTTCCACGATCCAAATACCTCGTATGAAATAAAAAAAATATTGAGTTTATAATATTGAAAAAATTATATTATTTATAATTAATTATTTTTAACTAAATATAAACTTTACTATTATAAATCTATAGTAACTTATTTGTTTCACACTACTTTCTCTATTTTATATAATTTATAATATTATTCTTAAAACTCACTGATAACTTATATACACTTATTAAATATAATTTTAAACTTATAATTAATAATTATTTATAAGTAAAATATTATTATTCATATATTAAGTAGCAATAATTTATTCTAATTTAATATTTTTTTATATTCATATATACATAAATAAATTTTACAATATCGAGTTAAATATAGTACATATTAATAACACACTTATAAGTAGTAAAATATTTATAATTTTATAAAACCTATCATATTTTTTTTTATTTTATACAATTTAAAATTTTATTATCATCATTATAAATGAAGTATTACAACTTCTAAGCACATGACTTTCCTCCTAGCCTCTCATGATCCTCGCCTGCTATGATGGCCCTCAACCCCCTGCTATCTCCTCAACCTTCACTGGCCACTCTTCCCCTCACCCCTTGCCACCACAAGGCTAGAGAACGCCACATTTGGAAAACTTTATAATTATAAAAACTATATAATTCAACTCACAAGAACGTAGAAAAACTATATAATTATTAAAAAAAATAAACCCATTCATTTTGAACAACAAATATCATTCTTATCCTATGATTGTTTTCATTTTCAATAGCCAAATAAATTCTTATTTAAACAATATGTTTTATACATCTCTGCATCTTATTTAGGTCTCCCCAGATGATATGTATTTTAAAAAAATGATATTATTAATTAAAAAAATAATAGACAAAAAATTTGGCCACCCCTTTTCCCAATTCAAAAGATTTGCTTAAAAAGGTAGAAAAATATGACGGACAAAGTAAGGATGTAAAATGGGTGATGGAAAGGTGACTAATCTAAGCTTATGAACTTCCAAGGTCACACTATCATGCATGATTATAAAGTATTTGTTTTCAGAATCCTCCTTTTTATACTAATTGACTTAAACTCATCATAATGACTACTCACCATAAATATAATGGTTATTTTTAAAGTATATTAATAATACTAAATATTTATAAAAATGATAGTTTGATATTAAATATTAAAAATATAATGATAAATATTTGTAAAATAATAATTTTTATATATAATATTATGTGGGTGTTAACATGTTCTTGCTAATAAAATGAATCTATTTTACAAGAGATATAGTTATTTATTAAATTATCCCTCAAAACTCTTGTCCCATTTGGAATCTTTCTATTTCTCAACCAACAGATAAATGCCATAAAAAATAATTAAACCGGCAATCTCTTAATTATTATACATATGATATTATCATTATAAAAATCCATCTTTCCGAAAGAAATATTTGTTTATAAAAGAATTACATACCGACGTTTATTAATTTATATTTTAAATAAAAATAAATTTAATTTTATGTACTTATTATTGAATTTAATGTAATCTTAGAGTCAATAAACTCAACGACCACCTGGTCATCTTGGCAAGAAAATGTCACAATTGGTGGTTTTGTTTACATTTTTTTTTTGCTCCATTGTTTACATTTATTGAAGCGGGACGTTTAAAGACAAAAGAGGAGAATGAATATTACTTGGAAATTTGTGTTAAAATATTAACTCTATGACAGAATTTCAAGAATAGCAAATTCCTTGATACCAAAGCAAGCTATAACCATGGAGGTCACCTTTTACCCTCGGTCAAATCACACACTTTAATCCATTTAATTTTTAACCATCCAATAATTTAGTTCTTACATTCTCCAGTGTGCAGTCAATCGATGTGTAGACTTATCGCCGTAAAGATATAGTCGTCTTGAATAGATATAGGCAAAAAAAAAACTCTAAAGGTACACAATTACACAAAAAGTACTAAATTTGGTGATAAAATTCTTTCTCATATTGGAAGATAGATTGACAAATTTTTAGTTTAATTACAATTTTTATTGAGTAAGATTTGACAAAAAAATTAAAATTTGGGAGCAATTTCCTTTAAAGTATCGCATAGTAAAAATCGGTTAAAAGTGGGTGGAGTGATAAATAGTATTAGGTCAATTTTTATGTCACAAACCCCTAGTTAAGTAAGAAAAATGACTTGCGGTTTGTCATGCCTGATCCGATTTAGTTAGAATCCTATGAGCAACCCACCAAATCTTTTGATCTAGAAAAAGTCACCACTTCCAAAATTGCGAGTAATTAGACATACTTTTTGTTATTATTCCATGGAATAACATTATACAAAACTAAAAATGTAAATTACCTAGATTTTTAGGATTGGTGTAAGGATTCCCTTAAAGGGTCGTCTTCTTTCCTGAAAAATGTTTAAAGGGAGTGAGTGAGTTTATACAACTTAGTGAGCAGATGTTAGGGTGAGTTTTCAAAAAATTTCATAGCATCTTTCTTGTTCACTGGTATGTATATTTAACTCTTTCAATACTTCCACTTGCTCGAGATTTGTTTAGAAAACAACCACACACCATTTATTAAAAAGGGTTCAAACATTCGCAGATACATTTACGTTGACTAAATCTACTTATGGATCAGAGCGTATTTACCAATCACCTTGATATAAGTCCTTGACTTCTACCTAGAGTCTGAGTGAACATCCATCAGACCCAAAAATACTGTATCCGCTGGGGGACGAGACCTCTCCTCCCCTCTTCAATCTCAATGCACATAAAACTACTTCGAGCTTCGAGACTTACTAGATGGCCAAACTTCCCTTATGCGCCCCGTGTCGTCCAGTAGCCCTTGGAACCAACACTACCCCATGTCGGGCGCCTCGATGGTTCTAGAATCTTAGCATGTACAAACAAAAAGTCTTTTGTAATTAGACCTTTATCTTTGGTGCTAATAGGCCAAAGAATTCGACACCCCAATTGAAGCTCGGTAACTACCAACCCAATGAGTTCGTCCACTCGACTCGGTAATTATTGGTCAATCGAATATTGCGTTCAGGCTTCGATTGGGTGGCTGCATCACACAACTTAACCATTTCTGGTGAATTTTCATAATGGTTAGAGATCAAGTGTTTATCTACGGGTTTGAGTATGTTCCCATTGGCCTTGGGCCCACTTCACAAAATTTTCCAAAACTGGGCCTTTGGGCCCTATTAGTTTCAAAACAAAGGCTTCGGGCCTATATGAACAATTCCATCTCTCAACAAAAATGTCTTCCAAAAGGTTTAAGCAGTTTCACTTAGTCAATGAAGATCATTCCTAGAAAATAGTATTCAAAATAAAAAACAGTACTCATCACCCCATCCGAGTATAATGTTGGAAATCCCACTTACCTTTTATCTAGAGACATGTTCATCTTGGAGGGATTTCTATGTACCAGTCCCTGATTGGTCTTTATATGCTCTGATACTTCACAATTTTCCTTGAATTTTTTTGCTGTGGGGTGGATGTCGAGATTGAGAAATTTATAGGTAGGGAGTATTAATCTAGTAGATTTAATGTGATTATGGCAAAGATGATGTTTGAGGTGTAAGTAAGGAGTAGTGGACCATGTAGCTCTTTTCTACTCGAATTGCTCTCTTAGCTCACTTGGTGTGGCTTTGATCAATTGTTCTAAGCTCTTTATATAGTTATAAAATTGTTTGTTAAACGGGAAAGAGTTATTACTCCATGATGAAGTGGAAATAGTGCGACATGACAGGTCGACGGACCAGTCGAGACAAATAGTCGCGGGTCGAATTGAAGGTCAGTACTGTTGGACCAGTGGCACAAAAGATTAAATGGATTTTGAGGAAAACTTTGTTTGTGCATGCACTTGAGGTTCAAGACCATTAAGACGCCCTAGAGGGGTAGTGTTGCGTCTTAAGGGCTGCTGGATGACATGGTGGCGATAAGGGAAAAGATAAGCTACTAGGTTTGTATTTCTCGTCATACCAATTAGTCATGGAGTTTTGTGTTTGTACTCTATGGAGTTTCTATGTTTGGACTCCACGAAGCTACTGTGTTTGGGGCTTCCCGAAGCTTATGTGTTTGAGTATCATGTACACGAGATTGAGATATGGTATCTATCCTCATACGGATACAGAGTTTTATTCACGGGATTGAAGGTTGGATGTCACATACATCAACTCATTCTTAGGGTAGAAGTGGACATACTTCTATCTTGGTGGTCGATAAAGTCACTCCGATGCCACAAGTGGGTATAGTTGACGGGCTGTCCTGCGAATGTGTGTCCCCTTCATGATGAAGGGCGTGTGTTGAGTGATAACACAACATTGTGTTGAGAAATGGCTAAGAAAATCAAGATTTGAGGATGAAATGTTTTAAAGGAATATAAGGAGTATGACACACTTCAATTCAAATAATTCTTTTTGAAAATAAAGTCTTAAACCCCCATTCACTAAGTTGTCGAACTCATCCCTCCCTTATACCCCTTTCAGGTAACCAAGGGAAAACCTACCAAGGACTTCCAGTTAACTACACCTACAAGACAGGTATGAAAAGTTTAAATTTCATGTAGTTTTGATAAATGTTATTCTAGGAAAGTTATAGGTTTAAATGACGTCTTACTCCTCACAGTTTGAAGAAGGAGAAACCCTTTATAAATTGGGAGATTGGCAGGTTGATCATGGGGGTCTGACCAAACCTGGTCGGGGCATGGCAAAAATGAACTTTAAGGTCCTAAGTACAATAAACCAAGAATTGGGCATAGTCGCTCGTACGTGAGAAAATGAAGGCTGACATGCAGAACCATTACTCATAATAATACCCAAACTGTGTAGGGACACTTGGGGACCAAAATGCAAGCAAGAGAGAACTAGCGTGGATTAGAAATTGATTGGGGACAAACATGTCACATTCAACGGGTGAGTGGGACCTTTTACACTTCATACACGATTGGGATGATGAGCATATTTTGAAAGTTAAAAACCTACTCACCAATTGTGAGTGGGATTTTCCAACACCATACCCGGTTGGTATGATGAGATTCCTTGAGAAAAGGAAAAACCAGCATAACGGTTGTAAGTGGATATAGCATCACACCCGGTTGGTGTGATGAATAAAAAGGGATTTTTATCAGAAGTGTTCTCCCCTAACTATGTGACAACTGCTTAATCAATTTGAGAGACATTCTTGATGGGAGCTAGAGCAGCTCTATCAGGCTAGGGGCCTCGATTTTTGAACTAATAGGGCTCAAGGCCTAGTTTTGGAAAAACATGTGCAGTGGGCCCAAGGCTAGTGGGCACAGGCTAGAGCCCGTAAACAAATATGATTAGGAAGAGCCATGAAAAATACTATTTAAAATGGAAAATTGATTGTGTGATTCACCATAGTATCAAGTCAGGACCGACAATGCTCGATGGGCGAGCGACATTACGTTAGAGCCAGGTCGACGGACCGACCTAGATAAACAACTATAGGTCGGGTTGAGTGTTGGGTTTGTTGGACTGTTGGCACCAAAGAGCATGGCTTAATCATGAAAAACTATTGTTTGTGCATGTAAACCTTGTCCCTTAAAAGATGATGAAACTTGAGAAAGAACTGGTCAACCTGGGTGAGAAAATCGAACCAATTCACGAACTCCAACCATTAGAGAAAGGGAAAACCGGGCAATTTATGGATCCCGAGTGAACTAATGAGTCACAAAAGTCATGAAAAAGGACTTTAGGACAATTTGGCGAAGAAAACTAGACCTGTTCAAGTGAACCGGATCCGAACTGGATTGAACCGGTTTTAACCACTATTGAACCGGATGATAAATTTATTTTTCTAGGTGGCTTAGAAAATTTGAATTGGAGAATTGAGGCCACCATTGGATAGAGAATTTATTTAGATGAATTTAAAAATTTTTAATTTTGAAAAACTCGGTTAAATTGGGCCTGAACCAGCTAGTTTAAACGTTAAACCCAGTTCGGACTGGTCTGGTTTGGTTTGGAACAGTGTTGTCTTCCTCCTTCATATGACATCACTGTTCACTCATTGAAAAACCAAGCAACGCCGACCAAGATGAAAAGTCACCAAACAGGGATTTTCAGGTAATGAATCACTACCATTAAGGTGCCAATTGGACAGCCAAGAAGTCCTCGAGCTTCCTATATAAAGAGCCTTTTCTCATTCATCCTCTCCACACCTGAAAACTCCACTCTCTCTACAAACCCTGCTCTTTGGAGTTAAGGAAAAACCGGGAAAGAATCGGTCAAACTAAGTGAGAAAACCGAATCGGTTCACAAACCCGATTATTGAGGAATGGTCAAATTAGAGAAATTACAACTCCCATGTGACCCATAAATATTCATAAAATATGGAAAATAACTTTAGAACCAATTGGGAGAGAAAAAACCTGACCAGATTGGGTGAACCTGGTCCAAACCAGATTGAACCGGTTTATGAACCGAGTTGGTTTAAGAACCGAAATCGATAGAGAAAGGGCAAACTGGGGAAATTATGCATCCCAAGTGGCCTAAAGAGTCACATAAGTCATGAAAAAGGACTTATGGATGAATTGGAGATGAAAACCAAATCGGTTCAAGTGAATTGGATCCGAACCGGATTGAACCGGTTTGAATCGGTTTAAACCACTATTGAACCAGATGCTAAATTCATTTTCCTAGGTGGCTTAAAAAAAATTCAAATTTGAGATTTGAGGCCACCATTGGTTAGAAAATAAATTTAGATAAATTTAGAAAATTTTAGATTTGAAAAATTTGGTCGAATTGGGGGTGAACTGGCCAGTTTAAGCTTTGAACTCGGTTCAAACCGGTTTGGTCCAATTCAGAATTGTGTCGTCTTCTTCCTTCAGATGACAACACTATTCACTCGTCGAAAAATCAAAGCAGCATCAGTGAAGAGGAAATGTTTCCATTCAGTACGTTTCAGGCCATCAATAACTGTTATAAAGGTGCCAAACGGACAGCTGACAAGTCCTCGAGCTCCCTATATAAAGAGCCCCTCTCCATTAATCTTCTCCACACCTGAAAACCACACACTCTCTCAGCTGCTTAGTTTTTTTGGCAAATCTTGAACTAGAGTTCCGATATAGGGTCTTTTTTGAACCAAAGAATGCATGGTCAGGTTCCTTAGAACCAGGGAGAAGTCAGCTACACGGTGGTAGTATCCATTCATTCAGACGGTTGTTGGAGAAGCGCTAGCATAATCGAACAGTGAAGCAGCTTCCACGTACCGAAGTTGCCCTATTTCAATCAAGCTGAAATTGGCCAATTCGAGTCCTCCTCAGGCCAAACCGAGCTCTCTCAACACCTCCTCAGCCCTCCCATGGCCGAATTAGAACTGAAAGGTAAGCTAATTCGGCTCCCCTCTATAATTTCCGACCAGTGCTAGAGAGAGAACCGATAGAATTTTGATGATAGAATTCTCACCCAATTCGGCATCAATTGATGCAATTCTTGATCCTAGAAGGAACCTCGGGAGGAGAGCTATCTGCCCAGATTCGAAGCTCGGACGACCATGCCCCATACGGTGAGCAATTGAAGCTTTCTCTCTATACGTTCTATTTTCCGGTAAAGTTTCATTTGAGCTCGTTCCGACATCAAAACTTGTGATTCAAAGTGCAATTGAATCATATGAAGATGTAGAAACTCAAATTTAACTTCAATTTCATCAATTAGAAGTGTTTGATTGGTCAATTTGATGAAATCAAATTTGACTGTGTTAGGAAGTTGGTAAAAAAATATATTAAAAAATAAGATAGACTTGACTCAAGTCCAAATAGACCCGAGCAGCGGGTTCGGTTCAATTTTTGGACCCGAGCCTCAGATGCAGGCAGGTCTCGAGTCTAGCTGTAAACCCCGCACTTTTGAGTTAAGGAAAACTGGGAAAAAGAACCGGTCAAACCAAGTAAGAAAACCGAGCCGGTTTACAAACCCGATCATTTTAGAACAAGCAATTTGGAAATTTACAACTTCTGGGTGATCCAAAGGGTTCATTAAACCTTGGAAAAGAAACTTAAGACAAATTAGAAGAGAAAAACCAAATTGGTTCAAGTGAACAAGAATCTATAAGAAATTTGAAGTTAAGTTTGCTTGCCCGATAGTACTGTGAGGATGGGTGACCTCTTGGGAAGTATGATTTTTTTTTGTAACCCGAAATTTCAGTAAAAATTTTTTATGCGAACGTACACCTTATCATAAATAGCCATAAATTAATATATATATATATATTTAATTATTATAATTAATACCAATAATTTAATATCTAAATTATATTATTGGAATTAATACAAATAATTTAATACCAAAATTAAATTATTGGAATTAATACCAATAATTTATGATAATATTAATAATAGTAATAAATCTCTCCTATTTAATACAGGATGGTCATCCCCATTCATTCTCCTCACACCTGAACATTTCTCTCTCTCTCTATTGCTCCATTTCCCGGTGAAGTTCGAACCAGAGCTTCGACTTAAATATTTTTCTTAACCTCAGATGGAGAGGTCGGGCGCTTTAGAACCTAGGAGAAGATAGCTATCTGATATCAAACTCTAGTCAATCTGAGAATCACTGGAGAAGCATCGGCATGATGGAACTGTGAAGCAGCTCCGGTGGACCGAGGCTGCCCTATTTCGGCCAAGTTGAAATCGGCTATTTCGAGCCCTTCTCAGGCCAAACCAAGCCTTCCCAACACTTCCTTAGCCCTCCCACGATTGAATTAGGACTGAATGGTAAGCCAATTCGACTTTCCTCTGCAATTTCCGGCCGATGCTAGAGAGAAAATCGAAAGAATTCCAATGATGAAATTCTAACTCAATTCGACATCAATTGATGTAATTTTTTTATTCTAGATCGAAAGCTCGGACCGCCGTGCCCTCACCGGTGAGTAATCAAAGTTTTCTCTCTCTATAGTCCGTTTTCCGGCGAAGCTCTATTTGAGTCGTTCTGGCGTCAAAACTTGCGATTCAAAGTGCTATTGAATCGTAAGAGGATGGAGGAACTCAATTTTAACTTCAATTTCAACAATTAGAGGTGTTTGATCGGTCAATTTGATGAAATCAAATTTGGCTATGCTAAGGAGTTGAAATTAAGGGATTTTCAAAATTCAAAGGAACAAAATGCAATTTTATGAAATTGAGGGTCAATTGGGCATGAAAATAATATTGGAGGACCAATTGAGGAATTTTGAAATTTTTGGGGCAAAACTTACCATTTTTGTATGGGAAGGGCAAAATGATAATTTTATAAAAGTTGGGTGACCAAATTAGAAATTTGGGAATTAAACCCCTTTTTGTGAAATGGAATAAATTGAGGTCCTATGATAAATTTTAAAAGTGTCGGAACTCAATTTGAGGAAAAATCGGCATTAGGGAGTTAAAGTTAAAGATAAATAACTTTAGAGACCTAATTGCAAATAAATGAAAGTTTAACTTTCTCATTCATTTGGAATGAATGAAGGCTATTAGGCCGAAGGATAATGAACCGAGATGTTCATATCGTGTAGGAACACGAAGTACTAGGAACACCAGCAAGGACAAGCTCATGTGAATACAAAGAACCAATCTAGTGGCATTAACGGGTGAGTGGGTTTACTAACATCATACCCAGTTGGGATGATGAGCAACTCTTAAAGATAAAAACCATTTACCGATTGTGAGTGGGAATTTTATATCATACCCGGTTGGGGATGATAAGTAACTCGGTATGAAAACCCACTTTTAAGTGGTATTTTAAGTGATGTGAAAATCATGTGGAAAAACTACTTACCAGTTGTAAATAGATCATACCCAATTGGTACGATGAAACTCCCTCAAAGGAAGTTGAAAACCCGTTCATCGGTTATGAACTGAGGTGTCCTTATACCCGGGCGGTATAATGGATAGAGAAAACATATGTTTTGTCGGAAGTGCTCTCCCCTGACTGTGTGCCAATACTTAAATAATTTGGGAGACCTTCTCGATAGGAGCTCGAATAGCTCTGATAGGCCAGGGGCCTCGATTTTGGAACTTAGGGGCTAAATGCCCAATTTTGAGAATCTCGTACAGTGGGCCCAAGGCTAGTTGGCACGAGCAGGAGCTCATAAACGAACATGATATATGTGCCATAAAACTTAATAAGTGAATTGTTTGGCCATGGTACCAAGATAGGACCGACATGCTCAGTCAACTAGCGGTAGTGCGACATGATAGGTCGATGGACCAGTCAAGACAAACAAGTGCGGGTTGAGTTGAGAGTTGGGGCCGTTGGACCAGTGGCACCACAGATTACATGGCAATATGAGAAAATATTGTTTGTGCATGCACTGTGAGTACGTGATCATCAAGATGACCATGAGGGGTAGCGATGCATAACAAGGACCCTGGACAACTTGGTGAGTATAAGGGCAGATCATCGTTCTAGGTGTCTGTGCGAAATTTGGAGTAGCACCAAGCGCATGAGACCGGGGTGGGGACAGGATGAGGTCTCTGTTCTCATATGGACACGAAGATGCGATTTCGGGATTGAGGGTCGGATGTCACGTACATCCACTCATTCCCAGGGTAGAAGTGGTCGTGCTTCTATCCAGGTGACCGGTAAAGTTGCTCTAAAGCTACTAGTGGGTCCAATGATCATGTTGACCTGCGAATGTGTGTAACTTTCATGATGAAGGGTGTGTGTTGGGTGATGAAACATCGTGGTTAAATATTGAAATGGTGGAAAAACTGACATTTTTTAATAAAGGGATTTTTGAAAGAAAGGAGTCTCACACACTCCATATAAATATTTTTTCTTAAATGTTAAACTTTTGAAAACCCATTCACTGAGTAGTCATACTCACCCCCTCCCTTATATCCCTTTCAGGAGATTTTGGAAAGACTACCCTTAAAGACCATCAACTAAGAAACCTGTGAGACAGGTATGATAAACCTAAATTATTATACAGTTTTGATTATGCTATTCCAGGAAATGGTGCAGGTTTAAAGGACGCCTTACTCTTTACAGTTTATAATAAGGGGAAACCCTTTAATAAGCCGGGAGAGTGGCGGGTTGATCTCGGGGATCCAACCAAACCGGGTCGGGGCATGAAACTAGCAGACCCAAAATCAAGTAGGGTCTAGACCCCACCAAGTAGACCCGAGGCTCAGGTCCACTCGGGCACGGGTCCACTAAAACCCACCCTGACTCGAGGTATTGACATCCCTATTCATTGAGTTGTAGAAACTCACCCCTCTTTTCTATCCCTTTTCAGGAAAAAAAGAGAAAATGACTAGGAATAACACCAAGTCTTACCCTCTATCAAGTATGCTTAATTTCTCTTAAGCTTGCATTTTATTTGATATATGTCTTTCCAGGGAACATGGTTAAAAGTACGTCTGGCTCCTCTTGAGTTAAAGAAGGGGGAAACTCCTCTTGAACCGGGAGAGCGGCGGGTTGTTCACGGGGATTCAACCAAACCGGGTCGGGGCATGACAACTAGAGTGGTATCAGAGCCTAGTTCACTTGAAACATTATCAATATTATTCCCTAACATTTATCCAACATTAAAATATCCTATAGGAAGGAGAGTCCCTAGGAAGTTCGCAGTGAAATCCAGCCCTCCACCCATAACCCTGAAAAAGACACCTAATCCGAGGGAGGAAGCCGTGCAAGGGTTCCTAAAGGGCAAGAAATGAGTACCCAACGACATGGTGGAAGACTACCAAAAACTGGTGGGAGCCTTACTGGAACCGGAAGGCATCATATACCCTCATCCCACACAAGAAGAACCGATATCACCTCCTAGGAGTCCAACCCCTCCTCCTCCACTCCCACAACAACTGGAGGGGAATCCAACCAAGAAGGAGGCCTAGGATAATTATTGGGATGTGTATGCCACCTTCATGAAGGTCCACCAAGTACCTCTACCTACTCAACCTAGCTTCAATCCTCCCCATGGGTAAAGTGGACCTATGACTATAAAGTAGAGGTACTAAGGCAGTACGGATTGGAGGCTATACATGAAATTCATCCTATTAGGTAACACGAATAGACCCCAACCAATTCCTCAGAGCCTTTTGATCAAGAGTCTCACAATCGTTCTAGGGTTAATTCTAGTCCTATGACTCCAAGGGATTATAGGGTAGAAAATTTCTGTAATAAGCCAAGTATGGCAAGGAAATATTTCTCAAATGAATGAAAGTAAAAGTTTTGTTAAAAATTCTGAGTTCTTTGATAAAATCAATACAAAAGAGTAGGATATAAAAATCTAAGTAAAAGGTAGGAAATCACCTAAGGAAGAAAATACAAGTTATTTATAGTTAATCTCAACCCTTAATACTTACCCTTGGGAATATGATAAGGAAGAATCCCTCTAAGGGAGATCTTAAGAAAAAGGAAAAAGGAGTGGAACAAAGGGAAGCAATCATTAAAGATTATAGAATCATGGAAAGTCCAAGGAGTTAAAAATAAGCTCAAAGAATGAAGAGTAAGGAAAAAAAATAAGGAGGAGTAGAACATTCCAAAAGGAATCAATAGAATAGAAGCTGATCAAGAAGAAAAAGAAATGAGTATAGAGACCACCAAGGAAAGATGGGAAGAAAGTAGAATAACATGTAGGCCCAAGTGTAATAACTACTTAATAAAGAACTAAGATACAATTTCTTAGGAACTTCATAAGATAGTAAGACATGTGGAAGGCAAAGGTATGGACCAAAAGAGGAAGAAAAGCAAGAGTTGATGAGTCATACAAGACCCTTAAGTTAGGCGAAGATTTAAAGGAGAGAATTTCTAAAGAATGGTAAGGTGATTAAATAAAAAGAATTTCAGAATGGAAGATACTAGAAGGTGTATAAAAGTAGGAAGTTGGATCGAGGAAGAGAAAACTCCAGGTCAAGAAAATCAAACGGGGATACGTCACAAAATCGGAGAAGAAATAAGGACATCAGTACGAATTATGAGTGGTTAAGTGAGTATTTTGGGAGGTTAATTATGAGCTACTACAAGAAGACCTGGAAACCCAAATAGAAACTTTAGATGGATTCGTTTGAAGGAAATAACTTCTATGGATCAAATCATTCAGAGGAGTAAACAAGTTCTAATAAGAGATGGGGAGTAGTATAGAATACACTCTAATCAAGACAATGGGAAGAAAACCAAGGACATGAAGATACGGAAGGTTTGGACACAATAAGGATGAGAGATCCACCTCAAGGGAATAAACAAATGCTAGAACAAGTGGGAATGAAGCAAGATAAATGAATAGTATTCATAGATCCGAAGAGTAAAATGTAAGCTGGTGAAAATGACGGCAAATGACATTCCAAAATTAAATAATTGTCGTGGTAAAACTAGAAGGAAATCTTGGGAGAGAGGGAATGGGATGTTCACCAGAGAAAGGAAACTTAGGAAAAACATGGATGTATCAATGAATAGGAAATGGAACCAATGGAATGTGAAAGAGAATAAGTTCCTCAAGAATAAGATGCTGGAGATGAAAGGATCAAGTACAAGAGGGAGGAAATCATAAAGATCCAAGGGATAAGTCAAACCCAAGTAACGTGTAAGTAGGAGGACGACATCAAAAGATGTCATATGAGTAAGAAAGGAACTAACTCATAATGAATAATAGTGGAAGGAACATTGATGAAAGTAAGAATGGATTTGGAAAGATAAGAGATCGTAAAGATGAAGGACACCAGTAGGAATGAAGAATGAAGTATGAGATCAAGAGTTGTAAATATGTAAACGAGTATCAAGAAGTTCAAGGATTTGAAGGTTGAATGACTGAATAAGGAAGTTTGGAAAAGACGAGTAAGTATGAAAACTAATACGGTTATAGTGACGTAAAGTCAAAGATATCACAAAGAATGTCATATGGTAAGGGGCATGTAAACCCAACTAACTCAGGGAAATACGACTTGGGTAGGGAAAGGTCTATAAGTAAGGCATAACGAAGTCAAGCACAAAAGTGATAACCAAAGAATGAAGAAGTTATCCATGCATGATGAAAAGGTGATAAACTCCAAAATCCGTGGAAGAAAAATAGCCGATATTCATAGTTCTGAAATTTTTGGGTAAAAGAAGCTTGGAATAGGAAATGGTCCCTTGGGAAGGAAGGATGTAACTAAAGGAAATGATCCTAGATCTTCAAGAAAGATATTCTAGGCTAAAATAAGTTCCATGAAATGAGGAAAGGATGAGAATGGGACAAAAATCTTAGGTATGTGGTGTAAGGGATGAATGAAAACAACCGAGAAGGTTGTAAGATGAATAAATAGAAAAATTTATATATTAACAAAAAGTTTGGATCAATACACAAAAAGTGTGGAATAAGTTTTGGGGACAAAACTCCTAAAAGGAGGGGATATATGTAAACCTCGCTCTTTGGAGTTTAGGAAAAATTGGGAAATAACCGGTAAAACCGAGTGAGAAAACTGAATAGGTTCTCAAACCCGATTATTGAGGAATGGGAAAAATTGAGAAATTACAACTCCCATGTGACCTAAAAAGATTCATAAACTTTGAAAAGAACTTTAGGACCAATTGGGAGAGAAAAAACTAGACCGGTTCGGGTGAACCGGATCCAAACTAGATTGAATCAGTTTATGAGACGAGTCGGTTTATGAACCAAAACCGAGAACGGGCAAACCGGGAAAATTATGGATCCCAAGTGGCCTAAAGAGTCACATAAGTCATGAAAAGGACATATGGATGAATTGGTGATGAAAATCAAACTGGTTCAGGTGAACTGGATCCAAACCAGATTGAACCGGTTTAAACCACTATTGAACTAGATGCTAAATTCATTTTTCTAGGTGGCTTAAAAATTCAAATTAGAGATTATGAGGCCACCATTTGATAGAAAATGAATTTAGAAATTTTTAGATATGAAAAATTCGGTCGAATTGAGGGTGAACCGGCTGATTTAACCTTTGAACCCGATTCGAACCGGTCCGGTCCGGTTCAGAACAATTTCATCTTCCTCCTTGAGATGACAGCACTGTTCACTCGCCAAAAAATCGAAGTAGCTCCGGCGAAGAGGAAACGTTTCCACTCAGTACATTTCATACCATCAATGATTGTCACAAAGGTGCCAAACGGATGGCCGATGAGTCTCTGAGCTCCCTATATCCTGAAAGCCACACTCTCTCTCATCTGCTTAGTTTTCCAACAAAGATCGAACCAGAGCTCTGACATAGGGTCTTTCCTGAGCCAAAGAAGGCGTGGTCGGGTTCCTTAGAACCGGGGAGAAGTCAGCTACACGGTGGTAGTATCCATTCGCTCCGAGGGTCACCAGAGAAGTGCCGGCTTGATCGAACATTGAAGTAGCTTTGACAGACCAAAGCTGCCTTGCTTCCGCCGAGCTGAAATTGGCCAATTCAAACCCTCCTCAGGCTAAAATGAGCTCTCCCAACACTTCCTCAGCCCTCCCACGACCGAATTAGAACTGGAATGTAAGCAAATTTGGCTACCCTCTGTAATTTCCGAGAGGTGCTATAAAGAGAACCCGCAGAATTTCGATGATTGAATTCTCACCCAATTCAACATCAATTGATGCAATTCTTGATACTAGGAGTAACCTCAGGATGAGAGCTATCTGCCCAGATTAGAAGATCAGACCGCCACACCCCATACAGTGAGCAATTGTAGCTTTCTCTCTATACATTCTATTTTCCGGTGAAGCTCCACTTGAGCTCATTCCAGTATCAAAACTTGCGATTCGAAGTGCAGTTGATTCGTATGAAGATGTAGAAACTCAAATTTAACTTCAATTTTAACAATTAGAAGTGTTTGATTGGTCAATTTGACGAAATCTAATTCGATTGTGTTAGGAAGTTGAAATTGGGGAAATATTGTGGACAATTGGGGATTTTTGAAAATTTGAGGGATGAAAATGTAATTTTATAAAATTGAGAGTCAATTGGGCATGATAAGAGTGTTAGGTGATCAATTGAGCAAATTTTAGAATTTTTGGGGTAAAACTTACCATTTTTGTAAAGGAAGGCAAAATGGTAATTTTGGGAAAATTGGGGCCAAATTGGAAATTTGGGAAACTTGAACTCCTTTTTATGAAATTGAATAAATTGAGGTCCTAAGGGGAATTTTAAAAGTTTCGGAACTCAATTTGGGGAAAAACCATCAATTGGGGCCTAAAGTAAAGAAAAAATAACTTTAGGGACCAAATTGCAATTATTTGAAAAGTTGAATATTTAGTCATTCATAATGAATGAAGGTGATCAAGCCAAATGATAATGAACAACAATGTTCATTTTGTGTAGGAACACGAGACATCAGGAACGCCAGCTGAGATTAAGCACACAAGGGGCGAAAATCGACTAAGAGGAATTTTGTTGCACGATCGGATGAGTGGGATTTTTTATATCATACCCGGTTGGGATGATAAGCACCTCAAAAATGAAAATCCACTGCTAAGTGGTATTTTAAACATCTCACCTGAGAGGAGTTATGTGAAAATCATGCAGAAAAACTACTTATCGGTTGTAAGTAGATCATACTCGGTTGGTATGATGAAATTTCCTCAAAGGAAGTGGAAAACCCGTTCATCGATTATGAGTGGAGATGTCCTAGTACTCGGTTGATATGATGAATGGTTGAAAAATATATTTTCTCAAAAGTGCTCTCTCCTGACTGTGTGTCACTACTTAAATAATTTGGGAGACATTCTTGACTGGAGCTCGAATAGCTCTATTAGGCCGAAGGCCTCAATTTTGGATCTTGGGGGCTAATATGCCCAATTTTGAAATTCTCGAATAGTGGGCCCTAGGCTAGTTGGCATGAGCAGAAGCTCATAAACAAACATGATTTATATGCCATGAAAACTTAAGTAAATGAATTGTTTGGCCATGGTACCATGATAGGACTGACATACTCAGTCAACTAGCGGCAGCGTGACTTGACAGGTCTCCGGACTAGTCAAGACAAATAGCTACAGGATGAGTTGAGGGTTGGGGCCGTTGGACCAGTGGCACCAGATATTATATGGCATCATGTGAAAAATGTTGATTGTGCATGCAATATGTTTATGGGACCTCCAAGACGTCCAAGAGGGGTAGTGATGCATCCAAGGGCTCTTGACGACATGATGGATATAAGGGCAGTTTGTCATACAAGAAGTCTTACAAAGCTCAGAGTAGCTTTGAGCGCATGAGATCGGGGTGGGGTCAGGATGAGGTATTTGTCCTCATACGGACACGGAGATTTATTACGCGATTGAGGGTCGGATGTCGCGAACATCCACTCATTAACACGGTAGAAATGGATGTACTTCTATCTAGGTGACCGGTAAAGTCGCTTCGACGCCACAAGTGAGTTTAATGGATGGGCTGACCTACAATTGTGTGTTTGACCTTCATGATGAAGGATGTGTGTTGGGTGATGACACACCGTGGTAATAAGAAATGAGTTTTTGAAAGCGAGATTTGAAGATGAGAAAGTTTAAAGGAATTAAAGAGTCTGGCACACTCCAACTTAAAAACTATTTTTATAGAAACTTCATTTTTAAAAATACCTATTCACTGAGTTGTAGAAACTCACCCCTCTTTTCAATCCCTTTTCAGGAAAAAGAGAAAAGGACTAGGAATAACACCGAGCCTTACCCTCTATCAGGTATGCTTAATTTCTCTTAAGCTTGCATTTTATTTAATTTATGTCTTTCCAAGGAACAATGTTGAAAGTACGCCTGGCTCATCTTAAGTTAAAGAAGGGGGAAACTCCTCTTGAACTAGGAGAGCGGCGGTTTGTTCACAAGGATCTGACCAGACCTGGTCGAGGCGTGACACTCTCCCTACTGCGCCATTTTCTGGTAAAGCGTGTACTAGAGCTTGGACTTGGGCATTTTTCTAAGCCAAATAAGGCAAGGTTGGGTTCTTTAGAATCAGGGAGAAGTTAGCTACACAATTGTACTCTCCATTTACTCCAAGGATCACCGGAGAAACACCAGCGTGTTAGAATAGTGAAGCAGCATTGACGGATCAAAGCTGCCCTGTTTTGGTTGAGTTGAAAACGAACAATTCGAGCCGTTCTTAGGCCAATCGAAGCCTTCCCAACACCTCCTCAGCCTTCCTACGACTAAATTACTCAAAAGGTAAGCCAATTTAGCTCCACTCTATAAATTCTGATCGGCTCCCTCAATTCGACATGAATTGAGGTGATTCTTAATCCTAGGAAGAACATCATGAAAAGAGCTATCTGCCTAGCGAAACTCCGTTTGAGCTCATTCCAGCATCAAATCCTACAATTCAAACTTTGAATTGTTTGGAGGTATAGGAACTCTAATCTAACTTCCAATTAAACTTATTTGATCGGTCAATTTGATAAAATCAAATTTGCCTGATTTGGAAGGTTGAAATTGGGGGATTTCAAAAATTCGAGGGACTAAAGTGTAATTTCATAACATTGAGGTCCCATTGGGCATGATAAAGATTATGGAGGACCAATTGGTCAATTTTTGGGGTGAATCTTACCATTTTTGTAAAGTAGGGGCAAAATGGTAATTTTGGGAAAGTTGGGGACCAAATTGGAAATTTGAGAAACTTGAACCCCTTTTGTGATTTTGAATAAATTGAAGTCCTAATATGAATTTTAGAAGTTTCGTAACTCAATTTCGGGGAAAATCGGCATTAGAGACCTAAAGTTAAAGATAAAAAACTTTAGGGACCTAATTGTAATAAATTAAAATGTTTGAGTATTTCATCCAATTACAATGAATGATAGCTAATAGGCCAAGGGATAATGAACAAGAATGTCCATATCGTGTAGGAACATGAAGTACCGGGAATGCCAGCAAGGACAAGCTTGTGTGAAGACAAAGAATTGGTTAAGAGGAAATCAATGCATTATTGGGTGAGTGGGATTTTATATCATACCCGATTGAGATGATAAGCACCTCGAAAATGAAAACTCGCTACTAAGTGGAACTGTTTACATCACACTTGCAGGGCCAAATTTGACCATCTCTAGCCACCATTTTAGCGGCCACAAATGCCAATGTGACTGCATGTCCCCCTCTACCTCTCTATAGGAAGGGTGGACCTCCGACAAGGGGAAAAATAACTAGCATGTGTCAATTTCTACCGTCTGGTCTGTTTAGCTCTACCCGATCATAGCCAATTGGGGGCCAAATTCTCCTAACTTCGGTGACCATTTGGTTTTCCACCACAAAAGAATGACTCATCTGGACCTTGGCTTCAAAACACCTAAACTTTGGCTACCTCTTGTGAGAATTTCCAACAACTCCTAAAGTAGCTCCATTTCGACTCATTTTGGAAAATGGCCAAATTCGCCTAGGTTTGGTTAGGTAAAGACCCCCTCCAAGCCATTAGGAGTATAATGACTATATTTGGGAGTGAATTGTGAAAATAGAAGTTGATTTGGTTAAGTTTCAAAGTTTGGGGGCCAATTTTCAAAAATTGAAAAACTTATGGAAATATTCCCAATGAGTACCCTAAGGGGCTATTAGGTCATTCTCAAACAAATGGATATGTTTAAAATTATTTTTCAGGTGTTTGGGGGTAAAATCGTAATTTTTGTTAAATGAGAGTGAAAATTATAATTTTCCCAATTTTAGGGACACAATTGAGTGAATTGGGACATTTAGGGTCCAAAATGAGAAAGTTTTTATTAGTAGGGGCAAAATGGTAATTATGTCCAACTAAAGGATCAAAATGCAAATTTTGGAAAAATTGAGTTATCTAATTAGGGAACTTCAAAAGTTTTGGGCATTTTAGTAAATATGACCAATTGTGAGTTTAACCAATGATATGTGAATCAAATCATAGGAGAGAGTTATTCAAAATCGATTCATTGACACGCGGTTCAATGGAACCAAATTCGTGGCAAAATAGTAACTTTTAGAAAATTATCATCCCCAACCGGGTATGATCTAAAATCCCACTCACCCATCAATACAGTGAATTCCACTAGGTCGGTCTCTTGTATTCATACAAGCTTGTCCTTGCTGACATTTCCAGTACTTTGTCTTCCTACACGATATGAACATCTCGGTTCATTATCTCTCGGCCTAATAGCCTTCATTCATTCCAAATGAATGAGAAAAACTAAACTTTTATTTATTTGCAATTAGATTCCTAAAGTTATTATTCTTTAACTTTAAGTCCCAAACGTTAGTTTTCCCCTCAAATTTAGTCCCAAAAATTTTAAAATTCCCCTTGGGGACCTAATTTATTTAATTTTACAAAAATGGGTTTAATTTCCTAAATTTCCAATTTGGTCCCCTAACTTTTTCAAAATTACCATTTTGCCTTTCCTTTACAAAAATGGTAAATTTACCCCAAAAATTCTAAAATTCCTCAATTATCTCTCTAACATTTTTATCATGCTCAATTGACCCTCAATTTTAGAAAATTGCATTTTGCTCCTTCAAATTTTTGAAATTCCCCAATTTTCCCTAATTTTTCCCCCAATTCCAACTTTTAACACAACCGAATTTGATTTCATCAAATTGATCGATCAAACACTTCCAATTGTTGAAATTGAGTTTCTACATGTTCATATGATTCTTTAGCAATTTGAACCACAAGTTTTAACGCTGGAACGAGCTAAAAAGGAGCTTTGCCGAAAAATGGACTATAGAGAGAGAAAGTTTTTATTACTCATCGGTGAGGGCATGATGATCCAAGCTTTCTATCTAGCAGGTAGTTCTCCTCCTAAGGTTAATCCTATAATCAAGAATGACATCAATTGATGTCAAATTGGATTAGAATTTCATCATTGAAATTCGGTCGACCATCTCTCTAACACCGATCGAAAATTGCAGAGGGGAGCAGAATTTGCTCACCTTTTCATCCTAATTTGGTCGTGGGAGGTCTGTGGAAGTGTTGGGAGGGCTTGGTTTGGCATGAGGAGGGCTCAAATTAGCCGATTTCAACTCAGCCAAAATAGGGCAGCTTTAGTCCACCGGAGCCGATTCACTATTTGATCACGCTGACGCTTCTCCGGCGACTCTCGGAATGAATGGATGTCACCACCGTGTAGCAAACTTCTCTCCGGTTCTAATGAACCCAACCTCACCTTATTTGGCTTAGAAATGACCCTATATCGGAGCTCTGGTTCGAGCTTCGCCAAAAAACTAAGCAACTGAGAGAGAGTGAGCTTTTTAGATGTGGAGAGGATGAATGGAGAGAGACTCTTTATATAAGGAGCTCGGGGACTCGTCGACCGTCCATTTGGCACCTTTATTATAGGAATTGATGGCCAAAAATGTATTGAACATAGATGTTTCTTCTTCACCGGTGCTACTTCGATTTTCCGGCAAGTGAACAGTGCTGTCATCTGAAGGAAGAAGACGACACTGTTCTGAACCGGTCCGAACCAGGTTCAAAGCTTAAACCGGTCGGTTCACCCCTCATTTGATAAAAATTTTCAAATCTAAAAATTTCTAAATTCATCTATATTCATTTTCTATGCAATGGTAGTTTCAAATCTTGAATTTGAGTTCTTTAAGCTACCTAAAAAAATGAATTTAGAATCTAGTTCAATCATAGTTCAAACAGGTCCAAATCGGTTCGGAGCCGGTTCACCTGAACCGGTTTGGTTTTCATCTCTAGTTCCTTCTCAAGTCCATTTCCATGACTTTTAGGACTCTTTGAGTAACTTGGTATCCATAAATTTCCCGGTCTACCCTCTCTCTATCGATTCCGGTTCATGAGTCGATTCGGTTCATAAATCGGTTTTATCCGGTTCGGACCCGGTTCACTTGAACTGGTCCAGTTTTTCTTCCCCAATTCATCCTAAGGTTCTTTTTCAAGATTTATGAACCATTTTGAGTCACATGGAAGTTGTAAATTCTCAATTTGCCCGTTTCCTATTAATCGAGCTTGTAAATCGATTCAATTTAAAATTCAAAATTGACCGGTTCTTTCATCAGTTTTCTCATTATCAAAGGACGGGGTTTACATGTGTGTCATCAGAATGTCTATCGAGCTAGTAACAATGTCTTGCATAAGACTGGAAGTGGTGGATAAAGATAGATGAAGTTGTGCTTTCAGAACATCTTGGGATCCATGTATACTCGTGTGTGTGGTAGCAGTGGACAACTAGTGCGTCACGCCTCGACCCAGTTTTGTTGGATCCCCGTGAGCAACCTGCCACTCACATTGGTCCAAGAGGATTTCACCCCCTTCTAAACCGCGAGAAGTCAGGCGTCCTTTTTACCTTGTTTTCCTAGAATAAAATTATACAAAACTCAATACATTAAGAATTTTCATACCTGATTGATACCGTGGTGAATCACACAACAATTTCCCATTTTAAATAGAAGTTTTCATAGCTCTTCCTAATCATTTTTGTTTGCGGGCTCGAACCTGTGCCCATTGGCCTTGGGCACACTACACGTGTTGTTTTTTCAAAAATAGGGCCTTGAGCCCTATGAGTTCAAAAACTGAGGCCCTTGGACTATTAGAGCTACTTTAGCTCTTATCAAGAAAGTCTCCCAAATTGTTTAAGCAGTTATCACACATTTAGGGGAGAATACTTCTGACCAAATCACTTTTACTTCATCACACCAACCAAGTGTGATGATAAATCCGCTTACAATCGATATGTGGGTTTCTCCTTTCCTTAAGGAAGCTCATCATACCATCCATGTATGATGTTTGTTTATTCCTACTCATCACCGGTAAGTATGTTTCAGCCTTTAAAATATTGCTCATCATCCCAACCGGTATGACGTGTTCGTCCTCAGTCAATTTCTAGTCCACACTAGCTCTCTTACTAGCACTCAAGTGTCACGTGTCCCTACACGAATTGGGTATAATTATCAATAAGGGTTTGGCATAATAGCCTTCATTTTCACATGTATGAGCAACTAGGCCCAAAGTTCATTTTTCTTGACTTTAGTTCCCTAATGCTAACTTTTCCCCCAAATCGAGTGTCGGGGTTTCCTATATCCTCTTTGGACCATCAATTTACTTAAAATTGTGTAAGGTGCTCAAGCTTTTCCAAATTTCCAATTTAATCCCCCAATTTTCTAAAATTACCATTTTGCCCCTACTTTCCAAAAATGACCATTTGACCACAATTCTTTCAAAAATTGACCAATTGGTCCCCCAACATCTTCCTCATTTCCAATTGACCTTCAATTTTGAGAAATTGCATGGAGGCCCCTCAATTTTTCGAAATCCCCAGTTTCTTCCACCTTTTCTGACCGAATTTGATTTCTTCAAATTGGCCATTCATTTGGGGTTAATTACTCCAATTGATGGCATGGATTAGTTTCTACACTTCCATACAATCAAATGGAGCTTTCAATTGCAGAATTTGAGTTTGAAACGAGCTCAAACGGAGCTTCACCAAAAAACTTTTTGTAGAGAGAAAAGGCTTTGAAAGCTTACCGTCGGAGGCACAGCGATCTGAGCTCTCTATCTGGGGAGCTCTCGTCCTTAGGATCCTTCTAGGATCAAGAATCACTACAATTGAATCCATATGAGGGTGAATTTTGTTAGTAAAATTTGACACTTTCTCTCACTAGCATCGATCTGCAACAATGAAGGAGGACCAAATTGAATGATCTTTCAACTCTATGGAGGCCGTTGAGGGCCGTGGGGACTTTGGGGAGGCTTGGTTTAGTCGGATGAGGTCAGAATTTGGCTGAATTGAGATAAGCCAAAATAGGGAAGCTTTGAACTATCAGTGCTACTTCAATATTTGATTCCACCGGCGCTTCTCTGACAATCCTCGGGTCTAAGGGAGGTTGTTTTTAGGTAGCTAACTTACCCCGGAGTTTGTAGGACCTAACCTTGCCTTCTAAGTCTAAGAAAAGTGACCAAGTCAGAACTTTGCTTTGAGCTTCACCAAAAAATGGAGCACTTCGAGGGAGGAGAGGATTTGAGGTGTTTGGAGGATGAATGGAGGGGAGCTCTTTATATAGGGAGCTCAAGGACCCTCTGTCCTACCAGTTTCCATATTGGTCAAACTTATCCTCTTCAAAAAATGCCCAAATCGGAGAGAATATTCCTTCGCCAAAGAAGGAAACTTTTTCTGCCATATGAACAGTGTTGTCATCCCAAGGAAGAAGTCGACACTGTACTGGACTAGACGAATCCGGTCCGACCGAGTTTAATGGCAAAAATCGGTCTGTTCAAACCCAATTCAACTACTTTTCTCAAATCTAAAAATTTCTAAATTCATCTAAATTCATTTCCTATCCAATGGTGGCCTCAATTTCCCAATTAGATCATTTTAAGACACCAAGAAAAATGAATTTAGAAATCGGTTCATGTATAGTTAAAATCGGTTCAATTTGGTTCAGGTCCTATTCTCCCTGAACCAGTCGGTTTTCCCATCCATTTTACTTCATTGTTCTTCCCCGTGACTTTGATGACTTTTTGGTCACTTGGGATTTTCCAATTTCTGATTTTAACCCTTCTTTATCATCTTCGATTTATTTAGTGGCTTGGTTTTTCTCATGAGAGTTGCCAGTTCTTTCCCAGTTTCCTTGGTTCTAGAGGACAGGTTTCACAACTCGCCCCTCCTTTTAGAAGTTTTGTCCCAAAAACTTGATTACTTATCTTTTACATCGGGAATAATTTCCCTTGATGTCAACTTGGGGTTTGCTTGACATGCTACCCCTTTGGTTGTTTCCTCACTTAGCCCTTTAAACCACATGTTTAAGGAATTTCTTTGTCTTTCCATTATTTACTCACTCCATGGAGTGTATCCTGATTAGGTATGTTTTACCCACAAGTCCAAAGGTACACCCTTAGGTCCTTCTTACTCTGCTTAGGGTAATACTCTTCTTTTGTAGGGTTCTTATCCTTGTCATTTGATTGGATGTTCCATACACGTCCAATCATCCTTGTTTCCATTTATTCCCTTGGTCGTTGATACTCTTTAGCTCAGCATCCTTTCAGACTTTTTGTCCTTATGCCACGTGGGTTTTGATATGTTTTCCTCCTTATCTTATTTTGGTCCTTCCTCCATCTTTTGTTTACTACAGCTCTGGTTCTGGTCCTTAGGTTTGACTTCATCATGTTTGACTAACGGACTCTTTTTTACTTGAGTCACATTTTCCTGGGACTGTTGGACCAACATGTCCCTTTCCGCATGACATGTTCTAGAAATTTCTTTGTCCATTATAGTTCTAGAACATTTTCTCAATAATGGTTCATGCCTTTCCAACTGTCAGGAGTTGGGTGCCTTCATTCCTTCTTGTTACCTAGTAGTGTTCCCCGACTACCTTCGACATTATCCAATTGTCCCTTTACATTTTAACATTATGATCTTGTCGATTTTGCCTTATCTACTCATCTCTTACTAACTTCCTTGTTAGTTTTTCCCCGGTTCCAATCCATTGGGTTTCCCAATGACTTACCGACATGTTAGGATTTTTTTTCCTCTTATGTCCTTCCTCATTTCCAATTGCGTCATTTACTCAAGGACTTTCCTTTATTTAATCAACTCTTACTCGCTCATGACCATTTCACGATTCTTTATTCCAAGTTGATCCCTTTTGATCTATGTGTCGATTCCTTTGTTTGGGGAGTTCCCTTTTGATGGTTTCATTCTCTAATATGTCCTTCAAAGTAGTGACTTCCACCTTTGGAGTTACACGTTCAACCTTCTTTCCATTCCTTGAATGTTTCCTTTCTTCATCTTCTTACACCCTTTTTATATTGAGGCATTTGTTGCTTTTAATCCTTTATTGTCTTAAAATTCTATTTTGTCCCTTTTTCCCTATCTAACGAACTTCTGACTATTGAGTCTTATTTCGTGTACACCACATTATGCCCAATCATCCAATCTTTAGGCTCCATTAATTGAGTGTGAACCACAACTAGTCTTGATGTCGATGGTTGTTTCACTTAATCACTTCTTAATTGAAGGGCTTACTTCTCTAATGTTTCTCATATATACTTTCCTTTATTTCCTTATTATGGGTATTCCACCCATTCTTACTTGTTACGACATCTTTTGATGATATCTTCCTACTTACTCGTTCCATGGTTTTAACTTACTCCCTGTGTCCTCCTAGTATGCTTCCCTTGGTCTTTTCACCTCAACATGCACTTCATTTGCAAGCTTATCTTCTTATCCACTTCAATTGGTTCCATTACCTCTTAATTGGGATATGTATGCCTCTCTAAGGCTTCCTTCCTTGGTAGGATTCTTCCCCTTTCTCTTGGAATTCCTTTTTCATTTGTCCTCGAGAGTATCTAATCTTAAATGACATCCTTTGATTTCATCCTCTCCTAATTACCCTTATTTTTGAAATCTTGTGGCACATCTTTTGTACACTATCCTCATTCCCACTCATATCCCAATACAAGTCTATTTCTTTAGGGAGGGTTCAAATCCTCCTTGTTTCAAGGTCTCTTGATCACCTTGTGAGAGGCTTACTTAATCCTTCTCATGGCTTGAGTTTTGATCGTTAATCCATTTTCGGCCATTGATTTCTTTAAGGATTTCCTTCATCCTTCCTTTTCGACATTTGGCCTTCTCACTTCTCCCTTCTTTGTCTGAGTTTAAATCCATGATTTCTTACGAGGGTTAGTTCATTAACTGCCTCATCCCTATTATTATTCTTGTCCAATTGTTTGGGGGCAGTTGTCTCTCGAGTTTACTTGTCCTTGATGCTCATCCTATCAACCTTTTTAGGATGTAGTCATTACTACTTCACCATCCTTCTTAAGGCTTCATTTATCCTCCTTGATCGCCCCATGGTTACCAATCACTTCTCGTTGCTAGGTTCGTCTGTAATCTTACTTGGCTCCTTCGTCCTTCCAAGGTAGGTCACATTTTTCTATCCTGGGACATTCCATTAGCATCCAACATTCAGATCTCTTTTTGCAGAGGTGTTTCCTTGCTCCCATATGGCTTGTAACTCTCCTTAAGGAAAATTTCCTTTCATCTATACTTTTCCCCATTTGCAATTTACCTTCAGGCCTTACCTTCGGTCCTTCTTGCCTTTTGTGACTCCTCCTCATAAAGCACAAGATTATGTCCTATTCACCTATAATAGGTTATCTTGGTACATGTCCACAGTAGTGTTGGGCACTTTCTCACGTAGTGTCCCCATTGTCCATACCTATATCACGTCATTTCCTTATGTGGACCTTTGTGTTTCCTCCTATGTCTCAAGCATTGGTGGGGAGGGGGGGTCTTCTAGGGAGTTGCTGGCAGTTCTGTGCTTCACCATCCTTGAGCCTGAACATCTTGATGGTTTTCTTGTCGAGTCTTCCTTGCCCAATACTTCCTCCTAGAGTTCTCCTAGACTCCTTAGTCCCCTAGTTCATTTCCTTATTTGGGATGGGATTCTCCCCGGTCTCAGTGGTGTCTAGGGTAATGCGAGTTTGTTTGGTTACTTTTTTGGGGGCAATCTTCCTACAGTTGAGGCACAAGATCACATCATTTTTTAGAGACATGGTTTTTGGAATTTGGAGTTCTTCATTAATGGAGAAGGAGTACAATACATTGGGGTCTTAGCCTTATTACAAAAAGGTGGTTACGAAATATCTAGGGAGCTATATGGTTCTTGATAAGCGTCCTCCTTAGTAAGGTTATAAGCCCTTACTAGCATTCTTGACTTCAGCCTTGGCTCCCTTCATACTTGAGGCTGTAATCTCATCAGGTCCTGGCACCATCCTTAAGGATACTTCCCTCTAATGTCTCTTGTTTCATTGGGACTTCTACTATACCTCGGGCATTGGAGAGCTTTTAGGGTTGTTACTACGAGGATAGAGTGTTGGGTGGTGTTAGTGTTATTTGTCCTAGTTTTCTTGGTTTCTCTCTTGGGAGCCATTTGAAAATTTTAAAAATTTTATCTTAATTTTTATGTTATATGATATTGATAATGTATTCGATGAAACAGGCTCTGATACCACTCAAGTTGTTACGCCCCAACTCGGTTTGGTCAGATTCCCGTGAGCAACCCGCCACTCCCATTGGTCCAAGAGGGTTTCACCCCCTTCTAAACCACGAGGAGTCAGGCATCCATTTTACCATGTTTTTCCCAAAATAACAATATACAAAACACAATACATTAAGAATTTTCATACCTGTCTCAGGGTTCAACTGCATGGGGTGTCTTTAAAGTTGGTCTTTTTCTCTTGAAAAGGGTTAAATGGAGAGAGTGAGTTTCTACAACTCAGTGAGTGGGTATTGGGAGTGAGTTTTCAAAAAGTAACTTAATTTATCAAAAACCATTGCTAAGGTTTACCATTCCTTTTTCAAGGATTTTTCTCAAATATAAAATCTCGAGACTTTTTCCATTTCCATGTTAGGTGTGTTTAGCTATCTTAGCCCATCCCCTTGCCTGGGGAAGCATTTAGCAAACAAACACATGCCCTTCATTAGGAAGGGTACACACATTCATATGGCAATCCTAGACTGCACCCACTTGGGGATCAGCATGACTTTGCTGTCCACCTAGATAGAAGTCCTCAGACCTCTACCCTAAGTCTGAGTGGATGTCTCAAACGTCCAACTCATAGACCCGAATTCTAATTCGTATCCGTATGAGGATAGAGACCTCATCCTGACCCGACCCCGGTCATGTGCAAGAAGCTCCCAAAGCTTTACGAATAACTGGCACAACAATCTACCCTTATCATCACCATGTCGTTCAACATCCCTTGGGACCCATCACTACCCCCTAGGGCATCGTGATGGTCCTGTACCATAAATGCATGCACAAACAATAGTTTTTCATGATTAATCCATTCTCTTTAGTGTCGATGTGTCACGCCCTGACCCAATTTGGTCGGATCCCCATGAGCAACCTGCCACTCTCCCGGTTTACTAAGGGTTACCCCTTGTTTATAAACCGTGAAGAGTAAGGCATCCTTTAAACCTACACCTATCCTAGAATAACATAAATCAAAACTGTATAAAATTTTAAACTGAGCATACCTGTCATACAAGCGTATTAGCTAGTGGTCTTTAGGGAAGGCTTTCTAGGGTTACCTGAAAGAGATATAAGGGAGGGGTGAGTACAACGACTCAGTGAATGGGTTTGCAAAATTTATCTTTTTAGAAAAAATGTTTGATTGGAGTGTGCTAGACTTCTTATTCTTTTTCAAAACCTTTCTTTTCAAATTTCCAGTTTTTTTATCACCATTTCTTATTAATCAAGGTGTGTCATCACTCAACACATATCCTTCATCATGAAGGTCAATCACACAATCATAGGCAAATACGTCCACTAAACCCACTTGTGGCGTCGGGGCGACTTTACCGGCCACATAGATAGAAGTATGTCCACTTCTACCCTGAGAATGAGTGGATGTCTGCGACATCCGACCCTCAATCCCATAACAATTCTTCGTGTTTGTATGAGGACAAAGACCTCATCCCATCCCCACCCCGGTCTCGTGCGCTTGATGCTACGTCGAGCTTCACAAGGTCATCTGGTACGACAAACTGCCCTTATACCCACTAGGTCGTCCAGGGCCCTAGAACACATCACTACCCTACTTGGGCTTCTTGAAGTTCCTATAAACAGAGTTCATGCACAATTAGTATTTTCACATCATGCCATATAATCTGTGGTGCCACTAATACAACGGTCCCGACCCTCAACTCAACCTACACCTGTTTGTCTTAATTAGTTCAGATACTGATCATGTCGCACTACTACTTGACTGAATATGTCGGTCCTGTCTTGGTACCATGGCCAAACAATTCAATTATTCAAGTTTTCATGGCATATAATTTATGTTTTTTAGGAGCTCCTGCTAGTGCCAACTGGCCTATGTCCCAATGTTCGAGATTTTCAAAATTAGGCATAATAGCCCCCAAGTTCCAAAACTGAGGCCCCCCACCTAGTAGAGCTATTTGAGCTCCTGTCAATAAGATCTCCCAAATCGTTTAAGCAGTGGAAAACAGTCAGGGGAGAGCATTTTCGACAAAAATAAACTTTCAATTATGCATCATACCAATCGAGTATGAGGATATATTCACTCATAACCGATGAATGGGTTTTCCACTTCCTCCGAGTAAATTTAATCATACCAACCGGGTATGATCTACTTACAACAAGTAAGTTATTTTTCCGCATCATTTTCACATCACTCCTCTAAGTTGTGATATTTAAAATACCACTAAGTAGTGAGTTTTCATTTTTGAGGTACTTATCATCTCAACCGGATATGATATAAAAATCCCACTCACCCATTAATGTAGTGGATTCTACCGGTTCTTTGTATTCACGCGAGCTTATCCTTGATGGCTCTCCTGGTACTTCATGTTGCTACACGATATCAACATCCTTATTCATTATCTCTCGGCCTAATAGCCTTTATTCACTACAAATGAATGAGAAAACCAAACTTTTTATTTATTTGCAATTAGGTCCCTAAAGTTATTTGTCTTTAACTTTAAGTCTCTAATGCCATTTTTTCCTCAAATTGAGTCCCGAAACTTTTAAAATTCACCTTGGGACCTCAATTTATTCAATTTTCACAAAAAGAGGTTTAATTTTCCAAATTTACAATTTGGTCCCCCCAACTTTTCCAAAATTATCATTTTGCCCCTAGTTTACAAAAATGGTAAGTTTTGCACCAAAAATTGCCCAATTGGTCACTCAAAATCTTTATCATGCCTAATTGGTCATCAATTTTATGAAATTACACTTTAGTCCCTCTAATTTTTGAAATTCCCAATTTTCCCCCAATTTCAACATTCTAACTTTGTCGAATTTGATCTAATCAAATTGACTGATCAAATGAGTTTAATTATTGAAATTAAAGTTACATTGGAGTTCCTACGCCTTCATACAATTCAATTGCACTTTGAATCGCATGATTTGGTGTTGAAACAAGCTCAAACAGAGCTCTGCTAGAAAACTAAACTTAGAGAGAGAAAGCATCGACAACTTATCGTCGAGGGTATAACAGTCGAAGCTTTTGATCTGGGCAGGTAGCTCTCATCCTAAGGTTCATCCTAGAATCAAGAATTGCATCAATTAATTTTCGAATTGAGTGAGAATTTTATTGTCGAAGTTCTATCAGTTCTCTCTCTAGCACCGGTCAGAAATTACAGAGGGGAGCCGAATTGGCTTACCTTTCAGCTCTAATTCAGCTATAGAAGGTGTTGAGAGGGCTTGGTTTGGCCTGAAAAGGGCTCGAATTGGCCGATTTTAGCTCGGCCGAAACAGGGCAACTTCGGTCCGCCGGAGCTGCTTCACTATTCGATCACGTCGGCACTTCTTGGGCGACTCTTAAAGCAAATGGAAACTACAGGTGTGTTGCTGAATTCTCCCCGATTCTATAGAACTCGAACTTGCCTTCTTTAGCTCAAAAAAGTGCCTAAGTCGGAGCTCTGGTTTGAGCTTCACCGGAAAATGGAGCAATTGAGAGAGAATGGAGTTTTCAGGTGTGGAGAGGATGAATGGGTAGGAGCACTTTATATAGGTAGCTCAAAGACTTCTTGGTCGTCCGATTGGTGCCTTAATGGCGGTCATTCATTGCCTGAAACTCCCTGGCCGAAGACTTTTCAGCTTTGCCGGCACTGCACGATTTTTCGGCAAGTGAACAGTGTTGTCATCTGAAGGAAGAAGACGACATTATTCCGGACTGGACCGGACTGGTCCAAACCGAGTTCAAAGTTTAAACCGGCCAGCTCACCCCCCATTCGACCAAATTTTTCAAATATCTAAATTTCTAAATTTATCTAAATTCATTTTCTATCCAATGGTGGCCTCAAATCTCAAATTTGATTTTTTTAAGCCACCTAGAAAAATGAATCTACCATTTGGTTCAATAGTGGTTCAAACCAGTCCAAATTGGTTCAATCCGGTTCAGATCTAGTTAACCTAAACCGGTTTGGTTTTCATCTCCAATTCATTCTCAAGTCCATTTCCATGACTTTTGGGACTTTTTGGGTCACTCGGGATCCATAAATTTCCTGGTTTTCTCTTTCTCTATAAGTTCCAGTTCATGAAACGACTCGGTTCATTAACTAGTTCAATCCAATTTGATACGATTCATTTGAACCAGTATGGTTTCTCTCTTGCAGTTTGTCCTAGGGTTCTTTTCCAAGGTTTTATGAACCCTTTGGAATACTTGGGAGTTGTAAATTTCCAAATTTCACATTCTCTAATGATCATTTTTGTGAACCGATTTGGTGTTTCTCACTTGGTTTGACCAGTTCTTTTCTCAATTTTCCTTAACCCAAAAGAGCGGGGTTTACAACTCTCCCATCCTTTTAGGAGTTTTGTCCCCAAAACTTAATCTTCACATTTCACATCTGGATTAATTTCCTTTAATGTCCACTTCCTCCTCTACTTAGGACAAGATTTTTCCTCTTGAGTGTTCTTGCCCAGGATTTTAGCATTGGGAGTTCCAAAATACCCAACCATTCCCATGTCTAATTATTCTCTTGGTAGTTGAAACCCTTAGCTCGATGTTCTTTCAAGTGTTATGTACTTATTTTCATGGTTTTCTTTGTTATCACCTTTTCGTCCTATTTTTACCCTTCCTCCATTCGTTGTTTATTATAACTTCGGTCCAAAAATTTTTTATATTCGACCTTATCATGTTTACTAGCTAACTCTTCCTTACTTTGAGTCATATTCTCTTCGAGACTGTTGGCTTACATGCCCCTTACAGCATGGCATTTTCTAGGACCTATGTGTCCATTAGATTTCTAGAACATCTCCTTGATGGTCTCTCTTAGCTTTCCGACCTTTTAGGGATCGTATAACTTCATCCCTCTTTTCTTTTGATAGCATTCCTTGACTACATTTTACCGTTATTCTCTCATCCATCATGCATTTGAAGTCATGTCTCACATAATCGTATCGATTTCTCTTACCTACTCATCCTTTCCCAACTTCTTTATTGGGTCTTTTTTATTCCAATCATTGGGTTTCCTGATGACTTATTGACATATGAAGATTTTTCCCTTCTTATGACCTTTCTCTTCTTTAGTGGTATCCTTTATTCAAGGACTTTCCTTTGTCCTTAACCCACTCTTACTTGTTTGTAACCATCTCATGATTCATTATTTCGAGTTGATCTCTTTTTAGTCTAAGTATTGATTGTTTTGTTTGGGGAGTTCTCTTCTTACGATTTCATTCTCTACTATGTCCCTCAAAGTAGAGGTTTTAACATTAAGAGTTACATGTTCAACCTTCTTACCATCCTTCAGAGATTTCTTCCTTCATTTCCTTACACCTTCTTCTATGTTAAGGCAATTGCCCACTTTAAATCCTTGTTCATCTTAAAATTTCCTTTCATTCCTTATCTCATGAATTTCTGATTCTTGGTCTTATTTCGTATACTCCAAACTATGCTCATCCCTCCATTCTTTAGGCTCCATTAAGTGAGCATGGACCATGACTCGTCCTAATGTCAGTGGTCGTTTTCTCTAATTTACATCTTAATTGAGGGCTTACTTCTCCAAGATTCCTCATATATTCATTCTTTTATTCTCTTATTATTGTAGTCCACCTACTCTTATTCGTTACGACACTCTTTGATGTTACCATGCTATTTATTCATTTCTTGTGTTTAATTTACTTCTTAGGCCCTCATGAGTTTTTTCCTTGGTATTTGATCTTTCCATCTCAACCAACATTTCATTTGTGAGCTTATCGTTCTTTCCATTTCGGTTGGTTCCATTTCCTCTTAATTAGGATACGTATGTCTTTCTGGGGCTTCCTTCCTTGGTAGGATTCTTTCCCTTTCTCCCAAAATTCCTTTTTCATTCGTTCCTTGGAAGCATCTAATCATTAAATGACATCCTTTGATGTCGTCCTTCTCATGCACCTTTCCTGGGAAATCTAATGGTACGTCCTTGTATCATTTCTTAAATTCTACCTGTATCCCACAAAAGTTTTCTTACTTGGGAAAGGTTTAGACATAGTTTGTTTCAAGACCTCTTTGTGCGAGGCTTACTTAGTCTTCTCCTGGCTTTGAGTTTGGTCATCAATTTGATCTTGACTATTGATCTTTTTAAGGATCCCCTCCATCCTCCTTTTCCAAATATTTGACCTTTCCATCTTTCCTTTCTTTACTAGAGCTTAATCTATGACTCTCACAAGGGTTAATTTGTTACTTTCCTTGCCTCTACAATTCACCTTGTCTAATTATCTTGAGGCAACTGTCTCTCGAGTCTTCTTGTCCTTAATAACCATTCCATTGCCCTTTTTAGGGTGTAGTCCTTACTACTTCTTGGTTCTCCTTAGGGCGTCGTTTATTCTCCTTGACTATCTTGTTATTTCGGTTTGCTTTCTTCTGTTATGTTTGCTCGAAACTCCAATTTGACTTCTCAACTTTTTCCAAAGCAGGTCGCGCTTATCATCTCGAGACATCCCATTTGTCATTGACTTGTCTTCTCTTGTGGAGGTGATTCCTTCCTTGCTACTAGATGGTTGGAAATTTAAGGAAACTTTTCTTCAGCAACCTTTATGTTCTGTTTTGCGATTTATCGAGGTCCTTCATTCAGTCCTTTTTCCTTCCTGCCTCTATGCTAGGATCTTGAAGAGCTTCCTCCTAGATGTGGTTAAAATTTTGAGCAAGAGTCTTGTTTCTAGGGATGGCATCCTTCCAGATTCCTATAGCTATGGGGCATTATCTTCAGAAAGTATTGTTCTAAATCCTTGTGGTGTGAGATATTTCTTCACTTCATGTCCTATTTCCCTTACATCTTGTAATAGACCATTTTTCTTGTCCAATTGTTACTTCAAGTGTTCTCCTAGACTCCTTAATTACCTTTATGGTTTTCTTACTTTCTTTGCCTAATAATTCCCTTGATTTATTTACTTTATTTGGGATAGGAATCTTCTTGGTCTCTATGGTGTATAGGGTAACGCGGGTTTGTTTGTTTACCTTTCTTGGGCAATCTTCCTAGAGCTTGAGGTGCAAGGTCACATTATTTTTTTAGAGACATGATTTTTTTTGTAACTTGGAGTTCTAAGAACAAATGGGGAGCTATTGGGTTCTTGACAAGTGACCTTCTTAGTAAGGTTATAAGCCTTTGATGGTATTCCTCCTTCCTTCTTACTCAGGATTATGACCTCAACAGATCCTGGCACAATGTCTCTTGGTTCTTTGGGACTTCACGGGTATTTTAGGGTGATCTCCCTACAGGACAGAGTGTTGGGTGGTGTTGGTACGCAAGCCCTAGTTTTCTTAGTTACTCTCCTAGGAGCCATCTGAAAATTTTAAAATCACTCCTATTAGTTACTATATTTTCTAGTGTTGATTATATATTCAAGGAAGCAGGCTCTTATACCACGCAAGTTGTCACGCCTCAACCCGATTTGGCAGGATCTCCGTGAGCAACCTGCCACTCTTCCGGTATACTAAGGGTTGCTACTTGCTTATAAATCGTGAAGAGTAAGGCGTCCTTTAAACCTGCATCTTTATTGGAATAACATAAATCAAAACTGCATAAAATTTTAAACTAAGCATACCTGTCTTACAGGCGTATTAGTTAGTGGTCTTTAGGGTAGGCTTTCTGGGGTTACCTGAAATGGATATAAGGGAGGGGGTGAGTACAACGACTTAATGAATGGGTTTGCAAAATTTATCTTTTCAGGAAAAATGTTTGATTCGGAGTGTGCCAGACTCCTTATTCTTTTTCAAAACCTTTCTTTTCAAATTTCCAATTTCCAATTTTTTTATCACCATTTCTTATTAATCACGGTGTGTCATCACCCAACACACATCCTTCATCATGAAGGTCAATCACACAATCGCAAGCCAATACGTCCACTGAACCCACTTGTAGTATCGAAGCGACTTTATCGACCACCTAGATAGAAGTACGTCCACTTCTACCCTAAGAATGAGTGGATGTTCGCGATATCTGACCCTTAATCCTGTAACAATTCTTTGTGTTCGTATCAGGATAGAGACCTCTAGATGAGAAAGGAGGTCTCGAGACTGAGACCAAAGGAGAAATGAGGTCTCGTTCCACCAAGTGGACACGAAGAGGGTTTGAGGGTTGGACTATTGATGTCTAATCAAACTAAGGGTAGAGGCAGCGCACCTCTATCTAAGTGGACAGTAAAGATGCACTGAACCACAAGTGGAACGGTTAGGGATTGTTCTGCAAACGTATGATCCCTTTGTATGATAGGAAGGGCATGTGATTGTTTGCTGAGGCACCTCATGAGTAAGGGGAAATTTTAAAGAAGAGATGGAGTCATATTACAATAAACTAAAAGTATAAAATATTTTGATAAGACTGATTGTTTGAAAACTTACTTCCCAACCCCCATTTTAGTGAGTTGTAGAAACTCACCCCCTCCCATTAAACCTTTTTCAAGAGAACCACCTTGCCACAATGAGTAGAGGCTAGAGGAGAAAGCCAAAGGTACCGTAAGCAGATAACTTTCATTTAGTTGTTTTGTAAACTTTTTTTATGGAAAACAAGTACTTCGACGCATTTACCTTCCTCGGTATGTTTGGTAGAAATACTAAATTAGTCTGAGGATGGGTGGCGGATTGATCACAGGATTTGACCGAACCGGGTCGGGGCGTGACACATGGGACCACACCTTGTACATCATTTTGGAAGCATGGGTAGTTTAGAAGTATAATTTCAATCTCCCATTATATGCCACTTCCAATATACCCTAGGTGTACACCCTACCCTTTGGAGTTAAGGAAAACTGGGAAAAGAACCGGTCAAACCGAGTGATAAAAAGCGAACCGGTTCACTAACCCAATCATAGGGGAATGGGAAAATTGGGTAATTTACAACTCTCGAGTGACCCAAAGGATTCATTAAACCTTGGAAAAAAACCTTAGGATAGATTGGAAGAGAAAAACCAGACCGGTTTAGATGAACTAGATCTAACTAGATTGAACCGGTTTATGAACCAAGCTGGTTTATGAATCAGAACCGATAGAGAAAGGATAAACCGGGAAATTTATGGATCCTGAGTGACCTAAAGAGTCATAAAAGTAATGAAAAAAGACTTTAGGATGAATTGGAGATGAAAACCAAACCGATTCAGCTGCATCGGATCCGAACCGGATTGAACCAATTTGGACCGGTTTGAACCACTATAGAATGAAACGCTAAATTCATTTTTCTAGGTGTCTTATAAAATTCAAATTTGAGATTTGAGACCACCATTGGATAGAGAATTAATTTAGACAATTTTATTTTTGAAAAACTTGGTCAAATCGGGCATGAACCAGTTGGTTTAAGATTTGAACACGGTTCAGAACAGTCCGGTCCGGTTTGGAACAGTGTCATATTCTTCCTTTATATGATAGCACTATTCACTCATCGAAAAATCACGCAGCGCCGACGAATCTGAAAAGTCTCTAGCTAGGGAGTTTCACACAATAAATGACCGCCATTAAGGCGCCAATCGGACAGCCAAGAAGTCCCCGAGCTTCCTATATAAAGAGCCCCTCCTCATTCATCCTCTTTACACCTAAAAACTCCATTCTCTCTCAACTGCTCCATTTTCTGGTGAAGCTCGAACCAGAGCTCCGACATAAGGTCTTTTCTGAGCCAAAGAAGGTGTGGTCAGGTTCTTTAGAACCGGGGAGAAGTCAGCTACCCGACGGTAGTCTCCATTTGCTTTGAGGGTCGCCGGAGAGATGCCAGCATGATAGAACAGCGAAGCAGCTCCGGTGGACCGAAGCTGCCCTATTTTGGTTGAGCTAAAAATGGCCAATTCGAGCCCTCCTCATGCCAAACCAAGCCCTCCCAACACCTCCACAGCCCTCCTACAACTGAATTAGAGTGGAAAGGTAAGTCAATTTGGCTCTCCTCTATAAATTTCGATCGATGCTAGAGAGAGAACCAACAGAACTTTGGTGACTAAATTCTAATTCAATTCAGTATCAATTTATGCAATTCATGATCCTAGGAAGAACCTCAGGACGGGAGCTATCTACTTTGATCAAAAGCTCGGACCGCTGCGGCCCCTAATGGTAAGCTTTCAAAGCTTTCTCTCTTTGACTCTAGTTTTTCGGTGACACTTCATTTATGATCCTTGTGGCATCAAATCGTGTGATTCAAAGTGCAATTGAATCGTATGAAGATGTAGGAACTCCAATCTAACTTCAATTTCAACAATTAAACTTATTTGATCGGTCACTTTGATGAAATCAAATTCGGATGAGTTAGAATGTTGAAATTGGGGGGGAATTTGGGAATTTTGAAAAATCGAGGGACTAAAGTGCAATTTCATAAAATGGAGGACCAATTGGGCAATTTTGGAATTTTGGGGCAGAACTTACCATTTTTGTAAAGTAGGGGCAAAATGGTAATTTTGGAAAAGTTGGGGAGACCAAATTGGAAATTTGGGTAATTGAACCCCTTTTTGTGAAATTGTATAAATTGAGGTCCCAAGGTGAATTTTAAAAGTTTCGGGACTCAATTTGAGGAAAAACCGGCATTAGGGACTTAAAGTTAAAGAAAAATAACTTTAGGGACTTAATTGCAAATAAATAAAAAGTTTGGTTTTCTCATTCATTTGGAATGAATGAAGGCTATTAGGCCGAGGGATAATGAACAAGGATGTTCATATCATGTAGGAACATGAAATACCGGGAATGCCAGCAAGGACAAGCTCGAGTGAATACATAGAACCGGTCGAGAGAAATTCCTTACGTTAACGGGTGAGTGGGAATTTATTATCATACCTGGTTGGGATGATAAGCACCACGAAAATGAAAACCCACTACTAAGTGGTATTTTAATCATCACACCTGAGAATGATATGAAAATCAAGCGGAAAAACTACTTAACAATTGTAAGTAGATCATAACCGGTTGGTATGATGAAACTTCCTCGAAAAAAAGTGGAAAACCTATTCATCGGTTATGAGCGGAGTTATCCTCATACTCGATTGGTATGATGGACAGTTGAAAATTATATTTTGTCAGAAGTGCTCTTCCCTAATTGTGTGCCACTGCTTAAACATTTTAGGAGGCCTTCTTTACGGGAGCTCAAATAACTCTGTTAGGCCGTAGGCCTCGATTTTGGAACTTGGGGGCTAATATGCCCGATTTTGAAAATCTTGAACAGTGGGCCCTAGGCCAGTTGGCACGATTCGGAGCTCGTAAACAAACATGATTAATATGCCATGAAAACTTAAGTAATCAGTTGTTTGGCCATGGTACCAAGACAAGACCGACACTCAATCAACTAGCGATAGTGCTACATGACAGGTCTCTAAACTAGTTAATACAAACAATTGCATGTCGAGTTGAGGGTCGGGGCTATTAGACCAGTGACACCACAGATTATATGGCATTATGTGAAAAACTATTGATTGTGCATGCACTGTGTTACGGGACCTTCAAAACACCCAAGAGGGGTAGTGATACGTCCCATGGCTCTGGACGACCTGGTGGATAAAAGGGCAGTTAGTCGTACCAGAAACCTTGTGAAGCTTGACGTAGCTTCAAGCACATGAGACCGGGGTGGGGATAGGATGAGGTCTCTGTCCTCATATAGACACGGAGATTTGTTACGGGATTGAGGGTCGGATGTCGCGAACATCCACTCATTTTTATAGTAGAATTGGACATGCTTCTATCTAGGTGGCCGGTGAAGTCACTCTGATGCCACAAGTGGGTTCAGTGGACAGGCTGGCCTGCGATTGTGTGTTTTACCTTCATGATAAAGGATGTGTATTGGGTGATAACACATCGTGGTAAAAAGAAATGGTTATAAAAATCGACATTGAGAATGAAAGGTTTTTAAAAGAAAATAAGTTGTCTAACATGCTTTGAATCAATCATTTTTCCTAAAAGTTAAATTTTGAAAACCCATTCACTGAGTCGTTGTAGTCACCCATCCCTTATATCCCTTTTAGGTAACCCCAGAAAGCTTACCCTAAAGACCACCAGCTAATACACCTGTAAGGCAGGTATGATAAGTTTAAAATTTTTGTACAGTTTTAATTTATGTTATTCCAGGAAAGGTGCAGGTTTAAAGGACACCTAACTCCTCATGGTTTATAAATAAGGGGCAACTTTTAGTAAACTAGGAGAGTGGCGGGTTGATCACGGGGATCTGACCAAAACAGGTCGGGGTGTGACACCAGGCATTGACACTACCTCGATAGGTGTCCTGTCGATGTTCCAACCATCCAGCCAATATATATATATATATATATATAAGAAAATACATATATGGATAGCACTCATGCTCATTTCATATTATCACATTATATGATCCTCAATCTGACCAACTCAAATTCTCATAAGTATGCACAATAATCAGCAAGCAACATACATGTTCAATCACAATCATAAATAGCTTGGTCCTTAACCCGACCAACTCATTATCTCATATGCGCATAACAATCCAACAAGCAACAAACATGTTCAAATCTCAATCACGAGGAGATTTGTAAACCCCACCCTTTGGAGTTAGGGAAAACCAGGGAAAGAACCAGTTAAATCGAGTGAGAAAATCGAACCGGTTCACAAACCCCGATCACTAGAGAATGAGCAAATTGAGAAACTTACAACTCCCAAGTGATCCAAAGAGTCATAAAAACCTTGGAAAGGGACCTTAGGACAATTTGGGAGAGAAAAACTAGGCTGGTTCAGGTGAATCGGATTGAATCGGTTTGTACCGATTTGAACCACTATTGAACTAGATGCTAAATTCATTTTTCTAAATGGCTTAAAAAATTCAAATTAGAGAATTGAGGCCACTATTGGATAGAGAATGAAATTAAATAAATTTAGAAATTTATAATTTTGAAAAACTCGATCGAATCGGGCCTGAACCGTCTAGTTTAAAAGTTAAACCCGGTTCGGACCAGTCCGGTCCGGTTCGCAATAGTGTTGTCTTCTTCCTTCAAATTACAGCACTGTTCACTCATCAGAAAATCGAACAGTGCCGACGAAGAGGAAATATTTCCGTTCAATACATTTCAGGCTATCAATGACTACCAATAAGGTGCCAAACATATGATTGGAGAGTCCACGAGCTCCTTATATTAGGAGCCCCTCTCCATTCATCCTCCACACACCTAAAAACCTCACTTTCTCTCAGCTACTTAGTTTTCTAATGAAGCTCGAACTAGAGCTCTGACATAGGGTCTTTTATGAGCCAAAGAAGGTGTGGTTGGGTTCTTTAGACTTTGGGAGAAGTCAGCTACCCAAAGGTGGTCTCCAATTGCTCGAATGATCATCGGAGAAGCGCCGGTATGATCGAACAGTGAAGCAGCTCCATCGGACCAAAGCTGCCCTATTTCTATCGAGTTGAAATCAGCCGATTTGTGCCCTTCTCAGGCCAAACTAAGCTCTACCAACACTTCCTTAGCCCTCATACGACCGAATTAGAGTGGAAAGGTAAGCCAATTTGGCTCCACTCTCTAATTTTCGATTGGTGCTAGAGAGAGAACCGACAAATCTTTATTGACCAAATTCTCCCTCAATTCGACAGGAATTGAGGTAATTCTTGATTCTAGGAGGAACCTCAGAACGAGAGCTATCTATCCAGATCGAAAGCTCGGACTACCGTGCCCCCAACGGTAATCTTTCGAAACTTTCTCTCTCTATATCTAGTTTTACGGTGACGCTTCGTTTGAGCTCATTCCAATGTTAATTCATGTGATTCAAAGTGCAATTGAATCGTATGAAGTGTAGGAACTCAAATCTACATTCAATTTTAACAATTAACCTCGATTGATCGGTCAATTTGATAAAATCAAATTTGACCAGTTTTTTTTGCACAATAATTTGGCTAGGTTGAAAGGGGGAAATTGGGGGAAATTTTGGGGATTTTAAAAATTCGAGGGACAAAAGTCCAATTTCCTAAATTTGAAAAGATGTTGGAGGACCAATTGGTTAATTTTTGGGGTAAAATTTACCATTTTTGTAAAGTAAGGGCAAAATGGTAATTTTTGAAAAATTAGGGACCAAATTGGAAATTTGGAAAACTTGAACCCTTTTTGGATTTTGGATAAATTGAGAACCCACAATGAATTTTTGAAAATTTTGGGAATCAATTTGGGGAAAATTGGCATCAAGGACCTAAAGTTAAAGAAAAATAACTTTAGAGACCTAATTGCAAATAATTGAAAAGTTTGGGTATGTTATTCATTCGTGATGAATGAAGTCTATTAGGCCAAAGGATAATTAACAAGAATATTCATATCATGTAGGAACATGAAGTACCGGGAACGCCAGCCAAGACAAGCTCACGTGGAGACCAAAAGTCGATTAAGTGGAATTCACTACATTAACAGGTGAGAAAACACGTGAAAAACTAATTACCAATTGTAAGTAGATCATACCCAATTGGTATGATGGACTTCTTGGAAGGAAGTGGAAAACTCATTTACCAGTTGTAAGTGGAGATGTCATCACACCCGGTTGGTGTGATAGATGAAAGAAAAGATTATTTTTTAGAAGTGCTCTCCCCTGATTGTGTGCCATTGCTTAAACCTTTTGGGAGACTTTCTTGACGGGAGCTCAAATAGCTTAGAAAGGCTGGAGGCCTCGGTTTTGGAACTTGGGGGCTAGAATGCCCGATTTTTTGAAAAATCTCGTATAGTGGGCCCAACGCTAGCTGGCACGAGCAGGAGCTTGTAAACAAACATGAGATTAAGTCATGAAAACTTTAATGAATGATGTGTTTGGCCATGGTACCAAGACAGGACTGACATACTTGATGGACTGGCATCAGTGCAACAAGACAGATCAATGGACCAATCGAGACAAACAACTGCATGTTAAGTTGAGAGTTGAAACCATTGGACCAGTGGTACCAAATATTAAATGGCTTATGACGAAAACTATTGTTTTGTGCATACACTGAGGTTCAGGACCATCAAGATGCCCAAGAAGGGTAGTGATGTATCATAGGGGCTACTAGACGACATGGTGGAGATAAGGGCAGTTTGTCGTGCCAACAGTCAGGGAAGCTCGACGTAGCTTCATGCACATGAGACCGAGGTGAGGTCGGGAAGAGGTCTCTGTCCTCATATGGACATGGAGTTTTCTTTTCGGGTTTGAGGGTCGGATGTCGCATATATCCACTCATTCCTAGGGTAGAAGTGGACGAACTTCTATCTAGGTGGCCAGTAAAGTCGCTCCGATGCCACAAGTTGGTGTAGTGGACGGGCTGCCATGTGAATGTGTGATCCCTTCATGATGAAGGGCATGTGTTGATTGTTAAACACACTGACTATGGTTAATGATGAGTAATGGTTTTGAAAAGGAAGAAATGGTTTTAAAGAAAATAAGGAGTTTGGCACACTCCAATTCAAACGATTTTTCTGAAACTCATGTTTCAAACACCCATTCACTGAGTTTTAGAAATTCACCCACTTTTTTTATCCCTTTTAGGAATAAAGAATAACTAGGGATAATACCATGCCTTATCCTCTATCAGGTATGCTTAATTTTCTTAAGCTTGCATTTTTATTGATATATGTTATTCCAAGGAACAAGGTTGAGATTACTCCTGGCTCCTCTTGAATTAAAGAAGGGGGAAACCCCTCTTGAACCAAGGAAGAGACGAGTTGTTTACTAGGATCCGATCAATCCGAGTCAAGGCGTGACAACTTTAGTGTGAACTCTAGAAATGAGTATTGGGTGAACTCTAAAAGTCTCTTCCTTGCCAAAATTTTTTTTGTACCATTGAGGAAAAATCTTAAAGGGTGAGGTTAACTAGAAATGACCTACTTTTCCTTTCTTAGGTGATTTCCTTTTACTTTTATCTTTATTATCATACTCTTATTGCTTGAATTTATCAAGGAGACTCAAAAGTTTTATCAAGAAAATTAACTTTCATTCATTCAAGAAATATTTTCTTGCCATACTCGGCTTATTACAGAAATTTTCTACCCCCTAATCCCTTGGGATCATAGGCTGGGATTTAGCCTTAGAATGGTTGTGTGACTCTTGATCAGATGGCTATGAGGAACTAGTTAGGATCTATTCGTATTCCCTTATGGGACGAACTTCATGTATGGCCTCTAATTCGTACCACCTTAATACCTCCGCTTCACACTCATATGCCCACTTCATCCATTGGGAGGGATTGGAGTTGGACTAAGTAGGTGGGGGTACTTGGTGGACCTTCATGAAGGTGGCATACACATCTTAGTAATTGTCCCAAGCCTCCTTAGTTGGATTTCTCTCTAGTTGTTGTGGGGCTGGAGGAGGGGTTAGGCTCCTAGGAGGAGGTACAAGTTCCTCTTGTCTTAAGGGAGGGTATGTGATACCTTCTAGTTCTAATAGGGCTCCCACAAGTTTATGATAATCTTCTATCATGTCCTTGGGTACTCTTTTCTCGCCTTTTAAGAACCATTGAACAACTGCCTCCCTTGGGGTAGGTGTCTTTCTCAGGGTTATGGGTGGAGGATTGGATTTCACAGCAAACTTCCTAGGGATTCTCATTTCTACACGATAGTTAAAGTTTTATTAATGTCGGGACCACACCTTGTATCATTTGGGAAGCATGGGTAATTTAGAAGTATAATTTCGATCTCCCATTATCTGCCACTTCCAATATACCATAGGCATTGACACTATCTTGATAGGTGTCCTGTCGATGTTCCAAACATCCAACCAATATATATATATATATATATATAGAAAATATGTATATGGATAGCACTCATGCTCATTTCATATTATCACATAGTATGATCCTCAATCCGACCAACTCAATATCTCATAAGTATGCACAATAATCAGCAAGTAACATACATGTTCAATCACAATCACAAATAGCCTGGTCCTTAACCCGACCAATTCATTATCTCATATGCATGCATAACAATCCAGCAAGCAACAAACATGTTCAAATCTCAATCACAAGGAGATTGGTCCTTAACTCAACCAACTCCATATTAGAGAATCAATCTCAGGTATAATAGCCTTACTCACATAGTCCTAGTATACAACTATGATTTTCTTACGGTTTATCGATCTTATCATGTGTAGTCATTTCAAAAAAATGGTTTTTCTTAGTGAATATGCATCCATGTAGTTTTTCATTACTATTCAAAGTATTTTCTAAAACATGCATCATGCCTTTCATGATATTATAGAAAAGTGATAAATCACATCGGTTGATCTAATTGAACTCAATGTCATTACTCATACTCACTATTTTTATCAAAACGTGTTCATTTCAACTAAAACTCCCCTTAGCTTGGGTTATGAGATCCACGTGTGATCAACTATAGTATTCTCTCTACAAGAGTCATATTACATATTTGAGATCAGTTTGAGTACTTAATTACCACATAAATACTATATCGTAAGCTTACTAAGAAGTTACAGTTTTTGTCCCACGGGCCTGGTTCATTTGACATGTGTGTCGATGAACTACTTTAAATAACCTCTTTCTAAAGGTTAATTGTAGTCACATAGGGTCATAACCTTTTGTGGTTATACTTGTTCAATGCTTAAAAATCTCTAAGTTTCCATTTAGGTACCTTACTTTCCCAAAATTACATTTTGGTCCTAAAGTTAGGCCAAATTATCATTTTACCCTTTTTTACTTAAAAACTCATCCTTTTGGACCCTAGAATTTTTCAAAATCTTTCACTCAGGTCCTCCGATTTCTTTGGGTCACATTCTAGTCCCCAAATTCCTTAGAATACCTTATAAGTCCCAAATTTTACTATTTGCACTATAAATCTTATTTTGGGCAAAATTACCATTTTGCTCCTATACTTAAAAACTTATCTTTTTGGGACCCTAGATTCTCCAAATCCTCCATTTGGGTCCCTAGACTTCCTATATTCTTATTTGGGTTCATAAGTTTTGCAAAAATCATTTTTAGGCACCCTGATCTCTTTATTTACACTTTAGTCCCTAAACTTTATTTTTTTATCCCATTTTGGTCCTTAAATATTGAAAACTTGTCATCTATGTTTCAAATCTTTAACAATATTTCAAAACTATCCCTAAACCTCCTTTAGACCTTAATAAAGACCATAAGAAAACTTACTCTCAAATGGGTCATTTAAGTTATCCATATTTACACTTTGATCCCCGACCTTTGCTCCCAACAAAATAATTCATGAAAATTCTCAAACTCACATATGATGTCCCAAAGGACTCCCTCTAGGTCATTGTGGCCTTTTCCCAGCCAGTGTTAGTCGGAACAGTGACGATCGAGGCCAAATCTAAGCTAATAGTTTATCGAGTAAGAGTCGGGTCAATGTTAGGTTCCCATTAGAGACAAATAACTCGGCCGACGACACCAATGCAATTTGAAAGCTGACTCCCAAATTAAATTGTAGCCACTTGAATCACCTCAAATGAAGGTTTAAGCAATCAGCAAAGTTCATTTTACTAAACTTTGTTACATCTAAAGGCCAATAAGGAATTCTCTGAATTTATTTGGCATCAATACCTAAAATATATGAGGCAAGTTGTCATGCCCCGACCCAGTTTGGTCAGATCCCCGTGATCAACCCGCCACTCCCTTGGTTTAAGAGGGGTTTTCCCCTTTCTTTAATCAAGAGGAGCCAGGCATAATTTAATCTTGTTCACTGGAATAACATAAATTAATAAAAATGCAAGCTTAAAAATATCTTTTAAGCATACCTGATAGAGGGTAGATCCTAGTGTTATATTTAGTCATTTTTCCCTATTTCTAAAAAAGAATATAAAAAGAGGTGAGTTTATACAACTCAATGAATGGGTGCTGGGAATGAGTTTTCACAAAAATAACTTTTAATCGTAGTGTGTTATACTCCTTATTTCCTTTAAAAACATTTCTTCCTCAAATTCCAGTTTTCAAAATTATTTTCCTCCTTTTCCTTATTAGGTGTGTTTAACAGTCAACACATGCCCTTCATCAGGAAAAGATCACACATTCGCAGGGTAGCTCGTCCACTACACCCACTTGTGGCTTAGAGCGACTTTACCGACCACCAATATAAAAACCCGTCCACTTCTACCCTAGGTCTGAGTGGATGTTTGCGACATCCCACCCTCAAACCTAAAATTAACTCTGTGTCCATATGAGGACAGAGACCTCATCTCGACCCCATCCTAGCCTCATGCGCATGAAGCTACGTCGAGCTTCCCTAACTACTAGAACGACATACTACCCTTATCTCCACCATGTCATCCAATAGCCCCTAGGACGCATCACTACCCCTCTTGGGTGTCTTGATGATCCCGAACCTAAGTGCATGCACAAACAATAATTTTTCCACAAAGTCATTTATCTTTGGTGCCACTGGTCTAACAGCCCCGACCCTCAACTTGACCTGTAGCTGTTTGTCTAAGCTGGTCCATCGACTTGGCCCTAACGCACTGCCGCCAGTCCATTGAGTATGTCGATCTTATATTGGTACCATGGCAAAATCACATAATGCATTCATTAAGAATTTTCATGGCTTTAATACATCATGTTTATTTTTGAGCTCCTACTCATGCCAACTAGCCTTGTGCCTACTGTACGTGATTTTCTAAAATTGGGCATTTAGCCCTACAAGTTCCAAAACTGAGGCCTTCGGCCTATCTGAGCTGTTGTAGCTCTCGTCAAGAAGGTCTCCAAAAAATTTTAAGCATTGGCACACAGTAAGGGGAGAACATTTTTTACAAAAATCATCTTTAAATTCATAACACCAACCGAGTGTGATGATACCTTCGCTTACGACCGACAAGCGGGTTTTCCTCTTCCTTCATAGAAGTCCATCATACCAACGGGGTATGATTTTCTCTACTTACAACCGGTAAGTAGTTTTCCGCTTAATTCTCACATCACTCCAGGTGTGATGATAAAATCTCACATATAAGTGGTTTTTCATTTTCGAGATGCTTATCATCCCAATTGGGTATGATGCGAATAAACCCACTCACAACTGGTAAGTTATTTTTAACTTTAAACTGTGCTCATCACTCCAATCGGATATGACGTTAGTAAGCCCACTCACCTAATAACTGAAGTGTATCCTTCTCCAGCCGGTTTCTACTTCCACGCTAGCTTATCCTTGCTGGCGTTTCGGTCCTTCGTGTTCCATCAGAGGTGCGACGGTCTAAGCTTTTTATATGGGTAGGTAGCTCTTATCCTAAGGTTCCTCCTTTCAGCTCTATTACGATTATGTGAGGGTTGTGGGAGTGTCGGGAGGGCTCGATTTTCATTGAGAAGGGCTGAATTTGGCCAATTTCAGCTCGTCCAAAATAGGGCAGCTTTGGTCCGTCGGAGCTGCTTCACTGTTTGATTCCGTCGGTGCTTCTCCAGTGTTCCTCGAATCGAATGGAGATTACCGTCAGGTAGCTAACTTCTCCCGAAATCTAAAGAACCCAACCTCACATTCTAAGGCTTAGAAAAACCCCAATGTCTGAGCTTTGGTTCGAGCTTTGCTGAAAAACTGAGTAGTTGAGAGAGAATGGAGTTTTCAAGTGTGAGGAGGATGAATGGAGAGGAGCTATTTATATAGGGGGCTCATAGACTCTTTGCCCCACCGTTTGGCACCTTAATGGTGATCATTCATGATTTGAAATACCCTGAATGGAGGTGTTTCATCTTTGCTGATGCTATTAATTTTTTCGTTGAATGAACAGTGTCATCATCTGAAGGAAGAAGATGACATTGTTTCAAACAAGACCGGAACGGTCCGAACCGGGTTTAATGCTTAAACTGGTCGGTTCAAACCCAATTCGACCGAGTTTTTCAAAATTAAAATTTTCTAAATTCATTCTCTATCCAATGGTGGCTTCAATTCCTCAATTTGAATATTTTAAGCCACCTAGAAAAATGAATTTAGTAATTGGTTCAATGATGGTTCAAACTGGTCCAATCCGGTTCACCTGAACCGGTTTGGTTTTCTCTTCCAATTTGTCATAAATTCATTTTTCATGGTTTTTATAACTCTTTGGGTCACCCAAGATTTATAAATTTCCCAATTTTCCCTTTCTCTAACGGTTTCAGTTCGTGAACCAGTTCGATTCTCTCTCTTAGGTTGACCGGTTCTTTCCCCAATTTTCTTATGCTGAAGGGGCGGGTTTGCACTAGTGGCGTTCAAAAGCATAGACTCAAAGGAGTCTGTAATATTTTTCGTGACCCTTGTTGGTCGTTGAGGCTGCCGAAAATGGTATTGGAAGGAAGTATTCTATTTTAGGCCAATGAAGTAATTGTATTGTTTGATCAAACTAGTGTCGGTACATTTTACATTGGAGGTCAAGAGATATGGCATTGGAAAATTGACTAAAGAATCTTTTTAGGGACAATTGAATCACTAATTTTGGTGATCGAGAGATAAAGTTGTGCTTCTACAAGTTTGGTCACCAGAAAATAGAGGTATATGGGTTTTAGAAGGAATTTTGATGAGTCACCAACTAAGGGACATCAATGTTTTATAGGGTCGCAATCTAGACATAATTAACTATCTGATCATAACTCACTTTCATCATTTCATAATATGTTGCTCTCTAAATAAATTAATTAATGTATGATGGATTTTGAAATTCGACAGGTGATTCAATCGAGTTGTAATCGGGTTTCGAACCCTTAGTCGAGCGAAGGGGACGTCATATGGGCGTGTGTGCATGACATGTGGTGTAGTAGCACATGTCCTTTTTATTCGCCGAGTTCGATACTTTTCAAAACTGGTTTCTAATGAATTTCTCAATCAGTTAAGTAGTTTTTTGGTCGGTTCACCATCGATTCTACCGGTTCTTAGCTCAATACATTTTTCTAAAAAAATTTTATTCAATTTCACACTAAATAGACTCAATAATCATTAAATTTCAATTTATTTAGCTCAATATAAAAATAGTGGAGTTTTATAGTATGAGTTGATTCAATTCTAATTTAACTAGTTTTTTCTTAAATTTTCTCAATTTTTTATTTTTTTATCAAGTTATTTGAGGGTATTTTATAATACTTATTATTATTTAAAATTATGGTTCAAATCAATTTTTAATCCTATTTTAAGCTTTACTCTATTTCTAGTTAGAAAATTTCAGTGCAACATTCCCTAAAATTTCCTAGGCAATCTCGCACTATTATTGGTTAGATTAACTTTTCTATTTTATACTTTTATTTGTGAAAATTATTACAAATTTTTTCCATTTTTGAATAAACTTTATGCATAGTCTTGACTCTAAGGTTGACATTTGTTGATAAAGAATCTAGAATAATTAAGACACAATCCACCAAGTGTCTTTGATACTCCCTATTGATAATCAAATAAGAATTAGTTGGAAGACAGTATATTTATGTTGTCATAATTGAGAAAGGTAGTAAATGGAATTATCTAATTTTTGCTATTAATTTATATTTCATAATATTTAAATAAGATGGAAGGTAAAAAATATTAACCTAAGCTTTTTTTTAAATTTACGAGATTTAAAATTTTTTAAAATTTTAAAATATATGACCAAATATTTTTAAAAAGTATTATTTAGAAACAAAATATAAAAATATCTACCTAACCTTTATTTTCTTCTGTTAGTTAGCCTAGATATCATGGTTTTCGCTTAAAAGGAAAGTGAAGAATAAATAAGCTTTGCCTGATCAAAACCCTAAAGAGGCAAATAGAAGACGACGACTAAGAAGGCGAGGAGGCTCATCAATTAGGAAGCCGGATTTTCTCTTGTTGGATCAGTCTTCGTTATTCAGGCTCTCCATACTGGTAAGGTCTCACTCTAAATCTAGTTTTTGTGCTTCCCAGCATTGATTTCCCTTCAAATGCTTAGCCTTGATTGATCCTTGTCGTTCCGAATCTCATCATACTTGGATCTGCTTCTGTTACTCCTCGTTGTTCAGCAAATTATGCTGTCCTCCGATTTATAATGAATTTATTTTATGTAGAAAGTTATGGGACTTATTTGATCCGTGAAGCTGCGGTCTTCTTGAAACTTCAGGTCTTGCTGTAATATGTTCCTATGTCATAGACAGTTTAAGAATTAATCGTGTTTATTTTGTATGCCCAAAAGGTCTGATGGATTCGGAAGATGATATGTGTATATGTTGCTTCATCAGTTTGACCATACTGTGTTCTTTATGGATCTCAATGAAAATGATTTGGGATATTTTTGGCTGAAGATTTTCATCAAGAGCATGTTGTTTATGTTGAATTCAGTGTTTTTTTTACACATCTAATGTCCTTGCAGATTAATGCCTTCAGATATGTCTGGACAGAGGAATAGCCATGGAAAGCGAGCTTATTCTCATTCTGACTATGACAATGGAGGCAGTAAGAGGAGGAACCTTGGTGATGATAGAGAACAGTTTGCTATAAGTTTCGAAGACACTGTTTATCGCTATTTATGCCCTGGTAGAAAGATTGGAAGTATCATTGGGAAAGGAGGGGAGATTGTCAAGCAGCTGAGGATAGACACCAAGTCTAAGATTAGGATTGGTGAGTCTGTGCCAGGATGTGAAGAGCGTGTTGTCACTATCTACAGCACTAGTGAGGAGACCAACTCCTTTGAAGATGGCAAAAACTATGTTTGTCCTGCTCAGGATGCTCTTTTCAAGATTCATGAACGAGTTACTGCAGAAGAAGCATGTGATGAAGAGCTTTCTGAAGCCCCACAGGTCACTGCTCGCCTACTTGTTCCTTCAGATCAGATTGGATGCATTATTGGGAGAGGTGGTCAGATAGTTCAGAATATCCGCAGTGACACAGGAGCCCAGATTCGGATTCTTAAGGACGACCACCTGCCTGCTTGTGCCTCAAACTCGGATGAGCTTGTACAGGTAATTCAGATTGCTTTGTTGATACTAGAATAGTGAAGTTATGGATTTTTTAAAGTTTGTTTTTGTCTAATTTTACAGCTTTGGGTTGATTTGAAGGGCTGGATTTTATTTTTTATTTTGTTAGAAATATCTGATCGTACCAACTTTGATGTGCTGAATCCTGAGTTTCCTTATGATTCATTTTTCATTTAATAGCAAGAATGACAACTCCCAATTTATTCTTGTAAATTGGTCCTCCTAATTGTTTTGGTGTTTCATCAGATATCTGGGGAACCTGCAGTGGTGAAGAAGGCGATGCATCAAATTGCACCTCGTTTACATGACAATCCCTCTAGATCTCAACACTTGCTTGCTTCTGCTGTGCCTAAGGTATTCCATTCTGGGAGTTCTCTTATACCATCTGCTGGTGGTGCACCTATTGTAGGCATGGCTCCCTTGATAAGTCGCTATGGAGGATACAAAGATGAGGCTTGTGAATGGCCCCGCTCATTATATTCCACTCCAAGAGATGAAGAGACAATGAAAGAGTTCACTCTTCATTTGGTTTGTCCTGTTGCAAATATTGGTGGTGTGATTGGTAAAGGTGGCCTGATAATCAATCAGATTAGGAAAGAGTCTGGAGCAGCTATCAAGGTAGATAGCTCTACAACTGAGGGAGATGACTGCTTGATCAATATCTCAGCAAATGAGGTAATATCATCTATTATGCTAAATTAAATTTTATTTTTTAAGTTGAGGAAATGCAAAATGTACTATTACTATTATTATCATCATCTAATTCACATTATTTCAGGTTTTTGAAGATGCATTCTCTCCTGTGATCGAAGCTGCAGTTCGTTTACAACCAAGGTGCAGTGACAAGGTTGAGAGAGACTCAGGGCTCATCTCTTTTACTACTCGCATGCTGGTGCCAACCTCAAAAATTGGTTGTCTTATTGGGAAAGGCGGCTCTATAATTAGTGAAATGCGAAGGCTCACTAAAGCTAATATTCGTATACTCTCTAAGGAAAACCTCCCCAAGATTGCATCTGATGATGATGAGATGGTGCAGGTAATAAAATTGTCATGAAGATTCACCTTCAGACATTGCTTCAGTCTGCAGAATATCCTTTATCTCATGGTAGTTAATATACTTCTCTTGGAGAATTTATTGCATCGAGCAGCATCTCAAGTATTCTCATACCACATTCTGCAAAATGTAAAAATCTACCTGTGCTTCTGATCAGACAAATGAAAACTGCACCCTCCTTCACTCAGTGAAGCAGGGACCAAATTGCTGTATTTAAATTTTGTCTTGCTCTCCTTTGTTCTAACAATGGGAAAAAAAATAAAAGTTGAGAAAACAGCTGTAATGTTTCTCATTGTAGTCGCCAGGAGTTTCTTAGGGTCAAGCCAAAATGGGATGCTAATAAGAGTGTTTGTATGGTATTCAGATCTCTGGAGATCTTGAAATTGCTAAGGATGCCCTTGTCCAAGTTACTACACGGTTGAGGGCAAATGCATTTGATAGAGAAGGTGCCATGGCAGCATTCGTGCCTGTTATGCCATACATTCCAGTGCCTGCAGATACCTCCAACTCTCATCCTTATGATAGCAGAGAAAGGAGTTCACGTGGTCATTCTTATTCTAATGGTGGCTATGGAGGATCAAGAGATCTACACATTTCTGACACTTATAGAGGTTATAGCAGTGCACATGTACTTGATAGGGTAAGTTTTCAGAAAGTATACCAGGAAATACCTACTTCATACCTACCAGGAGATGTGTGTAGGATTCATTTTCTAGTACATTTTCCCTCAAAAAAATGTGATTCTCTTGATTTTTCATGTTGATTTTCATCTGAGTCACAGCATTTCCTGATTTTCCTGCAGGTTGGTAGTGGTGGTGGAAGTGTTTATGGTGTATATGGCAGTGGTTATTCGTCGGGACGTAATAGTTCCTCTGGGTATGGTTTATTTTACTTCATTATGTGCTGAATATGATCTGTTTCTCTAGGTATCATTCAATTTTTTATAAAATGATATTGGCTATGCATAGTAAAAGTTTTGCTTTTCTCAACGCAAGAATGGTGGTTACCCTCATTGTGGGAATTCTACTTGTGCTTTGCCAGTCTCCTGTTGGATATCTGCAAGAACTTGTTCCTATATTTTTTTCATTATTGTTCGCGTGTGCGTCTGATTTATAGCTGCTATTTCCAGGCTATCTGGACAGAACCCTGTTTCCCATCGCAAAAGTTATGGTTACTAAGATCAATCTGAATCCGCAGGTAGAAACACAAATCACTCCCATTAGCTACCAGTTTTCCTTTGAACTTTGGAACCCAATAACATGCCACACATTTCCGTCCTAACCTTGATAATGTCCCTGTATGTAGTCCTTGAGGCCCAGCCCACTGCCCACCTTTGATGAGGCCCAGCCCACTGCCCTTAATCAGAAGACCACTGATCTACTGCAGTTTGTCAATGATACAGCCCCATCTTGAAGCATCTCCTGTTAATTAGGAACACTTTTATTTTAAGATATCTATAAATACTGAACATTTCCATTGCCTGTAACACCAATTTATCCAAGCTCCTTTCATTCCAGAGAAACCACTGTCACCAGCATGTGCCTTTTGCTTTGAGTTGTCGCAGTTGTAATTTTGTCTTCAGTTTGAACCATAGGCCTATCTTATAGTATGTGACTTGAACAGTTGGTTCTTAGTCTTCTAGTTCAAGGACATGTCATGTTTTCTTGGCAATGATACTCTGTGTTTGAAATTGGCCGGGCAATTCATGATGGTTTGAATTGAAAAATATAAGTCGAATTGAAAAATAAATGTTTGTTGGGTGATGGAAAAATATGTTTTTTTTAATTTTTATATTTATAGGATACATACATATGGCCTGTTGAACTGGCTGTTATTTTTGAAAGTGGTATTGTTCATTTACTTCTCCATTTCCAAATGATATTGGAGATATACAGTAGTTACTCAATTAGATTTCAAAGTTAGATGGACCCTCCCTGGTTATCCTGGTTAGTCAAAGTTCTATGTTGAAGAAAAAAATATTGTTTTGAAGGCAATTTTTCTTCATTCACTTGCATATATTGTGATGCTTCCATGGATTGGTATGCTCAAGGATTATGTTGTTGAAAGTAAAAGGACTAAAGACATTTTTTCCAAAGATAAAATAGCAAGTGATCTTTTTTAATTGCTTATGTAATACCACCATAGTCTTGCCCATATATTATTTATTACATTATTTGGATCTGCTTGATCGGTGTTGCGTGCTTCTTTGGGATCAGTATTTGTGCATGTACTTGGCTAATAGGTTCAATCTAAATCTACATCTGCAGACATCTCGAAAGTGCTTAGGTATGTCAAACATTATTGGCTTCCTCTATTGTAAATTTCCATTGAATAGTTTGTTGGGTATATTTCCTCTTTCTTTTATTGCCTATTTATTACCAATCAGTGCTAGGGAAAATGTTCAAAATTCCCGGGCCTGGCAACTGTATGAACATGTAGAGCTGGGCATGTAGTAGTCAAGTTTAAAGATGCGGATGTGCACTTGCCAATATTATGGAGATGTTTGGGAGAATATGATGTGAAGTTCTTGGTGGAAGTTGTCTTCACTGTCAAGGTTACTCGTTCATCTTCACAACATCCGGATTCTTGGGGAGTTTCTAGCATTCTTCTAGGGATCAGCAGGCCAATCTTGGGGATCACCATGGCAGTGTAAAAACCAGTTTAGTGTTTTTTTTGTGCTGGGAGATAGTGAGTCAAGCCTTTAATTTCGGATTTTTCCAACTTCAATGACCTTATTTGTTCCTCTGCCGCTTCCTTTTGAGTTTGTTATAGAGATGACTTTTTTTTGCTGCATATAAAGATGATATGCTAAGAACACTGGTAGGCTCATGCAGGTTCTCATCCACAAAGCTGACACTTCAAAATATGAATTCCCCCAAGTAAGAATCAGAAGCATTGAACGAGAGTAACTTTCAGTTATGATTCTCTAAACATCCACGGATCATCATGCTCTCTTTTGACTGCTGGAGCCTCCATCATAAGCCATTGTGTACTTTGGCACACGGAGGTACTTTGGCACATCTCCGTCATCGGGCCCTTTGGAGGGATCCTACTGCTTATAGTGATTATTTTGGTGGGTGCAACAGATCCAGCCACTTCTCCCGCATGGCTTAGAGGCTTTCAGGATACCTACCAGTGTCATCTCATCTGGTAGTGGGATATTTAACGTCAGCATCTCTTGTCCATGGAAGGCCACTGGCCTTCCAAGAGGCTTCAAAGAGTTCAAATTAGCGTTGAAATAGATTCAAAAGCCGACCTTCACTATCCGCACGTGAATGCAGAACCCCAGTTGGGCCAACCTGAGCTTAGTCAGGCTTTGAGTGCGAAGGCCAAGATGAACCAGTTTGTCAATTCGATGATACAACCCCATCTTCAAGCAACACACCTCTTATTTCATCATCTATATTTATCGATAATTCATTAACAGATCCATTTTGTTGAACAGTATGTGTGCCTGAAGACATTTTTGTTACATACACATTAATTTTTTACATTTATTTTTGAATTGTAGTCAAAATTATTGAAAAGTATAGTAAAATTTTGGAGAAATATCTATGTGAATTAATATAATGGAAACTTATTATTACCATAATTAGAGGATAATTTTTTGGGATAATTTGCTAATATAACACAAATAATTAAATAATTAATTTTTTTTAATCCTTTAAAAAAAGTATTAGGAGACAAAAATACAATATTGTACCCGCTGCCCGAATCCAATTGCTAGTTCCAGGTTAAAGGTTTTTGCCCCCAAATAATTTGTAGATAAAATTATAATTTTCTTGTTATAAAAAATATTAATTGTATTGTATATTATAAATAATTATACTAAATTATTTAATTTATATAAATTAATTTTACTATACATAACTACTATAAATGAAATTAAAAAATTTTAATTATATTAAACCATTTCCTTTAAATAAATTGATATTGATGGGCTAATAGATTAATGAATGAAGTACCGACATCGAACTATTTCATGACTTACTAACTTAGATATATTATGTAATTTCATAACATTGATACTTATTTATGGGTAAACAAAATCTCCGTTTCCCATGATTCCACTCGAACCCTCGAGACCTTGGTCTTGGGTTGTTCATCATTCGATTTACCCAACATGTCACGTCCTAATTCGGTTTGGCTGAAACCTCATGACCAACCTGCCACCCTTCCATGTAGTTCTTCCACTCCACCATCCTAGAAGATAAAGGCTTATAAATTTGAGTGTTTTCCATAATAAAATTCACAAAAACATATATAAAAGTACCTTTTAAGGATGATTTTGTTTGTGGGAATGCTCTCTTCTTTTGAAACGACTACTTTCCTGAAAGGTTTTAGGGAGAGTGGTGAGTTGGTAACTCAATGAGTAAGGGTTAGATGTTATCGTAACTTCCTATACCAAATTCAACAATCAACTCAACATGATTTATTCCCTTCTTTTAAAATAATGATATTAGTAGACAAGTCACAACTTATCCTAACATTTAAGATAGGTTTTTATTTAAATTTCTCCACTTGTTCTTTCAATATTAAGATATGTTCCTTTATAATTGTAGTAGTTTGATTATGTACATCCACTTTTGTTTGTAAATTAACAAATACACAAACACCCTTTCTTAGTAAAGGATCAAACAATTGCAGAACAGACACTCATAGGCTACAACCTTGATCTATTATACTAATGGACTAGAGCATCTTTATCGCCCACCCTGGTGAGAGGCCACAACCTCCACCACCTCATTTGTATGAGCACCTTGGCCTAACCTCTAGACTTATGATACTTCAATCCCCAAATGTAAGGGTGAGACCTCACTCTACTATCCTGTGAAACCTGTCGACCTGGACCAAGTAAATCGGGGAAAGAACCGACAGTTTTGAGAAAATCGAGCCATTAAAGGAACAAAAAATAATAAATAAGGGTTAATATGGGAAATTGGAAAATCCCAATTGAACAAAAATTCACAAAATTCATGGGAAAGAACCATGAAGCGAATTAGATAGGAGAACCGGGCCGGTTCGAGGTGAACCGAACTCGAACCAGATTGAACCATAGTGAACCAGTTCAATAATTCATTTTTCTAGGTAGCTTAAAAATATTAATTTGGGAAATTGAGGACACCATTATATAGAGAATGAATTTAGATAAATTTAGAAAATTTTAAATTTCAGAAAATTGGTCGAATCGAGCCTAAACTGGCCGATTTTTGAATTTGGGTCATCAGACCGGTCAACGGTCTACACCAGTCAACAGATTAGATCAGTCAATGGTTAGCCTGCCACGCAAGCATGGGCAACCAATGGGAGACTGCCACCTGTCCAGTCAACTGGTCAACGACTGACACGACGATTGAGTTGGAATGCCACGTCAGAAAAATGGACCAATCACAACGTGCCACATGGCACGCCCGCCACATCATCGTCTTCAACCTTAGTCTGCTAATAGAAAGGAGAGAGAGATCAAGAAAGAGGGAGTCTTCGACGACTCGGAAATTTCTCCGATCAAGTCGCCGGCGAGAGGGGTGGGGGCCATGTTCTACGTCGGTCGGTAGCCTGAACAGTTGTCAAGCTCTCTATATAAAGAGCACCCCTTAATTCGTTCTCAACATCCCACAATCAAGCGAAGAAGGTGAAATGCTCAGTTTTCCGGCGAGCGGCAAACCAAAGCTCTGACATTAGGGCTTTTCTCCATCTCTAAAGCTTCATTTGATCTCATTAGAACTAGGAGGAAGTCCTCTACCTAGCTGCACCTTCCCTTCGGCCCGATGACCACCGTAGAAGAGCAGGGAAGCTCAAATAATGTCGTCGCTCCTCAGCTGTCAACAACCCAAGCTGTTCGAGCTCAAGTTGAGCCGTCCCTAGGCCAATTCCAGCCAAACCAAGCCCCCCAAACTCCACCTAGAGGTGCCTTGACCTTCCCCCAAGCTAAGACGGTAAGCCCCTCTACCGCCCCTTCACTGGAAAACATTGTTCACGGCGTAATTCTACAAAAATTTAAACTAAAAAATTCACACTGCTTAGACAACCAATTGAGGTGCGGTTTGATCCAGGGAGGATCCTTGAGAAGAGAGCAATTCAGAGAAAGCAAGAGCTCCAGTCATCGGATCCTCACCGGTAAGATATCAAAGCTTTTTCTCTCTAGACTACATTTTTCCAGCGAAGCTCCATTTGAGCTCATTTTCGAGCTAAATTGAGCGGTTCAAAGCTTGAAATGATGATGGAAACATAGGGAAGATGATTCAGATCACGAACGGGGCAATTAACTAATTTTTGGTGGTCAATTGAATGAAATTGTGATTCGAGGACCAAATTGAAATTTTTGATAAATTAGACAATTTGGGAATTTTTATAAAATTAGGGGCCGAATTGCAATTTAAGGAAAATTGGGGGCATTTTCATGAAATTAATTTCTAATTGGGTCCAATTGAGCAATTGGATGAAATGGAGGGCCAATTGGTAATTTTTGGGAAATTTAGGACCAATTGGCAATTTTGGGAAAATTGAGTATTGAGTGGTAATTGTGAAAAAGCTAAGGACCAACGAGGGATAATTGGAAGCCCTTAGGACTTAATTGAGATTAAATGAAGATTAGGGACCCAAATGTATGGTTATAAACATTGATGGACCTAAATGCAATTAAGGCATAGTGTGTGAACCTATGCGCAAATACCCAAAACTACGAGGTACCTTATGTCAATTCTACTGATGTGGGTACTCGAACCATGTATAAGCTGGTTGTTCAAGTACCGGTGCAAGGGAGCACACCACAAATCAAGGTCTCACTAGGACAGCCACGTCACTGTTACTAGGTGAGTAGGATTTCCAGCATTATTGGGGTGATGAGAACCGCTTTTAAATTTGAAAATCATTTTTTTCCAGGAATGGTCTCTCCTAACTGCGTAAAACTGCTTAAACATTTTGGGAGACGTTCCAGATGGGAGCTAGGATCGCTCCAATAGGCTCGAGGCCTCAGATTTGAAAATGATAGGGCCGAAGGCCTAGTTTTGGAAAACTCGAGAAGTGGGCCCAATGCTAGTGTGCACGGGTTAGAACCCGTAGACAAATATGATTATAAGAACCATGAAAAATTTCATAAAACTGGAATTATTGTGTGCCTTGCCATGGGGCCAAGATAGAGCTGACCAAGCTTGATGGGCTATTGACAATGTGCCTAGACCAGGTCGACAGGCCAGTTAAGTCAAACAGCTGCAGGCTAAGTCGAGTGTCGGGGCCGTTGGACTATTGGCACCAAAGATCATGGTTAATGATTCAAAACTGTTGTATGCATGAATGAGGATTCCAGGAGCATTTGGACGCTTGAGAGGGGTAGTCGACAGGTCCCAAGGGCTACTGGACAACCAAGGTGCATAAGGGCGGTTTGGCGTACAGTGTGTCAAGAAGCTCTAATAGCTTCCTACGCACTGAGACCGAGGCCAGAGGAGAAATGAGGTCTCGTTTCACAAAGCGAACATGATTAGACTTTAAGGGTCTGGCTATTGATGACCACTCAAACTCAGGGGGTTTGAGGGTCAGACTATTGATGTCCACTAAAACTTAGGGTAGAAGTCTAGGACTTCTATTTGGGTGGACAGTAAAGGCGCTTTGGTCCACAAGTGGAATAGTCAAGGACTATTCTGTAAATGTGTGATCCCTTTCTATGATAGAAAGGGCATGTGAATGTTTGCCGAAACACCTCCCGAGCAAGGGGAAGTGCTCAAGAAGAGATAAATTCATATTACAACCAAACTAAAAGTATAAAACATTTTATAAACAAATTGCTTTTAAAACTCACTTCCTAACCTTCACTCACTGAGTTGTAGAAACTCACCCCCTCCCATTAAACCTTTTTCAGGAGAAACACATCACCAAGAAGAACGGAAGCTAGGGGAGAAAGTCAAGGATACCATAAACATGTAAACTACCATTTAGATGTTTTATAACATTGTTATGGAAAACAGGTACTTCGACACCTTTACCTTTCTCGGTCTATTTGCTAGAAATACTAAATTTGTACAAGGAAGGGTGGCGGATTGATCAGATGACTTCGATCAAATCGGGTCGGGGCATGACATATCACATCGTTCTCGATGTGCATGAAGCTCCCAGAGCTTCTACACATACCAGAATAGCATTGCTTTACTTGTATCAACCTTGTTGTCCAATAGCCCTTAGAACCAACACTACATCATATTAGACGTCTCTTTGGTACCATATGATTGCAATCACATACATAAGTCTTGGGGATTTAAGACATTTATCTTTGCCCTACGAGCCCAACAAGCTCCAAACTGTCTCTAGCTTAGTAGCATATGTAAGCATTATCAATTTGTGATAATTTTATAAGCTCTTAAATGAGAAACTTATTTACCGGTTTGCCTCATTCCCATTGACCTTGGGCCCACTTATACGAGTTTTCTAAACATGGCCTTGTACTCACTTCACTTTCTAAAACTATTGCCTTGGGGCCACTTGCACATTACTAGATCTAGCCCACAATTGTCGACCATAGGCCTCAGCCATATCCTGTATCAACGATCAGTCTGGACCATATCACTTGAGATGTATCTACATACTGTTCATGGGTTGTCCTAATAAAATACTTCATGCTTTCTTCAAAAATATAATCCCAAAAAGTTTAAAAAGTTTCACACAGTCAGGATATTATATTTATGAAAATCTGATTTAAAAATAAAGCATGATCTTAAGTATACGTATAGTCGATCCAATCGGTCACAATGTCAGAAATCCCACACACTCATATTTTGAGACTTGTTCGTCCTGGAGATTTCCGAGCTTGGCATGCCTTTCCTTTGCATAGAATTGTAGGTTATTCGTTTCTACAATAAATTGTGCAATTAAGTTCCAAGTAATAAGTTAATTACACTTAAGACCTGTATCTTTCTAATAATTACGATTTGGCCCTTAAGTTATACCATAATTCCAATTTGGTCCCTAAGATTCTCAAATCTTCTATTTGGGTCCCTAATTTCTCAAATTTATAATTAGCTACATACTTTCTCACTAATTAGAGAAAATCTCCAATTTTTTTAAAATTGCAATTAAGTCCCCAAACTTTAAAAATTGTAATTTAATCCTCCAAATTAAATATCATCAATTCAACCTTAAACCTTACCAATTGAGTCCTAACATGATTATAACATATTCCATATGTCCCCATAATTATCTCAAGTTTTAAATCTATAAATATGGCTTAGAAATGTGCTTAAATGGAGCTTCGCTAGAAAGTCGTTCTAGAGAGAGAAAGCTTCGATTACTCATTGCTGAGGGTCCAACGATCAGAACTTTTGATTCCACTGGATTGCTCTCTTCCTAGGAATCCTTCTTGAATCAAACCGTGCCTCAATTGATGGCATGAGTAGTGTGAATTTCTTGACTTAGTGTTTTGGGCAAAAACATACTATAAACAGTAAATTCCCACGAAGGGCGCATGGAGGGGACTGACCACGATGGCTCTGGGAAGGTGTGGACTCCTCTAGGGAAGGTCTGAAGGGCATCAATTGATACCAAATTGGATTAGAATTCTATCATTGAAATTATATCGACTATCTCTCTAGCACTGGTAAAAATTATAGAGTGGAGCTGAATTAGCTTAACTTTTTATTCTAATTCGGCCGTAAGAGGGCTGACAAGAGGTTGGGAGAGCTTGGTTTGGTCTGAGTAGGGCTCAAATCGGTCAATTTCAACTCGTCCAAAATAGGGCAGCTTCTGTCCGCTAGAGCTACTTCATTGTTCGATCACGCCAATGCTTCTCTAGCGACTCTCGGAGCGAATGGATGTCACCACCTGTAGCTGACCTCTCCTCGGTTCTAAGGAACTCGACCTCACCTTCTTTGGCTAAAAAATGACCTTATATTGGAGCTCTGGTTCGAGCTTTACCAGAAAACTAAGCAGTTGAGAGAGAATGGAGTTTTCAAGTGTTGAGAGGATGAATGAGGATGGGCTCTTTATATAGGAAGCTCAGGTACTTCTTGGCCGTCCGATCGGTGCCTTAATGGCGGTTATTCATTGCATGAAACTCCCTGACCGAAGACTTTTCAGCTTCACCGATGCTGTGATATTTTTCGGTGAGTGAATAGTGCTGTCATCTGAAGGAAGAAGACGACACTGTTCCGAATCAGACCGAACAAGGTTCAAAGCTTAAACCGGCCGGTTCACCCCCAATTCTATCAAATTTTTCAAATTTAAAAATTTCTAAGTTCATTTTCTACCAAATAGTGGCCACAAATCTCAAATTTGAATTTTTTAAGCCACCTTGAAAAATGAATTTAGAATTCGGTTCAATAATGGTTCAAACCGGTTCAATCCAGTTCGGGTCCGGTTCACCTAAACCGGTTTGGTTTTCATCCCCCATTCATCCTAAAGTCCTTATTCATGGCTTATGTGACTCTTTAGGTAACTTGGTATCCATAAATTCCTCGGTTTACCCTCTCTCTATCGGTTCCGATTCATAAATCGGCTTAGTTCATAAACCGGTTCAGATCCGGTTCACCCAAACCGATCTGATTTTTCTCTCCCAATTTATCCTAAGGTTCTTTTCCAAGGTTTATTAACCATTTTGAGTCACTTGGGAGTTGTAAATTCCTCAATTTGCTCATTTCCTGGTAATCGGGTTTTTAGACCGACTCGGTTTTAAATTTGAACATGACCGGTTCTTTCCCTAGTTTTCTTATTATCAAAAGACGGGGTTTACAACTCTCCCCTCCTTTTAAGGGTTTTGTCCCCAAAAAAGTTACATGTTATATAATTGAGGGTAACTATCCCTAATCATACTCTCGATTTCCCATGTCTCTTCCTGCACATGTCCGTTCTACCACAAAACCTTGACCATAGGAATTCTCTTGTTCCTTAAGTTCTTGTCCCTTTGGTCGATGATTCGTATCAGTTCTATCTGATAGGTCAGGTTCTTTTCCAGTTCTAATGGAGGTTGGTCTAATACATGACTAGGATCAGACTGATATTTCTAAAGCACTGAGATGTGGAATACATCATGTATTCTCTGTAGGTTAGGAGGTAGTTCCAATTTATAAGCTATCGGTTCTATACTTTGAATGATGGGATATGGACACATATATCTTGGTTTCAACTTTCCTCTTTGCTGACACCTAAGTATTCCCCTCCATGGGAATACTTCGAGGAATACTTAATCTCCCACCTTGAACTCCAGATCTTTCCTTCGATTGTTGGCATAACTCTTTTGTTTGTCCTGTGCATTCTTCAGACGATTCCTTATTAATTTTATCTTCTTAGTGGCATCCTCAATTAGTTCTGCCCTTTCCAGCTTCCTTTCCCCCACTTCTTCCTAAAATAGAGGGGTACGACATGGTTGTCCATAAAGGGCTTCATAGGGAGTCGTATGAATACTGACCTGATAACTATTATTGTAAGCAAATTCCATTATGCACAAGTATTTCTCCCATCTTTTATTCATGGTGAGTATGCACGCTCTCAGCATGTCTTCCAAGGTTTGGATGGTTCGCTCATACTGTCCATCTGTCTGAGGGTGGAATGTCGTGCTCATATGAAGCTTGGTCCCCATGGCATTTTGTAAACTTGGCCAAAACCTTGAAGTAAATCTTGAATCTCTATCTGATACTATACTCATCGGAACACCATGTAGTCTTATGATTTCCCCCATGTAAAAGACAGTCAGCTATTCTACTGTGTCTGTCACTCTTATAGGAAGGAAATGAGCTGATTTGGTCAATCTATCCACGATGACCCAAATCACATCTTGATCCTTTCTTGTAACCGATAGACCCGTGACGAAGTACATGGTGATGTACCCCCATTTCCACTCCGAAATTAGTAAGGGTTATAGCAGTCCTAACAGTTTATGATGCTCTACTTTTATCTGTTGACAGGACAAGCATTGAGCTACATATTCCGCAATGTCTCTCTTCATGCCTTTCCACCAGTATCCTTGTTTAAGGGTGCGGTACATCTTGGTACTGCTCGAATGCATTGCATACACTAAATCGTGTGCCTCTTCCAGAATTAACCACTTCAATTCCTTACCTTGAGGCACACATACCCTACCCATGTAGGTTAATACTCCATCACCTTGCAATTCGTAGATCAGTTTCCTTTCCCTATTAACCGGGTCCAAATAAGATTGAAGTTCTTTATCAGCCTTTTGTTGAGTCTTAATATGCTCAGTAAGACTGGGCCTCACTGCCACATTAGCCAACAAGCATTTTTCCTGCTTGTCCATCCTCAGGTCCACCTCCATCCTTCCCAATTGTTGCAACAAGGGTAGGTAACTTGTCTTTACTTGTGCTGCCTCAGTTTGGTACTTGCGACTTAAGGCATCTACTACCACATTTGCCTTTCCAGGGTGATACTCTATCACAAGGTAATAATCCTTCACCAATTCCAGCCATCTCCCCTGATGGAGATTTAACTCCTTCTGAGTTAGGAAGTACTTAAGACTCTTGTGATCTGTGTATATCCTACACTTAACCTCATAAAGGTAATGTCACCATATCTTTAGGGCAAACACTATTTCAGCTAATTCCAAGTCATGAGTCGGGTAATTTCTTTCGTGTACCTTCAGTTGTCACAAGGCATAAGCGATAACCTTCATTTGTTGCATTAAGACACATCCAGGTCCTTGTCCGGATGCATCATTATAGATTGTGTACTTTCCTGCATTAGGATCAGGTAAGGAGAGTACAGGTGCAGTTGTTAGTCGAGTCTTTAATTCTCGAAAAGACTTCTCACAGCTCTCATCCCATTTATACTCAACTCCCTTCCTAGTGAGTCGAGTTAGAGGAGCTGCTATCTTAGAAAAGTCTTATACAAACTGTCTATAGTATCCCGCCAATCCTAATAAACTCCTTATTTCTGTAGGATTCCTTGGAGCCTTCCAATCTGATATGGCTTCCACCTTAGCTGGATCTACCTTGACTCCGTCCTTGGACACAATATGCCTTAAGAATCCTACCTCATGTAGCCAGAACTCACACTTGGAAAATTTTGCATATAATTGATTTTACTTTAATATTTCCAAGGTGGTTGCCAAATGCTCTTCATGTTCCGACCTAGTTCGTAAGTATAAAATGATGTCATCTATGAATACTATCATGAACATGTTCAAATGGGGTTGGAACATACGGTTCATCAAGTCCATGAAGGTTGTAGGGGCATTCGTCAATCCGAACGACATCACTCTGAACTCATAATGTCCATACCTGGATCAAAATGCTGTCTTAGGGATATTCTCTTCTCGAATCTTGAGTTGGTGATAGTCCGACCGAAGGTCTATTTTGGAGAAGTAAGTTGCTATTTTTAACTGGTCAAACAAATCATATATCCTTGGGAGTGGGTATCGATTCTTGATAGTGACCTAGTTCAACTTTCTGTAGTCAATGCATAGTCTCATGCTCTCGTCCTTTTTTTTTTTTTACGAATAGAATAGGAGCACCCCATGGTTATTAACTTGAACGTATGAAATCCTTCTCCAATAATTCGTCCAGTTGTTCCTTTAATTCCTTCAACTCTGTCAGAGCCATGCCATACGGGGCATGGGATATGTGGTTTGTTCCTAAGATTATTTCTATGGTGAACTCCACTTGCCGAATTGGAGGTAGTCCGGCTAGTTCTTCTGGAAATAACTATGGGTAGCATTTTACTACTGGAATGTCTTCCAGCCTTTTCTCTTCAGACTTTTCATCTATGACCATGGCTAGGAAAGTTGTATAGCCTTTTTGTATCAGCTTTTGAACTTTTAGATGTGACACCATTTGTCTCTCATTTTCATTTCTATCTCCCTGGAACTTTAAACCTTTCGTCTTGGGAGTGTGGAAAGTTACCATCTTCTTTCCACAGTCCATCCTCGCCTGATGGTTACTCAGCCAGTCCATCCCTAGGATTACTTCAACCTCCTTTAAGGATAATGGAATCAAGTTAGCTTCGAGTTGGATTCCTCCAATCCTTATCTCACATCCCTTCAATTATTCATTCCTTGTCAAGCCCCGACTTGGTTTGGTCGGATCCTCGTGATCAACCCGCCACTCTCCTAGTTTATTTAAGGGTTTCTCCTTGCTATAAATCGTAAAGAGTAAGATGTCCTTTAAACATGTACCTTTCCTGGAATAACATAAATCAAAACTACATAAATTTTTAAATTTATCATACCTATCTCACAAGCGTATTAGTTGGTCATCCTTGAGGGTAGGCTTTCTAGGATTTCCTAAAAAGGGATATGAAGGAGGGGGTGAATACAATGACTCAATGAATGGGTTTTCAAAATTTAACTTTTAGGAAAACGATTTGTTTGGAGTGTGCCAGATTCCTTATTTCCTTTAAGAAATCCTTTCATTTCAATTCTATGTTTCATCACTATTTCTTATTAACCACGGTGTGTCATCACCCAATACACATCCTTCATCATAAAGGTCAATCACATAGTCGTAGGCCAGTACATCCACTGAAGCCACTTGTGGCATCTGAGCGACTTTACCGGCCACCTATATAGAAGTACGTCCACTTCTACCCTAAGAATGAGTGGATGTTCATGACATCCGACCCTTAATCTCGTAACAATTCTCCATGCCCGTATGAGGACAAAGACCTCATCCCATCCCCACCCCAGTCTCATGCGCTTGAAGCTACTCCAAGCTTCGCAAGGTCACCTAGTCTGACAAACTGCCCTTATACCCACCAAGTCATCCAGGGCCCTAGGACACATCACTATACCTATTGGGCGTCTTGAAGGTCATGTAATCACAGTGCATGTACAATCAATATTTTCATATCATGCCATATAATCTGTGGTGCCATTGATCCAATAGCCCCGACCCTCAACTCAACCTATAGCTGTTTGTCTTAACTGGTTCGTCAACCTCATATGTTGCACTGCCACTAGTTGATTGAATATGTCGGTCATGTCTTGGTACCATGGCCAAACATTTCATTTATTTAAATTTTTATGGTATATAACTCATATTTGTTTATGAGCTCCTGCTCGTGCCAACAGGCATATGACCCACTATTCGAGATTTTCAAAATTGGTCATATTAGCCCCTAAGTTCCAAAATCGAGGCCTCCGGCTTATGAGAGCTATTTGAGCTCCCATCAAGAAGGTCTCTCGAATCATTTAAGTAGTGGCACACAGTCAGGGGAGAGTACTTCTGACAAAAATATATTTTTAACTATCCATCATACTAATCGAGTATGAGGATATCTCCGCTTATAATTGATGAACGAGTTTTCCACTTCCTTCTTGGAAGTTTTATCATACCAACTGGGTATGATGTACTTACAACCAGTAAGTAGTTTTTCCGCATTATTTTCACATCACTCCTTTAAGTTGTGAAGTTTAAAATACCACTAAGTAGTGGGTTTTCATTTCAAGGTGTATATCATCCCAACCGGGTATGATATAAAAATATTACTCACCCGATCGTGTAGTGAATTCCTCTCGACATGTTCTTTGTATTCACGTGAGCTTGTCCTTTCTGGTGTTCCTAGTACTTCATGTTCCTACATGATATGAACATCCTTCATTCATTTTCTCTTGGCCTAATAGCCTTCATTCATTCCAATAAATGAGAAAACCAAACTTTTTATTTATTTAAAATTAGATCCCTAAAGTTATTTTTCTTTAACTTTAAGTCCCTAATGTTGGTTTTTCGTCAAATTGAGTCACAAAACTTTTAAAATTCATCGTAGGACCTCAATTTATTCAAATTCACAAAAAGGGGTTCGAGTTTTCTAAATTCCCAATTTTGCCCCCAAATTTTCCAAAATTACCATTTTGCCCTTCCTTTACAAAAATGGTAAGTTTCACCCCAAAAATTCTAAAATTGCTCAATTGGCCCTCTAACATTCTTATCATACCCAATTGATCTTCAATCTTACAAAATTGCATTTTGGTTTCTCAAATTTTCAAAAATTTGCAATTTTCCCCAATGTTTCCCCTAATTTCAACTTTCTAACACATTCGAATTTGATTTCATAAAATTGACAAATTAAACACTTTTAATTGTTGAAATTGAAGTTAAAATTGAGTACCTACATCTTCATACGATTCAATAGCACTTTGAATCGTAAGTTTTGATGTCGGAACGAGCTCAAATGGAGCTTCGCCGAAAAATAGACTATAGAGAGAGAGAGCTTCAATTACTCACCGTCGGGGGCACGGCGGTCCGAGCTTTCGATCCGGCTAGATAGCTCTCGTCCTAAGGTTCATCCTAGAATGAAGAATTGTATCAATTGATGTCAAATTGAATGATAATTTTATCATCAAAGTTCTACAGGTTCTCTCTCTAGCACCAATCGGAAATTACAGAGTGGAGCTGAATTGGCTTACCTTTCAGCTCTAATTCAGCTATAGGAGAGCTGTGGAGATATTGGGAGGACTTGGTTTGGCCTGAGAATGGCTCGAATTGGCCAATTTCAGCTCGGCCAAAATAGGGCAACTTTGGTCCGCCGGAGCTACTTCACTGTTCGATCACGCTGGCGCTTCTCCGACGACCCTCAGAGCAAATGGAGACTACATGTGTGTAGTTGACTTCTCTCTAGTTCTAAAGAACCCGACCTCACCTTGTTTAGCTTAGAAAAGTGTCCAAGTGAGAGCTCTGGTTTAAGCTTCACCGAAAGATGGAGTAGTTGAGAGAGGGTGGAGTTTTTAGGTGTGGATAGAATGAATGAGGAGGAGGTCTTTATATAGGAAGCTCGGGGACTTCTTGGCTGTCCGATTGGTACCTTAATGGCGGTCATTCATTGCATTAAACTCCCTGGCCAAAGACTTTTTAGCTTCACCAGTGCTGTGTGATTTTCCAACGAGTGAACAGTGTTGTCATCTGAAGGAAGAAGACGACACTATTCCGAACCAGACCGAACCGGGTTTAAAGCTTAAACCGACCGGTTCACCGCCAATTCAACCAAAATTTTCAAATCTAAAAATTTCTAAATTTATCTAAATTCATTTTCTATCCAATGGTGGCCTCAAATCTCAAATTTGAAAGTTTTTATACCACTTAGAAAAATGAATTTTGCATTTGGTTCAATAGTGGTTCAAACCGGTCCAAACTGGTTCAATCGGGTTCAGGTTCAGTTCGCCTGAACCGGTTTGGTTTTCATCCCCCGTTCCTCCTAAAGTCCTTTTTCATAACTTATGTGACTCTTTGGGTCACTTGGGATCCACAAGTTTCCTGATTTACCCTCTCTTTATCGGTTTCGATTCATAAATTGACTCGGTTCTTAAACCGGTTCAATCTGGTTTGGGTCCGGTTCACCCGAACTGATCCGGTTTTTCTCTCCCACTTTGTTCTAAGGTTCCTTCTCAAGGTTTATAAATCTCTTTAGGTCACAAGGGAGTTGAAATTTCTCCAATTTGCATGTTCCCTAATTAACGGGTTGGGAATCGGTTCAGTTTTCTCACTTGGTTTGATCGGTTCTTTCCCGGTTTTCCTTAACTACGAAAAGTGGGGTTTACATTCCTATTCAAACCTTCTCCTAAATGTGTAAGGATATTAAGGCTTTGTTCTAGTGGAGTGAGCTCTAGGGGTACTCTTGAAACCAATTCTTCCTTGATGAATGATCTCTCAGCTCCAGAGTCAAAGAGGGCATAGACTTATTGTCCCTATAATTGTATATACCCTGATTGAAGAAACTTATTGTTTAGAAGAAAATTTCCTTTTATTAAATCAAAAAGACCTTCAGTTTACATGACTCTCTTAAACTAGTTTGGAGGGTTTTTGGATTTACCCACTATAGTGCTAGGGTCTCTTCTAGCTTCCCCCTGAGTGAGGTTGTATACTCTAGCTGGTACTCTTGCTGTAGCATCTGGCCCAGGGTTCCTAGGATTCCCTTGAGGTGGTCCAAGAGTATTCCTCTACCTGTTCTCCCTAAGGGTGGGATAATCCTTTACGAAGTGTCCCACTTGCCCGCATGCAAAGCTGGTATGGCACGCTCCCTCATAGTTCCTTTGAGGATAGCAAAGGTTTCCTTAAGGTAAGGTAGGGACTACTCTAGGAGGAGGTGGTGGCATATCCCTTCTTCTTTGGAATGCCATTTTGTTTCCCCATCTTGGGCCGCTATGCTCTTTCCATCCTCATTGATGGTTTGGACCCTTATCCTCCTTTCTGGTAGTCTGCTCCATTCGACACCATCGGGTCTGCACCACTCACTCACATTCGTGAGCCATACTGATTATGGCTACCAAGTCTGTGGGGCGTCCCAGTACCGGTCTCGAATGTCCATATTGAAACCATACACAAGCCTCTGGCATATGTCTGCTGGCCCAACTAGGTCAGGAGCAAAGTGTCTTAACACGTTGAATTTTGTTTCGGACTCCGATATGGAGTTAAGCGCTTGTCGAAGCCAGATGAATTCTTGTTTCTTCTCGTTTATCAAATGTCGTGCCAGGTACCCCTTCGAGTACCTCTCCTCAAATTGCTCCCAAGTGGGAATGGTGGTATGTAAGTTTCGGACATTGTTCAACCATCGTTTAGCACTTCCCTCTAAGAAGAATTCTATTAGGATCACCATATCCTCTAGTGGTATCCTGACGATTCCCATCAGTTTCTTGATGTTGGCCAGCCAATCCATGGTAGCTCCAACATCCTTTTCTCCAAGGAAATGTTTGCATCCTAGTTGTCAGAGAGTTTTGAGGTTTTTGGGAATGTCCATTGGAGTGGGTGGATTAGCAGGGGAAGGATGGGATTACACTTCCTCTGGTTCGACACGAGAGTTGGTGCATGCCTCAAGGATGAGGTTAGGTTACTCAAATACATGGGTGAACTCCTCGTACAATCTTTGGTACTCCCTGCTCAGTCCAGGAGTAGTTGTCTAGGCTTCTCTGGGAGTTTCTATAGGCAGGGGTGGTTGGGCAGTGTTGGAGACTGCAATCCTAGTTCTCTTGTTTCCTTTCTTTGGAGTCATTTATGTAAATTTTAAAATAGATCCTATTAGTTACTATATTTTCTAGTTTTGATTATGTATTCGCGGAAATATGCTCTAATACCACTTAAGTTGTCACATCCCAACCCGATTTGACCAAATCCTCGTGATCAACCCGCCACTCTCCTTATTTATTTAAGGGTTTTATTATAAATTGTAAAGAGTAAGGCGTCCTTTAAACATGCACCTTTCCTGAAATAACATAAATAAAAAAATTGCATAAAATTTTACATTTATCATACATGTCTCACAAGCGTATTATTGGTGGTCCTTTATGGTAGGCTTTTCGGGATTTCCTAAAAAGGGATATGAAGGAGCGGGTGAGTACAATGACTTAGTGAATGGGTTTAAAAAAATTTTAACTTTTAGGAAAAAGATTTGTTTTGAGTGTGCTAGACTCCTTATTTCCTTTAAAAAATCCTTTCATTTCAAATCTCTGTTGTATCACCATTTCTTATTAAACACGGTGTGTTATCATCCAACACACATCCTTAATCGTGAAGGTCAAACACACAATCACAGGCCAGTACGCCCACTGAACCCACTTGTGGCATTAGAGCGACGTTACTGGCCACCTATATAAAAGTACGTCCACTTCTACCTTGAGAATGAATGGATATTTGCGACATCTAATCCTTAATCCCATAACAATTCTCCATGTCTGTATGAGAATAGAGACTTCATCTCGTCCCCACCCTAGTCTCATGCACTTGAAGCTATTTTGAGCATCGCAAGGTCACCTAGTACGATGAACTACCCTTATACTCACCAGGTCGTCCAAGGCCCTAGGATACATCACTACCCCTCTTGGGCATCTTGAAGGTCCCATATAAACTGTGGTGCCACTGGTCCAACAGCCCTGAGCCTCAGCTCAACCTACAGCTGTTTGTCTTGACTAGTCTAGAGACCTGTCATGTCACACTGCCACTAGTTGACTGAGTATGTTGGTCCTGTCTTGGTACCATGGCCAAACAATTCAATTATTTAAGTTTTCATAGCATATAATTCATGTTTGTTTACAAGCTTTTGCTCATACCAACTGGCCTATGACCCATTGTTCAAGATTTTCAAAAATTGGGCATAATAGCCCCTAAGTTCCAAAACTGAGGCCTCCGGCCCAATAGAGCTATTCAAGCTCCCGTCAAGGTCTCCCAAATTTTTTAAGCAGTGGCATACAGTCAGGGGAGAGCACTTCTGAAATAAATACATTTTCAACTATCCATAATACCAATCCAATATCAGGATATCTCCGATCATAACCGATGAACAGGTTTTTCACTTCCTCCGAGGAAGTTTTATCATACCAACCGGGTATGATTTACTTAAATCATGTAAGTAATTTTTTCGCGCCATTATCAAATCACTCCTCTAAGTTGTGACATTTAAAATACCACTAAGTAGTGAATTTTCATTACTGAGGTGTTTATCATCCCTAACCGGGTATGATATAAAAATCTCACTCACCCATTCGTGTAGTGAATTTCCACTTAGTTTTTGTCCCTTGCGAGCTTAACCTCAGCTGGTGTTCCTGATGTCTTGTTTTCCTACATGAAATGAACATTGTGGTTCATTATCATCTAGCTTAATCACCTCATTTAGTATAAATGACTCAATTCACAACTTTTCCAATATTTGCAAATTGGTCCATAAAGTTATTTTTCCTATTTACTTTAGGCCTCAATTGTCATTTTTCCCCAAATTGAGTCCCAGAACTTTTAAAATTCCTCTTGGGATCTCAATTTACTCAATTTCATAAAAAGGAGTTCAAGTTTCCCAAATTGCTAATTCGACTAGCAAATTTTTCAAAATTACCATTTTGCCCTTCCTGTACAAATATGGTAAGTTTTACCTCAAAAATTCTAAAATTGCTCAATTGACCCTCTAACATTCTTATCATACCCAATTGACCCTAATTTTATAAAATTGTATTTTGGTCTTTCAAATTTTCGAAAATCCCCAATTTCAACTCCCTAACACAGCTGAATTTGATTTCATCAAATTAACCGATCAAACATTTCTAATTGTTAAAATTGAAGTAGTTTATACATCTTCATATTATTCCATAGCACTTTGAATCGAAGTTTTAACGTCGGAACGAGCTCAAACGGAGCTTCGCTGGAAAATAGACTATAGAGAGAGAAAGCTTCAATTGCTCACTGGTGAGGGCATGATGGTTTGAGCTTTTTATCTGGGCAGATAGATCTCCTCCTGAGGTTCCTCCTAAGACCAAGAACGACATCAATTGATGCCAAATTGGACTAGAATTCTGTCATTGAAATTCTTTCGGCTCTCTCTAGCACCGGTCAGAAATTGCAAAGGGGAGTCGAATTGGCTTACCTTTCAATCCTAATTCTGTCGTGAAAGGGCTGAGGAGAGGCTAGGAGAGCTTGGTTTGGTCTAAGGAGGGCTCGAATCGGCCAATTTCAGCTCGGCCAAAACATGGCAGCTTCAGTCTGCCAGAGCTACATCATTGTTCGATCACACCGGCGCTTCTCCAGCGACTCTCATAGCGAATGGATGTCACCAACGTGTAGCTAACCACTCCCCGATTCTAAGGAACCCGACCTCACCTTCTTTGGCTAAAAAATGACCCTATATCAGAGCTCTGGTTCGAGCTTCACTGGAAAACTAAGCAGCTGAGAGAGAATGGAGTTTTCATGTGTAGAGAGGATGAATGAGGAGGGGCTCTTTATATAGGAAGCTCGGGGACTTCTTGGTCGTTCGATCGGCAGCTTAATGGTGGTCATTCATTACCTAAAACTCCCTAGCCGGAGACTTTTCAGCTTCACTAGTGCTGCGCGATTTTCCATTGAGTGAACAGTGCTATCATTTGAAGGAAGAAGACGACACTGTTCCGAATCGGACCAAACCGGTCCGAATCGGGTTCAAAGCTTAAATCAGCTGGTTCACCCCCAATTCAACTAAAATTTTCAAATCTAAAAATTTATAAATTCATCTAAATTCATTTTCTATCCAATGGTGACCTCAAATCTCAAATTTGAATTTTTTAAGCCACCTTGAAAAATGAATTTAGAATCTGGTTCAATAGTGGTTCAAACCGGTCCAAAATGGTTCAATCCAGTTTGTGTCCGGTTCACCTGAACCAGTTTGGTTTTCATCCACCATTCATCCTAAAGTCCTTATTGATGACTTATGTGACTCTTTAGGTCACTTGGTATCCATAAAGTCCTCTGTTTAGCCTCTCTCTATCAGTTTTGGTTACTAAACTGGCTTAGTTCAATAACCGGTTCAATTCGATTCATCCAAACCGGTCTGGTTTTTCTCTCCCAATTTGTGCTAAGGTTCTTTTCCAACGTTTATGAACCATTTTGAGTCACTTGGGAGTTGTAAATTCCTCAATTTGCCCGTTTCCTGTTAATCGGGTTTTTAGACCGACTCGGCTTTAAATTTGAACATGACCAGTTCTTTCCCCAGTTTTCCTATTATCAAAGGACGGGGTTTATAGGCCGACCATTAACTCTCCGATTTACACCCTTGTCAAAGAGATTTGTTGGCCACTAGAGTAATGACGACCTTTCTCCTCCTCTACTATTCAAAATTTTAAAGGAAGAAGACAATATTGTGTGCAGGCATGTGAGTTGCCATGTGGCGCATAGTAATTGGCAGGTATTGTTGATGTAGTGTCTAACTAGCATCTGAGTCTTTCATTGACTTGTTGATTGACTACACGGAGTGGTTGCTCTCTCCTATGTGGCCGTTGACTGTGACACATGGAATCCTCTAATTGGCTTATTTAAATTCATCAATTTTTCCACATGTCGCACTGTGCCATTGCCACGTGTCAACCTCTAATTGGTCATGGCCATCTGATGTGGCACTGCCATATGTCAACCACTAATTGGTTGACTATTCTTTAACAACCTAGTCAGTTGTTGACATGACACCTTTGCCATGCGTTAGCTCCTCATTGGCTAGACCTACTAACAAGGCTTCTCATACATTGACTATTGACTGAGGATACATATAACTCTCCTATTGGTCAGTCTTCGATGAAGTGGATTTTCTTTGTCTGATCGTTGGCTAGGGACATGTGTCACACTCTGATTGGTCATCGCTTCTAAACGCTAACCGAGTGGTTAACTGGGCACACTACGCCACATGTCATGCGCTAATTGGCCATAAGCACTAACTGGGTGAAGACCTGGTAGGCAGTCTATTGACCAACTAGACCGTTGACCGGTTCGGTTGAACTAGGTTTGATGACCCGAAATAAAAAATCGGTAGGTTTAGGCCTGATTCGACCTGTTTTCTATAAATTAAAATTTTCTAAATTTATCTAAATTTAATTTCTACACATTATTGGCTTCAATTTCCCAAATTTTTATTTTTAAATCACCTAGAAAAATGAATCTTTGAACCAGTTCTTCTCTATTCATCCCGGTTCAACCCATTTATATCTGGTTCACCCTGAACCGGTCCGATTTTCGCATCCAATTTAGCTCATGATCCATTTTCATCATTTTTTGGATCTTTATGGAACACTTGAGATTTTTTAATTTCCAATTTTGGCTTCTCTTTACTAATTCTGGTTTACTTTAAACAACGATTTTCTAAACAAATTTTCTAGTTCTCATTTTCGACTTTCTTATTTGGAGAAAAAGGTTTACAACTTCTTCCATCCTTTAAGGAGTTTTGTTCTCAAAACTTGCTATACATTAAATAAATGAGGATACTTCTCTTTCATCACAAACTCAGTTTCCCATGATTCCTCCTCAATCTAACTACTTCGCCAAAGAAACTTCACCATTAGAATCTTCTTATTCCTGAGATTTCTTTCTCGTTCGTCTAGGATTTGGATTAGCTCCACCTCATAAGAGATGTTCTCTTCTAGTTTGGGTGGTGGGTATTCCAATACATGATCAGGGTCAGACTCATACGTTCTTAGTACCGATATGTGGAATACGTCATGTATCCATTGCAGGTCTAGAGGTAGTTTGAGCTTGTATGCCACCGGTCCAACTCTTTGAATAATAATGTGCGTGCCAATATACCTTGGTTTTAATTTCCCCATTGTTGGAGCCTTAAAATCCCTCTCTATGGTGACACCTTAAGGAACACTTTATCCCCCACCTCAAACTCTAGATCTCTTCTCCTACGGTCGGCATAACTCTTTTGTCAATCTTGAGTCGCTTTTAGTCGATTCTTTATCAACTTAATATTTTTTTATGGTGTCCTCATTTAGCTCAATCTTTTCGAGCTTCCTCTCCCAAATGCCTTCCCAAAATAGGGGTGTGCGACATGGTCTTTCGTACAGGGCCTCAAATGGTGGCATTTGTATACTAGTCTAATAATTGTTGTTATAGGAAAACTCCATAAGGCATAGGTAATCCTCACAACTTTGATTCATAGTCAAAACACATGCTTGAAGCATGTCCTCTAGGGTTTGGATGGTTTGCTCTTACTGTCCATCAGTTTGGGGATGAAAAGCTGCACTCATATGAAGTTTAGTTCCTAAGGCATCCTACAGGCTAGGCCAAAATTGTGACGTGAACTTCATATCCCAATCTGATACAATGATCACTGGGACTCCATGTAAATGCATAATCTCTCCAACATAGAGATTTGCTAACCTTTTAATTGAGTCCATTACTTTTATAGGCATGAATTGGGTTGATTTAGTCAGTTGATCTACGATTACCCAAATAGCATCATGTCCCCTCTTCGTCACTGGTAATCCTATCACAAAATCCATTATGATATTTTTTTTCACTTCCATTCGGGGATAGGCAAGGGTTGCAATAATTCAGAGGATTTTGGTGTTCTACCTTAATATGTTGGTAGGATAGGCATCTAGCCACATATTCAGTTATGTCTCTCTTCATCCCTTTCCACAAGTAGCCTTGTTTTAGAGTACAATACATTTTTGTACTTCTAGGGTGCATTGCATATACTGAATCATGGGCTTCTTTCATTATCAATCTCCTTAACTCTCCTGTGTTTGGCAGGCATACCCTTCCCTTAAAGGTTAGTAACCCATCTCCTCTTGTGGCAAACTCTAGTATCACTCCATTAGCGAGTTGATCCATGTGGCACTTAAATTCTACATCCAAATTTTGTTTGGCCTTGCTCTACTAAGTCGTGTCTCACCGCCATATTAGCTAACATGCATCTTTCCTTGGGATTCATTTTGAGTCCCATCTTTAGTTTCCCAACTGTTCCAAAAGAGGTACGTAAGTAGTCTTCATGTAGGCTATTCCAGTATGATACTTCCAACGGAGCGCGTCAGCTACCACATTTGCCTTGCTGGAAATATACTAAATGATTATTCATAGTCCTTAATTAGCTCAAATCATCTCTTTTGTCTTAGTTTGAGCTCCTTTTGGGTCATAAAATACTTCAAACTCTTATGATCCGTGAATAACCTACACACAACTCCATATAAATAATGACACCAAATCATTAAGGGTGAACACTTTTGCGGCTAATTCCAAATCATGTGTATGATAGTTCACCTCATGCATCTTCAATTGCATTGATGCATATGCTATCACTTTTCCTTGTTGCATCAAGACACAACCCAATCCTTGTCCACACACATCACTATACACCGTATACTCTCCCATGGTTGGATCTGATAAGGCTAGTACTAGGGCTGATGTCAATCTAGACTTTAATTCTTTGAAAGAAGCCTCGCACTTTCCATCTCTTTTGTACCCCACTCCTTTCCTTGTTAGATGGATTAATGGTGCAACTATTTTGGAGAAATCTTCCACAAACTTACTGTAAACCCCGTCCCTTATAGATGAGAAAATCGGGGAAAGAACCGGTCAACTCGAGAGAGAAAACCGAACTGGTTCATGAACCGTAACCAGTAGAGAAAGGGAAAAATGGGAAATTGGCAAACCCCGAGTGACTCAAAGGGTCATAAAAATCAAGGAAAAGGACTTTGGGATGAATTTGAAGAGAAAACTAGACCGGTTCACGTGAACCGGATCTGAATCGATTTGAACCATCATTGAACCAGTTACTAAATTTATTTTTCTAGGTGGCTTTAAATATTCAAATTGGAGAATTGAAGCCACCATTGGATAGAGAATGAATTTATATGAATTTAAAAATTTTTAATTTTGAGAAAATCGGTCGAATTGAGCATGAACCGACCGGTTTAAGCATTGAACTCGGTCGGACCGGTTGGGTTCGGTTCGGAACAGTGTTGTCTTCTTCCTTCAAATGACGACAATGTTCATTCAATGCATGAACAGACAACGTGAGTGAAGATAAATCATCTCAATTCAAGCAGTTTTAGGTAATGAATAAGCTTTACCAAGATGCTAAACGGTCGGGCAGGGAGTCCCCGAGCTCCCTATTTAAAGAACTCATCTCCATTCATCCTCCTCACACCTGAAATCTCCATTCTCTCTCAACTGCTCGATTTTCTGGTGAAGCTCGACCCAAAGCTCCGACTTGGGTAACTTTCTTAACATCATAAGGTGAGGTCAAGTTCTTTAGACTCTGGAGGAAGTCAGCTATATGATAGCAACCTCCATTCGATATAAGGACCGTCGGAGAAGTGCCAACGTAATCAAACAGTGAAGCAGCTCCAAAGGACCAAAGCTGCCCTATTTTGGCCGAGCTGAAATCATAAAAAATTCAGCCCTCCTCTAGCCAAACCAAGTTCTTCCAACATCCCAACATCCCTCATAAGACCTCAATTGAACTGAAAAGTAAGCCAATTCAGCACTCCTTAGTCGTTGCTGGTCAGAGTTAGAGAGAAAAACTACAAATTTTCACTAACAAAATTATCCCTCGATTCGAGGTCAATTATAGAAATTCTTGATCCTAGAAGGTACCTCAGGAAGAGAGCTACCTTCCTTGATAGAGAGCTCAGACCACCGCACCTCCGACGGTAAGCTTTCAAAGCTTTCTCTCTCTAAGCACAATTTTCTGGTGAAGCTCCGTTTGAGCTCAATTCAGACCCCAAATGACGTGGTTCAAAGCTCAATTGAATCATATTGAAGTGTAGGAACTGATCCATACCTTCAATTGGACCAATTAACCCCAATTGAATGGCCAATTTGAAAAAATCAAATTTGGTGAGTTTGAAGGGGAGAAATTGGGGGAAAATTTTGGGGATTTTGTAAAATTGAGGGATGTCTTTGCAATTTCCCAAAATTGAGGATCAATTGGATATGGAAAAGATGTTGAAGGACCAACTGGTCAATTTTTGTAACATTTGGGGTTAAATTGCCATTTTTGGAATGTAGAAGAAAATGGTAATTTTTGAAAAGTTGGGGACCAAATTGGAAATTTGGAAAACTTGAGCCCCTTATAAAATTTTGAGTAAAATGAGGACTCAAAGGGAATTTTGGAAACTTTGGGTGTCAAATTGGGCAAAAGTTTGCATTAAGGACCTAAAGCTAAGGAAAAATAAACTTTAGGGACCTAAATGTAATTTATTGATAAACTGTGAACCTAGGTTATTATGCCAAATCTTAAGTGAAAAGGCTGCCCAATTCGTGTAGGGACAAGTGTGATTGGAATGCCAGCAAGAGAAAGCTCGCGTCAACTTGGAAAACCAACCAAGAACGAACATATCGATTAACGGGTGAGTGGGTTTATTCACATCATACTCGGTTGGGATGGTGAGCACTTTAGAAACGAAAAACCACTTATATGTGGGATTTTAACATCACACCAGGTTGGAGTGATGTGTGAATTAAGCTAAAAAATACTTACCGGTTGTAAGTAGAGGAAACCATATCTGTTTGGTATGATGGACTTCCTTGAAGGAAGGAGAAAGCCACTTGCTGGTGGTAAGCGGAGGTATCATCACACCCGGTTGGTGTGATGAAGTGAAAATTATATTTTGTCAGAAATGTTCTCCCCTGACTGTGTGCATTTGCTTAAACTCTTTGGGAGACCTTCTTGACAGGAGTTAGATTAGCTCAGATAAGCCAAATGCATCGATTTTTGAACTTGTGGGGCTGAATGCCCGGTTTTGGAAAATTTTGTACAGTGGGCCCAAGGCAATGGGAACGAGCATGAGCTCGTAAACAAACATGAGATATAAAAGCCATAAAAATTGTTAATGAAATGGTTATGTGATTTCGCCAAGGTACCAAGACAGGACCGACATACTCGTTGGACTGGTGGCAATGCTTCAGGGCAAGGTCAACAAATCAAACTAGACAAACATCTGTAGATTGAGTTGAGAGTTGGGGTCGTTGGACTAGTGACACCAAAGATAAATGGCTATGTAGAAAAGCTATTGTTTGTGCATGCACTTGAGGTACATGACCATTAAGATGCCAAGAGGGGTAGTGAGGTGTCCTAAGGGTTACTGGACAACATGGTGGAGATAAGGGCAGTTTGTCGTGCCAGTAGTTGGGAAACTCAACATAGCTTCTTGTGCATGAGATCAGGGTGGGGTCAGGATGAGGTCTCTGTCCTCATATGGACATGGAGTTGACTTCGGATCTCACGAATATCCACTCAAACCCAGGGTAGAAGTGGATGGGCTTCTATCTTGGTAGCTGGTAAAGACGCTCCAAGCCACAAGTGGGTGTAGTGGACGGGCTTCCCTACGAATGTGTGATCCCTTCCTGATTAAGGGTGTGTTGACTGTTAAACACACCTAATGTAGAAAATGAGGAAAAAGGGTTTTAAAAACTAGAATTTGAGGAAAGATCATTCTTAAAGGAAATGAGAATTTTGGGCACACTTTGATTAAAGTTATTTATAAAAAAACTCACTCCCAACACCCATTCACTAATTTGTAGAACTCACCCCCTCCCTTTACCCCTTTTTAGGTAAGCAAGGGAAACCAGCCCAAAAAACTTTCTATTGTCAAACTTGAAGACAGGTATGAAAGATTTAATACATTCAGTTTTGTATAATGCTATTTTAGGAAAAACAGGAAAAATGACGCCTTACTCCTCGCGGTTTAGAAAAGGGTAAAACTCTTCTAAATCAAAAGGAGTGGAGGGTTGCTCATGGGAATCAGACCAAACCAGGTCGGGGCGTGATAACTTGAGTGGTATCAGAGCCTATTTCCTCGAGTATATTATCAAGACTATATAACATTAAAATTAAATTAAAACTACCTACCTTGTAGGAAGGTGGCACCAAGAAAAGTAGCCAAACAAACCAACGCTACCTTAGCCACCCCATAAACTAGGGAGAATCCTACCCCAAAGGAGAAAATGAACCAGGAGTATAGGAGGACTCTTGGAGTAACTCCGGGTCAAAAAGGACTCGACAAGAAAACCTTCAAGGTGTTCAAGCTCAAGGACAACGAAGCACCGAACAACCAACAATCCCTTAGAAAGACCCCGCCAAACTCAAAGTATAGGAAGAACCACAAAGGTCCACACAAGGAGATGACCTGTTATAGATGTGGGAAATGGGGACACTACATGAGAAGGTGCCCAACATTACGAAGGACAGGACCCGAGAGAACCTGTTATGAGTGTAGAAGGGTGGGACACATAACAAAGGATTGTCCCACACCGAAAGGAATTAAAGTGATACCTTCCAATAAGGACACCTCCACCCCTACAAAAGCCTGAAGGGATAACACTACAAGAAGCACGATTCCGGCTAGGGATCCCAATCTCACTTAGGAAGAAATCCTTCTAGACCCTAGCATAGTAGTGAGTACTTTCCATCCCATCATTGTAACAATCTCCCTTAAGAGATGGTAAAACCCCAAACCGTATTCTTACTTCAATAATGAATAAAGAAAATTCTGAGTCCCTTTCTGTCCCTCAATAATGCAATAGTGTGATTCAATTACATGAGAAAGGATCATAGGGAGAAGACCAAGGGTAGGATGTTAAGAAAACCCAGACAGAGCATAATGTAGGAAAAAGGAATTTTCCCTTAAAGAGCACTACAAGCCAACTAGGAGCAAAGAAGGAAGCACATCCTCCATAGAAGACAAGCCCCGAACGATGAAAGATAACTAGGATATCTCGAGATAGAAAGGTGAGACCAACTTTGGAAAAACAGAGAAGCCAAGTAGGGTTATATACTAACCTAGCAAAAAGGTGTAACTAGGAACTTTGGGAGAAGACGCCCTAGGAAGAACTAGAAAATAGTAAGGACTACACTGTAAATAGGGCAATGGGATGGACATTAAGGACAAAAAGACTCGAGAGACAACTATCTCAAAATAATTAAACAAGGAGAATAGTAGGAACAATGCAATTAATGAACTGACCCTGATGAAGGTCAAAACTCTAGTAAAGAAGGGAGAAGAGAAAAGGCCAAAACCTTTGGGAAATAAGGATGAAGGAAAAAACTTAAAGAGACCAATGGCCAAGACAGGATTAACGACCAAAAGCCATGAGAAGGTTAAGTAAGCCTCTCGCAGATGATCAAGAGATCTTGAAATAAAAAGAATGTGAGCTCTCCATAAAAGAAATAGACGTGTACTGGGATACAAGTGAGAATGAGGATGGGGTAAAAAAGATGTGCACGTAAGGTTTCAAGAGTAAAGGTAAGCAGGAGAGGATGGCATCAAAGGATGTCATTTAAGGTTAGATGTCCTCAATGGCAAACGAGAAGAGAATTCCAGGAGAAAAGAGTATAAATCCTACCATGGAAGGAAACCTTGGAAAGACATACGTGTCATGTCACGCCCCAACCCGGTTTGGTCAAATCCCCGTGATCAACCCGCCACTCTCCTAGTTTATTAAGGGTTTTCCCCTTCTTTTAAACCGTGAGGAGTAAGGTGTTCTTTAAACCTATTTCTTTCTTGGAATAACATTAATCAAAACTGTAAGAAATTTAAACTTAACATACCTATCTTACAGGTGTGGTTAACTTGAGGTCTTTGGGTAAGCTTTCCCTTGGTTACCTGAAAGGGGGTATAAGGGAGGGGTGAGTTCAACGACTCAGTGAATGGGTGTTTTAAAATTTATCTTTTAGAAAATAGTTTGAATTGGAGTGTACCAGACTCCTTATTTTCTTTAAAACATTTCATCCACAAAATCTTAGTTTTCATAGCCATATCTCATCATTAACCACAAACGGTGTGTTTATCAACCAACACATGCCCTTCATCATGAAGGGAACACACATTCATAGGGCAGCATGTCTACTGCACCCACTTGTGGCATCGGAGCAACTTTATTGGCCACCTAGATAGAAACACGTCCACTTCTACCTTGAGAATGAGTCGATGTACGCAACATCCGACCCTCAATCCCATAAAGAAAACTCTATGTCTGTGTGAAGACAGAGACCTCATCTCAATCCCACCCCGATCTCATGCGCATGAAGCTACATTGAGCTTCCCTTACTGTTGGCACGACGATCTAACCTTATCTCCACCATGTCACCTTGTAGCCCCTAGGACAAATAACTACGCCTCTTAGGAGTCTTGAAGCTCTCGTACCTTAGTGCATGCACAAAACAAAAATTTTCCTCATAAGTCATTTAATCTTTGGTGTCACTGGTTCAACGGCCCCGACACTCAACTCGAGTATGCCACAGTGTCTTATCGCACTGCCACTAGTCCATCGAGTATGTCAGTCCTGACTTGGTACCATGGACAAACACATCATTTATTTTAAATTTTCATGGCTTAAACTCATGTTTGTTTACGAGATCCTGCTCGTGCCAACTGGCCTTGGGCCCACTGTACGAGATTTTCAAAATCGGGCATATTAGCCCCCAAGTTCCAAAACCGAGGCCTCTAGCCTATTAGAGCTATTCGAGCTCCCGTCAAGAAGGTCTCCTAAAAAGTTTAAGTAGGGGCACACGGTCATGGGAGAACACTTCCGACAAAATAATCTTTTAATCGTCCATCACACCAACCGGGTGTGATGACATCTCTGCTCATAATCGATGAACGGGTTTTCTACTTCCTTCCAGGAAGTTCATCATACCAACCGAGTATGATCTACTTACAACTGGTAAGTAGTTTTTCTGCATAATTTTCACATCACTCCATTCCAATGTGATGGCTAAAATTTCACTTAGTAATAGGTTTTCATTTCTGAGGTGCTTATCATCCCAATCGGGTATGATATAAAAATCTCACTCACCTAAAAATGCAGTGAATTCCTCCTAACCAGTTCTTTGTTTTCATGCGAGCCTGTCCTTATTGGCATTCCTGCTACTTTGTGTTCCTACACGATATGAACAACCTTGTTCATTATCCCTTGGCCTAATAGCCTTCATTCATCCTTAATGGATGAAATACTCAACTTTTCAATTATTTGCAATTAGGTCCCTAAAGTTCTTTTTCTTTAACTTTAGGTCCCCAATGCCGATTTTCCCATAAATTGAGTCCTGGAACTTCTTAAATTCACATTGGAACCTCATTTATTCAAAATCACATAAAGGGGTTCAAGGTTCCCAAATTTTCAATTTGGTACCCAACTTTTCCAAAATTACCATTTTGCCCCTACTTTACAAAAATGGTAAGTTTCGCACCAAAAATTAAAAAATTGATCAATTGGTCCTCCAACATCTTTATCATACCCAATTGGCCCTCAATGTTAAGAAATTGCACTTTAGTCCCTCGAATTTTTGAAATCCCAAAATTATCGCCAAATTTTCCCCTAATTTCAACCTTCCAACTCAACCAAATTTGATTTCATTAAATTGACCAATTAAATTATGTTAATTGTTGAAATTGAAGTTAAATTTAAGTTTCTACACCTCCATATGATTCAATTTCACTTTGAATCACACGATTTAACACCAGAATGAGTTTAAACGAAGCTTCGCCGGAAAATTAGAGTTAGAGAGAGAAAGCTTTGAAAGCTTACCGTTGGGGGCACAACGGTTCGAGCTTTCAATCTGGACAGATAGCTCTTGTCCTAAGATTCCTCCTAGGATCAAGAATCACATCAATTGATGCCGAATTGAGGAAGAATTTGGTCAGTGAAGTTCCGTCGGTTCTCTCTCTAGCATTGATCGGAAATTACAGAGGGGAGCCAAATTGGCTTACCTTTACGCTCTAATTTAGATGTAAAAGGGTTGTGAAAGTGTTGGAAGTGCTTGGTTTGGCTTGATAAGGGCTCGAATTAGCCGATTTTAGCTTAGCCAAAATAGGGCAGTTGCGGTCCGTTAGAGCTACTTCACTGTTCTCTCATGTCAGTGTTTCTCCATCGACCCTCATAGTAAATGGTGACTACAGCGTGTAGCTGACTTCTCCCGAAATCCAAAGAACCCGACCTCACCTTATTTGGCTTAGAAAAATGCCCAAGTTAAAGCTTTGGTTCAAGCTTCACTAGAAAATGTAGCAGTAGAGAGAGAGTGGAGTTTTCAGGTGTGAAGAGGATGATTGAGGAGGGGCTCTTTATATTGGAAGCTTAAGGACTTCTTGGTCATCCGATTGGCACCTTAATGGTGGTCATTCATTGCCTGAAACTTCCTGGCCGGAGACTTTTCATCTTCACCAGCGCTGCTCTATTTTCTGGTGAGTGAACAGTGTTGTCATCTAAAGGAAGAAGACGACACTATTTCTAACTAGGTTCAATGCTTAAATCGGCTAGTTCAGGCCCGATTCGACCGAGTTTTTTAAAATTAAAAATTTCTAAATTTATTCTCTATCCAATAGTGGCCTCAATTCTCCTATTTAAATTTTCTAAGTCACGTAGAAAAATGAATTATAGGGGATAAGTCATACTCAATCTTGCTAAAGGAACTCAAAACTCGTAAATTTTCCTAGGGAGAACAAATTAGCAGTTAAGGTGAGTGGAATTATGATTATAGCATTAGGTATGATTGGACTAATGATATACTTTTCACATGTTTTGAAATATGTGTAGCTTAATGTGTGTTATAATTCTTTTATTGAACTAAAATTAGCAAGAAAGCATTTAACTATGATTTATAAAATGAGTATTATGGTCCGTATTTTTTTAAACAAGTGCTTCGACCCAGGTTATGTGACGGATGAGCTTCAGTCATATTTTAAATGAGGGGGCAAAGGTCATACTTTGTGAACAATGGGTTTCAACCCATATTTTAAAAACTCAGTTATTTGTCATGAATTAAAAAAGAGCAAATTCGGTTCACCTTCAATTTGATTGATTATTGTCCTAATTTATTTTTCTAAAAATATTTTGACTAATTTTATATAATTTTGATGCAATAATTTATATTTTTTATTTTTTTAAAACTATTTATAAAAAACGTTAATTTTTTCTATAAGAGCTAGTTCGATACCAATTTGAATTAGTTTTTAATCTATCATTTTCCATTATTTAATTTTCGATCAAATAGTTTATTAGGGAACAAATCACATTACTCTACCACAATTCCAAACTTCAATTTTGAGTCAATCCTAAATTCAATGTTATTTTTCAAACCCCGTTCATTTTTTTCAAATTCCCGTTTGTACTCAGTTTTTTTGTCAAGTGAGTTGAATGAAAATTTTTAAAATCATGGTGTTATATACGGAGTAAATTAAATCTATCATTGTTATTCTAATACGTACTGGGCAAACCATTCCGATAATAGTCATAATTAATTTTAGATTATTTTGGTAAAAAACTTATATAATTAAATTCCAAAAAATAACATACTTGCTCAAGTTGAAAAAGAGTTTAGGTAAGATTATCGCTCAAGTCATATGAATTCAATATATTCTCTATTAACTTGAATTATCTAATCCAATTTCTTCAACTCTATTGTGATAACTTATAAATAATTTATTTTACAACTAATTTGATACTTAATTCACGCACTAATTATATCTAAATTAATTATTACTTTGTTCAAAAATGTGTTAATGAAGTATAAATAAGGATCCAATCTCAATTATATAATAATGAATTACAATAAAGTTAAAAATGGACTCAAATAAGAAATTACAATCCATTGCTCTCCATCTATGATTATAATTATTAAATTCCTAAATAACAATAAATAATTGTATGCTAAGCAAGGAAGGGCAAACAATTACCTTCCTTTCCTTACACTTCTTCTCATTATGGATGTTATATTTTTACCAAAAAAGAGATATGGCTAATCTACTTTTAGAAAGTTTTGTACTATGATTATGAATGATGGGTCATCCATCAAGAACTAGTACCCAAGTGCGGATAAACCAATGCGTGCTAACTCTTTGGTCGTATGGGCTGGCTCTCCTCTTGAATACCACTTCAGTACTAGTTAATAAGGACACAAGTGGATAAAAGAAGAAGAAGCCATCAACCACGCACAGATTTTTATTCGTACGGGCTTTCTCCTAGATGGGTCGAAGCTGGACCCAGCCTCTGTGCTATCTATTGACAATGTAAAATCTGTCCATTTAATCAAATGAGAGAAGAATTCAAAAGGGACACACACAATCTCTTCTTCTTGTACGACAATTACAATAGTATAAATCGGAAAAGAACACAAACATAAAACAGAGTACTATGGAGAACTGGGAAAACGCTTGAATAACGAATTTGATGACTGGGTATTATTATCTATCAACCATGTGACTAGCCCTGTGAAGGCGGTGGAGGAGGGCTCATCGTGATCCCTGTCCTCGGGTTAACGTTCGGCCCTGGATCCGAGTAATCCATTACCTCGATCATCATCCTCCAACTTCTCCCTGTTTCCTGCAAATAGAAAGAAAACCCGTTTCATATGAGAGAAGTGATGGAATGGAAAATGAAGCAGAAGTTCGGAAAAGAACAGAGGCGTGAAACCACCCATCTGCGTGAAACTGCATCCCAATGCAGAAGAGATAAAACACGCAAGCTTTGCTTGTTCAACTATTGACAGAGAAACAGCAATCAGACCTCCAACTGAGCAGAGGAGGCCACGTGCTCTGCAGCTTCCATCAGCTTTCTCCCAGATCCTGCGCGCCAAGAAGTGCTGTGAGGAGAGATGAAAACGCGTTTTCTTGTTGTAGAAACGTCACTCATTTTTTGGGACCTTGGAGAAATGTAGAATTCAACTTACCCTGAGAAACAGAGACAGAGAGCAGAGCAGCGATGAGTAGTAAGATCGGGAGAAAACAGGACCGATACCGACCCATGACTTCTGGATTTCTGGGGAATGGTCTTCAGGGCTTCTTTCGATCTTTTATGATGCAGAAACTGGAGGGAGGGGATAAAGCAAAACAAGCTCCTGTGTGGGCATTGGTAGCAGGATCCCGTTGGTTTTGTTACTTTTTATTATATTGTTTTACTTGATTTCCAGCTAAGGAGTTGACCTGAGAGATCAAGTATCAGCTCTCCACCAAAGAAGTATTTTGTTCCATTCTCCCTACTCCCTGGTGATAGATAAGTACAAGCCCCCCTATCTTATTAATGCATATTAACCTAACCCTTTTTTTTTTGCCCAAACCAGTTTAACCTCATCTAAGTCCGCCTATTATTATTATTATTATTTTATTCTTTTTTTCAATTACAATATAAAATCATTACTAGTAAAAATATTTAATTAATGATTTCATACTACGTGTTAAATATGTGTTTATTTGAAATTTAATTGGTATTGAATTTGGTGCAAAAAAATTGTTGTTGAATATGATATTATGAATTAAAAATGATAGTTGAAATTAGAATATTATATATTTAATGATGTTTAATATACTATATATATTAGTGTTTAATTTATGTATAAAATACTCATAAGTGACTCACATGGTTAGGGAGAAGATAATATATAGAAAATAAATAATAAATTTAAAATTTTTAAATAAATGAGTAAAAAATGTTGAAAGAGTGGTTAGGTCAACCTAAAATAGATTAATTTCTATTTATATTCTTAAAATAATATAAAAGTAGAAAAAATATTATAATATTTACTAATTAATATTATATTACATAAAGTTGAAAGAGTGGTAGTTTTCTCTCTGACGTAGTCACTAATAATTTATTATATAGTATTTTAATGAGCCAATAATTGGAAAGTTGACTTCTATTTACTATTAACTTTAACCTAACATTTGCAGTTCTTTTATAATATATCCTTCCATCCTATATAGCCTCCACATGACGTCCATATGACATGCTTCGGATACCTAGGGCGGGACGGTAATATTAATGAATGAAAATTGCATTGTATATAGAAAATATTTAATATCCATAAGATTTTAGTAATAATATAACAATGTGATATATAACATTTTAAAAATTATTATTTCATCATAAAATGGTTAAATTTATTCTAACATTATTAATATTTACTTATATGATAATATTACCCTATCCCAAACTTTCGCAATTCTTTATTCCATCTGTAGGTTTACTCAAGTCCTATTTCAGCATATTTCTAGGGAAGTTCACATCTTGGTCACTCTCTAGAATCATTGACTTGGTAGGTCACATTCTTTCTAAATTAAGACCCCTACTTAGATGTGCAGTTCTTCAAATCTACCGTGCAGTTCATTCCAGGATCCATATAAAGTAGTTCTCCACTTAGGACCATTTTCAGAAAAGTTTTAAGTATTAATTAAAAATTATAATATTTTAATATTTAAAGAAAGACTTATCATTTTTATTCTCATTTTGAAAAGTGGTTTAATTTTTAAAAATATATTTTAAAATATTGTGATATTATAGTAATTAAGTCATAACGACCCGAGTCAACAAGTAGGCATGCTTACAATAAGTATGTCTCCTTTCCATTGCAAAAATACCTATTATGGCCCTTATAATGACAATTGGACAAAATCTTAAAATATCAAAATATAACACATAATATTTTCCAAAAAAAAAATTTTATTTTAAAGAATACAAAACTTTTAAAAATACACAATGATAAAATTAGGGGAATAATAATTTTGATATTTATTTTCACCCTTCATAACTATCTTATTTACACGTTCATTCACATTTAATTTTATTACAGAAAAAATGTTTGAGAGTAGTGAGCATGCATTTTGCCTATAGCATGAACCCTAATTATCTACCTAAAATTCAAGTATATAAATTTATTATTTATTTATTACTAATAATTTCTAATTAGTAAATTTACTTAATTAATTTTCATGTCAACATAATCAACGTTAAATTACATATTTATACTTGTTTTTATATACAAATATATATTATGAGTGTTCAATTTCTTATACATTTGTAATGTTCACTATAAGATCACATCAATTTGAGTCATGATTTGATCATATTTTTCCCTAAAAAAGCCTCACATATGAGAGTGTGGTGTGTGTCGTGCTAGTATTCATATACTGTGGAGCCTCACGATAACATTTAGGCTCATGTGCTCGTAAGGATTTAAAAGTTATAAGTTACAAGTATTCATATACTGTGAAGTCCGGTCGTCCACCCAGTTATCAACCTATCAACTCAGAATCATTCTCGCATGACCCTAACTCATGACCACTACCCTTATGGGTATCCTATGTCTCAAAACACTTCTCACAATAAATATAAAGTATACATGCAATTACAAACACAATACACATCATGTACATGCCACAAGTAACATCTCATGTATAATAACTTAGGTAGGATACTTATACTCATTCTATCATACGTGTCATACATGGCTTATTTCATTATATGTGCATAAGATGTCATGCTACCATGCCTAATCATATTTCATACAATATAATCATGTTCATGCTCATACTTAAGCTATCATCATGGTTTATGCATAGCACAAGCTATTTATACATCTATATCTTTGCACAATATTAATTTTTTTTACATCTAGTCACATCATGCAACATAAATGTTATTCCTATCTACTTATATAATAATCTACTCATGTCATGTTTATTCATTTCATTATATTTTATTTTTTATTTATTAATGTAAAGTACTCTGAATAGTCTAATCGGACTCTATACAAGTAATCTTGTGATGAGCATGTTTCCAATCAAGTTGGTTCATTTTTAATCCGCTACATTTCCAAACTTTTTATAAATTTTTATTTATGTCCAAACTTTTTATAAATTATATTTTGCTTTTTACTTGACAAATTTTGCACATTGGTCCATAACTTCCATAAACTTATTATTTCTGCCTCAAACTTCTCAAATCTGTCCATTTAGCCCCCCTCATGGTCCAAATTGAGCAATTTCCCCTCTTTAGATAAAATTACTAAAATGCCCCTCAATTTAAAAAAATGACGGTTCGGCCATTTTACTTATAAAAACTATTTTCGGCACCTCCATTTATCTTAAAATTACTTTCTAGCCCATACTTTTCATAGGGACCATTCCAAAAACTTTTTCCCTAATTACAAACTAGTCACCCAACTTTCTAAGGCTTACGATTTGTTCCTCGAACTTAGATAGCATATCAAATCAACTCAAACTTTTACAACTCCTCCCAAAATATCTTCATTTTACTACTAAAGGGTTGTGTGAGGAGTTGGATCCAACCCTAGCAGCAGTCATCTGAATTTGGATGTTTCCCAAAGATATAAAAAAATGATAAAAATTGAACATAGAGTAGTCGATATAGAGAAGGCAAAATTTTGAAGTCAGTGAGTAGGCATTTTGAAGTAAAGGGGAGATGGTCCATTATGTGGTGGTGGCTGGCCAAGTGATCGTTGGAGCTGGCTAAATTTGACCTCGAACAGGTGGCATTCGAGCATTCCTACACAAATTGGATGGTGGAAAATGGCTCGTAGCGGTCGAAACTTCCTTTGATAGAGATTGGCCAAGGCCATAGGGAGGTAGACGAGAAGTAGAGAGATATTTTGAAACCAGTGTCATTTGGAAAAATGGCAGGAACTATCTGAATTTTGCCCCAAGGGAAACGACTACTCGTAGTTTCGTTGTTCGATGTTGGGGTCGGCCAAAATGGCCCTCATGTAGTATTTTTTAAGCACTTGCTGGTTAGGACCCAACCATAGACTTGAAGAGGGGTCTCTTAGCAAAATTTTGATAGTAAAATGATCAAATGCGGTAGTTGGATGGGAAAGAATTGTCATTAAAATTCGTTCTCAGAAGATACTTAGGTTTTTAATCTTTGGAGAGGAAATCCTATGTGATGGGACGATGAAAATGAAATTAAACTCACTGCTATTCAGGGAGTTGTAAACATATTTTCATATTTAATTTCATGAAATTTGGTGAAAATTGTACACGATTTTGCTTGTTTGCAGGGATGGCGTGCGTCAACACTAGGATCTAACTTGTGACAGCCATCTTGTCCAAGGCTTGGCCACCTGTGGCCCCGTACGTCTACCCGACCCGAAAATAATCAGAACATAACAATCAGACCAATAGTCATCTTATTCAAGGAAAACCACATATCCACTATGACTAACAGTTGACTTAGGGCACAAATGTAATAATAGGGACACAATAAGAAAGGGCATCAATAGAGGGTAGGAAAATAGTAGATAGACAAGTGGAACTACTAGTGACACAAGCAATAGGTGAAATATGAGAGAACTAAGATGGGTATGAAAAAGGTAAATAAAAAGCAAGAAAGGTCCCTATAATACAAAGAGTTTTTGTAAGGAGACAAACATGTCAAAAAACAAAGTAGAGTAGTGAGAACTAGGAAAAGCTTGTTATTACTAGTAATGGAGGTTGTGCCAAGGAGGTTGTAGTGAATACTAATATTGTGCTCTTACAAGTGAGAGCAAGTCCATAAGCCCGAGGGAGTCCGAGGGATTCTTCTATGAGGGAGGTGACCTCGAGATAACCATACAACATAAGGTAAAACATCATCTCCCATTATTATAGAAAGGATCAAAGGGAGCCTAGTAGAATTCAGAAAGGGGCATCAATACAAGCAAATGAACTAGTAGTTAGAGAACTAACAGTATGTGACAAAGATAAGGAATAACTAATTTTAATAGGTGATGGCAGCTAGCCTACAATACTTGTACAATCTCCATGAAGATGATATACTAGAATTGTTAAGGAATAGGTTACTCGTTCACCATCTTTCATCTCATAAGAAAACACAACCCATACATAGTATTTTTTATGGAAACAAAAAATAAGGAAGAGAGAATTACAAAACTAAGACAACAATGCAGATTCATGAATGAAGTCACTGTAGAACCTATGGGAGTTAGCGGAGGGTTAACATTATGGTGAAACTAATAAAAAAAGGAAATGGGTGCATGTGACTTGGATATATAATCACTGTGATGAACAAGTGAAGAGAAGATATCCAATGGGCGGCATCAGATATGTAGGATCCTTGCATGGACATATTTTAATGTAAACTGGTTAAAAGGGAGAAACAAGGGGTGGGCCAAAAGAACATATGGCCGTCAATAAATTTTAGAATTTTCTAATTGCGATACAACTATGGTGTGTTGGATATGGGGAACCCTCATAATATCATTGAGCAACTAGATGTGACTCTAGTCTCTACCTCATGGAGAACTCTCTATTTACATAAGAGTCCAATATGGAGAATAAATAGGCTCAAACCATGTCCCTTGATTTATGGACTACGAGAAGATGATTAAATATAAATTGAATGACTTTCATTTTGAGGATAAATGGTAGTTGAATTCGAAATGTTATTAAATGGTAGAACTCTTCCCAAAGCCCAAGTTTAATTTGTTTCGATCCTCGACACACAACAAATCAGTTCAGGGTCTAGAAATCAAACACTTGCCATAATGTGAGAAAGGAGATTCTCACACAAAAAGAGCTTGCAATAGTAAGCCCAGATGATCTAGTGGGAATTCTAGTAAGATTCGGACTGATAAGTAGGTTGTACTAAGTATGGAAAGAGGAGGAAACTTTTTGGAAATAGAGATTGATGGTCAAATGATTGAAAAAATGTAATAGAAACACAGAGTTTTCCACTAAAGCATAATAATCAAACAAAGTGTGAACTACACATCCTTATAGTCAGAGAAATAATGAGATTGTTGATAGAACAAAACCAGATCGTTAGGGGCTTCCATGACTTCTATGAGGCTCTCTTCGTAGAGAGGCAAAGTGAAGGAATAGAATTAACTCTTAAGACAGTTCAGGCACATATCTCCAACAAGGAAAATGCTAGCTTGATTAGCCTAGTTACCAAGGAGGAAGTGAAGAATGCAATGTTCCAAGTGGTGGCGGAAAAGTAGATCTAAATAGGGGAAAGAAGGCAATTGGTTTAATCTTATATTACTGCCTCTGGTGTAGAATCAACTGATATTCACATTAAGATGCACGTGCACTTATTCTGCTCCGAATGGCGATTCTTCCCTGTTGTGTCATATGAAAAGAGATCAATCAATTTCCTGACCAGAAAAGGTAGCAAGTTTTAACAGAAGAAATTCACAAGTCAAGAAATAACAACTAAATAGAGGGTAACACTCTATTCTCTAGACGTTGTCCCCATTTGTTTCCATGCTCACCATTCACAGACTCAGTCAAAACTTCAGCCTAAAAAGGGTATTTCAATATGCTTGGCCCTTATTCGTATGCTTGTTCTTAGTATGAGAAACTTCAGTCTTTGTTCAGGTCTTACATCCATTACACATGTCAACCAACTACTTTTGATATACCAATTCTCACATTCATGTATGAGCCACAAAATTCTTCCTAAATTAGAATTAAGGACTTCTGACACACCTTTACAAGAAAAAACATCCAAGACCAATTTGCAATAAAACCAGTTTACATGAGTAATCAAACAATCATAAATACAGTCGCCATCTCACACTAATCAACTCACAGTAAAAGGCTGGATACGTATTGCAACACTAAGATAGACTAGAAAAAATCCATACCTCTTGCAAAAGCTGGTCGAATTATTACATGCATGGTTGTAGCTCCACCAGGTACACCACATAATCGGCTTTGGCAATCTGCCACCGTTTGGTGGTTTTTTAATATCCTTCCAGAGCAGATTAGTTTCACATCTTTCGTTGTCTTAGGTCCATCATCATTACCTAGACCAGAAAACAGAACTTAGGGATGAAACAAAAGAATCATAAGCAATACAACAGTGAAAGGTTGAAGCAAGTTTCCGAGTAATCAGAGAAAGGCAATCTACAACCACTTTTTCCCTTCTTCCCAATATACATATATAACAGGATGAAGTAGAATCATCTCATGGAAAGAAAGCAAAATCAACAGAAAGAAATTTCCTACAAACGCTAGTAATACAGTAGTAGCACATCCTCATTAAAACTTGTAATCTGATATTATTTTAACAGAAACATGAATCTATTATGGTCAACAACCATCAGAGACACAAGCTGTTGCCTATATAATGGTGCAATACACGTGCAGCCGAAAGACGTACAAGCATTCCACTAATTCGGCCTAAACAAGATTCTGGTAAATCATCATGAAAAAAACATAAGTTTGGAAATGTAAAAGCAGGTAAAAAAAACCAGGCAAGAACATGTTGTGATTAAGTAATATTGAAATTTAAAACCTCCAACCTTTGGGCAATTCGGCAAGGACGCTTTCCTTTAATGCGGTAACACTAGTGGCCATGGGGAACAGTTTAGGGCCAATATCTGAGCCATCGGCTAAACGAAACTTAATTTTCAATTGATCCTGAACAGCACGAGAAGCCATCACCCAAACTCCCCGCCACAAAAGAGAACCTAAGCACAAGCATGTGACGGTAAGCAGCAGCGGATATATATAGTACAGAAAATTTTCAAAAAGGAAACTAAGAAAGATACCAAAAATAGGGCACCTTCGAAAACAAATATGGTTTCTGGTTCTTCATATATAACGTTACTCTCATTAACGATAACACTTGCCAGAAGTGTTAATTATCTGAAAGCATGAGAGGAGAAATAATCAGATATCATCGGAATTGGAGAATCTCTTATCAAATCAATCGAGCAATAAATGCAAGAAAATATTGCAAATTCAACATTTCCATGGTTTAAATGCTCCTCCTCCAATCTGGTTAGACCATAGACTTCACTCCTCACACTCACTCTTGGTTTGGATTCAGAGATTTAGAGGGAATTAATTTAGCCTGATTATTAAACACTTTTAAATCTTTTATTTATATAGAGTGGAATGGAAATAAATGAAAAGTAAAAAATAAATATATTTTTATTAAGTAATTATATATTAATTTTTATATATAATTAATTTATATATATTAACAATAAAATAAAAGATATAATTAATTATATATTTAATATTTTTATAATATAATTAAATCATATAAATAATTGAATTATTATTATAATTAGAAAATCAATTAATGTATATTTTATAATAGCAATAACTTATATAATAAACTATGTTATATATGTAAATTATAATTTTTTTATCCATCTTATAACACAAATAAATTATTATTATTATAATCATATAATCTTATTATATAAATGCTATTTGTATACAAATATTATATAATGGTAACCAAAAAATATGTGTATATAATTAATTATAATATATATACTAAATATATTTATATATCATATTCTTATTATGTAATTATATAATATAATAAAAATGAGAAAATATTATAATTATAAATAAATATTAACTATATAACACTATATATATATTATTTAATAATAATATAAAATTAATATATGTATTTGATAAATATATTTTACAAGTAATATATATTTTAAATACTATTTTATTATATCATTCTATAATATAATTTTAATACATAAATTCATTTAAAATATATAGAAATAAAAAAATATTAAAATAATTAATAAAATAAGATAAATATAAAAAAAAGGTAATAGAGTTATTTTAATCATACTTTCAAATTCAAAAGTGAAAAAATATGTTTTAGTTTAAATGAAAGTATTGAAAAGTTTTGGAGGAGCTCTTAATTGCTTCAAAAAATTTACTAAACTATAAATTATGAAAATTTTCAAATCCAATACTCAAACGTGTTTGAATTGATTGGATTGAAATAATTTAGAGTTAATAACTTGTTTGTAAATATAAAACGGATAATTTTAAAATAGTGATGTCAAGTTGAGCGAGGATGAGAATCCGTAGGCACCCGACCCGAGAATAATCGGATCTGCTCCGTTTCAGTTTTGTATGTTAGACCCGACAGCTGTAGATTACGCGAATCTAAGTACAACAATGGACTCCAGACCCGAAATTCAGATTCACTTGGAAGGGGGAGCAAAAGTGAAAGTATAGAGAGAACATGAATATAATAATATATGCATTCCCTATATGAATTATTTTTCCCATTTGTCTTCTTACGCTTATCTTAGAGAGCCTTGAATTCCTTTAAACTGACAAAGAAGATCTACATTGTCTATAATAATGCAAAGGAGAAAGTGATGTTCAAAGTGCAAGAATAAGCTTCAATAGATCAAACACAATAGACTACTGAATTGCGAATGTTGTATTCATATACTGAGTTATCACATTATGCACATTTCCAGTGAATGGTCACAATTTACATTCATAAGCTTCACAAGATAAGCCATATCTACAATTGCATCCCTGAGGAGGGAAAGAGAACAGCACGTATGATTAAAAATGGGTTGATTTGGTGTCACTTATGCCCATCTAATGGTCAGTAAATTTCAGTAATGTGTGAGAAGAAAGTTGATCTTCAGATGCAGATGCTGTCAAATTGTTTGATCGCTGGAGACACCCACACTCAGGTGGAGGGAACTTGTAAATGGAAGTTTGCCATTCTCCTGAAGCATTGCTGCCATTTGAAGTTTAAAGTTCTTCCAACTGCATTAAAATATAAACTTGAGGAACGCAAACTATTTGCACTAGGAGCAAATCCTTCACCGGTCTATACTTTCTGTAATAGTATACTCAAAATTTTAGGAGAATTGGATATGAAAATGTCTAAATTATATGGAAAAGGAGGTTTCTTGTGTATTTTAAAAGATGTCACACTTGGCATTGGCATCATGCAGCAAAAGAAGGAGCTTCTGCTTATCAGGATTTATGGTCTTCGAATGCCCCATTGATGAATCTCCTGTGGGCCATCAAGACAGGAGATAATTTTTTTTTTTTGTGATTATGGAAGGACTCGAGAGTCCTTTAGTTAAATACCCAAAATCGGGTTCTTTTGGATCCGAAAATCGGATCGGATCCGGACTAGCTCAATTGGACCCAGAACTTTAAGTTGGTTCGAACACGGATCCATTCAACTTATATTCGGGTCGGGTGCGTATTAACCAAAATCCAATACAACTGGAAGTTTTGACATATTTAATTTGTAGTGGTTTGTATGGGTGTAACGGTAAACAAATTTTTTTATACTAAAAAATAATAATCTATTTTTGAATTATTTGAAAAATTTGTGTTATTCATTTGTTTTTAAATAATTTAATAAACTCATTTATTATTTATATTATTATACTTTATTTATTTTTATTATTATATAATTTAAATGAATTTATATATTAATAATATTTTATATAATATACATATTATATATAAAAAAATTAACGGTACAATATATACTCAATATAATTTAATTATATATATTTATTAATAAATTATTTAATTTAATTAAGATAATAAATTCTTATTTTTAATTTTTTTATTAATAATTATTTATCTTATTTTAATTCAATACAAACTATTAATTATTAAAAAATTTTAATATTTCCAAATCGATTATTTAATTTAGTTTTCCGGCCAATAAATTTTAAATCACTACAAACCCATCCATACAAATATAAACTAAATTTCTTGCCATTTCTAGCAAATCGAAATATATAGCCGTAATCATCTAACGTACAAGATCAAAAACTCAAATTAATCTAAAAATCTTTTTTTCCTTACTAGCTGAGCCTTTGAATTGATGCTGGATTGGCCGAACCTCCGTTTAGCTTGAATATGAAGCCGAAATCAATGTCGAAATGGAACTCCATTGCGGGTTCCCATGATCAAGAGAGTCAACGAAGAAGTTCGAAAAAAAAAAAGATAATCAAGGCGAGATTTTTAAAGACGAAAGAGGAGCATATGGGTCAATCCTCGATCAAGGTTGTTACGGAGTACTCAAAGTCGCTGAGGTCAAATGAATAATTTCTGTTCTCTTGCCCTCCTTCCACAACGGGAAATGGACAGGTGCCTACGAGAATGTGACAATATTTTTACCATTTGGACTTTCCAACTTCATTCCGATCAGTATTGACCCCAATTAACTAGTCTAGTTTATTAGTTCTTGAAAAAAAATTTCAATTGTTCGTAGCATCATGGGAAACATTGTATTATTGTGTTTGATTTAATGTATTTTAATAAATAGTGATAAGATGGTACAAGTATTGGGATACATTACTAAATGCATTCTCCATCATAGTAAATAAGGGTACTGTGAATTGAGATACATTACATTTTTATTATTAATGATTTAATACTTAATTATGAATAGTAATAAGAGTAATACTAGTGATTTGTGATTTATTGTATTAATTATGAACAATAATAAGGGTGATGTTAGTGATTTTGTGATTTATTACATTATTGTGAATATTTGATAAATTCTAACTATGTTTGATTTAAAAAATATTATATTATTATAATTGACTTGACAAATATTCATATAAGTCAAGTGGATTCAGTTTAATTTAGATTTTGAATAAGTTATAATGACGGTTGATACATTCATGAGAGCTTACGTATATAATAAGTTTGGTTGGTAATGCCCTACAAAATCTGCTAATTGTTAAAATACTATTTAAAAAAGAAAAAAATATAATAAAATTCTATATTAACTATTTTGTGTATCCATCATTGATATTATATGTGATTCAATAATCCGTATTTGTTCTTACTGATAGATAAAGAACAAAAGAGCTCGAGAAGATCTAAAGTATTACAAAGTAATTTGGATGACCCACATCGACCCACATCAACCCACATGACCACTATCTCCTACAAGCATCATTTGTACAGTTACGAATATTATGTAAATAATAGATTATTTGGATCATTTTCATAGTTTAGTTCAACAATTGTATAAATGTATACCCATTAATGGAATATATGACACAATTCCATATACCAATCTTGTTCTTCTTCTCCTAATACACTGAAATAGATCTGTGAATCCACCTAGCATCACCAACATTGATGGACCAATATGATAGGTTGCAACCATGAATTTTACCTATGGTATCCGAATAGGTCACTCATATGACCTACAAAAAATATAGAATAGCAGAACAATGGGAAAATTTCCTGCACATATCAATGTTTATTATGAATTGTATACATAATAAACAATCCAAATAATATTTAACCTAAAGACAGTTCCCCAGTTAAATGGGACCTGTAACATAGAAAAGATACCCCATCACCTACTTTTACAGATCACCATTTTGGTGTCAATCAATATAGAGGAAAAATGATCTGATCCCAAAATAGAAAAAATATTATGAAGTCAAAGATATGGAGCCCTCAGATGGACCAGTACAAGGCCCCCTCTTGACTGGCACACAACATTTCTCCGTGGTGTTTAATCCTTCTAATCAGGCCACACCAGCTAGCCCTCTGGCATCCCTTGTACTGCTCCTGTTTATTCGGGATACATGCTCTAAATAAAATTCAGAAAATACTCTGATCCCATTCTGTTGGAAGGTAATAACTACCCTTTTATCCATCATCAAAAAGAGAAGACAACTAAGAAACAAATCGATTTTTCCTATGATACAAATGAAAAAATCATTGTTCAATCCATATGATCTGGCTCCTCCTTTTCTGCAATACTTGTACCCCAGACAAAAATTGGAACCTCAAACTCCCACAAGCCCTTGACTTTCAGTCTCTGAAACTCCAAGGCACAATATAAGAATTCTTGGTATCCATTGATGCTGTACTTCTCCCTCTATATAATTCATTCAGGAAGCGCTAGACTTCTTCGTATAACCACCCATATCTACGGCTCTAAGATGTGACAATTTCGTACAAAGTCATTGGAGTAATTCACATACTTTGCCCAGTAGGGCCGGAGATGCTCAAAACCTATAGGCAACCAAGGTTTTGACTGGCCATTATAGTGAATAACTGCAGCTTTCTCAACATCATCAATACTTGTCTTGATCTGATATCCAAGGCCAAGTAAGTGCCATGATGGATCAATGTGGTGGACATGACCTTTGAATGCAATTAGAGCAGGCGGTAAGGTTCCAAGTTTCCACATTGTCATATTAGACTTCAGATTCTGCCAGAGATGAAACAACACAAGTTTTAATAGAAATCTAATAAGATTTCCATGTGTCCATTTTTCTAAGGAAAGATTAACCAAAAATTGTTAAAAGAATATCTTGTAAGGCACTGCAGTAAATGTTTGATCAGATGCATCATTGAGGATAAGCCTATCAAATATATCATCATATTGTTCTCTTAATAAGGGAATGGTAAATGATCAGCAACTGAGCGAAGAAGCAGATCAATTGATTTAGTTCTTATTAAGCTTTCCTTTCCATGTCTGTAAAAATTAACAACTGAGTTTCCAATAAATTGAATCATATTCTTACCTCTTTCAACCAGAAATGGTAGGTCTCTCTGATATCAGTCTTCCTCCATGCCTGCAGATCGAAGATGTTCATTCCGTAGGCCCATGCACACTCTTCAGGGTCCAAGTGTTTTGCAATAAGTGGGTGGGAGAAGTTTAAGTAGTTTCTAAAGCGTTTGGACATCACCCAAGCATCCTCACCCTTGCAAGTCTCTACAGCCCCATTGACATGACCCTCAAGGTCGATCTCCCAGAGAGGGGATAAGTCTCGTTGGATCACAACATCATCATCTAAGAAGACTACCTTATCAAGGTTTGGAAAAAGCTGCAAAATCCCAAATATTAGCATATGCATATAAAGAGAAGTCAGAATATTGAAACTGAGCAAATGAGAAAAGGAAAATACAAGTAGGTGAATTTTTTGTTCAGCAGATAAGTCTACATCTTTTACAACCATATTAAGCACTAAGCATCGCTAGAGGAAGGCATACAAGTAATTATTTTCCAAGACTATATTCTAGAAAGCATCATCAGCTGGAGTATTCAAGATTTAGTATAGTCTGAAAACATTCATTGACTTTTCAAATTAAATAAGCTAATCTTTCACCACTAATATTTTGTTTCCTTTAAATTCCTGAATCAAGCAACTGGACAGTAACATGCATACCTCAGGTAGGTAAATTCTTATGTGGTTGAGTAGAGAAATGTATTTTGGACTCCTTGCCTGCAATTTGGAAGCAAAATTCCTCAGAGTAGTAGCACTAAGGTTTGTGCCTGAAACAGGATTCCCATGGTAGTAGTCCCTAATCCCATTATGATTTTCAACAACCTCTAAGACAGGGACATTTTCTCTTGTTAACCAATCAAATTGATGAATTCCCTTCACTTCGATAATAGCAGGAGATGCAGGGTTTAAGGCAAACCAAGAATGCATTCCTGCATATGTCTTCTTATCTGTAATTATGTGAAAGACTATCTTCTCAGGCTTCAAAGATGACTGGATAGTGGAAGTCACAACAACTGAGGCTGCTAAAATGTTATCGGTTGACAGTATGAAGTGGTAGTAGGAGTTATCAGATAGGAGAGGAAGAAACTCAGGAGAAGGCAGCTGTTTACGGGCATTGGCATTGGAAGAGTATTCATCTGTCAACCGTAGAGACAGACAGTGAATTCCCTTCGGGATGGAACTGGCAGCGAAGTGCTTGTTCATCAATTCAGAAAACTTGGACTCATTTATGTCTCTCTCAAATTTATCCATCTGCATAAAGAAGAAATGAAAGAATCATGATAACAATCCTTCACTTATCAAAACTCTTTTATAAGAAAGGTATGGAATTTTAAACTTTATACTTCAAAGATGCAATATCTCCATGAAAACCTGATATTTACTTTGATATTGGCAAGAGAGAATAAGAAACTGAAAAAAAGGTTTGTCCATCACCAGATATGCATCATGCAAAATAAACAATCATGCAATGCTGCCACAATATCTCAAATAGTTTCTTGGTGAGGATTCTTTGCAATTGAAGATAAAGGTTTGCAATTATGATCAAAATCACGATAAATAAATAACAAGAATCCTTCCCACAATACCCGTCAAAAGTGTCAGGAACTTCTAATCTTTTCAGATATGACATACCATAGCTCGTAACATTATAGCAAAAGTTCTTGCATCATACTGATTGTTGTTCATCTCAGAAATGAGTTGACCAAATGAATCAGGCAGCTTTAGACCATCTGGAACCTCCATACTGTTTACTTCATCAAGGATCTTGTAGAAGTCTCTAACCATTCTCTATAAAATGAGCAAGCAGCAGAGAAAGATGTGTTTTATTGACATCAGCAGGAACTTCAAATTTTCAGAAAATAAGGTAGAAAAGGAGAGCCGAAAAATAAAGATTGAGCTCTTTACCCCTGAATCATCAACCCTTCCAAGAAGCCTTGGTCCAAACCGTCTGCCCAAACAATCTAATTCATGAAGAAAAACAAATGGTTAAGAAAATGAATTTCTCCAAGTGAAAGTTAAGAAAAACTCAATTCATAAGTAATTGAAACAAAAAAGGAAAGGAACATATGACACGGATTGCCACATAACATGAATTTCTCTCCAACCAGAATTATTAGAAAAATTTATGGAAAAATATAGCACTAAAGATCTAAGGAGGGGACTTTTAGACTATAGCAGGTAAATGGTATAAAAAATAGAGATAAAATAATCCCTTTAGCTAAGGATGCATCACAAGCCTAATAAAATTGTGAACACGGCCAATTTACTAAAAAATATCAAACAAATATACTTAAACTCTAAGAGTAGCACTAACTTTCAGGCTCAACAAACAATATCCATGGAAAACTAGAAAAAGGAAACCTGGACAATATGAAAAGGCAACAACAACCAATGCAAACGCCACACGTTAATTTGAATTACACAACTAGATTAAACCAACCTTCCAACCAATATGTGGAAAGAACCACAATAGGAATTGGAATCAAAGAGATCAAAAGACAAGTGAACATTCAGATTTGCATATATACACATTTAACCAAGGGATCAAACCAACAACGCAACTCCAGAGGTACTGATCAGATTATGATTGCCTGGGATCAACAACCAACAAGTTTTCAGCATGTGGCCTAGTGATATGAACAAAGCCACGAATCAAGATCGACCAGAGAATAGCCATTCTTCCATTGGAAAATGACAATCAATATTAGAGAATGAAATGTTTTTTTTCCTTAAAAAAACAATACCGAATGAGGAGCACTTGTTGACGCCTTCGAGGGTAACAACAGCAGTGAGAATGAAGACAAAGGGCAACAGGAAAGCGAGGATGAGAATGGTGTGGAAGAAGGTGCGGTAGGACATATGACGAGCTGCGACCTTGATCTTCATCAAGTCAACAAAACCATTGCCATTGTTGTTGCTGCCATTGCAACTGCTTGATATCGTTATACTCCTCATGCTAGGTGAGAAGTGCAGATGCATTTCCTTATTCAGCTGCTGCTCCAGATTCAGATGACACGCCCTCCCCCAAAACACCCCCACAGAACCAAGAACGAGGAAAGCACCAGGTTCCCGACGATGACGAAGAAAAAACCCCCTGTGATGATGGTATCTCAATGCTCACCATCAGATGCATTCATGTGAGATTGGCCCCTGGCCCAGATTTGCAGGACCCAGCTCCCAAGCATCGACACTGGCACCGGAATATCGACAGACTCGACGATGATGCAGTACCCACCGTCAGATTCAGCCCCGATATCCGATCTATCCGTCCCGTCAATGTCAGAATCTCAGCTCCTGCTAGGCCTCATTGGGGGGAGGGGGGGGGCGACAACGTCGTTAGATCGAAATACGGGATTTTGACGATTCAATTGGATTCGAGCAGTGGGGGAATAGAACCTGACAAACACAGCTTTAGTTTTCAGACATTTCAATCGCTTACGGATCAAGAGAGAGAGTGAGAGAGAGACGGGGGAAGGTGGGGGGACAGACATTGTCAATGGAGGAGAGAGAAAAGGTGCTACGTCTCTTCGTGTTTTGTGTAACTCTTTTTTTAAAATTTTTTATTAGAATTATTTTTATCTTTTTTCTATTTATTAATAAATCGTTTTCCTGCAGTACTAATATTAGTTTGATTGAGTAAATAAATTAAAAATGTATTAAATAAAATCGATAAATTTAATTTAAAAATTTTGTAATTAATAAATATAAATTTATTTAACGTACATTTTATTAATTATATTTATAATTATAAATTATTCTATCTAAGTCAATTATTAATTGAACTAATTACATATATATTTTTTTTGCACAAAACTAATTACATATTTAAAAACAAATTATTTAAAGGAAAAGTTTGTCTAATTTAAAAAGAAACTGTATTACCATTAATTGAACTAATATTGAGGGATGCAAAAGCAATAAAGCCCCTCTTTGACTTTGACCTCCAAGGGTTAACAACGTGGGGCCGAGAGAGCCCGCCACATGGGAATGGTTGCCTTAATTTGACCGAGTTGGTTTGAGAAATACACATGCCGGCCTTTGTTGGCGGTGTGAGATGATTGCCCCTTTTAAAAATGACTATTTCGAAATTGATTAAACAAAATTTTCTAGTATAGGCAAATTTTAATACTTATAATATAAAAATAAATATCATCTACTTTTCAAATTTTAAATAAAAGTATGAAAAAATAATTAAGTAATAATATGATAAATAATGGTAATATGGAGTGAATCATTTTAAATAAATTTTATATTTTAAACAACACTTTTTTTAGATGAATTTAGCAAGTAATATAGGAGGACTGAGTTATTCCTAAAAATAATGTTAGAGTGGGTGTATTTATCAGCTTCATTATTTATTTAAAATATAATAGGAAGGTTTTAAAATTTTATTTTGTTTATGAATAAAGTTATTAATCTCTTTTTTATATTATATCTTCTCTCTAGTATCATAGTGTAATAAGTGCTATTTAAAAAAGAGAATTAACTTATACATGAGAGGTTAACTTTATAGCTTAGATCGATGGTTATGTTACAAACTAGTGATGTCGAGTGACCAAGGCCGTAAGGGCTAAACTGTAAAGTTGTAGAAAGGGTATGATCGGTGAAATGGTCAGAAATGGAACTAGACCTATTAATTGTAAATCATTCTAGAGAATGAAATAAGCACTCTAGCATAATCAAGAGTGGATTTTAGAAATCCCGTAGAACGAGTGAGTTTTGTGTTATGAGGTGAGTGGGCATTGACGGTGAGTCCGATTGGACCGACCGAAGTATTAGATACATGCTTGATTGATTAAGTGCATATGAGTATAAAGTTAGCCTTATAACTCATATAAAAACTGCAAAATGACTAAGATCACACCCATTAAAATAAATGTGATTTTAATGATTAAATAAGGAACTGTTCATGAGACCCGGGTAAATGGCATGAATACGATTCCAAGGAACCAATGAAATGTGTTAGGCCTTGAGCCTTGTTGTGAAATTGGGGAGATGGCCAATTGACTAGTCAAACTCCCAAACAAGTGTTATTGTTATGTCGTATGCTAAATTAGCGATCGGGACATGAAGATAGCCCACTATGTGATGTGAGAAGATAGCCAAGAAACCAGTCGGGCTCCCGAGATTTGTTAAGTTTTTTGGGGACTCAATCCAGTGAGGGACCAAACTCCTAATTATTATCTATGTTATAAGCATGTTAATTGTTGCATGATTATGTTGTGTAAATAGGGGAGTCGGGCGAGTGACGCATTGAGCTCCTAGGTAATGAGATGCGTTAAGCACCATTACATAACTCGACCATGAGCGCTAGGGGATGATTACAAGTCATGATATTTCTTGTTGTGAATACTAGTATAGGAGAGGCGGGCAACAGATGAACGCCTAAGTAGTTTTGTCATTGTCTGAGGGAAAATGGAAATGACACAGAGGAGAAATTTTGTGTGATCTTCCATGTTTCCCAGAACACCCAGGTGATGTACGGGTACCATCCCAGAACACTGTTGTGACGAGACGATGGTGGAATTGAGTTGCATGTGTACAGGGCATGGGCCAATGTGTGACGGTAATGCGACCATGATTCCGGGTGATGAGACACCTAGCTGTGAGACAACGCTCGAGGAGTGTTGGTTGTGGTAGAGTGATCACGTGACTCCCATTCTCCACCTCCTAGTTTGGTATCATCCAAGCGGCGATACACTTCGGAGGTGATATAAATGTGGCGATACACTTCGGAGGTGATATAAATGTGGGGCCTGAGTAGCCCATTCGTGTGTGGGCATGATTTGTCCTTTGTTGTGTGAGTGAATGGTAGCGAGACTGCCATGACCCCAAGTGCTAAGACACCCAGCTGAGAGACAATACCCGATGAGTACCGGTTGTGGTAAGAGTGCCTTGGTGACTCTCACATTCTAGTAACCTTGTTTGGTATCGTCCAAGGGGTGGTACACTCCGAGGTGTGTTGCGTGGTATAGTGTTAAGGTCATGAGTAGCTTATTGTGTCTAGGGCTTGTGTAGCATGGGATGAAGCACAAGTTGTGAGTAGCCTAGGACTACGAGCCGAGTGTAAGCCATCTCTTGTGTGTAGGTCATGAGTTCCCGATGTATGCATATATTATTAATGCATTTTTGTTTAGAGAGAATCAAATGGGAAGACCATGAATATTCTGACAGTATCATAGACTATGAGTCGGATGGCTTGAGATTGGTGTCTCCAGGGGCAAAGTAAACTACACTACTCAGAAGTGTTAAGTATAAGTAATGTGATAGAAAATAATGCTAGGTAGTTTACAGGAAACATATGGGTTGACAACCATGTAGTGGCATGGCGTTAGTATCCCATTCACTAAGCTGTGAGCTCATCCCCTCCCCTAAACATGTTGCCAGTTAATCCAAGAAGGCACAAGGTAGAGAAGAGAATGAACTTCTTGTGGTGCATGTCCGCCCAAGGTAACCTCGCACCCTACTCATAGAGAATGTTTATGTTTTATCACATAGTTGTTGTCATGCCCTGACCCGATTTCCCTCGGTCGAGCACCCATGCAATTCTACCAATCCCTCTGATGTTATAGAGGCAGGTACCTTCACCAAGGTAATGCCGATGGGACCAAGGCTCAGAACAATGGAAATTAGTAAAAAAATGTAGTAGAATTTTCAAACTTTTTGAATCAAAAGTCCCTTGTGGGAGCTCCTAAAATACTTGACCCAAAAATAATGCGAATAATAGTAACATGATAGAATAGGGAAAGAAAACCTTCGTAAACAAGAGTAGAGGTTACTTCTAAGTAGGGGTGCCTCGGGTTTCGGTCTTCCCATTCCTTCTTTCTTGCACTCTCATGGCTTATCTGTACATATGTTTAAGGGAGGGGTGAACTCATATGTAAACCCCACCCCTTCAAAGATAAGAAGACCGGGAAAAGAACCGATCAATTCAAAAGAGAAAACTGAGCCGATTAACAAACCCAAACTAGTAAAGAAAGGGTAAAATAGGAAATTGGCAAATCCCAAGTGAGTCAAAAAGTTATAAAAACCATGTAAAAGAACTTTGGAACAAATGGGAAGAGAAAACTAGACTGGTTTAGGATGAACTGGAACCGGACTAGTTTGAACCATACTTGAACCCGTTTCTAAATTTATTTTTCTTGGTGCTTAAAATATTCAAATTGAGAAATTGAAGCCACCATTAGATAGATAATGAATTTAGATTAATTTAGAAAATTTTAATTTTGAGAAAATTGGTTGAATTGGGCCTAAATCGACTGATTTTCGCCACTGAACCCGGTTAGACCAGTACGGTCCAGTTCGGAACAGTGTTACCTTCTTCCTTAAGATGACAACACTGTTTATTAATGCAGAAAACTCCTTCTCCGACAAGGGAATATTCGCTCTGATCAGGGCATTTTCAGGCGAGGATAAGCTCGACCAAAATGGAAAGTGGTCGGGCAGAGGGTCCCCGAGCTCCATATATAAAGAGCTTCTCTCCATTCATTCTCCACACACCTCAAATCGCCATTCTCTCCCAATTGCTCCATTTTTTGGTGAAGCTCGAACAGAGCTATGACTTGGGCATTTTTCTTAGCCTTAGAAGGCAAGGCCGAGTCCTACAGACTCTGAGGGAAGTTAGCTACCTGACAGTAACCTCCTTTCGACTCGAGGACCGCTGGAGAAGCGTCGGCGAAATCAAATAGTAAAGTAGCTCCGACGGACCGAAGCTGCCCTATTTTGGCCGAGCTGAATTCAGCCAAATTTAGCCCTCCTCCGGCCAAACCAAGCCTCCTCGATACCCAATGGCCCTCACACGACCTCAACAAAGCTAAAAGGTAAGCCAATTTGGCCCTCCTCTGTCGTTACAGATTGGTGTTAGAGAGAGAAAGTGTCGAATATCAATAACCAAATTCACCCTCATTCGAACTTCGATTGTAGCAATTCTTGATGCTAGAAGGAACCTCAGGATGAGAGCTACCTCCCCAGATTGAGAGCTTAGACTGCCGCACCTCTGACAGTAAGCTTTCGAAGCTTTCTCTCTCTACGAACAATTTTTCGACGAAGCTTCATTTGAGCTTGTTTTGGAGCCAAATCATGCAATTCAAAGCTCAATTGAATCGTATGGAAGTGTAGGAATTGATCCATACCATCAATTGAAGCAATTAACCTCACCAATTTGAAGAAATCAAATTTAGTCAGTTTGAAGGAGAGAAATTGGGGGAAATTTTTTGGGAAGATTGGGGATTTCGAAAAGTTGAGGGACCTTCATGCAATTTCTAAAAATTGAAGGCCAATTAGAAATGAGAAAGATGTTTGGGGACCAACTGGTCAATTTTTGGAACATTTGGGGCCAAATTGCCATTTTTGGAAAGTAGGGGCAAAATTGTAATTTTTGAAAAGTTGAGGGACCAAATTGGAAATTTGGAAAACTTGAGCCCCTTACACAATTTTGAGTAAATTGAGGACCCAAAGGAAAATTTTGAAAGCCTTGGGACTCAATTTGGGGAAAAGTTAGCATTAGGGACCTAAAGTTAAGAAAAATGAACTTTAGGGACCTAAGTGTGATAAACTAATAATTTTGAGCCTATTTGCTCATACGTGAGAAAACAATGGATGTTATGCCAAACTTTAATTGATAAGGATGCCCAAATCATGTAGGGACATGAGAGACTGGAACGCCAGCAAGGAAAAGCTAGCGTGGACTTGAAAAATCGACTAGGGAAGAACACATCACAGTCATCAAGTGAGTGGGCTAATTTACACATCATACCGGTTGGGATGATGAGCACTATCTTTAATGGATAAAACCTACTTACTAATTATAACTAGAGATAATTATACTAGATTGGTATGATGAGTTTCCTTGAGGAAAGGAGGAACCCACCTACCAGTTGTAAGCGGAGATATCATCACACCCGGTTAGTTTGATGAATTGAAAATGAATTTTTGTCAGAAGTGTTCTCCCCTGACTATGTGCCAATTCTTAAAAAATTTGTGAAATCTTCTTGACGGGAGCTAGAATAGCTCAGATAGGCTAGGGGCCTCAATTTTTGAACTCATGGGGCTAAATACCTAGTTTTGGAAAAACGCATGTAGTGGGCCCAAGGCTAGTGGGCATGAACAGGAGCTCGTAAACAAACTTGATTAAAGAAAGCCATGAAAATTTCTAATAAAATTGGTTGTGTGATTTTGCCACAGTATCGAGTCAGGACCGATAGTGCTCGGTGGACTGGCAGTAGTGCGTTAGGGTCAAGTCGATGGACCTAAACAAACAGTTGTAGGTCGGGTTGAGCGTCGGGGCCGTTGGCACCAAAGATAATGGCTATGATATGAAAAACTCTTGTTTGTGCATGCACTTGGGTATGAGATCATCAAGACATCCTAGGGGGTAGTGATGGGTCCTAAGGGCTACTTGACGACATAGTGGAGATAAGGGCAGTTCGTCGTGCTAGTCAGTCTTGAAGCTCGGAATAGCTTCTTGCGCAGGAGACTGGGGTGGGGTCGGGATGAGGTCTCTGTCCTCATACAAACATGGAGTGACATTTAGGTTTGAGGGTCGGATGTTGAGAACATCCACTCATACCCAAGGTAGAAGTGGACGGACTTCTATCTTGGTGTGCAGTAAAGATGCTCTAATCCACAAGTGGGTGCAGTGGGGCTGCACCTACAAATGTGTGTACCCTTCCTGATGAAAGACATGTGTTTGTTTGCTAAACACCTCCCAAGGCAAGGGGATGGGCTAATAGAGCTAAACACACCTAATATGGAAATGGAAAATGTTTTGAAAACCAAAATTGAGGAAGAATCCTTTCAAGGGAAATGATAACCTTGGCATGGCTTTTATAAACCAAAAATATTTTTAAAACTCCCTCCCAACACCCGCTCATTGAGTTGTAAAGACTCACCCTCTCCCTTTTACCCCTTTTTAGGAGTAAGGAGATATAATGAAAGAGAACTGAAGATGTACCCTTCGTCAGGTATGCTTAAAGTTCATTTTAAGCTTGCATTCGATTGATTTATACTATTTTAGGGAACAAGGTTTGAATTTATGCATGACTCCTCTTGATTAAAAGAAGGGGAAACCTCTCTTAAACCAAGGAAGCGGCGGGTTGATCACGATGATTCGACCAAACCAAGTTTGGGCATGACATCATAGCTTGGTGAGTGGGACACTGGCTTCATGTCACTACATGACTTAGACCTAAATCAACCTGCCACTCTCTTGGTTCAAGAGGAGTTTCCTCCTTCTTTAATTTAAGTGGAGCCAAGCGTACTTTTAACCTTGTCCCCTGGAAAGACATATATAAAATAAAATGCAATTTTAAGAGAGATCAAGCATACCTGATAGAGGGTAAGGTTTGGTATTATCCCTGTTCATTTTTTATTTCCTGAAAAGGGATAAAAAGAGGGGTGAGTTTCTATAACTAAGTGAATGGGTATTATAAAAAAAATTTAAGTTTGATGAAAAATAGTTTTCCAAAATGGAGTGTGCCAAACTCCTTAATTTCTTTAAATTTTCCCATCTTCAATTTTCGGTTTTCTAAAAAAAATCATTTCTTATTACCATGGTGTGTAATCACCCAAGACACATCCTTCATCATAAAAGTAAAACACACAATCGCAGGCCAACCCGTCCACTGAACCCACTTGTGGCGTCGAAGCGACTTTACCAGCCACCTAGATACAAGTATGTCCACTTCTACCATGAGACTGAGTGGATGTTCGCGACATCCGACCCTCAATCCTGTAACAAATCTCCGTGTCCATATGAGGACATAGACCTCATCCTATCCCCCACCCCGATCTTATGTGCTTGAAGCTACTCCAAGCTTCTCAAGACTTATGGTATGACTAACTGCCCTTATATCCACCAGGTTGTCCAGAGCCCTAAGACATATCACTACCCCTCTTAGGCATCTTGAAGGCCCCATAAACACAGTGCATGCACAATTAATAATTTTTCATATAATGCCATATAATCTATGGTGCCATTGGTCCAACGGCCCCGACCCTCAACTCGACCTGCAACTGTTTGTCTTGACTAGTCCAGAGACCTATCATGTTGCACTATTGCTAGTTGACTAAGTATGTTGGTCCTATCTTGGTATCATGGCCAACCAACTCATTACTTAAGTTTTCCCATCATATTAATCATGTTTGTTTACGATCTTTTGCTCGTGCCAACTAGCCTAGGGCCCACTGTTTGAAATTTTCAAAATCGGGTATATTATCCCCCAAGTTCCAAAACCGAGGCCTTTGGCCTACCAGAGCTAATCGAGCTCCCGTCAATAAGGTCTCCAAAAATGTTTAAGCAGTGGCACACAGTCAGGGGAGAGCACTTCCGACAAAATATATTTTTTTTCTATCCATCATACCAATTGAGTATGAGGACATCTCCGCTTATAACCGATAAGCGAGTTTTCCACATCCTTCGAAGAAGTTTCATCATACCAACCAGATATGATCTACTTACAACCGGTAATTAGTTTTTAAGTGTGATTTCCACATCACTCCTCTTAGGTGTGATAATTAAAATACCACTTAGCAGTGGGTTTTTATTTTCGAGGTGCTTATATCCCAACTAGGTATGATAATAAATTCCCACTCACTCGATCGTGTCGTGTATTTCCTCGAAGTCGGTTTTCATCCCTTGCGAGCTTAATCTCAGCTAGCGTTCCCAATATCTTGTGTTCCTACACGAAATGAACATTTTTGTTCATTATCATTTAGCTTGATAACCTTTATTCATTATGAATAACTAAAATATCCAACTTTTCAAATATTTGCAATTTGATCCCTAAAGTTAATTTTTCTTTACTCTAGGCCCCAATTGCCATTTTTCTCCAAATTAAGTCCCGAAACTTCTAAAATTTCCCTTGGGACCCCAATTTATTCAATTTCATAAAAAAGGGTTCATGTTTCCCAAATTCCCAATTTGGCCCCTAATATTTCCAAAATTACCATTTTGCCCTTCATTTACAAAAATGGCAAGTTTTAACCCAAAAGTTCTAAAATTTGCTCCATTGGTCCTATAACACTCTTATCATGCCCAATTGGCCCTCAATTTTATAAAATTGCATTTTGGTCCATCGAATTTTCGAAATCCCTCAAAATTTCCCCCAATTTCAACTTTCTAACACAACCGAATTTGATTTTATCAAATTGACCAATCAAACAAGTTTAATTGTTAAAATTGAAGTTAAATTAGAGTTTCTACATTTTCATAAGATTCAATTGCACTTTGAATTGCAAGTTTTGACGCCGGAACGAGCTCAAACGGAGCTTCGCCGAAAAATAGAATGTAGAGAGAGAAAGCTTCAAATGCTCTCCGTGGGGGTCGCAGCGGTTTGAGCTTCCAATCTAGGTAGATAGCTCTCCTCCTAAGGTTTCTCCTAGGATCAAGAATTGCATCAATTGATGTTGAACTGGGTGAGAATTTTATCATCAAAGTCTGTCGGTTCTCTCTCTAGCACCGATTGGAAATTACAGAGGGGAGCCGAATTGGCTTACCTTTTAGTTCTAATTCGGCTGTAGGAGGGCTAAGGAGGTGTTAGGAGAGCTTGGTTTGGCCTGAGGAGGGCTCGAATTGGCCAATTTCAGCTCGGCCGAAATAGGACATCTTCGGTCCGTCAGAGTTGCTTTACTGTTCAATCACGCCAGGGCTTCTTTGGCGACCCTCGAAGTGAATTGATACTACCACCATGTTGATTTCTCCCTAGTTCTAAGGAACCTGACCATGCCTTCTTTGGTTCAGAAAAGACCCTATATCTGAGATCTGGTTCAAGCTTTCCTGGAAAACTAAGGAACTAAGAGAGAGTGGGGTTTTTAGGTGTGGAGAGGATGAATGGAGAGGGGCTCTTTATAGAGAGAGCTCGGGGACTCGTTGGCCGTCCGTTTGGCACCTTTATAACAGTCATTAATGGCCTAAAACGTACTGAATGGAAACATTTCCCCTTCTTCGACACTGCTTCAATTTTCCGGTGAGTGAATAGTGTTGTCATCTGAAGGAAGAAAACGACACTGTTCTGAACCGGACCGGTCCGAACTAGGTTCAAAACTTAAACTGGCCGGTTCAGGCCTGATTCGATTAAGTTTTTCAATATTAAAATTTTCTAAATTTATCTAAATTTATTATCTATCAAATGGTGGCCTCAATTCTCAAATTAGAATTTTCTAAACCACCAAGAAAAATAAATTTAACATTCGATTCAATAGTGGTTCAAATCGGTTCAATCCGGTTTGGATCTGGTTCACCTGAACCGGTTTGGTTCTCATCCCACATTCATCTTAAAGTCCTTTTTCATAACTTATGTGACTCTTTAAGTCTCTTGAGATCCATAATTTTCCTGGTTTGCCCTCTCTCTATCGGTTCCGGTTCATAAACCGATTCAGTTCATCTACCGGTTCACCCAAACTAGTCTGGTTTTTTTCTCCCAATTGATTCTAAAGTTCTTTTACAAGGTTTATGAACCTTTTTGGGTGACTGGGAAGATGTAATTTCTCCTATTTGCCCATTCCTCAAAAATCGGGTTTGTGATCGGGTTTGGTTTTCTTACTCGGTTTGACCAGTTCTTTCCCGGTTTTCCTTAACTCCAAAGAGCGGGGTTTACACATCTAGCATGATACTCTACTTCTATACTCGTAATTGCACCTACGAGTCTCGTGGTACACTGTAGACCCTTGAGATGTGGGTTTCAAACCATCTAGCTTGTAGTCTAGGCTATAGTCATATAAACCCCGTCCCTTAATAGATAAGAAAAATCGGGAAAAGAACTGGTCAATTCAAAAAGAAAATCGAGCCTGTTCATGAACCTTAACCGATAGAGAAAGGGTAAAATGGGAAATCAACAAATCCCAAGTGACTCAAAAAGTCATAAAAAGCATGGAAAAGAACCTTGGGACAATTGGGAAGAGAAAACCTAACCGGTTCAGGACGAACCAGACATGAACCTGATTGAACCGATTTTATCCATACTTGAAATAGTTTCTAAATTCATTTTTCTTAGTGGCTTAAAATGATCAAATTATGGAATTGAAGCCATCATTAGATAGAGAATGAATTTAGAAATTTTTAATTTTGAGAAAATCGGTTGAATCGGGTCTGAATCGACCGATTTACGCATTGAACCCGATCAGACTTATTCAATCCGATTCGGAACAGTGTCATTTCTTCCTCAGGATGACAACACTATTAATTCAATGCAGAAATGGATAATGCCAATGAGGAAAAAATGGCTATGATCAGGCCATTTTTGGGCGAGCATAAGCTCGACCAAAAAAGAAAGTTATCAGGTAGAGAGTCCCCGAGCTCCCTATATAAAGAGCTCCTTTCCATTTATCCCGCTCATTCCTGAAATCTTTATTTTCTCTTAACTGCTCCATTTTTCGGTGAAGCTCGAACTAGAGCTCCGATATAGGCATTTTTCTTAGTATTAGAAGGCAAGGTCGGGTCCTATAGTCTCCGGGGGAAATTAGTTACCTGATAGCATCTTCCTTTCGACCTGAGGACCACCGATGAAGCACTGACAGAATCAAACAGTGAAGCAGCTCTAAAGGATCGAAGCTGCCCTATTTTAACCAAGCTGAATTCGGCCAAATTTAGCCCACCCCCGACTAAACCAAGCCTTCCCAACACCCCCACAGCCCTCATAGGACCTCAACATTGCTGAAATGTAAGCTAATTCGACCCTCCTTAGTCGTTGTAGATCGAAGTTAGAGAGAGAAAGTGCTAAACTTTACTAACATAATTCTCCCTCGATTCAATGTCAATTGTAGTAATTCTTGATTCTAGAAAGAACCTCAGGACATGAGCTACCTTCCGTGATCGAGAGCTCGGACTGCTACACCTTCGACGTTAATCTTTCGAAGCTTTCTCTCTCTACATATTATTTTCTAGCGAAGCTCTATTTGAGCTCAATTCGGACCCAAATGATGCAGTTTAAAGCTCAATTGAATCGTATGGAAGTGTAAGAATGGATCCATACATTCAATTGGAGTAATTAACCTTGATTGAATGGCCAATTTGAAGAAATCAATTTCGGTCAGTTTGAAGGGGATAAATTGGGGGAAATTTTTGGGAAAAATTGGGGATTTCAAAAAATTGAGAGACCTCTTTGCAATTTCACAAAATTGAAGGTCAATTGGCCATGAAAAAGATGTTGGAGGACCAATTGGTCAATTTTTGAAACATTTGGGGTCAAATTGCCATTTTTGGAAAGTAAGGGCAAAATGGTAATTTTTTAAAAGTTGGGGACCAAATTGGAAAATTGGAAAACTTGAGCCCCTTATAAAATTTTGAGTAAAATGAGGACTCAAAGGGAATTTTGGAAAACTTAGAACTGAAATTGGGCAAAAGTTAGCATTAGGGGCCTAAAGTTAAGAGAAATGAACTTTAGGGACCTAAGTGCAACTTATCGATAATTTGTGAGCCTAGGCTTTTATGTCATGCTATAATTGATAAGACTGCCCAAATCGTGTAGGGACAAGTGTGACTGAAACGCAAGCAAGAGAAAGCTCGCATAGACTTGGAAAACCGACCCAGGATGAATAAGTCATAGTTATCAAGTGAGCGGGCATATTTACATTATACCCGGTTGGGATGGTGAGCACTTTAGAAATGAAAAATCACTTGTGAGTGGGACTTTAACATCATACCTAGTTGGGGTGATGGACGATTTAAGCTAAAACCTACTTAACAATTGTAAGTAGATGAAATCATACCTAGTTGGTATGATAAACTTCCTTGAAAGAAGGAGAAACCCGCTTGCCAGTTAAGCAGAGATATCATCACACCCAGTTGGTGGGATTAAGTGAAAATATATTTTTGTTAGAAGTGTTCTCCCCTAACTGTGTGCCAATGTTTAAACTATTTGGGAGACTTTCTTGACGGGAGCTAGAATAGCTTAGATAGGCTAGAGGCCTCGATTTTTAAACTCATGGGGCTAAATGCCCAGTTTTGGAAAATCACGTGTAGTGGGCCCAAGGCTAGTGGGCACGAGCAGGAGCTTGTAAACAAACTTGAGTAAAGGAAAGCCATGAAATTTCTAATGAAATTGTGTATATGATTTCGCCATGGGACCAAGTTAGGACTGACAATACTCGATGGACTGGCGATAGTGCATCAAGGCTAGGTCGACGGACCGGCCTAGACAAATAGCTGTAGGTCGAGTTGAGGGTCGGCGTCGTTGGGCTAGTAGTACCAAAGATAAATGGCTATATGTGAAAACTGTTGTTTTGTGCATGCACTTGTAGTGCAGGACAATCAAGACTCCTAAAAGGGTTAGTGATGGGTCGTAAGGGCTACTGGACGACCTAGTGGAGATAAGGGCAGTTTGTCATGTCAGTCAGTAAGGAAGCTCAGTGTAGCTTCTTGCACATAAGACCGAGGTGGGTCAGGATAAGATCTCTGTCCTCATACGGACGTGAAGTATTTTGGGTCTGAGGGTCGAACATTTGGGATGTTGACTCAGACTCCAAGTAGAAGTTAGGGACTTCTATTAGGGTGGATGGTAAATACGCTCTGATCCACAAGTGGGTGCAGTCGTTGTAACTGCATCTCACGAATGTGAATAAGGAAAAAGGTTTTGAAAACCCTGGAAATGGTTTGAGAATCCTTGGAAAAAGGAATGGTAAACCTTGGAAAAAGGTTTTCGAAAAAAATTCAATTTGAACCCTTTTGAAAGAAAATGTCACCCTTAGGCAGGGTAAAGGTTTTGAAAAATGAAATTGAGGAAAAATCCTTTTTAAAGGAAATGATAACCTTGGCGTGGTTTGGTTAAACTAAGGCTATTTTGAAAACTCACTCCCAACACCCGCTCACTAAGTTGTAGAACCCACCCTCTCCCTTTTATCCCTTTTAGGTAACCAAGGGGAAACCAAAACTTAAAGACCTCCCTGTAAGACAGGTATGTCAGGTTTAAGATATTCATTTTTTTATAATGCTATTCCAGGAAAGACAGGAAAGAAGGACACCTTACTACTCGCGGTTTAAAAAGGGTGAAACTCCTTACGGACCAAAGGGAGTGGTGGATTGCTCACGGGGATCCGACCAAACCGGGTCAGGGTGTGACAACTTGAGTAGTATTAGAGCCATGTTCCTCGAATGCATTACAAGACTATATATAACATAGAAACTAAGATGAATAAATTTTAAAATTTCAAATGACTCCCAAGAGAGGAACCAAGAGAATAAGAGCCATAGTTTCTGACACTGCCCAATAACCCCTCCTTGTAGAAACTCCTAGGAAAGCCCCAATGGGTCCACCTGAACTAAGCTCGGAACATCAAGAACTATATGAAGACTTCACCCGAGTGTTTGGAAGGCCCAACCTCACTCCAGAGGTGGACACTAACTCCCAAGCCGAGCCTGAGGAAATACAATTCCAACCCACTTCTATCAACATCCCTCCTATAATTGATATCCCCAAATACCTCAAGACCCTCCGTCAATTAGGACGTAAGTCGTTCCCAGGAGAGAAGGATGCTGGAGCTGCTATGGACTGGCTGGACAGCATTAAGAAACTTATGGGAATAATTAGGATTCCACCAAAGGAGTTGGTGTTCTTGATAGAATTCTTCTTAGAAGCTAGTGCAAAAAGGTGGTGGGATAACATCAGGAGCCTACACACCACTACACCCACCTGGGAGCAATTCGAGTAGAGGTATTAAGAGGAATATTTAGCTCCGCATATGATCAACAAGAAGAAGCAAGAATTCTCCCAACTTCGACAAGGATCCCACACCATCTCGGAGTATGAGACTAGATTTAATGAGTTAAGACCTTTTGCTCCACACTTAACCAGACCGGTAGATATCTAGCAACGGTCATAGACGGTCTCAACATGGACATATAAGACCGATGAGAGTGCTAGGATGCCCTATAGATTTGGCTGCCATCATTAGCATGACCCATGAGTTTGAGCTTCTGGTACACACAAGACGGTGTTAGATAGAGCAGGCTAGCCGGAAGGAAGAAGGAGGACATAATAGCCAGAGAGGTCAAAAGGAGTCTTATGGGCAGAGATGGGGGACACGAATGGGGTCCTTTAGGAGAAATGAAGGTTATCATGCCCAAAGGGAGGCAAGTACAACCCCACAAAGGAGAAACCCCTATTGCCCAGGTGCTGGAAAAGACATGAAGGGTCATATTGAGCATGCTTTGAATGCGGACAACTCGGATACTTTGCAAAGTGTTGTCCAGCCCTTCGAGGTAATACACAATGAAGTATCCATCAACCACCTCAAGGGAACCCAAGGGCACTAGATGGAGGACAAGACATAACCACTACGTCGAAGGTACTAACCAGAGTATACAACCTCACCCAAGAGGAAGCATGAAATGATCCTAGTACCGTAGCTAGTACTTACCAAAACACCCCTCGACAAATATAACCAAAACCCTATAATTTGTTATCATTATAATAAATAAAAGTTTCATTCCCTACAAAAATAACTTGTGGTGAGATACAAGTAGGAGAAAATCTAAAGGACATGCCCACCAAATCTCCAAAGAAAGGGAAACAGGAAGGATGATATCCAAGGATTTCAGGAAGTAGATTTAAGGTTAGATGCCCTCAAGGGCGAATGAAAAGGAATTCCAAGAAAGAAGGGGAAGAATTCTCCCAAGGAAGGAAACCCTAGGGAGGCAAACATGTCCCAATTGAGAAGTAATGGAACCAATTGACGAGGGATGAGGAGATGAAATGCATGCTGAGGTGAAAGAACTATGGGAAGCATACTAGAAGGACCCAAGGAGTAAGTTAAACCCAAGGAATGGGTAAGTAGGAATGTAAACCCCGTCCTTTAGTAATGAGAAAACTGAGGAAAGAACCAGTCAATTTGAATCTTTAAACCGAATTGGTCTAAAAACCCGATTGTTAGGGGACGGGCAAATTTAAAAATTTCTAATCCCATGTGACTAAAAAAGGTTCATAAACTTGGGTAAAAGAACCCTAGGACGGAATGAGGAAGAAAGGCCGAAGTAGTTCAATAGAACCGGGTTTGAACCGGATAGAACCAGTTTATGAACCGAGTTGATTCATTGAACTGGAACTGATAGAGAATGGGTAAACCAAGACGCTTATGGATCCCTTGTGATTCAAAGAGGTTTATAATCCTTGGAAAGGAACCTTAGTACAATGTGGGAGAGAAAAACTAGATCAGTTTGAGTAAACCGGATTAAACCGGTTTAAGAACCGAGCCGGTTTATGAACCAAAATCGATTAAGAGATAGTAAACCGAGAATTTTATGGACCCTAAGTGACCCAAGGAGTCACAAAAGACATGGAAGTGGACTTGTTAAGGAATTAGGGATGAAAACCAAACCGGTTCAGGTGAACTGGATCTGAACTGGTTTGAACCACTAATAAACGGATCCTAAATTCATTTTTCTAGGTGGATTAAATAATTCAAATTTGAGATTTGAGGCCACCATTGGATAGAAAATGAATTTAGAAATTTTTAGATTTGAAAAACTCGGTCGAATAAGGGGTGAACCAGCTGGTTTAAGCTTTGAACAGTGTCATCTTCTTCCTTAGGATGACAACACTGTTCACTCACCGAACAAATCGAAGTAGCACTAGCGAAAGAGAAATATTTCCGTTTTGTACATTTTAAGTCTTTAATACCCATCATAAAGGTACCAAACGGATGACCAATGGGTCCCCGAGTTCCCTATAAAGAGACACTCTCCATTCATCCTCTCCACACCTGAAAAGCTCACTCTCTCTCAGTTGCTTAATTTTTCGGTGAATCTCAAACCAGAGCTTTGATATAGGGTCAATTCTGAGCCAAAGAAGGTGAGGTTGGGTTCATTAGAACTGGAGGGAAGTCAGCTACACGGTGGTGACATCCGTTCATTCTGAGAGTCGCTAGAGAAGCGCTGGCGTGATCGAACAATGATGCAGCTCTGGCAGGCTGTAGCTGCCCTGTTTTGGCCGAGTTGAAATCGGCCAATTCGAGCCCTTTTTAGGCCAAACCAAGCTCTCCCAACACCTCCTTAGCCCTTCCACGGCCGAATTAGGACCAAAAGGTAAGCCAATTTAGCTCCCCTTTACAATTTTCGATTAGTGTTAGAGAGAGAGTTAGCTGAATTTCAATGACGAAATTTTAATCCAATTCGACATCAATTGATATCATTCTTGATCCTAGGAAGAACTTCTGGAGGAGAGCTACCTGCTAGATAGAAAGCTCGGACTTCCGTGCCCTCACCGGTGAGAAATCGAATCTTTCTCTCTTTATAGTCTGTTTTCCGGCAAAGCTCCGTTTGAGCTCGTTCCGGCATTAAAACTTGTGATTCAAAGTTTCTTAGAATAGTATGAACATGTATAAACCCAATTTCAACTTCAATTTCAATGAATAGATGTGTTTGATCGGTCAATTTGATGAAATCAAATTTGGCTGTGTTAAAGAGTAAAAATTGGGGAAATTTGGGGATTTTCAAAAATTCAAAGAACCAAAATGTAATTTTCTAAAATTGAGGGTCAATTGGTCATGATGAGAATATTAGAGGGCCAATTGAGAAATTTTAGAATTTTTGGGGCAAAATTTACCATTTTTGTAAAAGAAGGGCAAAATGGTAATTTTGGGAAAATTGAGAGACCAAATTGAAAATTTGTGAAATTAAACCCCTTTTCGTGGAATTTAATAAATTGAGGTCTCAAGATAAATTTTAAAAGTTTTGGGACTTAATTTGATGAAAAACCCGGCAATAGGGACTTAAAGTTAAAGAAAAATAACTTTAAGGACCTAATTACAAATATATATATAAAGTTGGGTTTTCTCATTCATTGGAACGAATTAGGGCTATTAGGCCAAAGAATAATGAACAACTATGTTCATTTCGTGTAGGAGAACAAAACATCGAGAACGCCAGTTGAGGTCCAGCATGCAAGGGACGGAACTCGTCTAAGTGGAATTTCACTGCACGATCGGGTGAGTGGATTTAATAACATCATACACGGTTGAGATGATGAGCACAACTTAAAGTTAAAAACCACTTATTGGTTGTGAGTGGGATTTTAAATCATACATGGTTGGGAATGATAAGCACATTGAAATGGAAACCCACTACTATGTGGTATTTTAAACATCACGACTTAGAGTTGTGATGTGAAAACCATGCGGAAAAACTACTTACCGGTTGTAAGTAGATCATACCCGGTTGGTATGATGAAACTTTCTCGAAGGAAGTTGAAAACCCGTCCATCGGTTATGAATGGAGATGTCCTTATATCGGATCGATATAATAGACTATGAAAATAGATTTTATCGGAAGTTTTCTCCCCTAATTGTGTGCCAATGCTTAAACAATTTGGGAGACCTTCTCGACGGGAGCTCGAATAGCTCTTATAGGCCAGGGCCTCAGTTTTGGAACTTGGTGGCTAATATGCTTGGTTTTTGAAAATCTCAAACAGTGGGCCATAGGCCAATGTGCACGAGTAGGTGCTTGTAAACAAACATAATATATGTTCCATAAAACTTTAATAAGTAAATTGTATGGTCATGGTACCAAGGCTGGTCCGACATTTTCAGTTAACTAACAGCAGTGCGACATGATCGGTCTCCGAACTAGTCAAGATAAACAGCTACATGTTGAGTTGAAAGTCAAGACCGTTGGACTAATGACACCACAGATTACATGGTATATTAAGAAAACATTGTTTGTGGATGCACTATGAGTACGAGATCATCAAGACGCCCATGAGGGGTAGTGATGCGTTCTAAGGGCCTTGGATGACCTGGTGAGTATAAGGGTAATTTGTCATTCTATGTGACCGAGCGAAATTTGGAGTAGCACCAAGCGCATGAGACTGGGGTGGGGACGGGATGAGGTCTTTGTCTGCATACGGACATGAAGAATCGATTTCAGGATTGAGGGTCGGATGTCACGTACATCCACTCATTCTTATGATGGAAGTGGTCATACTTCTTTCTAGGTGGCCGGTAAAGTCGATCCGAAGCCACAAGTGGGTTTAGTGGTCGTGCTGACCTGCGAATGTGTGTAACCTTCATGATGAAGGATGTGTGTTAGGTGATGACACATCGTGATAATAAGAAATGGTGAAAAACCCAAATTTTTAAATGAAGGGATTTTTGAAAAGTGTGGAGTTTGGCACACTCCAATATAAATGTTTTTCTTAAAAGTTAAAAGCAGACTTTTGAAAAACCTATTCACTAAGTTGTAGAAACTCACTCATCTTTTCTACCCCTTTTCAGGAAAAGATAAAATGATTAGAAGTAACACCGAGCCTTACCCTTTATCAGGTATGCTTAATTTTTCCTTAAGCTTGCATTTTATTTGATATATGTCTTCCAGGGAACAAGGTTGGAATTTTGCCTGGCTCCTCTTGAGTAAAAGAAGGGGGAAACTCCTCTTGGACTAAGAAAGAGCGGCATGTTGTTCATGGGGATCCAACCAAATCAGGTTGGGGCATGACAAGGAAGATAGCATCAAAGGATGCCGTGACAAGTAAGAATGAGTGGATTACCCATAATAAGGAAATGAAGGAAAGAATGTCTGAGAAACCTTGGAGAAGTAAGCCCTCCAATTCGGAAGTGGTTAAGGGGAACAACCACTGACATCAAGGCTGGTTGTAGTCCACGCTCGCTTAATGGAGCCCAAGGAATGGACGACTAGGCATAGTGAGGAGTACATGAAATAAGACCCGATAATCGAAAGTTCCTTGAATAAGTAATAGGGATGAAATAGAGGTTTAAGACAATGAAGGATTGAAAGCGGGCAACTACCCCAATATAGAAAGGGTGTAAGGAGATGATGAAAGAAAAACTTTAAGGAATGGTAAGAAGGTTGAACATGTAGCTGCTAAGGTGGAAATCTATACTTTAAAGGATATAGTAGAAAATGAAACCGTAAAAAGGGAACTCCCCAAACAAAGCCATCGAGACGTAGACTAAAAAGTATCAACTCGGAATAAGTAATCATGAAATGGTCACAAGCGAGTAAGAGTGGATGGAGGAAAGGGAAAGTCCTTAAGTAAAGTACACCACTAGGAATGAGGAAGGACCTAAGAAGGGAAGTGTCACGCCCCGACCCGGTTTGGTCGGATCCCCATGAACAACCTGCCACTCTCTCGGTTTATTAAAGGGTTTCCCCTTATTATAATCCGTAAAGAGTAAAGCATCCTTTAAACCTGCACCATTTCCTAAAATAGCATAATCAAAACTACATGAAATTTTTTACTTTACATACCTGTCTTACAAGCATCTTAGTTGATGGTCTTTCAAGGTAGGCTTTCTGGGATTTCCTGAAAGGGATATAAGGGAGGGGGTGAGTACGATTACTCAGTGAATGGGTTTTCAAAGGTCTACTTTTAACTTTTAAGAAAAACATTTATATGGAGTATGCCAGACTCCTTTCTTTTTTAAAAAAATCCCTTCATTTAAAAATTTGGATTTTTCCATTATTTCTTAGTTACCGGTGTGTCATCACCCAACACACATCCTTCATCATGAAGGTTACACACATTCGAAAGTCAGTATCACTACTGAACCTGCTAGTGGCTATGGAGCGACTTTTCCTGCCACCCGGATAGAAGTACAACCACTTCTACCCTGAGAATGAGTGGATGTACGTGACATCCGACCCACAATCCCAGAATCACTTCTTCGTGTCTGTATGAGGATAGAGACCTCATCCTGTCCCCACCCCGGTCTCATGCGCTTGGTGCTACTCCAGATTTTGCACAGACACTTGGAACAACAAATTACCCTTATAGCCACTAGGTCGTCCAGTGCCCTTAGGACGCATCACTACCCCTCATAGGCGTCTTGATGATCCCGTACTCACAGTACATGCACAAACAATTTTTTCTTATCAAGCCATGTAATCTGTGGTGCCACTGGTCCAATGGCCCCGACTCTCAACTCAACCTGTAGTTGTTTGTCTTGACTGGTCCGTCGACCTGTCATGTCGCACTGCTACTAGTTGACTAAGCATGTCAGTCCTATCTTGGTACCATGGCCAAACAATTCACTTATTAAGTTTTATGGCACATATATCATGTTCGTTTATGAGCTCCTACTCGTGCCAACTGGCCTTGGGCCCACTGTACGAGATTTTCAAAAAATTGGGCATTCTAGCCTGCAAGTTCCAAAATCGAGGCCCCCGACCTATAAGAGGTATTCGAGCTCCTGTCAAGAAGGTTTTCAAAAAATTAGCACACAGTCAGGGGAGAACACTTCCGACAAAATAGGTTTTCATTTTCCATTATACCAACTAGTATAAGGACATCTCTGTTCATAACCGATGAACGAGTTTTCAACTTCCTTCGAGGAAGTCTCATCATACCAACCGGGTATGATCTACTTACAACCGGTAAGTAGTTTTTTCGCATAATTTTCACATCACTTTCTCTAAGTGGTGATGATTAAAATACCACTAAATAGTGGGTTTTTATACCGAGATACCTATCATTATTCCCTATCGGGTATTACATAAAATTTCCACTCACAACTGGTAAGTGGTTTTTATCTTTAAGTTATGCTCATCATCCCAACCGGGTATGATGTTAGTAAACCCACTCACCTGTTAACGCCGTGAATTCCACTAAACTGGTTATTTGTATTCACATGAGCTTGTCCTTGCTGGCGTTCTCGGTATTTCGCGTTCCTACACGATATGAACAACCTTATTCATTATTACTCTGCATAACAGCCTTTATTCATTTCCAATGAATGAGAAAACCCAAACTTTTAGTTATTTGCAATTAGGTTCCTAAAGTTATTTCTCTTTAACTTTAAGTGCCTAATGTCGGTTTTTCCTCAAATTGAGTCCCATAACTTTTAAAATTTATCCTAGGACCTCAATTTATTCAATTTCACCAAAAAGGGGTTTAATTTCCCAAATTTCCAATTTGGTTCCCTAATTTTTCCAAAATTACCATTTTGCCCTTCTTTTACAAAAATGGCAAGTTTTTCCCCAAAAATTCCAAAATTCCTCAATTGGTCCCCCAACATTATTTTCATGCCCAATTGACCCTCAATTTCATAAAATTGTATTTTGGCCGTTTGAATTTCGAAAATCCCCAAAATTTCCCCCAATTTCAACTCTTCAACACTACCGAATTTGATTTCATTAAATTGATCGATCAAACACTTCTGATTATTGAAATTGGAGTTGAGATTGAGTTCATGCATGTTCATACAATTCTAAGAAACTTTGAATCACAGATTTTATCACCGGAACGAGCTCAAACGGAGCTTCGCCGGAAAACAGACTATAGAGAGAGAAAGCTTCGATTACTCACCGGTGAAGGCACGGCGGTCCGAGCTTTTGATTTGGGCAGATAGGTCTTGTCCTGAGGTTTATCCTAGAATCAAGAATTGCATCAATTGATGCGGAATTGGATTAGAATTTCGTCATTGAATTTCAGTCGACTCTCTCTCTAGCACCGATCAAAAATTGTAAAGGGGAGCCGAATTGGCTTACCTTTCGGTCCTAATTCGGCCGTGGAAAGGCTGAGGAAGTGTTGGGAGGGCTTGGTTTGGCCTGAGGAGGGCTTGAAATGGCCGATTTCAACTTGTCCAAAATAGGGCAGCTTCGATCCGCCGGAGTTGCTTCACTATTCCATCATGTCGACGCTTCTCCAACGGTTCTTGGATTGACTGAAGTTTGCTATCAGATAGCTGTTTTCTCCCTGGTTCTAAAGAGCCCGACCTTTGTTCAAGTCAAAGCTATGGTTCGAGCTTTACTGGGAAATGGAGCAGTAGAGAGAGAGAGAGAGAGATAAGTGTTCAGGTGTGAGGAGAATGAAATGGGGGTGACCTCTTTATTACTAGTATTAATATTGACATAAATTATTGGTATTAATTTCAATAATTTAATTTCGGTATTAATTCTAATAATTTAATTTCCGTATTAAATTATTTGTATTAATTCCAATAATTTAACAGGGTTTATAGGAAGAATCCTAGCGTGTTGGTAAATCATTGGAAAATCCAATAAATTGGAATCGGAAAAACCTAATAAGGAAGTTGGGAGAGAACGAGTAGGTAAGGAAAAATGACACAGTTATGTAAGACATGATGACAGAGGCAATAAGGATGATTGGATAACCGTAAAGGTAGTCAAGGAATACTACTAGATGAAAAGAGGGACGAAGCTATATGATCCCCGAAAAGTTGGAAAGTTGAGAACAACCATCAAGTAAGTGTTCTAGAATTCTAATGGACGAAGATAGGTTCTAGAACATGTCATCCTGAAAGGTACATGTAAGCCCAACAGTCCTAGGAAAAAGGGTGTCTCAAGTAAGGAAGAGTCAGTTGGTTAAGCATGACAAGGTCAAACATAAAACTTAGACCAAAGTTGTAATAAACAATAGATGGAGGAAGGGTAAAAATAGGACAAAAAGGTGATAACACCGAAACCCATGAAAAAAAGTATGTAACGCTTGAAGGAACAACGAATTAAGTGTTTCAACGATCAATAGAATAACTAGACACGTGTATAATTGGGCATTTTTGAATTCCTAATCTTTAAATCCTCGACAAGAACCCTTAAGAGGAAGAATCTTGCCCTAAGCAGAGGAGGAAGTAAACCTAAGGATGTACCTTTAGACTAGTGGGTAAGACATGCGTAGTTATGATAAACTCCATGGAGTGAGTAAACAATGGAAAGGAAAAGAAATTACTTAAGTGCGTGATTGAAAAGGGCTAAGTGAAAGAACAACCAAAGTGTTAACATGTCAAGCAAAGCCCGAGTGACATCAAGGGAAATTATTCCCGATGCAAAGGATGGTAATTTAGTTTTGGGGACAAAACTCCTAAAAGGAGGGAAGAGTTATAAACCCCGTCCCTTTATAGATAAGAAAAATCGGGAAAAGAACCGGACAATTCAAATAGAAAATATAGTTGGTTCATGAACCTTAACCGATAGAGAAAGGGTAAAATGGGAAATCGAAAAATTTCAAGTGACTCAAAGAGTAAAAAAAACATTGAAAAGAGCCTTGGGACAATTGGGAAGAGAAAACCAGACTAGTTTAGGATGAACCAGACATGAACCGGACTAAACCACTTTGATCCATACTTGAATCGATTTCTAAATTCATTTTTCTTGGTGGCTTAAAATGATCGAATTGGGGAATTGAAACCAGCATTAGGTAGATAATAAATTTAGATGAATTTAGAAAATTTTAATTTTGAGAAAACCAGTTGAATCGGGCTAGAACCAATGGATTTACGCATTGACCCTGGTCCGATCTGGTTCAAATGAGTGTTGTCACGCCCCGACTTGATTTGGTCGGATCTTTGTGATCAACCCGCTACTCTCTTAGTTCAAGAAGGGTTTTCCCCCATTCTTTAATCAAGAGGAGCTAGGAAAAATTTACAACTGTGTTCCTTGAAATAACATATATCAATAAAAACGCAAGTTTAAAAATAAATTTAAGCATAACTGAGAGAGGGTAAATCCTGGTGTTATCCCTAGTCATTTCTCTACTCCTAAAAATGGATAGAAAAGGTGGGTGAGTTTCTACAACTTAGTGAATGGGTGTTTGAAAAAGAGTTTTCAAATAAAATAGTTTTTAATTGGAGTGTGTCAGACTCCTTATTTCCTTTAAGAATTATTTCTTTCTCAAATTATTGGTTTTTCAAAACCATAGTTTCTCATTATCCACAATCAGTGTACTTAACAATCAACACATGCCCTTCATCATGAACTGATCACACATTCGTAGGGCAGCCTGTCCTCTGCACCCACTTGTGGTGTTGGAACGACTTTACCAGCCACCTAGATAGAAGCTTGTCCACTTCTACCTTGTAAATGAGTGGATGTTCATTACATCGGACCCTTAAACCCGAAAAGCAACTATGTGTCTGTACGAGGATAGAGACCTCATACCGACCTGATCCCGATCTCATGCGCATGAAGCTACATCGAGTTTCCCTTACTGCTGGCATGACAATCTACCCTTATCTCCACCATGTCATCTAGTAGCCCTTAGGACGCATCACTACCCCTCTTAGGCATCTCGATAGTCCCGAATATCAGTTCATGCACAAACAAAGTTTTCCATATAAGCCATTAATCTTTGGTGCTACTGGTACAACAGCCCCAACCCTCAACTCGACCTACAACTATTTGTCTAGACCAGTCTGTCAACGTAGTCTATCACACTGTCGCAAGTCCATCGAGTATGTCGGTCCTGTCTTGGTACCATGGCCAAATCACATCATTCATTAAAATTTTTATGGCTTATCATCATGTTTGTTTATGAGCTCCTGCTCATGCCAACTGACCTTGGGCCCACTATATGAGACTTTCAAAACTGGGCATTTTAGCCCCTAAGTTCCAAAATCGAGGCCTTTGGCCTATTTGAGCTATTCAAGCTCTCGTCAAGGTCTCACAAAATTTTTAAGCATTGGCACACAGTTAGGGAGAGTACTTCTAACAAAATAACTTTTTCACTTGTCCATCACACCAACCAGGTGTGATGACATCTCTGCTTATAACCGGTAAGAGGGTTTTCCACTTCCTTCTAGGAAGTTCATCATACCAATAGGGTATGATGTGAAAAATCCCACTCACCCGATAAGTGTGGTCTATTCCTCTTAAATAGGCTTTTTGCTTTTACGCGAGCTTACCCTTGCTCGCATTCCCGGTCCTTCGTGTTCCTACACTATTTGAACATCTTTGTTCTTTAACTTTTCTCCTGATAGCCTTCATTACTCACTAATGAACAAAATGCCCAAAATTTTAATTATTTGCATTTAGGACCCTAAAGTTCTTTTTCTTTAACTTTAGGTCCCAAATGCTAATTTTTCTGCAAATTGTGTCCCAAAACTTCTAAAATTTTCTTTAGGACTCAATTTATTCAAAATCATAAAAAGGCTTCAAGTTTCCCAAATTTCCAATTTGGTCCCCAACTTTTCAAAAATTACTATTTTGCCCCTACTTTACAAAAAAGGCAATTTAACCCTAATAAATTTCAAAAATTGACCAATTGGTCCTCCAACATTTTTTTATGGTTAATTGACCCTCAATTTTGGGAAATTACACTTTGGTCTCTCAATTTTACGAAATCCCCATTTTCCCCAAATTTCCCCCTTTTAAACTGCTCGAATTTGATTTTATTAAATTGACCGATAAATTGAGGTTAATTGTTGAAATTGAAGGTAAAATTGAGTTCCTACACATCCATAAGATTCAATTGAGCTTTGAATCACATGAATTGACGTCAGAACGAACTTAAATGGAGCTTCGTTGGAAAATTGGACTTAGAGAGAGAAAGCTTCAAAAGCTTACTGTCAGGGGTGCGACGGTTCGAGCTTTCGATCAAGGCAGGTAGTTCTCATCCTAAGGTTCCTCCTAGGATCAAGAATCACATCAATTCATATCGAATTGAGGGAGAATTCTATCAGTGAAGTTTTGTCGGTTCTCTCTCTAACACTGATAGAAAATTATAGAGGGGAGCCAAATTGGCTTACCTTTCCATTCTATTTCGGTCATATGCGGGTAAGGGTGTGTTGGGAGAACTTGATTTGGCTTGAGGAGGGCCCAATTTGGCCATCTTTAGCTCAACCAAAATAGGGCAGCTTTGATTCGTCGGAGCTGCTTCACTGTTTGATTACGTCAACGCTTCTTTGGCGATCCTCGATCCGAATGGTGACCACCGTCGTGTAGCTGACTTCTCCCCGATTCTAGAGCTCACCTTCTTTGGCTTAAAAAAACCCCTATGTCAGAGCTCTGGTTCGATCTTCATCGAAAAACTGAGTAGCTGAGAGAGAGTGAAGTTTTCAGGTGTGTGGAGGATGAATGGAGAGGGGTTCTTTATATAGGTAGCTCGGGGACTCTCGGGCCGTTCATTTGGCACCTTAATGACACTTATTGATGGTGTGAAATGTCCTAAACAGAAATGTTTCCCTTCCGTCGATGCTGTTCAATTTTTTGGCAAGTGAACAGTGTAGTCATCTAAAGGAAGAAGACGATAATGTTTCGAACTGGACTAGACTGGTTCGAACTGGGTTCATTGCTTAAACGAGCCAGTTTAGGCCCGATTCGACTAATTTTTTCAAAATAAAAAATTTCTAAATTCATCTAAATTCATTCTCTATCCAATGGTGGCTTCAATTCTCCAATTTGAATATTTTAAGCCACCTAGAAAAATAAATTTAGCATCCGGTTTAATGTTGGTTCAAATCGGTCCAAATCGGTTCAATCCGGTTCACTAAACTGATCTAGTTTTCTATCCCAAATTGTCCTAAAGTCCCTTTCCAAGGTTTTTATGGTTCTTTGGGTCACTCGGGAGTTATAGATTTCCCAATTTTTTTGTGTTCTAGTGGTTATGATTCGTGAACCGGATTAGTTTTCTCACCCGGGTTGACCGGTTCTTTCCTGGATTTCCTTAACCCTAAAACTTCTTCAACATTCTTTGCACTGGAAATAACTTTCCTTGATATCAACTTGTAGTCTATTGACATACAACCATTTCAGTTATTTCCACTTTGCCCTTTTATAACTCATACTTAAATGTTTTTTCCCTTCCCCTTCCTTACTCATTCTATAGAGCTTACTTCATCTAAGCATACCTTACTTGCAAGTTTAAGGTTATATCCTTAAATTCACGTACTTCTTTCCATAAAGCATAACTTTTTCTCTTGAGGTTCTTTACTTAGGATTTCAGGATTGGGAGTTCCAAGATACCCACTCATTCATGTGTGTAGTCACTTCCTTTGTCGTTAAAACCCTTAGCTCGAGGTCCTCTCGAGCATCAACTACTCACTTCATAGATTTTGGTATTAACTTCTTTTATCCAATTTGGACCTTTCTTATGTCCTTCCTTGGTTTTAGTGGCATCCTTTCCTCAAGAACTTTCTTTTATTTTATTGAAATCAAATTCGGTAGAGTTAGAATGTTGAAATTGAGGGAAAATTTTGGGGAATTTGGGGAATTTCGAAAATTAGAGGGACTAAAGTTAAATTTCATAAAATTAAGGACCAATTGGGCATGATAAAGATGTTGGAGGACCAACTGGGAAAATTTTGGAATTTTTGGGGCAAAACTTACCATTTATGTAAAGGAATGGCAAACTGGTAATTTTGGAAAAGTTGGGGGACCAAATTGGAAATTTGGGAAATTAAACCCCTTTTTGTGGATTTGAATAAATTAAGGTCCTAAGATAAAATTTAAAAGTTTTGGAACTCAATTTGAGGAGAAACCGACATTAGGGTCTTAAAGTTAAAGAAAAATAAGTTTAGGAACCTATTTGCAAATAAAGGAAAAGTTGGTTTTCTCATTCATTTGGTATGAATGAGGGAAATTAGGCCAAAGAATAATGAACAAGAATGTTTATATCGTGTAGGAACACGAAGTATCGAGAATACCAACTAAGACGAGTTCGAGTAAGAATAATAAACCGGCTAAAAGGAATTTCACTACACGATCGGGTGAGTTGGATTTTTATATGATACCCTAGTTGTAAGTAGATCATACCCGGTTGGTATGATGAAACTTCCTCGGAGGAAGTGAAAACCCATTTATTGGTTAAGAGGGGAGATGTCTTCATACTCGGTTGGTATGATGGACAGTTGAAAATATACTTTGTCGGAAGTGCTCTCCCTAACTATGTGTCATTGCTTAAACAATTTGGGAGACCTTCTTGACGGGAGCTTGAATAGCTCTGTTCGGCAGGAGGCCTCGGTTTTGGAACTTGGGGGCTAATATGCCCAATTTTGAAAATCTCGAAAAGTGGGCCATAGGCCGGTTGGCATGAGCAAGAGCTCGTAAACAAACTTGATTTATATGCCATGAAAATTTAAATAAATTAAGTTTTTGGCCATGGTACCAGGATAGGACCAACATACTCAGTCGACTAGCGACAGTGTGACACGACAGGTTTTCTTACTAGTTAAGACAAACAGCTACAGGTTGATTTGAGGGTCTGGGCCATTGGACCAATGGCACCACAGATTATATGGCATCATGAGAAAATTCTTGATTGTGCATGCACTGTGTTTACGGGACCTTCAAGATGCTCGGGTAGTGATGTGTCCTAGGGCTCTGGACGACCTAGTGGATATAATCGCAGTTAGTCGTACGAGAAGCCTTACGAAGCTCGACATAGCTTTAAGCGCATGAGACCGGGGTGGGTCGAGATGAGGTCTCTGTCCTTATACGGACACGGTGAATTGTGACGGGATTGAGGGTCAGATGTCACGAATATCCACTCATTCTCAGGGTAGAAGTGGACATGGTTCTAGCTAGGTGGCCGATAAAGTCGCTTCGACATAACAAGTGGGTTCAATGGATGTACTGGCCTGTGATTGCGTGTTTGACCTTCTTGGTGAAGGATGTGTGTTGGGTGATGACATATTGTGGTTAATAAGAAATGGCGATAAAAACCAAAATTTGAAATGAAAGTTTTTAAAAGAAAATAAGGAGACTGGCACTCCAAAACAAACATTTTCCTAAAAATTAAAATTTGAAAACCTATTCACTGTGTGATTGTACTCAACCCCTCCCTTATATCCCTTTCAGGAAATTCCGGAAAAGCCTACCCCAAGGACCATCAACAAATACGCCAATGAGACATGTATGATAAGTTTAAAATTTTATACAATTTTGATTTATGTTATTTTAGGAAAGGAGCAGGTTTAAAGGACGCCTTACTCTTCACAGTTTATAAAAAATGGGCAACCCTTAATAAATTGGGAGCGTGGTGGGTTGATCATGGGGACCCGACCAAACCAGGTCAGGGCGTGACAACTTGAGTGGTATCATAGCCTATTTCCTTGAATACATAATCAAGACTAGAAAAAATAGTAACTAATAGGATTGATCTTAAAATTTTCAGATGGCTCCTAGGAGAGTAACCAAGAAAACTAAGAATGACTCTACTCAACACCCTGTCCTTGTAGGAAGACAACCCTAGGAGCTTCCTAATGCCCGAGACATAGTAGAAGTCCCAAAGGACCAAATGGGGAATTATCCAGTACCACCAAGGAATACGGTGCCAGGACATGTTAGGGTCATAGTCTTGTGTACAAAGAGAGCCAAGCCTAAAGCCAGGAATGTCAGTATAGACGGATAATCTTACAAATGAAGATACTTGCTAAGAAAACCGTAGATTACTATCTATTTTGTGACTACTTTTTGTAATAGGGCTAAAACCCCAACCTTTTGTATTCCTCTATTAATGAAGCACTCAAAATTCTTGAATTCCTATCTCATAATGATGTGATCTTGCTAGGAAGATGGCCCCAAGGAAAGTAACCAAACAAACCCACACTACCATAAAAATTAGGGAAATTTTCCAGTTCTGTTAAGGAAATTGAATTAGGGAATTAAGAAACCTAGAAGGACTATTAGAATGACCCTTAGCAAGGAAGACTCAACAAGGAAACTATCAAGGTGTTCAAACTCAAGGAGAGCGAAGCACCAAACCACCAACAACCCTAGAAAGGCCCCACAATGCTCGAGGTAAATGAGGTACCATAACGATTCATGCCTGGGAATAACCATTACACATGAGGACACTGCACGAAGAATTGCCCAAACATAAGGACAAGCACAAAGATAATCTGTTATAGGTGCAAGGGAAATAGGACAAGTAAAGAAAGACTGTCCCACGCCTCATAAATTTAGGGCAATACCTAATGAAAAGTCACGAAAGACAGGAAGGACTGGTGACTAAAACCATGGAGTAGGTTAACAATTTATAAAGAGGTCAAGAAATGGAGAAGTAAAGTGAAATTTAAACTCCTTATTAAGAAGATCAAATAGAGAGGGATATCACAAGAATAGAGGTAAGGTACATTGAAAGTACACCTAGAACCCCTCAGGATGGACAAACACAAAAAATGTCTATAAACTCTAAGGTAGGACATAGTGAAGAAGAGAAGAAATACGCTATGAAAGAGAACTTTGGAAGGATGCATATGACTAAGTACCCCTTGAAGGGATTATTGATTGGCGGATGGTAATAATGTGGAGTGCAAGAAACCAATCCATCATTAGAAACTTCATGAAGGAAGGATGTATCGGAGACCAAGTATGACCTACTTTGGAAGAGCAAAAGAGCCAAATAATGATTACAGGAGAAACTAGTAGAAAGAAGTAACTAGTAACAATAGGATGGGCATGAAAGACAAATGATACAACTACCCAGACATTTGGACAAGAAAAATATTAGGAACGAGGCAATTAACGAACTAGCCTTTGGGAGAACCATTGATTTAAACCATGACAAAGAAGGGAGAAGTGAAAAGGCCAAAACATTGGAAAAGAAGGACGAAGGAAAATCCTTAAAGAAATTAATGGGAAAAAATCGGATTTACAATTAAAAGTCTTGAGACGGTTAAGTGAGCCTCACAGAGGATGATCAAGAGATTTCGAAACTAGGAGGATGTGAACCCTCCTTAAAAGGAAATAAGTTAATGGGTAAATAGGAGGTTAGCATCAAAAGATGCTGCGATAAGTAATAATGAGTGGACTACCCATACTAAGGTAATAAAGGAAAGAACGTCTGGGAAACGTTGGGAAAGTAAGCCCTCCAAATAATATGTGGCTAAGGAGGAATAACCACAATTGGTAAGATGGGTCATAGTCCACACACACATATGAAGCCTAAAGAGTGAACAGTTGAGCATAGTATAGAATGCACGGAATAAAAATCGATAACCGGAAGCATCTCAAGTAAGGAATAAGGGATGAAACTGAAATTGTGGATTAAGAAAGATCCAAAATGGGCAAATGCCCTAACATAGATAGGGGTGTGAAGAAAGGAAGAAAGAACCCTATAAGGAATGATAAGAAGGTTCGAGCATGTATCTCATAAGATGAAAGTCTCTATTGTGAAGGACATAGTAGAGAATGAAACTGGAAGAAGGGAACCTTCACAAGCAAAGGAATCAACACATAGACTGAGAGTGATTAATTTAGAATGAAGAATCATGAAATGATCACGAGTAAGTAAAAGTGGATTAATGAAAAAGGAAAAATTCTTGAATAAAGAATGCCATGGACTTAAGAAGGAACGAATCCCAGCTTGTCGGTAAACTAGTGGGAAACCAAATGATTGGAACCGGAAAGACCCAATAAGGAAGTTGGAAAAGGATGAGTGGGTAAGGAAAATCAAAACGGTTATGTAAGTTGATTGGATAACGGTAAAGGTAGTCAAGGAATACTACTAAACAAAAGGAGGGGTGGAGTTATACGATCCCTGAAAGGTTACAAGTTGCAAACAACCCTAAAAGAAGTGTTATAGGAATCTAATGGATAGAGATAGATTTTGGAATATGTCATGTTGTAGGAGACATGTAATCACAACAGTCCCAAGGAAAAATGCGACTCAAGTAAGGAAAAATCAATTAATGAGCATGATGAGGTCAAACGTAGTTTGTACTAAAGTTGTAATCAATGATGGATGAAGGAAGGGTCAAATTAGGATGAAGGGATAATAACACCGAAACCCATACATAATTCTCAAAAGAACGCAGAGTTAAGGGTTGTAACGATGAAGAGAATAACTAGATAAAGGAATGATTGAGCATCTTGGAACTCCTAATCCTGAAATCTTGAGTAAGAACCTCAAAAGGAAGAATCTTACCCTAAGCGAAAAGAGATGTGTACCTAGGGATATACCTTTAGATTCACAGGCAAGATATACCAGTTATGATAAAACTTCATGGAAGGAGTAAACCATATAAAGGCAAGATTCACATTCCTTAAGCATGTGATTTAAGGTGGACTAAGTGAAGGAACAACCAAAGTATCAATATGTCAAACTTGACATTAAGGGAAGTTTATCCTGGGTGAAAAATGCTGATTTAGTTTTGGGGACAAAACTCCTAAAAGGAGGGGAGAGTTGTAAACCCCACCCTTTGGAAATAAGGAAAAATGGGAAAAGAACTAGTTAAACCGAGTGAGAAAACTAAACTGGTTCACAAACCTGATTATCAAAGAACGAGCAATTTGGGAAAATTCAACTCTCAAGTGAACCAAAGGATTCTTAAAACTTTGGAAAAGAACCTTAGAATAAATTGGAAGAGAAAAACCATACTGGTTCAGATAAACTAGATCCAATAGGATTGAACTGGTTTATGAATCGAGCTGGTTTATCAACTAGAACCGATAGAGAGAGGGAAAACTGGAAAAATTATGGATCCCAAGTGACCTAAAGAGTCACATAAGTCATGAAAAAAGACTTATGGATGAATTGGAGATGAAAACCAAACTGGTTCAGGTGAACCAGATCTGAACCGAATTGAACCAGTTTGGACCGGTTTGAACCACTATTGAACCATATGCTAAATTTATTTTTCTATGTGGCTTAAAATTTTCAAATTTGAGATTTGATGCCATCATTAGATAGAAAATGAATTTAGATGAATATAGAAATTTTTAGATTTGAAAAATTCGGTCGAATTTGGGGTGAACTGACCTGTTTAAGCTTTGAACCCGGTTCGGACCGGTCTGTTCCGGTTTAAAACAGTGTCTTTTTCTTCCTTCAGATGACATCACTGTTCACTAGCTAGAAAATTGCGTAGCACCGACGAAACTGAAAAGTCTCCGGCCAAGGAGTTTCAGTCAATGAATGACCGCCATTAAGGCATCAATCGGATGGCCAAGAAGTCACCGAGCTTCCTATATAAAGATCCCCTCCTCATTCATCCTCTTCACACCTGAAAACTCCATTCTCTATCAACTGCTCCAATTTCGGGTGAAGCTCAAACCCGAGCTTTGACTTGGGCACTTTTCTAAGCTAGACAAGGTGAGGTCAGGTTCTATGGATTCAGAGAGAAGTCAACTACACGCATGTAGTCTCCATTTTCTCCAAGAGTCGCTGGAGAAGTGCCGACATGATCGAATAGTGAAGCGGCTCCAGTAGACTAACGCTGTCCTGTTTCGGCCGAGCTAAAATCAGCCAATTCGATCCCTTCTCAGGCCAAACCAAGCTCTCCCAACACCTCCATAGCCCTCCTACAACTGAATTAGAGCTGAAAAGTAAGCCAATTGGGCTCCACTTTGTAATTTCTAACTGGTGTTAGAGATAGAACTGGTAGAACTTTGATGATAAAATTCTCACTCAATTCGACATCAATTGATGCAATTCTTGATCCTATGATGAACCTCAGGATGAGAGTTATCTACCTAGATCAAAATCTTGGACTTCTGCACCACCGATGGTAAGCTTTCGAAGAATTCTCTCTCTAAGTCCAATTTTCTGGTGTAGCTCCGTTTGAGCTCATTTTGGCACCAAATCGTGCGATTAAAAGTGCAATTGAGTCGTATGAAGGTGTAGGAACTCCAATGTAACTTCAATTTCAACAATTAAACTCATTTGATTGGTCAATTTGATGAAAGCGAATTCGACAGAGTTAGAAGGTTGAAATTTGGGGAAAATTAGGGGAAATTTGGGAATTTTGAAAATTAGAGGGACTAAAGTGCAATTTCATAAAATTGAGGACCAATTGGACATGATAAAGATGTTATAGGACCAACTGGGCAATTTTGGAATTTTTGGGGCAAAACTTTCCATTTTTGTAAAGTAGGGGCAAGATCATAATTTTGGAAAAGTTGGGGGACCAAATTGGAAATTTGGGAAATTGAACCCTTTTTGTGAAATTGAATAAATTGAGGTCCCAAAGTGAATTTTAAAATTTTTGGGACTCAATTTGAGGAAAAACTAGCATTAGAGACTTAAGATTAAAGAAAAATAACTTTAGGGACCTAATTGCAAATAAATGTAAAGTTTTTTTCTCATTCATTTGGAATGAATGAAGGCTATTAGGCCGATGTATAATGAACAAGGATGTTCATATTGTGTAGGAACACGAAGTACCAGGAATACCAGCAAGGACAAGCTCGCATAAAGGCAACAAGTCGGCTAAGAGAAAATTCACTCTACTATCATATGAGTGGGAATTTATTATCATACCTGATTGGGATGATAAGCACCTCGAAAATGAAAACCCATTGTTAAGTGGTATTTTAATCATCACACTTGAGAGGAGTGATGTTGAAACCAAGCGGAAAAACTACTTACTAGTTGTAAGTAGATCATGCCCGGTTGGTATGATGAAACTTCCTTGAAGGAAGTGGAAAACCCGTTCATCGTTTATGAGCGGAGATGTCCTCATACTCGGGTGGTATGATGTACAGTTGAAAAATATATTTTGTCAGAAGTGCTCTCCCCTGACTGTGTGCCACAGCTTAAACCTTTTGGGAGACCTTCTTGACGGGAGCTCGAATAGCTTTGTTAGGCCGGAGGCCTTGATTTTGGAAGTTGGGTCTAATATGCCCGATTTTGAAAATCTAGAACAGTGGGCCCTAGGCCAGTTGGCACGAGCATGAGCTCGTAAACAAACATGATTAATATGTCTTGAAAATTTAAGTAATGAGTTGTTTGGCCATGGTACCAAAACAGGACTGACATACTCAGTCAACTAGCGGCAATGCGATATGATAGGTCTCCGGACTAATCAAGACAAACAGTTGCAGGTCGAGTTGAGGGTCGGGGCCGTTGGACCAGTAGCACCACAGATTATATGGTATTATATGAAAAACTGTTGATTGTGCACGCACTATGTTTATGGGACCTTCTAGACTCCCAAGAGGGGTAGTGATGCATCTCAGGGCTCTGGACGACCAGATGGATATAAGGGTAGTTATTCATACCAGAAGACTTGCAAAGCTCGGAGTAGCTTCAAGCACATGAGACCAGGGTGGGGACAAGATGAGGTCTCTGTTCTCATACGGACACGGAAATTAATACAAAATTGAGGGTCAGATATCGCGGACATCCACTCATTCTCAAGGTAGAAGTGGACATGCTTCTATCTTGGTGGCCAGTAAAGTTGCTCCGATGCCACAAGTGGGTTTAATGGATGGGCTGGCCTGTAATTGTGTGTTTTACCTTCATGATGAAGGATGTGTGTTGGGTGATGACACACCTGGTAATAAGAAATGGTTATAAAAACCAAAATTGAGAATGAAAGTTTTTTTTAAAGAAAATAAGGAGTCTGGCACACTCCGAATCAAACATTTTTCCAAAAAGTTAAATTTTGAAAACCCATTAACTGAGTCATTGTACTCAACCTCCTCCCTTATATCCCTTTTAGGTAACCCCGGAAAGCTTACCTCCAAATACCACCAGCTAACACACTTATAAGGCAGGTATGATAAGTTAAAATTTTGTGCAATTTTGATTTATGTTATTCCAGGAAAGGTGCAGGTTTAAAGGACGTCTTACTCCTCACGGTTTATAAGTAAGGGGCAACCCTTAGTAAACCGAGAGAGTAGAGGGTTGATCACGGGAATCCGACCAAACTAGGTCGGGGCGTGACAGGTTAGCTAACCTCAACCTTAAAGACTTTCCCTTAGAAGTATAAAGAATTCATCCAAGGAAAATCTTAACTAAGAAAAGGAAAAAGAAGTTGGAACAAAGGGAAGTAAACATCAAAGAGTACAGGTTCATGGAGAGTTTAAGGAAAGGCTCAAGGAATAAGAGTAAGAAAGAAACAAGAAGGATTAGAATATTCCAAACGGAACCAAAGGAATGGAAGTTGATGAGGAAGAAAAGGAAGTAAGTGTGGGGGAACATCAAGGATGTCAAGACCACTAAGGAAGGATGAGAAGAAAATAGAATAACAAAAAAGCCCAGGTATAACACCTACTTGTAAAGAACTAAGACACAATTTCTTAGGAACTCCATAAAATAGGGAGACTTGTGGAAAGCAGAGGTATGGAACCAAAAGAGGAAGAAAAGCCAGAGAGGATAAACTATACAAGATCCTTAAGTATAAGTGAAGATTAAAAGAGAGAACCTCAAAGGAATGGTAGGGCGGTCAAACGAAAGAATCCCAAAACGGGAGACATTCGAAGGAGGATGGAAATAGGAAGTTGGATTGAGGAAGGAGAAAGTTCCAGTATAAGAAAAATAATTGAGGAAGTGTCACAAAAGTCGGAGCTGAAATAAGGACCTCAATAAGATGTACGAGTAGCTAAGTGAGTGTTTGGGGAGGTTAAGTATGATCTATTTGCAAGAAGATAGGGGAACCCAAATAGGAATTTTAGATAGATCCGACTGAAGGAAATAACTACTATTGACCAAATCGTCTCGAAGAGTAAACGAAGCTCTAATAAGAACTAGGGAGTAGTAAGGAATACACCCTAATCGAGGCAAGGGGAGGAAGACCAAGAACACAAAAATACGAAAGATTTTGACAAAAGAAGGATGAGAGGATTGCCTCAAATGAATAAACAAGTTCTAAGAACAAGTGAAAATGAGGTAAGATAAACGAAGAGTACTCGTAGGATCTCAAGAGTAAAGGTAAGTAGGTGAAGATAGCGGCAAGGAAGGACATTTAAGATTGAATATTCAAAATGGTAAAACTAGAAGGAAATTCTAGGAGAAAAGAAGTGTAGAACTTACTAAGAGAGGAAACTATGGAAAAACACATGTGTGCCAATTAAAAGGAAATGGAATCAACAAAATTTTAGAAGAAGATAATCTCCTCAAGGACAAGCGACTGGAGACGGAAGGATCATGTACAAAGGGAAGTAATCATGAAGATCCAAGAGATAAGTTGTAAACCCTGTCCTTTGATAATAAGAAAATTGGGGAAAGAACCGGTCATTTTCAATTTGAAAACCGAGTTGGTCTACAAACCGGAACTGATAGAGAAAGGGAAAACCGGGAAATTTATGAATCCCAAGTGATCCAACGAGTCCCAAAAGTCATGGAAAAGGACTTAAGGATGAATTGGAGATGAAAACCAAATCGGTTCAGGTGAACCAAATCTGAACTGGATTGAACCGGTTTGGACCAGTTTGAACCACTGTTGAACCAGATGCTAAATTCATTTTTCTAGGTGGCTTAAAAAAATTAAATTTGAGATTTGAGGTCACCATTGGATAGAAAATGAATTTAGATGAATTAAGAAATTTTTAGATTTGAAAAATTCAGTTGAATTGGAGGTGAACCGACCGGTTTAAGCTTTGAACTCGGTTCAGACCGGTTTGGTTCAATTCAAAACAGTGTCGTCTTCTTCCTTTAGATGACAGCATTGTTCACTCGCTGGAAAATTGCGCAGCGCTAGTGAAGCTGAAAAGTCTTCAGCCAAGGAGTTTCAAGCAATAAATGACCATCATTAAGGTGCCAATCGGATGGGTAAGAAGTCCTTGAGCTTCCTATATAAAGAGCCCCTTCTCATTTATCCTCTCTACACCTGAAAACTCCATTCTCTCTCAACCGCTCCAATTTCCAGTGAAGCTCAAACCAGAGCTCCGATATAGGGTCTTTTTTTAGCCAAAGAAGGCATGGTCAGGTTCTTTAGAACCGGGGAGAAGTTAGCTACCCGACGGTAGTCTCGATTTGCTCTAAGGGTCACCGGAGAGATGCCAACGTGATAGAACAGTGAAGCAGCTCCGACAGACCAAAGCTGCCCTGTTTTGGCCGAGCTAAAAATGGCCAATTCGAGCCCTTCTCAGACCAAACCAAGCCCTCCTAATACCTCCACAGCCTTCCTACAGTTGGATTAAAGCTGAAAGTTAAGCCAATTTGGCTACCCTCTGTAATTTCTTACCAATGCTAGAGAGAGAACCGATAGAAATTAGATAATGAAATTCTCACTCAATTTGGCATCAATTGATGCAATTCTTGATCCTAGGAGGAACCTTAAGACATGAGTTATCTGCCTGGATCGAAAGCTCGGACCGTCATGCCCCCAACGATAAGCTTTCGAAGCTTTCTCTCTGTAAGTTCAGTTTTTCGACGGAACTCTTTTTGAGCTCATTCTGACACCAAATCGTGCGATTCAATTTGCAATTGAATCGTATGAAGGTGTAGGAACTCCAATTTAACTTCAATTTCAATAATTAAACTAATTTGATCGATCAATTTGGTAAAATCAAACTTGGCAGAGTTTTTTTTGCTAAAAAATTTGGTAGAGTTAGAAGGTTGAAATTAGGGGAAATTTTGGGAATTTTGAAAATGATAGGGACTAAAGTGCAATTTTTTATAAAATTGAGGACCAATTAGGCAATTTTTGGAGTTTTGGGGCAAACTTACCATTTTTGTAAAGTAGGGGCAAAATAGTAATTTTAGAAAAGTTAGTGGACCAAATTGGAAATTTGAGAAATTAAACCCCTTTTGTGAATTTGAAGAAATTGAGGCCCTAACATTAATTTAAAAAGTCTCAGTACTCAATTTGAAGAAAAACCAGCATAGGGACTTAAAGTTAAAAAAATAACTTTAGGGATCTAATTGCAAATAAAGGAAAAATTGATTTTCTCATTCATTTGGGATGAATGGGGGATATTAGGCCAAAGAATAATGAAAAAGAATGTTTATATCCTGTAGGAACACAAAGTACTTAGAACACCAGCTAAGATGAGTTCAAGTAAGGACAACAAGCCGACTAAGAGGAATTTCACTACATTAACGAGTGAGTGAGATTTTTATATTATACCCGGTTGGGATGATAAGCACCTCGAAAATGAAAACCCAATTCTAAGTGGTATTTTGAACATCACACATGAGAGGAGTGATGTGAAAATCACGCAGAAAAACTACTTACTGGATAAAAAGATCATCCCCGATTAGTGTGATGAAACTTATTTTAAGGAAGTGGAAAACACGTTCATCGGTTATTAGCGGAGATGTCCTCATACTTGGTTGGTATGATGGACAGTGTGTCATCAGAAGTATTATCTCCTAACTATGTGTCACTGCTTAAACATTTTGGGAGACCTTCTTGATAGGAGCTCGAATAGCTCTGTTAGGCCGGAGGCCTTGGTTTTGGAACTTGGGGGCTTATATGCCCAATTTTGAAAATCTTGAACAATGGGCACTAGGTCGGTTGGCACGAGCAGGAGCTCATAAAGAAACATGATTTATATGCCATGAAAACTTAAGTAAATGAATTGTTTGGCCATGGTACCAATACAAGACCAACAAACTTTGTCAACTAGCGGCAGTGCGACATGATAGGTCTTTGAACTTGTCAAGACAAACAGTTGCATGTCGAGTTGAGGGTTGGAGCCGTTGGACTAGTGGCACCACATATTATATGGCAATATGTGAAAAATGTTGATTGTGCATGCACTATGTTTATGGGACCTTCAAGACACCAAAGAGGGGTAGTGATGCGTCTCAAGGCTTTGGACGACCTGGTGGATATAAGGGCAGTTAGTTGTATAGGAAGTCTTGCGAAGCTCGACGTAGCTTCAAGCGCATGAGACCGGAGGGAACAAGATGAGGTCTTTGTCCTCATACGGACACAGAGTTTTGTTACGGGATTAAGGATCAGATGTCACGAACATCCACTCATTCTCATGGTAGAAGTGGACGTACTTCTATCTAGGTGGTCGGTAAAGACGCTTCGACACTACAAGTGGGTACAGTGGACGAACTGGACTATGATTGTGTGTTTTACCTTCATTATGAAGGATGTGTGTTTGGTGATTACACACTGTGGTAATAAGAAATGGTTATAAAAACCGAAATTGAGAATGAAATATTTTTAAAAGAAAATAATGAGTTTGACACACTTTGATTCAAACATTTTTCCTACAAATTAAATTTTGAAAATCCATTCACTGAGTCGTTGTACTCACCCCCTCCCTTATATCCCTTTCAGGTAACCCCAAAAAGTTTACCCAAAGACCACCAGCTAACACACCTGTAAGGCAGGTATGAAAAGTTTAAAATTTTATATAGTTTTGATTTATGTTATTCTAGGAAAGGTTCAGGTTTAAACGATGCCTTACTCCTCACGGTTTTAAAAGAAGGGGCAACCCTTATTAAGCCAGGAGAGTGACAGGTTGATCACGGGGATCCGACCAAACTGGGTCGAGGTGAGTCATAAGTCAAACCCAAGTAATGGGTATGTAGGGAGATGACATCAAAAGATGCCATACAAGTAAGAAAGGAACTAACTGGGAAGAAAAAATAGTGAAATAATCACGATGTGAGTAAGAATGGATTTAGAAAGAGAAGAAACCTTAAAAAAGGAAGAGTTTTAGTATGTCAATAAGTTATCAGGAAGCTTGGTGGCTTGTAAGTTGAAGGACCAAATAAAGAAGTCTGAAAAAGACGAGTAAGTAAGGAAACCAATACGGTTATAGGAATGTGAAGTCAAAGACAAGTTCTGAAAAATGTCATGCAGTAAGGGGCATGTAAGCCCAACTGTCCCAGGGGAAATATGACTCACATAAGGAAGAGTCTATGATTAAGGCATGATGAAGTCAAGCGTTAAAAAGATAGAATGAAGAAGTAATAAGCAAAGAATGAGGAAAGAATTCATGCATGATGAAAAGGTGATGAACCCCAAAACCTATGGAAGAAAATGATCAGAGCTCCTAGTCCTAAAATCTTAGGTAGAGTTTGGAATGGAGAAATGGTGCCTTGGGAAATGAAGGATGTAAATGTAAGGGTATGATTCTAAGTATTCCATGAAGATATGCTTAGTTAAAGTAAGCTCCATGGAAGAAGAAAGGGATGTGAATGAAACGAAGATCTTAGGCATGTGATGTAAGGGACAAATAGAAACAATAGAGAAGGTTGTAGGCCGACAAACTAGAAAAAAATTTATCAATGAAAATTTATTCCAGTACACAAAAAGTGTGAAATAAGTTTTGGGGAAAAAACTTCTAAAAGGAGGGGAGAGTTGTAAACCCCACTCTTTTGAGTTAAACAAAATCGGAAAAGAATCGGTCAAACCGAATTATAAAAACTGAACTGATTCATAAACCCATTCATCAGAGAATGGGCAATTTATAACTCTCAAGTGACCCAATGGATTCATAAAACCTTAGAAAAGAACCATAGAACAAATTGGAAGAGAAAAACCAGACCGGTTTAGATGAACCAGATCCAAGCTGGATTGAATCGGTTTATTAACTAGAATCAATAGAGAGAGGGCAAACCGGGAAATTTATGGATTCCAAGTAACCTAAAGAGTCACAAAAGTTAAGAAAAGGACTTTAGGATGAATGGGGGATGAAAACCAAACCGGTCCAGGTGAATTAGATCTGAACTGGATTGAACCGGTTTGAACCACTATAGAATTGGATGCTAAATTCATTTTATTAAGTTGCTTAGAAAATTCCAATTGGAGAATTGAGGGCACCATTTAATAGAGAATGAATTTAGATGAATTTAAAAAATTTTAATTTTGAAAAACTCAGTCAAATCGGGCCTGAACCTGCCAATTTAAGCTTTGAACACTGTTTGAACCAGTCTGGTCCGATTCAAAGCACCGACAACACTGTTTGAACACTGTTTGAACCTGACAACACTGTTCACTCACCGAAAAATCGAACTAGCACCGACGAAGAGGAAATGTTTCTGTTTAGTACATTTTACGCCATCAATGACTATTATAAAGGTGTCAAATGGACGGTCGACAAGTCCCTAAGCTCCCTATATAAAAAGCCCCTCTCCATTCATCCTCTCCACACCTGAAAACCTCACTCTCTCTCAGCTACTCAGTTTTTCGGTGAAGCTCAAACCAGAGCTCTGATATAGGGTCTTTTCTGAGCCAAAGAAGATGTGGTCGGGTTCCTTAGAATTAGGGAGAAGTCAGCTATATGGTGGTAGTCTCCAATTGCCCCGAGGGTCACCAGAGAAGCACCAGCGTGATTGAACAGTGAAGCAGCTTCGAGGGACCAAAGCTGCCCCGTTACTGTCAAGCCAAAATCGGCCAATTCGAGCCCTGCTTAGGCAAACCAAGCTCTCCCAACACCTCTTCAGCCCTCCTACGGCCGAATTAGAATGGAAAGGTAAGCTAATTTGGCTCAACTCTGTAAATTCTTATCGGTGCTAGAGAGAGAACCGACAGATTTTCAATGACTGAATTCACACTCGATTCTACATCAATTGAAGCAATGCTTGATCCTAGGAGAAACCTCAAGATGAGAGCTATCTGCCTAGTGTGAAAGCTTAGATCGTTGTGTCCCTAACGGTAAGCAATCGAAGCTTTCTCACTCTACATTTAGTTTTCCGGTAAATCTTCGTTTAAACTCATTCTGGTGTCAAATCATGCGATTCAAAGTGCAATTGAATCATTCCGGTTTAAACTCATTCCGGAATCATGCGATTCCGGTGTTAAATTGGAACTCCAATTTAAATTCAATTTCAACAATTAAACTCATTTGATCGGTCAATTTGATGAAATCAAATTTGTTTAGGTTGGAAAGTTGAAATTGGGGAAAATTTGGGGATTTCAAAAATTCGATGGGCTAAAATGCAATTTTATAAAAATTGAGGGCTAATTGGGCATGATAAGGGTGTTAGAGGACCAATTGAGCAATTTTCAGAATTTTTGGGGTAAAATTTAATATTTTTGTAAATGAGAGGCAAAATGGTAATGTTGGAAAAATTGAGGACCAAATTGGAAATTTGGAAAACTTTAACCCCTTCTGTGAATTTGAATAAATTGAGGTACCAAGGTGAATTTTATAAGTTTCGGGACTCAATTTGGGGAAAACCGGCATTTGGGGCCTAAAGTAAAAGAAAAAGAAATTTAGAGACCAAATTGTAAACATTTGAAAAGTTAGATATGTTTAGTCATTCATAATGAATGAAGGCTATCAATCCAAATATTAATAAACAAGGATGTTCATACCGTGTAGGAACACGTGATATTGGGAACGCCAGCTGAGACAAAGCTCGCAAGGGATGAAAGCTGATTTGAAGGAAATACACTGCACGATCGGGTGAGTGGGATTTAATATCATACCCGGTTGGGATGATAAGCACATCGAAAATGAAAACCCACTGCTAAGTGTAATTTAACCATCACACCTAAGAGGAGTGATGTGGAAATCATGCAAAAAAATTACTTACCGGTTGTAAGAAGATCATACCCGGTTGGTATGATGAAACTTCCCGTAAGGAAGTGGGAAACTCGCTTATCGGTTATAAGCGAATATGTCTTCAAACTTAGTTGGTGTGATGAATGACTGAATAGTTTATTTTGTCAAAAGAGCTCTCCCCTGATTGTGTGCAACTACTTAAAATTTTTGGGAGACCTTCTTGACATGAGCTCGAATAGCTTAGTTAGGTTGGAGGCCTCGGTTTTGGAACTTGAGGGCTAATATGCCCGATTTTGAAAAATCTCAAATAGTGGGCCCTAGGCTAGTTGGCACAAGCCAGAGCTCGTAAACAAACATGATTTTAATCTAAGAAAACTTAAGTGAATGAATTGTTTGGCCATGGTACCGAGACCGGACTAACATACTCGATGGATTGGCGGCAGTGCGATATGACAGGTCTATGGACCAGTTGAGACAAACAATTGCAGGTCGAGTTCAGGGTTGGGGCCGTTGAACTAGTGGCACCACAGATTATATGACATATGTGGAAAATTATTGATTTGTGCATGAACTATGTTATGAGACCTTCAAGACGCCAAAGAGGGGTAGTGATGTGTCCTAACACTCTGGACGACATGTTGGAGATAAGGGCAGTTAATCTACCAACAGTCTTGAGAAGCTCGACATAGCTTCATGCGCATGAGACCGGGGTGGAGATGGGATGAGTTCTCTATCCTCATATGGACACAGAGTTTTAATACGGGATTGAGGGTCGAATGTCGCAAACATCCACTCATTCTCAGGGTAGAAGTGGACGTGCTTCTATCTAGGTGGTCAGTAAAGTCACTCTGATACCACAAGTGAGTACAATGGACGGGTTGGCCTGCGAATGTATGTTCCCTTTATGATGAGGGGTGTGTGTTGGTTGATAAACACACCGTTGAGATGAGAACTGACTATGAAAAATCGAGATTTTGAAAGTGAGAAATGTCAAAGAAAATAAGGAGTCTCGCATGCTCCAATTTAAAAAAAATCTATTTTATTGAAATTTCATTTTTTTTTAAATACCCATTCACTAAGTTGTAGAAACTTACCCACCCTTTTTATCCCTTTTTAGGAAATAGAGAAAATAACTAGGGATAATACCAAGCATTACCCTCTGTCAGGTATGCTTAATTTCTCTTAAGCTTGCATTTTATTTGATGTAGGTTATTACAAGGAACATGGTTGAAATTATGTCTGGCTCTTCTTGAGTTAAAGAAGGATGAAACCTCTCTTGAACCAACAGAGCGGCGAGTTGTTAACAGGGATTCGACCAAACCGGATCAGGGCGTGACAATAGTGCTGTCATCTGAAGGAAGAAGACGACACTGTTCTGAACTAGGTTCAATGCTTAAATCGGTCGGTTCAGGTCCGATTCGATTGAGTTTTTCAAAATTAAAATTTTCTAAATTCATTCTCTTTCCAAAGGTTTCTTCAATTCTACAATTAGAATATTTTAATCCACCTAGAAAAATGAATTTAGCAAACAGTTCAATGATGGTTCAAACTAGTCCAAACCAGTTCAATTTGGTTTAGATCCGTTTCACCTAAACCAGCCTAGTTTTCTCTCCCAAATTGTCCTAGAGTCCCTTTCCAATGTTTTTATGACTCTTTGGGTCACTCATGAGTTATAAATTTCCCAATTTCCCCATTTTCTAGTGGTTGGGATTCATGAATCGGTTCAATTTTCTCACTCGGGTTGACTCGTTCCTTAACTACAAAGGGCAAAGTTTAAAAGTATCATCCTCTTCCTCAGGATGACAACATTGTTCATTCAATGTAGAAACAGATAACGCTGGCAAGGGAGAAATGGCTTTGATCAAGCCATTTAAGGGCGAGGATAAGCTCAACCAAAAAGGAAATTTGTCGGACAGAGGGTCACCGAGCTCCCTATATAAAGAGCTCCTCTCCATTCATCCTCCACACACCTGAAATCTCTACTCTCTCTCAACTGTTCCATTTTCCAGTGAAGCTCAAACTAGATCTTCGATATAGGCATTTTTCTTAGCCTTAGAAGGCAAGTTCAGGTCCTATAGACTACGGGGGAAGTCAGCTACCTGATAGCATCTTCCTTTCGACCCAAGGACCATCGAAGAAGCACCGATGGAATCAAACAGTGAAGCAGCTCTAACGGACCAAAGCTGACCTATTTTGACCAAGCTAAATTCGGCCAAATTTAGCCCTCCTCCGGCCAAACCAAGCCTTCCCAACACCCCAACAGCCCTCCCTAGGGGAAAATTGGGGATTTCAAAAAAATTGAGGGACCTCTTTGCAATTTCCCAAAATTGAAGGTCAATTGGCCATGAAAAAGATGTTGGAGGATCAATTGGTTGATTTTTGAAACATTTGGGGTCAAATTGTCATTTTTGGAAAGTAGGGGAAAATGGTAATTTTTGAAAAGTTGGGGACCAAATTGGAAAACTTGAGCCCCATATACAATTTTGAGTAAAATGAGGACTCAAAGGGAATTTTGGAAATCTTGGGACTCAAATTGGGCAAAAGTTGGCATTAGGGACCTAAAGTTAAGAGAAATGAACTTTAGGGACCTAAGTGCAACTTATCGATAATTTGTGAGCCTAGGCTTTTATGCCAAGCTGTAATTAATAAGGCTGCCCAAATCATGTAGGGACAAGTGTGACTAGAACGCAAGCAAGAGAAAGCTCGCGTAGACTTGGAAAACCAAACGAGGAAGAACACGCCATGGTTATCGGGTGAGTGGACATATTTACATCATACCTAGTTGGGATGGTGAGCACTTTAGAAATGAAAAACCACTTGTGAGTGGGACTTTAACATCATACCCAGTTAGGGTGATGGACGATTTAAGCTAAAACCTACTTACTGGTTGTAAGTAGAGGAAATCTGTTAGAGAAGGTACTGTGGACTGATAAGGGGTCGGGCCCATGTCTACTTAAAAGTTATGACATGTAAGTAGTGGAACCCTTCCAACCTTATAAACCCACAACACTTCTCTATTTTATCCAATTTGGGATCTTATTCTCAACACCCGCCCTCATGTGCAACGTGGATACACTTGTCACGTGCAATTCTTGACACTCGCCCTCAACACTTGTCTACGAGCCAGGTATTCCCCTTCTGGTCTCGGACGAGGGGGGACAATGTCCTTGAGTTGGGTATTTTTCCTCCTCCATCCATACTCGGGCAAACCACAAGACGGGTTTCCGGCCTCGGGTCAGGTACGGGTGCGAGCCCACCGGCTCTAATACCATGTTTAGAGAAGGTATTGTGGACTGATAAGGGGTCGGGCCCATGTCTACTAAAAGTCATGACTTGTAAGTAGTGGAACCCTTCCAACCGTATAAACCCACAACACGTCTCTATTTTATCCAATTTGGGATCTTATTCTCAACATGTGCAATATTAATAAGTTAGGGGTATACTTGTAAATAGTGCAAATATACCCTATATATATTCGTAATGTAATTTACTATCTGTGAATTCTATTTTCCAATATTCAATATGGTATCAGAGCTAGGGTTTTCTGGTATTTTCAAGTTTTGACGAATTTGAAGGATCAGGAGAGCCTGAGATGGCTCCGGATGCAAATTAGCTTAATTATCAAAGGAGACGAAAAGGAGCTTGAGACGGCTTCGGATGCGAATTAGCTAAATTGTCAAAGAATACGAAAAGATATCTCTAAGATTTGTCATCGTCGGGAGCTGCGACCAGGAGACCCAAAAGCTGGAAGGAATTCTAGGGAGATGGAAAACATGAATAGCAGATGTCTCATCATACTGGACGAGAATGAGATCAATTGTAGTAATCGGGTACAAATACTTGAATCTTCCACAGATTGGATTATTGATTCTGGTGCATCAAGTCATATGACAGGATCAATAGAAGAATTTAATGCATATGATAAATATCCACAAACCCATAATGGAGTTGTTCATATGGCAGATGGAACAATACAATCTATCAAAGGGAAGGGCTCTGTTAGATGTACTGATTTGATCACATTATCATCTGTTTTGCATGTTCCCTCTTTTCTAGTTAATCTATTGTTAGTTAGTAGTATCATTGATCAATTGAATTGTAAAGTAATTTTTTATGGGGGCACTTGTACCTTTCGAGAGAAAAACACTAAGAAGATACTTGGAACTGGCAGTAAGCGTAGAGGATTATTGATGCGAACTTCGCCAATATGTTGACGACACCCTACACCAAATATGGCAACGGACCCCAAGACTTTCACGACGCAAGGGCGAAAAGATGGAATATACCTTATTTATGTGAGAAACAAGGTATGAGATATGTAGACGCCACACCCAAATATGGCAACGGACCCCAAGACTTTCACGACCAAGGGCGAAAAGATGGAATATACCTTATTTATGTGAGAAACAAGGTATGAGATATGTAGACGCCACACCCAAATTCTCTAAGAAGAACTCTTAGAAAATCCCGGGTGATAAGTCTTGATTGCTTGAACGCCACAATTAAAAACCTGATAAGTTCAAAAAGCCCTTTCAGGATAGAAAGAAGACAAAACTCACAAAATTAAAATTCCAAAGTGTGTTCTCTCCAATGTTGTGGAGTATGCCTTTTATAGGCTCAGAAAACAACCGAATAGCCCACAAAATAAGGAAAAAAATATATTATGGTTACAAACTAACCATATCTAATCTAAATATCTAGGATATTTTAATAACTAATTTAAAAATCTGAACTACCTAATATTATCCTAAGAGATTTATTATATTAATAAATCTCTCCTTATTAATTAAATTTGGACCTTCTCTTAGGCTCATCTTGGGCTCTTCATTTGGGCTTCTATTTGAATATTCAGCAATCTCTTTAATCAGCCCATATAAAGCTTCTTTGAATCTTTTAGCCCTTAACCTTGTGGTTGGGCCCTCTTGCAGTCTCAAATGATTAATCATCTCATTTAGTAACAAACTATTCAACTCCATTGCAGGTTCGGTTGATTGGACTTGTGAATTCGTAGTCTTTTTAGTCGGATTCACATCAATTATGGTATATAAATAGAAGAGTTTTGGATAAAACTTTGAGTGTTGCAGTGAATACTAAAGAAGAAGATGAAGCAATGTTAGAACATTATTGGTTGAGACATCCATCTTTTGAGAGTCTTAAAAGGTTGAGACTAGAGTTGATGAGTAAAGTAGAACGCAATAAACTTGTTTGTGATGCTTGTGAGTTTAGAAAACACACAAAAATAAGTTATAATTTTACTGGATTAAAAAGTATAGAGTCATTTTCATTGATTCACTCGGATGTTTGGGGGCCATGTCCGATTTCCTCTATTAATGGATTCAGATGGTTTATCACATTTATTGATTGTCACTCTCGGATGGCATGGTTATATTTCATGAAGCACAAAGGAGAAGCACTATTATGTTTCAAGGATTTTTTGTCTCTTGTTCAAACTCAATTTAATGCCAAAGTTTGAACACTTAGAACAGACAATGGCACTAAGTGTGTGAATTGGAAATTTTCGTCTTATCTATCTAGTAAGGGAATTATTCATCAGACTACATGTTCATATACCCCCCAACAAAATGGTGTTGCAGAGAGGAAAAATTGTCATTTGTTGGAAGTTGCTCGTTCTCTTCTCTTTAAGATGAATTTACCAAAGTATTTATGGAGTGAAGCTGTACTAACAGCAGCTTATTTGATTAATCGGATGCCCTCGCAAGTGTTGAACTTTATATCACCTTGCAAAATATTGATGGGAAAAAACACATACATAGTCCCTCCTTGAGTGTTTGGATGTATATGTTTTGTGAGAGGTCATCGTACTTCGGTAAGCAAGCTCGATACTCGTGCATTGAAATGTATTTATGTGGGTTATTCCAGTACTCAAAAGGGATACAAGTGTTGGAGTCCAAGTGAGAAAAACTCTTTGTGAGTATGGATGTGACTTTTCATGAGAATGAACCATTCTATAAGGAATCAACACAATCTGCAACCGTATTACAAGACTTGTCAATTCCTGATATATGGCAAACAAATGAAGAAATTATCAATGATCAAAGTACTGAAAATATTATTGTAGGAGTGAATCTGTGTCCTATAATTTGGAGTAACAAAGATGGAAAAAAGGATGAGCCTCAATTGAAGGTATATAGCAGGAGAAATAAGGACGATGCTAAGGGGGAGAAAGATGAGTCAGGTGATGGTGAGTCAATCCCAAGTATTAATCAACCCTCTATTCAACCTTCATCAACATCACTAGAAGGTAATGAATCTATACAACCTTCTAATGGTTCGTCCACGTCATCGGATGGTATTAATTCCTTACCTATTGCCATCAGTAGAGAACGTAGAGCTAATGCAGGGAAACCTCCAATTAGATATGGTTTTGAGAATGATATATCTCATTATGTTTCATATGCATCTGTTCCACATGCATATAAGTCGTTTATTGTATCATTACAGTCAGTACAAATACCAAATAATTGGTAAGAAGCTAAACGGGATCCGAAGTGGCTTGGAGCAATGCATGAGGAGATGAAAGCACTAGAGAAGAATAAAATATGGGAACTTGCTCAACTTCCAAATGGAAAAAAGGTTGTAGGATGTAAGTGGGTATTCAATATGAAATAGAATGCCGAAGGAGAAGTTGTGAGATACAAAGCAAGGTTGGTGGCAAAAGGTTATAGTCAAACATATGGAATAGACTATGATGAGACTTTTGCACCAGTAGCTAAGATGAGCACTGTCAGAATGCTTATCTCATGTGCTGCTAATTTCGGGTGAACATTACATCAAATGGATGTAAAGAATGTTTTTTTGCATGGATACCTATAAGATGAAGTATATATGGAGATTCCACCTAGATTTGGTATGACGGAGACTGTGGGAAGGTTTGTAGGTTGAATAAATCTTTGTAGGGACTCAAACAGTCACCAATAGCATGGTTTGATCGATTTCGACATGCAGTGGTCAAAATGGGTTACCGGCAATGTAACGGAGACCATACGGTTTTCTATCGACACTCTAATGATTGAGTTGCTATTCTCGCAGTATATGTGGATGATATCATCATCACTGGGGATGATGATGATGAGATATTGCAGTTGAAAAAATAACTAAGTAAAGAATTTGAGGTAAAAGACTTGGTCCACTAAAGTATTTTCTCGGTATTGAGATTGCAAGATCTAGGAAAGCTATAGTACTTTCTCAGAGAAAGTATACATTACATTTAATCACTGAGACAGGGATATTAAGTTGTCAACCTACTTCAACGCTGATAGAACCGGATCATAAGTTATGTGCTCAGACAGGTGACCTAGTGGATAAGATCTGATATCACATATGCAGTCAGTATTGAGATTGCAAGATCTAGGAACGGTATAGTACTTTCTCAGAGAAAGTATACATTACATTTAATCACTGAGACAGGGATGTTAAGTTGTCAACCTGCTTCAACGCTGATAGAACCGGATCATAAGTTATGTGCTCAGACAGGTGACCTAGTGAATAAGATCTGATATCACATATGCAGTCAGTATTGAGATTGCAAGATCTAGGAAAGGTATAGTACTTTCTCAGAGAAAGTATACATTACATTTAATCACTGAGACAGGGATGTTAAGTTGTCAACCTGCTTCAACGCTGATAGAACCGGATCATAAGTTATGTGCTCAGACAGGTGACCTAGTGGATAAGATCTGATATCACATATGCAGTCAGTATTGAGATTGCAAGATCTAGGAAAGGTATAGTACTTTCTCAGAGAAAGTATACATTACATTTAATCACTGAGACAGGGATGTTAAGTTGTCAACCTGCTTCAACGCTGATAGAACCGGATCATAAGTTATGTGCTCAGACAGGTGACCTAGTGAATAAGATCTGATATCACATATGCAGTCAGTATTGAGATTGCAAGATCTAGGAAAGGTATAGTACTTTCTCAGAGAAAGTATACATTACATTTAATCACTGAGACAGGGATGTTAAGTTGTCAACCTGCTTCAACGCTGATAGAACCGGATCATAAGTTATGTGCTCAGACAGGTGACCTAGTGGATAAGATCTGATATCACATATGCAGTCAGTATTGAGATTGCAAGATCTAGGAAAGGTATAGTACTTTCTCAGAGAAAGTATACATTACATTTAATCACTGAGACAGGGATGTTAAGTTGTCAACCTGCTTCAACGCTGATAGAACCGGATCATAAGTTATGTGCTCAGACAGGTGACCTAGTGGATAAGATCTGATATCACATATGCAGTCAGTATTGTGAGCAGATATATGCACGATCCCAAGACAAATCATTGGGATGCTACGAAGAGAATATTGAGATATTTAAAAGGGAGTCCGGGTAAAGGACTTTGGTTTAAGCCTCGGAGTCAAACCAGAGTGGAATGCTTTTGTGATTCAAATTAGGCAAATTTTGTGGATGATATGAGATCTACGTCTAGCTATTGTGTGTTTGTTGGAGGTAATCTTGTATCTTGGAGTAAGAAACAAGAAGTAGTCACCCGATCATCAGCATAAGCAGAGTACAGATCAATGGCTCAAACTATTTGTGAGATTATTTGGATAAGAAGCTTACTAATGGAGCTTCGCCTCTTTAGAAAAGAACCGATGAAGTTGTAGTGCGATAACAAGTCTGCTATAAATATTGCCAACAATGCAGTTCAACATGATAGGACCAAACACATGGGAATTGATCGATTTTTCATCAAAGAAAAAATTGATATAAAGATTGTGGAACTACAATATATGAAGACCAGTGGACAACTAGCAGATTTTTTAACTAAAGGTTTAGGTTACAGAGAATGGGATGATATTTGTAAAAAGATTGGAATGGTAGATATCTACCATCCATCTTGAGGGGGAGTGTGCAATATTAATAAGTTAGGGGTATATTTGTAAATAGTGCAAATATACCTTATATATATTCGTAATGTAATTTACTATCTGTGAATTCTACTTTTCCAATATTCAATAAAATAATATACGGTTGATGTAATGAAGTTCCTTGAAGGAAGGAGAAACCTACTTGTCGGTTGTAAGCGGAGATATCATTACACCCGGTTGGTGGGATAAAGTGAAAATATATTTTTGTTAGAAGTGTTCTCCCTTGACTGTGTGCCAATGCTTAAACTATTTGGGAGACTTTCTTGACGGGAGCTAGAATAGCTCAGATAGGCTAGAGGCCTTAGTTTTTGAACTAATGTGTCTAAATGCCCGGTTTTGGAAATCACGTGCAGTGGGCCCAAGGCAAGTCGGCACGAGCAGAAGCTCATAAATAAACTTGAGTAAAGGAAAGCCATGAAATTTCTAATGAAATAGTGTATGTGATTTCGCCATGGTATCCAGTCAGGACCGACAGTACTCGATGGACTGGCGGTAGTGTGTCAAGGTCAGGTCGACGGATTGGCCTAGACAAATAGTTGTAGGTTGGATTGAGGGTTAGGGTCATTGGACCAGTGGCACCAAATATAAATGGCTATATGTGAAAATTGTTGTTTTGTGCATGCACTTGTGATACAAGACCATCAAGACACCCAAGAAGGGTAGTGATGGGTCCTAAGGGCTACTGGACGACATGGTGGAAATAAGGGTAGTTCGTCGTGCCAGTTAGTTGGGAAGCTTAGAGTAGCTTCTTGTGCATGAGACTGAGGTGGGGTCGAGATGAGGTCTTTGTCCTCATACGAACATGGAGTATTTTGGGTCTAAGGGTCGAACATCTAGGACTTTCTCTTAGACTCCAGGTAGAAGTCATGGACTTCTATCAGGGTAGATGGTAAACACGCTGATATCCACAAGTGAGTGCAGTCGTGGTAACTGCGTCTCGCGAATATTTGTACCCTTCTAGATGAAGGGCGTGTGTTATTTGCTAAAATGCCTCCCGAGGCAAGGGGATGGGCTAAGAAAGCTAAACACATCTAATATTAATAAGGAAAAAGGTTTTGAAAACCTTGGAAAAAGATTTTGGAAAAGAAATTGAATTTGAACCCTTTTGAAAGAAAATGGCCCCCTTAGGCAGGGTAAAGATTTTGAAAAATGAAATTGACAAAAAATCCATTTTAAAGGAAATGGTGACCTTGGCGTGGTTTGGTTAAACTAAAACTATTTTGAAAACTCACTCCCAACAACCGCTCATTAAGTTGTAGAACTCACCCCCTCTCTTTTACCCCTTTTAGGTAACCAAGGGTAAATTAAAACATAAAGACCTCTCTATAAGACAAGTATGTCAGTTTTAGGATATTTATTTTTGTATAATGCTATTCTAGGAAAAACATGAAAGAAGGACACCTTACTACTCGCAGTTTAAAAAGGGTGACACCCTTTAAGGACCAAAGGGAGTGACAGGTTGTTCACGGGGATCTGACCAAACTGGGTTGGGGCGTGACAGGTCAGGTTATCCTTAGTTTCCCCTTTTTGGTTTTACACTTTTAACACATTAAAGGAAGACACCACGACTTAGTCCCACACACAAGCACAACCTCTGCACGGGCGGCACTCACGGGTCATTCACGACATGCACCTTGACCCGACAACTTAGGCCTTAACAAAAACATGAGCGTCTCATGGCCCTAAAATAAACAATTATACGTCGGGAATCGGGTCGCCAATCTTGTGATCCCTAACAAGGAGATGGAGTGTGGGAGGCCTCAAGGCTCTCTTGTGAGACCAAGAAAATCATGAGTTCATAACCAAGCTGAACCGAACCACAAGTGGGATTAAATCGGAAACCAAATGGTAACCGGGGAGTAAATCGAATTGGAAGGAGGAAAGAGATCAATGAGAGGCTAAGAGGGATGAATAAGGGCTAGGAGAAACCTTTAGGATGGTCATGGGACTCAGAATCATGGATTGAGAGAGAACTTATTTTAATCAGGTTCAAGCTAAGTGGAGTCACAAAACCCCCCAAATTTTTAATGGGTTAAAACAAATCAAAATTTAATAGTTCTTAAGTCCATTCAATAGTAAATTGAATGTAGATATTTTAGATATTTTTAGTTTCTCAAGAATCGGCAAAAAAGGGCGTGAATTGGGCAAAAAAACTACTGAACCGACCAAACAATTCACCGAAAATCGATTCTCTACAATGCCATACCAGTCGACCGAGAAGTCGGGTGCACACATGCATGACCACTCGCATGCATGTCGTCTTCCTCGCCCGACTGCTAACCTGAGTTTACCATTTTTTACCTAACACCTTATTGTTAACCCACCGACTCCACCTCTTTGGGAAATTAATTCATTGCGAGCACCACAACCTACGAATTAATGAATGGAGTCTATGGATAGATTGTCATGAAGTTCTAGATCACAACCATATAAATTGGGGTAACTCACTCACCGGAATTTGCTCAGAAACCTCTCCCAACCATCGACTGCTCCCAACTTTGGCCACCTTACTACCATAAAGCATAACTTTGTCGTGCAACCATGATCTTCTTGCTATCCCTAGAAAGTTAAGTACCCCATCTTTCCATTGTCATCCCTCTCAACATTCAACTCATCATCTACCGGCACCGACGAGATCACATAGTAACTAGTCTCTAATTACCAAAAGAAAAACACCTATTTTTGAAGTCGATTCCAATGGCATTCACGAGATGAAAAAAATTAGATAAGTCCATTATACTACTAACTTTCTATACCCACCAAAATTTTCTAGTATATGCAAAATTTAATATTTATAATATAAAAATAAATATCTTTATTTCTCAAATTTTAAATAAAAGTATGCAATGAATTTTAAATAAAAGCATGAAAAAAATTAAGTAATAATATCATAAAATAATGGTAATATGGAGTGAATCTTTTTAAATAAATTTTATATTTTAAACCACTTTTTTTAGATAAATTTAGCAAATAAATATGGGTGAACTGAGTTATTCGTAAAAATAATGGTAGAGTGGGTGCATGTTCCAAATTCATTATTTATATAAAATATCATAGAGAGATTTTAAAATTTCTTAAATTTTATTTTGTATATGAGTAGAGATTAATTTCTTGTTCATATTATATATGTTACTTTACCACATATATATATTTGGCTATTAAAAATATATTTGTACATTATCGTGTATATCTTATTTATCGAGAAATAATTTATTATCCATACGACAAATCATGATAACATTCTAGGTATTTGTTTTTCTTATGAGAAGTTGTAATCTACTACCTAATTTGGATGAGAATAAATTAGAATACGTGTTGTGTTTTTATACATCCTCATGCAATATAACTAAATAACTCACCATTATTTATTACAAAAATTTTAGTAGCTTTAAATAAATATACTAAATTTCATTAGACACATATGGTTATCTTCCTATTTATCTTAAACAATCAAGGAAAATTAAGCATTTTCTAAATTTCATTAGACACATATCATCAACCATATTATCCATATTTTAATCATTAACTTGTGGTTTTAACATTTTCCAAATATTTCATCCAACATCAAGATATTTTCCATTTTAAAATTATATTGTATATGGTCCATCTTTGAAATACTCTCGTCATAATCTTTTTTTTAATTTTTAAAAAATTATGAGTTTTAACCCATATTTATATTATAAGACTAGAAAATCCCAATTTAATAATTGTGCCAAGTTGAACTGAAAATTGAGAGTAATAAAAAATCGAAAATTGAAAATGAATTGATCAGAAGACATGGATCGATGGAGAGTGCAATAGGGTGAGTAAGGTCCTAAGTAACCCTTAGAATTGTCTCGGAATACGGAGTGAAGGATTCGGAGAAAGTCGTGATAGAATCGCTTTGAACTAGGTTCGAGCTATGTGGAGTAACAACTGCCCCTCAAAATTTTAAGGGGTCGAAACAAGTTCAAATTGAGTAGTTCTTAAATCCATTCAATAGAAAATTAAGTATAGAATCTTTTGTAATTTTTATTTTTCTAAGAACCAGTTGGGAAATGGGTGAACTAGACTAAAAATCGTCAAACTGATCGAGCAATTTGCCAAAAACTAGTTTGCTACAGTGCAAATCGGGCAGCGTGTAATGTCGGTCGCATGCACGTGCGGCCATGCGTGCACGTGTCGTCTTCCTCGCTTGACTCATAAACCCCGAATTCTCTATTTTAACCCAATAGCATACCGCTGACCACCGATTCCACCACTTGGGGAAATTAATTCATTTCCGGCATCACATGCTATGGATTAATGAGAAAAGTTTATGGATAGATAACCACACAAGTTTAGATCACAACCATATAAATTGAGATTGTTCTCTTATCAGATTTTACTCGAAATTCTCTTTCAACTACCGATTGTTCCCAACTTCGCTGACCTTACTACTAAAGAACATAGCTCCTCCGTCCGACAACCATGCTAGTACCCTTAGAAAGTTGAGGATCATAGGTTTTCCATTGGCACCTCTTTCAATCCTTAACTCTACCTCTACCGGTGATGGTGAGATCACACAGTACACGATCTCTAGCGACTCGAAATAGTGTAGCAGTTTTAGAGCTCAATTCTAATGGCCTCGATGGCTCTCATGAGCTGAGAGAAATTTGGTAAGTCCCTTGAACCACCAACTTTCCATAGCCTATAGCCTTGCCTGATTTGAGAAAGAATTAAGCGAGAATTAAATTGTTATATCTTAGATCATGGGCTAAGTGGTTAAGCTGACTAAAACATGAATTGCAAGAGCTATAGAACACCAATTGAGGTAATTCAAGTGGCTAAAACTCCTTGAGGAGTTAGATTTTAGACCCTATGAGCCTCGATGACCAGTAAGCCTTCTTTGGTGAATTCCCGACTTTGACCCAACTTTTGTCTATTTTATGCAAGCTTCTGATCAAGCTTGATTGGAGCAACTCTGACCGACTTCGACTAAATTAAGTTTATGACATTCTAGTGTGAGGTCAGGAGGACCTCCCCAATTAATTTGATAATTTTTAGAGAAACTTTGTCAGTGGGTCAAAGGTCGAGGACAATTGCAAAGGTTTAAAAGTTAGGGGACCCAATTGCTATTAAGATTTTTATGGGGTCTTCCTAATAGGGGGAATAAAGTATTAGAGCTAATTGGGAAGTTTGGTAAGGGTTGGGGACCAGGGTCGCCTGGGAAGGTATAGGAACTTATTTGCAATAAATGTAAAGTTAAGTACTATAATGCAAATACGAGTATTTGTGTGGCCAAAATATAAATTTTAGGTAGTACAAGGACCTAAACTTAACTAAAGGAAGCTTATGAACCTAAATGAGAAATTTGAGAGTCAAATAAATCCTGAAGCCTATGTTCTCAAGAAGATGGACAAAATGGTAAATTTACCAAAACTTAGGGGCTTTTCAGGGATTCATGGAAAATAGAGCTTGGATGTGACACCCCGACCTGGTTTGGTCGGATCCTCGTGATTAACTCATCGCCTCTTTGATGTAAGAGAGGTTTCCCCCTTTCAAACTCAAGAGGAGCTAGGCGTAATTTAACATTGTTCCCTAGAATAACATAAATCAATAAAAATGCGAGTTTAAAATATCTTTTAAGCATACCTGATAGATGGTAGATTCAAGTGTTATCCTTAGTCATTTGTTCTACTCCTGAAAATGGATATAAAATACGGGTGAGTTTCTACAACTTAGTGAATGGGTGTTGGGAGTGAATTTTATAAACAAAAGCAGTTTTAATCTGAGTGTGTCACACTCCTTATTTCCTTTAAGAATCAAATTTCCGGTTTTCAAAACACTTTTCCTTATTTTTCACATTAGGTGTGTTTAACAGTCAACACACGCCCTTCATCAGGAAAGGAATCACACATTCGCAGGTTAGCCCGTCCACTGCACCCACTTGTGGCATCGGAGCGACTTTACTGGCCACCAAGATAGAAGCCTGTCCACTTCTACCCTAGGTATGAGTGGATGTTCGCGACATCCAACCCTTAAACCCGAAATCAACTCCGTGTCCGTATGAGGACAAGACCTCATCCCAACCCCACCTCGATCTCATGCACATAAAGCTACGCCAAGTTTCCCTGACTGTTGGCACGATAAACTGCCCTTATCTCCATCATGTCATCCAGTAGCCCTTAGGATGCATCACTACCCCCTCTTGAACATCTTAATGGTCTCGCACCTCAAGTGTATGCACAAACAATAGTTTTTCACAAAGCCATTTATCTTTGGTGCCACTGGTTTAATGGTCTCAACCCTCAACTCAACCTATAGCTGTTTTTCTAGGCCGGTCTATCAACCTAGCCCTGACGCACTGCTGCCAGCCCATCGAGTATGTCGGTCCTATCTTAGTACCATGGTGAGATGACATAATTCAGTTATTAAGAATTTTCATAGTATAATATCACATGTTTGTTTACGAGCTCATGCTCATGCCAACTGACCTTGTGCCCACTGTACATGATTTACCAAAACTAGGCATTTAGCCCCACAAGTTCCAAAATTGAGGCATCTGACCTATCTAAGTTGTTCTAGTTCTCGTCAAGAAGGTCTCCCAAAAATTTTAAGCATTGGCACACAGTCAGTGGAGAACACTTCTGACAAAATAATCTTTCCATTCATCACACCAACTGGGTGTGATGACATCTCCGTGTAGAACCAGCAAACAGGTTTTCTCCTTCCTTCCAGTAAGTCCATCGTACTAACCGAGTATGATCTCTCTACTTACAATCATAAAGTAGTTTTTCTACTTAATTCTCACAACACTCCAACCGAGTGTGATGTCAAAAATTTCACATATAACTGGTTTTTCATTTTTGAGGTGCTTATCATCCCAACTAGGTATAATGTGAATAAACTCACTCACCCGATAATCGTAGTGTATTCCTTCTTAGTCGGTTTTTGCCTCCAAGCTACCTTATCCTTGTTGGCGTTCCAGTCCTTCGTGTTCCTACATGGTATGGACATCCTTATCTATTAAGATTTGGTGTAACATCATTTGTTTCTCACGTATAAACGACTAAACTTAAAATTTTCAATTAATTGCACTTAGGTCCCTAAAGTTCTTTTTCCTTGACTTTAGGTCCCTAATGCTAACTTTTCTCCAAATTGAGTCCCAAAACTTCCAAAAATTCATTTTGGGTCCTCAATTTACTCAAAATTGTTTAAGGGGTTCAAGTTTTCCAAATTTCCAATTTGGTCCCCAACTTTTCAAAAATTACCATTTTGCTCATACTTTCCAAAATGGCAATTTGACCCCAAATATTCCAAAAATTGACCCATTGGTCCTCCAACATCTTTTTCATGGCCAATTGGCCCTCAATTTTTGGAAGTTACAATTTGCTCCCTCAATTTTATGAAATCCCCAAATTTCCCTCAATTAACTATTCAATCAAGGTTAATTGTTGAAATTAAAGGTATAATTCAGTTCCCACACATCCATACAATTCAATTGAGCTTTGAATCGCATGAATTGAGGCTGAAACGAGCTCAAATGGAGCTTTGTCGGAAAAAAGTGCGTAGAGAGATAAAGCTTCAAAAGCTTACCGTCGAAGGTGCGACGGTCCGAGCTTTCTATCTGGGTAGGTAGCTCTCGTCTTATGGTTCCTCCTATGATCAAGAATTGCAATAATTCATATCGAATTGATGGAGAATTTGGTCATTGAAGTTTTCACAGTTTCTCTCTCTAACGCTGATCGGAAATGACAAATGGGGCCAAATTGGCTTACCATTCAGCTCTATTATGGTCGTGTAAGGAATGTGGGAGTGTCAGGAGAGCTCGGTTTGGTGAGAGGAGGGCTGAATTTGGCCAATTTCAACTTGACTGAAATAGGGCAGCTTGAGTCTATCGGAGCTGCTTCACTGTTTGATTACGCTGGCGCTTCTCTGATGGTCCTCAGATCGAATGGAGACTGTCATCAAGTAGTTGACTTCTCCCAAAATCTAAGAAACCCGGCATCACCTTCTAATGCTCAGAAAAAACCCCTATGTCAGAGCTTTGGTTCGAGCTTCATCAGAAAATTGATTATTTTAGAGAGAATGGAGTTTTTAGGTGTGAGGAGGATGAGTGGAGAGGAGCTCTTTATATAGGGAGCTCGAGAACTCTTTGGCCGACCATTTGGCACCTTAATGGCACTCATTCATGGTGTGAAACGCCCTAAATGGAAATGTTTCAACTTTGTCGGTGTTATCCGTTCTTCCAGCAAATGAACAATGTCGTCATCTCGAGGAAAAAGACAACAATGTTCCAAACCGGACTGGTTCGAACCGGGTTCAATGCTTAAAGTGGCCGGTTCATGCCCAATTCGACCGAATTTTTCAAAATTAAAAATTTTTAAATTCATCTAAATTCATTTTCTATCCAATGATGGCTTCAATTACCTAATTTGAATATTTTAAGTCGCCTAGAAAAATGAATTTAGCAACTAGATCAATGATATTTCAAACCGGTTCAGATCCAGTTCACCTGAACTAGTCTGGTTTTCTCTTCTAATTTGTCCCAAAGTCCCTTTTTATGGTTTTTATGACTATTTAGGTCCCTCAAAATTTGTAAATTTCCTAATTTGCCCATTCTCTAACGGTTGGGGTTCGTGAACTGGTTCAGTTTTCTCACCCAGGTTGATCGGTTATTTCCCTAGTTTCCTAATCTTTAAGGGACGGGGTTTACATTGGAATTATTCTAATGTGAAACACCCTGACCTGGTTCGGTTGGAGTCCTGTGATCAATCCACCACCCTTCCCTATGCTAAAATAGTATTTCTACCAAATAGATCCAGGAAGGTAAAGGCGTAGAAACACACATGTTTTTTATAACAAAATTTACAAAACATTCAAATAATGGTTTACCCATTCACGATACCTTTTGCTTGCTCCCCTAGCTTATAATCTTCTTAACTAGATGTTTCTCGGGTTTAATGGGATGGGGTGAGTTTCTACAACTCAGTGAGCGGGGGGTTGGGAAGTGAGTTTTCAAAACAAATAGTTTATCAAAGCATTTTATTCTTTTAATTCATAGTAATATGAGTTCATCTCTTCTTTAGCACTTCCCCTTGCTTGGGAGGCATTTAGCAAACATTCACACACTCTTTCTATCATAGAAAGGGACCACACGTTCATATAATAGTCTTCAATTGTTCTACTTATGGTTCAGAGCGTCTTTACCATCCACTCGAGTAGAAGTCCAGGACTTCTACCCTGAGTTTGAGTGGACATCAATTGTCCGACCCTCAAACCCAAATCATACTTTGTGTCTAATTTGTGGGACAAGACCTCATTTCCCCTGTTGCCTCGGTCATAGTGTGCAAGAAGCTCCTAGAGCTTCATGACTAAATGGCACAACAAACATGCCCTTATTACATCCAGGTCATCCAACAGCCCTTGGGACCCGTCGACTACGCCTCTTGGGCTCTAGATGCTCACAAATCCTCATGCATGCATAAAAAAAGTTTTTGAATCATTAACCATGATCTTTGGTGCCAACGGTCCAATGACCCCAACACTCGATTTGGCTTGTAATTGTTTGCCTGATAGGTCCGTCAACCTGGTCCTAGCGCACTACCACTAGCCCATCGAGCATTGTGAGTCATGTCTTGGCCCCGTGGCAAGTCACACAACATTTCTAGTTTTATGAGATTTTTCATGGTTCTTATAATAATGTTTGTCTATAGGTTCCAACCCGTGCCCACTAGCCTTGGGCCTACTTCACGAGTTTTCCAAAATTGGGCCTCTAGCCCTATTATTTTCAAATCCGAGGCCTCAAGCCTATTGGAGCAATTCTAGCTCCCATCAAAAACATCTCCCAAAATGTTTAAGCAATTTAACACAGTTAGGGGAAACCATTCCTGGAAAAATGATTTTCAAACTTAAAACGCTCAAAATCCCACTCACCCGGTAATAGTGACGTGGCAGTCCTGGTGAGATCTCAATTAGTGGTGCACTCCTTTGCACCGGTACTTGAACAACCAGCTCCTACATGGTTCGAGTATCCACATTAGGCGAATTGACATAAGGGACCTCATACTTTTAGGTATTTACGCATAGGTCCTCACATTATGCCTTAATTGCATTTAGGTCCCTTATCTTCATTTAATCTCAATTAAGTCCCTAGGACTTCCAATTTTCCCTCATGGGTCTATAGTCTTTCCAAAATCACCATTTGGCCCTCAATTTTCTAAAATTTGCAAATTGGTCCTTAATTTTTCATAAATTTCCAATTGATCCTCAAATTTCTAAAAATTTCCAATTGGCCCTCCAATTCATCCAATTGCCCAATTGGGCCTCAATTTGGAGTTAATTTCATATAAATGCCCTAACTTTCCTTTAATTACAATTTGGCACCCAATTTTTTCCAAAATTACAATTTGGTCCCCCGAAACACCGTTTCGTATAATTGATCACCAAAACTTGGTTAATTATCCTCATTCATGATTTGAATCATCTTCCCCATGTTTCTCTTGTCATTTAAAGCTTTGAAACACTTCATTTGGCTCAGAAATGAGCTCAAACGAAACTTTGTTGGAAAACTTAGTCTAGAGAATTCAAATGAAACTTTGTTGAAAGAGTGTCATTTTGGCACGATTTAAAGCCTCTCTAGAAAACTGACATATTTCAATAAAATGATAATAATTTAGCGGAAATGGTGAGTTGGTCAACAAGGTGAGTGGGGAATGGAAATAACTTTCTTGTGTATCTTTTATCTCTTGGGTCACCTCAAATGGTGGACAGAGTTGCATGAAATTTAAGATTTATAGAGCTCAACCAAATTCAAACAGATGTTAGAGCTTTCACAATGAAGTATGATCATAAGACTTACCTGTGGCTCATGTGGTCAGTATGGTTGGCTATAGTAGGTTGTGAGAAGTTTGTAGAATTATTCTTAATTGTGTTTGAATATCAAAGACATTAGAAATTGCCCTCAAAGTAGTTGACCTCTTTTTAGAACTTTTAGCAATGGTACTATTTGATTGTGTTAATTCCGGAAAAGTTGTTGTCGCTCTCAAGTAAGGTTGGGGATTTGTAGAGTAGGTCGAGACAGCTCTAATGCCATCAAAACCACAATATTTGATAGTCAAAATAAAAAATTATAAGTTATGGTGACAACCTCACCAAAAAACTGAGAAATATAGCTTACAAAGAGAATTATGGTGGATTTTTGGTGAGCGAGTGACCACTATTTATATGGGGAGCTCTGTGGGTCACTTTGTCATGGGTTCATGGTCTAACCTAGTTAAAATCGTGCATCATTAGACGAACTAGCATTTATGTTTCCTCTAGTTTTGCAAGCTAGAAATCGCATAGAACAAGCGACTGAAATTAGGTTTCAATTGGGTATACGAATTTAGATAAATAAGACGTGTGAGCATATAAACTGATTTTCTATTAATAAATCAGTCGAATTTGATTTTTTTTATTTGATTCACTTATAATTTCATCGATTTTAAATTAATTTAATTTTATAAAAATTATTTTAACTCATTTTCTTGAATTTATGGTTAAAATTTTATTTTTTGTCATTTTTTAGACTTCTCAAAAATTTATATATTTTCTCAATTTAATTTTGATTTCAATTTGATTACATATTCAATGTATTCACACTTCTTGATTTAGTGTTTATTTTAAATTATTTTCTGAATTTCAATTCGAATTAATTTATCTATCCGATTTAATTTTTTATCTCGATTCAATTTAATCTTACGGTTTAACTTCAATTACAAATCTAATTAGTTAAATATTTTCTTTTTAAAAAGTGTGAAATTACATAACCAAAATTTGATCAATTATATTTGAGTGATTTGTCCATTATATTAATCCTAATTTAAATCTATTTTTTAAAAATTATGTTATGAAATGGCATGATAATATTTTTTTATATAAATGACAGTTTAATAAAATTTTCATTTAAGAAACATGAAACTTTAATTTATAATTTTTATAATATTTTTCTTTTAAAATATATAATACATTATTAATTATTTAGAAGTGAATTAGTATTTAGTCTAAATAGTATGGACGATGTTAGAGATTTGAAATGAAACAGGTACCATAGGTAATTGTTGGAATTGATGAAAGAGCCCAAATTAGATTAAATAAATTATATATGTAAACAATAGTGTATATAATGAATCTAAAGTATATTTTTATAAGTAACTAAATTTAAATATAGAAATTAAAAATACTAATAAAATTTTATAATATAAAATTTTTCTTATTATTAAGGGTTTTTAATTTAACTTTTAATAAACTAAAATATAAAGTATGAATATTTAAAATTTTATACAATAATATTTATATTTTAAATAAATAATAGTACTTATCTTATATAATTGAATAGACCATGTTCTGAATATTCAAATATTATTAGTATTAAAAATAAATTTTGGGTAATGGGCGAGTGTATCTATATTACTATGTAAAATAGATAAATTTTAGTAATTGTGTTATAAATTAATAAGTGATCGTATTAATTTTTATTTAAATTTTATTAATTATAATTAGTGCAATATTTTTAATATTATAAATTTATAATATTTCTCTATTTTATTTAATTTTATATATTATTATTTATACACTTCCTATTTATACACTTTTCAAATACAATTTTAAACTAACAATATATAACATACAAATATAATTTATCCCATTTCAAATAAGTGTAATAATAAACTTAAGTTTTATATTTTTTTCTACATATTAAAGTAAACTATTATTGGGTCAGCATACTAACTATTATAAAATATAAGAAAGTATTATATACTATAAAAAGTTATATTAATATATAATTAAAAATTATTAATTATAAATAGGGTATAATTTTTAATTTTATAAATATATAATATTTTTTTATTTTATTTAATTTAAAATTATATTTTCAACCTTCATACTTATTAATAAAATTACCGAATTAGTACGTCATTCACTATGTTAGGATGGAGCTTTCTTATTTTTTATCCAATAAAAATTTTAAAAAATATTTTTTAAAATAAACACATTTTAAATACTTAAATATAATGTTATCACATTTTAAATAAAGTTAATTTTATTATATATTTAAAATATAAATAATATATTATAAAATTTATTGATTCAAATTTTTAAAACGAAAATTTAAATTTTTTTCAAAAAAATTATTTATAATATAATATTTGTATTTTAAATAAATAATAAATTAGTTATTATAATATTAATATTTTTAATAGTAGATCTAAAAAACAATATATGTTTTAGGTAAGAGGTTCAAACTTTTACTTGGTGAAAAAAAAACTTTTATGACGATTACTCCACCCAAAAAGGACAAAATGTAAATCTGTATAATGCGGAGAGACGAAGACGGTGATATGACCGATCTTTGACGAGCGCCTCGTATTTAAAGCGAGCTCATGGCCTTTCTTTGCCCGTCCACTCACCAGTCAACCAACAGGAGGTCTGAATCCCACAGCTGAAGGAAATTTGAGCTCTCTATTTCGAATCTTGTAGTGAAATGCTTTCTGCTCCTCTCCTGTTCACACAGTTCTCCATTTCGGATCTTGAATGTTATGCTCGACTGCTAGCTGATTGATTCGAGTCAGTCTTTTGAGTGGTCTCAGCTCGATTTCTGATTGAGCAGTAGTGATCTCTTTTGATATGTTTTAGGATGTCTCCTATCTATGGATCTCGAGCTTCACTGAGCTCGACGGACAGGAGATCCGATTGAAGAGCTATAGGTGATCGCGATCTGGAATAGGCAACTTTTCTTCTCTTCCTGCTCCTTCCCTCCCTTTAAATCGTCCGAATCTTTAGATCTTGGTGCTTTCGCTATGACCTTGCCGATCTGCCCTGTTTTCTGCGCAGGGTGATCAAGACGTGGCATGAATCTACTTTTCCGTTCTGAATTTCTCCCTAATACCCGTTTCTAGATCTAGATATACTTCCGCTGTTACTGATGTGTCGGGCTCACTTCAGGTCTCTGCCACTTCAGAGCAGATCTCATCTGAATTCTGACACTGCTTAAAGTGATTTATCTTCTAGTGATGAATTATATGTATGTAATATATCTAATCACTGGTTCTGTCTATCAACTTGAGAAGTCCGTATTTGAGCTGAAGAGCTCTTTTTTCTCCTTGGTGCAGAAGGGGAAGTACTCAATGCGTTCATGAACTTTCTGGCTATAAATCTGCCCATATCTTTTCACTTTTACATCCTGCAGGCTTCTTACCGTGGATATCGGGAAAGCTTCAGTGCTGTTTGCAAAAGTTCTTTAAATGTTTATGAACAGAATATTTCATTTCTTACATGTTTGGCTTCTTCATATATACACAGATTGCTAACTGTAAGGTAAAGATGGTGAAGATCTGTTGCATTGGTGCTGGATATGTGGGTGGACCTACTATGGCTGTGATTGCACTCAAGTGCCCATCTATTGAAGTTTCAGTCGTCGATATATCTGTATCCCGAATCAATGCGTGGAACAGTGATCAGCTTCCGATCTATGAACCTGGCCTAAATGCTGTGGTGAAGGAGTGCCGAGGAAGGAACCTCTTCTTCAGCACTGATGTGGAGAAACATGTTCAGGAGGCAGACATTGTTTTTGTCTCTGTCAACACCCCAACCAAGACTCTGGTCTTGGAGCAGGCAAAGCCGCCGATCTGACTTACTGGGAGAGCGCTGCTCGCATGATTGCTGATGTCTCAAAATCTGACAAGATTGTTGTTGAGAAGTCTACTGTCCCTGTCAAAACAGCTGAAGCTATTGAGAAAATCCTCACCCACAACAGCAAGGGAATTAAGTATCAGATTCTCTCGAATCCAGAGTTCCTTGCTGAGGGGACAGCAATCCAAGATCTCTTCAACCCAGACAGAGTCCTCATTGGAGGAAGGGAAAACCCTGAAGGCCAGAAAGCTGTTCAAGCCTTGAAGAATGTTTATGCTCATTGGGTCCCAGAAGAGCGCATTCTGACTACCAATCTCTGGTCTGCTGAGCTCTCCAAGTTGGCTGCTAATGCCTTCTTGGCTCAGAGGATTTCCTCTGTGAATGCCATGTCAGCTCTCTGTGAGGCCACAGGTGCGGATGTCACTCAGGTCTCACATGCTGTCGGTAAGGATTCGAGGATTGGTCCCAAGTTCCTGAATACCAGTGTTGGCTTTGGAGGATCCTGCTTCCAGAAGGATATTTTGAACCTCGTCTATATATGTGAGTGCAACGGGCTTGCAGAGGTGGCCGAGTATTGGAAACAAGTCATCAAGATTAACGATTACCAAAAGAGCCGGTTTGTGAACCGTGTGGTCTCCTCTATGTTCAACACAGTTTCAAACAAGAAGATTGCCGTCCTTGGTTTTGCTTTCAAGAAGGACACCGGAGACACCCGAGAGACTCCAGCTATCGATGTATGCAAGGGGCTGTTGGGAGACAAGGCAAGATTGAGTATTTACGATCCCCAGGTCACAGAGGACCAGATCCAGAGGGATCTAACCATGAACAAGTTCGACTGGGACCATCCTCTCCACCTCCAGCCCATGTCTCCCACCACTGTTAAGCAGGTGTCTGTTGTCTGGGACGCATATGAAGCGGTAAATGGCGCCCGTGGCCTCTGCATTCTCACTGAATGGGATGAGTTCAAAACCCTCGATTACCAGAGGATCTATGACAACATGCAGAAGCCCGCTTTTGTATTTGATGGTCGGAACATCATCGACGCTGAGAAACTCCGTGAGATTGGATTCATCGTCTACTCCATCGGTAAACCGCTTGATGATTGGCTTAAGGACATGCCTGCTGTTGTTTAAGTTGTCCCCTGGCAGGCGCACCATTTACCGTTTACCATAAATATTGTTTCCTCATGCTGCTTACCCATTTTACAATCAAAGTAAGAGCAGTGGCATTACATTGCAATATCTTGTTCTGGGAAAAGAGGATCTTATTTATGACTTTACAATGTATCCGAATTAGAATGCCATACCCCTGTCTGTCAGAAAATTATTTCATGTTTACTGCTCAACATCCTGTATTTCGAGAGCTGTATATCTCACCCTATTCTATAATCTACTAGCAAGAGAATGTTTGTTACCTAAGAGGGTGCCACGTGTCAATCATAATTTCCCATTATGAGAGAGAAATCTCAGATGGTTTCCATTATAAAATAAGTTTATAGTATTTATATAACAGCTTAAATATTCAGTTATTATTATTTTTTCTCTTTTTTAAATTATGCCCTAACTATAATGAAATTATTTTTGCATATATTAAAATAAATAAGACTTCTATTGGAGCCCTATAATGAAAATTCATGTGGGAAGGCTTATTTCTAAGTGAATAGACTCAAGTTAAAATTAGTTTAATTTTATAATAGGATAAATTACTTTATTAGTATAAAAAAAATTTATAAGGCTATAATTAGATATAAATCTTTTAAAAATTTAATATGAAATTTTGGAAAAATGTTTAATTTAAATATAAACTTCAAATGTTGACAAATAATAATAATGTTTTTATTGATCTGATTAATAATAATAATAATAATAATAATAATAATAATAATAATAATAATAATAATAATAATAATAATAATAATAATAATAAGGGATAGTTTTCATGCATATCCACTTATTTAATTTTATTTTTTAAATATTATTATTATGTATGGCACCAGCAAAAGTGATACATTTAATCAAATTTTAATACTTTATACCTAAAGTAATATATTTTTAAATATAATATATTATATTTTTAGTAAAATTGTGTTCTAACTCGTAATTTTAGTAAAATAGTTCTACCACTAGAGTGATTTATCCTTTATAATTAATATTTAATTAATAAATAAACTATTTTACTATTTAAAGAGATACTAGTATATTTTATTATCAACTAGTATATAATGCTTCAAGTTGTATTTTATTGGTACAAATCATTATTTTTTACACATTTAATTATATTATTAGTATATGACTATTCTAAATTTACAAGGATAATTATCTTGACATTACTATATAGTATAAACATTTTTTTGTACAAGTATTTTTTGTTCTTTCATTTTAATGAAAATCATTAATAAAAAGTATAACATTTATAACAATTTCTTAATATTTAAGTCAAAATTAAATATTTGTAAATATACAATTTAAATAGTTTGTATATTAAGTTAATAGACTTCAATGAGTGTGTGTACCAAATTCAAATATTTTATATATAGAGCCATAATCACAACTTTAATTTTTTTATTTTGGTAAAATTATTTTGGTGAACTGATTAATACCAAACTTTTGTTTTGATGTTGAATTTGGTATGATGCTCAAATTCTCATATCAATATAGTAACCATGCTAATTTTGCATGTTTAATTAGCTAATTTGCTATTAGTCAATGATGCATTACTATATGAACGATTTGGAAATATTTGAAAATTTAAGTTGAATTTACAATTTTGTCATGGAGCTTCCCATGACCCTATTATTATAAGAATGTGACAATGTTGCATCATCCTCCACAAAATAAATGTATCATTTAGATTGTAAAAAAATTGCAATACCATTAAAGTTCAATAATTAGCTTAACAAAAATAATTTAAGTCAAAATGAAGAACCTAAGCAAAGATGGATTATTTTTAGATAATTTACCATAAAATTAAAAACTAAATAAAAATAATGAAATATTACCTAAAAAATACCAATTTTGCTCTTTCTTTTTTGTTTTGGCATAATTTATTTTGTTTGGGCAACATTAAATAAAAATCTTGATTTTATACAATGACATTCTTAAATTTTTACAAAATATGGGAAGTGATATACAAAGGAAGATGGCAATTGAAAATTTCATTAATTAAGGTTCTCCCCAAAGTCCATGATTTATTTGTGCAAATAAAGTCCATGATTTAGTTAAATTCAAAAAACCCTCTAATTACTTGTGAATAACCATAATTAGAAAATGTGGAAATGTGGAAATCCCAAATTAAATATTAAAATAAAAGTTTGATTATAAGTGGATAAAATAAAAACTCTTGGGACAAATTAGAGATATTCAGAAAAATATGATCCTTTTATGCAATTAAACCCTAAAAAAGTTAATAACGGAGAAGCTGAGAAACTCTCTTCCCGCCTCACTGCCTCTATAGTCAGTGGCTTCTTCCTCTTCAGTTCACTCCTCACAGAAAATCTCCTCCTCATCGCTTCTGCCTCCCCCTCTCTCGCTCTTCCTATCGAGGTTACCCTTCTTTCCGGATACAGTTCGGAGGCTATCGGTAAGGAGAATGATTCTCACAAGGGTTCCGTTGTTAATGCGATCGTATATTTTTCTACCGTTCTTCAATCTCGGGTTTTTGAATTCCTCTGTTCTCTCTTGATTCTCTTTTTTCATCATCTTCTCCAAAGAGTATTTCGTATCTTATAGGTAATCTTGTCGAAATTCTTAAAGATGAAGGAGAAGGTGTATAGCTGCAAGTATTGCGATCAGAGGTTCCGGAGCGGGAGGATGTTGGGGGGTCACATGAGGCACCATCTCCCCCGGAAGACCCAAAAGGATGAGGTGGAGAGGCTTATGCCCGCTTCTTCATCTGCCCAAGAAAGAGCATCCAGTTCTCGTGGCCATGGTTTAAGAGAGAACCCCAAGAAATCTTGGAAGGCTACAGTAGGGGCTATCCAGAATAGGATGCTCCACCGCCCTATGTATCAGCCGGGGCTCCGATCATCATCGTCGGATTCTGAGGCCCCCCCGGCTCCTGTCCGGAGAAAGAGGTCCCTCCGAGTGTGTTTGTCGCCTGAGCCTGCTCCCTCCCCCCATCAGCCGCTGCGGCTTAAAATAATTCCGCCATCACCAGTTCTTGAAGAAGATGGAGATGTGATCCAAATGGCTATTACCCTGATGCTGCTCTCTCGCGGACTGAGGAAACCAGAGGATAACTTCTGGAAGAAAGTCCCGCGGGTGGTTCAGATGGATCAAACGCAGAAAGACTGTTCCTTTGGAGACAAGAAAGGGTCGGAGGCTGACAATGGTTCAGCAGGTGGTGCTCCGATAAAGAAACAGAAGCTCATTTATGTGGAAGAGGGCAAACAGAGCAAGGCCAAGATCAAGAACGGGGATGCAGATCCTGGGGCTCCTGCAGTCCTCAAGGGAGAAGACAGAGGTTATCAAGCTCTGGAAGGAACCTTACTGTCCAAGGAAAATGTGTCAGACCCGGGTAAGTACGGTTGCCCAACCTGCTTCAAGGGTTTCTTATCCAGCCGGGCTCTGGGGGTCCACAAGAGGGTCACAGCACCAAGGAGGACCAATCATTAGTAGCAGCAGCAGCAGCAGCAGCAGCAGCTCTAACTCTGCAGGATGGTGAGGTGATCCCTGAAGAGCGGACGCAGTTGAAATTGCATTTATGCTTGAACCAGGTGGATCTCAATGTCCCATCCACGTGGGCCAGATGATCTTCCTTTCCAATCTCAACTTCAAGCTGTAAGAAACCATTCTGTTGCTTTTATTATACTGAAGAGAGTACATGTTGAGGTCTGAGACGTATTGTTCGAGTTTTAATTTCTTGTTGAAGAGGTAGGCTCTGAACATTGGCTAATTAGCTGAATCTAATGTAGGGTGTTAGTTTTGGCTTTGTTGAATGTGTGTTGCACATCCTTGTGTGACTGATTCACATCCTTGGTATCTGTTTTTTTCTGAAGTATCATCATGAAACCACTCAGTCATTGGATTGATGGTGATAATGTTCAAGGGTCTTGTGCTCTATTGTGCACATGCCGAACCTACTTGAGCCGGATACCATTTGTTGGGGTTCATTCTCTTAAAACCATCCGCAAGATATGTGCGTGTGTTTAGGTATGATGAAACCATTCTTTCACTCATTTGATGGAGATGATTATGTTTAAGGGTTAATGTGGTATGTTGTTGAGTACCAAGGCCACGTTGTCTTTTATGGACAATCATTTAGCTAAATGTGGCATCTTTAGCTTGTGGGAACCGGTCCTTGACCTGGTTATGACTGATGATTCTGCATCTATAGTAGAAGGTATTCAAATGTTCTTGGGAGAATCTTGTCCAGTTTGTCTCTCACTGAGGAGCACTCCACTAAGATTCATGGGCAAAGAGGTTTGTGAATATTTATTTATCTACCCAAACATACATACATACATATATATATATATATATTCACAGTGTAGTGTGTTGCTTGTTGATGATGTACTTTCCCTTCCTCCAGTCCTCATACCTGCTCCATGTTATCGATGATTTGGAGATGGGGGCGAAGAGTGTTCTGCTGGTTGTCCATTCAGAAGAAATGAGTTGGTGAAGTTTCAGGTGGACGTCCTGCTCAACCATTGATAGTTATTGCTCCAGTTGTTCAGGCAGGTCGTCCATGTCCATCATGGTATCCCCTTGGATCTTCCGTGACTACAGGAGGAGTGGAGTGAACATGTTGGGCATGGGGGAGTTGTTGGAGTGAGTAAAATGAATGAAGGTCTCAAATGATATAGCTTGAATTTTGTGCGTATGGGAAATCAATTGCTTTGTGCGTCTACTTTGCCAAAACAAATTATTTTCTATCTATGAGTATGAGTGAAAAATCATTTCCTCAAGAACATTTAATTATTTTCTATCGAACCGAACCACCAGGAGTACTAATATTCAATGAAAAGCAATTGAATAGTTGATAAGACATACCACTACAAAAATATTGTTCCGCACATACACAGTACACAGTACATATTTTGAGGCAGTGCAAAATTTTTGTGTGAATGATAACTTGTTCTTCTAATAACTCATTAAAAAAATTATATCTATTTTAAATGAGAATTTTTTAAAAATAATCTTTATATTTAATATTAATATATTTTTAATATGTATTATATTTGTGTACATTACGTGCTAACCTTAGTATCTCCCTCAATAAATCTTATAACTTATCACTCTCCTTGACCACATTTCAGTATCATACTACTTAAAACAAAAAAAATAAAAAATCTTGACGAAAATACGATAAAATTTTAAATTAAATTATCTCGATAATAACTAAAATAATATTTATTAATAGAGAATTTTTGAATTGTAATATATTTTAAATTATGTAATTTTGGCTATAAAATTGATGAAAATTTAGTTCCGAGCATTACATAATAATTTTTATGGGGAATTACATAATAACTTTTTTATAATATTTTCTAAATTTTTATCGTGTGAACTTTATCATTTAAGTATCATATTATATTTTGAATGTTATAAATTATGTTATTATCAATCCATTTATATGTTATTTTAAAAATATATAAGTATATATATGTATTTATAACAATTATAAAAATAACTTAATTATTATTTATTTATTTTGTAATTAAAATAATAAGTCATTTAAATTACAAAATTTTACTATAACATAATTTGAAGTGAGATAAAATATTTTTTACATAATACATAATATGCAAGAATATATAATAGGTAGATAATATTTTTTATTATTATACAAATTTTATATTTAAACATTAATTTAAAATTTATTTATAATTAAAATAATTTATTTGTACATAATATAAAATTATTTTAAGTTTTATTTAATTCAATTAATAATAGTATAAAATATATTTATCCTGCTAGTGACTTTTCCCTCCATCCAAAGGAAAATTTGTAAGTATTTAGTAATCATTTAAAAGACATCACTACACCTCATTCCACACAGATCATCCAAAAAATGGTGTAAGACAACCTTAACACAGATAATTCACAACTTTTAATTTCAAATGACAAATTTTCTTTCTTTTTCTTTTCTACATGGCGTCTGAACTAGGAATCAGATAGAAAAAAATATAGGTATATGTCATACCTCATCCGTCTAACTTAAACAGGATGGGATGGGCTGCATATAACCATCAAGGACTAAGTGATCTCATAACGGTATTAAAAAAATAAAAAGACGAACAGGTCTTAAAAATGCAAAGGACAACGTTGCCGAAAGCACAATAATGACCCTTCAACAGCTGTTTTTCTTTGTCCGAACTTCTTCCCTTCAACATCATAACCATCAAGGACGGAGTGATTTAAGGATGATACCTCAGAAAACAGACCTTAATGAAGTAAATCAGTCACTCAAGGATGTGCATCACACGTTCAACAATGCCAGAACTAACTATAACAACACACAACAACAGATTCAGCTAATTGGCCAATGTCAGAGCCTACTCATTCAGCAAGAAAATTAAACTACAACACAACACGTCTCAGACATAACATGCACTCTCAGAATAAAAACAGCGACACAATGGTTTCTTACTGCTGGTGAACATAGCTGAGGCATTGAGACCCACCTGGTTCGAGCACGCAACCTCAGCTGCCTCCGCTGTTCTAGGATCACCTCAGTGGGTCCTCCTCCTTGGACTGTAGATTTTAAAAAACATTTAAATAATAATAATAATAATAATAATAATAAATATTATATAATTTGTTTGCTCAATTTAAAGATATTTTGGGCTATTCCAACATACTGCCACTTCCATGCTCAAACACTGAACTTTTATTTTGATTTGAAGAAAAAACTTGGACAGAAATATTAAAACTCAATTGTTAAAGCATTTGATTATGTCTTTTTAAGTTTTGCCGACAGGTAATGGTGAACGTTTACTTTGCCCAATAAACCATGAAATAGCCTCCACAGGACATATTACTTAAAGAAGAATTAGCTTGCATCAAATAAATGTAAATAATAAGGATATATTCCTAACACATTGGTATGTCCAAGAGGAGACCAGATAGATCGTATAGATTCCAAGAGGAGACCCCAAAAGAGAGAAACGTAAAAAAAAAAAGAAAAAGAAAAAGAAAACGCAAGTCAAAACAAGATATCCATACTTCTACCACCATGATAAGGATTACCCTTACCTATGCTACTGCCTGGCAAGGCTGGAAACCAGAAGAGGAAGGGGAAATGTTAAAATCAAGTATAGAAACCGGCTTCACCGGAATAACTTGGTGCTTCAGTAGACTGTCCCTTTGGACTAGGCAACAGCAGGCATGTCCTTGAGCCACGCATCGAGCGGCTTACCAATCGAGTAGACAATGAACCCGATCTCCCGAAGCTTCTCGACATTGATGATGTTGCGGCCATCAAAGATGAAAGCAGGCTTCTGCATGTTATCATAGATCCTCTGGAAGTTGAGGGACTTGAACTCATCCCACTCAGTGAGGATGCAAATGGCATGAGCATCCTTTGTTGCCGTATATGCATCCCAAACAACAGAAACCTGCTTCACCGTGGTGGGAGATGTTGGCTGGAGGTGGATTGGATGGTCCCAGTCAAACTTCTTCATGGTCAGGTCCCTTTGGATCTGGTCCTCTGTGACCTGTGGGTCGTAAATGCTCACTATCGCCTTGTCTCCCAGCAGGCCCTGGCACACATCGATGGCAGGTGTCTCGCGGGTGTCACCAGTGTCCTTCTTGAAGGCAAATCCAAGGATGGCAATTTTCTTATTTGAGACTGTGTTGAACATGGATGAGACCAGACGATTCACAAACCGACTCTTCTGGTAGTCATTGATCTTGATGACTTGTTTCCAGTACTCAGCCACTTCAGGTAGGCCATTGCACTCACAGATGTACACTAGGTTCAAGATATCCTTCTGGAAGCAGGATCCCCCAAAGCCAACACTGGCATTCAGGAACTTGGGTCCAATCCTCGTATCCTTGCCCACAGCATAAGAGACCTGAGTAACGTCTGCACCGGTAGCCTCACATAGAGCAGACATTGCATTCACAGAGGAGATCCTCTGGGCCAAGAAGGCATTGGCAGCTAACTTAGAGAGCTCGGCAGACCAGAGATTGGTGGTCAGGATGCGGTCTTCTGGGACCCAATGCGCATATACATCCTTCAAGGCTTGAACTGCCTTCTGGCCTTCAGGGGATTCCCTTCCTCCAATGAGGACTCTGTCTGGGTTGAAGAGATCTTGGATTGCTGTCCCCTCAGCAAGAAACTCCGGGTTCGAGAGAATCTGATACTTGATTCCCTTGCTGTTGTGGGTGAGGATCTTCTCAATAGCTTCAGCTGTTTTCACAGGGACTGTTGACTTCTCAACAACAATTTTATCAGATTTTGAGACATCAGCAATCATGCGAGCAGCACTCTCCCAATATGTCAGATCAGCAGCTTTGCCTGCTCCAAGACCACGGGTCTTGGTTGGGGTGTTGACTGATACAAAGACAATGTCTGCTTCTTGAACATGTTTCTCCACATCAGTGCTGAAGAAGAGGTTCTTCCCTCGGCACTGCTTTACAACATCATCAAGGCCCGGTTCATAGATAGGGAGCTGGTCGCTGTTCCAGGCATTGATTCTGGATGTAGATATATCAACAACAGCGACTTCAATGGATGGGCACTTGTGTGCAATCACAGCCATAGTTGGCCCACCAACATATCCAGCACCTATGCAACAGATCTTCACCATCTTTCTTAAATAGTCAATGACCTGAGTCACGTAAATATAGTTTCATAAATCAAGAAACCACAAGGAATTTAGGATGATTGATAAAGTCGCCCACCATTTCAACTTTTGGGGATTTCCTAAAAAGCGCTTTGCTTCTGTTCTATAATTGCATAATGCAATATTGGTAATTAAAAATGCAATATAACTTGGGGGTTTCTATTAGTATGCTACAGATATCAGTCAAAATGGAAACGGGCAGATGGCAGAACTCAGATAGATGATCGCATGAAATACTATAAAAATATTGAGAAGAGAAGATACGAACTGCAGGGACCACAGAAAACGTAAACTTGTTTATTGCATTTTTCAGATCCAGAGAAATTCATGACAAAAGTTGACAGACCAATTGAATCGGATCCCATTCACCGTAATGAATACCTATTTCTTAACTAAAACCAGCACAAGCCCAAAAAAACTGACGCAACCATTATTGTCAAAGAGAAGGCTTACACGAGCTTAAAAGGAAATCTGATAATTCAGTTATCAAACTTTTATGAGCTCAAGCAGAACGTAGATCGACAAAAAATATAAAATAAAGAAACATATCTGTGATGGGATCCAGATTCGACCGCCAGGTAGAACCCTGGCACATCGAGCTGAATTGTTCTCCAAGATGATTCAAAAAGCATAGATCGACCAAAGCAGCAATGAACTGCCATCAGATTCAGATCTCACTGATCCCCGAGCTCAAGAACCGGGAATTCGATCAGGTAGGAAAAAAAAGAAAAGGGAACCAGAGCAAAAGTCAGGGAAACCGACGAATCAATCAACGCAAACACGATGCACGGATCCACGTCGACATTTAATGGAGTGTGAGCACACGAAATAAACAAGAACCTCTTACAAAGCAATGGTGTTTCGACCAGAGGGATTACCTCCACAGATCCGCGAGTGAGGAAAAGAGAGGGAAGCAGATGGGAGAGATTTCGGAGTGAAGAGAGGGGAACATGGAAATGGGGCGTTTTATATTAGCGACCGTTCGAGATCTATACTCTCCCAAGTCTGTCTTCCCCGCCCAACGAAAAGAACGAATACCACTTTTCTCCTGCACCTTTTTTTTTTGTTTTTCCTTATTTTATTCACATTAAATGTCTAATATATATTAAATAATTTTAATATGACACTTTTTAACGTTATTGGTTTGATAATAAGAAAAAAAACAATTAAACTAAATTAAATTAAAATTAATGAACTAAAATGAATTACGAGAAATTTATTTGAAATTTTAGCCTTAAAGTATTATTATAAGTACTAATATAGCATATTTTTATAAAAATATAATATTTATTATTTTAGGTTAATATAAGATTATTATCTCTACATTAAAACTCGTAAACTTAATTTTAATAATTATTTTATAATGAAAAAATCACATGTACCAATAAAAAATATTATAATTTATTCATTTAGAATTTTAAGTTAATATTATTGATATTTTATATATTATAAAATTAAAATATTTCTTATTTTTAATTTCTATAATAGTATTATATTTTATAATAATTATGAAAATATATTATCAAACTAATTAAAGCTACACATTTATATTTAAAATTTATTATTTATAAATAATAAAATATTTCAATACCAACACTTGTTACAATAATTTATCATATTTAATTTTAAAATGTATTCAACGTATAAAGTATTATTTTTACATTTTCTAACGAGTGTAAAAAATAATTTAAAATTAGGTATTTTTGATATATACATGAACAATACAAATTAGATTTTAGTATTGAATTAATTATGAGTATGAGAAAATTGAATATAATATCATATAATAAGATATTGTATATAGTTGTATATATTTACTTAAAAATTATTATTTATAATTAGTTAAATAATTATAATATTATAAATAAATAAAATTTATTTATTTTATTAAATATAATAGTATATTCTCAACTATATACATATCAACCTTTTATAGTTTTTAGTTTTTTCTCATTAAAACGTTTTTATTCTTTAATAAAATAAATATAGTTGCAGTAAACCTAAACTAAGTTACAAAACGAAATATTTTAGGACTGATCATTTATGTTTATGGAAGCAATCACATCTATACATTGAATTGCACATCTATTCATAAATCTCATTTCAACTTTAGCAAAATATTTTGTTATCCAATAAAATTCATGGTGATAGGGTAAAATTTTCATGGTACATCTGATAGCACATTCGTCATTGCTTATGTCACTATTTTTTTTTATTTTGACTATATGAACACTTCCATTGTTTTCTCCCAAATGTATCCGTTGTAGCATTGCCATCTCTTTTGCCTCTGCTCCATGTTGGCTTTTCGTCTATAGCCTCTACTTCCTTGAACAAACAACAAACTCGTCATTTGCTAAGTCTCTAAATGACCATTATTGTAAAATCACATTTAAAAAATTAGTTAAATCAAGTTAGATTGAAAAGAAAGAGTATGAAATAAAATCAAATGGTTGATAATTTAAACAAAGAAATTAAGACACAGTCAAAATTAAGTTAGTATAAAGGTAAAATAATATTTTAGATTTTGAACTAAAATTTAGGAAAAAAATAATTATGATATGGACTAGAATTAAAATATTACAAAATGAACTAGAATACCGTACCATGTACCATGTTCATAAAAAGGGAGTTAATAAGACAGAGTAATACATGATGTTACAAAGGTGTTAATGCGGGATTTTATGAAATAAATAAAACTCTTTTTTTAATGAAAAAAGACATGATATTTATAAAAAGGATAATGTACGAATTATATAAAATATGCTAATATATGATATTTATAAAATAAACTAAATCTTGATATTTGTAAAAGGGATAAGATTTGATTTTTATTAAAGAAGTTAATTTTTTATTTTTATTAAATACGTAAAAATTCAATATTTATAAAATGAAAAGTTTTTGAAATGGTAAAATGCCATGTTGTTTTTAAGAAATGGTATAGCATACGATTGAGGTAAAAATAGCTTTAATGTCAAATGATATTATGGTGTATAGTAGTAGAAGAATTGAATAGGTAGTAAGATAAATTCTTAAAGTTTTAATAATATATTTTATGAAATTATTTAAATTTAGGTACATTAATAACAAGATATCGTATTTTTCAAGTATAAGATATAGTGATAAGAGGTAAGAAAAATATTACTTATAAGAACATAGATAATAGTAGATAATGTAATAAAAAATTTGTATTTTATTATTGTAATTAGTTGATAAATTCTTACTTAATCTATTTTATTTGCTTAGCCTATTTAAGTTATTCAATCACTGTAGAGAATTTCTATATAGATTAATCTAATATGTATATGATATCTGTTGTATTTGTACAAGTATATATATGTATTTAGTTGATATAAAAGAAAATTTTCAACTAACATTATATTATTATATATAAAAATAATTTGATTAGATATATTAACTAAAGGTTTAGCTATAAACTACCATGCACGATGAATTTTAAAAATACCATGAAGTAATTTATGTGACTCATATAAATACTTTTTAAATAAAAAAGAAAGTATTATAAACTCAGTATTAGATGGGACACTAGTTATCACTAGAACTTTGATAGATGTTGAGATTAAAATAGAAATTATAAGAGAATTGACTGAAGACTTTACATTTATTATTACTTGGTTTGTGGGTAAATTTGATACTTATATTTATAAAAAAAGTTTAAATATTTACTAAAAATTATGATGTGTATTTTATTTTAAATATTGGTCATATAGGTAGTATAATAATATAATAATGAATATATCTATTTTTGTAAAATTAATGAGACGTGATAGGTTATTATTGAAATAGAACATGTCAACTTTTATTAGTATAAGAGTTTAAACTTTTAAAAATTACAATTCTACTAGTAAGCTTTTAAAATGAGTGCATGGATCGACCAAGTGTTTTTATGAACATTTTTAGGCAACATACTAAATGAAAGGAAAGATATAAAAAGAGTTTTAAAGTAATGTACATAAAACTCAAGTTACTAATATTAAAAAATGGGATTTAATTTAACTTACTTTAAAAGGAGGAGAGAACCTATATACAATGATTTATCAATCTAAGGATATTGTATGAGTCTTCTAAGAATGGCTTCAAAAATGGACTTATAATGAATAACATGATATTCTCAAATAATATATTAGAAAAAGAGTTATCCGGAGCCTAAGATAATCGTGATGTGGCTATTGTAAATAGGGAAATTGGACAAAAAGGAAGAGTGATAAGAAAATACATTGGAGATAGTAAGAATGTACGATGACATAATGACCTTGTGAAAGCAGAGAAAGTTAGGAGACTCAGTCATCTATGAAAGGATATCTTTTTCCCTAATAAATAAAATGTTTGAAGACAAAACTTCTAAAAATAGAGTAGAAATTAGAAATTGGTAATTTTAGAAAATTAAAAAGGTGTTGTAAATTACTCCAAAGATCCTCCCTTAATAGAAAATCAATGGTTGAAAAAAGTTTGATTTAAATTGGTATCAAATTGTCTAGGATAAAAAAAATTCTACAATTTTTATTAAGGGATGTGTAAATTAGAAAATGAAAATTATTAAGGCTAATTAGTATGAAAATTGACAAAGTAATTTTAGAAAAATAAAGATGGAATTGAAAATAAACTAACTAACAAATAATAAAAATTAGCGAGATTGACAAATATTAGCCAGAAATTTGGGAACAATCGGCCCATGGACGGACTGAGAGAGGCACCACACTACCGTGCAACCATGAGCGTTGTTCCCTCCGCTCCACTTTCGACAATATCATTCTCCCTGCCACAATTCAAAACCTAACCCTGATGAAATTAATTATTGTAGTGATAAGTGAGTTATGATTTGATAAAAAAACCATGACCATATAGCTAATTAAGTCTATAACATGATTATATAATATTTTTTTCTCTCTAGAGACTTGGTGGTCTAGACCTTAGAGGGTATTAGATGATATACTTCCTAATGAGATTTAGTGAATGTTAATGGATAGTGGCTGAAACTCACCACTTGGCACCACCGGAGAGGGGCGTGACCCCACTTCACTGCTAGGTTGTAACCTTAATGTGCATATATTGTAAGACGATCTCAATACAATTTCTAAAGTAATGAATGTATCATTTTTATTCTCTCATGTATCCTTGTGTAGCATTGATGAAAAAAATACTTGCTTAAAAAGAGAAAAATATTTTAAAAGATTTATACTCCATGCTAAGGTTTTAGTAAGGGTTGTGTTAGTGGGCACGATTTACTGATGCCAGTACCCCACTCGCTAAACTTTACAACTCACCCCTTTTCCTAACTCCATTTCAAGGTATCATTTGAGTTGAGAAAGAAGACTTTGAAGTATTCATGGTACAAAAATCGTGGTAAGTTACCTCGATAATCATTACATGTATCTATAATTTTTGTAATTTGTTTGAAACTTTTACTAAAAGAAGTTGTAACTTGTGTTTTTCTATTCCTTACGACTTGTCGATACTATAATAGTGAACGCCCCACTATTGTAGCGTTACACCCACTTTCGAAGTTATAGGTTGTAGCCCATCTTTTTTAAAATACGGGTCATTGGCCTACATTCCAAAATATGGATCATAACCTACGTTTTCAAGTATAAGCCGAAGCCCCTCTTTTTCAATATGGGTCGAAATTAGGCATATCAATGAAACCTGAGACGTGAGCCTCGGGTCCAAATGGACCCGAAGATGGGCCCATAGTCCCTTTGAATTTTTTTCACTCTTTTAATGAAAGCTCATCGTTTGATTGAAAAAATATTAGAAAATTATAATAGATTATTTTTCCTTTATTAAACTCAAATATATTCTATTCATATTATATTTTTTCCTTTATTAGAACTTAATAGATTATTTTTCTTTTTTTATACCCTAATAAATTTATAAATATCTTTTCCTCATACTATATTACTTATTTTTCCTTTTTATACCATAGATTATTTTTTCTTTATTAACCCTAATATATTTATAAATACTTATCATAATTATAGTGAAAAAATTCATATTATATTATTTGATACAAAAATATAACAAATGTTTAAATTTTTAACATGGTTAATACATTTATAATTTATTTTTAATTAAAAAATTAAATTTAAATTATATAAATAAAATTTTATATATCAATAATTATACAAAAAATATCACATGAATCAATAGTGTTAATATAGGACCACCCACATACATACACATACAACACACCATTATCCCTTTAGTTTTTATATTTATAAATAAATATTAGCATTTAATTAGTTATCATATCCTAATTTTCTCATATTAATAATTTCACTATTTGATTGTGAGATTATTTTTATTATTATTTATAAATTAAAGTTAATAGAAAATTATACCAGTAATTTATTAGGTAAATTAAATCTAATAAACATTTAAAAAATTAAATTTTTAAACAAATATTAAAAAATTTATATATTACAATAATTTAGAATTTTTTATTTTTAGTAAAAATATATATTAAAAAAATAAGATAGATGCGACTCGGGTCCAAATGGACTGGAGCAGTGGATTTGTGTCAAACTTCTAGACTCAAGCCTTAGGTCTAGGCAGGTCTCAGATCTAGCAGACTCGAGATTGGATCAGGTCTGGACCCGATCAAGTAGACCCGAGCTCAGGTCGGGCATAGGTACACAAAAATCCGCCCCAACCCGAGCTATTGACATCCCTAGTCGAAACCCCTTTTTCACAAAATGACAAAAGTCTTTTCTTCCCTAAATATGAGCCGAAAACCCTCTTTCAAAATATGGGTGGCCCTTTTTCAAAATATGGGTAGAAACACTCATTCAAAGTATATGAGCCTTAGCCCTATTTTCAAGACATGGACCGAAGTCACACGAGCAATAACCCTTCTTTCAAAATGTGGCCAAAGTCTTGCTTTCATAACTTATGGAGCTTAGGTAATTTTTAAAATAAGGATCAAGGCCCATTTCAAGATGTGGGTGGTAACCCCACTTTCATAAAAAAATATAGAATAAATGCCTCATGTCATTTTTATTTTCATCCGCACATTTATAAACACACCAATGCACAACACACAATTCAAAAATTGTAGCAAGGATGCATCGGTCCAATTAGATTCAATGCTAGAATAATAATCCCATTTATGTGGATTATCATCCACGTCCTCAGTGAGTTCTCCCTCGATTCTCATGCTAGTGTGTACCAAACTATTAACATTACAATATAATTGATTAACACTAGATTCAAGTATTTCAACTACATTATATTGGTATTTCTTGATACATTTCCTAAATTTCCCCTTTATCCTCATCACTAGATCACTAAGTCATCTTAGCCTTTCACTTAGTTCCCTAAAACTATAATTCTAGATCTTAGGACTTCTAATCCTTATGATATCTCAATTGGGTACCCAAATTTCTACTTATTACGTTTGGATCCCTCAAATTACCATTGTTTGCAACATTACCCCACATTTGGGTTTCATCAAATTTCAGCTCAACCCTTCAAATTTTCTCTCATAACTTCTCCTATTATTTTTCTCATCCCTCCAAGATCAAACAACACTTTGAATGAATGTTTTGACCCTATTTAACCCTGATTTGGATATTTGCCGAAAAATTGTGTAATCTACACAATTTTCGGGAATCTTGCCTTGAGTTAACTAGGGCACCAACTATTATTTTAAATTACTAATAAAAAAGAAAATCTATTTAAATAGTGATGATATTCTGTATTTTCTTAAAAAATGTGCTTAATTTAAAGAAATAATTTCTAATATTACAAAGAAAGTAGGATTTTTTTTACAAAATTTTAACTTAAAATAGCTCGAAATTTAGCAATGACTGTTATAATAACAAGTGAAGTAAATATCATTTTTACCAATATTAGCAAGATCATTTTATTGGGTAATGAAAAAATAACAACGATTTAATTGATTATTTATTAACGTTTTAATAAAAATACTTGTATGCACCATAAATCCCAATTACTACAACATAAATTTATTAAACAACATTTTGTGAATGGGATCCTACCGTTGGCAACGATTCAATGGATGGTATTTAGTATGATACTTATAAAATCATTGATATCGATAAGATTAATATTAAAATATTTATTATTTAGCGATCAAATTAACAGATAACTGATATAATATGCACTTAATTATTGTAATAATGAGATCACTTAATATTAAAAATAATTTTTTTAAATATTCTTTCAAAATATTTATTAAAAAATAGAAAACAATTTTAATAAATAACACCATACTAAATATTGAATAAAAAGAATGCCTTTAGTTTATTTTAACTAATTTTAATATTTGAGTGTCTCTAATTTTTAACCTCCTAACTTGAATATCACACTACCTATTTTGGGTATGAGCATATAGGTAGGAAAAATTTTGACATCAAGAGAAGAACGTAAGCATACCATCAAAAATGGAATGAAGAACCAATGAAGGAAAATTTAGAGGTGGAAGCACATTCATGGTGTGATTTTCATTTCGTGATCAAAAAGTTTATACAACAAGAAAAACACCTTAGAAGGATTCATGGCCCTTTCTAATTTTATTATTTTTTTAATTAGTGAATTTTGTTAAAATAAAGTATAGGTATAAATCTTTAAAAATAAAAGTTGGGTCAAGGTGGATTTTGAGACATCGAGCAAACCTATGCACACCAAAGTACAATTAAGCATAAATATCCTACCGCGACTGACTTCGAAATAAAAGGGCTGCCCCTCCCTCCTTCCTCCTCCAAGCGTCGACCCGCCGTAAGTTCTCCTCCCGCGTCGGCGAGGCCCCAAGAACTTACATTTGGTTATGGAGTGCGAGCTGGAGTCACGGTTCGAAATATCCCGCACCACCAACTACATTCACAGCAGGAACTTTACCAGAGTTGCCCTTCAGGTATCATCTTATGCATCCAATTACTTCACCAACTAGGCGTTATCGATCCGTTCGTGAACTAAAAGGGGGGAGTGAGATATCGTCATGAATAGCAGTCGAGTGCACGCCTTTGGAAGCTACAGTTTTCCGTCTCTCTTTTCTTTTAAGCTTCAGTTGAAGAATTATCGATGGAGAGGGAAAGAAGAAACGCGCTTTTGTACAATTCTTTTATACTGTTAGAGTAAGCCGTGCTAGTGTTTTTTTTCTTAAATATTCAGTTATACTTGTGAATTTCTTGGACAAAGGTGATCTCAGATGCATGTGTCGGTCCTTTTTCTGAGTACCTGGTACAGTTTGTTCGCTAATTCTGAAAGTGAAGTTAATTAGAACGAGAGAGTTTTATACTCCCGGTTTATAGATTTTTCTAATGTCAGCTGCTCTCCGATTGATCAGTTTCCAGATGAGCTGTTAAAATATTCTACGAAAGTGGTGAGCTCCCTGCGCAACAAACTTCTCTCATTGAAAGCATCTAATGCTAGTGAAGTTAAGGAAGATGTGAGGTTCTTTGTAATGGCTGACACAACATTTGGCAGTTGCTGTGTTGATGAAGTTGGGGCATCGCATATCAGTGCTGACTGTGTGATCCATTATGGTCACACTTGCCTTAGTCCGTGAGCATTTGTTTTACTGATTTTTGTATGGATAAGCATACTCTGTGTAGTAAAGAAGGCTGGACAGAAATATCACATATGCATTGTGTAGTGCTGTTTGTTCACCTATGAATTACAATCAGCTAAAGATTTGGTCTAAGAGATTCTATAGATATGATCCCCTAGTCACTCACCTTAAGGATAGAGGGGGGCAGAGGGAAGCAGTACCCTTTTCTGGAAAAATTCTTTTAGGGAGTGATTGGATGAAAAAAGGTATAAAAATATCAGAAGCATTTTCACTAATCCTCCTGCTCCTTATCCCTCTCCTCTTGTCTTTCTAATGAGTTGAAATCATGCATCGTGTGACAGATTTTATACATGTATCTACCACAATTAGATTTTATTACGGAGTTGGTTGTTAAATTGCTAGACTAGTTAACACATCTGTGCACAAAACATTTATATGTCTCATAATGTGAAGGGAATTTTGGTTTCACATGCAGCACATCAAGCCTGCCAGCATTTTTTGTTTTTGGAAAGTCTCCTATGGACATATCCAGCTGTGCCAAGAAGATATTTAATTATGCTTCTGCTGCTAGCAAGCCTGTTCTGGTACTTCAAAATACTATTTTTCTTGTCCTCTCTTTTATTGTTCAGGAGATATTTCTAATTCTGTCAATTTCTTGTTGATATAGTACTGCAAATACATTCTGCCATTGATAAGAGGATGGAACCAAAAGAAGAAAAAGGAAAAAAATATTAAAACCATTTGAAAATTGCTCTGTAGGGAAGGTCAATATATGCATTAGTATCTCTTTTTCTTTTTATGAACAGTTTGGAATATGGCCTGAAATGCTCCTGACCTGAATGTTTTTTTTTGAGATTTCCATATTGTTGTCAAGTTGATTAGATACTGCTATAAGAAGGAGATTATGCTAAGATGTTCAGTACTCATATGACTGAATTAACTGCTTTACTACAGGTCCTTTATGGGTTGGAATATGCGCATATTATCATGCATCTTAAAGAAGTGATGCTTGAAGCAACCAGCTCAAGTGTTTCCAATATCAAATTAAATTTTCAAGTCGCTGATGTTACCTGTTACACCATGAATCCATCAGTAAATTATGAAAACTCCTGTGCAGCCCTAGAATCCTATGTTGACTCTTTCCAAGATGATGATGCCAGTGCTTCAACCAATAATAAGTATAGAATTGGAGGTTTAACTTGGAATTTACCTCAGCAAAGAAAAATGGGGGAATACTTACTTTTCTGGATTGGTGATAACAATTCTGCATTTGAAAATGTTGTTCTAACATTCAATGGATGTGAAATTGGTGAGTTGGGGTCAAACTTCACCTTTCTCACATTTACATGTGTCTTGCTTTGGTAAGAAGCCTATTAAATTAAATTACTGCCTTTTGTGATATTGCTTAGTTAGATATGATGCAACAGAAGATCACTTAGTCACTGATTTTACTCACCAGTTGAGGATTCTGAAGCGCAGGTACATTTGCTGGATACTATCACCTTAACTCTTTTTTTGTGCATTCCTCTAACTTCATTCGTCAAGATATCTCATCTTGACTCTCTAGTGGTTTTTTTTGATATTTTTTCTCCCCTTGGATAATCTATTTTGTTTAGTACAAATTTTCTATTGAGTTATAAGCTTCTTTCCAGATATTTCCTGGTGGAGAAGGCTAAGGATGCTAACGTTGTTGGGATTTTGGTGGGTACTCTTGGTGTTGGTATGTCTTCTTTTATGCATAATTAGAATATATTTATTTAGTTCTCTAGAATCTAATTGATCTTCAACTACTTTATTCTGGGGTATATACCAAAGGCTAACGTTGTGTGGTCATGGTCATTTTGGCATCTTCTGCAATCTTATTATTATGTCTTTGTGAAAATTTTAAACAGGAAGAAGCAGAGCACAGAAATGTTTTTATTGTCTTTCTAAAACTTTGAATGTATGTGAAGAATCTATATCACCAAAGAATGGCTTGCTCTGCTTCAAGAAGAATTCATGTATTAAATTGATGCTGCTGCAGCAACATAAAATGGTTACTTAGCTGACTTTTAATTTGCTCCAGAGATTCTTTGAAATTTTAAAAAATGTAAATTTTGTATATATATAAAATCAATGTTGGATACATGGCTAGTTCTTTTCTGGTGTCACTGATGAGACAGTATTGTTTCCATTAGCAGGGTTAATTTATCGTTCTTAACCTATGTAGTTTTGGAACTATTAATATTAATCTCTCCCATCTCTGCCATTTTATGATGCTGGTCTTGTTCATTACCTGCTGATATGAACTTGGCGAGACATCTTACTCCTGTATACCAAGGACAAGGGGCAGATATTAGTAAAATTTTGAATTGATTAATGAAATTATGAAATTTATTTAATCACTTACATATGTTAATGTCCTGAGCCTCAAAGTCCATATATCCAATTGCAGAATGTATTTAAAGACTCTTTGATGTGGATCATAGGGCATATCTCTTACATTGAAGTGTGCATTGCAGCTGGTTACCTTCATATGATTGATCAAATGAAGGAGCTCATAATGGGGGCTGGTAAAAAGGCATATACTCTTGCTATGGGAAGGCCAAATCCAGCAAAACTTGCAAATTTCCCAGAGGTAAACCCTGAAAATAGATAACGAGTTTACCATTTAGTGAGAACTTAGGTATGGTAAGCCTTGATCTAGAGTTGTGACGAAACACGAGGAAAAGCAGCTGATGAGCATTGGAGAGGCATGTTCGTAGAGATTCCAGGATCAATTACTTTTCAAATCTCTCATTCACTCAATAGATGTCTCCAATATTCCCTAGTCATCTTTCCTCTTTTTTCATTTTTCCTCTTCATATAACTTGTCCCATTTCTGAGCATTTAATCTTGAGACTTGTATAGAGCTGCCTTGACCCAAAACAGCAACATTCTCTTATATAGCAAATTCCACCTGTGGCAGTGTGATGTATTCATATATGTTTCATGTGCTCAAACTGCGCTGCTGGACAGTAGAGAGTTTTTGGCGCCAGTTATAACACCATTTGAAGCACTACTAGCTTTTAAGAGGTAATGTCCATCCAAAGGTGTGTCATATTTTATTTTTTATCCATGCTTTGAAATTATTGCAGTAGGTGAAACATGTTTGTGGAAATCTTCCTCTATTGTGTATGCTGCCTTTTTCCCCTCTTGTTGTACTTTTTTCTCTCTAGCTATATATAATGGGTTCCTTTCAGCAATTATTATTTATTACTTAGGTGAATCTTTTTTTAAGATTTTTTTTGTCTTTAATAACATGATTGATACTTTATATATTAACCAAACAAGCTTCCTCTCTCTCTCTCTCTCTCTCTTAAACAGCTTGCAAATTTGCAAAATACCAGCAGAATAGATTGACCTTCTCAGAACTTTGTTTCAAAATATAAAGCCCCGTGCTTCTCCTGCCCCTTTTACGCTGTGATCTATACCCTTAATCTATCTGCTTATGTGTTCCTTCCAGCGGAAGCCAATGGACAGGAGAGTATGTTATGGACTTCAGAGATATGATTGATCTGCCTCCATTTGAGGGGGGAAGAAAACCATCAGAAGAAGCTCGGTTTTCCTTTATTCAGGGTTGCTACGTGGAAGATCAAAATATGCAGGGTATTTCCTATTTACTATGAGTATCTCTCTGCTATGATTACCTGATGAGAAACCTGCAGCTTTGAATTTCATTTTTTAGCTCTCCATGGTACTGACCACCCTGGGATTACTTTGTGAACTGAAGTTTTTCCTTCCATTGAAGTGGGAATTTATTGTGCAATCTATCTTTTCTCATCTCTATCACTAGATACATGTGTTCAAAGAAAGTGTCCAATGCAAATATCGAGTAGTTTGGACCTCTCTCTCAGTATTGTAATAACTTGACGGAAATGAAGCAAATTATTAGTCCTTGTGAGTCAAATCACAAGGGATGATAAGAACTTAACCATTGTGAGAGTCCCAAGAGTTCTTTTTGCTTAACTAAATTCCTTCAGTGGGGAACTTTGCTGTTCTCTTGGTTTTCTTTACTAAATAATTTTAACTAGCTGCTTGAACAGATAATGGCGAGGAGGAAACTGAAGGAGTGCTCGCATTGGCAAATGTGACCAAGAAGGTTCTTCAACTGCGTGACAGGGGGCCCAACTTTTTGTCCAAGGGTATGGCTAAATCAGGGGCAGAGTTTCTTGCAACTAGGTCTTACCAAGGCCTCGACCTGGAGGGTAACAGTCCTGCCCCCGAAACATTTGTGCGAGGAAGAAGTGGGAGAGCCTCGGGATACGACGATGAAACGGGAAGGTAAAAGATATATTACATAAATCTCTCCCCAGGAGTGACAGCCATGCATTCTTTACGTGCCGAATGTAATATCAATGCATTATGCCTTGATTAAATGCAAGGGACCCTGCTCTGGACATGTGGAGACTGTCATGATTTAGGATTTTACGGGGTTTAGCAAGCATTTTTTCGGTTTTAGTGAGGAGGAATCAAAGTCTGGAGGTTGAAATTTGTTATCGAGTGCTCTGACTATATTGATTACGTGAAGCCTTTAGGGCAAAGTCAATGGTCACAAGTGGTGGAGGGAGGGAAGAAGGGGTCAACATTTTAAAAACCAAAGGTTTTTTAGGGTATAATTTTAATATTTATTTTGATTATTTAATGGAGAAAGATATCAATCAATGAATTATACTTTTTGGTAATGGTTATTTATTATCAATTTTTAATATAAAATTCATAGCAAATGTTATTTATAATTAGAAAAATCACCCTCACTTCGCTCACGTTTTTCAAGTGATTTTGTAAGTTTTTCTAAATGATTTTTAAAATTCTTTCCAAGAGTATTTGAAAGGTTTAAGGTGAAATTTATGAAGTTTTTAGAGTTGAAAGTATAAAAAAGTTTAGCGAGTAAATTATGAATTTTAGAAAGTTTGAGAATGAAAGTGTAAAATTTGAAAAATATTAATCAAATTAAAAAATTTGAGAAAATAAATGCATATTCTATGTTTTGGGAGAAATAAGGGACTGATTTATAAGAATATAAACTTGAAAAATTAATTTGTAAAGTTTTATAATTTTTGGGATAAATGTGTAATTTTTAGTAATTTAGGTAAATATTTCTAAATATAAGTATTTGAGAATGACTTAATTACATGTTTAGTGGTAAAGTACTAAAATGTATTAGTAATAAAACTTTAATAATTAATACAAGTATATATCTATAAAATTATATTTTATACTTGATTTATAATAATATAAATTTTATTATAAGTTGAACAAATAACATTATGTTATTAAATAAAGTAAAGAAAATTAATTGAGATATTACGATTACAAGTTGAACTAAGTAAGTTTATTTACCTCGAGTATAATTATATTAGATTGATACCTTACTAATAAAAAAAATATTTTTTTAAAAATAGTTTTATAGTAAAGAAAAAATTACTATAGTTATTATTAATAACATATACCAAATCGAACCTTATCTCGAATATTTATTTCAACCATAATAGTAGGCATTAATATCACATCACTATATTAATAAACTTACGTAAAATTAATAATAAAATTTTTACATGTAAAATGTATTAAATTATAAATGATTTATAAAAACTCAAAAAATAAGTATTTTAATAATTGTTCTTATATTATTTTTGAGTATTATATATATATATATTAAGTTAGCATAAACTCATTCACTTTTGTAGGCTTATTTTACTTCTATTTACCTAAAATGGGTTGAATGGTAAGTTTATATTTAGTAAGTGAGAGAATTGAGATAGAATGTTTATTTACTGGATTTAGTCTAAACTTAAAATATTATTATATAGGTAACTTATTAAAATTACTTGATTCAAATATGTTTAAATTTCTTAAAACTATTTGATTAATCACGAGATTTCATAAAATGTGGTTCAACGTCATGTTATATATTAATCGTCTAAAGGTTGAATAAACATATTCATGGTTAAGACTCATGATTATAGCCATTTTACACCCGATCAAAATATTGGATCAACTTTCATATAACTTCTAGGTCCAATTTGTAATACCGAAAATTATAAAGGGATTTAGTAATGAAAACTTGAAAACCAATGATTAGAATCAAAACAGAGTGTAGACTTGTTTAGACCGTAAACTTAAACAATATATAAATCAATAAATTTTCGTCAAAGAACCCCTTGATTGGAAGTAAAGGATCGATAAAAAACTATATTGAAAACCACTTTGAATTGGGATGGAATATACTTGGAGGACATAACCCCTATTTTTAGGAAATATTATATAAATTAAAAAATAGTGATTGTTTAGCTCAATTAATATGAAATTTGACAAATGATATTTAGAAAACTAAATTGGGTTATAAACTAATTGAATTGAAGGTAAACTGACCAAAATTGATTGAACTCGCTCGGATTAGTAAAACCACTCAATTTTTAGGAGTAATATAAATTAGAAAATAGATACTATTGAGCTTAATTTGTAGGAAATTGGATAAATAATAAATTGGGACAAAAATTAGTCGAATTGGAGATGAATCTACCATAATGACTAATTTATTAACTGGAAACAGGTCCGCTATAGTGTGGACCGGTCGACGTGTATGTTGGGTGCACGACACGTGCCTCACACATGGGGCACACGATTCACCGATGTGTGTGTGGCATGTGCTCTTCTTCTTCGCCCGACTGAATGGTTCAAATCCAACTCGAAACTCGAAAATTGACCCAATTTTAGGTGATTTATGGCATATTGCTCCGATTTGAATTAAATGGAAAGTGAGTTCTATGAGTTCCCATCCCACCAGCTATGAACATGGGGTAATAGACCATTGGTCTTCGAAGATGGCTATATAAGCCTTGATCCCACTCCTATCGACTGATCATTGGAATTCTCTATGAAAGGCAATTCTCTTAGATTTTTGGCAACTCAATTCCAAAAGAAATAAGTTTTAATCCCAAACACCAAATATGGTGATTCTACTGGAGTTAGAACCATGCGGAAGTCAGTTTTCTAACTGCATCTCTCCATGACACTAGTGTGCATTTTACCGACGCTGTGCGATAAAATATTAACACTACTCACTCAGTTGAAAATAAAGAAATGTTGTTCCAACCTTACCCCGACCTCCTAGATGACCAATCACGATCCAAAATAATTTCAGGGACTACTCTCAGTCCACTCTAGGAAACTCCACCGACCATTTGAGCAGAAGGTAAGACTCGTGACCATGAAAATTCTTAGAAGCTCTGGTGACACCTTTGTTTTGAAGGTTCTCTACAAATCATGTTATTCAAGTGGCTAAAACAACCATTTGGGGTGATTCAAGAGGCACTAAACACGCAAAAAGGAGTTAGCTTTCCAACCTTGACCACATTGACGATTGACTTGCAATCTCCGATGAGTTCCTGACACCTTTCTGAACCATGTCAGTTTGACGGCAAAGGCCCAATTACGACCAAAACGACACTGTTCTGATCGAGATTGGTCAAAAAGTGACCGTGGGAAATAAGTTGAGGGACTTATAAAGGATTTTCAAAAAGGTAATTGAGGTGTTTTAAAGGAGAAGAAAGTTGAGGGATTAAAATATAATTTTTGAAAAGTTTAGGGTCTAAAGTACTATTTTGGGAAAAATAGGGACCCAAATGAGAATCAATGGGAGACTAGGGACCTATAAATAAGTTTAGAAAGATCAAGGACCCGAAGAAGTAGCTAGGAAGAGGCTAGGGACCCAAATAAAAATTTTAGAAAAGTTTAGGGCCAAAATGGTAAATAACAAAAAGTTTGGGACCCAATAAGAAGTTTTCACCACATAGTTTTCTTATATATGGGTGTCCATCCCTTGCTTGCTTAATTAAGTAAGAACCTAACTTTAGTTAAGGTTTCGAGTTGGACAAGTGGCTTCCTTCATGTATATGCTAAATTCTCACTGAGTCAGGTTGTATTACCCTATCCTAGTACCCTTTACTAGTTCACATCGCTTAGACACATTTATCATTTGGGCCACTATCCTTAACTTGTTTTGATTCTAATAACAACTTAGTCACATTGACCATCTTGTTCATTGACTTTCCTAGGATGCTCATGCGTCTCTTCGATTTCTCAAAACATTCATTGCGATGATTGCGTTCTCCTATTTTCTGAATGATTCACACCCCAAACTTAATTGGATATTTTACATAATTAAGTATATGTAAGTAATGTCCTTCTTGGTTCTATATTAGGGTGTTCCTAGAGGAAGCATGCACTTCCTAGCAGCTACTCTTTAATTACTTCAACTATACCGACACACTAATTCCCATTCTTCGGAGGTATGTCATAGGTTTCTTTTACAATTGGGGTATATTCTAAAATATTAGGGTTACTTAAACTAAATCTCCTTTCTCATATGCTCTACTACCTGTCCCCATCCCTAGCTCCCCAAGACATGTGGCCTAACATTTCTATGGTGTGACGAACTAGTATATCAAACAAATTATCGGTTGTACATCTCATGTTACTCACTTAGGACTATTTCTATAAGATTTTTACGGTTTTTCATTTGCATTTTTTAGTACTTCCTCCTATAAGGAAGTTTTATATTATAAACGAATCCCTTGTGAATGTTATTCATATTTTTCCAATTATCCCAAATCCTTTCCAAAATACCATGTTTTCAAAATATGGGCTCTAATACCATTAAAGTTATCACATTCTATCCCGTTACATGATCGACGGTTCCACACATCTTGCCACATTCTCTCGATGTTACAATCGTAGGTACTTTCACCAATGTAAACCCCGCCCTTTGGAGTTAAGGAAAACCAGGAAAGAACCGGTCAACCCAAGTGTGAAAAACCAAACCGGTTCACAAACCCCGACCATCAGAGAACAGACAAATTGAGAAATTTACAATTCCTGAGTGACCCAAAGAGTCATAAAAACCTTGGAAAGGGGCTTTAGGTCAATTTGGGAAAGAAAACTAGACCGATTCAGATGAAATGGATCAGAACCAGATTGAACCAGGTTGGAATGGTTTGAACCACTATTGAACCATATACTAAATTTATTTTTCTTGGTGGCTTAGAAAATTCAAATTGGAGAATTGAGGCCACCATTGGATAGAGAATGAATTTAGATGAATTTAGAAAATTTTAATTTTGAAAAACTTGGTCGAATCGGGCTTGAACTGGCCGTTTTAAGCGTTGAACTCGGTCCAGTCCGGTTCGGAACAGTGTCGTCTTCTTCCTTCAGATGACAACACTATTCACTCATCGAAAAATCGAACAACACCAGCAGAAAGGAAACGTTTTCGTTCAGGATGTTTCAGGCCATCAATGACTGTCATTAAGGCTCCAAACGGATGAACGGAGAGTCCCCGAGCTCCTCGACATGATGGAATAATGAAGCAACTCCGGTGGACTAAAGCTGCCCTATGTCGGCCAAGCTAAAATCGGCCATTTCAAGCCCTCCCAACACTTCCTCAGCCTTTCCACGGCCGAATTAGGACCGAAAGGTAAGCCAATTCGGCTCCTCTTTACAATTTTCGATCGGTGCTAGAGAGAGAATCGACCGAATTTCAATGACAAAATTCTAATCTAATTCCACATCAATTGATGCGATTCTTGATTCTAGGATGAACCTCAGGACGAGAGTTATCTGCCTAGATCGAAAGCTCGAACCGTCGTGCCTTCATCGGTGAGTAATCGAAGCTTTCTCTCTCTATAGTTCATTTTCCAGCGAAGCTCCGTTTGAGCTTGTCCCGACATTTAAAACTTGCGATTCACATTTCTGAAGAATTGTATGAACATGTATAAACTCAATTTCAACTTCAATTTCAACAATTGGAAACGTTTGATGGCTCAAAATGAAATTCGAAGGGATAAGAAGTTAGAATTGGGGGAAAATTGGGGATTTTTGAAATTCAAAGGACCAAAATGAAATTTTATGAAATTGAGGGTCAATTGGGTATGAAAATAATGTTGGAGGACCCATTGAAGAATTTTAAAATTTTTGGGGTAAAATTTACCATTTTTGTAAAGGAAGGGCAAAATGGTAATTTTGGAAAAGTTGGGGGACCAAATTGGAAATTTGGGAAATTAAACCCCTTTTTGTGAAGTGGAATAAATTGAGGTCCTACGATAAATTTTAAATGTTTCGGGACTCAATTTGAGGAAACACTGGCATTTGGTACTTAAAGTTAAAGAGAAATAACTTTAGGGAACTAATTACAAATAAATGAAAGTTTGACTTTCTCATTCATTTGGAATGAATGAAGGCGATTTGGCTGAAGGATAATGAACCAAGATGTTCATATCGTGTAGGAACACGAAGTACCGGGAATGCCAGCAAGGACAAGCTCGCTTGAATACCAAGAAACGGTCTAGTGGAATTCACGGCATTAACGGGTGAGTGGGTTTACTAACATCATACCCGATTGGGATGATAAGCACACCTTATAATTTAAAAACCACTTACCAGTTGTGAGTGGGTTTACTAACATCATACCCGGTTGGGATGATGAGCACAACTTAAAGATAAAAACCACTTACTGGTTGTGAGTGAAAATTTTATGTCATACCCGGTAGGGAATGATAAGTACCTCGGTATAAAAACCCACTATTTAGTGGTATTTTAATCATCACCACTTAGAGAAAGTGATGTGAAAATTATTTGGAAAAACTACTTACCGGTTGTAAGTAGATCATACCCGGTTGGTATGATGAGACTTCCTCGAAGGAAGTTGAAAACCCGTTCATCATTTATGAACGGAGGTGTCCTTATACCCGGGCGGTATAATGGATAGATAAAACATATGTTTTGTCAGAAGTGCTCTCCCCTGACTGTGTGACAATGCTTAAACAATTTGGGTGACCTTCTCGACGAGAGCTCGAATAGTCTGATAGGCCGGGGGCCTCGATTTTGGAACTTGGAGGCTAAATGCCCGATTTTGAAAATCTCGTACAGTGGGCCCAAGTCTAGTTGGGATATGTGCCATAAAACTTAATAAGTGAATTGTTTGGCCATGGTACCAAGATAGGACCGACATGCTCAGTCAACTAGCGGTAGTGCGACATGACAGGTCGACGGATCAGTTAAGACAAACAACTGCGGGTTGGGTTGAGAGTCGGGGACATTGGACCAGTGGCACCACAGATTACATGGCAATATAAGAAAACATTGTTTGTGCATGCACTATGAGTATGAGATCATCAAGATGTCCATGAGGGGTAGTGATGCGTCCTAAGGGCACTGGACGACCTGGTGGCTATAAGGGCAGTTCGTCATTTCAGTTGTCTGTGTGAAATCTGGAGTAGCACCAAGCGCATGAGATTGGGGTGGGGACAGGATGAGGTCTCTGTCCTCATACGGACATGAAGAAGTGATTTCGGGATTGTGGGTCAAATGTCACGTACATCCACTCATTCCCAGGGTAGAAGTGGTCGTACTTCTATCCGGGTGGCAGGAAAAGTCGCTCCGAAGCCACTAGCGGGTTCAGTAGTGATACTGACTTGCGAATGTGTGTAACATTGATGATGAAGGATATGTGTTGGGTGATGACACACCGTGGTAACTAAGAAATAATGGAAAAATCCGAATTTTTAAATGAATGAATTTTTGAAAACAAAGGAGTCTGGCACATTCCATATAAATATTTTTCTTAAAAGTCAAAAGCTTTTAAAAACCCATTCACTGAGTAGTCGTACTCACCCCCTCCCTTATATCCCTTTCAGGAAATCCCGGAAAGCCTCCCCTTAAAGACCGTCAACTAGGATGCCTCTAAGACAGGTATGTAAAGTTTTAAATTTCATGCAGTTTTAATTATGCTATTCCAGGAAAAAGGTGCAGGTTAAAGGACGCATTACTCTTTACAGTTTACAATAAGGGGAAACACTTTAATAAATCGGGAGAGTGGCGGGTTGATCACGGGGATCCGACCAAACCGGGTCGGGGCTTGACATGAATTGAGGTGATTCTTGGTTCTAGGAGGAACCTCAGGACGAGAGCTATTTGCCCATATTGAAAGCTCGGACCTCCGCACCTCCTACGGTACGCTTTTGAAGCTTTCTCTCTCTAAGTCCAATTTTTCGATGAAGCTTCGTTTGAGCTCGTTCCAACGTCAATTTATGCGATTCAAAGTGCAATTGAATCATATGGATGTGTTGGAACTTAATTTTACTTGGAACTTGAGGGCTAAAATGCTCGATTTTTGAAAATCTCGTACAGTGGGCCCAAGGCAAGTTGGTACGAGCAAGAGCTCGTAAACAAACATTAGATTAAACCATGAAAAGTTTAAATGAATGATGTGATTTGGCCATGTTACCATGACAGGACTGACATACTTGATGGACTGGCGGTAGTGCGACAAGACAGGTCGATGGACTAGACAAACAGCTGCAGGTTGAGTTGATGGTTAGGGCTGTTGGACCAGTGGCAGCAAAGATTAATGTCTTATATGGAAAAAAATTATTGTTTATGCATGCATTGAGGTTTGGGACCATCAAGATGCCCAAGAGGGGTAGTGATGAGTCCTAGGGGCTACTAGACAATATGGTTGAGATAAAGGCAGATTGTCATGCTTGCAGTCAAGGAAGCTCGATGTAGTTTCATGCGCACGAGACCGGGGTGGGGTCGAGATGAGGTCTCTGTCCTCATACGGACACATAGATTCTTTTTGGGTTTTAGGGTTAGATGTCATGAACATTCACTCATTCCCAGGGTAGAAGTGGACGGACTTCTATCTAGGTGGCCAGTAAAGTCGCTCCGACGCCACAAGTGGGTGCAGTAGATGAGCTGCATTGCAAATGTGTGATCCCTTCATGAAGAAGGGCATGTGTTGATTGCTAAACATACCAAATGTGGATAATGTGAAATTTTTTTTGAAAATTGAGAATACAAGGATGAAATAATTTTAAAATGAAATTAAGGAATCTGACACACTCCAATATATTTTATTGAAACTCTTTTTTGAACACCTATTCACTGAGTTGTAGAAACTCACCCAACCTTTTTATCACTTTTCAAGAATAGAGAAATGACTATGGATAACACCATGAGTTACCCTCAATCAGATATGCTTAATTTTCTCTTAAGCTTTCATTATTATTGATATATGTTATTCTAGGGAACAAGGTTGAGATTTCGCCTGGCTACTCTTGAATTTAAGAAAAGGGAAACCCCTCTTAAACCAAGGGAGCGACAGGTTCCCTTGAAATATTATCAATACTATGCCCTAACATTAATAAAACTTTAACTACAGTGTCGGAAGGAGAATTCCTAGGAAGTTCACTATTAAATCCAATCCTTCCCATATAACCCTGAAAAAGACACTTACCCCAAGAGAGGTAGCTGTTTAACGATTCTTAAAGGGCGAGAAAAGGGTACCCAAGGATATGGTGGAAGATTACGGAAACTTGTGGGAGCCTTACTGGAGCCAAAAGGCATTACATACTATAAACCTCGCCCTTTTGAGTTAAGGAAAACCAGGAAAAGAACCGGTCAAACTGAGTGAGAAACACCAAACTGAATCACAAACCTATTTATACGGAATGGGTAAATTAGAGAAATTTATACTCCCTTGTAACCTGAGGAGATTTATAAACCTTGGGAAGGAACCTTAGAACAAAGTGGGAAAGAAAAACCAGAATAGTTCAGGTGAACTAGACTCGAACATGATTAAACCAATTTAAGAACTGAGTCGATTTTTAAACTAGAATCGATAGAGAGATGGTAAATCGGGAATTTTATGGACCCTAAGTGACCTAAGGAGTCATAAAAGTCATGAAAAAGGACTTTAGGGTGAATTGAAGATGAAAACAAAACAGGTTTATGTGAATCGGATCCAAACCAGATTCTAAATTCATTTTTCTAGGTGGCTTAAATAATTCAAATTTGAGATTTGAGGACACCATCGAATACAAAATGAATTAAGATGAATTTAAAAATTTTTAGATTTGAAAAATTCGGTCGAATGGGGGGTGAACTGGCCGGTTTAAGCTTCGAACCCGGTTCGGAACAGTGTCATCTTGTTCCTCCTGATGATAACACTATTCACTCGCTGGAAAATCGAAGCAGCGCTAACGAAGAAGAAGTGTCTCCATTCAATACGTTTCTAGCCATCAATGCCTGTCATAAAGACACTAGTCGGATGGCCAAGGAGTCCCCGAGCTTCCTATATAAAGAGCCCCTCTCCATTCGTTCTCTCAACACTTGAAAAGTTTACTCTCTCTTAGTTGCTTAGTTTTCTGGCGAAGCTCAAACCTGAGCTCTGATATAGGGTTATTTCTTAGCCAAAGAAGGTGAGGTAGAGCCCTGTAGAACCAGGGAGAAGTCAGCTACACACCTATAGTCCTCGTTTACTCCGAGGGTCGTCGAAGAAATGCTGACGTGATGGAACAGTGAAGCAGCTTTGGTGGACCAAAGCTGCCCTATTTCGACCGAGTTGAAATCGACCATTTTGAGCCCTCCTCAGGCCAAACCAAGACCTCTCAACACTTCGTCAGCCCTCCCACGGCCGAGTTAGGACGGAAAGGTAAACCAATTCGGCTCTACTTTGCAATTTCCGATCGGTGTTAGAGAGAGAATCGACCGAATTTCAATGACGAAATTCTTATCCAATTTGACATTAATTGATATCATTCTTGATCCTAGGAAGAACCTCAAGAGAAGAACTAACTGTCCAGATAGAAAGCTCAGACCGCCGTACCCTCACCGGTGAGTAATTAAAGCTTTCTCTCTCTAGAGTCCATTTTTCGGCTAAGCTCTGTTTGAGCTCGTTTCTGCATTAAAACTTGCGATTCAAATTGCTAAAGAATCATATAAACATGTAGAAACTCAATTTCAACTTCAATTTCAACAATTGGAAGCGTTTGATTGGCCAATTTGATAAAATCAAATTCGGCTGTGTTTAAAAGTTGAAATTGGGGAATTTCAAAAATTCGAAGAACCAAAATGCAATTTTCTAAAATTGGGGGTCAATTGGGCATGATAAAAATTTTAGAGGGCCAATTGAGGAATTTTAGAATTTTTGGGGTAAAATTTACCATTTTTATAAAGGAAGGGCAAAATGGTAATTTTGGAAAAGTTAGGGGACCAAATTGGAAATTTGGGAAATTAAAACCCTTTTTGTGAAATGGAATAAATTGAGGTCCTATAATAAATTTTAAAAGTTTTGGGACTCAATTTGAGGAAAAATCGGCATTAGGGACTTAAAGAGAAATAACTTTAGCGACCTAATTGCAAATAAATGAAAGTTTGAGTTTCTTCTTCATTTGGAATGAATGAAGGCTATTAGGCCGAAAGATAATGAACCGAGATGTTCATATAATGTAGAAACACGAAGTACCGGGAACGCCAGCAAGTACAAGCTCGCGTGAATACAAAGAACCGATCTAGTGGAATTTACTGCATTAACAGGTGAGTGAGATTTTATATTATACCCGGTTAGGGATGATAAGTACCTCGAAATGAAAACCAACTACCAAGTGGTATTTTAAAACATCACAGCTTAGAGGAAAGATTTGAAAATCATGTGGAAAAACTACTTATCGGTTGTAAGTAGATCATAACCGGTTGGTATGATAAAACTTCCTCGAAGGAAGTTGAAAACCCATTAATCGGTTATGAGCAGAGATGTCCTTATACCCGGTCGGTATAATGGACAGTTGAAAATATATTTTTGTTAGAAGTGCTCTCCCCTAACTATGTGCTATTGCTTAAACGATTTGGGATACCTTCTTGATGGGAGCTCGAATAGCTCTTATAGGCCGGGGGCCTCGGTTTTGGAACTTGGGGGCTAATATGCCCGATTTTAAAAATCTCGTACATTGGGCCCAAGGCCAGTTGGCACGAGCAGGAGCTCGTAAACAAACATGAGTTATATGCCATAAATCTTTAAATAAAGGAATTGTTTGGCTATGGTACTGAGATAGGACCGACATACTCAGTCAATTAGCGGCAGTGTGACATGATAGGTCGACGGACCAGTTAAGACAAACAATTGCGGATTGAGTTGAGGGTGGGGGCCGTTTGACCAGTGGCACCATAGATTATATGGCATGATAAGAAAATACTAAATGTGCATGCACTGTGATTACGGGACCATCAAGACGCCCAAGAGGGGTAGTGATGTGTCCCAAGAGCACTGGATGTCCTGGTGGGTACAAGGGTAGTTCGTCGTACCAGGTGATCGTGCAAAATTTGGAGTAACACCAAGAGCATAAGACCGGGGTGGGGATGGGATGAGGTCTCTTTCCTCATACGGACGCGGAGAATTGATTTTAGTATTGAGGGTCGGATGTCGCATACATCCACTCATTCTCAAGGTAGAAGTGGACGTGCTTCTATCTAGGTGGCCGATAAATTCGCTCCAATGCCACAAGTGGATTCAGTGGATGTGCTGGCCTGCGAATGTGTGTTTGACCTTCTTGATGAAGGTTGTATGTTGGGTGATGACACACTGTGATTAAATAAGGAAATGGGGGTAAAACTCAAGATTTTATATGAAAGGATTTTTGAAAGAAAGGAGTCTGACACACTCTAATACAATTCTTTTTCTCAAAGTAAATTTTTGAAAACCCATTTACTGAGTAGTCATTCTCATCCTCTCCCTTATATCCCTTTTAGGAAATTCTGGAAAGTCTACCCTTAAAGACCATTAACCTAGACGCCTGTGAGACAGGTATGATAAAATTAAAGCATTATGCAGTTTTGATTTATGTTATTTCAGAAAAAGTGCAGGTTTAAAGGACACCTTACTCTTTACAGTTTATAACAAGGGGAAACCCTTTAATAAACTAGGAGAGTGACGGGTTGATCATGAGGATTCAACCAAACCGGGTCGAGGCGTGATAACTACAGTGGTATGAGAGCCTGTTTTCTCGAATACATAATTAAGACTAGAAAATATAGTAACTAATAGTATTGATCTTAAAATTTTTAGATGGCTCCTAGGAGAGGAACCAAGAAAACTAGGAATAACTCTATTCAATACCTTATCCTCATAGGAAGACAACCCTAGAAGCTTCCCAATGCTTGAGGTATGGTAGAAGTCTCAAAAGCCAAATGAGGAAGTATCCATGAGGATAGTGCTAGGACCTATTGAGATCACAACTCAAAGTATGAAGGAAGCCAAGCATGAAGCCATAAACGCCAACAAAGAGCATTTAACCTTACATAGGAGGATGCTTATCAAGAATCCCGTAGCTCCCTAGTTATTTTGTGTCCATTTTCTATAATAGGGCCAAAACACCCAACATACTGTACTACTCTATTAATGAAGTACTCAAAATTCCTAAAAACCCTGTCACTCAAAGGATGTGATCTTCAAAAAAGATGGCCCCAAAGAAAGTGACCAAATAAGCATGTACTACCAGAGAAACCAAGGAGAATCCCATCTTCAAAGAAGATGGCCCCAAAGAAAGTGACCAAATAAGTGACAAGAATGAATCACTTTGGGAAAAAAAGGCAATGAAGCCAAATAGGAATTTCGGACCAACATGACAAAAGAAAGTAAGTCGTTACAACAAATAGTCAAAGAGGATAAATGACACCTTTAGGAAGACTGGGAGGTAGAAAGGACTACACCCTAAAAAGGTTAGTGAGATGGACGTTAAGGATAGGGGGACTTGAGAAATAACTGCCCTTGTTAAGAAAGTTAGACCAAAGGAATGGTGGAGGCCAGACAGTTAACGAACTAATACATGGGAAAGCCATAATTTGAGTTCCAACAAAGAAGAGAGAGGCAGAAAGGCCAAATACTCGGGAAAAGAAAGATGAAAGAAATCCTTAAAAAGAACAAGGGCCAAATTAATGACTAAACTCAAGCCAATAAAGGAATAGGCAAGCTTCTCACATAATGGTCAAGAAATCTTGAAACAAGGAGGATTTGAATGCTCCATAAAGAAATACACTATTAACTACCCTTGAAGGAACCATTGATGGGCGGATGGACATAATATGGAGTGCAAGGAACCAACCCTTAACTATGAAATGTTTCAAAGGAAGGAAGTATCGTGATGGCCTAGTGTGACCTATTTGGAGAGAGCAGGAGAACCAAATAATAATTCCAGGAGAACCAAGTAGAAAGAAGAAACTAGTAGTAACAGATGGTCAAAGAGAATAAACAAAGTCCTAAAAAAGGCTGAGATGTAGTAAAAACTACACTCTATGAAGAACAAAAGGATGGGCATGAAGGATGAGTGATACAGCTACCCATACGATTAGACTAGAGAAATGGAGAGAAAGAGATAGTTAAAGAACTAGTCTTCGAGAGAACCATGGATTTAAACCACGACAAAGAAGGGTGAAGTGAAAAGGCCAAAACATTGGAGAAAGAAGAACGAAGGAAAATCCTTAAAGAAATCAATGGCCAAAACCGGATTTCTAGTTTAAAGTCTTGAGACGGTTAAGTGAGCCTCACGAAGGACGAACAAGAGATTTTGAAACAAGGAGGATGTGAATCCTCCTTAAACAAAATTAAGTTAATGGGTTAGCATCAAAAGATGCTGTGACAAGTATGAATGAGTGAACAACCCATACTAAGGTAATAAAGTAAAAAATATTCGAGGAACGTTGTGAAAGTAAGTCCTCCAAATAAGATGTGGCTAAGGAGGAATAACCACAATAGGTAAGACGAGTCATAGTCCACATGCGCATATGAAACTTAAGAAGTGGACGATTGAGCATAGTGTGGAATGCACATAATAAAACCAATAATCAGAAGTATCATATATAAGAAATAAGGGATAAAATAAAAGTTATGGATAGAGAATGATCCAAAGTAAACAGATGCCCTAACATAGATAAGGGTGCAAAGAAAGGGAGAAAGAAATCTTCAAGGAAAGGTAAGAAGGTTAAGCATGTAGCTCCTAGAACGAAAGTCTCTACCTTGAGGGACATATTAGAGAATGAAATCGTAAAAAGGGAACTTCCCGAGCAACATAATAGACTGAAAAGGGTCAAACAGGAATAATGAACTATGAAATGATTATGAACAAGTAAGGGTGGATTAAGGCCAAAGGAAATCCTTAAGTAAAGGATGTTATTGGGATTGAGGATGGACCTAAGAAAGGATGAATCCCAGAATGTTAGTAAAACACCTGGAAATCAAACAATTGGAACCGAAAAGACTCTATAAGGAAGTTGAAAAAAAGGACGAGTGGGTAAGGAGAAATGACAGTTTTGTAAGTTGATGTGGACAACGGTAAAGGTAGTCGAGGAATACTACCAAAAGAAAAGAGGGATGAAGTTATACAATCCCTAAAAGATTGGAAAGTTAAGAATAATCCTAAAGGAGGTGTTCTGGAAATCTAATGGACATAGAGACAAGATCTAGAAAACGTCATGTTGTAAAGGGCAGGTAAACCCAACAGTCCCGAGGAAAATATTACTCAAAATAAGGAAGAGTCAATTAGTAAAAATTGCAATGTCAAACCTAAAATTTGGACTGAATTGTAATGAGCAACAAATAAAGGAGGACAAAAAGGTAATGACAAGGAAATCCGTGAAAACAAGTACGTAACGCTCTATAGGACGTCGTGCTAAGGGTTGCAACGACCAAGAGTTTAACTAGACACGGGAATGGTTTGGTATCATGGAACTCCCAATTTTGAGTACGAGACCTCAAAGGGAAAAATGTTGCTCTAAGTAAAGAGAGATGTGAGTCTAGGGATATACCCTTAAGTAAGGTATATCTAGTTATGATGAACTCCATGAAGGGAGTAAATGATATAAAGGAAAAGAAATTTCTTAAGTGAAGAATGTAAAAAGGGCTAGTTGGAGGAACAAGTTTACATGTTAAGCAAACACTAAATAGATATCAAAGGAAATGATTCCTCATGCAAGGTTGCTAATTAAGTTTTGGGGACAAAACTCCTAAAAGGAGGGGAGAGTTGTAAACCTTGCCTTTCTGAGTTAAGGAAAAACCAGGAAAAGATTCGGTCAAACTAAGTGAGAAACACTAAACCGATTCGCAAACCCGTTTATTGGGGAACGAGCAAATTAGAGAAATTTCAACTCCCTTGTAACCCAAGGAAATTTATAAACCTTGGGAAGGAACCTTAGAATAAATTGGGAATGAAAAACTAGACCGGTTCGGGTGAACCACACCCAAACCGGAATAAATTGGTTTAAGAATTGAGTTAGTTTATGAACCAAAACCGATAGAGAGATGGTAAATTGGGAATTTTCTGAACCCTAAGTGACCTAAGGAGTAATAAAAGTCATGAAAAAGGACTTTAAGGTGAATTGGAGATGAAAACCAAACCGGTTTAGGTGAACCGGATCTGAATCAGTTTGAATCACTATTGAATCAGATTCTAAATTTATTTTTCTAGGTGGCTTAGATAATTCAAATTTGAGATTTGAGGCCACCATCATATAGAAAATGTATAAACCCCACACTTTTGAGTTAAGTAAATCCGGGAAAAGAACCGGTCAAACCGAGTAATAAACTTAAGATAAAATAAAAGACAAAAACTAAATTGGTTGAGGTGAACAAGATTTCATAAGAACTTTGAAGTTAAGTATGATTGTTTTTTTGTAACCCGAAATTTCGGTCAAAAATTTTTATGTGAATATATGCCTTATCATAAATGGCCATAAATTAATATATATTTAATTATTAGAATTAATATAAATAATTTAATACCGAAATTAAATTATTGATATCAAATTATTGGAATTAATACAAATAATTTAATATTGAAATTAAATTATTGAAATTAATATTAATAATTTATATCAATATTAATAGTAGAAATAAATCTCTCCCATTTAATACACGATTTTACAACTATATAAAGAGGTAATCCCTATTCATTCTCCTCACACCTGCACTTTTCTCTCTCTACTGCTCCATTTCCTAGTGAAGCTCGAAATAGAGTTTCGACTTAAATATTTTTCTTAACCTCGAAAGTAGAGGTCGAGCTCTTTAGAACCGGGGAGAAGATAGCTATCTGATAGCAAACTCTAGTCAATTTGAGAATCGTTGGAGAAGTTGCCCTATTTCGGCCAAGCTAAAATCGAGCATTTCAAGTTCTCCTCAAGCCAAACCAAGCCCTCCCAACACTTCCTCAGCCTTTCCACGGCCAAATTAGGACCGAAAGGTAAGCCAATTTGGCTCCCCTTTACAATTTTTGATCGGTGCTAGAGAGAGAGTCGACTGAATTCAATAACGAAATTCTAATCCAATTCTACATCATTTGATGCGATTCTTGATTCTAGGATAAACCTCAAGATGAGAGCTATCTGCCCAGATTGAAAGCTCGGACCGCCGTGCCTTCACCGGTGAGTAATCAAAGCTTTATCTCTCTATAGTTCATTTTCCAGCGAAGCTCCGTTTGAGCTCATCCTGTCGTTAAAACTTGCTATTCACATTTCTAAAGAATCGTATGAACATGTAGAAACTCAATTTCAACTTCAATTTCGACAATAGGAAACGTTTGATGGGTCAATTTGATAAAATCAAATTCGGCTGTGTTAAGAAGTTGGAATTGGGGGAAAATTAGGGATTTTCGAAATTCAATGGACCAAAATAAAATTTTATGAAATTGAGGGTCAATTGGGCGTTAAAATAATGTTGGAGGACCAATTGAGGAATTTTGAAATTTTTGGGACAAAATTTACCATTTTGGTAATTTTGGAAAAGTTGGGGACCAAATTGGAAATTTGGGAAATTAAACCCCTTTTTGTGAAATGGAATAAATTGAGGTCCAATGATAAATTTTAGAAGTTTCGGGACTCAATTTGAGGAAAAACCGACATTTGGGACTTAAAGATAAAGAGAAATAACTTTAGGGACCTAATTGTAAATAAATGAAAGTTTGACTTTCTCATTCATTTGGAATAAATGAAGGCGATTAGGCCGAAGGATAATGAACCAAGATGTTCATATCGTGTAGGAACACGAAGTACCGGGAATGCCAACAAGGATAAGCTCGCGTGAATTCCAAGAACCGGTCTAGTGGAATTCATGACATTAACGGGTGAGTGGGTTTACTAATATCATACCCGGTTGGGATGATGAGCACAACTTAAAATTTTAAAACCACTTACTGGTTATGGGTGGAAATTTTATATCATACATGGTTGGGAATGATAAGTACCTCGATATGAAAACCTACTATTTAGTGGTATTTTTAACATCACTACTTAGAAGAAGTGATGTGAAAATCATGCGAAAAAACTACTTACCGGTTGTAAGTAGATCATACCCGACTGGTATGATGAGACTTTCTCGAAGGAAGTTGAAAACCCGTTCATCGGTTATGAACGGAGGTGTCCTTATATCGGGCGGTATAATGGATAGAGAAAACACATGTTTTGTTGGAAGTGCTACTCCCTGAATGTGTGCCAATGGTTAAACAATTTGGGAGACGTTTTCGACGGGAGCTCGAATAGCTCTTATAGGCCAGGGGCCTTAGTTTTGGAACTTGGGGGCTAAATGCCCGATTTTGAAAATCTCGTACAGTGGGCCCAAGGCTAGTTGGCACGAGCAGGAGCTCGTAAACGAACATGATATATGTGCCATAAAACTTAATAAGTGAATTGTTTGGCCATGGTAACAAGATAGGACCGACATGCTCAGTCAACTAGCGGCAGTGCGACATGATAGGTCGACGGATCAGTCAAGACAAACAACTGCGAGTTGAGTTGAGGGTCGGGGCCGTTGGATCAGTGGCACCATAGATTACATGGCAATATGAGAAAATATTGTTTGTGCATGCACTGTGAGTACAAGATCATCAAGACGCCCATGAGGGGTAGTGATGCGTCCTAAGGGCACTAGACGACCTGGTGGCTATAAGGGCAGTTCGTCGTTCTTAGTGTCTGTGCAAAATCTGGAGTAGAATTAAGTGCATGAGACTGGGGTGGGGATAGGATGAGGTCTCTGTCCTCATACGGACATGAAGAAGTGATTTCGGGATTGTGGGTCGGATGTCACATACATCCACTCATTCCCAAGGTAGAAGTGGTCGTACTTCTATCCAGGTGGGAGGAAAAGTCGCTTCGAAGCCACTTGCGGGTTCAGTAGTGATACTAACTTGCGAATATGTGTAACCTTCATGATGAAGGATGTGTGTTGGGTGATGACACATCGGTAACTAAGAAATGGCGGAAAAATCCGGATTTTTTTTAAACGAAGGGATTTTTGAAAAAAAAAGAGTCTGTCACACTCCATAGAAATATTTTTCTTAAAAGTCAAAAGCTTTTAAAAACCCATTCATTGAGTAGTCGTACTCACCCCCTCCCTTATATCCCTTTTAGGAAATCCTGGAAAGGCTACCCTTAAAGATCGTCAACTAAGATGCCTATAAGATAGGTATGTAAAGTTTTAAATTTCTTGCCGTTTTGGTTATGCTATTACAGGAAAAAGTGCAGGTTAAAGGACACCTTACTCTTTACGGTTTACAATAAGGGGAAATCCTTTAATAAACCGGGAGAGTGGCGGGTTGATCATAGGGATCCAACCAAACTTGGTCGGTGCGTGACAAAATGAATTTAGAAATTTTTATATTTGAAAATTTTGGTTGAATGGGGGGTGAACCGATGGGTTTAAGCTTCGAACTCGGTTCGGAATAGTGTCATGTTCTTCCTCCAGATAGCAACACTGTTCAATCGCTAGAAAATTGAAGCAGCACTAATGAAGAAGAAGTGTCTCTATTCAATACGTTTCCTGCCATCAATGCCTTTCATAAAGGCGCCAATCGGATGGCCAAGAAGTCCCCGAGCTTCCTATATAAAGAGCCCCTCTCGATTCATCCTCTCTACACCTGAAAAGCTCACTCTCTCTCAATTGCTTAGTTTTCCAGCAAAGCTCGCACTAGAGCTCCAATATAAGGTCATTTTTGAGCCAAAGAAAGCGAGGTCGGGTTCTTTAGAACTAGGGAGAAGTCAGCTACACATTTGTAGTCCCCGTTTGCTCTGAGGGTTGCCAGAGAAACGCCGGCATGATGGAACAGTGAACTAGATCCAGTGGACCGAAGCTGCCCTGTTTCGGTTGAGTTGAAATCAGCCATTTTGAGCCCTCCTCAGGCCAAACCAAGCCCTTCTAACACTTCGTCAGCCCTCCCATGGCCGAATTATGATGAAAAGGTAAAAGCCAATTCGACTCCCCTCTGCAATTTCCAATCGATGATAGAGAGAGTCGACTGAATTTCAATGATGAAATTCTAATTCAATTCGACATCAATCAATGTCATTCTTGATCCTAGGAAGAACCTTAGGAGGAGAACTACCTGCCCAGATAGAAAGCACGAACCACCGTGCTCTCACCGGTGTGTAATCGAAGCTTTCTCTCTTGACCGTCCATTTTCCAGTGAAGCTCCATTTGAGCTTGTTCCAATTTTAAAACTTGCAATTCAAATTTTTAAAGAATCGTATAAACATGTAGAAACTCAATTTAAACTTCAATTTCAATAATTGGAAGCGTTTGATCAGTCAATTTGATGAAATCAAATTTGGCTATGTTAAGAAGTTGAAATTGGGGGAAAAATTGGGGAATTTCGAAAATTCGAAGGACCAAAATGCAATTTTCTAAAATTAAGGGTAAATTGGGCATGATAAAAATATTAGAGGGCCAATTGAGTAATTTTAGAATTTTTGGGGTAAAATTTAACATTTTTGTAAAGGTAGGGCAAAATGGTAATTTTGGAAAAGTTAGGGGACCAAATTAGAAAATTTTGAAATTAAACCCCTTTTTGTGAAATGGAATAAATTGAGGTTCTATGATAAATTTTAAAAGTTTCGGGACTCAATTTGAGGAAAAATCGACATTAGGAACTTAAAGTTAAAGAGAAATAACTTTAGGTACCTAATTGCAAATAAATGAAAGTTTTATTTTCTCATTCATTTGGAATGAATGAAGGCTATTAGGCCGAAGGATAATCAACTGAGATGTTCATATCGTGTAGGAACACGAAGTACTGGGAATGCCAACAAGGATAAGCTCGCGTGAATACAAAGAACCGGTCTAGTGGAGTTCACTACATTAACGACTGAGTGAGATTTTATATCATACTCGGTTGGGGATGATAAGTACCTCGAAATGAAAACCCACTACCAAGTGGTATTTTAAAACATCACAACTTAGAGGAGAGATGTGAACATTATGCGGAAAAACTACTTACCGGTTGTAAGTAGATCATACATGGATGGTATGATGAAACTTACTCGAAGGAAGTTGAAAACCCGTTCATCGATTATGAGCAGAGATGTCGTTATACCCGGTCGGTATAATGGACAGTTGAAAATATATTTTTGTCGGAAGTGCTCTCCCCTAACTGTGTGCCAATGCTTAAACTATTTGGGAGAGCTTCTTGACGGGAGCTCGAATAGCTCTTATAGGCCGGCGACCTCGGTTTTGGAACTTGGGGGCTAATATGCCCGATTTTGAAAATCTCGTACAGTGGGCCCAAGGCCAGTTGGCACGAGCAGAAGCTCGTAAACAAACATGAGTTATATGCCATAAAACTTTAAATAAAGGAATTGTTTGGCTATGGTACTGAGACAGGACTAACATACTTAGTTAACTAGCAGAAGTGCGACATGACAGGTCGACGGACTAGTCAAGACAAACAACTGCGGGTTGAGTTGAGGGTCAGGGCCATTGGACCAATGGCACCACATATTATATGTCATGATAAGAAAACACTGAGTGTGCATGCATTGTGATTACGGGACCATCAAGATGCCTAAGAGGGGTAGTGATGTGTCCTAAGGGCACTGAACGACATGATGGGTATAAGGGCAGTTCGTCGTACTAGGTGACCGTGCAAAATTTGGAGTAACACCAAGCGCATGAGACTGGGGTGGGGACAGGATGAGGTCTCTTTCCTCATACGGACATGGAGAATTGATTTCTAGATTGAGGGTCGGATGTCGCGTACATCCACTCATTCTCAAGGTAGAAGTGGACGTGCTTCTATCTAGGTGGCCAGTAAAGTCGCTCTGACGCCACAAGTGGGTTCAGTGGACGTGCTAGCATGTGACTGTGTGTTTGACCTTCATGATGAAGGTTGTGGTTGGGTGATAACACACTGTGATTAAATAAGGAAACGGGGGTAATACCCGGGATTTTAAATGAAAGGATTTTTGAAAGAAAGGAGTCTGACACAATCCAATACAATTATTTTCCTCAAAGTAAATTTTTGAAAACCCATTCATTGAGTAGTCATACTCATTCCCTCCCTTATATCCCTTTCATGAAATTCTGGAAAGTCTACCCTTAAAGACCATTAACCTAGACGCCTGTGAGACATGTATGATAAAATTAAAATATTATGCAGTTTTGATTTATGTTATTCCAGGAAAAGTGCAGGTTTAAAGGATGCCTTACTCTTTACGGTTTATAACAAGGGGAAACCCTTTAATAATCTGGGAGAGTGGCAGGTTGAGCATGGGGATTCAACCAAACCGGGTCGGGGCGTGACACATACCTTCCTCCAAGGCAAGATGAACCTATATTACCTCCTAGGAGCCCAACCCCTCCTCCAGTCCCACAACAACTAGGGAGGAATCCAACTAAGAAAGAGGCCTTAGACAACTACTGGAATGCGTATGCCACCTTCATGAAGGTCCACCAAGTATCCCAACCTACTCATTCCAACTTTAATCCCTCCCAATGGATGAAGTGGACATATGAATGAGAGGCAGTACGGACTGGAGGCCATACATAAAGTTCATCCCATAAGGGAATACGAATGGACCCCAACTAGTTTCTTATAGCCATCTGATCAAGAATCCCACAACCGTTCTAAGGCTAACTACTGGCCTATGACCCCAAGGGATTAGGGGGTAGAAAATTTCTGTAATAAGCCAAGTATGGCAAGAAAATATTTCTTTAATGAATGAAAGTCTAATTTTCCTTATAAAACTTCGGAGTTTCCTTGATGAATTCAAGCAATAAAAGTATGCTAATAAAAGGACAAGGTAAAGGGTAGAAGTCACATAAGAAGGGAAAAACAGGTCACTACTAGTTAATCTCAACCTTTAAAGTAAGATTTCACTCAAAGGGACAATACGACTTGGCAAGGAAGAGACACCTAGAGTTCACCCAATGGAGACAAATCCTAACTAAGGAAAGAGAAGTGTGGAGAAGGGGAAGAAAGCATAAAAAAGCATGGGACTAGTGAGAGTCTAAGGAGTTAAGGAAAGACTTAAAGAATAAAAGTAAGGAAATAAGAGGGATTAGACGATCCCAAGGAAAACCAAAGGAATAAAAGTTGACTAGGAAGAAAGTAAGAACAAAATGGGAGCACTGAAGAGGTTAAGTTGAATGAGATAACACAAGGAGAAAGGAGAAAGTAAAGAAGTATGATAAGAAGTGAATCCCAGGAATAATACCCTCTTGGAAAGAGTTAGGATACAAGTTCTTAGGAACTCCATGAAAAAAAGGGGACTTGCAGAAAGCAAGGATATGGAACTAGAAGGGAGAAATCCAAAGTGAATAACCATAAAAATGGTCCGTAAGTATAAGAAAGGAATAAAAGAAGAACTTTCAAGGAGCAATAGGGAGATCGAACGTAAAAATCTCAGAATAGAAGACCCTAGAAGAAGGATGAGAATAGGAAGTGGGATCGTGGAAGGAAAAAGTTCCAAGCTATCGTGGAAGGAAAAAGTTCCAAGCTAAGGTAATCAACATAGGAAATATCACAAAATTGGAGTTGGAATAAGAACCTTATTAAAAAGGTATAAGTGGCTAAGTAAGTGCCTGGAGAGGTTAAGTGTGATCTACTTTCAAGAGAGCAACCAAATAGTGATTTTAGATGAACCCAGTTGAAGGAAATAACCCATACAACTAGATCATCCAGGAGAATAAACTATGCTCTAAAAAGGATTAGGGAGTAGTAAGGACTACATCCTAAATAGAGCAAAGAGATGGATACTAAGGACAAGAAGATTCGAGGGACGACCATCTCAAAATAATTAAACTAAGAGGATAATATGGGTGAGGCAGTTAACGAATAGACCCTTGTGGAGGTTACAATCCTAGTAAAGAAGAAAAGGATGGAAAGGCCAAAACTTTTAGGGAAATAAGGGTAGAGGGAAGTCTTAAAGAGATCAATGGCTAAGACCGGAGTAATGAACCAAAAGCTATGAGAAGGTTAAATAGGCTTTCTGTAGGATGAACGAGAGATTGTCAAACAAAAGGGATGTGAACTCCACCTCAAAGAAATAGATGAGTACTAGGAGCAAGTGAGAATGAAGATGAGGTATACAAGAAGTACTCGTAGGGTCTCAAGGGTAATGGTAAGCATGAGAAGATGACATCAAGGAATGTCATTTAAGATTAGACATTTGTAATGGTAAAACTAGAAGAGAATTCCGAGAGAAAAGGAGTATAAAACTTACCAAGAAAGAAAACATTGGGAAAACATATATGTTCAAATTAGGAGGTACTGGAACCAACAAAATTGGAAAGATGATAAGCTACTAAAATACAAGCTGTTGGAGATGAAAGGATTAAGTGCAAAGGGAAAGTAATCGTGAGGATCCAGGGGGTAAGTTAAACCCAAGTAATGGGTAAGTTGGAAGGCAACATCAAAAAGATGTCGTATGAGTAAGAAAGGAACTAACTCGAAATAAAGAATCGTGAAATGATCACGAGTGAGTAAGAGTGAATTAAGAAAAAGGAAAGTTCTAGAGGAAAGAATGCCACTGGAAATGAGGAATGACATAAGTTTCAGCATGCCAGTAAGTTATCGGGAAACTCAAGGACTTGAAACTAGAGAGACCCAATAAAGAAGTCGAGAAAAGATGAGTAATTAAGGAAAACCTATATGGTTATATAGGATATGACACCAAAGGCTAAATGAATGATTGGATAACAGTAAAGATAATCAAGAAATACTACCAGACGAAAAGAGGGACGAAGTTATACTATCCCTGAAAAGTATGAAGGACATCATTATGGAAGTGTTTTAAAAAAAATGTTAAATGGTCAAAGACAGGTTCTAAAGAATGTGGTGCTATGAGGGACATGTAAGCACAAGAGTTCCAGGGAAATATGACTCAAGTAAGGAAGAGTTTGTTAGTTAAGCACGACAATGTCATACATTAAATTTGAAATGAAGTTGTAATAACCAACGAATGAGGGAAGGATCAATACAAGATGAAAAGGTAATAACATCGACACCTTTGAAGCATGTACATAGTGCTTGAATAGACACTGAGCTAAGGATGTTAACAATAAAGAGAATAACTGGATACATAAATGATTGGGCATTTTGGAACTCCCAATCCTAATATCTTAAGTAAAGAATCTAGGGATGGAGAAATTGTACTTTAAGGAACGAAGGATGTGAATTTAAGAATATGACCTTAAACCTTCCAGTGAGATATGCTTAGCTAAATTATGCTCCATGGAATGAGAAAGTGATGGGAAGGAAAAGAAAATTTTAAGTGTATGTTATATAAGGGATAAACGGAAATAACCGAGAAGGTTGTATGTCGATAAACTACAAGTTGATATCAAGGGGAGTTTATTCCTATACAAAGGATGTGGAATAAGTTTTGGGGACAAAACTCCTAAAAGGAGAGGAGTGTTGTAAACCCCACTCTTTGGAGTTAAGGAAAACTGAGAAAGAACCGGTCAACCCGAGTGAGATAAACCTAACCGGTTCACAAACCCCGACCACTATAGGACTGGTAAATTGTGAAATTTACAACTCCCAAGTGACCCAAATAGTAATAAAAACCTTGGGAAAGGGATATTAGGATAATTTGGGAAATAAAACTAGACCGGTTCAGGTGAACCGGATTGAACCAGTTTAGACCGATTTAAATCACTATATAACAGGATGCTAAATTCATTTTTCTAGGTGGCTTAGAAAATTCAAATTGGAGAATTGAGGCCACCATTGGATAGAGAATGAATTTAGAAATTTTTAATTTTGAAAAACTCGGTCGAATTGGACCTGAACCGTCCGGTTTAAGCGTTAAACCCGGTTCGGACCGGTCTAGTCCGGTTCGGAACAATGTCGTCTTCTTCCTTTAGATGACAACACTATTCACTCATCGAAAAATCGAACAACGCCGGCGGAAAGGAAATGTTTCCGTTCAGGTTGTTTCAGGCCATCAATGACTGTCATTAATGTTCCAAACAGAAGAATGGAGAGTCCCCAAGCTCCTTATATAAAGTGCCCCTCTCCATTCATCCTTCACACACCTGAAAACTTCACTTTCCCTCAGCTACTTAGTTTTTCGATGAATCTCAATCCAGAGCTCCAACATAGGGGTTGTTCTGAGCCAAAGAAGGTCTAATCGAGTTCTTTAGACTTATGGAGAAGTTAGCTATCCGACAGTAGTCTCCAATTGCTCCGAGGATCACCAGAGAAGCGCTAACGTGATTGAACAGTGAAGCAGCTCCAGCAAACCCAAGCTGCCTTACTTCTATCAAGCTGAAATCAGCTAATTCAAACCCTCCTCAAGCCAAACCAAGCTCTCCCAACACTCCCCCAACCCTTATACGGCTGAATTAGAGCAGAAAGGTAAGCTAATTTGGCTCGCCTCTATAAATTTCGATCGGTGTCAGAGAGAGAACCGACGAAACTTTACTGACTGAATTCTCCCTCAATTCAACATGTCTTGAGGTGATTCTTTATTCTAGGAGGAACCTTAGGATGAGAGTTATCTTTCCATATTGAAAGCTTGGTTTGCTGCACCTCCAACGGTAAGCTTTCGATGCTTTCTCTCTCTAAGTACAGTTTTCTGGCGAAGCTCCATTTGAGCTCGTTCTGGCATCAATTTATGCGATTCAAAGTGCAATTAAATCATATGGATGTGTTGAAACTTAATTTTACCTTTAATTTCAGCAATGATACTCGATTGATCGGTCAATTTGATGAAATCAAATTCGACTAGGTTGGAAGGGAAACTTTTTGGGGAAATTGGGAATTTTGAAAATGTAAGGGATTAAAGTGCAATTTCCTAAAATTGAGGGCCAGTTGATCATGAAAAAGATGTTGGAGGACCAATGGGTCAAAATTTGAAATTTTTGGGGGTCAAATTGCCATTTTTGCAAAGTAGGGGCAAAATGGTAATTTTTGAAAAGTTAGGGACCAAATTAGAAATTTGGGAAACTTGAACCCTTTTTAGGATTTTGGATAAATTTAAGACCCGTAATGAATTTTTGAAAGTTTTAGGACTCAATTTTGGGAAAATTTGGCATTAGGGACATAAAGTTAAAGAAAAGAACTTTAGGGACCTAAATGCAAATAACTAAAAGTTTGAGGATTTTATTCATTTATGATGAATGAAGGCTATTAGGCCAAAGTTTAATGAACAAGAATATTCATATCATGTAGGAACACGAAGTACCGGGAACGCCAGTAAAGACAAGCTCGTGTGGAGGCAAATAGACAAATAGATTTACTGCACTATCGGGTGAGTGAGAATTTTTACATCATACTCAGTTGGGATGATGAGTACCTTAGAATTTAAAATCCACTATTATGTGGAATTTTAACATCACACCTGGTTGGGTTGATGTGAGAAAACTCTTGGAAAAACTACTTACTGGTTGTAAGTAGATCATACCTAGTTGGTATGATAAACTTCCTATAAGGAAGTAGAAAACTCACTTATCGGTTATGAGTGGAGATGTCCTCACACCTGGTTGGTGTGACGGATAGGTGAAAAGTTATTTTTTTTCAGAAGTGCTCTACCCTGATTATGTGCCATTGCTTAAACCTTTTGGAAGATTTTCTTGACGGGAGCTCGAATTGCTCAGATAAGCCGGAGGCGTTGGTTTTGGAACTTAGGGGCTAAAATGCCCGATTTTTTAAAATCTTGTACAATGGGCCCAAGGCTAGTTGGCATGAGTAGGAGCTCGTAAACAACTTGAGATTAAGCCATAAAAAGTTTAAATGAATGATGTGATTTGGCCATGGTACCAAGACAGAACCGGCATACTCGATGGACTAGCGGAAGTGCGACAAGATAGGTCGACAGACTAGTCTAGACAAATAGTTGCAAGTCAAGTTGAGGGTCTGGGCTGTTGGACCAGTGGCACCAAAGATTAATGACTTATCTGAAAAAAAAATTATTATTTGTGCATGCACTATGGTTCGGGACCATCAAGATGCCTAAGAGGGGTAGTGATGCATGCTAGGGGCTACTGGATGACATGGTAGAGATAAGGGCAAATTGTCGTGTCATGCCCTAACCCGGTTTGGTCAAATCCCCGTGAACAACCCGCCACTCTCCCGGTTTATTTAAAGGGTTTTTCCTTTTCTAAACTGTAAAGAGTAAGGCATTCTTTGAATTTTTTCCATGAATAACATAAATAAAAATTGCATAGAAATTTTAAAATAATCATACTTGTCTTGCAGGCATTTAAATTCGTAGGTCTTTAAGGACAGACACTCCGGGACTACCTAAAAGGGGTATAAGGGAGGGGGTGAGTACATCTACTCAGTGAATGGGTTTTTCAAAAGTCTACTTTTAACTTTTAGGAAAAATAATTGTATTGGAGTGTGCCAGACTCCTCACTTTTTAAAATTCCATTCGTTTAATAATTTAGGTTTTTCCACCATTTCTTATTTATTATGGTGTGCCATCACCCAACACACATCCTTAATCATGAAGGTTACTCACATTCGCAGGCCAGCACGATCACTGAACCCACTTGTGGCTTCAGAGCGACTTTACCAGCCACCTAAATAGAAGTACAACCACTTCCATCTTGAGAATGAGTGGATGTACGTGACATCCGACCCTCAATCTCAAAATCGAATCTTCGTGTTAGTATGAGGACAGGAACTTCATCTTGTCCCCACCCTGGTCCATGCGCTTGGTGCTACAGCAAATTTCACACTGTCACTTGTAATGACGAACTGCCCTTATTTTTCTTCAAATTTAAGTTCCTATTGCCAGGTTTTCCTCAAATTGATTCCCGGAACTTTTAAAATTTATCTTGGAACCTCAATTTATTAAATTCCATGAAAAGGGTTTAATTTCCCAAATTTTCAATTTTGTCTCTCAATTTTCCCAAAATTACCATTTTGCCCTTCCTTTACAAAAATGGTAAATTTTGCCCCCAAAATTCTAAAATTTATCAATTGGCCCTCTAATATTCTTATCATGACCAATTGATCCTCAATTTTAGAAAATTACATTTTGGTTCTTTGAATTTTTGAAAATCCCAAATTTCCCCAAAATTTCCCCCATTTTCAACTTTTTAACACAACCGAATTTGATTTCATCAAATTGACCAATCAAACACCTCTATTCATTGAAATTGAAGTTGACATTGAGTTTATACATGTTCATACGATTCTAAGGAACTTTGAATCGCAGGTTTTAACATCGGAACGAGCTCGAACAGAGCTTTACCGGAAAACGGACTGTAGAGAGATAAAGCTTCGATTTGTCACCGGTGAGGGCGCGACGGTCTGAGCTTTCTCTTTGGGCAGGTAGCTTTCCTCCAGTGGTTATTCCTAGGATCAAGAATGACATCAATTAATGTCGAATTGGATTAGAATTTCGTCATTGAAATTTGGCTGACTCTCTCTCTAAGACTGATTGGAAATTGTAAAGTGGAGTCGAATTGGCTTACCTTTCGATCCTAATTTGGTCGTGGAAGGGTTGAGGAGGTGTCGAGAGAGCTTGGTTTGGCCTAAGGAGGGCTCGAATTAGCTGATTTCAACTGGGCCGAAACAGGGCAGCTTCTTCCCATCGGAGCTGATTCACTGTTCGATCACGCTGACACTTCTCCGGCAACTCTCGGAATGAACAGAGGTCGTGTAGCTAGCTTCTCCCTGGTTCTAATGAATTCGACCTCACATTCTTTTGCTCAGAATTGACCGTATATCAGAGCTTTGGTTCGAGCTTCACCGAAAAACTAAGCAATTGAGAGAGAGTGAGCTTTTTAGGTGTGGAGAGGACAAATGGAGAGGGGCTCTTTATATACAGAGCTCGGGGACCCGTTGGCCGTTCGTTTGGCACTGTTATGGCAAGCATTAAAGACCTGAAACGTAACAAACATAAATGTTTCTTTTTCATTGGCGCTACTTCAATTTTCCGGCGAATGAATAGTGCTGTCATCTTGAGGAAGAAGATGACACTATTTCGAACCGGACCAGACCGGTTCGAACTGGGTTCAATGCTTAAACCGACCGGTTCGCCCCTCATTCGACCGAGTTTTTCAAATCTAAAAATTTCTAAATTCATCTAAATCATTTTCTATCTAATGGTGGCCTCAAATCTCAAATTTGAATTATTTAAGCTATCTAGAAAAATAAATTTATGATCCGGTTCAATAGTGGTTTAAACCGGTCCGAACTGATTTGGATTTAGTTCACCTGAACCGGTTTGGTTTTCATCCCCAATTCCTTCACAAGTCCATTTCCATGTCTTTTATGACTCCTTGGGTCACTTAGGGTCCATAAAAGTCCCGATTTACCATCTCTTAATTGATTCCAATTCATAAACTAGCTTGGTTCTTAAACTGGTTTAATTCGGTTCGGGTCTAGTTCACCCGAACCAATCTAGTTTTTCTCTTTCACATTGTTCTAAGGTTCCTTCACAAGGATTATAATTCTCTTTGAATCATAAGTGATCCATAAGCTTCTTGGTTTACACATTCTCTATCAGTTCTGGTTCATGAATCGACTCGGTTCATAAACCGGTTCTATCCAATTCAGACCCGGTTCTCTTGAACTGTTTCGGTCGTTCCTCCACATTTCATCCTAGGGTTCTTTTCCCAAGTTTATGAACCTTTTTGAGTCACATGGGAGTTAGAAATTTTCAAATTGCTCGTCCCTAACAATCGGGCTTGTAGACCAATTCGGTTTAAAGATTCAAATTTACTGGTTCTCTCCCCGATTTTTCTCATTACTAAAGGATGGGGTTTACATGTCGTGCCAACCATTAGGGAAGCTCGACATAGCTTCATGCGCATGTGACCGGGGTGGGGTCAGGATGAGGTCTCCATCCTCATATGGACACAGAGTTTCTTTTCGGGTTTGAGGGTCAGATGTCACGAACATCCACTCATTTCTAAGGTAGAAGTGGACAAGTTTCTATCTAGGTGGCCGGTAAAATCGCTTTGATGCCACAAGTGATTGCAGTGGACGGGCTGCACTACGAATGTGTGATCCCTTTATGATGAAGGTCATGTATTGATTGTTAAACACACCGAATCTGGATAATGTAAAAAAAAAGTTCTTGAAAATTGAGAATTCGAGGAAGAAATAATTTTGAAAAGAAATTAAAGAGTCTGGCACACTAAAATATATTTTATTGAATCTCTTTTTCGAACACACATTCACTGAGTTATAGAAACTCACCCACCCTTTTTATCCCTTTTTAGAAATAGTGAAATGACTAGGGATAACAACAGGATTTACCCTTTGTCAAGTATGCTTAATTTTCTCTAAAACTTGCATTATTATTGATATATGTTATTCTAGGAAACAAAGTTGAGATTTCGCCTGGCTACTCTTGAATTTAAGAAAGGGGAAACCCCTCTTGAACCAAGGGAGCGACGGGTTACTCACGGGGATCCGACCAAACTGGATCGAGGCGTAACAACCAAGGTAATACCAAAAGGACCAAGACTCCGAATAAAAAAATATACAATAATTTTAGTAAAATTTTGAATTTTTATTTCATAAACGGTGTGCCCAAAATTTTATACAACAACATGGGAATACAACATGTAACACCATAATTTATAATTTATAGAAATGAAGTTTAAACCTAATTTGATCCAAAACTAAGGGAAATCTAAAATGTGAACCGAATCTAGTTTCATAAGTAAGAACTGCCATAAAATGATGTGAAATATGGATTGTGGAAATTTGTCCAAGGTCAATAAGGGATTTCTTTAAAAGGAAATTGAGGAATTTGAATTCCCTTAATATACTTTTACAAAAATTGAGAACACGAGATAGAAACTAGATCGGATTTGGTTAAAAATTTATTTTTTGAGTGTGTTATTAAAAAGAGTAAAATAATAAATTTAAGTTACAAGAGTAAATAAATAAATTTAGAAAAAAAATTAAAAGTCAATTCGAGCTTGGGTTTTCCGTATAAATACCCCATTATATGAAAAAATGCTAGCTGCTATATGAAACCTCTTTCATCTATAATCTCTCTCCCCCTCTCATCTCTTTCACCCTATCTAGGGTTATGACGGTCGTCGTCGACCATGGGAGGCCAATCGATGGTCCTACAACCCCTCCCAACCACCGTGAGCTACTCTCTTCCCCGGTCCCCAGTTCCACTAGAAGCATCATCCGCCATGCGCAACTGTGTGAGGACCACATCCGAGCCTCGATCACACCCCAAGCAGCTCTCAACACAATTCTCCAACCCTAATATCTAGATGTTCTAGATCCGGCCTCCCCTCCCCCCACCGACTTTGGATGATCACAAATAGCATCCCCTGACCATTGAAAGCCTCGTCCGATCATGGACAACCTCCTTTAGTCGCATATATCCCTAGATCTGGATGGAGGGGATGTGGACAACCCTTTTCTTGGACCTCCACCACCCATCATCGTCGTAGTTGGGTCCTACTAGGGCCACTCCAGCCTCGGTTTCACCTCCTCTGCCTCGACCCCGACACTATCGTCTACTCCAACCCTAGATCTAGGCTATGACAAGTTGCGTAGCCTTTCACGGACTCGAGTGACTCTCCCCAACTATACCGATGTCGGATTGGGCCCCCCTGACCTTGACCGACCATCGTCTCGTGACCCTAGTGAAGATTTGATGAAGAAAACCTTGGACAAGCCCCTATAGGCTAGTCGGGACTAGATTGGGAGCTTTGCCGCTCATATTTGCCATGACCGAGCACTCCATCGCGATTAAGACCTATCGTTCCCTTGGACAACCTGCCTTGGCCGCCCTCCTTTGGCCCCGACCTTGACGTCCACAGATCTAGACAGGCAGACACAAGCGATTGCCACTACCGATCGGATCCCGACCCTAGCACAATGACCGACACGGCCACCACCGACCTTCAGTGGGCTTCCGTTAGAAACAATAAGGTAAAATTGGGCTGAAAAGTAATTGTTCTTAATTTAGATTCTAAAAGTCGATTTGGGCTTAATTGAAAATGATCTGGACTTGAAGTAGAATTTTTTAAATTATTCAGGCTTAATTTAAATTCTAAAAATGGTTTGGGCTTAATTGCGATTCTAAAAGGTCAATTTGGGCTTAATTTATATTAAAAAAATGAATTGGACTTAATTTGAGTTATAAGAATTATTTAGCCCGAGAAAGAAATTTGGGTAAAAATATCATTGGGATTTAGATTTAAATTTGGTTAAAAATGATTTTGAAATGAAAATAATTTGGATTAGACATATTTAAGCCTAAATTGTTTAGATTTTATTAAGGTGAAAAAATGGTCTAAGTTACTTAAGTTTTGATTTATGGGCCATCACTTACATGAATTTAGTCTTTTGTCCAAGTCCAATTTAGTAATCAAGTAATTTGAGAAAGCAAGAGGAGTAGGCCCTAAAAATAATCTAGATGTACCTCCAAAGTGTTTTTGGAGTTCTCTGTATCAGACACAAGCTTTTATGGTAAGAGAATGTGATCTTCTAGATAACTTGACCTCGTTTACCAAGTATGATAGATTATGAAGCTATGTTTTAAAATTTAGGGTTTCATGTGTAGTCTCAAGATGGTATTTGGATGACCTCGACTTAGGTCATCATTGATGAATGTAGTGTGAATGAATACACCACTATACATGTATCACATTTCATAAGACAATTAGAAAACTTATCAGAATAAATAATTTTTGAATAAAACTGTAAATCCCGCACTTTTGAGTTAAGAAAAACTAAGAAAAGAATCGATCAAACCAAGTAAGAAAATCGAGTTGGTTTACATTTGAAAACACGCAATATGGAAATTTACAACTTCTGGGTGATCTAAAGGGTTCATTAAACCTTGGAAAAGAAATTTAAAAAATATTAGAAAACAAAAAATCAAATTGGTTTAGGTGAACTATATATAAGAACTTTAAAGTTAAGCGTGCTTGCCCGAAAATAGTGTGAGGATGGGTGATCTCCTAGGAAGTATGAATTTTTTTTTGGTAACCCGAAATTTCGGTTAAAAATTTTTATGTACGCATTATTATAAATAGCCATAAATTAATATATATTTAATTATGTAATTAATACCAATAATTTAATACCTAAATTCCACCAATTTAATACACGGGTTATATATATAAAGAGGTCATCCCCATTTCATTCTCCTCACACCTGAACACTTCTCTCTCTCTCTCTACTGCTCCATTTCCCGGTAAAGCTCGAACTAGAGCTTCGACTTGAACAAAGGTTGGGCTCTTTAGAATCGAGGAGAAGACAGCTATCTGATAGCAAAATTCAGTCAATCCGAGAATCGTTGGAGAAGCGCCGACATGATGGAATAGTGAAGCAACTCCGGCGGACCGAAACTGCCCTATTTCGGCCAAGTTGAAATCGGCCATTTCAAGCCCTCCTCAGGCCAAACCAAGCCCTCCTAACACTTTCTTAGCCTTTCTAATGTTTCTTGAACATTGGTAGTGTTGAAGAGTTAAAATTGGGGGAAAATTTGGGGATTTTCGAAATTCAAAGGGCCAAAATACAATTTTATGAAATTGAGGGTCAATTGGGCATGAAAATAATGTTGGAGGACCAATTGAGGAATTTTGGAATTTTGGGGGCAAAACTTACCATTTTTGTAAAAGAAGGGCAAAATGGTAATTTTTGAAAAATTGGGGAACCAAATTGGAAATTTGGGAAATTAAACCCCTTTTTGGTGAAATTGAATAAATTGAGGTCCCAGGATAAATTTTAAAAGTTACGGGACTCAATTTGTGGAAAAATTGATATTAGGGACTTAAAGTTAAAGAGAAATAATTTTAGGGACCTAATTGCAAATAACTAAAAGTTTGGGTTTTCTCATTCATTGGAAATGAATGAAGGCTGTTATGCTGAGTAATAATGAAAAAGGTTGTTCATATCGTGTAGGAACACGAAATATCGGGAACGCTAGCAGGACAAGCTCACGTGAATACAAAGAACCAGTCTAGTGGAATTCACGGCATTAACGGGTGAGTGAGTTTACTAACATCATACCTAGTTGGGATGATGAGCACAACTTAAAGTTAAAAACCACTTACTGATTGTGAGTTGGTATACTAACATCATACCCGGTTGGGATGATAAGCACAACTTAAAGATAAAAACCACTTACCGGTTGTGATTGGAAATTTTATATCATATTCGGTAGGGGATGATAAGTACCTCGGTATAAAAACCCACTGTTTAGTGGTATTTTAATCATCACCACTTAGAGAAAGTGATGTGAAAATTATGTGGAAAAACTACTTACCGGTTGTAAGTAGATCATACCCGGTTGGTATGTCTGTCACACTCCATATAAATGTTTTTCTTAAAAGTTAAAAGTAGACATTTGAAAACCTATTCACTGAGTAGTCGTACTCACCCCCTCCCTTATATCCCTTTCAGGAAATCCCGGAAAGCCTACCTTGAAAGACCATCAACTAAGATAATATGGACATACGAGACCGTATGGGAGTACTAGGACACCCTACTGATCTGGCGGTAGTGATCAGTATGGCTCACAAATGTGAGCGACTAGTGTAGACCCAACGCTGCCAAATGGAGCAAACAACACGAAAAAAGGACAAGGGCCAAAACTGTCAGGGAGGATGAAAGGAGCATAATGGTTCAAGATGGGGTAATAGAGTGGGATTTCAAAAGAGGAAGGATATGCCACCACCTTCCCAAAGAGTAATTCCTACCCTGCCACAAGGAAACCCCTGTTGTCCTAAGTGCCAAAGGTACCGCGAGGGAGCGTGCTTGTCCTGTTTTGCATGTGGACAGGTGGGGCACTTTGTAAAAGAATGCCCCACTCTTAGGGAGACCAAGCAAAGGAATATGCTTAGACTACCCCAAGGGAACCCTAGGAATCCTAGGCAAGACACCATAGCCAGAGTACTTGCTTGGGTATATAACCTCACTCAAGAAGAGGCTAGGAAAGACCCTAGTATCATAGCGGGTACTTCCCAAAACCCTCCCAATTAGATTAAGAAAAAAATGTAATTGAAATTTTATTCAATAAAGGAAGTCTTTCTCTAAAAGTATGTGTTTCTCTAATCAGGGTACATGTATTTATGGGGAAAAAAGGTCTACGCCCTCTTTGACTCAGGAGCAAAGAGATCTTTCATCAAAGAGGACCTAATTCCAAGTTTACCCCTAGAACTCACCCCTCTAGGACAAAGTCTCAATATCCTCACACCCTTAGGAGAAGGGTTAAATAGGAACAAACAATTGAAGGGATGTGAGAAAAAGATTGGAGGGGTCAAACTCGAAGTAGATTTGATTAAGTTACCTCTGAGGGAGGTAGAAGTAATCTTTGGAATGGATTGGTTAAGTAATCATCAGGCTAGGATGGATTATGGAAGGAAGATAGTAACCTTCCACACTCCCGAGACAAACGGACTGAAATTCCAATGAGACCGGAGGAAGAATGAAGTACAGATGGTGTCTCATATCAAGGCCCAAAAGATGATACAAAATGGTTGTATGACTTTTTTGGCCATGGTCATCAATGGGAACTCTGAAGAGAAGGGACATGAAGACATTCTGGTGGTTAAACACTATCCAAAAGTATTTCAAAAGAATTACCTGGACTGCCCCCAAACCAACAATTAGAGTTCACCATAGAGATTATCCTAGGAACAAACCCATATCCCAATCCCCCTATCGCATGGCTCCAGTAGAGCTAAAGGAACTAAAGGACCAGCTAGATGAGCTGTTGGAGAAAGACTTCATACGTCCTAGCCAGTCTCCATGGGGTGTACCAGTCCTATTTGTAAAGAAGAAGGACGAGAGCATGAGACTATGCATAAACTATAGAAAGCTGAATCAGGTCACTATCAAGAATAAATATCCACTTCTACAGATTGATGACCTATTTGACCAATTGAGAGGAGCATCTTACTTCTCTAAGATAGATCTTCAGTCTGGCTACCATCAACTCAGGATAAGAGAATAAGACATTCCTACTAAGATAGATCTATAGATCTTCGGTCTGGCTACCAATGCCCTTGCAGCCTTCATGGATCTAATGAACCAAGTGTTCCAGCCACACTTGGACAAGTTCATGATAGTATTTATAGATGTCACTCTTATATACTCACGAACTAGGTTGGGACACGAAGAACATTTGGCGATCACCTTGGAGATATTATGGGAAAACTGCTTATATGCAAAATTCTCCAAGTGTGAGTTCTAACAATAGGAGGTAGGATTCTTAGGACACATAGTGTCAAAAGATGAAGTAAAGGTAGATCCAGCAAAGGTGGAAGCCATATCTGATTGAAAGGCACCCAGGAATCCTTCAGAGATACGAAGTTTCTTAGGCTTGGCAGGATACTACAGATGGCTTGTGCAAGATTTCTCTAAGATAGCAGCCCCTTTGACTCGGCTCACCAAGAAAGGAGTAGAGTATAAATGGGACAAAGTTGTGAGAAGTCCTTCTTAGAGTTGAAGACTCGTTTGACAACTACATTGGTACTCTCCTTTCCTGACCCAAGTGCGGGGAAGTACACCGCTATAGTGATGCATCCGGACAAGGACTCGGATGTGTACTAATGCAACAAGGAAATGTTATCGCCTACGCCCCATGACAACTTATGGTATATGAGAGGAATTACCCTACCCATGACTTGGAGTTAGTTGCGATAGTTTTCGCCTTAAAAATTTGGTTACACTACCTCTACGGGATTAAGTGTAGGATATACACAGATCACAAGAGTCTTAAATACCTTCTAACTCAGAAGGAGTTGAACCTCCGCCAAAGGAGATGGTTGGAATTGGTTAAGAACTATGACCTTATAATAGAGTATCATTCCGGGAAGGCAAATGTGGTGGCAAATGTCCTAAGTAGCAAATACCAAATTGAGGCAGCACAAATAAAGACAAGTTACTTACCCTTGTTGCAACAATTGGGGAGAATGGAGGTGGACCTGAAAATGGATAAGAGGGAGAAATGCTTGTTGGCTAATGTGGTGGTGAGACCTAGACTAACAGAGCAGATTAAGGCCCAACAAAAGGCTGATAAGGAACTCCAATTCTATTTGGATCCGGTTAATAGAGGAACAAAACTGAACTACGCCTTGCGAGGTGACGGAGTGCTAATCTACAAGGGTAGAGTGTGTATACCTCAAGAAAAGGGTCTGAAGAGGTTAATTTTGGAAGAGGCACACGATTCTGTGTATGTGATGCATTTGGGCAGTACTAAGATGTACTGCACCCTCAAACAAGGATATTGGTGGAAAGGAATGAAGAGAGAGATTGTAGAATATGTAGCCCGATGCTTGTCCTATCAACAGATTAAAGCTGAGCATCAGAAACCATCATGACTGCTGCAACTCTTACCAATCCCAGGATGGAAATTGGAGTACATCACTATTGACTTTGTTACAAGATTACCTATGACAAGAAAGGGACGAAATACAATTTGGGTCATAGTGGACCGATTAACTAAGTCCACCCATTTCCTGCCAATATGAGTGATGAATTCAATAAAACAACTGGTCATCCTAAACATGAGGGGGATAGTAAGACTCCATGGCATTCCGGTGAGCATAGTATCGGATAGAGACCCTGGATTTACTTCAAGGTTCTGGTCAAGTTTGCAAAGTGCCTTGGGAACCAAGCTCCACATGAGTATGACATTTCATCCTCAAATCGATGGACAGTTTGAGCAAATAATCCAAAGCTTGGAGGACATGTTAAGGGCATGCGCAATCACCATGGATAAGGGTTGGAAGGAATACTTGTGCCTAATGGAATTTGCGTTCAATAATAGTTATCATGCCAGTATTCAAATGGCTCCTTATGAAGCCCATTATGAACGACCATGTCGTACTCCTTTCTTTTAGGAAGAAGTGGAGGAAAGAAAGTTAGAGAGGGTCGAACTAATCGAGGATGCCACAGAGAAGATCAATCTAATCAGGAGTCGCCTTAAGGCAGCTCAGGACAGGCAAAAGAGTTATGTGGATCATCGGAGGAGAGATCTGGAGTTTGATATGGGAGACCAAGTGTTTCTAAAGGTATTCCCATGGAGGGAATACTTAGGTTTCAACAATGGAAAAATTTGAAACCAAGGTACATCGGTCCTTATCCCATCATCCAAAGAGTAGGACTAGTGGCCTACAAATTGGAACTATCTCTAAACTTACAGAGAATACATGATGTATTCCATATCTCGATACTTCAGAAGTACCAGTCTGATCCTAGCCATGTGGTGGAATGACCTCCACCAGAACTGGAAGAGAACTTGACCTATCAAGCAGAACCGGTACAAATCATCGACCTGAGGGATAAGAACTTGAGGAATAAGAGAATTCCTATGGTCAAAATTTTTTGGCAAAACAAACCCGTGCAAGAAGAGACATGGGAGACCGAGAGCGTAATGAGGGATGTGTACCCTCAATAATTCGATAAGTAACTATTTTGGGGACAAAACCCCTAAAAGGAGGGGAGAGTTGTAGACCCGGTCCTTTGATAATAAGAAAAATCGGGAAAGAAAATAGGTCATTTCCAAAGAGAAAACCGAGTCGATTCATAATCCATAACCGATAGAGAAAGGGAAAATCGGGAAATTAACAAATCTCGAGTGACCTAAAGAGTCACAAAAGTCATGGAAAAGGACTTTGGGATGAATTGGAAGAGAAAACCAATCCGGTTCAGGTGAATTGGACTTGAACTAGAATGAACTGGTTTGAACCAATATTGAACCAATTTCTAAATTCATTTTTCTAGGTGGCTTAAAATTTTTAAATTGGAGAATTGAAGCTACCATTGGATAGAGAATGAATTTAGATGAATTTAAAAATTTTAATTTTAAAAAACTCTATCGAATCTGGCCTGAACCGACTGGTTTAAGCATTGAACAAGGTTCAGACCGGTCCGGTCTGATTTGGAACAATGTCGTCTTCTTCCTTCAGATGACAGCACTATTCACTCGCTGGAAAAGTGAACAACGCCCATGAAGATGAAAAGTCTCCATTTTGGGTGTTTCAGGCCATGAATAATCACCATAAAAGGGCCAATCAGACGGCCAAGGAGTCCCCGAGATCCCTATATAAAGATCTCCTCCTCATTCATCCTCCTCACAACTGAAGACTCTTCCCACTCTCTACGGCTCCAATTTTCAGTGAAGCTCGAACTAGAGCTCCGACTTGGGCATTCTTCTAAGCCAAAAAAGGCGAGGTTGGGTTCCTTAGACTCGAGGAGAAGCCAGCTACCCGACGGTGGTCACCATTCGATCTGAGGATCGTTGGAGAAGTGCCAGCGTAATCAAACAATGAAGCAGCTCCGGAGGACCGAAGCTGCCCTATTTTGGCCGAGCTGAAAATAGCCAAATTGAGCCCTCCTCAAGCCAAACCAAGCTCTCCCAACACTTTCACAGCCTTCATACGACCGAATTGGAGCTGAAAGGTAAGCCAATTTGGCTCCACTTTGTAAATTTCAATCAACATTAGAGAGAGAAATGAAAAAATTTCACTAACGAAATTCTCACTCAATTTTACATGAATTGTTGCAATTCTTGATCCTTGGAGGATCCTTAGGATGAGGGCTACCTGCCCCGATCGAAAGCTCGGACCGCCGCACTTTTTACGATAAGCTTTCGAAGCTTTTTCTCTCTAAGTTCAGTTTTCCGATAAAGCTTCGTTTGAATTCATTTTGGACACAAATTATGCGATTCAAAGCTCCATTAAATCTTGTGGAAGTGTAGGAACTGATCCATACCTTCAATTGGATCAATTAACTCCGATTGAATGGTCAATTTGATGAAATCAAATTCAGCCAGTTTGAAAGGGGGAAAATTGGGGATGTTTTGGGGGAAATTGGGGATTTCGTAAAATTGAGGGACCAAAGTGCAATTTCCTAAAATTTAGGGCCAATTGGCCACAAAAAGATGTTGGGGGACAAAATGGTCAAATTTTAAAATTTATTGGGGTCAAATTGCCATTTTTGTAAAGTAGGGGTAAAATAGTAATTTTTGAAAAGTTGGGGACCAAATTGGAAATTTGAGAAGCTTGACCTCTTAAGTGATTTTGAATAAATTGAGGAACAAAGTGAATTTTAGAAGTTTCAGGACTCAATTTGGGAAAAGCTAGGAATAGGGACCTAAAGTCTAGGAAAAATGAACTTTAGGGACCTAAATACAAATAACTAAAGAGTTGGGGCATATTGTTCATACGTGATGAATTAAGGCTAGTATGTTAAATGTTAATAACCAAGAATGTCCAAATCATGTAGAAGCACGAAGTTCCAGAATGCCAGCAAGAGATGCTCACGTCAACTAGGAAAATCAACCGAGGACGAACACATCACGGTTAACGGGTGACTGGGATTATTCACATGATACTCAATTGGAATGATGAGCACCTCGGAAATGAAAAACCACTACTATGTGGAATTTTAACATCACACCTGGTTGGGGTGATGTGAGAACTACGCGGAAAAACTACTTACTGGTTGTAAGTAGATCATGCTCAGTTAGTATGATGAACTTCGTGGAAGGATGTAGAAAACCTCCTTACTCGTTGTAAGCAGAGATGTCATCACATCTGGTTGGTGTGATGGACAAGTTGAAAAGTTATTTTGTCAGAAGTGTTCACCTCTAACTATGTGCCAATGCTGAAAACTTTTGGGCAACCTTCTTGACGAGAGCTGAAATAGCTCAGATAGGCCAAATGCCTTGGTTTTGAAACTTAGGGGCTAAAATGCCCGGTTTTGGAAACTCACGTACAGTGGGCCCAAGGCCAGTTGGCACGAACAGGAGCTCATAAACAAACATGATGTTAAGCCATGAAAATTCTTAATGAATGAGTTATATGATTTGACCATGGTACCAAGACAGGACCGACATACACGATGGACTAGGGGCAGTCCGATAGGACCAGGTCGACGAACCAATCTAGACAAACAGCTGCAGGTCGAGTTGAGGGTCAGGGTCGTTGGACTAGTGGCACCAAAGATAAATGGCTTTTTTGGAAAACTTTTGTTTGTGCATGCACTTGAGGTTCGGGACCATCAAGATGCCTAAGAGGGTTAGTGACGCGTCCTAGGGCAATCAGGGAAGCTCGACAAAGCTTCGTGTGCATGAGACCAGGGTGGGGTCGGAATGAGGTCTATGTCCTCATACGGACACGGAGTTGATTTCGGGTTTGAGGGTCGGATGTTGCGAACATCCACTCATTCCTAGGGTAGAAGTGTATGGGCTTCTATCTAGGTGGTCGGTAAAGTCGCTCTGATGCCACAAGTGGGTGCAGTGGACAGGATGCCCTACGAATGTGTGATCCCTTCATGATGAAGGGCATGTGTTGATTGTTAAACACACCGATTATGGATGATGAAGAAATGGTTTTGAATAACTAGAAATTTAAGGGAAAGAATCTTTTTTAAAGAAATAAGGAGTCTGACACACTCCGATTAAAGATGTTTTGAATACTCTCTCCCAACACCTATTCATTGAGTTGTCGAACTCACCCCCCCCCCCACCCCTTTTCAGGTAATTAAGGGAAAACCTACTTAAAAACCTACCTATAACTGAACCTGCAAGACAGGTATGTGAGGTTAAATTTATTTTGTTTTGATTAATGTTATTCCAGGAAAGATAGAAAAAATGATGTCTTGCTCCTTTCAGTTTAGAAAAGGGTGAAGCCCTTCATGAACCAATGGCAGTGGCGTGTTGCTCACGGGGATTCGATCAAACCGGGTCAGGGCATGACAATGGCACCCACAGAACTTAAGGAGCTTAAAGAACAATTAGACGAGCTACTAGAAATGGGCTTCATACAACCGACCCAATCCTTGTTGGGTGCACCGGTCTTGTTCATCAAGAAAAAGGATTTGTGTATGAGGCTCTGCATCGACTACAGAAAACTAAACCAAGTGACCATCAAGAATATGTACCCTCTCCCAAGTATAGATGATTTGTTTGACCAACTAAGGGGAGCTGTAATCTTTTCAGGGTATTACCAGTTGAAGAACGAGGAGGAGGATATATAGAAAATTGTGTTCCAATCACAATATGGACACTATGAGTTCAGGGTGATGCCCTTCGGGCTGACAAACATGCATGTGGCCTTTATGGACCTGATGAACCGGGTGTTCCAAACTTATTTGGATAAGTTCGTGATAGTTTTTATAGATGATATCCTCATATACTCCTAAACTAAAGAAGAGCACAAGGCACACATAGAGACCACTCTATGCCAAATTCTCAAAATGCGAGTTTGGCATATCATGTCAAAGGACGGGGTAAAGATGGACCCAATAAAGATAGAAACAATATCCAACTGGAAGACACCCTCTAGCCCAACTGAGATACGTAGCTCCCTCAGACTTGTGGGATACTTACGAAAGTTCGTAGAGGATTTTTCCAAAATTCTGGCTCTGCTGACCCATCTCACAAGGAAAGGGGTAAAATACAAGTGGGATGCTAAGTGTGAGAAGCCCTACCAGGAACTTAAGTCCCGTTTGACTACAGCCATAGTGCTGGCATTACCCGAATCAAGGACTAGAATGCGTTCTGATGCAGCAAGGGAGGGTCATTGCATATGCTTCTCAGCAATTGAAAACACATGAGAGGAATTACCCCACCCATGATCTAGATTTGGTGGCAAAAGTGTTTGCCCTCAAGATTTGGCAACACTACTTGTATGGAGTTAAGTGTCATATATACACTGACCACAAGAGCCGTAAGTATTTCCTGACCCAGAAAGAGCTCAACCTGTGGTAGAGGAAGTGGCTAGAGTCAGTAAAGGATTATGATATGATGATAGAATACCACCCTAGCAAGGCCAATGTAGTGGCAAATGCACTTAGATGCAAGTATCACACAGGAGTGGCTTCGATAAGGGTCGACTATTTGTCGTTGCGAAACCAACTATGTAACTTGAGGGTGAACCTCAATCTAGATGGGGGTTCGAGATGCTTAGTGGCCAACATAGTCATACGACCTAGCCTAGTAGACCAAATATGGACCCTACAAAGGGAGGACGAGGAGCTCCGTTCGTACTAGGACCGAACTACCAGCAAATTGACCCAAGACTTTGTGGCCCAAAAGGATGGGTTGATGACCTTCAAAGGGAGTGTCTGTGTATCGAACGATAAATAATTGAGGAGGCTGATATTGGAGGAGGCGTACGATTCGGTATATGCCATGCATCCCGCCAACATGAAGATGTCTTTTACCCTAAAATCGGGGTACTGGTGGAGGGGAATGAAGAGGGATATCTCGGAATACATGACAAGGTGTCGGTCGTGCCAACACATTAAGGTCGAACATCAAAAGCCCTTTGGATTGTTGCAACCCCTACCAATCCCCGAATGGAAGTGGGAACACATCACCATGGACTATGTGACGGGACTGGCCGTGACAAAAAGGGGACGAGACATGATATGGGTTCTTGTAGATCGATTAACCAAGTCCGCCCATTTCCTAATGATAAAGGTGACTAACACCATATAAAAACTAGCTGCCCTGTATGTAGGGGAGTTTGTGAGGTCCATGGAGTCCAATAAGCATAGTATCAAACCGAGATATGAGGTTCACCTCTCAGTTTTGGCCTACTCTGCAGGATGCCCTAGGGACCAAACTCCACATGAGCACTGCTTTCCATCCTCAAACAGACAGGCAGTCCGAGCGGACAATCTAGACCTTGGAGAATATGCTTTGAGCATGTGTTCTATCGATGAATAAGGATTGAGAGGACTATTTGTGCCTCATGTAGTTTACCTATAATAATAGTTACCAGGCCAACATACAGATGGCACTCTACAAGGCCCTTTATGGGTAACCATGTTGTACACCCCTATTCTAGGAGGAAGTAGGGGAGAGGAGACTCGAGAAGGTCGAACTTATAGAGGATGCAACAGAGAAGATCCAAATAATAAAGAGTAGACTTAAGGTGGCCTAGGATTGACAAAAGAGTTATGCCAACTACTGAAGGACCTAGAATTCGAAGTAGGGGACTGGGTATTCCTCAAAGTATCATCGTGGAGAGGGATACTCAGGTTTTAACATCAAGGAAAGTTGAAACCAAGATACATTGGTCCGTACATCATAAATTAGAGGGTTGGACCGGTGGCGTACAAGCTGAAGTTGCCTCTGGACCTATGGAGAATACACGACGTATTCTACGTGTCGATGCTTTGAAAATATGAGTCTGACCCCCACCATGTACTAGACCAGCCACCACCCAAGCTGGAGGAAGATTTGGTCAACGAGGTGGAGCCGATATGAATCCTCGACCGATGAGAGAAAAACCAAAGGAACAAGAGGATTCCCATGGTGAAGGTCCTTTAGTAGAACGACCAAGTAGAAGAGAAGACATGAGAGACAGAATCGATCATGAGGAATAGACACCCTCAACTGTTCAACATGTAAAAGTTTTGAGGACAAAACTCTTAAAAGATGGGGAGAGTTGTAAACCCTGTCCCTTTGAAATAAAGAAATAAATCGAGGAAAGAAACCTCAAATTTATGAAAGAAAGTCGGGTATCCATCAGGACCAGAAATGGTAAATAAGGATTTAGGACAGAGATTTGGACATCCCAAGTGACAAATAATTCACCAAAGTCGAAAAGGTGAAACATTGTCATGCCCCGACCTAGTTTGGTCACATCCCCGTGAACAACCCACCACTCTCGTAGTCTATCAAGGGTTTCCCTTTTTTAAACCACGAGTAAGGCGTCCTTTTTACCTGTGTCTTTCCTGGAATAGCATATACAAAACTGAGTAATTTAAAATAGATATACATGTCTTGTTCAGAATTAGTAGGGTCTTTAGGGAGGGTCTTTCCTCAGTTACTTAAAAAGGGTAAGAAGGGAGGGGTGAGTTCTAAAACTCAGTGAATGAGGGTTGGGATTGAGTTATTAAAAAAATAGCTTTATTCCAATTGTGCCAAAATTCTTATTTCTTTTAAGAAGGCTCTTTTCTCAAATTCTGATTTTTCAAAACCTCTTTCCGATTTTTCAAAACCTCTTTCCCTTTGCCATTTTTTATGTTTATAAGTCCCTTCAATTTGGAAGTGTAAATAAACATTATTTGATGCATTATTCTTGTATTCTCACATAAATAGTTGAATTTGATAGAAATATACTTATTTCAAATGTTAATTTGATAATGCAATCACTATTATTTTTATCAAGTTTCTTAAATTTAACAAATACATTGAACACTTATATTTTCCTTCCATAAATAACTTATGCACATGTTTGAGTAATGATTAATGAATAGGATAGTAAGAGCAAAGAAAATTAATGAATAGGATAAAATAGAAATTATGATTAATGAATAGGATACTAAGAGCAAAGAAAATTAATGAATAGGATAAAATAGAAATTATAGTGTAATGTAAAACTATTTAAAAACTAGCCAGGTTTAGATAACTATTATTAACAACTATTCCATTATTTAATCTATTAATACCCATTTCATTCGTAATAGTTTTACCTTTGAACAAATTGAAGGTGTGATAATGAAGTCACCCAAAGTAGACGGATAATTCAGGATGATGATATACCCATTATATTATTATTTGCTTCCTTCAATATATGCACGTATGTATCGTACATATAAGAGTTATTACTTAGCTAGCCAAAGCACCCGAACTACAAAAAAAAAAAAAATGACATCAAAATGTTACTCCCCTTAGGCCTCTGCCCTCCTCGAGCGACCCTGACCCTCAGGCCTGAAGACCGTGGTCCCCTTCCTATTGTACTTGAGCCTCCTGGCCTCCTCTATGGAGATCTGGTAGGCGTTGGCCACCACCTCATCGGGGAGAGCCCTGATGTAAGAGTTGCGGCCGGCCGCAGCGTTGATCATGGCATTGTCGCTCGTCTTGAAGGAAACCCACTCGAACTCCTCACTCTGAGCTCTCTTCACAACGGCAAAGCTCTGGGGCACCACCAGGATGCGGCCTTCCTGGAGGTCCTCGTCGAAGACCGCCTGGCCATTGTTGTCCACCACCTGGACTTTGGCTTGCCCTCTTATCACGTATATTACGCTATGCGCGTTCATGTTCCAGTGGGGCACCATCATCGCGTTCTGAAAGTTAAAACAACCCATTTAGATTGGGCTGAATTGACTTTTATGTAGTACCATAATTTCTGAAACTTGAACTTACCCTTTGCAGGACGCCATGCTCGGCGCTTAGCTGGAGCCAGAAGAGGATAGGAAGGTTGTGGCTGTTGACGGTGTTAATCCTGCCGACGTTTTGGGTGTACACGTCAGCCCTGCGTGGATCCGCGATGTTTTCCCTTAGCCTCATTGTGCAGAGCGTCTCCTCGACTCCATTCTCTTCCTGATCTCCCTCGTTGCTGTCGGCCTCCTCAGTGTATCCGCCGCCTCCATGGCGTCCGCCGCGGCGGCTGTGTCTCTCGCTCTCAGTCTCCCACTCGGTCTCCCTCCGGCTACCCCTCTCCATCTCTTGCTCTCTCCTCGGAGGCCTCAGGACCTGGAGACGACCCTCCACCTTCACGATGTTGTTCCTGTTGTCGTTCTCGTTCTGGAGCTTGGTGGCCAGATCCATGTCCACCCTAAATGCCTCGGCGATGAACTCCGCGTCGATGCCGCAGAAGATGTTTCGGCAGCCGGTGCCTTCTCCACCTCCTTGACCACCGCGCCGGCTGAAAGGTTGTTGGCCGTGGCGCCTTCGTTCACCTTGAGAAGGGTGTTCTTGTTCCGGGTTTCCAGCAAGATAGAATCTCTGCATCAAACCCTCAGCCCCAAATTTTAATTTTTAATTGTTTTAAAAGTTTAGAGAAATAATTATATTAATGCAATAAATAATATATCCACAAAATGTGCTGCACTTTTAAGGTTAAATGCTTCATGGATGCATTGTACGTACTGTACTTACCCTGGGGTTGACATCCAGTTGGTTATGATTATTGGTGGTGTCTAGAAGGACGATGGCGACAATGGGTCTATCCCCATCATTATAGACCCATTGAGCTGCACCCATGGGGATAGCTAGGATGTCTCCCTGCCGGAAGTGACGGATCTTCTGGTGCTGGTCCTGGAGCTGACCGCCTCGCTGCCCAGCTGTTCCTCTCTCGCCAAATTCTTCTTCACGTTTCCCAGCTGAACCTCTCTCGCGACTACCACCATACTGAGATTGCTGCTGAGAGGACTGGAAAGTTTCGGGGCATCCTGGGAGCACCAGCCCTTGTATGCCCTTCCCTGAGAAATGTCTGTCAGTAGATATCCCAAAAATGACGAACCTCCTAATGTATAATAATAGCGTATTATGTATGTTAAGTATTATCACCTTCGACTATGTAGATGAGCTGAGGAGCGTTGGTGTATGAAGGGAGGAGGAGGCCATTGGGCTCGATGATGTGGCGGACCACGGCGACACCAGCACAACGAAACTCATCCTCATTAGGGTCCCAGGACTCTATGGTGCCGGCCTCACACTGGATGCGGTTCGTAGGTTCCAGAGAGTTGAGGCGGCTGAGCTGGCACTCATCCAACTCCCTTCCTCCCCTGTGCCTTTGCCCCATGACGGTGTCTCTAGTAGTGGTGCCCAGGCCCTCCTCCAACGCCGCCACTGCGAGGAATCCATTTACCACCACCAGAAAGGAGGTGACGAGGGGGAGCATGAGAAGCAGAGGATGATTCGCCATTATTACTGTATATGAAAATTGAGTGGAAAGTGAGTTGTGAATCCAAAGGGTAGCAATGGGGTGGATTTATAGGAGATGAGAGGTGTGGAGGGGTTGACACATAAGGGAGCCTCAGGTGACATTCTTCGGCTGCAAGGGGCATCTTTGGCCTCGTGTCTTTCCACCTTGCAGCCCCTTGCATGTATATATATATGTCTGCAGTCAGAAATGTGCATACAAATTAATTCCATGCAGAAAAGTTGTGGTATGTGTCCAGTAGCAGTAGCTAGCTAACACAATTTCTACTCCAGTTTCTCATTGGATGACACCTTCACTCCCTCCCATTTTAACTTGTAATAATTTAGTTATTCATCTATTAATCATTAAATTTATTGTTAATCAAACGATCATTTTCAATCATTTTTTCACTTGTATTCATAAAAAATTACACGTGATAAAAATTAATTAAAATAATTTTAGTACCAAAATAATTAAAATATGGGTACACAATATCTCAAAAGTATGATTCTTTATTTTATTACCTTGCATCATTAATTTTTGTCAAGATTGATGGGTTGATATGCAGTTTTAAAACTCTTAAAAATATTTGTGCAAAAAAAAGCTCTTAAAAATATTATTTTAAGATCAAAATGAAACACGGCTAGATGAACAGTACAAAATGGTGAGATATTATCATTACTCTTAGATTCTTTTTGTTGATGTGTAAAATAAATTATCAGTTTTGTTATCTCTTGTGGTTACTGATATGTTTATAGTAGCATATTGCTATCTCTTTCTAGAATATGAATATTTTTGTGAATCATTTATGTTGACATTTTGCATCGGGTTGATCTAAATCTTTTGAGCATAAAATTTATTCGTCTACAGCTTGGAGTAGGAAGCTAGAAGAAGATTCCGTAATCACAAAATAAATTTTTCATGCAGAAAACAAGAAAAAAATTAAAATAATGTCACCAAAAAATAGATGATTCCTAATGAGTTGGAGAGGTAAATGTTAGAAGATGGATATTAGTAATATTGTGAAAATTTATTTGTAATACCAAAATTTTTAAAAATTCGAATTAGATTATAAATTAATGTCAAATTTAGAATTAAAGACAGAAAAGGGAGATTTAGATTGAGTTGGTTTAGAAAGTGGTTCATACTGTTAACTTATAAAATGAATAAATATATAAATTATTATTAAATAACATTTATTAATTATAAATTTATAATAGGAAAAAATTCAAATAAAAAATGGTTCAAATTTATATCAAATTAATTTTATTCCAAATTGGAAAGTGATTAGATAAATTAAAAAATAAAAATTATTGAGCTCAATTAATATATAATTGAATAAAAATATTTTACAACAAAAAATAAATTCGACCGGGTTGAATAAATCATCCAAAACACGTTATAAATGGATTGAACTAACTTGTATTATGAAATTTATCAATTTTTAGAATATGATAAATAAATTTGAAAATAATTATTTTTGAGTTTAATAGGTAGAAAATTGAACAAATAAGTTGTTTTTAAAATTAATGAGACTAATGATCAAGCGAATTAAGGGTAAACTAACAAAAAAATAACTAAAATTGGTCGAATTAGTCGTTTTATTTGTCGAAAACCAATTTGATACAGTGCAAACTGATTAGTATGTTACGCCATGCTGAACATATGCACTCGCACGCATGTCGTCTTCTTTACCCGACTTTCGACCCGTAAACCCGACCAAGACAAAAAAAATAACCTGATTCTTAGTGTGATTTTCGACATATTATCCACGAGAGAAATTAAATGAAAAGTGAGGTTTACTAGGTCCCATCTGACCAATTATACATATGTGGTGATAAACACTTAGTCCCTTGAGCTCCACATATAAAACGTGGTCGCACCCTTGCTGGCCCATGACCGAAATTCTCTATGAAAGTTAGAGTACTTAGGTTTTTGGTGACCTCAATATCAAATCTCTTAACTTTCTTTCCCGACCATCAAACTCTGTCATTTAGGTGTCTTTAAAATCGAGCAAAAGTAAGCTTTCCAATCACACCTCTCCCTTATACCAACTTGTACTCTACCAATGTCGGAGTGTGACAACTTTAGTGGTATCAAAGCCCACATTTTCAAAATAAGATATTTTTTAAAACAAAATAATTGTGGTATAGTTGGAGAAAACGAGAATAGTATTAATAATGGTTTCGTTGATAACATAAAAACTTTCATAAGAAAAAAAGAAATTAAGGGTATTAATGTAAACCCCGCCCCTTGGAAATAAATAATTAAACCGGGGAAAAAACCCCAAATAATTCCAAAAGAAAACCAGGTGTCTATCGGGATAAAAAATAGGTAAAATAAAGGCTTAAGATAAGAATTTTTTACATTTCAAGTAGCCAATAAATCACAAAAATCATGGATAAGAACCATGAAGTGGATTGGGTGGGAAAACCGAACCGGTATAGGGTGAAGCAGGCTTGAACTAGATCGAACTAGGTTGAACCGCAAATAACCGGTTCAGAGATTCATTTTTCTAGGTGGCTTAAAAATGTTAAATTGAAAAATTGAAGCCACTATTAGATAAAAAATAAATTTAGAAAATTTTAATTTTTAGAAAATTGATCGAATTGAGCCTAAACCGGTCGATTTATGATTTCGGGTCACTGGACCTGGTCGAATGGGACCGGTCAATGGTCTAACCAGTCAACGAACCATTGCTAGGTTATGCCTAGTTAGCAGGTGCGACCAATCAGCGTGTGATGCGTGGCGAAGCACGTCTAGTCAACTACTCAATTTGCATCTAGAAGCACTGCCCAATCAGTAAGTGACATGTGCACTCAGTTAACGGTCATAGCAGGAAAATTCCGTCAGTGATGACCGACCAATAGGGGAGTGACACGTGTCTCGGTGAACGGTCAATGTCGAACAAGCCCTATAAGCACAAGCCAGGCAATGGGGAGATAACACGTGGCAAAAGTGCCACGTTAGCGTTCGACTAGGATGTCGGATAAACGATCGACCAATCAGAGGCCAACATGTGGCTACGTCTGTAAACCCCGCCCTTTTGAGTTAAGAAAAATTGAGAAAAGAACCGGTCAAACCGATTAAGAAAACTGAACTGGTTTACAAACCCGATCATTTGGGAACAAGCAATTTAAAAATTTACAACTTCCGGGTAATCCAAAGGGTTCATAAAACCTTGAAAAAGAATCTTAAGACAAATTAAAAGAGAAAAACTAGATCGGTTCAGATGAACTAGATCCCATTAGAACATCAAAGTTAAGCATGTTTTTTTTTGTAACTCGAAATTTTGGTAAAAAAATTTTATGCAAACTTACGTCCTATCATAAATAGCCATAAATTAATATATATATTTAATTATTAGAATTAATACCAATAATTTAATACATAAATTAAATTATTAGAATTAATACGAATAAATACTCATCAATTTATGACAACATTAATACTATTAATAAATCTCCCCCATTTAATACTTATCCCCATTCATTCTCCTCGCACCTGAACACTTCTTTCTCTCTACTGCTCCATTTCCTGGTAAAGCTCGAACCAGAGCTTCAACTTGAGCATTTTTCTTAATCTCGGAAGGAGAGGTCGAGCTATTTAGAACCGGGGAGAAGTTAGCTACATGGTTGTAGTCTCTGTTTGCTCCAAGGGTCGCCAGAGAAGCGTCGACATGATGGAACAGTGAAGTAGCTCCAGCGGACTAAAGCTGCCCTGTTTTGGCCAAGCTGAAATCGGCCAATTTGAGCCCTACTCAAACCAAACCAAGCCATCCTAACACTTCCTCAGCCCTCCCATGACCGAATTAGAATGGAAAGGTAAGCCAATTCGGCTCCCCTCTGTAATTTTTGATCGGTGTTAGAGAGAGAACTGGTAGAATTTCGATGAGGAAATTATAACTCAATTCGGCATCAATTGATGCAATTTTTAATTCTAAGATAAACCTTAAGAAAAAAGCTATCTACCTAAATCAAAAGCTCAGACCGCCATGCCCCCGACGGTAAGCTTTCAAAACTTTCGAAGCTCTCTCTCTCTACAGTCTATTTTCCAGTGAATCTCCGTTTGAGTTCGTTCCGGCGTCAAAACATGTGATTCAAAGTACTATTGAATCCTATGAAGATGTAGGAACTCAATTTTAACAATTAGAAGCGTTTGATCAGTCAATTTGATAAAATCAAATTCGACTGTGTTAAGGAGTTGAAATTGGGGAAAAATTAGGGAAAATTGAGAATTTTCGAAATTTAAAGGACCAAAATGCAATTTTATAATATTGAGGATCAATTGGGCATGATAAGAATGTCAGAGGGCCAATTGAGGAATTTTACAATTTTTGGGGTAAAACTTACCATTCTTTGCAAAGGAAGGGCAAAATAGTAATTTTGGAAAAGTTGGGGGACCAAATTGGAAATTTGGGAAATTAAACCCTTTTTGTGAAATTGAATAAATTGAGTTCCCAAGGGGGATTTTAAAAGTTTTGGGACTCAATTTAAGGAAAAACTGGCATTTGGAACTAAAAGAAAAATAACTTTAGCTACCTAATTACAAATAAACAAAAGTTTGGTTTTCTCATTCATTCCAAATGAATGAAGGTTGCCAAGGGATATTGAACATGGATATTCATATCATTTAGGAATAAGAGCTACCGGGAATGCCAGTAAGGACAAGCTTGCGTGAATACAAAGAATTGGTCTAGTGGAATTCACTGCATTAACGGGTGAGTGGGCTTACTAACGTCATACCCGATTAGGATGATGAGCACAGTTTAAAGTTAAAAACCACTTACCGGTTGTGAGTGGGATTTTATATCATACCCGGTTGGGAATGATAAGTACCTCGAAATGAAAAACCCACTATTTACTGGTATTTTAAACATCACAATTTAGAGAAGTGGTATGAAAATCACGCGGAAAAACTACTTATCGGTAGTAAGTAGATGATACCCGGTTGGTATGATGAAACTTCCTCGAAGGAAGTGGAAAACTCGTTCATCGGTTATGAGCAGAGATGTACTCATACTCGGTTAGTATGATAGACAGTTGAAAACATATTTTGTCGGAAGTGCTCTCTCCTAATTGTGTGCCAATGCTTAAACGATTTGGGAGGCTTTCTTGACGGGAGCTCAAATAGCTCTTATAGGCCAGGGGCCTCGATTTTAGAACTTGGAAGCTACTATGCCCAATTTTGAAAATCTCGAATAGTGGGCCATAGACCGGTGGGCACGAGTAGGAGCTCATAAACAAACATGAGATATGTGCCATAAAAATTTAATAAATGAATTGTTTGGCGATGGTACCAAGACAAGATCAACATATTCAGTTAACTAGTGGCAGTGCAACATGACATGTCTTCGGACCAGTTAAGACAAACAGTTGCAGGTTGAGTTGAAGGTCAGAGTCGTTGGACTAATGGCACCATAGATTATATGGCATGATAAGAAAATATTGTTTGTGCATGCACTGTGATTACAAGACCATCAAGACGCCCAAAAGGGGTAGTGATGCGTTCTAAGTGCCCTGAACGACCTGGTGAGTATAAGGGTAGTTCGTCGTATCAGGTGACCGTGCAAAATTTGGAGTAGCGCCAAGTGCATGAGATCGGGGTGGGGATGAGATGAGGTCTCTGACCTCATACGAACATGGAGAATTATTTTCAGGATTGAGGGTCGGATGTCGTATACATCCACTCATTTTGAGGATAGAAGTGGACGTACTTCTATCTAGGTGGCTGATAAAGTCGCTTCGACGCCACAAGTGGGTTCAGTGGATGTACTGGCCTATGAATGTGTGTTTGACCTTCATGATAAAGGATGTGTGTTGGGTGATGATACATCGTGATTAATAAGAAATGGTGGTAAGAACTAAGATTTGAAATGAAACGATTTTTTAAAGAAAGGAGTTTGGCACACTCCATTACAATTCCATTTCCTAAAAGTTAAAAATTTTGAAAGCCCATTCACTGAGTCGTTGTACTCACCCTCTCCCTTATATGCCTTTCAAGAAATTTTGGAAAGCCTACCTTTAAAGACCATCAACTAAGACACCTGTGAGACAAGTATGATAAATTTAAAATATTATGCAGTTTTAATTTATGTTATTCCAGGAAAAGGTGCAGGTTTAAAGGACGTCTTACTCTTTACGGTTTATAATAAGGGGAAACCTTTTAATAAACTAGGAGAGTGGCGAGTTGATCACGGGGATCTGACCAAACCGGGTCAGGGAGTGACAACTTGAGTTGTATCAGAGCCTATTTCATCGAATACATAATTAAGACTAGAAAATAGTAACTAATAGGATTTATCTTACAATTTTTAGATGGCTCCGGGAGAGAAACCAAGAAAACTAGGAATGGCTCTACTCAACGCCCTGTCATCGTAGGAAGACAACCCTAGAAGTTTTCCAAATGCCTGAGGCACGGTAGGAATCTCAAAAGACCAAATGGGGAAGTATCTGGGAGAATGGTGCTAGGACCTAATGATGGCATGACTCTAAGTATAAAGGAAGCCAAGTATGAAGCTATAAACGTTAGCAAAGGGTGTACAACCTTACCTAGGAGGATGCTTATCAAGAACCCCGTAGGTCCCTATTTATTTTATGACCACTTTTTGTAATAGGGAAAAAACCTCCAACATATTGTACTCTAATATTAATGAAGTACTCCCAATTCCAAGAAACCTTTTCTCTCAAAGAATGTAATCTTGTTGGGAAGATGGCCCTAAGAAAAGTAACCAAACAAAACCACGATTCCCTAGACACCATGGAGATCAAGGATAAATGAATGAATCAAAGAGATTATTAGGCAAAGAAGGCATAACAAAAATCGTCATGGTAAGGAGAATAGGAGGACTCTTGGAATAACTAAGCAAGAAATAACCTATTATAAGGTACAAAAGAGATAGGACATGAAGGATTGTGCCACACCACCAGGATTTAGAACAATACTTTACAAGAAAGACGCCCTCACAACTATAGGAAATCCAAAAGGATACCATCCTAAGAAACATGACTCCAGCTTGTAGTTTCAACCACAGACAGGAGGAAGCTCTTCAAGATCTTAGTGAAGTGGTAGGAAAAAAAAAAGCTAAAGGTAGGAACTCAATAAATCCACAAACCGAACAAAAATGTAGCTGAAGAGAATCCTCCCTTAAGGAAGAAATTCCAACAATTTAGGAGCAAAGAAAGGAGTACATTCACAAGAGAAGACAAGCCTAGCAATTGACAATAATTGGGATGCCCTAAGATTGCAAGGATAACTTTTTCTGGAAAAAGCAGAGAAGTCAAAATTGGAGTCTCTAACCAACGTAGCAGAAGTAAGCAAACTATAATAACAAGACAGCCAAAGAGACTGAACGATGCCCTAAGAAGGACCGGCAAGTAGTAAGGAATACACCCTAAAAAAAGGGCACTGGAAGGATCATTAAGGACAAGAAGATTCGAGAGACAACTGCCTCAAGAGAATTAGACAAGGTGAATAGTAAGGGTGAGGCAAGTAACGAACTACCATCATGAGGGTCATAGAGTAAACTCCAACGAAGAATGAAAAGGTGGAAAGGCCAAATATTGGAGAAAAGAAGGATGAAAGAAATCCTTAAAAGGATTAATAACCAAATTAATGACATAATTCAAGCCAAGAAAGGAGTAGGTAAGCCTTTCACATAATGCTCAAAAAATCTTGAAACAAGGAAAATTTAACCTCTGCCTAAAAGAAATAGACGTGTACTATGGTATGAGTCGGGATGAGGATAGAGAACCAAAGATATACCTGCAAAATTTCAAGAGCAAGGATAAACAGAAGAGGACGACATCAAAGGATGCCATTTAAAGGTAGATATTCCCTAGAACCAAGGAAAAAGGGGAGAGTCCTACTGAGGAAGGAAACCTTGGAAAGGCATATGTATCCCAACTAAGAGATAATGGAACCAAGTGAAAGGGACAAAAAGATAAACTTACAAATGAAGCACAAGCTGAGGTGAAAGAACCAAGAAAGCATACTGGGATGACCTAAGGGAATAGGTTAAAAGGAACGGGGAAATAGGAATTTAGTATCAAAAGATGCACTGACAAGTAAGAATGAGTGGACTACCTATACTAAGGTAATAAAGGAAAGAACGTCCGAGAAATGTTGGGATAGCAAGTCTTCCAAATAAGATGTGGCTAAGGAGAAATAACCACGATTAGTGAGATGGGTCGTAGTCTCACGCGCATAATGAAGCCTAAAGAGTGGATGGTTAAGCATAGTATGAAGTACGCGAAATAAGACTAATAAGATCCTCAAATAAATTAGGGACGAAATGGAATTTTAAGATGGTGAAGGATTCTAAGCAGGCAAATGCCACAGTATAAAAGGAAAAGTAAGGAAATGGAGGAAGAAACCATCAAGGAATGGTAAGAAGGTTGAGAATGTAGCTCCTAGGATAAAAGTCTCTACCTTGAGGGACGTAGTGGAGAATGAAATCGTAAAAAGAGAACTCCTCCAATAAAATAATAAACAAATAGACCAAAATGGGTCAAATGGGAATAATGAGCTAAGAAATGATTACGGACAAATAAGAGTGGATTAAGGACAAAGGAAAATCCTTGAGTAAAGGATGTCATTGGGAATGAGGGTGAACCTAAGAAAGGATGAATCCTAGCTTGTTGGTAAATTATTGGAAAACCCAATCATTGGAACCAGAAAGACTCAATAAGGAAGTTGAGAAAGGATGAGTGGGTAAGGAAAACTGACACAGCTGTATAATTTGACTTGATAACGGTGAAGGTAGTCAAGGAATACTACTAGAAGAAAAGAGGGATGAAGTTATACAATCCTTGAGAGGTTGGAAAATTGGGAATAATCCTAAAGGAAGTGTTCTAGAAATCTAATGGACATAGAGACAAAGTCTAGAAAATGTCATGCAGTAAGGAGGAATGTAAACCCAACAGTCCCGAGGAAAAACATGACTCAAAATAAGGAAGAGTCAGTTAATAAGCATGACAAGGTCAAACATAAATTTGGACTGAAATTGTAATGAACAACGGATGAAGGAAGAGTCAAAATAGGATGAAAAGGTGATAATAAGAAAACCCGTGAGAACATGTATGTAATGTTCTAAAGGACATCGAGCTAAGGGTTTCAACGACCAAGAGGTTAATTAGACGCGAAAATGGTTAGGTATCTTGGAATTCCCAATCCTGAGTACGAGACCCCAAATGGAAAAAAATGTTGCTCTAAGCAAAGAAAGATGTGAATCTAAGGATATACCCTTAAGTAAGATATGTCTAGGTATCATAAACTCTATGGATGGAGTAAATAATATAAAGGAAGAGAAATTCCTTTAGTGAATGATGTAAAAAGGGTAAATTGGAAGAACAAGATAAGAGTTTGATTGTTAAACAAATACCAAATGGATATCAAAGGAATCGGTTCCTCATGTAAGGTTGCTAAGTAAGTTTTGGGGACAAACTACCCTTATCTCCACCATGTCGTCTAGTAGCCCTTAGTACCCATCACTACCCCTCTTGGGCATCTTGATGGTCCTATACCACAAGTGCATGCAAAAACAATAGTCTTCACATGGAGCCATTATCTTTGGTGCCACAGGTCTAACGGCCCCGACCCTCAACCCAACCTGCAGCTGTTAGTCAAGGCCAGTCTATAGACCTGGCCCTAATGCATTGCCTCCAGCCCATCAAGTGTTGTCAGTCCTGACTCGGTACCATGGCGAAATCACATAACAATTTCATTAGAAATTTCATGGCTTTACTTTACTCAAATTTGTATACGAGCTCCTACTCGTGCTCATTGGCCTTGGGCCCACTACACATGATTTTCCAAAACCGAGCATTTTGCCATATGGGTTCAAAAACTGACGCCTGTAGCCTATCTGAGCTATTCTAGCTCATGTCAAGGAAATCTTCCAAATAGTTTAAGTAACGGCCCACAGTCAAAGGAGAACACTTCTAACAAAAGTAGATTTTCAACTTCATCACACCTACCGGGTGTGATGACATTTTTGCTTACAACTGGTAAACGGGTTTATCATTTCCTTAAGGAAGTTTGACATACCAACCGAGCATGATCATCTCTACTTACGATTAGTAAGTAGGCTTTCTTTTCATAAAAGTAAGCTCATCATCCCAACAGGGTATGATGTGATTAAGCTTACTCACCCGATGATCGTGACGTATTCATCTCTAGTCGGTTCTCGATTCCACGCTAGGTTTTCCTTGTTAGCGTTCTGGTCTCTCATGTTCCTACACGATTTGGGCATACTTATCAATTAAGGTTTGGCATAATAGCCATCGCCTTCTCATGTATGAGCAACTAGGCTCAAAATTGTTAATTAATTGCATTAAGGTCCCTAAAGTTAAGGAAAAGTTTAGGTCTCTAATGCTAACTTTTCCCCAAATTGAGTGCCAAGTTTTCCAAAATTCCCTTTGAGTCTTCAATTTAATCAAAATTGTATAAGGGGCTCAAGTTTTCCAAATTTCCAATTTAGTCCCCAACTTTTCAAAAATTACCATTTCGCCCCTATTTTCAAAAAATGGAAATTTAACCCCAAATGTTCCAAAAATTGACCAATTGGTCCCTCAACATCTTTCTCATGGCCAATTGACCTTCAATTTTGGAAAATTGCAAAGAGGTCCCTCAATTTACTAAAATTCCTTATTTTCCCCAAAAATTTCCCCCAATTTCTCCCATTCAAACTGACCGAATTTGATTTCTTCAAATTAGCCATTCAATCGAGGTTAATTACTCCAATTGAAGGTATGGATCAGTTCCTACAGTTCCATACGATTCAATTGAGCTTTAAACCACAACATTTGGGTCCAAATTGAGCTCAAACGGAGCTTCGGCAGAAAACTGCTCGTAGAGAGAGAAAGCTTCAAAAGCTTACCGTCGAAGGTGCGGCGGTTTGAGCTCTCAATCGGGGAAAGTAGCTCTTGTCCTAAGGTTTCTTCTAGGATCAAGAATTACTACAATTGAGGTCAAATCGAAGGTGAATTTAGTTAGTGAAATTTGGCACTTTCTCTCTCTAACCCTCACCTGCAGCGCTAAGTAGGGCTGAATTTGCTTACCTTTCAACTCTATTAAGGTCGTATGAGGGTTGTGGGGGAGTTAGGGAGGCTTGGCTTGGATGGAGGAGGGCTGAGTTTGGCCAAATTTGGCTTGGCCAAAAAAAGGGCAGCTATAGTCTGTCGGAGCTACTTCACTGTTTGATTTCGCCAGCGCTTTTCCGGCGGTCCTCGGGTCGAAAGGAAGATGTTATCAGGTAGCTAACTTCCCCCGGAGTCTATAGGACCCAACCTTACCTTCTGAGGCTAAGGAAAATGCCTATATCAGAGCTCTAGTTCAAGTTTCGTCAAAAAATGGAGCAGTTGAGAGAGAATGGAGATTTCAGTTATTTGGAGGATAAATGGAGAGAAGCTCTTTATATAGGGAGCTCTGGGACCCTCTACTGATAACTTTCATTTTTGGTCGAGCTTATCCTCGCCCTAAAATGGCCTAATCAGAGCCATTTTTTTCACCAGCCTTATCCATTTTCTGCATTGAATGAACAGTTTTGTCATCATGAGGAAGAAGATGACACTGTTCCAGACCGGACCAGTTCGATTGGGTTCAATGCATAAATCGACCGGTTCATGCCCGATTCGACCGATTTTCTCAAAATTAAAAATTTCTAAATTCATTCTCCATCTAATGAAGGCTTCATTTCCCCAATTCGATCATTTTAAGCCACCAAGAAAAATTAATTTAGAAACCAGTTCAAGTATCGTTCAATCTGGTTCAGGTCCAATTTGCCATAAACTGGTCTGGTTTTCTCTTCCCATTTGTCCCAAGATTCTTTTCCATGATTTTTATGACTCTTGGAGTCACTTGGGATTTGTTAATTTCCCATATTTTCCTCTTTTTACTAATTATGGTTCGTGAACCGGCTCGGTTTTCTCTTTTGAAGCAACCAATTCTTTTCTTGGTTTCCTTATCCTTAAAGTACGGGGTTTACAACCTACCCTAAGATTTTAAGAACAAGCATTAAAAGTTAAAAGAACCCCTTTTACTAAAAAATAAGACAAGTAGTGGTTTGTTTATCATGTATTTTGATGACTATAAAAGTGAAGGGAAGAATTATGTTAAGTACATGTTGAATTGTGGATAAGGAGTCATGATGTCATATAACCCTGCTAATTCAGTTACAATATCACGTCCTGACCCGGTTTGGTCGGATCCTCATGATCAACCCGTCGTTCCCTTAGTTTAAGAGGGGTTTACCCCTCTCTTTCACCAAGAGGAATTAGACATAATTTAAAACCTTGTTCCCTAGAATAACATAAATTAATAAAAATGTAAACTTAAAATAACTTTTAAGCATACCTGACAAAGGGTAGGTCAGGGTGTTTTCTTTAGCCATGTTGTCTCTACTCTTGAAAAGAGATATAAAAGAGGGGTGAGTTTTTACAACTTAGTGAGTGGGTTTTGGGAGTGAGTTTTCATAAATAACTATAATAAAAGTGTGCCAAAAATTATTGTTTTCTTTTAAGAATGAACTTTCCTCAAATTTCGGTTTTCAAAAACCCTTTTTCCTCATTTTTCAACATTAGGTGTGTTTAACAATCAACACACGCCCTTCATCAGGAAGGGAACACACATTTGCATGGCAGTCTGTCCATTACACCCACTTGTGGCTCGGAGCGTCTTTACTGACCACCAATATAGAAGCTCGTCCACTTCTACCCTAGGTCTAAGTGGATGTTCATGACATATGACCCTCAAACATGAAAATAACTCCATGTCTATATGAGGACAGAGACCTCATCTCGACCTCACCCCGGTCTCATGTGCAAGAAGCTACGTCGAGCTTCCAGACTGCTAGCACGATAATCTGCCCTTATCTCCACCATATTGTCCAGTAGCCCTTAGGACGCATCACTACCCCTCTTGGGCATCTTGATGGTCTTGAACCTCAAGTGCATGCACAAACAATAGTTTTTCCACATAGACATTTATATTTGGTGTCACTAGTCTAATAGCCCCAACCCACAACCCGACCTACAGCTATTTGTCTAGGCCGGTCCGTCGACCTGACCTTGATGCGCTACCGCTAGTCCATCGAGTATGCCGATCCTGTCTTGGTACCATGGAGAAATCACATAATCATTTCATTAAGAGTTTTCATGGCTTTAATATCTCATGTTTATTTACGAGCTCCTACTCATGCCCACTGGCCTTGGGCCTACTGTACGTGATTTTCCAAAACTGGGCATTCAGCCCCACAAGTTCAAAAATCGAGGCCTCTAGCCTATTTTAGATATTTCAGCTCCCATCAAGAAGGTCTCCCAAAGAGTTTAAGCATTGCCACACAGTCAGGGGATAACACTTCTGACAAAAATGTATTTTCACTTCATCACACCAACCGGGTGTGACGATATCTATGCTTACAACCGGCAAGCGGGTTTCGTCTTCCTTTAAGGAAGTCCATCATACGTACCAGGTATGTTTTCCTCTACTTACAATGGTAAGTAGGTTTTAACTTCATTTGCCCATCACCCCAATCAAGTATGATGTCAAAATTCCACTTACAAGTGGTTTTTCATTTCTAAGGTGCTCATCATCCCAACCGGGTATGATGTGAATAAACCCACTCACCCAATAATCATGGCGTATTCTTCTTCATTCGGCTTTTACCTCCATGCTAGCTTATCTTTGTTGGCGTTCTGGTCCCTCGTGTTCCAACACAATTTGGACATCTTTATCTATTAATTTGGCAAAACAACCTTTGTTTCTCAAGTATGAACGACTAGGCTCAAATTTGTTAGTTAATTGCACTTAGATCCCTAAAGTTCATTTTCCTTGACTTTAGGTCTCTAATGCTAACTTTTCCTCAAATTGAGTCCCGATACTTCCAAAAATTCATTTTGGGTCCTCAATTTACTCAAAATTGTTTAAGGGGCTCAAGTTTTCCAAATTTCCAATTTGGTCCCCAACTTTTCAAAAGTTACCATTTTGCCCCTACTTTCCAAAAATGGCAATTTGACCCCAATTATTTCAAAAATCAACCAATTGGTCCTCCTTTCAAACAGACCGAATTTGATTTCATCAAATTGACTATTCAATCAAGGTTAACTGCTTCAATTGGTGGTGTAAATCAGTTCCTACATTCCATATGATTCAATTTAGCTATGAATCGCATGAATTCAGGCCAAAACGAGCTTAAACAAAGCTTCGCCAGAAAACTGTGTGTAGAGAGAGAAAGCTTCGAAAGCTTACCATCGGAGGTGCGACAGTCCGAGCTCTCTATCAGGGCAGGTAGCTCTCGTCCTAAGGTTTCTCCTAGGATCAAGAACCGCTACAATTCATATTGAATCGAGGGAGAATTCTATTAGTGAAAATTTCACAGTTTCTCTCTCTAACGCCAATCGGAAATGATAGAGGGTGCTGAATTGGCTTACCTTTCAGCTCAATTGAGGTTGTATGAGGGCTGTGAGGATGTTGGAAGGGCTTGGATTGGTCAGAGGAGGGCTGAATTTGGCCGATTTTAGCTCTGCCGAAATAGGGCAACTTTGGTCCTTCGTAGCTGCTTCACTATTTGATTCTGCCGACACTTCTTCGGTGGTCATCGGGTCGAACGAAAGTTGTTGTGAGGTAGTTGAATTTCCCCGAAATCTAAAGAACCCAGCCATGCCTACTAAGGAACAAACAAATGCCAATGTTGGAGCTCTAGTTCGAGATTCGTTGAAAAAATGGAGTAGTTTAGAGATAATGGAGATTTCAGGTGTGAGGAAGATAAATGGAGAAGAGTTTTTTATATAGGGAGCTCGGGGACTCTCTGCTCGATCGTTTAGCATCATGGTCAAGCTCATTCATGATCTAAAACGCCCTGAACGGAGGTGTTTTCTCTTTGTCGGCGTTGTCCGTTCATGCATTGAATGAATTGTGTCGTCATATGAAGGAAGAAGACGACACTGTTCCGAACCGGACCAGGCCGGTCCGATAGGGTTCAATGATTAAACCAGCCGGTTCATGCTCTATTCGATTGATTTTCTCAAAATTAAAATTTTCTAAATTCATCTTCTATCCAATGGTGGCTTTAATTCCCCAATTTGAATATTTTAAGCCACTTAGAAAAATGAATTTAGCAACTAGTTAATGGTGGTTCAAATTACTTCAGGTCTAGTTCAATCTGGTTTAGGTATGGTTCACCTGAACCACTCTGGTTTTGTAAACCTCGCCCTTTTGAGTTAAGGAAAATCGGGAAAATAATCGGTCAAATTGAGTGAGAAAATCGAACCGGTTCATAAACCCGATCATTTGGGAACGGACAATTTAGAAATTTACAACTCTCGGCTGATCCAAAGGGTTCATAAAACCTAGGAAAAGAATCTTAGGACATATTGGAAGAGCAAAACCAGACCAGTTTAGATGAACTAGATCCAACCAAATTGAACCAGTTTATGAACCAAGTCGGTTCATGAACCGGAACCGATAGAGAAAGGGCAAACTAGGAAATTTATGGATCCTGAGTGACCCAAAGAGTTCCAAAAGACATGAAAATGGACTTGAGAATGAATTAGAGGTGAAAACCAAACTGGTTGAGGTGAACCCGATCCAAATCGGTTTGGACTTGTTTGAACCACTATTGAATAGGATTCTAAATTTATTTTTCTAGGTAGCTTAAAAAATTCAAATTTAGGATTTGAGGCCACCATTGGATAGAAAATAATTTAGATGAATTTAGTAATTTTTAGATTTGAAAAACTCGGTCGAATGGGGGGTGAACCGGCCGGTTTAATCTTTGAACCTGGTTCGGACCGGTCCAGTCCAGTTCGGAACAATGTCATCTTCTTTCTTCAGATGACAGCATTGTTCACTCACCGAAAAATCAAAGCAACGCCAACGAAGAAGAAACGTTTCCATTCAGTATCTTTCAGGCCATCAATGTCTGTCATAAAGTTGCTAAATAGATGACCAAATAGTCCCCGAGCTTCCTATATAAAGAGCTCCACCACATTCATCCTCTCCACACCTGAAAAGCTCACTCTCTCTCAGCTGCTTTGTTTTTTAGTGAAGCTTGAACCAGAGATCCGATATAGGGTCATTTCTGAACCAAAGAAGGCGAGGTCGGGTTCTTTAGAACTGGGGAGATGTTAGCTATACGGTGGTGACATCCGTTCGTTCCGAGAGTCATCGGAGAAGTGTCAGCGTGATGGAACAGTGAAGCAGCTCCGACGAACCGAAGCTGTCTTGTCACGTCCCGACCTAGTTTAGTCAGAATCCCCATGATAAACCTGCCACTCTCCCGGTTTATTAAAGGGTTTCCCTTATTATAGACCGAAAAGAGTAAGGCATCGTTTAAACCTGCACCTTTTCCAGGAATAACATAAATCAAAACTGCATAATATTTTAAATTTATCATACCTGTCTCATAGGCATCCTAATTGATGGTCTTTAAGGGTAGGCTTTCCAGAATTTCCTAAAAGGGATATGGGGGGGTGAGTACAACGACTCAGTGAATGGGTTTTTAAAACTTTTAACTTTTAGGAAAAAAACTTGTATTGGAGTGTGCCAGACTCCTTTCTTTCAAAAATTCTTTCACATCAAATCTCAGTTTTTACCACCATTTCCTTATTAGTCACAGTGTGTCATCACCCAACACACATCCTTCATCATGAAGGTCACACACATTCGTAGGCTAGCCCGTCCATTGAACCCACTTGTGGCGTCGAAGCGGCTTTACCGGCCACTTAGATAGAAGTACGTCCACTTCTACCCTGAGAATGAGTGGATGTTCGCGACATCCGACCCTCAATCCCGAAATCAATTTTTTGTGTCCATATGAGGATGGAGACCTCATCTTGTCCCCACCCCAATCTCATGTGCTTGGTGCTACTCCAAATTTTGCATAGTCACCTGGTACGACGAACTGCCCTTATACCCACTAGGTCGTCTAGTGCCCTTAGGATGCATCACTACCCCTCTTAGGCGTCTTGATGGGTAATCATAGTGTATGCACAAACAATATTTTTTTTATCATGCCATATAATCTATGGTGCCACTAGTCTAAAGACCCCGACCCTCAACTCAACCCGCAGTTGTTTGTCTTAACTGGTCCGTCGACCTGTCATGTCGCACTGCCACTACTTGACTGAGTATGTCAGTCCTGTCTTGGTACCATGGCCAAACAATTCTTTTATTTAAAGTTTTATGGCATATAACTCATGATTGTTTACGAGTTCCTGCTCGTGCCAACTGGCCTTGGGCTCACTATACGAGATTTTCAAAATCGGGCATATTAGCCCCCAAGTTCCAAAACCGAGGCCCCCGGCCTATAAGAGCTATTCGAGCTCCCGTCAAGAAGGTCTCTCAAATTGTTTAAGCATAGGCACATAGTCAAGAGAGAGCACTTCCGACAAAAAATATGTTTTCAGCTATCCATCATACCGACCGGGTATAAGGACATTTCTGCTCATAACCAATGAACTGATTTTCAACTTCCTTCGAGGAAGTTTCATCATACTAACCGGGTATTTTCTACTTACAATCGGTAAGTAGTATTTCCGCATATTTTTCACATCACTCCTCCAAGTCGTGATGTTTAAAATACCACTTTGTAGTGGGTTTTCATTTCGAGGTATTTATCATCCCCAACCAGGTATGATATAAAATCCCACTCACAACCGGTAAGTGGTTTTTAACTTTAAGTTGTGCTCATCATCCCAACCGGGTAAGACGTTAGTAAACCCACTCACCCGTCAATGCAATGAATTCCATTAGATCAGTTCTTTGTATTTCACGCGAGCTTGTCCATGCTAACGTTCCCAGTACTTCGTGTTCCTACACAATATGAACACCTCGGTTCATTATTTTTCGGCCTTTGCCTTTATTCATTTTAAATAAATGAGAAAGTCAAACTTTCATTTATTTGTAATTATTCCCAAAAGTTATTTCTCTTTAACTTTAAGTCCCCAACGTCATTTTTCTTTAAATTGAATCCCAAAACTTTTAAAATTTATCATAGGACGTCAATTTATTCCATTTCACAAAAAGGGGTTTAATTTCCCAAATTTTCCAAAATTACCATTTTGCCCTTCCATTACAAAAATGGTAAATTTTACCCAAAAAATTCTAAAATTTCCCAATTGGCCCTCTAACATTTTTATCATGCCTAATTGACCCTCAATTTTAGGAAATTACATTTTAGTCCTTCGAATTTTTGAAAATCCCCAATTTTCCCTCAATTCCAACTTCTTAACACAATCGAATTTGATTTCATCAAATTGACTAATCAAACATTTCCAATTGTTGAAATTGAAGTTAAAATTGAGTTTCTACATGTTCATACGATTCTTTAGCAATTTGAATCGCAAGTTTTAATGCCAGAACGAGCTTAAACGGAGCTTCGCCGGAAAATGGACTATAGAGAAAGAAAGCTTCGAAAGCTTACCATCGGGGGTACGACGGTCCGGGCTTTCAATCTGGGTAGATAGCACTCATTCTGAGGTTCATCCTAGAATCAAGAATCACATCAATTGATGCCAAATTTAGTTAGAATTTCATCATCGAAGTTCAACCGGTTCTCTCTCTAGCTCTGGCTGGAAATTGCATAGGGGAGCTGAATTGGCTTACCTTTCAGTCCTAATTCGGCCATGGGAGGGCTGAGGAAGTGTTGGGAGGGCCTGGTTTGGCCTGAGGAGGGCTCAAAATGGTCGATTTCAACTCAGCTAAAACATGGGCAGCTTCGGTCCGGCGGAGTTGCTTCATTGTTCCATCACGCCGGTGCTTCTCCGGCAACCCTCGGAGCAGACGAAGACTATAGGCATGTAGCTGACTTCTCCCCGATTCTAAAGAACCCAACCTTACCTTCTTTGGCTCAGAAATGACCCTATATCAGAGCTCTGGTTTAAGATTCACCGAAAAATTAAGCAACTGAGAGAGAGTGAGCTTCTCAGGTATGGAGAGGATGAATGGGGAGGAGGTCTTTATATGGGAAAATCGAGAACTCCTTGGTCGTCCAATTGGTGCCTTTATGACAAGCATTGATGGCCAAAAACATATTGAACGGAGACATTTCTTCTTTATTGGCACTGCTTCAATTTTTCGGTGAGTGAACAGTGTTGTCATATGAAGGAAGAAGACAACACTGTTCCAAACCGAACCAGACCGGTCCAAACCGGGTTTGGAGCTTAAATCGACCGGTTCACCACTCATTCGACCGAGTTTTTCAAATAAAAAAATTTCTAAATTCATTTTATATCCAATGTTGGCCTCAAATCTCAAATTTGAGCTATTTAAGCCACCTAGAAAAATAAATTTAGGATCTGGTACAATAGTGGTTCAAACTGGTCCAAACCAGTTTGGATCTGGATCACCTTAACCGGTTTGGTTTTCATCCCCAATTCCTTCACAAGTCCATTTCTATGACTTTTGTGACTCCTTAGGTCACTTAGGGTCCATAAATTTCCAGATTTACCATCTTTCTCTCGGTTTCGGTTCATAAACCGGCTCGGTTCTTACACCGATTTAATCCGATTCGAGTCTGGTTCACCCGAACCGATCTAGTTTTTCTCTCCCACTTTGATCTAAGGTTCCTTCCCAAGGTTTATAAATCTCTTTGGGTCACAATGGATCCATAAAGTTTTCTGTTTGCCCTTTCTCTATTGGTTCCGGTTCATGAACCGACTCAGTTCATAAACCGATTCAATTCAATTGGATTTGGTTCATCTAAACAGGTCTAGTTTCTCTCTTCCAATTTGTCCTAAGGTTCTTTTCCAAGGTTTTATGAACCCTTTGGATCACCCGGGAGTTGTAAATTTCCAAATTGCTCATTTCCAATTGATCGGGTACATGAACCGGTTCGGTATTCTTACTCAATTTGACCGGTTCTTTTCCCGATTTTCCTTAACTCAAAAGGGTAAGGTTTACATGCCCTGTTTTGGCCAAGCTGAAATCGGCCATTTCGAGCCCTCCTCAAGCCAAACCAAGCCCTCCCAGCACTTTCTCGGCCCTCCCACGGCTGAATTAGGATTGAAAGGTAAGCCAATTCGGCTCCCCTCTACAATTTTAGACCGATGGTAGAGAGAGAGAACCGGCAGAACTTCAATGATAAAATTCTAACTCAATTTGGCATCAATTGATGCAATTCTTGATTCTAGGATGAATCTTAGGACGAGAGATATATGTCCAGATCAAAAGCTCGGACCGCCATGCCACCGACGGTGAGTAATTGAAGCTTTCTCTCTCTATAGTATATTTTCAGGCGAAGCTCCATTTGAGCTCGTTTTAGCATCCAAACTTATGATTCAAAATGCTATTGAGTCATATGAAGATGTAGGAGCTCAATTTTAACTTCAATTTCAACAATTAAGAAGTGTTTAATCGGTCAATTTGATGAAATCAAATTCGGTTGTGTTAGGAAGTTGAAATTGGGGGAAATTTTGGGGGCAATTGGGGATTTTCAAAAATTCAAAGAACCAATATGCAATTTTATAAAATAGAGGGTCAATTGGGCATGATAAGAATGTTAGAGGGCCAATTGAAGAATTTTAGAATTTTTGGGGTGAAACTTACCATTTTTGTAAAGGAAGGGCAAAATGGTAATTTTGGAAAATTTGGGGGACCAAATTGGAAATTTGGAAAATTAAACCCCTTTTGTGAATTTGAATAAATTAAGGTTCTAAGATAAATTTTAAAAGTTTTGGGACTCAATTTGAGGAAAAAAAAGGCATTGGGGACTTAAAGTTAAAGAAAAATAACTTTATAGACCTAATTGCAAATGAATAGAAAGTTTGGTTTCCTCATTCATTTGGAATGAATGAATGCAATTAGGCATAAGGATAATGAATAACGATGTTCATATCGTGTAGGAATATGAAGTACTAGGAATGCCAGCAAGGATAAGCTCGCATGAATACAAAGAACTGGTTGAGTGGAATTTACTGCATTAACGAGTGAGTAGGATTTTATATCATACCCGGTTGGGGATGATAAGTACCTCAAAATGAAAACCTACTACTTAGTGGTATTTTAAACATCACAACTTAGAGAAGTGATGTGAAAATCATGCGAACAAACTACTTACCGGTTGTAAGTAGATCTTACCCGATTGGTATGATGAAACTTCCTCGAAGGAAGTGGAAAACCCGTTCATCGGTTATGAGCGAAGATGTCCTTATACCTGATCGATATGATGGACAGTTGAAAACATATTTTGTCGGAAGTGCTCTCCCCTGACTGTATGCCACTGCTTAAATGATTTGGGAGACCTTTTTTATGGGAGCTCGAATAGCTCTTATAGGTCGAGGGCCTCAGTTTTAGAACTTGGGGGCTAATATGCCCGATTTTAAAAATCACAAACAATAGACCATAGGCCAATTGGAACGAGCAGGAGCTTGTAAACAAACATGAGATATGTGCCATTAAACTTTAAATAAATGAATTGTTTGGCCATGGTACCAAGACAGGACCGATATATTTAGTCAACTAGTTGTAGTGCGACATGACAGGTCTCCGAACTAGTCAAGACAAATAGCTACAGGTTGAGTTGAAGGTCGGGGCCGTTGGACCAGTGTGACACCACAAATTATATGGCATGATGTGAAAATACTGATTGCGCATCAAGACGCCCAAGAGGGGTAGTGATGTGTCCTAGGGCCCTAAATGACTTGGTGAATATAAGGGCAGTTGGTCGGACCAGGTGACCTTGCTAAGCTCAACGTAGCTTCAAGCGCATGAGACCGAGGTGGGGTCTGGATGAGGTCTCTGTCCTCATACAGACATGAAGAATTGATTTGGGGATTGAGGGTTGGATGTCATGTACATCCACTCATTCTCAGGGTAGAAGTGGATGTGCTTCTATCTAGGTGGTCGGTAAAGTCACTCTGACGCCAAAAGTAGGTTCAGTGGACAGGCTGGCCTGCGATTGTGTGATTGACCTTCATGATGAAGGATGTGTGTTGGGTGATAACAAATTGTGATTAATAAGAAATGGCGATAAAAATAGAGATTTGAAATGAAAGGATTTTTGAAAGAAAATAAGGAGTCTGGCACACTCCAATATAAATTTTTTTTTCTAAAAGTTAAAATTGGAAAACGCATTAACTGAATAGTCGTACTCACCACCTCCCTTATGTCCATTTCAGGAAATCTCGGAAAGTCTACCCTTAAAGACCATCAACTAAGATGTCTGTGAGACAGGTATGATAAATGTAAAATATTATGCAGTTTTTATTTATGTTATTCCAAGAAAAGGTGCAGTTTTAAAGAACGTCTTACTCTTTACGGTTTATAACGAGGGGAAACCCTTTAATAAACCAAGAGAGTGACGGGTTGATCACGGAGATCCGACCAAACCAGGTCGGGGCATGACAGGTTGTCTCTTCCAATTTGTCCCAAAGTCCTTTTCCATGATTTTTATGACTCTTTAGGTCATTCGGGATTTGTAAATTTCTCATTTTTCCCTTTCTCTATCAGTTAAGGTTCATGAACCGGTTCGGTTTTCTCTCTTGAGTTGACTGGTTCTTTCCCCGATTTTTTTTATCTTTAAGGGACGAGGTTTACATACAAACTCACCCACTCTCCCTAAAACCCCTTTCAGGGAAATTGACACTTTAGAAGCTAAGAGTATTCCACGAGCAAAACTACATTTCCTATAGTAAAAAGGTACCCTTGCATTGTTTTGAAAATTTTGTTGTGGAAAACAATCAGGTCGTGAGCGTTTACCTTCCTGTATTATAGTGTTGGATTTACTACCATGAAGAGTGGTGGGTTAATCACAGGGTTCCAGCCAAACCAGGTTGTGGTGTGACATTTAGCTTTATATATTCCACCATCTGTCAGCCCTTAACTCCCCCATTAAAGTTAATGTTTGAGCGATTTACTGCTCTTCGATGTTATTACAATGTTCCCACTCCTCTTTCATTCAAGTGTCTCGAGGTTGAAGATAGCACTGTGTATGTGTGTGCGTGCTAACATGTGGTGCATGTGATTAGTTAACATTGTTGGTATGATGTCTAACTCAGCATCTAGATCACACTTTGACTGTCTGACCTGACACATTGCAACCTCCCATTAGTTGCTTAGTCTAATGTAGTGGTTGACTGAATCTAGTCATTAGACGACCATTATGACTCTGCCATGTGGTGTCCTCTGATTGGTTGGTTTAAATAAGTCAGATTTCCCATATGACAACATATGTTATTGCCACATGTCCTCTTAGAATTTTTTGTATTTTTTATGTGGTTTTGTCACGTGTCATGTGTTGATTGGTCAGTTTTCTCATACATCTGCTAACCTCACATACTTTTCATGTATTGTAATCTAATTGGTCAACCCACCTCACGTGGAATTCTTTTAGTTGACTGTTGATGACTGCCATGTGTCACTCTTTAATTAGTCAATATGGCTAACGTGGAATTTCTTTAGTTGATTGTTGACGACTGTCACGTGTCGCTCTTTGATTGGTCAACACTTTCAAATGCTAACCTAGCGAATAACGGGGCACACATGCCACTCGTCGCTCACTGATTGGTCATGCATGTTGATATGGTGCTGACCTGGCAGGTCATGTTACTTGGTTAAACCATTTACCGGTTCAATTGAACTAGGTTCGGTGACCCAAAAATGTAAATCGGTCGGTTAAAGCTCAATTCGACCAATTTTCTAAAAATTAAAAAATTATCAATTTATTTTTATGTGGTGGTGACCTCAATTGATGAATATATCTAATTTAAGTCGTCTCAAAAAAGGAATTTTCAAACTGGTTCATATTAGTTTGTTCTAGTTTAATTCGATTTAGGTTTGGTTCACCCTACTTTGGCCTAGTTCATACTTCCAATTTGGATTTGTCTTCTTTGAGATTTGGTACTTTATATCCCACTTAGGATCACTTCATATCCATATTATTAATTTATGTGATCCCGATTCGATATGAACCTCATTTTTCCTTTTGAAAGCTCCTCCATTCATGTAAAATGGGGTTTATAATATAATCTCTCCAAGGTTCTAAATGTTTATGAAGTTGTGAAATGACTTTTTATGAAAAAGTTTTAATTTCTACTAATAATTGTATATATTTTTATTATAAGTCTAGTACTATGAGTACTAATTTGGTAAAAATACCTATTATTATAGTATCCATAGAACTTAACAAGTTAATATTAGACCTTAGTCCTGGAAATCAAGATGGGGTGTGATAAGTTGGGTCTGATGTCCCAACTTGGTGACCCCTTTTCTTTTTTATATAATTTCACATTTTATTCAAAATATAACATTTTTGTCTTTTTAGATTCTCTCAATAATTTAAATCATATTTTCTTCCAATCGCGACCAGTGTAAACTAACTTTCCACCAATCTCATTTTCTTATTCGGAAAATGAATTTTCAGTCCAATTTGATCATAATTCATGGTATGTGTTCTAAATCTCAGTTTGCTGTTGCAATTAATAATATATTATATATTTAAAAAGATAAAATTTATAAAAAGTACAACTTAGAGTCTCATTTAATGAAGGGAAATATTTTTAGAGCTGAATAATAATAATAGAATTATTCACTTTAATTATTTTCACCATTGCATTATTGAATAATAATAATAATAATAATAATAATAATAATAATAATAATAATAATAATAATAGAAGAGTTGAATAATAATAAAAGTGTACTGATAAATCTTACAAATGATAGAAGAGATTGAGCACTTTAATGTATCAACCACTTTTATACATTAACAAATAATAGTTAGGTTTGATGCAATTTTCTAAGATATTGAAACTTCTTTCAAAACTCTAGAGGATATACCATTGATAATTGATATATACTTCTACACATTCTCATATCTCAAATTCTATGTGATTTGAAAGGGAAGAAGTAAAGACAATGATGCTTAGCTAGCTACGGGGTAGTTTTTAATATGTGCATACACAAATGGTAGTTTTTAGTTCTAGTAAAGCAAATAAATTGGACAAGAGTTACTCGGTGGTAGTACTAAACTCCAATAATTATTTTTGCATCACCTGCAATAAACTCACACATTTCTAGAAGTATGATTGGTTTTTTCTTTCAATTACAATAGTAAATTTTCTTTTTTTTTCGAAGTTAGGTTTATCATTTTATTTAGGTGATTCCAAAAATAATGCTCTCCATAATTGAATTCTCATGCCCTCTTCATCCATGGATTTTAGAGCATAAACTCTTAAAAATAAATTTATGTTGAGTACTATATAACTCTCTCCGGTTTAGTCAAACAATTGAATATATCCCTTTTACCTGGTGAATGTAATATATTAAGCTTAAGTGAATTAATTTGTACTTCTTGAACTTGGTATTTTAAAACCCACTTATAATATATATTCAATATCACGCGGAAGACCTGACATGAGCAGAAATGGATGCATCATCTCTAGATGATGACACATTCAAGATAGAAGTAGCTCAACATAAATGTATCTTGAGGTTCTTAGCATTTTGTTGCAACACATAAATTTTCTTATTTTCTTGGTAGAATGGTATATTTCAAATTTTACTGTTTGTTGAACAATTGAAATATGAAATTAATGTTATTTGTGTAATTATTTATTTTAGTCTATGAGTTGGAAAGAGCCATAAAACTTGTAAACTTCTATCACTTATTAAGTCGATTAGAAGGAAAATCAAACATATCACTACCCTCAAGTGAACCTGGGAGAATGCTTCAATACCATACTCTAGAGGTAAAAGGGACAATGACACTCTAACAAATATGTTGAAATAGTATAAGATATTTAAGATAATTACGATATAATCTTGGTAATTAAGATTATATCATATATTCTATTTAAGGTAGTTAATAAATAGACATGTATATAATTGAGTTAGGGTTTGGAGAAAATATGTAGGTTTTAATTTCTCATCCCCAATGCCTCTCTATCAATATATTCGTTTTCTCTTTCCCTAATCCAGTTTTCTAACATGGTATCAGAGCTAAGGTTTTCTACTATTTTCAAGGTTTTTTTATCTGAAGGCTCAAGACACGGCATAACTAAATTGTCGTAGAAGATGGAGAAAACGGATGCAACATTAACAGGAAGGGAGTTGAAGGAAATTTTAGAAAGTATGGCCAAATTGCTTGTAGGAAGAGACGATGTATCGCCTTAACATAACAATACTCTCAATCGAGATTTGAAGTTGGAATTACTCCTAATAGAGTAGAGACTTGAAGGAACGAAAAACTATTTGAGTTGGTCGAGAAAGATGAGACTCATACTAGAGTCAAAATATTTGGAAAACTACATTGACGACTCGTATGAAGAACCCACTAATACTACCAGCACATCATGGAAGGTGTGGAGGGCAACTAATTTTCTGATGGTTGCATGGATAATAGGATCACTTTCTCCTTCTATCGCGGGATTGGTAGGAGGTATTAGTAAAGCATCTGATATATGGAAGATTTTGGCTACCCAATTCTCTGGTATTGGAAATATGATGACTGTGATTGAAATTGAAGATAAGTTGGACGCACTAAAACAGGGGGAGCGAAGTATAATAGAATACAATACTGAGCTGAAAAGGTTATGGTCCGAACTTGATTATTATGATCCATTAATTACATTTGATCCTTCAGATACAGCTTCTATTAGAGCATGGATAGAGCAACGACGTATGATTCGCCTCCTAAGGGGACTAAATCTCAAATATGAATACAAGAGAGCAATGATATGTCATCAGTCTCCAATTCCTCTGATGGAAAATGTTATTGCTGCACTAATTAATGAGGAGTCAAGACAAAAGGTTATGAACACTTCTAAGATATCTACAATACTAGTTCGCTCTACTCTAGTAAAACCGATTATTGACAACCAACAATGCTATAATTATGGGAAGAATGGATATATTAGCTAGAATTGTTCCTCGACATGTATTCCTACATGGGGTGGAACAAGTCATAGCATCAGAGAACGTGGAGCCCGAGGTCAAGGTCGAGGTTGTGGATGATTTGGGGGACAAACCTATCATGCTAAAGGTGCTGACATTTTAAATGACGAGATGTGCTATGCTAATGTTGACTCAGGTATTATTGCACATGCATTTTCTTCTAAACCATCTTCCACATAATGGATTATTGATTCAGGTGCATCTAGACACGTGACAGGAATATTAGTAGAGTTTATTACATATACTGGTTCTCCACCTTTTTCCCATAATAGAGTTCAAACTGCTGATGGCACATTTCAACCGGTTATGGGATTTGGCTCGATTAAATGCACTTCATCAATTACATTATCATCAGTTCTACATGTCCCATCATTTCCGGTTAATCTATTATCAGTTAGTGTAATTAGTGATCAATTGAACTGTCAAGTAATCTTTGATCGAGATTCATGTGTCATTCAGGAAAGGAATACCAAGAGAATAATTGAGACTGGACAGAGGCTTGATGGATTGTGGTATCTTATGAGAGATGAGTCTAGCGCAGCTTTAACTACTACTTTATCTGAACGAGCAATAAATGAAGTCATATTGGAGCATCGTCGTCTTAGTCATCTATCGTTTGAGAATCTTAAGAGGGTAAGGCCTGACTTGATGAATAATGTAGAACGTAGCAAGCTTGTATGTGATGCTTGTGAGTTTAGAAAACATACAAGAACACATTATTCTTCTACTGGTTTAAGAAGTATTTCACCATTTTCGTTGATACATTCTAATGTTTGGGGACCATGTCCAGTTACTTCGATTGGTAGATTCAGATGGTTTATTACATTTATTGATTGTTACTCAAGGATGACATGGGTATATTTGATGAAAAATAAATCTATGACATTGGTTTGCTTTAAAGATTTTTTAGCTTTGGTGCAAACACAATATAATGCCAAAGTGAGTACTCTTCGTATAGATAATGGTATTGAATATGTTAATAGAGAATTCTCATTGTATTTATCTACAAAGGGGATTCTGCATCAAACCACATGTCCAGATACACCAGAACAGAATGGAGTGGCAGAACGGAAGAATCGACACTTGTTAGAGGTAGCTCGCACACTTCTATTTACAATGAATGTTCCAAAATATCTATGGAGTGAAGCAGTATTGACGGCAACATATTTAATTAACCGGATGCCTTCTCAGATATTAAACTTTCAATCTCCTTGTGAACTTTTGATGGGACACAATATATATACAGTCCATCCTCGTGTATTTGGTTGTGTATGTTTTATGAGAGATCATCATCCCACAGTAACTAAACTTGACCCACGTGCATTGAAGTGTATTTATGTATGCTATTCTAGCACTCAAAAAGGTTACAAGTGATGGTGTCCAAGCGAGAAAAGACTTTTTGTGAGTATGGATGTAACATTTCATGAGAATGAACCCTTTTATGGTGAATCAACAATGTCATCCACAGTGCTAGATGATTTGACTGAAGCACAACATGGAAATGAAGAGAGAATTAGTGATAATAAAGAAGATGATGTCATTGTAGGTATAATCTCATGTCCTAAGAGATCGAGTAGCAATGAAGGAGGGACCAATGAACCAGAATTGAAGGTTTATAGTAGAAGGAACAAGAGTTGTGCTCAAGGGGAGGAAGATAAAGAAGATGATGGAGAGCGACAAGAACAGATACTTATACCACACTTAAAACCCCCATATTTCCCAGATACCCATCAATTTTCTGATAATTCCTCATCATCACCGGATGTCCCAGATACCCATCAATCTCCTGACGATTTATCGTCATCACCAGATGGTAATAAATCTCTGCCCATTGCTATTCGTAAAGAACTTAGAGCTAATGCAGGAAAACCTCCAATTAAATATGGTTAAATCAAGTTTTTTCTTTTTTAAATTTTGGTAGGCGAGTTGAATTTTGAGACTTGTGACAATGGAGTCGCATTTGATCCAACTAAGGGGCAAAGACCCCGCACCTATTAACTCAAATTAAGTAATTTTTTTATCACCGAATTATATTCAAATTAGGCTCAATTACTAGTTACCCAATTCAAGTATCTTGATAATTGGATTTATAAAATAATTTATTATAATTATGTAAATTTATAAAATACTTTATTATAATTAAAATTTTTAAAATTTATATACAGTAAATATAAGTAGAAATTAATATTAATTTATATATAATAATTTATTATAATTAAAACTTTTAAATTTTATGTACAACAAAAATCAATATTAGATAATCCTTTTATTTACAACAATATTAATTTATTTATATAAAATAATTTATTATAATTAAAATTGTCAATTTTATACTAGTATAAATATTAAATAACAATTTTTGTGTACCTAAAATAATTTATTATATTTAATCAGTGTGAATTTTATGCATAATAAATATAAATATTAAATACATATTTTATTTTATGTATACTAATATCCATTTATGCATAGTAATAGTTTGTTATGATTAAAAATTGTGGATTTTATGTAAATACAAAATAAATATTAATTAGTTAGTATATAAAATAATTTACTATAATTATAAATTATAAATTTTAGTAAAGTAAATATAAATATTAAATAGTTATTTTATGTATATTAATATCAATTTATAATTTTATGCACAATAAATATAAATATTATTTGTCATTTTTTTGTCCCAATACAAAACGACCACGTTTTAACTCGTAGGCAGTAAAAAAATATGGCTCCAATGAAAAAAAAAATTAACCAAATAGAATGAGCAGAATATTAGGAAGAAGAAAACTTAACGTGTACATCTTCTCCATGCCCCTCCATTTAATTGTTACACGTACACTTAGTCATGTATTTAGCGAGCACACTATACTATGCATAAAGTAAATAATAACCACAATCAATGGAGATCAGATAAGCCATGGTTTAAATTATCGAAAAAATCTAAAATTAAAAAAAATAATTTTATAAAAATATAAAATTATAAAAAAGAAAAAGGGAAATAAGTCGAGTTCACCTTATTCGACTCCGTATGTCCTTGCCCGACTCACCTACTTCTATCCTAACAATCTTATTGTTCATATCTTTGTCTCATACGTATGGAAAAATAGATTTAATTGATATATTTTATTATTAAATTACACCTCTAATCAAGATAACAGTGGTATCTATACAATATTAATTGAGTTATATCATTCATATAATATTAAATTTATCTATAAAAATTAAAAAATATATATCTAAATACACCTTCAACCACAAAACAATTGATCTCAAAATTCTTATCCACTTGATCATAAAAGATCATATTTGGAAAGTGAGGTGAACATATGGTTGTTTGATAAAAGTTTTTTTTTTTTTTGAGATTTTGGAGGGTTCAAAACACTTGGTTACACTAAAAAATTAATCACTCAAATTTTGAAATATTGTAATTTTTTAATTAAAATAATATTAAATAACATTAATATTTTTATCTTTGTTTTATATATAATATAAAATATTATTTTTTTTCTTATTCCTATTTACTTTGTTGTACTATTACCGTTCACTTTAATTTTTAATTAAATAAATTTAGTTAACTATTTTTGTAATAAATTTTTAATTTTTTTTCATCTACAAACATTTATGCTTAAAAGTTTTTTATATAATACATTTTATATTTGTTGATAAGTTAATATTTATTATTTTTATGTATTGTATATTAGTTATTTTATGTATTTATAGTCATTTTTTTCTTAATGTTTATATGTGTAAAGTTTTACATTTTATATTTAATTATTATTTTTTATTATATTAAAATTTTGATATCTTATATTTATATATGTATATTTTATGGATTGTATTTTTATATATGAATTTTAAGTTGTTAAATAAAGCTATTATTGCATATAAAAAAAAGTAAAATATAATAACTAATTTTATATATTCATTTACTTTTTGGATGATTTTTTGAAAATTATACTTGTCAAATTGTGTTTCTCTCATTTTAATTACAAAAAAGAGATAATTAAAATTGTTATATTGAATAAAATGTTTAATAATTTTATAAAAATATATTTATTTGAATATATATTATATTGATATTATATTTTGATATTGAAATATTCAATTTATAGTATTTACAAATAATATTATTATAGATTAATAGCAAAAAGAATGTAGAATGATTTATTATGTCAAAGGGAGTTTTGTACTACTATAATAGATGATGCTCAATATATCAATATAATATAGCAAATCCAGTTGAGAACATTTTACAACTAATAGAATTATTTTTAAAATAAATTTTAAATTTAAAAAAAATATTGAATAAAGATAATTTTAAAAATCGTTAGAAGGTTTTAAAAGAATATTTTTTAAAATGTTTTGATATATTTTAAGGGGGGTTTAAGTAGATTTTTATGTAATATAACTAATAAAATATTGGAGGTTGAAGATAAAGTTTGGAAAAAACTAATTATGTTAGGATCTCATTTGGTATTCTATTAAAAAATTTGTTATTTATATTTTTTTTGTTGTAATTATATGTATTTATTTATTTTTTTGATACCAGGTACATACTCAAAAGTGAATTAATAAGTAAATTTAAAATTATGATAAAATAGCATATTAAATCTCCAAATTAGATAAGATATAGTCAATTTTCTATGGTTGTTGAAGAATTCATAAAAACATAATATAGATAGTATGATTTCTCAAATTAAAACTATTATTGGGATGTTTAAAAGATAGGATATACTTCAATCAATTTAGAAGAAAAATAAATTAAATCTAAAGAAAATATGTGAAAGGAAAAAAAGTCAAGCATGTGTTATAGATGGTGTTTCTGAAGCAATTACAGAGAATAATATCTATTAATGAAGCAAACTTATATTTTCATTTAAATAGTTTAGGTATTAATTCATAGTATTTGAGTTATGTTTATTTTTATTTTATTAGACATCCTAATATACTCAAAGCAGTATTATACTATTAGAAGTACATAAGAAAATTATCAAGAAAATATTATCTACTTATTTTAGAATAATTATATATTATTATACGTTATAAATGATATTTACTAGTGAAATTTGATAAGCTAGTTTTTTTGTTATTAGATGTCCTATAACGATTTTGGATATTATTTATTTTTTCTTAAATATATGTGTAATAAATATATATATATATAATCATGTATAATTCTAGACCTATCATATAATGGTATAATAGTATATGATACTGAAAAAATTTATATTTTAAAATATTTAATTTAAGGGTATAATACTATATTTACACTTTTAATGATTTGCACTTTACTCAATCCAAATGATGGATTTGAAAGTGTTTAAACACCTCCAAACCCCGAGCTGATTTTCGACGATCAGTTTGCTCTATAACTCCTCGTTATGACCGTTCGAGGCAAAATTCAACCTACATCGTCGACCACCCAATTGACCACCATCATATGATGAGTCGTGTTGTAAAACCCGTCCAATTGGACTAAAGGAAACCGAAATAAAACTGCTATATGTATATAGATGAAGAATTGAGCCATTTAATAAACGAAAAATAGCAAACATGGGAAATTAAAAAATCTTAAGTCACCAAAATTTCACAAATACTTCAAGGAAGAACTAGGAAGTGTAATTGAAGAGAAAACCAAACTGGTTCAAGGGTGAACCGGACCGAACCGGCATGAACCACAGTGAACCGGTTCACAAATTTATTTTTTCTAGGTGACTTAAAAATGTCAAATTGGAAAATTGAGACTACCATTTGATAGAAAATAAATTTAGATGAATTTAGAAATTTTTAAATTTGAGAGAACCGGCCAAATTTTGAATTCGGGTCACCGAAGTCGGTTGCACTGAATCGGTCAACGAGCCGGTCAACGATCAACGAAGTAGTCAATGGTCAATTTTCAACGGCTGATAGGGCAACTACGTTGGCAATCCACATCAGAAAAACTAACCAATCATAGCGTGCCACGTGGCACACGCGCCACATCATCATCTTCAACCTTCAGACGCTGGCAGAGAAGAGAGAGAGAGAGAGAGAGGGAGTTGTCGGAAAAGCTAGAGTCTCCAGTGACTCAAAAAATGCTATGGTCAGGTCATCGGTGGCTGAGTCTTACGCTGGCGAGTAGCCTGAGCAGTTGTCGACCTCCCTATATAAAGAGCAACCCCTCATTCGTTCTTAGCATCCCACAATCGAGTGAAGAAGAAGAAGAGTGAGTTTTCCAGTGAGGTTCAAACTAGAGCTCCCACGACAAGCCAAACCTCCACCAAAGGAGCTCCAAAGGGTGGCATTGGAACCAAGGAAGAGTCCTCTAGCTCCATACCTCCTCAAAACAACCAGGGAGTACTCAGGAAGGTGCGAGGGAGATCGCACAGTAAAGCTGCTTCGGAGCTCAAAGCAGCGAGCTCCTGCTTGATGCCATCTCGCCCCAACTGGCCCTTCCACCGCCCACCTTGGCCACCACTAACTGCCTAAGACCCTCCACAACACCCTTACAAGCCTCGGTAAGCTCAATTTCGCATCTCCTCATCGGAATTTCCGAATTTTAGAGCTACACCGACTGAAACTTCTTTCTTCAAATTCTCGCAGTGCAGTAGCGAATTGCAGCAGAACTCAATCCTGCTAGGTTCCCCTTGACTAGCTCTAGCTGCCCCACCTCAAGCTCCAGCCACCACCTCTTCGTTGGTAAGAAATGCAAGCTTTCTCTCTCTATTGTAACTTTTACGGCGGAGCTCCGACATGGCACGAAACTTAGCCAAATTTAGAAATTCGAAGTGCAGGACGATTGAGGGGATTATAGGAGGTGATTAGAAGCAAGAATTGAACAAAACAAGGGCTTACATACCGCCAATTGGACGAGGTAAGATTCGAAGTGTCATATGCTCAAATTGGGGAAGAAGGTGAAGGGCAATTTGGGGATTTTGGGGGACTTTTGTGAAATTTTTAAAAATTGGCAGACTGAACGATAATTTCATGAAATTGAGGGTATTTTCATAAAATTCACCCAAATTGAGGGTCAATTGGGCAAATTGGACAAATTTGGGGCAAAATGGAAATTTTGAAAAGTTGGAGGACCAAATTTTAATTTTTGAAAAGTTCAGACAAATTAGGAATTTTTCAAAAATTGGAGACCAAATGACAATTTGATAAAATTGAGGGTCTTTTTATATAATTCCCTTCCAACTGAGGGTCCATTGGACAAATTGGATCAAATGGAGGACCAATTTGTAAAATTTGAAAAGTTGGGGTCAAATTACAATTTTGGGAAAATTTGGAGCTAAATGATAGTTTCAGAAAATAGAGGAACCCAGAGGCGGGATTGATAAAATTAAGGACCCGAATGGATAAATAGAAAATATGAGGGCCGAATTAAGGAAAAGAAAAGGAAAATTGTGTAGGTAAAGATGAACGCACAAACCTCGAGGACTAAAGTGCAATTAATATCAAATATGAAGGCATATACGCAAATACGTCAATAAATGTGATTTCTTAGTTCAACACCCTAACGAGGACATCTGTGCCATGTAGGGACTAACTATTTGAGTGCCTGCTTTCGGAAGAGAAATCGCGAAGCCATACTCCGTAGGCACAACCCCGCCAAAATTTCCGGGTGAGTGGGAACCACTATAACGTCCATTCCGGCTGTAATGATGGTTTAAGATTTGAAAATTTGTTTTCTTGGAATTAGCCTTCCTTAACTAGGTGACTTTGCTTAAAATATTTGGGAGCTAATTTCGGGCTTAGGCTCAAGATGCTAGTGGGCCTAATGCCGGTGGATACAGGCATGGACCCGTCCAAAATAGACACGTAACACATGAGGCTAAAAGACTTGAATAATGAGAACTTGTGTGATACCCATCAAGCCAAGCTGAGTTGTTGAGCTTGTTGGGTCGATCCGCTGCTCTGCCAAAGTCGGGTCATCGAACTTGTTGGGCCAGTATGCGTGGTGGGGCTGAAGTCAAGCTAATAGACCGCTGTGCAAGAGGGCCAAAGATAACGGCTATAACTTAAAAAGCTTATTGATTGTGCATGCACCGTGATGTTTGGTCCATCAGGACACCTGGCATGAGGTAGTGATGGGACCCAAGGACTGCTGGATGACCCAGGGAACATAAGGGCAGTATCGTCGTTCAGTAGGTCGTGAAGCCAATGGCTTCCTGCGCACGGAGACCGAGGTAATAGGGGGAATGAGATCCCATCCCATTGAGCGGACATGGTGGAAAAATTTGAGTTTGGGGTCGGACAACTAATGTCCACACAAACTCCGGGTAAAGGCAATATCCCTCTTTCAGGGTGGACGATAAAGGCACTCTGATCCATAAGTGGTGCGGTTGAGGACCGTTCTACGAATGTATGATCCCTCCTATGATAGGAGGACAGTTGTTGATTCTGTGGCTTTGTGAAATAACATAAATAAATTAAATATAAGATAAATTTAAGTAAATCGTTATAGTAAGTTTCTCCTCAGTAAGTTGTCAAACTCACCCCTCTTCCTTTAAACATTTTCAAGAAGGAATACAATTGCGCCGGTCTTTCCCCTCATACCCAAAACCAAGTATACAATTTTAGAAGTTTCAGTTTTGTTAAATGTTATCGAGAGAAAGCATGATAATACGTCTGACTCTCTTGACCCCGAGGAGCCCTCCTTAAGGTTCGAGAGAGTGGCGAGTTGTCTATCAAACCTTGGCCAAACCGAGCTAGAGCGTGACACGTGTAGTCCTTGAATTCATTTTGCCTATCCTTCAACCAATCATCCAGCAGCTCACTTTCAACCATTTTGGAAAATGGTAAAATTCAATCAAATTTGGATGGGGTAAAACACTTAAATCCTTCCATGAGCACTTAGGAGATAAATAGAAGTATTTGGTGGTATAATTGTGAAATTTAAATTTGGTTAGAATAATATTCAAAGTTTAGTGACTAAAATATAAATTTTGAAAAGTTTGTGGTTAAATTACAAAAATAAGAAATTTTGTGAAAACAATACCCAAAGAAAATATAAAGGGCTAGAAGGTGATTTGGGATAAACAAAACTATATTAAATAATTTTCGAGAATTTATGGGTAAAATGAATTTTTTTTGGGAAAATGATGGGCAAAATAATTATTTTTAATAAGATGAGCAAAATAATCATTTTTGATAAATCATGAATAAAGTGGTCTAGATGAATAGTAGGCAAAAATGATAATTTTTATATAAAAAAGGTAAAATAGTAATTTTTGTATAAAAATGAGAAAAAATATATTTTTTACCTAAAATTGAGTAAAATGATCATTTTACATGAGGGTAAGAATAGTAAGTTTTTACAAATAATGGTTGAAAATAATTATTATAAAAAAATAAACAGATAAAAATAAATGTTTAATCCTAAAATAAAAAAAATGGTAATTTGTGAGTGATTTAATTAGATTTTCGGAGAACTCATTTTGAATAATATCAATAAAATGGGGAGTGAAAAAGATATCCTAATGCACCAATTTAGATTAACCACATTTTAGTTGCAAAACTGTAATTATAAAAAATTATATTGTAGTAAAAAATTGATATAAAATAAATTTAAAGAGTTTTATATATATGATAATAATGTGCCTATATTATTATTAGTAAGAAAGCCTATAATAATACTTTATTATAATTATAGTAAATTTGTGAAATATTTTATTATAATAAAAACTTGTGAAATTTATATAGTAAATATAAATATCTATTAAAATCAATTTATATATATCAAATAATTTACTACCATTGTAAACTTTATGTATAGTAAAAATAAATATAAGATATGGATTTTATGTATAGTAATATTAATTCATTTATTTAAAATACTTTATTATAATTAAAATTTTAAAATTTATACACAATATATATATATTAAATATCAGTTTTATGTAAATAATATCAATTTATATATATAATAATATATTATAATTAAAATTTGTTAATTTTGTGGAATAAATATAAATAATAAATAGTCAATTTATATATAATAATATCAATTTATAAATAGAAAATTATTTGTTATAATTAAAAATTATGAATTTTATGCACAATAAATATAAATATTAAATAGTTGCACAATAATATTAATTTATATAAAGTAAATAATTTATTATAAATAGAAAATTAATATTAAATAATTATTTTAACAAGATTGAGAATTCCCACTAGTATATAATTAGAGTTTTAGGACTTTTTAGATCCATATAGTCACCACTTAATGCTTTATTAAATGATAGCATTCAAGTTTTGGAAATATTTTAATAAATACAAATAAAACTAATACCATGACTTTTATTAAAATACATGATACCCAAGTGGTTTTAAATATATGTTTGCGTTTGTCAAAATTTTAATATAATCTTTTTTTGGATCATTTCACAAATCAAATTAAATAATTCTTATCATCCATTCCCTATTAATAATGAATTATTGTGATTAATATTCTTAATTTATACTAATTTTTAAGATTACATAACAAATAAATTTGTTTATATTTCCTATCTTGTCCAATCTTTAACAATTAATTTTTGAATAATACATATAAAGGAATAGAGGGTTATAACTATCAGTTATATATACATTTAATTTATTTCTCAAATATAATATTATTATAATTTCTCCTTTTATAGTAATTATAATTCATTATTTTATACTCTTCTTTCTAGCTCTTTTCATATTGGAGCTTTTTCACACTCCTTATTGGACCATCAGTATTAGTTATTAGTTAAGTTGTGAATAAGTATGAATAATAGAGTGATGCGTATAGATAACTCTCTCATATCGATGAAACTAAAGTAACATAGTGTCTCGTTGTAAGCATAAGGACAATAAGGAAAAATAGTTATATTAATGGTCAGATTGTTTAAAAAAATCTTAGGAAGAAAATTGAAAGATATGAAATTAAAATGAATATAAGTAATAGAAAATACTACGAAGAAAAAGTTAGATTTTGTATGAATAATTTGTTACAATTTGAGAAATATTAAATAATACGTGAACAAATTTTTACTGAAGCTTAGAAATAGGGGAAAAGCATGAAAAATCTCTAATATAGTAAAAATTTTAAATATATGCATAATTATTAAAATTTGTTCATAATTTACTAGAGGTTTAATGTAAAATTCTTTATGGATATAAGTTTAATTGAGTGAATTTTAATTATAATATTTAATTTAATTGGACCAATATATCTAGAGTTTTTAAAATAGGTGTTCTGTTTATTCTTATGTGTTGTGTATATTGTTAAACTATGACAAAATGAAAAATAAAATAGAGACATTCGAAATATTTTAAAATAGAGAATTAATTCATATTTTCTGAAATAAAATTCAGTCTTAATTATTTGGAAGTGTAGCATCAACCTATATTTTTTTTTGTGTATTAGTAGAGGTAGTGTACCGAATGACATATAAGAGATAAGGTATTAAGAAGCATATAATTTTTCTCGGATAATAGAATTATAAAACGATGTCCATGTATTAACTCGGCATGATAGGATATAGTCATTAGAAGAGAATATGGTGAACTCCCGTTAGGTTGTATCGTAAGAAAACTTACAATATTGCATTTTTATGATAAGTAATGCTTGATTACATTGATTTCTTGGGTAATATATCTTACATGAAATTTATGTTTTGAAATTAAAACTTTTTGAAAAATTTTACTACATCATTGTTGTACTTATATACATGACTTATTGATATCAATACCATGTTTATGAGTATTATGATTTTCCCATCTTTTAACCCATATCAATTGTTAAACTTGAATAAGCTTGAATAGAGATTTTTTTAGTTAAACTACTGATAATAACTCTAGTAGTTTTTTCAAGTAATATAAAATTTGAAATTTAAAATTTTGTAAAATATTTTTTGATAAAGTGTAATATTTATTAAAATTATAAATTATTTATGATAATAAAATATTTTTGTGTTATATGTACATTAATATATGTTTGTCCGATATTATACTAATATAATATCAGGAGTTAATGGCAATTATAATATGATCATAAATAATTTCATAACTTTATGATAATATTTCATAAATAATATATTGTTCATAAATCACTAGCGTAAAGTTCAATATAAATTTATTCATAATGATTGGATATAAGTTTAATTGAGTGAATTTTAATTCTAATGTTTAGTACAATTGGATCGATATATATTTTTTACAGTTTTTAAAATAGGTGTGGTATGTATTGTTAAATTATCATGACCAATGGAGATATTAGAAATATTTTAAAAGGGCATATTTTCTTAAATGAGGTTTCAACCTAACTATTTGGAACGGGAGATTCTACCCTTTTCTTTATCTACAAGTAGAGGTAGTGTCATACTCAATTATATCTGAGAGGTGAGGTATTAAGCTGAATATGAATTTATCTAGGATAATAGAATTATAAGATGGTGTTTATATATTGACTTGATAATGATGGGATATAGTTATTATATTACTAAGTAGTTGGTGCTTCCCACATTTGAAAACATTTGAGAATATGATATGACACTCTCCCTCGTATATGAGACCTCACAACTGGGTTTTTTAGGGGATAATGTTGTTACCCCAATATTAGCTGTGACACTATAGCTTGAATATCATAAGAAAACTCACAATATTACATTTTTGTGATAAGTAATGCTTGATTATATTGATTTTTTGTGTAATATATGTTTGATGGGAATTTATGTTTTGGAAGTAAAACTTTTTGAAAGATTTTACTACATCATTATTGTACTTGTATAAATGACCAATTGATATTAATACTATAGAATAGATTGATAGAGAAATTATAAGCATAATAAATTTAAACAACTTATTTTTTCATACTCTAAATGTTTATTTATAAGCTAATATTATATCGTAACTATCTTAAATAGAATTTATAATATAATCTTAACTATTAAGATTATATTGTATCTATCTATAATATAATCTTAACTACTAAAATTATATAGTAATTAACTTAAATATTTCAGACTATTTCAACAATATTTATTATAGAAAATATTGCTCAAGTAGAAATTAAAAAATATGATATATTTTTTAATCCAAAACTAGTGGTTGCACAATAAAAAAATATCTTAGTTAATAAGACATCCCTTGTTACCTTTTCACCCTTATCATAATTATATGCTCCTATGTTTAAAAAAATTAATATACAAGACAACAATTGTTAATAAGAATGATAGAGATAATAAGAACACATGATGTGAAGAGCACTAGAAAATGGTGAATACTAAGTTGGAAGAGGAGATGATGCATAAAATGTTGCACTCAAATGGAAAAGAAAGTTCCAACCTCACCCATTGCATCTCTTTTCAAAGTTGAGATCATTGCAGTAAGGAAAACAAGTTATTGTATATTTGAGTCAATATCGACTGAATATCACACATATCTTACTTGTTATAATAATAGCTTAATTAGTGATCTAAAATGTCATCATTTTAGTTTATTATGTAGATTTTTAGAGGGAAATAGTCTCACACATAGCCCTCATTTATCTTGCACCCCATTTGTCTTGCACTTGCAGTTATAATTCTAATATTTTAAATTAAACTACCAATTTTGAATAGATAACCATAATATTTAGTTTAATGAGATAAATTAGTAATTGACTCAAAATTATTTAAGATAACTTATTAGTTTTTTTCTTTCATCATGAATTGATGATAAACTTTCAAACTCTACGATCTAGGTAATATTATAAATTAGTAAATACATTTTCTTATGTTATTGAGAGCAATCCGCCACATAATACATCAAAATTAAAGTAAATTTTATAAATCCACTTTTCAAGTGATAGCTAACTTGCTTTGATTAAGTGCAAAATCATATCACAACAGTCATATCATTACATTAGCTTAAGGTAACTTGTTTGCTTTGCATGCTGCTTCACACAATGCTCATATAATTAAAAGTAAGACTCTTTGGTGTGGCTTGTTACTTACGTATTAGGGGAGCACACACAGAAAGCCTCAATGAGGAACATTAGGAATGCCTTTAATTATTTTTGTGAATCACTATGTTTAAATTAAGGCTCTTAATAATTTTAAACATTCACTCATTTAATACTTGCTTAATTGATTGAGTCTCTTTTTTCCAATCTAACTTTCCCATTTAAATAGATATCTACCTTAATTAGCAACTCCCAAGGTTTTCTTCTCCATCCTTAAAATAACTTCAAAATTGGCATCTCTTACTTTAGTATCAAGAGTTTTTATGAATGTATATAAAGAAGTAAAGCATACTTCACCCTTTGTTTTAGAGTGGTAAAAGAAAATCATTTGCATGATAAATTGACAAAAATTTAATAATAATATAAATCACAAATTTTATAGTGTAGTGGAGAATTTAAATTTGTAGATAGGATAATTTAACTCACAAAATATCTTTTAATAAAATTAACTACTTTATTAATATTTTTGAAAATAAATTCCCAAATTAATTATAATAACTAAAATATAAAACTATTTTGAATTTATATAATTATTAGAATTGCACTATTTAAAAAACATATTTTTTAAGTGAATATTGATATAAACACTTATTCACTCACAATACATATTACTATATTTTCTTTCATCCATAAATATTGTCTCTCATTACCACTTAACTTTAATCCCCATGTTCACTTGTTTATTTGTGAAATACTTTATTATAATTATAGTAAATTTGAAAAATATTTTATTATAATTAAGATTTGTCAAATTTATATATAATAAATATAAACAATTATTAATATTATATCAAATAATTTACAATAATTAAAATTTATGAATTTTATGTACAATAAAAATATATATTATATAGATATTATATATAGAGAAATTTAAATATATATAATAATTAAACATAATTAAAATTGTGAATTTTATACACATTTAATATAAATATTAATTAGTAATTGTATTTATAATAATAATAATGTATATACATGAAATAATTTATTATAATTAATTTTTTTTAATTTTATATACGCTAATTATAAATATTATAGTGAATAATTTACTAGAATAAAAAATTGTAAATTTGATGTACAAAAAATAAATATTAAATAATTATTATATTTATATTAATATCAATTTATTTAAATGAAATAATTTAGTATAATTAGCCATTATCAATTTTATGAAAAGTAAATATAAATATTACATAGTAATTTTATGTATAGTAATATTTAGTTATATACACAAATTATTTTACAATATTTAAAATTATAAATTGTATTTATAATAAAAATAAATATTAAATAACTAATTTATATACACTAATATTAATTTATATACTTTAAATACTTTAATATAATTATAATTTATAAGTATCATGCCCAATAAATATAAATATTATTTAGCTGGGTGAACTAGAAGCAGGGCGCGTCACGACATGAGACCGATCAAATCTCAACGAAAATGTTGATTGATATACAAAACCCTAATAAGTGAAGTTAGGTGGGGCTTGTGAGACGAAGAAGAATACAAAGAGATAGGTGTGGATAATTCAAACCTTTCTTAAATCCAAAGAAACCACTGATTGATCTCCGGGCTTGGCTTGTTTCCTCCAACTCTTCACATTACTTTATATACCCCAGCAAGCATTATCTTAGGCAAAGTTAGGGATGATGCCCTGCTGTATTTTATCAAGCAATGGACTGTGATTTCTTGGTTGCTTTTAGAGGAGGAGAATAGAGGAAGTCTCTTCCTTCTTGTCTTCTTCCCCTTTCCCAAGAATATCTTGGGTTTCGCTTCACTACACACCAAAACCCTAGAAAAAGCATAACCCTCTTTCTGGAGCGAGTGAGAGCTGGTGGCCATTGAATCTCCCTTCCTTGCTGACAAAAGAAGGACAGAACACGCACAAATCACGTCTATGTCGTCACGAGGGTTGACAAGAAAAAAAATATTCACTAATAACCACACTCCCGTATTCCTTCTTTGGCTTAGATGAAAATAGGATAAAAGTTTGGGTTTTTTGTGGTTATTATTTAGTTCCATGCATTTGATATTTCAATATATCCCTTAATTGTGCCTCGAACAAAAATGATATTATAAATATAATAAACATAAAAATTAGATTTTTTAATGTTTTAAATGAATATTGTATAATGAATTTAAATATAGTTAATAACATTTAAACATTTCAAAATATTAAATCCGATCCCTATTATAGTTTCAATTTTAAATTCGAAACCCGTTCTTAAAATCGAAAATTAACAATAATAAGTATAACTAAATTAAATTTTCTTCAACAATTAAATATAGTTGGATATATTTTAATATTTCAATCTTATTAAAATATTAATTTTTTAAATTATAATTCCAATTATCATATAACTTTTTACCATTTAAGAGATTGGAAAAATATTTATGTTGAGCATTTTAATTTATAAATTTTATAATATTTATCTTTTTATTATATAATATATTATTAATAATTTTAAAATAAATGACTATTTAATATATTTGTTTTATCTTTAATCAAACTCATTTATTAAATTTTCAATATTTAATACTCTATTAAATTTTCACTTTTTTAAGAATTTGTCATTATTTTTAATTTTTTTTATTTATTTAGAGCAAGAGATGCCACATGGTAGAAGTGTCAAAAATCAACTATATATGACAGGGTCCTGAGATTAAGAAGTTCGGATAACAGATGTGATAAATCTCGTATTGAACGGACTGGTAAAAAATTAAGTTTATTTCCTTAACTATTGGACTATTTTCACTTTAATTTAATTTTACATAATAATAAATAACAGGATTGGTATATATTAAAAAAATTATTCCAATAAATAAAAAAAAATATAGTTAAAAAGTAATTTAAACATATAACACAAATTTTAAGTATATATACTTAACCACGCAATCATATTAATTTTATTAAAATTTTATATAGTAGTAATATATTCAAAATAAGTGAATTAGTATTAAAAAAAATTAGATTCAAATTTTAGAGTACATTAAGGGTTTTTTATTTAAATTCAAATAAATAAAATCAAAATACATTTATATAAATTTGAACTTACACAGCAATTTTCAATATTTTAGCATTACCTACTGAACTATATTTATTTTAATATAATTTTATAAATTAATAATATATCAAAAACAATAGAATTAATATCTATTAAGACATTTTTTTTAATTCAAATATCTACAAACAAATCTTAAATGTGAATACCTCACCACTCCCAAAATACTTCAACACGATAATATTGAATTTTATCTAATTTTAAATAGTAATAATATATTTAACCTAACCAAAATAATATTACAAAAAAATTAAAAAAAAAATCTTAATTGACCCAAACTTAATAAGTTTCATTAAGATTGAACAAAAAAAATAAGTTTCATTAAGGATTTTTTAAAATTTTTTTGAAAACTAATTTATTTATTTTAAATATATTATTATTATTATTTAAAATTGTATAAAAAATTAATATAATAAAGTGATATAAGATATATAATTGAATTTTGCATGAGATTCGAATTTTTGTGGGTGTATTTATTATATTTTTTCAAATTTAAAAAAAAATTGTAAACTTGGGTTCAAATACCGCCACCGACCTAAGTTCAGAATCCGAATAACTCTTTAGATTCAAACCTGAATAAATGTTATCAAAGAAGAAATAATCTATTTACCCTTTTATTTTTCACAGTTAAAAGCCAATAGCTCAATTAAGATCAACTTATGTTAAGCTCAATTATGTCATGAACTTTTATTCAGAATCAATTCAATTACTCAATCTAACATTTAAAAGGTGAGTTTAGTAACAATCACATAAATTGCCAAAAGAAATCATAGATGATTAATGATGTAAATGTAGGCTAATCTAACACTAAGCTATATGTGAAGGTGAATACTTGAATTAAGTTGTGAAAGGAAGATTAAGTTGAGATAAATGAAAGATGGCTCTATTAAATTTATTTGAGATTTTAGATTAATTTAGAGTACACTAATAGTAATGATGCACAAGTAGAGAAATGTTAACACAATTAATTGCTTTTTATTTTTTTCAACATGCACCTACAATATGGATGCACCAGTGGTCTGCACCACAATATAGACCCGAGTTCTCAAACCCCAGCTCGTAAGGCCGTGGTATTTTATCATGCCTAGCTGCAACTCACACTAGCTGTCAAGCAATGGCCAACAAGAAGAAAGGTTTAATTGACAAGCAAACTGTTCTCAATCATTCCCCTTTGAAGCCACCAACCAAGCAACTCGAGTGACCTCAGACCAGATGATGCAGATCTACATCTCTTACTTTATGGTATGTTCCACCAAGATTATGCCATCTCAAAATCTTGGATCCTCTCAGGCAAGACATCAGAGAAACATTTCGTACTATTTGTGCTATTACACCAAAGCAATCAACTGAAGATGCTCAAAGAAAAAAAGTTTCACATATCCATCACAGCCATATCTCACACCAGATGCCACCAAGCCAAGGCTAATTTTTAGTCATCATGCATACCTTGGAATAACTATATCATACATAACTCAGAGGCGTCCATTTATCTTCCATTCTTTCCATGTCTGCTATCAGGAGTCCATTGGGGACAGGAACCCCACCATGGCTGCAGCTCACCCCAAAGCTACCATGCCAAGATACGGACAGTTTTCAATAAATGGGCCTGATGTACTGAACATTTTTTTCTTCATAGCCCTGTTCACTTACCTCACATGTTTCTAATGTGAGATCTGGGGGAGCTAGATGTTCACCCAAAAAACTCAAGGCTAAAATCTCAAAAAAAGATATAAACATTTGCACAATAATTAAATATATGTGCAAATATTCTATTTGACTAAATACACAAATAAAACATACAAACCCTTGTGTCCAGCCATCTTTGCTTAAAGATATAGCATATAAAAATATTTTGTACCATTTGTGCAATTACAATCTAACAATACATTGAACCAGCTTTCACCAAAAAAATACAACAAGCCAGACAAACCTTTAGGTTTCATTCAGTTGCATAATATGGAACTAAAAACACTTTTTAATCTCATGTTCATTCAATTATATAAATTTCCTTTTGACACGTAATTGGAGCTTAATGTTTCCATCTATTGAGAATTGAGATCACATATTAAATAAAATAAGAGTATTGTGTGTGCATCCTTTAGGTTTCATTCAGTTGCAAAGTATGGAACTAAAAACACCTTTTAATCTTATGTTCATTCAATTTTGACACCCAATTGGAGCTTAATGTTTCCATCTATTGAGAATTGAGATCACATATTGTGTGTGCATATATGCTTCAAGGGATTACACAACTTAAAAGTCAGGGCTTAAAAGTGAATATAGGCCTAAGCCTTATTGGCCACAATGATTTCTCACACGATCAGTGGACACTATAATGGCTGCAGCTCACAACAAGACCTGCCAGGCCATAGATAATCTAGAGACAGGTTCAAAGTTCATGGAAGAAGAATAGAAGTGCATTCAATCCTTTCTTTTCCTTGGCAAAGAGCTTCCAAAGTCTCAAAATTCAGGTAGGGGGCAAAGCAAAGTGAAATCGCACAGAGACCAGAGTTCCTTCGCTGCAGTATGAATGATAAATAAAAAAAATTCAAGTTTCCTTGTGAAGAGAAGCTGATCATCAGCAGAAGCAGCTCAACTTTTCTAACAAAGAGATCAGTCGTGCTATACAGAAAAGGTTTTAAATTACAACGTACCAAATATAATTTAAGAGCTGCAGCTCAGTCCAGCATGGCCATGGCTGCAGCTCATTACAAGAGCTGCCACGCCATGACTAATTTAAGAGTGCCAAATTCACTGTCCAGGAATTTGAAGTGTATTCTTTCCTTTCTCCTCCTTGCCAAGTATAATATTCCATCAACAGATCATGTATCTCTCATGGCCATCATAATTTCCCCAGTCTGGATGGGCTTAACATAATAACTAAACCGACATTCTCATAATGTCTAACTCCGATCTACAACGATTGAGGAGGGCCAAATTGGCTTACTTTTCAGCTCTATTGAGGTCGTATGAGGACTATAGGAGTATTGGGGAGGCTTGATTTGGCTGGAGGAGGGTTGAATTTGGCCGAATTCAACTTGGCTGAATTCAACATGGCCAAAACAGGGCAGCTTCAGTCCGTGGAGCTGCTTCATTGTTTGATTCCACCGATGCTTCTCTGGCAGTCCACGAGTTGAAAGGAAGACGCTATCATGTAGTTGACTTTCCCCGGAGTCTATAGGACCTAACCTTGCCTTCTAAGGCTAAGAAAAATGCCTATATCAGAGCTCTAATTCGAGCTTTATCGAAAAATGTAGCAGTTGAGAGAGAATGAAGATTTCAAATGTGTAGAGGATGAATGGAGAGAATCTCTTTATATAGGGAGCTCGGTGACCCTCTACCGGACAACTTTTCTTTTTGGTCGAGCTAATCCTCGCCCTGAAACGGCCTGATTAGAGTCGTTTTTCCTTCACTGATGTTATTTGTTTATACATTAAATGACAGTGTTGTCATCTTGAGGAAGAAGATGACACTGTTCCGAACCGGACCGGACCAGTTCAATGCATAAATCGGCTAGTTTAGGTCCGATTCAACTGATTTTCTCAAAATTAAAAAGTTTTAAATTCATTCTCTATCTAATGGTGGTTTCAATTCCCTAATTTGATCATTTTAAGCCACCAAGAAAAATAAATTTAGAAACCGGTTCTAGTATGGTTCAAACCAATTCAATTTGGTTCAGGTTTGGTTCACCCTAAACCGATCTGGTTTTCTCTTCCCATTTGTCTCAAGGTTCTTTTCCATGATTTGTATGACTCTTTGAGAACACTCGGGTTTTGTCAATTTCCTAATTTGTCCTTTTCTTATCAGCTATGGTTGGTGAACCAGCTCAGTTTTCTCTTTCGAAATATCTGGTTCTTTTTCAGTTTTATTAACTATAAGGAGACGAGGTTTACACTATACGTAGTGAGAGAAAGCTTCGAAAGCTTACCGTCGGAGGTACGGTGTTCTGAGCTCTCAATCTGGGAAGGTAGCTTTTGTCCTTAGGGTCCATCTAGGATCAAGAATTGCTACAATTGATGTCAAGATCAGTGTGAATTTAGCTAGTGAAATTCATCACTTTCTCTCTCTATAACCAAACTGCAAAGATGGTGGGGGGCCGAATTGGCTTACCTTTCTCCTATGGAGAGGTCGTGTGATGTCCTTGGAGGCTAAGGAAAGGCTTGGTTTGCTCGTAGGAGGTCTAAATTGGCTGAATTCAAGTCGGCCAAAACAAGGCAGCTTCGAACCTACATAACTACTTCACTGTTCAATCTCATCGATGCTTCTCTAGCGATCCTTAGGTCAAGGGGAGTTTGTTGTCAAGTAGGTGACTTCCTCCGAAATTTGTAGGACTCAAGTTTTCCTTCTAAGACTAAGAAAAGTGCCTAAGTCGGATCTCTGGTTTGAGCCTTGCCGGAAAACTGAACACTTTGGAGAGGGAGGCAATTTGAGGTGTGTGGGGGCTGAATGGAGGGGAGCTCTTTATATAGGGAGCTTAGGGACTCTTTGCTTGAATCATTTCTATATTAGTCGAGCTTATGCTCTTTAGAAAATGCCCAAATCATAGAGAATATTCCCTTGAAGGAAAAGGAAGGTTTTCTACACTTATGAACAGTGTTGTCATCCCAAGGAAGAAGACGACACTATTCTAGACCGAACCAGTCTGGTCTGACTAGGTTTGGCGATGAAAATTGGTCTGTTCAGGCCCGATTCGATCGATTTTCTCAAAATTAAAAATTTATAAATTAGTCTAAATTCATTTTCTATCTAATGGTGGCCTCAATTTTCCAAATTAAGATTTTCAAGCCACTAAGAAAAATGAATTAAGAAATAGGTTCAACTAGGTTCAATACGGTTCAGGTCCAGTTCTGTAAACACCGCCCTTTAGAGTTAAGGAAAACTGAGAAAAGAATCGGTCAAACCGAGTGAGAAACACCGAACCAGTTCACAAACCGATCATCAGAGAATGGGAAATTTGGGAAATTTACAACTCCCGAGTGACCCAACGAGTTCCTAAAACTGTGGAAAAGAACCTTAGGACAAATTGGAAAAGAAAAACCAAACCAGTTCAGATTAACCAAATCCAACTGGATTGAACTGGTTTATGAACCGATAGAAAAAGGGAAAATTGGGAAATTTATTAATCCCGAGTGACCTAAAGAGTCACAAAAGTCATGAAAAATGACTTTAGGATGAATTGGAAATGGAAACCAAACCGGTTCAGGTGAATTGGATCCGAACCAGATTGAACCAGTTTGAATCACTATTGAACCCGATGCTAAATTCATTTTTCAAGGTGGCTTATAAAATTCAAATTAGAGAATTGAGGTCACCATTGGATAGAAAATGAATTTTAAAATTTTTAATTTTGAAAATTTTGGTCAAATCTGGCCTGGACCTGCTGGTTTAAGCTTTGAACTCGATTCGGATTGGTCTGGTTTAGAACAATGTCGTCTTCTTCCTTTAGATGACAGCACTGTTCACTCACTGGAAAATCGAGTAGCGCCGGTGAAAATGAAAAGGACATGGAGTTTTAGGTAATGAATGACACCCATTACGGTGCCAATCAGACGGCCAAGAAGTCTCCAAGCTTTCTATATAAAGAGCCCCTCCTCATTCATCCTCCTCACACCTAAAATCTCCATTCTCTCACAACTGCTCAAATTTTTGGTGAATCTTGAACCAGAGCTCTGACTTGGGCATTTTTCTAAGCCCAACAAGGTGCGGTCGGGTTCTTCGAATTCGAGGAGAAGTCAGCTAAATGCCTATAGTCTCCATTTGCTTTGAGGGTCGCCGGAGGAATGCCAACGTGATTGAAGAGTGAAGCAGCCCCGACGGACCGAAGCTGCCCTGTTTTGTTCAAGTTGAAATTGGCCAATTCGAGCCCTTCTCAGGCCAAACCAAGCCTTCCTAACACCTCCACAGCCCTCCTACAGCAAAATTAGAGCTGAAAGGAAAGCTAATTTGGCAACCCTATGTAATTTCCAATTGGGGCTAGAGAGAGAATCGGCAGAACTTCTATGATGAAATTCTAACTCAACTCGGCATCAATTGATACAATTCTTGATTCTAGGAGGAACCTTGGTACACAAGCTATCTGCCCAGATCAAAAGCTTGGACCACCGTGCCCTCGACGGTAAGATTTCTCGCTCTAAGTCTAGTTTTCTGGCGAAGCTCCGTTTGAGCTCATTTCGGCTCCAAATCATGTGATTCAAAGTGCAATTGAATCATATGAAGGTGTAGGAACTCCCACTTAACTTCAATTTCAATAATTAAACTCATTTGATCGATCAATTTGATGAAATCAAATTCGACATAGTTGGTAGGTTGAAATTGGGGAAATTTTAGGGGAAATTTGGGAATTTCAAAAATTCGAGGGACTAAAGTGCAATTTCATAAAATTGAGGACCAATTGGGCATGATAAAGATGTTGGAGGACCAATTGGGCAAATTTTGGAACTTTTGGAAAAGTTGGGCACCAAATTGGAAATTTGGGAAATTGAACCCCTTTTTGTGAATTTGAATAAATTGAGGTCCCAAGGTGAATTTTAAAAGTTTCGGGACTCATTTTGAGGAAAAACTGACATTAGGGACTTAAAGTTAAAAAATAACTTTAGGGACCTAATTGCAAATAAATGAAAAGTTGGGTTTTCTCATTTATTTGGGATTAATGAAGGCTATTATGCCAAAGGATAATGAACAAGGGTTTTCATATCGTGTAGGAACACGAAGTACCAAGAATGCCATCTAAGACAACTTCGCGTAAAGGCAATAAGTCGGCTAAGAGGAAATTCACTACAATATCGAGTGAGTGGCATATTTAATATCATACCTGGTTAGGATGATAAGCACCCAGAAATGAAAACCCACTGCTAAGTGGTATTTTAAATCATCACTAAGAAGAGTGATGTGGGAATCATACAGAAAAACTATTTACCAATTATAAGTAGATCATACCTAGTTGGTACGATGAAACTTCTTGGAAGAAAGTGGAAAACCCATTTATCAGTTACAAGAAGAGATATCCTCATACTCGGTTGGTATGATAGATAGCTAAAAATTCATTTTGTTAGAAGTACTATCCCCTGACTGTGTGCCATTACTTAAACATTTTGGGAGATCTTCTTGATGAGAGCTCGAATAGCTCATATAGGTCGGAGGCCTTGGTTTTGGAACTTGGGGGCTAATATGTCAAATTTTGAAAATCTCGAACAGTGGGCCTTAGGCCAGTTGGCACGAACAGGAGTTTGTAAACAAACATGATTATTAAGCCATGAAAACTTAAGTAAATGAGTTGTTTGGCCATGGTACCGAGATAGGACTGACATACTCGATGGATTAGTGGTAGTGCGACATGATAGGTGTACGGATCAGTCAAGACAAATAGTTGCATGTTGAGTTGAGAGTCAAGGCCGTTGGACCAATGGCACCACAGATTATATGGCTAATGTGAAAAATTGTGATTTATGCATGCACTGTGTTACGGGACCTTTAAGATGCCCAAGAAGGGTAGTTATACGTCCTAGGGCTTTGGACGACCAGTTGGAAATAAGGGCAGTTAATCGTACCAGAAGTCTTGCGAAGCTCAACGTAGCTTCATGTGCATGAGACCAGGGTGGGGACGGGATAAGGTATCTGTCCTCACACGGACACAGAGTTTTATTATGGGATTAAGGGTCAGATGTCGCGAACATCCACTCATTCTCAGGGTAGAAGTGGACATACTTCTATCTAGGTGGCTGGTAAAGTCACTCCGACACTACAAGTGGGTATAGTGGACGGGCTGGCCTACGATTATGTGTTCCTTCATGATGAAGGGTGTGTGTTGGTTGATAAACACACCATTATGATAAGAAATGGTTATGGAAACTAAGAATTGAGAATGAAATATTTTTAAAAGAAAAATAACGAGTCTAGTACATTCCAAATTCAAACTATTTTTCTAAAAGTCAAACTTTAAACACCTATTCACTGAGTTAGTGAACTCACCCCCTCCCTTATATCCCTTTCAAGTAACCTAGAAAGCTTACCCCAAGACCACCAATTAACACACCTGTAAGGCAAGTATGAAATGTTTGAAATTTTATACAGTTTTGATTTATGTTATTCCAGGAAAGGTGCAGGTTTAAAGGACGCCTTACTCCTTATGGTTTAAAAAGAAGGGTCAAACCTTAGTAAGTTGGGAGAGTGGCGGGTTGATCACGAGGATCCGATCAAACTGGGTCAGGGCGTGACAGGTTCACCTTGAACCAGTCCATTTTTCCCATCCAATTTACTTCATGGTTCTTCCCCATGATTTTCATGACTTTTTGGTCATTTGGGATTTTCCAATTTCCCATTTAACCCCTCTTTATTATTCTTCGTTCTCTAAGTGGTTCAGTTTTCTCATTAAATTGACTAGTTCTTTCCCGATTTTCCTTGATCCGAGGTGATGGGTTTCACAACTCTCCCCTCCTTTTAGGAGTTTTACCCCTAAAACTAAATTACATATCATTTACATTAGGAATAATTTCCCTTGATGTCAACTCAGGTTTGCTTTGACATGCTTCTACTTTGGTTACCCCTTTCACTTAGTCCCACATGCAACATACTTGAGAACTTTCCTTCCCTTTCAATCATTCATTTACTCCTTTGGACTTAGTCCCTTTGGTTTGTCTTACCCCTGTGTCCAAGTAATTTCTTAGATCCAATGCTTCTTGTCATTTAGGGGTAAGATCCTTACTCTTGAGGGTTTTTTGTCTAGAATTCCAAGTTTAGGAGTTCCAAAATGCCCAATCGTTCCCGTGTCTAGTTATTCTCTTGATCGTTGAAACCCTTAGCTTGATGTCCTTTTGAGCACTCCGTACTTGTTTTTCATGGGTTTCGATGTCATCCCCTTTTCGTCCTATATTGGTCCTTTCTTCATCCTTTGTTTACAACTCCGGTCAAAATTTTTTATATTTGACTTTGCCATGCTTAACCAACTAACTCTTTATTACTTGAGTCACATTTTTCTGGGATTGTTGGACCTACATGTCCCTTATTTCATGACATGTTCTAGAACTTGCCTTTGTCCATTATAATTCAAGAGCATTTTCTTGATGGTTGTTCTTGACTTTCCAACCTTTCGGGGATCATATGATGTGAAACCCGTCATCTCAGATAAAAAAAAATCGGGAAAGAATCGATCAATTTAATGAGAAAACTGAACCATTTAAGGAACCTAGAATGATAAAGAGGGGTTAAAATGGGGAATTAGAAAATCCTAAGTGACCCAAAAGTCATAAAAATCATGGGAATAACCATAAAGTAAATTGGATGGGAAAATTTGACCAATTTAGGGTGAACCGGATTGAACTAGATCGAACCAAGTTGAACCATACATGAACTGGTCTATTAATTCATTTTTCTAGGTGGCTTAAAAATATTAATTTGAGAAATTGAGGCCACCACTAAGTAAGAAATGAATTTAGATAAATTTAGAAAATTTTAATTTTAAGAAAATCGGTCGAATATGGCTTGAACCGACCGATTTTCAGCATTGAACCCGTTCGGACCGGTCCGGTCCAGTACAATGTCGTCTTTTTTCTTGGGATGACAACACTGTTCATATGACAAAAAAACTTTCCTTCTCCGGCGGGGGAATATTCCCTTTGATTTAGGCATTTTCTAAAGAGGATAAGCTCGACTAATATGGAAACTAGTAGGGCAGAGGGTCCCTAATCTCCCTATATAAAGAGCTCCCCTCCATTCATCCTCCACATACCTCAAATCCTCTCTTCCTCCAAAGTGCTCAATTTTTTACTTGGACACTTTTCTCAGCCTTATAAGGCAAACTCAGGTCCTAGAGATTCCAAGGGAAGTAAGCTACCTGATAGCAAACTCCCTTCGACCCAAGGATCGTTGGAGAAGCGTTGTCGAGATCGAATAGTGAAGTAGCTCTGTCAGACCAAAGCTGCCTTGTTTTGGCTGATCTGAATTTGACCAATTCAGCCCTCCTACGACTAAACCAAGCCCTCCCATAGTCCCCATGGCTATCACACAACCTCTACAGAGGCGAAAGGTAAGCCAATTCAGCCCTTCTCCATCGTTGTAGATCGGTTCTAGACAGAGAAAGTGTTGAACTTCACTAACCAAATTCACCTTGATCTAGACATCAATTGTAGTGATTCTTGAACCTAGAAGAACCTTAAGGATGAGAGCTTCCTTCTCAGATTGAGAGCTAAGACTGCCGCACCTCCAACAGTAAGCTTTTGAAGTTTTCTCTCTATGTATAGTTTTCCAACAAAGCTCCATTTGAGCTCGTTTCATATCCAAATTCTACAATTCAGAGCTCCATTTGATCGTATGGAAGTGTAGAAATCGATCCATGCTATCAATTGGAGCAATTAACCCCATTTGAATGGCCAATTTGAAGGAATCAAATTTAGTTACTATAATGGGGTGGAATTGAGGGAAAATTGGGAATTTTGAAAAATTGAAGGACCTAAATGAAATTTCTCAAAATTGAAGATTCATTGGCAATGAGAAAGATGTTGGAGGACCAATTGGTCAATTTTTGAAAGAATTGGGGCCAATTGACCATTTTTGGAACTTAGGGGCAAAATGGTAATTTTGTAAAAAAATTGGGAAACCAAATTGGAAATTTTAGAAATTTGAGCCCATATATGATTTTGAGAAAAATTAAGGATCCAAGAGGGATATTGGAAGCCCCAGGGACTATATTAAAAACAATTGAATGTTTGGGACCAAAAGTCAAAGATAATGGACTTTAGGGACCAAATTACAATAAGGCAAAAATAAGGGCCTAAATGGAAATACATGGAAATAGAAGGGCCATTCGTGCCAAGCTATTCCATATGAGGATATTCAAACCATGTAGGAATGAATTCAAATAAGGAAGTGAGCCAAGGAGCTCAAGCAGAACTTAGAAGCTAACTGGAGACAAACGCGCCATAATGAGTGAGATTTTTATACATCATATTGGTTGATATGATTAGCTCACTTTTATTAACTAAAAACCTACTTACCAGATTTTAAGTAGGATTAAATTATACATTATATTCGGTTGGTATGATAAGTTTCTGAAAGTAAAATCCCTCATACCGGTTGTAAGGGGACCTATCATCACACCCGATTTGTGTGATGGGTTAAAAAAGAAAATTTTATTGAAAGTGTTCTCCCCTGATTGTGTGCCATTACTTATACTATTTGGAAAACCTTTTTGACGAGAACTAGAATAGCTCTAACGGGCCAGGGGCTTCGATTTTAAACTCATAGGGCTCAAGGCCTAGTTTTGAAAAACACGTGAAGTGGGCCCAAGGCTAGTGGGCACGGGTTGAAGCCTGTAAACAAACTTGAATATGAAGAGCCATCAAAACTTTTATTTAAAATGGAAATTAATTGTGTGATTCGCCATGGTACCAAGTTAGGACTGACAATGCTCGATGGGCTGGCGGCAATGCATTAAGACCAAGTCAACGGACCGCCCAGACAAACAACTATAGGTCGGGTTGACTGTTGGGGCCGTTGTACCGTCAACACCAAAGAGAATGACTAAATCATGAAAACTATTGTTTGTGCATGCATTTATGGATTAGGGACCATTAAGATTCCCTAGGGGTAGTGATGGATTCCAAGGGCTGTTGGATGACATGGTGGAGATAAGGGTAGTTTATCGTGTCAATTATTCATGAAGCTGTGGGAGCTTCTTGCGCATGAGATTGGGGTGGGGTCAGGATGAGGTCTCCATCCTCATATGGACACGAAGTGAATTTTGGGTTTGAGAACTAGATGTTTGGAACATCCACTCAGACTCAGGGTAGAAGTCTAGTACTTCTATTAGGGTGGGCAGCAAAGTCGTGCTGATCCCCAAGTGGGTGTAGTCTAGGTCTGCCCTGTGAACGTTTGTATCCTTTATGATAAAGGGCACATGTTTGTTTGTTAAATGCCTCTTGAGGAAAGGGGATGTGCTAAAAGTGCTAAACACACCAAGGCTTAAAAAGGATGTAATGTTTTAAAGAACGGTGTGCTAAAGATTTCGTTAAACCAAGTGTTTTTGAAACTTATTTCCCTAACACCCGCTTAGTGAGTTGTAGAAACTCACCCCTCCCTTTAACCCCTTTTCAGGAAGGAAGGCAAACCCTTAAGGAATACCTCAAAGCCAAACCTTTAAGACAAGGACATGTATGTAAGTTTTTAACATATTTAGTTTTGTATATTGTTATTCCAAGAAAATCAGGTAAAAAGGACACCTGACTCCTTGTAGTTTAAAAGGAAGTGGAATCCTTCATAAACCAAAGGAAGTAGCAAGTTGCTCATGGGGATCCGACCAAACCGGGTAAATCACACAATTAATTGTGTAGATGCCCTGACCTAGTTTGTTCAGATCTTCGTGAGCAACCCGTCACTTACTTGGTTCAAAGGGGGTTTTCCTTCTTTTAGACAAGAGGAGTTAGGCGAAATTTCAAATCTTGTTCCCTGGAAAAGCACTAATCAAACTAAAGCAAGCTCAGAAAAAACTTTAAGTGTACCTGACTTTGGGTTCATCTTCTCAAGCTCCCTAATTGATCTTCTTTTTCATGAAAAAGGGATAAAGGGAGGGGGTGAGTGTCTACAACTCAGTGAGCGAGTGTTGGTAGTGAGTTTTAGGAAAAGTATACTTAGTTTATTAAAAAGCCCTTTTTATAATCTTTCTTGACTCCTTAGTGTGTCTATCTCTATTAATGCATCCCCTTACCTCAGTAGGCATTTAGCAAATAAACACATGCCCTTCATCATGAAGGGTACAAACGTTCGTAGGGCAGTCCCAGACTGCACCCACTTGGGGATCAGCACGGCTTTGCTATCCACCCTAATAGAAGTCCTTGACTTCTACCCTGAGTCTGACTAGACATCCCAGACATCTGACCCTCAGAACCGAAATCTACTTTGTGTTCGTATGAGGATGGAGACCTCATCCTGACCCCATCCCGATCTCATGCGCAAGAAGCTCCTAGAGTTTCATGACTAACTGGCACGACTAACTACCCTTATCTTCACGATGTCGTCCAGCAGCCCTTGGAACCCATCACTTAGGGTGTCTTGATGGTCCCGAATCTATGAGTGCATGCACAAACAATAATTTTTCATGATTCACCATTTTCTTTGGTGTCGACGGTCCAACGACCCCGATACTCAACCCGGCCTGCAGCTGTTTGTCTAGGTCGGTCCGTCGACCTAGCCTTGATGCACTACCGCCAGCCCATCGATCATTGTCAATCATGGCTTGCTACTATGGCGAATCACACAATTGATTCCCTTTTTACATAAAAGTTTTAATGGCTCTTCCTAATCATGTTTGTTTATGGGCTTCAGCCCATGCCCACTAGCCTTGGGCCCAGTGCACGTGTTTTTCAAAAATGGGCCTTGAGCTCTATAAGTTCAAAACCGAGGCCCCTAGCCTGCTAGAGCCATTCTAGCTCTCATTAATAAGGTCTCCTAAATTGTTTAAGTAGTGGTACATAGTTAGAGAAGAGAACTTCTGACAAAATCATTCTTTTAACTCATCACACCAACCGAGTGTAATGATAGGTCTGCTTACAACCGGTATGCGGCTTTTCCTTTCAGAAACTCATCATACCAACGGGTATGATGTTTAAATAATCCTACTCACAACTGGTAATTAAGTTCTTAACCTTTTAAAAATGCTACTCATCATCTCAAACGGTATGATGTGTAAAAGTCCCACTCACCCGGGTGACTCTAACACGTTCATCCCTAGACGATTCTCCAAAGTCTGAGTCTGGCTCCCTTGTTAGCATTACGGTCTCAAGAGTCCCGATAGGGTTTGACCACTCTTATACATTAGGGTTTGGCATAAAAGCTTTATAGCTTTTTAGTATTGGCTACGAGACCAAAATTTCTAGTTTATTACACTTAGGTCCCTAAAGTTCATACTTTTTTACTTTAGGTCCCTAGTGTTAAATTTTCCCCAAATTAAGTCTCAAGAACTTCCAATAACCTTTTTGTGTCCTTATTTACTTAAAATTGTGTAAGGGTCCCCATTTTTCCAAAATTACCATTTTGCCCCTACTTTCCAAAAATAGCCATTTGGCCCAAATTTTTTTGAAAATTGACCAATTAGTCCTAATTTGGTCCTCCAACATCTTTCTCATTACCAATTGACCTACAATTTTGAGAAATTGCAAGGAGCTCATGAACCCTCTACCCGACCAGTTTCCATACTGGTCGTGCTCATCCTCATCAGAAATTGCCCAAATTAGAGCAAATTTCCCTTCACCGAAAAAGTAAAGAAATTCTTTTCTCGATGAATAGTATCATCGGACGAAGGAGGAAGATGACACTGTTCTACACATGCAGGTTGGCCACGTGGCAGCATATGATTGGTCGGTCTTCTGACATGGTGATCCGACTCAACTGCCACGTCAACCATTGACCGTTGACCGGACACGTGGTAGCCTCTCATTGGCTGGTCGTGTTTGTGTGGTTGCTGACTAGGCACCCATTGACCGTTGACAGAGCGCCTTTCCACATGTCGCACTCTAATTGGTCGCGGGTGTGCTGATTGGACATTGACCAGTCAACAGTTCATTGTCCGGTTGGACAGTTGACCAGTCCAGTTTGATCGGGTCTAGTGATCAGAAAGTGAAAATCGACATGTTCAGGCCCGATTCGACCAGTTCTCTCGAAATGAAAATTTTCTAAATTTTTCTAAATTCATTTTCTATTCAATGGTGGCCTCAATTTCCCAAATTTATCATTTTAAGCCACCAGAAAAATGAATTTAGACATTGGTTCATGTATAGTTCAAACCAGTTCAGTCCGGTTCAGGTTCGATTTACCCAAAACCGGTCCGATTTTCTCATCCAATTTCCTTTATAATCCTTCCCCATGATTTATGGACATCTTGGTCACTTGGGATTTTCCAATTTCCCATTTCAGCCCTTCTTTATTATTCTCGATTCATCAAGGGGTTTACTTTTTTCGTCAATTTGACCGATTTTTTCCCGGTTTCCATGACTCGTGGTGACCGGTTTCACAGGTTCTTCCCTGATTTTCCTTAATCCGATGTGATAGGTTTCAAAGTACTCCATGGCCCACCTCTAATAGGGAGTATATGAGGATGTTGTCAATAAATACAATGGCCGCATTGGTTCGAATATGGTTGAAATACCCAATTCATTAGGTCCAAAAACGCGGTCACTGCATTTTTTGGTATGAATGGCATCACTCGAAACTTGTAATGCTAATAACGTGTTCAAAAGGTCATATTTTGAATGTCCTATTCTCTTATACTTAGTTGTTGATACCCCGATCGTAGGTCGATCTTATAAAAGTAGAAGACTCCTAGAAGTTGGTCGAATAGATTGTCTATTCTTGGGAGAGTATACTTGTTCTTTACAGTTGCCTAATTTAGTCGACAGTAATCCACACACAGTCTCATACACTTATCTTTCTTCTTCATAAATAAGATGGGGGCACCCTAGGGGGGAGTGACTCTAACATATGAAACATTTCTCTAATAGTTCGTTCAATTCTTCATTAAGCTCCCTAATCTCTACGAGTGCCATTAGGTATGGATCATGCGATATTAGGTGTGTTTCGAGAATGATGTCAATAACAAAATTTAATTTTCAGTCTAGGAGAAATCCGGCTAGGACTGCCAAGAATACCATACACCCTTTCTAATAAGCTCTTGTGCCTTTAGGCTCGAGATTATATGAGGTTGACTCTTGTTCTTCTCTCCTTGAAATATAGTTCCTGCTGAGTACAATCCACCTTAGCATGGTGCCTGGACAATTAGTCCATCCCTAGGATTAGATCCACATTCTTTACGGGTAGGGGTAACAACTCCGCTTCGATAGTATGGCAAATCTCCTCACTTCTTCATCAAGTGGCATATGGATTAAGATTATGAGGCTCAATGGTGTTAGGGATCATGGCACTCTAAGTATTGGCTCTTACTTATGTAGATCAACCAACTTCGTAATCAACAAGTGTAAGTCTTCCATCCCATATAACATTAAACACTCTATTTTTCTAAACAAACTATTCCATTAAATATTTCTTGCTAAAAATAGAGTACACTACAATGTTATCCCACATACAAGATGGAGATGGAGTATTAATGCGTTTTTAACCAAAAAGGCATCATTATATCGCCATTTTCAAAAAATAGGCTAATTAAAGCTCTTGATCAAGGGTTCTCGAAAGCACCCGTTAAAACACTCGTGCCTCTTCTTATGTTAGGCTGGGTAGAGGGAGCTCCAGATCCACTATTTCTCGTATTATTGCTTGATGCTACACTATGCCCTCCTTGAAATATTGAGCGTAGTGGGGGCTAGGCTGTAAGTGGTAGGACAGGAGTCACTCGGTAGCTGTCATTTAGGTAGTTTTGGGTTATGTGTCCCTGTTGTTTACATTGATAACATGTAATACTTAGGCAAAGTCTCCTATGTGTTACTCTGCATATCTTACGGCATGCTAGCTCATTTCACACACTAGCATTACTCCTAGCAGCGCTCATTCGAGAATGCCATGCACTACATGTTGGTCGTCCGCCAAGATAGGGTCATTTCCTCCTCATCAAGGAGAAATAGATAGGTGTACTTGGAGTGTAACTTCAAAAAAATCTTGGGGATCCTCGATTATACTTCCAAGGAGTATTTAGGGGTATTTCACTTTCCTTCCTTTTTTCAATCCCCTCGGTAGGATGTCATATGCTACGAAGAATGCGCTCACATTCATAATCGGAACTGGTCACACTGGTCAGGTTAGTGGGTTATATTATGCTTCCCATACAACATTAAATTTCTATGGATATCTCATCCAAGAATTGTTGGCATGTGTTTATAGGGCTGGAGAAATGCGGTGTGAATAGCCGAATGGCATTAAATCGATTTTCATACTCGATAACTAATCTTGTACCTTATCGTGACTAGATAAATTCATGTTTCTTATCATTCATCATAAAAGCATATATGTACTTCTCATAATAGTGGTTCTTAAATCAACCTAGTCCAATGGAGAGGAGGACGTGGTTTGTATGTTTAGCCACCACCTATTTGTGTTCTCCTCCAAGAAGAACACATCCATGGTTACTTGTTCTGCCATGTGAAACTCCACTATGTCTATCATTCTCTTAGTGTTCCTTAGCCAATCTATTACATCCACCACATCCTTCTTGCCTAAGAATGACATACACCCCACTTGCCGCAGGGCATTCAAATTCCTCGAAATGACAAAGTCTTGCATATCTCTGATATGGGGTAGTGGTATTTCTTGAGTTGGTGCAACCTTGGATACTCTCGCCTCAAATGACTCTCCAAGAAGGGATGTCCTAACTGGTCAAAGATTCATCCCAGGATCTCTCATGATATCTAGATAGGCTCGAATATAGTTACGGATCATGATAGGTGCTTGAGAGTCCCTAGTGTGGACTCCCCTTGCCTCATTTTTCATATCCCTATAGACAGGTTCCCCCATTAACTTGATGGTCTACTCCGTAGGAGGCTCTTGATTACTTTCAGACGATGACACTCTTAATCTTCTAGGAATCATATCTACAAGAATTTTAGTTTATCTCATTAGTACATGAGATAAATTAGTTCCTTAAATGTTATAAATGAAGGATTTATCACTCTTATTCTAGTTTTCCTACTTTCCCAAATTCATTGTTTCCAAAAATGACATGTTTTAAAAATGTGGAATTTGATACTACTAAAGTTTTCATGCCCTAGCCCGATTATCCAAGCAATAACCAATAACAACCCACCACATCTCATCCATGCTACAATGGTGAGTACATTCACCAAGGTAGTACTGATAGGACCAATGGTTATAATAAAATATTTGTCAATTTTCAGTGGAAATTTAAACTGTTCTTTCATAAAATATTGTGCCCAAAATTCATACACAATTATGGAGAATACATCAAGTGATAAGCATATAATTAAAATTTTGTGCACGTACTTCAAGCTTTATACCTCAAGTTGCACTAGAGGTGTCACGTTCCGACCTGAATAGTACAATGGTGGGTACCTTCACCAAGGTAAAACCAAAGGGACTAAGTGTGAAACTTGTCACTCGGGTCGAGAAGTGACACTAAGGTTCAGAATAAAAAGGCTACCTTGATTTTTTAGCATAAATTTGAACTTTTCTTAAATAAATAGTAAGCCCAAAGATTTTGTATAATAACTTGGAAATATAATAATTGACAAGTAATAATTAAAGATCTTCATACTCAAGCGTTAAGATCTACCTAAATTTGTGTTTGTTATGTAGATGATATATGACTTGTGTTTCACGGAACCTAGGCTTTCACCTATAATTGTTTAGGAGGGGGTGAGCTCATAACTTAGTGAATCAGGTACTGACGTCGGGCCACTACATAGCTTACAACTTCAAACTTCACCTAAAATTTCTAACATGGAGATTTATTCTTAGTTTTACAAAATTATTCAGTGTTCATAGTTTTATTCTTCCCCTTAAGGCTCTTGCCCCAGGACACCCGAAAATTGTAATTTGGCATTACGTTGGATCAAACTCTCTTCCCTAACAAACCATATCAATATTTCACATTATGCATGTTATAATTATGATTGGGTAAGATGAGAGCGTGTGAGTCATACTCTCCACAACCAATACCCCTCGGGTTCGTCTCTCATTTGGATGTCTTAGCATTTTGGGTCATGAAAATATCCCACTGATAGCCCTATACATGCCCCTTATACATACAACTCAATTCTGTATTTTCTTATCGCAGCGATGTAACCACTAGGACCACACTTGTATATCATCCAGAGGTCTAAGGAAATTTAGAAATAACATTTTCAATTTCCCCTTATCCACCATTCCAATTTCCTTAGGCGTCGACACTACCTCAACAAGTGTCCTATCAATACCCCACACTTCCTATCGGTATACAATGTACATGCATGTACATTTATAAATGTGCTCACATGTACCAATCATCACTATCATAACTATAATTGAGTATGGTCTTCATTCTAACCATCTCTATTCAAGTGTGTTTATAAAATCAGCAAGTAATATACATGATCAATATATCGCAAATAGTTTGGTTCATATCCTGTCTAGCTCAATCATTCAAATGTATGTACCAAGTTCAACAATCAAACATCATATTCAAATCTTATCACATAGATTTGGTCATCACTATCCTATCAACAATGATATCACAAGCACAAGGCCCTAACTCATATAGTCTTAACATGCGACTATAGTTCATTTATTTCGGTCTATATAACCTTAACTCATTTCTTAACTTCTGAAAACGATATTATTTAGTGAACATGCATCCATATCATTTTTCACTTCTTTCAATGATTTTCTAAAGTATGCATCATAGCTTTTAGAGTATTATCAAAAGTAGTAAAACATATTCGGTCGGTCCAATCAAACTCACTGTTATTCCTCTCACTCATAGTTTTCATCGGCACTAGTTTTTCGGCTGTTATTTCTCTTAACTCGTGTTGTATTATCCATGTGTGTTTAGCTGTAGATTTCATTCTAAATGAATCAAATTATATAATACGAGTTAATTTAGATATCAACTTAGTACTTATAAATACTATCACGTAATTTTTCTAAAAGTACGGTTTTGCCACTCTGGCTTATTTCTCTCGACCACCGTGTCGATGAACCATTAGAATTACTAATCCCACCTATGATTTAATTCCAAATCATAGGTTAAACCCATATTTGGTATTATTTACCAAAATGCCCAGAAGTTTCTAAGTTTCCCACTTATATAACTCAACATTTCCAAAGTTTGCATTTTGGTTTTTAAGTTGAGCAAAATTACCATTTTGCTCCTACTCATCAAAAGTTCCACATTTTTTACCCTAGACTTTGCAAGTTTCTCATTTGGGTCTCCATATTTCCTTTACATACATTTGAGTCCCAAAAATGTGTTTATTAAACTTTGGTCCCTAAAATGGGTAAAATTACCATTTTATCCCTTACTCACAAATTCTCATTTTTTTTCATCTTTACTTGGGCAAAATAATTTTGCCCTCCAAAGCTCAAAATGAACTATTTGCTCTCCCTTTGGGCATAAATGAAAATTTTTCCTTATTTGAGCAAAATTTATATTTTCCCCCTCCTTAACAAAAATTTACGGTCTTGTCCCTGAACTTCTGAAAATAACTTTAGACATCATTTGTCTTAAAATCACTTCTAAGCCCCTTATGCTACTCTTAGGGATGTTTTCCACAATTTTCCCCATATTTGCAATTTAGCCCCCAAACTTTCTATAATTGCACTTTAGTTCCTAAACTTTGAAACATATTCAAATGAACTTCTAAATTCATAAATCACTCTCAAATGATATTAATATACTCCTAATGGCTTGTGGAAGGAGTGGGGTCTTACCCTGGCCAACCACGGTCGAATCTGGTTATTTTCCAAAACTGTCCGAAACAAAGCTATTGAGGGGGTGCGAGAAATTATCATTGGAGGTTGTTAGGGAGGTGGCCAAAGTTTAGGAATTTTGTACCCAATGTCCATGCGAAACTTTTCATGGTGATGGTCGGCCAAGAGGTCAATGGAGTTGGGAGAATTTGATCATTGGCTCGCCATGATCGGGTGGAACTCGATAGACCCACAAGTGAAAATCGGCTCATGCTGGATAATTTCCCCCTTACCAGAGGTTGGCCCTTGCCAGGGAGAGGTTAAGGGGAGGCAAATTGTGGAGAGAGATTTTATCCCAGAGGCAATAAAGGCCCCCATAGTGGTGGCTGGTAGTGGCCGAATTTGGCCCCGCAAGGCCATCGACAGTGGAGAGAGATTTTATCCCGGACTTGGGTCAGCAAAAACTACCCTTGTGTGGCCTTTTCTGGCCACTAACAAGTTGGGACCTGACCATAGAACTTAAGAGAAGACCATAAGCGGCATTTTCCATTTGGTGATCGGACAAAAGAGAATTGTTCATTCAATCGTCGGGGGGGGGGGGGGGGGGGGGGGGAGGTCAAGGGGGGATTTCTAACCTTTAATCTAAAATTCGATCTATTTAGGAAGAGTTAATGCAATTAACTCCGTAGGGGAACCATTAGCTCAATTGTTAGTTGATCTCTATAGTTTGTAGCGTGCGATTGAATTCAAAATTGAATGAATTGCAGAGATATTCCTGATGGTGTGCAGACATAATCCGTTAGGCAATAGGGGAAACCTACAAGTGGGTTGGGTCGACCTGACTCGGTTCAAACTAACCCAACTTCCTTTATTTTCCTTTTTTTTTTTGTAAATTAAATTTCCAATTTTCAATTTTTAGGCCCCTCAGCACTTAAATTTGAAATACTAGCCATGTTTAGGTGAAAATAGACTTTTTTCCAAAAACCTCAACTTTTGAGCTTGGGAATTTGATTGGATCCCTATTCCTTGCATCAGATTCCCTTTCCCATTTTCAACATTGGGTTATGATTTGATTTAACTTTCTAAATCCCGACTCGGGTTCCATTCCTGATTCGGGGTTCTATTATCATTTTAGGTTTTTGTCTTTAGTTTAGGATTTCATTCCCTGTTTTAGATTCAATCCTCGGTTCGAGATTTCATTCTCAGTTTTGGTTCTCATTCTCAATTTGGGATCATATTTCCCAGCTTAGGTTCTTATTCTCAGTTCAGGATTTGATTCCTGATTTAACCTTAATTTTTGGTCCACTTGGGCTTTACCTAGATTTCGAAAGTTCCGATGATACAAGAGGTATAGGGAATGTCCGGACGATGTATTTCCAATAAAGTCCTACCTTCACTTGAAAGGGTTTGTGAGGGGTGACATCACTGCTCAGTAAATGAGTTTACTAACATCTAGGCACTTCATGGCTTTAACCATAGCCTTTAATCATAATTTCTAGCATTGGTATTATCATACACACTACCAAATTTCTATCTATATATTTGTTTAAGATAGGTGATTCTTTCACATTTAGAAGACTTGTTGTGTTACAATTGGAAAATTGAGGTCTCCTCACATACACAAGCTATGCAACACATGTTAAGCTAATTGCTTATCCAAGCTAAGTAACGCATACTAAGTTATTCACACACGCTAGCTAAGTAACACATGTTAAGTTATGTCCTTGAAGGTCTCACACAAGAACTAAAGGATATGAGGGGTTTCTGTGCCACGACTTGCACTCCCAAGGCACATACTAAGACGACCATCCACTCATAGAGATGTTGATGTTGTGTCATCAAAGAAACGGGAAAAGAACCAATCAAACCAAGTGAGAAAACTGAACTGGTTAATAAACCTAATCATTAGAGAATGGGCAATTTGAAAATTTTACAACTCTCGACTGACCCAATGGGAGTCATAAAAACCTTGGAATATGACCTTAGGACAATTAAGGAGAGAAAACCATACTGGTTCAGGTGAACCAGATCCGAGTCGGAGTGAACCGGTCATTTTTAAAGAGAAAACTGAGTCGATTTATAAACCAGAACCGATAGAGAAAGGGCAAATCGGGAAATTTAGGGATCTCGAGTGACCTAAAGAGTCATAAAAGTCATGAAAAAGGGCTTTAGGATGAATTGGAGAAAAAAACCAAACCGGTTCAAGTGAATTGGATCCGAACTAGATTTAACCGGTTTGAACCGGTTTAAACCACTACTGAACCAGATGTAAAATTCATTTTTCTAGGTGGCATAGAAAATTCAAATCGGAGAAGTGAGGCCACCATTGGATAGAGAATGAATTTAGATAAATTTAGAAATTTTTAATTTTGATAAACTCGGTCGAATCGGGCCTAAACCGGATGGTAGGAAATCACCTAAGTAAGGAAAAATGGGTTATTTATAGTTAACCTCAACCCTTAAGACTTTCCCTCAGAAGTACAATAAGTTTGGAAAGAAAGAGTTCATCCAAGGGAGATCTTAACTAAGAAAAGGAAGGAAAAGTTGGAACAAAGGGAAGTGAATATCAAAGAATATGGAATTGTGGAAAGTTCAAGGAGTTAGGGAAAGGCTCAAAGAGTAAGAGTAAGGAAAAATAAGAAGGAGTAGACTATTCATGTAAAGCCCGCACTTTTGAATTAAGGAAAACCGGGAAAAGAACCGGTCAAACCGAGTAAGAAAACCGAGCCGATTTATAAATCCGATCATTTGGGAACAAGTAATTTGGAAATTTACAACATCCAGGTGATCCAAAGGGTTCATTAAACCATGAAAAAGAAACTTAAGACAAATTTGAAGAGAAAAACCAAATTGGTTTAGGTGAACGAGAATCCATAAAAACTTTGAAGTTAAGTGTGCTTGCTAGAGAATAGTGTGAGGATGGGTGACCTCTTGGGAAGTATGATTTTTTTTGTAACCCGAAATTTCGGTCAAAAATTTTTATGCGAACGCCTTATCATAAATAGCCATAAATTAATATATATTTAATTATTATAATTAATACCAATAATTTAATACCTAAATTAAATTATTTGAATTAATACAAATAATTTAATACCGAAATTAAATTATTGGAATTAATACTAATAATTTATAGCAATATTAATATTAGTAATAAATCTCTCCCATTTAATATATGGTTTTACATCTTGTGGTCATCCTCATTCATTCTCCTCACACCCGAACACTTCTCTCTCTTTACTGCTTCATTTCCCGGTGAAGCTTAAACCAAAACTTCGACTTGAACATTTTTCTTAACCTCGAAAGTAGAGGTCAAGCTCTTTAGAACCGAGGAGAAGTCAGTTATTAGATAGCAAACACCAGTCAATCCGAGAATCACTTGAGAACCATTGACATGATGGAACATTAAAGTAGCTCCGGCGGACCGAAGCTGCCCTGTTTTAGCCGAGTTAAAATTGGCCATTACGAGCCCTCCTCAGGCCAAACCAAACCTTCCCAACACTTCCTTAGCCCTCCCACAGCTGAATTAGGACTAAAAGGTAAGCCAATTCGACTCCACTCTGCAATTTCCGGCTGGTGCTAGAGAGAGAACTGGCAGAGTTTTAATAATGAAATTCTAACTCAATTCGGCATCAATTGATGTGATTCTTGATTCTAGGATGAACCTTAAGATGAGCACTATTTGCCCAGATCGAAAGCTCAGACCGTCGTGCCTTCACCGATGATAAATCGAAGCTTTCTCTCTCTATAGTCTGTTTTCCAGCGAAGCTCCGTTTGAGCTCGTTCCGACGTTAAAATATGCGATTCAAAGTTTTTTAGAATCGTATAAACATGTAGGAACTCAATTTCAACTCCAATTTCAACAATTAGAAGTGTTTGATTATTCAATTTGATGAAATCAAATTCGGTAGTGTTGAAGAGTTAAAATTGGGGGAAAATTGGGAATTTTCGAAATTCAAAGGACCAAAATGCAATTTTATGAAATTGAGGGACAATTGGGCATGAAAATAATGTTGGAGGACCAATTGAGGAATTTTAGAATTTTTGGGGCAAAACTTACCGTTTTTGTAAAGGAAGGGCAAAATGGTAACTTTGGAAAAATTGGGGGACCAAATTGGAAATTTGGGAAATTAAACCCCTTTTTGGTGAAATTGAATAAATTGTGGTCCCAAGATAAATTTTAAAAGTTACGGGACTCAATTTGAGGAAAAACCAACATTAGGAACTTAAGTTAAAGAGAAATAACTTTAGGGACCTAATTGCAAATAACTAAAAGTTTGAGTTTTCTCATTCATTGGAAATGAATGAAGGCTGTTATGCCGAGTAATAATGAATAATGATGTTCATATCGTGTAGTAACGTGAAATATCGGGAACGCCAGCATGGATGAGCTCGCGTGAATACAAAGAACCGGTCTAGTGGAATTCACTGTGTTAATGGGTGAGTGGGTTTACTAACATCATACCCGGTTGGGATGATAAGCACAACTTAAAATTTAAAAACCACTTATCGATTGTGAGTGGAAATTTGATATTATACCCCGTTGGGAATGATAAGTACCTCGGTATAAAAACCCACTATTATGTGGTATTTTAAACATCACTACTTAGAGGAAGTGATGTGAAAATCATGTGGAAAAACTATTTATCGGTTGTAAGTCGATCATACCCGGTTGGTATGATGAGACTTCCTCGAAGGAAGTTGAAAACTCGTTCATCATTTATGAACGGAGGTGTCCTTATACCCGGGCGGTATGATGGATAGAAAAAACATATGTTTTGTCGGAAGTGCTCTCCCATGACTGTGTGCCAATGCTTAAACAATTTGGGAGACGTTCTCGACAGGAGTTCAAATAGCACTAATAGGCGGGGGCCTCGATTTTAGAGGCTAAATGCCCGATTTTGAAAATCTCGTACAGTGGGCCCAAGGCTAGTTGGCACGAGTAGAAGCTCGTAAACAAACTTGATATATGTGCCACAAAACTTAATAAGTGAATTGTTTAGCCATGGTACCAAGTTAGGACCGACATGCTCAGTCAACTAGCGGTAGTGCGACATGACAGGTCGACAAACCAGTCAAGACAAACAACTACGGGTTGAGTTAAGAGTCGGGGCCGTTGGACCAGTGGCACCACAGATTACATGGAGATATGAGAAAACATTGTTTGTGCATGCACTGTGAGTACGTGATCATCAAGACGTTCATGAGGGGTAGTGATGCGTCCTAAGGGTACTAGATGACCTGGTAGCTATAAGGGCAGTTTGTCGTTCTAGGTGTCTGTGCGAAATTTGGAGTAGCACCAAGCGCATGAGATTGGGGTGGGGATAGGATGAGATCTCTATCCTCATATGGACACAAAGAAGCGATTTTGGGATTGAGGGTCGGATGTCGCATACATCCACTCATTCCTAGAGTAGAAGTGGTCGTGCTTCTATCCGGGTGGTCGGTAAAGTCGCTTTGAAGCCACTAGTGGGTTCAGTAGTCATACTGACCTGCGAAAGTGTGTAACTTTCATGATGAAGGATGTGTTGGGTGATGACACACCGTGATAACTAAGAAATGATGGGAAAACTCAAATTTTTAAATAAAGGGATTTTGAAAGGAAATGAGTCTGGCACACTCCAATAATAATTGTTTTCTTAAAAGTTAAAAGCTTTTGAAAACCCATTCACTAAGTAGTCGTACTCACCCCCTCCCTTATATCCCTTTCAGTAGATTTTGGAAAGTCTACCCTTAAAGACCATCAACTAAGGCGCCTGTGATGCAGGTATAATAAATTTAAATTATTATGTAGTTTTGTTTATGTTATTCCTGGAAAAGATGCAGGTTTAAAGGACGCCTTACTCTTTACGGTCTATAATAAAGGGAAACCCTTTAATAAAATGGAAGAGTGGTGGGTTGACCACAGGGATCCGACCAAATAGGGTCGGGGCATGACAATTCCAAAGGGAACAAAAGAAATTGAAGCTGATCAGGAAGAAAGGAAGTAAATTATGGGGGAATATCAAGGATGTCAAGACCACTAGGGCAAGATAATAAGAAAATCTGATAGCAAGAAAGCCCAGGTATAACACCTACTTGTAAATAACTAAGACACAATTTCTTAGGAACTCCATAAAATAAGGAGACTTGTGGAAAGTAGAGGTATGGAACCAAAAAGGAAGAAAAACCAGAGTGAATGAACCATACAAGATCCTTAAGTATAAGTGAAGACTAAAAGGGGAACTTTTAAGGAACAGTAGGGAGATCGAACGTAAGAATCCCAGAACGGGAGACATTAGAAGAAGGATGAGAATAGGAAGTTGGATCGTGGAAGGAGAAAGCTCCAGGTTAAGAAAATCAACCGAGGAAATGTCATAGAGACCGGAACCGAAATAAGGACCTCAATAAGAAGTACAAGTGGTTAAGTGAGTGTTTGGGGAGGTTAAGTATGATTTATTTGCAATAAAGCATGGAACCCAAATAGGGATTTTAGACGGATTTGAATTAAGGAGATAACCCATAACAACTAAAACATCCAAGAAATGAACAACACTCCAAGAAGGATCGGAAAGTAATAAGAATCCTGCCCAAAATAGGGAAAAGGAATGGATACCAAAGACAAGAATATTCAAGAGACAATCCTCTTAAGATAAATGACTAAGAGGAGAAAATGAGTGAGACAATTAACAAATTGATCCTTGTGGAGGTCATAGTCTCAGTGAAGAAGGAAAAGATGGAAAGGTTAAAACCTTTGAGAGGTAATGACAGAGGAAAGCCTTAAAGATATCAAAGACTAAGACTGGAGTAACGACTCGAAGGCTACAAAAATGTTAAATAGATTTTTGTAGGATGAACGAAAGATTTTCACACAAAAAAAGAAGGGGGGTGTAAAATTCATCTCAAAGGAATAGATGAGTACTGAGAGCAAGTGAGAATGAGGTGAAATAGACGAGAAGTGCTCATAGGATCTCAAAGGTAAAGGTAAGCGGGAGAAGATGGTGCCAAGGAATGTCAGTCAAGGTTGGATATTCACAATGGTAAAACTAGAAGGAGATTTTGGGAGAAAAGTAGTGTAAAACTTACCAAAGAAGGGAATCTTGGAAAAACATATATGTACCAGTTAGGAGGAAATGGAACCAACGGAATTGGAAAGAAGATAAGCTCCTCAAAGACAAAGTTGCTCAAGATGAAAGGATAAAGTACAAATGGAAAGTAATCATGAAGGTCCAAGGGATAAGTCAAACCCAAGTAATGGGTAAGTAGGAAGATGACATCAAAAGATGCCATATGAGTAATAAAGTAACTCAGAATAAAAGACCGTGAAATGATTACTTGTGAGTAAGAATGGATTAAGAAAGAGAAGAGACCTTAAAAAGGAAGGACGCCAGTGGGAATGAGGAATGAAGTAAGAAAGGAAGAGTTTTAGTATGTCAGTAAGTTATTGGAAAGCTCCAGGACTTGAAAGTTGAATGACTGAATAAAGAAGTCTAAAAAAGACGAGTAAGTAAGGAAACCAATATGACTATAGGGATGTGAAGTCAAAGACAAGTTTCGAAGAATGTCATGCGGTAAGAGACACATAAGCCCAACTATCCCAGGGAAATATGAATTAGGAAAAGAAGAGTCTATGATTTGAGCATGGTAAGGTCAAACATTAAATGTAGAACGAAGTTGTAATAACTAATGAATGAGGGAAGGATCAATGTAGGAGAAAAAAGGGTGACAACATCAACACCTGTGGAAGTAGGTATGTGGTGCTTGAATGGACGTTGAGTTTTGGAGATTAGCAATAAAGAGAATAACCAAAAGTGGGAAGGATTGGGTATTTCAGAACTCACAATCTTGAAATCTTAAGTAAAGAATCTTGGAACGGAGAAATTGTGCTTTAAGGAATGAAGAAGTGAATCTAAGGATATGACCTTAAAACTTCCAGCGAGATATGCTTAGCTAAAACAAATTTCATGGAATGAGAAAATGATGGAAAAGAAAAGGAGATCTCAAGTGTATGTTATATAAGGGAGAGATGGAAATAACTGAAGGGATTATATGTCCAGAACTACAAGTATTAAGAGAAGTTCATTCTGGTACAAAAGAGTGAAATAAGTTTTGGGGACAAAACTCCTAAAAGGAGGGGAGAGTTGTAAATCCCGCCCTTTGGAATTAAGGAAATGAAAAAAGAACCAGTCAAACCGAGTGAGAAAATTGAACCGATTCACAAACTCAATCATCAAAGAAAGGGCAATTTGAGAAATTTACAACTCCCGAGTGGCCCAAAGGGAGTCATAAAAACCTTGGAAGAGGGCCTTAGGACAATTTACAAGAGAAAACCAAACCGGTTTAGGTGAATCGGATCCGAGCCGAAGTGAACCAGTCATTTCCAAAGAGAAAACTGAGTCAGTTTATGAACAGGAACCCATAGAGGAAAGGCAAACCGGGAAATTTAGGGATCTCGAGTGACCTAAAGAGTCACAAAAATCATGAAAAAAAGGGCTTTAGGATGAATTGGAGAAGAAAACCAAGCCAGTTCAGGTAAACCAGATCCGAACTGGATTGAACTAGTTTGGACCGGTTTGAACCACTATTGAACCGGATGCTAAATTCATTTTTCTAGATGGCTTAAAAAATTCAAATTGGAGAAGTGAGGTCATCATTGGATACAGAATGGACTTAGATGAATTTAGAAATTTTTAATATTGAAAAACTCGATCGAATCAGGCCTGAACCGGTTGGTTTAAGCTTTGAACCTGGTTTGCGCCGGTCTGGTATGATTCAGAATAGTCTCGTCTTCTTCCTTAAGATGACAGCACTATTCACTAGCCGAAAAATCGAAATAACACCGATGAAGAGGAAACGTTTCCATTTAGTACGTTTCAGGCCATCAATGACTGTTATAAAGGTGCCAAACAGATGGTCAATGAGTCCCCGAGCTCCCTATATAAAGAGCCCCTCTCCATTCATCCTCTCCACATGTGAAAAGCTCACTCTCTCTCAACTACTCAATTTTTTGGTGAAACTCGAACAAGAGCTCTGATATAGGGTCTTTTCTGAGCCAAAGAAGGCGTGGTCAGGTTCCTTAGACTCAGGAAGAAATCAGCTACATGGTGGTAGTCTCCAATTTCTCCGAGGGTTGTCGGAGAAGCGTCGACGTGATCGAACAGTGAAGCAGCTTTGGCGAATCAAAGCTACCCTATTTCTGTCGAGTAGAAATCAGCCAATTCGAGCCCTCCTCAGGCCAAACCAAGCTCTCCCAACAGCTCCTCAACCCTCCTACGGCTGAATTAGTGTAGAAAGGTAAGCCAATTTGGCTCCCCTTTGTAAATTCTGATCGATGTTACAGAGAGAACCGCCAAATTTTCACTAACTAAATTCTTCCTCAATTCAACATGAATTGAGGTAATTATTGATTCTAGGAAGCACCTCAAGATGAGAGCTATCTGCCCATATCGAAAGCTCGGGCCGACGCGCCCATGATAGTAATCTTTCGAAGCTTTCTCTCTTTACATTCAGTTTTACGACGAAGCTCTGTTTGAGCTCGTTCTAGCGTCAAATCGTGCGATTCAAAGTGCAATTAAATCATATGAAAGTGTAGGAACTCCAATGTAAGTTCAATTTCAACAATTAAACTCATTTGATCGATCAATTTGATTAAATCAAATTTGGTTGAGTTAGAAGGTTGAAATTGGAGAAAATTTGGAGATTTCAAAAATTCGAGGGACTAAAATGCAATTTCATAAAATTGAGGACCAATTGGGCATGATAAAGATGTTGGAGGATCGATTGGGCAATTTTTGAAAATTTTGGGGCAAAACTTACCATTTTTGTAAAGTAGGGGCAAAATGGTAATTTTGGAAAAATTGGGGACCAAATTGGAAATTTGGGAAACCTTAACCCCTTTTCATGATTTTGAATAAATTGAGGTCCTAAGGTGAAATTTAGAAGTTTCTAGACTCAATTTTGGGGAAAATCGGTATTAGGGACCGAAAGTTAAAGAAAAAGAACTTTAGGAACCTAATTACAATAAATCAAAAAGTTTGAGTATTTTATTCATTCGTGGTGAATGAAGGCTAACAGGCCAAAGGATAATGAACAAGTATGTTCATATCATGTAGGAACATGAAGTATCAAGAATGCCAATCAATACAAGCTTGTGTGGAGGCAAAAAGCCAAATAAGAGGAATTCATTACACGATCGGGTGAGTGGGATTTTTATATCATACCCGGTTGGGATGATAAGCACCTCGAAAATGAAAACATATTACTAAGTGTTATTTTAACCATCACATCTAAGAGGAGTGATGTGAAAATTAGACGAAAAAACTACTTACCGATTGTAAGTAGATCATACCCGGTTGGTATGATAAACTTCCTGAGAGGAAGTAGAAAACCTGCTTATTGGTCATAAGCGGAGATATCCTCACACCCGGTTGGTGTGATGGATAAATGAAAAGATTATTTTGTTGGAAGTGCTCTCCCCTAATAGTGGGCCCAAGGCCAGTTGGCACAGGCAGAAGCTCAAAAACAAACATGAGTTTAAGCCATTAAAACTTTAAATGAATGATATGTTTGTCCATGGTACCAAGATAGGACCGACATACTCGATGGACTAGCAGTTGTATGACATGATAGGTCGACGGACCAATCGAGACAAACAGCTGCAGGTCGAGTTGAGGGTCGGGGCCGTTGGACTAGTGGCACCATAGATTAAATGGCTTATGTGTAAAATTGTTGTTTTGTGCATGCACTAAGGTACGAGACCTTCAAGATGCCCAAGAGGGGTAGTGGTGTGTTCTAGGGGCTACTGGACGACATGGTGGAGATAAGGGCAATTTGTCATGCCAACAGTCAAGGAAGCTCGATGTAGTTTCATGCACATGAGATCAGGGTGGGGTCGGGATGAGGTATCTGTCCTTATACGGACATAGAGTTTTCTTTACAGGATTGAGGGTCGAATGTCATGTACATCCACTCATTCTCAAGGTAGAAGTGGACGTGCTTCTATCTAGATGTTCGGTAAAGTCGCCCTTACGCCACAAGTGGGTGCAATGGACGTGTTGCCTTGCGAATGTGTGATCCTTTCATGATGAAGGGCATGTGTTGGTTGCTAAACACACTCTTTGTGGTCGATGATGAAGAAATGGCTTTGAAAACTGAGAAAATAAGGAAGAAAGAAATTTAAAGAAAATAAGTAGTCTGGCACATTCCAATTTAAAAACTATTTATTTGAGAAGTTTTTTAAAATACTCATTCACTGAGTTGTATAAACTCACCCACCTTTTTTATCCATTTTCAGGAAATATATAAAAGACTAGGGATAACACCAAGCCTTACCCTCTGTCTGGTATGCTTAACTTTCTTAAAATTTGTATTTTATTTGATATATGTATTCCAGGGAATAAGGCTGAGATTACGTTTGGCTCCTCTTAAATTAAAAAAGGGGGAAACCACTCTTGAACTAAGAGAGCGGAGGATTGTTCACGGGGATCCGATCAAACTGGGACGGGGCGTGACATATACTCTCCCCACTTATACATCCACTTCTAGTCCACCCTATATCGCAACACCACCTCTAATTATAGGTGTCATGTCAGCGCTATAACGCATCCACCCATTCAAAAATCATATCTACCTAAAAAACATAAATTCATTCAACATGCATATTAGACATTGATTCCTCAAAGTTCACAGTTTGCTAACTGATCGACTCCACAACTCGAGATCTTTAATGGATTTCTCTACTTACTTTATAAGTTACATGTAACTTAGTACACTTCTTATTTTCAACACAATGGACTTAACCATTTCCTTCACAATAATAAGTATGGGTCTTATCTCCCTTATATTTATGAATATTATATAAGTGACTTAGTTCATTTTTCCTCAAATAAGGTAAGCCTCCATGTAGTTTGTTTCCACCATATTTTCATAATTATTTCCAAACATAAGCATATTCATGGATTTCTTATAAAATCCACAAAGAAGATCAATCGATTCAATCAAACTCGTTGTCAATAAACTTACTCACCATTATATTCAAAACTAGTTTGTCTTGCAGATTTTTCAAATGTCTCAGGAAATGTGATCCCCAAATATTAGCATATCAGTTTACTCTACATAGATAAAATCACATAACTGTGATCAGATTTGGTTCACTTTGATAACTCTTGTCTAATTTTCTACAAATTATTGTTTTGCTCATCGGACTTAGTTTGCTTGATTTATGTGCCATGATTATTGCAACCCCTATAGTGAGTTGTTTTGCTTGATTTGTGTGCCAATCGAACATTTCTCTATACTTAATTTTCTATCTATAGAGGTCTTTTATACGTAATTCATGTCACTTTAATAATTATCTAAAATTTTGGTTCAAATTGATTTTCAAATGGTTCTTTTGATTCTTGATTTGCTCTTACTTTACTTTCTGATTATACTTTAATTTCAATTTCTAAATTTCTAGTATTACATGAGTTAAGGGGCAAAAGCTGAGGAGAAGCTGCAAAACTGGGGACCAAAAAAAAGCACAGTGAAGAGCCCATGAAATTGCAACCCCTTGGGTAAAAATTGGCCGAACTACCAAAATGCACTATATTGTCAGCGATCCCCTAAAATTTATGGTCTTGTCACGTACTAGAAATAAAGTGCGTTTGTTTCTCTATAAAGACCTTTAGGTGAAATTAGATCACTCTATTGTTGATATATGGTATCATTTTGTAAGCAAATTTAAGAGAGTTGTATAGGGTTTTCTTGTTTCTATACTTGGAAAGTAATAAATACTTCCACAATACCTAAATTGACCTTTACCTTATTGGTGAAAGAAGTTAAGATTGTACTCACATAAAATTTTCTATGAATATGGGAATTTTTAAATTATGGGTTAATAAGTTTTAATGTCATTCTTGCAAACCTTTTCTTGATGATACAAAAAGTTCCAATAGGAAATCAAACATCATCGGAAGACCGTACTTAGAATATTATTCATAGTATTCTTTTAGAGACAATATTTTGAGCTATTGAACTTTACTAGTAGTGTAGGGTTGTCTCTAAGACATCACCTTCATTCTAATGTCTGAAATAAGACTTCCAGTACATATGCACACCTTCATTCGATTGAACTTTACTAGTGATGTCTATGTACATTAAATTACATACATGTCAAAAATTACTAATCTCAATATGGTGCCATGTTGTACACACACCTTCATTCTACTACCATTCTAATGTGGTAGTAGTAGACAAAAATGAAACATCACCTTCATTCTAGCAAGTTATCCAATATGCACTTGCATGTGTTAATTGATGACGGTTGCACAACCCCATTTCTTTACCAGAAAACAAGTAAAGAAATGTGGGCATAACATCATTTAACATAGCTTTAATATATCACCACCTTTGTTTAAAGAATAACCTACATACAAACTTTAATACTTAATAATCTTATTACTATCATTTAATTTAATAATACTACCACATTAATTTAAATAATACTACCAGAAGGAAAACACAACATTTTCTCCTGATAATAATTCATTCAATGAAAATGTACATTAAATAACCTGTTACATACATGTCAAAAATGACTAATCTCAATATAGTGCCCTGTTGTACACTCGGTAAGGGTTTTGGTTGGCCCCGCCCCTTCCCCTCCTTTCACTTCCCCTGTTTTACTCCCTTTCCAAATTTACCCAAATAAAGAAAAGAATCATAATATCCCAAACCATAACCAATGGAACTCAAACTAATTCGTAAAACAATATGTATGCATCGCACCGGAGAACCTCATCCAACGAAACTTCCCGTACATATGCATCGCTCACATGATACCAGACTGAGCTGTGGCCCCTAACATAGGCTACATAGTGTCCACCTCGCATTGTCCCAAGGTGCTCCACCACACCCTGTAATCGGTACAAGCACTTCCCTTCACTTTTGCCCCTGTAAGTAGGTGAAGCAGGTGCAGTAACACATTTAACAAGTTGCAAAAGAAAAGTGTGCTGGTACAAATGCTTATCTCAGGTAAACCAAAGGTTCTCAAGGAAAATAGATGAGCAACCACTAACTGGTAGATTCAACCATCACTGCAGGTTTACAGAAGACATTTCCCAATTTCCAGTTTTCAGTTCTTTAAAAAATACAAGAGGTCTGTGATATTTGTTGGAACAGATGCTCAAAACAAGCATTTTTCATTGACATGTTTACAATCTTCAGAAAGTTTCAAATATACAAATAAGAGCAGAGAGGTATTGATATCAACTTTAAAAGCAGAGAGGTAATAACAAGCACAATAACTAAAAATAACAAGGGTGATAAGAGGAAAAACAATTTTTTTACAGATAGGAGAGATTGATGAAAACTGAAATTTTAATAGGTAACTGTAACAATAGCATAATAGGTGTTGGTAAAGAACCATACATTTTATGAACAAAGCAGCAAGCCATAGATGAAAAGAGCCCTTTTGAATATAACACTACAATGACACAGTCCATCCCCATCTTCCAGTTTTGATCAAAAGATATTCATGTACATTTTAGATTTAGAGATCCATGAAACTGCTTACTTCAACTCAATTGAAACTAAAAGACCATTCCACATATTCAGCCATACAACTTTCTTTGAATCAGTTTAATGGCAATGAAAGTGAAACCCAAAGAAACCTGGAAATGAAAGTCAACAGTAAATTAAGGTATTAAAAAGCATACAATGAAATTTACCTGGAGTCAATATAAGGCTTCAAGTCCATCGTTTCTTGAAAAACAATATGACCGCTTAATTTACTTAATCGACCACGAGCATCTTGACAGAAACGCTTGAGATGAACAGTCAGGACAGGCGGGGAATTAAATATAAGGACCCTTTTAGTGGCATCCCTCTTCACCTTCATGGGGGCAGCTGTTTCTGGTGACTCCTCACCCTCCTCAACTAACTCAGGCTCATTATCTAGAAGATCAGCATCTAGTCCATTTGCAAGAGTCTCACAGGTTTGGTAATTGAGGATCACCTTAAGGTCAGGCTTTGTAGTATCATCTTCTAATTCACCTTTCCTTTTCTTGGAATCATCACATTTCATGGAGTTGTTGCCTGAGTGATCTAACTTCCCACTGCAGGAAAGATCACTGTTTGACTTTTCGTTGGAAGACAGATCAGTAACAATAACCCGATTGGTTCCATTTTTATCTTCAGTTCCACTATTGGGAATCTTTTCTGAGGATTTATTTTTCCTGGTCTTATTCATCTGGCAGAGTTGGAGGGACTTTGAACATTTCTCACAGTGCCATGCATTATCTTTGGAAAGTAGCTCAGGTTTTGTAAAATGGGCCAAACAACTCTCCACCGATACGGGAGAATCCGAGTCATCAACTTGGCTAGGGTCAGAATCGCTGCTATTCCCTGACAATAAACCTGTCTGAATACCTAAAGAAGAGTCTCCGGTGTCCACCGTAGCAATCTCCGGCTCAGCAAACAAGTCACCAAACCCATCAAATTCTGCCGCTTCCTCTTGTCCAATGCTAGGACTTTTAAGAGATGCATCAACTTGTCCATCGCCTGAGGGTACTAAAGAATCTTCAATATCCTCTTCCCTATAAGGTAACAGCAGGACTTCCGAATCTTGTACCCTCAACAATGGCTCTTGATCATCCCAGGAGCTCTTTGAATGTTGCTCCTCATTTAAATAATCATCCACTGCACAATGATCACTTGATCTTACATCATTAATGTTAACTGAAGTTGGGACCATATCATCAGCAACATTTTCAGGACAAAGGTAGTCTCTCCATGTAGAACCACTATGTAGTGGATCCCTCTCACTGAGGGACGAAATATTCTCTTGGGAGAAAAGATTACTTTCTGCTGATAATGGCTCTGAGGAGTCAAGGTAATCTAACCATGAAAAATGATCTTCTGTAACAGCAGCTTCCTTCTCAGCTGATCCCTCGACAGGCAATGCACTTCCACCATTTCTGACATCTTTAATGTCTTGTTCATCATTGGTGACAGAGGAACCCTGTAATTGTGAATCACCTACAGAAGAGGACACAGAAACTTCAAGGCACTCAGAGAGTGGCTGCAAATTGTCAGTTGATGTACTTAAAGTGACATTTCTGCTGACTTTTTTTGCCTGAGATCTGCTGCCTCTCTTATGAATCAATTTTGCCTTCTTTCCACGAGAAGCAGGCAGAGATTTTTTAGGTATGGGTTTCTTTGTAGGGACAGGGAGTGAAAGATCCAAGAATGGCTCATAAACTGTGGATGAGAACCCACACTCAGTGCAGCAGACAGTGCTTGAAATCTGCCCCCCAAAGACAGAGTCAACAAAAGTCAAAATCTTGCTGTTCCCGTGAAGAATTTCTCCTTTTCTCATGTCAGATTCCTCAGTAGACAATAAATCTAATAAGCAGCGGAGCAACTCATGACTATCATGCTGCTGGTACCCTCTGAATTGTGGAGCCTTTGAACAGAGACTTCCAAATAGCAGTCTTGGGTTGATCACATTCCTTGTTCCCTCGTCACTTTTTATTTCTGAGAAAAGCTTCTTCAAGGATATAGTAAGTGGCCCCACAGATGATGTCTCTGATGTCAAGAAATAATCTCTCAACCGATCCATTGCAAGCAAATTCTGCATGATGGAATTGAAGAAGCATGTATTTCCAAGATTAACCAATCCCCTCACCATAAATCCAACGCTCCTTTCTTGTTCTAGAGTGCCCGAAACTATGCCATCAGCTTTTTGAATCACTTCACCAGTAACATTTCCATCCCCAAACCAAATATCTTCTGCATCGGATTTAGAGCTCTTACCACTCCGTCCTTTGATCAACTTCATCACTTCTCCTAGAAAATCCTTGGACTCCCCACACTCTTCCACTTTCTCTACCGAAACGGGACCACTACAAGGGAAACACCACCGTAGGTTAGGGTTCTCGAGCTGGATCACCAGTTGGTGACGTGTAAGCCTTGCATGACGAACTGCATGACTCTGAGGAATGGTCGGGAACCCAACCCCACCACACCCGTAATGCCCGCATTCCAAACAAATCCAAATGGCTCTTGATTCCGACTTCAAATCTGTTGCCGAGCTTCCTTTCTTCTTCCCATGTTTGCCCATACTCTTATTGCCCCTTCGATCCACACCACCTTCCCTACAATCCTCGCATCTTATCATCCCTAAGGACCCAAGTTTTTCAGATAGAGCAGTTAAATTGAGCCCCTTGTCGAGGTGTGGACACCGTCTCTTCTCAGTCGTTACAGAAACTCCATCATTCACTGCATCAACATTCGGATCATTGGTTCCATGGGGGGCGTCTTTCTGGATGCGGGTGGGCATCCTCTTATCCTTAGAAGGAGTCCGGGCCTTCTTCTTCGCTTTCTTCCCCATCAGTTATCACCAAACGTTCCCTCCCTCAGATCATTCCCCAAAACCCACCGGATAAATCCCAAAAAAATTCCACTAGTCTAACTAGAGCACATAATATACGGCACTAATCCAATAGTGAAAAAAATCTGAACTGATAATTGGAACTCTCTTCCAAATCAGAACAGTGATCTCCCACCTGCCAAATTGAAAGAACGGTAAGCGTTTCCCTTCTGATTGGACTCACAGCCACATGGTAGATCTCCAAATCAACCCAACTCGCCTATTAGCAGAAAAACCATAAACAAACTAAAAAAAGTTAAAACTTTCACCTAGGATCACTTCTTTACTCGGACATGTAAGACCACCTCGGCTGCAGGAGTGGAAGACTTTAACCGTTGTGAGGCCACGGGTGAGAGCTAGCCGGCGGTCAGAGAGAAGAGAGGAACAGGCACTCGTTTCAACTTCGTAGGTGAAGAGCGTGGAGATAAAAGAATTGGGCTGGGCCCCAGAAAAAATCGAGGAGAAGACGATGAGGCGCATATCTTTCTATCTTCTTTCCAATTACGAAAATAACTAAAACTGGAATTTATATAAAAATAAATGAAAATTAATTTTAAATTAAATTAAATTGTTTAGATCAATTTCATGTAATCCATATTTCTCATATAAGCGAAATAAATAGGAACGATGTGATGAAAAGTTTGTTGGACTAACCATTATACTCAATTTGTATATAGAGTTGAAATATTATTTTAGATATATGAAGAAAATCCAGTTGAATTAATAAAAGTGTTAGAATTATATAATTTAACTTTAATATTATTTTATTAAATATAATTTACATATATAAATTTTATTAAAAAATTATTTTAAATATTTTTTAGTACCAATAAATAAATAATTCAATAAAATATTAAAAATTTTAATTTATTACAATCTTCTATAAAAATTTTAACTCAATTATTTAAACTATTTATTTTAATAACAATTTTAATACTAAAATAAAAATAATTATATAAATAATCCAACTTGGATATTTTAATTAAAATAATTATATAATAACTATTCTATCATAATAAATATAATTATAGTTTTTAATTAGATTGTAATACGGATAAATTATCAATAAAAAATTGAGAATAAATAAATTAGAAAATAGGATCGAACCGTAAATAGAAACTGTACCATTGGTTTATAGATGGTAAAAGGTATTTTCTAGTTTTTAATTTTATAAATTTAAAATATTTTTATATTTTATTAAATTTATAATAATATTCTTAATAATACTTCTAATTTTTAAAGTGTATACCCTTATAATTTATAATTATAAAAATATATTTAATAACTGTTTATAAATTAATTATTATTTTTTTGGTCTTGTATCAGTGGGAACAGTTATCTTGATTTGGGTATTTTTTTTTCTTCACACTCGTATAAATCAAAAGCCAAGTTTCTATTATCGGGTTAAATATGGGTGTGAGCCCACTAACTCATATAATATTAGAAGATATTATATACCGATAAATTATTAGATTTATACTCACTTAAAAGTTGAACACGAAAATAAGGATTGGGAGTAAACTAAAAAAAAAATTTAGATCGAGTTTGTGCTAGGTGAGCCCCAAAACTTCTGAAATTTTAGGGTGCCAAACTAGTCCAAATACGTAGGTTAATTAAATAGAAAATTAAATTTAGAATATTTATATATTTTTTATTTTTTAAATAGACTAGTAAAGGGGTTAATGAATTCAAAAATCTTTAAACCATTCGAAAAATTTATCGAAAATCAGTTCACTACAATATCGAACCGGTTAGCTGATAAATCATATACACCCTTTTCGTATTTTTTGCTTGACAACTTACCCAAATTACTCTGATTTTACTCGACTACTTATCTAGACAAACTAAATTTACTACTGGTAGGTTAGATTATTATATCAGTGACTCGAAAATTTCAAATTATAAAATTTTAAATGAATTTATTTAAATTTTGATATAAATTAGAATGTATCTAATTTAGTTTATGATAACTAAACTAAAAATCCAAGTTAGATTTATTAAATTTTGTTTAATTAAATAAGTTACAAATAAATATTTAATTATATATATTTATTTATTTAAGAGAAATTTATTAATACTTGAACAAATAGATTGAAATTGACATGGTACACATTAAAGTAAGTTAAAAACCATGAAGGTTGGGCTAAATCAGGTATCTCTATATTTTTTATTGCATACATAATTCTGTTATACAAAAGTAGTGTGAAATATACAAATGCAACCAAGTGGGTGACCAAGCAAAAGGAGCCAAGTCTCAATTGCAGAATGATTCAATATTTCTTTTCAACTCTATGGCATCTCATAAAAATAGCCAATAAAGAAAGAGCTCATCAATCTTTACCTCCATAAGGAATGAATATACTGTCATTTGCATAATGAGAATCAATATTGAAGGTTTTTTCCCACTCTTCCGGCTAACAATACGAATTTAATCTCAGCTTGATGATGGTTGCAAGTACTGTTGGTTCCCAACAAACTGTTATATGGCCTTTCGGATTTGAAGGCAGTGTAGCAGGGTTTTGAACTTCAACTTTGCTAGATAAAAGTACCAACAGTTTGACATTATTTCATGACATTAGATCCTAGAGACTTCAGAATAATGACAGCACCTTACCTTCCATCTGAGTATTCGAAAATATATGGTACAGCTGGAACAGTTCAAAAAAACGTGAGCACCATATTCCTGCCAAATATATTATTATGTAGGGATATTAATACAAAAATAGTATACTGAAACTGTATTCTTCAACTAAGACTACACTGACAAAATTGCTGAGACAACAGAGAAGAATGATAGCTCAAAAAGCTAGAAATGGAAAACACAAATTATATCACACTGGAACTACATTTCTAAGGCACCTTTTAGTCACCAGTAAAGACTTTTGTATCAAAATTAGTCAACTGTAAACTTCCATTGTCCGTGCACTGTATTCCTTCAAATAAAAAGAAAATCTGGATTTCCTAGGTGAAAGATCATGGTAATAACATGTTGCTTCTTTGTTATTATGACATCAAACTTCCATGAACCAGATTTAGGATCTGACATGAACTCCCCCGTTCATTCATTCATGAATGCATTTTTCTTATAGGAAGCTCTAAAAAATTATGGAAAAGGTAAATCACCTGTTCAAGACGCTAATGAAACATATTCACTAGAAATCGATCTGCATAAATTTATTTAACCAACAGCAACAATTATGTCCACAAATTATTTAATGAGGTGAAAATTATTCAAACATCGAAAAAAAAAAGGAATAAATTATTGAGATTGCCCCACATTGAAAGTTTCAAAGAAATGGTATCGATTTATAAGTGCTTGGAAACCACTACATGTTCTGCATGCTTAAATTTTTTGGGTAGAATCCATATCGATTTTTTACCAACCAGTCAGATAAAAATTTCTAATATGAATCATCTAAAGAGTAAAAGAAAACCTGAAACTGAGACCAAGGGTTGTGCTGCTCTCTTTTCTAATAGAGACACAGTCATCATTACAGGTGAGTCTCTCTATGGCATTGTTTAGTGTCTCGAAGTCAGATCCATCAGCTGGATAGAGACCAGAGAAAACCATATGCTCTGCAGGCTTAAAACCTGAGTTTGACTCCAATAGAATGATGAAAACACAAGGAAAGATCCAAAAAGCAAATTATCTCGAGCATAAATGACATATAGAATTATGTGATCAAAAGAAGCTTAAGTGCAAGAAGCAATGGGATCAATTTACCAGGAAGATGCTCAATAACACTTCTTGTGTGATAGAAGTATCTCCTACACAGGCTTCTTTGGTCAACCTCATCCCGTTTACAACATATCCTACTTGTCCAGTTAGAAGGATCCAAGGCCGGAGTTCTGGATGCATGATTCCAACAACAAGTATTTAATAAGACTGACCAATAGCAGCAGAGGAGATCTTGTCCCCTTTACAAAGGACTCCATCAGCAACTGCCATATGGCAAATTAGTCGTTTGTACTCATCATAGTACGAGTCCAAAGTAATATCAGCATAGGAGAATTGCTTCTTCCAGGAGGAGGCAGGGTCCGATCTATCACGGCTGGAAGAACTTGCTCAAGGCCTTGCCCTGTCTTGGCAGATGCTAGAAGGGCATCACCAGGATTGAGATCAAACATTGACTTCAGCTGAGCCTTTACACGGTTAGGATCAACATTCGCTGATCAATTTTGTTTATGACAGGAATTATTGTCAAATCAGATTCGAAGGCGAGATAGAAGTTCGCAACGGTCTGAGCCTGAACACCCTGGGTAGCATCAACAACTAAGAGGGCACCCTGACAAGCTGTGAGGGATCTAGATACTTCATAGCTAAAATCGACATGGCCTGGCGTATCGATAAGATGGAGGAGGTAAGCTTGAGATTCAGTTGGATCTACAGAAACATCTCCATGAGGACAGGTGAAGAACATTGTAGCCGTTTGGGCTTTCACAGTTATCCCCCTTTCTCTTTCCACCTAAAAGACAGTCGAATATAGTAGAAAATCAGGGCATACTGTAAAATGAAGCTAAGAAAATCAAAGGCAAGTAATTTTTTTCGTATCTCCTTCCTCATGAACTGGAGAGAGAAAACAGAGATTTCTAAGAACATCATTGATTAAAAGGCAACCAGGAGTTCTTCCACTTAACAGTAGTTAAAAAGCAGAAGTTACAGAAAATACGTCAGCAATGAATTCCAGGAATCATCGCCAAAGCACGAGAAATGGGAGCACAGAAGAGCTCTTAGGAGCACCTGCAACTTATGGAGGTACTGAGGCTGGCCATGGCCTTTCTTGATGGTGTCCGTGAGCTCCAGGAGCCGGTCGGTGAGGGTCGACTTCCCATGGTCGACGTGCGCAATAATGGAGAAGTTGCGAATCCTCTCGGGCGGATACTGCGTCAAGTCAATGGGGCTCTCCCTGCCGTGAGAGCGAGAGCTGGTGCAGAAACCATAACGGGAGCAGTCCCATGGTCGACGTGCGCGATAATGGAGAGGTTGCGAATCCTCTCAGGCGGATACTGCGTCAAGTCTATTGGAGGGGAGAAATCCTTATTTAATAAAATAAAATGGAGTGATTGTACGGGTTTTTAAATTAGTTTAATATTCTTTTATTTATTTATTGTAATTATTTATTTATTTTAAATTTTATATATTTTAAATAAATTATATAATATTGAGCAAAAAAATAAATTATATAATAAAAATATTATGTATAAAAATAATATAACAAATATATAGTAATTGGAGTTGTATAATGTTGTATATACAAATATACAAAATTATTTGTATTCCCTTCTCCCTTGCAACCCCCTTCATCCAAACAAAACTAAGGGAATACAAATAATTTTGTTGCATTTACATCCCTTAACTTTTTCCCAACCCCTCTTTCCGTACTCGTATTAGTTCGTATTTCCATACAAGTCAAGGTTCAAAAGGACATGCGCTAGACACAAAAGATGACACGCATACGTAAAGTCATAGGTTGCCTTTTGGCGTGTCCTTCGGGACCTAAGCTTCCTGGTTCTCAAACAACAATAATAGAAATGCTAATACAGAAATGTAACAGTTGTAAGGTGAGACCAAGATAGTTCAATAATCTATGATTACAATTGCGGGAGGATACCATTGAGTTAAAGAATATAACAAGGGTTGGTGAGGTCAGTACTACCCATGTTAACAATGGCTTCTTGTGTTTCTTTCAAGTCCTGAGTCCCATAGCAAATACGGGCCTTCTTAAGTCCTAATGTAAAGGGGAATGCTCTTCTATGGCCTCTCCACAATATATAGAGGTCTCTTACACATGAATCAATCATGAGACCTCCCCTCATCTATATGCAACTTCTTTTCACATCAGTACCGACGAGAATGAACAGATAATACGGGAGCTTTCAGGCTTCTTCAGTTGGGTCCAGCATCAGATCGTTTCCGTAAGTCAGAAGGTGTCTCATTTCCCCTCTTATCAGAGCCAAAACAAGAGAGAGTCCTGAATCCAAAGAATAATGAGCCCAGTGAGAATAGCATTATTTGTTGTTTATAAATAACTCATATTTTCCAGCTTTCTCATCAGATTCCAACCTAAAACTATAGGGGATATGTTACCTGTGCAGCCTGAACAGGCAATTAACAGGTATAACAAACACAGAAATGAAATATCATTTAAGCCCAGATCTCCAACACAACACAATTACCAATAAAAGGTGAAAGCGTGAAATTCACTCAACACCATGAACACTACATTATCAAGATATACTCCAACATTGTATAATGTGGATCCATATGAAAGATGTAACAAATTAGAAACCACATGAAGACATCAAGGCTTGTCTTGAATTGTTCTGTTATATTATCTATATGAAAATTGATTTGATTATTTTTTGGAAATTATTTGATTGGTAATATTACTTGCAAGTGAATAGACGTACCTAATGTGCATGGAACAAGGTAAAGAAGTGCAGGTTGCCCGTGCCCATCCATCAAGTACAGTCCGAGGTATGTAAAGATGAGACCTAAAAGAAAACAATTAATAAAAATAACACTCATTCTAATTACAATAATAACAAAAGGCAACAGTAACATTAATAATGATTCACTATCAGATTGACTGAACGTAGCCAAGGGTAATACGCATGTGCCTCATAATGGACACGTGTCAGGTGTGACTAAATGCCTACACTTTATAAATGGATGATGAAGTCTACTGTTTGAAGCAGTCATCCCAAAAATAGCTGCATAGTAACTCAGATTTTACAGAGCAATAATAATTCAATTTAAATTCAACTCATGGTGGGCAAGCTTTTCTTTTTAAACTCATGGTGTATCCATGCTTCACCATGGATACCGCTTTTCTATTTTTCTGTTGGATGAGATGGGTTGGAAGGAGAGGAAAAAAGTATACCAACACATGATCAAAGTGCAAATAATAGGAAAAACAGGAAAAACAGAAGAGCATGTACCGCAGCCATATCCAACAATACTCCAGAGAAAATATCCATTCAGTAGGCTTCTCTTATTTGATTTATCGAATCTAAAAGAACAAACAAGAAAAAAGGAATTCATATAAGTTTATAAAGACATAGTAAACAGGAGATACTATTTTTGAGAAAGCTACTACTTCCAATAACATGATACTTCTCATAGAATGAACACACACTGTAAATGTTATTATACTACTTCAACTGATCTTTCCCTTTTCCATTATGGAAGGACTTAAAATGATTCAATGTTCTTACTTTACCTGAAAAGAAGACAAACAAGCAAACCAGGAAATAAAATGTCTCCAAACCCAATCATATCATAACCACCCCAAGGGTCAAAGATGCGAGGAACTCTCAAGAGCATCGGAATGGAACCTCCCCCACTATTGTCACCTCGAGCAACCTATAAACATAATAAGGAATCCAAGATAGCAGACCTGATTTTTACAATTAAAAAGATTAAATAAAAAATGTTGGCAGCTGCATGTGAACATAAACTTACTGCAACCATAACACTGTCTTTGAAGAAGAGTGGTGAAATGAAGACCCAGAAGATGTCATAAATAAACGCACATGATAACAACACAGAAGCAACCTGATGAAGACATCAATTTACTAAAATGAGCAACAAGCATAGCAGTCAAAGGAATAGGGTTTGCAGTGTTGTAGCAAGCACCTTGATATTGGGCAAACGAGCAACCTGCAAAACTGTTATCATCATGCAGATTCCCTGCCAAACACAACCGTACTAAATAAGGAAACAAATCTCTGTGAAACAACAGCATCATGGAGATAACCATATTTCTATTTATTTATAATTCATCTGCCATCCATTCAGAAACTCTTCCCAGAAATAGTATGCTTTATCTACTGAATTGACAGAATTTGATATCACCAAGGCCACACAAAACCATGACAAGATTCAGAGACAAGGAAATCAATTGCACCAAGTTAATTATATGCAAGAGGCAAGAAAAAAAAGAGTACAAGAGGCAATTTATGGACATAAGTATCATAGGACGTGTCAAGCAAAAGAGCTACTCCATTATGCATGTATTGTATGAGATGACGTGTAACAGGCCTAAAGACTTCAATATTGATCCCTCATATAATCCGCTAAGGATGCCCTCCAAAGTTTAAACAGCTCATTTAGTAACTTTAACTATCATATTTATCATAATCCTAACTTCATAAGTAAAGGCCCGCTATATCTGCATGATGTAGTCAATAAATTTATTATCTTTAATCAGCCTTGTCTAAATTTTTTAGCATGATAATTGGTTCAATGTTATCAACATTCACAAAAGCCCTTTCAAACAGTTCATCATCGAAACATTACTCCATGTATAAGAAAAGGATTAGCTTAGAATGATCATCAATTATATGGATAGAGGAGTAGGAGAGAGGAATAGGTAGTTTGTAAGAGATAGAAGTATGGAGGGTAAAGTTGTAGCTACCCTGGACAATCTTAACACTCGTAAAACTGCTAATATTATATCATAACTCGTTCTAACTGTATTAAACAGGGTAAGTATATCATAACTCGTTCTAACTGTATTAAACAGGGTAAGTGATGGGTGAATCAAGATCAGAAATATAACGTGGAATACTAGGTGATCAGATGCTTACTACTAGTACAGGCAGAGGCACACTCATGGGTTAATATGCATACAGTTGCATAAATATATTTGAAAGCATCAGGAAAAGTTAGGAAACTCACAAGAATGTCTTGCCCAATCCAAGCATACGATGCTGCCTGATGTATAACCCAAAAAACAGTAAATGATATACATAGACACAGCACAATTATAGAAGTTATTGTGCTTTCACCGAATAGAGGTACACTAATTGTAGAACGGGCACAGCTTCTGCAAGTTCTGCATTAATATGATATTGATATGAAAAGGAAAATGTTAGACTAAAATTATACATAGAGACATAGTTCATTCTCAGAGCACTGAAAGTCGATTATAGGAGTACCTTGATATAATACCCATAATACAAGAATGCATTCCCTACAATAAAACAAAAGTGGATCTTAATGAATATTATGCGATAAAAAACACCATCAAAACCATTTCAACCACAAACAAAATGAATAATTAATGACTCACAAGAGCTGAAAAAAAAACCCAACTTTACATAATAAAATAGGATCTAAAGCAAATTCTGCTAGTATAACTAAAACAGAAATATGATTATTGACTTCCATAATTCATTTTCTGAGACTAAAATGAGGATTAGTGTTAAGATTAAAAAAATATGCACTGAAATAATAGGAGAACAGCTTTCACTTGTTAAATAGGAATGCATTATTTTCTAATTCTTCAGAAGTTCAAAAAGAAAATTTTTATGCAAATGAACATGTGCTAAAGTGTCTCAATAAAGCCCAGGTCTAAATAATTGGATATATTCTAGATTTCTTGTTATCCCATATTTGAACCATTTGCCAAAGCACACCAGAAAAGATAATGAAGCATGTTACCTCAACACCACCAATGCAGAAGAGAACTATCAGCACCCAAAAGACCCATGATGACATGAAAAAATAGAGTAGCACAAGGAAAAGTGAGGCTGAAATGACAAAACAGATAGCACTCTTCACTGTAATATCCAATACTTCCTTCTCGGGATCATCTTTAGCAGCTCCACCATGAGAAGAATCCTATTCATCAATACAGAAAATAAATTTAGCCCAAGCGTTCACCAAATTGATAAACTGGAGAACCTATCATGTATCAATTGAAACAAAAGAATCCACACTTTGTGCTTTGTGTACTAACACCAAATAATATATACATATAGTGAAAATAAATATATTTCAGTGAATAAATTAACTACTTGCAGAATAATAATCAAATAATGTAATTTCCCAGAGGTTCTGGATCACGAAGCTTCAAAAAGGAAGATAAATATTGATATACACCTCTAGTATCTATATTTTAAAGTTTGAGCAGATAAAAGTGAACGCGAACAAGGAATTGTAAATTCTTCAGCAAAGGAACATTGAAGTGAATCATTTCATTCCTTTGGCTCATGGAAAACAGTGCTAAGTGAATGTCAAATCAGCTTGGGAATGATGGCTAAGTTCAAGCAGAGAAAACATGATATGCAGTATGCATGGAATTTGGAATCAAACCAGAGCTCTTGGTTCAGCCCCCCAATTAAGTTAACTTCTCTGAGCCTCTACTATTTGCAATAACTTCTTTTCTTCTTTTTTTAAATGAAATAAACTCCCGGTGCCTCTAGTATTCACAATAACTTAGACCCAAAGAATCATCAAGGGCTCATAATCTTATTGGTGAAAAAGTTGATTCCAAATCACTCCATATGTGCACAATGTAATTCTGATAATGGAAAATTCAGATAGCAAAGCATCCACTAAGAGAATGAAAAGTCAATGATAATCATAGCAAGAAAGTTGTTGGCCAACCATAATGACAATGGCAGCTACACGTCACAAAACTAGGCAACCAAACCGCAAAATTATTACTCAAAGATATGAGTTTCCATTTCATGCAGTGAAAAATGATCTCTGGCCACTCTATGGTTACAGTTGACCAACATACTTCAAACCTTTGTGTAAAGTGTTTGTAGTCTATATATAGTTCATGCATCTTATCATTAAGAGAAACAACAAAAAAATATGCATCGATCAAACTTAAAAATAAGATGATCCAAGCGAAATGACATTAATAAATGAGGAGACAAAATACACCTTTGGTGAAAGTTCATCATAACGTTCATCTGTTTGCTCAGTTGTCAGGTCAGACCAAAGGGAGGCACATATGATAGTTCCAACAGCCATCAACCATAGAAGTGCAACTCCTCCATCAACAACAGGACGCTCAGGTGAATATAGCAGTATTTCCACTGCATGAACAAAGGACATAAAACTAGCTCATCTACATTGCTGTTGTAAATTATCCAGAACAAAGGAAAAAGTATATATTATTGACTCATTGAAAGGTTTAGGAAGACCTTTATTTTCCTTGACTAAGCAAGATTATTATGAAAAAAAATGCCATAATTTTTTAATATTTCAACTGACTCTTTCAGCATGATAATTTTTACCAGAGATGAATAAGTCAAGCTACTTAGTGAATACGTTTGAAATACATATCGAAAAACTGAGCATTTAAAAACAAACATTAGAGAATTCCAACTTCAGGATCTGAATCAATGAAGCCAAATTGTGCAATATGGAAAGATTCATAAAAGCTATAAGCTCATTCTAACAATTTAGAAATAATAAACAACGTAAACAATAATAATATACATAAATAATAATAATAATAATCAGATACTATTAAGTTGAGGTAGTGTCGGTACAGTTAATTTGTCTTCATTTTCCTTCCAAAATTCATAATGTTCACATGCTCTGTAAATATAAATACAGTATTTTCATTTTCCTCCTATTACACTGATAAAGTACAACATATTCAAAAAGAAATATGCCAAGGAGCACAAATATGTCAGACAAAAATTCACCTTTCCCTGAACCAACCATGGACTTGAGAGAATCTCCAGTTGAACTTGTGACCATAACTACGGGAATAGATATGTTGAGGCTAGATGTATCATTAGGGCAAGCCATCTCAAATAGATCTGTACACACAAGGAGAGAGGGTGTGGAACAAGATGCCAGATAAATAAAATATTTGGAAAAACTCAGGATATATATTTCACCAATATATATCTACTTATCATTAAGAATGTGAAGATAACCTTCTTCATTGTTTATCACCAAAAGGGCAGCAGCACCTCCAGCTTGGGCAGTTTCTGCTTTGGTGGTAAAGTCACACTCACCACGCATAGACAAGGCAATCGATCCAGATAGCTGCAGGTAGACCAAAATTTGTCAAGAAATACCTATAATTTTTACTCCACTCTAATAGGCAAGCTGAAAAGAATCAAATGGCTTAATTCCAAGGAACAACTTTTAGAACTAATAACAGAGCAGTACCTTCACGGAGGAATTTGAGCAACCATTTGCAGGATTGGGGATAACAGCAGTGAGTTTTTGACCTTTTTCAGCATCCAATGGCAACAAAGCACCAAATCTAGCACTTAAACCACCAAACTTCTCATAGTCCTCGCCATCAAACCAAGTTTTAACCTTCACCTGCAATTTACCAGAGTACAACCAGGAAGGAATTGGGTGTATTTTGAGCATTTAGTGTAGGAGAAAATACTGTAGATAGAAGTCAGTCTAGTGACAGAAGATACAGCATGCTCAACAAAAAGTAATAGAAGTTACTGTAACCATGGTGGATAATGCCACATGATAACAATTATACCACATCTCCACACATTTAAGAAAAGTACAAAAGAAAACTCATTTAAATCAACTTCTTCTCTTTCATAAACTTCCCAGTCTGAAAAAAACTTCTGTTTCAGGTAGTTTGAATAAATATGTAATAAAAGCATTACATGGGCCAACATAAGGTTAAGAAGGACCAGCAGACTTTTATCAAACTCACAATAGTCAAGAAACTTTTAGGTCAAACTCATCCACAAACAAAAGCCAAAGGCTTCTGAAACTGCATTATGCTTCCTCTCTATTTTATATGCTCGCAAGTAACAAAACTGCCAACAGCATGCATCTAATACTCAAGGCTTCTGAAACTGCCCTTTCTCTCTAGAAACTGTAATATATTATCTGCAGATTTATTGGAAGTTGAAGATGCCATTAAGTAACCCTAGAATTCATAACATAAGTATAAACAGTGCCACTGATCAAGTATACAATCATAGTCGGATCCCAGTATTGCTTTTCAATTTTCACTGTGTGCACCTATATAATCCTCAAGTCAGACTCTGACCAAGATTTAATTGAGGGAGCTTAAGCCATCAAATCAGGGGAACTCTCATCCAACTGATGGTATTCTACAGGTCTCAAGTATTAATTCTTTTGACTAGTCAAGCTATATAATCAACCATAGCCCATTGATGATTGGCCAGAAACATAGACACTGCAACCCCAAAAAACCGTGCGGTATTCACCCATCGAGGGTATCAGTACCATGAAGTCACCAATCACGGCACAAAAACCCCCAGATCAGACCTAATTTCACAATTTACTCCAGACTAGTACCGAGCATATATATTCTTTACCCCATAAGGTTCATCGACTCATAGACAGCTCGAATTCTTCTATCATAATAGATGGAATAGGACCTCCAAGAACCAATACAATGCCAATCGATCGAATCAAATGCAAATCTAAGTTAAAGAATAAGTAGAAAGCGACGTACCAATTGAAATTCGTTGTGGCAAGAAGGAGACTTCGGGACGGAGGCGTCGTCCCTCCGAACATCGCTGGCCCTGGCAGAGGCGGCCAAAATCCCGATCAGGATGAACAGCGCAAAGAGGCCCAAACCGCGCCGCGAAGACGGAGAAACCATTGCCTGAGATTGGGATGTTATTCACATGCAGTGGATCGCATGAAATGAAGAAGCTACTTGTTCCCTGTGCAATGGAAGCAGACGAAAGAAGGGAGGATTGAGAAGCACGGAGAAGATGAAGAAAAAAAAGAGATTTTTGGGAGGGAGGGCTGTTAGTATGTGTAGGAGGTGGGTGTGTGCATCCCCTCTTCCCCAAAGGAAAAGTGTCGGTTCTCTCCAATATCTACCCTGCTTAGTTAGCTTTCTCTCTATTGTGGAAGAGTACATTGGAAATTCATGAGACTGGTTGGTGGAATAGAGGAAGAGGCCCATGGCATCCACTTTCTCGAGTTGGCATTTACCGGAATTATTCACAATATAAATTAAATTAGGTTTTATTAAAAATCAATATAAATTGACAATGAATAAATGAACTGAATTGAATTTAAGAATTCTATAAATCAATTAATGAATTTGGACAAAATTAAAAAAAATAAAGTGTTAGGATTAGTAATAGTTTGTTAGGAATTAAACTGACAAAAATATTGAATGGGCTCGAGATTTTTTTTAAATATTAAAAATGATAATTTTAAATTTTAAATATTTATAAAAAAATTTTAAAATTTTATAAAATTAGACCTAAATCAACTGAAAAATAACTTAATTCATTACAATTTATTCTAATTGAATTGTTCAATAAATTTAAATTAGGTCAATAATAATTGAAGTGAACATTATCATTAATTAATTAATTAGAGGATGCAACTAATTACCATGCACCATATTAAAAGGGTGGACATTGTGCACTTCCCAAACATTATAACAATAAGATAAATATGAAATGTTGGGCAACAAACTTCCATGCGGGAAATTTTCTCTATGTGATTATTTTAGGTAAATTACAAGCTAACAAGGGCAAAAATAGATAAAATTTTGAGTTTACAAGCCCACTGTATAGATACATTTTCCTTCATATGCCACAATTCTCTCATATGCCACAATTCTCCTCGAAAGTGCAGTAGCTCCACTTCTTGGAAAAACTCGAATTAAATCTATGATCAAGATATTTTTGGCAATAAAAAAATGGTTATTCTAACTTTTATAAATTTCTATAAAGTTTTATTACAAGTTAGTAGTCTTACCTGAGCTCAATAATGATCAGAGGAGCGTTAGATCAGTCACACAATAATCTAGCCCTGATGTATGAAATTATGACCTTCAGTCCCCATATATCACTAAGTTGTACCCAAATCTTCTTCACATAACCTTAGTAAGCTACTTCACTATTATTCACCAGAAAACTTAGAAGTCTACCCGTTTTTATAGAATTTTGATCAAACATGATTTTAGGCGCCTCCGATGACCTATTGATGACCTATTGATGCACCACTTGATCCTAGAAAATTCCCAAAAAGCCAAGCTAACTGCACACACCCTCCATTCTAGCCGACATGTTGTCGCTAATAAGATATCACCACTTTCTCTCTCTTGATTATTTTTTCAACAAGTCTATGATTTTAGTCATTTCTAGGTCAAATCGATTTGTTCAAGGCTTGAAATGATCTATGGTCATGAGAAAGTTTATTAGGGTCATGATAGGGTCGAAATCTATGAGTTAAGATTGCGTTCAATGAAATTGAAAGTGTCATGTGCCCGATCCAATTTGTTCGGATCCCCGTGATCAATCCACCACTCTTTCGGTTTACTAAGAGTTGCCCCTTCTTATAAACCATGAGAAGTAAGACATCCTTTAAACTTGCACCTTTCCTAAAATAACATAAATCAAAATTGCACAAAATTTTGAACTTATCATACCTGTTTGACAGGTGCATTAGCTGGTGGTTTTTGGGTAAGCTTTCTGGGATTACCTGAAAGGGATATAAGGGAGGGGATGAGTACATGGATTTTCAAAGTTTAACTTTTTGGAAAATGTTTGAATCAGAGTGTGCCGGACTCTTTATTTTCCTTTTAAAAATATTTTATTTTCAAATTTGGTTTTTATAACCATTTCTTATTACCATGGTGTGTTCATCACTCAACACACATCCTCCATTATGAAGATAAAACACACAATTACAGGCTAGCCCGTCCACTGTACCCACTTGTGGCGTCGGAGCGACTTTATCGGCCACCTAGATAGAAGTACGTCAACTTCGACATCTGATCCTCAAACCCGTAACAAAACTCCGTGTCCGTGTGAGGGTAAAGACCTCATCCTGTCCCCACCCCAGTCTTATGAACTTGGAGCTACGTCAAGCTTCGCAAGACCTCTGGTACGACTAACTGCCCTTATATCAACCAGATCGTCCAAAGCCCTATGACGCATCACTACCCCTCTTGGGCATCTTAAAGGTCTCGTAACACAGTGCATGCACAATCAACAATTTTTCACATAAGTCATATAATCTATGGTGTCATTGGTCCAACGGCCCCGACCTTCAACTAGACCTACACCTATTTTTCTTGACTAGTCCGAAGACCTATCATGTTGCACTACCACTAGTCTTTCGAGTATGTCGGTCCTATCTCGGTACCATGGCTAAACAACTCATTACTTAAGTTTTCATGGCTTAATAATCATGTTTGATTACGAGGTCCTACTTGTGCCAACTGGCCTAGGGCTCACTATATGAGATTTTCAAAATCGGGCATATTAGCCCCCAAATTTCAAAACCGAGGCCTCCGACCTATATGAGCAATTCAAGCTCTCATCAAGAAAGTCTCCCAAAATGTTTAAGTAGTGGCACACAGTCAAGGTAGAGCACTTCCAACAAAATATACTTTTCAGTTGTCCATCATACAAATCAAGTATGAGGACATCTCCGCTTATAACCGATAAGCGGGTTTTCACTTACTTCGAGTAAGTTTCATCATACCAACCGGGTATGATATACTTACACCGATAAGTAGTTTTTCCGCGTGATTTTCACATCATTCATCTCAGGTGTGATGTTTAAAATACTACTTAGCAGTGGTTTTTCCTTTTCGAGGTGCTAATCATCCCAACCGGGTAAGATATAAAAATTACACTCACCAGATAGTGCAGTGAATATCCTCTTAGCCGGCTTGTTATCCTTACTCGAACTTGTCTTAGCTAGCGTTCTCGGTACTTCGTGTTCCTACACGATATGAACGCTTTTGTTCATTATCCTTTGACCTAATAGCCCCCTTTCATCCCAAATGAATGAGAAAAATAAACTTTTCTTTTATTTGCAATTAGGTCTCTAAAATTATTTTTCTTTAACTTTAAATCCCTAATGTCGATTTTTCTTCAAATTGAATCCTGAAACTTTTAAAATTCACTTTGGGACCTCAATTTATTCAAATTCACAAAAAGGGGTTTGATTTCCTAAATTTCCAAGTTGGTCCCCAACTTTTCCAAAATTACTATTTTGCCCTTACTTTACAAAAATGTTAAGTTTTGCCCCGAAATTTACAAAATTTGCCCAATTAGTCCTCCAACATCTTTATCATGCCCAATTGGCCCTCAATTTTATGAAATTACACCTTAGTCCCTCAAAATTTTGAAATTCCCAAAATTTCCCCTAATTTCAACCTTCTAGCTCAGCAGAATTTGATTTCATCAAATTAACCAATAAAATGAGTTTAATTGTTGAAATTGAAGTTAGATTGGAGTTCTTACACCTTTACACGATTCAATTGCACTTTGAATCGCACGATTTGATGTCGGAATGAGCTCAAACGGAGCTTCGCCGAAAAACTGGACTTAGAGAGAGAAAGGTTCGAAAGCTTACCATTGGAGGAGCAGCGATTCGAGCTTTCAATCTGGGCAGATAGATCTTGTCTTGAGATTCCTCCTAGGATCAAGAATTACATCAATTGATGCTGAATTGAATGAGAATTTTATTATTGAAGTTCTATCGGTTCTCTCTCTAGCACCGGTCGAAAATTACAGAGGAGAGTTGAATTGTCTTACCTTTCAACTCTATTTCAATTGTAGGAGGACTATGGAGGTGTTGGAATGGCTTGATTTGGCCTAAGAAGGGCTCAAATTGGCCGATTTCAGCTCGAACATTAGTTTCTTGAAAAATAATTGTCAGACTCCTTATTTTCTTTAAAATCATTCTTTCCTTGAATATCCAGTTATTCAAAACCAATTTTCTCACAATCTGTGTGTTTAACAATCAATACATGCCCTTCATCATGAAGGGATCACACATTCGCATGGCAACCCGTCCACTACACCCACTTGTGGCATCAAAGCGACTTTACCGGGCACCTAGATAGAAGCCCCTCCACTTCTACCTAGGGAATGAGTGGATGTACATGACATCCGACATTAAAACCCAAAAAGAAACTTTGTCCATATGAGGACAGAGACCCTACCCTAACTGCTAGTATGACAAACTGTCATTATCTCCACCATGTTGTCCAGTAGCCCCTAGGACGTATCACTGCCATTATTGGGCGTCTTGATGGTCTCGAACCTCAGTGCATGCACAAAACAATAATTTTCCACAAAATCCATTTAATCTTTGGTGCCACTAGTCCAACAGCCCCGACCCTCAACTCGACCTGTAGTTGTTTGTCTTGACTAGTCCGTCGACCTGTCTTGTCGCACTGTCGCCAATCCATCGAGTATGTCGGTCCTATCTTGGTACCATGGCCAATCACATCATTCATTAATGTTTTCATGGATTAACATCAGGTTTATTTATGAGCTCCTGCTCATGCCAACTGGCCTTGGGCCCACTATACAAGATTTTTAAAATCGGGTATTATAGCCCCCAAGTTCCAAAACCGAGGCCTCTAGTCTATCTGGGCTATTTGAGCTCTCGTCAAGAAGGTCTCCCAAAATTGTTAAGCAGTGGCACACAATTAGGTGAGAGCACTTCTAACAAAAATAATTTTTCATCTATCCATCACACCAACCGGGTGTGAGGACATCTCCGCTTATAACCGATAAGCGGGTTTTCTACTTTCTTCCAGTAAGTTAATCATACCAACTTGGTATGATCTACTTACAACCGATAAGTAGTTTTTCTGTGTTTTTCTCATAGCACCCCAACCAGGTGTAATGTTAAAATCCCACATAATAGCGGGTTTTCAGTACCGAGGTGCTCATCATCCCAACTAGGTATGATGTGAAAATTTTCACTCACTCGATGGTGTAGTAAATTCCTCTTATTTGGCTCTTTACCACTACACGAGCTTGTCTTTGCTAGCATTCCCGGTCCTTGTGTTCCTACACAATTTGAATATCCTTGTTCATTATCATTTGGCCTAATAGCCTTTATTTCTCATGAATGAACAAAATGCCCAGACTTTTAATTATTTGCATTTAGGTTCCTAAAATTCTTTTCATTTAACTTTAGGTCCCTAAATGCTAATTTTCCCCAAATTGAGTCCCAAAACTTTCAAAATTTCACTTTGGGTCCAACAAGGCAGCTTCGATCCATCGGAACTACTTCATTGTTCAATCATGTCGGCACTTCTCTAGTGACCCTCGGAGCAAATGGAGACTACAGGCTTGTAGCTGACTTCTCCCTGGATCCAAAGAACTCAACCATGCCTTCTTTGGCTCAAAAAAGACCCTATATCGTAGCTCTAATTTGAGCTTCACCAAAAATTGGAGCAGTTGAGAGAGAATGGAGTTTTCAGGTGTGAAGAGGATGAATAAGGAGGGACTCTTTATATAGGAAGCTCAGACACTTCTTGGTCGTCCGATTGGCACCTTAATGGCAATCATTCATTGTCTGAAACTCCCTGGCTGGAGACTTTTTAGCTTCACCGGCGTTGCTCAATTTTTTGGCGAGTGAACAGTGTTGTCATCTGAAGGAAGAAGGCGACACTGTTTCGAACTGTACCAGATCGGTCCAAACTAGGTTCAAAGCTAAAACCGTCCGGTTTACCCCCGATTCGACCTAATTTTTCAAATATAAAAAATTCTAAATTCATTTTCCATCCAATAGTGGCCTCAAATCACAAATTTGAATTTTCTAAGCCACCTAGAAAAATGAATTTAGCATTTGGTTCAAACCGGTCCAAACCGGTTCAATAGGTTCGGGTTCGGTTCACTTGAATCGGTTTGGTTACCATCTTTAATTCATCCTAAAGTCCTTTTTCTTGACTTTTGTGACTATTTAAGTCACTCTAGATCCATAAATTTTCCGGTTTGCCCTTTCTTATCGGTTCCGGTTCATAAACCGACTCGGTTCATAACCTATTTCAATCTAGTTGGATCCAGTTCATCTGAATTGGTTTGGTTTTTCTCTGATAATTTGTCCTAAGGTTCTTTTTCAAGACTTTATGGACCCTTTGGGTCACTCAGGAGTTGTAAATTTTCTAAATTGTCTATTCTCTTATGATCAAGTTTGTGAATTGGTTTGGTTTTTCTCACTCGTTTCGACTAGTTCTTTTACCGGTTTTTCCTTAACTCAAAAAGGGTAGAGTTTACAATTGTGAAACTCGTCCTCTCAGACTAAGAAAACCATGAAAAGAACCGTTCATTTTCACTTAGGAGTCGTAAATTTCCCAAATTGTCCATTCTCTTATGATGGAGTTTGTGAACCGGTTCGATTTTTCTCACTCAGTTTGACCGGTTCTTTTCCCGATTTTTCCTTAACTTAAAAGGGCGGGGTTTACAGTTATGAAACCCGACCTCTCAGACCAAGGAAACTAGGAAAAGAACTGTACATTTTCATGAGAAAATTAAGCCATTTAAAAGAACAAAAAATGATAAATAAGGGTTGAAATAGAAAATTGGAAAATCCCAAGTGACCAAGATGTCATGAAAATCATGGGGTAGAACCATGAAGTAAATTGGGTGGGAGAACTAAACCAATTAAGGTGAACCAAACTTAAACCGGATCGAACCAGATTGAACCATGGTGAACCGGATTCAAAAATTCATTTTTCTAGGTGGCTTATAAATGTCAATTTGGAGAATTGAGGCCACCACTAAATAGAAAATAAATTTAGATTAATTTAGAAAATTTTAATTTTAAGAAAACTGGTCGAATTGGGATTGAATCGGCCGATTTTTGCCACCGAACTCGATCGGATCGGAACAGTCCAGTCCAGAATAGTGTCATTGTCTTCCTTAGGATGACAACACTGTTCATCAATGGTAGAAAGACTTTCCTTTTCCGGTGAGGGAATATTCCCTCATATTATGGCATTTTCTGAAGAGGATAAGCTCAACCAATATGGAAACTGGTAGAAGAGAAGGCCATTGAGCTCTCCATATAAAGAGCTCCCCTCCATTCATCCTCTATACACCTCAAACCATTAAAGAAGGAGAAGTGCTCCATTTTTTGGTGAAGCTCAAACTAGAGCTCCAACTTGAGCACTTCTCTCAACCTTAGAAGGTGAATTCAGATCCTACAGACTCCAGAGGAAGTCAGCTACCTAATGAAACCCTCCATTCTGCCTGAGGACCATCGGAAAAGCATCGACGGGTCCAAACAATGACGCAGCTCCGTCGGTCCCAAAGCTGCACTGATTTTTCCGATTGGAATTCAGCCAATTCAGACCTTGTTTGGCCAAACCAAGCCTTCCCCTAGCCTCTACACCTCGCACTTGACCTCCCCAAGGAAAATGGTAAGCCAATTCGTCCCTCCTCTATTAGTGTAGTTCGGTTCTAAAGAGAGAAATTATCGAATTTCACTAACCAAATTCCCACTGCTCAGGACATGGATTGCAATGATTCTTGATCCTAGAAGGACCCTGGAGATGAGAGATATCTTCCTAGATCAAGAGCTTAGACCGTCATGCCACTAACGGTAAGCTTTCAAAGCTTTCTCTCTCTATGTATAGTTTTTCGGCGAAGCTTCGTTTGAACTCGATTCGGACACAAAATTTGCAATTCAAAGCTCAATTGGATTGTATGGAAGTGTAGAAATCGATTCACACCATCAATTGGAGCAATTAACCCTATTTGAACAGCCAATTTGAAGAAATCAAATTTGGTTAATAGAAAGGGGTCAAATTAGGGAAAGAATTTGAGGGTTTCAAAAAATTGAAGGACCTAAATGCAATTTTTCAAAATTGAAGGTTAATTGGCAATGAGAAAGATGTTGGAGGGCCAAATGGTCAATATTTGAAAGAATTGGAACTAATGCGAATGTGTGTATCCTTTATGACAAAAGACGTGTGTATGTTTGCTAAACGCCTCCCGAGGAAAGGGGGTGTGATAAAAGAGCTAGACACACATAATAAGTAAAAAAAATGGTGAAAGTCCTTGAAATAGTGAAAGATTTTGGGAATGATTTTAATAAACTAAATATTTTTGAAAACTCACTCCTAACACCCACTCACTGAGTTGTAGAAACTCGCCCCCTCCCTTTTAAACCCTTTTAGGAAATAAGACAAAAACTTCAGAGATTTCTTGAAGCTGAACCCTAAGTTAGGTATGCCTTTAAATTACTCAAATTTTGTATAATGTTATTTCAAGAAACTAGGTGAAAAGGACGTCTGACTTCTTACGGTTTAGAATAAAGAGAAATTCTTCATACACCAAAAGGAGTGGCAGGTTGCTCATGGGGTTCTAACCAAATCGGGTCGAAGCATGACAATGATGATGATGAAGAGGAGAGTAGTATTGGTCAAAACCACTAGATTAAATGCCATGAAACCACCAAGGTAGCTCCCTCAATTTTTATATGTATATACTAGCTACCGGGTAGTATATGTGGTTCTCTTTAATGGGGCCTAGTATGAGTGGCTGTAGCTAGGGACTACAACATATAAATGATGTACATTAGGGAGGACTAATGTAAGTAGATGTACATTACGAGTGCTTAATGTAAGTAAATGTACATTATGAGTGCTTAATGTAAATGAGTTACATTATTAGGTCCCTAGTGATGAAAAGTGCCTAAGGAAAAAAAAAGAGTCGATGTGAGGACATGACTTAGAGGCACTAACAATAGATGAAAGAAACTAGGACATAGGAGCCACCACAAATAACTGTACAAAAACACTTAGGGTATTATCTCGTTACTTGTACAAGTAAGTGACATAGGGACTTTGCTCTTATAGATATAGGAAGCAAATGGGTTATATGTACGAGGAGGTAAACATGCCATTAGGCGAAGAATACTAAGGAATAACACCATGTAGAGATTCAAGGTGAATGTGGAAGAAATGGTCCTAAATGCTAACTTAAACACCTAACCTATCGTATTTCCTTTTACAGTCTTATAGTTTAGATTCTTCCCGAGGTTCCGGTTATTCGACTCAATAACTATTGACCCGCCTCTTGGTCAGACCATCTCTACAGAACCTCCTAGGCTCATTCTATTGATTGCTTCCTTAAGAATCAACATCTCATTTACTAACCACCTAGTGGCTTCATTTTCACCAAATTACTATTTGGTCCTCCACTTAGGCAAAATTACCATTTTCCCCATTTTTCTTTTAAAACTTTTCCCCCTTTGGATCTTAGACTTTTCTAAGTCTTTTATTTGGGTCCCCAAGTTTCTTGGATCCCATTTAGGTCCTTGATAACCATGTCACGCCCCGACCCAGTTTGGTCAGATCCCCGTGAACAACCCGCCACTCTCCCGGTTTATTAAAGGGTTTCCCCTTATTATAATCCGTAAAGAGTAAGGCGTCCTTTAAACCTGCACCATTTCCTGGAATAGCATAATCAAAACTGCATGAAATTTTAAACTTTACATACCTGTCTTACAGGCATCTTAGTTGATGGTCTTTTAAGGTAGGCTTTCCGGGATTTCCTGAAAGGGATATAAGGGAGGGGGTGAGTACGACTACTCAGTGAATGAGTTTTTAAAAGCTTTTGACTTTTAAGAAAAATATTTATATGGAGTGTGCCAGACTCCTTTGTTTTCAAAAATCCCTTCATTTAAAAATTCGGGTTTTTCCATTATTTCTTAGTTACCACAGTGTGTCATCACCCAACACACATCCTTCATCATGAAGGTTACACACATTCGCAAGTCAGTATCACTACTGAACCCGCTAGTGGCTTCGGAGCGACTTTTCCTGCCACCCGGATAGAAGTACGACCACTTCTACCTTGGGAATGAGTGGATGTACGTGACATCCGACCCACAATCCCAAAATCACTTCTTCGTGTCCGTATGAGGACAGAGACCTCATCCTGTCCCCACCCCGGTCTCATGCGCTTCGTGCTACTCCAAATTTCGCACAGACACCTGGAACGACGAACTGCCCTTATAACCACCAGGTCGTCTAGTGCCCTTAGGACGCATCACTACTCCTCATGGGCGTCTTGATGATCCCGTACTCATAGTGCATGCACAAACAATGTTTTCTTATATTGCCATGTAATCTGTGGTGCCACTAGTCCAACGGCCCCGACTCTTAACTCAACCCGCAGCTGTTTGTCTTGACTAGTCCGTCGACCTGTCATGTCGCACTACCGCTAGTTGACTGAGCATGTCGGTCCTATCTTGGTGCCATGGCCAAACAATTCACTTATTAAGTTTTATGGCACATATATCAGGTTCATTTACGAGCTCCTGCTCGTGCCAACTGGCCTTGGGCCCACTGTACGAGATTTTCAAAATCGGGCATTTAGCCCCCAAGTTCCAAAATCGAGGCCCCCGGCCTATTAGAGCTATTCAAGCTCCCGTCGAGAAGGTCCCCCAAATTGTTTAAGCATTAGCACACAGTCAGGGGAGAGCACTTCTGACAAAAATAGGTTTTTACTGTCCATAATACCGACCGGTACAAGGACATCTCCGTTCATAACCGATGAACGGGTTTTCAACTTCCTTCGAGGAAGTCTCATCATACCAACCGGGTATGATCTACTTACAACTCGTAAGTAGTTTTTTTTTTCGCATAACTTTCACATCACTTTCTTTAAGTAGTGATGATTAAAATACCACTAAACAGTGGGTTTTTTATATCGAGGCACTTATCATCCCCAACCGGGTATGATGTTAGTAAACCCACTCACAACCGGTAAGTGGTTTTTAACTTTAAACTGTGCTCATCATCCCAACTGGGTATGATGTGAATAACCCACTCACCCGTTAATGCTGTGAATTCCACTAGACCGGTTCTTGGTATTCACGCGAGCTTGTCCTTGCTGGCGTTCCCGGTACTTCGTGTTCCGGTGAAGGCACGGCGGTCCGAGCTTTCGATCTGGGCAGATAGGTCTCATCCTGAGGTTCATCCTTTCGGTCCTAATTCGGCCGTGGAAAGGCTGAGAAAGTGTTGGGAGGGCTTGGTTTGGCCTGAGGAGGGCTTGGTTTGGCCTGAGGAGGGCTTGAAATGGCCGATTTCAGCTTGGCCGAAATAGGGCAGCTTCGGTCCGTCGGAGTTGCTTCACTATTCCATCATGTCGGCGCTTCTCCAACGATTCTCGGATTGATTGGAGTTTGCTATCAGATAGCTGTCTTCTCCCCGGTTCTAAAGAGCTCGACCTTTGTTCAAGTCGAAGCTCTCGTTTGAGCTTTACCGGGAAATGGAGCAGTAGAGAGAGAGAGAGAGAAGTGTTCAGGTGTGAGTAGAATGAAATGGGGATGACCTCTTTATATAGTCGTAAAACCCGTGTATTAAATAGGCGAGATTTATTACTGGTATTAATATGGCCATAAATTTTTGGTATTAATTCCAATAATTTAATTTCGGTATTAATTTCAATAATTTAATTTTGATATTTAATTATTTATATTAATTCCAATAATTTAATTTAGGTATTAAATTATTGGTATTAATTTATGATAAGGTCACCCATCCTCACTTTACTCTCAGGTAAGCACGCTTAACTTTAAATTTTTTATAGAATCTAGTTCACCTGAACCACTTTGGTTTTTGTTTTCTAATTTGTCTTAAGTTTCTTTTCCAAGGTTTAATGAACCCTTTGGATCACCCGAGAGTTGTAAATTCCCAACTTGCCCGTTCAGAAATAATCGGGTTTGTGAACCGGTTCTGAATCCTCACTTGGTTTGACCGGTTCTTTTCCTGGTTTTCCTTAGCTCAAAAGGGCGGGTTTTACAAACCATGTCAAACATTTCAAGCCATACTTTCTTAAAATTACCAAAATGCCCCTAAGTTTTAGCAAAATTACACTTTTGCCCTTCCTCCTTCAAACTTAGGCTTGAGGGTTCCTCAAACCACCAATTTCCTCATTTAGGTCCCCAACTCTTTTAAATCACATTTGGGTCCTTTCGTTTTCCAAAGGTTGCCTTTTAGGCATGTAAAAACCATACTTTGCACTTAGGACCCTAACTTTACATTTTATTGCAAATAGTTCCTAGTCTTTCCAAAATAGGCAACCCTAATCTCCAACCTTCACGAAACTTTTCTATCAGCCCCAAAAACATTGTTTTGACCCTTAGGAAGACCCCATAGAAGCCTTAGTTGTATTTGGTTCCCCTAACTTTTAAATATTTGCATTATGGCCCTCGATTGTTGACCCAAAACTAAACTCTCTCCAAAAATTACCAAACTAATTGAGGAGGTGCCCTTGGCCTCCCTCTAGGCCATTGTAAGGTCGGTTTGGCCGGGGTCATCTGGAGGTACTTCGATCAGGAGTGATCAGAAACTTATATGCAAACGAGTTAGAGTTAGGTCAGAGATATGATCTTACCAAAGGTGGCATGTCGTCGAGGTTGGTGAGGTTAGAAAATTGACTCTCCCTGGAACCTCTAGCAACTTGAATGACCTTAATTGGTGGTATGTAGCTCACAATCCATATTTTATTTAACTCAGCCCCTAGACCCACGATTCGAAAATTGGATAATATAAATCATTCTCAAATCTGACTTAAATCGGGCAAAGTTGGAGGTTATGGAAAGCTAGAGGCTCAAGGGACTTGCCTAATTTTTCTCAACTCACGAGTGTCATTGTGGCCATCGAAATTAGCTCCTGAAACAGCTGCTCTATTTCAAGTCATTGGAGATCGGGTACTGTGTTATCTCACCGACGACGGTAGAGGAAGAGTTAAAGGTCAAGAGTAGTGGCGATGAAAAACTTAGGTCCTTAGCTTTTCAAGGATACCAAGAATGTCGTCGATGGTGGCCAAACAGTGGAGAAGTCGAACAGTGTAGAAATTCTCTCTAGTATTCGGGTCACTGAAAAAGAGAAGCAGTTGGTGGCTAGGAGAGGTTTCTAAGCAAATTCCAAGGAGTGAGCGACCCAAATTTATATGGAGGTATTCTAGACCTTCGTGATGATCTAGCCATAGGCTTCTTTCTTCATTTCATATCCTTAGGTCTCAGGAATTGATTAATTTCCCGAAGCGGTGGATTCAGGTTGTTTGGGTGAGTTGTGGGGGGTAAAAATAGGGGAATTTGGGTAAGCTGTTAGGCGAGGAAGATGACACGTGCACGTATGGCTGTGTGTGCGTGCGCTTGGCATCTTAGCTGACCAGTTCGACATTGTAGTGAACCGATTTTCAACAAGTTTCTCGATTGGTTCAGCGATTTTTGGTCCATTTCACCCTTTTCTCGACCAGTTCTTGAGAAAAAAATATCTAAAAATTTCTTATTTAGACTTCACCCTTTTTTGACCCTTTAATTTCTTATTGAATGGGCTTAAGAACCACTTCATTTAGACTTGTTTAACACCCTAAAAACTTCGAGGGGTTTTGGGACTCACCTTAGCCCGAACCCAGTCCGAACTAGTTTTCTCCCGATTTCCTTCCAATCCTCATCTTTGTGTTCTAGGACACTCCCAAGTGTCTTTCAAGCTCCAATTTACCCCTTTTGGCCCCTCTATTGATCTCTCTCTTCCTTTTTGGTTTGGTTGAGTTCCCCGATTGATATTTTGTCTCCCGATTTGATCTCATTCATCGACTCATCTCTTCTCGGTTTGTGAATTGAGAATTTCCTGGTGTTACACATCCACTCCCCTAAACATGTTGTAGGTTGAGCCGATGAGGTATGAAGAGTAGAGGGAAGGAACTTCTCAAGGCGTACAATCGCCTAAGGTAACCTCGTACCCTACACACAAAAGTTTTATTTCTTATCATATTGCTACTATTCTCAGGTTGTTAGTATAAACTATTTGTGGGCTACTACAATAAACTTTAAAAGAAAAGTTTCAAATTTTTACTGCTTTTCATTGGTGTTTTTTGTTCGGAGTCTTGTTCTGTCGATTTTACCTTGGTCAAGGACTCCACCACTATAAAATGGAGGGGATTAACTAGCTGCACAGTGCCCGACCGACAGATCAAACCAGGGTGTAACTTAATACATACCATTTTTCTAGTGGCACAACTTCAAAGCTATTTACCACTCATTGGGGGTAATTCGGTTAGAGAGGTTTTCAGAAGAAATGTCGGAGATTAAGTATGAATTCAACCATATCTTTTTGTGGGTTGAAATCAATAAAGAGATGATATTTTTGTAAAATTTTCTTGACGATACTCATTTCCAAGCACCAGCACACAACTCCAACTTCTATAGTCAATTACGACCAAATGAATGAGAGATAACTCAATTGCTCTTAGGGAAAACTCGAGAAGTGAGTAGACAACTTAGCCATACCTTTAGTGACATGCGATTTGGTCCAAAATTAAGGTTTTTAGAGTAATTTTTAGATCAACTATTGTAGTAAAAAATGTGGTAAAGTATTAGTATGAATAAGGTATTAATCACGGTGGGAAGTTTGAGGTTAATCAACTTCATTTTTTTTTCTCTTATTTATATTTTTACACGTTTGTAATATATTTTTTTTCATTTTTAGATAATTTAATAATTAAATTATACTTTTATCTTGATTCGAGTTGGTTTAATTCAATTTTTTTAAAATTTTAGTATTATATTATTTGAATACTTGATTACCTATAATTCAAGTGAGGTATTGAAAGGTTCATATATATATATATATATATATATATCGATGCACAACATAAAATATTTTGGGTAAATTTAATACAATTCCAAATAATTTGATTTGAAAATAAAACGGCAGCAAGCGGGCATAAATTCGGGTGCAGCAAGCGGCCAATCTAGCAAGGCGGTCGCAAAATTCTTACTCATTATCACTTACTCATCACATTTGAAAATTACAATAAATGTCCGAATTCTATTAGGATTTTTAGTAAAAAATTTCTAATTTAAAAATTATATATTTATTTATTTAAGTGTAGACGAAAAAAATAAAAAGGTCGATCATTTATTGGACCCACATTTAGTGCCCAATTAAATGGACCATCTATGGGGACCGAGATTGGAGTTCCAAGTCTATTATTGGACCAAGACTCGAGTAATGCAAGGGTTTCGGATCCAACCTGTAGACTAGTACTCGAGTTTGAACTCGAATAAACTCGATCAATCTCGAGTCATGTTGTGGCACGTGTCAGGTCGATTGATATGAAGGATCTGCCTCCAGTAGTAGTATTACAGGTATTCTGTATTCAACCCACGTGTGGGTCTATGCTCGGATGTGAGCCTCCTCGTAGCCTGAAATGGCCTAAACAATAAAACAGAATAGTCGGCCTCCTGACCAAACATTTTTCCAAGGTTCCTAAATTTAGTGAATTACATGTCTGCCCCCAGATAATATTAAAATCACATTTCCTGCTCTCACTTCTCACATTTATTAAAGCTTTTGTTTCTTGATTTGCCCGCCAAATTTTGGCGGCTGTCCCTTAAAAAACTAATACAAAATTTTATTAACAATATACTCCTCAAAATTGCTCAATACAGTATTTAGATATTTGAAATAAAATAAAAAATTCTCTCGAAAAATAAAAATATAATATTTAAGTACGGATTTTTTTTTATTGAGCGGAAAAAAGTACAAAATTTTTTTGCCAACAAACAATCCTTTCCGATTTGAAAGCAATACTCAACCCTACCCTGGGCATTGATGTGGAGTTACAGTGATGATAGAGTTAAGCATTAGACTTTTAATTTTTCCAAAAATAAAATAATTTTTTTTACTTTCGTTTATTTTAATTAAATAGAATATTTGATAATTTTATATAATATAATACAATACACTATTTGCCATATATATTAATTAGTTATAATATTTTCTATTTTTATGAAATTTACTGCATATACCTATTTTTTGTCAAAATTATATATGCATATTTCAATAATTATGTAATATTATCACAAAATTAATTTAAAATTATTATAATTAAATATCAAATCACTTTACATTATTACCTTTACAAATAAAAATATTCTATTATATTAAAAAGGTTAAGTATATATTTAAATGACTCGTTAACCTATTTATATACCACAGAAAATACAAAGGTTGCGAATGAGGAGGGCATCGTTGCAAATTTCGTAATAAACGCACGAGGGATAGAAATGTCATTTCAGTCTACGTAGGCTCTCTCCTTCTCCCCAGCGTCTTCCGTCGTCTTCCTCCAGTGCGACTTCGCAGCCTTCCTGGAGCCCTAATAAGAACTTGGGAAACACCAGAGAGGAGATCGCTTTCCCCACCACCGCCTTTCGTGTATCATCTAGCTGATCTTCGGCTCTTGACCCCTCCGATATTTCAATGCCTCTGTGTCGAAGGTACTGATCGATCGAAGAGTTATTCGATTAGAGTCGCTGAAACTTTTATGTGCTTCTCTTTTGAGCTTCTATTGTTCCTTACGGTGAATATGCAGCCATAAGCGGCGATATAACGGTTTTTGAACGATTTTATAACCTTTCTAGCATGGTATTTTACCATGCAACAAGTCAAAATAATCTTTCAAGGCAAGTTAATTTTACGTGTATATGTCAGCAGCTAGTGATCTCTCACAGTAGTTTCTGGAAGGATGCGGCTTGATTTGATCGGTATTTTCAATTCTAATGTGTAGTGTAACAATGTCATTAGATTAAGTGCGGGCAGTTGGTATACACGATTGATTGTAGCGCTCTTGGCCATTAGAAGTGAACTGATAGTTTGGTAAAGTGTACGGGTATATTTGAGTTGAACTCTGCTTTCTTTTCCACAAGGGATTTTTTGTATATTGACCGCACAATCGATAGTTGGGACAAAGTTGATTTGAGGTAGCAATACTCTGCAATTACAGGATGCCGCTATGTTGTGGAGTTGGGAGTCAGAAATTGTTCATGTGTCTACTTCTATTATATGCGTCAAACTTTAGCGGGTCTTTGCAGTCCTCCTTTGTGTTTCTTTGGATATAGAAGCCATTGTACCACATGATGTTGTATAATGAACAAATGACAACATTTAGAAAAAACTATATATACAGTGGAAAGAGATGCCAGAGTTTACATAGTCTATACTATGTAAACTGAGATACATCCAGTTCTGGCATTACATTAGGGGAAACAATTTGTTTCATGGAAGCTATTGCATTGGGTGTTTTCCTCAATAGGTTTTATCCTTCTTAAACATTCTTTATATTAGCAGCTGATTGAGCCATTTTCTGATGCATAGTCAATGGATAATATGTAGGGCGCATTTCCATGGTGTTTTTATCCTTGTGTATTTGAATGTGAGAACATGGATAGATTCTATATGTAATCGTGACCAAAGTATCAATTTTGACATTCTTGTTGATGGATGATATACCAAAATTGTATGTTAAAAGCTTTACTAACTGCCTATTTTTCTGCTTTAACCTATGTGGATCAAGTGGAAAATTTCTATTATAATTGATTTTTTGCTCCATCCATTAAATTGTCTGCCAAGGAAATCTCCATTACAAATCAAAGTTGACGTTTTTCTTAGTAAAAATAGCATCCCTTAATAATATTTTGCTAGGCAGGGATAATTGTCAGTGATGATCTATTCTTGTATTTCTTTTCCTGTTCCAGGATAGAAGATGCCTTAATATAACGAGGTGAAACTTCTCAAGTATATGGGAGGACATCATAACCAAACTTAGATTTTGCCTATGTATTCGAAAGGATCTAGCCAGGGGGATGGATCTATTCCTGGGTCAGTTCGTACTAGTGATAGGCTCAGGAGTAGACCTAAGATTTATGGTCGCACCTACCTCTACTATGGTCCTTCCATCATCCGCCCCAAAAAGAGCAAGACTAAGACGAGGACTGCCGCTTCTCAAATTGCCAAACGATTTCGTCCGGGGTCTCGGCCACAACGAAGCAACAATACAAGTGTAAGAACTGAAGATAATTTCCTCTACAAATTTTTTCTTGTATTGAGTTAAAATTTTGCTTAATCTGGTGGGCTTTATTTCATGTGAAATCATTCATCTGTCAGTTTCCTGTCTTGGGATATTCATCATATTTGCACAATTACCATTTGAAGCCCTAAACGTTTTTGGTTGTTTGATTGCAATGCATATTTCTATTCTATCTAGACCAAATTATCTGCACTATCCTTTTTTTGTTTCAGGCATCATATTCTGATTCTTTAATATTTATTACAGTTGTTGCCGACCAATCTTCGCCGATCTTCCCGCAAGAGGATTGCAGTACGTTTTGAGGATTATGGAAGCAGCTCAGATATTGAGGACAGAGACCTAATGGTGAGACTCTTTGTTGGAAGATTCACTAGCTTGACTTAATTGAACAATGAAGTCAATTTGTTCTGAAGTAACTATTATTTTCACTCTGTGAGTCTAATGCATGGGATGTTTTCTGTTGGGTTTAGGTTAACCTGAGATCTTCAAGAAACAGAACCAATAACAACAGTAGTCACAATAAGTTACCGGCTTCTAATCATAGGAGATCCATGGGAACAAAACAAGTGCCTCGTCGTGAAGGGCTACGACCTCGACAATCCAACAACATTGCAAGGGGACAACCTAATTTGCATTCAGATGATGCTGATGCTGATGAGCAATATACATCTGATGACAAGAATGGGCAAGATGAAGCTGAAAATGGCAATGGAGAGAATGAGGCTCATAATGATGATGAAAGTGATCATGGGGATGAAGATGAAGGTGAAGATGAAGGAGAAGAGGATGATGACGATGATGAAGGAGAAGATGAACAGGGGGGTCGGAGGCGTTATGATCTTCGTAATCGTGCAGAGGTGCGCCGGCTCTCTATTGATGCTGGTAACAAAAGAATTAGATCTCCTAGGAGGATTTTGCATCAAGGTATGGGGAATAAGGTCAGCCGTGATGTAAGAAAGGGTGGGTCTCGAGTTCATAAGCGCCATCACATAGGCAGGGATGATGACTCTGATGATTCACTTCTTGTAGATGAGCTAGATCAAGGACCTTACATTCCTTGGGCCCGGGGTGGTGGCAGGTCTGGACCGCCTTGGCTCCTTGGGGGATTAGACATGCATGGTTCTGCCACATGGGGATTGAACATTGCTGCTTCTGGTTGGGGTCACCAGGCTGATGGTTTTGCTACCTTGAGTTCAGGGATTCAAACAGCTGGTCCTAGTTCCAAGGGTGGGGCAGATATTCAACCTCTGCAGGTGGATGATAACATAAGTTTTGATGATATTGGTGGTCTTTCTGAGTATATTGATGCTTTGAAGGAAATGGTTTTCTTCCCCCTACTATATCCCGATTTTTTTGCCAGTTATCACATCACTCCACCTAGGGGAGTGTTGTTATGTGGTCCACCTGGAACAGGGAAAACATTGATAGCAAGAGCTTTAGCATGTGCAGCTTCAAAAGCTGGCCAGAAAGTCAGTTTTTATATGCGAAAGGGTGCTGATGTACTCAGTAAATGGGTTGGTGAGGCTGAAAGACAATTGAAGCTACTTTTTGAGGAAGCACAGCGGAATCAGCCTTCTATTATTTTCTTTGATGAAATAGATGGTCTTGCTCCAGTTCGTAGTAGCAAACAGGAGCAAATTCACAATTCTATTGTGTCTACTCTGCTTGCCCTGATGGATGGCCTTGATTCTCGAGGACAAGTTGTTCTAATTGGTGCCACTAACCGGATTGATGCCATTGATGGAGCATTGCGCCGTCCTGGTAGATTTGACCGTGAATTTAACTTCCCATTGCCTGGTTGTGATGCCCGTGCAGAAATTTTGGACATACACACTCGCAAATGGCAGATGCCTCCTTCCAAAGAGCTTAGGTTAGAGCTATCAGCAAGCTGTGTTGGATACTGTGGTGCTGATTTGAAGGCCTTATGTACAGAGGCTGCTATTCGAGCCTTTCGGGAAAGATATCCTCAAGTTTATACCAGTGATGATAAGTTTCTGATTGATGTTGATTCAATTAAAGTAGAAAAGTATCACTTTGTTGAGGCCATGTCCACTATTACTCCTGCTGCTCATAGGGGTTCCATTGTGCACTCTCGGCCATTGTCTTCTGTTGTTGCACCATGTCTGAATAAACATCTAGAAAAAGCAATGGTTTACTTATCAGATATTTTCCCTCCACTATCAGCTTCACCTGAGCTGACCCAGCTTTCCATACTTTCTTATGGTTCACCATTTCCTTTGGTGTATAGACCTCGGCTACTGCTGTGTGGTAGTGATGGTGTTGGCTTGGTAATTTTCGTAAAATGCCCTATTGATTGGTCTCTTACTATATAAGAAATTAATTATAATATATAATCTTAATATGCAGGATCATCTTGGGCCTGCAATTCTGCATGAGCTGGAGAAGTTTCCTGTCCATTCTCTTGGACTTCCTTCACTTATGTCTGATCCTAGTGCCAAGACACCTGAGGAAGCCTTGGTTCACATATTCGGTGAGGCAAGACGAACAACTCCTTCCATTCTCTACCTGCCTCAGTTCCATCTTTGGTGGGAAACTGTAAGTAATTACATGTCATTCATGTTACTTGCTTAATACTGAGCATCCCTGAGTAGATTTGGGCATTACTTTTTGTATGTTCTTCGGTAAAGAATTGGCTACTCATTTTCTGGCAATGAAATGAAGTTATTGTTTTTGTTAGGCACATGAGCAACTCAGGGCTGTCCTATTGACTCTCCTGGAGGAATTGCCATCTGACTTACCGATATTACTTCTAGGAGTTTCACAAACTGCATCAGATGAGGTTGATGCAAACGACACTTTAATATTCTCTCCACACAGCATGTAAGTCTATTTGTTGCAGGGATTATGACATGTTCCTTGTGAATGTGTATGTGCTAAGCATGCTGTTCTGGAACATCTGGCTCTCTGACCCCAGGTGAAGGGATTGTGAAGTTTGCCATTGCATATCTAAGGAAACCCCAGTTGCTAGCTTGGCTAGGAACATATTATGTGTCTTTTGTTATATGTTTGAATTGCCCTTATTCTGTATTTGCTATCCACTGGTTTGCTACTTTTCATTGAAAAAAGGAAAATCTAAGGGTTTGCAACTATTGTTGTTAAAAGGATAATGCCTAGAGCAAATGTGTTGGTCAAGGTATGTTTGACATCGTTTATCTACTTTTCATTGCCTTCAGATATCAAGTGGGGGCACCATCCACTGAAGACAGAGCATTATTTTTTGATCACCTAATTGAAGCTGCCTTATCAGTTTCATTAGACATGAAGAAAATAGATTCTTCAGCTTCTGCATCTGCTCCTGAACTCCCAAAGGCACCAAAAGTAGATGCTGGCCCTAAAGCTTCTGAGTTAAAAGCCAAGTTTGAATCAGAGCAGCATGCCCTTCGGAGAATGCGAATGTGCCTAAGAGATGTTTGTAATCGGTAATAAACTGGCCATTCTTTTTAATCGTAAAATTAGGTTTCTATTTGTGTAGATATGATTAGTTTTGTCATTCTGTTTCCCCTAAAAAACTCACCTTTTGAAATGTGAATGAACTAGCTATCTCTAATTGCTTAGCTTATTCATTTACAACATGTCCATGATTCTGATACCCAAAAGTATATATATTGTTGAGAAATCAACTTGTGTACCAATAAGAAGATATCTTGATGTATATTCCATCTTTTTATCTACTGCATGTTTTTTTGTTGATATGACATCCCCCACCACCACATGTTCCAGGATTTTATATGACAAGCGTTTTAGGGACTTCCATTACCCTGTCACAGAGGAGGATGCTCCAAACTATCGGTCAATAATTCAGAATCCTATGGACATGTCGACTCTTCTGCAACATGTTGATTCTGGCCAATTCATGACTTGTTCAGCTTTCCTACAGGGTGTTGATCTAATTGTGACTAATGCGAAGGTATGCTGTTTTACTATCTTATTATATTGACAGAAATTAATTGATTATTTTTTAATGACTAGTTGGACAAAGGTTAGAGAGTGGGAGCAGTTGTAGAACTTGTGCTACATTCATGGAAAATAAAACTTTTGCAAGTAAATGGAACCTGCTGATTCTAATTGATTGTATTTGTTTGGTATTTGAAGATTATTTGAAAACACTCCTGGGAACAGTCAGTTTACATTGACTAATGGTATAACACTGAGCACACAATTTTCTTCTACTAACCATTGTCAACTTTTCACTGTATTGATGACCAATAAATAGGATGCATACCCAAAAATGCAATATGCATTAAACATTTAGTGAAACTGCCTAGTCAAAGGGATGATGGGGCTGATCTAATTTAAATGAGCAAAAAAACTAAAACATGCCAATAACTGTTTGTTTTAAAACTGAAATCCATTAAACTTATGCCCGGACAGATAATGGTGGGCATGTCTTCTACTAAAACCATGTCTATTTCCTTCTATTTTTTTCTTTGGGCAAGTGTTTATTTCCAAATCTCAGCTTCAGCCAAAAAAGGAGAAGACAAAAGATTTTCGCCGTTGAAAGTAGGACTAAACCATTGACATTAATTCCATCGAAGATAAAAAAAGCTTTTTGACAGTAGATTGTCAACCACTAATGCCATTTTTATTTAAGTTTCATGCATCGTAATTCCAGATGATACTAGAGTGATTTCTCTTGTTATCCTAGGTAGGGCTTCATATCATGGTAGGAACTTGGTCAATGTTGTGACCTTGTGGGACTGAAGTCATTTGACTTGACACGGTGGATAGCAATTATTCTGTCTTGGAAAATCTACCTGTTCCCCTTTTATTGCAATCTTGGCTGTCTATTCTTTTAGTTATATTGTGGTTCCTTATACAACCGTCAGAGTTGTGGCTATGTATTTGCTTCTTAACTAAAGATAAAATGTTATTTCAGATGAGGTGTGCAATGATTTCTTCTTCTATATGCATGAGTTGTGCTGCTGTACCTCTAATGTGCACATCTTATAAATATTATGCTGTTTATGGTGTAAATTTCTTCTCATAACTCTTGCAGGCATATAATGGAGATGACTACAATGGTTCTAGGATCGTCAGTAGAGCTCACGAGCTTCGTGATTCTGTATATATTACATCCCTTTGGCATTTGGATTTCTTTATCCAAGTTGTCAATGCAAACTGAAAGAAAAGTGACTGCTTATCTTCAGGTGCATGGGATGCTCTCACAGATGGACCCTGCTCTAGTGACCTACTGTGACAAGATTGCTGGCCAAGGGGGACCACTTCAGCTTCCAGATAATTTAGCAGGAACAACCTTGGCATCAATTCCAGCTGTGCAGCTTGGGACCATCACTAGAGCAAGTGCCCGACTCCGTAACTTGCAGCCCCAGTTGAATCTAGATCAGAGTTATGTTGCCCTGAAACGTCCAAAGAAAATTGCTGATTTGGCTCATGGAGGTATGGTATACAAAGAGAATACTCATATCTCTCAGCATATACAGATTATATATTAGGAATTATATCTGACTGCACAGACCAGAAAGACATCTTGATGGAGAAGCAAATAACCTTGGAGGGCTACTGTTATTCAGGCTTGTACTCAGCAAACTAACCACAATTTAAAAATTCAAGCTTGCATTTGGTAGATACGTGCTTTGCCTTGCATTTACAGTGATTTATCACTCATGGAATTTAAAACTTACCCAACCACCCATCTTTGTTGATGAAAGGTTCAGCTGTTGAAGATAAAGTAAGGACCCAAGAAACTGCAGCCTCAAAGGCTTCCCATGAGGAAGAGGCAAACGATGCAATGAACATAGAGATGGGGGAGCGGTTGGTACCTGCAGAATGCAGCCCTGAAGAACTTGCGGATGTGGCACCTCCCAATTACCCCAATGGAGGCAGCAGTTCTCCGCATGGCTTGGACATGGACATAGATGTTTCTGATAAGGTTAGGTCCATAAAGCGGCACTTTGTGGAGCATACTGATAAGTATGCTATCCCTCAACTTGAGAGGCTCTACACGAGGGTAATCAAGGGTGTCTTTGAGACCAGGAAAGGAGATCAGATACATGATCTGAAGCAAAGGATTTTATGCTTCCTATCAAAGTTTGCCGAGGATGTGGCAAATTTTTGATCCCAGAAAGGTTGTTCCTGATCCCCTTCATCCTCAACTCTCTGTCTATCAAAGGAACAAAAAGAAGAAATAGATGGGATAGATAAGAAATTGGTTAAAGTCCGGAATTTTCTTTTCCTTGGAAGTGCCAAAACCGTTGAAGTGAAGATGAACCACTCGTTCCTTCGTAACACAACCCTATACGTAGCTATGCTTGGTACTTTGGACTTGGCATGTTCTTATCCTACTACACTTGTCTAACATGATAAGGGACTACAAACACATCTATTAAAAAATTGGGCTGGGTTATCCCAACCTAAAAATTGATAGGGCTGATTTGAAAAAAGACTCAGAGAGGTAAAATCCGGTGAAAATTTAATTTTATATTACCGCAATATTATTTTTGTAATTTTTTTCCTATTATAAAAAAGTGAATGTAATTTTATGATTATTGTGGAAGTAAATTTGCATTTAAAGTTAGCAAATAGGAAAATCGGACTAATACAAATGTTCAATTGAATATATTCAATTTTAGTAATTATATTACTAAAATTAATTGAATTTATGATAATAATAAAACATTAATTTGCTATGAATTCAAGTAAAATGCATAATATTAAAAATATAATTATATATTCAATTTTAGTAATGAAATTAATTAAATTTATGTTAATAATAATACAGATGCAAAACAAATAATATAAACATGTATGAATTTTAATAATAAAATGGGGAGAGTTTATGCTAATAATAGTAAATTTATCTAGCAAATATCATTCCAATATTGGGATTATATTTACAACTTAAAGAATTTATTAGAAAGTAAAAAATTGAATTTTGGTAATGGTGCTAGTTGAATCCGGCGCATAAGACTGACTATCTAATCAGGTGCTAGTCCAACCAATGTAAAAAGATTGGCCCAATTTTGCCAATCCTAATGCGGTAGTTGGCTTCGCCCTTTCTAATTCTCAACAATGTTTTCTCTCTTTCCTTATGATTCCGAGCTTCCACGGTCGATGACAATTTCGACAAAAGGACGGTGGTATCTCCTCTATTATCTCTTTTCATCTATTTCGATAAAGACTATTGATCACTTATTAAATTAAATATAAATATTAAACAGTTATAATAAATTAAATGGAATTGGTAATTTCTTCTAATGGTAAACTTAAAAATGAATCAAATAAATTATATTTAACTTGTTTGTGCAAAAAAATAGATTATACTTTAAATTATATAATTGATCGAAAATTTAAGAATTAAAAATTATTTAATATAAAATCAAATTAGAAATCGTATCAGATAAAATTATATTATAATCTTAATTAAATAAGATATTATATTAAATTAGATAAAAAATTAAATCGAAATAAATAAAAATTCACATCAAATTGGGTTCGACAAACAATTTAGAATAGGTCTGTTGGAATTTACTGACCACCCATCCTTTTTCCTTTCATTCTTGTGCGAGTCCACCATTTAGTTGCTTATACCATGCAAATTATTTTGCAACCCGATTCAAAAAATTGATTACAAACTTGATTTTAAGTCGATTTATAAGTAACCAAAGCCCTGAACACATGCATCCCCTTTAGCGCTCATTTATCATCCCTTGTTTAGTCGAATTCCTCTCTAAAATACAAAAAAAAAACTATATTTTTTGACGGCTTCCCTTCAAATATTTGGTGTAAACTATTTCAACCACCAAATAATATCTTCATTGAGGTCGCCAACTCAACCTCTATATGTTTTTTTTGCACTTCCCCTCTCTACATGCTGATAGCCTTGGGCAAGTCCGACGTTGATTGACACCGATAAAATAGAATAGTAACCTCACACGTCGACACGAAAATATAGCATTAACTCTCGCGCCACTTTTCACCGTCTCCTGACAAAATATGGCCATGAAAGCTTACACATAATCATCAAGACATGTCCTAACCTCCCATATGATCATCGTACACCATCGGTTAGCATATCAACCATTGACCAATGAGATAGTTCTTTTTTCATCCACTTTTAAGTGGATCTAGATTTTTGGTACCTCCGATCACTGATTTAGATGTCGCTTAATATAGGGAGAAATTTAAGATGCTCAACTACCTTAACATATCCTTAGTTCCAACTAACTCATAATCTTTATTGAAATTTTATTCATGGTTCTCAACTATATAATTTTCTAGAAACTTTAGAAATTATGTTAAAATGGACAATTTTGGCCAAGCAGTCAAAAAATTATCATGGTAACATGGGAAGATATATTGTAACATCAAGTAAATTTTAATTTAATAACAAGATTGGGTTGAATCGGAAAATAAGATTTAATTAGAAAAGTAAAACTAAATCGAAAAGTGAAATATAATCAGAATGAGAGAATGGATCGATAAAGAGAACAAGAGTGGTGAAAAAGAATGCATGAGTAACCCTTAGTAGTGTTGTAAAACATAAGGTAAATGATTGGGAAGAAACCAAGAAATAACTGGCATGAACAGAGTTTGGGATGAGGGAAATCATAATTCCCCTTCCCCGAATTTTTAATGGTGCTAAACAAATTGGAATTTAGTTATTCTTGTGTCCATTTAATAGAAAATTAAATTTAAAATTTTTAGTTATTTTTATTTTCTAAAAAATTGATCGAAAATGGGTGAACTATGCCAAAAATTGCCGAATCTGTCTAGAAAATTCGTTGGAAACCGGTTCGCTATAAATCATACTAGTCGGTGTATAGCATCGGATGCACACACGTGCGGCCACACACGCGTGTCATCTTCTGTCATGCCACAACCTTATTTGGTCGGATTCCTGTGATCAACCCGCCTCTCTCTCGGTTTATTAAAGGGTTTCCCTTATTATAGACCATAAAGAGTAAGGCGTCTTTTAAACCCGCACCTTTTCCAGGAATAACATAAACAAAACTGTATAATAATTTAGATTTATCACACATGTATCACAGGTGTCTTAGTTGATGGTATTTAAGGGTAGGCTTTCTGAAATCTACTGAAAGGGATATAAGGGAGAGGGTGAGTACGACTACTCAGTGAATTAGTTTTCTAAAAGTTTAGACTTATAAGAAAACATTTATTATTGGAGTGTGCCAGACTATTTTTTTTTCAAAAATTATTTCATTCAAATTTTCGTGTTTATCACCATTTTTTTTATCCACAATGTGTAATCACCTAACACACATCCTTCATCATGAAGGTTATACACATTCGCGGGTCAGCACGACCACTAAACCCACTTGTGGCTTCGGAACGACTTTACCAACCACTCGGATAGAAGTACGTCCACTTCTATCCTTAGAATGAGTGGATGTTCGCGACATTCGACCCTCATTCCCGAAACAAATTCTTCGTGTCTGTTATGAGGACAGAGACCTCATCCCATCCCCACCCCGGTCTCATGCGCTTGGTGCTACTCCAAATTTCGCACAGACACTTAGATCGACGAACTGCCCTTATACTCACCGGGTCGTCCAGGGCCCTTAGGACGCATCACTACCCCTCTTGGGTGTCTTGTTGATCCCGTACTCATAGTGCATACACAATCAATATTTTCTAATTATGCCATATAATCTATGGTGCCATTGGTCCAACGACCCCGACTCTCAACTCAACCCGTAGTTGTTTGTATTGACCGGTTCATCGACCTGTCATGTCGCACTGCCGCTAGTTGACTGAGCATGTCAGTCCTATCTTAGTACCATGACCAAACAATTCACTTATTAAGTTTTATGGAACATATATAATGTTCCTTTACAAGCTCCCACTCGTGCCAACTGGCCTTGGGCCCACTGTACGAGATTTTCAAAATCGGGCATTTAACCCCTAAGTTCCAAAATGAGGCCCATGGCCTATTAGAGCTATTCGAGCTCCCATCAATAAGGTCTCCAAAATTATTTAAGCATTGGCACAAAGCTAGTGGAGAACACTTCCGACAAAATATATGTTTTCTCTATCCATTATACTGCCCGGGTATAAGGACACCTCCGTTCATAACCAATGAATGGGTTTTCAACTTCCTTTGAGAAAGTCTCATCATACCAACAGGGTATGATCTACTTACAACCGGTAAGTAGTTTTTTCGCATGATTTTCACATCACTTCCTCTAAGTTGTGATGTTTAAAATACCACTTAATAGTGAATTTTCATACCGAGATAGTTATCATCCCCAATCGGGTATGATGTAAAATTCCCACTCACCTGTTAACGTAGTGAATTCCACTGGACCGGTTCTTTATATTCATGTGAGCTCGTCCATGTTGGCGTTCCCGGTACTTTGCGTTCCTACACGATATGAACATTTTTGTTCATTATTACTCGGCATAACAGCCTTCATTTATTTCAAATGAATGAGAAAACCCAAACTTTTTAGTTATTTACAATTAGGTCCCTAAAGTTATTTCTCTTTAACTTTAAGTCCCTAATGTTAGTTTTTCCTCAAATTGAGTCCCGAAACTTTTAAAATTTATCTTGGGACCTCAATTTATTCAATTTCACCAAAAAGGGGTTTAATTTCCCAAATTTCCAATTTGGTCCCCCATCTTTTCTAAAATTACCATTTTGCCCTTCCTTTACAAAAATAGTAAGTTTTGCCCCAAAAATTCCAAAATTCCTCAATTGGTCCTCTAACATTTTTATCATGCCCAATTGACCCTTAATCTTAGGAAATTACATTTCGGTCCCTCGAATTTTCGAAAAACCCCAATTTTCCCCCAATTCCAACTCTTCAACACCGCCGAATTTGATTTCATCAAATTGACCGATCAAACACCTCTGATTGTTGAAATTGAAGTTGAAACTGAGTTTCTCCATGTTTGTACGATTCCATAGAACTTTGAATCGCGAGTTTTAACGCTGGAACGAGCTCAAATGGAGCTTCGCCGAAAAATAGACTATAGAGAGAGAAAGCTTCGATTACTCACTGGTGAGGGCATGACGGTTTGAGTTTTTGATCTGGGAAAATAGCTCTCATCCTGAGGTTCATCCTAGAATCAATAATCGCATCAATTGATGTCGAATTGAGTTATAATTTCATCATTGAACTTCTGCCGATTCTCTCTCTAGCACCGGCCGGAAATTGTAGAGGGAAGCTGAATTGGCTTACCTTTCAGTCCTAATTCGACTGTGGGAGGGCTGAGTAAGTGTTGGGAAGGCATGGTTTGGCCTGAGGATTGCTCGAAATGGCCGTTTTCAACTCGACCGAAATAGGGCAGCTTTGGCTAGCCGGAGCTACTTCACTGTTTCAACACGCTGACTTCTCCCCAGTTCTAAAGAACCCGACCTCGCCTTGTTTGGCTTAGAAAAGACCCCACATCAGAGCTCTAGTTCGAGCTTCACTAGAAAATGGAGCAGTTGAGAGAGAATGGAGTTTTCAAGTGTGGAGAGAATGAATGTGGAGGGGCTCTTTATATAGGGAGCTCGGGGATCCGTTGGCCGTCCGTTTAGCACCTTTATGATAGGCATTGAAGACATGAAATGTACCGAACAGAAATGTTTCTTTCTCACCGGCGCTGCTTCGATTTTCCAGCGAGTGAACAGTGCTGTCATTATGAGGAAGAAGATGACACTGTTCCGAACCGGGTTCAAAGCTTAAACCGGCCGGTTCACCCATTCGACCGAGTTTTTCAAATCTAAAAATTTCTAAATTCATCTAAATTCATTCTCTATCTAATGGTGGCCTCAAATCTCCAATTTGAATTATTTAAGCCACATAGAAAAATAAATTTAGGATTCAGTTCAATAGTGGTTCAAAGCGGTTCGAATCTGGTTCACCTGAACCGGTTTGGTTTTCATCCCCAATTCCCTTGCAAGTCCATTTCCATGTCTTTTGTGACTCCTTGGGTCACTGAGGCTCCATAAAATTCCCGTTTTACCATATTTTTTTTATCGATTCTGGTTCATAAACCGGCTTGGTCCTTAAACCGGTTCAATTCGGTTTGGGTCCGGTTCACCCGAACTGATCTGGTTTTTCTCTCCCACTTGGTTCTAAGGTTCCTTCCCAAGGTTTATAAATTTCTTTGGGGCACAAGGGAGTTGAATTTCTCTGATTTGCCTGTTCTCTATCAGTTTCGGTTCATGAACCGACTCGGTTCATAAACCGGTTCAATCTAGTTGGATTCGGTTCATCTAAATCGGTTTGGTATTTCTCTTCCAATTCATCCTAAGGTTCTTTTCCATGGTATTATGAACCCTTTGGATCACTTGAAAGTTTTAAATTCCCAAATTGCTCGTTCACAAATGACCGGGTTTGTGAACCGGTTCAGTTTTCTCACTTGGTTTGACCCGTTCTTTTCTCGGTTTTCCTTAGCTCAAAAGGGCGGGGTTTACATCTTCCTTGCCTGAACCCAGACCTGAATGCCTAGTTTTTACTCGATAAACCTTGTCAGACAACCCAACTCCACCACTTGGGGTAATTAATTCATTCATAGAGTCGCATACTATGGAATAAAGAAAAAAGCCTAAGGATAGACAACCACACAAGTCTAGAACACATCCATATAAAGTTTCGATGTTCCCTCATCATAAATTATTCTGAATTCTTTTTGAATGTGAGATTACTCCCAACTCCTATGACCATACTATTAGAGACCATAGCTCATCCACCTGACCACCTCTGATAACGATCTTGGTACTCCTAGAAAGTTGAGGACATCATCTTTCCATTGACACCTCTCTCGACCCTCAACTCTTCCTTTATAGTTTTTGGTGAGATTGCATAGTACACAATTCTCGATGATCAGAAATATAGCAACTATTTTAGAGGCCAATTCTAATGGCCTCGACGACTCTTGTGAGCTGAGAAAAACTCAATAAGTCCATCGTACTTCTAAGCTTTCCAAAGCCATCGACCTTGACTAATTTGAGTGAGATTTGGTATGATTTAAATCTTTTAAGTTTCAGATCTCATGTAAAACCCGTCCTCTAGGACCAAGGAGAACCGATAATTTTTTTTGTGGAAAACCAAGCCAATTAATAAATGAAAAAATAGTAAAAAAGTGTTAACGTGAGAAATTGAAAGATCCCAAGTGACAAAAAATTCACAAAAATCGGGAGGAATAACCAGGAAGTGAATTGGATGAGAGAACCAAACTGGTTCGGGGTGAACCAGACCCAAACCAAACTGAACTAGAATGAACCATACTGCACCAGTTCAATATTTCATTTTTTTAGGTGGCTTAAAAATATCAATTTGGGAAATGAGACCACCATTAAATAGAAAATAAATTTAGATAAATTTAAATTTTTTAAATTTTAGAAAACATGTCTAATCGGGTCTAAACGAGCCGATTTTCAAATTCGGGACATCGAACCTGGTCGGACCAAACTGGTCAATGGTCCAACTAGTCAACTGTCCAATCGGTCAACAGACCGGACCGGTCAACGGTGCCCAGTCAATAGCCACACAAACACGGCTAGCCAATGGAAGGCTACCATGTGTCCGATCAATGGTGACATCCTCTCATTGGCTACCTGTGTCTGTGTGGCTGTTGACGGAGCGTCGTTGACCGTTGACTAGTCTAATCTACTGACTGGTCTGACCATTGACCAATTCAATCTGACCGGGTTCGCTATCCCAAATTAAAAAATCGGTTGTTTTGGGCCTGATTCGATTGGTTTTTTTGAAATTTAAAAATTTAAAAATTCTTTTTTATCTAATGGTGGCCTCAATTTCCCAAATTGACATTTTTAAGCCACCTAGAAAAATAAATTATTAAACCGGTTCACTAATGTTCATCCTGGTTCAGTCTGGTTTGGGTCCGTTTCACCTCGAACCGGTCCGTTTCTATCCTTAATTTCACTTCCCAGTTCTTCCTTACAATTTTTGTGAATTTTTGGTCACTTGGGATTTTCCAATTTTTGACATTAACCATTTTTCGTTCATTAATTGATTTGTTTCTTCGTATATAGATCTCTACCGGTTCTTTTTCCGGTTTTCTTTGGTCCCAAATAACGGGTTTTACAAATACCCACCGAGCCAAGTTGGGGATATTGGGCTTGTTGGGCCGAACGGCTGCTAAACCAAAGCTAGATCGTCAAACCTGTTGGGCCAGTATGAGTGGGCCGAAGCCAAGCCAACAAACCCTTGAGGTTGAGGGCAAAAGATAATAGCTATAAATAAAAAAACTCTTGATTGTGCATGCACTATGAGATACAGGGCCATCAGGACGCCTGGTATGTCACGCCCCGACCCGGTTTGGTCAGATCCCCGTGAACAACCCGCCACTCTCACGGTTTATTAAAAGGTTTCCTCTTATTATAATCCGTAAAGAGTAAGGCGTACTTTAAACCTGCACAATTTCCTGGAATAGCATAATAAAAAATGCATGAAATTTTAAACTATACATAGTTGTCTTACAGGCATCTTAGTTGATGGTCTTTCAAGGTAGACTTTCCGGGATTTCCTGAAAGGGATATAAGGGAGTGGGTGAGTACGACTACTCAGTGAATGAGTTTTCAAAGGTCTACTTTTAACTTTTAAGAAAAACATTTATATGGAGTGTGTCACACTCCTTTCTTTTCAAAAAATCCCTTCATTTAAAAATTTGGGTTTTTCCATTATTTCTTAGTTACCGGTGTGTCATCACCCAACACACATCCTTCATCATAAAGGTTACACACATTTGCAAGTCAGTATCACTACTGAACCTGTTAGTGGCTTCGGAGCGACTTTTCCTGCCACTCGGATAGAAGTACAACCACTTCTACCTTGGAAATGAGTGGATGTACGTGACATCCGACCCACAATCCCGAAATCACTTCTTCATGTCCGTATGAGGACAGAGACCTCATCTTGTCCCCACCCCGATCTCATGCACTTGGTGCTACTCCAGATTTCGCATAGACACCTAGAACGATGAACTGCCCTTATAGCCACCAGGTCGTCCAGTGCCCTTAGAACGCATCACTACCCCTCATGGGCGTCTTGATGATCCCGTACTCACCGTGCATGCACAAACAATGTTTTCTTATATTGCCATGTAATTTGTGGTGCCACTAGTCCAACGGCCCCGACTCTCAACTCAACCTGTAGCTGTTTGTCTTGACTAGTCCGTCGACCTGTCATATCGCACTGCCGCTAGTTGACTAAGCATGTCGGTCCTATCTTGGTATCATGGCCAAACAATTCACTTATTAAGTTTTATGGCACATATATCATGTTCGAGAATATAATTACTTAGTTAATGGTTTTCTTATATTTTTGTTTGTGTAATTGAATTCTTGTGTTATACATAATAATTAATATAATTCACCATCATCAATTAACATATCTATTGGAAAATTAGAATCACTCTTCCTAGTATACAATAATGAAAATATAGTTTCATAACATTTCCAAATATATAAATAGTATTATCTTTTAGATTTAACCATTTATATCACTTATATTATGGTGAATTGATGAGAAATATAAAGTTTTAGAATGTAATATTTCTACTTCGTAATAGCATGGAAACATAACAAAAACTACCTAACTTTTATAAATGATAGGGAGGTTTTCTTTTGTATAATAATTTAAATAAAATTTTATTACCAATTATTGATGATAACATTTTATTAATGAGATAAGTTATAATTAAAATATAATCACTTCAATATTTATGTAGTATGATAACATTTAATTTAAATAAAAAACTATATTTTCTTTCAATTACACAATTTTTGTGAGGTTTAACACACAATGAAAATATTAAATTTATTTATTGAGAAATAATTACTCAAATGACTAATCTAATTCTCAAATTTCTACATTATATTGAGTTTTAATATATAAATAGAAAACAAGAAATACATCAATAATATGGTGTTACTTGTATTTTAGTATAATTATGTCCAAAGACATTTTAGTATAATTATTTACTATAATAAGAAAAATTAATGTCATTTTAGTATAATTATTTACTATAATAAGAAAAATTAATATCATTCTAGTATGATTACTTACTATAGTAAGAAAAAAATAATATTATTCTCTAATATTTATATTTATATGTATAGATCAAATGACCATTTAACAAAATTATATGTATAGTAATAAAAAGCAACCTAATAAATTTGAGAGTGAGACAAATTATCAATAATAGAATTAAAAGGCAAATACAAGACATCCTTTAACATATACAAACGATCATTTGATGAATGCACTAATTTATTATGTCCGTCGAAAAAAAGTATAATAAGTCATGATATTATTTACATATCTTAATTGATATACTCTAATGATAATCAACTAATATAATATTATATTTTCAAAATACGCACTTGTAATTTTATAAACTAATAAAACAATATAATTGAGTTGAGTATTATGATAAATAATTGAATTATTACCATGCAAAAAATTATTATGACAAATAATTGAATAAATTAAATGTCAAAATTATGTAGTAGAGTTTTTCTTTAAAAAATGGTGATAAAATATGTCGTGCGCCTTTTAAATTGTTTTCTGGTCAGCAACTGTTAAATTTATATTACGAGGTTGTCGGGCTCTTGTCCAATGGGACCATCACTACTTGAATGAGCACGCCGGAATCCGATTACTGACAGACAAAGACAGCTGGTGGACACTGGCCGTAAGAAGGCAGATGCATATCGGAGCACTTGCTAGATATGCATCTGCAAAATTGTGGTAGAGAGTATACATGAAGATCTGTGCATGTAGAAGCTTTTTATCACCGCTAGATATGCATCTGCAAAATTGTGGTAGAGAGTATACATGAAGATCTGTGCATGTAGAAGCTTTTTATCACCTAGAATTAGTTGAGATATCTTTCCTTCATGATTCATAGTTCTTATGAAATTGAATCTTACCTTATTCAATGGGAGAAAAACAGGGTTAGTAATTGTATAGTCATTTTTTCAAATCTAAAGTGCTTCAAATAGGTAAAGAATCTGGTTCACTTGATTGAATCTAGCTAAACCTTTACAGGCACAATGAATGTTCTTGTTCTTGAATAAAATCTCAGAGTCCTGTGATTCGTCAGGCAGCCCTTACTCCACATCAACTAGTAAATCAGCTCGATATCCCTTTTTTTTCTGAAGAATAAGAGGAGCTTACACTTGGTGTTTTCACTGTATTAGTTGCCAGGGAGTAGTAGTTAGAAGAAGTGATGGAAGTCGTAGAGGAAATTCAGTTTGAGAATGAACGCCTTGCGGGTGAAGCGATTATTGGAGAAGCAGAAGGCGTGGCTTGTGCGAGTCCATTAGACCCAGCAAGCAGTGGTGGATATATGGTGAGGGGATTGGATAATCTTGGCAATACATGCTTCTTCAATTCCGTCCTGCAGAATTTGCTTGCAATGGATCGGTTCAGAGATCATTTCTTGTTATCAAGGTGCTCTGAGGGGCCGCTCACTGTAGCCTTGAAGGAGCTTTTCACAAAAATAAAAGCTGAAGAGGGGACAGGGAAAGTCATAAACCCAAAACCGCTATTGGGTGCTCTATGCTTAAAGGATTCAGAGTATAGAGGGAATGAACAGCATGACAGTCATGAGCTACTGGTCCGCTTGTTGGATCTATTGTCTACCGAGGAATCTGACATGAGAAAAGCAGAGGGTCAGAGTGGGAACAGCCAGAGCTTGACCTTTGTTGACTCTGTCTTTGGGGGAAAGATTTCAAGCACAATCTGTTGCATGGATTGTGGGTTCTCATCCACAGTTTATGAGCCATTCTTGAACCTCTCACTCCCTGTCCCTACTAAGAAGCCTATAGCGAAATATCCTATGCACGCTCTTGGTAGAAAGGGGGAAGAATTGATGGCTATCAGAAGCAGCAGAAGAAGACTCGGGGCAGAATATATTTCGGCGAGGTTACTCGCCAGCTCCTCAGTGCGTTTGTCAGCTGAAAATGCTGCTGATTATACTGCCCAAACTTCAGTTAACAGTAATGACATTCATGGGCTACTGCAACGCTTCAAGGACCTCTCACTCCATGTCCCTCCTACAAATAAGCCCATACCTGAAAAGTTTCTGTCTGTTTCTCGTAGAGAGAAGGCAAAATTGATGCCTAAGAGAGGCAGCAAGTCTCAGGCAAAACAGATCAGCAGAAACATCACTTTAAGTACGCCAACTGACGATTTGCAGCCCCTCTCAGAATGCCTTGAAGTTTCTGTACCTTCTTCTTCTTCTTCATGTGATTCTCAGTTACAGGATTCCCCTGTCACTAATTATGAACAAGACGTTAAAGATGATGGAAATGGTGGAACTGCATCGCCTGTGGGGGTTTCAGCTGAGAAGGAAGCTGCTGCTACAAAATATAATTCGAGCGGACAAGTGGAAACATCTCTTTTATGTACCAGCATTGGACAGGACGAATCGAAAGAATTTGCAGAGACGGAGATTGCTACTTCCCACGGCGGAGACTCTTCTCTAGGTGTTCATACACGTTTCGTCTCATGTAATAGCAGTAATTCTGACCCTAGCCAAGTTGATGACTCGGATTCTCCTGTATCGGTGGAGAGCTGCTTGGCCCATTTTACAAAACCTGAGATTCTCTCCGGAGACAATGCTTGGCACTGCGAGAGATGTTCTGGGTTAGAGTTGGGTAAGGACGAGGGTGAGCAGACAGAAGCAGATGAAGTAGAGCCCCCTGTGAAGGTGGTGGTGAAGAGGGATGCTACTAAAAGGGCCCTTATATTTAATCCTCCGCTCCTCCTCACAGTTCATCTCAATCGTTTCTCTCAGGACGACTACGGTCGATTGAGTAAAATAAGAGACCAGGTTGTTTTTCAGGAAACCATGGACTTGAAGCCTTACATGGACTCTAGGTAAAGCTTCCCCTTACATGCTTTTTATTGCAATGACAACACTTTTCTTCTCTGCAACTTGTTAACTGTGTTACTAACTACTGCATGCACCTTCTTCCACCGTACTTACAGTGCCGAGATTCGAGGGCAGGGCCTATACCGTTTACGGGGTGTGGTGGAGCACCTTGGGACAATGCGAGGCGGACACTATGTAGCTTACGTCAGGGACAATGAATCAGCCTGGTACGGCGTCAGCGATGAAGACGTGCACCAAGTATCGCTGGATGATGTTCTCCGGTGCAAGGCTTACATGCTGTTTTACGAGTTGATTTGAGTTCCAGCCTCCGTTACTAGCAGCAAGGGACCAACAAATTGATCAGCTTCGTGTAGTAAGGAGATACTTGATGTACAACTTTCATTGACCAAGTATGCCATCAGGAGATACAATGCTGAATTTTCATTGAGAAGAATTACCAATCAGATTGATGAGGCTGCGGGAAGATCTTATGCCATGTGTTCCCTCCTTAATGATGATTATATTGTCTTATTCTAAATATTTAACTATTCTACCTTTCCATTTATATTTTTTACTTAATAAATATTTAAAAGTTATAGATTTATATTTGAGTTATTAATAAAAATTTTAGGTAATTCAAATAAAATAAAATATATACCTTAATTTTGATATTTTATTAGTATTAAAATGAAATCATTTACTCCAAAAATTGTATGAATTCAAAAAAATGAAGATGTATTTGGCTAAGATATACATTAGTTCATTTTGTATATATACAAACAATATTATATATATAATTTCCACTTTGTATAATAAAATAATATTATATATAATTATTTCATTTTACTCTTACTCTTGTTAAAATTATTGGGTAATATCAACTAAATATTTTATATGCAAACACATAGTTGTGTTTTGCTAATCAAAATAATAATATTAAAGGTATTATGAGTTTTAAAATTATAAATATATATTATGTCACAAGAATATCTAGGACAATTGATAGAGTGCCCGCCTCTTAACCTTTAGAAATATACATTAAATATATATTATTTATAATTTGTATTTTTAATAAAAATATACATTAAATAATATGTATAATATCATACAAATATTTACATTAAATTCAAGTCCCCTTTAGAAACCTTGTCGTTAATCATCTCTTGCTATGAATCCAAGTCCTCCAATATATGTGATTGCATTAAATGAGAACACACTTACTTTTTGCTATACTTTTCTTTGTTTATGCCATTTCAAATCCAGTTTGGACTTGGCAAATTTACTATAATGTCATCACATTTGATAGTTTTCACTCCTAATAAATAAAAACTATTAGATATAATATTGTATATAATTGTCCTCACATTTGGCATATAATTGTCAAATATAATAATATATTTTTATTTCCAAATATATATAATATTATATAATTCGAGGCGATCTTTTCCTTCAAGAAATTTAGTGTCCTATGTTTATTTTGGAGCAAGTAATCGGAAGAAGCCCCGTCATCCTCTATAAATAAGATAATATGGCAAGCCACAATGTGACAGGCATTAGGAACTGGGGCATCTTCTATAGGATTGGAGAATTTAAAAAATTTAAACCCTTAACCTATTAATTAGGTACAACAAATGTTCGTTTGCTTCTAAACTATTAATAATATACCATATATTCAAATCAACAAAGACCGTCCTACATTATTGAACAAAAGGAAAAATCCTTGCAAATAACTTATAAAATACAACTAGTATCAACATTACAATTTTAAAAAATAAGGTATGTACGGGAGTTAGTAGATCACACAAACTGAACTCGATTGCAGCTGACCCTTAGGATCCTATGTTAGTTGGGTCCAAGTTTAAATATTCTTTCAAACTATATTTTGAGTTCTTCTTCATAAATTGGAGCATTAGATACCGGTCTAGTAATAAAAATACGAATTATGTTTGAAAACTAAACTGAGTTTTTGACATCTCTACTAATAATATTTTAATATTTCTGAAATTTTTTTTTTATTGTAACCATGATGATTCAAACTTTTTTTGTACCTAATTGAAAAGGTTATATCACTGTATTTGGAACAGTTCACACTATTTTAATATTACAATAATAAAACTTAAATAAATCTAAAAAATAAAATTATTTTCTTCCTAAAAATTATATTGATAGTAATGCTTTCCCAAAAAAGAGATACCACAAGTGTGATATAAATTTCATTTAAAAAATATAATTAATTTTTTTGGTAAAATAATGAATGCCTTAGATTTTTTTTAGTTTTTTCATCCATTAAGTGGATTCCATAATCCTTACCCTCCTTCTTGTCTTCTAATATTTTTTAAAAAAGTTTGACAAAAGGGATGGACTAATAGAAGCAAGTGAGATAACTAATAATAAAGTATTCATGTACTCCATTTCTACTCTAATATAAAATTTAACATGTGACATTTATATTTTCTCACAATTGGAAAGTTTTGCTAAAAATATTACTTTTCTCATGAGTAAAATAATATAATATAAAGTGATAAGATTAAGTATAGAAAAATATAAATTATATTCAAATGTCATACTTACTACTATCATAGCACTTAAACACAAATAAAATATTAACTCTACAAAATATCATTTAAATTCTGAATAATTAAATTCGTAAACATTTTTCTCATTTAATAATAATAATTATACCACTCATTTAATATTTATGTTTATTTATCATATATATGTTTATTAAATCCCCAATATTATAGAATATTCAAGTAATTGTTCTATCACCACCAACACAACTCTCACAAAATATTTTTTGATCCAATCCATTATCACATTAGAATTTATTCATTATAATCAATAATTAAAATAAATTAAAATAAAATATTAGGCTCTGACCTACCATCCATATAATTTAATAAATAATTGGTATAATTTAATTTACTATTTAAAATTAAAAATATAAACTTTTAGTTATATAATTTTTACTTAATAAATATGTAAAAACTTTAAATATATATTTAAGTTATTAATAAAAATTATATGCAATTAAAATAAAATATTTATATATACATATTGTATAAATATATACCTTAAATTTGATATTTTATTAGTACTTAAATGAAATTATTTACTCTAAAAATTCTATGAATATAAAAAATTAAAAATGTATTTGTATAAGATATACATTAGTTCATTTTGTATATATACAAATAATATTATATATAATTTCCACTTTGTATAATTAAATAATATTATATATATTTATTTCATTTTACTCTTGTTAAGATTATTAAGTAATATCGACTAAATATATTATTGCTAATAAAAAATATTTATATTAAAAGTATAATGAGTTTTAAAATTATAAATATATATTATGTCACAAGAATATTTAGTTTATAACGCCGGGCAAAGAGTGTCTGAAAGCACCAACCAATTAAAGCATGACGCGTGTACTTGATCAACGGTTAAAAAAAGAAAATTCATGTAAGCGACAACCGACCAATAGAATAGCGACACATGTCCTCATTCAATGGTTAACTTAGTAGAAGCCTCGTTAGCTGGACTGACCAATGAAGACCTGACACGTGGCAAATGTGCCATGTCAGTAGACGAATAGTACATTAGAGAAGTGGTTGATCAATTAGAGGTCGACACATGGCAGAGCCACGTCAGACGGTCCCAGCCAATCAAATGCTAACATGTGACAGTGGCAGAGTGCGTAATGATGGAAATCTAACTTATTTAAATCAACCAATTAGAGGATGCCACATGTCACAGTCAAACGGCTAGTCGAATACGGTCAATGACTGTTGGAAAGAGCGATCATTAGGAGGTCGCCATGTGGCCGGTCAATAAGTAAAAGGATGACTTAGACGCTAAGTGGAATGTCGCATCGGCAAAGCTAGCCAATCACAATGCGCCATGTGGCAGCTCGCACACACACACAATGTCATCTTTAACATTAGAAAGTTGGTAGAAAATGTCACGCCCGACCCGGTTTGGTCGGAACCCCGTGAGCATCCTGCCACTCCCTTTGGTTTAAGAGAGATTTCTCTTTTTTATAGACCGTGAGTAGTCAGACGTCCTTTTTACCTGGTTTTCTGGAATAGCATTATACAAAACTTAATAGCTTAAAAACTTACATACCTGACTTAGTGTTCAATTGCGAGAGATCTCTAAGATTGCTCTCCTTTTTCCTAAAAAGGGTTAAAGGGAGTGGGTGAGTTTCTACAACTCAATGATCGGGTGTTGGGAGTGAGTTTTCAAAAATATTTAGTTCATAAAAACTATTTAAAAGTTTATCACCATTTTCAAAGATTTTCTCCAATCTCAAAGCCTTTCACCATTTTCACTTATTATGTGTATTTAACGCTCTTAGCATATCCCCTTGCCTCGTGAGGCATTTAGCAAACAAATTGTCACGCTATGACCTAGTTTGGTTGGATCCCTGTGAGCAACTCGCTACTCTCTTTGGTCCATGAAAAGTTTCACCCTTTTCTAAACCGTGAGGAGTAATACATCATTTTACTTGTATTTCTTGGAATAGCATTATAAAAAACTGAATATTTTAAAACAAATATACTTATCTTATAGTTCTAATATAGGAGGGTCTTTAAGGTTGATTTTTCTTCGGTTACTTGAAAGAGGTAAAATGGAGGGGGTGGGTTCTACAACTTAGTGAGCAGGTGCTGGGAGTGAGTTTTCAAAACATCCTTAGTTTACCAAACCATGCCAAGGTTATCATTTTCTTTTAAAAGTATTTTTCCTCAAAATCAGGTTTTCAAAATCTTTTTCCATTTCCATATTAGGTGTGGTTAGCTCTCTTAGCCCACCCCATTGCCTCGAGAGGCGTTTAGAAAACAAACACACGCCATTCATCATGAAGGGTATACACATTCATAGGTGCAGCCTGTCCACTACACCCACTTATGGATCGGAGTGTCTTTACCGTCCACTAAGATAGAAGCTCGTCCACTTCTACCCTGGGTCTAAGTGGACGTCCTAGACGTCCGACCCTCAGACCCGAATGCCTCTTCGTGTTCATATGAGGATGAAGGCCTTATCCTGACCCTACCCTGATCTCATGCACAAGAAGCTTGCAGAGCTTTAAGACTGACTGGCACGACGAACTACCCTTATCTCCACCATGTCGTCCAGTAGCCCTTAGAACCCATCACCACCCCTAGAGCGTCTTGATGATCCCTTACCACAAGTGCATGCACAAACAAGAGTTTTTTTTTACATAATAGACATTATCTTTGGTGCCAACGGTCCAATGGCCCTGACGCTCAACTCAACCTAGAGCTGTTTGTCTAGGCCGATCCATCGACTTGGCCTTGATGCATTACCGCCAAACCATCAAGCACTATTGGTCCTAACTCGAAACCATGGCAAAATCACATAAAAAATTAGAAATTTTCATGGCCCTTCTTAATCAAGTTTGTTTACAAGCTTCTACTTGTGCCCACTAGCCTTGGGCCCACAACATGTGCTTTTTCAAAACTAGGCATTTAACCCCATGAGTTAAAAAATCGAGGCCCCTAGCCTATCTGAGTTGTTCTAGCTCCGTCAAGAAGCTCTCCAAAATGTTTTAAGCATTGGCACACTATCAGGGGAGAACACTTCTCAAAAAATTCACTTTTAGCTCATCCCAACTAGTATGATGTGTAAATGAGCCCACTCACCCGGTGACCATGACACGTTCATCCCTAGTTAGCTTCCAAGTCCACACTAGCTTTTCCTTGCTGGCGTTTCGATATCTCGTGTCCCTACATGATTTGGGTAACCTTATCAATTAAGGTTTAACATAACAACCATCATTTTCTCACATATGAGCGACTCGACTCAAAATTGTTGGTTTATTGCACTTTTTCCCTAAATTGAGTCCCAAGGTTTCCAATATCCCTTTTTGGATCCTCAATTTACTCAAAATTATGTAAGGGGCTCAAGTTTTCTAACTTTACAATTTGGTCCCCAATTTTTCGAAAATTACAATTTTGCTCATAGTTTCCAAAAATGGCAATTTGGCCTCAAATGTTCTAAAAATTGACCAATTGGTCCCCATCATCTTTCTCATTACCAATTGGCCTTTAATTTTGAGAAATTGCAAGGAGGTCCCTCAATTTCTCGAAATCTCCAATTTCTCCCCTTCAAACTAACCGAATTTAATTTCTTCAAATTTGCCATTCAATCAGGGTTAATTGCTCCAATTGATGGTATGAATTAGTTCCTACACTTCCATACAATTCAATTGAGCTTTGAACCACAACATTTGGGGTCCGAAATGAGCTCAAATAAAGCTTCGCCGGAAAATAGTTCTTAGAGAGAGAAAGCTTCAAAAGCTTATCGTCGGAGAGGCGGTAGTCCGAGCTTTAGATCTGGAGAGGTAGCTCTCGTCATGAGATTCCTTCTAGAATTAAGAATTGCTACAATTGAAGTCCAAATGAGGGCGAATTTTAACAGTGAAATTTAACACTTTCTCTCTCTAACATCAATTTGCAACGACGAAGGAGGGACAAATTGGCTTACCTGTCAACTTTGTTGAGATTGTGTGAGGGCCATGGGGGCATTGGAGAGGCTTGGTTTGGCCAGAGGAGGTCTGAATTCGGATGAATTCAGCTCGGCCAAAATAGGGCATGTCATGCTCCGACCCGGTTTGGTCGGATCCTCATGAGCAACCCGCCACTTTCCCGGTTTATTAAGGGTTTTCCTCTTCTTTAAACCACGAGGAGTAAGGCGTCCTTTAAACCTGTACCTTTCTTGGAATACCATTAATAAAAATTGTATAAAATTTAAACTTACATACCTGTTTTGTAGGTTTAACTATCTGAAGGCCTTTAGGTAGGTTTTTCCCTTGGTTACTTGAAAAGGGTTAAAGGGTGGGGGGTGAGTTCGACAACTTAGTGAATGGGTGTTTGAAACATGAATTTCAGAAAAATAGTTTGAATTGGAGTGTGCCAGACTCCTTATTTTCTTTAAGAATGATCTTTCCTCAAGTTCTGGTTTTCAAAACCATTTTCCAAGGTTTACCAATTCTTTTCCCAGGATTCTCAAATCCTTTCCAAGGTTTTCATAACCTTTTTCCCATTTCCATATTAGGTGTGTTTCACAAATAACACATGCCCTTCATTAGTAAGGGTTCACACATATTCGTGAGATGCAGTTACGCCGACTGCACCCACTTGTGGATCGGAGCGTCTTTACCATCCACCCTAATAGAAGTCTCTGACTTCTACCCAAAGTCTGAGTGAACATCTCTGATGTCCTACCCTTAGACCCAAAATACTTCGTGTTCATATGAGAATGGAGACCTCATCCCAACCCCACCTCGGTCTCGTGCGCATGAAGCTACATCGAGCTTACCTGACAAATGGTATGACAAACCGCCCTTATCTCCACCATGTCGTTTAGTAGCACCTAGGACGCATCACTACCCATCTTGGGCATTTTGATGGTCCTGAACCTTAGTGCATGCACAAAATAATAGTTTTCCTCATAAGCCATTTAATCTTTGGTGCCACTGGTCCAATGGCCCCGACCCTCAACTCAACCTGCAGCTATTTGTCTCGACTGGTCCGTCGACCTATCTTGTCGCACTACCGCTAGTCCATCTAGTATGTCAATCATGTCCTAGTACCATGGACAAACACATCATTCATTAAAGTTTTCATGGCTTAATATCATGTTTGTTTATGAACTCTTGCTCCTGCCAACTAGCTTTGGGCCCATTGTACGAGATTTTCAAAATTGGGCTTTTCAGCCCCCAAGTTCCAAAATCGAGGCCTCCGGCCTATCTGAGCTATTCGAGCTCCTGTCAAGAATGCCTCCCAAAAAGTTTAAGTAGTGACACATAGTCAGGGGGAGCACTTTCGACAAAAATAATCTTTTCATTCGTCTATCACACCAACTAGGTGTGATGACATCTCCGCTTATAATAGGTAAATGAGTTTTCCACTTTCTTATAGAAAGTCCATCATACCAATCGGGTATGATCTACTTACAATCGATAAGTAGTTTTTCTATGTATTTTCTCACATCACCCCATCCAATGTGATGTTAAAATTTCCACATAATAGTGGGTTTTAAGTTCCGAGGTACTCATCATCCCAACCGGTTATCATGTGAAAATTTCCACTCACCCTATAATGTAGTTATTGCTGGTGTTTTCGGTACTTCATGTTTCTACACGATATGAACATCCTTGTTCATTACTGTTTGGCCTAATAACCTTCATTCATTACAAATGAATAAAATACCCAAACTTTTTGATTATTTACATTTAGGTCCCTAAAGTTCTTTTTCTTTAACTTTAGGTCCCTAATGCAATTTGTTTTTCCCAAATTGAGTCTCGAAACTTATAAAATTCACTTTGGGACCTCAATTTATTCAAAATCACAAAAAGGGGTTCAACTTTCCCAAATTCCCAATTTGGACCCCAACTTTTCAAAAATTACCATTTTGCCCCTACTTTGCAAAAATGACAAATTTGACCCCAATAATTCCAAAAATTGACCAATGTCCAATTGGCCCTCAATTTTGGAAAATTGTACTTTAGTCCCTTGAATTTTTGAAAGCCCGATTTCCCCCCAAAATTTCCCCCAATTTCTCTCTTTCACACTAGCCGAATTTGATTTCATCAAATTGTTCAATCAATCGAGGTTAATTGTTGAAATTAAAGGTAAAATTGATTTCCTACACTTCGACACGATTCAATGGAATTTGAATTGCGCCATTTGGATCCGATTTGTGCTCAAACGGAGCTCATTGGAAAACTAGACTTAGAGAGAGAAAGCTTCGAAAGCTTACCGTCAGTGGAGGGGGAGGTACGAGCTTTCAATATGGGCAAATAGCTATCGTACTGAGGTTACTCCTAGGATTAAGAATCGCATCAATTCATGCCGAATTGAGGGAGAATTTGGTCAGCGAAATTTTGTTGGTTCTCTCTCTAATACTAATTGGAAATTACAGAGGGGATCCAAATTGGCTTACCTTTCTGCTCTAATTCTATTGTATGAGGGCTGTGGAAGTGTTGGGAGAGCTTGGTTTGGCATGAGAAGGGCTCGAATTGGCCATTTTTAGCTCGACCAAGGGTACTTGACTTCTCCCTAAATCTAATGAATCTAATCTCACCTTCTTTGGCTCAGAAAAATGCCCAAGCCAGAGCTCTGGTTCGAGCTTCATTGGAAAATGGGGCAGTAGGGAGAGAGAGGAGTTTTCATTTCATCTTCGCCGACATTGCTTGATTTGTCGGTGAGTGAATAGTGCTGTCATCAGAAGGAAGAAGACGACAGTGTTCTGAACCGGACTGGACCGGGTTCAACACTTAATCTGGCCAATTCAGGCCCAATTCGACTAATTTTTTGCAAAATTAAAAATTTGTAAATTCGACTAAGGATTGAGAATTTACAACTCTCATGTGACTCAAAATGGTTCACAAACCTTGGAAAAAGAACCTTAGGGTGAATCGGGGAATAAAAACTGGACCGGTTTGAGTGAACCGAGTCTGAACCAAATAGAACCAATTTATGAACCGAGTTGATTCATGAATCAAAATTTATAGAGAAAGGGCAAACCGGGAAATTTATGGATCCCGAGTGACCCAAAGAGTCCCAAAGGTCATGGAAATGGACTTGAGAAGGAATTGGAGATGAAAACTAAACCAGTTCAGGTGAACCAGATCCGAACCAGATTGAACCGGTTTGGATTGGTTTGAACCACTATTGAACCAGATTCTAAATTTGTTTTTCTAGGTGGCTTAAATAATTAAAATTTGAGATTTGAGGCCACCATAGGATAGAAAATGAATTTAGAAATTTTTAGATTTGAAAAATTTGGTTGAATGGGGGTGAACCGACCAGTTTAAGTTTTGAACCCAGTTCGGACCGGTCCGGTCCGGTTCAGAATAGTGTCGTCTTCTTCCTTTAGATGACCGCGTTGTTCACTCACTGAAAAATCGCTCAGTGCCGGTGAAGCTGAAAAGTCTCTCACCAGGGAGTTTCAGACAATGAATGATCGCCATTAAGGTGCCAATCGGATGGCCAAGAAGTCCTCGAGCTTCCTATATAAAGACCCCCTCCTCATTCACCCTCCCCACACCTGAAAAGCTTACTCTCTCTCAGCTGCTTAATTTTTCAGTGAAGCTCAAGCCAGATCTTTGATATAGGGTCATTTATCAGCCAAAGAAGGTGTGGTCAGGTTCCTTAGAATCGGGGAGAAGTCAACTATATGCTTGTAGTCTCCGTTTATTTTGAGAGTCGTCAGAGAAACGCCGACGTGATAGAACAGTGAAGCAGCTCTGGCGGATCGAAGCTGCACTATTTTTGGCTTAGCTGAAATCAGCCAATTCGAGCCCCCTTAGGCCAAACCAAGCTCTCCTAATACTCCCTCAGCCCTCCAATGACCGAATTAGGGTCGAAAGATAAGTCAATTAGGCTCCCCTCTGCAATTTTTGATCGGTGTTAGAGAGAGAGTTGGCTGAATTTCAATGACAGAATTCTAACCCAATTCGACACCAATTGATGTCATTCTTGATCCTAGGAAGAACCTCAGGAGGAGAGCTACCTGCTTAGATAGAAAGCTTAGACCGCTGCGCCCTCACCGGTGAGCAATCGAAGCTTTCTCTATCTACAGTCTATTTTCCAACGAAGCTTCATTTGAGCTCGTTCCAACATTAAAACTTTTGATTCAAAGTGCTATGGAATCATATGAACATGTAGAAACTAAATTTCAACAATTAGAAGTGTTTGATCGGTCAATTTGATGCAAATTCGGCTATGTTAGGGAGTTGAAATTGGGGGAAATTTTGGGGAAATTGGGGATTTTCAAAAATTTGAAGGACCAAAGTGCAATTTTATAAAATTGAGGGTCAATTGGGCATGATAAGAATATTAGAGGGCCAATTGAGAAATTTTAGAAATTTTGGGGCAAAACTTCCTATTTTTGTAAAGGAAGGGCAAAATGGTAAATTTTGGAAAATTTGGGGGCTAAATCCAGAATTTGGGAAACTTGAGCCCCATTTTATGACATAGAGTAAATTGAGATTCCAAGAGAAATTTTAAAAGTTTTGGGACTCAATTCAAGGAAAAATCGGCATTTGGGACTTAAGGTTAAAAGAAAAAATAACTTTAGCGACCTAAATGCAAATAAAGGAAAAGTTGATTTTTCTCATTTATTTGGAACAAATGAGGGCTATTAGGCCAAAGAATAATGAACAACCATGTTCGTTTCATGTAGGAAAATGAGATATCGGGAACACCAGCTGAAGTTAAGCTTGCTAGGGAAGGAAACCGACTAAGTGGAATAACACTGCATAATCGAGTGAGTGAGATTTTATATCATACCCGGTTGGGGATGATAAGTACCTCGAATTGAAAACCTACTACTTAGTGGTATTTTAAACATCACAACTTAGAGGAGTGATATAAAAATCATGCGGAAAAACTACTTACCGGTTGTAAGTAGACTATATGCGGTTGGTATGATAAAACTTCCTCGAAGGAAGTGGAAAACCCGTTCATCGGTTATGAGCGGAGATGTCCTTATACCCGATCAGTATGATAGATAGTTGAAAACATATTTTGTTGGAAGTGCTCTCACATAACTGTGTGCCATTGCTTAAACGATTTGGGAGACCTTCTTGACGGGAACTCGAATAGCTCTTATAGGCCGAGGGCCTCGGTTTTGGAACTTGGGGGCTAATATGCCCGATTTTAAAAATTATGAGCAGGAGCTCGTAAACAAACATGAGTTATGTGACATAAAACTTTAAATAAATGAGTTGTTTGGCCATGGTACCAAGATAGGACCGACATATTCAGTCAACTAGAGGCAGTGCGACATGACAAGTCTCTGGACTAGTCAAGTCAAACAGCTACATGTTGAGTTGAAGGTTGAGGCCGTTGGACCAGGGGTACCACAAATTATATGGCATGATGTGAAAATACTAATTGTGCATGCACTATGTGTACGAGACCTTCAAGACGCCCAAGAAGGGTATTGATGTGTCCTAAAGCCTTGAACGACATAGTGAATATAAGGGCAGTTCGTCGGACCAGGTGACCTTTACGAAGCTTGACGCAGCTTCAAGCGCATGAGACCGGGGTGGGGTTGGGATGAGGTCTCTGTCCTCATACAGACACGGATAATTGATTTCGTGATTGAGGGTCGGATTTCGCATACATCCACTCATTCTTAGAGTAGAAGTGGACGTGCTTCTATCTAGGTGGCCAGTAAAGTCGCTCCGACGCCACAAGTGGGTTTAGTGGATGGGCTGGCCTGCGATTGTGTGATTGACCTTCATGATGAAAGATGTGTGTTGGGTGATGACACACCGTGATTAATAAGAAATGGTGATGAAAACAGAGATTTGAAATGAAAGGATTTTTGAAAGAAAATAAGGAGTTTGGCACACTCCAATACAAATATTTTTCCTAAAAGTTAAATTTCAAAAACCCATTCACTGAGTAGTTGTACTCACCCCTCCCTTATATCCCCTTTAGGTAGACCAAGGAAAACCTACCCAACACCTCCTTTTAGTTACACTTGTAAGACAGGTATGATTAATTTAAAATTTTATACAATTTTGATTTATGCTATTCCAGTAAAGGTGTAGGTTTAAAGGACGCCTTACTCTTCATGGTTTATAAACAAGGGGCAACCCTTAATAAACCAGGAGAGTGGCGGGTTGATCATGGGGATCCGACCAAACCGGGTCGGGGTGTGACAACCTTCCAATCAGATATGGCCTCCACCATTGCCGGATCCACCTTGATTCCATCTTTGGACACTATGTGCCCTAAGAACCCTACCTCCCGCAACCAGAACTCACACTTGGAGAATTTCACATATAAGTGATTATTTCGTAGTGTCTTCAAGGTGATAGCCAAATGTTCTTCACGAGCCTAGTTCGTGAGTATATAAACACAATCACGAACTTGTCCAAGTGTGGTTGGAACACTCGGTTCATCAAACCAATGAAGGCGGTAGGGGCATTCGTCTAGCTAAAAGGCATCACCCTAAATTCATAGTGTCCGTATCAAGATAGAAAGGATGTCTTAGGGATATCTTCCTCTCGGATCTTGAGTTGGTGGTATCCTAACCGGAGGTCTATCTTGGAGAAGTAGGTTGCTTATTTTAGTTGGTCGAACAGTTTGTCAATCCATGGAAGTGGATACTTACTCTTTATGGTGACCTGGTTCAACTTCCGATAATCTATACATAGCCTCATGCTCCCATCCTTTTTCTTCACAAATAGTATTGGGCCACCCCATGGAGACTGGTTAGTGCGTATGAAACCCTTCTCTAATACCTCGTCCAACTGCTCCTTTAATTCTACTAGAGCCATGCGATATGGGGCTTGGGATATGAGATGTGTTCCGAGGATTACCTCTATAGTAAATTCTATTTGTCGGTTTGGGGGTAATCCTAGTAATTCCTCAGGGAATACCTTCGGGTAGTGTTCCACCACTAGAATGCGCTCTAGTCCTTTTTCCTCCAACTTCTTGTTGATAACCATTGCGAGGTAAGCATGATAACCTTTTTGTATCATCTTTTGGGCCTTTAGGTGAGACACTAAGTGCATCTCTCTCTTCCTCCTATCTACTTGAAATTGTGTAGTTCGAGTGTTTTGGAAGTGTGGAAAGTTATCACTTTCTTTCGACAGTCCACCTTGGCTTGATGGATACTTAACCAATCCATTCCTAGTATTATTTTTACCTTCCTTAGAGGTAAGGGCATCAAGTCCACTTCTTGCTTTACTCTTCCAATCATAATCTCACACCCTTTTAACTATTTTTTCCTATTCATTGCTTCTCCTAAGGGTGTGAGGATATTGAGACTTGGTTCTAGGGATGTAAGTTCTAGGGGAAGACCCGGAACTAGATCTTACTTGATGAAGGATCTCTGTACTCCTGAGTCAAAGAGAGCGTAGACTTGAATCCCCCACATCTGTATATGCACTGATAGAAGAAATGCATCTTGTTAGAAGGAAAAATCTAAATTTCTTTATTGCGTAGAATTGAATTACTGGTTTTGTGTAATTTTGGTTAGGGAGGGTTTGGGAAGTACTCACAACAGTACTAGGGTCTTTTCTGGCCTACTCTTGGGTGAGGTTGTATAACCTAGCTGGTACCCTTGTCGTGGTGGTGTCCTGCCTTGGAATCCTTTGGTTCCCTTGGGGTGGTCTAAGTGTGTTTCATTGCTTATTCTCCCTAAGAGTGGGGCATTCCTTTGCAAAGTGCCCTACTTGCCCACATCTAAAACATGATAAGCAAGCTCCCTCGTGGTGCCTCTAGCATCTAGGACAGCAAGGGTTCCTTTGTAGTATGGTGAGGATCACCTTCCTTTGGGCTGGTTGCGTGTCCTTCCTCCTTTGGAATCCCACCCTGTTTCCCCACTTTGGGCCATTTTGCTCCTTTCGTCCCCCATGGCGGCCTTGGCCTTTATCCTCCTTTAGGTTGGCCGAATCCATCTAGTGGCGTCGGGTTTGCACTAGACGCTTACATCATGGGCCATACTGATTATGGCTACCAGATCTGTAGGGCATCCTAGCACTCCCATCTAGTCTCGTATGTCCATATTAAGACCGTCCATGAATTGCTGGCAAATATCTGCAGGTCCAACTTGGTCGGGGGCAAAGGATCTTAGCTTGTTAAACTTGGTTTCATACTCTAAGATAGAGTTAGGCCCTTGTTGGAGTCGGATGAAGTCTTGCTTCTTCTCGTTGATCATATGCGGAGCTAGGTATTCCTCTGTATACCTCTCCTCGGATTGCTCCCATGTGGGGGTGGTTTTATGCAAGCTTCTAACATTGTTCCACCACCTTTTTGCATAGGCTTCCAAGAAAAACTTTGCTAGGATTACCATGTCCTTTGGTGAAATCCTGATTATCCCCATGAGTTTCTTGATGCTGGCCAGCCAATCCAAAGTAGCTCTAACATCCTTCTCTCCTAGGAAAGGTTTACATCCTAGTTGACGGAGGGTTTTAAGGTATTTGGAGATGTCAACTGGGGAAGGAATGTTAGCAGGAGGAGGATGAGATTGTACTTCATCAGGCTCAACTCGAGTGTTGGTATCCACCTTAGGGGTGAGGTTAGGCTATCCAAACACTCGGGGTGAACTCTTCGTATAGTCTCTGATGCTTCGAGCTTAGTCTAGGTGGAACTGTCTGGGCTTCTTGGGGAGTTTCCATAGGAAGGTGTTGTTGGGCAGTGTTAGTGACTACGACTCTAGTTCTATTGGCTCCATTCTTGGAAGCTATCTATAAATTTTAAAACTTATTCCTCTTAGTTAATACGTTATATAGTCTTGATAATGCATTCGGGGAAACAGTTTTTGATACCACTCAAGTAGTCATGCCTCGACCCGGTTTGGTCGGATTCCCATGAGCAACCTGCCACTCCCTTTGGTGCATGAAGGTTTTCACCCTTTTCTAAACAATGAGGAGTAAGACGTCCTTTTTCCTGTCTTTGATGGAATAGCATTATACAAAACTGAATATTTTAAAACAGACATACCTATTTTACAATTCCAATATAGGAGGGTCTTTAAGGTTGGTTTTTCCTCGATTACTTGAAAGGGATAAAAGGGAGGGGGTGAGTTCTACAACTCAGTGAGCGGGTGTTGAGAGTTAGTTTTCAAAACATCCTTAGTTTACCAAACTATGCCAAGGTTATCATTTTCTTTAAAAATAAAATTTCCTCAAATTTAGATTTTCAAAAGCTTTTTCCATTTCCATATTAGGTGTGTTTAGCTCCCTTAGCCCATCCCCTTACCTTAGGAGGCGTTTAGCAAACAAACACACGCCCTTCATCAGGAAGGGTACACACATTCCCAGGTGTAGCCTGTCCACTACACCCACTTGTGGATCGGAGCGTCTTTACCATCCCCCATGATAGAAGCTAGTCCACTTCTACCTTGTGTTTGAGTGGAAGTCCTAGATGTTCGACCCTCAGACTCGAATGCCACTTCATGTCCGTATGAGGATGGAGACCCCATCTTGACCCCACACCTATCTCATGGCAAGAAGCTTACATAGCTTCAAGACTGACTGGTACGACAAACTGCCCTTATCTCCACCATGTCGTCCAGTAGCCCTTAGGACCCATCACCACCCCCTAGGGCATCTTGATGGTCTCATGCCACAAGTGCATGCATAAGCAATAGTTTTTCACATAATAGCCATTATCTATGGTGCCAACACTCCAATGACCCTGACGCTCAACTCGACCTGCAGCTTTTTGTCTAGACCGGTCCGTTGACTTGGCCCTGACGCACTACCGTCAGTCCATTGAGCATTGTCGGTCTGGACTTGGTACCATGACGCAATCACATAACAAATTTCATTATAAATTTTCATTGCTCTTTTTAATCAAGTTTGTTTACGAGGTTCTGGCCCACTGCACGTATTTTTCTAAAATTGGGCATTTAGCCCCATGAATTCAAAATTTGAGGCCCTTGGTTTATCTGAGCTATTCTAGCTCCCGTCAAGAAGGTCTCCCAAATGTTTTAAGCATTGGCACACAGTCAGGGGAGAACACTTCTCACAAAATTCACTTTTAGCTCATCACACCAACCGAATGTGATGATATCTTTACTTACAACCGGTAGACGAGTTTCTCCTTTCCTCAAGGAAACTCATCATACTAACTGGGTATAATGTTCATTTCTTCCTAATTATAATTGGTAAGTAGGATTTATCCATTAAAAATAGTGCTCATTATCACAACTAATATGATGTGTAAATTAGCTCACTTACCCGATGATCGTGACACGTTTGTCCCTAGTTAGCTTCCAAGTCCACGATAGCTTTTCCATGCTGGCATTTTGATCTCTCGTGTCCTTACACAATTTGGGTAACCTTATCAATTAAGGTTTGGCATAAGAACCATTGTTTTCTGACATATGAGCGACTCGGCTCAAAATTGTTGGCTTATTGCACTTAGGTTCCTAAAGTTCATTTTTTCTTAACTTTAGGTCCCTAATGTTAACGTTTTTCCCAAATTGACTCCCAAGGTTTCCAATATCCCTTTTTGGATCCCCAATTTACTCAAAATTGTGTAAGGGGATAAAATTTTCAAACATTCCAATCTGGTCCCCAATTGTTCAAAAGTTACAAATTTGCCCATACTTTCCAGAAATGGCAATTTGGCCCCGAATGTTCCGAAAATTGACCAATTAGTCATCCATCATCTTTCTTATTGCTAATTGGCCTTCAATTTTGAGAAATTGCAAGGAGGTCTCTCAATTTTTTGAAATTCCCAATTTTCCCCAAAATTTCCCCCAATTTCTCCCCTTCAAACTGACCGAATTTAATTTCTTCAAATTGGCCATTCAATCGAGGTTAATTGCTCCAATTAATTGTATGGATCATTTTCTAAACTTCTATATGATTCAATTGGGCTTTGAACCACATCATTTGGATTCGTAATGAGCTCAAACGGAGCTTCATAAGAAAATTGTTTGTAGAGAGAGAAAGCTTTGAAAGCATATTTTTAGAGGGGTGGCAGTCCAAGCTTTCGATCAGCTCTTGTCCTAAGGTTGTTTCTAGGATCAATAATTGCTACAATTGAAATCCAAATGTGGGTGAATTTTATCAGTGAAATTTGACACTTTCTCTTTCTAAAACCGATCTACAATGACGGAGGAGGGCTGAATTGGCTTACCTTTTAACTCTGTTGAGACCATGTGAGGGCCATGGGGGCATTGGGGATGCTTAGTTTGGCCAGAGGAGGGATGAATTTGGTGGAATTCAGCTTGGTCAAAATAGGGCAACTTTGGTCCGTCGGAGCTCCTTCATTGTTTGATTCTACTGGCGCTTTTCCAGTGGTCCTCAGGTCAAAAGGAGATTGTTGTTAGGTAGTTGACTTCCCCAGGAGTCTAGAGGACCCAATCTTGCCTTCCGAGGTTAAGAAAACTGCCCAAGTCAGGGCTTAGGTTTGAGCTTTAATGGAAAATGGATCAGTTGTGAGAGAATGGCAATTTTAGGTATATGGAGGATGAATGGAGAGGATCTCTTTATATAGGGAGCTAGGGGACCCTTTGCCCAACCACTTTCCATTTTGATTGAGCTTTTCCTATCCTGAAAATGCCTTGATCGGAGTTAATATTCTTTCACCAGAGAAGGAAGAAGACGACACTGTTCCGAACTGCACTGGACCGGTCTGACCGAATTAAATGGTGAAAATCGGTCATTTTAAGCCCGATTCAATTGATTTTCTCAAAATTAAAAATTTCTTAACTAATATAAATTCATTTTCTATCTAATGGTAGATTCAATTTCTCAATTTGAACATTTTAAGCCACCAAGAAAAATGAATTTAGAAATTAGTTCATGTATGGTTCAAACTAGTTCAATCTTGTTCAATCCGGTTCAGGTTTGATTCACCTTGAACCGGTTTGGTTTCCTCTTCCAATTTGCTCCATTGTTCCTTTCCATGTTTTTTATGACCCTTTGAGTGATTTGGGATTTTCAAATTTTCTACTTTACCCTTTCTTTATCGGTTATGGTTCATTAACCAGCTTAGTTTTCTCTTTTGAAATGACTAGTTCTTTTCCCAATTTTCATATCTTTAAAGGAATGGGGTTTACACAAACACATGCCCTTTATCATATAGGGTACACATGTTCACTGGTGCAGAATGCCCACTGCACCCACTTGTGGATTGGAGCATTTTTACCACCCACCATGATAGAAGTCCTTGACTTCTACCTAAGTCTGAGCGACGCATGAGGTACCAGGTCCTTAGACTCCATAGAACTTTGTGTCTGTATGAGGATAAAGACTTCATCCTGCCTCCACCTCAATTTCAATGCACAAGAAGCTCCCGAAGCTTCATGACTAACTGGCTTGACGAACTGCCCTTAATGCCACCAGGTCATCTAGCAGTCCTTGGAACCCATCACTACCCCTCTTGGGCGTCTTGATGGTCCCGAATTCAAAATGCATGCACACACAATAATTTTCATATACTTAGCCATTCTCTTTGGTGCCAATGGTCCAATGGCCCCGACATTCAACCCAGCCTGCAGTTGTTTGTCTAGTCGGTCCGTCGACCTGGCCATGACACACTATCACTAGCCCATCGAGCCTTGTCGGTCCTAACTTCATACAGTGGTGAATCACACAATTATTTTCACTTTTAATGAGAGTTTTCATGGCTCTTCATATTCATGTTTGTCTACAGGCTTCAGCCCGTGCCCACTGGCCTTAGGCCCACTTCACGCATTTTTAAAAAATTGGGCTTTTAGCCCTATGAGTTTAAATTGAAGGCTCATGGCCTGTTAGAGTTGTTTTAGCTCTCGTCAAGAAGGTATCCCAAATAGTTTAAGCAATGATACACAGTCAGGGGAGAACTCTTTTAGCTTAAGGTACTCATCATACCAAGCAAGTGATGATAGAGGTAGGTCTGCTTACAACTGGTAAGCATGTTTTTCCTTTCTCAAAAGTGCCCATCATCCCAACTGGGCATTATGTATACAATGCAACCGATAAGTAGGTTTTTAGTTAAATGTGCTCATCACCCCAACTGGGTATGACGTTTAAAATATCCCATTCACCCAATCATTATGACACATTTGTCCCTAGTCAGCTTCCAAATGGTGCTTGAGCTCCTTTGCTCACGTCCTTATCCGAATTCATTCCTACATGGTTTGAATATCCTCATAAGGAACATCTTGGCATGAATGAACCTTCTATTTCCATGTATTTCCATTTAGGCCCTTATTTTTACCTTATAGCAATTAGGTCCCTAAAGTCCATAATCTTTGACTTTAGGTCCCAAACGTTCAATTATTTTTAATTAAGTCCCTGGGGGTTCCAATATCCTACTTGGGTCTTTAATTTTTACAAAATGGTATATGGGGCTCAAATTTCCCAAATTTCTAATTTGGTCCTCCAACTTTTACAAAATTACCATTTTTCCCCAAAGTTCCAAAAATGGCCAATTGGTTCCAATCCTTTCAAAAATTGACTAATTGGTCCTCCAACATCTTTCTCATTGCCAATTGACCTTCAATTTTGAGAAATTGCATTTAGGTCCTTCAATTTTTCAAAATTCCCAATTTCACCCAATTTTAACCCTTCTTTATTGACCGAATTTGATTTCTTCAAATTGGCTATTCAAACGAGGTTACTTGCTCCAATTAATGGTATGGATCGGTTGCTACACTTCCATATGATTCAATTGAGTTTTGAATTGTAGCATTTGGGTCTAAAACGAGCTCAAACAAAGCTTCATGAGAAAAATTGTATGTAGAGAGATAAAGCTTCGAAAACTTACCGTCGGAGGCACGACGGCCTGAGCGCTTGATCTAGGAAGGTAGCTCTCATCCTTAGGGTCCTTCTAGGAGCTATAATTGCTATAATTGATGTTAGGATCAGTGTGAATTTGGTTAGTGAAATTCAGCACTTTCTCTCTATAGAACCGATCTACAACGATGGAGGATGGCCGAATTTGCTTATCTTTCTCCTCTGTAGAGGTTGTGTGGTGGCCTTGGGGGTTGAGTGAAGGCTTGGTTTGGCCGTAGGAGGTTTGAATTGGGTGAATTCAGATCGGACAAAATAGAGCAACTTCGAATTAACGGAGCTGTTTCACTATTCGATCCCGCTAGTGCTTCTCCGACGATCCTTAGGTCGAAGGGAGGTTGCTGTTAGGTGGCTGACTTCCCCCAGAGTCTATTGGAGCTGAGTTTGCCTCCTAAGACTAAGAAAAGTGCCCAAGTTAGAGCTCTAGTTTAAGCCTTGCTGGAAAACTAAGCACTTTGGAGAGGTAGGCGATTTGAGGTGTGTGGAGGATGAATGCAGGGGTGATCTTTATATAGGGGGCTTAGGGACCCTCTGCTCTACCAGTTTCCATATTAGCCGAGCTTATCCTCTTTAGAAAATGCCAAAATTGGAGGGAATATTCCCTCGTCAAAAAAGGAAGGTTTTTCTGCCATATGAATAGTGTTGTCATCCTAAGGAAGAAGACGACACTATTTTGGACCAAACCGAATCAGTGTCTAACTAGGTTAGACGACGAAAATTGGCCGGTTCAGGACCGATTTGACCAATTTTCTCAAAATTAAAAATTTCTAAATTAGTCTAAATTCATTTTCTATTTAATGGTGGCCTAAAATTTCCAAATTGAGATTTTCAAGCCACCTAGAAAAATGAATTAAGAAACCTGTTCATCCATGGTTCAATCTGGTTCAAGTCCGGTTCACCCTAAACTGGTTCGGTTTTCCCATCCAATTTACTTCATGGTTCTTCCCCATGATTTTCATGACTTTTTGGTCACTTGTAATTTTCCAATCTTCCATTTTAACCCCTCTTTATCATTATCGGTTCCTTAAGTGGTTCGATTTTCTCATTCAATTGACCGGTTCTTTCCTAGTTTTCCTTGATATGAGGTGACGAGTTTCACAACTCTCCCCTCCTTTTATAAGTTTTGTCCCCAAAACTAAATTACGTATCCTTTACCTCGCGGATACATTCCCTTGATGTCAACTTGGGGTTTGATTGACATGCTACCACTTTGGTTTTTCCTTCACTTAGCCCTTTAAAGCACGTGCCTAAGGAATTTCTTTTCCTTTCGATTGTCTACTCACTCCATGGAGTTTATAATAATTAGGCATGTCTTACTCACTAGTCCAAAGGTACATCCTTAGGTCCATTTCTTACTCTACTTAGGGTAAGACTCTTCCTCTTGAGGGTTCTTGTCCAGGATTTCAAGATTTGGGAGCTCCAAAATGTCCGACCTTTCCCATGTCTATTTATTCTCTGGATTGTTGAAACCCATTAGCTCGATATCTTTTCGAGCTTTTCATACTTGTTTTCACATGTTTCAGTGTTATCACCTTTTTGTCCTATTTTGACCCTTCCTCCATCCGTTGTTTATTACAACTCCAGTCCAAATGTTTTGTTTGAGCTTGTCATGCTTAAGTAATTGACTCTTCCTTACTTGAGTCTCCTTTTTCCTCAGGACTGTTGGACCTACATGTCCCTAACAACATGACATGTTCTAGAACTTGTCTTTGTCCATTAAAATTCTAGAACATTTCCTTAATGGTTGTTCTTGACTTTCCAACCTTTCGGGGATCATAGAATTTTGTCCTTTCTTTTCATTTGGTAGTATTTATCACGCCCCAACCCGGTTTGGTTAGATCCCTGTGAGCAACTCGCCACTCCCTTTGGTCCATGAAGGGTTTCGCACTTTTCTTAACCACAAGGAGTAAGATGTCCTTTTTCCTGTCTTTCCTAGAATAACATTACACAAAACTAAAAATCTTTTAAACAGACATACATGTCTTTACCGTTCCAATACATGGAGGTCTTTAAGTTTGGTTTTCCCTTGGTTACTTGAAAGGGGTAAAAGGGAGGGGGTGAGTTCTACAACTTAGTGAACGGGTATTGGGAGTGAGTTTTCAAAATAGCCTTAGTTTATCCAAACCATGCCAAGGTTATTATTTCTTTTAAAAAGGATTTATTCCTAAATTTTGATTTTCAAAACCTTTACCCTGCCAAGTTTGATTTCCTTTCCAAAATCTTTTTCCAAGTTTTACCATTTTTTTCCAAGGATTCTCAAATCTCGAAATCTTTTTCCCATTTCCATATTAGGTGTGTTTAGCTTTCTTCGCCTATCCCTTTGCCTTGGGAGGCATTTAACAAATAAACACACGCCCTTCATCAGGAAGGGTACACACATTCACAGGTGCAGCCCATCCACTACACCCTCTTGTAGATCAAAGCATCTTTACCGTCCACTAAGATAGAAGCCCGTCCACTTCTACCCTGGGTCAGAGTGGATGTTCTCAACATCCGACCTTTAGACCCGAATTCCACTCCGTGTTCGTACGAGAATAGTGACCTTATCCCGGTCTCATGCGCATGAAGCCCAAACATAGTAGCTTTAGGAAGGCCCAAACATAGTAGCTTCATAGATCCAAACACAGTAACTCTATGGAGTCCAAACACAGTAACTCCATGACTAACTGGTACGACGAGAAACCCAAACACAATAGCTTCTCCTTCCCTTATCTCCACCATGTCGTCCAAGAGCCCTTAGGATCCATCACTACCCCATAGGGCATCTTAATGGTCTTGTACCACAAGTGCATGCACAAACAATAATTTTTCACATATGGCCATTGTAAACACCATCCTTCAAAGGTAAGAAAACTAGGGAAAGGACTGGTCAACTCGGGTGAGAAAATCGAGTTGGTTCATAAACCACAACCGATAGAGAAAGGGGCAAATTGGGAAATTAACAAATCCCGAGTGACCTAAAGAGTCACAAAAGTCATGAAAAAGGACTTTGGGATGAATTGGAAGAGAAAACCAAACCGGTTCAGATGAACTAGACCTGAACCAGATTGAACCGGTTTGAACCACTATTGAACCGATTTCTAAATTCATTTTTCTAGGTGGCTTAGAAAATTTAAATTGGAGAATTGAAGCCACCATTGGATAGAGAATGAATTAAGATGAATTTACAAATTTTTAATTTTGAAAAACTCGGTCGAATCAGGTCTGAACCGGTTAGTTTAATTGTTTAACCTAGTTCGGACGTGTAAACCCCGTCCTTTAGTAATGAGAAAACTAGGGAAAGAACCGATCAATTTGAAACTTTAAATCGAATTTCTAAAAGCCCGATTGTTAGGGGATGAGAAAATTTGAAAAATTCTAACTCCCTTGTGACCCAAAAAAGTCCATAAACTTGGGAAAAGGACCCTCGGATGGAATGGGGAAGAAAGACCGAAGCAGTTCAAGAGAACCGGGTCTGAACCGGATAGAACCGGTTTATGAACTGAGTTGATTAATGAACCAAAATTGATAGAGAATGGATAAACCAAGACGCTTATGGATCCCTTGTGATTCAAATAGGCTTATAATCCTTGGGAAGGAACATTAGAACAATGTGGGAGAGAAAAACCATATCCGTTTGGGTGAACCGGGCCTGAACCAAATTAAACTGGTTTAAGAACCGAGTCGGTTTATGAACCAGAATTGATTAAGAGATGGTGAACCGGGAATTTTATGGACACTCAGTGACCCAAATATTCACAAAAGACATGGAAATGGACTTGTGAAGGAATTGGAGATGAAAACTAAACCGGTTCAAGTGAACCGGATTCGAATCGGTTCGGACCGATTAGAACCACTATTGAACCAGATCCTAAATTCATTTTTCTAGGTGGCTTAAATAATTTAAATTTGAGATTTTAGGCCACCATTGGATAGAAAATGAATTTAGAAACTTTTAGATTTGAAAAACTCTGTCGAATGAGGGGTGAACCGGCCGGTTTAAGCTTTGAACCCGATTCGGACTGGTCTGGTCTGGTTCAGAACAGTGTCTTCTTCTTCCTCAGGATGATAGCACTGTTCACTCACTGAAAAATCAAGGCAGTGCCGATGAAAAAGAAACGTTTCTGTTCGGTACGTTTCAGGTCTTCAATGCCTGATATAAAGATGCCAAACGGACGGCCAACGGGTCCTCGAGCTCCCTATATAAAGTGTCCCTCTCCATTCATCCTCTCCACATATGAAAAGCTCAGTCTCTCTCAGTTGCTTAGTTTTCTAGTGAAGCTCGAACTAGAGCTCCAATATAGGGTCAATTTTGAGCCAAAGAAGGTGAGGTTAGGTTCATTAGAACCAGGGAGAAGTCAGTTACACGGTGGTGACATCCGTTCGTTCCAAGAGTCGTCAGAGAAGTGTCGGCGTGATCGAACAATGAAGCAGCTCTGGTGGGCCGTAGCTGCCTTGTTTCGGCCAAGTTGAAATTGGCCAATTCGAGCTCTCCTTAGGCCAAACCGAGCTCTCCCGACACCTCCTCAACCCTTCAATGGCCGAATTAGGACCAAAAGGTAATCCAATTTGGCTCCCTTTTTACAATTTCCGATCAGTGTTAGAGAGAGAGTCAGCAAAATTTCAATGATGAAATTCTAATCCAAATTGACATCAATTAATGTCTTTCTTGATCCTAGGAAGAACCTCTAGAGGAGAGCTACCTGCCCAGATAGAAAGCTCAGACTGCCGCGCCATCACCGGTGAGAAATCGAAGCTCTCTCTCTAGGAAGAACCTCAGTCTGTTTTTGGCGAAGCTCTGTTTGAGCTCGTTCCACCGTTAAAACCCGTGATTCAAAGTTTTAGAATCGTATGAACATGTACAAACTCAATTTCAACTTCAATTTCAATGAATAGAGGTGTTTGATAGGTCAATTTGATGAAATCAAATTTGGTTGTGTTAAAGAGTTGAAATTAGAGAAATTTGGGGATTTTCCAAAATTCGAAGGACCAAAATGTAATTTTCTAAAATTGAAGGTCAATTGGTCATGATAAGAATATTAGAGGGCTAATTGAGAAATTTTAGAATTTTTGGGGCAAAATTTACCATTTTTGTAAAGGAAGGGCAAAATTTTAATTTTGGGAAAATTGAGAGACCAAATTGAAAATTTTGGAACTTAAACCCCTTTTTGCGGAATTTAATAAATTGAGGTCCTAAGATAAATTTTAAAAGTTTCAGGACTCAATTTGAAGAAAAACCTGGCAATAGGGACTTAAAGTTGGAGAAAAATAACTTTAGGGACCTAATTGTAAATATATATAAAGTTAGGTTTTCTTATTCATTGGAATGAGTGAGGGCTATTCGGCCAAAGAATAATGAACAACTATGTTCATTTCGTGTGGGAGAACGAGACATTGGGAACGCCAGTTGAGGTCTAGCATGCAAGGGACGGAACTCGACTAATTGGAATTTCACTGCACGATCGGGTGAGTGGGATTTATGTCATACCCGGTTGGGGATGATAAGCACATTGAAATGAAAACCCACTACTATGTTAATGTGAATCAAATTGGGCACTCTGTGATTCACAAGTTAAGGGCCAAAAGATTTGAAGAAGCATTGAATGGACTAATTGGAGCAATTGATGAAACCCAAGTGGGAGCCCAAAGGATGAGTCCAATAAGATCTCAAGCCCAAAAGGAAGAGCCCAATAAGATCTCAAGCCCAAAAGAAAATCTCAATAAGATCTCAAGAAGATAATTCAAATTTGAATTTAAAAGTGGGAGATTTATTATAAATCTTTTAAAAGATTAAATTAGGAAAAAATATATTTTCTAGATATGATCAAGAAATATATTAGCAATATTTTCTATATGGTTGGCATGTCAACCCCAATATTTTATTTCCTTATTTAGATAATTGCTAATATTCTCAAGTGCCTATAAAAGGCTAACTTTAGACCATTGTAAAAACAGATCTTTGATTTCAATTTTATTGTAAGGCTTATGTCTTCTTTCTCTTTTGAGAGAATTTTTGAACTTATCAGGTTTTTACTTGTGGCATTCAAGAAATCGGACTTATCAGCAGGGTTTTCTAGGAGCTCTTCTTAGAGGAGTTTGGTGTGGCATCTACTTCTATCTGTGCCTTGTTTTTCAATCGAACAAGGTATATTCCATTCTTTTTCCTTGCGTTGTGAAAGTCTTGGGGTCTATTCTATATTTGGTGTAGGGTGTCGTTAGTATATTGGCGGGGTTCGCATCAGTTGGTATCAGAGCACACGGTTGCACGACAAGTTCCATACTATCCTTTCAATTTTCATTCTATTTTCCTATCTTCTACCTATTTCTATCCAGTATAAAAAAGTCACAAAAAAATCTATTTTTTTCTCCTATCGAGTTATATTTTCATTATCTTCTATCTATTTTTAGTTAGTATAAAAAACATATTTTTAGTTATGTTTCTAGTTATGAACGGAGATGTCCTTATATCGGATCAATATAATGGACATTGAAAACATATTTTGTCGGAAGTGTTCTCCCCTGACTGTGTGCTAATGTTTAAACAATTTAGGAGAGCTTCTCAACGGGAGCTCGGATAACTCTTATAGGATGGGGGCCTCGGTTTTGGAACTTGGGGGCTAATATGCCCGGTTTTAAAAAATCTCGAACAGTGGGCCATAAGCCAATGGGCACGAGCAGGAGCTTGTAATCGAACATAATATATGTGCCATAAAACTTTAATAAGTAAATTGTATGGTCATGGTACCAAGGCTGGTATGACATTCTCAGTCAACTAACAGCTGTGCAACATGACCAGGTCTCTGGACCAGTCAAGACAAACAACTACAGGTTGAGTTGAAAGTTAGGATCGCTGGATTAATGACACCATAAATTACATGGCATAATAAGAAAACATTGTTTGTGCATGCACTATGAGTACGAGATCATCAAGACGTCCATGAGAGGTAGTGATGCGTCCTAAAGGCCCTGGACAACCCGATGAGTATAAGGGCAGTTTATTATTACAGGTGATAGTAAAAAATTTGGAGTAGCACCAAGCGCATGAGACTGGGGTGTGGACGGGATGATATCTCTATCTTCATACAGACACAAAGAATTGATTTCGGGATTGAGGGTCGGATGTCACGTACATCCACTTATTCTCAAGATGGAAGTGGTCATACTTCCATCTAGGTGATCAGTAAAGTCGCTCTGAAGCTACAAGAGGGTTTAGTGGTCGTGCTGACCTGCGAATGTGTGTATCCTTTATGATGAAGGATGTGTGTTGGGTGATGACACACCGTGATAATAAGAAATGATGAAAAAACCTAAATTTTTACATGAAGGGATTTTTGAAAAGTGAGGAGTCTGGCACACTCCAATATAAATATTTTTCTTAAAAGTTAAAAGTAGACTTTTGAAAAACCCATTCATTGAGTGGTTGTACTCACCCCCTCCCTTTTATCCCTTTCAAGCAGTCCCGAAAAGCCTATCCTTAAAGACCTACGAATTTAAACGCATGTAAGACAGGTTTGATTATTTTAAAATTTCTATGCAGTTTTGATTTATGTTATTCCTGGAAAAAGGTCCAAAGAACACCTTACTCTTTATAGTTTAGAAAAGGGGAAACCCTTTAATAAACCGAGAGAGTGGCGGGTTGTTCACGGGGATCCAACCAAACCGGGTCGGGTCGTGACAGGACCGGTCCAGTTCGGTTTGGAACAATGTCGTCTTCTTCCTTCAGATGACAGCACTGTTCACTAGCTGAAAAATTGAGCAGCGCCAGTGAAGATGAAAAGTCTCTGACCGACAGTAAACTCCATTTGCTCCAAGGATCATCGAAGAAATGCCAGTGTGATCGAACAGTGAAGCAGCTCTAATGGACTGAAGTTGCCTTATTTCAATTGAGCTAAAAACGACCAATTCGAGCCCTTCTCAGGCCAAAACAAGCTCTCCCACACATCCACAGCCCTCATACGACTGAATTAGAGCTGAAAGGTAAGCCAATTTGGCTTCCCTCTGTAATTTTCGATCAGTGCTAGAGAGAGAACCGATGACACTTCACTTACCAAATTCTCCCTCAATTCGGCATGAATTGATGCGATTCTTGATCGTAGGAGTAACCTCAGGATGAGAGCTATTTGCCCAGATTGAAAGCTCGGACTGCCGCACCCCCGACTATAAGCTTTCTCTCTCTACATCCAGTTTTCCGATGAAGCTCCCTTTGAGCTCAATTCAGATCCAAATAACATGATTCAAAGTTCCATTGAATCATGTGGAAGTGTGGGATCTCAATTTTATCTTCAATTTCAATAATTAACCTCAATTGATCAGTCAATTTGATTAAATCAAATTCGACCAGTTGAAATAGGGAAATTGGGGGAAAATTTTGGGGGAAATTGGGGATTTCAAAAATTTGAAGCACTAAAGTGCAATTTCCCAAAATTGAGAACCAACTGGCCGTGCAAAAGATGTTAGAGGGCCAATTGGTCGATTTTTGGAATTATTGGTGTCAAATTTGCCATTTTTGTAAAGTAGGGGCAAAATGGTAATTTTTGAAAAGTTGGGAACCAAATTAGAAATTTGGGAAACTTGAACCCCTTTTTGTGATATTGAATAAATTGAGGTTCCAAAGTGAATTTTAGAAGTTTCGATACTCAATTTGGGGAAAAATTGGCATTAAGGTCCTAAAATTAAAGGAAAAGAACTTTAGCTACCTAAATGCAAATAACTAAAAGTTTGGGCACTTTATTCATTCATGATGAATGAAGGCTATTAGGTCAAAGGATAATGAACAATGATGTCCATATCGTGTAGGAACATGAAGTACTGGGAATGCCAGCAAGTACAAGCTCGTGTGGAGGTAAAAATCCAAATAAGTGAAATTCACTGCATGATCGGGTGAGTGAGAATTTTCACATCATACCCAGTTGGGATGATAAGTACCCTAAAGGAAAAACCACTACTAAGTGAAATTTTAACACCACACCTAGACAGGGTGATGTGGAAACTATTACCCAGATGGTTTGACGGATTTCCTAGAAGGAAGTGGAAAACTCGTTTACCGATTGTAAGTGGAGATGTCATCACACTCGGTTGGTGTGATAGGCAAATGAAAAGATTATTTTTGTCAGAAGTGCTCTCCCCTGACTGTGTGCCACCGCTTAAACATTTTGGGAGACCTTCTTGATGGGAGCTCAAATAACTTAGATAGGCCGGAGGCCTCGGTTTTGGAACTTGGGGGCTAAAATACCCGATTTTGAAAATCTCGTACAGTGGGCCCAAGGCCAGTTGGCACGAGCAGGAGCTCGTAAACAAATATGATGTTAAGCCATGAAAACTTTAATGAATGATGTGATTTGGCCATGTACCAAGACAGGACCGACATACTTGATGGATTGACATCAGTGCGACAAGATAGGTTGATGGACCAGTCGAGACAAACAGCTGCGGGTCGAGTTGAGGGTCGGGGCCGTTGGACCAGTGGCACCAAAGATTAAATGGCTTATGTGGAAAATTATTGATTTGTGCATGCACTAAGGTTCGAGACTATCAAGACGCCCAAGAGGGGTAGTGATGCATTCTAAGGGCTATTGAACGACATGGTGGAGATAAGGGCAGTTTGTCGTGCCAGCAGTCAGGGAAGCTCGACGTAGCTTCATGCGAATAAGACTAGGGTTGGGTTGGGATGACGTCTCTGTCCTCATATGGACACAAAGTATTTAGGGTCTAATAGTAGGATGTCGAAGACGTTCACTCTAACTTTGGGTAGAACTCTGGGACTTCTATTAGGGTGGATGGTAAAGACGCTCCAATCCACAAGTGGGTGCAGTCAGCGTAACTGTATCTCGCGAATGTGTGTGTACCCTTCTTGATGAAGGATATGTGTTATTTGTGAAACACATCTAATATGGAAATGGGAAAACGTTATGAAAACCTCGGAATGGATTTGAGAATCCTTAGAAAAGAATTGGCAAACCTTGGAAAAAGGTTTTTAAAACTAAAACTTGAGTAAAGAATGTTTTTAAAGAAAATAAGGAGTTTGGCACAATCCAATTCAAACTATTTTATAAGAAACTCATTTTTCAAACACCCATTCACTGAGTTATCAAACTCACCCCTCCCTTTTACCCCTTTTCAGGCAACTGAGGGAAAAACCTACCTACAAACATTCCACTAGCTAAACCTGCAAGACAGGTATATAAGTTTAAATTATTCAGTTTTGATTAATGTTATTTTAGGAAAGGTGCAGGTATAAATGACGCCTTACTACTCACAGTTTAAAGAAGGGGGAAACCCTTAATAAACCGGGAGAGTGGCAAGTTGCTCACAGGGATCCGATCAACCGGGGATAATGTCAGAAGCTTACATGCCACCACACCCACCTGGGAGCAATTCGAGGAGTGGTATTCAGAAGAATACTTAGCCCCACATCTGATCAATGAGAAGAAACAAGAATTCTCTCGACTCTGACAAGGATCACACACCATCTTGGAGTATGAGACTAGATTTAATGAGCTAAGACCTTTTCCTCTAGATTTAGTTGGACCGATAGATATTTTAACGGTTCATGGATGGTCTCAACATGGACATACGAGACTGGATGGGAGTACTAGGATGCCCTACATATTTGGCTGGCATCATCAGCATGTCCCATGAGTGTGAGCGTCTGGTACAGACAAGATGTCGCTAGATAGAGCAATTCGGTCGAAAGGAAAAAGGAGACAGAATAGCCAGAGAAGTCAAAGGGTGCTTGGTGGGCAAAGATGGGGGACAAGAATGGGGCCCTTTAGGAGAAATCACAGTTACCATGCCCAAAGGTAGGCAAGTACAACCCTACATAAGAAAAACCCATATTGCCTTAGGTTTTAGAAAAACCATGAATGGTCGTGTCGAGCATGCTTTGAATGTGAACAGCTCTGACACTTTGCAAAGAGTTATCCAACCCTTCGAGGTAATACACGATGAGGTATCCATCAACTACCTCAAGGGACCCCAAGGGTACTAAATGAAGAACAAGACATAGCCACTAAGACGAGGGTACTAACTAGAGTATACAACCTCACCTAGGAGGAAGCACGGAATGATCCTAGCACCATAGCTAATACTTACCATAGTTCCCCTAGACAAATATAGACAAAACCCTACAATTCACTATCATTAAAATCAATAAAAGTTCCATTCCCTATAAATAATAAACTTGTGATGAGATAGAAGTAAAAGAAAAATTCTAAGGACATATCCACCCAATCTCCAAAGAAAGGAAAACAAGAAGGGTGGCATCTGAAGATGTTAGTGAGGTAAATTTAAGGATAAATGCCCTCAAGGGAAAATAAAAATGAATTTTGGGAAAGAAGGGGAAGGATTCTCCCAAGGAAGGAAACCTTGGGGAGGCATACATGTCCCGACTAAAAAGTAATGAACCAAGTGACGAAGGATGAGGAAATGAAGAGCATGCTGAGGTGAAAGAACCAAGGGAAGCATACTAGGAGGACCCAATGAGTAGGTTAAAGCCAAGGAACTGGTAAGTAGAAAGATAACTATAGAGGACGTAGTGATAAGTAGGAAAGGGGTGGACTTCCCATAATAAAGGAATAGATAAAAGAACACCTGAGAAATCCCAGAAAGATAAGCCCTCCACTTTAGAAGTGAATAAAAGAAATGATCACTTACATCAAGATTGGTCATGGTCCACACCAATTTAATGGAGCTTAAAGAATGGATGGATGGGAAAAGTGTGGCGTACACAAAATAAAACCAATAATCAGAAGTTCCTCAGATAAGGAATAAGAGATGAAATGGAATTTTAAGACAAGGAAGGATTTAAAGTGGGCAAATGCCTCAACATAGAACAAATGTGGAGAGAAATGAAGGAAGAAATCTTCAAGGAATGGTAAGAAGGTTGAGCATGTGGCTCTTAAGGTTAAAAATCTCTACTTGAGGGATATAGCAGAGAATGAAACCGTAAGAAGGGAACTCCCCAAACAAAACAATCAACACATAGACCAAAAAGTAATCAACTTGAAACAATGAATTGTGAAATGGTCACGAGCGAGAAAGAGTGGATTTAGGAAAAAGAAAGTCCTTGAATAAAGGACGCCTCTAAAGATGAGGAAGGACATAAGAAGGGAAGAATCCTTGTATATCGGTAAGTCATCAGAAAATCCAATAATTTGAAATTGGAAAGATCTGATAAAGAAGTTGGGAATGAATGAGTGGGTAAAAGAAATCGACACGGTTATGTGACATAAGACATCAAAGGCAAGTTGGATGAAGGGATAATAGTAAAGGTAGTCGAGGAATACTATTAAACAAAAAGAGGGATGACGCTATACAATCTCTGAAAGGTTGGAAAGATTAGAATGACCCTCAAGGAAGTATTCTAGAAATCTAATGGACATAGAAAGGTTCTAGAAAATGTCAGGACTGTAAGCCCAATAGTCTCGAGGAAAATTTGACTCGAGTAAGGAAGAGTCAGTTAGTAAGCATGATAAGGTAAAATATAAAATTTTGACCAAAGTTGTAATAAACAACAGATGAGGGAAGGGTCAAAAGAAGATAAAAAGGGTGATAACACTAAAACCCATGAAAGCATGTAGTAGCACTCGAGACACAGAGATAAGGGTTTTAGTGACCAAGAAAATAACGATTGGGCAACTTGGAATTCCCAATCCTGAAATTATGAGCAAGAACCCACAAGAGGAAGAATCTTACCCTAAGTAGAGGAGGATGTGAACTTAAGGATGTACCTTGGAGTAGTGGGTAAGACATGCCTAATTATGATAAACTCCGTGGAGTGAGTAATCAATGGAAAGGAAAAGAAATTCCTCAAGTGAATGATATAAAAAGTGTCTAAGTGAAAGAATAAATGAAATGTTAGCTTGTCAAGCAAACCCCAAGTGGACATCAAGGGAAATTATTCCTAAGGCAAAGGATGTTAATTTTCAAAGGTAAGAAAATAGGGGAAAGAACCGGTCAACCTGATTGAAAAGGCCGAGTTGGTTCACAAATCACAATCGCTAGAGAAAGGGGAAAATTGGGAAATTAACAATTCCTGAGTGACCTAAAAAGTCACAAAAGTCATGGAAAAAGTCTTTGGGATGAATTGGAAGTGAAAACTAAACCGATTCAGGTGAATCGGTCCTAAACCGGTTTGAATCACTATTGAACTGATTTCTAAATTTATTTTTCTAGGTGGCTTAGAAAATTCAAATTGGAGAATTGAAGCCATCATTGGATAGAGAATGAATTTATATGAATTTACAAAATTTTAATTTTGAAAAACTTGGTCAAATCGGGCTTGAACTGACCGATTTAAGCATTGAACCCTTAATGGCGGTCATTCATTGCCTAAAACTCCTTGGCTAGAGACTTTTCAGCTTTGCTGGCACCGTTCGATTTTTTGGTGAGTGAACAATGTTGTTATCTGAAGGAAGAAGACGACACTGTTTCGAACTGAGTTCAAAGCTTAAACCGGTCGGTTCATGCCCGATTCAACCGAAGTTTTCAAAATTAAAAATTTCTAAAATCATTTTCTATCCATTGGTGGCCTCAAATCTCAAATATGAATTTTCTAAGCCACCTAGAAAAATGAATTTAGCATCCAGTTCAATAGTGGTTCAAACCAGTCCAAACTAGTTCAATCTAGTTTGAATTTGGTTCACTTGAACATGTTTGGTTTTCATCCCTCATTCATCCTAAAGTCCTTTTTCATGACTTATGTGACTTTTTAGGTCACTTGGGATCCATAAATTTCCCGGTTTACCATCTCTCTATGGGTTCTCGTTCATCAACTGGCTCGGTTCATAAATCGGTTCAATTCGGTTCACCCAAACCGATCTGGTTTTTCTCTCCCAATTTGTCCTAAGGTTCTTTTCCAAGGTTTATGAACCCTTTTGGGTCACTCAAGATTTGTGAATTCCCCAATTTGCCCATTCCCCTATGATCGGGTTTGTGAACTGGTTCAGTTTTTCTCACTTGGTTTGACCAGTTCTTTTCCCAGTTTTCCTTAACTCCAAAGTGCGGTGTTTACAACTCTCCCCTTCTTTTAGAAGTTTTGTCCCCAAAACTTTATTCAACATTCTTTGCATTGGAAAGAACTTCCCTTTGATATCAGCTTGTAGTTTATCAATATACAACTTTCTTGGTTATTTCCATTTATCCCTTATATCACATACACTTAAGGTTTTCCTTTCCTTCCCATCACTTAAGGACTTTCCTTTTTCCTTAAATCCATTCTTACTTGCTCGTGATCATTTTCATGATTATTCATTCTTCATTCCAAGATATTCTCTTTTCGTCTATGTATTGATTACTTTGTTTGGAAAAATTCCCTTCTTACGGATTTTGTTCTTTATTATGTCCCTCATAGTGGAGGCTTCCACTTTGGGAGTTACTTGCTCCACCTTCTTACCATTCCTTGAAAATTTATTTCTTCCTTTCCTCACACTCTTTTCTACATTGGGTATTTGCCTACCTTTAATCCTCCATTGTATTAAGATTCCAATGAGGGATTAAGGGCATGTTTGGGTGCAAAGTAAGATAGAAGGGAAATTACCAAAATGCCCCTAAGATCAGGAATTCAGTGGAATGCTATCCGACGGACCCCAAATTTACCCAAGCTTCCTGTGGGAGTAGAAGGGAGAACATTCACACACGATGATGCAGGATGAAACACATGCACTCAGGAATTCCTCCTAGATAAACACGTTCTCAGATAAAAGGTGAGTGGGATTTTTGACATCGGTATTGATTGGACCGCTGATGCGATAGTACTTGAAATTGTCTATCTTTAATTTAGTAAAATGTTTTGAGAATATATTCCTCCTTAACTGTGTGAACCAAATTAAAAATCTTATTTTGGGGGAATGTATTTTGTATGGGGATTATAATGTCCCAATGGGCCCAAGGCCACAATTTTTTTTAAAAGAAGTGGGCCCAAGACCATGTTTTGGAAACATCGTTAAAGTGGGCCCATGGCCGATGGACACGGGCGTGGACCCGTCCAGAATGAATATGTGATAAATGATTCTAAAAGATCTGAATAATTGGAACTTTGTGTGTTACCCATCTATCCAAGCTGAGTTGTCGAGTTGGTTGGGCCGAACCGCTACTTTGCCGAAGCCAGGTCATCGAACCTGTTGGTCCAGTATGCATGGTGGGGCCGAAGCCAAGCTGACAGACCGCTGTGCGTGAGAGCCAAATATAATGGTTATAATTCAAAAAGCTTGTTGATTATGCATGCACCGTGATGTTCGAGCCATCAGGAAACCTGGCATGAGGTAGTGATGGAACCCAAGGACTACTGGACGACCCAGTGAGCATAAGGGTAGTGTCATCGTTTAGTAGGTCATGAAGCCGAGGAGATTCCTGCGCATGGAGACCGAGGCAGTAGGGGGAATGAGGTCTCGTCTCATTAAGCGGACATGGTGGAGAAATTTGGGAGTTTGGGGTTGGACTATTGATGTCCGCACAAACTTCGAGTAGAGGCAGCATCCCTCTATTAGGGCGAATAGTAAAGGCACTTCAGTCCACAAGTGGCACGGTCGAGGACCGTACTGTGAATGTGTGATCCCTCATATGATAGGAGGGTGGTTGATTGTGTGTGCTAAACTTAAAATGTAAGGTGAAAGGATAACTTTCTTATGATGAAAGAAACAAATTTCAAACTTGTCAAATACAAGTTAATTCTTTAATATCTACACAAGCTTACCCATGGTGACTCCTATTTTCCTAAACCTTCCTAAAACTCTATTTAGAGTATGAGCTGAATCATGGACATGAAGTCACAATGTCAGCAAAGCCCTCTCACTGAGTTGTCAAACTCATTCCCCTCTTATTACCCCTTTCAGGTAAAAATGGTGAAGAAAGACATGTGTTGATGGGGGTAGCCAAACCTAAACAAAAGGTATATCTTACATTCAGTATATAATCCCGATATATGATTTTCAAATTTGATTTTCCAAAAGTCAATTTACTAAATTGGAAAATAATTTGGGATATTTTGTTTTGAGCCTTGCACCCTGTTGGTTTTACAATGATGAGGTGCCCATCATTGTAAAGTCGGGAGGATGCATCGGCTATCTATAGGTCCGACTAGGAAAACTGGATTGGGGTGTGACAAATTAACCCTGATTGAATGGCCAATTTGAATAAATCAAATTCAGTAAGTTTGAAGGGGACAAATTGGGGGAAACTTTTTGGGAAAATTGGGAATTTTAAAAAATTGAGGGACCTTCATGCAATTTCTCAAAATTGAAGGCCAATTGGCAATGCGAAAGATGATGGGGGACAAATTGGTCAATTTTTGAAACATTTGGGGCCAAATTGCTATTTTTGGAAAGTATGGGCAAAATCAAAATTTTTGAAAAATTAGGGACCAAATTGGAAACTTGGAAAACTTGAGCCCCTTACTTAATTTTGAGTAAATTGAGGACCCAAAGGGAATATTGGAAACATTAGGACTTAATTTGGGAAAAAGTTAGCATTAGGAACCTAAAGTTAAGAAAAAATGAACTTTAGGGACCTAAGTGCAATAAACCAACAATTTTGAGCCTAGTCGCTCATACATGAGAAAACGATGGTTGTCATGCCAAACCTTAATTGATAAGGATGCCCAAATCATGTAGGGACACGAGAGACTGGAACGCTAGCGAGGAAAAGCTAGTGTGAACTTGGAGGCTGACTGGAGACGAATGCATCATGATCACTAGGTGAGTGGGATTATTTCATATCATACCCAGTTGGGATGATGAGCTCTATTTTTAAATGGATAAAACCTACTTACTGGTTGTAAGTAGGAATAATAGAACATCATACTCGGTTGGTATGATGAGCCTTCTTGAGGAAAGGAGAAACCTGTCTACTAGTTGTAAGCAGAGATATCATCACACCCGATTGGTGTGATGAGTTAAAAATGAATTTTGTCAGAAGTGTTCTCCCTTGACTGTGTTCCAATGCTTAAAACATTTGGAAGATGTTCTTGACGAGAGCCAGAACAGCTCAGATGGGCCAGGGGCCTCAATTTATGAACTCATGGAGCTAAATGCCCAGTTTTGGAAAAACACGTGCAATGGACCCAAGGCCAGTTGGTACGAGCAAAATCTCATAAACAAACTTGATAAGGAAAAACAATGAAAATTTCTAACGAAATTGGTTATGTGTTGCGCCACGGTGTCAAGTCAGGACCGATAGTGTTAGATGGACTAGCGACAGTGTGTTAGGGCAAGGTCGACAAACCAACCTAGACAAACAGCTGCTTATCGGGTTGAGCATCTGGGCCATTGGCACCAAAGATGATGACCATTATATGAAAACTCTTGTTTCTGCATGCACTTGTGGTATGGGACCACCAAGATGCTCTAGGGGTAGTGATGGGTCCTAAGGGCTATTGGACGACATGGAGGGGGGGGGGGGGGCGATAAGGGCAGTTTGTCGTGCTAGTCAGTTATGAAGCTCTAGGAGCTTCTTGTGCATAAGACCGGAGTGGGGTCAAGATGAGGTCTCCATCCTCATACAGACACGAAGTGGCATTCGGGTATGAGGGTAAGACATTTGGGACGTTCCACTCAGACCTAGGGTAGAAGTGGACGGACTTCTATCTTGGTGGACGGTAAAAACGCTCTGATCCACAAGTGGGTGTAGTGGACGGGCTGCACATGTGAATGTGTGTACCCTTCCCGATGAAGGGCATGTGTTTGTTTGCTAAATGCCTCCTGAGGCAAGGGGATGGGCTAAGAAAGCTAAACACACCTAATATGGTAATGGAAAAAGGTTTTGGGATCGAATTTTGAGGAAAATCTTTTTTAAAGGAAATGATAACCTTGGCATGGTTTGGATAAACTAAAGCTATTTTGAAAACTCACTCCCAACACCCACTCACTGAGTTGTAGAACTCACCCCATCCCTTTTTACCCCTTTCAGGTAACCGAGGAAAAACCAACCTTAAAGACCCTCCTGTATTGGACTATAAGATAGGTATGTCTATTTTAAAATATTTAGTTTTGTATAATGCTATTCCAGGAAAGATAGGAAAAAGGACGTCTTATTCCTCATGGTCTAGAAAAGGGTGAAACCCTTTATGGGCCAAAGGGAGTGGCGGGTTGCTCACGGGGATCCAACCAAATCGAGTTGGGAAGTGACACTTCCTTTTATTCGTCTTTATGGGTACATGTCTCGTCTAAGGTTTTATGACATCTTTTGATGTCTCCTTCCAACTTACTCATTCTTTCGTGTTAGTTTCTCTCTTGAAATCTCTTAAATATGCCATTATACTGATCTTCATATTCACTTGTATTTCATTTACAAATCCACACTTTAAGATGAAGGTTTTGTATATTCCTTCTTATCCTTGTATTCCTCGAATTCCTTGCCATGAATATTTGAAGGGTTTACTGACTCAAAACATGTAGGCTAAGTTTTTAATTTATTTTAAAATCTTTGTAGTAGGGAGTTTTATCTCCTATTACTTTGGTACTAGTTCTTAAGGGTAATTGACTTCTCTCCTTGTCAATCCCTTTTTTATATCTTTGTTACCCCTAAGGATTTTCATGATCCTTCTCTTCCTCAAACCTTGACATTCATAACCTTTCTTACTTAAAGGATTTTCCTTCATATACTTAGATTTTTATTAGTTTTATTCAAGGTATGAGATCATAAAACTTTCGTGCATAAAGTTTTATTTTCATTGATTCTTTAACAATAACTTATGGCTTATTACATATAATAACTTTTCTCACACTCTACAACTCTAGTCACACTTTATTGACTGACTTAGAGTTGACCACTAGCTAATGGGGAGACTCTTCCTTTGAAAACTTGGAAGTTGATGTTGTGTTCTCTAAGGGGCATAAGCCCCCATGGTACTTTCCACATTGATTGCAAGCATTCATGCATGGTCCCTCATATTCTGAGGAAGAGGCTTGAACTCAAGAGTTTGGTAGTTCAGCTCTTCTAGAGATTGATACTCCATACCTCCTCATTACTATAACCTTACGTTCATAGGCTTATTTAAGGGGAGTTGTAGGTCCAGACTCTTGGTGGGTTTGAATGGGTGGGAACCTCTTAAACACCTTCATGTAATTTGCATATACCTCCCAAAAGTTGTTCTCGACCTCCTGCTGAGTAAAGGTTGGGTTGGTGTTTCCCATTCCCAAGTTTGGTTGATTCTCTAGTTGTGGAATGTTTTCATCCTCAACAAACTTGGATTGGTTCTCCTTCTTTTGCGAATCCTCCTACATGATAGGTTTTTCTTTTAGTTTAATAATATTTATGTAGTAACTATTTCTGACATTTAAAAATATTTTCCAAGATTCCAAGTTTCCAAAACTCATTTTCATTTAAAAATTCAAGTTTGAAAACCTTTTGCTCCAATACTATTTAAATTGTAACACCCCAGTCCGATTTGGACAAAAACTTGTGAACAAACCACCACTTCTACCAATACTATAATAGGGATTATTACCATCATTATAGTATTGGCGGAAGTAAGGCTTGTGTAAAAAGGAAAACTGTGCATTAGATGAGTTTTCTTCCAAAAGTTTTTTAGAATATATGATATAATATACAAATTTTACATGTCACACCTTGACCCGGTTTGATCGGATCCCCGTGAACAACCCGTCACTCTATGGTTCATCAAGAGTTTCCCCCTTTATAAACTGTGAGAAGTAATGCGTTCTTTCTACTTGTCTTTCATGGAATAGCCTTATACAAAATTAACTAATTTAAAATGGACAAACTTGTATTGTTCCAAAATTTGTGAGGTCTTTGACAAAGGTTTTTCCTTGGTTACCAAAAAGGGGTAAAAAGGGCAGGGGTGAGTTCTACAACTTAATAAGCGGGTGTTGGAAGTGAGTTTTTAGAAATAACTTTGTTCAAAGCATGCCAATATTATCATTTTCTTTAAGAAAGATCTTTTCTCATGTTTCGGTTCTCAAAATCCTTTTTCCCATTTTCACATTAGGTGTGTTTAGCAGACAACACACACCCTTCATTCGAAAGGGTACACATATTCACAGGTGCAGCCCGTCCACTACACCCACTTATGGCTCGGAGGGTATTTACTGGCCACCAAGATAGAAGTCCGTTCACTTCTACCTTAGGTATGAGTGGATGTTCTTGACATCTGACCCTTAAACTCGAATGCCACTCTAAGTTTGTATGAGGATAGAGATCTCATCTCAACCCTACCTCAGTCACATGCGCAAGAAGCTACTCCGAACTTTCCAACTGACTAACACAACGATCTATCCTTATCTCCACCATGTCGTCCAGTAGCCCTTAGAACCCATCACTACCCCTCTTAGGCGTCTTGATGGTTCTATACCTCAAGTGCATTCACAAAATAATAGTTTTCCACATGTAGCCATTTATCTTTGGTGCCACTAGTCCAACGGCCTTGACCCTCAACCCGACTTGCAGTTGTTTGTCTAGGCCGGTCCGTCGACCTGGCCCTAATGCACTGCCACCAGTCCATCGAGTACTATCGGTCTTGTCTTGGTACCATGGTGAAATCACACATTCATTTCAATAGAAATTTCCTGTTTTTATATAACTCATGTTTGTTTACGAGCTCCTGCTCGCGCCCACTAGCCTTGGGCCCACTCTACGTGATTTTCCAAAATCGGGCATTTAGCCCCCACATGTTCAAAAGCTGAGGCATCTAGCCTATCTAAGTTGTTCTTGCTCTAGTCAAGAAAGTCTCCCAAATAGTTTAAGCATTGGCACATAATTAGGGGAGAACACTTATGACAAAAATATATTTTCACTTCATCCCACCAATCGGTTGTGATGATATCTCCATTTACAACTGACAAGCAGGTTTCTCCTTCCTTCAAGGAAGTCCATTATACCAACCGAGTATGATTTACTCTACTTACAACTGGTAAGTAGGTTTTAGCCTAAATTGCCCATCACCCCATCTGGGTATGATGTTAAAAATCTCACTTACAAATGGTTTTTCATTTCTAAAGTACTCACTATCCCAACCGGGTATGATGTTAATATGACCACTCACCTAATAACCATGACATTTCGTCCTTAGTTGGTTTTCCAAGTCGACGCAATTTCTCTTGCTTGTGTTTTGGTCACATTTGTCCCTACATGATTTTGGCAGCCTTATCAATTATGGTTTGGCATAAAAGCCTACGTTCACCAATTATCGATTAATTGCACTTAGGTCCCTAAATTTCATTTTTCTTAACTTTAGGTCCCTAAAGCCAATTTCCCCAAATTTGAGTCCCAAGATTTCCAAAATTCCCTTCGAGTCCTCATTTTAGTCAAAATTATATAAGGGGCTCAAGTTTCACAAATTTTCAATTTGGTTCCTATCACGCGTTGACCTGGTTTGGTCGGATCCCCGTGATCAAACGCCACTCTCCCGGCTTACTAAGGGTTGCCCCTTCTTTTTAAACCATGAGGAGTAAGGTGTCCTTTAAACTTGCACCTTTCCTAGAATAACATAAATCAAAACTGCATAAAATTTTAAACTTTTCATACCTGCCTTATAGGTGTGTTAGCTGGTGGTTTTTGGGTAAGCTTTCTGGGGTTACCTAAAAGGGATATAAGGGAGGGGGTGAGTTCAACAATTCAGTGAATAGGTGTTCAAGGATTTACTTTTAGAAAAATAGTTTTAATTTGGAGTGTGCTAGACTACTTATTTTTTTCTTTTAAAAACATTTCATTCTCAATTCAAGGTTTTCATAACCATTTCTGATGATAACAGTGTGTTTATCAATAAACACACGCCCTTCATCATGAAGGAACAAACAATCACAGGCCAGCCCATCCACTGTACTCACTTGTGGTGTCGGAACGACTTTACCGGCCACTTAGATAGAAGCACGTCCACTTCTACCCTGAGAATGAGTGGATGTTCGCGACATCCGACCCTCAATCCCATAACAAAACTCCGTGTCCGTATGAGGACAGAGACCTCATCCAATCCCCACCCCGGTCTCATGTGCTTGAAGCTACGTCGAGCTTCGTAGGACTTCGTGTACAACTAACTGTACTTATATACACTAGGACGTCTAGAGCCTTAGGATGCATCACTACCCCTCTTGTGCGTCTTGAAGGTCCCATAACGTAGTGCATGTATAATTAATAGTTTTTTTTACATAAGACATATAATTTGTGGTGCCACTTGTCCAACGGCCCCGACCCTCAACTCGACCTGCAACTATTTATCTTGACTAGTCCGAAGACCTGTCATGTCGCACTGCTGCTAGTCGACTGAGTATGTCGGCCGTGTCTTGGAACTATGGCCAAATAACTCATTTACTTAAGTTTTCAAGGTTTAATAATCATATTTCTTTATGAGCTAATCCTCGTGCCAACTTGCCTAGGGCCCACTATTCGAGATTTTCAAAATCGAGCATATTAGCCCCTAAGTTCTAAAACCGAGGCCTCTGGCCTTTATGTGCTATTCGAGCTCCGTCAAGGTCTTCCAAAAATTTTAAGCAGTGACACACAGTCATGGGAGAGCACTTATGACAAAATAAACTTTTCAATTGTCCATCATACGAACCGTGTAGGAGGACATCTATGCTTATAACCGATAAATGGGTTTTCCACTTCCTTCCAGGAAGTTTCATCATACCAACTAGGTATGATCTACTTACAACCGGTAAGTAGTTTTTTCTGTATGAGTTCCACATCACTCCTCTCAGGTGTGATGGTTAAAATACCACTTAGCAGTTCGAGGTACTTATCATCCCAACCGGGTATGATATTAAATTCCCACTCACCCGATAGTGTAGTGAATTTCCTCTTAGCCGGCTTGTTACCTTTACGCGAACTCATCTTAGCTGGCATTCCTAGTACTTCCTGTTCCTACACGATATAAGCATCCATGTTCATTATCCTTTGGCCTAATAGCCTTCATTCATCCCAAATAAATGAGAAAACCAAACTTTTCCTTTATTTGAAATTAAGTACCGAATGTAATTTTTCATTAACCTTATGTCCCAAATACCAGTTTTTCCTCAAATTGAGTCCCGAAACATTTAAAATTCACCTTGGGACTTCAATTTATTCAAATTCCCAAGAAAATGTTCAATTTTCCAAATTTCCAATTTGGTACCCAACTTTTCCAAAATTACCATTTTGCCCCTAATTTACAAAAATGGTAAGTTTTGCCCCAAAAATTCCAAAAGTTGCCCAATTGGTCCTCCAACATCTTTATCATGCCAAATTGGCCATCAATTTTATGAAATTGCACTTTAGTCCCTCGAATTTTTAAAATTTTCAAAATTTCCCCAATTTCAACCTTCTAACTCGGTTGAATTTGATTTCATCAAATTGACTGATCAATCGAGTTTAATTGTTGAAATTGAAGTTACATTTGAGTTCTAGCACCTTCATACAATTCAATTGCACTTTGAACCGTAGGATTTGGTGCCGGAATGAGCTCAAATAGAGCTTCACCGGAAAATTGGACTTAGAGAGAGAAAGCTTCGAAAGCTTACCGTCGGGGGCGCGACAATCCGAGCTTTCAATCTGGACAGATAGCTCTTGTCCTAAGGTTTCTCCTAGGTTCAAGAATTGCATCAATTGATGTCAAATTGAGTGAGAATTTTATCATCGAAGTTCTGTCGGTTCTCTCTCTAGCACCGATCGAAAATTATAGAGGGTAGCCAAATTGGCTTACCTTTCAACTCTAATTCAGCTGTAGGATGATTGTGGAGGTGTTTGGAGGGCTTCGTTTGGCCTGAGGAGGGCTCAAATTGGCTAATTTCAGCTCGGCCGAAACAGGGCAGCTTTAGTTCGTGAGAGCTGGTTCACTATTTGATAACGCCGACGTTTCTCTGGAAATCCACGGAGCAAATGGTGACTACAGGCATGTAGCCGACTTCTCCTCGTATCCAAAGAACTTGACCACACCTTCTTTAGCTCAAAAATGACCCTATATCAAAGCTCCGGTTTGAGATTCACAAGAAATTGGAGTAGTTGAGAGAGAATGGAGTTTTTTGGTGTGTAAAGGATGAATGAGGAGGGGCTCTTTATATAGGGAGCTTGGGGAGTTCTTTATCGTCCGATTGGCACCTTAATGGCGGTCATTCATTGCTTGAAACTCTCTGGCCGAAGACCTTTCAGCTTTGCTGACGCTGTTTGATTGTCCGGTGAGTGAATAGTGCTATCATCTGAAGAAAGAATACGACATTGTTTCAAACCGAACCGGACCGGTGCAAACTAGGTTCAAAGCTTAAACGGGCCGGTTCAGGCACGATTCGACCGAATTTTTCAATATTAAAATTTTCTAAATTCATCTAAATTATTTTTCTATCCAATGGTGGTGTCAAATCTCAAATTTGAATTTTCTACGCCACTTAGAAAAATGAATTTAGTATCTGGTTCAATAGTGGTTCAAACCGGTTCAAACTAGTTCGAATCCGATTCACCTGAGCCAGTTTGGTTTTCATCTCCAATTCACCATAAAGTCCCTTTTTCATGACTTTTGTGACTCTTTGGGTCACTCAGGATCCATAAATTTCCCGATTTTCTCTTTCTCTATCGATTTCGGTTCATGAATTGACTCGGTCCATAAACTGGTTCAATTCGGCTCGGATCCGGTTCTCCTAAACTGGTCTAATTTTCTTTCCCAACTTGTCCTAAGGTCCTTTTTCCAAGGTTTTATGAACCCTTTGGGTTACTCAGGAGTTGTAAATTTCCCAAATTGTCCGTTCTCTAATGATCGATTTTGTGAACCGGTTCGATTTTCTAACTCAGTTTGAGTGGTTCTTTTCCTGGTTTTCCTGAACTCCAAAGGGCGGGGTTTATAATTTTCCCCTCATTTTAAGAGTTTTGTCCTCAAACTTTATCCAACATCCTTTGTATTGGACAGGACTTCGCTTGATATCAACTTGTTGTTTATTGACATACAACCTTCTCAGTTACTTCCATTAAGTCCTAATGTAACACACCCTTAAAATTTTCTTTTCCTTCTCATTATCCATTCCATGGAGCTCACTTAAGCTAGACATACTTTACTTGAGGGTTTAAGGCTATATCCTTAATTTTGCGCCCCTTTGTCCTTAAAGCCATAATCCTTTCTCTTGAGGTTATTTACTCAAAATTTTAGGATTGAGAGTTCCAAGATGTCCAATCATTCTTGTATCTAGTTATTCTCTTTATCGTCGAAACCCTTAGCTTAGTGTCCTTCCGAGCGCTACATACTTATTTTTCACAAGTTTCAGTGTTATCACCTTTTTGTCCTATTTTGACGCTTTCTCCATCCGTTGTTTATTATCACCTCAGTTCAACTTTTAGGTTTGACATTGTCATGCTTACTAACTGACTCTTCTTTACTTTGAGTCATGTTTTCCTCAGTACTGTTGGGATTACATGCCCTTTATAGCATGGCATTTTCTAGAACTTGTCTCTATCCATTAGATTGCTAGAACACTTCTTTGAGGGTCGTTCTCAACTTTCCAACCTTTCAGGGATTGTATAACTTCATCCCTCTTTTCGTTTGGTAGTATTCATCGACTACCTTTACCGTTATCCAATCAACTTACAAAACTGTGTCGGTTCTCATTACCTACTCGTCCTTTCCCAACTTTCTTATTGGGCCTTTCCGATTCTAATTATTTGGTTTCCTGATGGTTTTACCGACAAGCTGAGATTCTTTCCTTCTTAAGTCCTTGGCATTCTTTATTCAAGGATTTTTTTCCTTTTCTTTAATACACTTTTACTTACTCATGATCATTTCATAATTCTTTATTCTAAATTAATCACTTTTGGTCTATGTGTCAATTTCTTTGCTTGGGAAGGTTCCCGTCTTCTGATTTCGTTCTCTACTATATCCCTCACAGTAGAGATTTCCATCTTAGAAGCTAAATGCTTAACGTTCTTATCATTCCTTGTAGGGTTCTTTCTTCCTTTCTTCTCACCCCTTTCTATGTTAGGGCATTTGCCTGCTTCGGATCCTTCTCTATCCACAACTTCTGTTTCATTTCTTATTTCTTACTTGAGATACTTCCTATTATCGGTTTATTTCGTGCACTCCACACTATGCTCAGCCATCCACTCTTTAGGCTTCATTATGCGTGTGTGGAGTACAACCCGTCTTACTAATTGTAGTTATTCCTTCTTAGCCACATCTTATTTGGAGGGCTTACTTTTCCAATGTTTCTCAGATGTTCTTTCCTTTATTTCCTTATTATGGGTAGTCCACCCATTCGTACTTATCATAACATCTTTTGATGCTAACTTCCTATTTACACGTTCTTTTTAACTTATTCCTTGGGTCCTTCTAGTAAGCTTTCTTGGTTCTTTCACTTCAACATGCGCTTCATTTGCAAGTCCATCTCCTTATCTCTCTTCACTTGGTTCCATTACATCTCAGTTGGGTTTCATATGTCATTCCAAGGTTTCCTTCCTTGGTAGGACTCTTTCCCTTTCTCCCGAAATTCCTTTTTCATTTGCTCTAGGGAATATCTACCCTTAAATGACATCCTCTGATGTCGTTTCCTCTTGTTTACCTTTACTCTTTAAATCTTGCGGGCACATCTTTTGTACTATATCCTCATCCTCATTTGTACCACAGTACACGTCTATTTCTTTTAGAGAGAGCTCAAATCCTCATTATTTCAAGATCTCTTGATCATGTGAGAGGCTTGCCTACTCCTCCCTTGGCTTAAGTTTGGTCGTTAATTTGGCCATTGGTCTTTTTAAGGATTTTATTCATCCTTCTTTTTTCCAATTATTTGGCCTTTCCACCTCTCCCTTCTTTGTTGGAGCTTAAATTATGGCTTTCACGAGTATCAGTTCGTTAATTGTCATGTCTCTACCATTCCTTTAGTCTAATTTTCTTAGGGCAATTGTTTCTTGAGTCTTCTTATCCTTAATGTCCATCCTATTGTCCTTCATAGAGTGTAGTCTTTACTACTTCTCAGCCCTTCTTAGGGCATTGTTTATTCTCCTTGACCATCCCATTACGACTAGTTGCTTCTTTCTACTTGGTTCTCCTGGAATTGTTATTTGGCTCTTCTGCTCTTTCCAAATAGGTCACTCTGGGCCATCATGATACATCCTTCCATCAAAATGTTCCTAATTATGGGTTGGTTCCTTGCACTCCACATTATATCCATCTGTCCATCAATGATTCTTTCAAGGATACTTAGTCGTATGCATCCCTCCAGAGTTCCCTTTCATAGTGTATTTCTTCTCTTCTTCACTCTTACTGTGTCATACCCTAGAGTTTCCAGAGAATGTTTTTCTGCATTTGCCACTTATGAGGGAGTTCTAGGTATACTTTCCATGTACTTTACCTCTATTCTTGTTGTATCCTTCTCCGTTTGACCTTCTTAAGAAGAAGTTTAAATTTGGCCTTTACCTTGCCATTCCTTGACCTCTTTGTGAACAACTTACTTAACCTGCTCCATGGTTTTCGTCACCAGTCTTTCATGTCTTGTGTGATCTTTGAGGAGGTATTGCCCTAAATCTATGAGGTATGGAATAGTCCTTAGTAGGGTTGGGCACTTCTTCACGTAGTGTCCTCATCGTTCACACTTGTAATAGGTTATTCCCTTGCGTTGACTGTTCTATGAGGTATTGCCCTAAATCTATGAGGTGTGGAATAGTCCTTAGTAGGGTTGGGCACTTCTTCACGTTGTGGTTCCTCCTTTCCTTCGAGTATTGTGGGGCCTTTCCAGGGGTTACTGGTGGCTTGGTGTTTCGCTATCCTTGAACACCTTGAGAGTTTTCTTATTAAGTCTTCTTTCCCAAATAGTCACTATAGGAGTCCTATATTTCTTAATTCCCTAATTCAACTTCCTTAACTGAGATGGGATTCTTCCAAATTTCTATGGTAGTGTGGGTTTTGTTTGTTTACTATTCTTGGGACCATCTTCCTAGCAAGATCACATCATCGAGAAATAGGATTTAAGGAATTTCGGGTACTTCATTAATAGAGGAGTACAAAAGGTTTGGGTTTTAGCCCTATTACAAAAAGTAGTTACATAATAGATAGGGAGGTACGAGTGTCTAAGCATCCTCCTTGTAAGATTATACGCCTTTGATGGCGTTCCTGTGATCCCCGTGATCAACCCGCCACTCTCCCGGCTTACTAAGGGTTGCCCCTTCTTTTTAAACCGTGAGGAGTAAGGCATCCTTTAAACCTGCACCTTTCCTGGAATAACATAAATCAAAACTGCATAAAATTTTAAACTTTTCATACCTGCCTTACAAGTGTGTTAGCTGGTAGTCTTTGGGTAAGCTTTCCGGGGTAACCTGAAAGGGATATAAAGGAGTGGGTGAGTTCAACGACTCAGTGAATGGGTGTTCAAGGATTTACTTTTAGAAAAATAGTTTGAATTTGGAGTGTGCCAGACTCCTTATTTTTTTCCTTTAAAAACATTTCATTATCATTTCTTGGTTTCCATACCATTTCTCATCATAACCATGTGTTTATCAACCAACACATGCCCTTCATCATAAAGGAACACACAATCGCAAGCCAGCCCATCCACTATACCCACTTGTGGCGTCAGAGGGACTTTACCGGCCACCAAGATAGAAGCACGTCCACTTCTATCCTGAGAATGAGTGGATATTTGTGACATCTGACCCTCAATCCCATAACAAAACTCTGTGTCTGTATGAGGATAGAGACCTCATCCTGTCCCCACTCCGGTCTCATGCACTTGAAGCTACGTCGAGCTTTGCAAGACTACTAGTACGACTAACTACACTTATATCCACGAGGTCGTCTAGAGCCCTAGGACGCATCACTACCCATCTTGGGCATCTTGAAGGTCCCGTAACATGGTGCATCCACAATCAACAGTTTTTTAGATAAGCCATATAATATGTGGTGCCACTGGTCCAATGGCCCCGACCCTTAACTCGACCTGCAACTATTTGTCTTAACTAGTCCAAAGACCTATCAAGTTGCACTGCCGCTAGTCGACTAATTATGTCAGTCCTATATCGGTACCATGGCCAAACAACTTATTTACTTAAGTTTTCATGGCTTAATAATCATGTTTATTTACGAGCTCCTGCTCATGCCAACTGGCCTAGGGCCTACTGTTCGAGATTTTCAAAATCGGGCATATTAGCCCCCAAATTCTAAAACTAAGGCCTCCAGCCTTTATGAGCTATTCGAGCTTCCATCAAGAAGTTCTCCCAAAACATTTAAGTAGTGGCACATAGTCAGGGGAGAGTACTTTCTACAAAATAAACTTTTCAACTGTCCATCATACCAATCAGGTAGGAGGACATCTTCGCTTATAACCGATAAGTGGGTTTTCCACTTCCTTCGAGAAAGTTTCATTATACCAACCGGGTATGATCTACTTACAACTGATAAGTAGTTTTTTTGTATGATTTCCACAACACTCCTCTTAGGTGTGATGGTTAAAATACCACTTAGCAATGGGTTTTCATTTTCGAGATGCTTATCATCCCAACTGGGTATAATATTAAATTCCCACTCACCAAATAGTGTAGTGAATTTCCTCTTAGCCGGCTTGTTGCCTTTATGCGAACTTGTCTTAGTTGACGTTCTCGGTACTTTGTGTTCCTACACAATATGAACATCCTTGTTCATTATCTTTTGGCCTAATAGCCTTTATTCATCCCAAATGAATGGGAAAACCAAAATTTTCCTTTATTTAAAATTAGGCCTTCAAAGTTATTTTTCTTTAACCTTAAGTCCCTAATACCGGTTTTTCCTCAAATTGAGTCCCAAAAATTTTAAAATTCACTTTGGGACCTCAATTTATTCAAATTCACAAAATGGGGTTCAATTTTCAAATTTCCAATTTGGTCCCCAACTTTTCCAAAACTACCATTTTGCCCCTAATTTACAAAAATGGTAAGTTTTGCCCCAAAAATTCTAAAATTTGCCCAATTAGTCCTCCAACATCATTATCATGCCCAATTCGCCCTCCATTTTATGAAATTGCACTTTAGTCCCCCGAATTTATGAAATTCCTAAATTTTCCCCAATTTCAACCTTCTAACTCAGTCGAATTTGATTTCATCAAATTGATTGTTCAATTGAGTTTAATTGTTGAAATTGAAGTTAGATTGGAGTTCCTACACCTTCATACGATTCAATTGCACTTTGAATCACACGATTTGGTACTGGAATGAGCTCAAATGGAGCTTTGCCAGAAAACTGTACTTACAAAGAGAAAGCTTCGAAAGCTTATCGTCAGGGAGCGGCGGTCCGAGCTTTCACTCTGGGCAAATAGCTCTTGTCCTGAGGTTCCTCCTAGGATCAAGAATTGCATCAACTGATGCCGAATTGAGTGAGAATTTTATCATTGAAGTTCTGTCGGTTCTCTCTCTAGCATCGGTCGGAAATTACCAAGGGGAGCCAAATTGACTTACCTTTTAGCTCTAAGTCAGCTACAGAAGGACTTTGGAGGTGTTGGGAGTGCTTAGTTTTGCCTGAGGAGGGCTTGAATTGGCCGATTTCAGCTCGACCGAAATAGGGCAGCTTCGGTTCGCTGGAGCTAATTCATTATTCAATCATGCCGACATTTCTCTTGTGATCCTCGGAGCAAATGGAGACTAAGCGTGTAACTGACTTCTCTATGAATCCAAAGAACTCGACCACACCTTCTTTGGCTCAGAAAAGACCCTATATCGGAGCTCTGGTTCTAGTTTCACCAGAAATTGTGAGCATCTGAGAAAGAATGAAGTTTTCAGGTGTGGAGAGAATGAATGAGGAGGGGCTGTTTATAAAGGACGCTCGAGAAATTCTTAGTCATCCTATTGGTGCTTAATGGCGGTCATTCATTATCTGTAACTCCCTAGCCGAAGACTTTTCAGCTTCGTCGACGCTGTTCAATTTTCCAATGAGTGAACAGTGTTGTCATCTGAAGGAAGAAGACGATACTAATTCAGACCGGTCTAAACTGGGTTCAAAGCTTAAACCTGCCGGTTCAGGCTCGATTTAACCAAATTTTTCAAAATTAAAAATTTCTAAATTCATCTAAATTCATTTTCTATCCAATGGTGGCCTCAAATCCCAAATTTGAATTTTCTAAGCCACCTAGAAAAATGACTTTAGTATTAAGTTCAATAGTGGTCCAAATCAGTTCAATCTAGTTCGGATCCGGTTCACCTGAACAGATTTGGTTTTCATCTCCAATTTACCCTAAAGTCCCTTTTTCATGACTTTTGTGACTCTTTGGGTCACTCGGGATCCATAAATTTCCCAGTTTTCCCTTTCTCTATCAGTTCCTGTTCATGAACTAACTCGGTCCATAAACCAGTTCAATTCGGCTCGGATCCAGTTCTCCTAAATCGGTCTGGTTTTCTTTCCCAACTTGTCATAAGGTCCTTTTTCAAAGGTTTTATGAACCCTTTGGGTTTATCAGGAGTTGTAAATTTCTCAAATTGCCCGTTCTCTGATGATCAGTTTTGTGAATTGGTTTGATTTTCTCACTCGGTTAGATTGGTTCTTTTCCCGATTTTCCTTAACTCCAATGGGCGGGGTTTATAGTCCCCAACTTTCCAAAAATTACAATTTTTCCCATACTCTCCAAAAATGGAAATTTAACCCTAAATATTTCAAAAATTGACCAATTGGTACTCCAACATCTTTTTCATGGCTAATTGGCCTTCAATTTTTGGAAATTGCAAAGAGGTCCCTCAATTTTCCGAAATTTCCAATTTCCCCCAAAAGTTTTCCCCAATTTCACCCCTTTAAACTGACTGATTTTGATTTCTTCAAATTGGCCATTCAATCAGAGTTATTTGCTCAAATTGAAGGTATGGATCCGTTCCTACACTTCCATATGATTCCATTGAGCTTTGAACATAATCATTTGAGTATGAATTGAGCTCAAATGGAGCTTCACTAGAAAACTGCTCGTAGAAAGAGAAAGATCCGAAAGCTTACCATTGGGGTGTGGCGGTCCGAGCTCTCTATCGGGAAAGGTAGCTCTCGTCCTGAGTTTCCTCCTAGGATCAAGAATTGCTACAATTGATATTGAATTGAGGGAGAATTTTGTCAGTAAAGTCTAGATCTTTCTCTCTCTAACTCCGACCTGAACGATTGAGAAGGGCCGAATTAGCTTACCTTTCAGCTCTATTGAGGTCGTATGAGGGTTGTGGGGGATGTTGGAGAGGCTTATTTTGGCCGGAGGAGGGGTGAAATTGGCCAAATTCAACTCAGCCAAAATAGAGTAGCTTCGGTCCATCGGAGCTACTTCATTATTTGATTCTACGACGCTTCTCTAGCAGTCCTCAGTTCGAAACAAAGGTGCTATAAGGTAGCTAACTTCCCCCAGTGTCTGTAGGACCTGATCTCATCTTCTAAGGCTGAGAAAAATGCTTATATTAGAGATTTGTTTTGAGATTTGTCGGAAAATGGAGCAGTTGAGAGAGAATGGATATTTCAGGTGTGTGGAGAATGAATGGAAAGGTGCTCTGTAAATAGGGAGCTCGGAGACCCTCTGCCCGACAACTTTCCTTTTTGGTTGAGCTTATCCTCGCCTTGAAATGGCCTGCTCGGAGACGTTTTTCCTTCGCTAATGTCATCCATTTCTGCATTGAATGAACAGTGTTGTCATCTGAAGGAAGAAGATGGCCATGTTCCGAACCGGTCCGATCGGGTTCAATGCATAAATCAGCTAGTTCAGGCCCGATTCGACCGATTTTCTCAAAATTATCTAAATTTATTCTTTATCTAATGTTGTCTTCAATTCCCCAATTTGAATATTATAAGCCACCTATAAAAATGAATTTAGAAACTGATTCAATCTGGTTCAGTCTGGTTCACCTTGAACTGATCTGGTTTTCCCTTTCCAATTTCCCAAGGTTTTTTTCCATTCTTTTTATAACTCTTTAAGTCATTTGGGATTTGTCAATTTCTCAATTTACCCTTTTCTTATTGGTTATGGTTTGTAAATCGGCTCGGTTTTCTCTTTTGGAATGACCGGTTCTCTTCCTGGTTTTCTTATCTATATAGGGATGGGGTTTACAACTCTCCCCTCATTTTAGGCGTTTTATCCCCAAAACAATTTACATGTCAAACAACCAAGGGTACCCATCCCTCAAAACGCTCTTAGTTTCCCATGTCTCTTCTTGCATGGGTCCGTTCTACCAAAGAACCTTGACCATAAGAATCTTCTTGTTCCTCAAGTTCTTGTCCCTCTGGTCAATGATTTACACCGGTTCTGTTTGATAAGTTAGGTTTTCTTCTAGCTCTGGTGGAGGTCGGTCCAGCACATGGCTAGGATCAGGTTGGTACTTCCAGAGCACCGAGATATGGAATATGTCGTGTATTCTCTGTAAGTCCATAGGTAGTTCTAATTTATATGTCACTGGTCCTATCCATTAGACTATGGGGTAAGGACCGATGTAGCTTGGTTTCAACTTCCCCCCTTGTTGAAACCTAAGTATTCCCCTTCATGGGGATACCTTTAGGAATACTTGGTCTCCCACATCAAATTCCAAATCCCTTCTCCGATGGTCCGCATATCTCTTTTGCTTGTCCTGAACGACCTTAAGTCGTCTCCTTATTATCTTAATCTTTTTTGTGGCATCCTCGATTAGTTCAATCTTTTATAGCTTCCTTTCTCCCACCTCTTTCTAGAATAAGGGGGTACGATATGGTCGTCCATAAAGGGTCTCATAAGGAGCCATTTGAATACTGGCCTGATAATTGTTATTATAAGCAAACTCCATCAGGAACAAGTATTCTTTCCAATCCTTATTCATGGTGAGTACACATGCTCGTAACATGTTCTCTAGGGTTTGGATAGTCCGCTGAGACTGTCCATCGGTTTGAGGGTGAAATGCCATGCTCATGTGGAGCTTGGTCCCCAAGACACTTTGCAAACTAGGCCAGAACCTCGAGCTTAATCTAGGGTCCCTATCCGACACTATGCTTACCGGGATGCCATGGAGTCTCACAATATCCTTTATGTATAAGGTGGCCAATTGTTATATAGAATTTGTCACTCTTATAGGTAGGAAATGGGCGGACTTGATCAATCTATCCAAAATGACCTAGATTGCGTCTCGTCCCTTTCTAGTCACAGGTAGTCCTGTGACAAAGTCCATAGTGATATGTTCCTATCTTCACTCTGGAATTGGCAAGGGTTGTAGCAGTTCTAAAGGTTTCTGATGCTCGACTTTTAATCTGCTGACAGGACAAGCATTGAGCTACATATTCTACAATATCCCTCTTTATCCCTTTCCACCAATAACCTTGTTTGAGGGTGCAGTACATCTTGGTACTACCCAGATGCATCGCATAAACAGAGTCATGTGTCTCTTCCAAGATTAATCTCTTTAGTTCCTTATCTTGAGGCACAAATACTCTACCCTTGTAATTTAGTACTCTATCACCTCGAAGGTTGTAGTCTGGTTTCATCCCTTCGTTGACTGGGTCCAAATAGGGTTGGAGTTCCTTATCCTCTTTTTATTGGATCGTAATTTGCTCTATTAGGCTGGGTCTTACCACTATGTTAGGCAATAAGCATTTCTCTCTCTTGTTCACCTTAAGATCTACCTCCATTCTTCCCAACTATTGCAACAAGGGCAAGTAACTTATTTTTATTTGTGCTGCCTCGGTTTGGTATTTGCGACTTAAGGTGTCTGCCACCACATTGGCCTTACCGGGGTGATATTCTATCACAAGGTCATTGCCCTTAACCAATTCCAGCCATCTCCTCTGACAGAGGTTCAACTCCTTCTAAGTTAGAAAGTACTTAAGACTCTTGTGATCGGTATATATCCTACACTTAACCCGATATAGGTAGTGTTGCCAAATCTTAAGGGCGAACACTATTGCAGCTAACTCCAAGTCGTGAGTAGGATTGTTTCATTCATGTACCTTTAGTTGTCGTGAGGTATAGGTGATAACCATTCCTTGTTGCATTAATACGCATCTGAGTCCCTGTCCGAATGCATCACTATAGACGGTACACTCTCTTGCACCTGGGTCAGGTAGAGAGAGTACAAGTGTCATTGTTAAATGGGTCTTCAACTCCTAGAAGGATTTCTCACAAATTTCATCCCATTTATACTCCACTCCTTTCCTTGTGAGATGAGTCAAAGGGGTAGCTATCTTAGAGAAATCCTGCACAAACTATCTGTAGTATCCTGCCAAGCACAAGAAACTACGTATCTCTTAGGGATTCTTGGGTGCCTTCCAATCGAATATGGCATCCACCTTTGCTAGATCTACCTTGACTCCATCTTTAGACACTATGTCCCTAAGAACCCTACCTCCTGAAACCAAAACTCACACTTGGATGATTTCACATATAAGCTATTATCTCGTAGTATCTCCAAGGTGATAGCCAGATGTTCTTCGTGCTCCAGCCTGGTTCGCGAGTATATAAGTATGTCGTCTATAAATACTATCATGAACTTGTCCAAGTGCAGCTGGGACACTTGGTTCATTAAATCCATGAAGGTTGTAGGGGCATTTGTCAAGCCAAAAGGCATCACCCTAAACTCATAATGTCAGTACTGGGATCGAAAGGTGGTCTTAGGTATATCTTTCTCCCAGATCTTGAGTTGGCGGTATCCTGATCGAAGGTCGGTCTTGGAGAAGTAGGCTACTCCTTTTAATTGGTTGAAGAGGTCATCAATCCGTGGGAGTGGATACTTGTCACGCCCCGACCCGGTTTGGTCGGATCCCCGTGATCAACCCGCCACTCTCCCGATTTATTAAAGGATTTCCCCTTACTGTAAACCGTAAAGAGTAAGGCGTCCTTTAACCTGCACCTTTTCCTGGAATAGAATAATCAAAACTGCATTAAATTTAAAACTTTACATACCTATCTTACAGGCATCTTAGTTGACGGTCTTTAAGGGGAGGCTTTCCGGGATTTCCTGAAAGGGATATAAGGGAGGGGGTGAGTACGACTACTCAGTGAATGGGTTTTTAAAAGCTTTTGACTTTTAAGAAAAGCATTTATATGGAGTGTGCCAGACTCCTTTGTTTTAAAAAATCCCTTCATTTAAAAATTTAGGTTTTTCCACCATTTATTATTTACCACGGTGTGTCATCACCCAACACACATCCTTCATCATGAAGGTTACACACATTCGCAAGTCAGTATCACTACTAAACCCGCTAGTGGCTTCGGAGCGACTTTTCCTGCCATCCAGATAGAAGTACGACCACTTCTACCCTAGGAATGTACAACCACTTCTACCCTAGGAATGAGTGGATGTACGTGACATCCGACCCACAATTTCGAAATAACTTTTTCGTGTCCGTATGAGGACAGAGACCTCATCCTGTCCCCACCCCGGTTTCATGCGCTTAGTGCTACTCCAGATTTTGCACAGACACCTGGAACGACGAACTGCCCTTATAGCCACCAGGTCGTCCAGTGTCCTTAGGATGCATCACTACCCCTCATGGGTGTCTTGATGATCTCGTACTCACAGTGCATGCACAAACAATGTTTTCTTATATTGCCATGTAATCTGTGGTGCCACTGGTCCAACGGCCCCAACTCTCAACTTAACCCGCAGTTGTTTGTCTTGACTGGTCCGTCAACCTATCATGTCGCACTACTGCAAGTTGATTGAGCATGTCGGTCCTATCTTGGTACCATGGCCAAACAATTCGTTTATTAAGTTTTATGGCACATATATCATGTTCATTTACGAGCTCCTGCTCGTGCCAACTGGCCCTAGGCCCACTGTATGAGATTTTCAAAATTAGGCATTTAGCCCCCAAGTTCCAAAATTGAGGCCCCTGGCCTATCAAAGCTATTCGAGCTCCCGTCGAGAAGGTCTCCCAAATAGTTTAAGCATTGGCACACAATCAGGGGAGAACACTTCTGACAAAATAGGTTTTCACTGTCCATTATACCAACCGGTATAAGGACATCTCCGTTCATAACCGATGAATGGGTTTTCAACTTCCTTCGAGGAAGTCTCATCATACCAATCGGGTATGATCTACTTACAATCGGTAAGTAGTTTTTCCGCAAAATTTTCACATCACTTCCTCTAAGTGGTGATGATTAAAATACCACTAAACAGTTGGTTTTTATACCGAGGCACTTATCATCCCCAGTCGTGTATGATATATAATCCCACTCACAACTGGTAAGTGGTTTTTAAATTTTAAGTTGTGCTCATCATCCCAACCGGGTATGATGTTAGTAAACCCACTCACCTATTAATGCCGTTAATTCCACTAAACTGGTTCTTTGTATTCACGCGAGCTTGTCCTTGCTGGTGTTCCACGTATTTCGCGTTCCTACATGATATGAACAACCTTTTTCATTATTACTCGGCATAATAGCCTTCATTCATTTACAATAAATGAGAAAACCCAAACTTTTAGTTATTTGCAATTAGGTCCCTAAAGTTATTTCTCTTTAACTTTAAGCTCCTAATGTCGGTTTTTCCTCAAATTGAGTCCCGTAACTTTTAAAATTTATCCTGGGACCTCAATTTATTCAATTTCACCAAAAAGGGGTTTAATTTCCCAAATTTCTAATTTGGTTCCCCAAATTTTTCCAAAATTACCATTTTGCCCTTCTTTTACAAAAATGGTAAGTTTTGCCCCAAAATTTCCAAAATTCCTCAATTGGTCATCCAACATTATTTTCATGCCCAATTGACCCTCAATTTCATAAAATTGTATTTTGGCCCTTTGAATTTCAAAAATCCCCAAATTTTCCCCCAATTTCAACTCTACAACACTACTAAATTTGATTTCATCAAATTGACCAATCAAACACTTCTAATTATTGAAATTGGAGTTGAAATTGAGTTCCTGCATGTTCATATAATTCTAAGAAACTTTGAATCGCGGATTTTAACGCCGGAACGAGCTCAAACGAAGCTTCGCCGAAAAATAGACTGTAGAGAGAGAAAGCTTCGATTACTCGATGAAGGCACGACGGTCTGAGCTTTCGATCTGGGCAGATAGGTCTCGTCCTAAGGTTCATCTTAGAATCAAGCATTGCTTCAATTGATGCGGAATTGGATTAGAATTTCGTCATTGAAATTCGGTCGACTCTCTCTCTAGCACTGATCGAAAATTGTAAAGGGGAGCCGAATTGGCTTACCTTTCAGTCCTAATTCGGCCGTGGAAAGGCTGAGGAAGTGTTGGGAGGGCTTGGTTTGGCCTTAGGAGAGCTTGAAATGGCCGATTTCAACTTGGCCGAAATAGGGCAGCTTTGGTCCACCGGAGCTGCTTCACTGTTCCATCATGTCGGCGCTTCTCTAGTGATTCTCAGATTGACTGGAGTTTGCTATCAGATAGCTGGCTTCTCCCCGGTTCTAAAGAGCCCGACCTCTCCTTTCGAGGTTAAGAAAAATGTTGAAGTCGAAGCTCTGGTTTAAGCTTCATCGAGAAATGGAGTAGTAGAGAGAGAGAGAGAGAGAGGTGTTCGGGTGTGAGGAGAATGAATGGGGATGATCTCTTTATATAGACGTAAAACCCATATATTAAATGGGTGAGATTTATTACTAGTATTAATATTACCATAAATTATTGGTATTAATTCCAATAATTTAATTTCGGTATTAATTCCAATAATTTAATTTAGGTATCAATTATTGGTATTAATTACAATAACTAAATATATATTAATTTATGGTTATTTATGATAAGGCATACATAAAAAATTTTGACCGAAATTTCGGGTTACAAAAAAATTCATACTTCCCAAGAGGTCACACATCCTCACACTACTCTCAAGCAAGCACGCTTAACTTCAAAGTTCTTATGGAATCTCGTTCACTTGAACCAATTTGGTTTTTGTCTTTATTTCGTTTTAAGTTTCTTTTCCAAGGTATTATGAACCCTTTGGATCACCGGAAGTTCAAATTTCCAAATTGCTTGTTCCCATATGATCGAGTTTGTAAACTGGCTCGATTTTCTTACTCGGGTTGACCGGTTCTTTCCCGGTTTTCCTTAACTCAAAAGTGCGGGGATTACAATACTTATTCTTTATGATGACCTGATTCAACTTCCGATAATGAATGCACAACCTCATGCCCATCCTTTTTCTTTACGAACAGGATTGGTGTACCCCATAGAGACTGACTAGAGCGTATGAAATCCCTCTCCGATAGCTCGTCTAGCTACTCCTTTAATTCCTTTAACTCTATTGGAGTCATGCGATAAGGGGCTTAGGATATAGGATGTGTTTCGAGGATTACTTCTATGGTAAATTCTAGTTGTCGGCTTGGGGGTAATCCGGGTAATTATTCTGGAAATACGTCCAGGTAGTGTTCAACTATCGGTATACCTTCTGCTCCCTTCTCATCTAACTTTCCATTGGTGATCATTGCAAAAAAAAAACCTTTACAACCTTTCTATATTATCTTTTGGGCTCTTATGTGGGATACCATTTGTACTTCTCCCTTCCTCCGGTCTCCTTGGAAACATAGTCCGAGTGTTTCGGGAGTGTAGAAAGTTATTACTTTCTTTCCACAGTTCATCTTGGCTTGATGTGTACTTAACGAATCCATTCCCAATATTATTTATACCTCTCTTAGAGGTAATAGGATCAAATCTACCTATAGTTTAACTCCTCCAATTGTGATCTCACATCCTTTTAACTATTTATCCCTATTTAGTCTTTCTCCTAAGGCTGTGAGGATGTTGAGGCTTTGTTCTAGGGAGGTAAGTTCTAGGGGAAACTTGGGATTAGATCTTCTTTGATGAAGGATCTTTCTACTCATAAGTTGAAGAGGGCGTAGACTTTTTTCACCCACAAGTGTACATACCCTGATTGAAAAGAACGCATGTTTTAGAAGAAAATTTTCTTTATTAAATAAAATTTAAATTACAGGCTTTATCTTAATCTTAGTTGGGGAGGTTTTGGGAAGTACCCGTTACGGTACTAGGGTCTTTTCTAGCCTCTTTATGGGTGAGGTTGTATACCTTAGCTAGTACCCTGGCTATGGCATCCTGCTTGGGGGTCCTTGGATTCGCTTGGGGTAATCCAAGCGTATTCCATTGCTTATTCTCCCTAAGAGTGAGGCATTCCTTTACAAAGTGCCCCACATGCCCACATGCGAAACATGACAAACAAGCTCCCTCATGGTACCTTTGGCACCTAGGATAGCGAGAGTTTCCTTGTGGTAAGGTAGGGATCACTCTTCGTTGGGGTGGTGGTATGTCCTTCCTCCTTTGGAAACCACCCTATTTCCCCATCTCGGACCATTTTGCTCATTTCGCCCTCCATGATGGCTTTGGTCCTTGTCCTCCTTTCGATTAGCTTGCTCCATTTGACAACGTCGGGTCTGTACCAGATGCTCACATTCATGAGCCATACTAATTACAACTACTAGATCCGTGGGACATCCTAACACTCCTATCCAGTTTCGTATATACATGTTGAGACTATCCACGAATTGTTGGCATATGTTCACAAGTTTGGCTAGATCAGGGGCAAAGGGTCTTAACTCATTAAACTTAGTTTCATACTCCGAGATAGAGTTAAGCCCTTATTGGAGTCTGAGGAAATCTTATTTCTTCTCATTAATTAGGTGCAGAGCTAGGTACTCCTCCAGGTACCTCTCATCGAATTGTTCCCAAGTGCGGGTAGTGGTATGCAGGCTTCTGACATTATCCTACCATCTTTTTGTACTGGCCTCCAAGAAAAATTTTGCTAGGATCACCATGTCCTCTGGTGAGATCCTGACTATCCCCATAAGCTTCTTGAAGCTGGCCAGCCAGTCCATAGCAGTCCCAACATTTTTCTCTCCTAGGAAAGGCTTACATCCTAGTTGATGGAGAGTTTTGAGATATTTGGGGATGTCAACTAGTGGGGGATTGTTAATAGGAGGGGCATGAGATTGTACTTCCTTAGGCTCAACGCAAGAGTTGATGACCACCTCAGGGGTGAGGTTAGGCCGTCCAAACACTCGGGTGAACTACTCATACAATCTCTGATGTTCAGAGCTCAGCCCTGATGGAACTATCTAGGCTTCTTGAGGAGTTTCCACAGGAAGGGGTTGTTGGGCAGTGTCAGAAATTACGACTCTTGTTCTCTAGGTTCCTCTCTTGGGAGCCATCTAAAATTTTAAGATTTATTCATCTTAGTTACTAAGTTATATAGTCTTGATAATGCATTCGAGGAAACAGGCTCTAATACCACTCAAGTTGTCATGCCTCGACCTGGTTTGGTTGGATCCCTGTGAACAATCCATCACTCTACGGTTCAACAAGGGTTTCCCTTTTCTAAACCGCGAGGAGTAAGGCGTCCTTTCTACCTGTCTTTCCTGGAATAGCATTATACAAAACTGAGTAATTTAAAATGGACATACATGTATTGTTGCAAAATTTGTAAGGTCTTTAGCAAAGGTTTTTCCTTGGTTACCTAAAAGGGGTAAAAAGAAAGGAGGTGAGTTCTACAACTTAGTGAGCGGGTATTGGGAGTGAGTTTTCAGAAATAACTTTATTCAAAGTGTGCCAATATTATCATTTCTTTTAAGAAAGATCTTTTCTCATGTTTCGGTTCTCAAAATCCTTTTTCCCATTTCCACATTAGGTGTGTTTAGCAGACAACACACACCCTTCATCATGAAGGGAACACACATTCGCAGGTGTAGTCCGTCCACTACCCCCACTTATGCCTCGGAGCATCTTTGCCGACCACCAAGATAGAAGCCCATCCACTTCTACCCTAGGTTTGAGTGGATGTTCTCAACATTTAACCCTCAGACTCGAATACCATTCCATGTTCATATGATGATAGAGACCTCATCTCAATCCCACCCCGGTCTCATGCGCAAGAAGCTATTCCGAGCTTCCCGACTGACTGGCACGACAATCTGCCCTTATCTCCACCATGTCGTCTAGTAGCCCTTATGACCTATCACTACCCCTCTTGGGTATCTTGATGGTCCTGTACCTCAAGTGCATGCACAAAACAATAGTTTTCTACATATAGCCATTTATCTGTGGTGCCATTGGTTCAACGGCCCTAACCCTTAACCCGACCTGTAGCTATTTGTCTAGGTCGGTGAGTCGACTTGGCCCTAACGCACTGCTACTAGTCCATCGAGTATTGTTGGTCCTATCTTGGTACTATGGTGAAATCACACATTCATGTCATTAGAAATTTAATAACTCTATATAACTCATGTTTGTTTGCAAGCTCCTGCTTAGGCCCACTAGCCTTGGACCCACTATATGTGATTTTCCAAAACCAGGAATTTAGCCCCCCACAAGTTCAAAAACTGAGGCATCGGGCCTATCTAAGCTGTTCCAGCTCTCGTCAAGAAGGTCTCCTAAATTATTTAAGAATTGGCGCACAGCCAGGGAAGAACACTTCTGACAAATATATTTTCACTTCATCCCACCAACCGGGTGTGATGATACCTCTGCTTACAACCAACAAGCGAGTTTCTCCTTCCTTCAAGTCCATCATACCAACTAGGTATGATTCCTCTACTTACATTTGTTAAGTAGGTTTTAGCCTAAATGGCCCATCACCCCATCCAGGTATGATGTTAAAAATCCCACTTACAAGTGGTTTTTCGTTTATAAAGTGCTCAACATCCCAACTGTCTATGATGTTAATATGCCCACTCACCCGATAACCGCGACGTGTTCGTCCTCGATTGGTTTTCCAAGTCGATGTGATTTCTCTTGCTTGTGTTTCGGTCACACTTGTCCCTACACGATTTGGGCAGCCTTATCAATTATGGTTCGGTATAAAAGCTTAGGCTTACCAATTTTTGATTAATTACACTTAGGTCCCTAAAGTTCATTTTTCTTAACTTTAGGTCCCCAATGCCAATTTTCCCCAAATTTGAGTCCCAAGGTTTCCAAAATTCCCTTTAAGTCTTCATTTTACTCAAAATTATATAAGGGGCTCAAGTTTCACAAATTTCCAATTTGGTCCCCAACTTTCCAAAAATTACCATTTTGCCCCTACTCTCCAAAAATGGCAATTTAACCCCAAATGTTTAAAAAATTAACCAATTGGTCCTCTAACATCTTTTTCATGGCCAATTGGCCTTCAATTTTTGGAAATTACAATAAGGTCCCTCAATTTTCTAAAATTCCCAATTTCCCCCAAAATATTCCCCCAATTTCTCCCCTTCAAACTAACCAAATTTGATTTCTTCAAATTGGCCATTCAATCGATGTTATTTGCTCAAATTGAAGTTATGGATCAGTTTCTACACTTCCATATGATTCAATTGAGCTTTGAACTACGGTATTTGGCTCTGAATTGAGCTCAAATGTAGCTTCACCGGAAAATTACTCATAGAAAGAGAAAGCTTCGAAAGCTTACCGTCGTGGGTACGACAGTCTGAGCCCTCTATCGGGGAAGGTAGTTCTCATCCTGAGGTTTCTCCTAGGATCAAAAATTGCTACAATTGATATTGAATTGAGGGAGAATTTTGTCAGTAAAGTCTAGCATTTTCTCTCTTTAACTCCGACGTGCAACGATTGAGTAGGGCCGAATTGGCTTATCTTTTAGCTCCGTTGTGGTCGTATGAGGGCTGTGGGGATGTTAGAGAGGCTTGATTTGGTAGGAGGAGGGCTGAAATTGGCCAAAATAGGGCAGCTTCAGTCCGTCAGAGCTACTTAACTATTTGATTCCATCGACGCTTCTATGGCGATCCTTAGGTCGAAAGGAAGGTACTATCAGATAGTTGACTTCCCCTAGAGTCTGTAGGACCTTACCTCATCTTCTGAGGATGAGAAAAATGTTTATATCGGAGCTCTTGCTTGAGCCTCACCAAAGAATGGAGCAGTTGAGAGAGAATGGAGATTTCGGGCGTGTGGAGAATGAATGGAGAGGAGCTCTTTATATAGGGAGCTCAAGGACCCTCTGCCCGACAACTTTCCTTTTTGGTAGAGCTTATCCTTGCCCTGAAATGGCCTGATCGGAGCCATTTTTCCTTCGTTGGCATCATCCGTTTCTACATTGAATGAATAGTGATGTCATCTGAAAGAAGAAGATGACACTGTTCCAAACCGGACTGGACTGGTCCGATCGGGTTCAATGCGTAAATTAGCCAGTTCATGGCCGATTCGACCGATTTTCTCAACATTAAAATTTTCTAAATTCATTCTCTATCTAATGGTGGCTTCAATTCCCTAATTTGAATATTATAAGCCACTTAGAAAAATGAATTTAGAAACTGGTTTAAACTATTTCAAATCGGTTTAGTTTGGTTCACCTTGAATCAATCTAGTGGTCCCTTCCCAATTGTCCTAAGGTTCTTTTCCATTCTTTTTATGACTCTTTAATTCACTTAGGATTTGTCAATTTCCCAATTTACCATTTTCTTATCGGTTATGGTTTGTGAACCGACTCGGTTTTCTCATTTGGAACAACCAGTTCTTTTCTTAGTTTTCTTATCTATAACGGGACAGTGTTTACATTACACACACCAATTGGGTAGCTCGTCCTCTAACATTCTTCGCGACATGTTTTAAGACTTGAAATGGGTAAGGTAGGGGTGAGTTTATAACTAAGTGAGAGTTTCTACTGACATCATGACTTCTTGTCCACGATTCATCCCATACTTTAAACTTTAACCTTTTCAATCAATGGTTTAAAATATTCTGATAAACAGGCTACAACTTGTCTTATCATTTTGAAAAGCTTTTTTAAATAAATCCACTGCTTGTCTCATACAAGCTTTAAAACAAGTTCCTTACTAGTTGGAAGAATTTCTCATATGTCATATTTAGTGAATTTATATTGGTTTGTATCATACAAACACACTTTCTCATTAAAGGGATCAAACAGTTGTAGAACAAACCATCATAGACTACAACCTGGATCTGTTACAATAATGGCCCGGAGCGTTTTTACTGTCCACCCTAGTAAGAGGCTGCAACCTCTACCACATCATTTGTAGAATCACCATTTCTCATCCTCCAAACATTCTTGATTCTTATGTCCACTATTGAGGGATAAGACCTCTCCCCCTTCTTCCTCAGTCTCAATGCGCATGAAGCTCCCAGCTTCATGACATACTAGAACAACATAACTTCCCTTATGTTGATCGTGTTGTCTAGCAGCCCTTAGAACTAAGACTACCCTATAGTGGGTGTCCCCTTGGTTTCACACGATTGCAATCACACACAATAGTATTTTTATTTAAGACTTTTCTCTTGGCATTGCTAGCCCAACATACTTGGACCCGACTTTAGCTAAGTAGCTTAAGTAAATAGTATCAAATTGTGATAAATTTATCAGTCTCTTAAATTAGAACTTATTTACGGATTTGACCTGTTTCCATTGGCCTTGGGCCCACTCTTATGAGTTTTCAAAACATGACCTTGGACCCACTTCACTTTTCAAAAATCGTGGCCTTGGGCCCACTTTTAAAGAACTAGATTTAGCCAACCTTTTGTCGACCATAGGCCTCGCCCATTTCTTGCATCGATGATTGAAACTAGTTCATTCCCCTTGAATAGTATCCATACATCGTTCAAGGCTAGCCCTATTATCATGATTCATACTTACTTTAGAAATACAATCCCAAAATGGTTTGAGCGGTTTCACATAGTTAAAGGATTTTATTTATGGAAAATATGTATTTTCTAAGTAAGCATGCTTTTAAGTAACGCATCATCGATCCAATTGGACTCGATGATAGAAATCCCACTCACCCAAGTTTTGTGATTTGTTCGTCCAAGATGGATTTTCGATGCCTTAGAATAGTCTCACAATCATATGTAGAAAGCCTTAGAGCCTCTCAAACAGCCCTTAGAGCCAACACTACCCCATACCAGGCATCTCCTTGTTTCCAAACGATTGCAATCACATATAAATATCTTTTAATTTAAGACTTTTATCTTTGCATTGCTAGCCCAATGGGCTACAACCTGACTCTGACTCAGCAACTTTAGCAAACATTATCAACTTGCGCTAATTTTATGAGGCTCTTAAATAAAAACTTATTTATGAGTTTGACCCGTTTCCATTGGCCTTGGGCCCACTATTACATGTTTTCAAAATACGGCCTTGGGTGCACTTTTATAAAGCTAAATATAATCAACTATTTATCGATCATGGGTCTCACCCATATCCTTCATCGATAGTTAAATTAGATAATTTCCTTGAATTGTGTTCACACACCTTCCATGGGAGATCCTCTAATCAAGATTCATAATCTCAACAGAAATATACATCCAAAATAGTTTGGGAAGTGGTTGTAGCAACTTTGTCATCTCTCAATTTGTTAGGCCTTACCCCCACTACCTTCTGTTGTACTTCATATTCTTGTATTTGTTCTTCTATACATAGATATAGAAGTTGGCCAAACCTTTTCTACATCTTGCTTAGATTCCGCTTAACTTGGTTCTTAGAAGACATTGTCCACAATTGCAGAAAATCCATTGCTTGTATGCCCCGAGGCAATAGGATTTCTTCCATAGTTGGTTTTCCAAGTATGCCTTCACCCTCTCCTAGTTTCCTTTGGGTAATCCATGAATGTTTTCGTGTCTTTTTCATAGATCTACTTGTGGCTCTTATATAAGATCAAGATCACTCAAATCTCATGAAGATAATCCTTATCCCTTCCTTTTTATGTTTCTTTCATTTGTGATTAAATGAATGCTCTTTGATTGTCTATATTCATCCATATAAATGTGAAGGAATATTACCTTTCACCAATTCTATATATGACGTTCATAATAGCAAGAGTGATTTTTATTCGGTAAATAATCATTTATCTGATAGCAGACGGTCATTTCCTTTTGTTCTCTACTAATAGGTGAAATTTTGATTACTTAGCAATTTTTAGTACACATTGAATTTTCCTTAATTCAATATTGGTATTCATTAACTGGTTTTTATGGTAGGGAAGTGGGGTCATCATCCTAACAACTCTATCTATTTCATCCCAAATAAGTGTAAGAAGTGATTTCTCTGCTTCATTAGAGTAATTTAACATATTATTGTTGGTGTGGATTTGATTTCACTCATCCATTATTATTTATTAGAGTTGGCATGCCTCCTTACTGATTCCAGGAGAGCTAACATTTTTCCCAACTTCAGTAGTGGATAAATGTCCCATAAGTACATGTATTTCTTTTTCCACCTCTAATAATCATTAGGTTCTAGGGTAGTTTAGGATAACATTAGGTCCTTTAGATAAATTGTTGGATATAATTCATGTTGACAAAAAGGGTTATGGGTTTTTACTTAGCATATTCCCATTATTATATCCCTGATAATTTTAGGGATGTATGCCATCATAACTTCTTCGATTGTGAAATGAATGGAACATATGCTTGATATAGGCTATCGTTGTATGATTTAACAATGGTCTCACAAGGTGAGATTGGTTCTCGATACAAATTTTATTGTAGTCCAACAAGAAACTCGATGTCATTTATTTATTTCATACAAGCACAACATCTGTACTTCAAGGTCTTGATTTATATTACTTCTGTAATTTGGCCCTTGTTTGTTCATCTTTTACAAAAATAATTTCCTGTTTATATCCAACTTGTTATTGTTCCTTCTTACCCACTCATAGTAATGAAGGTATTCATTAACAAGGTCTTGGTTTTGTTTTCATGTTTATTTTGTTGTTTACTATATTTCTACTTGTTCCCTTTTTATTTTCTAAAACCTCATAACTATTGTTGTATTTAAAATCATAGGTTTCAACTTGGATAAAAAAATCCAATCTCACTAGGGTTGGGCTTGACATCAAACATAGGCCTCTCCTCACCGGGCACCACCCAATCCATAGTCGCATACTCCAAGCCAAGGCCTTCTGTTTTCCCATTTTTGTTACATTTTAAAGTTATTTGGTCCATTGTACTTCCATTTGCCTCACTTTGGTCGTAGGTGTGCTTTGTTTAGTATTTAGGTACAATGTGAGCCCAAATTTTCTTAGGCTTTTAAAGGGATCATTAATATAGCACAACTCATTTCTTTTTAGGTTTAATGTATGGGTTTAGGCCCCACTTATTATTTCTTTTATTTGGAATTACAATTTCAATTAGGTTTTATTTACAATCCATATGGCTACATACATGTATATACATATATATACCTTTATATTCTTAAAATTCTCCTTCAAAGATATGCATGTATATATATTCATATAAACATACAATTAATAAATATTTATTTCCACTTAATTCGACAGATTTAACTCAATTATTTAAAGTCATTTATCTTGACTACTAGGTATCATCAAGTAAATTAGATTCGTTCTAATTTACATCGGATTTTAATTTAAATCCACTGCATTTTTAAACCAAAATAAAATTCTAAAAAAAAATTTTGATTTGAAATTTTCGGATCACTAAATTATGGTGTTACAACTACTCCCCACATTTTTTGGAGTTTTATCCTCAAAACTCGTGCAACATAGATTTTTAATTTATGTTAATCAACCTATGTATCCTTTTCAATCATTTATGGTTACACTTTCTCTTGATACAATAACCATGTCATTCGATAATAAATATTGAATGATCCATATTTTACCTTTAGGGTCATTTATCCTTATTATACCTTATTATATTTAATGTTAACGAATATTCACTATTTGTGATCTCCTTTACTCATGCCCACCCTTCTAGTATGTGTTAACCATTTGTACAACTTTTCCTTTTAGTAGTACTTGTTTAAAACTTCTTTTCTAATGCTTCAAATTATTCATAAGAGGCATCTCATGCCATTCACATATTTTCATTGTTCATGGATCAAGGTGGTAACTGACTGTTCCCATTATAATGGTCATTAATTTGTATTGGCTTTGACATTCCCCAAAGTTGTCCTCTACATCTCGGATCTTTGTGTATATATCCTTAATACGACCCTTCTTATTGTCCAACCAATTATCTAATGGTAAATATTATCATGTTGGCTCTTGCTACCAACGTGGCTCTTTTTGTGAGAACTGCTCATATGCTCAATGAGCATATGATTTCTTCCAATGTCTCCCCTTCAAACTGACTGAATTTGATTTCTTCAAATTGGCCATTCACTTGGGGTTAATTACTCTAATTGATGATATGGATAAGTTCCTACACTTCCATACGATTCAATTGAGCTTTGAATTGCATGTTTTGGGTATGAAATGAGCTCAAACAGAGCTTCACTGAAAAACTGTTCGTAGAGAGAGAAAGCTTCGAAAGCTTACCGTGAGAAGTGCGGTAGTCCGAGCTCTCAATCTAGGGAGGTAGCTCTCGTTCTAAGGTTCCTTCTAGAATCAAGAATTGCTACAATTGATGTCCAAATGAGGGTGAATTTGGTCAGTGAAATTCAGCACTTTCTCTCTCTAACATTGATCTATAACTACGAAGTAGGGCCGAATTGACTTTCCTTTCATCTTTGTTGAGGTTGTGTGAGGGTCTGGGTTGTCGAAAAGACTTGGTTTGGCCGTAGAAGGGCTGAATTTGGCTGAATTCAGCTCAGCCAAAACATGGCAGCTTTTGTTCGTTAGAGCTACTTCACTGTTTGATTCCACCGGTGCTTCTCTAATGGTCCTCAGGTCAAAAGAAGGTTGCTGTCAGGTGGCTAACTTCCCTCAGGATCTGTAGGACCTGACCTTGCCTTTTGAGGTTGAGAAAAATGCCCAAGTTGGAGCTCTGGTTCGAGCTTCACTGAAAAATGGAGCAATTGAGAGAGAATGGCGATTTGAGGTGTGTGAAGGATGAATGGAGAGGAGCTTTTTAAATAGGGAGCTCAGGGATCCTCTGCCCGACCACTTTCCATTTTGGTTGAGCTTATCCTCGCCCAAAAATGGCCTGATCAGTGTAGTTAGACCTTTGTCTGAGAAGGAAGTTTTATGCATTAATGAACAGTGTTGTCATCCTAAGGAAGAAGATGACACTGTTCTGAACCAGACCAGTCCAGTCCAACCAGGTTCAATGGTGAAAATTGGCTGATTCAAACCCAATTCGACTAGTTTTCTCAAATCTAATAATTTCTAAATTTATCTAAATTCATTTCCTAACCAATGGTGGCTCCAATTTCCCAATTTGATTAATTTAAGCAACCACAAAAAAATAATTTAGGATCTGGTTCATGTATGGTTCAAACTAATTCAATCTGGTTCATGTCTAGTTCTCCCTTAACTGGTCTGGTTTTCTCTTCCCATTTGTTCTAATGTTCTTTTCCATGATTTTTAGGACTCTTTGAGTCACTTGGAATTTGCTAATTTCCCAATTTACCCTTTCTTTACCGGTTTAGGTTCATTAATCGGCTCGATTTTCTCTTTTGAATTGACTGGTTCTTTTCTCAGTTTTCTTATCTTTAAAGGACGTGGTTTACAATAAACATCTTAAACTCATGCTTTGTTTGATTTCTAGAAATATAATCCCTTGACTGTGTGAAAATGCTTAAACTTTTTTCTAATTATATTTTTTAATAAAGCATGAAGCATGCTATTAGGATGACCCATGAATGGTGTATGGATACACCTCAAGGGGTATGGTCTAGTCTGACCATCAATGTTGGATATGGGCGAGGCCCATGGTCAACAAGGGTGAACTAGATCTAGTTTCGTGTAAGTGGGCCCAATGCCACAGTTTTTTGGAAAATGAAGTGGCATTGAGGCCATTTTTTGAAAACTCATACAAGTGGGCCCATGGCCAATGGAAACGGGTCCTATCCTGTAAATAAGTTTGATTTAAGAGCCTATCAAAATTATCACAATTGGATAATGTTTGTTGAAGCTACTATGTTAAAGTTAGGTCATAACATGTTGGGCTAGTAGCACAAAAATAAAGGTCTTAAATTAAAAGACACTTGTATGTAATTGCAATTGTGCTGAACCAAAGAGACGTCTGGTAGGGGTAGTGTTGATTCTAAGGGCTGTTGGACAGCAAGGTTGGCATAAGGACAGAAATGTTGTTCCAGTATGTCAAGGAGCTCTAGGAGCTTCATGCGCATTGAGACCGAGGAAGAAGGGGTATAGGTCTCATCCTTCAATAGCGGACAAAAGAAGTGATGAGGTGTGTGGGTTGGGCAATGGTGCTCACACAAACTATGTGGTGGAGATTGTGGCCTCTCACCAGGGTGGACGGTAAAGAAGCTATAAGCCACTAGTGGAATAGATCAAGGTTGTTGACTCTGAGAGTCTGTTCTGCGACTGTTTGATCCATTTATGGATAAAGGGTGTTTGTGTGAAACAAACCCTAGTAGGTTTATTAAATTAAATCACTCCAACTAAGAAGGAACCTACCATAATCTTGATGATATAAGCTGGGAAAGTTATAAGAAACCTTTTATGAAAACCCCTTTATGGATAAAGGCTTTAAAATGTCAAATTAGAAAATTTTTCTAGATGGCTTTAAAATGTCAAATTAGAAAATTAAGACTGTCATTAGATAGAAAATGAGTTTAGTTGAATTTAGAAAATTTTAAATTTGAGAAATTCGGTCGAACCAAGTCCGAACCAACCTATTTTCGAATTTCAGACCACGAACCCAGTCGGACCAGACTAGTCAACGGTTCGACCAGACCGGTCAATGGTCAACAGGTAGGTCAACGGTCAATGGTCAATGGCCAACTAGTTCCACATCAACTGCCACATAGACATGATCAACCAATGGGAGGCTGCCACACGTCTGGTCAATGGCAAGTTGGCACCCATCAACATACCACGTACATACAAGCAGCCAATGAAAGGTTGCCACATACACATGAGTAGCCAATGAGAGGCTGCCATGTGTTTGATCAACAGCTAACACGGCAGCCAAGCTAACATTCCACATCAGAAAAACTGACCAATCACAGCGCACCACGTAGCATGACCGCCACGTCATCATCTTCAACCTTCAGACATTGACAGAGAAGAGAGAGAGAAGGAGTCATCGAAAAAGCTGAAGACTCCGGCGACTCAAAAAATGCTTCGGTCAAGTCTCCGGCAATCGAGTCTTACGCCAGCGGGTAGCTTGAACAGTTACCGAGCTCACTATATAAAGAGCACCTCCGCATTCATTCTCAGCATTCCACAATCGAGTGAAGAAGAAGAAGAGTGAGTTTTCCAATGAGCTACGAACCAAAGCTCCGACGACGAGACTTTTCTCGACCTCCGAAGCCACATTGGGTGTCATTGGAATCAGGAGGAAGTCCTCTAGCCACCCACACCTTCCATTCAGCTTGAAAGCCACCGAGGATGAGTGAGGAAGCTCGAATAGTGCTGCCACTCCTCAGCCAGAAACCAGCCAGCCCCCCTACCGCCCACTTCGAGCCTTCCCTCGGCCAATTACGGTTAAGCTAGACCCCCTACGCCCCACTTGGAGGTGCCCCAACCTTCCCCCGACCTAAGAAGGTAAGCTCCCTCCACCACCCTTCACCAGAAAACACTGTGCACGACCGAATTCTACAAAAATTTTAACACTAAAATTTGCACTCCTCATGTCATCAATTGAAGCGTGGTTTGATCCAAGAAGGATCCCCGGGATGAGAGCAACATGGTGGTAACCCAAGCTCCAACCACCGGACCCTCACCTGTAAGATATCGAAGCTTCTTCTCTCTTTACTGCATTTTCTAGCAAAGCTCCATTTGAGCTCATTTCCAAGCCAAATTGAGTTATTCAAAGCTTGAAATGATGAGAAAAACATAGAGGAGATGATTTGAATCAAGAATGAGGACAATTAACTAAGTTTCGGGGATCAATTGAACAAAATTGTGATTCATGACAAAAATGCAATTTTTGAAAAGTTTGGACAAATTGGGGATTTTTCGAAAATTGGGGACCAAATGGCAATTTGACAAAATTGAGGGTCTTGTTATGCAATTTCCTTCCAATTAAGGGTCCATTGGACAAATTGGATCAAATGGAGAACCAATTTGTAAATTTTGAAAAGTTGGGCTCAAATTGCAATTTTAGGAAAGTTTGGGGCTAAATGGCAGTTTCAAAAAATAGAGGAACCCAAGGGCAATATTGATAAAATTAAGGACCCAAATGGATAATTAGAAAATATGGGGGTCAAATTAAGGAAAAGGGGGGTAATTGAGGACAAAAACATAAACGCACATACCTCACAGACTAAAGTGTAATTAAGGCCAAATATGAAGACCTATACACAAATACACCAAGAAGTGTGATTCCTTAGTTCAATACCCTAACGAGGACATATGTGCTGTGTAGGGACCGACTATTTGAGCGCCTGCTTCTAGAAGAGAGACCGCGAGGCCAAAATCACCGCGTGAATGGGAACTACTATGACGTCCATTTTGGTTGGAATGACGATTTAAGCTTTGAAAATCTGTTTTCTCATAATTAGTATCCCCTAACTAGGTGACTCTGTAAAACATTTGGGAGCTAAAACCTGAATAATGGGAACTTGCGTGATACCCATCGAGCCAAGTTGAGTTATCGAGCTTGTTGGGCCAAACCACTGCTCTGCTAAAGCCGGGTCGTCAAACTTGTTGGGCTAGTACGCATGGTGGGGCCGAAGCCAAGCTGATAGACCATTGTGCGAGAGGGCCAAAGATAATGGCTATAACTCAAAAAGCTTGTTAATTGTGCATGCACCATGATGTTCGGGCCATCAGGACACCTGGCATGATGTAGTGATGGAACTCAAGGACTGTTGGACGACCCAAGGAGCATAAGGGCAGTGTCATCATTCAGTAGGTCGTGAAGCCAAGGAGCTTCCTGCGCACGGAGACCGAGGCAATAGGGGGATGAGGTCTCGTCCCATTGAGCGGACATGATGGAGAAACTTGAGTTTGGGGTCGGACTATTGATGTCTGCACAAACTCCAGGTAGGGGCAGCATCCCTCTATTAGGGTGGACGATAAAGGTGCTCCGGTCCACAAGTGGCGCAGTCGAGGACCATTCTGTGAATGTGTGATCCCTCCTATGATAGGAGGGTGGTTGTTGATTTGTGAAATCCAAGAAGAAATAAGTTGAATTATCAAATAATCGAAATTGCTAAATTAAGCCTTTAGGAAAGAATTTTCTCCCATTTACTGAGTTGTCGAACTCACCCCCTCCCTCTAAATATTTTCAGGAAGGAACACAATTGTGTCAGTTTTTTCCCTCCGACCCAAAACCAGGTACACAAATTTAAAAGTTTTATTTTTGTTAAATGTTATCTAGGGAAAGCATGATAGGCAGTATACCTGACTCTCTTGACCCCGAGGAACCCTCCTTGAGGCTCAAAAGAGTGGTGGGTTATCCATCAAACCCCGACCAAACTAGGTCGGGGCATGACATAATGGCTTGTTTATCACATGATTTTCAAGAAATGAAGTTTTGCTTAAATGCATACTGAATCATGGACATGAAGTCATGATGTTATGTAAACCATGCTCACTGAGTTGTTGAACTCACCCCCTCTCCTTTACCCCTTTCAAGTCCTATCTAAATTGGCGCAAAGGATGTTAGAAAACAAATCACTAACATGGCATGTAATCAACCCTTTTAAAGATATTTGTGTATTGAAATATATATTCCAGTATGTTTTATGGAAACATATTTCCTTAAATTTATTTTGAAATATTTTAAGGTTACGTTTGACTCTTTCTGGTACCACAGTGATGGTTATTTTTAAATACCGGGAAGAGTGGTGGGTTATTCATAGGATTCCAACCAAACCGAGTCGCGGTGTGACATTCAAGATCTTAGCAATTTTTTTTGTCACTTTTCCCTTGCAAACTTGTCTTGCCTTAGTTTCATTGTGCAGTAGGTCTTTCCCTACTATTGGCACTCTTTATTGTACATAGGGCATTCCCGTATTATGTCCCATCTCAGATTGCTACCCGATGCATTCTTTGACCATTACCAAAGTTTGCATTTTAGTTTTCCTTCAAGCATCCTCACTACAACCCTTAAACTTGGGTACATTTGCTCGTACATGAATGTTACATACCTCTTAGTAGTAGTCAAGTCCAATAGGTTATGACCCAACTCCGGCTTAGTAGTATTAAATAAGCATGACCCATTTCACACATCATCAGATTTTGGTATTTTATCATACTCTTTGATCAACAATCATTTATTTACGAGACTATACCCATTTACATTGGTCTTGGGCCCACTATACGAGTTTTTAAAACACATGGCTTTTGGGCCCATTTCTCGTTTAAAAACGATGGCATTGCACCCACTTTAGCAACATGATTCATAATCAAACTATAGGATTCATGCTTTAAGATTTCATCAAAAATGCCTCACAAAATCTATTTTAAGTGATTTCACAGGGAGAATATTTTTGGAAAAAAGGTTTTAGCATTCTCATGCTATTAATGTAAATAGGAAATTTACATTCATCAGCCCAACTGAAATTGATACCACAAATCTCACTCACCTAATGTTCATGACTTGTTCATCCAGTATTGATTTTCGATACCTCAAGCATACATTTGCTCATGTACGTAAGAGATCTCATCCCTATATCATTTAGAACATTTGAGTTTCATGATATACACAATTTGCATTTAAGCCTCTATATTTTACCTTATTTACATATAGGTCCATAAGTTTACTTTATTTACAATTAAGCTCCTAAAGTTACCAAAATTTTCCTTTAGGTCCTTAATTATTCATTTATTCCCTTTAGATCCTTAATTTATCCCAAATTACTCTTAGAAGTCTATAAATTAAAAAAATGCAATTTAGTCCAAAACTTTAAAATTTTGCATTTTAGTGCTCGAATCTTTGATTTTCGAATAACCTTGTTAAACTTCTTCAATTGTATCCTAACATGGTACTAATCATCTTCATCATGTTCCTACAATTATTTCAAGCTTTGGTTCATCAATTATGGTATAGAAATGACTCTAAACGGAGCTTCGTCGGAAAATGTTTTTAGAGAGAAAGGTTCGATTTATTATCGGTGAGTGCTTGGTTGGTGGTGTTATGGGTATGTGAAGTTAGATCTACTCAAATGGATCCTTCCAAGATCAAATGTTGTTTCAATTGGTAGCATGAGCAGTGAGAATTTGATTTAGTAAAATTCAATGAACTTTATTCTATAAATCGAATATTTCGGCGAAGGGTCGCATTAGGAGCTTACCACTAGAATGTAGGAGAAACAAGGCTCAGTTAAGGATGGTCAAGGAAGTATTGGCTCGGTCTTAGGGGGTCCGAAAGTGGCTCGAACTAGGGTTGAACAGTCAATGGAGCATTCGAATATAGGAGCAATGTTACTCTACGAGCTGCCCAACATTTTTCTGGTGACCTTTGAGCTGAACAAAGCTTATAGTCGGGTAGAGGACTTCTTTAGGAATCAAGTGAACCTGATTTGGTGTTTTGAGGTGATGAAAAGTATCGATGTTGGAGATCTAGTTCATAGATGATTGAAAGTTGGTATTGTTCAAGTTGTCTAAGATTTTAAGGTGTGGAGAAAATAAATGGAGATGGTCTTTTTATATAGTGAGTCCAGGAACTCAAGGTTCTATCTATTCCACCGTCGACCAACTATTAACTACTTGGTTAAATGACTCGTCGGAGCAATTTACTACTTGTAGGATTTATGGCAGTCTCTCGAACCTTCCTTCCGTTCATCAGTTTAAAGGTTGAAGATGATACTACGCACGTGCATGTGAGCTTTACACGTGCGAGTTGCAATGTGGCACGTAGTGATCGACTGGAATTTCTGACGTAACACCCCAGTTAGTGTTTAAGTAACCTATTGATCTGTTGACTGACCACATGGCAACCTCACATTGGTCACTTTATCCGACACGGCGTTTGATCAAATTTGACTATCAAAGAACCATTATTGACTTTGCCGTGTCATCTTTTAATTCGCCAATTTGATTACTCAAATATTTCACTTGACGTGCAATACCAATTTCACGTGTTCTCCTAGGACTAGTTGTGATCATCCAACGTGCACTTTCCACATGTCGATTACTAATTTGTTAGTCATTCTCTATCATCCTAGCTAGTTGTTGACATGTCGCACTTTCCGCATGTCACCATTTCATTGGTTAGTACAACTAACGGAGATTTCCTTCTACTGACAGTTGACTATGGACACATATTATGCTCTCATTGGTCAATTTCCAATTAAATAAATTTTCTTCAGTTGACCATTGGCGAGTGACACGTGTCACACTCTAATTGGTCAGCGATTCGTGATGCTGACCTAGCAGCTGACTAGGCAGACGGTCCGTTGACCAGGTTGGATCGTTAATTAGTTCAGTTGGATTAGGTTCGGTGACCCTAAATCGAAAATCGACTGGTTCAGACCTGATTAGACTGGTTTTCTAAAATTTAAAATTTTATAAATTTATCTAAATTTATTTTAAATACTATGGTGAACTCAATTTACCAATTTACTATATTTGGGTCACCCAAAAATGAATATTTGATTCAGTTTTTACCGATTTGATCTGATTTAGTCCATTTCGGTCACTATTTATCCTAAAACAATCTTATTCTCACTTCTAACTTGCAATAAAATTATTTTTCTTAATTTTTAGAGTTTTAATTATCAATTTAGATCATTTCAAATCTCGTTTTAATTTATTTCCACCAATTTCAGTTTATTTTGAATCACTATTTTATTTTTAAAATTTTCTAATTCTACCTTGCAAATTTCTTATATTGAGAATATGTGTTTATAACACAATTTAAATATAAATCATTATTAGTTAGTTTAGTTCATACAAGACACAATTACTTTTTATTTGTTCGAAGTGAAATACTACCTCATCCACATTTGCTTGGATTTCCGGGTCCATTTTATTGGTCTACTTTTGGGTCAAGAGGCAATTCCCTTAACAGGGTTGAGGCTATAACATGTTGACATGTTTATATTAGAGGAAATGGTTCTATAAAGGGGCGTGAAAAGGCATCTAATATTATATATTTTCCTTAATATTGGAATTAAAGTAAATGATTTTATATATTTTCTACTTGTATTTGTAATCTATATTTTCATGTATCATAGTAGGAAAAACTGAGAGAGAGACCAGGATATGAGCATCTTAACGAACCACTGTACATCTTAATTGAAGTTGATTTACTTGCCAACATTATTGACGTAACATTGAGACATGCACAAGAAATAGTTGAGGAACTTCTCAAACCAGCGGTATTGCTCTCCTCCTTTCCTTTTATACCCGCATAGCTATCAGCAGATGCAACTATTCATCAAAATTCCCTTTTCTTTAGAGCTCTCTATGTTCAACAACTTGTATTGCTGAAGAGTTGCTGCTCACAAAATCGTGCTTGGTAAAGGGTTTCGGCCTTTCAGTCTCACTGTTGAGGCCCTGGTCCTGGCTTCTGGAGTAGGCCTCCTCATCCAAGTGCTTGCTCCTCTCAGCCTCTTCATCAGCCACGTCTGCACCATTTGGTTCTTCATCTTTGTCCTCGCTGAAGAGTGCAATAAGGCACACATGAAACAGATGGTAGGATGAGTTTGTGTTGGGTAAGTAAATAAGCCTGTGTGGAATGATCAGGAATATTCACTGGGGCAAAGACCAAGTATATGATGCAAATGCATCAATGAACAAATGTGGAGAAGAGCAGATAAAGCATAGATCAAAGCACAAGATTGAAGGGGCGGAAGGTGATCAAAGCAGCCATTTTAAACACCTAATATGGAGACTTGCATAGATTTGATTTCAAATCTACATGTATTCTAAATTTTCTAATGTATTGACATAAATAACAAGGAACTTGATTGAACCTTGGCCCTTTTTACAAGAAAAATACCTAATAGGAAGTAAAAAAGAAGTGATGCTGACCTAGAGTAGATGATGAGTCCGGCAGTAACAACAGCAAATGCTATAAAGTACATCCAGTCCACCTACGTAGATCAATTGATTCAAAAGATTAGTTTGATGAATAGAAGAAATAATGACTCCCGGGCACAAACAAAATTTTCCTCGTCATCAGTACAATGACAATGGCAGACAAAACCTTCTCATGGTAAGCAAAGATGCGAATAACTACAGCCCACATGTCCGAGGTGAGCAAGGAAAGGTTGAACATTGTGGAACCACTTAGCTGTGGAGGAAAATATCAGTGAAATTCATCAAGAGAATTATAGAGGAACTAAAAAGGTATTATGTTGCACTCAAATTGAAAAAGAAATAAAATATTCCAGAGCTTAAATAATGGAAAATGAAACCAAAATTAGCTTAAGTGCAAAGATTCCAAACCTTCAGCATAATAGGGACAAATGAGTAGAAGAGGAACATAGCCAATGAAAATCCCACAAAAGGAAGAGCCTGGAAACAATTAGGTATGACTTACACTAGTAATGAAAAACAGAGAAAATCTCCAATCTGGAATATAGTGCAAATTATCTTAAAACTGTTGATAAAAAAATAATATTAAAATTGATATTATGTCTTAATTTGACCCCTAGGTAAATTGAAAATCCAAGGAAACACCCTGTAATGATGCTTCAGAATCCTACTGAAGAATGAATCCTTTTTGCCGTTTACAATGCAATCTTCTGATACCTATTGATAACATATTTCTAATGTTCTTTACGTAATAATGCATAAAATTATCATGTTATCAATTATCAACATTCTATGACACACTTCTAACTAGGGGTGGCAAAAATCTCCGTTCAGACCCGAACCCGATGGATGACAAACCCGGTAGATCAGAGTATCCACTCTTTTTTTGCCTCATAATTATCCAAAATTTATTTTGATATAAATGAAATTTGTTGATTATCGAGTTCGATTGGACCCAACTGCACCCGATCGAGTTTAAATGGATCTGATCAGATCGGGTCCAGCAAGACCCGGTGGACCAAGTAACCAGGTTCAAGACCAGCTAGATGGACCCAGATCCCGGGTGATCCGGGTCCAGGTCCCCTGGCAAAAACCCTGGGTCGAATCTGGGGTCCATGTAGACCCGGTCTTCGCCCTGTCAATTGTCACCCCTACTTGCAATAATATCTATAGTGAGTTGAAGAAAGAAGCTTACTGCTCCAGCAGACCAATGAATGGACCTAAGCTCATTACGTTCCAGAATGCTTCTGTAGAAACAGCTAAGGAATATTAGCCTATCTGACTAAAGTTCCTGCTAGAAAGAGAGAACTTCAAAACATTTATCCTTCAAAAGCTTTAGCTGCTCATACTGGGCCCTTGTTAGCTCATATGCATTGTTTTAATGCTTCTGCCAAAGAAAATAAATTTTGATTTTGTACTCGTAAAGAAAAAAATATGTTTCTACTCTATCTCAAGGATACTTTTGGATCGCACCAATAATGGCACTAAAAAATCCAACCATTGCCATGAGTTCAATTCGGTCCGCATTCTTCACAAAATATATCTGTCAAAAATATAAAAATTCAATAATTTTCTGACAAAATGTGGCTGTGAACCTGATGAAAAGACATGAAAAAACATGTTCTAATAGGGGATAACCACAATCTATGGTTCAGTGAGCCTGTTGAGAAAATCAGTACATTCAAGAAAATTCAAATATAATGAATAATATGAAGCTGAGAGAAATTTACACCAAAATTTTCATATTCACACAGATAGTGCCCTGTTTCAACCTGGACAAGGATGATTATGGGGAACATGAAAAAAGGAAATTTTTATTGACTTGAACACCAAGTGATAATAGTTATATTATGGATCATGCTTCTGTCCATGAATGAATATTTATACCTAGAATGGGGCTTAGGGTGGATGAGACGGACGTAGTCGCATTCCTTCCTGAAATTATTTAGAGGGAGGGGTGAGTTTGACAACTGAGTGGGAAAAAATCTTTTAGGAAACGTTCAATTTAGCATTTTCAAATGTTTGCTAACTCAGTAGTTTTCTCGTCAGGATTCTCGGTTCACATAGTTAACAACCTCCCTCCTATCATAGGAGGGATCACATGTTCATAGAACGGTCTCTGACCATTTCACTTATGGATTGTAGCGCATTTACCGTCCACCCTAATAGAGGTGCACTGCCTCTACCCGGAGTTTGAGTGAACATTAATAGTTCGACCCTCAAACCCTAGTCACTTCACCCTGTCCGCATAGTGGGACAAGACCTTATTTCCCCTACTGCCTCGGTCTCAATACGCAGGAAGCTTATCGAGCTTCACAACCTACTGAATGACATACCCCTTATGCACCCTGGGTCATCCAACAGTCCTTGGCTCCATCACTACCTCATGTCAGGTGTCCTGATGGCTCGATCGTCACAGTGCATGCACAATCAACAGTCTTTTTAAGTATAACCTTTATCTTTGGCCCTCTAGCGCAACGGTCTGTCGGCTTGGCTTCGACCCATGCGTACTAGCCCAACAAGTTCGACGATCTGGCTTCGACAGAGTAGCGGTTTGGCCCAACAAGCTCGACAACTTAGACTTGGCTCGATGGGTATCACACAAAGTTTCCATTATTTGGATCTTTTAGCATCATTCATCACATACTTGTTCTGGACAGGACTACGCCCGTATCCATCGACCTTGGGCCCACTAGCATATCAAGCCTAAGCCTAGAATGATCTCCCATATGTTTTAAGCAGAGTCACCCAATAAGGGGAGGCTAATTCGAAGAAAAATTATTTTAAAAGTTGAATCATCATTCCAATCGAAATTGAGATTATAGTGGTTCTCACTCACTTGGTAATCTTGGTGGGGTCGTCCCGACGAAGTCTGGCCTCGCGATATTCTCCCGAAAGCCAGCGCTCGAGCAGGTTGTTCCTACATGACACGAGTATTTGTATTAGGGTACTGAACTAAAGGGTCGTACCTCTTCGAGTATTTGCATATAGACCCTCATATTTTGCATTAATTGTGATTTGGTCCCTAAGGTTTGTATGTTTACCTTTTAGTCCTTATTTGCCCCTTCTTTTCAATTCAGCCCCTAAGTTTTCCAATTATTGGCCTGTTCGAACCCGATTCGATTGGTTTTCTGAAATTTAAAAATTTAAAAATTTATCTAAATTCATTTTCTATCTAATGGTAGCCTCATTTTTCCAAATTGATATTTTTAATTCACCTAGAAAAATGAATTTGTGAACCGGTTCAATATGGTTTATCCCGATTCGGTTTGGGTCCTGTTCGCCCCGAACCGGTTCGGTTATCTTCTCAGCTCCACTTTTTGGTTCTTCCTTATAATTATTATGAATTTTTTCTCACTTGGAATTTTTCAATTTCCCACGTTAACTATTTTTCGTTCATTAATCAGCTCGTTTCTTCGCATATAAATCTATACTGGTTCTTTTCCTGATTTTATTTTGTCCCAAAGGACGGGTTTTATGACTCTCCCCTCCTTTTAAAAGTTTCGTCCTCAAAACTATTACATATTACATAGTTGTGGGTATCTACCCCCCATGGTTGACTCAACTTCCCATGTTTCCTCCTCTACTTGACCATTTCGCCAGAGAACCTTCCCGATGGGGATATTCTTATTCCGGAGGTTTTTCTCCCATCGGTCAAGGATTCAAATGGGTTCTACTTCATAGGTCAGGTCTTTCTCAATCTTCGAAGGTGGTTGATTTAGCACATGGCTAGGGTTGGGCTCTTACTTTCATAGTACTGACACGGGGAAGATATCGTGAATCCTTTGCAGGTTTGGGGGTAACTCTAGTTGGTATGCCACTGGTCAGACCCTCTAGGTTATGGCATACGGGCCAATGTACCTTGGTTTCAACTCCCCTCTCTATTGAAACCTGGGGATCCCCTTCCATGGTGACGCCTTGAGGAATACGCGGTCCCCGAACTTGAACTCCAAGTCCTTTCTCTAGTGGTCTACATAGCTTTTCTGCCTATCCTGAGTCATCTTAAGTCGACTCCTTATTATCCAAATTTTCTCAGATGCATCCTCTATCAACTCGTCCTTCTCAAGTTTTATTTCCCCTACCTCCTCCTAAAACAGGGGCGGGTGGCAAGGTCACTCGTAGAGGACTTCGTAGGGTGCCATCTAGATGATGGCCTGGTAGCTGTTGTTATAGGTGAATTCCATGAGGCACATGTAATCCTCCCAACCCTTATTCATTGTTAAAATGCATGCTCGAAGCATGTCTTCTAGGGTTTGGATGGTCCGTTTTGATTGTCCATCTGTCTAAGGGTGAAAGGCAGTGCTCATGAGGAGCCTAGTCCCTAGGGCAACTTGTAGGTTGGGCTAGAACCGAGAGGTGAACCTCGGGTCCCAATCCAATACTATACTTACAGGGACCTCGCGGAGCCGCATGATCTCCCCCACCTGTAGGGCGGCGAGTTTTTCTATCGAGTCTGTCACCCGGATAGGTAAGAAATGCGTGGACTTGGTTAGCCGATCCACTATAACCCATATGGCATCCTGACCCCTTCTTGTTACTAGTAGCTCGATCATGAAATCCATGGTGATATGCACCCATTTCCACTTGGGAATTGGGAGAGGCTACAGTAGTCCAGAGGGTTTCTAGTGTTCGACCTTAATTTGTTGACATGACAAACATCTAGCCACGTACTCGGCGATGTCCTTCTTCATCCCCTTTCACTAGTATTCCTATTTTAGGGTGTGATACATCTTTGTACTGTCTGGATACATGGCGTACATCGAGTCATGTGCCTCCTCTAGTATTTCTCTTTTCAATTCCTGGTTGTTTTCCACCCAAACCCTTCCTTTAAAGGTCATTACTCCATCTCTCCTCACCACGAGGTCTTCGGTTGGGCCGTCCACAACCTGTCTCCAATGGGGTCAGAACTCCTCGTCTTCCTTTTGTAGAGCCCGTATTTGGTCCACTAGGCCGGGCCTCAGATTAGGTTAGCCACTAGGTTACCCCGGTCCTCGTCCAAGTTGAGGTCCACTCTCAAGCTGTGCAATTGGCTCAATAAGGGTAGGTAGTTGGTACTTACAGAGGCCACTTTCATGTGGCGCTTGCGACTGAGTGCGTCTGCCACCATGTTTGCCTTACCAGGGTGGTACTCAATGGTCAGGTCGTAGTCCTTTATTAGCTCTAGCCACCTTCTTTGTCGTAGGTTGAGTGTTTTTTTTGTTAGAAAGTTCTTTAGGCTCTTATGGTTAGTGTAGATGCGACACTTCACTCCATACAAATAGTGACACCATATCTTGAGGGCGAACACTATGGCTGCCAACTCGAGGTCATGGGTGGGGTAATTCTTCTCGTGGGGCTTTAGCTGCCGCGATACATAGGCAATAACCTTCCCTTGTTGCATCAGGACACATCCTAACCTCTATCCGGATGCATCACTATATATAGTGTATTTTGTGGCATCTGCGTCGAATAAGGCCAGCACTAGGGCCATCGTTAATCAAGACTTGAGCTCTTGGAAAGACTCCTTGCACTTGGCGCCCCACTTATAGTCCACTCCCTTCCTCGTGAGGCGAGTTAAGGGAGCTACAATCTTGGAGAAGTTTTCCACAAACATGCGGTAGTACCCGGCGAGGCCGAGGAAGCTACGTATCTCGGTTGGGTTGGTGGGGGCCTTCCAATTTGAAATGGCCTCTATCTTGGCTAGATCCACCTTCACTCCATCTTTGTACACTATATGACCTAGGAAGCCCACTTCTTGTAGCCAAAATTCACATTTAGAGAACTTGGCGTACAACCAATTTTCTCGCAGGGTTATCTCTAAGTGCGTCCGGTGCTCTTCTTCGATTCGGGAGTATATGAGGATATCATCTATAAACATGATCACGAACTTGTCCAAGTATGTCTGGAACACCCGGTTCATCAAGTCCATGAAGGTTGCAGGTGCATTCATCAGTCCAAAAGGCATTAACCTAAACTCGTAATGCCTATATCGTGATCGAAACGTAATCTTTTGTATGTCCTCCTCCCAAATCTTCAACTGGTGGTAACTAGATCACAAGTCGATCTTAGAGAAGTAGGTTGCCCCTTGTAGCTGGTCGAATAAGTCATCTATTATGAGGAGAGGGTACTTATTCTTAATGGTCACCCGGTTCAGCTTCCGATAGTCAATGCAAAGTCTCATGCTTTTGTCCTTCTTTTTTACGGATAGAACCGATGCTCCCCAGAGGGATTGGCTTGGATGTATGAAGCCCTTCTCTAATAGTTCATCGAGTTGGTACTTGTAAACCTCGTTCTTTTATAAATAAGAAAACCGGGAAAAGAATTGGTAGATTCAAAAGAGAAAACCGAGATGGTTCACAAACCCCAACCGAGAAGGGAAGAGTAAGTTGAGAAAATTTTTAAATTTCGAGTGACCCAAAGAGTCATAAAAACCTTGGAAAGGAACCTTGGGACAAATTGGAGGAGAAAACCAAACCGATTTAGGTGAACTGGATTGAACCGGTTTGAACCATCATTGAACTGGTTGCTAAATTTATTTTTCTAGGTGGATTAAAATATTCAAATTGGGGAATTGAAGCCACCATTGGATAGAGAATGAATTTAGAAGAATTTAGAAATTTTTAATTTTGATAAAATCGATTGAATCGAACATGAACTGACCGGTTTAAGCATTGAACCTGATCGGATTGGTCCGGCCCGGTTAAGAACAGTGTTGTCTTCTTCCTTCAGATGATGATACTGTTCATTCAACGGAAGAACGGACAACACTGACGAAGATGAATTGCCTCCATTCAGGGCATTTCAGGTCATGAATGAGCACAAACAAGATGCCAAACGGTCGGACAAAGAGTCCCCGAGCTCCCTATATAAAGAGCTCCTCTCCATTCAACCTCCTCACACCTGAAAACTCCATTCTCTCTAAACTGCTCCATTTTCTAGTGAAGCTTGAACCAGAGCTCCGACTTGGGCAATTTTCTCAACCTCAAAAGGTGAGATCGGGTTCTTTAGACTCCATGGGAAGACAACTATCTGATAGTAACCTCTATTCGATGCAAGGAACATCGAAGAAGCACCGGCGGAATCAAACAGTGAAACAACTCTGACGGACCGAAGCTGTCCTGTTTTGACCGAGTTGAATTTGGCCAAATTCAGCCCTACTCCGGCCAAACCAAGCTCTTCCAACATCCCCACAACCCTCATATGACCTCAACTAAGCTGAAAGGTAAGCCAATTCGACCATCCTCAATCGTTGCAGGTCGGAGTTAGAGAGAGAAACTACAGAATTTCACTGACAAAATTCTCCCTCGATTCAAGGTCAATTGTATGAATTCTTGATCTTAGAAGGTAACTCAGGAAGAGAGCTACCTTCCTCGAGAGAGAGCTCAGACCGTTGCACCTCCGACGGTAAGCTTTCTCTCTCTACACACAATTTTCCAGCGAATCTCAGTTTGAGCTCAATTCAGACCATAATGACGCGGTTCAAAGCTCAATTGAATCATATGGAAGTGTAGAAACTGATCCATATCTTCAATTGGAGCACCCGATTGAATGATCAATTTGATGAAATCAAATTCGGCCAGTTTGAAAGGGGGAACTTGGGGGAAATTTGGGGATTTTGTAAAATTGAGGAACCATTTTGCAATTTTCCAAAAATGAGGGTCAATTGGCCATGGAAAATATGTTGGAGGACCAATTGGTCAATTTTTAGAACATTTGGGGTCAAATTGCCATTTTTGGAATGTAGGGAAAAATGGTAATTTTTGAAAAGTTGGGGACCAAATTGGAAATTTGGGGAACTTGAGCCCCTTATATAATTTTGAGTAAAATGAGGACTTAAAGGGAATTTTAGAAACTTTGGGAGTTGAATTGGGCAAAGGTTTGCATTTGGGACCTAAAGTTTAGAAAAATAAACTTTAGGGACCTAAATGCAATTTATCAATAAATTGTGAGCCTAGGCTTTTATCCCAAACCTTAAGTGAAAATGCTGCCCAATCCGTGTAGGGACAAGTGTGATCGGAACACCAACAATAGAAAGGTCGCGTCATACCCAGTTGGTTAACGAGTGAGTGAGTTTATGTACATCATACCCAGTTGGGATGATGAGTACCTTAAAAAAGAAAAACCACTTGTAAGTGGAATTTTGACATCATACCTAGTTGGGGTGATGGGAAAACAAAGTGAAAACCTACTTACCGATTGTAAGTAAAGGAAATCATACTTGGTTGGTATGATAGACTTCCTGGAAGGAAGGAGAAACCCACATGCCAGTTGTAAGTGAAGATATCATCACACCCGGTTGGTGTGATGAAGTGAAAAGGTATTTTTATCAGAAGTATTCTCCCCTGACTTGTGTGCCAATACTTAATCTTTTTGGGAGACCTTTTTACCGGGAGCTAGAACAGCTCAGATAGGCCAGAGGCCTCAATTTTTTGAACTTATGGGGCTAAAATGCTTGATTTTGGAAAATCACGTATAGTGGGCCTAAGACTAGTAGGCATGAGCATGGAGCTCGTCAATAAACATGAGATTATGAAAGCCATGAAAACTCCTAATGAAATGGTTATGTGATTTCGCCATGGTACCAAGATAGGACTAACATACTTGATGGACTGGCAGTAGTGAGTCAAGGCTAGGTCGACAGACAGGCCTAGACAAATAGTTGCAGGTTGAGTTGAGGGTCGGGGCCACTGGACTAGTGGCACCGAAGATAATTGGATATGTGAAAAATTATTGTTTGTGCATGCACTTGAGGTACAAGACCATTAAGATGCCCAAGAGGGGTTGTGATGCATCATGAGGGTTACTGGATGACATGGTGGAGATAATGGCAATTTGTCGTGCCAATAGTCAGGGAAGCTCGATGTAGCTTCATGCGCATGAGACTGGGGTGGGGTCGAGATGAGGTCTCTATCCTCATATGAACACGGAGTTGATTTCAAGTTTGAGGGTCGAATGTCACGAACATCCCCTTAGACCCAAGGTAGAAGTGGACGAGTTTCTATCTTGGTGGCCGGTAAAGTCGCTCTGAGCCACAAGTGTGTACAATGGACAGGTTGCCCTACGTATGTGTGATCCCTTCCTGATGAAGGGCGTGTGTTGACTGTTAAACACATCTAATGTGGAAAATGAGAAAAATGTATTTTGAAAACTAGAAATTGAGGAAAGAACATTCTTAAAGGAAATAAGGAGTTTGGCACACTGTGATTAAAGTTGTTTTATTTATAAAAACTCACTCCCAACACCCATTAACTAAGTTGTAGAACTCACTCCATCCCTTTACCCCTTTTCAAGTAACCAAGGGAAAACAAACCTAAAGACTTTCTTGTAGCTGAACCTGAAAGATAGGTATCTAAGATTTAATATATTCATTTTTGTTTAATGCTATTACAGGAAAGATACAGGTGAAAGGACGCCTTACTCCTCATGGTTTAGAAAATGGGGAAACTCTTAATAAACCATGATAGTGGCGGGTTGCTTACGGGGATCCGACCAAACCGGGTTGGGGCATGAAAACTTGAGTGGTATTAGAGCCTGTTTCCTTGAATACATTATCTAGACTATAAAACCAAGAAAACAAGAGTTGTATTTTCTAACACTGCCCAACAACCCCTTCCTATGGAAACTCCCTAAGGAGCCCAGACAACCCCACCTGGACTAAGCTTGGAACACCAAAGATTGTACGAATAGTTCACCCGAGTGTTTGGACGACCTAACCTCGTTCCTAAGGTGGGCACCAACTCTCGAGCTGAACCGGAGGAAGTACAATCTCATCCCCCTCTTGTTAACCATCCTCCTCCAGTTGACATCCCCAAATACCTCAAGACTCTCTGTTAACTAGGGTATAAGCCTTTCCTCGGAGAGAAGGATGCTAGAGCCGCCATGGACTGGCTGGCTAACATTAAGAAGCTAATAGGGATAGTCATGATATCACTAGAGGACATGGTGATCCTGATAGAATTTTTCCTGGAGGGCAGTGCCAAACAATGGTGGGATAATGTTCGGAGCCTGCATACCTCCACACCCACCTGGAAATAGTTTGAGGAGAGGTACATAGAGGAGTATCTAGCTCCTTGTCTGATTAATGAGAAGAAGCAGGATTTCCTTCAACTCCGACAAGGGCTTAACTCTATATCAGAGTATGAAATTAAATTCAATGAGTTAAGACCCTTTTTCCCGGACCTGGCCGGACCGGTAGACATATGCTAACGATTCGTGGATGGTCTCAATATGGACATGTGAGATCATATGAGAGTACTAGGATCCCCACAGACCTGGCGGTGGTGATCAGTATGGCTCACGAATGTGAGTGACCGGTACAAACTTGATCCCATTACCTCCCTTAGAGGTAGAAATAATATTAGGAATGGATTGGGTAAGTATCCATCAAGCTAGCATGAACTGTGGGAGGGAGATAGTAACCTTCCACACTCCCGAAACACTTAGACTAAAATTCCAAGGAGATAGGAGGAAGGGAGAAATGTAAATGGTGTCCCCACATAAGAGCCCAAAAGATAATACATAAAGGTTGTAAAGCTTTTCTAGCAACAATCATCAATGAGAAGTCTGAAGAGAAGGGACCCGAAGATATGCCGGTAGTTGAACACTACCCATATGTATTCCTAGAGGAATTACCTTGATTACCCCCAAGCCGACAATTAGAGTTCACCATAGAGATTATGTAAAACCCGCATTTTTGAGTTAAGGAAAATCGGGCAAAGAACCGATCAAACCGAGTAAGAAAACCAAGCCGATTTACAAACCCGATCATTTTGGAACAAGCAATTTGGAAATTTATAACTTACGAATGATCCAAACGGTTCATTAAACCTTGGAAAAGAAATTTAAGACAAATTAAAATAGAAAAACTAAATTGGTTTAGGTGAACGAGATTCCATAAGAACTTTAAAGTGAAGCATGCTTGCCTGAGAGTAGTGTGAGGATGGGTGACCTCCTGGGAACTAAGATTTTTTTTTTGTAATCCGAAATTTCGGTCAAAAAATTTTTATACGCCTTATCATAAATATGCATAAATTAATACATATTTAATTAATACCAATAATTTAATACCTAAATTAAATTATTGAAATTAATATAAATAATTTAATATTTATATTAAAGTATTTGAATTAATACTAATAATTTATGGCAATATTAATACTAGTAATAAATCTCTCCCATTTAATACACGATTCATTCTCCTCACACCCGAATACTTCTCTCTCTCTCTCTCTACTACTCCATTTCCCGGTGAAGCTCGAAATAGAGTTTTGACTTTAACAAAGGTCGGGCTCTTTAGAAACGGGGAGAAGACAACTATCTGGTAGCAAACTCCAGTCAATCCGAGAATCGTTGGAAAAGCGCTGGCATGATGGAATAGTGAAGTAGCTCCAACGGACCGAAGCTACCCTATTTTGGTCAAGCTGAAATCGGCCATTTTAAGCCCTCCTCAGGCCAAACCAAGCCTTCCCAACACTTCCTCAGTCCTTCCTCGGCCGAATTAGGACTGAAAGGTAAGCCAACTCGGTTTCCTTTTACAATTTCAGATAGTTGTTAGAGAGAGAGTCGGCAGAATTTCACTGAAGAAATTCTAATCCAATTCGACATCAATTGCTATCATCCTTGATCCTAGGAAGAACCTCTGAAGGAGAGCTATCTGCCCAGATTTGAAAGCTCCACCGCCACGCCCTCACCGGTGAGAAATCAAAGATTTTTCTCTCTATAATCTATTTTCCAATGAATCTCTGTTTGAGCTCGTTCCAGCATTAAAATCTATGATTCAAAGTTCCCTAGAATCGTATGAACATGTAGGAACTCAATTTTAACTCCAATTTCAACAATTCGAGGTGTTTGATTGATCAATTTGATAAAATCAAATTTTGCAGTGTTGAAGAGTTGAAATTGGGGAAAAAAAGGTTGGGGAAATTAGGGATTTTTGGAAATTTGAAGGACCAAAATGTAATTTTCTAAAATTGAGGGTTAATTGGTCATGATAAGAATATTAGAGGGTCAATTGATAAATTTTAGAATTTTTGGGGCAAAATTTTACCATTTTTCTAAAGAAGGGGCAAAATGGTAATTTTGGGAAAGTTGAAGGACCAAATTGGAAATTAAACCCCTTTGTGTGAAATCAAATAATTTGAGGTCCTAAGATAAATTTTAAAGGCTTTGGGACTCGAATTTAGGAAAAACTCGGCAATAGGAACTTAAAGTTAAAGAAAATTAACTTTAGGGACCTAATTGCAAATATATGTAAAGTTGGGTTTTCTCATTCATTTGGAACGAATGAGGGCTATTAGGCCAAAGAATAATGAACAATTATGTTCATCTCATGTAGGAGAACGAGACATCGGGAATGCTAGTCGAGGTTCAACTTGCTAAGGACAGAACTCGACTAAGTGGAATTTCATTGCACTATCGGGTGAGTGGGATTATATATCATATCCGGTTGGGGATGATAAGTGCCTCGGTATAAAAACCCACTGTTTAGTGGTATTTTAATCATCACCACTTAGAGAAAGTGATGTGAAAATTTTGAGAAAAAAAACTACTTAAAGGTTGTAAGTAGATCATACCTGGTTGGTATGATGAGACTTCCTCGAAGGAAGTTGAAAACCCGTTCATCGGTTATGAACGGAGATGTCCTTATACCGGTTGGTATAATGGATATTGAAAACCTATTTTGTCGGAAGTGTTCTCCCCTGACTGTGTGCAATTGCTTAAACTATTTGGGAGACCTTCTTGACGGGAGCTCGAATAGCTCTTATAGGCTAGGGGCCTCGGTTTTGGAACTTGAGGGCTAAAATGGCCAGTTTTTGAAAAATTTCGAACAGTGGGCCATAGGCCAATGGACACGGGCAGGAGCTCGTAAAAGAACATGATATATATATATATATGTGTGTGTGTGTGTGTGTGTGTGTGTGTGTGTGTGCCATTAAAACTTAATAAGTGAATTGTTTGGTCATGGTACCAAGGCAGGTCCGACATACTCAGTCAACTAGTAGCAGTGCGACGTGACCGGTCTTCGGACCAGTCAAGACAAACAACTATAGGTTGAGTTGGAGGTCGGGACCGTTGGGACAAATGGCACCACATATTACATGGTAATTTAAGAAAACTTTGTTTGTGCATGCTCATGAGTATGGGATCATCAAGACACCCATGAGAGGTAGTGATGTGTCCTAAGGGCCCTGGACGACCCGGTGAGTATAAGGGCAGATTGTCGTTACAGGTGTCTGTGCGAAATTTGGAGTAGCACAAAGCGCATAAGACCGGGGTGGGGACAGGATGAGGTCTCTGTCCTCATATGGACACGAAGAAGCGATTTCGGGATTGTGGGTCGGATGTCGCGTACATCCACTCATTCCCAGGGTAGAAGTGGTCGTACTTCTATCCGGGTGGCAGGAAAAGTCGCTCCGAAGCCACTAGCGGGTTCACTAGTGATACTGACTTGCGAATGTGTGTAACCTTCATGATGAAGGATGTGTGTTGGGTGATGACACACCGATAACTAAGAAGTAATGGAAAAACATGAATTTTTAAATGAAATGATTTTTGAAAACAAAGGGGTCTGGCACACTCCATATAAATATTTTTCTTAAAAGTTAAAAGATTTGAATCTCATTCACTAAGTAGTTGTTCTCACCCCTTCCCTTATACCCCTTTTAGGAAGTCCCGAAAAGTCGAACCTTAAAGGACTTGTGCAATTAAACACCTGCAAGATAGGTATAAATAATTTAAATTACTATGCAGTTTTGATTTATGATATTCCTGGAAGAAGGTGCAGGTTAACGCCTTACTCTTTACGATTTATAATATAAGGGAAAACCCTTTAGTAAATTGGGAGAGTGACGGGTTGATCATGGGGATCCGACCAAACCGGGTCGGGGCGTGGCAACTAGAGTGGTATCAGAGCCTATTTCCTCGAATACATAGTCAAGACTAGAAAATATAGTAACTAATAGCGTTATTTTTAAATTTGACAAAATCGCTCCGAAGAAAGGAACCAAGAGAACTAGGGCTGCCGTCTCCAACACCGCCCAACCACCCTTACCGGTAGAAACTCCTAGAGTAGCCCAAACAACTCCTCCTGGACTCAGTAGGGAGCATCAAAGATTGTACGAGGAGTTCACTCGTGTATTTGGCCAACCTAACCTTACTCCTGAGGCAAGTACCAACTCACAGGCTTAGCCCGAGGAAGTGCAATCCCACCCTTCCCCTACTAATCCAACCACTCCAACGAACATACCTAGAAATCTCAAAACTCTTCAACAACTAGGATGTAAACCCTTCCTCGGAGAAAAGGATGCTGGGACCACCATGGACTGGCTGGCCAATATCAAGAAGTTAATGGGAATTGTCCGAATACTGCCAGATGATAAGGTGATCCTGATGGAATTCTTCCTGGAAGGGAGTGCTAGACGGTGGTGGGATAATGTCTGAAATCTACATGTCGCCGCCCCCACTTGGGAGCAATTTGAGGAAAGATACTCAGAAGAATACCTGACACCCCACCTAATAAATGAGAAGAAACAAGAATTCATCCGACTTCGGCAAGGGCTTAGTTCCATAGCAGAGTATGAAACAAAATTTAACAAGTTAAGACCCTTTGCTCCCGACCTAGCCGGACCGGTTGACATATGCCAGAGGTTTGTGGACGATCTCAACCCATATTCGAGACCGTATGGGAGTACTGGGATGCCCCACAGACCTAGCAACTATAATTAGTATGGCTCATGAATGCGAGTGACTAGTACAGACCCGATGTCATCGAATGGAGCAAACGACTAGAAAGGGGGATAAAGATTCAAATTGTCAAGGAGGACGAAGAGAATATACCAGCTCAAGGGGAGGAAACAAAAAGGTATTGCAACGGAGAAGGAACATGCCTCCACCCCTTCCCAGAGTAGTTCCTACCTTACCCCAAGGGAACCCTCACTGTCCGAAGTGTCAAAGGAATCATGAGGGAGCATGCCATGCCTGTTTCGCTTGCGGAAAAGCAGGACACTTTGTGAAGGATTGTCCTACTCTTACGGAGAATAGACAAAAAAATACTCTTGGACCACCTCAAGGAAACTCCAGGAACCCCAGACAAGAAGCTACAGCAAGAGTACCGGCTAGAGTATACAACCTCACTCAGGAGGAGGCTAGAGGAGACCCTAGCACTGTAGCGGGTACATCCTAAAACCCTACCAACTAGTCCAAAAGAGTCATGTAAATTGAACGTCTTTTAAATTAATAAAGAGAATTTATTCTAAAATATACGTTTCTTAAATCAGGGTATATACAGCTGTGGGGACAACCAGTTTATGCTCTATTTGACTCTGGAGCAAAACAATCATTTATCAAGGAAGAGTTGGTTTCTAAGATACCCCTGGAGCTCACTCCTCTTGTATAAAGCCTTAACATCCTTACACCCTTAGGAGAAGGTCTGAATAGAAATAAACAACTAAAGGGGTGTGAGATAAAAATTGGAGGAATCAAACTTGAAGCTGACTTGATTCTATTACCTTTAAGAGAAGTGGAAGTAATCCTGGGGATGGACTAGCTGAGTAATCATCAGGCAAGGATGGACTGTAGAAGGAAGACGGTAACTTTCCATACCTCCAAGGCTAAGGGACTAAAGTTCCAGGGAGATAAAAGAAAAAGTTAAGTAAAATTTGTGTCCCACCTGAAGGTTCAAAAGATGATTCAGAAAGAATGTACAGTTGTGCTGGCCATGGTGGTAAATGAGGATTTTGAAGAAAAGAAAATAGAAGACATTTCGATAGTCAAGCATTATCCAGAAGTTTTTCCAGAAGAGCTACCTAGACTACCTCCAAGTCGCCAAGTGGAGTTTACTATAGAAATAACCTCAGGTACTAACCCCATATCCCAAGCCCCATATCGCATGGTTCCGGTAGAACTGAAAGAACTAAAGGAACAACTGGACGAATTATTGGAAAAGGATTTCATACGTCCAAGTCAGTCTCCATGGGGTGCTCCTGTTTTGTTCGTAAAGAAAAAGGACGGGAGTATGAGACTATGTATTGACTATAGGAAGTTGAATCAGGTCACCATCAAGAACCGATACCCACTCCCAAGGATAGATGATTTGTTTGATCAGTTAAAAGGAGCAGCATACTTCTCAAAAATAGATCTTCGATCAGGCTACCACCAACTAAGGATTAGAGAAGAGGACATCCCTAAGACGGTGTTTCGATCCAGATATGGACATTATGAATTTTGAGTGATGCCATTCGGATTGACAAATGCCCCTGCAGCTTTCATGGACCTAATGAACCGCATGTTCCAACCTCATCTGGACAGGTTCGTGATAGTATTCATAGATGATATCCTTATATACTCACGAACCAGGTCGGAACACAAAGAGCATCTGGCAATTACATTGGAAATCTTGAAGAAAAACCAATTATATGCAAAGTTTTCCAAGTGTGAATTCTGGTTACAAGAAGTAGGATTCTTAGGGCACATCGTATCTAAGGACGGAGTTAAGGTGGATCCAGCCAAGGTGGAAGCTATATCAGAATGGAAAGCTCTAAGGAATCCTACAGAAATTAGAAGTTTCTTAGGATTGGCAGGATACTATAGGCGGTTTGTGCAAGACTTTTCTAAAATAGCAACTCCTCTAACTCGACTCACCAGGAAGGGAGTTGAGTATAAATGGGATGAGGATTGTGAAAAGTCTTTTCAGGAGTTAAAGACTCGACTAACGACCGCACCGGTACTCTCCTTACCCGATCCTACTGCAGGAGAGTACACAGTCTATAGTGATGCCTCGGGATAAGGATTGGGATGTGTTTTAATGCAACGAGGGAAGGTTATCGTGTATGCCTTGCGACAATTGAAGATACATGAGAGAAATTACCTGACTCACGACTTGGAATTAGCTGCAATAGTGTTTGCCTTGAAGATATGGCGACACTACCTTTACGGGGTTAAGTGCAGGATATACACAAATCACAAGAGCCTTAAGTACTTCCTAACTCAAAAAGAGTTAAATCTTTGTCAGAGGAGATGGCTAGAATTAGTGAAGGACTATGAACTTGTGATAGAATACCACCCCGAAAAGGCAAATGTGGTAGTAGATGCCTTAAGTCGCAAGTATCAAACTGAGGCGACACAAGTCAAGACAAGCTACTTACCTTCGTTGCAACAATTGGGAAGAATGGAAGTGAGTTTGAGGATGGACCGACAGGAAAAATGCTTGGTGGTGAATGTAGCGATAAGGCCCAGTCTAACCGAGGAGATAAAGGCCCAACAAAAGATTAATAAAGAACTTCAGTCCTACTTGGATTCAACTAACAAAGAAAGGAAACCGGACTACGATTTACGAGGTGATGGAGTACTGACCTATAAGGGTAGGGTATGTGTGCCTCAAGACAAGGAGTTACGAAGATTAATATTGGAAGAGGCACACGATTCAGTGTATGCTATGCATCCGGGCAGTACTAAAATGTACTACACCCTCAAACAAGGATACTGGTGGAAGGGTATGAAGAGGGACATTGCGGAATATGTAGCTCGATGCTTGTCCTGTCAACAGATAAAAGCAGAGCATCAGAAGTCGTCAGGACTACTACAACCCTTACTAATTCCGGAATGGAAATGGGAACACATCACTATGGATTTCGTCACGGACTTGTCGGTGACCAGAAAAGGTTGAGATGCGATTTGGGTAATTGTGGATAGATTGACCAAATCAGCTCATTTCCTTCCTATAAGAGTGACAGACACAGTAGAACAGCCGGCCATCCTATACATGAAGGAAATAATAAGACTCCACGGTGTCCCGGTGAGTATAGTATCGGATAGAGATCCGAGATTTACTTCCAGGTTTTGGCCAAGTCTGCAAAACGCCATGGGAACCAAACTCCACATGAGTACGACATTTCATCCTCAGACAGATGGTCAGTCTAAGTGAACCATCCAAACCTTGGAAGACATGCTAAGGGCATGTGTACTCACCATGAATAAAAGCTGGGAGGAATACTTATGCCTGATGGAATTTGCGTATAATAATAGTTATTAGGCCAGCATCCAGATGGCTCCCTATGAAGCCCTTTATGGACGACCATGTCGTACCCCTTTGTTTTGGGAAGAAGTGGGCGAAAGGAAGTTAGAGAAAACTGAGATAATAGAGGATGCCACAGAGAAGATAAAATTAATAAGGAGTCATCTTAAGACTGCATAGGATAGGTAGAAGAGTTATGCAGATAATCGAAGGAAGGATTTGGAGTTCGAAGTGGGTGATCAGGTATTCCTCAAAGTATCTCCATGGAGAGGAATACTTAGGTTTCAACAAAAAGGAAAGTTAAAACCCAGATATATCGGTCCATATCCCATTATTCAAAGGATAGGACCAGTAGCATATAAATTAGAACTGCCTCCTGATTTGCAAAGAATACATGACGTATTCCACATTTCAGTACTTCAAAAATATCAGCCTGATCCTAGTCACGTACTAGACAGACCTCCTATGGAATTGGAAGAGAACCTGACTTATCAAACAGAGCCGGTACGAATCACCGACCGGAGAGACAAGAATTTAAGGAACAAGAAAATCCCTATGGTCAAGGTGTTGTGGCAAAACGGACCCATGCAGGAAGAGACATGGGAAACTGAGTCTCTAATGAGGGATAGTTATCCTCAGTTATTTAACGTGTAACTATTTTGGGGACAAAACCCCTAAAAGGAGGGGAGAGTTGTAAAACCCACATTTTTTAGTTAAGGAAAACTGGGAAAAATGAATCGGTCAAACCGAGTAAGAAAACCAAGCCGGTTTACAAACCTGATCATTTTGGAACAAGCAATTTGGAAATTTACAACTTACGAATGATCCAAAGGGTTCATTAAACCTTGGAAAAGAAACATAAGACAAATTAAAACAGAAAAACCAAATTGGTTTAGGTGAACGAGATTTTATAAAAACTTTGAAGTTAAGTGTGCTTGCCTGAGAGTAGTGTGAGGATGGATGACCTCCTGGGAAGTAAGATTTTTTTTTGTAACCTTATCATAAATAGGTATAAATTAATACATATTTAATTAATGTAATTAATACCAATAATTTAATACCTAAATTAAATTATTGAAATTAATACAAATAATTTAATATTGAAATTAAATTATTGGAATTAATACCAATAATTTATGGCAATATTAATACTAGTAATAAATCTCTCCCATTTAATAGACGATTTTACACCTATATAAAGAGGTCATCCCCATTCATTCTCCACACACCCGAACACTTCTCTCTCTCTCTCTACTACTTCATTTCCCGGTGAAGCTCGAACTAGAGTTTCGACTTGAACAAAGGTCGGGCTCTTTAGAAACGGGGAGAAGACAGCTATCTGGTAGCAAACTTCAGTCAATCCGAGAATTGTTGGAAAAGCGCCGGTATGATGGAATAGTGAAGTAGCTCCAGCGGACCAAAGCTACCCTATTTTGGTCAAGCTGAAATCAGCCATTTCAAGCCCTCCTCAGGCTAAACCAAGCCTTCACAACACTTCCTCAGTCCTTCCTCGGCCGAATTAGGACTGAAAGGTAAGCCAATTCGGTTTCCCTTTACAATTTCAGATCGTTGTTAGAGAGAGAGTCGACTGAATTTCAATGAAGAAATTCTAATCCAATTTGACATCAATTGATGTCATCCTTGATCCTAGGAAGAACCTCTGGAGGAGAGCTATCTGTCCAGATTTGAAAGCTCCACTGCCACGCCCTCACCAGTGAGAAATCAAAGATTTTTCTCTCTATAGTCTATTTTCCGATGAATCTCCGTTTGAGCTCGTTCCAGCGTTAAAATCTGTGATTCAAAGCTCCTTAGAATCGTATGAACATGTAGGAACTCAATTTTAACTCCAATTTCAACAATTCGAGGTGTTTGATTGATCAATTTGATGAAATCAAATTTGACAGTGTTGAAAAGTTGAAATTGGGGGAAAAAAAGGTTGGGGAAATTGGGGATTTTTGGAAATTTGAAGGACCAAAATGTAATTTTCTAAAATTGAGGGTTAATTGGTCATGATAAGAATATTAGAGGGTTAATTGATAAATTTTAGAATTTTTGGGGCAAAATTTTACCATTTTTCTAAAGAAGTGGCAAAATGATAATTTTGGGAAAATTGAAGGACCAAATTGGAAATTAAACCCCTTTGTGTGAAATCAAATAATTTGAGGTCCTAAGATAAATTTTAAAGGTTTCGGGACTCAAATTTAGGAAAAACCCGGCAATAGGAACTTAAAGTTAAAGAAAATTAACTTTAGGGACCTAATTGCAAATATATGTAAAGTTGAGTTTTCTCATTCATTTGGAACGAATGAGGGCTATTAGGCCAATAAATAATGACCAATTATGTTCATCTCATGTAGGAGAACGAGACATCAGGAACGCCAGTCGAGGTTCAACTTGCTAAGGGCAGAACACGACTAAGTGGAATTTCACTGCACTATTGGGTGAGTGGGATTATATATCATACCCAGTTGGGGATGATAAGTGCCTCGGTATAAAAACTCACTGTTTAGTGGTATTTTAATCATCACCACTTAGAGAAAGTGATGTGAAAATTTTGAGAAAAAAAACTACTTATAGGTTGTAAGTAGATCATACCCGGTTGATATGATAAGACTTCCTCGAAGGAAGTTGAAACCCATTCATCAGTTATGAACAGAGATGTCCTTATATTGGTTGGTATAATGGACAGTGAAAACCTATTTTGTCGGAAGTGTTCTCCCCTGACTGTGTGCAATTGCTTAAACTATTTGGGAGACCTTCTTGACGGGAGCTCGAATAGCTCTTATAGGCCGGGGGCCTCGATTTTGGAACTTGAGGGCTAAAATGCCCAGTTTTTGAAAAAATTTGAACAGTGGGCCATTGGCCAATGGACACAGGCAGGAGCTCGTAAAAGAACATGATATATATATATATGTGTGCCATTAAAACTTAATAAGTGAATTGTTTGGTCATGGTACCAAGGCAGGTCCGACATACTCAGTCAACTAGTAGCAGTGCGACATGACCGGTCTTGGGACCAGTCATGACAAATAGCTATAGGTTGAGTTGGAGGTCGGGACCGTTGGGACAAATGGCACCACATATTACATGGTAATTTAAGAAAACTTTGTTTGTGCATGCACATGAGTACTGGATCATCAAGACGCCCATGAGGGGTAGTGATGTGTCCTAAGGGCCCTGGACGACCCGGTGAGTATAAGGGCAGATTGTTGTTCTAGGTGTCTGTGCGAAATTTGGAGTAGCACAAAGCGCATGAGACCGTGGTAGGGACAGGATGAGGTCTCTGTCCTCATATGGACACGAAGAAGTGATTTCGAGATTGTGGGTTGGATGTCGCGTACATCCACTCATTCCCAAGGTAGATGTGGTCGTACTTCTATCCGGGTGGCAGGAAAAGTCACTCCGAAGCCACTAGCGAGTTCAGTAGTGATACTAACTTGCGAATGTATGTAACCTTCATGATGAAGGACGTGTGGTCGGTGATGACACACCGATAACTAAGAAATAATGGAAAAACACTAATTTTTAAATGAAATTATTTTTGAAAACAAAGGAGTCTGACACACTCCATATAAATGTTTTTCTTAAAAGTTAAAAGATTTGAATCCCATTCACTAAGTAGTTGTACTCACCCCCTCCCTTATACCCCTTTATATGAAGGTACCTCCCTTATACCCCATTCACTAAGTAGTTGTACATCTCTATATGGGGACAAAACCCCAAAAAGAAGGGGAGAGATGTAAACCTCGTCCTTTTATAAATAAGAAAACCGGGGAAACAACCGGTCGATTCAAAAGAGAAAACTGAGCCGATTCACAAACCCCAACCGAGAAGGGAAGGGTAAATTGAGAAATTTTCAAATTTCAAGTGACCCAAAGAGTCATAAAAACCTTGGACCTTGGGACAAATTGGAAGAGAAAACCAAACCGGTTTAGGTGAACTAGACTTGAACCGGATTGAACTAGTTACTAAATTCATTTTTTGGGGGCTTAAAATATTCAAATTATGGAAGCCACTATTGGATAAAAAATGAATTTAGATGAATTTATAAATTTTTAATTTTGAGAAAATCGGTTGAATCGGGCCTAAACCACTCAGTTTAAGCATTGAACCCAGTCGAACCGGTCCGGTTCGGAATAGTGTCGTCTTCTTCCTTCATATGATGACAATGTTCATTTAACGGAAGAACAAATAGCACTTACGAAGATGAATCGCCTCCATTTAGGGCATTTTAGGTCATGAATGAGTGCGACCAAGATGCCAAACGATCAGGTAGAGAGTCCCCAAGCTTCTTATATAAAGAGTTATTCTCCATTCATCCTCATCACACTTGAAAACTCCACTCTCTAAACTGCTCCATTTTGTTTGTGAAGTTTGAACCAGAGCTCCGACTTGGGCAGTTTTCTTAACCTCATAAGACGAGGTCAGTTTCTTTAGACTACGGGGGAAGTTAGCTATCTGATAGTAACCTTCTTACGATCCAAGGACCACCGGAGAAGCGCCAGTGGAATCAAATAGTGAAACATCTCCGATGGACTAAAGCTACCCTATTTCGGCCGAGTTGAATTCAGCCAAATTTAGCTCTCCTCCGGCCAAACCAAGCTCTCCCAACATCCCCACAAACCTCATACGACCACAACTAAGCTGAAAGGTAAGCCAATTTGGCCATCCTTAGTCATTGTAGGTCGGAGTTAGAGGGAGAAACTACAACATTTCACTGACAAAATTCTCCCTCAATTCGAGGTCAATTGTAGGAATTCTTGATCCTAAAATACACCACAAGAAGATAGCTACCTTCCCCAATAGAGAGCTCGGATCGCTCACCTCTGAAGATAAGCTTTCGAAGCTTTCTCTCTCTACGCATAGTTTTTCGGCGAAGCTCCATTTTAGCTCAATTCGGACCCGAATGAGGCGGTTCAAAGATCAATTGATTCATATGGAAGTGTAGGAACTGATCCATACGTTCAATTGGAGCAATTAACCTCGATTGAATGGTAAATTTTATGAAATCAAATTTGACATGTTTGAAAGGGAGAAATTGGGGGAAATTTGAGAATTTTGTAAAATTGAGGGACCATTTTCAATTTCCCAAAATGGAGGGCCAATTGGCCATGGAAAAGATATTGGAGGACCAATTGGTCAATTTTTAGAATATTTGGGGGTCAAATTGCCATTTTTAGAAAGTTGGGGCAAAATGGTAATTTTTGAAAAGTTAGGGATCAAATTGGAAATTTTGGAAACTTAAGCCCCTTATACAATTTTGAGTAAAATGAGAACTCAAAGGGAATTTTTGAAAGTTTGGGAGTCAAATTAGGCAAAGGTTTGCAAAATAAACTTTAGAGACATAAATCCAATTTATCAATAAATTGTGAGCCCAGGCTTTTATGCCAAATCTTAAGTGAAAAGGCCACCCAATTCGTGTAGGGACAAGTTTGATTGCAATGCCAACAAGAGAAAGCTCAGATCAACTTAGAAAACCAATCAAGTACAAACACGTCAAGGTTGACGGGTGAGTGGGTTTATGTACATCATACCCGACGGGGATGATGAGCACCTTAGAAAAGAAAAACCACTTGTAAGTGAAAACCTACTTAACGGTTGTAAGTAGAGGAAATCATACCTAGTTGGTATGATGGATTTCCTAGAAGGAAGGAGAAACCCACCTCCCGGTTGTAAGCATAGATATCATCACACCCAATCGGTGTGATGTGGTGAAAAGGTATTTTTGTCAGAAGTGTTCTCCCCTGACTTGTATGCCAATGCTTAAACTTTTTGAGAGACTTACTTGATGGGAGCTAGAACAACTTAGATAGGCCATAGGCCTCGGTTTTTGAACTTATGGGGCAAAAATGCCCAATTTTGGAAAATCATGTACAGGGGCCCAAGGCTAGTGGGCACGAGCATGGAGCTCGTAAACAAACATAAGATTATGAAAGCCATGAAAATTTTTAATGAAATGGTTATGTGATTTCGCCATGGTACCAAGACAGGACCAACATACTTGATGGACTAGCAGCAGTGCGTTAGGGCCAGGTCGACGGACCAGCCTAGACAAACAGTTGTAGGTCGAGTTGTGGGTTGGGGCCATTGGACCAGTGGCACCAAAGATAAATGGGTATGTGAAAAATTGTCATGTGTGCATACACTTGAGATACAAGACCATTAAGACACCCAAGAGGGATACTGATACGTCCTAAGGGCTACTGGATGACAAGGTGGAGATAAGGGCACTTTGTCGTGCTAACAGTCAGGGAAGCTTGACGTAGCTTCATGCGCATGAGACTAGGGTGGGTTCGTGATGAGGTCCCTGTCCTCATATAGACTTAGAGTTGATCTTGTGTTTGAGGATCAGATGTCATGAACATCCACTCAGACCTAGGGTTTAAGTGGACGAGCTTCTATCTTGGTGGTCGGTAAAGTCGCTCCGAGCCACAAGTGGGTGTAGTGGACAAGTTGCCCTGTGAATGTGTGATCCCTTCTTGATGAAGGGCGTGTATTGACTGTTAAACACACCTAATGTGGAAAATGAGGAAAATGTGTTTTGAAAAATGGAAATTGAGGAAAGAACATTCTTAAAGGAAATAAGGAGTTTGGCATACTCTGATTAAAAACTCACTCCTAACACTCACCTCTCCCTTTACCCCTTTTTAGGTAACCAAGGGAAAACAGACCTGAAGACTTTCCTGTTGCTGAACCTGAAAGACAGGTATGTAAGATTTAATATATTTAGTTTTGTTTAATGTTATTCCAGGAAAAATACCAATGAAAGGACACATTGCTCCTCGCGATTTAGAAAAGGGGAAACTCTTAATAAACCATGAGAGTGGCGTGTTACTCATGGGGATCTAACCAAATCGGGTCTAGGTGTGACAACTTGAGTGGTATCAGGGCATATTTCCTCGAATACATTACCAAGACTAGAAAACCTAGTAACTAATAGGAGTAAATCTTAAAAATTAAAGATGGCTCCCAAGAGAGGAACTAAGAGAACAAGAGCCACAGTTTCTAACACTACTTTGATCATGAACTGTAGCTGACGATCCAGGATCAAATTGGGTATTTCCTCTAGGAAGACGTCGGGATGACGGTTGACTATTGGGATTTCTGTTAACTTCTCTAGTGGATCCTTACAAGTGATCCGAGCAAGGATTACCTTACACCCTTTTCACAGTAAGTCATGTGCTTCTATGCAGGATACCAGGTGTATTTCGGCTCTTCCCTTGTCCCCTTCAAATACAGCCTTCTCCTTCCTAAGAGCATGGAAGGTTATCCTCTTACTCCCACAGTCTACCTAGGCTTGATGCGTGCTTAGCCAGTCCATTCCCAAGATGACCTCTACTTCTCGTAGTGGAAGAGGAATCAAGTCGGCCTCTAGGGTAGTCCTTCCTATTTGTACTTTATAGGCCTTAATGTACTCGTGCCACCCCAGTGTTTCTCCTATGGGGTGAGGAATTGGAGGGGTGGCAAGAGAGAGGAGGGTTCCTTAAGGAGTTTCGAGACTAGGGCTTCCTTGATGAAAGATCGTTCCTCCCCTAAGTCAAAGAGGATGTACCTTTCTTTTTTGAATACTTGTACGAAACCTAAGTGGAAGGTAACGAACTTCTTAAAGGAAACGTATTTTATTAATTGAAAGAAGGGGAACTACAAGACTCTAAGCTAAAGACTCAATTTAACAGTAGGGTTGGGACGTACCAGCCACCATGTTGGGGTCCTTTCGAGCTACTTCCTGGGTAAGGTTGTAGACCCTAGCTGGGACTCTCATGGGCGCTTCCCTTCCCCTATTGGGTGCCCTCAGGTTTTCGGGTGGTGGGAGTGGAGCATTTCGCAAAGCATTGTTTCATGTCCTAGGGAAATTCTAAAGGAAGTGCCTGAATTATCTGCATCTGTAGCATATTATACAGGCCCCTTCATGGTTTCTCTATCACTAGGGACAGTAGGGGCTTTTACATGGAGGGGGTGCATGTCCTCCCCATGACTGCAGTGGCCCTCCTCCCTCCATGGGAACCTCAATCAATTCCCCCATTGTGGCTGACCCTGTTTTCTTGGGACTCCTCTGTTGCTCCGCCCCCTATCCTCCCTTCGCCCACCTAGCTCCATCCGGCGGCAGCTCGTTTGGACCAACTGCTCGCATTCATGCGCCATGCTGACTATGGCAGCTAGATCGGTGGGCCTCCCAAAACCCCAATCCAATCTCTTATATCCATATTGAGACCATAGATGAATTTCTGGCAGAGGTTTGTCGGTCCTGCCAAGTCTGGGGCGAAGGGTCTTAATTCATTAAATTTGGTCTCATATTCTAAGACCATGGGTGCTCCCTAACGAAGCTAGAAAATTTTCACCTTTTTCTCATTGATCAAATGGAGAGCCAGGTACTCCTCCGTGTACCTTCTTTCAAATTCTCCCCAGGTAGGTGTGGTCGGAAAGAGGCTTCTCACATTATCCCACCAATGCTTCACGTTGGACTCTAGAAACAATTCTACCAGCATGACCATTTCCTCCGAGGGTATCCTGATGATGCCCATGAACTTCTTGAGGCTCGCCAACCAGACCATGGCAGCCCCAGCCTCCTTCTCTCCGTAGAAGGGCTTGCATCCCAGTTGTCGGAGTGTCTTGAGGTACCTGGAGATGTTGAAAAGGGGTAGAATAGGTGTAGAAGGGGGTTGGGATTGAACCTCCTCCTAGTGGGTTTGGGACTCGGAGTCTAGGTGGGGCTCCCTGAACACCTTGGTGAATTCCTCATATAGTCTTTGGTGTTCAGAGCTCATGCCCTGTGGGGATGATGGAGCTCCCTGGAATTCTACCTCCGCGAGGGGGTTGTCGACGGAATCAGCGATTGCCACCCTTATTCTCTTGACTCCACTCTTAGGAGCCATAACTAGGGTAAAGTTTTCTTTGATTAGTATTTATGTTATAAAGTCTTGGTAATGTATCCGGGAAAACATAAACTCTGATACCACCAAAGTTGTCATGCCCTAACCCGGTTTGTTCGAGATCCTGTGAATAATCCGCCACTCTCCCAGACCTCGAAGAGAGACTACTCTAGGAGACCGAAGAGAGTCGGGCGTAGTACTAGTCATTTTTTCCATGGATAACATTAAACAAAAATAAAATTTAAAATCTTTATACATAGAATGGGGCCTGGAGTGGATGAGACAAGCATAGTAGCGTTCCTATCATAGGAGTGGATGAGACAAGCATAGTAGTGTTCCTATCATTGACAACTCAATGAGTGGGGAAAACTCTTCTAGGAAATGTTCAATTTAGCATTTTCAAATGTTTGCTAACTCAGTAGTTTTCTTGTCAGGATTCTCAATTCACATTGTCAACAACCGCCCTCCTATCATAGGAGGGATCACACGTTCGCAGAACGGTCCCCAACAATTTCACTTGTGGACAGGAGCACCTTTACCGTCCACCCTGATAGAGGTGCACTACCTCTACCTAGAGTTTGAGTGGAGATCAACAATTCGACCCTCAAACCCTAATAACTTCACCCTGTCCGCGTAATGGGATGAGACCTCATTACCCCTACTGCCTCGGTCTCAATGCGCAAGAAGCTTCCTCGAGATTCATGACCTACTGAATGACATATCGTCCTTATGCACTCTAGCTCATCCAACAGTCCTTAGGCTCTATCACTATCTTATGTCAGGTGTCCTGATGGCCCGAACATCATAGTGCATGCAAAATCAATAGTCTTTTTAATTATAGTCTTTATCTTTGGCCCTCTAGTGGTTTGGCCCAACAAGCTTGAAAACTCAGACTTGATTCAATGGGAATAACACAAAGTTCCCATTATTTGGATCTTTTAGCATCATTTATCACATACTCGATCTGGACGGGTCCATGCTTGTATCCATCGGCCTTAGGCCCACAGGCATATCGAGCCTAAGCCCGAAATTAGCTCCCAGATGTTTAAAGCAGAGTAACTCATTCTATGGAGGTGAATTCCAAGAAAATTGTTTTCAAAGAAGAATTGTCATTCCAATCGGAATTGACGTTATAGCGGTTCGCACTCACTCGGTAATCTTGGTGGGGTCGTCCCGGCAGACTCTGGCCTCGCGGTATTCTACCAAAAGTCGGCGCTCGAGTAGGCTGTTCCTACACAACACGAGTATTTTTATTAGGGTACTGGATTAAGGGACCACACCTCTTCGAGTATTTGCATATATGCCCTCATATTTTTCCTTAATTGTGATTTAGTCTCTGAGATTTGTGCGTTTACCTTTTAGTCCTTATTTGCCCCTTCTTTTTAATTCAGCCTCTAGGTTTTCCAATTATATTTTCAAGGTCCTTAGTTTTATCAAAATTGCTTATAGGTCTCTTAATTATTCTAAAATTACCATTTAGCCCCAAATTTTCCCAAAAATGCAAATTGACCCCAAACTTCTCAAACTTTTCAAATTGGACCTCCATTTTAATAAATTTGCCCAATTTACCCACAATTGGGAGGGAATTTCATGAAAATGCCCTCAATTTTATCAATTTTCCATTCGGTCCCCTATTTTCAATAAATCCCCAATTTGCCCAAATTTCTCAAATTTTGAATTTTGGCCCCCGAATCTCAATTTCATCAAATTGACCGTCAAAATGTAGTTAATTGTCCCCATTTATGATTTAAATCATTTCCTTTATGTTCTCCTCGTCATTTTAAGCCCTGGATCACTTCATTTGGTTAGGAAATGAGCTCAAAAGGAGCTTTGCTAGAATATATAGTCTAGAGGAAAAAAAAGCTTTGATATCGCGGGGAACCTTCCTGGATCAAACCATGTCTCAATTAATGACCTGAGTAGTATGAATTTCAATGTTAAAGTTTTTGCAGAAATCGGCTGAGGGAGCTTACCTTCTTCGCTCGGGGGAAGGTCAGGACACCTCTAGTTGTGGTGTAGGGGGTCGGCTTTGGCCGCAATTGGTCGTGGGGAAGCTCAAAGTGGTGGCAGAGGGTTAAGTAGTTTCCTAGCCGGGGAGCGGCGGTACTGTTCAGGCTTCCTTGTTCTTCCTTGGTGGCTTTCCAGCTAAACTGAGTGTAGGGCTGGGTAGAGGACTTCTTCCCGATTCCAAAGACATCCAATGTGGCTTTGAAGGCTGAAAAAGGTCCCACTGTGGGAGCTATGGTTTGCAGCTCGTCAGAAAATGCACTCTTCTTCTTCTTCACTCGATTGTGGGATGTTGAGAATGAATGGAGGGGTGCTCTTTATATAGGGAGCTCGGCAACTGTTCAAGATATCCGCCAACATAAGACTCGGCCTCCGACTCGCCGACAACCTTACCGGAGAGTTTTTTGAGTCCCTAGAGAATCCAGCTTTTTCGATGTCTCTCTCTCCTTCGTTCTCTCTGTCAGCGTTTGAAGGTTGAAGATAATGACATGGTGGTGGTGCCATGTGGCATGCTGTGATTGGCTAGTTTTTCTTACATGGAGGTCCAGCTCGACTGTTGCGTCAGTCGTTGACCCGTCCATTGATTGGACACATGGCAGCCTCTCATTGGTTGCTCGTGTTTTTGTGGCATGCTGATGGGTCACCAGCTGACTGTTTGACCAGAAATGTAGCAACCTCCCATTGGCTGCCCGTGTTTGCATGGTTGTTGATGGGGCACCATTGACCATTGACAGGTCTAGTCCATTGACCGGTCTGACCGTTGACTAGTCCGATTTATTGACCGGTCTGACCGTTGACTAGTCCGATTTATTGACCGGTCTGGTCCAATCTGGTTCGCTATCCCGAATTTGAAAATCGATCGGTTCGGACCCGATTTAATCGGTTTTCTTAAATTTAAAAATTTTCTAAATTCATTCTCTATCAAATGGTGGCCTCAATTTCCCAAATTGACATTTTTAAACCACCTAGAAAAATAAATTTGTGAATCGGTTAACTATGGTTTATCCCGGTTCGGTCTAGTTCAGGATTAATTCACCCTAAACCAGTCTAGTTTCATCTTCCCTCTCTATTGAAACCTGAGTATGCCCTTCCAAGGTGACACCTTGAGGAATACACGGTCCCCGACCTCAAACTCCAGCTCCTTTATCTGGTGGTCTACATAGCTCTTCTACCTATCCTGAGCTGTCTTGAGTCAGCTCCTTATTATCTGGATTTTCTCAGATGCATCCTCTATCAACTCAACCTTCTCGAGTTTTCTTTCCCCCACCTCCTCCCAGAATAGGGGCGTGCGGCAAGGTCACCTGTAGAGGGACTCATAGGGTGCCATCTAGATGCTGGCCTAGTAGCTGTTGTTATAGGCGAATTCCATGAGGCATAGGTAATCCTCCCAACAATTATTCATTGTAAGAACGCATGTCTGAAGCATGTCTTCTAGGGTTTGGATGATCCGTTCTGACTGTACATATGTTTAAGGGTGAAAGGCAGTATTCATGTGCAACCTAGTCCCTAGGGCAACTTGTAAGCCGGGCCAGAATTGAGAGGTGAACCTCAGGTCCCGGTCCGATACTATACTTATAGGGACCCCGTGGAGCCGCACAATCTCCCCCACGTACATGGCAACAAGTTTTTCTATCGAGTCTATCACCTAGATGGGTAAGAAATGTGTGAACTTGTTTAGTCTATCCCGAACCCTTATTGTTACTGGCAGCCCAGTCACGAAATCCATGGTGATAGTGTAAACCCCGCTTTTTAGAGTTAAGGAAAATTGGGAAAGAACCAGTCAAACCGAGTGAGAAAAATTGAACCGGTTCATAAACTCGATTATTGAGGAATGAGCAAATTAGAGAAATTTCAACTCCCTTGTGACCAAAAATGATTTATCAACCTTGGGAAAGAACCTTAGAACCAAGTGTGAGAGAAAAACTGGATTGGTTCGGGTGAACCAGACCCAAACCGAATTGAACTGGTTTAGGAACCAAGCTGGTTTATGAACCGGAATCGATAGAGAGAGGGCAAACTGGGCAATATACGGAACCCAAGTAACCTGAAGAGTCACATAAGTCATTAAAAAGGGCATTAGGATGAATGGGGGCTGAAAACCAAACCAGTTCAGGTGAACTGGATCCGAACCAAATTGAATAGGTTTGGACCAGTTTGAACCACTATTGAACTAGATGCTAAATTTATTTTTCTAGGTGGCTTAAAAAATTCAAATATGAGATTTGAGGCCACCATTGGAAAGAAAATGAATTTTGAAATTTTTAGATTTGAAAATTTTGGTTGAATCGGGTGTGAACTAGCCGGTTTAAGCTTTGAACCCGATTCGGACCGATCCGGTCTAGTTCGGAATAGTGTCATCTTCTTCCTTCAGATGACAACACTGTTCACTCACTGAAAAATTGAAGTTGGGTTGGCGAAGAAGAAATATTATGTTCAGTACATTTCAGGCCATCAATGACAATTATAAAGGTGCCAAACGGACGACCGATGAGTCCTAGAGCTACCTATATAAAGAGCACCTTTCCATTCATCCTCTCCACACCTGAAAATCTCACACTCTCTCAACTGCTTAATTTTTCGGTGAAGCTCGAACCAGAGCTCTGATATAGGGTCTTTTCTAAACCAAAGGATGCATGGTTGGGTTCCTTAGAACTGGGGAGAAGTTAGCTAAATGGTAGTAACATCCATTCGCTCGAAGGGTCGCTGGAGAAGCGCTGGTGTGATCGAACAGTGAAGCAGCTCCGGTGAACCGAAGCTGCCCTATTTTGGCTGAGCAGAAATCGGCCAATTCGAGCCCTCCTCAGGCCAAACCAAGCCCTCTTAACACCTCATCGGCCCTCCCATGGCTGAATTAGAATGGAAAGTTAAGTTAATTCAGCTCCCCTCTGAAATTTCCGACCGGTGCTAGAGAGAGAGCTAACAAAAGTTCAATGATGAAATTCTAACACAATTATACATCAATTGATGTAATTCTTGATCCTAGGAGGAACCTCAGGACACGAACTATATGCTTAGATCAAAAGCTCGAACCGTCATGCCCCCGATAAGCTTTCGAAGCTCTCTCTCTCTAAGTACAATTTTTCGGCGAAGCTCCATTTGAGCTCGTTCCAACATCAAAACTTACGATTTAAGGTGCAATTAAATCGTATGAAGATGTAGAAACTCAAATTTAATTTCAATTTCAACAATTAGAAGTGTTTGATTGGTCAATTTGATGAAATCAAATTCTTCTATGTTAGGGAGTTGATATTGGGGGAAAATTGGGGATTTTCGAAAATTCAAAGGATCAAAATGTACTTTTATAAAATTGAGGGTCAATTGGGTAGAATAAGAGTGTTAGGGGACCAATTGAGCAATTTTAGAACTTTTGGGTAAAACTTACCATTTTTGTAAAGGAAGGGCAAAATGGTAATTTTGGAAAATTTTGTGGCCAAATTGGTAATTTGGGAAACTTGAACCCTTTTTATTAAATTGAGTAAATTGAGGTCCCAATGGGAATTTTTAAGGTTTCGGGACTAAATTTGGGGAAAATCAGCAATTTGGGGCCTAAAGTAAAAGGAAAAATAACTTTAGGGATAAATTTGCAAATATTTGAAAAGTTGAGAATTTAGTCATTCATACTGAATGAAGGTGATTAAGCCAAATGATAATGAACAACAATGTTCATTTCGTGTAGAAACACGAGACATCGGGAACGCCAACTGAGGTTAAGCTCACAAGGGACGAAAATAGACTAAGTGGAATTTCACTACACGATCGGGTGAGTGGGATTTTTATATCATACCTAGTTGGGATGATAAGTACCTCAGAAAATGAAAATTCACTCCTTAGTGGTCTTTTAACTATCATACATGAGAGGAGTGATGTGAAAATGACATGAAAAAACTACTTACCAGTTGTAAGTAGATCATACCTGGTTGGTATAATGAAACTTCCTTGAAGGAAGTGGAAAACCCGTTCATCGATTATGAGCGGAGATGTCCTCATATTCAATCGGTATGATGAACAGTTGAAAATGCATTTTTTCAAAATTGTTCTCCCCTTACTATGTGCAACTGCTTAAACAATTTGGGAGACCTTTTCGACGGGAGCTCGAAATGCTTTGTTAGGCCGGAGGCCTCGGTTTTAGAACTTAGGGGCTATTATGCCCAATTTTGAAAATATTGAACAGTGAGCCATAGGCCGATTGGCACGAGTAGGAGCTCGTAAACAAACATGAACTATATGCCATGAAAACTTAAGTAATTGAATTATTTGGCCATGGTACCAAGACAGGACCGACATATTCAGTCAATTAGCAGTAGTGCAACATGACCAGTCTCCGGACTAGTCATGACAAAGAGCTGCAGGTTGAGTTGAGGGTCGGGACCGTTGGACTTATGCATGCACTGTGTTTATGGGACCTTCAAGATGGCTAAGAGGGGTTGTGATGTGTTTTAGGGCCCTCGACGACCTGGTGGATATAAGGGCAGTTAGTCGTATCAGGAGGCCTTGCAAAGCTCGATGTAGCCTCAAGAGCATGAGACTGAGGTGGGGTCGGAATGAGGTCTCTATCCAAATACGGACAGAGAGATTTGTTACGGGATTGAGGGTCGTATGTCACAAACATCCACTCATTCTTAGGGTACAAGTGGACGTACTTCTATCTAGGTGAGTTCAGTGGACGTACTGGCCTGCAATTGTGTGATTGACCTTCATGATGAAGGATGTGCTTTTGAAAATCGAGATTTTAAAGTATAGAAAATTTAAAGGAATTAAGGAGTCTGACACACTCTAACTTGAAAACATTTTTTTAACTCCATTTTTAAAATACCCATTCACTAAGTTGTAGAAACTCACCCCTCTTTTCTATCCCTTTTTAGGAAAAGAGGAAATGACTAGGAATAACACAGAGCCTTACCCTCTGTTAAGTATGCTTAATTTCTCTTAAGCTTGCATTTTATTTGATATATGTCTTTCCAGGGAACAAGGTCGAAAATATGCCTCGCTCCTCTCGAGTTAAAGAAGGGGGAAACTCTTCTTGAACTAGGAGAGCGGCGGGTTATTCACGGGGATCCGACCAAACCGGATCATGCTCCCATTTCCACTCAAGAATTGGCAGAGGCTGTAATAGTCTAGAAGGTTTCTAGTGTTTGACCTTAATTTGCTAACACGGCAGACATCTAGCCACGTACTCGACGATGTCCTTCTTCATCCCCTTCTACTAGTATCCATGTTTTAGAGTGCGGTACATCTTGGTATTGCTTGGATGCATGGCATACATCGAGTCATGTGCCTCCTCCAGTATTTCCCTTTTTCAATTCCTGGTTTTTTGGCACCTAGACCCTTCCTTTGAAGGTCATTACTCCATCGCTCCTCACCACGAGGTCTTGGGCTGGGCCGTCCATGACCTGTCTCCAATGGGGTCGGAACTCCTCGTCTTCCTTTTGTAGAGTCCGTATTAGGTCCACTAGGCTGGGCCTCACAACTAGGTCAGCCACTAGGTTACCCTGACCCTCATCCAAGTTGAGGTCCACTCTCAAGTTGTGCAATTGGCTCAATAAGGGTAGGTAGCTAGTACTTATAGAGGCCACTTCCGTGTGGTGCTTGCGGCTAAGTGCGTCTGCCACCAACTTTACCTTACTGAGGTGGTACTCGATGGTCAAGTCGTAGTCCTTTACCAGCAGCTCTAGCTACCTTCTTTGCCGCAGGATGAGTACCTTTTGGGTTAGGAAGTACTTCGAGCTCTTATGGTCAGTATAGATGTGGCACTTCACTCCATAAAAATAGTGACGCCATATCATGAGGGCGAACACTATGGCTGCTAGCTCAAGGTCATGGTTGGAATAATTCTTCATGTGGGGCATTAGCTGTCGTGATACATATGCAATAACCTTTCCTTGTTGCATCAGTATACTTCCTAAACCCTGTCCAGATGCATCGCTATATACAGTGTATTCTGCGGTGTCCGCATCGGGCAAGGCTAGCACTCGGGCCGCCATTAATCAAGACTTGAGCTCTTGGAAGAACTCCTCGCATTTGGTGTCCCACTTATAGTGTAAACCCTGCACTTTTGAGTTAAGGAAAACCGGGAAAGAACCGGTCAACCCGAGTAAGAAAACCAAGCCAGCTTACAAACCCGATCATTTGGGAACAAGCAATTTGGAAATTTATAACTTTCGGGTGATCCAAAGGGTTCATTAAACCTTGGAAAATAAATTTAAGATAAATTAGAAGAGAAAAACCAAATTGGTTTAGGTGAACAAGACTCTATAAGAACTTTGAAGTTAAGCATGCTTGCCCGAGAGTAGTTTGAGGATGGGTGACCTCCTGGTGAAGCTTAAACCAGAGCTTCGACTTGAAAATTTTTCTTAACGTCGGAAGGAGAGGTCACGCTCTTTAGAACCAGGGGGAAGTCAGCTATATGATAGCAAACTCCAGTCAATCCGAGAATCACTAGAGAAGCGCCGACATGATGGAATAGTGAAGCAACTCAGGCGGACCGAAGCTGCCCTATTTCTGCTGAGTTGAAATTGGCCATTCCGAGCCCTACTTAGGCCAAACCAGGCCTTCCCAACACTTTCTCCACCCTCCCACGGCCGAATTAGGACTGAAAGGTAAGCCAATTCAGCTCCACTCTACAATTTTCTGCCGGTGTTAGAGAGAGAACTGTTAGAATTTCAATAATGAAATTCTAACTCAATTTGGCATCAATTGATGTGATTCTTGATTCTAAGATGAACCTCAAGATAAAAGCTATCTGCCTAGATTGAAAGCTCAAACCGTTGTGCCCTCACCGATGAGAAATTGAAGATTTCTCTCTCTATAGTCTATTTTTCGGTGAAGCTCCGTTTGAGCAAAATCTAGCGTTAAAATATGTGATTGAAAGTTTCTTAGAATCGTATGAACATGCAGAAACTCAATTTCAACTCCAATTTCAATAATTAGAAGTGTTTGATCAGTCAATTTGATGAAATCAAATTTGGTAGTGTTGAAGAGTTGAAATTGGGGAAAAATTGGAGATTTTCGAAATTAAAAGGGACAAAATGCAATTTTATGAAATTGAGGGTCAATTGGGCATAAAAATAATGTTGGAGGATCAATTGAGGAATTTCGGAATTTTTAGGGAAAAACTTACCATTTTTGTAAAGGAAGGGCAAAATGGTAATTTTGGAAAAATTGGGGGACCAAATTGGAAATTTGGGAAATTAAACCCCTTTTTGGTGAAATTGAATAAATTGAGGTCCCAAGATAAATTTTAAAAGTTATGGGACTCAAATTGAGGAAAAACTGACATTAGGGACTTAAAGAAAATAACTTTAGGGACCTAATTACAAATAACAAAAAGTTTTGGTTTTCTAATTCATTGGAAATGAATGAAGGCTGTTATGCCGAATAATAATGAACAAGGATGTTCATATCGTGTAGGAACGTGAAATACCGAAAACGCCAGCATGGATGAGCTCGTGTGAATACAAAGAACCGGTCAAGTGGAATTCACTACATTAACGAGTGAGTGGGTTTACAAACATCATACCCGGTTGGGATGATGAGCACAAATTAAAATTAAAAACCACTTACTGGTTGTGAGTGGGATTATATATATCATACCCAGTTGGGGATGATAAGTACCTTGGTATAAAAAGCCACTATTTACTAGTATTTTAATCATCATCACTTAGAGAAAGTGATTTTAAAATATTGTGTAAAAACTACTTATCAGTTGTAAGTAGATCATACCCGGTTGGAATGATGAGACTTCCTCGAAGGAATTTGAAAACCCGTTCAGCGGTTATGAACGGAGATGTCCTTATATCGGTCAGTATAATGGACAGTGAAAACCTATTTTGTCGGAAGTGCTCTCCCCTAACTTTGTGCCAATGCTTAAACAATTTGGGAGACCTTCTCGACGGGAGCTCGAATAGCTCTAATAGGTCGGGGGCCTCGGTTTTGGAACTTAGGGGCTAAATGCCCGATTTTGAAAATCTCATACAGTGGGCCCAAGGCCAGTTGGCATGAGTAGAAGCTCGTAAATGAACATGATATATGTGCCATAAAACTTAATAAGTGAATTTTTTGGCCATGGTACCAAGATAGGATCGACATGCTCAGTCAACTAGTGGCAGTGCGACATGACAGGTCGACGAATTAGTCAAGACAAACAACTGCGGGTTGAGTTGAGAGTCGGGGTCGTTGGACCAGTGGCACCACAGATTATATGGAAATATGAGAAAACATTGTTTGTTTATGCACTGTGAGTACGGGATCATCAAGATGCCCATGAGGGGTCATGATGCGTCCTAAGGGCACTGGACGACCTGGTGGCTATAAGGGTAGTTCGTCGTTCCAGATGTCTGTGCAAAATTTGGAGTAGCACCAAGCGCATGAGACTGAGGTGGGGACATGATGAGGTCTATGTCCTTATACGGACACAAAGAAGTGATTTCGGGATTGTGGGTTAGATGTCGCGTACATCCACTCATTCCAGGTTAGAAGTGGTCGTACTTCTATCCGGGTGGTAGGAAAAGTCGCTCTGAAGCCACTAGCGGGTTCAGTAGTGATACTAACTTGCAAATGTGTGTAACCTTCATGATGAAGGATGTGTGTTGGGTGATGACACACAGGTAATTAAGAAATAATGGAAAATTCTAATTTTTTTTTATGAAGGGATTTTTTAAAAGAAAGGAGTCTAGCACACTTCATATAAATATTTTTATTGAAATTCAAAAGATTTGAATCCCATTCACTGAGTAGTTGTACTCACCCCCTCCCTTATACCCCTTTCAGGAAGTCCCAAAAAGTCGAACCTTAAAAGACTTGTGCAATTAAACGTCTACAAGACAGGTACGATTAATTTAAATTACTATGTAGTTTTGATTTATGATATTCCTATAAAAAGGTGCAGATCTAAAGAATGCCTTACTTTTTATGGTTTATAATATAAGGGGAAACCCTTTAGTAAATCGGGTGAGTGGCGGGTTGATCACAAGGATCCAACCAAACTTGGTCCGGGCATGACATATAGTCCACTCCCTTCCTCGTGAGGTGAGTTAAGGGAGCTACAATGTAAACCCCATTCCTTGAAGATAAAGTAACTAGGGAAATAACCAGCCAACTCGAGCGAGAAAAATGAATGGCTTCACAAACCCCAATAGTTAGAGAAATTGCAAATTGAGAAATTTACACATTCCAAGTGACCCAAAGAGTCATAAAAGTCATGGAAATGGTCTTTTGGACAAATTGGAAGAGAAAACCAACCCGGTTCAAGTGAACCAGATCCGAACTGACTTGAACCGGTTTGGACCAGTTTGAACCATCATTGAACTGGTTGCTAAATTCATTTTCCTAGGTGTCTTAAAATATTTGAATTAGGGAATTGAAGCCACCATTGGATAGAGAATAAATTTAGATAAATTTTGAAATTTTTAATTTTAAAAAATTCAGTCGAATCGGGCATGAACCGATTGGTTTAAGCATTGAACCTGATTCAGATATGTCCGGTCCGGTTCCAAATAGTGTTATCTTCTTCCTTAAGATAACAGCACTGTTCACTCACTGGAAAAATGAACAGCGCCGACAGAAATAAAATGTTTCCACTTAAGGCATTTCAAGCCATGAATGAGAGTCATTAAGGTGCCAAACAGTCGGTCAGAGAGTCTTCGACCTCCCTATATAAAGAGCTCCTCTCCATTTATTCTTCTCACACCTGAAAACTCCACTCTCTCCCAACTATTCAGTTTTCCAACGAAACTTGAATCAGAGCTCCGACTTGAGGTTTTTCTTAGCCTTAGAAGGCGAGGTCGGATTGCTTAGATTTGGGGAGAAGTCAGCTACCCAGCGGCAGTCTCCATTTGATCTACGGACCACTGAAGAAGCATGGGCGTAATAAAACAGTGAAGTACCTCCGATGGACCAAAGCTGCCTTGTTTTGGCCGAGCTGAAATTGGCCGAATTCAGCCCTACTCAGGCCAAATCAAGCTCTCCCAATGCCCCCACAGCCCTCACACAACCAAATTTGAGCTGAAAGGTAAGCCAATTCGGCACCACTCTCTCATTTCCGATCGGTGTTAGAGAGAGAAACTGTGAAACTTCACTTACCAAATTCTCACTAAATTCAACATGAATTATTGCAATTCTTGATCCTAAGAGTAACCTCAAGATGAGAGCTACCTACCCCGACCTAAAACTCAGACCGTCGCACCTCCGACGGTAAGCTTCTGAAGCTTTCTCTCTCTACGCACAGTTTTCCAATGAAGCTCCATTTTAGCTCATTTCGAACTCAATTCATGCAATTCAAAGCTCAATTGAATCATATTGATGTGTAGGAACTCAATTATACCTTCAATTTCAACAATTAACCTCAATTAAATGGTCAATTTGTTGAAATCAAATTCGACCAGTTTGAAAGGGGGAAATTTATGGAAAATTTTGGGGGAAATTGGGAATTTTGTAAAATTGAGGGACCAAATTTCAATTTCTAAAAATTGAGGGCCAATTTGCCATGAAAAGGATGTTGGAGGACCAATTAATCGATTTTTTAAAATAATTGGGGTCAAATTGTCATTTTTGTAAAGAAGGGGCAAAATGGTAATTTTTGAAAAGTTTGGGACTAAATTGAACATTTGGAAAACTTGAACCCCTTAAATGATTTTGAGTAAATTGAGGACTCAAAGTGAATTTTTGAAATTTTTGGGACTCAATTTGGGGAAAAGTTAGCTTTAGGGACCTAAAGTCAAGGAAAAAGAACTTTAGGGACCTAAATGCAATTAACTAAAAAATTTGGGCATTTTCGTTCATACATGAGAAATGAAGGCTATCATACCAAATATTAATAGATAAGGATATCCAAATCATGTAGGAACACGAAGGATCGGAACGCCAGCAAGGGTAAGCTAGCGTGGAGGCAAAAATCGACAAAAAGGGAATATACTACGATTATCGGGTGAGTGAGTCTATTCACATCATGCCTGGTTGGGATGATGAGTAGTTCGAAAATGAAAAACTACTTTTATGTGAAATTTTAACATCACACCCGGTTGGAGTGATGTGAGAACTATGTGGAAAAACTACTTACCGGTTGTAAATAGAGAGATCATACCCGGTTGGTATGATGAACTTCCTAGAAAGAAGGAGAAAACCCACTTGCCGATTGTAAATGGAGATGTAAAACCCACATTTTTTTAGTTAAGAAAAAACGGGAAAAGAACCGGTCAAACCGAATAAGAAAACCAAGCCGGTTTACATTCGGGAATAAGCAATATGGAAATTTACAACTTTCGGGTGATCCAAAGGATTCATTAAACCTTGGAAAAGAAACTTAAGACATACTAGAAAAAAAAAACCAAATTGGTTTAGGTGAACTAGATTCCATACGAACTTCAAAGTTACCTTAGAGTAGTGTGAGGATGGGTGACCTCATGAGAATTACGGCTTATCATAAATAGAATTAATACTAATAATTTATGGCAATATTAATACTAGTAATAAATCTCACCCATTTAATATACGAGTTTTACGCCTATATAAAGAGGTCATCCCCATTTTATTCTCCTCACACTTTAACACTTCTCTCTCTCTCTACTACTCCATTCAATCCAAGAATCGTTGGAAAAGCATTGGCATGATGGAATAGTGAAGTAGCTCCAGCGGACCGAAGCTACCCTATTTTGGTCAAGCTGAAATCAGCCATTTCAAGCCCTCCACAGGCCAAACCAAGCCTTCCCAACACTTCCTCAGTCCTTCCTCGGCCGAATTAGGACCGAAAGGTAAGCCAATTCAGTTTCCCTTTACAATTTCAGATCGTTGTTAGAGAGAGAGTCGACTGAATTTCAATGAAGAAATTCTAATCCAAATCGACATCAATTGATGTCATCCTTGATCCTAGGAAAAACCTCTGGAGGAGAGCTATCTGTCCAGATTTGAAAGCTCCACCGCCACGCCCTCACCGGAGAACGAGACATCGGGAACGCCAGTCGAGGTCCAGCTTGCTAAGGACAGAACCCAACTAAGTGGAATTTCACTACAATATCGGGTGAGTGGGATTATATATCATACCCAGTTGGGGATGATAAGTACCTCGGTATAAAAACCCACTATTTAGTGGTATTTTAATCATCACCACTTAGAGAAAGTGATGTGAAAATTATGCGAAAGAAACAACTTACCAGTTGTAAGTAGATCACACCCGGTTGGTATGATGAGACTTCCTCGAAGGAAGTTGAAAACCTGTTCATCGGTTATGAACGGAGATGTCCTTATACCGGTTAGTATAATGGACAGTGGAAACCTATTTTGTCGGAAGTGTTCTCCCCTGACTGTGTGCAATTGCTTGAACTATTTGGGAGACCTTCTTGACGGGAGCTCGAATAGCTCTTATAGGCCGGGGGCCTCGGTTTTGGAACTTGAGGGCTAAAATGTCCAGTTTTAAAAAAAAAATACGAACAGTGGGCCATAGGCCAATGGACACGGGCAAGAGCTCGTAAAAGAACATGATATATATATGTGTGTGTGTGTGTGTGTGTGCCATTAAAACTTAATAAGTGAATTGTTTGGCCATGGTACCAAGGCAGGTCCGACATACTCAGTCAACTAGTAGCAGTGCGGCATGACCGGTCTTCGGACCAGTCAAGACAAACAGCTACAGGTTGAGTTGGAGGTCGGAACCGTTGGGACAAATGGTACCACATATTACATGGTAATTTAAGAAAACTTTGTTTGTGCATGCATATGAGTACGGGATCATCAAGACGCCCATGAGGGGTAGTGATGTGTCCTAAGGGCCCTGGACGACCCGGTGAGTATAAGGGCAGATTGTCGTTCCAGGTGTCTGTGCGAAATTTGGAGTAGCACAAAGCGCATGAGATCGGGGTGGGGACAGGATGAGGTCTCTGTCCTCATATGGACACGAAGAAGCGATTTCAGGATTGTGGGTCGGATGTCACGTACATTCACTCATTCCCAGGGTGGAAGTGGTCGTACTTCTATCCGGGTGGCAGGAAAAGTCGCTCCGAAGCCACTAGCGGGTTCAGTAGTGATACTGACTTGCGAATGTGTGTAACCTTCATGATAAAGGATGTGTGTTGGGTGATGACACACCGATAACTAAGAAATAATGAAAAAACACGAATTTTTAAATGAAATGATTTTTGAAAAACAAAGGAGTCTAGCACACTCCATATAAATATTTTTCTTGAAAGTTAAAAGATTTGAATCCCATTCACTAAGTAGTTGTACTCACCCCCTCCCTTATACCCCTTTCAGGATGTCCCGGAAAGCCGAACCTTAAAGGACTTGCGCAATTAAACGCCTGCAAGATAGGTACAACTAATTTAAATTACTATGCAGTTTTGATTTATGATATTCGTAGAAAAAGTTGCAGGTTAACACCTTACTCTTTACGATTTATAATATAAGGGAAAACCCTTTAGTAAATCGGGAGAGTGGCGGGTTGATCACGGGGATCCGACCAAACCGGGTCGGGGCGTGACAGGAGAAGTCAGTTTTAGAACTTGAGGGCTAAAATGCCCAGTTTTGGAAGGTCACGTACAGTGGGCCTAAGGCCAGTTGGCACGAGCAGGAGCTCGTAAACAAACATCTGATATCTATGCCATGAAAATTCTAAATGAATGGAATGTGTATTTCCACCATGGTACCAAGACAAGACTGACATACTCAATTGACTGGCGGTAGTGCGTCAGGGCCAGGTCGACGGACCAGCCTAGACAAACAGTTGTAATTCGAGTTGAGGGTCAAGGCTGTTGGACCATTGGCACCAAAGATAAATGGCATTGTGGAAAAATTATTATTTGTGCATGTACTTGAGGTTCAAGACCATCAAGACGCCCAAGAGGGGTAGTGATGCATCCTATGGGCTATTGAACAACATGGTGGAGATAGGGGCAATTTGTCAATCCAGTAGTCAAAGAAGCTCGACGTAGCTTCATGCGCATGAGACCGGGGTGAGCCGGGATGAGGTTCCTTTCCTCATACAGACACGGAGTTGATTTCGGGTTTCAGGGGTCAGATGTCGCGAACATCCCCTCATTCCTAGGATAGAAATGGACGAGCTTCTATCTAGGTGGCCAATAAAATCACTCCGATGCCACAAGTAGGTGTAGTGGACGGGCTACCCTGCGAACGTGTGATTTGCTTCCCGATGAAGGGCGTGTGTTGTCTGTTAAACACATCTATTGTGGATAATGAGGAAAAGTGTTTGAAAACCAAAATTTCAGAAAAAAAAATTATCTTAAAGGAAATAAGGAGTCTGGCACACTCCAATTAAAAACTATTTTGATGAAAACTCATTTTCATCACCCATTCACCTAGTTGTAGAAACTCACCCCTCTTTTCTATCCCTTTTCAGGAGTTGGTAAAATGACTAAGGAAACCATCAAGATTTATCTTTTGTCGAGTATGCTTAAAAGTTATTTTTAAACTTGCATTTTTATTGATTTATATTATTCTAGGGAACAAGGTTACAATTACGTTTGTCTCCTCTTGATTAAAGAAAGGGGGAAACCCCTTTTTGAACCAAGGGAGCGGCGTGTTGATCGCGGGGATATGACCAAGCCGGGTCAGGGCATGAAGACTTAAGTGGTATTAGAGCCTAGTTCCCTTGAAGCAATATCAATGTTATGCCCTGACACTAATGAAAACTTATTACCGTGTAGGAAGAAGAATCCCTAGAAAATTCACTGTGAAATCCAATCCTCCACACTTGACCTTCAAAAAGATGCCTATCCCCAAGGAGGCAGCCATTCAACGATTCTTTAAGGGTGAGAAGAGAGTGCCCGAGGATATGGTGGAGGATTATAGGAAACTCATTGGAGCCCTACTAGAGCTGGAAGGCATTACTTATCATCCTCCAAGATAGGAAGAATTTATCCCTTTTCCAAGGAGCCTAAAATCTCATCTAGCCCCACAACAACCAGAGAGGAATCCCACTAAGAAAGAAGCATGGGACAACTATTGGGATGCTTATGCCATCTTCATGAAAGTCCATCAAGTACCCTCACCTGCCCAATCCAACTTCAATCCTTCTCAATGGATGATGTGGACATATGAGTGCGAAGGAGAGGTATTAAGGCAGTACGGACTGGAAGCCATACATGAAGTTCGTCCCATAAGGGAATGTGGATGGACCTCAACTAGTTCCTTAGAACCATCGAACCATTAATCCCGCAACCGTTCCAAGGCTAACTCCCAGCCTACGACTCCAAGGAACTAAGGAATAGAAAATTCCTATAAAAAAACCGAGTACGGCAAGAAATCTTCTCTTAGAATGAATAAAAATTTAGTTTTTCCTAGATTAAAATTTCGCTTCCTTAATAATGACAAGAAAATCTAACGGAAATAAAGGTATGCCAATAAGGATCAGAGTGATGGGTTGAGAAAAAATTACCTAAGGAAAACTATGGGTCACCTCTAGTTAAGTCAAATCTTTAAATAGCCAAGTAAGTTCTCCCCAACCCAGAGAATGGGGAAACAAGTCAACAACACTTGGAAAGAAAATTCTAGAGGAGACTACCAATGAAGACATACCACTAAGGAAAGGTAGAAGAAGAGCGTGAAGTCCGGTACAAGGGGAAGTGAGCATCAAATCGTGCAGGAATGGTGAAAGTCTAAGTACTATAAGTAGTTAAGGAAAGGCCCTATAGATAAGAGGAAGGAAACCAAGAAGGATTGAATTGTTCCAAGGGAAACTAGTGGGATGGAAACTGACTAGGAGGAAAGTAAGAAAGATATAGGAACGTAGAAGACGCTAAGTTACTTGGGATAAGACAAGGAGAAAGGAAAGAGGAAAGAAGTTTGGTAGGAAGAAAACCCAGAGGAATATAAGTACCTTGAAAGATTTTGGCGATAGGTAGGACACAAATTATTAGAAACTCAACCACAACCATGAGACTTCTTGAAGGAAGGATAAGGAATAAAAAGGAATTGGAGGATAGGGAAGAATCTAGGGTGAATAACTATACTAATGTCAGAAAGGTGTAAGAAAAATAGAGGAAAAACTTTCAAGAAACGTAAGGGAGGTTGAATGTGAAACTCCCAGGATTGAAGTCCTTGGAAAGAAGGATAAGGATAGGAAGTGGAATCATGGGAGGAGAAAGTTTCAAGCTAAGGTAACCAACAGATGAGCCATCATAAATTAGAACTGAAAAAATGAGCTCATTAAAAGACATAGGCGGTTAAGGACGTACCTCGATGGCTAGGTGTGACCTGCCCTCGAAGAGTAGAGGAGCTAAATAAGTATTTTAGACGGACCTAGTTGAAGGAAATAAATAATAGCAATAGAATAATCAAGAAGAATAAGTGACGCCCTAAGATAGACCGGGAAGTAGTGCGGCTTACGCCTTAAAAAGGGAAATGAGATGGACATTAAGGACAAGAAGACTCAAGAGACAATGACCTCAAGATCACTTGATAGAGAGAATAATAGGATCAAGGTAGTTAATGAACGGACCCTTGTGAAGGTCAATACTCCAGTAAAGAAGGGAGAGGTGGAGAGACTAAAAACATTTGGGGAAAATGGGGATGAAGGAAAGCCTTAAAGAGATCAATGGATGAAATGGGAGTAATGATTTAAAAGACATGAGAAGGCTAAGCAAACCTCTTGTATGACGATCAAGAGATCGTGAAATAAAAGAAGACGTGAATTCCACCTAAAAGAAATAGATGGATGCAGGGGATAAGGAGAATGAATATGAAGTATAAAAGAAGTACATGTAAGTTCACAAGAGTAATGTAAGCAGGAGATGATGGCATCAGAGAATACCATTTAAGGCTAGATGTTCTAAATGGCAAAATTGGAAGAGAAACCCGAAGGAAAAGAGTATAAACAACCAGGGAAGGAAACCTTGAAAGGACATAAGTGTCCCAATTAAGAGGTAATGAGACCAACACAAGTGGAGATAAGATAAATTCATCCAAGATATGCTAGTTGAGATAGAAAGATCAAGTACAAAGGAATGGTACTCAGGAGGATCCAAGGAGTAAGTTAAGTCCAAGTAACGTGTAAGTAGGAAAACATCATCAAAAGATGTTGTGCGAGTTAGAAAGGGATGGACTGCCCAGAAAAGAGGAAACATAGGAAAGCACACCTAAGAACCCTGTGAAAAGTAAACCCTCCAATTAAGAAGTGATTAAAGTAAATGATCACTGACATCAGAAATGGTGGTGGTCAACGCTCAATTAATGGAGCCTAAAGAGAGGACGACTAGACAGAGTGTGGAGTACATGGAATAAGACCGAGAGGTTGAGTATTAACGGGCAAATACCCTAATATAGAATGAAGTATTAAGAAAGGAAGGAAAGAAACCATCAAGGATTGATAGGAAGGTTGAGTATGAAAATCTCTACTATGAGGGGACATAGTGGAGAACAAACTATAATAAGGAAGCTTTCCTAAACAAGTTATCGACACTTAGACCAAATAAGATTAACTTGTAATAAAATATCATGAAATGATAACGAGAGAGTAAGAGTGAATTAAGAGAAAGAAAAGTCCTTGAGAAAAGGACGCCACTGAAAATGAGGAAGAACATAAGAAGTGTCAAAACTAGATAAAAGAAGTTAACACCGAAACCTATGAAAGCAAGTAGGTAGCACTCGAGTGTACACTGAGCTAAGGGTTTCAATGATAAAGGAAGTGACTAGACACATGAACGATTGGACATCTTGGAACTCTCAATCTTGAAATTAGGAGTAAAGAACCCCAGGGGAAGAATTTTGCTCTAAGTAATGAAAGATGTGAATATAAGGATATAACCTGGAACTCTCAAGCAAGGTATGCTTAGCTAGGATATGTTCCATGGAATGAGTAAGCAATGGAAAGGAAAAGAGATTTCTTAAAGTGTGTGTTATAAAGGGACTAAGTGGAAATAACTAAAATGTTTATATGTCAACAAACAACCAAATTAGAGTTGAAAGGTAAGCCAATTTGGCTCTCCTTTGTCATTTCTGATCAGCGTTACAAAGAGAAACTAAATTCTCACTCAATTCGACATGAATTGTTGCAATTCTTGATCCTAGGAGGAACCTCAAGAGGAGAGCAACCTACTCCGATCGAAAGCTTGGACAGTCACACCTCTGACGGTAAGCTTTTGAAGCTTTCTCTCTCTACACACAGTTTTCCAGCGAAGAGTCATTTGACCTCATTTCAGCCTCAATTCATGTGATTCAAAGCTCTATTGAATCGTATGGATGTGTAGGAATTCGATAATACCTTCAATTTCAATAATTAACTTCAATTAAATGGTCAATCTGGTGAAATCAAATTCGACAGTTTGTAAGGGGCAAATTTGGGGAAATTTTTGGGGGAAATTGGGAATTTCGTAAAAATGAGGGACCAAATTACAATTTCCCAAAATTGAGGGCCAATTGGTCTATTTTTTAAAAAAATTGGGGTCAAATTTCCATTTTTGTAAAGAATGGGCAAAATGGTAATTTTGAAAAGTTGGGAACCAAATTAGAAATTTGGAAAACTTGAACCCCTTAAATGATTTTGAGTAAATTGAGGACCCAAAGTGAATTTTTAGAATTTTTGGGACTCAATTTGGGGAAAAGTTTGCATTAGGGACCTAAAATCAAGGGAAAAGAACTTTAGGGACCTAAATGCAATTAATTGAAATTTTTGGGCATTTTCGTTCATACGTGAGGAATGAAGGCTATCATGCCAAATATTAATAGATAAGGCTGTCCAAATCGTGTAATAACACAAAGGACCGGAATGCCAACAAGGGTAAGCTAGCGTGGAGGCAAAAACCGACAAAAAGGGAATACACTACGATTATCGGGTGAGTGGGTTTATTCACATCATACCCGGTTGGGATGATGAGTACTTTGAAAATTAAAGACCACTTTTATGTGGAATTTTAACATCACACCCGGTTGGAGTGATGTGAGAACTATGTGAAAAAACTACTTACAGGTTGTAAGTAGAGAGATCATACCCGGTTGGTTTGATGGACTTCCTAGAAGGAAGGAGAAAACTCGCTTGACAATTGTAAGTAGAGATGTCATCACATTTGGTTGGTGTGTTGAATGGAAAATTATTTTGTCAGAAGTGTTATCCCCTAACTATGTGCCAATGCTTAAAAAGTTTGGGAGACATTCTTGACAAGAGCTAGAAGAGCTCAGATAGGCCAGAGGCCTCGATTTTGAAACTTAAGGGCTAAAATGCCCAATTTTGGAAAATCACTTACAGTGGGCCCAAGGTCAGTTGGAATGAGCAGGAGCTCATAAATAAACATGATGTTTAAGCCATGAAAATTCTTAATGAATGTATTATGTGATTTTTCCATGGTACCAAGATAGGACCGACATACTCAATGGACTGGCGGTAGTGCAACAGGACTAGGTCGATGGACCAATCTAGACAAACAGTTGCAGGTCAAGTTGAGGGTCGCGGCCGTTGGACCAGTGACACCAAAGATAAATGGCATTGTGGAAAAATTATTTTTTGTGCATGCACTTGAGGTTCGGGAACATCAAGACGCACAAGAGGGATAGTGATGCATCATAGGGGCTACTTGACCACATGATGGAGATAAGGGTTGTAAATCCTGTCCTTTTGAATTAAGAAAAATCGAGAAAAGAACCAGTTAAACCTAGTGAGAAACACCGAACCAGTTAACAAACCCAATCATTAGAGAACGGGCAATTTGGAAAATTTACAACTCCCAAGTGACCCAAAGGGTTCATAAAGTCTTGTAAAAGAACCTTAGGATAAATGGGAAGAGAAAAACTAGAACAGTTCAGATGAACCGAATCCAATTGGATTGAACCGGTTTGGACCAGTTTGAACCACTATTGAACCGGATAATAAATTTATTTTTCTAGTTGGTTTAAAAAATACAAATTTGAGATTTAAGGCAACCATTGGATAGAAAATGAATTTTTATGAATTTAGAAATTTTTAGATTTGAAAATTTTGATTGAAATGGGGGTGAACTGACCAGTTTAAGCTTTGAACCCAGTTTGGACCGGTCTGGTCCGGTTCGGAACAGTGTCGTCTTCTTCATTCGATCGGTCTGACCCGAAGAAAAATCGTGCAGCTCCGACAAAGCTGAAAAGTCTCCGGCCAGGGAGTTTCAGGCAATGAATGACCACCATCAATGCGCCAATCGAACGGCCAAGAAGTCCCCGAGCTTCCTATATAAAGAGCCCCTCCTCATTCATCCTCTCCACACCTGAAAACTCCATTCTCTCTCAAATACTCCAATTTCTGGTGAAGCTTGAACCATTGCTCCGACATGGGCATTTTTCTAAGCCAAACAAGGAAAAGTTAGGTTCTTTAGAACCGGGGAGAAGTCAGCTACACGCCTATAGTCTCCATTTGCTCCCAGAGTCACCGACGAGACGCCGACGTGATAGAAAAGTGAAGCAGCTCCGGCGGACCGAAGCTGCCCTATTTCGACTGAGATGAAATTGGCCAATTCGAGCCCTCCCAACACCTCCACAGCCCTTCTACAGCTGAATTAGAGCTGAAAGGTAAGTCAATACGGCTCTCCTCTATAATTTTCGACCAATACTAGAGAGAGAACCAACAGAACTTCGATGATGAAATTCTCACTCAATTCAGTATCAATTGATGTAATTCTTTATCCTAGGAGTAACCACAGGACACAAGCTATCTGCCCGGATTAAAATCTCGAACTGCCACGCCTCCAACAGTAAGCTTTCAAAGCTTCCTCTTTCTAAGTTCAATTTTCCAGCGAATCTCCATTTAAGCTCATTCTGGCATCAAATCATGCAATTCAAAGGGCAATTGAATCGTATGAAGGTGTAGGAACTCTAATTTAACTTCAATCTCAATAATTAAACTCATTTAATTGGTCAATTTGATGAAATCAATTTTGGAAAAGTTAAAAGGTTAAAATTGGGGGGAAATTTGGGAATTTCAAAAATTAGAGGGACTAAAATGCAATTTCATAAAATTGAGGACCAATTGGCCATGATAAAGATGTTGGAGGACTAAATGGGAAATTTTGGAATTTTTGGGACAAAACTTACCATTTTTTTAAAGTATGGGCAAAATGGTAATTTTCGAAAAGTTGGGGGACCAAATTGGAAATTTGGGAAATTAAACCCTTTTTTATGAATTTGAATAAATTGAGGTCTTAAGATAAATTTTAAAAGTTTCGAGACTCAGTTTGAGGAAAAATCGGCATTAGGGAAAAGTTAGTTTTCTCATTCATTTGGGATGAATGAGGGCTATTAGGCCAAAGAATAATGAACAAGAATGTTCGTATCATGTAGGAACATGAAGTACCAAGAACGCCAACTAAGATAAGTTCGAGTAAGGACAACAAGTCAGCTAAGGGGAATTTCACTATACAATCAGGTGAGTGGGATTTTTATGTCATACCTGGTTGGGATGATAAGTACCTCAAAAATAAATACCCACTAACAAGTGGTATTTTAAACATCACGCCTAAGATGAGTGATGGGAAAATTATGTGAAAAACTACTTAACGGTTGTAAGTAGATCATACCTGGTTGGTATGACAAAACATCCTCAAAGGAAGTGGAAAACTCGTTCATTGGTTATGAGCAGAGATGTCCTCATACTCGGTTGATATGATGGACAGTTGATATATTTTGTTAGAAGTGCTCTCCCCTAACTATGTGCCACTGCTTAAACAATTTGGGAGACCTTCTTGATGGGAGCTAGAATAGCTCTGTAAGGCGGGAGGCCTCAGTTTTGGAACTTGGGGGCTAATATGCCCAATTTTGAAAATTTCGAACAGTAGGCCCTAGGCCAGTTGGCACAAGCAAGAGCTCGCAAACAAACATGATTTATATGCCATGAAAACTTAAGTAAATGAATTGTTTGGCCATGGTACCAAGATAGGACCGACATACTCAATCGACTAGATGTAGTACGATATGACAAGTCTCCAGACTAGTCAAGATAAATAGCTACAGGTTGAGTTGAGATTCAAAGCTGTTGGACCACTGGCACCACAGATTATATGGCATCATGTGAAAATTTTTTATTATGCATGCACTATGTTTACGGAACCTGGATGACCTAGTGGATACTAGAAGCCTTGCGAAGCTCAACGTTGCTTCAAGCACATGAGACCGGGGTGGGTTAGGATGAGGTCTCTATCTTCATACGGACACGGAGATTTATTATAGGATTGAGGGTCGGATATCGCGAATATCCACTCATTCTCAGGGTAGAAGTGGGCGTACTTCTATATAGGTGGCCGGTAAAGTTGCTCCGACGCCACAAGTGGGTTTAGTGGATGGGTTGGCCTACAATTGTGTATTTGACCTTCATATAAAGGATGTGTGTTGGGTGATGAGACATCGTGGTAATAAGAAATGATGATAAAAACTTAAGTTTAAGGTGAAAGGTTTTTAAAGGATAATAAGGAGTATGGCACACTCCAATTCAAACATTTTTCCTAAAAGATAAATTTTGAAAACTCATTCACTGAGTCGTTGTACTCACCCCCTCCCTTATATCCCTTTCAGGTAATCCTGGAAAGCCTGCCCCAAAGACCACCAACTAATACGCCTGTAAGACAGGTATGATTAGTTTAAAACTTGTATGCAGTTTTGATTTATGTTATTCTAGGAAAGGTGCAGGTTTAAAGGATGTCTTACTCTTCATGGTTTATAAACAAGGGGTAACCCTTATTAAATCGGGAGAGTGGCAGGTTGATCACGAGGATTCGACCAAACCGGGTCGAGGTGTGACAACTTGAGTGGTATCAAAGCCTATTTCCTTAAATACATAATCAAGACGAGAAAATATTGTAACTAATAGGATTGATCTTAAAATTTTCAAATGGCCCCAAGAAAGGTAGCCAAACAAGCCCATGCTACCATAGCCACCCTAGGAGCCAGGAGGACCCCATCCCAAGGGAGGAAATGAACCAAGAGTATAGAAGGACTCGAAATAACCCCGGGTCGAAGAGGATTCGAAGAGAAAGCCTCCAAGGTGCTCTAGCATAAGTACAGCAAGGCATCGAACAATCAACAACCCTATAGAAAGGCCCCATAATGCTCACAGTGTGAGAGGAACCATAAAGATCCGCACAAGGAGCTGATATGTTATAAATGTGGGCAATGGGGACACTACAAAAGAAGATGCTCAACACTTTGAAGGACAAGACCTGAGAGGATCGGTTATGAGTGTAGGAAGGTGGGACACATAGTAAGGAATTGTCCCACACTACAAGGAAACCAAGCAATACCTTCTAAAAAGGACACCTCCACCCCTACAGAAGTTTGAAGGAATGACATTATAAGAACCACAATTGCTATTGGGGAACCCAATCTCACCCAGGAAGTTATCCCTCTAGACCATAGTTTAGTAGTGAATACTCCCCAACCCATCATTGTAACAATCTCTATAAACTTTGAATTAAGGAAAATCAGGAAATAGAACCAGTCAAACCGAGTGAGAAACACCGAACCGGTTCATAAACCTGATCATAGGGAAATGGATAAATTGGGGAATTTACAACTCACGAGTAACCCAAAAAGAGTTAATAAACCATGGAAAAGAACATTAAGACAAATTGGGAGAGAAAAACCAGACCGGTTCAGGTGAACCAAATCCGAAACGAATTGAACCAGTTTATAAACCAAGCCAATTTATGAATCGAAACACAAAGAGGAGGGCAAACTGGGAAATTTATGGACCCCGAGTGACCTAACGAGTCACAAAAGTCAGGAAAAAGGACTTTAAGGTGAATTGGAGATGAAAACCAAACTGGTTCAGGTAAACCAGATCCGAACCGATTTGGACCAGTTTGAACCACTATTGAACAAGATACTAAATTCATTTTTCTATGTGGCTTAAAAAATTCAAATTTGAGATTTGATACCACCATTGGATAGAAAATGAATTTTTATATTTTTATATTTGAAAATTTTGGTCGAATTGGGGGTAAACCAACTGGTTTAAACTTTAAACCCAATTCGGACCGGTCCGGTCCGGTCTGGTTTGGAACAGTGTCGTCTTCTTCCTTCAGATGATAGCACTGTTCACTCGTCAAAAAATTGTGCAGCTCCAGTGAAGCTAAAAAGTCTCCCTGAGGGAGTTTCAGGTAATGAATAACCGCCATTAAGGAGCCAATCGGATGGCTAAGAAGACCCCAAGCTTCCTATATAAAGAGCCCCTCCTCATTCATCATCTCCACCCATGAAAACTCCATTCTCTCTCAACTACTCCATTTTCCAGTGAACCTTGAACCAGAGCTCCGACTTGGGCACTTTTCTGAGTCAAACAAGGTTAGGTCAGGTTCTTTAGAACCGGGGAGAAGTCAGCTACACGCTTGTAGTCTCCATTTGCTCCGAGGCTCGCTGGCGTGATCGAACAATGAAGTAGCTCTAGTGGACCGAAGCTACCCTCTTTTGGTCGAGCTGAAATCGGCCAATTCGAGCCCTTCTTAGGCCAAACCAAGCCCTCTCAACACCTGCACAGCCCTCCTACTGCTGAATTAGAGCTAAGAGGTATGCCAATTTGGCTCTACTCTATAATTTTTTACCAGTGATAGAGAGAGAATTGGCAAAACTTTGATAATGAAATTATCATTCAATTCTACATTAATTGATGCAATTCTTGATCCTAGGAGGAACCTCAGGACACAAGCTATCAGACCAAATTGAAAGCTCAGACCATCGTGCCGTTGACGGTAAGCTTTCGAAGTCTTCTCTCTCTAAGTCCAGTTTTCCGGCGAAGCTCCATTTGAGCTCATCCCGACACCAAATCATGTGACTCAAAGTGCAATTGAATCGTTTAAAGGTGTATGAACTCCAATTTAACTTCAATTTCAACAATTAAACTCATTTGATCGGTCAATTTGATGAAATCAAATTCAGTAGAGTTAGAAGGTTGAAATTGGGGGGAATTTGGAATTTCCAAAATTAGAGGGACTAAAGTGTAATTTCATTAAATTGAGGACCAATTAGGCATGACAAAGATGTTGGAGGACCAATTGGGAAATTTTTGGGGCAAAACTTACCATTTTTGTAAAGTCTTTGGTGTTTGGAGCTGATGCCATGTGGGGCCAATGGAACTCCCAGGAATTCTACCTATGGGAGGGAGTTGTCGGCGGAATCAGCAGTTGCCGCACTTGTTCTCTTAGATGCCATTGTTGGGGTAAAGTTTTCTTTTATTAGTATTTATGTTATAAAACCTTGGTAATGTATCTGGGAAAATACTAGCTCTGACACCACCAAATTTGTCACGCCCCAACCCGGTTTGGTTGAGATCATGTGAACATCTCACCACTCTCCCAGACCTCAAAGAGGGACTCCTCTAAGAGACCGAAAAGAGTTAGGCGTAGTACCTGTCATGTTTTCCCTGGATAACATTAAACAAAACTGAAATTTAAAATCTTTATACTTGGAATGGGGCCTGGGGTGGATGAGATGGGCGTAGTCAGGTTCCTTCTTGAAATTATTTAGAGAGAGTGGATGAGTTTGACAACTCAATGAGTGGGGAAAAATCTTTTAGGAAATGTTCAATTTAGCATTTTCAAATGTTTGCTAACTCAGTAGTTTTCTCGTCAGGATTCTCAGTTCACTTAGTCAACAACCACCCTCCTATCATAGGAGGGATCACACATTCGCGGAATGGTCCCTGACTATTCCACTTGTGGACCGAAGAGCCTTTATCGTCCACCCTGATAGAGGTACACTACCTCTACTCGAACTTTGAGTGGACATCAATAGTCTTACCCACAAACCCTAATCACTTCACCTTATCTGCATAGTGGGATGAGACATCATTTCTCCTATTGCATCAGTCTCAATGCGTAGGGAGCTTCCTCGAGCTTCACGACCTACTAAACGACATACCGCCCTTATGCACCCTCGGTCGTCCAGTAGTCCTTAGGCTCAATCATTACCTCATGCTAGGTGTCCTGATGGCCCGAACATCACATTGCATGCACAATCAACAGTCTTTTTAATTATATCCTTTATCTTTGGCCCTCCAGCACAATGGTCTATCGGTTTGGCTTTAGCCCACGTGTACTGGCCCAACAGGTTCGACGACCTATCTTCGGCAGAGTAGTATTCTAGCTCAACAAGCTCGACAACTCAGACTTGGTTCGATGGGTATCACACAAATTCCCATTATTTGGATCTTTTAGCATCATTCATCACATACTCGTTCTAGACGGGACCATGCCCGTATCCATCGACCTTGGGCCCACTAGCATATCCTAAGCCCGGAATTAGTTTCCAAATGTTTTAAGAAGAGTCACCCAGTCAGGAGAGGCTAATTCCAAGAAAATTGTTTTCAAAGCTGAATCGTCATTCCAATCGGAATTAACGTTATAGTGGTTCTCACTCACCTGGTAATCTTGGCGGGGCCGTCCTAGCAGAGTTTGGCCTCACGATATTCTCCCAAAAGCTGGCGCTTAAGCAGGTTGTTCCTACACAACACGAGTATTCGTATTAGGGTACTAGACTAAGAGACCGCACCTTATCGAGTATTTGCATATAGGCCCTCATATTTTGCTTAATTACAATTTGGTCCTTAAGGTTTGTGCATTTACCTTTTAATCCTTATTAGCCCCTTCTTTTATATTCAGCCCCTAGGTTTTCCAATTATCTTTTATGGGTCCTTAATTTTATCAAAATTGCCCATATGCCCCTTAATTTTTCTAAAATTTCCATTTAGCCCCAAATTTTCCCAAAATAACAAATTGATCTTAAACTTCTCAAACTTTGCAAATTGGTCATCCATTTTATCCAATTTGCCCAATTGACCCTCAATTGGAAGGGAATTTCATGAAAATGCCCTTAATTTTATCAATTTGCCATTTGGTCCCCAATTTTCAAAAAAATACCAATTTGCCCAAATTTCTCAAAATTTGCATTTTGGCATCCAAACCTCAATTTCATCAAATTAACCATCAAAACATGGTTAATCGCCCCCATTTATCATTTGGATCACTTCTTTTATGGTCTCCTCGTCATTTTAAGCCATGAATTGCTTCATTTGGTTTGGAAATAAGCTTAAACGGAGATTCGTCAGAAAATACAGTCTAAAGAGAGAAAGCTTCGATATCTTACCGGTGACCGGAGCTTTGGCAACCAATGCATTGCTCTCGTCATGAGGATCCTTCCTAGATCAAACCACATTTCAATTGATAACCTGAGCAGTGCGAATTTTAGTGTTAAAATTTTTGCAGAAATCAACCCTGAATAGTATTTTTTGGCGGAGAGAGCTTACATTTTTCGCTCGGGGGAAGGTCGGGAAACCTCTAGGTGGGGTGTAGGGGGTTAGGTTTGGCCACAATTGGCCATGGGGAAGCTCAAAGTGGCGACAGAGGGTTGAGCTGATTCTTGGCCGAGGAGCGGTGGTACTATTTGGACTTCCTTGTTCTTCCTCAGTGGCTCGATTGTGGGATGTTGAGAATGAATGGAGGGGTGCTCTTTATATAGGGAGCTCGGCAACTATTCAGGCTACCTGCCAACGTAAGACTTGGCCTCCCACTCGGCCGCCGGCGACCTGACCAGAGAGTTCTTTGAGTCGCAGGTGAGTCTAGCTTTTCCGGCGTCTCCCTCTCCTCCGTTATCTCTATCAGCATCTGATGCGCTATGATTGGTTAGTTTTTCTAACATGGAGGTCTAGCTCAGCTGCAGCGTTAACCATTGACCCATTGACTGAACACGTGGTAGCCTCACATTGGTTGCTCATGTCTGCATGGCATGTTGATAGGGTGCTAGCTGACCGTTGACCAGACATGTGGCAGCCTCTCATTGGCTGCCCATGCTTGCGTGGTTGCTGACGGGGCATCGTTGATAGTTGATCGTTCACTCGTTCATTGATTGATTGGATTGTTGACTGGTCCGGTCCAACCAGGTTCGATGACCCGAATTTGAAATTTGGTCAGTTCAGACTCAAGTTGACCGGTTTTCTGAAATTTAAAAATTTTTAAATTCATTTTCTATTCAATGGTGGCCACAATTTCCCAATTTGACATTTTTAAGCCACCTAGAAAAATGAATTTGTGAACCAATTCACTATGGTTCCTCCCAGTTCAGTTTGATTCGGATCTGGTTAACCCCGAACCGGTCCGGTACTATCATCAATTCCACTTACCGGTTCTTCCTCATATGTTTGGTGAATTTTTTATCACTTGGGACTTTTCAATTACCCACATTAACCTTTCTATTTTATTATCCATTGATTAAATTGGCTCAGTTTTTAGATAATAATGTCGATTCTCCTCCCGGTCTCTTTGAAAAGAGGGGACGAGTTCTACAACTCTCTCGTCCTTTTAGGAGTTTTGTCCTCAAAACTCTGTTGTTCCTCTTTTCTCTCGGAAGGGATCCCTGCACGGCCTCCTTGGGGTATGAGTTGATATCCTACTACTTTTTGGGTCACTTCCTTTGTTTGCCTCACTTCCTTGACTCTCTAGGACTTAGTCAATTTAACTTGTTCCTTCACCCGATGTTCTCGAAGTCCCTTAGGTTTGATACTTCCTACAATGTGGGGTCAGGCTTTCATTCTAGGGGTGTTATCTGGACTCGAGGTTCCGATACATCCAATCGCCCATGGGTTTGTTTACTCCTTTGTCGGTTAGAACTCTTTGACACCTTATCCCTTCGGCTATTGCATTTGCCCTTCTCGATGTTACTTCCCTTTCTTGGTACTCTACTCCATCCTTTAGTGCTCGAGTTCCTTCTTTGTTGGCAGTTGAATTTAGTTGTCCCTAGCAGTAGGACTCCTATGCCATGTGGTTCTACCCTATGCCTAAGCCCCGGCTTGTCTTGCGATTGGAACCGCGTCCTTTTGTTCTTGTCCTTAGGGTGTACTCCCTCTTGTTCTCATCCTTTTCATTATCTAAGTCACTTCATTGCTTGACCATTTTACTCCTTGGGTTTCCGATTACTTATGTCTCTCCCATGCTCTGATGACTCTAGACTATAGATGTCAGACTCCTTATACGAGTTTGGGGTTTTCCCGTGTTTATTCATTCTATTCCATTCCTCCTATTGAGTCTACTCATCTCCAACCATCGGGTTTTCATGCCCATGTCGATCCCATTGACCCATCAATTCTCTTGCCTCCATCCGTCCGTGCATTTGTTGGCATTCTCCGGTTAGAGGGGTCCTTCCTTCTTTCTTGTTCCTCTCTTCTCTGTTGGCCTAGGGTCATTACACTTGTCGATCTATAATGACTGGACTCCTTTGCATTTATCCCTTTCACTAGGTCTAGATGGTGAGGCATGGGGTTTAATTCTACAATTACTTTCTAAATTAATTCTTATCGAAGTCATCCTCAAGGGACTTCTACCTCTTGCAACGTCCACCTTCCACGTGGGACTAGAAAGGGTTTTCGGAGTTTCCCCCACTTGTTCCGAGGTATGGTCTCGAGTTCCACCCTTGAGGACTCGGGGATCCTCCCTTGTTGGTCCTCGGTTGCTCTATTTGAATCATCGTCCCATTTCCACTCGTTAGACTATCCACTCCTCACTTGAGGTGGTCAATCCTTCCTTCCCTAGTTTGTGCTTCTCTTCATGTTTTGAGGTCCGTGCTTCTCCCGCGCTTTCCGTCTTACGGGTTGATTTGTCCTCCCGATTTGGTGTCCTCCTCGAGTTTCGAGTCTCTCCATATAACTCCCTTATGTAACTGCCTAAATTGACTTTATAGTCTCCATCCTTGCTTGCTCCTTCCTTTTTGCCTTCCCCTTATCTTTGGTGTCGGGATGTTCCATATCTTCGTCACGGTTTGCTTCTCAGTCCCTCGTAATTGGGGTACTGTGTTGTCATCTCTAGGTTACCTTGGCTATTCCTCGCTAGGGTCCTACGGGACGGTTAGGTCTTTTCTTGGTTTACCCCTAACCTGTCTTCCATTTTTCTCAAGTTCCTATCACTGGGCTTTTCATGTCGGGCCTTCACCCTGATGACATTCCTAGTCCGCGTCATTACTTTTTATCCCCTTTTTGGGTCGCCTTCTTGATACGACCCCCTTTTGGGTCATTGATCCTATCTTAGGGTCCTTGTTGGCTTGCTCATGATGCCTCACCCTAACATATTTCGTTAGGTTCCATATTTTGCCTTTTGGACTAGCCATGGTTTACCCCATCAGGTCCAGTTTCTATTTGTCCTTTAAGGTTCTCCTCGAGGTCTCTTGTGTAAACCCCGTCCCTTAGAGATAAGGAAACCGGAGAAAGAACCGGTCAACCCAAGTGAGAAAACTTAACTGGTTCACAAACCCCAACAGTTAGAGAATGGGAAATTGGGAAATTTACAAATCCCGAGTAATTCAAAAGACCTTAAAAACCATGGAAAGCGACTTTAGGACAATTCGGAAGAGAAAACTAGACTGGTTCAGGTGAACCGGATCTGAACCGGTTTGGACCAGTTTGAACCATCATTGAACTGATTGCTAAATTCATTTTCCTATGTGGCTTAAAATATTCAAATTAGGGAATTGGAGTCACCATTGGATAGAGAATGAATTTAGATAAATTTAGAAATTTTTAATTTTGAAAAACTCGATCGAATCGGGCTTGAACCGGCTGGTTTAAGCATTGAACCCGGTTCGGACCAGTGCGGATCGATGCAGAACAGTATCGTCTTCTATCTACAGATAACGGCACTGTTCACTCGCCGGAAAAACGAACAACACCGGCAAAAGGGAAACGTTTTCATTCATGACGTTTCAAGCCATCAATGAGCGCATTAAGGTGCCAAACGGACGGCTAAAGAGTATCTGACCTCCCTATATAAAGAGCTCCTCTCCATTCATTCTCCTCACACCTGAAAACTCCACTCTCACTCAACTAATCCATTTTCTGGTGAAGCTCAAACCAGAGCTCTAACATCGAGGTTTTTCTGAGCCTTAGAAGGCGAGGTCAGGTTCCTTAGATTCGGGGAGAAGTCGGCTACCCGGCAATAATCTCCATTCGATCCAAGAACCACGAGAGAAGCACCGGTGTAATCAAATAGTGAAGCAACTCCAGCAGACCAAAGCTGCCCTGTTTTGGCCAAGCTGAAATCGGCCGAAATCAGCCCTCCTCAAGCAAAACCAAGCTTTTCCAACACTCTCACAACCTTCAGACAACCGAATTAGAGCTAAAAGGTAAGCCAATTTGGTTCCCATCTATAATTTATGATCAACGTTAGAGAGAGAAACATTGAAACTTCACTGACCAAATTCTCACTCAATTCGACATGAATTATTGCAATTCTTAATCCTAAGAGTAACCTCAAGACAAGAGCTACCTGCCCCGATCGAAAGCTCAGATCGTCTACCTCCGACGGTAAGCTTTCGAAACTTTCTCTCTATACACAGTTTTCCGGCGAAGCTCCATTTGATCTCATTTCTGTCTCAATTCATGCGATTCAAAGCTCAATTGAATCGTATGATGTGTAAGAACTCAATTATACCTTCAATTTCAACAATTAACCTTGATTGAATGGTCAATTTGATGAAATTAAATTCGACCAGTTTTAAAGGGGGGAATTTTTGGTGGGGGAATTGGGAATTTCATAAAATTGAGGAACCAAATTATAATTTTCCAAAATTGAGGGCCATTGGCCATGAAAAGGATGTTGGAGGACTAATTAGTCAATTTTTTAAAATAATTAGGATCAAATTGCCATTTTTTGTAAAGTAGGGGCAAAATGGTAATTTTTTAAAAGTTTTGGACCAAATTAGAAATTTGGAAAACTTGAAGCCCTTAAATGATTTTGAGTAAATTGAGGACCCAAAGTGAATTTTTAGAAATCTCGGAAATCAATTTGGGGAAAAGTTAGCATTAGGGACCTAAAGTGAAGGAAAAAGAACTTTAGGGACCTAATGTAATTAATTGAAAATTTTGGGCATTTTCGTTCATACGTGAGTAATGAAGGCTATAATGCCAAATATTAATAGATAAGGATGTCCAAATCATGTAGGAACACGAAGGACCGAAACGCCAACAAGGATAAGCTCGTGTGGAGGCAAAAACTCGACTAAGAAGGAATACACTACGATTATCGGGTGAGTGTTCACATCATACCCGGTTGGGATGATGAGCACTTCAAAAATTAAAAACCACTTCTATTTGGAATTTTAACATCACACCTAGTTGGAGTAATGTGAGAACTATGCAGAAAAACTACTTACCGGTTGTAAGTAGAGAGATCATACCCGATTGGTATGATGGACTTCATGGAAGGAAGCAGAAAACTCGCTTATCGGTTGTAAGCAGAGATGTCATCAATGGAAAATTATTTTGTTAGAATTGTTCTCCCCTGACTGTGTGTCAATGCTTAAAAATTTTGGGAGACCTTGACGAGAGCTAGAACAGGTCAAATATGCTAGAGGCATCGGTTTTGAAACTTGTGGGGCTAAATACCCGGTTTTGAAAAATCACGTATAGTGGGCCTAAGGCCAGTTGGCACGAGGAGGTGCTCGTAAACAAACATAATGTTTAAGCCATGAAAATTCTTTATTAATGAATTATGTGATTTCACCGTAGTACCAAGAAAGGACCGACATACTCGATGGACTGGCGACAATGCGACTTGACTAGGTCGACGAACCAGTTTAGACAAACAATTGTAGTTCAAGTTGAAGGTCAAGGTCGTTGAACTAGTGGTACCAAAGATAAATAGTTTTATGGAAAGTTTTTGTTTATGCATGCACTTAAGGTTCAAGATCATTAAGACACCTAAGAGGGGTAGTGATGCGTCCTAAGGACTACTGTACGATATGGTGAAGGTTAGGGCAGTTTATCATGCCAGCAGTCAGTGGACATATAAGTGAGAGGTAAAGGTGTTAAGGGGTACGGACTCTAGGCCATAAATGAAATTTGTCCTATAAGAGAATATGGATGAAGAGTTGAGTATAAAATAAATAAATAATTGTTTAAAATACGTATATTGAATATATCAATTAGTATTCGATCATATATTTCACTATATTATATTATTATTATAAAACTTTATTTTTTTAGAAATTATTGATTATATATTATTTTTATAGCTATTATTGTAATATATACTAATATAAATATCTAGCGTATTTTTAAAATTTTCATTTATATTATATCAAACTTTTCTTTTATATTTGTATTTATTTTTTATTTTTATAACTGAATTTTATTTATACAATATAATTTTTTGGTCAAATATACAAAAAAAAATATTTGAAATAAAAATAATATAATAAATATATAGTATTATAATAATTTGAAATTTTTTATTATTAATAAAAAATATTTATTATAAAAATATTTATTAAAAAAATAAATTAACCCGACTCGATTCCAAATCGATCCCGTAAATCCAATATCAAATCGAGTATAGACCGATCAAGTAGACCCGCAGTACGGGTTCACTCTGGAACGTGAGTTCGCTAAAACTATTGACATCCCAATTTTTTAACCAAATAACTACTAAACATACAAATAAAGAGAGAGACATATGGCTATAAATGAGATGAGCGCATGGATCCTTTACAAATCCCCTAAAAATTTAATAGGCCATATTTAAATGTTGGGTCAGGTAAAGGAAGCATGGGCTTGGGCATTGCAAATCTTCATCAGTTATCCTTGGAACTTGGATAAAAGGTGGATGAAAGCTAGTACAAAATATCAATGAACTTTACTAGAATCTGGTCAACCCATTATAAGTGACAATTCCAACTTCTTTCCTAACAGTAAATCCGAGCAAACAAATAAAATATTCGTGCATTAAGGCAGAACAAAAAAAAATTCCTTCCAAATTTACGAGGGAAAAAACATTTTATGGTGGCACTCGCAAAATTCAGTAAGAAACACTTTATAGCGGCAACCGCAAAATTCAGTAATTTTCCCATATAAACTTTATTTGTTTCGCAGTAATAACTCATGGTCTTAGTTAAGCATTTGAATGCATTGAATCACAAGACTACCGTAACTCCTTCCATGGATAAAAAATAAAGTTAAGAAATTTACACTATACTAAGTGAGCTACATGAACTTATATTAAATAATAATTATAATTAATATATGATAATTATATAATATTATATTTATATGATAAAATATTATGCATAAAGATATTATATATATAATATATTAGTAGTTATAATATTTATTAATATTTAACTATATATAAACTACATTACCAAAAAAATATTTATATTAATAAAAATATATCAAATTATTGATATGATTTTATTTAATAATATATATAAATTATGTAAATTTATAATAAAATTAGTTATGTTATAAGAAATTTATTTATATAATATTTGTCTTATATGAGAAAATATATACAAAAAATATGATATATATATATATATGATTATAATTATATATGTTATTATTGTATATATTCTCCATATATATTATAAAATATATTTTTTTTCTTATACCAAATATTTTTATTATAAGTTTTAATAAATATATTATCAAATAAAAGTATATCAATATTTTGACATCATTATAATATAAATATATTTTTTGAAATATAGTCTATATAAAATTAAATATTATATTTACTAACTTAATTTATTCTTATATATAATATATTTTTATATATCATATTTTATTATATATTTTTTATCATATATAAAATATTATAAAGTTATTATATATTCATTATCATTATTATTTAATATTATAAACTCGTTTAGCTTAACGTTGCCGTCCTTCTTCAACGGCCTCTTAACTCTTTTGGGTCTATGAGCTGTGTCATGAATATTGATGTATCACTTATTAAAAAGATATACACTGAATTTTTAATTCTTACAATTTGGGCTTCTTCTTATGTGCATGGGCATGGTTCAGATATCTCTCTATTTCCATTATCTGAAATGAATTCCACAATGGAGAAGAATCTTTTTTCTGTATCTCTTTTTCAGATTGCAGGAGCACAAAACTCAGTATCAAAATAACTAATTTTGCATGCTTTTCTATCAAATGCTGAATCCGGCTGGTTTCATTCGGCATCAGATTGCACTCGTATGTTTGTACACATTAGAATATGAGTTTTTCCTGCAAGTGACAGTTTCAGACACTGCACCGTCCATGCTTCCTGTAGTTATAGTGCATGCTTACTAATTGCAATAGGTGATCTAAGAGTAGTCAGACTACCGTTCCAATTTTCCTCCTCCAAATAATTCTCTTCTCATGTCTGGTTCATAAGAGGATCTTATGCGCTTACTGCTTCTGTTATGTAGTTTAGATTTACTTCTATTTTTATTTGATGTCAATCATATAATATGATACTATAAGAAGATATAGTGTATCCATAAAATATCATACAAATCATGAATTTTAGGTAGCGTAACTTTTTTAATGTTATAAATACGCTAAATATTTCTATTTTATTAAATGCGTGATCCTATTATAATTGAATTTATATACAATTTGATACACTTAGTACAATTTTAAACACAGTACTTAATACAGAGTATTATAGAAATGTAATTATGATATTCGAGTTAGTGAATTTATAACTATAACTAACCCGATATTGTTAAACAATATATAAGACTACGTATTATTTTCATATGGAGTCTATAATAGGCATCATAGGTACTCACAAATCTCTGATTGTAGCACCAACCGCCCCCCCCCCCCCCCAGCAATGGTTTCTTTCAAATGGATCATGGCATTTGAATCTTGGATCCAGTGGAAGATCCTTTGGTGTCTTGTAGGCTGCATTGAAACATGGACTTGAGATCCTAATCAAGTTTACAAGTTGAAAATTCAGAGTCTTCTCAGTATTCATAACGAGAGTGCTTTATGCATCTAAGGTCTTGTTAGAAAAGTGTCGTCGAGGAAAAAAGGGGAGCACAGGTTATGTTCCTGCACATGTGCAAAAGGTTGCTGTGCAAGCAGTGTTGGCTACAGAAACTTGAAGTTCACCGACGACGGTATTCGGTCGGGCCGACATTAGTGGTCTAGGAAAGTTCAGAGAGTGACTGTCGTGGACATGTCGATACCGTGACTTTAGGACCCTGCAGGGTCTTGTGTGGTTCTTAATTTCTTCCTAAAGGGAAAAAGGGGCATCGTCGAACTCAGCAACTGCGCTGGTGCTCCGTACTGTAGATAAAGTTCCAATCGGAGACTAAAAGCAAATGCAGGTGCAGATCCCTTAGAATGGTACGCACTAGACAGTGGCACCACTGGCAATCACCACTCCAAAAGATGCACTGTAAACTACGATGCATATAGATTTATTTGACATAGGTGTTATTGGGAGGACCCGACTTCGGTAATATTAAAAATATGATTAGAAAAGTGTACTGTATTTATAAAATTAGAAAATTTATGCTAGTTATTATTAATAATTTTTAAATAAAAATAGTTACAATATTTTATTAATAAATAATATAATTATTAAAATTAATCTATTTTCACATAATATCAAAACAATAACTAATAGTTTCATAATTGCACTCCATTCAATATTAAAAATCTGACTCGTGTTCTCCCTTATTATTAAAGAAAAATACCAGATTTGTATTCAAGTTATATAGATGCCATGTAGATATGTGGATATACTTCTTCCATTTGATTAATAAAATTCTGATTTAGCCACATCCAAATGTGAACAAACCAATGAGTACAAGCAGAAGCAGCCCGAGAATATTAGGAAGCCACACTCACTCAAAATTTCCTTTTTCTCTTTTCTTTGTCCCAATCAAATCAATGGATTCTTCCCACTAGTGGCTGCAATAACGCATCATCACCATCTCGGATCACTCTAATCACATAAATATATATATATACTTTGTAACATGCCATGTGCCTAAATACACCATTTCCCTTCTTGAAAACTCGAGGCTGTTAATTCATTTCCGGAAACCTGTAGGAAAGTAGCCGTAGTCTTCGTCATCACTAGGGCCCTCCAACAATAACAAGACAGTACAAGCAAATGGACCACAACCGTTAAGATGATGGAAGTGATGGAAGGTGGATCGAACAAGGGCTTCTACGATTAAAGGGCTTTGGCTTTAAAAGGACCTAAAACCCCATCTTGTTTTTTCTCATTAATATAAACTAACTTTCCTTTTTCTTACAAACTAATAAATATTTCTTTCAATCATTGTGCACACACATATACTAGATAGAAGAAATCCAAAATCTGGCTGCTCATAGCCGAGAGCAATGTAGCTTCCTTTAGATACAATCAATTCTTAACACCACTTCGGTTAGAAAGTATTCGAGTAATTTCTACTTAATAATTAAATCTTTCTAATTTTATAAAATTTTTCTATTTTATTTAATTTATATTTATATTCTCATTTAGTTTAATATATACACTTATCACATATAGTTTTAAATTCGTACTTAACAAATATTTACGAGCTTGATATAATTTTTCCGGTGTTAGATAATTGAGAACAATCACCACCGGTAAATATTTTTTCTTAAGTAAGATATTATATAAGTACACATAATATATATTCATGTATTGTACACTAATATTCTCATATAAATTCCAAATAAAGATGATGAGCCGGCCCTCCCTAAATCAGCCTCGAATTAGCATTACCCACTTAGAGATTTGTACATCAATTTGATTCTATCAATGTTTACACCAAGGTGAAAATGCTCAATTATGAATATGGGATGCTAAATTACACTAAGTTGAATATGTTTGTTGACTTTGGCCTTATATATTTTAAAATGTTGATTCAAACTCGCTATATTTATCATTAATCACAGCAAAATTAGAGTATTTTTTATTGATTAATCATATAATACTGTTGAAAGATCCATTATGAAACATATAGAACACAATCACCATATGATGGTTAAAAATGGAGGTCTCATGATCATATAGGTTTAGAGGCCCAACTAGAAGATATGCATCATAAGTAGGTTCAGAGTCGAATCAGATCGTACTAGTGTTTGTTTGGAAGGATGGGAATGGCTTTTTCTGTGATCACATCCAACAACATGAATATTGATTCACTGCTAGGGGCTAAATTCTTGTCAACATCAAAGTGCTTTGGCTTCATCGTTATCTCCTTGGTTCCTTGCCAACCAAAAGATATATGTTGGTTTGTTCTTTTGCTCTTGCAAGATCCAGTTGCCATATCATATCATTGCCTGTATATCAATAAGTTAAGGATTCCACTTGATGAACCCATTCATACTGGTGCAAAAAAAAAATAATTCACTATTTATTGCATGTAATTATACACAAAATGAATTCCATGGACATGTCCACTCAATAATTTATATGTAATGTGGAAGAGTACATATAATTTATACATATTGAAATAATTGGAGTAAGACAGTGACCCACCAAAGTGCTATATGGGGTCCTAATTGCCATCCATAATTATTCATCATAGGCAACTTTGCTATTGTTCTACTGCTCTCTCTCATTGGGCCATTTTCATTAACGCGCATATGAAATGAAACTCATCTATTTGCCCAAATGGACATATCCCTCTTTTCCTCAAAGGGTGCGCCTGGAGGCTTCGATTTCGATCAGCAGCTAAGAGATGATCGGATCATGATGAGCATGCAGAGCGGCAACAACAGCTACCCCTCCCCGGCGACCCATTCCACGTCGGACTCTGGTGAGCTACCGGCGGTGGCGGCTGGCGGCGGGAGATGGGCGGCAGGTCTTCTCCGGGAGTGCGCGAGGGCCATCTCTGAGAAGGACTCGAGCAAGATGCACCAGCTCCTATGGATGCTGAATGAGCTGGCCTCTCCCTACGGAGACTGCGACCAGAAGCTGGCCTCTTACTTCCTTCAGGCGCTCTTCTGCAAGGCTACCGACTCGGGGAGACGCTGTTATAGAACCCTGGCCTCCGCAGCGGAGAAGAGCCACTCCTTCGACGCGGCGAGGAGGCTGATACTCAAGTTCCAGGAGGTAAGTCCCTGGACCACCTTCGGTCACGTGGCCTCCAACGGCGCGATCCTAGAAGCCCTAGAAGGCGAGACCAAGCTTCACATAATCGACATAAGCAACACATTCTGCACCCAGTGGCCGACACTGCTCGAGGCCCTAGCCACGAGGAACGACGAGACCCCGCGGCTGAAGCTCACCGTGATCGTGACCGCGATCACAACCGTCCGATCATCGGTGATGAAGGAGATCGGCCAGAGGATGGAGAAGTTCGCGAGGCTCATGGGTGTGCCATTCGAGATCAACGTGATCGGAGAGCCGGCGAGCCTAGGAGAGCTAACAATGGAGCGTCTAGGGATTCAGGACGATGAGGCGGTGGCCATAAACTGCGTCGGGGCGCTGAGGAGAGTCGAGGTGGAGGAGAGGGCGGCAGCCGTTGCGGCATTCCGGATGCTCCGGCCGAAGATCGTGACGATCGTGGAGGAGGAAGCCGACTTCTCGAGCCCTAGGGGGGATTTCCTGAGGTGCTTCGACGAGTGTCTCCGGTTCTACACGGTCTACTTCGAGATGCTGGAGGAGAGCTTCGTGCCCACCAGCAACGAGCGGCTGATGCTCGAGAGGGAGTGCTCGAGGAGCATCGTTAGGGTTTTGGCCTGCGACCCTACAGGCGATCACGGAGATGGTGACAGCGATATAGACGGAAATTTGATCACTGAATGGGAGAGTGAAAGGAGGGAGAGAGGGGGTCAGTGGTCAGAACGGCTCCGGCAGGGGTTCTCTCCTGTCAGGTACAGTGACGATGTTATCGACGATGTTAAGGCGCTGCTCAAGAGGTACCGAGCCGGGTGGTCCCTAGTGCTACCGCAATCCGGTCAGGAGATGGGGATTCATCTGGCTTGGAAGGAGGAGCCAGTGGTGTGGTCATCAGCCTGGAAACCCTAGCCTAGAGGATTTTATCATTTAATCCATATCAAAGTATACAGTGGCAAGTGCTGCTATATATGCAATATGGCAGCTTCCCTGGACCCAATGTTGTGGGTATATATATCATTATATGAGGAAATGCATTCTCTTCTCTCTTGGTCTTTGCTCCAAGTGTATGGTCTTTTTTCCATGATCTATCTGTGTGTGGGAGTGGTTATGGTGAGTGTAGCTTAAATTAATTATGGGGTTGTCTGCACTCTCAGCTGTTTTTGGTAATTTACATGGTTGTACTTGTTTGGAAGTGCTCGAACTTGTTATAGCATTGTATGCACTTCTTCATGGAATTGAGCAATGTTATCCCCTTCTTTTGGATTTTTCCATAGGACATCTCATATTTGAAGATTCTAGTCTAATCAACTAGTACAACTCTTCTGACAAACAACCAACTATCTGAACAAAATTATTTTCATTATTGTCCATTACCAATCCTTCCATTTGTTTGCTTGCGATTGATCTACTTATGGCTAAGTAATCTCTCTTGTCAGAAAAAAAAAATCATGCAGTTGTGCTATGATATCAGCCTTTTAACCTGATGGCTTTTATTTTTCTTTGCCTCTTTCCTTTGCCAGAACAATGAGACAGTTATTAGTGCACTTCTTTAAAGGAAAAGAAAAAAAAATACATCATGGAGATGAAGGGGAAGATAACATAATTAAATATTGCTGCAACATATACAAAAAAAATATTAAAATGGAAAAGTCTTTTTCATTGTTTCGGGAGGAAAAGTTAATTGATATTAATTATTGTTAATACCGTGAAAAGTATTGTACACTTGTCAAACTTACTTTTACTTAAAAATAGTAAAAATTTATTATCCGTAAGTAGTAAAATATTTAAAATTTTATAATTTATCTAATTTATAATTATATTTTTAATAACAAATTAACGTGTATACATTTGAGTCATGTAATTTTAATACTATTTGAAAAAGTATTTTATACTATAAGGTGTTGTAGTTATATATAGTTAAAAAATTATGTGTGTAAATAGTTTAATATTTCAAAATTTATAAACTCATAATAATTATTTATTTTATTAAATGTGAGATTATACTATCTATAAATCCTTTTAATGGCTTAGATCGAATTAGATGTGATATTTAATTACATAAATTTTATAAATATTATACTTAAGTTTAATGTTTTAAAATTTTATTCTATACTATAAAGTAAAAAATTTTAACATAACATGGTTATACTAAATACTAAATACTCATTTGATACTCTATTCTTTTTCAAAATAAATTATTTTCATTAATTATTGTTCTAGAATTAGTCAAGTAGTAGTATGATTAGTGTAATATAAATGTCTTGTAACCCCCATACACTAATATATATACGCCATTGTACAAGGAGGTGAGAGCTTGGATGAAGGATTGGAATGTTTCATGGAGAAGCCAATTTTGAATGGTCTCTATAAATTTGGTAAAGTTTATTCTATTTGTTAAGAAAATGTTATCATAATATGATAATCAGTGATAATATATTTTTATTATAATATCAAAATATTTTTTAAAAAAATATAATCAATTTCCATAATTGCTAATTTCATGAATCCCCTATCGAGGAACCAAGGGAAGGAAGACCATACATAAATAAGATAAATAGAAGAATATGCAAAGGAAGAGGCTGGGCACGAAAACTTACGCATACAAGGACTTTGCAGTAGAAAGAGGGCTTTTTTGTGAGGTGGTGGAGGGGATGGCCCATGGAAGAGACTTTAATGACAAGCACAAAGTAGACCAAATAGATCACATGCCCTACCTTTTTTTGTCCATTTGATTGGATGATGGTGATGGGAATAGCATAAAATGCATATATGTACCACCCACCTGTATATGTAATGTGTGACTCCAAGTGATGGATGCCCCCTTTACAGTTAGCTACCCATACAACATATGTCACCTAACTTAGAAGACCCTTCAACACATGTACTGCCTTTAGCCCAACATCATATGGTGGAGGACAACTTTTTGTTGCCCCTTCTTCGGCTTTCATCGCTTGGTACTTTTGGGACGGGGCGGAACTTTCAAGACACAAGATCAGATCCCATAACCATACATGTGTCCCGTACTTCATACTCGATCCACTATCCATTCCATTAGTTGTCACCTAACCTAGGCCCACGGACAAGGACAGGGCCTATAATCAGCCGAGTCGGATGATGATATGGCATCGTGGTAAAAGTACAAATTTCGGAGAAATAACTCTACGCCGAAATTTCAATTCAATTGTCTCTTGTATGGTTCTTTTAGATTTCAGATTTTGGTGGCTCTAGCTTTCAAGATCAATCTAATGCTCTTAGTTCTCGTGCCTTCTATTCTGCCTAGGGTGGCCCAATCAAATTCAAGAGATAAATGATTTACTCGAAGAAAAAGAGTTCGGCTGTTATTGAAAATATTATTTTATATTAAGTAAAATAGGTAAATTTTATAACTTATTAATTTTAAATAAAAATTGAGTATAAAATTTATTGGTAAATAATATTTTTCTAAATATGATTAGATTTAGTGATATATAATTCGTATCCGATTTAATAATATAAATCCTACGCTTTAATATGTTTGAATATATAGAAAAAAATACTTCAATCGAATTAATTACTACTCTAATAATACTTAAATTATAAAGTATTTTTAAAAGTAAAATTAAATAAAATTTTATATCTCGCCATTGTTAGTCGCAATGTCTCCTCTTTTGCTATTTCAATGTTGTTGAATGTCTCCAATGATTTCTCCCAGTGCAGATTTGAGCGATCAAGACTTGTGAAGAAGAGATCGATGGCCCTGCCCTGATGTGAGCCTTTCCCTTTTGCGGGTGACCTTTTTGTTAGAGACGCTTTTGTCAGCTTATGGCTTTGTTGCGGCTTTAATATTGCTGGGTTGCTATTTACCAGATGGGCCAAAAATATTCATTAATTTGCATTTTAAATTCAATTATGACAATAATAGTAAATGGTAGTTCATGGCTATTACTTATCACTACTGCCTATTGAAAGAAGAGGCCAAGTATAAACCCATATTTTTCCTCAAGCAAAAAGCCTGCACATGGCTTCCTACCCTAGAAAACAAGTAATGGTTATGGCACCATTCACAAGTACAGAAACTCTCAGAATCTGTGCAGAGGCATTCTTGCAAATGAGGAGTTCAAAAGCCAACAATCATTGCAAAGATTACTAAAAACCATATAATCAAATCCCATATAAAGTAAAACTAGGACCTTCAAATGCATATCCAATTGAAAAGTGCATATCTCTAACATGATAGGCTTTCTTGTAAGGATACAAAACTATTTTGAGATTTTGTTTGAATTGAATAGTTTGGAGGGATGATATGTGTAGAGGAGATGAAATAAAGAGTTTAGAGTTTAAGAAACCAATTTCTCTTATATTCACAAGAGATCTTGTTAATAAAAACTTGAAAAAGTGAATTTATTATTTTAAATTATATTTAATAATCTATCAAGTAATATAAACATTATATTACATGAAATATTAATATAAAATTATATTATAATAAATTATATGTATTACACTTTTATTATATAATTAAATCATATAACACAATTAACTTATTATTATAGTTACAAATGAATTAATATTAATTATATATAAAAATTATATAATTATAACAATAAATATAATAAATATCTACCACATATATTTTTATATATGATATTTTTATTATATAAATTATATAAAATATTATTACTAAATAAATTTATTTTAAATAAATAAGAATAAAAAGAAAATAAAGAAATAATAAAACATATATGATGTTATTACATTTATTTAAACCAAAAAAATGATATTTTTTTTATCAAGTGAACCGATTGTGTTTTATAATAAGTAGAGAGATTTGGATAAATTTAGTAAGGATTTTTAAATTCCTCCACTTTATTTTAACAAAGTAGGGATTTCTTAAACTCTCATTCAAATACTTCTAAACATCTTCATCCAAAAATAGTGTTGATGTTCTTAATCATGACTATGATAAAGGAAGCAACAAGAATAAAGATAAATCTTAATGCAAAACAAGGAATAAAATGAATGATGCTTCAACTAATGGGAGAAGAAGAAATTCCTATGAAAGAAGTGGAAAATTCATTTATCGGTTATGAGCGGAGATGTCCTCATACTCGGTTGGTATGATAGACTATTGAAAACTATATTTTGTCGGAAGTGCTCTTACTTGACCATGTACCACTACTTAAACATTTTGGAATACCTTCTTGACATGAGCTTAAATAGCTCTGTTAGGCTGGAGGCCTTGGTTTTGGAACTTGGGGGCTAATATGCCCGATTTTGAAAATCTTGAACAGTGGGCCCTAGGCTAGTTGGCACGAGCAGGAGCTCGTAAACAAACATGATTAATATACCATAAAAACTTAAGTAAGTGAGTTGTTTGGCCATGGTACCGAGATATGACCGACATACTCAGTCAACTAGCAGCATTACAACATGATAGGTCTTTGGACTGGTTAAGACAAACATCTGCAGATCGAGTTGAGGATCGGGGCTATCAGACTAGTGGCACCACATATTATATGGCATTATGTGAAAAACTGTTGATTATGCATGCACTATGTTATGGGACCTTCAAGACGCCCAAGAGGGGTAGTGATGCATCCTAGGGCTCTGGATGACCTGATGGATATAAGGGCAGTTAGTCATACTAGAAGTCTTGTGAAGCTTGACGTAGCTTCAAGTGCATGAGATCGGGGTGGGGACAGGATGAGGTCTCTATCTTCATATGGACACGAAGTTTCTTTTCGGGATTCAGGGTCGGATGTTGTGAACATCCACTCATTCTCATGGTAGAAGTGGATCATGCTTCTATATAGGTGGTTGGTAAAGTCGCTTCGATGCCACAAGTGGGTTTAGTGGACAGGCTGGCCTGCGATTGTGTGTTTGACCTTCATGATGAAGGATGTGTGTTGGGTGATGACACACCGTGATAATAAGAAATGGATATAAAAATTGAAGTTGAGAATAATATATTTTTAAAAGAAAATAAGGAGTTTGGCACACTCCGATCCAAACATTTTTCATAAAAGTTCAATTTGAAAACCCATTCATTGAGTCATTGTACTCACCCCCTCCCTTATACCCCTTTTAGGTAACCTTAGGATGCTTACCCAAAGACAACCGGCTAACACACCTATAAGGCAAGTATGAAAAGTTTGAAATTTTATATAGTTTTGATTTATGTTATTTCATGAAAAGTATAGGTTTAAAGGACGCCTTACTCTTGACGGTTTAAAAAGAAGGGGCAACCCTTAGTAAGCCGGGAGAGTGGCGGGTTGATCATGGGGATCTGACTAAACCGGGTTGGGGCGTGAAAACTTGAGTGGTATTAGAGCCTATTTCCTCGAATACATTAATCAAGACTAGATTAAATAGTGATTGATAGGAATGCTTTTAAAATTTTCAGATGGCCTCAAGAAAAGTAGCCAAACAAATCTACGCTACCTTAGCCACCCTAGAAACCAGGGAGAACCCCATCCCAAGGGAGGAAATGAACCATGAATATAGAGGGGCTCTTGGAGCATCCCCGAGTCGAAGAGGACTCTACAAGAAAGCCTCCAAGGTGTTCAGGCTCAAGGATGACAAGGCATCAAACCATTAACAACCCCTTAGAAAGGCCTCACAATGCTCAAAGTGTAGGAAGAACCATAAAGATCCACACAAGGAGATGACCTGTTATAAATGTGGGCGATGGAGACACTATAGTAGAAGATGCCCGACATTTTGGAGGACAAGACCCGAGAGGATCTATTATGGGTGTAGGTAGGTGGGACACATATCCAAGAAATGTCCTACACTGCGAGGAATCCAAGTGATACCTTCTAATAAGGACACCTCCACTCCTAAAGAAGTTCAAAGGGATAAGATTATAAGAACCAAAATTGCAGCTAAGGAATCCAATCTCACCCAGGAAGAAATCCCTCTAAACCATAGTTTAGTAATAAGTACTACCCAACCCATCATTTTAACAATCTCCCTCAAGAAATGTTAAAACCCAAAAAATGTATTCTTACTTCAATAAATAAGATTCTAAGCTTTTGAAAATTTCTCTTTTCCTTAATAATACGAAAGCATGTCTCAATTGCCCGAGAAAGAATCACGGAAAGAAGATTAAAGGTAGGATCTTAAAAAACCCAAAGATAATAGAATATAGATAAAGGGAATTTCCCCTTAAGGAGCACTACAACCCACCTAGGAGCAAAGAAGGAAACACCTCCTCTATAGAAGACAAGCTAAATGTTGACAGATAACTAGAAAGCCTCGAGACAGTAAGGTATGAATTACTTGGGAAAAATAGAGGAGCCAAGAAGGGTTGTAGACTAACCTAGTGAGGAAGGGAGAAATAGAAAGGTCAAAATAATGAAATAGAAGGATGAAGAAAACCTTGAAGAAATAAATGGTCGGACATGAAATGAAGACTACACTCAAGCCATAAGTAGGAATTAATAAGTCCCACACAAAGAGGTCTTGGAGCAAATAAATGCCTGAACTTTTCCCAAGGAAGGAGACCCTGAGAAGGTATACATGTTCCAACTAAGAAATAATGACGAAGGATGAGGAGATGAAGCATGGGCCGAGGTGAAAGAACCAAGTGAAGCACATTAAGAGGACCTAAGGGGAAAGTTAAACTTAAGGAACGGGTAAGTAGGAAATAACATCAAATGACATAGTGACAAGCGAAAATGGGTGGACTACTCATCATAAGGAAAAAGAGGAAAGAACATCCGGAAAATCTAGGAAAAGTAAGCACTTTAATTCAGAAGGAGGTAATGAGAAAAACAACCAATGATATCAAGATGGGTTGTGGCTCACACTCACTTAATAGAGCCCCAAGAGTGTATAACTAGACATAAAGGGTGCTAGGAACCAATCTATCAGTAGGAGCTCTTCGAAGAGAGGATAAGGAACAAAAAGAAAATGGAGGACAGTGAAGGATAAAGAGCAGAAAATAATATCGACCTCAGAAGTGTGTAAGAAGGGAAGACGAAAAAGCCTTCAAGCAGTGTTAAAAAGTTGGACTAAGACGAGAATACTTAGGTAGAGGATACAGGTAGGAAGTGAGACCTCAAAAAGGGAAGTTCCAAAGATAAGGAACCACCAGATGGATCCTAAGAGGCTTAAACCGACATAAATAACCTCATAAAGAACCATAAGTGGTTAAGGGTATGTCGGGATAGCCAAAGTATTACCTGATTTGGAAGAGCAAAGAAGCCAATTAGAGATTTCCAACAAATCTAGAAAAGAAGGAAGCAACTAGTAGCAACAGGATGGTCAAGAAGAATAAACAAAACCGTAGGAAGGACTGAGGAATAATGGAGACTACACTCTAAAGAATGGGTAGATGGGCATAGTGTGGAGTACATGAAAAAAGACCAATAATCAGAAATTTCTCAAATAAGGAATGAAATGAAATTTTAAGACGAAGGAGTATTCAAAGTGGACAAATGCCTCAATATAGTAGAAGGTGTAAGGAAATGAAGATAGAAGTTTCCAGAGGATGGTAAGAAGGTTGAACATGTACCTCTTAAGGTTAAAATCTCTACTTTGAGGGACATAGTAGAGAATGAAACCATAAGAAGGGAACTCCCCAAATAGAACAATCAACACAGAGACCAAAAAGGGATCAACTCAAAATAATGAATCATGAAATGGTCACGAGCAAGTAAGAGTGGATTAAGAAAAAAAGGAGAATTCTCGAGTAAAGGATGTCAATGGGAATGAGAAAGGCCCTAAGCAAAGGAAGATGTGAACCTAGGGAAATATCTTTGAACTCACGGGCAAGACATAGTAGTTATGATAAACTGCATGGAAGGAGTAAACAATGTAAAGGAAAGGAACTTCCTTAAGCGCAAAATTTAAAGTGGTCTAAGTGAAAGAATGACCGAAGTGTTAACATGTTCAAGTTAACATTAAGGGACGTTTATCCCTGAGTGAAAAGTGTTGATTTAGTTTTGGGGACAAAACTCCTAAAAGTAGGGGAGAGTTATAAACCCTACCCTTTTGAGTTAAGGAAAATTGGGAAAAGAATCAGTCAAACCGAGTGAGAAACATTGAACCAGTTCACAAACTCGATCACCAGAGAATGGACAATTTGGAAATTTACAACTTCTGAGTGATCCAAAGGGTTCATAAAACCTTGAAAAAGAACCTTAGGACAAATTTGAAGAGAAAAACCAGATCAATTCAGATGAACCGGTTCCAACTGGATTGAACTGGTTTATGAACCGAGTCAGTTCATGAACCGAAACCGGTAGAGAAAGGTAAACCGGGAAATTTATGAATCCCGAGTGACCCAAAGGGGTCACCAAAGTCATGAAAAAGCACTTTAGGATGAATTGGAGATGAAAACCAAACCGGTTCATGTGAACCGGATATGAACTAGATTGAACCGGTTTGGACCGGTTTGAACCACTATTGAATTAGATGCTAAATTCATTTTTCTAGGGGGCTTAGAAAATTGCAATTTGAGAATTGAGGCCACCATTTGATAGATAATGAATTTAGATGAATTTATAAATTTTTAATTTTGAAAAATTTGGTCAAATCGAGCCTTAATCGGCCAGTTTAAGCTTTGAACCTGGTTCGGACCGGTTCGGAACAGTGTCATCTTCTTCCTTCAGATGACAACACTGTTCACTCGCCAAAAAATTGAGCAGACGTCGGTGAAGCTGAAAAGACTCCGACAGGGAGATTTAGGCAATGAATGATCATCATTAAGGGGCCAATTGGATGACCAAGAAGTCCCTGAGCTCCCTTTATAAAGAGCCCCTCCTCATTCATCCTCTCCACACCTAAAAACTCCGTTCTCACTCAATTGCTCCAATTTTTGATGAAGCTTGAACTAGAGCTCTGACTTAGGCACTTTTCTGACCAAACAGGGTGAAGTTGGGTTCTTTAGATTCGAGGAGAAGTTAGCTACACTCCTATAGTCTCCATTTTTTCCTAGGCTTGTCGGAGAAGCGCCGACTTGATCAAACAGTAAAGCAACTCTGGCGGACCGAAGCTGCCCTAATTTTTTCAAGCTAAAATCGGCCAATTTGAGCCCTTCTCAAACCAAACCAAGCCCTCCCAACACATCCACAACCCTCCTATAGCTTAATTAGAACTGAAAGGTAAGCCAATTTGGCTCCCCTCTATAAATTCCAATCGGTGCTAGAGAGAGAATAGATAGAACTTCGATGACTAATTTCTCACTCAATTCGGCATCAGTTGATGCCATTCTTGATCTTAGGAAGAACCTTAAAATGAGAGCTATCTGCCTTGATCGAAAGCTCGGACTGCCACGCCTCCCACAATAAGCTTTTGAAGCTTTCTTTCTCTAAGTCCAGTTTTTCGGTGAAGCTCCGTTTAAGCTCATTCCGACATCAAATCGCGCGATTCAAAGTGCAATTGAATCTTATAAAGGTGTAGGAACTCCAATCTAACTTAAATTTCAATAATTAAACTCATTTGATCGGTCAATTTGATAAAATCAAATTCTGTTGAGTTAGAAGGTTGAAGTTGGGGAAAAATTGGGAATTTCTAAAATTTGAAGGGCTAAAGTGTAATTTCATAAAATTGAGGACCAACTGGGCATGATAAAGATGTTGGAGGACCAATTGGGCAATTTTGGAATTTTTTGGGCAAAACTTGCCATTTTTGTAAAGTAGGGGCAAAATTGTAATTTTAGAAAAGTTAGGGGACCAAATTGGAAATTTGGGAAATTAAACCCCTTTTTGTGAATTTGAATAAATTGAGGTCCCAAGGTGAATTTTTTAAAAGTTTCGGGACTCAATTTAAGGAAAAACCGACATTAGGGACTTAAATTTAAATAAAATTACTTTAGGTACCGAATTACAAATAAAGGAAAAGTTTAGTTTTCTCATTTATTTGGGATGAATGAGGGCTATTAGGCCAAAGGATAATGAACAATAATGTTCATATCGTGTAGGAACATGAAGTACCAAGAACGCCAGCTAACACAAGTTCGAGTAAGGACAACAAGCCGACGAAGAGGATATTCACTACACTATCGGGTGAGTGGGAATTTAATATCATACCCGACTGGGATGATAAGCATCTCAAAAAATGAAAACCCACTGCTAAGTGGTATTTTAATGATTACACCTGAGAGGAGTGATGTGGAAATCACATAAAAAAACTAATTACTAGTTGTAAGTAGATCATACTCGGTTGGTATGATGAAACTTACTCGAAGGAAGTGGAAAAACCATTCATCAGTTATGAGCGGAGATGTCCTCATACTCAGTTGGTATGATGGATAGTTGAAAAGTATATTTTGTCGGAAGTGCTCTCCCCTAACTATGTGCCACTGCTTAAACATTTTGGAAAACCTTCTTGACATGAGTTCAGATAGCTCTGTTAGGCTGGAGGCCTCGATTTTGGAACTTAGGGGCTAATATGAGAAAATTTTAAGCCACCTAGAAAAAATGAATTTAGCATTCGGTTCAATAGTGGTTCAATTTGGTTCGGATCCAGTTCCCTTGAACCGGTTTGGTTTTCATCTCCAATTCACTCTAAAGTCATTTTTCATGACTTTTATGACTCCTTAGGTCACTTAGGGTCCATAAATTTCCCGATTTTCTCTCTCTCTATCGATTCCGGTTTATAAACCAATTCATTATGGTTTGGGTCTGGTTCACCCGAACCAATTTGGTTTTTCTCTTCCACTTTGTTCTAAGGTTCCTTCCCAAGGTTTATAAATCTCTTTGGGTCACAAGGGAGTTAAAATTTCTCCAATTTGTCTGATCCCCAATAAACGGGTTTGGGAACCGGTTCGATTTTCTCACTCGATTTGACCAGTTCTTTCCCAGTTTTCCTTAACCCCAAAGACTGGGATTTACATGATATGTGTATTACTTTATGATGCAGATTTAAGAACATGAGTAGTAGGAATGATCAAATAGCATATTGCATGATCAAATAAGAATGATCATTATATTGTTGTGTGATATGATTTGATTGGATGGACAAGGATTGTGTCGGCACGACACCCGGTATTAGAGGTGATGTCGGTGTATAGGAGAGACTGGAAGTGGAGTTATAAGGAGAGTCATGGCTTCCAAATCTTCCCACTAACTTGAATGGAGGTGTATAAAAGGGGTCCATGCATACTTGTGATCCAGAGTAGGTTGAGAGAATCAAAGTGTGTGGGATGTTAGATGGCAAATCATAATCATCACTATGAGGGGGACGATCATCATATGATGTACCTTGGGAGTGCAGTATTTAACACACATACCCCACGTAGTCTTGAGTTTCTTGTGTGAGATCTTAGTGGATATGGCGAATGGGCCACCAAGTGAGAAGTTGTGATGATGTATGCATCATCGACAATGTTAGCAGGGGGATAATCATCTTAGAATGTGAATTAAGAGTGTGGTATATAATATATATACCCATCGTATCCCTAGTTCTTAAGTGTGAGAATTTAGGGGATGATTATGGTACATTGATATGTGATATAAGAAATGGTAATTGAGTTTCCGAGATAAAATGATAAGTTAAAAGACTATGTAGTAAAATAGCCAATGATGTAACTATAAAATATGCAAGGGGTTAATCATTAAATAATATGTGAAATAATGAGTAAAGACAGGGGCTCTAAGCCATATTGTGACTTGACATAAATAAACCCATTCACCGATATGTAGCTCACCTCCCTCCCCCAAAATATTTTAGGTGTTCAAAGGAGCATAGAGGAGCACTTGTCTAGCCACTCCAAACACCCACACACAACCGAGGTATGGAACTCGAAAAGTGTGCACAAAAGTTTTATATTTTCTTATCAGTTGTTGAATTCTCACGTGAAAGATTTATTAAACATGATTAATATGGCATAAAACTTAAGTAAATGAGTTGTTTGGCCATGGTACTGAGACAAGACCAATATATTCAGTCAACTAGCAGCAGTGCGACATGACAGGTCTTCGGACTGGTCAAGTCAAACAGGTGCAGGTCGAGTTAAGGGTCCGGGCCGTCGGACTAGTGACACCACATATTATATGGAATTTTGTGAAAAACTGTTGATTGTGCATACATTGTGTTACGGGACCTTTAAGACACCTAAGAGGGGTAGTGATGCGTCCTATGGCTCTGGACGACCTGGTGGATATAAGGGCAGTTAGTCGTACTAGAAGTCTTGCGAAGCTCGACATAGCTTCAAGTGCATGAGACCGGGGTGGGGACTGGATGAGGTCTCTATTCTCATACGGACACAGAGTTTCTTTCTAGGATTGAGAGTCAGATGTCACAAACATCTACTCATTCTCATGGTAGAAGTGGACGTGCTTCTATCTAGGTGGCCGGTAAAGTCGCTCCGATGCCACAAGTGGGTTCAGTGGATGGGCTGGCCTACGATTATGTGTTTGAACTTCTTGTTGAAGGATGTGTGTCGGGTGATGATACACCGTGATAATAAGAAATGGATATAAAAATCGAAGTTAAGAATGAAATGTTTTAAAAAGTAAATAAAGAGTATGACACACTCCGATTAAAATATTTTTCCTAAAAGTTAAATTTGAAAACCCATTCACTGTGTCGTTGTACTCACCCCTCCCTTATACCCCTTTCAGGTAACCCCAAGAAGCTTACCCAAAGACCACCAACTAACACACTTATAAGGTAGGTATGAAAAGTTTGAAATTTTATGCTATTTTGATTTATTTTATTCCATGAAAAGTACAGGTTTAAAGGATGCCTTATTCCTCACGGTTTAAAAGGAAGGGGCAACCCTTAGTAGGCCGGGAGAGCGACGGGTTGATCACGGGGATCCGACTAAACCAGGTTGGGGCGTGACATTGGTATTCCTCTTTGTGCCTCGATTAGGGTGTATTCTTTACTACTTCCCAGCTCTTATTAGAGCTTCGTTTACTCCTCCAAATGATTTGGTCAATAGGAGTTATTTCTATTTGGGTTTCCATGTCTTCTTGCAAATAGATCATACTTAACCTCCCAAAACACTCACTTAGCCACTCGTACTTCCTATTGAGGTCCTTATTTCAACTCTGGTTTTGTGACATTTCCTCATTTGATTTTCTTGACCCGGAGCTTTCTCCTTCCTCGATCCAACTTGTTATTTTCATCCACCTTCTAGTGTCTTCTATTCCGAGATTCTTTTGTTTGATCACCCTATTGTTCTTTAGAAATTCTCTCTTTTAAATTTTCACCTTAACTTAAGGATCTTGTATGATTCATCCACTCCTACTTTTCTTCCTCTTTTGGTCCATAACTCTACTTTCCACAAGTCTCCCTACCTTATGGAGTTCCTTAGGAACTGTAGCTTAGTTCTTTGCAAATAGTTCTTGCATCTGGGCCTTCTTGTTACTCTACTTTCTTCCTATTTTTCCTTGGTGGTCTTAACATCCTTGGTGTTTCTCCATGCTTATTCCTTTTTTCTTCTTGATCAGCTTCTATTCTTGTGGTTCCCTTTGGAATGTTCTACTCCTCCTTATTTTTCCTTACTCTTCTTTCTTTGAGCGTATCTTTAACTCCTTGAGCTCTCCATGAATCTATACTCTTTGATGATTGCTTCTTTTTGTTCCAACTTATTTTTCCCTTTCTAAAGATCTCCCTTAGAAGGGTTTCTCCTTATTGTATTCACGAGGGTAAGTCTTGAGGTTAACTATAAATAACCTATCTTTTTCTCCCTTTGGTGATTTCATACCTTAAATTTTTATTATCATACTCTTTTGAATTTATTAAGGAACTCAAAAGTTTTAAAAATTTCACTTTCTTTCATTCAAGAATATTTTCTTGCCTTACTTGGCTTATACAGAAATTTTCTACCTCCTAATCCCTTGGGGTCATAGGACTAGAATTAACCCTATAATGGTTGTGGGATTCTTGATTAGAAAGCTCTGAGGAATTGGTTTGGGTCCATTCGTGTTCCCTAATAGGACGAATTTCATGTATGGTTTCCAATCTGTACCACTTTAGTACCTCAACCTCACACTCATAGGTCCACTTTACCCATTGGGAGGGATTGAAGATAGGTTGAGTAGGTGAAGGTACTTGGTGGACCTTCATGAAGGTGGCATATGCATCCCGGTAATTATCCTAGGCCTCCTTCTTGGTTGGATTCCCCTCTGGTTGTTGTGGGACTGGAGGTGGAGGGGTTGGGCTTCTAGGAGGTGATACTTGTTCCTCTTGTCTGGGTGGAGGTTATATGATGCCTTCCAGTTCCAGTAAGGCTCCTACCAGTTTTCGGTAATCTTCCACCATGTCCTTGGGTATTCGTTTTTCTCCCTTTAAGATTTGTATGGCTTCCTCCCTCGGGTTGGTTGTCTTTTTCAGGGTTATGGGTGGAGGACTGGATTTCACCACAAATTTCCTAGGAACTCTCCTTCCTACGCGATAGTTTAGAGTTGGATTAATGTCAGGGCATAATATTGATAATGTTTCAATGGAACTACGCTCTGATACCATTCTAGTTGTCACGCCTGACCTGGAGTGTGCCAGACTCCTTAATTCCTTTAAATTTTCCCATCTTCAAATTTTGGTTTTCAAAAATTATTTCTCACCACAATAGTGTTTTTATCAACCAACACACGCCCTTTATCATGAAGGAACACACAATCACAGGCCAGCCCGTCCACTGAACCCACTTGTGGCATCAGAGCGACTTTATTGGCCACCTAGATAGAAGCATGTCCATTTATACCCTGAGAATGAGTAGATGTTCGCGACATCAGACCCTTAATCCTGTAACAAATCTCCATGTCCGTATGAGGACAAAGACTTCATCCTGTCCCCACTCCGGTGTCATGTGCTTGAAGCTACTCCGAGCTTTGTAAGACTTTTGGTACGACTAACTGCCCTTATATCCACCAGATTGTCCAGAGCCCTAGGACGCATCACTACCCCTCTTAGGCATCTTGAAGGTCCCGTAACACAGTGCATGCACAATCAACAGTTTTTCACATGATGCCATATAATCTGTGGTGCCATTGGTCCAACGGCCCGACCCTCAACTCGACTTGCAGCTGTTTGTCTTGATTAGTCCGGAAACCTGTAATGTCGCACTACTGCTAGTTGACTGAGTATGTCGGTCTTGTCTTGGTACCATAGCTAAACAATTCATTTACCTAAGTTTTCATGGAATATTAATCATGTTTGTTTATTAGCTCTTGCTCGTGCCAATTGGCCTAGGGCCCACTATTCGAGATTTTCAAAATCTGGCATATTAGCCCCCAAATGCCAAAACCGAGGCCTCTGGCCTAACAGAGCTATTCGAGCTCTAGTCAAGAAGGTCTCCCAAAATGTTGAAGCAGTGGCACACAGTCAAGAGAGAGCACTTCTAACAAAATAAACTTTTCTACTGTCCATCATACCGACCAAGTATTAGGACATCTCTGCTTATAATTGATAAGTGGATTTTCCACTTCCTTCTAGGAAGTTTCATCATACCAACCGGGTATGATCTACTTACAACCGGTAAGTAGTTTTTCTGTATGATTTACACATCACTCCTCTTAGGTGTGATGGTTAAAATACCACTTGACAGATGACTTTTATTTTCGAGGTGCTTATCATCCCAACCGGGTATGATATTAAAATCCCACTCACTCAATCGTGTAGTGTATTTTTTCTAAATTAATTTTTGTCTCTTGCGAGCTTAATCTCAGCTGGCGTTCCTGATATCTCATGTTACTACATAAAATGAACATTTTTGTTTATTATCATTTGACTTAATAACTTTCATTAATTATGAATGGCTAAAATATCCAACTTTTCATATATTTGCAATTTGGTCCCTAAATTACTTTTTCTTTTACTTTAGGCCCCAATTGACGGGTTTTCCCCAAATTGAGTCCCAAAAATTTTAAAATTCTCTTTGGGACCTCAATTTATTCAATTTCATAAAAAGGGGTTCAAGTTTCCCAAATTCCCAATTTGGCCCCAATTATTCCTAAATTACCATTTTGCCCTTCCTTTACAAAAATAGTAAGTTTTACCTCAAAATCTTTAAAATTTGCTTAATTGATCCTCTAACACTCTTATCATGCCCACTTGACCCTTAATTTTATAAAATTGCATTTTAGTCCCTCAAATTTTTGAAATCCCCAAAATTTCTCCCAATTTCAACTTTCCATCATAGCCGAATTTGATTTCATCAAATTAACTGATCAAATACATTTAATTGTTGAAATTGAAGTTAAATTGGAGTTCCTACATCTTCAAATGATTCAATTGCACTTTGAATCGCAAGTTTTGACGCTGGAACGAGCTCAAACAGAACTTCACTAGAAAAAAGAACGTAGAAAGAGAAAGTTTCAAATGCTCAATGTCGGGGGCGCATCGGTCCGAGCTTCCAATCGGGGCAGATAGCTCTCCTCATGAGGTTCCTTCTAGGATCAAGAATTGCATCAATTGATGCCGAATTGGATGAGAATTTTATCATCGAAATTCTATCAGTTCTCTCTCTAGCACTAACCAGAAATTACAGAGGGGAGTCGAATTGGATTACATTTCAATTTTAATTCGACCGTAGGAGGGCTGAAGAGGTATTGGGAGAGCTTGGTTTGGCCTAAGGAGGGCCTGTCTTGGCTGATTTTAGCTTGACAAAAACAGGGCAACTTCGGTCTGCTGGAGCTGTTTCACTGTTCGATAATGCCGGCACTTCTCCGGCAACCCTTGGAGCGAATAAAGACTATTACCGTGTAGCTCTCTTCTCCCCGGTTCTAAGGAACCAGACCATGCTTTCTTTGGCTAAAAAAAGACCCTATATCGGAGCTCTGGTTCAAGCTTCGTTGGAAAATTAAGTAGGTGAGAGAGAGAGAGAGAGAGAGAGAGAGAGAGAGAGAGAGAGAGAAGTTTTCAAGTGTGGAGAGGATGAATGGAGATGGGCTCTTTATATAGGGAGCTCAAGGACTTGTCGGCCGTCCGTTTGGCAACTTTGTGACAATCATTGATCGCCTAAAATGTATTGAACAGAAGCATTTCGTCTTTGCCAGCGCTGCTTCGATTTTTCGATGAGTGAACAGTGCTGTCATCTGAAGGAAGAAGATGACACTATTCCAAATTGGACCGTACCGGTCCGAATCAGGTTCAAAGCTTAATCCGGTTGGTTCAGGCCTGATTTGACCGAGTCTTTTAAAATTAAAATTTTTTAAATTAATCTAAATTCATTATCTATCAAATGGTGGCCTCAATTCTCAAATTAAAATTTTCTAAGTCACCTAGAAAAATGAATTTAACATCTGGTTCAATAGTGGTTCAAACCTGTCTAAATCGGTACAATCCGGTTCGAATTTGGTTTGCCTAAACTGGTTTGGTTTTCATCCCCCAATCATCTTAAAGTCCTTTTCATGACTTATGTGACTCTTTAGATCACTTGGGATCCATAAATTTCCCGGTTTGCCTTCTCTCTATCGGTTTGGTTCATAAACTAGCTCAGTTCATAAACCGGTTAAATCCTGTTCGGATCTGGTTCACTCGAACTAATTTGGTTTTTCTCTCCCAATTTGTCCTAAAGTTCTTTCCCAAGGTTTATGAACCTTTTTGGGTCACTTGGAAGTTGTAATTTCTCCAATTTGCCCGTTCCCCAATAATTGGGTTTGTGATCCGATTTGATTTTCTCACTCGGTTTGACCGGTTCTTTCCTGGTTTTCGTTAATTGCAAAGAGCGGTGTTTACAACCTTATCACCCCCATGTCGTCCAATAGCGCTTGGGATCCATCACTACCCCCTAGGATGTCTTGATGGTCCTGTACCACATGTACATACACAAACAAGAGTTTTCCACATATAGCCATTATCTTTGGTGCCAACGGTCCAACGGCCCCGATGCTAAACTCGACCTACAATTGTGTGTCTATGTTGCTTCGTCAACCTGGCCCTAACGCACTGTCGCCAGTCCATCGAGCACTGCTGGTCCTAACTCGGTACCGTGGCAAAATCATACAACTAATTTCATTATAAATTTTCATAGTTCTTCATAATCAAGTTTGTTTACAAGCTCATGCTCGTGCCTACTAGCCTTGGGCCCCCTACATGTGTTTTTTCCAAAACTGGGCCTTGAGCCCTATGAGTTCAAAAACTGAGGCCCCTAGCCTATTAGAGCTGTTGTAGCTGCCCTCAAGAACGTCTCCCAAATTGTTTAAGTAGTTGTCACACAGTTAAGGGAGAACACTTCTGACAAAAATTACTTTTAATTCATCACACCAACTTGGTGTGATGATGGATTCGCTTACAACCTGTAGGCGGGTTTCTGCTTTCCTTGAGGAAGCTCATCATACCAATCGGGTATGATGTCTATTAAATCATACTCACAACTGGTAAGTAGGTTTTTAGCCTTTAAAATATGCTCATCATCCCAACTGGGTATGAAGTATTAAATTCCCACTCACTCAATGACCGCGTTATGTTCTTCCCTAGTCGGTTTTCCAAGTCCACGCTAGCTTTTCCTTGCCATCGTTCCAGTCTCTCATCTCCCTACATGATTTGGGCATCTTTATCAATTAAGTTTTGGTATGACAACCATCGTTTTCTCATGTATGAGTGACTAGGCTCAAAATTGTTGGTTTATCGCACTTAGGTCCCTAAAGTTCATTTTCCTTAACTTTTGGTCCCTAATGCTAACTTTTCCCCATATTGATTTCCAAGGCATCCAAAATTCCCTTTGGGTCCTCAATTTACTCAAAATTGTGTAAGGGGCTCAAGTTTTCCAAATTTCCAATTTGGTCCATAATTTTTCAAAAATTACCATATTCCCCTTACTTTCCAAAAATAACAATTTGACCCCAAATGTTTTAGAAATTGACCAATTGGTCCCCCAACATCTTTTTCATGGCCAACTGGCCTTCAATTTTGGGAAATTGCATAGAGGTCCCTCAATTTTTTGAAACCTCCAATTTTCCCCAAAAGTTTCCCCCAATTTCTCCCTTTCAAACTGACCGAATTTGATTTCTTCAAATTGTTCATTCAATCTGGGTTAATTGCTCTAATTGATGGTATGGATCAATTCCTACACTTCCATATGATTCAATTGAGCTTTCAATTCAGCAGAAAACTATTCGTAGAGAGAGAAAGCTTCGAAAGCTGACTGTCGGAGATGCGGCGGTTCGAGCTCTTGATCTGGAGAGGTAGCTCTCATCCCGAGGTTCCTTCTAGGATAAAACATTGCTACAATTGAAGTCTAAATGAGGGTGAATTTGGTTAGTGAAATTTGACATTTTCTCTCTCTAACACTGATCTGTAACGATGGAGTAGGGCTGAATTGGCTTACCTTTCAACTTTGTTGAGGCCATTTCAGGGCCTTGGGGGTGTCAGGGAGGATTGGTTTGGCTGGAGGAGGACCGAATTTGGCCGAATTCAGCTAGACCAAAATAGGGCAACTTCGGTCCGTTGGAGCTACTTCATTGTTTGATTCTGTCGACGCTTCTCAGGCGATCCTCGAGTGGAAAGGAGGTTGCTATCAGGTAGTTGACTTCCCCCAGAGACTATAGAACCCGACCTTGCATTCTAAGGCTAAGAAAATTGCCCAAGTCAAGGCTCTAGTTCGAGCTTCACTGGAAAATGGAGCAATTGAGAGAGAATGGCGATTTGAGGTGTGTGGACGACGAATGGAGAAGAGATCTTTATATATAGAGCTCGAGGACCTTCTGCTCAACCACTTTCCATTTTGGTCAAGCTTATCCTCATCCAAAAATGGCCTGATCGGAGCGGTTACACCTTCGCCGGAGAAGAAAGGAATAGTGTTGTCATCCTTGGAAAGAAGATGACACTATTATGAACTAGACCAGACTGGGTTCAATGGCGAAAATCAGTTGGTTTAGGTCCGATTCGACCAGTTTTCTCAAAATTAAAAATTTCTAAATTAATCTAAATTTATTCTATATCTAATGGTTGCTTCAATTTCCCAATTTGAATATTTTAAGCCATCAAGAAAAATAAATTTATAAACAGATTCAAGTATGGTTCAAATCGGTTTGGGTCTGGTTCACCCTAAACTGGTCTGATTTTCTCTTCCCATGTGTTCCAAGGTTCTTTTCCATGATTTTTATAAATTTTTGAGTCACTTGGGATTCGCCAATTTCCCATTTTACCATTTCTTTACCGATTTGAGTTCTTTAACTGACTTAGTTTTCTCTTTTTAATTGACCGATTTTTTTTTCCGATTTTCTTATCTTTGAAGGGGTGGGGTGTACAAATAGAGTACTGATATCAATATATCAAGTTAACAATATGAGCTCATACTAACATATTTAACATTTAGTAAAATTTTCAAAAGTTTTACTTTAAATATCCTTACATTAAGGTTGTATTCCGACATATCGTTCTTATTATGCAAACTCAATATGATTTAAACTCAAACAATATATATATATATATATATATATATCAAAACACAAGCCACACATGTTAAGAGTCACAACATAGCAGTATACACACAATCGTTTCAAAGGTCCTTGGTACAAGACACACAACCATTCTATTTGTATCCTTTGAATGTGGGACAAACCCACTCTTAAGGAATATTAATGTAATATGACCTATTAGGTGACACATAACCCTTATGAAGATGTTTGACCATATCAATCAAACTCCCAATCAATAATTAGACACTACCTTATATCTCCACGATCTTGGATTGTCATGCCTTAACCCAGTTCTTAGGCTAGTTTGTGAACTACTCGTCATACCACTTCGAATGCTATAGTAGTGGAGCCCACACTACCATAGTACCAATATTGTCACGCCCCGACCCGGTTTGGTCAGATCCCCATGAGTAACCTGCCACTCTCCCGGTTTATTAAGGGTTTTCCCCTTCTTTAAACCATGAGGAGTAAGGCATCCTTTAAACATGTACCTTTCTTGGAATATCATAAATCAAAACTGCATAAAATTTTAAACTTTTACATAACTGTCTTGCAGGTGTAGTTATCTGGGATCTTTGGGTAGGTTTTCCCTGAGTTACCTGGAAAGGGATATACGGGAAGGGGTGAGTACAACGACTCAGTGAATAGGTTTTCAAATTTTAACTTTAAAGAAAAATGTTTGAATTGGAGTGTGCCAGACTCCTTATTTTTTTTTATATATTTCATTCTCAAATTTAGTTTTTGTATCCATTTCTTATTACCATGGTATGTTATCACCCAACACACGTCATTTATCATGAAGGTAAAACACAATCGCATGCAAACCCATCCACTGTACCCACTTGTGGCGTCAGAGCATCTTTACCGGCCACCTAGATAGAAGCACATCCACTTTTACCATAAGAATGAGTAGATGTTCGTCACATCCACCTCAATCTCGTAATAAATCTCTGTGTCCGTATGAGGACAGAGACCTCATTCTGTCCCCCACCCCGGTCTTATGTGCTTGTAGCTTCGCAAGACTTTTGGTACAAGTAACTGCCTTTATATCCACCAGGTCGTCTAGAGCCTTGGGGTACATCACTACCCCTCTTGGGCATCTTGAAGGTCTGGTAACACAATGCATGCACAATCAACAGTTTTTTCACATAATGCCATAAAATCTGTGGTGCCACTGGTTCGACGGCCCTGACCCTCAACTCGACCTGTAGCTATTTGTCTTTACTTGTCCGAAGACATTTCATGTCGCACTACCACTAGTCCATCGAGTATGTCGGTCCTGTCTTGGTACCATTGCCAAACAACTCATTTTCTTATGTTTTCATGGCATATTAATCATGTTTGTTTATGAGCTCCTGCTCGTGCCAACTGGACTAGGGCCCACTGTTCAGGATTTTCAAAATCGGGCATATTAGCCCCTAAGTTCTAAAACCAAAGCCTTCGACCTATATAAGCTATTCGAGCTCCTGTCAAGAAGGTCTCCCAAAAATTTTAAGCAGTGGCACATAGTTAGGGGAGAGCACTTCTGACAAAATAAATCTTTCATTTGTCTATCATACCAACCCGATATGAAAGACATTTTTGCTTATAACTGATAAGTGGGTTTTCCACTTCTTTCAAGGAAGTCTCATCTGTTCACTGGAGCTGCTTCATTGTTCGATCACATTAGCGCTTCTCCGACGACCCTTGAAGCAAATGGAGATTACTAGCGTGTAGCTAACTTCTCACCAAATCCAAAGAACCCAACCATGCATTCTTTGGTTAGAAAAAGACCCTATATCAGAGCTCTGGTTCAAGCTTTACTGGCACTGTTGAGAGAGAATGGAGTTTTCAGGTGTACAGAGGATGAATGAAGAGGGGTCTTTATATAGGAAGCTCGGGGACTTCTTGGTCATTTGATTGGCACCTTAATGGCGGTCACTAAAACTCCCTGGCCGGAGACTTTTCAGCTTTGTCGGTGTTGCTCGATTTTCCAGCTAGTGAATAGTGCTGTCATCTAGAGGAAGAAGACAACACTATTTCGAACTGGACCGGACGGTTCGAACCGGGTTCAAAGCACAAACCGGCTAGTTCAGGCCCGATTTGATCGAATTTTTCAAAATTAAAATTTTCTAAATTAATCTAAATTCATTCTCTATCCAATGGTAGCCTCAAATCTCAAATTTGAATTTTTTAAGCAACCTAGAAAAAAGAATTTAGCATCCGGTTCAATAGTGGTTGAAATCTGTTCAATCTAGTTCGGATCCGGTTCACTTAAACCAATTTGGTTTCCATCTCCAATTCATCCAAAAGTCCTTTTTCTTAACTTTTGTGACTCTTTAGGTCACTCGGGATCCATAAATTTCCCGGTTTGTCCTTTCTTTATCGGTTCTGGTTCATGAACTGACTCGGTTCATAAATTGGTTAAATCCAATTGGATTTGGTTCATTTGAACCGGTCTGATTTTTCTCTTCAAATTTGTCCTAATGTTCTTTTTCAAGGTTTTATGAACCCTTTGGATCACTCGGGAGTTGTAAATTTCCAAATTCCCTCTTCTCTGATGATCGGGTTTGTGAACCAGTTCGTTGTTTCTCACTCGGTTTGACGCTCTTTTCCTGGTTTTCCTTAACTCCAAAGGGTGGGGTTTACAACTCTCCCCTCCTTTTAGGAGTTTTATCCCCAAAACTAAATAATCATTTTTAACTCCGGGATAACTTCCCTTAATGTTAACTTCAACATGTTAACACTTCGATCATTCTTCCACTTAGACCACTTTAAATTATGCACTTTAAGGAAGTTCCTTTTCTTTACATTGTTTACTCCTTCCATGGAGTTTATCATAACTAGTATGTCATTCTCGCAAGTTCAAAGGTATTTCCCTAGGTTCACATCTTCTTTTGCTTAGGGCAATATTCTTCCCTTTGAGGTTCTTATTAAAAATTTCTGGATTGGGAGTTCCAAAATACCCAATTGTTACTTGGGATCAATTCGAGATTTTTGGAAAAGTTAAGTCCCAATTGGTAATTTTAGAAAAAAATAAGGACCTAAGAGGGATATTGGAAAGCCTAGGTACTTAATTAAAAATAATTTTGCATTAGGGACCTAAAGTCAAAGATTATGAACTTTAGGGACCTAATATCAATAAGGCAAAAGTTGGGGCCTAGTTACAAATACATGGAAATTAGAGGCCTTTCATGCCAAACCTTTCTTTATGAGAATGCTCGAACCGTGTAGGAATGGATTGAACGAGAACATGTGCAGGGGAGTAAAACAAGGATTGGAAGTTCGATTGGGATGAACATGTCACAGTTATCGGGTGATTAGGCTTACTAACGTCATACCCAGTTGGGGTGATTAACACGTTTTTAATTGAAAAACCACCGTGAGTGGGCTTACTAATGTCATACCTGGTTGGAGTGATGAGGACGTTTTTAATTGAAAAACAACTGTGAGTGAGACTTTTCGGCATCATACCTAGTTGGGATGATAAATGCCCTCTTTAAACTTTAAAAACTATTTTCTATAAATAATTTCATGTGGCAGCTTGAAATTGCTTAAAATATTTGGGAGACTTTTCTGATAAGGAGCTAGGATAGGTCAACAGGCCGGAGGCCTCGGTTTTGAACTTATTGGGTCTAAGGCCTAGTTTTTGAAAACTCATGAACTGGGCGCAAGGCCAGTGGGCACGGGCTGGAGCCCGTAGACAAGTATGATTTAAGAGTCATGGAAACTTTCATAATCGGCTAATTGTGTGAATCTCCACAGCGTCGAATCCGGACCAACATACTCGATGGGCTAGTAGTTGATGAGCCAAGGCCAGGTCGACAGACCTGTTGGGCTAACAACTATGGAGCCAAAGCTGAGAGTCGGGGCCGTTGGCACTAAAGATAATGGGTTATTATCTTTAGACTGTTGTTTGTGCATGTACTATGATATGAGACCATCAAGACGTCTAGTGGGTGTAGTGTTGGTTCTAAGGACTGCTGGACGACCAGGATGTGATAAGGGCAGTTTTTTGTGCTAGTGAGTCATGAAGCTCGGAGTACCTTCCTATGCGCTCAGACCGGGACGTGGTCAGGATGAAGTCTTGTCCCACATCACAGAAATGAAGTACATTTGGGTCTGAGGGTCAGACGGATGATGTCTACTCAAACTCAGGGCAGAAGTTGAGGACTTCTATCGAGGTGAACAGTAAAGATGCTCCAATCCACAAGTGGGTGCAGTTGGCATACTGTATTAGAAAATGTTTGAACACTTTATGATAAAGGGCATGTGATTATTTGCTAAACACCTCCTGATCAAGGGGAAGTGTTAAAAGAGTTAAACTCACTTACTAGTAAAAAAAAATCATGATATAAAAGATGTTTTGAAAACTCATCCTAACATCCACTCACTGAGTTGTAGAAACACACCTCCTCCTTTTAAATCTTTTTTCTTTCAAGAAAGGAGACAACCCTTAAGGAAGTCTCGAAGCCAAGCCCTTAGTCAAGTATTTTAAAATCTTAAGCTATTAAGTTTTATATAATGCTCTTCTAGGGAACAAGGACAGTTGTGTAGAGGACTTCCTCCCGGTTCTAATGGCACCGAATACAGCTTCAGAGGTGGAGAAAATCCTTGATGTCGAAGCTCTAGTTTGCTACTTGCTAAAAAATTGAGCAGTTCACTTTCTTCAGTTGATTGTGGGATGTTGAGAAGAATGAAGGGTGTTCTTTATATAGGGAGGTCGGCAATTGACTGGGCTACCGACTAGCTTTGGACTCGACTACAGGCAACCTGACCAGAGCGATTTCTGAGTCACCAGAGACTCCCCTTCCTTCGCTCTCTCTCTCTCTCTCTCCTCTCTATTCTCTTTGTCAACAGCTAGAGGTTGAAGACATTGACGTGGTAGGCATGTCATGTGGCATATTGTGATTGTCCAGTTTTTCTGACATGGCGTTCCAACTCAATTGCCATGTCAGTCATTAATCGGTTGATCAGACACGTAGCAGCCTCCAATTGGCTACCCGTGCTTGCGTGGTAGGCTGACCGTTGATCTACTGACTAATGACTAGACACGTGGCAGCCTCCTATTAGCTGCTTGTGCTTACGTGGTTGCTGACAAGGCTCCATTGACCGGTCTGGTCTATTGACCGTTCTGGACTGTTGACTGGCTCGATTCATTGATCGGCTGGATCGTTGACTAATTTGGTCCAACCGGGTTTGCTTACCGAATTCAAAAATCGGTTGGTTCGACTCAATTTGACCGGTTTTCTAAAATTTAAAAAGTTCTAAATTTATCTAAATTCATTTTCTATCTAATGGTGGCCTCAATTTCCCAAATTGACATTTTTAAGCCACCCAGAAAAATGAATTATTGAATCGGTTCACTATGGTTCAATCTGGTTCAACCCGGTTTGCATCTGATTCACCTAGAACTGGTCTGGTTCCCCCATCCAATTCAGTTCATGGTTCTTCCCTGTGATTTTTGTGAATTTTTAGTCACTTGGGATTTTCCAATTTCCCATATGAACCCTCATTTATTATTTTTTATTCCTTTTTCAGCTCAGTTTTCTCAAAACTGCCGATTCTTTCCCCGGTTTACTTGGTCCGGGGATGGGTTTCACAACTCTTCTCACCTATTAAGAGTTTTGTCCTCAAAACTTAGTTGTCCATCCTTTACATTAGAAATGAATTCTCTTACGGTCGACTTGGGGTTTGATTTGACATCTTATCGCTCTGGTTACCCCTTTTTGCTCATTCATTTACTCCCTTGGAATTAATTTCTTTGACTTGCCTTACCCCATGTCCAAGTAAATTCTTAAGTCTAATGCTTCCTATCGTTTGGGGTCAGACCTTTCCTATTGAGGGTTTTGTCCGAAACTGGGAGTTCTAAAATGTCTGAACGTCCCCAACTCTATTTGTTTCCTTCATTATTGAAACCCTTAGCTTAGTGTTTGTTCGATCATTTCGTACTTGCGTTTCCAAATTTTGATGTTATTTTTTTCTTGTCCTATGTTGGCCCTTTATTTCGTTCTTATATCACTTTCTTGTTTGGCTTTTCTGTTTCCAATTTTTTTCAGGGTTTCCTGTCCACTCCTCGACTTACCGACCTACTAGTGGATTTCTTCCTTTTCGTCCTCCCTCACGTCCGATGGCATCCTTACTCAAGGACAACTTTTTCTTAGATCCACCCTTACTCGCTCGTGACCATTTCATGGTTCTTTTATTCCGAATTAATCTCTTATGGCTTACTTGTCCATTCCTTGATTTCACCCGAAGGAGTTTCCTTTGTTGGTTTTATCTCCTACTCTCGTACCTTGAAGTTGGGATTTCTTTCCATCCTTTGAGTTGCGCATTCATCCTTCTCACCCTTTCTTAATGGTTTACTTCTTAGTTGAAGGGCATACTCTCCAAGGTTTCTTCGGATATCCTTCCTTATATTTCCTTATTATGGGTATTACACCCATACCCACTTGTTACGATATCATCTAAGGTTGTCATCCTACTACCTGTTCCTTAGGCTTCGCTCTGCCCCTTGGGCTTTGGGTATACTTCCTTTTGCATTCGTTCTTGAGGATATCAGACCTTTAATCAACTTTATGACATCCTTTGATGCCATTCTTTTTCTGCTTACCCTTCCTTTGTACCCTTTCCTTATTCCTACTTGTAATTATTAAAAGTTTCCTTTGACTTGGGGGAAGGTCCAAATCTTCTTTGTGTCGATGCCTCTTGATCACCTTATTAGAGGATCTCTCAATCCTCCTCGTGGCTCAGGGTGTTTGCCAATCGCTTTTGTCCATTGATTGCTCCAAGGATTTTCTTCATCCTTCCCTTTCTGACATTGGGCCTTTTCACTTCTCCCTTCTCTGTCGGGGTTTAAATCTGTGATTCTCACAAGGGTTGGTTTGTTCAACTGACATGTTCCTGTTGCCCTCTTTGTCCAATTGTCACGAGATAGTTGTCTCTTGAATTCACTTGCCCTTAATACCCATCTTATCACCTTTTTTAGGGTGTGGTTACCACCACCTTTTTGGTCCTTCTTAAAGCGTTGTTTAATCTCCTTTGGTTATCCCATGGTTACTAGCTGCCTATTTTTGCTAGGTGGGTTAGTAACCCTACTTGGCTCCTCTGCTTTTCCAAAGCAGGTTACACTTTGTCATCCCTAACTTCATGTTTCTACCCGTGGAACTTCTGGTTATCGTCCTTGTCTCGTGCATTCCTGATTTCGCCTCGTCGTCTGATCCTAAGTTTCCTTAATTGGGTGGCGTTAGAGATTAGTCTTGATGTCCATCCTTCCTTAATCAGTGGATGTACCTTTCTGGTATTCTTCTTCCTTTGAAAATCCCTCCCTTGGTTTCTTCGTTATGGTTACCTCGACCATTCCTACTGGGTTATTGTCTCTTTTGCTGTTGTCCCCTTGTTTGCATGTTCTTTGGGTATAATTCTGTACATGGTTCTACATTGCCTCTATATAGGCTTGCCTCTTTTGGTGAGGTTGGGGTACTTGACCTCCTAGTTTAGGGGATCCAAATCCATTATTTGTCCTTCCTAAGTTTTAAATTGGTCGGCAAAAATCATTGGGTCTTAGTTCTCCAACCCTTCTTATCTAAAGTTTGTCCTTCTAGTTCCTTATTTGTTCTAAGGTACGAGATCTTGATTATGACATAAGTTTATGGAAACTTATTGGGAACAAAATACAGTACATTTGGGGACCTCTTCCCTCTAAGGGAGATGGTTAAAAGAAGGGTCGGGAAGCTCTATGCTAGAATTTTGAGAAACTCTCTCTGGGGTGGGTTTGAAATCCTCATTTAGAGTTGTGGCTCCTGGGGCAGTCTCCTGTACTCCATCCCCTTGGACTCATGTAGTCGGGGAGGTATTTCTCTTGGGAGGTATTGCCATCCAACCTTTTGGCGTGGGACATCTCCTCACAATGTGTCCTATTCTTCCACATGTATAGCAGGTTATCCCAACATTGTCTTTGTCACACCCTGACCCAGTTTGGTCGGGTCCCTATGAGAAACATGCCACTCCCTTTGGTTCATTAATGGTTTTGCCCTTTTCTAAACCACGAGGAGTAAGACGTCCTATTTCCTATCTTTCATGGAATAACATTATACAAATCTGAAAATCTTTTAAACAAACATACCTATCTTTACAGTTCCCACACATGGAGGTCTTTAAGTTTAGTTTTTCCCTTGATTACTTGAAAAGGGTAAACGGGAGGGGGTGAGTTCTACAACTCAGTGAGCGGGTATTGGGAGTGAGTTTTAAAAATAGCCACACCAAAGTTATCAGAAGAAGGTTTTTCTCAAAGTTTGGTTTTCAAAACCTTTACACTACTAAGGGTGTCATTTCCTTTCAAAAGGATTTTAATTTCTTTACCAAAACTTATTCCAAGGATTTACCATTTCTTTTTCATAGGATTCTCAAATCCTTTCTAAGGTTTTCTTAACCTTTTTCTCATTTCCCCATTAGGTATGTTTAGCAAACAACATACACCCTTCATCAGGAAGAGAATCACACATTCGCAGGGTAGCTCATCCATTGCACCCACTTGTGGGGTCGGAGCAACTTTACCGACCACCTAGATAGAAGCCCGTCCACTACTAACCTGGGTCTGAGTAGATGTTCGCGACATCCGATCCTCAAACCAGAAATCAACTTCGTGTCCATATGAGGACAGAGACCTCATCCCGACCCTACCCCAGTCTCATGCGCATGAAGCTACATTGAGCTTCCCAGATTGTTGGCACAACAAACTGCCCTTATCTCCACCATGTCATCTAGTAGCCCCTAGGACGCATCACTACCCCTCTTGGGCGTCTTGATGGTCTAAAACATCAAGTGCATGCACAAACAATAATTTTTCCACAATGCCATTTATCTTTCGTGCCATTGGTCCAATGACCCCGACCCTTAACTCGACCTGTAGCTGTTTGTCTAGACCGTCTGTCGACCTCACCCTGATGCATTGCCACTAGTCCATCGAGTATGTCGGTCCTATCTTGGTATCATGGAGAAATGATACATTCCATTCATTTAGAATTTTCATGGCATAAATATCACATATTTGTTTACAAGCTCCTGCTCATACCAATTGGCCATGGGCCCACTGTACGTGATTTTTTAAAACCGGGCATTTTAGACCTCAAGTTCCAAAGCCAAGGCCTCTGGCTTATCTGAGCTATTCTAGCTCTCATCAAGAAGGTCCCAAAAGTTATAATAATTAGCACACGAGGGGAGAACACTTTTGACAAAATAATTTTCCATTCATCACACCAACCAAGTGTGATGACATATCCACTTACGGTGGATTCCAATTTAGAAAAGGTGCTCATCATCCCAACCGGGTATGAAGTGTAAATTAGCCCACTCATGATGACTTCCAATTTAGAAAAGGTGCTCATCATCCCAACCGGGTATGATGTTCATCGTTGAGGGATTCCCATGTACCCATCCCTGATTGGTCTTATTGATGTTTCTCTACTTCGATACTTCCCCATTTTCCTTAAATTTGGTTGTTGCATGGTGGATGTCAAGATTGAGAATTTCATAGGTAGGGAGTATTAATCTGGTCGATCTAATGTGATCATGGCAAAGATGATGTGTGAGGTGTGAACAAGGACTAGTGGACCAAGTAGCTCTCTTCTACTCGAATTGCTATCTTCGCTCTATTATTGTCGCTATGATAAATTGTTCTAAACTCCTTATATAACTGTAAAATTGTTTGTTAAATGGGAAAGATTTATTACTATAATATGGGTATCTATGAGTATTAATGTTGTCAATTATTCTCATTAAATTGGGAAAATGATGGGTATTAATTCCAATAATTGAATATATGTATTAATTTATGGGTATTTATGGGTATTAATTCTAATAATTGAATGTAGTTATTAATTTATTAGTATTAATTCTAATAATTGAATGTAGTTATTAATTTATTGAATGTAGGTATTAATTTATGAGTATTTATGGTAGGGGCATAGGAATAATATACAAAGTGCTAATAGTTTCATACTAAACCAAATTCACATAATTATCACATTATTTTCACCTAAAGGAATTTACTAGGTATTTATCCTATCCATTCCATGAGTTATTTATTTCAGTCAAAACAACACTTTTCATTTTATTTTAAATCAAATTTATTCAAATTATATCAATTGAATTTTAAACTTATAATACAATTCTAGAAAAATTTCTGACCGAAATTTTGGGTTACTAAAAACACGTTGTGACAACTACTCCCCACCTTTTTAAGAGTTTTGTCCCTAAAACTCATGCAACATTAGTCTCTAATTCTTACCCTTTTTTGTGCACTTATTTAGTTTCATTTTCAATAACTATCTACAAAGACATTTGTTTACTTTACCATGATAACTTCTCAAGATAATGTTATCTGTTTTCAAGATTATTTATTTTAGTAGTGGACAATTTTTCTCAGGTTCTCTTATCTAATTTATCCAAAGCAAATTGGGTATTTAACCATACATTCTTATCGGTTAAAATTTTCGATTGGGGTTTACTTTTAATGTTGAATTGCACACTAGGTTAATGGTATCTTCAAATCTTAATCAATCACTTAGTTTTACATAAAACTTTTTCCCTCTTAAGCGAGCATTGTTTATATACCATTCAAAAGGAAATATCTCTTTTAGAGTATTTTCAAATACCTATCTCTCATTGGAGATTTGATGTTCTATGATCACATGGTCTTTATATTTACTAGTTGTTCATTTCCTTTAAGAGGTTCGTGTGACACCTTCTAATCCAATGAAGGTTCTAAAAATCTTTAACAAATTTTCCTCCACTAGTTCATGCATCCATCATTGGACTATATCGACCCATTTTAGGCTCCTTTTTCCACAAAGACTGTACCAACTTATTGGGTCTACGATACCATGTACATTTTTATTTACTCCATCGTCCATCATCATGCCCTTCCTCATGTCATGACATGTTGGTATATCATTCTCAAGATTTTCCATTCTTCACATACTTTGGTATTGAGATATTTGTTCATAACCATTTTGTTGTTCTCCATTACGACTTATTACTTTATATGTAATTTTTTTGAAGACTTTCATCTCATTGGACTTGTTTTGTACATTTGAGTCTATTGCTTTAGAAAATTTTATCTCGAGCATATGTGATTGCCTTTACAAGAAGTAGAAAATTATAATTTTTATTAATAAGGGGTACAATATGTTTTGGGCGTTATCCCTGTTACAAGAAGTAGTTTTAGTTTATGGAGCTACTATATTATGTTCTTAGTAATCGTCCTTCTTGGTTATAAGTCCCTTATGGTGTCCTTGGTGTTAGGCTGACTCTCTTCTTACTCATGGATGTGACCTCAATAGGTGCTGGCACCACATTTGTCATACCCCGACCCAATTTGGTCGGATTTTCGTGATCAACACGCCACTCTCCCGGTTTATTAAGGGTCGCCCCTTGTTTATAAACCATGAAGAGTAAGGCATCCTTTAAACCTGCACCTTTCCTGGAATAACATAAATAAAAACTATATAAAATTTTAAACTGGTCATACGTGTCTCATAGGCGTATTAGTTTATGGTCCTTGGGGTAAGCTTTCCAGGATTTTCTGAAAGGGATATAAGGGAGGGAATGAGTACAACAACTCAGTGAATGGGTTTTCAAAATTTAATTTTTAGGAAAAATGTTTGTTTTGGAGTATGCAGACTCCTTATTTTCTTTTAAAAACCTTTCATTTCAAATTTCAATTTTTATCACTATTTCTTATTAACCACAGTGTGTCATCATCCAACACACATCTTTCATCATGAAGGTCAAACACATAATTGTAGGCCAGTACGTCCACTGAACCCACTTGTGGTGTCAGAGCGATTTTACAGGCTAACTAGATAGAAGCATGCCCATTTCTACCCTAAGAATGAGTGGATTTTTGCGACATCCGACCCTCAATCCCATAACAATTCTTCGTGGTCGTATGAGGATAGAGACCTCATCCCGAACCCACCCCAGTCTCATGCGCTTGAAGCTATGTCAAGCTTCACAAGGCTTTTGGTATGACTAACTGCCCTTATATCCACCAGGTTGTCTAGGGCCCTACGACGCATCACTACCTCTCTTGGGTGCTTTGAAGGTCTCGCAAACACAGTGCATACACAATCAACATTTTTCACATGATGCCATATAATCTGTGGTGCCACTTGGTCCAACAGCCCCAACCCTTAACTCAACCTATAGCTATTTGTCTTAACTAGTTCGGAGACATGTCATGTCGCACTGCTACTAGTTGACTGAGTAAGTCAGTCCTGTTTTGGTACCATGGCCAAACAATTGAATTACTTATGTTTTCATAACATATAAATCATGTTTGTTTACGAGCTCTTGCTCGTTCCAGCCGGCCTAGGGCACACTGTTCAAGATTTTTAAAATTGGGCATAACAGCCCCCAAGTTTCAAAGCTGAGGCCTCCGACCTAACAGAGCTATTCGAGTTCCCATCAAGAAGGTCTCCCAAATTGTTTAAGCAGTGGCACACAGTTAGGGGAGAGCAATTCTGACAAAAATATATTTTCAACTGTCTATCATACCAACCGAGTATGATGACATCTCCGCTCATAATTGATGAACAGGTTTTCCACTTTCTTCGAGTAAGTTTCATCATACCAACCGGGTATGATCTACTTACAACCGGTAAGTAGTTTTTCCACGTGTTTTTCACATCACTCCTTTCAGGTGTAATGTTTAAAATACCACTTAGCAGTGGGTTTTCATTATCGAGGTGCTTATCATCCCAACCGGGTATGATATAAAAATCCCACTAACCCGATAGTGCAATGAACTACCCCTTAGTCGGCTTGTTGTCCTTACTCGAACTCGTCTTAGCTGGCATTCTCGGTATTTCTTGTTCCCGAACCCCAGTTAGATTTAGGCATGATACACTTTTTCGTTATTGGGAGAACACAAGTACTCTCTTTTGGATCCAGGAAAGAGCTCTCAGAGATCTTTTTTCCTTTTGGAAGATAAAGGAGAAGGATCAGAAAAACATGGGTCCGGATCTCCTGCGAGTCGAACTCGTCTTAGCTGGCATTTTTGGTATTTCTTGTTCCTACACGATATGAACATTGTTGTTCATTATTCTTTGGCCTAATAGCCCTCATTCATTCCAAATAAATGAGAAAACCAACTTTTCCTTTATTTCCAATTAGGTCCCTAATGCCAATTTTTCCTCAAATTGAGTCCTAAAACTTTTAAAATTTATCTTAGAACCTCAATTTATTCAAATTCATAAAAAGGGGTTTAATTTCCCAAATTTCCAATTTGGTCCCCCCAACTTTTCCAAAATTACCATTTGCCCCTACTTTACAAAAATGGTAAGTTTTGCCCCAAAAATTCCCAAAATTGCCCAATTGGTCCTCCAACATCTTTGTCATGCCCAATTGGTCCTCAATTTTACGAAATTGCACTTTAGTCCATCTAATTTTTAAAATTCCCAAATTTCCCTCAATTTTTCCCCAATTTCAACCTTCTAACTCTGCTGAATTTGATTTCATGATATTGACTGATCAAATAAGTTTAATTGTTGAAATTAAAGTTAAATTGGAGTTCCTACACTTCATACGATTCAATTGCACTTTTAATCACACGATTTGGTGCCAGAATGAGCTCAAATAGGGATTTGCCAAAAAACTGGACTTAGAGAGAGAAAGCTTCGAAAGCTTATCGTCGGGGGCGCGACGACCGAGCTTTTGATCTGGGCAGATAGCTTGTGTCATGAGGTTCCTCCTAGGATCAAGAATTGCATCAATTGATGCCGAATTGTGTGAGATTTTCATTTTCGAAGTTTTGTCGGTTCTCTCTCTAGCACCAGTCGGAAATTACAGAGGGGAGCCGAATTGGCTTACCTTTCAGCTCTAATTCAGCTGTAGTAGGGTTGTGGATGTGTTGAGAGGGCTCCGTTTGGATTGAGGAGGGCTCGAATTGGTCGATTTTAGCTCGACCAAAATAGGGTATCTTCGGTCCACTGGAGCTGCATCACTGTTCTATCACGCCAACATTTCTCCGGCAACTCTTAGAGTAAATGGAGAGTACAGGTGTATAGATGACTTCTCCCTAGTTGTAAAGAACCCGACCTCTCCTTGTTTGGCTTAGAAAAATGCCCAAGTTGGAGCTCTGCTTCGACCTTTGCTAGAAATTAGAGTAGTTAAGAGAGAATGGAGTTTTCAGGTGTAGAGAGAATGAATGAGGAGGTACTCTTTATATAGGAAGCTTAAAGACTTCTCGGTCGTCCGATTGGCACCTTAATGGCAGTCATTCATTGCCTAAAACTCCATGGCTAGAGGCTTTTCAGCTTCCCCAGTGCTGCACGATTTTCCAACTAGTGAATAGTGCTGTCATTTGAAGGAAGAAGATGACACTATTCCAAACCAGATTGAACTGGGTTAAAAGCTTAAACTGGCCAGTTCACCTCCAATTTGACCGAATTTTTCAAATCTAAAAATTTCTAAATTCATTTTCTATCCAATGGTGGCCTCAAATCTCAAATTTGAAAATTTTAAGCCTGTTAGAAAAATGAATTTAGAATCCAGTTCAATCGTGGTTCAAACCAGTCCAAACTAGTTCAATCCGGTTAGGATCCGGTTCACCTGAACCGGTTTGGTTTTCATCTCCAATTCATTCTTAAGTCCATTTCCATGACTTTTGAGACTCTTTGGGTCACTCGGGATTCATAAATTTCCCGCTTTGCCCTTTCTCTATTGGTTCCGGTTTGTAGATCGACTCGGTTTTCAATTTGAAAATGACTAGTTCTTTCCCCGGTTTCCTTATTATCAAAGGACGGGGTTTACAACATTCCTTGATGGCATTGGGTACTTTCCCAGAATGCCTCTTGGTCCTTTATGACTTCTACTACACCTCAGTCATTAGAGAGCTTTTAGGGTGGTCTTCCTACGGGGACAGATTGTTGAGTAATGTTGGCGACATCAGTCCTAGTTTTCTTGGTTCCTCTCTAAAGAGCCATCTAAAAATTTTAGAACTTTCTCTTAGTTACTATGTTATATATTCTTGATAATGTATTCGAGGAAACAGGCTCTAATACCACTCAAGTTGTCATGCCTCGATCTGGTTTGGTCGGATCCCCGTGAGCAACCTGCCACTCCCTTTGGTTCATGAAGGGTTTTGCCCTTTTCTAAACCACGAGGAGTAAGACGTCCTTTTTCTTATTTTTCTTGGAATAACATCATACAAAATTGAAAATCTTTTAAATAGACATACCTGTGTTTAATGTTCCTACACAGGGAGGTCTTTAAGTTTGGTTTTCCCCTTGGTTACCTGAAAGGGGTAAAATGGAGGGGTGAGTTCTACAACTTAGTGAGCGGGTGTTGGGAGTGAATTTTAAAAATAGCCACACCAATGTTATCATTTCTTTAAAAAGAAGGTTTTTCCTCAAAGTTGGGTTTTTAGAACCGTGTCATTTCCTTTCAAAATAATTTTAATTTTTTTTCCAAACCTTATTCTAAGGTTTTACCATTTCTTTTTCCAAGGATTCTCAAATCCTTTCCAAGGTTTTCTTAACCTTTTTCTCATTTCCCCATTAAGTATGTTTAGCAAACAACACACACCATTTATAAGGAAGGAAATCACACATTTGCAGGGCAGCTCATGCACTGCACCCACTTGTGGCGTCGGAGTGACTTTACTGGCCATTTGGATAGAAGCCCGTCCACTTTTACCTTAGGTCTGAGCGGATGTTCGTGAAATCCGTCCCTCAAACTCGAAATCAACTCCGTGTCCATATGAGGATAGAGACCTCATCCCGACCCCACCCTAGTCTCATGCGCATGAAGCTACGTCGAACTTCCCTAACTATTGGCACGACAAACTGCCCTTATCACCACCATGTCGTCCAATAGCCCAGGACGCATCACTACCCCTCTTGGGTGTCTTGATGGTCACGAACCTCAAGTGCATGCACAAACAATAATTTTTCCATAATAACATTTATCTTTGGTGCCATTGGTCCAACGGCTCCGACCCCCAACTCGACCTACATCTGTTTGTCTAGACCGGTCTGTCGACCTGGCCTTGACGCATTGCCGCAAGTCCATCGAGTATGTTGGTCTTGTCTTGGTACCATGGCGAAATCACACATTCCTTTGATTTATAATTTTCATGGCATAAATATCACATGTTTGTTTACAAGCTCCTGCTCGTGCCAACTGGCCTTGGGCCCATTGTATGTGATTTTCCAAAATCAGGCATTTTAGCCCTCAAGTTCCAAAACCGAGGCCTCTAGCCTATTTGAGCTATTCTAGCTCTCGTCAAGAAGGTCTCCCAAAAGTTTCAAGCATTCACACATAGTCAGGGAAGAACTCTTCTTCCAAAATAATTTTCCATTCATCACACCAACCGAGTGTGATGACATCCCCGCTTACAATCGGTAAGCGGGTTTTCTCCTTCCTTCCATGAAGTCCATCATACCAATTGGGTATGATCTCTCTACTTACAACTGGTAAGTAGTTTTTCGCATAGTTCTCACATCACTCCAATTGGGTGTGATGTTAAAATTTCCACATAAAAGTGGTTTTTAATTTCTGAAGTGCTCATCATCCCAACCAGGTATGATGTATAATTAAGCCCACCCACTGTGGCTTCCAATTTAGAAAAGGTGCTCATCATCCCAACCGGGTATGAAGTGTAAATTAACCTACTCATGGTGGCTTCCAATTTAGGAAAGGTGCTCATCATCCCAATCGGGTATAAAGTATAAATTAGCTCACTCTCCTTTTATCCAGAGATATGTTCATCGTGAATGGATTCTCAGGTACCCATCCCTAATTGGTCTTATTAGTGTTTCTCTGCTCTGATACTTCCCCATTTTCCTTAAAATTGGTTGTTGCATGGTGGATGTCGAGATTGAGAATTTCATAGGTAGGGAGTATTAATCTGGTAGATCTAATGTGATTATGGCAAATATGATGTTTGAGGTGTGAATAAAGACTAGTGGACCAGGTAGCTCTCTTCACTCGAATTGCTCTCTTAGCTCAATTGGTGTCGCTCTGATAAATTGTTCTAAGCTCCTTATATAGCTATAAAATTGTTTGTTAAATGAGGAAGATTTATTAATACATTATGAGTATTTATGGGCATTAATGTTGTCAGTTATTCTCATTAAATTGGGAAATTGATGGGTATTAATTCTAATAATTTAATGTATATATTAATTTATGAGTATTAATTCCAATGTAGGTATTAATTATGGGTATTTATGGTACGGGTAGGACTAATAATAGTTTCGTACTAAACCAAATTCGCATAATTATCTCATTATTTTCACCTAAAGGAATTTACTATGTATTTACCCTATCCATTCCATCGAGATATTTATTTCGGTCAAAACAACACTTTCCATTTTATTTTAAATCAAATTTATTCCAATTGTATCAATTGAATTTTAAACTTATAATACAATTCTAGAAAAATTTTTGACCAAAATTTCAGGTTACTAAAAACACGGTGTGACAGTCTCCTACGTGGGTCCTTCGGTATTTACGCGGTGGAGAGGCTTCATCTGCCCTCTTTTCCTTTCTCTTCCTTTCTTCATGTCCTTCTCCGCCTATGGAGGTAGTGCTTCCAGGAGTGGGTGCCACATTCCCTAGTGGCTTTGGGCACTTTCGTGCATAGTGTCCTCTCTATCCACAATTGTAGCAAGTTACTTCCTTGCGTGCATCATTATAGCTCCTTCTCCATCTCGTGTCTTGGGGAGTTTTTCCCATTGGTTGCTGAGGGCCTCTATGTTTTTCCATCCTTGGGTGCGTACTTCTTATGGAACAATCCCCATTCCTAAGTGCGAAACAAGGTTCCCCGGATACCTTGACGAATTCTTCATAAAGTCTTCTTGGCTAAAGAGAAATCCTTGGTCTCGTAGGTTGGGTCCTTCCAGACTCTTGAACTCCCAATATAATTCCCTCGGAGGGGCAGGATTTCTGCCTGGTTTCGAGGTGGCTGCGATAGCATGGGTCCATTCAGTTTCACTACAGGTGGTCATATCTATTTGACAAGAGTTTATCATAGGTTAGGGTTCTAGGGCTTTTAGTTTTAAAACTTTGTTTGAAAACCTTGTTTTGATACCACTAAAGTTGTCATGCCTCGACCCGGTTCAGTCGGAGTCCTTTTGTCACGCCCCGGCCTAGTTTGGTCAAATCCACGTGAACAACCCGCTACTCTCTTGGTTCAAGAGAGGTTTCCCCCTTGTTTTAATTCAACAGGAGCCAGGTGTCATATCAACCTTGTTCCCTGGAATAACATATATCAATAAAAATGCAAGCTCTAGAGAATTAAGCATACCTGACAAAGGGTAAGGCCTAGTGTTATCCCTAATCATTTCTCTATTTCTTGAAAAGGGATAAAAAAGGGTGGGTTAGTTTCTACAACCCAATGAATGAGAAATTTTAAAAATAATGTTTCAATAAAATAGTTTTTGAATTGGAGTGTGCTAGACTCCTTACTTCCTTTAAGGTATTTCTTCCTCAAAATCTTAGTTTTCAAAGCCATTTATCATCATTAACCATAAATGGTATGTTTATCAACCAACACACACCCTTCATCATGAAGGGAACACACATTCGCAGGGCAGCACATCCATTGCACCCACTTGTGGTGTCAGAGCGACTTTACCGGCCACCTAGATAGAAGCTCATCCAATTCTACCCTGAGAATGAGTGGATGTACATGACATTCGACCCTCAATCCCGTAAAGAAACTCCATGTCCGTATGAGGATAGGGACGTCATCCCTACCCCACCCTGGTCTCTTGTACATGAAGCTACGTCAAGCTTTCCTGAATGCTAGCACGATAATTTACCCTTATCTCCACCATGTCGTCTAGTAGCCCCTAGGACGTATCACTACCCCCTCTTGGGCGTCTTGAAGGTCATGTACCTTAGTGCATGCACAAAACAATAGTTTTCCTCATAAGCCATTTAATCTTTGGTGCCACTAGTCCAATAGCCTCGACTCTCAACTCGACCTGTAGCTGTTTGTCTCGATTAGTCTATCAACCTGTCTTATCTCACTACCGCCAGTCCATCGAGTATGTTGGTTCTGTCTTGGTACCATGGCCAAACACATCATTCATTAAAAATTTTCATGGCTTAAACTCTTATTTGTTTACGAGTTCCTGCTCGTGCCAACTGACCTTGGCCCCACTGTATGAGATTTTCAAAAATTGGGCATTTTAGCACCCAAGTTCCAAAATCGATGCCTCCGGCCTATCTGAGCTATTCGAGCTCCCGTCAAGAAGGTTTCCCAAAAAGTTTAAGTAGTGACACACAGTCAGGGGAGAGCACTTCAAAGATTTACTTTGAGACCTCAATTTATTCAAAATTACATAAAGGCATTAAAGTTTCCCAAATTCCCAATTTAGTCTCCATTTTTTTCCAAAAATACCATTTTGCCCCTACTTTACAAAAATGGTAAATTTCTCCTCAAAAATTCCAAAAATTGGCCAATTGGTCCTCCAACATCTTTACCATGCCTAATTGGCCCTCAATTTTAGGAAATTGTACTTTAGTAACCTCAAATTTTTGAAATCCCCAATTTTTCCCAATTTCAACCTTTCAACTTGGCCAAATTTCATTTTATCAAATTGACCAATCAAATGAGGTTAATTATTGAAATTGAAGTTAGATTTAAGCTCCTACACCTCCATACCATTCAATTGCACTTTGAATTGCATGAATTGATGTTGGAACGAGCTCACATGGAGCTTCACTAGAAAATTGAACGTAGAGAGAGAAAGCTTTAAAAGCTTACCGTCGGGGGTGCGGTGATCCGAGCTTTCGATCTGGGAAGATAATTCATGTGGAATTGAGGGAGAATTTGGTCAGTAAAGATATGTTGGTTCTCTCCCTAGCACCGATCGGAATTCATAGAGAAGAGCCAAATTGGCTTACCTTTCAGCTCTAATTCAGTTGTAGGAGGGCTGAGGAGGTATTGGGAGAGCTTGGTTTGGCTTGAGGAGAGCTCGAATTGGCTGATTTCAGCTCGATAGAAATAGGGCAGCTTCGGTCCACTAGAGCAGTTTTTCACTGGTCGATCACACCGGCGCTTCTCCGATGATCCTCGGAGCAATTGGAGACTACCACCGTGTAGCTGACTTCTCCCAGGTCTAAGGAACCTAACCATGCCTTCTTTGTTCAGAAAAGACTCTATTTCAGAGCTTTGGTTCGAGCTTCATCAAAAAACTGAATAGCTGAGGGAGAGTGAGGTTTTTTCAGGTGTGTGGAGGATGAATGGAGAGGGGCTCTTTATATAGGGAGCTCGGGAACTCTCTGGCCATCCGTTTGGCACCTTAATGACAGTCATTGATGGCTTGAAATGTACTGAATGAAAAAGTTTTTTCTTTGCTGGCGCTGTTCGATTTTCTAGCGAGTGAACAGTGCTATCATCTGAAGGAAGAAGACGACATTGTTCTGAACCGGTCCAAACTAGGTTCAACAGTTAAACCTGCCGGTTTAGGCCCAATTTGACTGAGTTTTTCATAATTAAAATTTTGTAAATTCATCTAAATTCATTCTCTATCAATTGGTGGCCTCAATTCTCCAATTTGAAATTTCTAAGCCACTTAGAAAAATCAATTTAGCATCCATTTCAATAGTGGTTCAAACTGGTCCATGCCGGTTCAGATCCGGTTCACTTGAACCAGTCAGGTTTTCTTTCCCAAATTGTCCTAAGGTCCCTTTCCAAGGTTTTTATGACTCTTTGGGTCACTCAAGAGTTGTCAATTACCCAATTTACTTGTTCTCTATGTTCGGGGTTTGTGAACCGGTTTGGTTTTTCTAACTCGGTTTGACCGGTTCTTTCCCCGATTTTCCTTAACTCCGAAGGGCGAGGTTTATAACTCTCCTCTCCTTTTATGAGTTTTGTCCCCAAAACTTATTTCACACTTTTTGTACCAAAATGAACTTCCTTTGATATCAACTTGTAGTTTCTCAACATATAATCCCTTCAATTATTTCCATTTCTCCCTTATATAACATATACTTGAGATCTTCTTTTCTTTTCCATCATTTTCTCATTCCATGAAGTTTATTTTCGTTAAACCTATCTCATTGGAAGGTTTAAGGTCATATCCTTAAATTCACATCCTTCGTTCCTTAAAGCATTATTTCTCCTATCCGAGATTCTTTACTTAAGAGTTCAAGATTGGGAGTTCCAAAATACCCAACCATTCCTATATCTAATTATTCTCTTTATTTGTTGACCTCCTTAGCTTAATGTCCATTCAAGCACCACGTGCCTGCTTCCATAGGTGTTGGTGTTATCACCTTTTCATCCTACATTGATCCTTCCCTCATTCATTGGTTATCATAACTTCGTCCAAATTAAATGCCTGACCTTGTCATGCTCAATTAATGGACTATTCCTTACCCGAGTCATATTTCCCTAGGATAGTGGGGTTTACATATCCCTCAGAACATGACGTTCTTTGGAACTTGTCTTTGACCATTTAACATTTTTAAGGCATTTCCATATTGATTATTCTCAATTTCTCTATCTTGATTATCATCATTATTATCCAATCATCCATTTTGCCTTTTGACGTCATATCCTTTATAACCATATTGGTTTCCTCACTTACTCGTCTTTTCAACCTTCTTTATTAGGTCCTTCAACCTTCAAGTCTTTGAGTTTCCCGATAACTTACTGTCATGCTCAAACTCTTCCTTGCTTACGTCATTCCTCATTCCTAGTGGTGTCCTTTCCCTTAAGGACTCTTCTCTTTCTTAATCCATTCTTACTCACTTGTGATCATTTCACGATTCTCCTTTCTGACTTAGTTCCTTTCTTACTTGTACGACATCTTTTGATGTTGTCTTCCTACTTACCCATTACTTGGGTTTAACTTATCACTTGGACCTTCACAATTACTTTCCATTTGCACTTGATCCTTTCATCTCCAACAGCTTGTCTTTGAGGAGCTTATCTTCTTTCCATTTCCATTGGTTCCATTTCCTCCTAATTGGAACACATATGTTTTTCCATGGTTCCCTTCCTTGGTAAGTGTACACTTTTTTTCTCCCGGAATTTCCTTCTAGTTTTACCATTGCAAATATCCAACCTTGAATGACATTCCTTGACTCCATCTTCTCCTACTTACCTTTACCCTTGAGATCCTACGAGTACTTCTTGTCTATCTCACCTCATTCTCACTTGCTCCCAGTACTCATCTTTTCCTTTGAGGTGGAGTTCACATCCCTTTTATTTCAAAATCTCTCATTCATCTTGCAGAAAAACTATTTAACATTTTCATAGCTTTTGGGTCGTTACTCCGATATTAGCCATTGATCTCTTTAAGGCTTTCCTCTTCCCTTATTTCCTGATGGTTTTGGTCTTTCCATCCTTTCCTTCTTTACTAGAATTGTGACTTTCACAAGGGTCAGTTTGCTAATTGCCCTACCCATATTATCCTCTTAGTTTAATTGTTTTGAGATGTTTGTCTCTCGAATCTTAGTGTCCTTGGTATCCATCCCTTTGACTTGTTTAGGGTGTTGTCCTTACTACTCCCCAGTTCTTATTAGAGCGTAGTTTATTCTTTCGGATGATTTGGTTATTATGGGTTATTTCCTTCAACCATCTAAAATTCCTATTTGGTTTCCTTGCCTTCTTGCAAGTAGATCACACTTAGCCTCTCCAGACACTTACTTAGCCACTTATACCTTTTAATGATGGCCCTACTTCAGTTCCAGTTTGCAATATTTCCCCTGTTAATTACTTTAGCTTGAAACTTCCTCTTTCCGCGATCCCACTTCCTATTCTCATCCTTCTTCTAGGGTCTTCCGTTCTGAGATTTTTACGATCAATCTCCCTACTTCTCCTTGAGAGTTCTTTTATTCTTCTCTTATACTTACGGACCTTGGTATGGTTATTCACTCTGTTCCATATCCTTGCTTTCAGTAAGTCCCCTTATTTTCATGGAGTTCCTAATAACTTGTATCCTAACTCTTCCCAAGAAGGTATTATTCTTGGGATTCTCTTCCTATCGTACTTCTTTCCTTTCCCCTTTTTCCTTGTGTTATCTCATTCAACTTAACCTCTTCAGCGTTCCCATTTCATTCTTCCTTTCTTCCAAACAACTTTCATTCTTTTGGTTTTCCTTGGGATAGTCTAATTCCACTTGTTTTCCTTCTTTAAGTCTTTCCTTAACCCTTAGACTCTCACTAGTCCCATGCTTTTTTATGCTCCCTTCCCTCATTCCAAACTCCTTCCTTTCCTTAGTTAAGATTTGTCTCACTTGGGTGAACTCTAAGAATCTCTTCTTGCTAAATTTTATTGTACCTTTGAGGGAAAATCTTAAAGGCTGAGGTTAACTAGAAATAACCCATTTCCCTTCCTTAGATGATTTTCTACTTTTTAATTTATCAGCATGCTCTTTTTTCTTGAATTTATCAAGGAGACTCAAAAGTTTGATCAAGAAAAATTAACTTTCATTCAATAAACATTTTCTTGTCATACTTGGCTTATTACAAAAGTTTTCCACCCCCTAATCCCTTGGGGTCATAGGCTGAGAGCTAGCTTTAGAACGGCTGTGAGACTCTTGATCAGATGGCTTTGAGGAACCAGTTGGAGTCCATTCATATTCCCTTATGGGACGAATTTCATGTATGGTCTCCAATCCATACCGCCTTAATACCTCTACCTCGCACTCACATGTCCACTTCATCCATTGGGAGGGATTAAAGCTAGATTGAGTAGGTGGGGGTACTTGGTAGACTTTCATGAAGGTGGCATACGCATCCTAGTAGTTGTCCCAGGCCTTCTTCTTGGTTGGATTCCTCTCTGGTTGTTTTGGGGCTGGAGGAGGGGTTGGGCTCCTAGGAGGAGGTACATGTTCCTCTTGTCTTGGAGAAGGGTATGTGATTCCTTCTGGTTCTAATAAGGCTCCCACCAGTTTACGGTAATCTTCCACCTTGTTCTTGGGTACTTTTTTCTCGCCTTTTAAGAATCTTTGAATGACTACCTCCCTTGGGGTAGGTGTAAACCCTGCTGATTTGGGATAAGAAAACTGGGGAAAGAATTGGTCAACCTAGGTGAGAAAACCGAACCGATTCACAAACCCCAACCATTAGAGAAAGGGTAAATTGGGAAATTTATGGATACTGAGTGACCTAAAGAGTCACAAAAGTCATGAGAAAGGACTTTATGATGAATTGGAGGTGAAAACCAACTTGGTTCAGGTGAACTGGACCTGAACCGGATTGAACCGATTTGAACCAATATTGAACTAGTTTCTAAATTCATTTTTCTAGGTGGCTTAAAAAATTCAAATTGGAGAATTGAGGCCTCCATTTGATAGAGAATGAATTTAGATAAATTTAAAAAATTTTAATTTTGAAAAACTCGAATGAATCGGGCCTGAATCAGCTGGTTTAATCATTGAACCCGATTCGGACCGGTTCGGTCTGGTTCGGAACAATGTCGTCTTCTTCCTTCATATGACATCACTGTTCACTCGCTGAAAAATTGAGCAGCACTGGCAAAGATGAAAAGTCTCTGGCCAGGGAGTTTCAGGCAATGAATGACTACCATTAAGGTGCCAATCAGATGGCCAAGAAGTCCCCGAGCTTCATATATAAAGAGCCCCTCCTCATTCTTCCTCCTCACACCTAAAAACTCCACTCTCTCCCTACTGCTCCATTTTCTAGTGAACTTCGAACTAGAGCTCTAACATAGGCATTTTTCTGAGCCAAAGAAAGCGTGGTCATGTTTTTTAGATTCGAGGAGAAGTCAGCTACACGACGGTGGTGTCAATTTACTTTGAGGTTCGCCGAAGAAATGTCGACGTGATAGAACAGTGAAGCAACTCTAGCAGATCGAAGATGCCCTATTTCGACCGAGCTGAAAACAACCAATTCGAGCCCTTTTCAGGCTAAACCAAGCTCTCCCAACACTTCCACAACCCTCATATGATTGAATTAGAGCTGAAAAGTAAGCCAATTTGACTCTCCTCTGTAATTTCTAATCAGTGCTAGAGAGAGAACCGATGAAATTTTTTTGACCTAATTCTCCCTCAATTCAGCATCAATTGATGCGTTTCTTGATTCTAGGAGGAACCTTAGGATGATAGCTATCTGACCAGATCGAAAGCTCGGACCGCCACACCCTCGATGGTAATCTTTAAAAGCTTTCTCTCTCTAAATCCAGTTTTCTGGCGAAGCTTTGTTTGAGCTCATTCCGGCATCAATTCAATCGATTCAAAGTGCAATTGAATCATATGGATGTGTAGGAACTCAAATCCACCTTCAATTTCAACAATTAACTTGGATTGATCGGTCAATTTGATGAAATCAAATCCGATCAGGTTGAAAGGTTGAAATTGGGAAAAATTTTAGGAATTTCATAAATTTGAGATACTAAAGTGCAATTTCCAAAAATTGAGAGCCAATTGGGCATGTAAAATATGTCGGTGGACCAATTGGTCAATTTTTGGGGTGAAATTTACCATTTTTTTAAAGTAGGGGCAAAATGTTAATTTTGGAGAAGTTGGGGACCAAATTGGGAATTTGAGAAACTTGAACCCCTTTTTGCAATTATGAATAAATTGAGTTTCCAAGGTAAAATTTTGAAGTTTCGGGACTCAATTTAGGGGAAAATCGGCATTAGGGACATAAAGTTAAAGAAAAAGAACTTTAGGGACCCAATTACAATTAATTGAAAAGTTTGGGTATTTTATTCATTCGTGATTAATGAAAGCTATCAAGTCAAAGGATAATAAACAGGGATGTTCATATCGAGTATGAACACAAAATATTGGGAATGCCAGGCAAGACAAGCTCGCATGGAGACAAAAAGCTAGTTAAGAGGAATTCACTACATTCATGGGTGAGTGAGATTTTTACATCATACCTGGTTGGGATGATGACCACCTCGATAATGAAAACCCACTACTAAGTGAAATTTTAAACATCACACCTAAATGGAGTGATGTGCAAATTACACGGAAAAACTACTTAACGGTTGTAAGTAGATCATACCCGTTGGTATGATGAACATTCTAGAAGGAAGTAGAAAACCCGCTTATCAGTTATTAGCGTAGATGTCTTCATACTCGGTTGGTGTGATGGACAGCTGAAAGATTATTTTTGTCAGAAGTGCTCTCTCTTGACTATGTGTCACTACTTAAAATTTTTGGGAGACCTTCTTAACGAGAGCTCAAATAGTTCAGATAGGTCGAAGGCCTTGGTTTTGGAACTTGGGGGCTATGGTTTTGTGCATGCACTGAGGTTCGGGACCATCAAGATGTCCAAGAGGGGTAGTGATGTGTCCTAGAGGCTACTGGACAACATGATGGAGATAAGGGCAGATTGTCGTGCTAATAGTTAGGGAAGCTCGACGTAGCTTCATGCGCACGAGACCGGGGTGGGGTCGGGTTAAGGTCTCGGTCCTCATACGAACACGAAGTTTCTTTATGGGATTGAGGGTCAGATGTCGTGTACATCCACTCATTCTCAGGAAGAATTTGGTTAGTAAAGATCTGTCGGTTCCCTCTCTAGCACCGATCGAAATTCACAAAGTAAAGCCAAATTGGCTTACCTTTCTTCTTTAATTTGGTTGTAGGAGGCTGAGTAGGTGTTGGGAGAGCGTAGTTTGGCCCGAGGAGGGCTCGAATTGGTTGATTTCAACTCGATAGAAAGAAGGTAGCTTCGGTCCACTAGAGCTGCTTCACTATTCAAAAATGCTAGTGCTTCTTTGGCGATCCTCGTAGCAATTGGAAACTACCACCGTGTAGTTGACTCCTCCCAGAGTTTAAGGAACCCGACCATGCCTTCTTTGGTGTAGAAAAGACCTATGTCAGAGACTTGATTCAAGCTTAATCGGAAAACTGAGTATTTGAGAGAGAGTGACGTTTTCATGTGTGTGGAGAATTTATGGAGATAGGCTCTTTATATAGGGAGCTCGGTGACTCTCTGACTGTCTGTTTGCCTTAATGACATTCATTGATGGCCTAAAATGTACTAAATGGAAACGTTTCTTCTTTGTCGGCGCTGTTCTATTTTTCAGTGAGTGAATAGTATTGTCATCTGAAGAAAGAAGACGACACTATTTCGAACCGTGTTCAACGCTTAAACCGGACGGTTCAGGCCTGATTCGACTAAGTTTTTCAAAATTAAAAATTTTTAAATTCATTCTCTATCAATTGGTGGCCTCAATTCTCCAATTTGATTTTTCTAAATCACCTAGAAAAATGAATTTAGCATCCGGTTGAATAGTGGTTCAAACCGGTCGAAACTAGTTTAATTCGGTTCGGATCCGATTCACCTAGACCGGTCTAGTTTTCTTTCCCAAATTGTCCTAAGGACCCTTTCCAAGGTTTTTATGACTCTTTTGGTCACTTAGGAGTTGTCAATTTCCCAATTTTCCCATTCTCTGTGATTGGGGTTTGTGAATCGGTTCAATTTTTCTCGCTCGGTTTGACCGGTTCTTTCCCCAATTTTCCTTAACTCCAAAGGGTGGCGTTTAGACTTGTGATCAACTCGCCACCCTTCCTCGTGCTAATCTAGTATTTCTACCAAATAGTCCAAGGAAGGTAAAGGCGTTAGAGTACCTATTTTTCATAACAAAGTTTACAAAACATCTAAGTAAAAGTTACCAGTTTGCAGTACCCTTGGCTTTCTCTCCTAGCCTCGGCTTGTCGTAGCGAGGTGTTTCTCTTGAAAAAGGTTTAATGGGGGGTGAGTTTCTACAACTCAATGAGGGGGGGGGGGGATGGGTTGGGAAGTGAGTTTTTAAAATAATCAGTTGATGAAACATTTTATACTTTTAGTTTGTTGTAATATGAATTCATCTCTTCTTAAGCCCTTCCCTTTGCTCGGGAGGTGTTTCAGCAAACATTCACATGCCCTTTCTATCATAGAAAGGGATCACACATTCGCAGAATAGTCCTCGACTATTCCACTTTGGGACCGGAGCACCTTTACCATCCACTTGAGTTTGAGTGGACATCAATAGTTCAACCCTCAAACCTTAATCATGTCTACTTGGTGGGACGAGACCTCATTTTCCCTCTGGTCTTGGTCTTAGTACTTCATCATTTACACTGTGTGGGACTAGACCTCATTTCCCCTCCGACCTCGGTCTCAGTGCATAGGAAGCTATTAGAGCTTCATGATTGACTGGCATGATAGACCCGCCCTTATTGCATTCAGGTCATCCAACATCCCTTGGGACACAACAACTACCCCCTCTCGGGCGTCTAGATGCTTATGGATTCCTCATGCATGCATACAACAGTTTTGATCCATTAACCTTTGGTGCCAACAGTCCAATGGCCTTGACACTCAACCTGGCCTATAGTTGTTTGCCTTAACCAGCCGGTCGACCTAATCTGGGTGCACTGCCTGCAAACCCCATCCTTTAAAGGTAAGAAAAATTGGGGAAAGAACCGGTCAACCTGGGTGAGAAAACCAAGTAGGTTCACAAACCACAACCGATAAGGAAAGGGTAAAAGGGGAAATTTACAACACTCAAGTGACCTAAAGAATCTTAAAAGTCATGGAAAAGGACTTTGGGATGAATTGGAAGAGAAAACCAGACCGGTTCATGTGAATGGACCTAAACCAGATTGAACCGATTTCTAAATTCATTTTTTCTAGGTGGCATAAAATATTCAAATTGGAGAATTAAAGCCATCATTGGATAGAGAATGAATTTAGAAATTTTTAATTTTGAAAAACTAGGTCAAATCGGGCATGAACCAGCTAATTTAAGCATTTAACCTAGTTCAAACTAGTCCGGTCTGGTTCGAAATAGTGTCGTCTTCTTCCTTCATATGACAACACTGTTCACTCACTGGAAAAGTGAGCAGCACGGACGAAGATGAAAAGTTTCCGTTTAGGGCATTTCAGGCAATGAATGATCACCATAAAGGCACTAATTGGACGACCAAGGAGACCCCAAGCTTCCTATATAAAGAGCTCCTCTCCATTCCTCCTCCTCCTCACACCTAAAAACTCCTCTCTCTCTCTCTCTCTCTATCTCTCTTTCTCTACTACTCCAATTTCTGGTGAAGCTCGAACCAAAGCTCTGACTTGGGCATTTTTCTAAGCCAAATAAGGTGAGGTTGGGTTCCTTATATTCGGGGAGAAGTTAACTACTTGATGGTCGTCTCCATTTGCTCTTAGATGGCCGGAGAAGCATCGGTGTGATCAAACAGTGAAGCAGCTCCAGCGGACCAAATCTGCCTTATTTCGACCAAGCTAAAATTGGCCAAATTGAGCCCTCCTCAGGCCAAACCAATCTCTCCCAACACTTCCACAATCCTCATACAACTAAATTAGAGATGAAAGGTAAGTCAATTTGGCTCCCCTCTATAAATTTTGATCAGCATTAGAGAGAAACAATGAAACTTCACTGACCAAATTCTCACTCAATTCAACATGAATTGTTGCAATTCTTGATCCTAAGAGGATCCTCAGGATGAGAGCTACCCGCCCTGATCGAAATCTCGGGCCGCTGCACCTCCGACGGTAAGTTTTCGAAGCTTTCACTATCTAAGTTTAGTTTTTTGACTAAGCTTCATTTGAGCTCAATTCGTACCCAAATTATGCAATTCAAAGCTCCATTGAATCGTGTAGAAGTGTAGAAACTAATCCATACCTTCAATTGGATCAATTAACCCCGATTGAAAGGTCAATTTGATGAAATCAAATTCGACTAGTTTAAAAGGGGAAAATTGGGGAAATTTTTGGGGGAAATTGGGGATTTCGTAAAATTAAGGACCAAAGTGCAATTTCCCAAAATTAAGGGCCAATTGGCCATGAAAAGGATGTTAGAGGACCAACTGGTCAATTTTTGAAATTGATTGGGGTCAAATTGACATTTTGTAAAGTAGGGGCAAAATGGTAATTTTTGAAAAGTTGGGGACCAAATTGGAAATTTGGGAAACTTGAACTCATTAAGTGATTTTGAATAAATCAATGACTCAAGGTGAATTTTGGAAGTTTCGGGACTCAATTTGGGAAAAGGTTAGCATTATGGACCTAAATGCAATTAACTAAAAAGTATGGGCATTTTCGTTAATACTCGAGGAATGAAGGCTATCATGCCAAATGTTAATAAACAAGGATGTCCAAATCATGTAGGGACATGAAGGACTGAAATGCCAGCAAGGATAAGCTCGCGTGGAGGCAAAAAGCCGATTAAGGAGGAATACACTACGAATATCGGGTGAGTGGGATTATTCACATCATACATGGTTGGGATGATGAGTACTTTGGAAATTAAAAACCAATTTTATGTGGAATTTTAACATCACACCTAGTTGGAGTGATGTGGAAACTACGCAAAAAAACTATTTACCGATTCTAAGTGGATCATACCCGATTGGTATGATAAACTTCCTAGAAGGAAGTAAAAACCCTGCTTACCAATTGTAAGCGAAGATGTCATCACACCCGGTTGGTGTTATAGACAAGTTGAAAAGGTATTTTGTCAGAAGTGCTCTCCCCTGACTATGTACCAATGCTTAAAAATTTTGGGAGACCTTCTTAATGAGAGCTTGAATAGCTCAGATAGGCTGGAGGCCTCGGTTTTGGAACTTGGGGGCTAAAATGCCCAATTTTTGAAAATCACGTACAGTGGGCCCAAGGCCAGTTGGCATGAGTAGGAGCTCGTAAACAAACATGATGATAAGCCATGAAAATTTTAATGAATGGATGTGATTTGGCCGTAGTACCAAGATAGGACCGACATACTTGATGGACTGGCGGTAATGCGATAGGACTAGGTCGACGGACCGGTCTAGACAAACAACTGTAGGTCAAGTTGAGGGTCGGGGCCGTTGGACAAGTGGCACCAAAGATAAATGGCTTTATGGAAAAATTTGTTTGTGCATGCACTTGAGGTTCGGGACCATTAAGATGCCCAAGAGGAGTAGTGATGTGTCCTAGGGGCTACTGGACGACATGGTGGAGATAAGGGCAGTTTGTCGTGCCATCAGTTAGGAAAGCTCGACGTAGCTTCATGCGCATGAGATCGGGGTGGGGTCGGGATGAGGTCTCCATCCTCATATGGACACAAAGTATTTTGGGTCTAAGGGTTGAACATCAGAGATGTTCACTTAGACTCCGGGTAGAAGTCAGGGATTTCTATTAGGGTGGATGGTAAGGATGCTCCGATCCACAAGTTGGTGCAATCGGCGTAACCGCATCTCACGAATATGTGTGTACCCTTCCTGATGAAGGGAGTGTGTTGTTTGAGAATCCATGGAAATGGGAAAGAGGTTATGAAAACCGTGGAAAGGATTTGAGAATCCTTGGAAATGAATTGGTAAACTTTGGAAAAAGGTTTTGATAAGTCAGAATTTGAAGAAAAGCATTTTTAATGAAATGAGGAGTCCGACACATTTCGATTAAAATCGATTTCGTGAAAACTCTCATCCAACACCCATTCACTGAGTTGTCAAACTCACCCTCTTCCTTTATCCCCTTTTTAGGTAACCAAGGGAAAACACACCTAAAGCTAAACCTGCAAGATAGGTATGTAAGGTTAATATATTCAATTTTGATTAATGTTATTCTAGTAAAGGTATAGGTGAAAATGGATGCCTTACACCTCACGACTTAGAGAAGGGGAAAACCCTTAATAAATCGGGAGAGTGGTGGTTTGTTCACGGGGATCCGACCAAATCGGGTCGGGGCGTGACACTACCACTAGCCCATCGAGCCTTGCCAGTCCTGCCTTGGCCCCATGGCAAATTACACAACAATTCTAGTTTTTTTTAGAATTTTCATGGTTCTTATAATTCATGTTTGTTTACGGGTCTAACCCATGCACACTGACATTGGGCTCACTTCACGAGTTTTCTAAAACTGGGTCTTCAGCCCTATCATTTTCAAATTTGAGGCTTCAAGCCTATCAGAGCGATTCTAGCTCCCATCGGGAATGTCTCCCTAAATGTTAAAGTAGTTTCATGGGGAGACCATTCCTATAAAAATGATCTTTCAAAATTTAAAAGGGTTTTCATCACCCCAGCCAGGTATGATGCTGAAAATCCCACTCGCCCGATACTGTGACGGATTTATCCCGACTGGATTTCCACTCTTCAATATGCTCCTTGGCACCCATACTCATATGACTCGTGCCTACATGGTTTGAGTATTCGCATAAGGATGGTTTGGCATAAAAGACCTCTTACTTCCATATATTTACATATAGGTCCTTGATTTATGTCTTATTGCGATTAGATCCCTAAAGTTCATAAATTTTGACTTTAGGTCCCTAATACTCAACTTATTTTTAATTAAGTTGCTAGAACTTCCAATTTTCCATAGGGGTCCTTAAAATTTCCAAAATTACCAATTAATCCTCAAATTTTTCCCAAAATTGCCAATTGGTCCTTAACTTCCCAAAAGTTATCAATTAATCCTTGAACTTTCAAAATTTGCCAATTGACCCTCCATTTCATCCAATTACCCAATTGGGCCCCAATTGGAAGTTAATTTCATGAAAATGTCCCTAATTTTCTTAAATTACAATTCGTACCCCAATTTTCCAAAAATCCCCAAATTGCCCCATTTTCTCAAAATTGCAATTTGGTCAACGAATCTCAATTTTGTTCAATGATCCCCAAAACTTGGTTAATTGTCTCAATTTGTGATCTAAATCGTCTTCCCTATGTCTCCCTTGTCATTTTGAGCTTTTAACAGCTCAGTTTATCTCGGAAATGAGCTCAAATGGAGTTTCACCGGAAAATTCAGTCTAGAGAAAGAAAGCTTCAATATCTTACCGGTGAGGATGAGGCGACCGAAGCTCTTGCTTTTTCTGAATTGCTCTCCTCCCAGGGATCCTCCCTAGATCAAATCGTGCCTCAATTGGTTACTTGAGTAGTGTGAATTTCTTAATTTTAGTTTACACATAAATGCGTTGTGAATAGTGTTGTCCAGCGAAGGGGTGGCAGAGGGTCTTACCGTGTTAGCTTGGGGAAAGGCCGGGGCACCTCTAGGTGGAGTTTGGGGGGCTTGGTTTGGCCAGAATTGGCCTGGGACGGTTCGAGTTGAGCTTGAGTAGCTTAGGCTGTTGATAGCCGAGGAGCGATGTTATTGTTTGAGCTTCCTCACTCTTCTGCGATGAGCCTTGGGCTGAAGGGAGGGTGTTGCTATGTAGAGGACTTCCTCTCAATTCTAATGGCACCGAATGCAGCTTCAGAAGTGGAGAAAAGCCTCGATGTCGGAGCTCTCGTTTGTTGCTAGTTGGAAAATTGAGCAGTTCACCTTCTTCAGTTGATTGTGGGATGCTGAGAAGAATGGAGGGGTGCTCTTTATATAAGGAGCTCAGCAACTAACTGGGCTATTGGCCAGTATAGGACTCGGCTGTTGGCAACCTAACTGGAGCGATTTCCAAGTCGCTGGAGACTCCCCTTCCTTCGCTCTCTCTCTCTCCTCTTTGTTCTCACTATCAGCGGAGGTTGAAAATGATGGCGTGGCAGGCGTGCTAGGTGGCGCACTATGATTGGTCAATTTTTCTAACATGGCATTCCAACTCAGCCATCGTGTTAGTCATTAACCTATTGATCGGACACTTGGCAACCTCCCATTGGTTATTCGTGCTTGCGTGGTAGACTGGCCGATCATCCGCTAACCGTTGACCAAACACGTGGCAGCCCCCTATTGGATACTCGTGCTTACATGGCTGCTGACTAGGCTCCATTGACCATTGATCGGTCCAGACCGACTGGGTTTGGTGATCCGAATTTGAAAATTGGCTGGTTCAGACCCGATTCGACCAATTTTCTAAAATTTAAAATTTTCTAAATTCATTTTTTATCTAACGGTGGCCTCAATTTCCCAAATTGACATTTTAAAGCAATCTAGAAAAATGAATTATTGATCTAGTTCACTATGGTTCAATTCGGTTCAATCTAGTTCGGGTCCGGTTCCCCCCATCCAATTCACTTCATGGTTCTTCCCCATGATTTTTGTGAATTTTTGGTCACTTGGGATTTTCCAATTTCCCATATTAACCCTTCTTTATTATTTTGGTTCCTATTGCCCTGTTTGTCCAATTGTCTTGAGACAGTTGTCTCTCGAATTCACTTGTCCTTTATGCCAATCATATTGCCTTCTTTAGGGTGTGGTTGCCACCACTTTTTCGGTCCTTCTTAAGGCATCATTTAGTCTCCTTTGGTTATCCCATGGTTACTAACTACCTATTTTCACTAGGTGGGTTGGTAACCCTACTTGGCTTCTCTGCTTTTCCAAAGCAGGTTACACTTTGCCATCCATAACTTCGTGTTTCTACTCGAGGAACTTCTAGTCCTCATCCTCATCTTGTGCACTCATGATTTCGCCTCATCATTTGATCTTAAATTTCCTTAAGTAGGTGGGGTTAGAGACTAGTCTTGATGTCCATCCTTCCTTAGTTAGTGGGTGTACCTTTCTAGGATTCTTCTTCCTTTGAAAATCCCTCCCTTGGTTTCTTCATTATGGTTACCTCACCCATTCCTATCAGGTTATGGTCTCTTTTGTTGTTGTCCCCTTGTCTGCCTATTCTTTTGGTTTAATTATGTACATGGTCCTACATTCCCTTCGTGTAGGCTTGCCTCTTTAAGAGAGGTTGGGGTACTTGTCCTCCTAGTCTAGGGGATCCAAACACATTATTTATCCTTCTTATGTTTTAAATAGGTCGGCAAAAATCTTTGGGTCTTAGTTCTCCGACCCTTCTTATCTAAGGTTAATCCTTTTTGTTCCTTATTTGTTCTGAGGCACAAGATCCTAATTATGATATGGGTGACAGAAGTTAAAGGAAACTTGAAATTTTTATTTATTAGGAATAGAAAACAGTACATTTGGAGACATCTTCCCTTTAAGGGATATGATTAAAAGAAGGGTCGGGAAGCTTTATGCTAGAATTTTGAGAAACTCACTCTAGGGTGGGTTTGAAATCCTCATTTAGAGTTGTGGCTCTTAGGACAGCCTTTTGTCTTCCACCCCCTCGCACTCTAGTAGTCAGGGAGGTATTTCTCTTGGAAGGTATTGCCATCCATCCTTGTGGCATGGGACATCTACTCACCATGTGTCCTATTCCTCCACACCTATAGCAGGTTATCCTGACACCGAATCCTATGTAGGTCCTTTGGTGTTTTCGCAGTGGTGAGGCTTCCACTGCACTCTTTTCCTTTCTCTTCATGTCCTTCCCCGTCTGTGGAGGTAGTACTCCCAAGAGTGGATGCCACATTCCCTAGTGGCTTTGGGCACTTTCGTGCGTAGTATCCCCTATGTCCATAATTGTAGCAAGTTACTTCCTTGTGTGCACCATTATAGCTCCTTCTCATTCTCGAGTTTTGGGGAGTTTTTCTTGTTGGCTGCTGTGGGCCTCTACGTTTTGCCATCCTTGGGTACGTACTTCTTACAGAATAGTCCCCCTTCCTAAGTATGAAACAAGTTTCCCCGAATACCTTGATGAATTCTTCGTAAAATATTCTTGGCTCAAAAGAAATCCTTGGTCTCGTGGGTTAGGTCCTCCCAGACTCTTGAGCTCCCAAGCTAATTCCATCGCGCGGGGCAGGATTTCTGCTTAGTTCCGGGGTGGCTGCGATAGCATGGGTCCGTTCAGTTTCTCTAGGGGTGGTCATATCTGTTTGACATGAGTTTATCGTGGGTTAAGGTTCCAGGGCTTCTAGTTTTGAAACTTTGTTTGGAAAACCTTACTCTGATACCACTACAATTGTCACGCCCCGATCCGGTTTGGTCGGAGTCTTATGATCAACCAGCCACCCTTCCTCGTACTAATCTAGTATTTCTACCAAATAGTCTGAGGAAGGTAAAGGCGTCAGAGTACATGTTTTTCATAACAAAGTTTACAAAACATCTAAGTAAAATTTACCTATTTATAGTACCCTTGCCTTTCTCTTCTAGCCTTGACTCATCGTAGCGAGGTATTTCTCTTGAAAAAGGTTTAATGGGAGGGGGTGAGTTTCTAAATGTGTAATATGAATTCATCTCTTCTTGAGCCCTTCCCTTTGCTCAGGTGGCATTTTAGCAAACATTCACACGCCCTTTCTATCATAGAAAGGGATCACAAATTTGCATAATAGTCCTCGACTATTCCACTTGTAGATCGGAGCACCTTTACTGTCCACCTGAGTTTGAGTGGGTATTAATAGTACGACCCTCAAACCATAATCATGTTCGCTTGGTGGGACGAGACCTCATTTCTCCTCTGGCCTTGGTCTCAATGCTTCATCATGTCCGCTTTGTGGGACAAGACCTTATTTCCCCTCTGGCCTCAGACTTAGTGCGCATGAAGCTATCAGAGTTTCATGATTGACTGGAACAACAGACCTACCCTTATTGCATCCAGGTCATCCAGCAGCCCTTAGAACCCATCAACTACCCCTTTAGGGCGTCTAGATGCTCTTAGATTTCTCATGCATGCATACAATAGTTTTTATCCATTAACCATGCTCTTTGGTGACAACAGTCCCAACACTCGATCTGGCTTGCAGCTGTTTGCCTTGACCGGCCCGTCAACATTGTCTGGGCGCACTACCACTAGTCCATCGAACCTTATCAGTCTAGTCTTAGCCCCACGACAAATCACATGACAATTCTAATTTTTCTAAGAGTTTTCATGGCTCTTATAATTCACGTTTGTCGACGAGTCCAACCTGTGCACACTAGCCCACGAGTTTTCCAAAATTGGTCCTTCGACCTTATCATTTTCAAATTTGAGGCTCCGAGCCTATCAGAGTTATTCTAGCTCCCATCAATAATGTCTTCCAAAATATTTAGGCAGTTTCATGCAGTTAGGCGAGACCATTCTTGGAAAAATAATTTTTCAAAATTTAAAATGGTTCTCATCACCCCCAACTGGGTATGATGCTGAAAATCCCACTCACCCAATACTATGATGGATTCATCCCGGCTAGATTTCCACTCTTCAATGTGCTCCCTCCCGTACTCGTATGACTTGTTCCTACATGGTTCGAGTATTCGCATCATAATGGTTTGGCATAAAAGACCTCTTACTTCCATATATTTGTATATAGGTCCTTAATTTATGTCTTATTTCGATTAGGTCCCTAAACTTCATAAATTTTGACTTTAGGTCCCTAATACTCAACTTATTTTTAATTAACTCCCTAGTACTTCCAATTTTCCTCACAGGTCCTTATATTTTTCAAAATTACCAATTGATCATCAATTTTTCCAAAATTGCCAATTGGTCCTTAACTTCCCAAAAATTACCAATTAGTCCTTAAAATTTTAAAAATTGTCAATTGGCCCTTCATTTCATCCAATTGGAAGTTAATTTTATGAAAATGCCCCTAATTTCCTTAAATTACAATTCGAACCCCAATTTTCCAAAAATGCCCAAATTGCCCAATTTTCTCAAAATTGTAATTTGGTCCTTCGAATCTCAATTTCGTTCAATTGATCCCCAAAACTTGATTAATTGTCTCAATTTGTGATTTGAATAATCTTACTGATGTCTCTCTCATCATTTTGAGCTTTGATTTGCTCGATTTAGCTCGGAAATGATCTCAAAAGGAGTTTCGCAGGAAAATTCAGTTTACAGAGAGAAAGCTTCGATAGCTTACCAATGAGGGTCCAATGACCGGAGCTCTTGATTTCTCTTAATTGCTCTCCTCCCAGGGATCCTCCCTGGATCAAACTGCACCTCAAGTCTTAGTTTTAGTTTTTACAGAAATAAACTATGAACAGTATTTTTCGACGAAGGGGCGGTGGAGGGCTTACCGTATTAGCTCGAGGAAATTTTGGGGCACCTCTAGGTGGAGTTTGGGGTCTTGGTTTGGCCGAATTGGCCTAGGGACGGTTTGAGTTAAGCTCGAACATCTCAGGCTGTTGACAGCCGAGCGGTGTTACTGTTTAAGCTTCCTTGCTCTTCTACGCTGGCCCTCGGGCTGAAGGGAGGGTGTAGCTGTGTAGAGGACTTCCTCCCAATTCTAATCGCACCGAATGCAACTTCAAAGGTGGAGAAAAGCCCCGATGTTAGAGCTTTGGTTTCCTACTCACTAGAAAATAAAGCAGTTCACCTTCCTCGGTCGATTGTGGGATGCTGAGAACGAATGGAGGGGTGCTCTTTATATAGGGAGTTCGGCAAATGACCGGGCTACCGGCCGACACAAGACTCAACCGCCGACAACTTGACCGGAGCAATTTCCATGTCGCCAGAGACTCCCCTTCCTTCGCTTTATCTCTCCTCTCTATTCTCTCTATCAACGGCTAGAGGTTGAAGACAATGATGTGGTCGGTGTGCTACATGGCGCGCTGTGATTGGTCGGTTTTTCTGACATGGCGTTCCAACTCAGTCGCCGCATCAACCATTAACTAGTTGATAAAACATGTGTTAGCCTTCCATTGGCTACTTGTGTGTGCATGGAAGGCTGGCCGGTCATCCGCTAACCATTGACCGGATACGTGGCAGCCTCCTATTGGCTGTTCGTGCTTGTGTGGCTGCTGACTTATAAACCCCGCCCTTATAAGTTAAGGAAAACCTAGAAAAAAACCAGTCAAATCGAGTGAGAAACACCGAACTGGTTCACACAACCTGTTTATTGGGGAACATGCAAATTAGAGAAATTTTAACTCCCTTATGACCCAATAAGATTTATAAACCTTGGGAAGAAACCTTAGAATAAAGTGGGAGAGAAAAACCAGATCGGTTTGGGTGAACCGGACTCGAACTGGATTAAACCGGTTTAAGAACCGAGCTGGTTTATGAACCGGAACCTATAGAGAGATGGTAAACTAGGAAATTTATGGATCTCAAGTGACCCAAAGAGTCCCAAAAGTCATGGAAATGGACATGAGAATGAATGAGAGATGAAAACCAAACCAGTTCAGGTGAACCGAATTCGAACCGGTTCGGATTGGTTTAAACCACTATTGAACCAGATTCTAAATTCATTTTTCTAGGTGGCTTAAAAAATTAAAATTTGAGATTTGAGGCTACCATTGGATAGAAAATGAATTTAGAAATTTTTAGATTTTAAAAATTCAATCGAATGGGGGGTGAACTGGTCGGTTTAAGCTTCAAACCCAGTTTGGACCAGTCCGGTCCAGTTCGGAATAGTGTCGTCTTCTTCCTTCAGATGACAGCACTGTTCACTCGTTGAAAAATTGAAGCAGCACCGGCAAAGATGAAACGTCTCCATTCAATACATTTCCAACCATCAATGCCTTTCATAAAGGTGCCAAACAAATGGCCAACGAGTCCCCGAGCTCCCTATATAAAGAGCCACTCTTCGTTCATCCTCTCTACACCTGAAAAGCTCACTCTCTCTCAACAACTTCATTTTTCGGTGAAGCTCAAACCAAAGCTCTGATATAGGGACATTTTTTAGCCAAAGAAGGTGAGGTCAAGTTCTTTAAAACCGAGGAGAAGTCAGCTACATGCTTGTAGTCTCCGTTTGCTCCGAGGGTCATCGAAGAAACGCTGGCGTGATGGAACAGTGAAGCAGCTCCGACGGACTGAAGCTGCCCTATTTTAGCTGAGTTGAAATCGGCCATTTCAAGCCCTCCCACTACCGAATTAGGATTGAAAGGTAAGCCAATTTGACTCCCCTATGCAATTTCCGACCGGTGCTAGAGAGAGAGCCAACAGAATTTTGATGATGAAATTCTAACTCAAATCGACATCAATTGATATAATTCTTGATTTTAGGATGAACCTCAGGACGAGAGCTAACTGCCCAGATCGAAAGCTCGGACCATCGTGCCCCGACGGTGAGTAATCGAAGCTTTCTCTCTCTACAGTTTGTTTGTGCTCATTCCGATGTTAAAACTTATGATTCAAAGTGCTATGGGATCGCATGAACATGTAGAAACTCAATTTCAACTTCAGTTTCAACAATTAGAAGTGTTTGATAAATCAATTTGATGAAATCAAATTCATCAGTGTTAAGGAGTTGAAATTTTGGGAAAATTGGGGATTTTCAAAAATTTGAAGGACCAAGATGCAATTTTATAAAATTGAGGGTCAATTGGGCATGATAAGTATGTTAAAGGGCCAATTGAGGAATTTTAGAATTTCTGGGATGAAACTTACTATTTTTGTAAAGGAAGGGCAAAATGGTAATTTTGGAAAAATTGGGGGACCAAATTAGAAAGTTGGGAAATTAAACCCCTTTTTGTGAAATGGAATAAATTGAGGTACTATGATAAATTTTAAAAGTTTCAGGACTCAATTTGTGGAAAAACCGGAATTAGGGACTTAAAGTTAAAGAGAAATAACTTTAGGGACCTAATTGCAAATAAATGAAAGTTTGGTTTTCTCATTCATTTGGAATGAATGAAGGCTATTAGGCTGAAGGATAATGAACATGAAGTACCAGGAACGCTAGTAAGGACAAGCTTGCATTAATACAAAGAACCGGTCTAGTGGAATCACTGTATTAACGGGTGAGTGAGATTTTATATCATACCCAGTTGGGAATGATAAGTACCTCGAAATGAAAACCCACTACTAAGTGGTATTTTAAACATCACAGCTTAGAGAAGTGATGTGAAAATCATGCAGAAAAAAACTATTTATCGGTTGTAAGTAGATCATACCTAGTTGGTATGATAAAACTTCCTCAAAGGAAGTTGAAAACCTATTCATTGGTTATGAGCGAAGATGTCCTTATACCCGGTCGGTATAATGGATACTTGAAAACACATTTTTGTTGGATGTGCTCTCCCCTAACTATGTGCCAATCCTTAAACGATTTGGGAAACCTTTTTTATGGGAGCTCGAATAGCTCTTATAGGTCGGGGGCCTTGGTTTTGGAACTTGGGGGCTAATATGCCCGATTTTGAAAATCTCGTACAGTGGGCCCAAGGCCAATTGGCACGAGCAGGAGCTCGTAAACAAACATGAGTTATATGCCATAAAACATTAAATAAAGGAATTGTTTGGCCATGGTACCAAGACATGACCGACATACTCAGTCAACTAGCGGCAGTGCAATATGACAGGTCGACAAACTAGTCAAGACAAACAACTGCGGGTTGAGTTGAGGGTTGGGGCCGTTAGATCAGTGACACCACAGATTATATGGCATGATAAGAAAATATTGATTATGCATGCACTATGATTACGGGACCATCAAGACACCCAAGAGGGGTAGTGATACGTCCTAAGGGCACTGGACGACCTGGTGGGTATAAGGGCAGTTCGTTGTACCAGGTGACCATGCAAAATTTGGAGTAGCACTAAGCGCATGAGACCGGGGTGGGGATGAGATGAGGTCTTTGTCCTCATACGAACAAGGAGAATTGATTTCGGGATTGAGGGTCAGATGTCGCGTACATCCACTCATTCTTAGGGTAGAAGTGGACATACTTCTATCTAAGTGGCCGATAAAGTCGCTCCGACGCCACAAGTGGGTTCAGTGGACGTACTGACCTGCGAATGTGTGTTTGACCTTCATGATGAAGGATGTGTGTTGGGTGATGACATACCGTGATTAATAAGAAATGGTGGTAAAAGGCCGAGATTTGAAATGAAAGGACTTTTGAAAGAAAAGAGTCTAGCACACTCCAATACAAATATTTTTCCTAATAGTTAGAAGTTTTTGAAAACCCATTCACTGAGTAATCGTACTCACCCCCTCCCTTATACCCTTTCAGGAAATTTCAAAAAGTCCACCCTTAAAGACCATGAACTAAGACGCTTGTGAGACAGGTATGATGAAATTAAAATATTATGCAGTTTTGATTTATGTTATTCCTGGAAAAAAGTGCAGGTTTAAAGGATGCCTTACTCTTTATGGTCTATAATAAGGGGAAACCTTTAATAAATTGGGAGAGTGGCGGGTTGATCACGAGGATCCGACCAAACCGGGTCGGGGCGTGACATGACTGGACTCCATTTACCGTTGACTGGTCTGGTCTATTGACTGGTCCGGTCTAGACCATTGACTAGTCTAGTTCATTGACCGACTAGATCGTTGATCGGTCCGATCCGACTGGGTTTGGTGACTCGAATTCAAAAATTGGTCGGTTCATACACGATTTGACTAGTTTTCTAAATTTATATAAATTCATTTTCTATCTAATAGTTGCCTCAATTTCTCAAATTGACATTTTTAAGTCACCTAGAAAAATAAATTATTGAACCGGTTCACTATGGTTTAATCCAGTTCGGGTCCGGTTTACCCCAAATCAGTCTAGTTCCCCCATCCAATTCACTTCATGGTTCTTCCCCATGATTTTTGTGAATTTTTTGTCACTTAGGATTTTCCAATTTCTCATATTAACCCTTCTTTATTATTTTTTATTCCTTTTTTGGCTCGCTTTTCTCAAAATCATCGATTCTTTCCCCAGTTTACTTGGTATGGGGGACAAGTTTCATATTGATCATGTGAGGATCCACTCGAATAGAGCTAACTTTCCATACCAAGAACTCTGACAACCGTACCTTCGCCAATAGAAAAATCAAAACTTTCTCTCTCTAGAAATGTTTTTTGGCGAAACTTTGTTTAAACTCAATTCTAAGCCAAATTGGACGATTCAAAGCTTAAAATGGTCGTAAGGAGATAGATAAGATGATTAGTAGCATGATAGAAGGTAATTGATAAAGTTTAGTAAGTCAATTTTATGATTTAAAGATTTAGGGACCAAAATGTAATTTTTAGAGAAATTAAGCGCAATTGGGATTTTTGAAAATTTGAGGATTTTTGTAGAGTTACTGAGAATTATAGACCAAATTCTAAATAAGGAGAGTTTAGGGATTTGATTGAAAATAAAAATAAAATTTGGGACTTAATTACAATTTAACATAAATATAGGAATTTATTTGTTAATTAAATAAATTTAGAGGTTTAATTATAAATAAGATAAACTTGAGGATTTATTTATAAATAAAGTAAATCTAGGGGCCTGATGGTAAATAAAGTTAAATTTAGGGTTTATTTATAAATAAAATGAACTTAGGACTCATGTAAATATGTGCAAGCTTATGGATCCAAGTACAAATTTTAAGTTTTTAATTGTTCGTAATGATATAAGTACGAAAACCCTTACGAACGAATGTGTTGCCGATTAGAGACTTTGGAAATCAATCCAGGATGAATGAGTCACAAAACTTGGGTGAGTGGAATTTCTTGCATCATGGTCAATTGGGCCAATTAACGTAACTGTCTTAGTAAATAAAATCTAAAACCCTATTTTCTAGAAATAATCTCCCTTGACTTTGTGAAACCGTTTAAAATAAAAATTGGGAGATATTTCTGATGAAAGTATGAAGTATAAACCCTATAGATTGATTATGAGTTTGTTATGATCTGATGGGCCCAATGCCACAATTTTAAAAGAGAAGTATACCTAAGGGCATGTTTCGAAAGGTCGTACAGCCCAAGGTTAATGGGAATGGGCCTAATCCCATAAACAATTTCTGATTTATGAGCATGATATAAAGATATAATAAATTGATAAAGTCTGTGTAAAGTACTAAGCTGGAGTCGGGTTATAGCAAATTGGGCTAGTAGTACAAAAAGAAGGTATTAAACAAAAAGAAGGTATTAAACAAAAAGACTATTACTTGTGATTGATATTGTTCGGGACCATGAGATGCCCAATATGAGTTAGTAATGATTCTAAGGGGGTAGTCATGGTTATAAAGGGTTGGTGGTCAACAAGGATGGAACAAGTGAAAATAACGCTCGTAAAATATATCTTAGAGCTCTTGGAGTCCCATGCATAATAGATTTGGCGAAAAGGAAATGTATTGTTCCTCTAATAGCACACAAATTCATTAGAAAAGTTTGAGAGTTGTAGTCTAGCACCAATGTGGTAGAGGTTGTAGCCTCTTACCAAGATGATGTTCTACAAATGTTTGATCCCTAACATGATGGTGAATGTTGTATGTATTGTGTGAATCCAATGATGTCTAAATCATCTTTTAAACCTTATATGATTTAAAAGTATCAAGTTAATACTTGTTCACTGGTTATTGAATTCATCATATTACTTATATTCATTTCAAGAAATTTTTAAATTATCAAGAGAATAAAATCTCCACTAAATATTATATTTCAATTAAACTAGTTTTGTTAATTTTAATTTGAAAAATACTAGTATGATTATATTTTGATTATTTCTCTTATATTATCTATTATGGTAGATACTTTTATTTTAGCATAGATAAGGGTGATGAGTTATTTAAAGATATTGAACAACCAAATCGAATCGGTACGTGATACAACATTTAATAAATGTCCTAAAATATTAAATTTATAAAAATTAGGCAAGGTCTAATATTTATAAAAAGTGATTTAAAATTGAACTTTAATTAAAAAATATCAAATTATCTAAAGAAAGTGACTAAAATTTAATGGTATAATATAGGATATATAATTATAGTTAGTGTCAACATCTTAGATACTAATAGAAGATAGAAGTGTGCAATAATACATATTTATTCAAATGACATAGTAGAATGAAAATACCATATTATATTTATAATTATGTAGTGGTAAAGGAGGATGTCATATTATAAGGATATTTGGTGGTACTACATCAAGATCCTTATAAGTATGACCATTTATAGTGTGTTTTGCGAGTGAGTAACCTACAACATACTATCATAGTTTTGATTAATCGGTCTGACATATTTAATGGTGCGGTTGGGCTATTATATTTGGCTTAACATAGGTTGCTTGACTTGAATTTGTATGATTAAAATTGGAGTTTTAATGAGGAAACTTAAATAATATTAAAATTTATATATAATATACTTTATTTTAAATAAATATGAATTACGGTTTTAAAAATATCATATAGGTATAATTTATATTTTAAAATTAATTTTAAACTATAGAAAGTAAATTTTTATAAACTTGGTATTATTTGTTTTGAATGTAGATAAAATTAAAATTATAAATGATGTGATAATTTATTTTTGTATTCATGGAATATTAATCACTTCATAATACATTTTATAAACTATAGAATAAATAAAAAAATGATTAAATATGGAATAAATAAATAAATAATATTTTGATAATCTACTCGCATATTCAATCGATAAATATTTTATAAATATTATACCATATATTTATAAAAATTTTAAATTTCTACAAATATATAAATTTTTTATATTTTAATTATTTTATTATAATACTTGTATATCGTTAAATTTACTCCTATTTTATATCGAGTGTATTATTGAACCCAGTCTAATAAGGATTAGGACGTCCATTAACTATTATACTCGAAACAAATAAAAAATTAAAAAAAATCTTAAAAAGCCTTAAAATGTTCAAATTACAAGCTATTATCCAAAATTATCTACTCCATTCGAACCCCAATCTATAGATTCACTCTTAATAATACATGGTCCATATCTATTCACACCCTAACCTACCTACATTTGAATAATGATAAATGGATTCCATTTTTACAGCCACCCACCTACATTTGAATCATGATAAATCGATTCCATTTTGATTTAAATCATATGTGACTCCTATTGTTACAATTTAAATTCTAATTTATTAAAAATACATTCCAATTTAAATATTTATTTACTCGTCAATCACTCACATTTAGAATACTGATAAACTCAACACTAGTTTAAATTCCAATCTTGATACACCTAAACTAAACCTATTCGAATCCCTAATCCACCCAATCCGTAACTAATTGAACATTCATCCACTGGACTCATCTCAATTCACCCCACCTGGATTTGTTACTCGATTCACCTAAGACATTTGTATTCCAATCTAAACCAGCTAATTTATTCCCATTTGCATCCCAAATCACCCTACCTTCCCAATTTCGAAATACAATCACTCTACCCATCCCAATTCGGACAATAGTCCACCCACCTCGATAATTATACTTCCTGTACCAATCCATAACCCAAATTCGACCCAATCCACCCAACTCGAATTTAAATTTTACTCCTAACCCAACCCACACCCTCCCCTGTTCTTCCGAGTCAGACCCGAGATCCTTTGCCATGAATCCTGCCTTACTCGTAACAAAACATGTGGTACTCTACCGTTATTTTATGCCCAGTCATTGGGCGACCTGCATAGCCAAACCCGATGGTAACTAACATGATGGTAAGCCTATCAGTATCAACAAAGTAATCTCTCATCCATGCTTCAAAGTAAAGCATAAAAACTCCAGACCACATGAACTGAGATTTGCATGCTCGTGAGGCTATCTATCTATCAGATAGATCATGATTTTGCTGCTTTATGTGCAACAAAAAGATCTCCACCAGTGAAAGCTCTAATACGATGTAGGCACCATAAAATTGTTCCAGCACTTAACTTTTGCATGACAATCTGACCTGCGACATTTGGTAGCTGGCATATGTTAACTGAGGGATAGATGGGGACTGTGGTATAGAGTTCCTCCAAATATAACTTCATGTTATTTCTGGAGTGGGTCCTTCTCAAACATTTCAAGCAATTCATGCGGCAGTTTCGCACACAATCAAGCTCATCAACCTAGCAATAGTTATCCTGCCGTCCAACATATATAGTAATGAAGATTGTCACTTAGCTGGGAAATCAAAACCCACGCTACTTCTAAATTATAATAAAAAGTCAATATAAGGTTACAAAAAATGTAGCATATAAAAAACCCTGCATATGCAGTAGATGCCATGGAAGACTACAAAGTGTTGAACACCTTACTACATGGAAATCCCAGATGAAATGCGAAGTTTGGAGTCTGCTCCACCACTGATCACAGAGTCACCTCTCCACCAATCTGCACATAGGACCTATCATCCCAAAAAGATAGTTAAATGACACACGAAGAAATTAAATATCTCTGCATTGATTTTTGGAAGGGTTATAATGAAAATATAGAGTTAGAATGTTTAACCTTATCTTCATGTGAATCCATAACAGAAAGAGGCCACTGAAGCATGAAGAGTTTCAAATTTAGATGAACAGGTTAAAGGCCAATCAATGATAAAAACAATAAGCTGCCACAACTTGAAAACAACATACCGCCGTCCTTAGATCCCACAACATTACTTTCCCATCATAAGATGCAGAAAGGAGATGGAACCATGATTTATCATGCCACTTGCAAGATGATATCCAAGAAGTGTGAAATGAGAACTGAAAGATGGGAGCCGAGCTTCCTATAAAGAGAACAAGGATTAATAGGACATAGTGGGTAGAGAGAATTCTTGGAAACCATGTTTATGCAAATCTTGGAAAAGAGAAATGCAATTGTAAGTGAAAATTCATCTAATGGACCTGGTTTACGAGGATCCCATATCCTTAGGACGGGATCAGAACCTCCAGCTGCAATAAGGGCAGAAGCCTCACCTCCAACATCAATGCAGTTCAAAACTTTTCCAGAGAACTGAAGGAAACACAAATATAAACCATATATTAACTATTAAAGAAAACAGAATATTTAGAGAGTTCTATGCTTTTAATACACACATGCTCGGGAAAAGGGAGTACATACTATATTCAAGGAGTCTTTTCCTGTCTCAACATCCCATCTTCTAACAGAGTGGTCCCACGATGAAGAATAGATTGTCTCATATTGAGGCCAAACTACTGAAGACACACATTGTGTATGCCCCAGAAGAGTAGACACCGCCTCCTCCTGATTTCATATAGACCCATCCAGATTGAATTTTGACAAAATAAGATTGGAAGTAAAGAGTGACAACTCTTTGGGGGACAGAGACTTGGAGGGAGAAATGCCAAATACCTCTGTCTGAGTTTCTTCATCTTTAATATTCACTCTCCTCTTCTTTACAGACACCTGTTCACCATCCATGTCCATCACATTTGTTCTCCATAACTTAATAGAAGAATCCCAGGAACCGGAACAAATCTATGAAATGTGCAGAGAAAGATGCAAAAATGCAGTGAGCCAAAACTAAGGATTTATATTATTGATAATATACAAGAATAAAAGCTTGAAATAATTTTGAAAAAGCTGAAATATAGAGTACCATGTTGCAGCTAGTCTCTGCAGCAACACTTTGCACTGAAGCATTATGCCCCTGCAGAATCTTAAAAGCCCTGATCTTCCCAGGATGATTACCATGGCATTCACCATCTACCTATGACCTCAAAGGGAATGTGTTAGGAGTGATAACATCAAAAAAATAAAAATCTTAAATTAAGTAACTAATTACCTTCCAGAGCCTGATTGTCCTATCTTTCGATGCAGTGGCTACATCAATGTTTTCTTCACCTGAATATCCAACATAAAGAGTATAACCAAGATAGCACAGGAAACAGCCTTGAAAAGCTGATCTAGGGGTACATTGAACAGCTACTAGATAAAATAATCACTAATATAATTATTTTAGACATCTAAAACAACAACGATGTCTCCAATATAATCACTAGGAGAGAGAGAGAGAGAGAGAGAGAGACCCAAACTATCTTAGAATACAGGTTATGGCATTTCTGATAAAAATGTCTTAAATATTGAAATGAACCAGGTAAAACAGAAGAATACAACTTCAGTGCATCTCCAAATGAAAACTAACTAACAATTACAAACTTGATATGTTATTGATATTTCTCAAACTACAAGATATCAGCCTATAGGTAGCAACAAGTACTTCTTTTCACCTTTTTTATTGATGACACTGACAGATGTAATGACATCACTATGACCATCTAAAATATATGTGCACAATCCAGGAGCCTTCCAGATCCTACAAAGAAGGAAAGACATAATTGTGATATCAAGTCCTAGAGATGGAAAATTAAGAGTAATTCAAGATTGAAACCAGAAAAAAATAAACAACTCGCCTTCCATAACCATCATAGGAACCTGTCAAAACAAACCTGCAAAATAAATACAAAAAGTTTACAACAGAAGGCCATGCATCAATTTAAAAAATCAACCCAGGTTCATTCTTACCCAGGAAAGGAGCCATCAACTGCACTAACCCAATCATCATGTGGAGAAGGCTCTTCCTCCTTCCTTGGAACTACAGCCTTTATATATTCTATCTCCAAAATTTTCTCCTGTAGTGAGAAATGCAAGCTAATTAGGAAGATAAAATATCTATGTGCCAATATGCACAGATTTTTAAAATGAATTCTCTTAAGTCATATAGTGTTTAAAAGTGACTATCTATGTCTCTGTTTAAGCTATCAATAAGGGCAAAAAATTCCACTATGTAAATCAATTATTCCCATCTTCCATCCAACACAAAATCAAAACAGAAGTTACAAGAATATCATGGATGACTTGTCAGGAAAGAAATCTTTAGTGCTTCTACTTCTGTCCAACTCTCTAAGAAAAGCTAAAAAAATGGGAAAAAAGAATTTCTCAACAACAACCTCAAGAGAAAGAAGCAAAATAAATACCACAGAGATGCCTTTTGCAAGGAGGAATTGTTCCAGCGACATCCGAACAAGTTCTCCATCAATTAGAAAATCAAATGGTTCAGCTTCCCAATCTGAGTTCTCTGGTCATAATCACCACCAACAACGAATAATTAATACTTTTATAATATGGAAGTTAATCTAGTATTTGGAAAGACTGGAATAGTGATACTATAATCACAATAAAATTAGAGGTCGATCCCTGTTTCTAATTTCACTTAACCGGCTATGCACATTGATTATGGTAGACGTCAGCAACTTATCATCAATATCAAAATTCCGTGTTATGCTTTGCGACTTAACTAGACAAGTATTATGCAATTTATCGTGAATTTATCATAAAAATCAAAAGGTGCTACTCTTGGCAATTTTGGAGGCACTAACATTCAAGAAAGATTGTACTTAAACCACAAAAAGAATAGCATTTAACAAGCATGATATAAATAGAGAAATCTGGAGGTCTTACTGGATTTCAACAGACTATTGATGATAGTGGAGAGGCCGAGTCGAGTGAGATCCGCAGGGACTGCAATTGAAGCAGAGGGAACTTTCAACGGGGCCTCGAGCTTCGTGATAAACCGGACTTGGACTCTCCTCGACAACTCCTCATTGCTATCATCTATATCCATCTCTGTAGATTTGTTGAGCGCGGGAGGAATGGATACCGGAGAGAGGCAGAAGCAGCGGCAGGTTTAAACTCTGTGAGGGTTTAAAGCCATGGACATCATAGCAGCGATAGGTGACAGAAACGGCAATGCGTAATAGGTCAGCTCAGTCCAGTACGATAACATTGGGCCTGGGTGGGTGCTTATTGGGCCCGGTAAATTGCAAGCGGATCCATTATTCGGTCCGAATAAGGGTCTGAAACATTGTAGAGATGGAGGTAACGAAACAACGGATAATTTAATTTATTTATACTACAACTAATTCTTGAAATTCTCCCCTAAAATATTTATTATTATTATTATTATTTTAGATTATTTATAGACTAAATATTAGTCAAACTCAAATATCATAATAATTTAAAACATAAAAATTATCCTTATACTTAGTAATACATTTAAACACTCTTATCAACTTTTAATAATTTTTTCTCTTAAAAGTTTTGTGAAAAATTCTTACTTCTAAAAATGTTCTAAAAACTAAATAATTAAATAATTTACATGCATAAAATGTTTAGAGATAATATATTTTATACATATGAAATATTAGACAACTTTTGTCATAGGATTTCATTCACACTATTAATCATTTATAGTGTTCATATAACTCTATATAAATAAATTTGCATTATAGCTTGTAGTCAAAATTTTATGTATAATTTAATAATTAAAATATCAACTTTTAAGAATAATATAAACAGTGTTTAATCAAACTCGATATAAATTTGATCAATGACAGATTGTAATATAACTAAATAAATACTTTGCACTTTTCTAATATGTATAAAATAGATCTATAGGTTAGTTCATAATTTGAGTATAGTGACTACACTCGTGAAACCCTTTATACACCATAATTGTGGGTGTAAGCTCATACTAGAATATTTATATTAACATAATAAAAATAATTATTTTTATTATATCTATTAGAGAAAATTTTTATGTATATTTATATATTGTATTCAAGTAACAACTTTGCCCCAATTTATTTTATTTTATCTATAGTATGCTTGAGTGTTGAATCCACTTTTAAATTTTAAACTTTTCACTAAAATATTTAAGAAGTAGTGAGTTGCACTCAATGAGTGATTAGATTAGCATAAAATATTCATAAATTTGATTTTAGTCTTACAAGAAAATAACAAAAATATTTAAAATATAAAAATAATATTTATTACATAATAGCACACTTTAACACTTAGTTTACTTTTGAAATAATTTCTTTAAATACTTGATTTGCTTTTAAAATATTTTATTTCATTATAAAACATTTCATGTTATGAAAAATGACCACAATCACCTAACTCTAGTTATAGACCCATCACTAATGGTCCTAGTCTAACATTTAGGAATCCACGCCTCTTCCCTTATCAAACAATAATTCTCATGTAGTCCTAGGATACTATTTAGCGTGTAATTGGGTGCCCAATGATCCTCAATGCATCATAATTGTACAATTAATAATGCAATGTAATATGTGTTAACATAATAACTTATTTTATAACATCAAACAATCAATGTATGTAATATCGAGTTGTTTCATAACCTTAAACAATCATACATATCACACTCCAATATGGTTTTCCAATTTGACCTATAATCAACCCACCACATTCTCTTGATTCTATAATAGTGGGCGCCTTCATGACTATATGCTCAACATGACTTAACACTTAGAATAAAAGATCATTTCAAATTTTTTTAAAATATTCCTTTTTTGGTACATTAAGAAAAATAATTCAATAAACATGTCATAATAAAATATCACATTGAATATAAATCTTCAAGTTGGTAAAATGCATCCCACACAATTAAAATGTCTTCTAATGTTTTATCTCCCATTGTTTTCCTAAAAGGGATATGAAGAGGGGGTGAATTTAACACTCAATCAAGATGAGTAGCATAAAGACTTTTTATCTTATAGTCAACACATACTCTAATATATATACAAGGGATGTTTGTATAAACATTTAATAAGCTTTGATGTTTGTATAGACTTTGCGACTGCAAGCTCACATGTTATAATGTTGAGATTTGTAGTTTTCAAACATCACACATAAGTTTGTATGAACCAAGTTACCTATCATAAACATATTTATTACATCATGGAAGGATCACATAGTCGCAAAATGGAGTTATGTTATCATTCCACTTGTGTTTGAAATGACTTTACCAACCGCACTAGCATGAAGACCCATCCACAAACACAAGTCTATATAGATCAAGTCTGTATGGACCAAATTTGTAAGACCACAAATTTCAATAATCTGGAATATGAACCCAATTGGACAAAAAACTGATGTTAAATTAGGAATGAAGATCCGAATCTAGAATGGAATCCCGAACTGGGATATCGAAATTGAATCGGATTGATAATCTATGTTAAAAATAGGAATGGGAACCCGAGTCGAGAATAAAAATTCAATCAGATTAGAGATTGAATTCTTGAGTAAGAAACTAAGATTTTTGGATAAAAGTAGGTTTTTGATCGATTGAGATCAAGATTTTAGGTTAAATTATCTAGGGGACCTGAAGATGGCAAAAAGATATATTTTTTTTAAAAAAAATGAAATCAAAATAATAAAAGGGCACCAATTTGGGTCACTAGATCCGACCTGACTCCCTCGCCTTACCCGACAACTTGTGTATCCCCTTATGCCTTGACAATAAAATCTACAACGATGTGCTAGGAAAATCTATCAATTTGACCCAATTTTTAGAAAGATTTCAAGTCACAAAGTATATGATTGAATTGAAAATTCTTATAGAGGATCGAATTTTACCCCCAAAGTTGCAAAACATATTCCCGAATATACTCTTGACACCCGAGTGGTTGACCTCAAAATTCTCCCTCAACCGACTGGTATGTATGCTTTGGAAAAGCTTTTAGAAAATAAATACAAAAGATTTTATCAAAAAATGAAAAATATCCCAAACTATTTGAGAAGAATGCCATTACTCGATGATTTTGAAAAAGACGAGTGTAAACCTGAAAATTTGAAAATGGGTGATACCCGACCCTTTAAAATAAGTTAGGAACAAAGAGGATAATGCCCAACGTTCAAGTTATGAAATGACTAAGACTCGTTATTTATGAAAGTTCTAAAACTTGATATTTTTGAAAGGGTTATGACACAATGTTTATAAGAGGGGGCTAAGACCCAATATTTATAAACTAATTTAAACACAACTTTTAGAAATAAGATAAAGGTATGTATTTTTGAAAGAAGGGCAATAACCCGATATTTTACAAGCAACTAAGACTTGTGTGATGTATTATTATGTTTGTTGTTAAATTGATAATGTTGTCAATAGAAGGGATGACTAGTTAGCAAGACATCATCAATACACGATTGCTTATACAAATGAATTATGTGATAAGTTATTGTTTAATATGCATGCATTCTTGGTGGACATTTTTAATGGTAGTCTAATAGATGCTTACTTGAGGTTGTGTCAATTACGAAGGGTAACTAAAAAACATAGCAAATAAGGGGGGAGTGCAATTAGATTTTCTAGTTTACCAGGACCAAGGAGTTATAAGATGTGGTTCGTAAGTGTGACTTGGTACTAGACAGAATGTTGTCACTTGGATGATCGATGGTGGGATATCGACATTCACCTGAGTGAGCCGACCTATTGAAAGATTGTGTGTGATGAGACAATACTTTGTGAGATGATGCTAAATCACATGAGACACTACTTTGTGCGATGGTGTTTCATTTCCCATTCCATCCCAAATAGTCAATTTATCGATGTTTAGTGAAGAGGCACTACTTTGTGTGATGGTGCTAAATCGTATGGAGCACTACTTTGTGTGATGATGCTCCATACCCTACTCCCCATCCCGAACAATATATTGATCGGCATTCGGTGATGAGACACTACTTTATGCAATGATGCTAAATCATATGGGGCACTACTTTGTGTGATGGTGGCCCTCTTTTTCATTTGTGTGCATTAAGTGTTTCGATTTAAGACTCATAAGGGCTTTAAGACAAATCATAAAATAGTCTAAAATTGGTTGCCATTATGAATGTGGATGATAGTGCTAGGGGATGGGAAATACCCCATACATGAATACTTGTGTCACGCCCTGACCCGGTTTGGTCCGATCCCCGTGATCAACCCGCCACTCTCCCGACTTACTAAGGGTTACTCCCGTCTTTTAAACCATGAAGAGTAATACATCCTTTAAACCTGTACCTTTCCTAGAATAACATAAATCAAAACTGCATAGAATTTTAACTTTACATACCTGTCTTGCAGGTGTAACTAACAGGAGGTGTAAACTCTGCACTTTTGAGTTAAGGAAAAATTGAGAAAAGAACCGGTCAAACCAAGTAAGAAAACCGAGCCAATTTACAAACCCAATCATTTGGGAACAAGCAATTTGGAAATTTACAACTTCCGGGTGATCTAAAGGGTTCATTAAACCTTGGAAAAGAAATTTAAGACAAATTAGAAGAGAAAAACCAAATTGGTTCAGGTGAACGAGATCCCATAAGAACTCTAAAGTTAAGCGTGCATGCCCATTTTACACCTATATAAAGAGGCCATCCTCATTCATTCTCCTCACACCCGAACACCTCTTTCTCTCTCTCTCTCTCTCTCTACTACTCCATTTCCCGGTGAAGCTAGAACCAGAGCTTTGACTTGAACATTTTTCTTAGCCTTGGAAGGAGAGGTCGGGCTCTTTAGAACCGGGGAGAAGTAAGCTATCAGATAGCTAACTACAATCAATCTGAGAATTGTTGGAGAAACGTCAGCATGATGGAATAGTGAAGCAGCTTCGGTGGACCAAAGCTGCCCTATTTGGACCAAAGCTACCCTATTTCGGCCAAGCTGAAATCGACCAATTCGAGCCCTACTCAGGCCAAACCAAGCTTTCCCAACACTCCCTTAGCCCTCCCATGACTGAATTAAGACTGAAAGGTAAGCTAGTTCGGCTCCCCTCTACAATTTCCGCCCGGTGCTAGAGAGAGAACCGATAGAATTTCAATGATGAAATTCTAATTCAATTCGACATCAATTAATGTGATTCTTGATTCTAGGATAAACCTCAAGATGAGAGCTATCTGCCCAAATCAAAAGCTTGGACCGTCGTACCCTCACCGGTGAGAAATCGAAGCTTTCTCTCTTAACAGTTTATTTTTCGGCATTAAAATCTGTGATTCAAAGTTCCTTAGAATTGTATGAACATGTAGGAACTCAATTTCAACTCCAATTTCAACAATTAGAGGTGTTTGATCAGTCAATTTGATGAAATCAAATTTGACAATGTTGAAGAGTTGAAATTGGGAAAAATTGGGGATTTTCGAAATTCAAAGGACCAAAATGCAATTTTATGAAATTGATGGTCAATTGGCCATGAAAATAATGCACCCAACACACATCCTTCATCATGAAGGTTACACACATTTGCAGGTCAACACGATCACTGAACCGACTAGTGGCTTCGGAGCGACTTTATCGACCACCCGGATAGAAGCACAACCACTTCTACCCTAGAAATGAGTGGATGTACGTGACATCCGACCCTCAATCCTAAAATCGGTTCTTTGTGTCCGTATGAGGACAAAGACATCATCATGTCCCCACCCCGGTCTCATGCGCTTGGTGCTACTCCAAATTTTGCACAAACACCTAGAACGACGATTTGCCCTTATACTCATCGGGTCGTCTAGAGCCCTTATGACACATCACTACCCCTCATGGGCGTCTTGATGATCCCATACTCATAGTGCATGCACAAAAAGAGTTTTCTTAAATTGCCATGTAATATGTGGTGCCATTTGTCCCAACGGCCTGAATCTCAACTCCACCCGCAGTTGTTTGTCTTGACTAGTCCGTCAACCTGTCATGTCGCACTGCTGCTAGTTGACTAAGCATGTCAGTCCTATCTTGGTACCATGGCCAAACAATTCACTTATTAAGTTTTATAGCACATATATCATGTTTGTTTATGAGCTCCTACTCGTGCCAACTGGCCTTGGGCCCGTTGTACGAGATTTTCAAAATTGGGCATTTAGCCATCAAGTTCCAAAACCGAGGCCCCTGTCCTATCAGAGCTATTCGAGCTCCCATCAAGAAGGTCTCCCAAATTGTTTAAGCATTGGCACATAGTCAAGGGAGAGCACTTTAGACAAAACATATATCTTCTCGATCCATTATACTGCCCGGGCATAAGAATACCTCTGTTCATAACCGATGAACAGGTTTTCAACTTACTTCGAGGAAGTTTAATCATACCAACTGGGTATGATCTACTTACAATCGGTAAGTAGTTTTTCCGTATGATTTTCACATCACTTCCTTTAAGTTGTGATGTTTAAAATACCACTAAATAGTGGGTTTTCATACCGAGGTACTTATCATCCCCAACCGGGTATGATATAAAATTCTCACTCACAACCGGTAAGTGGTTTTAAAATTTTAAGTTGTGCTCATCATACCAACCGGATATGATGTTAGTAAACCCACTCACACGTTAATGCAGCGAATTCCACTAGACCGGTTCTTTGTATTCACACGAGCTCGTCCATGCTGGCGTTCCCGGTACTTCGCGTTCCTATACGATATGAACATCCTTGTTCATTATTACTTTGCATAACAGCCTTCATTCATTTCAAATAAATGAGAAAACCCAAAATTTTTAGTTATTTGCAATTAGATCCCTAAAGATATTTCTCTTTAACTTTAAGTCCCTAATATTGGTTTTTCCTCAAATTGAGTTTCAAAACTTTTAAAATTTATCTTGGTACCTCAATTTATTCAATTTTACCAAAAAGGGGTTTAATTTCCCAAATTTCCAACTTGGTCCCCAAACTTTTCCAAAATTACCATTTTTCCCTTCCTTTACAAAAATGGTAAGTTTTGCCCCAAAAATTCCAAAATTCCTTAATTGGCTCTCCAAATGAGTGGTAAATAAGAAAAGATGGAAAAACCCAAATTTTTAAATGAAGATATTTTTGAAAAGAAAGGAGTCTGACACACTCCATATAAATGTTTTCTTAAAAATTAAAAGTAGACCTTTGAAAACCCATTCACTGAGTAGTCGTACTTACCCCCCTCCCTTATATCTCTTTTAGGAAATCCTGGAAAGCCTACCATTAAAGACCATCAACTAAGATGCCTGTAAGACAGGTATGTAAAGTTTAAAATTTCATGCAGTTTTGATTATGCTATTCCAGGAAATGGTGCAGGTTTAAAGGATGCCTTACTCTTTACGGTTTATAATAAGGGGAAACCTTTTAATAAATCGGGAGAGTGGCGAGTTGATCACGGGGATCCGACCAAACCGAGTCGGGGTGTGACAACTAGAGTGGTATTTGTTTCCTCGAATACATAATCAAGACTAGAAAATATAGTAACTAATAGGATTTATCCTAAAATTTTTATATGGCTCCCAGGAGAGGAACCCAGAAAACTTGGAATGGCTCTACTCAACACCTGACCTTCATAGGAAGACAACCCTAGAAGCTTCCCATATGCCTGAAACCTGACAGAAATGTCGAAAGACCAAATGGGGAAGTATCCTGGAGAATGGTGCTAGGACCTATTGATGGCATAACCCTAAGTATAAAGTAGGATGCTTATCAAGAATCCCATAGCTCCCTAGTTAATTTGTGACCATTTTTTGTGATAGGGCTGAGAGCCCAACCATTTGTATTCCCATGTTAATAAAATATTCAAATTATCCTAAACTCTATCTTCTGAGGATGTGATCTTACTAGGAATATGGCCTAAGTAAAATAAAACAACCCACACTATCCTGGAAACTAAGAAAAAGTCACATCCCAGTGATGAAAGATGAATCAAGGAATTAAGAAACTTAGGAGAACTCTTACCCTGACCCTTTAGCAAAGGAGATTTAGCAAGAAAACTGTCAAAGTGATCAGACTCAAGAACGGTAAAGCACCAAATCGCTAGTAACCTTGGAAAAGCCCCACTCGAAGGAAAGAAGGAACCACAACAATCCATGTAAGGGAATAATGATGGGACATTCTTGAAGAGAAGCCCAACCCTACTAAAGGACAGGTGCCAAGATGAAATATTATAGGTGTAAGGAAAGAAGGGGTGTTCCATACCTTATAGATTCAGGACAATACCTCTTCAAAGGTCACAAAAGACATGAAGGATTGGAGACCGATACCATGGAGTAGGTTACGTAAACTGTTCACAAAGAGGTCAAGAAATGATGAGGTGAATGCAAAAACTTCTTAAGAAGGTCAAATCGAGAAGGATACCTTAAGAATAGGGATAAAGTACTTGGGAAGTATACTTAAGAACCCTTTCATAAGTGGTAAACATAGAAAAATGTCCCTCGGAACTCTAGGGAATGACATAGTGAAAGTGAAGAAGAGAAGGAATACGTTGTGAAAGGGAACTCTGGAGGGATGCATACAACCAAGTGCCTTGAAGGAATCATTGGTTGGCAGATAGAAATAACGTGGAGTGCAAGGAGCCAACCCCTCATTAGAAACTACTTGAAGGAAGGAAATATCGGATGCCAAGACTAACTTGCTTTGGAAAAGTGATATAAGTTTAAAGTACAACCTATTTTGGGAAAAAGCAGAGAAGTAAAAAAAAATTTTGGAGTCTCTAACCAACTTTGCAGAAATAAGTAAATGATAAAAACAAGATGGTCAGAGGAAATAAATGATACCCTAAGGAAGACTGAGAGATAGAAAGGACTACAACCTAAAAGGATAGTGAGATAGGCGTTAAGGACAGGAGGACTCGAGAAACAACTACCCTAAGAAACTTAGACCAAAGGAATGGTGGAGACGAGGCAATTAACGAACTAATACATGGGAAAGCCATAATTTGAGTTCCAACAATGAAGAGAGGGGCAGAAAGGTCAAATACTCGAAAAAAAAGGATGAAAGAAATCCTTAATAGGACCAAGGGCCAAATTAATGACTAAACTCAAGCCAAGAAAAGAATAGGCAAGCCTCTCACACAATTATCAAGAAATCTTGAAATAAAGAAGATTTGAACGCACCATAAGGAAATACATTATGAAAGTAAACTTTGGAGGGATGCATACGACTAACTACCCTTGAAGAAATTATGGATGGGCGGATGTACATAATGTGGAGTACAAGGAAACAACCCTTAGTTATGAAATGTTTCAAAAGGAAGTATCGTGATGACCCAGTGTGACCTGTTTGGAGAAAGCTGGAGAACCAAACAATAATTTTAGGAGAACAAAATAGAAAGAAGAAATGAGTAACAAAGGGATGGCCAAAGAGAATAAACAAAACCCTAAGAAAGGTAGAGATGTAGTAAAGACTACACTCTATGAAGGACAATAGGATGGGCATGAAGGACGAGTGATACAACTGCCCAGATGATTGGACCAGAAAAATAGGGAGAAAAATATAGTTAAAGGACTAGTATTTGAGAGAACCATGGATTTAAACCATGACAAAGAATGGAGAAGTGAAAAGGCTAAAATGTTGAAGAAAAATGGAGAAAGGAAATCCTTAAAGAATTCAATGACCAAGATTTGATTTACTATCAAAAGGCCATGAGATGGTTAAGTGAGCCTCTCGAAGGACGATCAAGTGATTTTGACACTAGGAGGATGTGAGCTCTCCCTAAGGAAGATATAGACATGTAATAGGGTATGAGTGATAATGAGGATGGAGTATGAAAGACATACCTGTAGGATCTCAAGAGTAAAGGTAAACATGAAAGAATAGCATCAAGGGACGTCATTTAAAGTAAGGTGTCTTCCAGATGAATGAAAAAGAAAATTTGGGAGAAAGGTGTAAGAATCCTCCCAAATAAAGAAATATTGAGAAATGATACATGACCTAATAAAGAAGAAATGGAACCAGGTGACGAGAGGCAAGGAGACGAACTTGCAAATGAAGTGCATGGTGAGATGAAAGAACCAGGGGAAACATACTAGGAGAACCTAAGGAGTAAGTGAAACCCAAGAAATGAGTAGGTAGAAAGATAGCATCAATAGATGTCGTAACAAGTAAGAATGGGTAGACTACCCATAATAAGAAAATAAAGGAAAGAACGTCAGAGAAACCTTGGGAAAGTAAGCTCCCTAAATAAGAAGTGGTTAAGGGGGGACAACCACTAATATCAAGATGGATTGTGGTCCACACTCACGTTATAGAGCCTAAAGAGTGGATGGCTGGGCATAGGGTGGAGTACATGAAATAAGACTGATAATCAGATGCTACTCAAATAAGGAATAAGGGATGGAATGGAAAATTTAAGACAATGGAGGACTGAAAGCGGGCAAATGCACCAATATGGAAAGGGTGTAAGGAGATGAAGAAAGGAAACCTTCAAGAAATGGTAAGAAGGTTGAACATGTAACTCATAAGGTGAAAGTCTCTACTTTGAAGGAAATAGTAGAGAATGAAACTGTAAAAAGGGAAACTCCCCAAACCAAGCAAATCGACATGTAGATCGAAAGGAATCAACTCGATATAAAGAATTGTGAAATGATTACGAACAAGTAAGAGTGGATTAAGGCCAAAGTAAAATCCTTGAGTAAAGGATGTCATTGGGAACAAGGATGAAACCCAGCTTTTCGATATAGTATTGGAAAACCCAATCAATTGGAACCAAAAAGATCCAATAAAGAAGTTAGGGAAGGATGAGTAGGTAAGAGGAATCCATGCGGTTATGTGAGACATAACTTCAAAGGCATGATGGAGGAGAGGATAATGGTAAAAAGGATAGTTGAGGAATACTATCAAAAGAAAAGAGGGATGAAGTTATACGATTTCTGAAAGGTTGAAAAGCTAAGAGAGACCCTAAAGGAGGTATTCTAGAAATCTAATGGACATAGAGACAAGATCTAGAAAAAAAAACATCATGCTATAAAGGGGTAGGCAAGCCCAACAACCCCGAGGGGAATGTGACTCAAAGTAAGGAAGAGTCGGCTAATAAGCATGATGAGGTCAAATACAAAAATTTAGACCGAAGATATAACAGACCATGAATGGAGGAAGGGTCAAAATAGGATGAAAAACTGATAATAAAGAAAATCGTGAAATAAGTATGTAACACTCGAAAGAACATCGAGCTAAAGGTTTCAACTATCAAAAGGATAACTAGACACGAGAATGATTAGTTATCTTGGAATTCCCAAAATCTTGAGTACATAATCTCAAAGGGGAGAATGTGCTCTAAGCAAAGAAAAATATGAATTTAAGAATATACCCTGAAATAAGGTATGTCTAGTTATGATAAACTCCGTGGAAGGAGTAAATAATATAAAAAAAAGGAATTACTTAAGTGAAGGTTGTAAAAAGGGCTAATTGAAAGGATGAGAGAAAAAGTTTGCATCTTAAGCAAACACCAAAGGGGCATCAAAGGAAATGATTGCTCATGCAAGGTTGCTAACTAAGTTTTGGGGACAAAACTCCTAAAAGGAGGGGAGAGTTGTAAACCCCGCACTTTTGAGTTAAGGAAAAACCGGAAAAGAACAGGTCAAACCGAGTAAGAAAATCAATTCGGTTTACAAACCCAATCATTTGGGAACAAGCAATTTGGATCTAAAGGGATCATTAAACCTTGGAAAAGAAACTTAAGACAAATTAGAAGAGAAAAACCAAATTGGTTTTGGTGAATGAGATCCCATAAGAACTCTAAAATTAAGCGTGGTTACCCAATAGTAGTGTGAGGATGGGTGACTTCCTGTGAAGTATGATTTTTTTTGTAACCCGAAATTTTAGTCAAAATTTTTTATGCAAATGTACGCCTTATCATAAATAGCTATAAATTAATATATATTTAATTATTATAATTAATACCAATAATTTAATACCTAAATTAAATTATTGGAATTAATACAAATAATTTATGGCAATATTAATACTAGTAATAAATCTCTCCCATTTAACACAAGATTTTACACCAGGTCATCCCCATTCATTCTCTTCACACCCGAATACTTCTCTCTCTCTACTGCTCCATTTCTTGGTGATGCTAGAACCAAAGCTTCAACTTGAACATTTTTCTTAACCTCAGAAGGAGAGGTCGGGCTCTTTAGAACTGGGGAGAAGTCAGCTATTAGATAGCAAACTCCAGTTAATCCGAGAATCGCTGGAGAAGCGCCGGCATGATGAAACAGTGAAGCAGCTCCGATGGATCAAAGCTGCCCTATTTCGGCCAAGCTAAAATCGGTCATTTCGAGCCCTCCTCAGGCCAAACCAAGTCTTCCAAACACTCCCTCAACCTCCCATGGCCGAATTAGGACTGAAAGGTAATCCAGTTCAGCTCCCCTCTACAATATCCGGCCGGTGCTAAAGAGAGAACTGGGGGAATTTCAATGATGAAACTCTAATTCAATTCGGCATCAATTGATTCAATTCTTGATTCTAGGATGAACCTCAAGATGAGAGCTATCTGCCCAGATCAAAAGCTTGGACCACCATGCCCTCATCGGTGAGAAATAGAAGCTTTCTCTCTCTACAGTCTATTTTTTGGCAAAGCTCCATTTGAGCTCGTTCCGACGTTAAAATATGTGATTCAAAGTTCCTTAGAATCGTATGAACATGTAGGAATTCAATTTCAACAATTAGAGGTTTTTGATCGGTCAATTTAATGAAATCAAATTCGACAGTGTTGAAGAGTTGAAATTGGGAAAAACAATTGGGGATTTTCGAAATTCAAAGTACCAAAATGTAATTTTATGTAATTGAGGGTCAATTGGGCATGAAAATAATGTTGGAGGACCAATTGAGGAATTTTGGAATTTTTGGGGCAAAACTTACCATTTTTGTAAAGGAAGGGAAAAATGGTAATTTTGGAAAAGATGGGGGACCAAATTGGAAATTTGGGAAATTAAACCCCTTTTGGTGAAATTGAATAAATTGAGGTCCCAAGATAAATTTAAAAAGTTTTGGGACTTGATTTGAGGAAAAACCGACATTATGCTAGGGGCCTCGGTTTTGGAACTTGGGGGCTAAATGCTCAATTTTGAAAATCTTGTACAGTGGGCCCAAGACCAGTTGGCACGAGCAGGAGCTCGTAAACGAACATGATATATGTGCCATAAAGCTTAATAAGTGAATTGTTTGGCCATGGTACCAAGATAGGACCGACATGCTCAATCAACTAGCGACAGTGCGACATGACAGGTCGACGGATCGGTTAAGACAAACAACTGTTAAAGACCATAAACTAAAATGCCTGTAAGACAAGTATGTAAAATTTAAAATTTCATGCAGTTTTTATTATGCTATTCCAGGAAATGGTGCAGGTTTAAAGAACACCTTACTCTTTACAGTTTATAATAAGGGGAAACCCTTTAATAAACCGGGAGAGTGGCGGGTTGATCACGGGGATCCGACCAAACTAGGTCGGGGCATGACAAGAGGTCTTTTGGGTAGGTTTCCCTTGATTACCTAAAAAGGGATATAAGGGAGTGAGTGAGATCAACGACTTAGTTTATGAGTGTTTTAAGGTATGAATTCTAGAAAATAGTTTAAATTGGATCATGTCAAACTCCTTATTTTTGTTTTAAAACATTTCATTCTCAAATCTCAGTTTTCATAACCATTTCTCATCACAACGGTGTGTTTATCAACCAACACATGCCTTCATCATGAAGGAAACACACATTCACAGGCTAGCTCATCCATTGTACCCACTTGTGGTGTCGGAGCGACTTTACCGGCTACCTAGATAGAAGTACGTCCACTTCTAGCTTGAGAATGAGTTGATGTACGCAACATCAGACCCTCGATCCCGTAACAAAACTTCATGTCCATATGAGGACAGAGACCTCATCTTGTCCCCACCCAGGTCTCATGCGCAATGAAGCTACGTCAAGCTTCTCAAGATTGCTAGTACGACTATCTACCCTTATCTCCACCAAGTCGTCCAGAGCCCTAGGACGCATCTGTAAACCCCGCTCTTTGGAGTTAAGGAAAATCGAGAAAGAACCGATCAAACTAAGTGAGAAAAACCAAACCGGTTCACAAACCCATTTATGGGGGAATGGGCAAATTGGAGAAATTTCAACTCCAAGTGACCCAAAAAGGTTCATAAAACCTGGAAAAGAACTTTAGGATAAATTGAGAGAGAAAACTAGACCGGTTCGGGTGAACCAGACCTGAACCAATTTAAGAACTGAGGCGGTTTATGAATCGAAACCAATAGAAAAGGGGCAAATCGGGAAATTTATGGACCTTAAGTGACCTAGGGAGTCATAAAAGTCATAAAAAAGAAATTTAGGATGAATTAGAGATGAAAACCAAACCGGTACAGGTGAACCAGATTTGAACCGATTTGAACCACTATTGAATCGGATGCTAAATTCATTTTTTAGGTGGCTTAAAAAATTCAAATTTGAGATTTGAGGCCACCATTGGATAGAAAATGAATTTAGAAATTTTTACATTTGAACAATTCGATCGAATAGGGGATGAATCGGCTGATTTAAGCTTTGAACCCAGTTCGGATCAGTCCTGTCCGGTTCGAAACAGTGTCGTCTTCTTCCTTCAGATGATAGCACTGTTCAGTCGCCAGAAAATTGAAACAGCGCCAACGAAGAAGAAATGTTTCCATTCAGTATGTTTTAGGCCATCAATGACAGTCATAAAGGTGCCAAACGGATGGTCGAAGAGTCCTTAAGGTCCATATATAAAGAGCCCCTCTTCATTTATCCTCTTTACACCTGAAAATTTCACTCTCTCTCAGCTGCTTAGTTTTTCGATGAAGCTTGAACCAAAGCTCTGATATAGAGTCATTTCTGAGCCAAAGAAGGCATGGTCGGGTTCCTTAGAACTGGGGAGAAGTCAGCTACACGGTGGTAACATCCATTCACTCCGAGGGTCGCTGAAGAAGCGCCGGCGTGATCGTATAGTGAAGCAGCTCCGGTGGACTGAAGTTGCCCTGTTTCAACTGAGCTGAAATTGGCCAATTCAAGCCCTCATTCGACCAAACCAAGCTCTCCCAATACCTCCTTAGCCCTCCCACGGCTAAATTAGACTGAAAGGTAAGCCAATTCGGCTCCCCTCTAAAATTTTCGACTGGTACTAGAGAGAGAACCGATAGAATTTCAATGATAGAATTCTAATTCAATTCGACATCAATTGATGCCATTCTTGATCCTAGGAGAAACCTCAAGAGGAGATCTATCTGCCCCGATTGGAAGCTCAGACTGCCTTGCCCCTGACGGTGAGTAATTGAAGCTTTGTCTCTCTAAGTTCTATTTTCTAGTGAAGCTCCGTTTGAGCTCGTTCTGGCGTCAAAACATGCGATTCAAGGTGCAATTGAATCGTATGAAGATGTAGAAACTCAAATTTAACTTCAATTTCAACAATTAAAAGTGTTTGATCAGTTAATTTGATGAAATCAAATTTAGCTATGTTGAAGTTAAAATTGGGGATTTTCAAAAATTCGAAGGACCAAAATGTAATTTTATAAAATTGATGGTCAATTGGGCATGATAAGAATGTTAAAGGACCAATTGAGAAATTTTATAATTTTTGGGGTAAAACTTGCCATTTTTGTAAAGGAAGGGCAAAATGGTAATTTTGGAAAATTTGAGGGACAAATTGGGAATTTGGGAAACTTGAATCCCTTTTATGAAATTGAGTAAATTGAGATCCCAAGAGAAAATTTAAATGTTTTGGGACTCAATTTTGGGGAAAAACGACAATTGGGGCCTAAAGTAAAAGGAAAAATAACTTTAGTGACCAATTTGCAAAGTTGTGAATTTAGTTATTCATACTGAATGAGGTGATCAAGCAAGATGATATTGAACAACGATGTTCATTTCGTGTAAGAACACAAGACATCGGGAATGCTAGCTTATGTTAAGCTTGCAAGGGACAAAAACCGACTAAGTGGAATTTCACTGCACGATTAGGTGAGTGTGATTTTTATATCATGCCTGGTTGGGATGATAAGTACCTCGATAATGAAAGCCTACTGATATGTGGTATTTTAAACATAACACCTGAGAAGAGTGATGTGAAAATCACATGAAAAAACTACTTACTGGTTGTAAGTAGATCATACCCGGATGTTATGATGAAACTTACTCGAAGGAAGTGGAAAACCCATTCATCGGTTATAAGTGGAGATGTCCTCATACTCGGTTGGTATGATGGATAGTTGAAAATATATTTTTGTCGGAAGTGCTCTCCCCTGACTGTGTGCCACTGCTTAAACAATTTGTGAGACCTTCTTGATGGGAGCTCGAATAGCTTTATTAGGCTGGAGGCCTTGGTTTTGGAACTTGGGGCTATTATGCCCAATTTTAAAAATCTCGAACAGTGGGCCCTAGGTCGGTTGGCACAAGCAGGAGCTTGTAAACAAACATGATTTATATGCCATGAAAACTTAAGTAATTGAATTGTTTTGTCATGGTACCAAGACAGGATCGACATATTTAGTCAACTAGCGACAGCGTGACATGACAGGTCTCTAGACTAGTCAAGACAAATAGATGCAGGTTGAGTTGAGGGTCGGGGCCGTTGGACTAGTGGGACCACAAATTATATGGCATGATGTGAAAATATTGATTGTGCATGGACTGTGTTTGTGAGACCTTCAAGACGCCCACGAGGGTAGTGATGTGTTCTAGGGCCTTGGATGACCTAGTGGATATAAGGGTAGTTAGTTTGTACCAGGAAGCCTTGCGAAGCTCGACGTAGCTTCAAGCGCATGAGACCGAGGTGTAGTTGGGATGAGGTCTCTGTCCTCATACGGACACGAAGAATTGTTACGAGATTGAGGGTTGGATGTTGTGAACATCCACTCATTCTCAGGGTAGAAGTGGACGTACTTCTATCTAGGTGGCCGGTAAAGTCGCTCCGATGCTACAAGTGGGTTCGGTGGACGTACTGGCCTGCGATTGTGTTATTGACCTTCATGATGAAGGATGTGTGTTTGAAAACTGAGATTTTAAAGCGGAGAAAATTTAAAAGAATTAAGGAGTCTGGCACACTCCAACTTGAAAATATATATATTTTTTTAAAACTCCATTTTAAAAAAATACTCATTCATTGAGTTGTAGAACATCGAGCCTTACCCTCTATCATGAATACTTAATTTCTCTTAAACTTTCATTTTATTTGATATATATCTTTACAGGGAACAAGGTCAAAAATACACCAGGCTCCTCTTGAGGTAAAGAAGGAGGAAACTTCTCCTGAACTGGGAGAGCGATGGGTTGTTCACGGGGATCCGACCAATCGAGTCGGGGCGTGACAACTAGAGTGATATTAGAGTCTAATTCCCTTGAAACATTATCAATATTATGTCGTGACATTAACCCAACTCTAAACTATCGTGTAGGAAGGGAGTCACTAGGAAATTCGTGGTGAAATCTAGTCCCCCACCTATAACCTTTAAAAAGACATCCAACCCAAGGGAGGAAGCCGTACAAAGGTTGCTAAAGGGCGAGAAAAGTGTCTAAGGACATGGTGGAAGATTATCGAAAACTAGTAGTAGCTTTACTGGAACCAGAAGGCATCATATACCCTCCTCCCAGACAAGAGGAACCAGTAGCACCTCCTAGAAGTTCAGCCCCTCCTCCTCTAGTCCTACAACAACCGGAAGGGAATCCCACCAAGAAAGAGGCATGTGATAATTATTGGGATGCGTATGCCACCTTTATGATGGTCCACCAAGTACCTCCACCCACTCAACCTGGCTTCAATCCCTCCCAATGAGTGAAGTGGACTAATGAGTGTGAGGTTGATGTATTAAAGCGGTACGGATTGGAGGCCATACCTAAAATTTGTCCTATTAGGGAGCACGAATGGACCCCAATCAGTTCCTTAGAGCCTTCTGATCAAGAGTTTCATAATTGTTCTAGGGTTAACTCTAGTCCTATGACCCCAAGGGATTAGGGGTAAGAGAATTCCTGTAATAAGCCAAATTATGGCAAGAAAAATATTTCTTAAATGAAGGAAAGTAAAAGTTTTATTAAAACTTCTAAGTTATTTAAGACAAAAGAGTATGATAATAAAAATCTAAGTAGGAAATCATTTAAGGAAGAAAATACGAGTAAATCTCAACCCTTAGGACTTACCCTTAGAAGGCAATAAAGAAGAATCCATCTAAAAAAGATCTTGAGAAAAAGAAAAGAGAAGGAAAACAATCATCAAGGAGTACAGGATCATGAAAAGTCCAAGGAGTTAAAATAAGCTTAGAGAATAAGGAGTAGGGAAAAACAAGGGGGAGTAGAATATTCCAAAAGGAACCATAGGAATATCAGAAAGAAAAAGAAATAGGAAGACCAGGTATAAAAACTACATAATAAATTAAGCTACAATTCCTTAGGAACTTCGTAGGAGAGAGAGAGAGAGACTTGGGCAAGGCAAAGGTATGAATCAAAAGAGGAAGAGAAATAGGAGTAGAAAAGTCATACAAGACCCTTAAGTAAGGAGAAGATTTAGAGGAATAGATTTCTAAAGAACGGTAAGATGATTAAACAAAAAGAAATCCTAGAATGGAAGATACAAGGATGATAAAAATAGAAAGTTGGGGCGAGGAAGGAGGAAGCTTCAGGTCAAGACAATCAATTGAGGGAAGGTTGCAAAACCAAAGATGAAATATGGTCCTCAGTAAGAAGTACGAGTGGCTAAGTGAGAGTATTGAGAGGTTGAGCGTGATCTACTACAAGAAGATATGGAAACTCAAAATGGAAAATTTAGATGAATCCGATTTAAGGAAATAACTTATATGGACCAAATCATTTAGAGGTGTAGATGAAGTCTAATAAGAGATAAGGAGTAGTAAAAGAATACACCCTAACCAAGACAAAAGGGGAATACCAAGGACACGAAGGTACGAAAGGTTTGGACACAATGAGGATGAGAGGTCCACTTCAAAGGAATAAACAAATACTAAAGCAAGTGGGAATGAAGCAAGATCAACAAAAGGTACTCATGGATCCAAAGAGTAAGAGTAAGTTGGTGAAAATATCGGTAAAAGATACTCTAGAATTTAATGATTACAATGGTAGAACTAGAAGGAAATGCCGAGGGAAAGAGGTTGTGAAGCTCACTAGAGATATAAATCTTGGGAAGACATGGGTGTATCAATGAAGAGGAAATGGAACCAATGGAATAAGAAAGAGAATAAACTCCTCAAGAACAAGATGGTGGAAATGAAAGGGTCATGTACAAGGAGAAGGAAATCGTAAAGAATCAAGGGATAAGTCAAACCCAGGTAATGTATAGGTAGGAAGATAACATCAAAAGATGCCATACGAGTAAGAAAGGAACTAAACTTAGAAAGAATAATAGTGGAAGGAACATTGATAAGAGCAAGGATGGATTTAGAAAGAGAAGAGATCTTAAGGAGGAAGGACACCAATGGGAATGAGGAATGAAGTAAAAGATCAGAAATTTTAATATGTCAGTAAGTATCGGGAAATTCAAGGATTTGAAGGTTGAATGACTGAATAAAGAAATTTGGAAAAAGACGAGAGGTACAGAAACCAATACTATTATAGGGACGTAAAGTTAAAGACATCATGAAGAATGTCATGCAGTAAAGGGGCATGTAAATCCAACTTACTTAGATAAACACGACTTAGGCAAGGAATGGTCTATGAGTAAGGCGTAATGAAGTCTAACATAAAGGTGATAACCAAAGAATGAGGAAGGAATCAATGTAGGATGAAAAGGCAATAAACGCCAAAATCCGTTGAAGAAAAATGACTGGAACTAATAGTTCTAAAATTTTAGGTAAAAGAAACTTGGGATGGGAAATGGTGCCTTGGGAAAGGACATAACTAAAGGAAATGATCATAGATCTTCAAGGAAAATATTCTAGTCTAAGGTAAGCTCCATGGAATGAGGAAAAGATGAGAATGAGATGAGGATCTTAGAATGAGGCGAGAAGGTTGTAGGATGATAAAATAGAAAATTTCATAACAAAAAAAAGTTTAAGGCAACATGCGAACAATGTGAAATAAGTTTTGGGGATAAAACTCATAAAAGGAGGGGAGAGTTGTAAACCTCGCTCTTTGGAGTTAAGGAAAACCGGGAAAGAACTGGTCAAATTGAGTGAGAAAAACCGAATCGGTTCACAAAGCCGTTTATGGGGGAACAGGCAAATTGGAGAAATTTCAACTCCCAAGTGACCCAAAAAGGTTCATAAAACATGGAAAAGAACTTTAGGACAAATTGAGAGAGAAAAACCAGACCGGTTAGGGTGAACCAGACCCGAATTAGATTGAACCGATTTAAGAATCGAGTTGGTTTATGAACCGGAACCGATAGAGAGAGGGCAAACCGGGAAATTTATGGACCCTAAGTGACCTAAGGAGTCATAAAAGTCATGAAAAAGGACTTTATGATGAATTAGAGATGAAAAGCAAACCAGTTCAGGTGAACCCGATCTAATCCAGATTGAAACAGTTTGGACCGGTTTGAACCACTATTGAACCGAATGGTAAATTCATTTTTTAGGTGGCTTAAAAAATTAAAATTTGAGATTTGAGGCCACCATTGGATAGAAAATGAATTTAGATGAATTAAAAATTTTTAGAATTGAAAATTTTAGTCGAATCAGGGGTGAACCGACTAATTAAATCTTTGAACTCGGTTCAGACTGATCTGATCCGGTTCAGAACAATCTCGTCTTCTTCCTTAAGATGACAACATTGTTCATTCACCGGAAAATCAAAGCAGCATCGATGAAGAAGAAACATTTCCGTTTAGTACGTTTCAGGCCATCGATGACAGTTATAATGGTGCCAAACGGACGGCCGACGAGTCCCCGATCTCCCTATATAAAGAGCCCCTCTCCATTCATTCTCTCCACACTAGAAAATCTCATTCTCTCTCAGCTGCTTAGTTTTTTTATGAAACTTGAACCAGAGCTCCGATATAGGGTCATTTCTAAGCCAAAGAAAGCATGGTCAGGTTCCTTAGAACTGGGGAGAAGTCAGCTACACGGTGGTAACATCCATGCGCTCCAAGGGTCATCGGAGAAGCACTGGCTTGATTGAACAGTGAAGCATCTCCGACGGACTGAAGCTGCCCTATTTTGGCTGAGCTGAAATTGGCCGATTCGAGCCGTCCTCAAACCAAACCAAGCCCTCCCACAACCGAATTAGGACGGAAAGGTAAGCCCATTCGGCTGTCCTCTACAATTTTTTACTGATACTAGAGAGAGAACCAACATAATTTTGATGATAGAATTCTAATCCAATTTGACATCAATTGTTGCCATTCTTGATCCTAGGAGGAATCTCAGGAGTAGAGCTATCTGCCCCAATTGGAAGCTCGGACTGACACGCCCCTAATGGTGAGTAATTGAAGCTTTCTCTCTCTACATTTTATTTTCCAGCGAAGCTCCATTTGAGCTCGTTCAGGCATCAAAACATGCAATTCAAAGTGCAATTGAATCATATGAAGATGTAGAAACTCAAATTTAACTTTAATTTCAACAATTAGAAGTGTTTGATTGGTCAATTTAATGAAATCAAATTCAGTTGTGTTAGTAAGTTGAAATTGGGGAAACAATTAATGAAAATTGGGGGGTTTTGAACATTCGAGGGACCAAAATGAAATTTTATAAAATTGAGGGTCAATTGGGCATGATAAAAATGTTAAAGGACCAATGGGGTAAAACTTACCATTTTTCTAAAGGAAGGGCAAAATGGTAATTTTGGAAAATTTGGGGGCCAAATTGGGAATTTGGAAAACTTGAACCCCTTTTTATGAAATTTAGTAAATTGAGATCCCAAGAGGAATTTTAAAAGTTTCGGGACTCAATTTGGGGAAAAACCGACAATTGGTGCCTAAAGTAAAAGGAAAAATAACTTTAGAGACAAATATTGGAAAATTTGTAAATTTAGTCATTTATACTGAATGAGGTCATCAAGCTAGATGATAATGAATAACGGTGTTCATGTCGTGTAGGAACATGAGACATTGGGAACACCAACTGAGGTTAAGCTTGCAAGAAACGAAAACTGACTAAGTGGAATTTCACTACCCAATTGGGTGAGTGGGATTTTTATATCATACCCAGTTGGGATGATAAGTACCTCGATAATGAAAACCCTATGCTAAGTGGTATTTTAAACATTACACCTGAGAAGAGTGATGTGAAAATCACGCAGAAAAACTTCTTACCTGTTGTAAGTAGATCATACCTAGATGGTATGATGAAACTTCCTCGAAGGAAGTAGAAAACCCGTTCATCGGTTATTAGCGAAGATGTCCTCATACTCGGTTGGTATGATGGACGGTTGAAAATATATTTTTATCAGAAGTGCTCTCCCTTGACTGTGTGCCACTGCTTAAACAATTTGGGAGACCTTCTTGATGGGAGCTCGAATAGCTCTGTTAGGCCGGAGGCTTCGATTTTGGAACTTCGGGGCTATTATGCCAAATTTTGAAAATCTCAAACAGTGGGCCCTAGGTCGGTTGGCACGAGCAAGAGCTCGTAAACAAACATGATTTATATGCCATTAAAACTTAAGTAATTGAATTGTTTGGCCATGGTACCAAGACAAAATAGACATATTCAATCAATTAGCAACAGTGCAACATGACAAGTCTCCAAACTTGTCAAGATGAATAGCTGCAAGTTAAGTTGAGGGTCGGGGCCGTTGGACCAATGGCACCACAAATTATATTGCATGATGTGAAAATATTGATTGTGCATGCACTATGTTTATGGGACCTTCAAGATGCCTAAGAGGGGTAGCGATGTGTCCTAAGGCCCTTAATGACCTGGTGGATATAAGGGCAGTTAGTTATACTAGGAAGCCTTGTAAAACTTGATGTAGCTTCAAGCACATGAGACTAGGGTGGAGTCGAGATGAGGTCTCTATCCTCATACAGACACAGAGAATTGTTATGAGATTAAGGGTGGGATGTCGCGAACATTCACTCATTCTCAAGGTAGAAGGGGATGTACTTTTATCTAGGTGGCCAGTAAAGTCGCTCCGACGCCACAATTGGGTTTAGTGGACGTACTAACCTGCGATTGTGTGATTGACGTTCATGATGAAGGATGTGTTTTTGAAAACCGAGATTTTAAAGTGGAGAAAATTTAAAAGAATTAAGGAGTCTGACACACTCCAACTTGAAAACATTTTTTTTTGAAAACTTCATTTAAAAAAAATACCTATTCACTAAGTTGTAGAAACTCACCCCTCTTTTCTATCCCTTTTTAGGGACTAGGAATAACACCGAGCCTTACCCTCTATCAAGTATGCTTAATTTCTCTTAATCTTGCATTTTATTTGATATATGTCTTTCCAAGGAACAAGGTCAAAAATATGCCTGGCTCCTCTCGAGTTAAAGAAGGAGGAAACTTCTCTTGAATCGGGAAAGCGACGGGTTGTTCACGGGGATCCAACCAAACCGGGTCGGGGCGTGACAGCATCACTACCCCTCTTGGGTGTCTTGAACGTCCCATAACACAGTGCTTGCACAAATCAATAATTTTTCACATAAGCCATATAATCTGTTGTGCCACTGGTCCAACGGCCCTGACCCTCAACTGGACATGCAGCTGTTTGTCTTGACTGGTCCGTAGACTTGTCATGTTGCACTGCCGCAAGTCCATCGAGTATGTCAGTCCTATCTCGGTACCGTGGCCAAACAATTCATTCACTTAAGTTTTCATGGCTTAAAATCATGTTTGTTTATGATCTTCTGCTCGTGCCAACTGGCCTAGGGTCCACTCTTCAAGATTTTCAAAATCGGGCATATTAGCCCCCATGTTCCAAAACCGAGGCCTCTAGCCTAATTGAGCTATTCGAGCTCCCATTAAGAAGGTCACCCAAAAATTTTAAACAGTGGCACACAGTCAGGGGAGAGCACTTCCGACAAAATAAACTTTTCAGTTGTCCATCACATCAACCAAGTATAAGGATATCTCCGCTTGTAATCGACAATCGGGTTTTCCACTTCCTTCTAGGAAGTTTTCATCATACAAACCATGTATGATCTACTAAAAATTGGTAAGTAGTCTTTTCGCTTGATTTCCACATCACTCCTCTTAGGTGTGATGGTTAAAATACCACTTAGCAGTGGGTTTTAATTTCCGAGGTACTTATCATCCCAACCGAGTATGATATTAAATATCCCACTCACTCGATAGTGTAGTGGATTTTCTCGTAGCTGGCTTGTTGCCTTCACACGAACTTGTCTTAGCTGGCGTTCCCAGTACTTCATGTTCCTACATGATATGAACATTGTTGTTCATTATCCTTTATCCTAATAGCTTTCATTCACCCCGAATGAATGAGAAAACCAAACTTTTCATTTATTTTCAATTAGTTCCCTAAAGTTATTTTTCTTTAACTTTAAGTCCCTAATGCCGGTTTTCCCCCAAATTGAGTCCCGAAAATCTAAAATTCACTTTAGGACCTCAATATATTCAAAATCACAAAAGGGGTTCAAGTTTCCCAAATTTCCAATTTGGTCCCCAACTTTACAAAAATGGTAAGTTTTGCCCCAAAGATTCCAAAATTTGCCCAATTGGTCCTCCAACATCTTTATCATGCCCAATTGGACCTCAATTTTATGAATTTGCAGTTTAGTCCCTTGAATTTTTAAATCCCCAAATTTCCCCCAATTTAAACCTTCTAACTCAGCCAAATTTGATTTCATCAAACTGATTGATTAAATGAGTTTAATTATTGAAACTGAAGTAAAATTAGAGTTCCTACACCTTCATTCAACTCAATTACACTTTGAATTGCACGATTTGATGCCGGAATGAGCTCAAGCGGAGCTTTGCAAGAAAATTGGACTTAGAGAGAGAAAGCTATGAAAGCTTACCGTTGGGTGCGCGGCGGTTCGAGCTTTCAATCTGAGGAGATAGCTCTTGTCCTAAGGTTCCTCATAGGATCAAGAATTGCATCAATTGATGCTGAATTAAGTGAGAATTTAGTCATCGAAAATTTGTTGGTTCTCTATCTAGCACCGTTCAGAAATTACAGAGGGAAGCCAAATTGGCTTACCCTTCCACTCTAATTCTGCTGTAGGAGGGCTGTAGAGGTATTGGGAGGGCCTGGTTTGGCCTAAGAAGGGCTCGAATTGGTCAATTTCAAATTGGTCGAAATAGGGCATGTCAAGCCCCGAGCCAGTTTGGTCGGATCCTAGTGATCAACCCACCACTCTCCTGGTTTATTAAAGGGTTTCCCCTTATTATAAACCATAAAGAGTAAGGCGTTCTTTAAATCAGAAACTTTTCCTGGAATAACATAAATCAAAACTGCATATTATTTTAAATTTGTCATACTTGTCTCACAAGCATCTTAGTGATGGTTTTTAAGGGTAGGCTTTCCGAAGTTTCCTTAAAGGGATATAAGGGAGGGGTGAGTACGACTACTTAGTGAATGGTTTTTCAAAAAAATATCTTTGAGGAAAAGAGTTGTATTGGAGTGTGTTAGACCCCTTTCTTTCAAAAATCATTTCATTTAAAATCTCGGGTTTTACCACATTTCTTTACTTAATCATGGTGTGTCATCACCCAACACGCAAACTTCATCATGAAGGTTAAACACACATTCGTAGGCCAGCACAACTACTGAATCCACTTGAGGCTTTGGAGCAACTTTACCGGCCACCTAGATAGAAGTATGTCCACTTCTACCCTGAGAATGAGTGGATGTACGTGACATCCGACCCTCAATCCTGAAATCAATTCTCCGTGTCCGTATGAGGACAGAGACCTCATCCCGTCCCCACCCCGGTCTCATGTGCTTAGTGCTACTCCAAATTTTGCACGATCACCTGGTACGATGAACCGCCCTTATACTCACTAGGTCGTCCAAGGCCCTTTGGATGCATCACTACCCCCCCTCATGGGCATCTTGATGATCCCTACTCATAGTGCATGCACAAACAATATTTTCTTATCATGACATATAATTTGTGGTTCCACTGGTCTAACGGCCCCGACTCTCAACTCAACCTGTAGCTGTTTGTCTTGACTGGTCCAGAGACCTGTCATGTCGCACTGTCGCTAGTTGACTAAATATGTCGGTCCTATCTTGGTACCATGGCCAAACAATTCATTTATTAAATTTTTATGGCACATATCTCATGTTTGTTTAGGAGGCCTATGGTTCACTTGTTCAAGATTTTCAAAACTGGGCATAATAGCCCCCAAGTTCCAAAACCAAGGCCCTCGACCTATAAGAGCTATTCGAGCTCCCGTTAAGAAGGTCTCCCAAATCGTTTAAGCATTGGCACACAGTCAGGGGAGAGCACTTTCAACAAGAATATATTTTCAACTGTCCATTATACCGACAGGGTATAAGGACATCTCTACTCATAATTGATGAACAGGTTTTCAACTTTCTTCGAGTAAGTTTCATAATAACAACCAAGTATGATCTACTTATAACCGGTAAGTAGTTTTTTTTCCACATGATTTTCACATCACTCCTCTATGTTGTGATGTTTAAAATACCACTTGGTAGTGGGTTTTCATTTTGAGGTACTTATTATCCTCAACTGGGTAAGATATAAAATCCCACTCACCCGTTAATATCAGGAATTCCGCTAGACAGGTTACTTGATTTCACGTGAGCTTGTCCTTGCTGGCATTCCCGGTGCTTCGTGTTCCTACACAATATGAACATATTGGTTCATTATCTCTCAGCCTAATAGCCTTCATTCATTCCAAATGAATGAGAAAAACCAAACTTTTATTTATTTGCAATTAGGTCCCTAAAGTTATTTTTCTTTAAGTTTAAGTCCCTAATGCCAGTTTTTCCTCAAATTGAGTCCCAAAACTTTTAAAATTCCCCTTGGGACCTCAATTTATTCAATTTCACAAAAGGGGTTTAATTTCCCAAATTTCTAATTTGGTCCCCAAACTTTTCCAAAATTACCATTTTGCCCTTTCTTTACAAAAATGGTAAATTTGCCCCAAAAATTCTAAAATTCCTCAATTGGCCCTCTAACATTTTTATAATGTCCAATTGACCCTCAATTTTAAAAAATTGTATTTTAGTCCTTCAAAATTTTGAATTTCCCCAAATTTCTCTAATTTTCCCTCAATTCCAACTTGTTAACACAGTCGAATTTGATTTCATCAAATTGACTAATCAAACATTTCTAATTGTTGAAATTGAAGTTGAAATTGAGTTTTTACATGTTCATACAATTATTTAGCAATTTGAATCACAAGTTTTACTACCAGAACGAGCTCAAACGGAGCTTCACTGCAAAATAAACTGTAGAGAGAGAAAGCTTCGATTACTCAATAGTGAGGGCACGACAGTCCGAGCTTTCTATCCGGGCAGGCAACTCTCCTCATGAGGTTCTTCTTAGGATCAAGGTTAAAAATTAAAAAATTTTAAATTTATTCTCTATCCAATGGTGGCCTCAATTCTCCAATTTGGATTTTCTGAGCCACATATAAAAATGAATTTAGCATCCGTTTCAATAGTGGTTCAAATTGGTCCAAACCGGTTCAATTCGGTTTGGATCCGGTTCACCTGAACCGGTTTAGTTTTCATCTCGAATTCATTATAAAGTGCTTTTTTATGACTTTTGTGACTTTTTAGGTCACTCGAGATCCATAAATTTCCCGGTTTGCCCTTTTTCTATCGGTTCTAGTTTGTAAACTAACTCAATTTTCTCTTTGTAAATAACTAGTTCTTTCCCTGGTTTTCTTATTATTAAAGGATGGGGTTTACAACCTGTATGAGCCAAGTTTCTTAAGGGTATTTAGTCACCTCATACTGACAAGTGAGGATAGTGAAATCCTCCATAAATGAATCCAACTCAGATTGAAGATCCAAGGGAAATAATGAGTACACATTAATAGACACCACTCAGCTAGTTGGTTCAAATTATAGTTCCTGTCCTACATTTTGTGTATAATATACGCTAATAACTTGTACTAATGCACAAATAGTAGGTGCAGTGGTCATCACTGTAGCAAATGTTATACAATAAAAAATAAATTGCTATTAATTATATAATAATAGTTATATATAAATATTTGATAATTATAATAAAAAATTAATTTATAAATATAATATTTTTATTATATTATATATAATTTTATTTAAATATATATAAGAATAAAATTATATAAAAATAAAAATAGCATAAATAAATAAAAGTATATTAAAATTATTTTAAAAATAAAATTTACAACTTCTACAAATTATAAATAAGTTAGTTTGTAAAACTTAATTCACCTGATCAAACCCATATTTTATTTTAACAAATGATTTCACCACCACTACAAAATGCTGCCCTATAAATCCTTCCATAGTGATTAGGCCAGTAAGGTGTGCCCAATCTTTCAATACTGATTAGGCCAGCAAGGTGGGGTTGGAGACTCGGCATGGAGTTGCCACAGCTACCGCAAAAAGAAGACTCGTGACCGGTACCGTAACTCAACGAGGTACGCCCACAACACGTTCGATCATTTTCCTCAACGAGTATAATACGCTAAATGATTACTCCCCTCCCAACTCTCTAGTGAAAAGATGATCGTCCGAGCAATAAGACTGTGGAGGCCAGCTCCTTCTATCTGCCTCTCTGCCCAGAAATTCTCTTCTTCGTGGAGCCCCACCACTTCCCTTCAAGATCTTGAGCTTGCATTGACCGCTGCTGTACAGACTAGAAGCTACCAGCAAATCCCCGACATTCTGAACTCCGCTGGGGATCATTGCCGGAATCCCAGCATCTTCTCGTTCCTTGCAGGATTTCCAGAGAGATCGAGGACCCAGATCGTCCACGAGATATTGCGGTCTCTTGCATACCTCAGGCCTCGCTCTCGAAATGGAACTGCCTACAGTTGCCTCCTCTTCCACACCCTCAGAGGCTCTGACCCTTTTCCTCTCTCCCTTGCGATCCTCCAGCGCACTCTTCGATCAGGTTGCATTCCGTTTCCATATGTAGGCAAATTGCTCTCAACAGTATGGCTAGAGCACTGCAGGGATCAAAGTTCCATAGCTGAGATCTTTCTGTCAATGAACCTGATTGGATACAGTCCTTGTACTGGCACGTGCAACTATGTTGTATGGTCTCTATGTGCTGCTGATCAATTGGAGGAGGCCATGACGGTCCTGAAGGGCATGAATGGGGCTGGCTGTATTCCTGATTCGGACACTTACGGATCAATAATCTGCAGGATGTGTGATACCAGGAGGTGTTCTGATGCTGTGGTGATGCTGAAGAAGATGTTCAAGTCTGGGCTAATGCCCAGGGAGGAGACGGTGAAAAAAGTTGCTGCTGCACTTAAGATTAATGGTGAAGCAAGGAAAGGGATAGAAATGATCGAGTTATTGGAGAAAGAGGAATTTTCAGTCGGGTTGGAAACATATGAGATGATAGCAGAAGGGTGCCTCAAAGGCAATGAGCACATTTTGGCTGCAAAGGCTGTGATGCTTATGACGAAGCGCAGATTTATACCGCATATCAAGGTGAGACAGAAGGTTGTGGAAGGTTTGGCTTCTATTGGCGAGTTCGGCCTTCTTCATGCTATTAGACAGAGACTTACTGAGCTTGGTTCTTAGTTGACTGGTTGAGGGGTATTTCACATTTTTATTTCATTGCTTGTCTTCTTCACAAACATCAAAACAAGAGTACTAAAGATGCATCATGAACTCAAGCTTCCAACTTAGAGGTCCAATATCTCAAGATAGTGATGAATAATTTCAACGACCTCAAGTTCACTGTCATCCTGGTCAATGCACATACAGTAGTAGAGGCTAGCATATCTGCAGAACAACACAACCTTCCATGATATGCCCCCAAGGAACAATTTCCTATTCTACCAAAACAGCTGATGAATAAAGTTGATATTAAAAATTATGCATCCTCTCCACTCCACAAAGTTGCAAAGCTTGGGACCTCGAGTATTAGACCACTAAGCTCTCAAATGACCACGTCAAGCATAAAGATGTGTGAACTGATAAGTAGATAATGTAGAATATACAATGTTGCCCATTGAGAATCACTAAAAAAAGTATATAAAGACCATGGATACTCCTCAAGCGTACAATCTAAAATTCCCATAGTTCTTTACGGATAATAATGGATAGCTCAAGCAACAAATCCTAAGAGGATGACCAGATTGTAACATGAAAGGCCAACTTTTCATTGGATAAATAGGTAAAGTAAATACTATTTGATGTTACCTTTGTTCGCTCTTTCTGAGTATAAGGTGAATACCATTTTGTCAGCCTCACTTTCCCACCTCTACCACATAAGCAAAATGCATATATTCAAGCGCAACCCAAGAATGCTCACTGCAACAATAAAAGACTTGGTATTATGAGAAGGTATTGTAGACCGATAAGGGGTCGGATTAATATCTATTTAAAAGTCATTACTTGCAAGTAGTGAAATATTTCCAACCTTATAAACATACAACACCTCTCTATTTTATTAAATATAAGATTATATTCTAACACCTACCCTTACATCGTACAATTTCAAACCCGCCCTCAACAACTGTATACGGGTTGGGTATTATTCTTCCAGTCTCATACGATGGAGAACAATTGCCTCAAGTTGGGTATTTTTCATCCATACTTGGGCAGACCACGAGCCGAGTTTCTAATATCGAGTCAGGTATGAGTGCGACCCCACTAGCTCTGATACCATATGAGAAGGTATTATGGACCGATAAGGGGTTGGTCCCATATCTACTTAAAAGTCTGAAAGAATAAATGAATTTTAATAATTGTATTGTGTTTAATACATTTATAATGTATTCATTATATAGGAATAAAATGATACATGAAAAGACAATCAATTATAAGTTATACACTTTTGATTGACCACATTTAAATGAATATTATCTAGTTATTACTCACCCACAAGCGAAATGGGAGGTTTCGAAACATTAAGTTTGGAATGAAGTATGGAGAAACGATGAGAAGATAGTCCGTTGGTGAATATATCTGCAATTTGAGCGTTAGTGCCAATAAAATGAACGACAAGTTTTTTGGTAGCAACCCTTTTTCGAACTAAGTGATAATCTATGTTAATGTGCTTGGTAAGAACATGCAAAATAGGATTATCACTCATATAAATGACATATAAATTATCACACCATAAAGTAGGAGAATTTGAAGGTGAGAATCCAAGTTCCTGAAGAAGAGATTGAATCTATATTAGTTCAGCTGTAGCGTTTTCCAAGCTTTTATATCCAGTTTCAGTGCTAGATCATGCAACTATGTGTTGCTTCTTAGCACTCCATAAAATTAAATTGCTGCCAAGAAAAAAAATGAGAAACCACTAATACAATCTCGATCATCAGGATTACCAGCCTAATCGACATCGGTGAAACAATGGAGTTGAAATTGAGAATTCTTCCAAAAGTAAAGACCATAACTTGATGTGCCTTTGAGACATCGCAGAATTCGCTTAACTGCCACCTAATGAGATGTAGTTGGTTGGTGCATAAATTAGCATATTTAATTAACTGCATAAGAAATATTAGGTCTTGTCATTGTGAGATATTGAAGAGAACTAACGACCTACTGATAAAGGCAAGAATCATCTAGAGGAGTTCCATCACTGAGTATTTTAAAATAGACATACCTATCTTGTTCCAATTTAGTAGGTCTTTAGGAAGGGTCTTTCCTTGGTTACCTGAAAGGGGTAAAAAGGAAGGGGGTGAGTTCTACGACTCAGTGAGCGGGTGTTGGGAGTGAGATTTCAAGAAAATAGTTATGTTCAAAGTGTACCAAAAATATCATTTCTTTAAGAATGATATTTCCTCAAGTTCTGATTTTCAAAACCTTTTTCCTGTTTCCATATTAGGTGTGTTTAACAATCAACACACGCCCTTCATCAGGAAGGGAACATAAATTCACAGGTGCAGCCCGTCCACTGCACCCACTTGTGGCTTGGAGTGTCTTTACCGTCCACCAAGAAAGAAGTCCGTCCACTTCTACCTTGGGTTTGAGTGTATGTTATAGACATCCGACCCTTAGACCCGAATATCACTCTATGTTTGTATGAGGACAGAGACCTCATCCCGACCCCACCCCGATCTTATGTGCAAGAAGCTACTCTGAGCTTCCCAACTACCTGGCACGACGAACTGCCCTTATCTCCACCATGTCGTCCAGTAGCCCTTAGGACCCATCACTACCCCTCTTGGGTGTCTTGATGGTCCTATACCACAAGTACAAGGACAAACAATAGTTTTCACATAAAGCCATTATCTTTGGTGCCACTAGTCCAATGGCCCCGACCCTCAACCCAACCTGTAGCGGTTTGTCTAGGCCAGTACATCGACATGGCCCTAATGCACTGCCACCAATCCATCGAGTACTATCGGCCCTGACTCGTTACCAAGGTGAAATCAACCATTTCATTTAAAATTTTTCATGGCTTTCATAACTCAAGTTTGTTTAGGAGCACCCGCTCATGCCTACTGGCCTTGGGCCCACTGCACATGATTTTCCAAAACCGAGCATTTTACCCTATAAGATAAAAAATCGAGGCCTCTAGCCTATCTGAGTTGTCCTAGCTCCCGTCAACAAGGTCTCTCAAATAGTTTAAGCAATGACACACAGCCGGGGGAGAACACTTCTGACAAAACATCTTTTCCACTTAATCACACCTACCCGGTGTGATGACATCTCTACTTACAACCGATAAATAGATTTATCATTTCCTTAAGGAAGTTTTGTCATACCAACCGAGTATGATCATCTCTACTTATGACACTGTTAATCATCCCAACCGGGTATGATGTGATTAAGCCTATTCACAAGTGGTTTTTCATTTCTAAAGTGATCATCATCCCAACCGGGTATGATGTAAATATGTCCACTCACCCGATGACTATGACGTGTTCGTCCCTAGTCAGTTTGCCAAGTCTACGCGAGCTTTCTCTTGCTTGTGTTCCAGTCACACGTGTCCCTACATGATTTGGGCAGCCTTATCAATTTTGGTTTGGCATAATTGCCTAGGATCACAATTTATCAATTAATTACACTTAGGTCCGTAAAGTTCATTTTTCCTTAACTTTAGGTCCCTAATGCCCATTTTCCCCAAATTGAGTCCCAAGGTTTCCAAAATTCCCTTTGAGTCCTCAATTTACTCAAATTTTTATAAGGGGCACAAGTTTTCCAAATTCCCAATTTGGTCCCCAACTTTTCAAAAATTACCATTTTACCCCTACTTTCCAAAAATGGCAATTTGATCCCAAATGTTTCAAAAATCAACCAATTGGTCCCTCAACATCTTTCTCATGGCCAATTGGCCTTATATTTTGGGAAATTGCAAAAAGGTTCCTCAATTTTATGAAATCCCCAATTTTCCCCCAATTTCTCCCCTTCAAACTAACCAAATTTGATTTCTTCAAATTGGGCATTCAATCAGGGTTAATTGCTCCAATTTGGTATGGATCAGATCCTACACTTCCATACAATTCAATTGAGTTTTGAACCACATCATTTGGGTCTAAATTGAGCTCAAAAGGAGCTTCATCAGAAAACTGTACGTAGAGAGATAAAGCTTCGAAAGCTTACAGTTGGAGGTGCGGCGGTCCGAGCTCTCGATCGGGGAAGATAGCTCTTGTCCTAAGGTTCCTTATAGGATCAAGAATTTATACAATTGATATCGAATCTAGGGAGAATTCTGTCAATAAAGTTTAACACTTTCTCTCTCTAACTCTGATCTACAACTACTGAGGAGGGCCAAATTGACTTACCTTTCACCTATGTTGAGGTCATATGAGGGCTGTGGGGGTGTTGGGGAGGCTTGGTTTGGTCAGAGCTGGGCTGAATTTGGTCGAATTCAACTTAGCCAAAATAGGGCAGCTTCAGTTCATGGGAGCTGTTTCATTGTTTGATTCCACCGACGCTTCTCTAGTGGTCCTCAGGTCGAAAGGAAGGTGCTATTAGGTAGCTGACTTCCCCCGGAATCTATAGGACCCGACCTTGCTTTTTGAGGCTGAGAAAAAGGCCTATATTAGAGCTCTAGTTTGAGCATTACCGAAAAATGGAGTAGTTGAGAGAGAATAGAGATTTCTGGAGTGTGGAGGATGAATGGAGAGGAGCTCTTTATATAGGGAGCTCAGGGACCCTCTGCCTGACAACTTTCCTTTTTAGTCGAGCTTATCCTCACCCTGAAACGGCCTGATCGGAGCTATTTTTCCTTCACTGACATTATTCGTTTCTGCATTGAATGAACAATGCTGTCATCTAGAGGAAGAAGATGACACTGTTCTAAATCGGACCATACTCGTCTGACTAGGTTCAATACATAAATCGGTCGGTTCAGGCTCGATTTAACTAATTTTCTAAAAATTAAAAATTTATAAATTAATCTAAATCCATTCTCCATCTAATGGTGGCTTCAATTCCCCAATTTGATCATTTTAAGCCACCAATAAAAATGAATTTAGAAGCCGGTTCAAGTATGATTCAAACGGGTTCAGTCTGGTCCAATTCGGTTCACCTTAAACCGGTCTGGTTTTCTATTCCCATTTGTCCCAAGGTTCATTTCCATGATTTGTATAACTCTTTGATCCACTTGGGATTTGTCAATTCCCCAATTTACCATTTTATTATCGGTTATGGTTTGTGAACTAGCTTGGTTTTCTCTTTCGAAATATCCGGTTTTTTTCCCAATGTTATTAACTATAAAGAGACATGGTTTATATGTTTCCTCTTCCAATTTGCTCCATGGTTCCTTTCCATGATTTTTATGTCTCTTTGAGTCACTTGGGAATTTCAAATTATCCACTTTACCCTTTCTTTGTTGGTTTTGATTCATTAACCGGCTTGGTTTTCTCTTTTGAAATAACCGGTTCTTTTCTCATTTTTCTTATCTTTAGAGGAATGGGGTTTACAACTCTCCACTCCTTTTAGGAGTTTTGTCCCCAAAACAAATTTTTCCTCCTTTCACCTTGGGCAATCTCCCTTGGTGTCAACTTGGGTTTACTTGACACACCATCCTTTAATTGTTCCTTTACTCAGTCCTTCTTAATCCACACATTAATGGGACTTCTCTTCTATTATGTTAATCACTCACTCTACGGAGGGTATCTTCATTTGGTAGGTCTCACTTACTATTCTGAAAGTATTCCTTTCAACCCACTCTCTATTCTACTTATGGTAAGGTCCTTCCTCTTGAAGGTTTTCATCCATGTCTTTGAGTTAACTGTCCCAAGGTTATTCCTTTCCTTACAATCCTAGGTGCCCTTTTTCATGGTGGTTCATGCCTATCCCATCTCTTAGGGACTACTACTAAGATGATGCCTTCTTGTCACCTGATAGTGTCTCTCGACCATTCTCGTTGTTATCCAATCGTCCTTTCTCCTTGACATCATGTCCTCTTTTTGGAGGCGTTTGGTCATCTTTCATTGAATTTCTGACTTCATCCTCTATGTTTTCTATCAAATTATAGACTTACTAACTTATTGTGATCCTTTCTTCAATTCCTTTCTTTCTTTATTTCCAGTGGTATCCTTGCACAAGGATTTCCTTCCCTCCAGTACATCCTCAACCATTTTTTTCTAGTCGGATAAAGCTTCTCAGGATTCCCCTACCGGTTCCTTAATTGAATCTTACTTCCTAATTTTACTCATCTATGTAGATATTTATGTCTTGGAAATCCCTAGTCCTACTCCTCTACGTTTCATGAAGGTCTTCCCTTCCTCTCCTCCCTACCGCCTGGTTGTCTATCCTTAAATCCTTCGTTGTCCTCAAATTTCCCCTTTTGTCCTTCATCCATTATGCGGGGAATTTATGATTATTAGGTCTTCTTATTCCTATCCATTTTCAGGCACAGGTTAAATTGCTTTCCCCCAGGTCCGTTGGGTCCATCATGTAAACATCGTCTCTTAAAGATAAGGAAAACCAGGAAAGAACTGGTCAAACTGAGTGAGAAAACCGAATCGGTTCATAAACCCCAACCACTAGAGAATGAGCAAATTGGGAAATTTACAACTCCTGAGTGACCCAAAGAGTCATAAAAACCTTGGAAAGGGACTTTAGGACAATTTGGGAGAGAAAACCAAATCGGTTTAGGTGAACCAAATCTGAATTGGATTGAACCAATTTGGACCGGTTTGAACCATCATTGAACTAGATGCTAGATTAATTTTTATAAGTGGCTTAAAATATTCAAATTGGAGAATTGAAGCCACCATTGGATAGAGAATGAATTTAGAAATTTTTAATTTTGAAAATTTGGTCGAATCAGGCCTGAACCAACATATTTTAGAATTGAACCCGGTTCGGACTTGTCTGGTCTGGTCCGGTTTGGAACATTGTCGTCTTCTTCCTTTAGATGACAACACTGTTAACTCTCCGGAAAAAATGAACAGCATCAAAGGAAAGGAAATGTTTCCATTCAATAGATTTCAGGCCATCAATGAGTGTCATTAAGGTGCCAAACGGACGGCCGTAGAGTCCCCAAGCTCCTTATATAAAGAGCCCTTCCCCATTCATCATCCACACACCAGAAAACTTCACTTTCTCTCAACTACTCAATTTTTTGACAAAGCTCAAACCAGAGCTACAACATAGGGTTTTTTTTACCCAAAGAAGGTGGGGTCGGGTTCCTTAGACTCGGGAAGAAGGCAGCTACCTGACGATGGTCACCATTCGATCTGAGGATTGCTAGAGAAGTGTCGGCGTAATCAAACAGTGAAGTAGCTCTGGCGGATCGAAGCTGCCCTGTTTCTATCAAGTTGAAAGCAGCCAATTTGAGCCCTCCTAAGACCAGGGCGAAAAAATAAGCCAATTTGGCTCCCTTCTGTAATTTCTGATCAGTGTTAGAGAGAGAATCGACGAAACTTCATTGACCGAATTCTCCTTCAATTCGACATGAATTGATGTGATTCTTAATCCTAGGAGGAACCTCAGGATGAGAGCTATCTACTCCGATCGAAAGCTCAAACTGTGGCACCCCCAACATTAAGCTTTCAAAGATTTCTCTCTCTAAGTTCAATTTTTTAGCGAAGCTCCGTTTGAGCTTGTTTCGACGTCAATTCATGTGATTCAAAGCTCAATTTAATCGTATGGATGTGTAGGAACTCAATTTTACCTTCAATTTCAACAATTAACCTCAATTGATTGGTCAATTTGATTAAATCAAATTCTGCCAGTTTGAAAGTGAGAAATTGAGGGAAAATTTTGGGGGAAATTAGGGGAAAATTTTGGGGGAAATTGGGGATTTCGTAAAATTGACGGACCAAAGTGCAATTACCCAAATTTGAGGGTCAATTGGCTATGAAAAAGATGTTGGAGGACTAATTGGTCATTTTCTTAAATTTATTAGGGTTAAATTGCCATTTTTGTAAAGTAGTGGCAAAATGGTAATTTTTGAAAAGTTGTGGACCAAATTGGAAATTTAAGAAACTTGAACCCCTTTTTGTGATTTTGAATAAATTGAGGTTCCAAGGTAAATTTTAGAATTTTTAGGACTCAATTTGGGGAAAAATTAGATTTAAGGACATAAAGTTAAATTAAAAGAACTTTAGGGATCTAAATGCAAATAATTAAAAGTTTGGGCATTTTTTTCATACATGAGAAATTAGGGCTATCATGCCAAATGTTAATAAATAAGGATGTCTAAAATTTAGGAGCATGAAGGACCGAAAACACCAGCAAGGATAAGTGTGCGTGGAGGCAAAAAGTCGATAAAGAGGAATATACTACACTTATCGGTTGAGTGGGATTTTTCACATCATACCCGATTGGGATGATGAGTACCTCAGAAATGAAAAACCACTACTATGTGGAATTTTAATATCACACCTGGTTGCGGTGATGTGAGAACATGCAGAAAAACTACTTAATAGTTGTAAGTAGATCATACCCGGTTGATATGATAAACTTCACTGAAGGAAGTAGAAAACCCGCTTACGGGTTGTATGGGGAGATGTCATCACACCCGGTTGGTGTGATGGACGAGTTGAAACTTATTTTGTCAGAAGTGTTCTCCCCTGATTGTGTGCCAATGTTTAAAAATTTTGGGAGACCTTGACCAGAGCTCCAATAGCCCATATAGTATAGATGCCTCGGTTTTGGAACTTGGGGGCTAAAATGCCCGGTTTTAAAAATCTCGTACAATGGACCCAAGGCCAGTTGGCACGAGTAGGAGCTTGTAAACAAAAATGATGATAAGCCATGAAAATTTCTTAATGAATGATTAATGTGATTTTTCCATGGTACCAAGACAAGACCGGCATACTCGATGGACCGGCGGTAGTGCGACATAACCAATCTAGACAAACAACTGTAGGTCAAGTTAAGGGTCGAGGCCATTGTACCAGTGGCACCAAAGATTAATGGCTTTATGGAAAACTTTGTTTGTGCATGCACTAAGGTTCAGGACCATCAAGATGCCCAAGAGGGGTAGTGATACGTCCTAAGGGCTACTAGACAACATGGTGAAGATAAAGGCAGATTGTCATGCCAGCAGTTAGGGAAGCTCGACGTAGCTTCATGCGCACGAGACTGGGGTGGGGTTGGAATGAGGTCTCTATCCTCATAGTGACACATAGTTATTTTTTGGGTTTGAGAGTTGGATGTCATGAACATCCACTCATTCCCAGGGTAGAAGTGGACGAGCTTCTATCTAGGTAGCCGATAAAGTTGCTCCGACGCCACAAATGGGTGTAGTGGACGGGCTACCCTGCGAATGTATGATTCCTTCATTGAAGGGCGTGTGTTGATTGTTAAACACACCGATTGTGGATAATGAGGAAATTAGTTTTTAAATAACCGGAATTTTAAGGAAGAAATTATTATTAAAGAAAATAAGTAGTCTGACACACTACAATTAAAGATATTTTTAAAAACTCATTTTCAAACACCCATTCGCTGAGTTATAGAAACTCACCCCTCCCTTTCTATCCCTTTTCAAGAGTAGAAAAAAATGACTAGGGATAACACGAGAATCTACCCTCTATCAGGTATGCTTAAAAGTCTTTTGTTTTTAAGCTTGTATTTATATTGATATATGTTATTTCAGGGAACAAGGTTGAAATTTTGCATGGCTCCTCTTGATTTAAGGAAGGGGGAAACCCCTCCTGAACCAAGGGAGCGGCTGGTTGATCACATGGATCTAACCAAACCGGGTTGGGGCATGACAACTTGAGTGGTATCAGAGCTAAGTTTCCTTGAAACATTATCAATATTATACTTTGACACTAATAAAACCTTAACTATAGTGTAGGAAGGAGAATCCCTTGGAAGTTCACTATGAAATTCAATCCTCCACACCTGACCTTGAAAAAGATGCCTACCCTAGGGAGGCAGCTATTCAACGATTCCTGAAGGGCGAGAAGAGAGTGCCCAAGGATATGGTGGAGGATTATCGAAAACTTGTGGGAGCCTTACTAGAACCAAAAGGCATTACATACCCTCCTCCAAGGTAAAAGGAACCTACTCCTTCCTCTAGAAGCCCAACACCTCCTCTAGCCTCACAACAACCAGAGAGAAATCTCACTAAGAAGGAGGCTTGGGACAACTATTGGGATGCTTATGAAACCTTCATGAAAGTCCACCAAGTATGTAAAACTCGCATTTTTTTAGTTAAGGAAAACCGGGAAAAGAACCGGTTAAACCGAATAAGAAAACCAAGCCAGTTTACATTTGGGAATAAGCAATATGAAAATTTACAACTTTCGGGTGATCCAAAGGATTCATTAAACCTTGGAAAAGAAACTTAAGACAAACTAGAAAACAAAAACCAAATTGGTTTAGGTGAACTAGATTCCATAAGAAGTTCAAAGTTAAGCGTGCTTATCATAAATAGCCATAAATTAATATATATTTAATTATTGTAATTAATACCAATAATTTAATACCTAAATTAAATTATTGAAATTAATACAATTAATTTAATACCGAAATTAAATTATTGGAATTAATACCAAAATTTAATTATTAGAATTAATACCAATAATTTATGACAATATTAATACTAGTAATAAATCTCGCCTATTTAATACACGGGTTTTATGCCTATATAAAGAGGTCATCCCCATTTTATTCTCCTCACACCTTAACACTTCTCTCTCTCTCCCTACTACTCCATTTCCTGGTGAAGCTCGAACTAGAGTTTCGACTTAAACAAAGGTCGGGCTCTTTAGAAATGGGGAGAAGACAGCTATCTGGTAGCAAACTCCAGTCAATCCGAGAATTGTTGGAAAAGCGCCGGCATGATGGAATAGTGAAGTAGCTCCAGCGGACCGAAGCTACCCTATTTTGTTCAAGCTGAAATCGGCCATTTCAAGCCCTCCTTAGGCCAAACCAAGCCTTCCCCAACACTTCCTCAGTCCTTCCTCGGCCGAATTAGGACCGAAAGGTAAGCCAATTCAGTTTCCCTTTACAATTTCAGATCGTTGTTAGAGAGAGAGTCGACTGAATTTCAATGAAGAAATTCTAATCCAATTCGACATCAATTGATGTCATCCTTGATCCTAGGAATAACCTCTGGAGGAGAGCTATCTGCCCAGATTTGAAAGCTCCACCGCCACGCCCTCACCAGAGAACGAGACATTGGGAACGCCAGTTGAGGTCCATCTTGCTAAGGACAGAACCCGACTAAGTGGAATTTCACTGCACTATCGGGTGAGTGGGTTTACTAACATCATACCCGGTTGGGGATGATAAGTGCCTCGATATAAAAACCCACTGTTTAGTGGTATTTTAATCATCACTACTTAGAGAAAGTGATGTGAAAGTTATGCGGAAAAACTACTTATGGGTTGTAAGTAGATCATACCCGGTTGGTATGATGAGACTTCCTCGAAGGAAGTTGAAAACCCGTTCATCGGTTATGAATGGAGATGTCCTTATATTGGTCGGTATGATGGACAGTAAAAACCTATTTTTGTCGGAAGTGCTCTCCCCTGACTGTGTGCCAATGCTTAAACAATTTGGGAGACCTTCTCGACGGGAGCTCGAATAGCTCTAATAGGCCGGGGGTCTTGATTTTGGAACTTGGGGGCTAAATGCCCGATTTTGAAAATCTCGTACAGTGGGCCCAAGGCCAGCTGGCATGAGCAGGAGCTCGTAAATGAACATGATATATGTGCCATAAAACTTAATAAGTGAATTGTTTGGCCATGGTACCAAGATAGGACCGACATGCTCAGTCAACTAGCGGCAGTGCGACATGACAGGTCGACGGACTAGTCAAGAAAAACAGCTGCGAGTTGAGTTGAGAGTCAGGGCTGTTGGACTAGTGGCACCATAGATTACATGACAATATAAGAAAACATTGTTTGTGCACGCACTGTGAGTACAGGATCATCAAGACGCCCATGAGGGGTAGTGATGCGTCCTAAGGGCATTGGACGACCTGGTGACTATAAGAGCAGTTCATCGTTCTAGGTGTCTGTGCGAAATTTGGAGTAGCACAAAGCACATGAGACCGGGGTGGGGACAAGATGAGGTCTCTGTCCTCATATGGACACGAAGAAGCAATTTCGGGATTGTGGTTCGGATGTCGCATACATCCACTCATTCCCAGGGTAGAAGTGGTCGTACTTCTATCCGAGTGGCAGGAAAAGTCGCTCCGAAGCCACTAGCGGGTTCAGTGGTGATACTGACTTGTGAATGTGTGTAACCTTCATGATGAAGGATGTGTGTTGGGTGATGACACACCGATAACTAAGAAATAATGGAAAAACACGAATTTTTAAATGAAATGATTTTTGAAAACAAAGGAGTCTGGCACACTCCATATAAATATTTTTCTTGAAAGTTAAAAGATTTGAATCCCATTCACTGAGTAGTTGTACTCACCCCCTCCCTTATACCCCTTTCAGGAAATCCCGGAAAGACGAACCTTAAAGGACTTGCACAATTAAACGCCTGCAAGATAGGTACAACTAATTTAAATTACTATGCAGTTTTTATTTATGATATTCTTGGAAAAGGTGCAGGTTAACGCCTTACTCTTTACGATTTATAATATAAGGGAAAACCCTTTAGTAAATCGGGAGAGTGGCGGGTTGATCACGGGGATCCGACCAAACCGGGTCGCGGCGTGACAAAGTACCCCCACCTACCCAGTCCAGCTTCAATCCCTCTCAATGGATGAAGTGGACGTATGAATGTGAGGCTTAGGTATTAAGGCTATACAGACTGGAGGCCATACATGAAGTTCGTCCCACAAGTGAATATGGATGGACTTCAACTAGTTCCTTAGAGCCATCTGATCATAAATCCGACAATTGTTCTAAGGCTAACTCCAGACCTATGACCCTAAGGGATTAGGGGGTAGAAAATCTCTATAATAAGCCATGTATGGCAAGAAATCATTTCATGAATGAATGAAAATCCATTTTTTCATGATAAAAATTTTGGGTCTCTTTGATAAATTCAAACAATGAGAGTATGACCAATAAAGATCAGAGTAATGGGTATGGAAGAGATCACCTAAGGAAGGGGAAACATTACTAGTTAACCCAAACATTTAAAGTAAGTATACTATTCGGAGAAGGGAAACACAAGACAATAAGACTTGGCAAGGAAGAGACTACTAGAGTTCACCCAATGGAGACAAATCCTAACTAAGGAATGAAAAATTAAGTCTGGAGCAAGGGAAGTAAGCATAAAAAAGTATTGGACTAGTGGAAGTCTAAGGATTTAAGGAAAGACTCTATGGATAAATGTAAGGATTAGACTATCCTAAGGAAAAACCAATAGATTGGAAACTGACCATGAAGAAAGTACGAGAGTTATGGGAGCAATGAAGATGTTAAGTTCATTGAGATAAGAGAAGGAGAAAGGAAAGAAGTACGATAGAAAGAAAACCCTAGTAATGATACCGGTACTTAGAAAGAGTTAGGACACAAACTCTTAGGAACACAATAACAAGGGGACTTTTGAAGCAAGGATATGGAACAAAAAGGAATAGAAGATAGGGAAGAAGTCCAGAGTGAATAACCATACAAAGCACAGAAAGTATGAGAAAAGAATAAAGGAAGAACTTTCAAGGAGCAGTAGGGAGATTGAATGTGAAAATCCCAGAACGGGAGTCCATAAATGAAGGATAAGGATATGAAGTGGAATTGTAGAAGAAGGAAGTTCCAAGCTCAAGTAATCAACAAACGAACTATCATAAAACTAAAGCCGAGATAAGGACCTTATTAAAAAGTCATAGGTGGTTAGGGAGATACATGAATGGCTAGGTATGGTCTACTTTCAAAAGAGTAGAGAAACCAAATAAGGATATCAGACAGACCCAGTTGACAGAAATAAATGCGTAACAACAAGATAATCCGGAAGAATAAACGATGCCCTGAGATGGATCAGGAAGTAGTGAAGACTACTCCCTAATGAGGGAAATGAGATGCTTATTAAGGATAATATGACTCAAGAGACGACATCCTCAAGATCACATGAAAAGGAGAATGATAAGATCAAAGTAATTAATGAACTAACCTTAGAAGGATTATAAATTTAAACTCTAGTAAAGAAGGGAGAGATGGGAAGGCCAAACCGGTGGTAATTAAAGATGAAGGTAAAATCTTTAAAGAAATCAATGACCAAGACTGGATTGATGACCAAACTCAAGACAGGGGAAAATTAAGTAAGCCTCTCACAGAATGATGTGAATCCCATCTGAAAGCCATAGATGGATATAGGAAAGAGAGGAGAATGAATATGAAGTACATGTAAGTTCTCAAGAGTAATGTAAGTAGGAAAGGATGGCATCAAGGAATACCTTTTAAAGTTACATATTCTAAATAGCAAAATAGGAAGAGAACCTAAGAGAAAAGAATATAAACTGCCAAGGAAGGAAACCTTGGAAGGACAAAAAGGGTTCCAATTAAAAGGTAATGTGATCAACAGAAATGGAGATGAGATAAATTCATCCATGATATGCTAGTCAAGATGGAAAGATCAAGTACAAAGGGAAGGTACTCAGGAGAACCCAAGGAGCAAGTTAAGTCCAAGTAATGTGTAAGTAGGAGATACATCAAAGGATGTCGTGTGAGTAAGGAGGGGGTATATTGCCCATAAAAGAGAAAACAAAGGAAAACACATCTAATAACCCTTGGAAAAGTTAACCCCTAACTTAGGAAGGGATTTAATTAAAAGGGTCACTGACATCATGACTGGTAGTGATCAATGCTCAAATGGATAGAGCCTAAAGAGAGAACGACTGGACATAGTGTGGAGTACTCGGAATGAGATTGATAATTGGAAATGTCTTGGGTAAAGAATAAGGGAAGAGGCCAAAAATTTTAGTTAGAGAAGGATTCAAAAGGAGAAATACCTTGTTATAAGAAGGGGTATGAAGAAAGGAAGGAATGAAGTCTTTAAAGAAAATGATAAGAAAGTTGAAAATGTAATTCCTAAGGTGAGCGTCTCTACTGTAAGAGACATGGTAGAGAGCAAAAGCCGAAATAAGGGAGCTATCACAAATAAGAAATTGACACTTAATACTGAAGAAGATTAACTCTTATAAGAATTTCAAAGTGATCACAAGAGAATAAGAGTTGACTAGAAGAATAGAAAGTCCTTGGGAAAGGGAGCCACTAAAACTAAGGAAGGACATAAGAAGGGTCAAAACTAGATAAAAGAAGTTAAAACCAAAATCTATGAAGTGAGTAGGTGGCGCTCAAGAGGACAAAGGAAGTGACTACACACAGGAATGAGTGGATATCTTAGAACTCCCAATCCTGAAAAACCTGAGTAAAGAATCTCAAGGGAAAGAATTTTGCGTTAAGTAAAGAAAGATGTTAATTTAAGGATATACCCTTGAATTCCTAGGTAAGATATGTTTAATGGGGATGAGCTCCATGGAATGAGTAAGCAAGGGAAAAGAAGAGACTCCTTAAAGTGCGTGTTATATTGAGGCTAAATGAAAATAATTGAAATGTTGGTATGTCAACAAACTTTATATTGATATTAAGATGAATTATTTCATGTGCAAGGGATGTGGAATAAAGTTTTGGGGACAAAAATCCTAAAAGGAGGAGAGAGTTGAAAACCCCATCCCTTGAAGATAGATAAAACTAAGAAAGAACTGGTCAAACTGAGTGAGAAAATTGAACCGGTTCACAAACCCCAACCACTAGAGAATGGGAAAATTGGTAAATTTACAACTCTCGAGTGACCCAAAGAGTCATAAAAACCTTAGAAAGGGACTTTAGGATAATTTGTGAGAGAAAATCAGAGCAGTTTAGGTAAACCAGATCTTAACCGGTTTGGATAAGTTTTAACCATCATTAAACTAGATGCTAGATTCATTTTTCTAGGTGGCTTAAAATATTCAAATTGGAGAATTGAAACAACCATTGATAGAGAATGAATTTAAAAATTTTTAATTTTGAAAAACTCGGTCGAATTGGGCCTGAACCGGCCTGTTTTAGCATTGAATTCGGTTCGGACCGGTTCGGTCGAGTTCGGAATAGTGTCATCTTCTTCCATCAGATGACATCATTATTCACTTGCTGAAAAAAATAAACAGCGTTGGCGGAAAGAAAACGTTTCCATTCAGGACATTTCAAGCAATCAATGAGTGTCATTAAGGTGCCAAACTGATGGTTAGAGAGTCCTCGAGCTCCCTATATAAAGATCCCATCTCCATTCATCCTCCAAACAACTAAAAACTTTACTCTCTCTCAGCTACTCAGTTTTATAATGAAGCTAGAACCAGAGCTCTGACAAAGGGGTTTTTTTTGAGACAAAGAAGGTGAGGTTAGGTTCCTTAGAATCAGGGAGAAGTCAGCTACATGGTGGTCACCATTCGATCAGAGGATTGCCAGAGAAGCATTAGTGTAATCAAATAGTGAAGCAGCTTTGGCGGATAGAAGTTGCCCTATTTTTGTCGAGCTGAAACCGGCCAATTTGAGCCCTCCTCAGGCCAAACCAAGCTCTCCCAACACTCACTCAGCCCTCATATGACCGAATTAGGGCAGAAAGGTAAGCCAAGTTGGCTCAACTCTGTAATTTTCGATAAGTGTTAGAGAGAGAACCGGCGAAACTTCACTGACTGAATTCTCCTTCAATTTAACATGAATTGATGTGATTCTTGATCCTAGGAGGAACCTTAAGACGAGAGCTATCTACCTCGATCAAAAGCTCGCACCGCCACACCCCCGACGGTAAGCTTTCGAAGCTTTCTCTCTCTAAGTTTAGTTTTTTGGTGAAGCTCTGTTTGAGCTCGTTCCGGTGTCAATTCATGCAATTCAAAGCTTAATTGAAGCGTATGGATGTGTAGGAACTCTATTTTACCTTCAATTTCAACAATTAACCTTGATTGATCAGTCAATTTGATGAAATCAAATTCAGCCTGTTTAAAACTGGGAAATTGAGGATTTTGTAAAATTGAAGAAACAAAGTGCAATTTCCCAAATTTGAGGGCCAATTGGACATGGAAAAGATGTTGGAGGACCAATTGATCAATTTTTGAAATTTATTGGGGTTAAATTGCCATTTTTTTTAAATTAGGGGCAAAATGGTAATTTTTTAAAAGTTGGGGACCAAATTGGAAATTTGGGATACTTGAACCCCTTTTTGTGATTTAAAAAAAATTGAGGTCCCAAAGTGAATTTTAGAAGATTCGGGACTCAATTTAGGGAAAAATTAGCATTAAGAACCTAAAGTTAATGTAAAAGAATTTTAGGGACCTAAATGCAAATAATTAAAAGTTTGGGCATTTTATTCTTACGTGAGGAATTAGGGCTATCATGCCAAAGGTTAATAAAAAAGGATGTCCAAATCGTGAAGGAGCATGAAGGACCGAAACACCAGCAAGGATAAGCGCGCATGGTGGCAAAAAGTTAATGAAGAGTAATACACTGCACTTATTAGGTGAGTAGGATTTTTCACATCATACCCAATTGGGATGATGAGTACCTTGGAAATGAAAAACCACTACTATGTGGAATTTTAACATCACATTGGGTTGGGGTGATGTGAGAACATTAAGAAAAACTACCTAACGGTTGTAAGTAGATCATACCCGGTTGGTATGATGAACTTCCTATAATGAAGTAGAAAACCAACTTACCAGTTGTAAGCGAAGATGTCATCACACCTGGTTGGTGTGATGGATGAGTTGAAACTTATTTTGTCAAAAGTGTTCTCCCCTGACTATGTGCCAATGCTTAAAAATTTTGGGAGACCTTCTTGGCGAGAGCTCGAATAGCTCATATAGACTAGAGGCCTCGATTTTTTAACTTGGGGAATAAAATGCCCAGTTTTGAAAATCTTGTATTGTGGTCCCAAAGCTAGTTGGCACAAGAAAGAGCTCATAAACAAATATGATGATAAGCCATGAAAATTTCTTAATGAATGATTGATGTGATTTGGCCATGGTACCAAGCTAGGACCAACATACTCGATGGACTAGCGGTAGTGCGACAGGACCAAGTCGACGGATCGGTCTAGACAAATAGCTAAGGTCGAGTTGAGGGTCAAGGCCATTAGACCAGTGGCACCAAAGACTAATGGCTTTATGGAAAACTTTATTTGTGCATGCACTGAGGTTTGGGACCATCAAGACGCCCAAGAGGGGTAGTGATGTGTAATAAGGGCTACTAGACGACATGGTGGAGATAAGGGCAGATTGTTGTGCTAGTAGTCAGGGAAGCTTGACGTAGCTTTATGCCTATGCAACTGGGGTTGGGTTGGGATGAGGTCTATGTCCTCATACGGACACATAGTTATTTTTTGGGTTTGAGGGTCGGATGTCACAAACATCCACTCATTCCAAGGGTAGAAGTGGATGGGCTTCTATCTAGGTGGCGGGTAAAGTCGCTCCGACTTCACAAGTGGTTGCAATGGATGGGCTTCCCTATGAATGTGTGATCCATTCATGATGAAGGGCGTGTGTTGATTGTTAAACACACCAATTGTGGATAATGAGGAAATTGGTTTTTAAATAACCAGGAATTTAAGGAAGAAATGATTCTTAAAGGAAATAAGGAGTCAGACACACTCCAATTAAAGATATTTTTTTAAAACTCATTTTCATACACCCATTCACTAAGTTATAGAAACTCACCCTTCCTTTCTATCCCTTTTCAGGAGTAAAGAAAAATGATTAGGTATAACACCAGTATCTACCCTTTGTCAAGTATGCTTAAAAGTCTTTTCTTTTTAAGTATGCATTTTTATTGATATATGTTATTCTAGGGAACAAGGTTAAAATTTTACCTGGCTCCTCTTGATTTAAGGAAGGGGGAAACCCATCCTGAACTAAGGGAGAGGTGGGTTGATCACGAGGATCCGACCAAATCAGGTCGGGGCATGACACATCATCTCTCTGTTAGGGACATCTACTTCCCCTAATGTCTTTTCTTTTCTAAACTCTCACCGTTCCTTGTCCTTATGATTATCTTAATCTTAGTGTATCCTAATGCCATCTCTAGATGTTGTTCTTCTTGTTTATCCTTCCTTGAAATCTTTCAGGTGTGTCCTTTTGCATTTTGTACAAGTCTACTTCCTTGGGACGACTTCGGGTGTCATTCGTTTTTGTGGTTTCTTGTCCTCCTTGTGTGAGACTTATTTTAATCCTTCTCATCGCTTGAGGGGGTCATCGTTTTTTTGTTCTTTGGTCCTTAGTTCAATTAAGATTTTTCCTACATCCTTCTTACCATTGTTTGTCCCATCCACCTCTCTCTCCCTCGTCGGGTTTATATCCATGGTCCTCACAAGGTTGAGACGTTAACCGTGTCATCCTTGCTACTCTTCTTGTTAAATTTGAGGTCGTTGTCTCTCGAATTCCCTTGTCCCTAATGCCCATTCTACTGCCATCTTTTTAGACTCCTTATTTCCTTAAAGACCATTTCTTCCTAAAATTTATGTTTTCAAAATTCTTTTCCTCATTATCCATAATAGGTGTGTTTAACAATCAACACACGCCCTTCATCATGAAGGGAATCACACATTCACAAGACAGCTCGTGCACTCCACCCACTTGTGGCGTCGGAGTGACTTTACCGACCACCTAGATAGAAGCACGTCCACTTCTACCTTGGGAATGAGTGGATGTTCACGACATCCGACCCTCAAACCCGAAATCAACTCCGCGTCTGTATTAGTACAGAGACCTCATCCCGACCCCACCCTGGAATCATCACATGAAGCTACATTGAGCTTCCCTAACTGCTGACACGACAAACTGCCAGTTTCTCCACCATGTCATCCAGTAGCCCTTAGGACGCATCACTACCCCTCTTGGGTGTCTTAATGGTCCCGAACCTCAAGTGCATGCACAAACAAAATTTTTCCACAAAACTATTTATCTTTGGTGCTACCGGTCCAACAACCCCAACCCTTAACTCGACCTCCAGCTGTTTGTCTAGATTGGTCCGTCGACCTGGTCGTGTTGCTCTACCACCATTCCATCGAGTATGTCGGTCCTGTCTTGGTACCAATGCGAAATCACATTATTCATTCATTAAGAATTTTCATGCCTTAAACATCATATTTGTTTACGAGCTTTTGCTCATGCCAACTGGCCTTGGGCCTAAGTACATGATTTTCTAAAAACCGAGCATTTTAGCCCCCAAGTTCCAAAACCGTGGCCTCTAGCCTATTTGAACTATTTCAGCACACGTTAAGAAGGTCTTCCAAAAGTTTTAAGCATTAGCACACAGTTAGGGGATAACACTTTTGACAAAATAATATTTCCACTCATCACACCAACCGGGTGTGAAGACATCTCCACTTACAATCGACAATTGTGTTTTCTCCTTCCTTCAAGGAAGTCAATCATACCAACCGGGTATGATCTACTTACAACTGATAAGTAGTTTTTCCACGTAGTTCTCATATCAATCCAACCAGGTGTGATGTTAAAATCACACATAAAAGTGGTTTTTCAATTCTGAAGTGCTCTTCATCCCAACCGGGTATGATGTAAATAAACACACTCACCAGTTAACCGTGACGTGTTCATCCTCGGTTGATTTTCCTAAGTCGACGCGAGATTCTCTTGCTGGCGTTCCAGTACCTCGTGCTCCTACACAATTTGGACAACCTTATCTAATTAATACTTGGCATAATAGCCTTCGTTACTCACGTATGTACGACTAAAGTCCAAATTTTTAGTTAATTGTACTTAGCTCCCTAAAGTTCATTTTCCTTGACTTTAGGTCCCTAATGCAATCATTTTCCCAAATTGAGTCCCGAAACCTCCAAAACTTCACTTTGGTACTCAATTTACTCAAAATCGTTCAAGGGGTTCAAGTTTTCCAAATTTCCAATTTGGTCCGCAACTTTTCAAAAATGACCATTTTGCCCATACTTTACAAAAATGGCAATTTGACGCCAATTAATTTAAAAATTCGACCAATTGGTGCTCTAACATCCTTTTATGGGAAATTGCAATTTGATCCCTAATTTTCCACGAACATTTTCCCCAATTTCCCCCATTTCAAACTGGCCGAATTTGATTTCATCAAATTGACCATTCAATAAAGGCTAATTGTTGAAATTAAAGGTATAATTGAGTTCCCACACATCCATATGATTCAATTGAGCTTTGAATTGCATGAATTGAGGCCAAAACGAGCTCAAATGGAGCTTCGTCGGAAAACTATGCCTAGAGAGAGAAAGCTTCGAAAGCTTACCGTTAGAGGTGTGGCAGTCTGAGCTTTCGATCGGGGCAGGTTGCTCCCGTCCTGAGGTTCCTCCTAGAATCAAGTATTGCAATAATTCATGTTGAATTGAGTGAGAATTTGGTCAATGAAGTTTCACCGTTTCTCTCCAAAATGCTAATAGGAAATTATATAGGGGAGTTGAATTGGCTTACCTTCCGACTCTAATTCGGTCGTTTGAGGGCTATGGGGATGATGAAAGAGCTTGGTTTGGCTCGAGGAGGGATGAATTTGGCTGATTTCAGCTCGGCCGAAACAGGGCAGCTACGGTCCACCGGAGCTGCTTCACGGATTGATTACGCCGGTGCTTCTCTAGCGGTCCTCTGATCGAATGGAGATTGCCGTCGGGTAGCTGACTTCTCCCTGAATCTAAGGAAGTCGACCTCGCCTTCTAAGGCTTAGAAAAGCCTTTGTGTCCTTACCCGATATGAACATCCTTGTTCATTATCTCTTAGCCTAATAGCCTTCATTCATCATGAATGGAGAAAATACTCAAAACTTTTTAATTGATTGCAATTAGGTCCCTAAATTTCTTTTTTTTTTTAACTTTAGTTCCCTAATGCCAATTTTTCCCCAAATTGAGTCTCGAAACTTCTAAATTTCACATTATGACCTCAATTTATTCAAAATCACAAAAGGGGTTCAAGTTTCCCAAATTTCCAATTTGGTTCCCAACTTTTCCAAAATTACCATTTTGCCACTACTTTACAAAAATGGTAAGTTTTGCCCAAAAATTCCAAAATTTGCTGAATTGGCCCTCAATTTTATGAAATTTCACTTTGGTCCCTTTAATTTTTGAAATCCCCAAATTTCACTCAATTTCAACCTTCCAACATAGCCGAATTGGATTTCATCAAATTGACCAATCAAATGAGTTTAATTGTTGAAATTGAAGTTAGATTGAAGTTCCTACACCTTCATACGATTCAATTCAGTTTGAATCGCACGATTTGATGCTGGAATGAGCTCAAATGGAGCTTTGCCGGAAAACTAGACATAGAGAAAGAAAGCTTCGAAAGCTTACTGTCGGGGTGCGGGGGTCCGAGCTTTCAATCTGGGTAGATAGCTCTTGTCCTGAAGTTACTCCTAGGATCAAGAATTGCATCAATTAATGCCAAATTGAGTGAGACTTTAGTAATTGAAAATCTACCGGTTCTCTCTAGCACTGATCGAAATTTACAAAACGAAGCCAAATTGGCTTACCTTTCCACTCTAATTCAGTTGTAGGAGGGCTGTAGAGGTATTGAGAGGGCTTGGTTTGGCTTGAGAAGGGCCTGAATTGTCCGATTTCAGCTCGGCCGAAATAGGGTTGCTTCGGTTTGCTAGAGCTGCTTCACTGTTAGATCACGCTGACGCTTCTCTAGTAACCCTCGGAGCAAATGGAGACTATAGGCATGTAGCTGACTTCTCCCCAAATCCAAAGAACTGAACCACGCCTTTTATGGCTTAGAAAAATACCCAAGTCGATGCTCTAGTTCGGGCATCACCGGAAAATGGAGCAGTTGAGAGAGAATGGAGTTTTCAGGTGTAAGGAGGATGAATGAGAAGGGTGTCACGCCCTGACCCAGTTTGGTCAGATCCCCTTGAGCTACTTGCCACTTTTCCTAGTTTACTAAGGGTTTCCCCTCTATTAAACCTAGGAGGAGTAAGGCATCCTTTGAACATGTAACTTTTTCCTAGAATGACATAAATCAAAACTGCATAGTATTTTAAATTAATGATACGTATCTTAGAGGCGTTTGACTTCACGGGTCTTTTAAAGTCAGGTTTTTTTTTTCCAGGACTTCCTGAAAGGGATATAAGGGAGGGGGTGAGTACGACTACTTAGTGAATGGGTTTTTCAAGAAAATAATTTTTTTAGGAAAAGAGTTGTATTGGAGTGTGCCAGACTCCTTTCTTTCAAAAATCCTTTGAATTTCAAATCTCGGGGTTTTCCATCATTACCACGGTGTCTCATCACCCAACACATCCTTCATCATGAAGGTTCAACACACATTTGCAGGCCAGTACGACCACTGAACTCACTTGTGGCTTCGGAGCGACTTTACCGGCCACCTAGATAGAAGTACATCCACTTCTACCCTGAGAATGAGCGAATGTCCTCAACATCTGACCCTAAATCCCGAAATCGATTCTTCATGTCCATATGAGGACAGAGACTTCATCCCGTCCCCACCCCGGTCTCATGCGCTTAGTGCTACTCCAAATTTTGCACGGTCACCTGGTACAACAAACTGCCCTTATACTTAGTAGGTCGTCCAGGGTCCTTAGGATGCATCAATACCCCTCATGGGCATCTTGATGATCTCGAAATCATAGTGCATGCACATACAATATTTTCTTATCATGCCATGTAATCTGTGGTGCTATTAGTCCAACAGCTATGACCTTTAGCTCAACTTGCAACTGTTTGTCTTGACTGGTACGGAGACAGGTCATATCGAACTGCTGCTAGTTGACCGAGTGTGTCGGTCCTGTCTTGGTACCATGACCAAACAATTCATTTATTAAAGTTTTATGGCATATATCTCATGTTTGTTTATGATCTCTTGCTCGTGCCCACTAGCCTATGGCCCACTGTTCGAGATTTTCAAAACCGGGCATAATAGCCCCAAAGTTTCAAAATCGAGGCCCTTGACCTATAAGAGCTATTCGTGCTCCCATCAAGAAGGTCTCCCAAATAGTTTAAGCATTGGAACATAGTCAGGGGAGAGTACTTTCGAAAAAATTATATTTTCAACTGTCCATTATACCGACCAGGTATAAGGACATCTCCGCTCATAACCGATGAACGGGTTTTCAACTTCCTTCAAGGAAGTTTCATCATACCAATCGAGTATGATCTACTTACAACTGGTTAGTAGTTTTTCCGCATGATTTTTCACATCACTCCTCTAGGTTGTGATGTTTAAAATACCACTAGTTAGTGGGTTTTTATTTCGAGGTACTTATCATCCCCAACCGAGTATGACATAAAATCCCACCCACCCATAAATGTCGTGAATTCCACTAGACCGTTTCCTTGATTTCACGCGAGCTTGTCCTTGCTAGCATTCCTGGTGCTTCATGTCCCTACACGATATGAACATCTCAGATCATTATCTCTCGGCCTAATAGCCTTCATTCATTCCAAATGAATGAGAAAAACCAAATTTTTATTTAAATGCAATTAGGTCCCTAAAGTTATTTTTCTTTAACTTTAAGTCCCTAAATATTGGTTTTCCCTCAAATTGAGTCCCAAAACTTTTAAAATTCCCCTTGGAACTTTTTGGTCTTCAATTTCACAAAAAAGGGGTTTAATTTCCCAAATTTTCAATTTGGTCCCCCAACTTTTCCAAAATGACCATTTTGCCCTTCCTTTAGAAAAATGGTAAATTTTACCCCAAAAATTCTAAAAATCCTCAATTGGCCCTCTAATATTTTTATCATGCCCAGTTGACCCTCAATTTTAGAAAATTTCATTTTTGTCCCCCGAATTTTTTGAAAATCCCCAATTCCCCCCCATTTTCAACTGTTTAACACAACCGAATTTGATTTCATCAAATTGACCGATGAAACACCTCTAATTGTTGAAATTGAGTTTCTCCATGTTCATATGATTCCATAGAACTTTGAATCATGAGTTTTAATGATGGAATGAGCTCAAACGGAGATTTGCCGGAAAATAGACTATAGAGAGAGAAAGCTACGATTGCTCACTAGTGAGGGCATGACGGTCTGAGCTTTCTATTTGGGAGCTAAGTACAAAATTCTAATCTGAGCTACGATTGCTCACTAGAAGTTCTTCCTAGGATAAAAAATGACATTAATTGATGTTGAATTGGATTAGAATTTTGTCATTGAAATTCGGCCGACTCCCTCTCTAACACCGATTAGAAATTGCAAAGGGGTACCGAATTAGCTTACCTTTCGGTCCTAATTTGGCTATGGAAGGGCTGAGTGAGGGATCGAATTAGCCAATTTCAACTTAGCTGAAATAGGGCAGCTTTGGTCCTCTGGAGCTGCTGCACTATTCGATCACACCGGCGCTTCTCTAGTGACTCTCAGAACAAATGGATGCCACCACCGTGTAGCTGCTTCTCCCTGGTTCGAAGGAACTCGACCTTACCTTCTTTGACTCAGAAATGACCCTATATCGGAGCTCTGGTTAGAGCTTCACCATAAATTTAAGCAACTGAGAGAGAGTGAGCTTTTAAGGTGTGGAGAGGATGAATGGGGAGGGGGTCTTTATATAGGAAGCTCGTGGACTTCTTGGCCGTCTGATTAGCACCTTTATGACAGGCATTGATGGACAAAAAGGTATTGAACGGAGATGTTTCCTCTTCGCCGGCACTGCTTCATTTTTCTGGCGAGTGAACAGTGCTGTCATCTGAAGGAAGAAGACGACACTGTTCCGAACTAGACCAGACCGGTCCAAACCGACTTCAAAGCTTTAACCGGCCGGTTCACCCCTCATTCAATCAAGTTTTTCAAATCTAAAAATTTCTAAATTTATCTAAATTCATTTTCTATCTAATGGTGGCCTCAAATCTGAAATTTGAATTATTTAATCCACCTAGAAAAATGAATTAAGATTTAGTTCAATAGTGGTTCAAACCGGTCCAAACCGGTTCGAATTCGGTTCACCTGAACCGGTTTGGTTTTCATCCCTAATTTCTTCACAAGTCCATTTCCATGTCTTTTCTGTCTCCTTAGGTCACTTTGGGTCCATAATTGCCCTGGTTTACTATATCTCTACCAATTCCGATTCATAAACCGGTTCTATTCGGTTCGGACCCAGTTCTCTTGAACCGATCCAGTTTTTCTTCCCCATTTCATCCTAAGGTTCTTTTCCAAGATTTTTGAACCATTTGAGTTACATGGAAGTTGTAAATCATCAATTTGCCTCGTTTCCTAATAATCGAGCTTGTAGCCCATTTCGGTTTCAAGATTCAAAACTAACCGGTTTTTTCCTGGGTTTTGTCATTATCAAAGGACAGGGTTTACAACTCTCCCATCCTTTTAAGGGTTTTGTCCCCAAAATAGTTACACATTAAATAATTGAGGGTAACTATCCCTCATCATAGACTCGGTTTCCCATGTCTCTTCCTACATGGGTCCGTTCTGCTACAACACTCTGACCATGAACTCGTGGGCCCTAGGCTAGCTAGCACGAGCAGGAACTCATAAACAAACATGATTTATATGCCATGAAAACTTAAGTAAATGAATTTTTTGGCCATGGCACCAAGACAGGACCGACATACTCAGTCAACTAGCGGTAGTGCGACATGACATGTCTCCGGACTAGTCAAGACAAACAGCTACAGGTCGAGTTGAGGGTCGGGGCTATTGGACAAGTGGCACCACAAATTATATGGCATCATGTGAAAAATGAACCAAAATTTGAAATGAAAGGTTTTTAAAAGAGAATAAGGAGTCTGGCACACTCCGAATCAAATGTTTTCCCTAAAAGTTAAATTTTAAAAAACCATTCACTAAGTCGTTGTACTCACCCCCTTCCTTATACCCCTTTCAGGTAACCCTAGAAAGCCTACCCCAAAGAGCACCAGCTAATACGCCTATAAGACATGTATTATCAGTTTAAAATTTTATTCAGCTTTGATTTATGTTATTCCAGGAAAGTAGCAGGTTTAATGGATGCCTTACTCTTTACGGTTTATAAATAAGGGGTAACCCTTATTAAATCGAGAGAGTGGCGGGTTGATCATGGGGATCCAACCAAATCGGGTCGGGGCATGACAACTGGCCTAATAACTGTTATTATAGGCAAACTCCATCAGGCACTACTATTCTTCCCAACCCTTATTCATGGTGAGCATGCATGCTCGTAGCATGTCCTTTAGGTTTTGGATTGTCAGCTCAGACTATCCATCGGTCTGAGGATGAAATGTTGTACTCATGTAGAGCTTGGTCCCCAAGGAATTTTGAAAACTAGGCCAGAACCTCGAGGTAAATCTACGTTCTCTATCTGACACTATGCTTACCGGGACGCCATGGAGCCTCACAAATTCCCTCATGTATAACACTGATAATTGTTCCACTAAATTTGTCACTCTTATTGGTAAGAAGTGGGTGGACTTGGTCAATCTATCCACAATGACCCAAATAGTGTCTCGTCCCTTCCTAGTCATAGGTAGTCTAGTGACAAAATCCATAGTAATATGTTTTCCAATTTCCATTTGGGGATTGGTAAGGGTTGTAGCAGTCCTAAAGGTTTCTGGTGCTTAGCTTTAATCTACTGACATGACAAGCATCGAACTATATATTCCACAATATCCCTCTTCATCCCTCTCCACCAATAACCTTGTTTGAGGGTGCGGTACATCGTGATATTGCCCGGATGCATCACATAGATAGAGTCATGTGCCTCTTCCAAGATTAATCTCTTCAATTCCTTATCTTGAGGCACAAACACTCCACCCTTATAGGTTAGCACTCTTTCACCTCAAAGGTTGTAGCCTGGTTTCGTCCCTTCATTGATCTGGTCCAAATGGGGCTAGAGTTCCATATCCCCTTTTTGCTGGACCTTTATTTGCTCCATTAGGCCGGGTCTTACCACTACGTTAGCCAATAAGAATTTTTCTTTCTTGTCTACCTTAAGGTCCACTTCCATTCTTCCCAACTACTGCAATAAGGTGAGGTAGCTTATTTTTATCTGTGCCACCTCGGTTTGTTACTTGCAACTTAGAGCATCTGCCACCACATTGGCCTTTCCGGAGTGATATTCTATCACAAGGTAATAGACCTTAACCAACTCCAGCCATCTCCTCTGGCGGAGGTTCAACTCCTTTTGTGTCAGGAAGTACTTAAGGCTCTTGTGATCGGTATATATCCTACACTTAACTCCATATAGGTAGTGTCGCCAAATCCTAAGGGCGAATACTATTGTAGCTAACTCCAAGTCGTGGGTAGGGTAATTCCTCTCATGTACATTTAGTTGTCGTGAGGCATAGATGATAACCTTTTTCTTGTTTAATTAATACACATCCGAGTCCCTATCCAGATGTGTCACTATAGACGGTATACTCCCCTGCATTTTGGTCAGGCAGAGAGAGTACAAGTGCCGTTGTTAAACGGGTCTTCAACTCTTGGAAGAATTTCTCACAACTTTCATCCCACATATACTCTCCTCCTTTCCTTGTGAGACGAGTAAAAGGGGCAGCTATTTTTGACAAATCCTACACAAAATATCTATAATATCCTACCAACCCAAGAAATTGTGTATCTTAGAGGGATTCTTGGGTGCCTTCCAATCGGATATGACTTCCACCTTTGCCGGGTCTACCTTAACTCAATCTTTGGACACTATGTTCCTTAAGAACCCTACCTTCTACTACCAAAACTCACACATGGAGAATTTCTCACATAGAGATTATTTCGTAGTGTCTCTAAGGTGATAGCTAGATGTTCTTCATGCTCCAGCCTTGTCACGCCTCGATCCGGTTTGGTCGGATCCCCGTGATCAACCTGCCACTCTCCTGGTTTACTAAGGGTTGCCCCTTCTTTATAAATTGTAAGGAGTAATGCGTCCTTTAAACATGTACCTTTCCTGTAATAATATAAATTAAAATTTCACAAAATTTTAAACTTATCATACCTGCTTTATAGGTGTGTTAGTTGGTGGTCTTTGGGGGAAGCTTTTCGGAGTTACCTGAAAGGGATATAAGGGAGGGGTGAGTTCAATGACTCAGTGAACGGGTGTTCAAAGATTTTTTTTTAGAAAAATAGTTTGAATTTGGAGTGTGTCAGACTCCTTATTTTTCTTTTAAAAATAATTGATTCTCAATTCTTAGTTTTCTTAACCATTTCTCATCATATCGGTGTGTTTATCAAACAACACATGCCCTTCATCATGAAGGAACACACAATTGCAGGCCAGCCCGTCCATTGTATCAATTTGTGGTGTCGGAGTGACTTTACAGGCCACTTAGATAAAAACACATTCACTTCTACCCTGAGAATGAGTGGATGTTCACGACATCCAACCCACAATCCCATAACAAAACTCTGTGTCCTATGAGGACAGAGACCTCATCCTGTCCCCACCCCGGTCTCATGTGCTTGAAACTACGTTGAGCTTCGTAAGACTTCTGGTATGACTAACTGCCCTTATACCCACCAGGTCGTCTAGAGCCCTAGGACGCACCACTACCTCTATTAGTTGTCTAGTCTGATGACCTGTCATGTCGCATTGCCACTAGTCCATCGAGTATGTCGGTCCTGTATCGGTACCATGACCAAACAACTCATTTACTTATGTTTTCATGGCATATTAATCATGTTTGTTTATGAGCTCCTGCTCGTGCCAACTAGCCTAGGGCCCATTGTTCGAGATTTTCAAAATCGGGCATAGTAGCCCCCAAGTTCCAAAATCGATGCCTTCGACCTATATGAGCTATTCGAGCTCCTGTCAAAAAAGTCGCCCAAAAATTTTATGCAGTGGCATAAAGTCAGGGGAGAGCATTTCTGACAAAATAAACTTTTCAACTATCCATCACACCAACTGGGTATGAGGACATCTCCACTTATAACCAGTAAGCTGGTTTTCCACTTCCTTCCAGGAAGTTTCATAATACTAACGAGGTATGATCTACTTACAACCGGTAAGTAGTTTTTTTGCAAAATTTCCACATCACTCTTCTCAGATGTGATGATTAAAATACCACATAGCAGTGGATTTTCATTTCTGAGGTGCTTATCATCCCAATCGAGTATGATATTAAATATCCCACTCACCCGATAGTGCAGTGAATATCCTCTTAGCGGCTTGTTCTTACTTAAACTTGTCTTAGCTGGTGTTCTCGGTACTTCGTGTTCCTACATGATATGAACACTCATCTTCATTATCCTCTGGCCTAATAGCCCTCATTCATCCCAAATGAATGAGAAATCCAAACTTTTCCTTTATTTGCAATTAGGTTCCTAAAGTTTTTTTCTATAAATTTAATTCCCTAATGCCTGTTTTCCTCAAATTGAGTCCCGAAACTTTTAAAATTCACATTGGGCCTCAATTTATTCAAATTCACAAAATGGGGTTTAATTTCCCAAATTTCCAATTTGGTCCCTAACTTTTCTAAAATTACCATTTTGCCCCTACTTTACAAAAATGGTAAGTTTTGTCCCAAAATTTGTCCAATTGGTCCTCCAACATCTTTATCATGCCCAATTGGCCCTCAATTTTATGAAATTGCACTTTAGTCCCTCAAAATTTTAAAATTCTCAAATTTCCCCCAATTTCAACCTTCTAACTCAACCGAACATAATTTCATCAAATTAATTGATCAAATGAGTTTAATTGTTGAAATTGAAGTTAGATTGGAGTTCCTTCACCTTCATACGATTCAATTGCACTCTGAATCGCACGATTTGATGTCGGAATAAGCTCGAATGAAGCTTTGCTGGAAAACTGGACTTACAGAGAGAAAGCTTCAAAAGCTTACCGTTGGGGGCGGCGATGGTCCGAGCTTTTGATTTGGGCAGATACTCTCGTCCTGAGATTCCTCCTAGGATCAAGAATTGCATCAATTGATGCCGAATTGAATGAGATTTTAGTCATCGAAGTTCTGTTGGTTCTCTCTTTAGCGCCGATCGGAATTTATAGAGGGGAGCCAAATTAAGTTACCTTTTCACTCTAATTTAACTGTAGGAGGGTTGTGGAGGAATTGGGAGGGCTTGGTTTGGCCTAAGGAAGGTTGAAATTTGCCAATTTCAGCTTGGCCGAAATAGGGCATCTTCGGTCCGCCGGAGCTGCTTCAATGTTCTATCACACCAACATTTCTCCGACGATCGTCGCAATAAATGAAGACTACATGCATGTAGCTTACTTCTCCCTGAATCCAAAGAATCCAACCACGCCTTCTTTAGCTTAAAAAAGATCCTATATCGGAGCTCTGGTTTGAGCTTCACTAGAAATTGGAGTAGTTGTGAGAGAATGGAGTTTTCAGGTGTGGAGAGGATGATTGAGGAGGGGCTCTCTATATAGGAAGCTCGAAGACTTCTTGGTCATTCGATTGGTGCCTTAATGGCAGTCTTTCATTGCCTAAAACTCCTTGGCTGGAGACTTTTATACTTCGCTGGTGCTACTCGATTTTCTGGTGAGTGAATAGTATTTGTCATCTAAAGGAAGAAGACGATATTGTTCTGAACCTGACCGGACCGGTCCGATTCGGGTTCAAAGCTTAAACCGGCTAGTTCAAGCCGTATTCGACCGAATTTTTCAAAATTAAAAATTCCTAAATTCATATAAATTTATTTTCTATCCAATGGTGGCCTCAAATCTCAAATTTGAATTTTCTAATCCACCTAGAAAAATGAATTTAGCATTTGGTTCAATAGTGGTTCAAACCGGTTTAATCCAGTTCGGATCCGGTTCACCTGAACCGGTTTGGTTTTGATCTCCAATTCATCCTAAAGTCCTTTTTCTTGACTTTTGTGACTCTTTAGGTCACTCAAGATTCATAAATTTCCCAGCTTGCCCTTTTCTCTATCGGTTCTAGTTCATGAACTGACTCGATTGATAAATTAGTTCAATTTAGTTAGATCCGGTTCATCTGAACTGGTTTGATTTTTCTCTTCAAATTTGTCCTAAGGATCTTTTCCTAGGTTTTGTGAACCCATTGGGTCACTCAGGAGTTATAAATTTTCCAAATTGCCTATTCTCTAATGATCGGTTTGTGAATTGGTTCAGTGTTTCTCACTCGGTTTGACCGGTTCATTTCCCGATTTTCCTTAACTCCAAAGGATGGGGTTTACAAGCCTAGACCATGAGTATATTAGTATGTCATCTATAAATACTATCACAAACTTTTCCAAGTGTGGCTGGAACAGCGGTTCATCAAATCCAAGAATGATGCAGGGGCATTCATCAGGCCAAAAGGTATCACCCTAAACTCATAGTGTTCATATCGAGACTGAAAGGCGGTTTTAGGGATATCGTCTTGACGAATCTTGAGTTAGTGGTATCCTGTTCAAAGGTCTATTTTGGAGAAATGGGATACTCCTTTTAGTTGGTCGAATAGGTCGTCGATTCGTGGAAGTGGATAATTATTCTTTATTGTGACTTGGTTCAACTTCTGATAGTCTATGCACAACCTCATGCTACCATCCTTTTTCTTTACGAATAGGACCGGTGCACCCCATGGAGATTGACTAGGGCATATGAAATACTTGTCCAATAGCTCATCGAGTTGCTCCTTTAACTCCTTTAACTCTACTGGAGCCATGCGATAAGGGGCTTAGGATATGGGATGTGTTCCGAGGATTACCTCTATGGTAAATTCCAGTTGTTGACTTGGGGGTAATTCGGGTAATTCTTCTAGAAATATGTTCAAGTAGTGTTCAACGACTGGGATATTTTTTGGTCCCTTCTTCTTTGACTTTTCGTTGATGATCATTTCCAAAAAACTTCACAACCTTTCTGTATCATCTTTTGAGCTCTTATGTGTGACACTATTTGTACTTCTCCCTTCCTCCTGTCTCCTTGGAAACATAGTCCGAGTGTTTCGGCTGTGTGAAAAGTTATTACTTTCTTCCTATAGTCCATCTTGGCTTGATGGGTACTCAACAAATACATTCCCAATATTATTTCTACCTATCTTAGAGGTAATGGAATCAAATCCGCCTCTAGTTTAATTCCTCCACTCACAATCTCACATCCCTTCAACTATTTGTCCCTATCCAGTCATTCTCCTAAGGGTGTGAGGATGTTGAGACTTTGTTCTAGGGAGGTAAGTTCTAGGGGAGGACCTGGGATTAGATCTTCCTTGGTGAACGATCTCACTTGTCTCGAGTTAAAGAAGGCGTAGACTTTTCTTCCTCACAAGTTTATGTATCCTAATTGAAGAAACACATAGTTTAGAAGGAAATTTTTCTTTATTGAATGAAAATTAAATTACAAGTTTTGTCTCAATCTTAGTTAGGAAGGATTTGGGAATTACCCACTACTGTATTAGGGTCTTTTCTAGCCTTTTCCTAGGTGAGGTTGTATAACCTAGCTAGTACCCTTGCCATGGCATCTTGCTTGGAAGTCCTTGGGTTCCCTTGGGGTGGTCCAAGCATGTTTCATTGCTTATTCTCCCTAAGAGTGGGGCATCCCTTTACAAAGTAACCCACCTGCCCACATCCGAAAAAGGATAAACAAGCTCCCTCCTGGTATCTTTGGCATCTAGGACAACGAAGGTTTCCTTGTGATAAGGTGGGGATCATTCTCCGGGGAGGTGGTGGTACGACTTTCCTCTTTTGGAAACCAACCCTATTTCCCCATCTTGAACCATTTTGCTCTTTTCGTCCTCCATGACAGCCTTGGACCTTGTCCTCCAGCAGGTTAACCAGCTCCAACCGGTGACATCGAGTTTGCACCATACGCTCAAATTCGTGGGCCATACTAATTAAAGCTGCCAGATTTGTTGGGCATCCAAGCACTCCCATCCGGTCTCATATATCCATTTTGAGACCACCCACGAATCATTGGCATATATCCACAGGTCCAACTAGATCAGGGGCAAAGGGTCTTAACTCATTAAACTTAGTTTCATACTCCTAGATAAAGTTAAGACCTTGTTGGAGTCGGAGGAAATCTTTCTTCTACTCATTAATATGATGCAGAGCTAGGTACTCCTTCATATACCACTCCTCGAATTGTTCATAGGTGGGGGTGGTGGTATGCGGGCTTCTAACATTGTCCCGCCACCTTTTCGCACTAGCCTCCAAGAAATATTTTGCCAAAATCACCATATCCTCTAGCGAAATCTTGACTATCCCCATAAGCATCTTAATGGTGGCCATCCAGTCCATAGCACCTTCAACATCCTTCTCTTCTAGGAAAGGCTTACATCCCAATTGATGAAGAGTTTTGAGGTATTTAGGGATGTCAACTAGAGAAGGGATGTTAGTAAGAAAGGGTGAGATTGTACATCCTGAGGCTTAGCTAGAGAGTTGATGTCCACCTCAGAGGTGAGGTTAGGCCATCCAAACACTCAGGTGAACTCCTCGTAAAGTCTCTGATGTTCTGAGCTTAGTCTAGGTGGAACTATTTGGGCTTCTCAGGGAGTTTCCACAGGGAGGGGTTGTTGGGTAGTGTTAGAAATTGTGGCTCTTGTTCTCTTGGTTCCTCTCTGGGGAGCCATCTGAAATTTAAGATTTATTCCTCTTAGTTACTATGTTATATAGTCTTAATAATGCATTCAAGGAAACAAGCTCTGATACCACTCAAGTTGTCATCCCCCGACCTAGTTTGGTCGGATCCCCGTGAGCAATTCATCACCCCTTTTGGTCCATCAAGGGTTTCACCCTTTCTAAACCACGTGGAGTAAGGCATCCATTTTACATGTATTTCCTGGAATAGCATTATAGAAAACTAAGTATTTTAAAACACACGTACCTGTCTTCTCACTATTCAATTTATGTGGGTCTTTAAGAAAGGTCTTTTCTTGGTTACCTGAAAGGGGTAAAGGGAAGGGGTGAGTTCTACAACTAAATGAACGGGTGTTGAGAGTGAGTTTTCAAGAAAAACAGATTCATTCAAACCGTGCCAAGGTAATTTCCTTTTAGAAAGATCTTTTCTCAAATTCTGATTTTTCAAAACCTTTTCCATTACCATTAGGTGTGTTTAGCAAAAACACACACCCTTCATCAGGAAGGGTACACACATTCGTAGGTGCAACCCATCCACTAAACCCACTTATGTCTCCGAGCGTCTTTACTGGCCACCAAGATAGAAGCCTGTCCACTTCTACCCTAGGTCTTTGTGAATGTTCTCGACATCCAACCCTCAGACCTAAATGCCACTCCGTGTCCGGATGAGGACAAAGATCTCATCCCAACCCCACCCCGGTCTCATGCACAAGAAGCTACTTTGAGCTTTCAGACTGACTGGCACGACGAACTGCCCTTATCTACACCATGTCGTCCAGTAGCCCTTAGGACCCATCACTACCCCTCTTGGGCATCTTGATGGTCCTGTACCACAAGTGCATGCACAAACAATAATTTTTCACATATGTCCATTATCTTTGGTGCCACTGGTCCAACGACTATGACCCTCAACCTGACTTGTAGTTGTTTGTCTAGGCCGATCCATCGACTTAGCCCTTACGCACTGTCGCCATTCCATTGAGTAATGTCGGTCCTAACTTGGTACCATGGCGACATCACAAAACTATTTCATTAGAATATCATGGCTTTCTTAACTCAAGTTTGTTACGAGCTCTTGCTCATTCCCATTATCCTTAGGCCCATTGCAGTTGATTTTCCAAAACTGGGCTTTTAGTCCCGTGAGTTCAAAAATCGAGGCCTCTAGCTTATTTGAGCTATTCTAGCTCTCGTCAAGAATGTCACCCAAATAGTTTAAGCAATGGCACACTATTAGGGGGGAATACTTCTAACAAAAAGTATATTTTCCACTTCATCGCACCAAATGTGTGTTATGATATCTCTGCATACAACCGGTAAGCGGGTTTCTCCTTTCCTTAAGAAAGTTTATCATACCAACCGGGTATGATCATCTCTTCTTACGACCAGTAAGTAGGTTTTCTTTTCATAAAAGTAAGCTCATCATCCCAATCAGCTATGATGTGATTAAGCTCACTCACAAGTGGTTTTTCATTTCTTAAATGCTCACCATCCCAACCGAGTATGATGTAAATATGCCCACTCACCCAATGATCATGATGTATTCGTCTCTTGTTGGTTTCCGACTCCATGCTAGCTTATCTTTACTGGTGTTCTGGTCTCTCATGTTCCAACACGATTTGGGCATCTGTATCAGTTAAGGTTTGGCATAACAACCATCGTTTTCTCATGTATGAGTGTATAGGCTCTAAGTTGTTAATTATTTGCATCTAGGTCCCTAAAGTTCATTTTACTTAACTTTAAGTCCCTAATGCCAACTTTTTCCCAATTTGAGTACCAAAGTTTCCAAAATTCCCTTTCAGTCCTCAATTTTCTCAAAATTGTATAAGGGGCTCAAGTTTTCCAAATTTTCGATTTGGTCCCCAACTTTTCAAAAATTATAATTTTGCCACAACTTTCCAAAAATAGCAATTTGACCCCCAAATGTTCCAAAAATTGAGCAATTGGTCCCTCAACATCTTTCTCATGGCCAATTGGCCTTCAATTTTGGAAAATTGTAAAGAGGTCCCTCAATTTTTTGAAATTTCCAATTTCTCCACTTCAAACTGATCAGATTTGATTTCTTCAAATTATCCATTTAATCATGGTTAATTGCTCCAATTGAAGGTATGGATCAGTTTCTATGCTTCCATATGATTCAATTGAGCTTTGAATCGCTTCATTTGGGTCCGAATTGAGCTCAAACATAGCTTCACAGGAAAACTACTTGTAGATAGAGAAAGCTTTGAAAGCATACTGTCGGAGGTGCGACGGTCCGAGCTCACAATCGAGGAAGGTAGCTCTTGTCTCGAGGTTACATCTAGGATAAAAAATCACTACAATTGAAGTTGAATCGAAGGTGAATTTAGTTAGTGAAATTCATCACTTTCTCTCTCCACCCCTGATATGCAACGATTGAGGAGGGCCGAATTGGCTTATCTTTCAATTATGTTAAGGTCGTATGAGGGTCATGGTGGTGTTGGGAGGCTTGGATTCGTTGGAGGATGGCTAAATTTGGTTGAATTCATCTCAACCAAAATAGGATAGCTTTGGTACGTCGGAGCTGCTTCACTATTTGATTCCACTGGTGCTTTTCTGGTGGTCCTCAGGTCGAAAGGAAGATGCTATCAAGTAGTTTACTTCCCCCGGAGTCTATAGGACCCGACCTTGCCTTCTAAGACTGAGAAAAATGACTATATCGGAGATCTCATTCGAGCTACTCCAAAAAATGGGGCAGTTGAGAGAGCATGGAGATTTTAGGTGTGTGGAATATGAATGGAAAGGAGCTCTTTATATAGGGAGCTTGGGGACCCTCTGCCCCAAGAACTTTACTTTTTGGTGGAGCTTATCCTCACGCTGAAATGGCTTGATCGGAGTTGTTTTTCCTTCGCTGGCATTATAAGTTTTCTACATTAATGAACTGTGTTATCATCGTGAGGAAGAAGATGACACTGTTTCGAATTGTACCGAGCCAGTTCGATCGGGTTCAATCTGTAAATCGGTCAATTCAAGCCCGATTTGACTGGTTTTCTTAAAATTAAAAATTTCTAAATCCATATAAATTCATTCTCTATCTAATGGTGGCTTCAATTCCCCAATTGATCATTTTAAGCGACTAAGAAAAATGAATTTAGAAACCTGTTCAATTTGGTTTGGCCTGAACCGGTTTGGTTTTCTCTTCCCTTTTGACCCAAAATTATTTTCCATGATTTGTATGACTCTTTGAGTCTTTCAGGATTTTTCAATTCCCCAATTTACCCTATCCTTATCGGTTATGGTTTGTGAACTGGCTCGGTTTCCTCTTTTGAAATGACAGGTTCTTTTCCCAGTTTTATTAACAATAAAGGGATGGGCTTTACACCGAAGGAATCCAAGCTTAGACACATAAAAGATTTTGAGAAAACATAAGAAATTTTAAACTTTTCATGTAAGGAAGTACAACATGAGCAACTTGGCTAGTTACTATCCAAAAAGCATGGGAACATTAGCAAAATGATCAGTTTGTACTTTGTGCGTAGGTTACGAGGTTACATGTGGTTTGTCAGGTGCCTCTAGAGTTTGCTCCTCCATCTTCGCCTCAAGCCACTTAGGCTTACCTGCAACATAGTTTGGGGAGGGGTGTGCTCACAGCTCAGTGAGTGGGATGCTAACATCGTGCCACTACATGGCTTACAACCCAGACCTTTCCTATAAACCCCACACTTTTGAGTTAAGGAAAACCGGGAAAAGAACCGGTCAAACCGAGTAAGAAAATCGAGCCGTTTTACATTTTGGAATAAGCAATATGGAAATTTACAACTTCCGGGTGATCCAAAGGGTTCATTAAACCTTGGAAAAGAAATTTAAGAAAAATTAAAAGACAAAAACCAAATTGGTTTAGGTGAACAAGATTCCATAAGAACTTTGAAGTTAAGCGTGCTTGCCGAGAGTACTGTGAGGATGGGTGACCTCTTAATACCAATAATTTATGGCAATATTAACACTAGTAATAAATCTCTTCCATTTAATACACGGGTTTTACACCTATATAAAGAGGTCATCCCCATTCATTCTCCTCACACCCGAACACCTCTCTCTCTCTCTCTCTCTACTGCTCCATGGTGAAGCTTAAACCAGAGCTTCGAATTCAACATTTTTCTTAACCTCGAAAGGAGAGGTCGGGCTCTTTAGAACTGAGGAGAAGACAGCTATCTGATAGCAAACTCTAGTCAATCCGAGAATTGTTGGAGAAGCGCTGACATGATGGAATAGTGAAGCAGCTCCGACGGATCGGAGCTGCCCTATTTTGGCCAAGCTGAAATCGGCCATTTCAAGCCCTCCTCAAGCCAAACATAGCCCTCCCAACACTTCCTCAGCCTTTCCACGGCCGAATTAGGACCGAAAGGTAAGCCAATTAGGCTCCCCTTTACAATTTTCGATCGGTGATAGAGAGAGGGTCAACCAAATTTCAATGGTAAAATTCTAATCTAATTCCACATCAATTGATGTGATTCTTGATTCTAGGATGAACCTCATGACGAGAGCTATCTGCCCAGATCGAAAGCTCGGACCGCCGTGCCTTCACTAGTGAGTAATCGAAGCTTTCTCTCTCTATAGTTCATTTTTCGGCGAAGCTCCGTTTGAGCTTGTTCCGGCGTTAAAATTTTTGATTCAAAGTTTCTTAGAATTGTATGAACATGCAGGAACTCAATTTCAACTCCAATTTCAACAATTAGAAGTGTTTGATTGGTCAATTTGATGAAATCAAATTCAGTAGTTTTGAAGAGTTGAAATTGGGGGAAAAATGGGGGATTTTCAAAATTCAAAGGGTCAATTGGGCATGAAAATAATGTTGGAGGACCAATTGAGGAATTTTAGAATTTTTGGGGCAAAACTTACCATTTTTGTAAAGGAAGGGTAAAATAGTAATTTTAGAAAAATTGGGGGACCAAATTGAAAATTTGGGAAATTAAACCCTTTTTTGGTGAAATTGAATAAATTGAGGTCCCAATATAAATTTTAAAGGTTACAGGATTCAATTTGAGGAAAAATTGACATTTGGGACTTAAAGTTAAAGAGAAATAACTTTAGGGACCTAATTGTAGATAACTAAAAGTTTGGGTTTTCTCATTCATTGAAAATGAATGAAGGCTGTTATGCCGAGTAATAATAAACAAGGATGTTCATATTGTGTAGGAATGCAAAATACCGGGAACGCCAGCATGGACGAGCTTGCGTGAATACAAAGAACCGGTCAAGTGGAATTAACCGCGTTAACCGGTTGTGAGTGGGTTTACTAACATCATACCTAGTTGGGATGATGAGCACAACTTAAAGTTAAAAACCACTTACCGGTTGTGAGTGGGTTTACTAACATAATACCCGGTTGGGATGATGAGCACAACTTAAAATTAAAAACCACTTACCGGTTGTGAGTGAAAATTTTATATCATACCCGGTTAGGAATGATAAGTACCTCGGTATGAAAACCCACTATTAGGTGGTATTTTAAACATCACTACTTAAAGGAAGTGATGTGAAAATCATGCGAAAAAACTACTTATCGGTTGTAAATAGATCATCCCCGGTTGGTATGATGAGACTTACTCGAAGGAAGTTGAAAACCCATTCATCAGTTATGAACGGAGGTGTCCTTATACCCGGGCGGTATAATGGATAGAGAAAATATATGTTTTGTCGAAAGTGCTCTCCCCTGACTGTGTGCCAATGCTTAAACAATTTGGGAGATCTTCTCGATGGGAGCTCGAATAGCTCTGATAGGCCAGGGGCCTCGGTTTTGGAACTTGGGGGCTAAATGCCCAATTTTGAAAATCTCGTACAGTGGGCCCAAGGCTAGTTGGCACGAGCAGGAGCTTGTAAATGAAAATGATATATGTGCCATAAAACTTAATAAGTGAATTGTTTGGCCATGGTACCAAGATAGGACCGACATGCTCAGTCAACTAGAGGCAGTGCGACATGACAGGTCGACGGACCAGTCAAGATAAACAATTGCAGGTTGAGTTGAGAGTCAGGGCCGTTGGATCAGTGGCACCACGAATTACATGGGAATATGAGAAAACATTGTTTGTGCATGCACTATGAGTACGGGATCATCAAGACATCCATGAGGGGTAGTGATGTGTCCTAAGGGCCCTCGACGACCCGGTGAGTATAAGGGCGGATCGTCGTTCCAGGTGTCTGTGCAAAATTTGGAGTAGCACCAAGTGCATGAGATCGGGGTGGGGACGGGATGAGATCTCTGTCCTCATACGAACATGAAGAAGTTATTTTGGGATTGTGGGTCGGATGTCGCGTACATCCACTCATTCCCAGGGTAGAAGTGGTCGTACTTCTATCCGGGTGGCAGAAAAAGTCGCTCCGAAGCCACTAGCGGGTTCAGTAGTGATACTGACTTGCGAATGTGTGTAACCTTCATGATGAAGGATGTGTGTTGGGTGATGACACACCGGTAACTAAGAAATAATGGAAAAACCCAAATTTTTTAATGAAGGGATTTTTGAAAAGAAAGGTGTTTGGCACACTCCATATAAATGTTATTCTTAAAATTTAAAAGTAGACCTTTGAAAACCCATTTACTGAGTAGTCGTACTCACCCCCTCCCTTATATGCCTTTCAGGAAATCCTAGAAAGCCTACCCTGAAAGACCATCAACTAAGATGCTTGTAAGACAGGTATGTAAAGTTTAAAATTTCATACAGTTTTGATTATGCTATTCTAGGAAATGGTGCAGGTTTAAAGGATGCCTTACTCTTTATGGGTTATGATAAGGGGAAACCCTTTAATAAACTGGGAGAGTGGCAGGTTGTTCACGGGGATCTGACCAAAACCAGGTCGGGGCGTGACATTTCCCATAAACTACTTAGGAAAAAGTTTACTCTAATTGCTCCATCCCCCATGTGAGACTTGTGGTATGTTTTCTCCCCATTTAGACACAATCTCGAGTCATCTGAGTCGTCTCTATCCTACAATCGGGATATTCTCGGTCTCCCCTTATTGGGTATTTGTGTTTTCAATTCATTTATCTCAAACATGGGACGTGGTTCCGCAGAGTCACACGACCTATGCTCAGGCAGCACTCCTAGGTTATCATAACTTGTGTCCTAGTCCGACAACATAGTCAACAACATAAGAAAAGGGGTAACTCTTGGCCCTAAACGCGCAATCACAATTTCACCCGGAAGGGATCGCACTTGGCAACTCCAGACAGGGAGCTGGAGTGTGGAAGGCCCTAGGGCTCTTTCCCCCACAATCGAGACCTCATACGTGACGCCTCACAGCTCGATGCCTTAGCACTCCAAGTGCAAACCCAATTCCTTTAAATACAAGAAAATCAGGAAAAGAAATAGTCGATTCAAAAGAAAAAACTATGTTGGTTAATAAACCCAAACTGGTAAGGAAAGGGTAAAATGGGAAATTGGCAAATCCTAAGTGACTCAAAGAGTTATAAAAGTCTTGGAAAAGAACTGTCATGCCCTAACCCAGTTTGGTCAGATCCCCATACGCAACCTGCCACTCTCCTGATTTATTAAAGGGTCTCCCCTTATATAAACTATAAAGAGTAAGGCGTCCTTTAAACTTGCACCTTTTTCTAGAATAACATAAATCAAAATTGCAAAATAATTTAAATTTATCATACCTATCTCACAGGCGTCTTAGTTGATGGTCCCTAAGGGTAGGCTTTACGAAATTACCTAAAAGGGTATAAGGAAGGGGGTGAGTACAACTACTCAGTGAATGGGTTTTCCAAACTTTTAACTTTTAGGAAAAAGATTTGTATTGGAGTGTGCCAGAATCCTTTCTTTCAAAAATCCTTTCATATCAAATCTCAGTTTTTTCGACCATTTCCTTATTAATCACGACGTGTCATCACCCAACACACATCCTTCATCATGAAGGTCAAACACACATTCACAGGCTAGCCCGTCCACTAAACCCACTTGTGGCGTCGAAGAGACTTTACTGGCCATGTAGATAGAAGCACGTCCACTTCTACCTTGAGAATGAGTAGATGTATGCGACATCCGACCCTCAATTCTGAAATCAATTCTTCGTGTCCGTATGAAGACAGAGACCTCATCCTATCCCCACCCCGGTCTCATGCGCTTAGTGCTACTCCAAATTTCACATGGTCACTTGGAACAATGAACAACCCTTATACCCACCAGGTCGTCCAGTGCCCTCAAGACGCATCACTACCCATCTTGGGCATCTTGATGGTTCCGTAATTATAGTGCATGCACAATTAGTATTATCTTATCATGCCATATAATCTGTGGTGCCACTAGTCCAAAGGCTTTGACCCTCAACTCAACCCGCAGTTGTTTGTCTTGACTGGTCTGTCGACCTGTCATGTTGCACTGCCATTAGTTGACTAAGTATGTTGGTCCTGTCTTGGTACCATTGTCAAACAGTTTCTTTATTTAAAGTTTTATGGCATGTAACTCATGTTTTTTTATTAGCTCCTGCTCGTGCCAACTGGCCTTGGGCCCACTGTACGAGATTTTTAAAACCGGCATATTAACCCCCAAGTTTCAAAACTGAGGCCCCGGGCATATAAAATCTATTCGAGCTCCCATCAAGAACGTCTTCCAAATTATTTAATCAATGGCACACAGTCAGGGGAGAGCACTTCCGACAAAATATGTTTTTAACTGTCCATCATGCCGACTGGGTATAAGGACATCTCCGCTCATAACCGATGAATGGGTTTTCCATTTCCTTCGAGAAAGTTTCATCATACTAACCGGGTATGATCTACTTACAATCTGCAAGTAGTTTTTCCACGTCATTTTCACATCACTTCTCTAAGTTGTGATGTTTAAAATACGACTAAATAATGGGTTTTCATTTCGAGGAACTTATCATTCCCAACCGGGTATGATATAAAATCCCACTCACCCATTTATGAAGTGAATTCCACTAGACTGGTTCTTTGTATTCATGCGAGCTTGTCCCTGCTGGCGTTCCTAGTACTTTGTGTTACTACACGATATGAACATCTCAGTTCATTATCCTTCGGCCTAAGAGCCTTCATTCATTCCAAATGAATGAGAAAACCAAACTTTTATTTATTTGCAATTAGGTCCCTAAAGTTATTTCTCTTTAAGTCCCTAATTCTGGCTTTTCCTCAAATTGAGTCCCGAAACTTTTAAAATTTATCATAGGACCTCAATTTATTCCATTTCACAAAAAGGGGTTTAATTTCCCAAATTTCCAATTTGGTCCCCCGACTTTTCCAAAATTACCATTTTGCCCTTCCTTTACAAAAATGGTAAGTTTTACCCCAAAATTTTCAAAATTCCCCAATTGGTCCTCTAGCATTATTATCATACTCATTGACCCTCAATTTCATAAAATTGCATTTTGGTCCTTCGACTTTCGATAATTTCCAATTTTCCCCATTCCTCCCCCCCTCAATTTCAACTCCTTAGCACAGTTGAATTTGATTTGATCAAATTGACCAATCAAACACTTCTAATTATTGAAATTGAAGTTAAAAATGAGTTTCTCCATTTTCATACGATTTAATAGCACTTTGAATCGCAAGTTTTAACGCTGAAACGAGCTCAAATGGAGCTTTGTCGGAAAAAAGACTGTAGAGAGAGAAAGCTTCGAAAGCTTACCGTCGGGGGCACAACGGTCCGTTTCGATCTGGGCTAATAGCTCTCATCCTAAGGTTCATCCTAGAATCAAGAATTACATCAATTGATGCTAAATTGAGTTATAATTTTATCATCGAAATTCTATCGGTTATCTCTCTAGCACCGGTCAGAAATTGTAGAAGGGAGCCAAATTGGCTTATCTTTCTGTTCTAATTCGGTTGTGGGAGGGTTGAGGAGGTGTTGGGAGGGCTTGGTTTAGCCTAAGGAGGGCTCGAAATGGTCCATTTTGGCTCGGCTAAAATAGGGTAGCTTCGGTCTACCAGAGCTGCTTCACTGTTCTATCACGCCGGTGATTCTCCAGCGACCCTCGGAGCAAACAGAGACTATAGGCGTGTAGCTGATTTCTCCTCAGTTCTAAAAAAACCCAACCTCTCCTTCTTTGGCTAAAAAATGACCATATATCAGAGCTCTGGTTCGAGATTCACTAGAAAACTAAGTAGCTAAGAGAGAGTGAGCATTTCAAGTGTGGAGAGGATCAATGGGAAGTGGGTCTTTATATAGGAAGCTCGGAGACTTCTTCACCGTCCGATTGACACCTTTATGACAGGTATTGATGACCGAAAACGTATCGAACGGAGAGGTTTCTTCTTTGCCGACGCTGCTTCGATTTTTCGGTGAGTGAACAGTACTGTTATCTAAAGGAAGAAGATGACACTGTTCCGAATCGGACTAGACTGATTCGAAGCAGGTTCGAAGATTAAACTGGCCGGTTCACCCCCTATTCGACCAAAATTTTCAAATCTAAAAATTTCTAAATTCATCTAAATTCTTTTTTTATCCAATAGTGTCCTCAAATCTCAAATTTGAATTTTTTAAGCCACCTAGAAAAATGAATTTAGAATCCAGTTCAATAGTGGTTTAAACCGGTCTAAACCGGTTCGGATCCGGTTCACCTGAACCGATTTGGTTTTCATCTCACATTCACCCTAAAGTCTTTTTTCATGACTTTTATGACTCCTTAGGTCACTTAAGGTCCATAAATTTCTCGGTTTACTATCTCTATATTGGTTTCGGTTCATAAATCGGTTCGGTTCTTAAACCGGTTTAATCCGTTTCAGGTCCGGTTCATCTAAACTAGTCTGGTTTTTCTCTTCCAATTTGTCCTAAGGTTCTTTTCTAAGGTTTTATGAACCCTTTGGATCACCCAGGAGTTGTAAATTTCCAAATTGTCCATTCCCAAATGATCGGGTTTGTGAACCGGTTCGGTTTTCTTACTCGGTTTGATCGGTTCTTTTCCTGGTTTTTCTTAATTCAAAAAGATGGGCTTTACAGCCCTCCCCTCCTTTTAGGAGTTTTGTCCCCAAAACTTAACCAATATATTCCACATCGGGAATAATTTCCCTAAATTTCAACTTGGGTTTTCTTGACATTCTAACAATTCGATTGCTCTTTCGCTTAGTCCCCGTAATCATTCAGCTAAGGAATTTCTTTTCATTTATCATGTTTACTTCTTCCATGCAGTGATAATAATGAGGCATGTCTGGCTCATTAATCTAGATGTATATTTTTAGGTTTGCATCTTCCTTTATTTAGGGTAAGGTTCTTCCTCTTGGGGTTCTTACTCAAGGTTTCAAGATTGGGAGTTCCAAGGTGCCCAATTGTTCCTTTGTTTAGTTATTCTCTTCATCGTTGAAACCACTGGCTCGACGTGCTTTCGAGCATTAGGTACTTGTGTTCACAGATTTATGTGCTATTATTCTTTCATCCCAAATTGGACCCACCCTTCATCCGTCATTGATTACAACTTTGGTCAAATTTATTTTTGACCTCGTTATGTTTACTAACTGACTTCTTCTTACTTGAGTTACATTTTACTCGAGATTATTGGTGCTTATATTTCCCTCAAGACATGACATAGTTCTGAACCTTGTCTCTATGTCCATTAGACTTTTACAACACCTCTTTTAGGGTTGTTTTCAATTTTCCAGCCTTCTAGGGACTGTATAATTTCATCCCTCCTTTCATCGGGTAGTATTCCTCAACTACATTTACTGTTATCTAATTATCCTTCGTATCTAGACAACATGTCTTACATAATCGTGTTGGTTTTTCTTACCCACTTGTCCTTTCCCAACTTCTTTATTGGGTCTTTCTGGTGCCAATTTGGTTTCCTGATAGTTTACCAACAAACTAAGATTCTTTCCTTCTTAAGTCCTTAGCATTCCTTATTCAAGGAACTTTTTTCCTTTTTCCTTAATCCACTTTTACTTACTCGTAATCACTTCATGATTCTTCATTATACAATAATCGCTTTCGATCTATGTGTTGAATCCTTTGCTTGGGAAGGTTCCCTCCTTTCGGTTTCATTTTGTCATGCCCTAACTCAGTTTGGTTGGATCCCTGTAAACAACCCGCTACTCTTTCTCAGTTCAAGAGGAGTTTCCCCCTTCTTTGAGAGGAGCTAGGCGAAATTCCAACCTTGTTCCCTAGAAGACATATATAAAATAAAATGCAACCTTAAAGACAAATTTAAGTGTACCTGACAAAGGGTAAGGCTTGGTGTTACTTCTAGTAATTTTTCCTTTTCCTGAAAAGGGGTAGAAAAGAGGGGTGAGTTTCTATAACTCAGTGAATGGGTTTTTTTAAAAGGTCTACTTTTAACTTTTAAGAAAATATTTATATGGAGTGTGCCAAACTCCTTTCTTTTCAAAAATCCCTTCATTTAAAAATTTGGGTTTTTCCATTATTTCTTAGTTACCAGTGTGTCATCACCCAACACACATCCTTCATCATGAAGGTTACACACATTCGCAAGTCAGTATCACTACTGAACCTGCTAGTGGCTTCGGAGCGACTTTTCCTGCCACTCGGATAGAAGTATGACCACTTCTACCCTGGGAATGAGTGGATGTAAGCGACATCTGACCCATAATCCCGAAATCACTTCTTCGTGTCCGTATGAGGACAGAGACCTCATCCCATCGCCACTCCAGTCTCATGCACTTGGTGCTACTCCAGATTTCGCACAGACAGCTGGAACGACGAACTGCCCTTATAGCCACAAGGTCGTTCAGTGCCCTTAGGACGCATCACTACCCCTCATGGGCGTCTTGATGATCCCATACTTATAGTGCATGCACAAGCAAAGTTTTCTTACATTTTCCATATAATGTGTGGTGCCATTTGTCCCAACGGTCCCGACCTATCATGTCGCACTGCTACTAGTTGACTAAGTATGTCGGACCTGCCTTGGCACCATGACCAAATAATTCATTTATTAAGTTTTAATGGCACATATATATCAAGTTCTTTTACGAGCTCCTGCTCGTGTCCATTGGCCTATGGCCCATTGTTCGAGTTTTTTTCAAAAACTGGCATTCTAGCCCTCAAGTTCCAAAACTGAGGCCCTCGACCTATAAGAGCTATTTGAGATCCCATCAAGAAGGTCTCCCAAATAGTTTAAGCATTGGCACACAGTAAGGGGAGAACACTTCCGACAAAATAGGTTTTCACAGTCCATTATACCGACCGGTATAAGGACATCTCCGTTCATAACTGATGAACGGGTTTTCAACTTCCTTTGAGGAAGTCTCATCATACCAACCGGGTATGATCTACTTACAACCCATTCATAACTTTCACATCACTTTCTCTAAGTAGTGATGATTAAAAATACCACTACGCTGTGGGTTTTTATACCGAGGTACTTATCATCCCCAACTGAGTATGATACATAATCCCACTCACTCGATAGTGTAGTGAAATTCCACTTAGCCGGGCTTCGTCCTTAGCAAGCTGGACCTCAACTGGCATTCCCGATGTCTCATTCTCCTACACGAAATGAACATAATTGTTCATTATTCTTTGGCCTAATAGCCCTCATTTGTTCCAAATGAATGAGAAAACCTAACTTTACATATATTTGCAATTAGGTTCCTAAAGTTATTTTTCTTTAACTTTAAGTCCCAATTGCCGGGTTTTATTCCTAAATTCGAGTCCCGACACCTTTAAAATTTATCTTAGGACCTCAAATCATTTGATTTCACACAAAGAGCTTTAATTTCCCAAATTTCTAATTTGGTCCTTCAATTTTCCTAAAATTACCATTTTACCCTTTCTTTAGAAAAATGGTAAATTTTGCCCCAAAAATTCTAAAATTTCTCAATTGGCCCTCTAATATTCTTTTTATGACCAATTGACCCTCAATTTTAGAAAATTACATTTTGGTCCTTCGAATTTTCGAAAATCCCCAATTTTCCCCAATATGTCCCCCAATTCCAACTCTACAACACTACAGAATATGATTTTATCAAATTGACCGATCAAACACATCTAATTGTTGAAATTGGAGTTGGAATTGAGTTCCTACATGTTCATACGATTCTAAGGAACTTTGAATCACAGATTTTAACTCCGGAATGAGCTCAGACGAAGCTTCACCGGAAAACAGACCGTAGAGAAGTTCTTCCTAGGTTCTCGTCGGAAAACAGACGGAGCTCAGCTCTCTATCTGGATAGGTAGCTCTCCTCTAGAGGTTCTTCCTAGGATCAAGAATGACATCAATTGAGGTCGAATTGGATTAGAATTTCTTCATCAAAATTTGGTCAACTCTCTCTCTAATAACGATTTGAAATTGTAACGGGGAGCCGAATTGGCCTACCTTTCGATCCTAATTCGGCCGTGGAAGGGCTGAGGTGGTGTCGGGAGAGCTTGGTTTGGCCCAAGGAGGGCTCGAATTAGCCCAATTCAACTCGGTCGAAACAGAGCAGCTTCGATCCGCCAGAGCTGCTTCACTGTTTGATTACACCGGCGCTTCTCTGACGACTTTCGGGACGAATGGATCCTACCACCATGTAGCTGACTTCTTCCTGGTTCTAATGAACCTGACCTCACCTTCTTTGGCCTCAAATCTCCAATTTCAATTATTTAAGCCAACTAGAAAAATGAATTTAGGATTCGGTTCATTTGTGGTTCAAACCAGTTCGGATCCGGTTCACCTGAACTAGTTTGGTTTTCATCCCCAATTCCTTCACAAGTCCATTTACATGTCTTTTTTGACTCCTTGGGTTACATAGAGTTCATAAGATTCCTGGTTTACCATTTCTTTATCGATTTCAGTTCATAAACCGGCTTGATCCTTAAACTGATTTAATCCGGTTTAGGTCCGGTTCACCCGAATTGATCTGGTTTTTCTCTACCACTTTGTTCTAAGGTTCCTTTCCAAGGTTTATAAATTTCTTTGGGGCACAAGGGAGTTGATTTTCTCTATTTTTTCCCATTCTCTATCAGTTCTGGTTCATGAGCTGACTCGGTTCATAAACCGGTTCAATATAGTTGGATTCGATTCATATAAACCAGTCTGGTATTTCTCTTCCAATTCATCCTAAGGTTCTTTTCCATAGTATTTTGAAGCCTTTGGATCACCTAAGAGTTGTAAATTCCTTAATTTCCTATTCAAAATTATTAGGTTTGTGAACCGATTCAGTTTTTCACACTCGATTTGACCGATTCTCTTCCCGGTTTTCCTCAGCTCAAAAGGACTGGGTTTACACGTTCTCTACTATTTTTCTCACAATAGAGAATTCTATCTTAGATGTTACATGCTCAACCTCCTTATCATTCATTGTAGGGTTCTTTCTCCATCCTTAGAAATACAACTCCCGCTCAGAACTTCAATTACATCTAAGAGTAAGCTCTTCAAGATTCTAGCATAATGGTAGGAAGAAAAAGAAAAGGGACTAAAGGTTGGACCTCAATAAACCATAAATAGAACAAAGAGAACTCTTCCTTGAAAGAAGAAAATTTTAAATATTGGTATCCTTTAGGGTTTCCTATAGCTGTGGGGGCATTATTCTTGGAAAATATTGTCCCGACTCCTGACGGTGTGGGACAGTTGTTTTTTCACTTCATGTCCTATTCCCTTGATTTCTGTCCTTAGTAGGGTTGGACACTTCTCCACGCAGTGTCCCTATTGTTCATACTTGTAATTACGTGAACATAAGTGGTTACTCCTAGCATTTTTCTAGGGAATTGTTAGTTTTGGTGCTCCTTTGTCCTTGAGTTTAGATACCTTAAGAGTTTTTCTTATGGAGTCTTCTTTATCAATTGATCACTCTAAGAGTCCTCCTAGATTTCTCGATTCCCTAATTCAATTTCCTTAACTTGGATGGGATTTTCCTTAGTTTCTATGGTAGTACAAGCTTGTTTGGTCACTTTCTTTGGGGCCATCTTCCTTGAAGATCACATCCTTTGAGGGACATGGTTTTTAGGAATTTGGAGTACTTTATTAATAAAGTAGTAGAATATGTTGGGTGTTTTGGCCCAATTACAGAAAATGATCACAAAATAACTAAGGAGCTATGAGATTCTTGATAAGCATCCTCCTATGTAAGGTTATATGCCCTTTGCTATCGTTTATGGCTTCATGCTTGACTTCCTTCACACTTTGAGTTGTGACCTCAAAAGGTCCTAGCACCATCCTCATTTGGCTTTTGAGACTTCATTTGGCTTAAGTATGTTGGTCTTGTCTTGGTACCATGGCCAAATAATTCCTTTATTTAAAGTTTTATGGCATATAACTTATGTTTGTTTACGATCTCCTACTCGTGCCAACTAGCCTTGGGCCCATTGTACGAGATTTTCAAAACTGGGCATATTAGCCCCCAAGTTTCAAAACCGAGGCCCCTGACCTATAAGAGCTTTTCAAGCTCCTGTCAAGGTCTCCGAAATTGTTTAAGTAGTGGCACATGGTGAGGGGAGAGCACTTCTAACAAAATATGTTTTCAACTGTCCATCATACCAACTGGGTATAAGGACACTCATAACCGATGAACGGGTTTTCCACTTCCTCCGAGGAAGTTTTATCATACCAATTGGATATGATCTACTTACAATCTATAAGTAGTTTTTCCGCGTTATTTTCACATCACATCTATAAGTTGTGATGTTTAAAATACCAATAAATAGTGGGTTTTCATTTCGAGGTACTTATCATTCCCAACCGGGTATTATATAAAATCCCACTCACCCGTTTATGCAGTGAATTCCACTAGACTTGTTCTTTGTATTCACGCGAGCTTGTCCTTGATGGCGTTCCTGATACTTCGTGTTCCTACACGATATGAACATCTCGGTTCATTATCCTTTGGCCTAAGAGCCTTCATTCATTCCAAATGAATGAGAAAACCAAACTTTTATTTATTTGTAATTAGGTCCCTAAAGTTGTTTCTCTTTAACTTTAAGTCCCCGATTCTAGTTTTTCCTCAAATTGAGTCCCAAAACTTTTAAAATTTATCGTAGTACCTTAATTTATTCCATTTAACAAAAAGGGATTTAAATTCTTAAATTTCCAATTTGGTCCGCTAACTTTTTCAAAATTACCATTTTGCCCTTCCTTTACAAAAATGGTAAGTTTTACCCCAAAAATTCCAAAATTCCTCAATTGGTACTCTAGCATTATTATCATGCCCAATTGACCCTCAAATTCATAAAACTGCATTTTGGTCCTTCAAATTTAAAAAATTCCCAAATTTCCCCGATTTTTCCCCCAATTTCAAATTGACCGATCAAACACTTATAATTGTTGAAATTGAAGTTAAAATTGAGTTACTCCATCTTCATACGATTCAATAACACTTTGAATCGCAAGTTTTGATGTCAGAACGAGCTCAAACGGAGCTTCACTGGAAACTAGACTAGAGAGAGAGAAAACTTCAAAAGCTTACCATCGGAGGCACGACAGTCCGATCTTTCAATTTGGGCAGATAGCTCTCGTTCTGAGGTTCATCCTAGAATCAAGAATCGCATCAATTGATGTCAAATTTAGTTAGAATTTCATCATCGATTTTCTACCAGTTCTCTCTCTAGCACTGGTCAGAAATTGCAGAAGGGAGCCAAATTGACTTAGCTTTTCGTTCTAATTCGGCCATGGGAGGGCTGATGAGGTGTTGGAAGGGCTTGGTTTGGCCTGAGGAGGGCTCGAATTAGCCCATTTCGGCTTGGCCAAAATAAGGCAGCTTTGGTCCGTCGGAGCTGCTTCACTATTCTATCACGCCGGCAATTCTCCGACGACCCTCAAAACAAACGGAGACTACATGTGTGTAGATGACTTCTCCTTGGTTCTAAAGAACCCAACCTCACCTTCTTTGGCTCAGAAATGACCCTATATCGGAGCTCTGGTTTTAGTTTCACCAAAAAAATAAGCAGCTGAGAGAGAGTAAGATTTTCAGTTGTGAAAAGGAACATTGGAGGGGGGGTCCTTATATAGGAAGCTCGGAGATTTCGTGGCCGTCCGATTGACACCTTTATGACATGTATTAATGGTCGAAAATGTATTAACAGAGACGTTTCTACTTTTCCAGTGTTGCTTCAATTTTCTGGTAAGTGAACAGTGCTCTCATATAAAGGAAGACGACGACACTGTATTGAATCGGACCGGACCGGTCCGAACCAAGTTTGAAGCTTAAACTGGCCGGTTCACCCCCCATTCGACCGAATTTTTCAAATCTAAAAATTTCTAAATTAATTTTCTATCCAATGGTGGCCTCAAATCTCAAATTTGATTTTTTTAACCCACCTAGAAAAACAAATTTAGAATCCGGTTCAATAGTGGTTTAAACCGGTCCAAATCGGTTCAGATCCAATTCACTTGAACTGGTTTGGTTTTCATCTCCAATTCACCCTAAAGTCCTTTTTCATGACTTTTATGACTCCTTAGGTCACTTAGGGTTCATAAATTTCCCGGTTTACTAGATCTCTATTGGTCCCGGTTCATAAACCAATTTGGTTCTTAAACCGGTTTAATCTGGTTCGGGTCCAGTTCATCTAAATCGGTCTGGTTTTTCTCTTCCAATTTGTCCTAAGGTTCTTTTCTAAGGTTTTATGAACCCTTTGGATCACCTGGGAGTTGTAAATTTCCAAATTGCACGTTCCCAAATGATCCGGTTTGTAAACCAGTTTGGTTTTTCTTACTCGGTTTGACTGATTCTTTTCCTAGTTTTCCTTAATTCAAAAGGATGGGGTTTACAAGAACCTCAGAGCAAATGGGAAGAGAAAACTGGACCGATTAAGGCTGAACCGGACGTGAACCAGAATGAATCGGTTTGAACAATACATGAATTGTTTCTAAATTCATTTTTGTGGTGGCTTAAAGTGGTCAAATTGGAATTTTGAAGCCACCATTGGGTAGTAAATGAATTTAGAAATTTTTAGATATGAGAAAACTGGTCGAATAGAGCGATTCAAGTAGCCTTGAACTCCTTTGGGATTTAATTTTCTAACTTTATTGGTGCCACCGAATGGGTTGACGCCTTTGGGGACATGACAAACTTGATCCGACTATTGCTCTATTTTTGTGGGACTTAGATCTGACCATGATTAATACTATTCCAGCCAACTCTGACTAAATAGAGACTATGGCAACCTAGGAGGAACCCTTAGGGACATCATACTTGAGTTTGATAATTTTTTTAGAATTATTTTATTGAAAAACCAAAGTTGGGGACCAAAATATAATTTTGGTAAATTTAGAGGACCCATTCAAGAATGAGATTCCTTGGTGGTATTTATTAAGGGTTGAAGACGGTATGGGGGACAATAAGAAAGAATTAAAAATGTTTGAGACTTGGATTATGAGTTTTGGGTACTTAAGGATCTAAATGGAATTTAAGGAAAAGTTTAAGGACCAAAGTGTAAATAATTGGGAACTTAGGGACCCAAATAAGAGTAAAGTAAGTCTAAGTACCTAAATAAAAGATTTAGAGAAATCTAGGGTCCCAAAAGGAAGAGTTTTGATGTGTGACGTCAAAGTGGTAAAATTTGCCCATTTTAGGGACAAAAATATAAATAATGGAATTTAGGAACCTAGAAGTGATTCTAATGTGCTTAGGGACTTAAATGAGTATAAAGGGAATTTGAGTACCCAAATAAGAAACTTGTAAAGTCTAGGATCCAAAATGAGACATTTTTTATGTGTAAGGGAAAATGGTAATTTTGCCCAACTAAATGATAAAAATGTAAAATTTTGAAATGTTAAGTATCTATGTAGGAAACTTAGATAATTTTAAGCATTTGGGTCAATATAACAAAATATGGTTATAGCCCGATTTGATCGATTTTCTCAAAATTAGAAATTTCTAAATTCATCTAAATTAGTTTTCTATCTAATGGTAGCTTTAATTCCTCAATTGATCATTTTAAGCCACCAAGAAAAATAAATTTAGAAACCAGTTCAAATATGATTCAAATCGGTTCAATCTGGTTCACCCTAAACCGGTCTGGTTTTCTCTTCCCATTTGTCTCAAGATTCTTTTCCATGATTTGTATGACTCTTTGAGTCTTTCAGGATTTGTCAATTCTACAATTTACCCTTTCCTTATTAGTTATGGTTTGTGAACTAGCTCGATTTACTCTTTCAAAATAACAGGTTCTTTTCCTAGTTTTATTAACTATAAAGGAACGGGCTTTAAACCAAAGGAATCCAAGCTTAGACACAAACCAATTTTGAGAAAACAAAAGAAATTTTAAAATTTTCATGTAAGGAATTACAACATGAGCCACTTGGCTAGTTACTATCTAAAAAGCACGAGAACATTAGCAAAATGATAAATTTGTACTTCGTGCACAAGTTACGACGTTACATGGGTTAGTCGGGTGCCTCTAGAGTTTGCTCCTACATCCTCACTTCGAGCAGCTTAGCACCTACAATATAGTTTGGGGAGGGGAGTGCTCACAGCTCAATGAGTGGGACACTAACGTCGTGCCACTACATGGCTAACGACTCAGACCTTTCCCATAAACAACTTAGCAGAAACTTTACTCTAATTGATTCATCCCCCATGTGAGACCGGTGGTATGTTTTCTCCCTATTGGGACAAATTCTCAAGTCATCCGGCTCATCTCTATCCTACAAGTGGGACATTCTCAGTCTCCCCTTATTGGGTATTTGTGTTTTCAATTAATTTATCTCAAACATGGGACGTAGTTCTGCATAGTCACACGACCTATGCTCGGGCAGCACTCCTAGGTTATCATAACTTCTGTCCCAGTCCAACAACATAATCAGCAACAGAAAAAAAAGGGGGCAACTCATGGCCCTAAATGCGCAATCACAATTTCGCCTGGAAGGGATCACACTTGGCAACCCTAGACCGAGAGCTAGAGTGTGGAAGGCCCTAGGGCTCTTTCCCCCACAACCGAGACCTCACACGTGTCACCTTACAGCTTGATGCCTTAGCACCCCAAGTGTAAACCAAATTCCTTTAAATATAAGAAAACCAAGAAAAGAACCAGTCGATTCAAAAGAGAAAACCGGGCTGGTTAACGAACCCAAACCGGTAAAGAAAGGGTAAAATGGGAAATTGGAAAATCCTAAGTGACTCAAAGAGTTATAAAAATCTTCGAAAAGAACCTTGGAACAAATGGGAAGAGAAAATCGGACCGGTTCAGGCTGAACCAGACCTGAACCAAAATGAATCAGTTTGAACCATACATGAACTAGTTTCTAAATTCATTTTTGTGGTGGCTTAAAGTGGTCAAATTGGAAAATTGAAGCCACCTTTGGATAGTAAATAAATTTAGAAATTTTTAGATTTGAGAAAACTGGTCAAATCGGGTGATTCAAGTAGCCATGAACTCCTTTGGGATTTAGTTTTCCAACTTCATTGGTGTCACTGATCGAGTCGACGCCTTTGGTGAGATGGCAAACTTGATCTGACTGTTGCTCTATTTTTGTGGGACTTATATCTAACCATGATTGATATTGTTCTTGCTAACTCCGACTAGATAGGGACTATGGCAACCTAGGCGAAACCCTTAGGGACATCATAGTTGAGTTTGATAATTTTTTTAGAATTATTTTGTTGAGAAACCAAAGTTGGGGACCATAACTACCGAGTTTTATCTCAAACATGGGATGTGGTTAGCAGCACTCCTGGGTTATCATAACTCATGTCCGAGTTCGACAACATAGTAAACAACATAAGAAAAGGGGTAACTCATGGCTCTAAATGCACAATCACAATTTCGCCTAGAAGGGATCTCCACTTGACAACCCCAGACCGGGAGCTGGAGGGTGGAAGGCCCTAATTCTCTTTCCCCCCCAACCGAGACCTCACACATGTCGCCTCACATCTCGATGCCTTAGCACCCCAAGTGTAAACCCAATTCCTTTAAATATAAGAAAACCTAAAAAAGAACCAGTTGATACAAAAGAGAAAATTGAGCTGGTTAACAAACCTAAATTGGTAAAGAAAGGATAAAATGGGAAATTGACAAATCCTAAGTGACTCAAAGAGTTATAAAAATCTTGGAAAAGAACTTTGGAACAAATTGAAAGAGAAAACTGGTCCGGCTCAGGCTGAACTGGACTTGAACCAAAATGAATCGGTTTGAACGAAACATGAACTGGTTTCTAAATTTATTTTTGTGGTGGCTTAAAGTGGTCAAATTGGAAAATTGAAGCCACCATTGGATAGTAAATGAATTTAGAAATTTTTAGATTAGAGAAAACCAGACAAATCGGGTGATTCAAGTAGCCATGAACTCCTTTGAGATTTAGTTTTCGAACTTTAGTGGTGCCACCGATCGAGTCGACGCCTTCGGTGAGATGGCAAACTTGATCTGACTATTGCTCTATTTTTGTGAGACTTAGATTTGACCAAGATTGATATTGTTCCTACTAACTCCAACTAGATAGGGACTATGGCAACTTAGGCAGAACCCTTAGGGACATCATACTTGAGTTTGATCATTTTTTTAGAATTATTTTGTTGAGAAGCCAAAGGTGGGGACCAAAATATAATTTTGGTAAATTTAGAGGACACATTCAAGAATGAGATATCTTGGTGGTAACTAAATATGGTTATAGCATTTGATAGATAGAAATAAATAATAGAAGGGAGTTAGTTAAAACGAGTTCGTCGACATACAAATTGAGAAAATGAGTCTAATAGGCAAAAATATAATTTTTGAAAAATTATGGGATAGTATATGAGTACCAATTAGAAACCAAAATTGAACCCATATTTATAATTTGATTTTGTGTAGAGTAATTACACAAAGGTCAAATGGAGATCACACATCCTATGATAAAAGGAAAACAATGAGGATGAACAAGTTCCTATTATAACTGTGAGTGATAGTATTGACGGCGAGTCCGTTTGAATCGACCGCTACACTTTATAATTTTCCATAATTCCAAAAATTTATATTTTGTGTGCTTTGTAAAATAATAAAAAAATTGAGAGAAAAGTCAAACATCCTAAGACAAAAGGAAACTAATCAGGACGAACAAATTTCGATTATAATCGTGAGTGATAGTATTGACAGCAAGTCCATTTGAACCAACCACTACACTATACAATTTTCCATCATTCAAAAAGTGTGTCTGTTGTGTGCTTTGTAAAATAATATAAAATTGAGAAAACTATATGATACATGTTTAGTTAATAAAGATGACGTGAAATAATGTTTAAAGGATTAAGGTCAAGAGACTCTGAAAGATGATAGTGGTATTGTCATGTCTCGACCCAGTTTAGTCGGATCCCCGTGAATAACTCACTACTCTCTTAGTTTAAGAGGGGTTTCCCCCTTCTTTAATTCAAGAGTAGCTGGGCATAATCTCAACCTTGTTCCCTATAATAACATATATAAAATAAAATGCAAGCTTAAGAAAGTTAAGCATACATGATAGAGATTAAGGCTTGTTGTGAACCCTAGTCATTTCTTTATTTTCTGAAAATAGATAAAAAAGGGAGGGTAAGTTTCTACAACTCAGTGAATGAGTATTTTAAAAATAAAGTTTCAATAAAATTTAATCGAAGTGTGCCAAACTCCTTATTTTTTTTAAATTCTTTCTTTCTTGGTTTTCAAAGCCATTTCTTCATCATCAACCACAATAGTGCGTTTAACAACCAACACATGTCCTTCATCATGAAGTGATAACACATTCGCAGGGTAGCATGTCCACTACACCCGCTTGTGGTGTCAGAGCGATTTTACCGGCCACCTAGATAGAAGCTCATCCACTTATACACTAAGAATGAGTGGATGTACGTGACATCTGACCCTCAATCCTGTAAAGAAAACTCCGTGTCCGTATGAGGACAAAGACCTCATCCCAACCCCACACCGGCCTCATGCGCATGAAGCTACATCGAGCTTCCCTAACTACTGGCATGACAATCTACCCTTATCTTGACCATGTCATCTAGTAGTCCTTAGGACGCATCAGTACCTCTCTTGGGCATATTGAAAGTTTCGTACCTCAATGCTTGCACAAAACAATAGTTTTCCTCATAAGCCATTTAATCTTTGGTACCATTGATCCAATAGCCCCGACCCTCAACTCAACCTACAGTTGTTTGTCTCGACTGGTCCGTCGACCTGTCTTGTCGTACTGCCACCAGTCCACCGAGTATATCGGTTCTGTCTTGGTACCATGGATAAACATATCATTCATTTAAAATTTACATGGCTTAAACTCATGTTTGTTTACGAGCTCCTGCTTGTGCCAACTAGCCTTGGGCCTACTGTACGAGATTTTCAAAATCGTGCATATTAGCCCTCAAGTTCCAAAACTGAGGCCTCCGACCTATCTAAGCTCTTTGAGCTCCCATCAAGATGGTCTTCCAAAAAGTTTAAGAAGTGGCACACAGTCAGGAGAGAGTACTTCTGACAAAAATAATCTTTTAGTCGTCCATCACACAAACCGAGTGTGAGGACATCTCCACTCATAATCAATGAACGTGTTTTCTACTTCCTTCCAGGAAGTTCATCATACCAACCGGGTATGATCTACTGACAACTGTTAAGTAGTTTTTCTGTGTAATTTACACATCACTCCCCTCATGTGTGATGTTTAAAATTCCACTTAGTATTGGATTTTCATTTCTAAGGTGCTTATCATCCCAACCGGGTATGATATAAAAATCCCACTCACCCGTGAATGCCGTGAATTCTTCTTAATTGGCTTTTGTCTCCTCGTGATCTTTGTCTTAGCTGGCGTTCCTGATACCTAGTGTTCCAACATACCATGTACATCCTTGTTCATTATCCTTTGAATTGATAGGCTTCATTCATTATGAATGAATAAAATACCCAACTTTTCAAATATTTGCAATTTGGTCTCAAAAGTTACTTTTCATTTACTTTAGGTACTAAATGCCGATTTTCCCCCAAATTGAGTCCCAAAACTTAAAAATTATTCTTTGATACCTCAATTTATTCAAAATTACATAAAGGGTTCAAGTTTCCCAAATTTCCAATTTGGTCCCTAATTTTTCCAAAATTACCATTTTGCCCCTACTTTACAAAAATACTAAGTTTCACCCCAAAAATTCAAAAAATTGCCCAATTGGTCCTCCAACATCTTTATCATGCCCAATTGGCCCTCAATTTTATGAAATTGCAATATAGTCCCTCAAATTTTTGAAATCCCCAAATTTTCCCTCAATTTCAACCTTCCAACTCAGCTGAATTTGATTTCATCAAATTAACCGATCAAATGAGTTTAATTTTTTAAATTTAAGTTAGATTGGAGTTCCTACACCTTCATACAATTCAATTGCACTTTAAATAACATGATTAGACGCTAGAACGAGCTCAAATGGAGCTTCGCTGAAAAACTGAACGTATAGATAGAAAGCTTCGAAAGCTTACCGTCGGGGGCGTGGCGGTCCGAGCTTACAATCTTGGCAGATAGCTCTCGTCCTATGAGTTCATTCTTAGAATCAAGAATTACCTCAATTCATGTCAAATTGAGGGAGAATTTACTCAGTGAAAATCTGTCGGTTCTCTTTCTAACACCTACTGGAAATTATAGAGGGGAACCAAATTGGCTTACCTTTCTGCACTAATTCAGCCATAAAAAGGCTGAGGAGGTGTTAGGAGAACTTGGTTTGGCCTGAGGAGGGCTCGAATTGGCTGATTTTAGCTAGACAGAAATAAGGCAGCTTTGGTCCATCGAAGCTGCTTCACTATTCAATCACGTCGGCTTTTCTCCGGCGACTCTTAGAGCAATTGGAGACTACCACCATGAAACTGACTTCTCCTTGAGTTTAAAGAACCCTACCACACCTTCTTTGGATCAGAAAAGACCGTATATCATAGCTCTGATTCGAGCTTCATCAGAAAACTGAGTAGTTGAGAAAGAATGAGGTTTTCAAGTGTGTGGAGAATGAATGGAGAGGGGATCTTTATATAGGGAGCCTGGAGACTCGTCGGCTGTCCGTTTGGCAGCTTAATGATAGTCATTGATGGCCTGAAATGTACTGAACAGAAACATTTCCTCTTCACTAGTGCTGGTTCGATTTTCTGGTGAGTGAACAGTGTTGTCATCTGAAGGAAGAAGATGACACTGTTCCGAACCAAACCGGACTGGTCCGAACCGGGTTAAATGCTTAAACCAGCTAGTTCAAGCCCGATTCGACCATGTTTTTCAAAATTAAAAATTTGTAAATTCATCTAAATTAATTCTTTATCAAATTGTGGCCTCAATTCTCCAATTTGAATTTTTTAAGCAACCTAGAAAAATCGATTTTGCATTTGGTTCAAACCAGTTCAGATCCAATTCCCTTGAACCAGTTTAGTTTTCACCTCCAATTCATCCTAAAGTCCTTTTTGATGACTTTTGTGACTATTTAGGTCACTCAAGATCCATAAATTTCCTAGTTTGCCATTTCTCTATCGGTTCTAGTTTATAAACTAACTAGGTTTTCTCTTTTGAAATGACCGGTTCAGATCTGGTTCACCTGAACCGGTCTAGTTTTCTTTTCCATATTATCTGAAGGCCCTCTTCCAAGGTTTTTATGACCCCTTTGGGTCATTCAGAAGTTGTAAATTTTCCAAATTGCCCGTTCTCTAATGATCGGGTTTGTGAACCGGTTTGATTTTCTCACTCGATTTGATCGGTTCTTTTCTTAGTTTTCCCTAACTCCAAAGGGCGAGGTTTACAACTCTCTCCTCCTTTTAGAAGTTTTGTCCCCAAAACTTATTCAACATTTTTCACACTGGAAGGAACTTCCCTTGATGTCAATTTGTAGTTTATCGACCTAAAACCTTCTTGTTTGTTTCCATTTCTTCCTTATATCACACACGTAAGATTTTCTTTTCATCCACATCCCTTTCTCATTCCATGGAGCTTACTTTAGCTAAGCATATCTCACTGGAAGACTTAAGGTCATCTCCTCAAATTTACATCCTTCATTTTTCCTAAAGCACTATTTCCCCATTCCAATATTCTTTAATTAAGATTTTAGGATTAGGAGTTCCAAAATACTCAATCCTATTTGCATCCTATTACTTTCTTTATTGTTGCCCTGCTTAGCTCAGTGTCCCTTCCAGCACCGTGTACATACTTCCACAAGTGTTGGTGTTATCACCTTTTCATCCTACATTGATCCTTCCCCCATTCTTTGGTTATTACTTCTTCATTCCACATTTGAACGCCTGACCTCATCATGCTCAAATCATAGACTATTCCTTATCTAAATCATATTTTCCTAAGACAGTTGGGCTTACATGTCCCTTACTGCGTTACATTCTTTGGAACTTGCTTTAATGTCATATCCATTAGAACTGTATAGATTTCCTTACTCGTATGGCATCTTTTGATGTTCTCTTCCTACTTACCTATTACTTGGGTTTAACTTATCCCTTGGACCTTCACAGTTACTTTCTCTTTACCCTTGATCCTTTCATCTCCAACAGGCTGTCTTTGAGGAGCTTATCTTCTTTCCCATTTCCATTGGATTCATTTCCTCCTAATTGGTACAAATGTGTTCTTCGAAGGTTTCATTCCTTGGTAAGTTTTACACTTCTTTTTCTCCTAAAATTTCCTTCTAGTTTTACCGTTGTGAATATCCAACCTTGAATGACATTCATGGACGCCATCTTCTCTTGCTTACCTTTACCCTTGAGATCCTATGAGCACTTCTTATCTATCTCACCTCATTCTCACTTGCTCCTAATACTCATCTATTCCTTTGAAGTGGATTTCACATCCCTCTTTGTGTCAAAATCTCTCGTTCATCCCGCATAAATCTATTTAACATTTTCATAGCTTTCAGGTCGTTATTCCAGTCTTAGTCATTGATCTCATTAAGGCTTTCCTCTGTGCTTATCTCTCAAATTTTTTGACCTTTCAATATTTTCCTTCTTCACTGGGACTATGACCTCCACAAGCATCAATTTGTTAATTGTCTTGCTCATTTTATCCACTTAGTCATTTATCTTGAGAGGATTGTCTCTCGAATCTTCTTGTCTTTGGTATCCATCCCTTTGCCCTATTTTGGGTATGATTCTTATTACTTTTTGATCCTTCTTGGAGTTTATTTTATGGATGATCTGGTTGTTATGAGTTATTTCCTTAAATCAAATCCAACTAAAATCCCTATTTGGGTTTCCATGCTTTATTGCAAGTAGATCATACTTAAACCTCCCCAAACACTCACTTAGCCACTTGTACTTCTTACTAAGGTCCTTATTTCGGTTCTGGTTTTGCGACATTTCCTCAGTTGATTTTCTTAACTTGAAGCTTTCTCCTTCCACGATCCAACTTCCTATTCTCATCATTCTTCTAGTGTCTCTCATTCTGGGACTCTCACGTTCGATCTCCCTACTATTCCTTAGAAGTTATCCTTTTAGTCTTCACTTATACTTAAGGATCTTGTATGGTTCACTCACTCTGGCTTTTCTCCCTTTTTTGGTTCCATATCTCTGCTTCCCACAAGTCTCCTTATTTTATGGAGTTCCTAAGAAATTGTGGAGTAGTTGGAATAAGTTGGAATAAAGGGAAGTAAACATATCCTAGGAGGAGGTACAAGTCCCTCTTGTCTTGGAGGAGGATATGTGATGCCTTCTGGTTCCAATAAGGTTCCTACCATTTTTTGGTGGTCTTTCACCATATCCTTGGGTACTCTTTTCTTGTCCTTTAAGAATCTTTGAATGGTCTCCTCCCTTGGGTTAGGTGTCTTTGTTAGGGTTATGGGTGGAGGGTTGGATTTCACAGCGAACTTCCTAGGGATTCTCCTTCCTACATGATGGTTAAAGTTTGGTTAATGTTAGGACATAATATTGATAATGTTTCAATTGAACTTAGCTTAGATACCATTCAAGTTGTCACACCCTAACCCTGTTTGGTCGGATCTCCGTAAACAACCCGCCGCTCTCTTGGTTTAAGAGGGTTTTCCCCTTTCTTTAATTCAAGAGGAGCCAGGCATAATCTCAACCTTGTGTCCTCGAATAACATATATAAAAAAAAGCAAGCTTAAAAAAGTTAAGCATACTTAACAGAGGGTAAGGCCTGGTATTATCCCTAGTCATTTCTCTATTTCCTGAAAAGGGATAAAAAGTGTTAGTGAGTTTCTACAACTCAGTGAATTGGTATTTTAAAAATAAAGTTTCAATAAAATTTAATTGGAGTGTGCCACACTCCTTATTTTTTTAAAAATTCTTTCTTTCTCAAATTTCAAAGCCATTTCTTCATCATCAACCACAACAATGTGTTTAGCAACCAACACACGCCCTTCATCATGAAGGGATCACACATTCGCAGGGCAGCACATCCATTGCACTCACTTGTGGTGTTGGAGCAACTTTATCGGCCACTTAGATAGAAGCACGTCTAATTCTACCCTGAGAATGAGTCAATGTATGTGACATTCAACCCTTAATCATATAAATAAAACTTTGTGTTCGTATGAGGACAGAGGCCTCATCCCGACCCCACCTCGGTCTCATGCGCATGAAGCTACGTCGAGCTTCCCTGACTGTTGGCATGACAATCTGCCCTTATCTCCACCATGTCGTCCAATATCCCCCTAGGATGCAACACTACCCCTCTTTGACATCTTGAAGGTCCCGTACCTCAGTGCATGCACAAAACAACAATTTCCTCATAAGCCATTTAATCTTTGGTGCCACTAGTCCAACGGCCCCGACCCTAAACTTGACTTGCAGCTGTTTGTCTCGACTAGTCCATCGACCTGTCTTGTCGCACTACCACTAGTCCATCGAGTATGTCGGTCCTGTCCTTGTACCATGGCCAACATATCAATCATTTAAAAATTTCATGGCTTAAACTCATGTTTGTTTATGAGCTCCTACTTATGCCAATTGACCTTAGGCCCACTATACTAGATTTTCAAAATTGAGCATATTAGCCCCCAAGTTCCAAAATGAGGCATCCGGCCTATCTCAACTATTTGAGCTCCTGTCAATAAAGTCCAAAAAATAGTTTAAGTAATGGCATACAGTTAGGGGAGAGCCCTTCTAACAAAAATAAATAATCTTTTAGCTGTTCATCACACCAACCAGGTGTGAGAACATCTTCGCTCATAATCAATGAATGAGTTTTCTACTTCCTTATAGAAAGTTCATCATACCAACCGGGTATGATCTACTTACAATCATTAAGTAGTTTTTCCGTGTAATTTGCACATCACTCCCATCAAGTGTGATGTTTAAAATTTCACTTAATAGTGGTTTTTCATTTTCAAGGTGCTTATCATCCCAACCGGGTATGATATAAAAATCACACTCACCTATGAATGCTATAAATTCTTCTTAATTGGCTTTCGTCTGCTCGTGAGCTTTGTCTTAGCTAGCGTTCCCGATACCTCATGTTCCTACATAGTATGAACATCCTTGTTCATTGTCCTTTGAATTGATAGCCTTAATTCATTATGAATGAATAAAATACCCAACTTTTTAAATATTTGTAATTTGGTCCCTAAAGTTTCTTTTCTTTTACTTTAGGTACCAAATGCCAATTTTCCCCCAAATTGAGTCCCGAAACTTAAAAATTATACTTTGTGACCTAAATTTATTCAAAATTACAAAAAGGGTTCATGTTTTCCAAATTTCTAATTTGGTCCCCAATTTTTCCAAAAATACCATTTTGCCCCTACTTTACAAAAACAGTAAGTTTCACCCCCAAAAATTGAACAAGTCCTCCAACATCTTTATCATGCCCAATTGGTCTTCAATTTTATGAAATTGCACTTTAGTCACTCGAATTTTCAAAATCCCCAATTTTTCCCCAATTTCAACATTCCAACTCAATTGAATTTGATTTCATCAAGTTGACTAATCAAATGAGTTTAACTGTTAGATTGGAGTTCCTACACATTCATACGATTCAATTACACTTTGAATCGCATGATTTGACGTCAGAATGAGCTCAAATGGAGCTTCGCTAAAAAACTAAACGTAGAGAGAGAAAGCTTCGAAAGCTTACCGTCAGGGCCGCGATGGTCCGAGCTTTCGATATGGGCAGATAGCTCTCGTCCTGAGGTCCTTCCAAGAATCAAGAATCACCTCAATTCATGTCGAATTGAGGGAGAATTTAGTCAATGAAAATCTGTCAGCTCTCTTTGTATCACCAATTAGAATTCCCAGAGGGGAACCAAATTGGCATACCTATCCACACTAATTCGATCGTAGGAGGGTTGAGGAGGTGTTGGGAGAGCTTTGTTTGGCCTGAGTAGGGCTTGAATTGGTTGATATCAGCTTGACAGAAACAGGGAAGCTTTGGTCCGCTAGAGCCGCTTCACTGGTCGATCTTGCTGGCATTACTCCGATGACTCTCGGAGCACTTGGAGATTACCACTGTGTTGTTGACTTCTCCCCGAGTCTAAGGAACTTGACCACGCCTTCTTTATCTCAGAAAAGACCTTATATGAGAGCTCTAGTTCGAGTTTCATTAGAAAACTGAGTAGCTGAGAGAGAGCGAGGTTTTCAGGTGTGTGGAAGATGAATGGAGAGGGACTCTTTATATAGGGAGCTCAGGGACTCATCAGTCGTGCGTTTGGCACCTTAATGACAGTCATTGATAGCTTGAAATGTACAGAATGAAAACATTTCCTATTCGTTGATGCTGGTTTGATTTTCTGGTGAGTGAACAGTGCTGTCATCAGAAGGAAGATGACCACACTATTCCGAACTGGACCGGATCGGTCCAAACCGGGTTCAACGCTTAAACCGACCGATTTAGGCCCGATTTGACCTATTTTTTCAAAATTAAAAATTTGTAACTTCATCTAAATTCATTCTCTACCAAATGGTGATCTAAATTCTCCAATTTGAATTTTTTAAGCCACTTAGAAAAATAAATTTGGCATCTAGTTCAATAGTGGTTCAAACAAGTCCAAACCGGTTCAATTAGGTTTGGATTTGGTTCACCTGAACTAGTTTGTTTTTCATATCCAATTCATCTTTTTTCATGACTTTTGTGACTCTTTTGGTCACTCGGGATCCATAAATATCTCGGTTTGCCGTTTCTCTATCAGATTTGGTTTATAAACCAACTCGGTTTTCTCTTTGGAAATGACCGGATCAATCTGGTTCAGATCCGATTCACCTGAACTGTTCAAATTATCCTAAGGCCCTCTTCCAAGGTTTTTATAACCCCTTTGGGTCAGTCAAGAGTTGTGAATTTCCCAAATTGCCCGTTCTTTGATGATCGGATTTGTGAACCAGTTCAGTTTTCTCACTCGGTTTAACTGGTTCGTTTCCTGCGTTTCCTTAACTCCAAAGGTTAGGGTTTACAAGTATGATATGACTATATGAATTGAGAGCATGGTGTCTCTAAATGACATATGAGATAGTGTCAGTCAGAATAATGACCATACTCCAATAATTTGTGAATTGAACATGGTTGTTATTTTATATATGTGTGTTTTGGTATATACTTGTTGTGGATGTTGGCATATCATTAGGACACCTATCAATGTAGTGACAATGCTCGAGATAGATTAAAAATAGAGGATAAGGGGAGATCAAATATGTTTATAGAACACAGAATCTTGGGAAAACGTACAAGTGAATACCAAGTATACTTCTACGCTAGTGAGTTGATGAGATATAATGGTATGTGTACATAGGCATAACGAGTAGTTGGAGGGGTAGCGTTATTGGAACTCGTGATGTGTTGACATCCATATGAGAAATCGAACACTTGGTAGTATCGATTGTGTGAGTGCACGTATCTCACACATTCTCATATGCCCAATCACACTTTTGTGTAGATTTTGGGGCATATGTTAGCCATTTTATTGTTTTTGTATGTAATTCCATATAATTGATTGAATGATATGGTATTTGGTGAGTAGTCTCCAACAAGTTATACATGAGTACGAAATATCTCGGTAATTAGTACTAATGAATGAAAAAGTTATAAAATCAATATAATATAGGAAATTATGAATAAATCTCCATATATAGATATTTTAGTAAAATATGAGTTCGTAATTCATATATAGCAAGACTAATTTACCAAGTTGTGAGCTCATTGCATTTCCCAAAATAATTATAGGTGAAAGCAAAATTCTATAAGGTACATAGTGGAGATATCACCTACATCACACACACAACTTGAGATAATCTCGAGCACAAAATATTTGATAATAGATAAAAGGTATATTAACTTCAATATTTAATTAGATAAATTATGATATCACACGTTTTATAATATTATAGTATATATAATTTTTTAATTTTAATAAATATTTAATAATTATCTCAATAATAAATTTAATTACAAACTTTTATGGAGTTATACCATATATATATATGTATAGAAGAGTAATTACGAGAGTTTATTCTAATATTCGTTATTGTCCAACATCTACGACAAGTTGCCCGCAACGGCCTCTCCAGTCGAAAAGTCATTGGAAGGCAACAAAAAGAGTTCCTTGCATTTCTGCAATTTGCGAAGACGAAGAGGAAGATGCTTCAACCTCGAACTCTTTTCTATCCTTCTTCTATTCATGGAAATGGTGAGCTTATTATCCTTGTCCATGGGTTATTTTGCAATGAACCTTATAGATTCATTTGGACCCTATCCATTTGTTGATACGCCATGAAAATGTGCCATGGTATCTTAGTTGGAGCTTAAATATTCAAGCAATTATAAAACTTAGGATGCCGTTGTTACCAATTTCGGAGCTTGCCAAGCACCCACGGAACAACCTGATACTAGGTAACTCTTGGCTCTATGGAAGTAAATGTTCAATCAAATCATGTGCCATTACATTCACTAGATATTGTTTTTATTATACTTGAAAAAACTCATAAAGAGAAAAATATAAAATTATAATTTATCTCATACATTCAATATAGATGGTGATCAATATGTAATTAAAAAATTAAATGCGACACATTAATAGTATTGTAACCACTATAGCTTCATTTTCTCAACCAATTGCTATCTCTTCATTTGCTATTATTGTCTTCAATATTATCTCTATTATTTCCCTGCAATCTCAAGAGAGGTGGCCATATTGAGATTGGATCTTAATTTGAAGCCGGAAAATAATATGAAACTAGTTGGATTTGCTCACTCGAGTGAGAAAAAAGTGAATAAGTGTCAAGGTGTTAACATAAGAGTGATTTCTTGCATGTTAAATTACATAAGAAAAAAAAGCAAAGGAGAAACTCGAAAGTGGACTGATTAATAGAAGGATAGATTAATGTGTATACTAGATTTTTGAGCTATATCTACAATAAGACCATCATAAAATGTTGAAAGAAATTTGATTTGCAAAAAAAAAGTAAGCATATTGCTAGTTGTTTGGTAAATTTCCCAAATATACTTTGTGATTAATAAAAATATGGGATGAGAGTATCACAGAGAGTGATTTTGTACGAATGAGTGCAAGTGCAATAGAGATGAAGTGGGAGATAGATAAGGGGAAACTAAGATATCCACTCTAGTGGGGACAATTTTGAAGGGTAGAAAAAAGAAAATGACATTGGAGAAATGAGAAATGCTAGTTGGATCAAGAACAATTGTAGAGATCTAACGGTGCTTGAGAATAGGCTAATGGTCAATGTACGAGGAGAGGTCAATTAAGGTGACTCAATTATAATAATGACACGTTGTGGAAGGAGATGCACAAAACATAGACATGGTGATGGAGAAGTTGTTGTCGGAAAAACGAGATTTGAATATACAACTAATTTGAGAAGATGATAACTTTTGATCTCTACTGATAATATTCAATTAAATGTGGTCACTCAAAAGTTTGTAACTTATAATTGGTTGTCTATTAATTACTATATATTAAGAGTTATACATTAATTGATTGACTCTTCATGTATCATTTTATTCATATATAAGGAAGACGTTGTAAATGTATAAAACACAATATAATTATTGAAATTTATCTCTTATTTCATGGTATTATAGCTTTCTTGCTAATGTAATTCGATCCTAAATCCTAGCCACGTTAGTCAAAATTACTTTCATTATTTATTTCTGAATTTTAGTTCTTATTCCACTAGAAAATTATCTAGATTTCTTCTGTTGTTACTATATCTCTTTCATTATCTCACCATCAACCTCACTTGCTTAACCCCAATCAATTTTCATCACCTTCCATATTTCCTTTCGGAAATTGCAAAATCAACATGAGTTCTTCAGTAGTAGCAGTTCAACTTCCAAGCTATATTCCAGTACTTCCGATTAAGCTGAACGAAACAAATTATTTCCTATGGCGCAACCATATGATACCACTCTTAAAAATTTACAACCTGATGGGATATGTCTATCGAACCATCCCGGTACGATTAGAGTTCTTGCCTCCTTAGAAAGATGATGAATTTACACTTATTTCCAACCCATCCTACAAGACTTGGAATGTGAACCTGTCATTTCGGATCAAGGAAACTAGGAAAGAACTGGTTAATTTAATGAGAAAATCAAACCATTTAATGAACTGATAATGATAAAGAAGGGTTGAAATGGCACATTAGAAAATCCCAAGTGACCAAGATGTAATGAAAATCATGGGGAAGAATTATGAAGTAGATTAGAAGGGAAAACTGGACCAGTTTAGGGTGAACTAGACCTAAACCAGATTGAATTGGGTTGAACCATAATAAACCAAATTAGTTAGTTCATTTTTCTAGGTGGCTTGAAAATTTCAAATTGGAAAATTGAGGCCACCATCAGATAGAAAATGAATTTAGACTAATTTAGAAATTTTTTATTTTGAGAAAATCGATCCAATCGGGCATGGACTGAACAATTTTCATCACCGAACCCAGTCAAACGATCGAAGAAGGAGAAGTCCTCCATTTTCTGGCGAAGCTTAAACCAGAGCTCCTAATGGCACCCTCCATTCTGCCTGAGGACCACCAGAGAAGTGCTAGCGGGTTCAAAGAGTGATGTAGCTTCATCGGTCCTGAAGTTGCCCTCTTTTTGCCGATCAGAATTCTGCCAATTCAGACCTCCTATGGCCAAACTAAGCCTTTCCCTAGCCTCTAAGCTCACACTCGACCTCCCCAAGGAAAAAGGAAAGACAATTCGACCCTCCTCTATCAGTGTAGTTCAGTTCTAGAGAGAGAAAGTGTCGAATTTCACTAATCAAATTCCCGCTACTCAAGACACAAATTGCAGTGATTCTTGATACTAGAAGAACCTTGGGGATGAGAGCTAACTTCTTAGATCAAGAGCTCAGACCGCTGCACCTCCGACGGTAAGCTTTTGAATCTTTCTGTCTAAACGTACAGTTTTTTGGTGAAGCTCTATTTAAGCTTGTTTCGAACCTAAATTTTGCAATTTAAAGCTCAATTGGATTGCATGGAAGTGTAGAAACCGATTCACACCACCAATTTGAGAAATTTACCCCATTTGAACTGCTAATATGAAGAAATTAAATTCAGTCAATAGAGAGGGGTGAAATTGGGAATTTCGAAAAATTGAAGAACCTAAATGTAATTTCTCAAAATTGAAGGTCAATTAGCAATGAGAAAGATGTTGGAGAACCAATAGGTCAATTAGGAATTGGGGCCAATTGGCCATTTTTGGGACTAAGGGGCAAAACGGTAATTTTGTAAAAGTTGGGGACCAATTTGAAAATTTGGAAAATTTGAGCCCCATATACCATTTTGAGAAAATTAAGGACCCAAGGGGGATATTATAAGCCTTGGGGACTTGATTGAAAATAATTGAGCATTTGGGAACCTAAGTCAAAGATTATGAACTTTAGGTACCTAATTGCAATAAGGCAAAAATAAGGGTCTAAATATAAATACATGGAAACACAAGGGCTATTCATGCCAAGTCATTCCTTATAAAGATACTCAAAACATGTAGGAACGAATTCGGATAAGGACTTGAGCAAAGGAGCTCGAGTAGAACTTGGAAAGCTGACTGGGGTCGAACACGTCACAGTTATCTGGTTAGTGGGAAATTTCACACATCATACCTACTTGGGGTGGTGAGCACTATTTCGAAATGTAAAATCCTACTTACTGGTTGTGAGTGGGAATTTTATACCGATTGGGATGATGAGCTCACTTTTATGAAAGGAAAAATCTTCTTAACGCTTGTGAGTAGGCATATTTAAATATTATACACGATTGGGGTGATGAGCACGATTTTATAAGTGAAAATCCACTTGTGAGTGGACCTATCTCCATCATCACACCCGGTTGGTGTGATGAGTGCTTTGAACTAAAAGGAAATTTTGTCATAATTGTTCTTCCTTGATTGTGTGCAAATGCTTAAACTATTTGAGAGACTTTCCTGATGAGAGCTAGAATGGCTTCAATAGGCTGGAGGCCTCGGTTGTTGAACTTATAAGGCTTGAGGCCTAGTTTTTGAAAAACTCGTGAAGTGGGCCCAAGGCTAGTGGGCACAGGCTGGAGGCCGTAGACAAACATGAGTAAAAGAGCCATGAAAATTCTCATTAAAAAATGCAATGTTATGTAATTTTCCACGGGACTAAGTCAGGATTGACAAGGCTCGATGGGGTAGTGGCAGTGCGTTAGGACTAGGTCAACACACTAGTCAGGTAAACAACTATAGGCCAAGTCAAGTTTCAGGGTCGTTGGATCGTCGGCACAAAAGATAATGGCTAATATGCTAAGACTATTATTTTGTATATGCTCTCATTCAGGATCATCAAGACACCTAAGAGGGGTAGTGTTGGGTTCCAAGGGTTGCTGGATGACCCGAATAGGATAAGGGTAGTTTGTCGTACTAGTTAGTCATGAGGCTATTGTGTTTGGGCTTCCTAAAGCTAATGTGTTTAGGCTTCTTGTGCATGAGACTAGGGTGGAGGTGGGATGAGGTCTCTATCCTCATACGAACACGAAGAGATTTTGAGTCTGAGTGCCAGGTGTTCAGGGCGTCACTCAGACCCAAGGTAGAAGTCGAGGACTTCTATCAAGGTGGACGGTAAAGACGCTCCGCTCCACAAGTGGGTGTAGTGGACATATCGGTGAATATTTGTACACTTTTTCATAAAGGGTGTGTGTATGTTTACTAAATGCTTCCTGAGGGAAGGGGATGTGCTAAAGAGCTAAACACACATAATAGGTGAAAATGGTGAAAGGCATTGAAAACAAATGAAAGATTTTGGGAATAATGATTTTAAAAAAATCATACTCCCAACACCCACTCACTGAGTTGTAGAAACTCATCCCCCTCCCTTTATCCCTTTCAAGAAAGGAGACAAAAACCTTAGAAGATTTCCTGAAGTTAAAACCTAATTCAGATATATTTTTAAAATTACTCAAGTTTTGTATAATGCTATTCCAAGAAACTAGGTGAAAAGGATGTCTAACTCCTTGCATCTTAGAAGAGAGCAATCCTTCTTACTAAAGGGAGTGGCGGATTGCTCATGAGGTTCTAACCAAACCAAATTGGGGCGTGACAACTTGAGTGGTATCAGAGCTTGTTTTCTCGAATACATTATCAAGACTATATAACATAAGAACTAAGAGAAAAACTACCGAAATTTTCAGATGGCTCCTAGATAAGGAACCAAGAAAACTAGGACTGACATCACCGACAATCCTGTTCTAGTAAGGCAAATGACCTTAAAAGCTCTCCAATGCCTGAGGTATGGTAGAAGCCACAAAGGACCATGCAAGGAGGTAACCTATTTTGGATGTAGACGGTGGAGATATTATGTAGGGAAGTGTCCAATACCATCAAGGAGTGTGGTGTCAGGACCTGTTGAGGACATAGCCCCGAGTATGAAGGAAGCCAACCTAATGCCGAAAACATCAACAAAACCTTACCAAGGAAGATGCTTATCAAGAACTTAGTATAATAGCTTCCCAACCTACTACGTAACTAGCTATTCTAATAAGGACAACACCCCTAAACGTATCATATTCCTTATTAATAAATAAAACTTCAAATTCCTAAAACTTTTAACTCTCGAATAATGCGATCATATACTTCAACTATAAGAGGACGAATCACGGAAGGCAAAAAGGACCGAAGATAGGACCTTGAGGAACCACAAACAAAGCAGAGTATATATGAAGGGAATGTTCCCTTAAGGAGAGCTTCAAGCCATCCAGGAGCAAAGAAGGAAATGCCTCCACAAGAGAAGACAAGCCCTGAACATTGGACGACAAATAGGATGTCTTGAGATGGCAAAGTGTGACCTGCTTTGTAAGAGCAAAGGAGCCAAGTTGGGTTACATACAAACCTAGCAGAAAGAAGCAATTTGCAATAATGGGATGTTCAAGGAGAATAAATGACATCCTAAGAAGGATCGGGGAGTAGTAATGACTACATCCTACAAATGGCAATAAGATGGGCATCAAGGACAAGTAAACTTGAGAGACAACTGCCTCCAGATGGTTTGACAAGAAGAATAGTAGGGACAATGTAGTTAACGAACTAACCCTCATGAAGGTCATTGATTTAAACTTCAGCGAAAAAGGCAGAGGTGAAAAGGCCAAATGTTGGAAAAGAAGGATGAAGGAAATCCTTAAAGAAATCAATGGTCAAAAATGGATTGGAGACCAAACTCAAGCCATGGGAAGGATTAAGCAAGCTCTTAGAAGGGGATTAAGAAATCTCAAAACAAAAATAGATCAAAACTCCTCCATAATAAAACAAACTTGAAGTGATTACAAGTGGGGATAAAGACAAGGTACAAAGGAGGTGCCAGGAATATTCCCAAAGTAAGGGTAAGTAGGAGAAAATGAAATCAAAGGATGTCATGAGGTCGATTTAAAAGACAAATTGTAAACCCCGCCCTTTGGAGTTGAGGAAAAACCAGGAAAGAACTTGTCAACTTGAGTGAGAAAACCGAACCAGTTCACAAATCCCAACCACTAGAGAATGGGCAAATTGGGAAATTTACAACTCTCGAGTGACCCAAAGTGTCATAAAAACCATGAAAATGGACTTTAGGATAAATTAGGAAGGAAAACCAGACTAGTTTAGGTGAATCAGATTGAACCGATTTGGATCGGTTTGAACCATCAATGAACCGAATGTTAAATTCATTTTTCTAGGTGGCTTAGAAAATTCAAATTGGAGAACTGAGACCACCATTGGATAGAGAATGAATTTAGATGAATTTAAAAATTTTTAATTTTGAAAAACTCAATTGAATCGGGCCTGAATCGGCCAATTTAAGCGTTGAACCCAGTCGGACCGGTCCAGTCCAGTTCGGAACAGTGTTGTCTTCTTCATTCAGATAACAACACTGTTCACTCACTGAAAAATTTAACAATTCCAGTGGAAAGGAAATGTTTTCGTTCAGGATGTTTCAGGCCATCAATGAGTGCCATTAAGGTGTCAAACGAATGGTCAGAGAGTACTTGAGCTCCCTATATAAAGAGACCTGAAAACATTCTCCACACACCTGAAAACTTCACTCTCTCTCAGCTACTCAGTTTTCTAATAAAGCTCGAACCAGAGCTCTGGTATAGGGGTTTTTCTGAGCCAAAGAATACATGGTTAGATTCCTTAGACTCAGGGAGAAGTCAACTACCTAACGGTGATCACCATTCGGTCCGAGCAATACCGGAGAAGCGCCAGCATAATCAAACAGTGAAGTAGCTCCGACGGACTGAAGCTGCCCTATTTAAATTGAGCTTAAGATGGCCAAATTGAGCCATCCTCATGCCAAACCAAGCTCTCCCAACACTCCCTCAGCCCTCAAACGACCAAATTAGAGTAGAAAGGTAAGCCAATTTGGCTCCCCTCTATAATTTTCAATTAGTGTTAGAGAGAAAATCGATGAAACTTTACTAACTGAATTCTCCATCAATTCGACATGAATTGAGGTGATTCTTCATCCTAGAAGGAACCTAAGGACGAGAGCTACTTGCCCCGATTGAAAGCTCGGACTGCCGCACCCCCAACGGTAAGCTTTCGAAGCTTTCTCTCTCTAAGTATAGTTTTTTGGTGAGGCTCCGTTTGAGCTCGTCCCGATGTCAATTCATGTGATTCAAAGCTCAATTGAAATGTATCGATGTGTAGGAACTAAATTTTACCTTCAATTTCAACAATTAACCTTGATTGATTGGCAATTTTATAAAATCAAATTCAAATAGTTTGAAAGGGAGAAATTGGGGGAAAATTGGGGATTTCGTAAAATTGGGGGACCAAAGTGCAACTTCCCCAAATTGAGGGCCAATTGGCCATGAAAAAGATGTTGGAGGACCAATTGGTCAATTTTTAGAATTTTTTGGGTAAAATTGCCATTTTTGTAAAGTACGGGCAAAATGATAATTTTTGAAAAGTTGGGGACTAAATTGGAAATTTGTGAAACTTGAACCCTTATGAAGATTTTGGATAAATTGAGGACCTAAAGTGAAATTTTGAAAGTTTTGGGACTCAATTTAGGGAAAATTAGCATTAGGGACCTAAAGTTAAGGAAAAATAACTTTAGGGACCTAAATGCATATAATTAAAAGTTTGGGCATTTTGTTCATTCGTGAGGAATGAAGGCTATTAGGCCAAATGTTAATGAACAAGTATGTTGATATCATATAGGAACATGAAGGACTAGGAATGCCACTAAGGATAAGCTCGCGTGGAGGCAAAAAGTCGCTTTAGGGGAAAATACACTGCACTTATCGAGTGAGTGGGATTTTTCACATCATACCCGGTTGGGATGATAAGTACCTTGGAAAGGAAAAATCGCTAATAAGTGGAGATTTTAAAATCACGCCTGAATGGGATGATGTGAGAAAACACGTGGAAAAACTACTTACCAATTGTAAGTAGATCATACTTGGTTGGTATGATGAACTTACTAGAAGGAAGTGGAAAACCCGCTTACCAATTGTAAGCGGAGATGTCATCACACTTGGTTGGTGTGATAGACGAGTGAAAATTTATTTTGTCAGATGTATTCTCCCCTGACTATGTGCCATTGCTTAAAAATTTTGGGAGACCTTCTTAACGAGAGCTCGAATAGCTCAGATAGGCTAGAGGCCTTAGTTTTGGAACTTGAGGGCTAAAATGCCCGATTTGGAAAATCTCGTATAGTGGGCCCAAGGCCAGTTGGCATGAGCAGGAGCTCGTAAACAAGCATGATGATAAGCCATGAAAAATTTAATGAAAGATGTGATTTGGCCAAGGTACCAAAACAAGACCGACATACTCGATGGACTGGCAATAGTGCAGCAAGACCAGGTCGACCAACCGGTCTAGACAAACAGCTGCATGTCGAGTTGAGGGTCGGGACTGTTGGACCAATGGCACCATAGATTAATGGCTTATATAGAAAACTTTGTTTGTGCGTGCACTGAGGTTCGGGACCATTAAGACACCTAAGAGGGGTAGTGATGCGTCCTAAGGGCAACTAGATGAAATGGTGGAGATAAGGGCAGATTCTCATGCCAGCAGTCAGGGATGCTCGAAGTAGCTTCATCCGCATGAGACCCGGGTGGGTTGGCATGAGGTCTCTGTCCTCATTCAGACACGGAGTTTCCTTTCAGTTTTGAGGGTCGGATGTCACGAACATCCACTCATTCCTAGAGTAGAAGTGGATGAGCTTGTATCTATGTAGACGGTAAAGTCGCTCTGACGCCACAAGTGCGTGCATGGACGGGTTGCCATACGAATGTGTGATCCCTTCATGATGAAGTGTGTGTATTGATTGTTAAACACGCTGATTATGGATAATGTGAAAAAGTTTTTGAAAACTGAGAATTTGAGGAAGAAATAATCTTAAAAGAATTAAGGAGTCTGACACACTCCAAATTATTTTATTGAAACTCTTTCAAATACCCATTCATTGAGTTGTAGAAACTCACCCACCTTTTCTATCCCTTTTAGGTGTTGAGAAATGACTAGGATAACACCAGGATTTACCCTCTGTCAAGTATGCTTAATTTTCTTTTAAGCTTGCATTATTATTGATATATGTTATTCGAAGGAACAAGGTTGAGATTTCACCTGGCTCCTCTTGAACCAAAGGAGAGGTAGGTTATTCACGGGGATCCGACCAAACCGGGTCGGGGCGTGACACAAATACCGACATAGACAAAGGATAAAGGAAATCCCGGGAAAGAGGAGTAAGGCTACCAAGGAAGGGAGGCGTATATATCTCAACGAAGAGGCGATGGACCTAATTGAATTGGGAAAAGAAGATAAACTCACAAATGAAATCAAGGTTGAGATGAAAAGATTAAGTACAAAGGAAGCGTACTCTTGAGGGCCTAGGGAATAAGTTAAACCCAAGGAATAAGTAAGTAGTAGAATAGCATCAAATGATGCAATAACAAGTGGGAATGGGAGGAATATCCATAATAAGAAAAATAAAAAAATGGATATCCAAAAAACTTTGAAAGAATACACTCTTCAAACAAGAGAATTAAAGGAAACATCCATGTGCATCAAGACTAATTGAAGTGTACGCTCATTTAATGGAGCTTGAGCTTGAGATTCAATGATTGGAAGTTCCTCTTATAAGAAATAAGAGGCGAAATGGGAACTTAAAGGCAATGAACGATCAAAGGCGAACAAAATGCATTAATATAAAAAGAGTGTAAGGAGGTAAAGGAAAGGAACCTTCAAGGAATGGCAAAATGGTTGAACGTGTAGCTCCTAAGGTGGAAGTCTCTACTTTGAAGGACATAGTAGAGAATGAACCATCAAAAGGTAACTCCCCAAACAAAGGAGTCGACATGTAGACCAAAAGGGTTCAACTTAGAATAAGGAACTGTGAAATGCTCACGAGTGAGTAAGGAAGGAATGAAGAAAGAAAATCGTTGAGTAAAGGGTGCCATTGGAAATGAGGAAAGACATAAGGGAGGAAAAATCCCAACATGTCGGTAAGTCATGAAGTGATTGGGAAACCTGATGGTTGGAACCGGGGAAAAACCAATAAGGAAGTTGGTAAGGGATAATTGGATAACGCTGAAGGTAGTTGAGGAATTCTACCAAATGATAATAAAGGACAAAATCATATGACCCCGAAAGGTTGGAAAGTCAAGAACAACTATCTAGAAAATGTTCTAGAATTATAATGGACAAAGACAAGTTCTAGAACATGTCGTGCTGTAAGGGATGTGTAGGTCCAACAGTCCCAGGAAAATGTGGCTTAAGTAACAAAGAGTCATTAGTTGAGCATGACAAAGTCAAACGTAAAAATTTGGACCGGAGTTGTAAACAAAAGATGGAGGAAGGACCAATATAGGACAAAAAGAAGATAACATCAAAACCCTTGAAAGCAAGTACGAAACGCTTGGAAGGACATCGAGTTAAGGGCTTCAACGATCAAGAGAGTAACTAGACACGGGAACGATTGGGCATTTTGGAACTCTCAATGCTGAAATTCTGGACAAAAACCCTCAAGAGAAAGGGTCTTACCCCTAAACAACAAGAAGCATAGGATCTAAGAAATTACTTGGACACATGGTAAGACAAGCCAAAGGAAACTAAGTCCAAAGGAGTAATAAATGTCCAAAAGGGGAGGAAATTTCTCAAGTAAGTTGCATGTGGGACTAAGTGAAAGGGGTAACCAAAGCGGTAGCATGTCAAAGCAAACCCCAACTTGACATCAAGGGAAATTATTCCCAACGTAAAAGGGATGAGTAATTTAGTTTTGTGGACAAAACTCCTAAAAGTAGGGGAGAGTTGTGAAACCCAACATCTCGGATCAAGGAAATCGGGAAAGAACCGGCCAATTTAATGAGAAAACTAGGCCACTTAATGAACCGAGAATGATAAAGAAGGGTTGAAATGGTCGAATTGGATAATTTATTTTTTATTGGAAAATTGAGGCAACCATCACATAAAAAATAAATTTAGACTAATTTATAAATTTTTAATTTTGGGAAAACTGGTCGAATCGGACCTGAACCTGTCAATTTTTGTCATCGAACACGGTTGGAACGGACCTATCTGTTCCAAAACAGTGTCATTGTCTTCCTTGGGATGACAACACTGTTCACCAATGCAAAAAACTTTCCTTTCCTGATGAAGGAATATTCCCTCCAATTTGGGCATTTTTTGGTGAGGATAAGCTCGATCAGTATGGAAACTGGTAGAGTAGAGGCTCCCCGAGCTCTTTATATAAAGAGATCCCCTCCATTCATCCTCCACACATCTCAAACCATCGAATAAGGAGAAGTGCTCCATTTTCTAGTGAAGCTCAAACCAGAGCTCTGACTTGGGCATTTATATCAACTTTAGAAGGCGAATTCGGGTCCTACAGTGTAAACCTCGTCCTTTGGAGTTAAGGAAAACTAGGAAAGATCTGGTTAACCCATATGAGAAAATCGAATCAGTTCACGAACCCCAACCACTAGAGAATTGGCAAATTTGGATATTTAGAACTCTCGAATGACCCAAAGAGTCATAAAAATCTTGAAAAGGGACTTTAGGATAATTTGGGAAAGAAAACAAGACTGGTTTATGTGAACCAGATCCTAATCAGATTGAACTTATTTGAACCATCATTGAACCAGATGCTAAATTCATTTTTCTAGGTGGCTTAGAAAATTCAAATTTGAAAATTTATGCCACCATTGAATAGAGAATGAATTTAGATGAATTTATAAAATTTTAATTTTGAAAAACTCTGTCGAATCAGGCCTGAACCGACCGGTTTAATCATTGAACCTGGTTCGGAATGGTTCGGTCCGGTTCGAAACAGTGTAGTCTTCTTCCTTTAGAAGACAACACTATTCACTCACTGAAAAATAGAATAGCACCGGAGGAAAGGAAAATTTTCTATTCAGGATGTTTCAGGCCATCAATGAGTGTTATTAAGGTGCCAAATGGATGGGCGAAGAGTCCCCGAGCTCCCTATATAAAGAGCCCCTCTTAACTACACAGTTTTCTGATGAAGCTCAAACGAGAGCTCCGACATAGGGGTTTTTTTGAGCCAAAGAAGGCATGGTCAAATTCGTTACACTCGGGGAGAAGTCAGCTACCTGACAATGGTCACCATTCGATCCAAGGATCGCTGGAGAAATACTGGCGTAATAAAACAGTCAAGCAGCTCCAGCGGACCGAAGCTGCCCTATTCCTGTCGAGCTTAAGATGGCCAAACTGAGCCCTCCTCCAGCCAAACCAAGCTCTCCCAAGACTCCCTCAATCCTCATATGACCAAATTAGAGGGGAAAGGTAAGTTAATTTGGCTACCCTATGTACTTTTCGATCAATGTTAGAGAGAGAACCAATGAAACTTCACTGACCAAATTCTCCTTCAATTTGACATGAATTGATGTGATTTTTGATACTAAGAGGAACCTCAGGATAAGATCTATCTGCCCTGATCGAAATCTCGGACCACCACACCCCCGACAGTATGCTTTCAAAGCTTTCTCTCTCTAAGTGTAGTTTCCTAGCGAACCTTCAATTTCAACAATTAACCTCGATCGATCGGTCAATTTGATGACTAAAATTCAGCAAGTTTGAAAGAGGGAAATTGGGGAAATGTTTTGGGGGGAATTGGGGATTTCGTAAAATTGAGCGACCAAAGTGCAATTTCCCAAAATTGAGGGCCAATTAGCCATGAAAAAGATGTTGGAGGACCAACTGGTCAATTTTTTAAATTTATTAGGGTCAAATTGTCATTTTTGTAAAGTAGGGACAAAATGGTAATTTTTGAAAAGTTAGGTACCAAATTGCAAATTTGGTGAACTTGAACCCTTTTTGGGATTTTGGATATATTGAGGACCCAAAATTGGCATTAGGGACCTAAAGTTAAAGAAAAAGAACTTTAGGGACCTAAATGCAAAAAATCAAAAGTTTGAGCATTTTCTTCATAAGTGAGGTACGAAGGCTATTATGCCAAATATTTATAAACAAGGATGTCCAAAAACGTGTAGGAACATGAAGGATCGGAACGCTGGAAAGGATAAGCTCATGTGGAGGTAAAAAGTCGATTTAAGATGAATACACTACACTTATGCGGTGAGTGGGATTATTCAAATCATAATCGGTTGGCATGATGAGCACGTCATAAATGAAAAAACACAACTATGTGGAATTTTAAAATCACACCTGGTTATGGTGTTGTGAGAACTATGCAGAAAAACTACTTACTGGTTGTAAGTAGATCATACCCGGTTGGTATAATAAACATCCTATAAGGAATTAGAAAACCCACTTACTAGTTATAAGTAGAGATGTCATCACACTCGGTTGGTGTGATGGACAAGTGAAAAGTTATTTTGGCAGAAGTGCTCTCCCCTAACTGTGTGTCAATGCTTTAAACTTTTTGGAGACCTTCTTAACAAGATCTCGAATAGCTCAGATATGCCAGAGGCCTCGACTTTGGAACTTAAGGGCTAAAATGCCCAGTTTTGAAAATCTCGTACAATGGGTCCAAGGCCAATTGGCATGAGAAAGAGCTCGTAAACAAACATGTTGATAAGCCATGAAAACTTCTGAATGAATGATTATGTGATTTGTCCATGGTACCAAGACAGGACCGACATACTCGATGGACTGACGACAATGAGACAGGACTAGGTCGATGGACCAGTTTAGAAAAATAGTTATAGGTCGAGTTGAGGGTCGAGGTCATTGGACCAATGGCACCAAAGATTAATGGCTTTATGGAAAAGTTTGTTTGGGCATGCACTGAGGTTCGGGACCATCAAGATGCCTAAGAGGGGTAGTGATGCATCCTAAGGGCTATTGGACGACATGGTAGTGATAAGGGCAGATTGTCGTGCTAGTAGTTAGGGAAGCTCGACGTAGCTTCATGCACATGAGACCGGGGTGGGGTTGGGATGAGGTCTTTGTCCTCGTACATACACGGAGTTATTTTTTGGGATTGAGGGTCGGATGTCGCAAACATCTACTCATTCCCAAGGTAAAAGTGGGGGGATTCTATTTAGGTGGCTGGTAAAGTCACTCCGATGCCACAAGTGGGTGTTGTGGATAGGTTGCCCTACGAATGTATGATCCCTCCATGATGAAGGGCCTTTGTTAATTGAACACACCGATTGTGGATAATGAGAAAATTGATTTTGAATTACTGGGAATTTAAGGAACAAATGATCTTAAAGTAAATAGGAGTCTGGCACACTCCAATTAAAAACATTTTTTTAAAACTCATATTTCAAACACCCATTCACTAAGTTGTAGAAACTCACCCTCCCTTTTTATCCCTTTCTAGGAGTAGGGAAAATGACTAGGGATAACACCGAGATCTACCCTCTGACAGGTATGCTTAAAAGTCTTTACTTTTTAAGCTTGCATTTTATTGATATATGTTATTCCAAGGATCAAGGTCGAATTTTCGCTTGGCTCCTCTTGATTTAAAGAAGGGGAAAACCCCTCTTGAACCAAGGGAACGGCGGGTTGATTATGGAGATCCGACCAAACTAGGTCGGGGCATGACATACAGACTCTGGAGGAATTCAACTACTTAACGACACCCTTCATTCTGCCTAAGGAGCAATGAAGAAGCACCGATGGGTCCAAATAGTGATGCAACTCTGTCGGTCCCGAAGCTACCCTATTTTTGTTGTTTGGAATTTAGCCAATTCAGATCTCCTTTGGCCAAACCAAGCCTTCCCCTATCCTCTACAGTGCACACTCGACCTCCCCAAGGAAAATGGTGAGCCAATTCGGCCCTCCTCCGTCGGTGTAGTTTGATTCTAAGGAGAGAAAGTGTCAAATTTCACTAACCAAATTCTCGCTGCTCAAGACATGAATTGCAGCGATTCTAGATACTAGAAGGACCCTAGGGATGAGAGCTAACTTCTAGATCAAGAGCTTAGATCGTCGTACCTCCGACGGTAAGCTTTTGAATCTTTCTCTCTATACGTACAATTTTCCAGCGAAGCTCCGTTTGAGCTCGTTTTAGACCCAAATTTTGCAATTCAAAGCTCAATTGGATTGCATGGAAGTGTAAAATAGATTCACACCACCAATTTGAGAAATTAACCTCATTTGATCTGCCAATTTGAAGAAATCAAGTCCGATCAGTAGAGAGGGGTGAAATTGGGGGAAACTTTTGGGGTAAATTGGGAATTTCAAAAAATTGAAGGACTAAATGCAATTTCTCAAAATTGAATGTCAATTGGCAATGAGAAAGATGTTTGAGGACCAATTTATCAATTTTTGAAAGAATTGGGACCAATTGGCCATTTTTGGAACTTAGGAGCAAAACGATAATTTTGTAAAAGTTGGGGACCAATTTGGAAATTTGGAAATTTTGAGCCCCATATACCATTTTGAGAAAATTAAGGACCCAAGAGGGATATTGGAAGCTTTGAGGACTTGATTGAAAATAATTGAGCATTTGGGGATCTAAAGTTAAAGATTATGGACTTTAGGGACCTAATTGCAATTAGGCAAAAATAAGGGTCTAAATGTAAATACACTGAAATAGAAGGGCTATTCATGCCAAGCGGTTCCTTATAAGGATACTCAAGCCATGTTGGAACAAATACGAATAAGGACATAAGCAAAGGAGCTTGAGTAGGACTTGGAAAGCTAAATGGGGAGGAACACGTCATAGTTACCGGGTGAGTGGAAATTTTCACACATCATAGCCGTTTTGGTGGTGAGCACTATTTTGAAATGGAAAGTCTTACTTATCGGTTGTGAGTGAGAATTTTATATTAGTTTGGATGATGAGCTCACTTTTATAAAAGGAAAAACCTACTTACCAATTGTGAGTAGGCATATTTAAATATCATACCTGGTTGGTGTGATGAGCACGGTTTTATAAGTGAAAATCCACTTGTGAGTGGACCTACCTCCATCATCACACCCGGTTGGTGTGATGAGTGCTTTGAACTAAAAGGAAATTTTTTTCGAAAATGTTCTCCCCTGATTATGTACAAATGCTTAAACTATTTGAGAGACTTTCCTAATGAGAGCTAGAACAACTCATTTTGAACTTATAGGGCTCGAGCCCCAGTTTTTGAAAAACTCATGAAGTGGGCCCAAGGCTAGTGGGCACGAGATAGATCCCATAGACAAACATGAGTAAAAAAGCCATTAAAAATGGAAATACTGTGTGATTTTCTATGGGACCAAGTTAGGACTAACAAGGCTCGATGGGCTAGTGGCAGTGCGCTATGACTAGGTCGACGGACTAGTCAAGCAAACAACTACGGGCCAAGTCGAGTGTTAGGGTCATTGGAGCATCGGCACCAAAGATAATGGCTAATATGCTAAGACTATTGTTTGTGTATGCACTTTGATTCAAGACCATCAAGATGCCTAAGAGGGGTAGTGATGGGTTCTAAGGGCTGCTGAACAACCCAGATGTGATAAGGGCAGTTTGTTGTACCAGATATTCATGGAGCTACTATGTTTGGGCTTCCTGAAGCTACTACGTTTGGGCTTCTTGCGCATGAGATTGGTGTGGGGCGGGATGAGGTCTCCATCCTCACATGGACATGAAGAGATTTTGAGATTGAGGGCCAGGCGCTGAGGGCATCACTTAGACCAAACGTAGTAGTCGAGGACTTCTATAAATCCACTAGTGTGTGTAGTGGGCGTGCTGCATCAGTGAACGTTTGTACCCTTTATGAAAAATGGTGTGTGTACGTTTGCTAAACACCTCTCGAGGAAAGGGGATGTGCTAAAAAGCTAAGCACATATAATAGATGAAAATGGTGAAAGGCATTGAAAACCAAAAGATTTTGGGAATAATGATTTTAAAAAATAAAATCCTTTTTGAAAACTCACTCCCAACACCCGCTCACTATGTTGTAGAAACTCATCCCTCTCCATTTATCCCTTTCAGTAAAGGAGATAAAACCTCAAAAGATTTCCTAAAGCTGAAACCTATGTCAGGTATGTTTTTAAAATTACTCAAGTTTTGTATAATTCTATTCCAGTAAACTAGGTGTAAAGGACATCTGAGTCCTCACACTTTAGAATAAGAGAAATCATTCTTAGACCAAAGGGAGTAGCAAGTTGCTCACGGGGTTCCGACCAAACTAGGTCAGGGCATGACATGGAAGATCTATGATAGACTATGTACCACCACTATCTTAGGATCACTAAACACTCATGTTAATCTACAGGTAATTGGAATTCACAATTTGGTAGATATGTGGGATAAATTGGAAGTCCTATTTTCTCAACAAGTTTAATCTCAACAAGATCTCCTAGACTCTCAATGGCGTGACACGGTTAAAGAAGATCAAACAATGGAAGTTTACCTGACATCCATAGCCAGTCTCACCACCAGCTATGTCCAGATTAGCCTTCCTAAACTTGAAACTGAAATTAAAATTAGAATTCTTGCTAGGTTAGGAGAAGAATATTAGTCTCTTTGCACGGTCCTCACTCTTACACTCAAGCAAACAAGTCTAGATGAACTCAAATCCATGCTCATTTCTGAAGAAGCCAAGCTTAATTAAAAAATTAGTAGAGAAATCTTTCTATCGCCAATCATGAGTCCTCACTATCGTCATTCGCTTGTGTCACTCACCACTATTGTCGTAGATTTACCAACTCTATTTCTCCAAGGCGATTTTTGGAGCATCGACCCCGTTTCTCACCTTCGATTTAAGGGTGATTCTCGAACCCTAGAACCACATCTGGAAATCAAGAGCGAGAGCATAGGTTAGGCCCTCGCATGAATAGTCCATCATCAGAATATGAAAGGTAAAATTTCACTCAACGTGCGGGCTTTTATATCACTGCCAAAAACCAGCCATCATGGCAACCATAAAATAACAATCAGTTGTAGCCCAATCTGCACAAAATATCTCATGGGCCAGTTTCCAGTGCACATAGGTTGGGCGCACGCAATTATCAACAATGTGATTATCCTTCTATTTGTCAAATCTGTTAAAACCCGGGCCACATTGCTCCTAATTATCCTCAATTTCAAACAAATTACATAACCCCTAAAGTCAGCGTAGCTCACTACAATGATCCAAGAGCTTATACTCTTGACTAGTATATAGATCATGGCACCACCAACCATGTGACCAATGACATAACACATTTATCTATACAAGAAAATCTAACTTATCTAGAACAATTGCTCATATGAGATAGATCGGGTTTAAAAATTCTCTCTGTTGGTTCAACTTTCTTTTCAAACTCATTGAGACGATTTCCTTTAACTAAAGTATTATATATTCCCACTATCTCCATGAACTTATTATTCGTTTCCCGATTTACTCAAGATAATCATTGTTATTTTGAGTTTTACCCTCATTTTTTTGTTGTAAAGGATCATCTCACTCGTTAGGAATTACTCTGAGTAGCTCGTAAAGGAGGCTTGTATTGTATGTGTGTAACACATTTATCATCAGTTTGTCATTGTATTTTAAGTGTTTAAATATCTCGCAACATTTGGCATAACAAATTTGGATGTCCATCATTTCCTATTGTATCTCAAATTTTATCCACAAATTCAATAGAAAGTAATTCTATTGGTACTATATTTTGTGATGCATGTTCCCCAAGTAAAATTACTCAAAAATCTTTTTCTCCTACTAATTATAAAAGCACTCGTCCTTTTCAGCTCGTACATATGGGGACCTGCTCCAATCCAATCTTTTACTTTACATATTTAATATATTTATTTCACTGATAATTATAGTCAATATTCTTGGTTTTTTTCAATCAGATGGTACCAAAGAATTTTTATCTATAGTTTTTCAAGTTGAACTTCAAAATAATTGGATCACCCATCGTCTTTCATGCCCACACACACCGCAACAAAATGGTTATGCAGAAAGAAAACATAGACACATCATTGATATGGGACTCACAATTATAAATAATTCTAATCTTCCCATCAAAGTTTGGGATTTTGCATTTGAAACCACAATATATTTAATCAATAGATTGTCTACTCGTACACTTCAATCTTAATCTCCTTACCAAATTCTTTACAAAACACCACCAATCTACAGTCAGTTACGAGTTTTTTAATGTTTGTGCTTCCCTTATCTTCGACCATATCAAACTCATAAATTTCAACCTTATAAACCCACAACACTTCTCTATTTTATCAAATGTGGGATCGTATTCTCAACACCCGTCCTCACGTGCAATGTTCACTCACTAGAAGAATGAACAGCGCCAGTGAAGTTGAATCACCTCCGTTCAAGGCATTTCAGGCCATGAATGAGTTCCATAAATGTGCCAAATGGATGGCTAGAGAGTCCCCAAGCTCCCTATATAAAGAGCTCCTCTCCATTCGTCCTCCTCACATCTGAAAACTCCATTCTCTATAAACTACTCCATTTTCTGGTGAAGCTCGAACCAGAGCTCTGACTTGGGTAGTTTTCTCAACCTCAAAAGGTGAGGTCATGTTCTTTAGACTCCGAGGGAAGTCAGCTATTCGATAGCAACCTCCATTCGATCCGAGGACCGCCGGAGAAGTGTCAGCGTAATCAAATAGTGACGCAGCTCTGGCAGACCAAAGCTACCCTATTTCGGCTGAGCTAAAATTGGCTGAATTTTGCCCTCCTCAAGCCAAACCAAGCCCTCCCAACATCCCCATATACTTTAGACGACCTCAACTGAGCTGAAAGATAAGCCAATTCAGCACTATTCACTCGTTGCAGGTTAGAGTTAGAGAGAGAAACTGTAGAAATTCAATAACGAAATTCTCCCTCGATTTGAGGTCAATTGTAGGAATTCTTGATCATAGAAGATACCTCAAGAAGAGAGCTATCTTCCTTGATAGAGAGATCGAACTGCCACACCTCTAATAGTAAGCTTCCAAAGCTTTCTCTCTCTACACAAAGTTTTTCGGCGAAGCTCCATTTAGGCTCAATTCGGACCCAAATGACGCGGTTCAAAGCTCAATTGAATCGTATGAAAGTGTAGGAACTGATCCATACCTTCAATTGAAGCAATTAACCCTGATTGAATGGTTAATTTGATGGAATCAAATTCGGCCAATTTGAAAGGGGGAATTGGGTAAATTTTTGGGAAATTTGGGGATTTCATAAAATTGGGGGACCAAATGGTAATTTCCCAAAATTGAGGGCCAATTGACTATGGAAAAGATGTTGGAGGACCAATTGGTGGATTTTTGGAACATTTGGGATCAAATTTTCCATTTTTAGAAAGTATGGGCAAAATGGTAAATTTTGAAAAGTTGGGGACCCAATTCGAAATTTGGGAAACTTGAGCCCATTATACAATTTTGATGAAAATGACGATTCAAAGGGAATTTTGGAAACTTTAGGAGTCAAATTGAGCAAAGGTTTGCATTTGGGACCTAAAGTTAAGAAAAATAAACTTTAGGGACGTATATGCAAATTATTGATAAATTGTGAGTTTAGGCTTTTATGTTAAACCTTAAGTGAAAAGGCTGCCCAATTTGTGTATGAATAAGTGTGATCAGAATGCTAGCAAGAGAAAGAACTTCGGAAATGAAAAACCACTTCTATGTGGGATTTTAACATCAGACCCAGTTGGAGTGATGTGAGAACTAAGTGGAAAAACTACTTACCGGTTGTAAGTAGAGAGATCATACCCAGTTCGTATGATGGACTTCTTGGAAGGAAGGAGAAAATCTGCTTGTCGATTGTAAGCAGAGATGTCATCACAACCGATTGGTGTGATGAATTAAAAGATTATTTTTGTCAGAAGTGTTATCCCCTAACTATGTGTCAATGCTAAAAAAAATTTTGGGAGACCTTGCTGACGAGATCTATAATAGCTCAGATAGGCTAGAGGCCTCGGTTTTGTTACTGTGGGGCTAGATACCCAATTTTTTTGGAAAATCACATACAGTGGGCCCAAAGCCAGTTGCCACGAGCAAAAGATCATAAACAAATATGATATATTAAAGCCATGAAAATCCTTAATGAATTGATTATGTGATTTCGCCATGGTACTATGACAGGACCGACATACTCGATGGATTGGCGATAGTGCATCAAGGCCAGGTCAATGAACCGACCTAGACAAATAGTTGCAGGTCAAGTTGAGGGTCAGGGTCGTTGGACCAGTGGCACCAAAGATAAATGCTTTTGTGGAAAACTATTGTTTGTGCATGCACTTGAGGTTCGGGACCATTAAGACGCCCAAGAGGGGTAGTGATGCATCCTAAGGGCTACTGGACGATATGGTGGAAATAAGGGTAATTTATCGTGCCAACAGTCAGGGAAGCTCGATGTAGCTTCATGCACATGAGGCCGGGGTGGGGTTGAGATGAGGTCTCTATCCTCATACAAACATGGAGTTGATTTCGGGTTTGAGGGTCGGATGTCGTGAACATCCATTCATACTTAGGGTAGAAGTGGACAGGCTTCTATCTAGGTGGCCAATAAAGTCGTTTTGACGCCACAAGTGGGTGTAGTGGACGGGCTGCCCTACAAATGTGTGATCCCTTCCTGATGAAGGGCGTGTGTTGACTATTAAACACACCTAATGTGGATAATGTGGAAAAAGGGTTTTGATAATCGGAACTTGAGGAAATACTATTTTTAAGAGAAATAAGGAGTCTGGCACACTCCAATTAAAGAGATCTTGTTTCTTTTGAAACTCTCTCCCAACACCCATTCACTGAGTTATCGAACTCATCCCCTCCCTTTACCCCTTTTTAGGTAACAAAGGGAAAATAAATCTAAAGAACTTCATGTATCTGAACCTACATAATAGGTATGTAAGGTTTAATATATTCAATTTTGATTAATGTTATTCCAGGAAAGATACAGGTGAAAAGGACGCCTTGCTCCTCGCGGTTTAGAAAAGGAAAAACTTTTAATAAACCGGGAGAGTGGCAGGTTGCTCACGGGAATCCAACCAAATCGGGTCAGGGCATGACACACTTGCCACGTGCAATTTTAAATGTGCCCTCAACAATTGTCTACAAGTCGGGTATTATTCTTCCGGTCTCGAACAATGAGGAACAATGGCCTTGAGTTGGGTATTTTTCCTCCTTACTCGGGTAGATCATGAGTCGGGTTTCTAGTCTCAAGTTGGGTACGAGTGCGAGCCCACTGACTCTAATACCATGTGAGACCAACTTTCCTTTTGTTAAGTGTTTATCAATAATCGGTACAACTCCAACGACTCCTAATAATTCTATTATTTATTCTCTCCCGTCTTACTCTTTTTCATCAATACCTGAATTTGATTCCCTAATAATAATGTCTTATGAGCTATCTACATATACTCACTCTCATACTCTAATGCTGAATATTTAGTTTCACCAAAGGATGTTTCTACTTCATCCACCACACACCGCATGATTATTAGATCACAAGATGGTACATTACCCTCATGTCGCTTTCAAATAACTTCTGGGGTTTTTCTTACTATTTCTACTCAAGAACCTTGAACCCTCAAGTAGGCACAAAAATATCCATGTTGGGTTCATTCAATGAATGTTGAATATGATGTTTTTATAAAAAATCACACATGGGATCTTATTCCTGCTCCAGCCAACAAGCATATTGTGGGGGTGTAAATGGGTCTATAAATTAAAGAAACATCTCAATGGCTCTATGGCTCAATGTAAAGCTTGTTTCGTAGCACAAGGCTTTTCTCAACAAGAAGGTATCGACTATTATGCTACTTTCAGTCCAATAATTAAACCAGTTACTATTTGTATTGTACTTTCCATTGTCGTCACACACAATTGGACTATTCGACAACTAGATGTTGACTACACCTTTCTTCATGGTCATCTCGATGAAGTGGTTTATATGATTCAACCACTGGGCAATATTGATTCATCACATCCTCATCATGTTTGTCATCTTCGTTTGTCCTTATATGGTCTGAAGCAAGCACATAGAGCATGGTTTCTTTGTTTGAGTACATTTTTACTCATATATGGCTTTGAAACATCATTGGTTGATATATCATTATTCATCTACAAAATCTTAAATTTTGTAATTTATCTTTTGTTTTATATAGATGATATTATACTTATAGGATCTTGTACTACTACTTTGAACTTTATCCTTAGTGCCCTCAAATAAGAATTTTCTATCAAAGATCTAGGCACGCTACATCACTTTCTTGGCAGAAAAGTACATTCACATTCAAATGGGCTTATTCTGACCCAATAGAAGTATATTTCTTATCTACTCACTCGAGCTACTATAGTTGATTGCAAACCTTCCTTGACACCTATTATTGTCGAATCTAGCCTATCCCTTAAGAAAGACAAGTAAAAGGATGCCTTAGTCCTCGCAGTTTAGAAAAGGGAGAAACCCATGATAAACCATGAATATGGCGGGTTGTTCATGGGGATCCAACCAAACCGGGTTGGAGCATGATAACTTTAATGGTATCAGAGCTTGTTTCCTCGAATGCATTATCAAGACTATATAACATAGTAACTAAGAGGAATAAATCTTAAAATTTTAGATGGCTCCCAAGAGAGGAACCAAGAGAACAAGAGTCGTAGTTTCTAACACTGCCCAACAATCCCTTCATGTGGAAAATCCTTGAGAAGCCTAAATAGTTCCACCTGGACTAAGCTCGGAACATCAGAGATTGTACGAGAAATTCACCCGAGTGTTTGGATAACCTAACCTCGTCCCTAAGGTGGGCACCAACTCTCGAGCCGAGTTGGACGAAGTGCAATCTCATCCCCCTCCTGTTAACAATCCTCCTCAAGTTGATATCTCTAAATACCTCGAAACTCTCTGTCAACTGGGATATAAGCCTTTCCTAGGAGAGAAGGATGCTGGAACTACTATGAACTGGCTGGCCAGCATCAAGAAGCTCATGGGGATAGTCAAGATTTCACCAGAGGATATGGTGTTCCTGGCAGAATTTTTCCTGGGGGCCAGTGCGAAAAGATGGTGGGATAATGTCAGGAGCTTGCATACCACCACCCCCACCTGGGAACAATTTAAGGAGAGGTACACAGAGGAGTACTTGGCTCTGCATCTGATTAATGAGAAGAAGCAAGATTTCCTCCGACTCCGACAAGGGCTTAACTCTATTTCGGAGTACAAAACTAAGTTCAATGAGTTAAGACCGTTTGCCCCAAACATGGCCGGACCTGCAGATATATGCCAACAATTCATGCACAGTCTCAACATGGACATACGAGACCAAATGGGAGTACTAGGGTGCCCCACAGATCTGGCAACAGTGATCAGTATGGCTCACAAATGCGAGCGACTAGTACAAACCCGATGTTGCCGAATGGAGCAGGCGAACTGGAAGGAGGACAAGGACTAAGGTCATCATGGAGGACGGAAGGATCAAAATGATCCAAGATGGGGAAACAGGGTGGGTTTCCAAAAGAGGAAGGACGTGCCACCACCCCCATGAAGAGCAATCTCCACCTTACCACAAGGAAACCCTCGTTGCCCTAGATGCCAAAGATACCATGATGGAGCCTATTTTTCATGTTTTGCATGTGGATAGGTGGGATTCAAGTTGGGGAAAAGTTAGCATTATGGAACTAAAGTCAAGAAAAATGAAATTTAAGGACCTAAGTGCAATAAACTGAGAATTTGGGCCTAGTCGCTCATACGTGAGAAATCAAAGGTTGTTATACCAAAACCTTATTGATAATGATACCCAAACTGTGTAAGGACACATAAGACAGGAATGTAAGAAAGAGAGAGCTAGCATGTACAGGAAACTGACTGAGGACGAACACATCATAGTCAACGGTTGAGTGGGATTATTTAACGCCATACCCAGTTGGGGTGATGAGCACTTTTCTTAAAGGAAAACCCACTTACCGAATTGTAAGTGAGATTAATTAAATATCATACCTAGTTGGTAAGATGAACTTCTTTACTGAAAAGGAAAAAACCGCATACCGGTTGTAATCGGACCTACCATCACACCCGGTTGGTATAATGGGTTAAAAGAAGATTTTGTCGGAAGCGTTCTCCCCTAATTGTGTGCCATTTCTTAAATTATTTGGGAGACCTTCTTGACGAGAGCCACAACAGCTCTAATAGGCTAGGGTCCTTAATTTTGAACTTATAGGGCATAAGGCCCAGCTTTGAAAAACATGTGTAGTGTGCCCAAGGCCAATGGGCACCAGCTGAAGTCCATAAACAAATAAAAATACGAAGAGCTATGAAAACTCTTATTTAAAATGGAAATTAATTGTGTAATTCACCATGGTACCAAGTCAGGGCTGGTGGTAGTGCGTCAGGGCCAAGTCGACAAACCGGCCTAGACAAACAGCTACAGGGCGGGTTGAGTGTCGGGGCCGTTGGACCGTAGGCACCAAAGAGAATGGCTAAATTATGAAAACTATTGTTTGTGCATGCACTCATGGATTCAGGACCATCAAGATGCCCAAGGGGGTAATGATGGAATCCAAGGGGTGTTGGACAATATGGTGGAGATAAGGGCAATTCGTTGTGCTAGTTAGTCATGAAGCTCTAGGAGCTTCTTGCGCATGAGATTGGGGTGGGGTCAGGATCAGGTCTTCGTCCTCATATGGACATGAAGTGGAATTTGGGTATAAGGGTCGGATGTTTGAGACGTCCACTCAAACTCAGTGTAGAAATCTTGGACTTCTATCAGGGTAGACAACAAAGTCGCGTTGATCCCCAAGTGGGTGCAGTCTAGGACTACCCTACAAATGTGTGTACCCTTCCTGATGATGGGCGTGTATTATATGTTAAACGCCTCTTGAGGCAATGGTCGCTAAAAGAGCTAAACACACTAATATGGAAATGGGAAAAATCCTGAGGTTTGAGTTTTTAGGAAAATCCTTGAAAAGGAATGGTAAACCTTGCAATGGTTTTTAATATACTAAACATTTTTAAAAACTCGCTCCCAACACCCGCTCACTGAGTTGTGGAAACTCACCCTCTCCCTTTTACCACTTTACTAGAGAAAGGAAGACCAACTTTAAAGACCCCTGCATAGTTGAAACCTAAGATAGGTATGCAAATTCTAAAAATAATAAATTTTGTATAATGCTATTCTAGGAAAACATGGAAAAATGACGCATGACTCCTCTTAGTTTAGAAGGGGGTGAGACCCTCTTGAACCGAAGGGAGTGGAGGGTTGCTCACGGGGATCCAACCAAACCAGGTCGGGGCGTGACATCTCGCCCCTTGAGACTCCTATCTCGAGCCACCCCTAATCGTAGTCTACTCTACGGTCGGGTCACTCTTAGTCTCCCAAACAAATCCCACATAACACATTATATCAAAAGCATATCAACGTACACTAGAAACTAATATCCTGCACACACATGGGCAACTCAAGGCACATACCCATTGGTCTTACTCTTGCCTCAAATCACATGGACCATTCATTTGCCATATTCACGCCTGTAGGGTATTTCCTGATATCGATTGGGCCCTCTGAGAGTGTGGAAGTCACGTGTACTCTTCCACAACTTATAGCACTGCTCATTTCTAACTAGGATATCATTACATCTAGGGTCATGGCCAACATTCCTACCCACAACCTTGCATATGCCTCTTACACATACGATTCAATCCCTTGCACATAATATTATTTTGATCAAGAAACTTATGAAGTGATAGTATTAGTATGAGAAGTCAACATAAGTTCATATGTATTTTTAACCCATTTCACAAGTATGAACTCATTAATAAGGAAAAGTAAAAAAAATTTAGAGTGGATATATAAATGTATTTGGATGAGGAAACTATAGAAGATGAAGTTGAATTCAATATATTAAATTAGTGGAAGGAGAATTTTGGAAGATATCTTATACTATCAAAAATGACAAATGAAGTATTGCTATTATGGTTACTATAGTTAGTTCGAAATTTGCATTTAGTACAAGTGAGAGAATTATCAGTACAATTCGAAGTAGGCATAATGCTGATATGATTGAAACCCTTATATGCACACAAAGCTATATATAGTCAAGTTGCCTATTAAGCTATTTTTGCTTATAAAAAATATATATATTTGTATACTATGTTGAATTATATTAATTGTTCAAAATGTTATTTTTTGTACAAAATTCTAATTTTGATGAGTACGATTTTGATTTTGATAATAAATTTCTTATTCAATAATTGATTATTGATATTGAATATATTATTATTTTATAATTATTATTATAATTATCATTCTTTTTATTTATCAAGTATAAGAGTTGTTCTTATTTAATTGAAATTTTATTTTTACATTTAAGGTGAAACTAATTGTGCATGATCATTATCATGAAATTGAATTATAAGTTCCAACTAATAAATGTGTCATGTAATGTGTCATTATTATCTTAATTTGTTCAATTACTTGAACGGTTAATGTATTGTTACTTGATTATTACATGTTATGAGTTGCAGTTAAATTATTGAATAAAATTATCAAATTATTCAATTAATATTAAATTTACTTTATTATTATAAGTTGCTTATGTTTTTATAAAATTATATAGGTGTTCAAAATAGTGGAGCTCATTCCGATTTTTTTTCAACTAATAATATATGAATATTAAAACTACAAACTCTTTATACACAAAACAAACTTTTTAGGTACGAAACAAATCGTTATTGGATTTTTTAATCCATTTAAGTCAAATTAGTCTATTTAGATTAGGTTGATCCAGTTTAAATTTGTGAATAATGTTCGTATGAGAATTCATACTTTTTAGACATAAAATAAGCGGCTATTCAAACAAGTTAACCCATTCAGATTATTACATCTGTGTGAGTAGTTCAAGCTCTTTAAATACTAAAAAAGTTATCGTTTGATTGAATTCATCAATTTAGTTTAAATTTACTTATTTAAGTCAGGTTCGGTTATTATTTTCAAGTTAAAATTTGGGAATCACAATGTAATTAGTTCAAACTATTCAAGTACCGGACAAAATGTCCTTGCCTTGGCTTATCTTTTTTTAGTTAGAATTTTATATTTAGAATTTCGAGTTAAATTTTAGGATGTTTACTTGTGTGGTTAGTTTATACACCAATAAGAAATTTAAATAAAAAATGGGTTAAAAAAGAGTATTTTTTCTTGGATACGACTAAATCGATCCGGATAAAACCAATTCGAGCACGGTTTAGGTTTAAATTAGGTTAGTTAGAACTGAATCTCTTATCTAGATTAGCTACACGAATTTGAACACGGCTGGAATTATTGACATATATAGTTCCAATTCGAGTTGGATAGTTGTATGACTAATCTAGTTGTGTGCCGAATCTAACATCCCAATGTTTAATTATCCTATTCCTTCTACCTAGCACTGAACGAGCCCTAAGTTGTACTAAAGCCCATTGGTGTCTCAGTTTTAATTCAGCTTGAATCGGTTTGATGTATTAAAAGTGTAAAACTTCAAATTTTGATTTTTTTTTTTATCAAAGTTCAAATCACATGATTTTGATTAAAGAAAGGAGGCAATGGAATAATTTCAATCAACACATGATTATGTTTAGAATGGAAAAGGGATGGCCTAAAATGAAGAGGACCAATTTCAATCTCAAAAATGGGATATAGAAGATACCCCATGGCCGAATGATGGGTCCATCTCACCGACACCGGCTGTGCTCTTATGCCTAGTGTGAGTTTCAGACTCCCATAAAACCCCTGTCCACTTATCAAACTAATATTGAGACAGAAAACGTTCATTAACTTTGGGAGGAAACATATGGAAGGAATTATCTGTGCAGATTCAGATGGATCTTGGCTTCCATACATCTCACTAGATACATCGGCAATATCCATGGTCAAATCGATGAACATGCCAGAGTTGCAGTGACAGCTACATATTCATGCATTCGTCTTCGACAAGTCATGCCATGGTACATGTAAGATCGATAGATGGCGAACATGGTCTGGTCACGTTGGTTGGTGCCTCCACAACACGCAAGTGGGGCGTGATTATAATTGGATTCCGACAAAGGGAGTGTGACACGCAGTGGCTCCGACCAAAAGGGACATGCACATGTGCGTGTGATCTTGTCCTCTGCGGCTGGAGTATCCCAAATAAGAGCATATATATATATATATATAAAGATCTCATCATTCACAACCGCACCGATCACCACACGGAGTACGCGCTGGAATGGAATAATAATTTATAATAATTAAACAGAAACCCGATGGAGCCCACTATAAATAGAGCAGAGGACTCACCAACATGTTCTACTACCACTCGTGTGCTTGTTTTGATCCTTCCATGCGATGTTATGCATTATTACGTCTTCTTCATTGATCCGATGCAATGTAATCTATCATGAACAATAATTTTCAAATGATCGTACGAAGGAGAAACTTTTATTACCATTGACCCACCACAAGTATTTGTTTGGGCTTGTTCCTTTCGAACTTAGAACGGTCATTCCGGAGGTCAAAGATCCTCATTCCAACTCTGAATAGTACAAATTCCAACTGCGAATAGTACAAGTAGATGAGTGGTGGGTTCCTTGAGATGTATAGACCCACACATAACCCTCTTAATTTTTTTATTCTATGAATATATTATGAGTTTATTATACATATTTTTATTTAGAAATCTAAATGGATTCATGATGCTACAACATATTTTATAAATACAATATATTTATTTATAATATTTTCTTATCAATGATTATATTTTCTTATCAAAAGATTATATTTTCAAAGTTCTCTAATATTTATAATAAATGACAATCGTGATTTTTTTTCAAAAATACTCATGTATAGTTATTTCTTTTTTATGTGATAAAAGATATTAACATGTATTGTTATTTCATTTGTAAATAGTTAATACATTTATAGTGGATACATTACAGAAATACATAATGATGTCTCATGTTATAGACTACTAATACTATGAGAGACCTAGGGATAGTTGGTGGCTAGAGAGTCCACCTAGTCTACTCCTAGTGCTACTATTTCATCACAAAATCAATAGGAGGTATTGTATCATGGCCTAAAACACCCAACCCGGGATCCGTGCATACATCAATATGTGGATTTTTCATTACACTACTAGTGTGGGAACCTCACAATTAAAATATTTCTATACCAGAAGATTTTTAATCTATTCAAACACCTATATATTAATAAAAATAATTTTTATAATTTGAGAAACTCACATTATTACATAAAGTATGAATATTAATAAAAATAAATGCACGAAAAGTCTTATAATTTTATATCTATCATCAATTAGACTCTTACTACGCACTATTCTCTTACGCTCTTTGCAGTATACTTGACACTTGTGGTAGTATTCACGTTTTGTATTTATTGAAAATATTGTTTATTGAGTAATGGACTATATTACACGAGATGAGTGAGTAATTAACTGATATTAAGTGCTAATATATTCAATCTCCACCCAACTCAAAAATCAAAATAATTTATAACTAAAATGATATTATAAATTCAAATAATCACGTACATATCACAACAGTAGAAAAATATTTTATAACATGCAAAATATCTTTAAAAAATGTTCTTGTCAAATTGAGTAATTTGAATGTTAATTACTTAGTATTTTTCCAAAAATATATATTTAAAAAAATAGTTCAAAAATGATTTCACATGCCATATAATTGAATTTTAAAACAGCAAAAATATTCATTTTCTTTTTATCACATCCCAATCTCACTCGTAAGTCAATTCTAAAAGCAATCCATCATACCCTATAGTGGAATACACCATAGTAAAATTAAAATTAGTAGTATATACAACTCATAATATAAATTTAAATAAGTTTTATAACACCGCATTTTCCAAAATCAGAAATTTAGTCTATTTGATAGAAAATGTAACATCGAAACTTTCGGAACCGGAGGTAAGTCCAACCGGACCGAAAACCAAAATTAAAACCAATAATGGAATATCGAACCAAGAGTGAAAACCTAAATCTGGAAATAGAATACTTAATTGAGAATGATAACATTAATTGGGAAATATAATATCAAATTGAGAATTAGAACATAAACATGGATTTATCATAAACCAAGGTTCAAAGCATAAATGAGAACCTGATACTAAGAATAGAGATCCAATAGAATTAATAATTGGTTTCCTAAGAAAGAAAATTGAGATTATTTGGAAAAGCTATTTTTTGATCAAACTAGGCCATGGTTTGTATTATATTACCAAGGGGACCCAAAAAGGGCAAAAACGTAATTTAATTTGCAAAAACAAAAGAGAGAAGAAAGAAAGTTTGGTTACCTAGATCTGAGTCGGGTTGACCTAACTAACTCGACTCACCCAATACCATAGTTCGCCCTCCCCAACTTGCCTAGCTAATTTTGATCGCACACCATTACAAATGTCATTCAAAATGATTCAATTTTGTACCAAATTGTGCACAAAACATTGTAGAGATAAACTAAAAACTAAACTACCACCCCTATAAAATTAATTGCATTAACTCTCCCTGAACATATTGAATTTTGGATTAAAAATTAGAAATTTCGATAACAGAACCCTACCCAACCTCCCAATGATGGAATGATTAATTCTCCATCATCTGACCATCAAATGGAGTGATATTGGTATCAAAATGTTGCTTATGGACTCCTCTTGAGTTCTATGGTCGGGTCCCAACTTGTTAATGATAAAAAAATGTCGCACGAGAGTTGTTTTGGCCTATCCAAATTTGAAATAGATAATCTATCTGTCACCGCCAGCCTTGCAGGGCCAAATTTCATCACTGTGGTGGCCATCGATGCCAAAGTGACTGCTTACCTCCCATTAACCTCTCTATTACAAGGTTCGACCTCCGACAAGGGGAAAATTTGTTGCCACAAATTGATTTCCACCTGCAGGTCAGTCGGGATCCATCCGATCATGACCAGTCGAGTGCCAAATTCTCCAAACTCTATTAACCACTTGATTGCTCACCACCATAGAAAATTTCACATGGACCTTGGCTACAAAATGACTAAGCTTCAACCACCTCTGATGATAATTTTTTACAAATCCTAGAATTGCTTTATTTCGGCCAGCGTTGGATAATGACCATATTCGGTCGTGTTTGGTAGTGGTAAGACCCCTTACTCCTCCCACGAGTCATTAGGAGTATAATGATGGTATTTGGGGGTAATTTGTGAAACTAAAAGTTGATTTGGTTGAGCTTTAAAGTTTAGGGACAGACTGCAAAGTTGGAATGTTTGAGGGCTAATTTGAAAAAAATGGGGAACATTTTGGAAAAGGTCCATAATGGGCAAGGAGGTGATTTTGAAATAAATGAAGATGTCTAATGTTATTTTTGGGAGTTAGGGGACAAAATTGTTATTTTTGGTAAATGAGGGGCAAAATGATCATTTATGCCCAATGGGGGACACAATAATTTATTTTGATCTATGGATGAAAAATGGTAATTTTGCAAAAGTAAAGAGTAAAAAATGGGTCTTTTTGCAAGTGGCAAAATGGTAATTTTACCTATTTTAAGGACCAAAGTGTAATTATTGAATTTTGAGACCCAATTGTTTCTAATGGAATTTTAGGACCCAAATGAGAGACTTGAAATGTTTAGGGTAAAAAAATACCGAGCCTGGTATTCCTGGGGTTTGCTTGTGGTGGTCCTAGTGTATTCCTCTACTTGTTCTACTTGAGAGTGAGACATTCTTTTGCAAAGTGCCCTACTTGTCTGCATGTGAAGCAGGTCAAGCATGCTCCCTCATGGCTCCTTTGACACCTTAGATAGCAAAGGTTTCCTTGAGGTAAGGTGGAGATTATTCTCTAGGAGGAGGTGGCATGTCCTTTCTCCTTTAAAATGCGAATCTATTTCCCCATTTTGGACCATTATGCTCCTTCCGTCCTCCCTGACAATTTTGACCCTTATCCTCCTTCCTCTACTTGTTCTACTTAAGAGTGAGACATTCTGTTGCAAAGTGCCCTACTTGTCTGCATGTGAAGCAGGTCAAGCATGCTCCCTCATGGCACCTTTGACACCTTGGATAGCGAAGGTTTCCTTGAGGCAAGGTGGAGATTATTCTCTAGGAGGAGGTGGCATGTCCTTTCTCCTTTAAAATGCGAATCTATTTCCCCATTTTGGACCATTATGCTCCTTCCGTCCTCCCTGACAATTTTGACCCTTATCCTCCTTCCGGGTCGTTTGCTCCATCCGACGACGTTGGATCTGTACTAGTCGCTCAAACTCACGAGCCATACTGATTATCGTCGCCAAGTCCATGGGGCGTCCTATTACTCCCATATGATCTCGTATGTCCATATTGAGACCGTCCATGAACCGCTATCATATGTTTGCCAATCTAGCTAGTTTGGGAGCAAAGGGTCTTAACTCGTTGAATCTTGTTTCATATTCCGATATGGAGTTAATCCCTTGCCGAAGCCTAATGAACTCCTGCTTCTTCTCATTAATTAAATGAGGTGTCAGGTACTCCTCCGAGTACCTCTCTTCAAACTGTTCCGAGGTGGAGGTGAAGGTATGCAGGTTTTGGACATTGTCCCACCACCGTTTGGCACTTCCCTCCATGAAGAATTCCGTCAGGATCACCATGTCCTCTGGTGGTATCCTAACGATTCCCATTAGCTTCTTAATATTTGCCAGCCAATCCATGGTGGCACCTGCATCTTTCTCTCCAAGGAAGGGCATACACCCTAGTGGATGGAGAGTCTTGAAATTTCTGAGAATGTCTACTAGAGGGGGATGGTTAACAGGGGGAGGATGGGATTGCACTTCCTCTAGTTCAACTCGAGAATTGGTGCCTACCTTAGGGACTAGGTTAGGTTGCCCAAATACATGGGTGAACTCTTCGTACAACCTCTGGGGTTCCATGCTAAGTCTAGGAGGGGTTGTCTAGGCTGCACTTTTAAACCTGCACTTTTCTAGGAATAACATAAATAAAACTGTAAAAAATTAAACTATATTATACTTGTCTCACAAGTTTGGTTAACTTGTAGTCTTTGGGTAGGCTTTCCCCGGGTTACCTGAAAGAGGTATAAGGGAGGGGGTTAATTCAATGACTTAGTGAATAGGTGTTTTAAAGTATGATTTCAAAAAAAAAGTTTGAATTGGAGTGTGCCAAACTCCTAATTTTCTTTAAAATTCTTTCTTCCTTATTTTTCTCGATTTTTAAAGCCATTTCTTCATCATCAACCACAAATAGTGTGTTTAGCAACCAACACACACCCTTCATCATGAAGGGATCACACATTCACAGGACAACACATCCACTGTACCCACTTGTGGTGTCAGAGGAACTTTACCAGCTACCTAGATAGAAGCACATCCACTTCTACCCTAAGAATGAGTGGATGTACGTGACATCCAACCCTCAATCCCGTAAAGAAACTTCATGTCCGTATGAGGACAGATACCTCATCCCGACCCCACCCTGGTCTTATGCACATGAAGCTACGTCAAGCTTTCCTAACTACTTGCATGGCAAATTGCCGTTATTTCCACCATGTTGTCTAGTAGCCCCTAGGATGCATCACTACCCCTCTTGGGCATCTTAAAGGTCCCGTATCTCAGTGCATGCACAAAACAATAATTTTTTGCATAAGCCATTTAATCTATGGTGCCACTAGTCCAACGGCCCCGACTCTCAACTCGACCTGCAGTTGTTTGTCTCGACTGGTCCATCGACCTGTCATGTTGCACTGCCGCCAGTCCATCGAGTATGTTGGTTGTGTCTTGGTACCATGGCCAAACATATCATTCATTTAAAGTTTTCATGGCTCAAAATCGTGTTTGTTTATGAGCTACTGCTCGTACCAATTGGCCTTGAGCCCACCGTATGAGATTTTCAAAATCGGGCATATTAGCCCCCAAGTTCCAAACCGAGGCCTCTGGTCTATATGAGCTATTCAAGCTCCCATTAAGAAGGTATTCCAAAAAGTTTAAGTAGTGGCACACAATCAGGGGAGAGCACTTCTGACAAAAATAAACTTTTAGCCGTCCATCACATCAACTAGGTGTGAGGACATCTTCGCTTATAATCAATGAATGGGTTTTCTACTTCCTTCCAGGAAGTTTATCATACCAATTGGGCATGATCTACATACAACTCGTAAGTAGTTTTTTCGCGTAATTTCCACATCACTCCTCTCAGGTGTGATAGTTAAAATACCACTTAGTAGTGATTTTCATTTTCGAGGTGCTTATCAACCCAACCGGGTATGATATAAAAATCCCACTCACTCAATAATGTAGTGATTTCCTCTTAACCGGTTCTTTGTCTTCACGCGAGCTTATCATTGCTGGCGTTCTTTATACTTCGTGTTCCTACATGATATAAACATCCTTGTTCATTTTCTCTTGGCCTAATAGCCTTCATTCATCGTGAATGGATGAAATACTCAAACTTTTCAACTTATTGCAATTAGGTCCCTAAAGTTCTTCTTCTTTAACTTTAGGTACCTAATGCCGATTTTCCCGCAAATTGAGTCCCAAAACTTCTAAGTTTCACATTAGGACCTCAATTTATTCAAAATCATAAAAGGGGTTCAAGTTTCCCAAATTTCCTATTTGGTCCCCAACTTTTCCAAAATTACCATTTTGCCTCTACATTACAAAAATCGTAAGTTTCACCCCAAAAATTCAAAAAATTGGCCAATTGGTCCTCTAATATCTTTATCATGCCCAATTGGCCCTCTTTATGAAATGGTACTTTAATCCCTCAAATTTTTGAAATCCCCAAAATTTCCCCAATGTTTCCCCCAATTTCAACCTTCCAACTTAGTCGAATTTGATTTCATCAAATTAACTAATCAAATGAGTTTAATTGTTGAAATTGAAGTTAGATTGGAGTTCCTACACCTCCATATGATTCAATTGCACTTTGAATCGGACGATTTCACCAATTGGAATTTATAGAGGAGAGCTAAATTGACTTAACTTTCCACTCTAATTCAGTTGTAGGAGGGCCGTGGAGGTGTTGGGAGGGCTTGGTTTGGCCTGAGAAGGGCTCAAATTGTCCATTTTCAGCTCGGTCAAAATAGGGCAGCTTCGGTCTGCTGGAGCTGTTTCACTTTTCTATCACACCGGCATTTCTCTGACGATCCTTAGAGCAAATGGAGACTACTAGCTGTAGCTGACTTCTCCCCGAATCCAAAGAACCCAACCATGCCTTCTTTGGTTTAGAGAAATGCCCAAGACAAAGATCGGGTTCGAGCTTCACCGGAAAATGGAGCAGTAGGGAGAGAGTAAAGTTTTCAGGTGTGAGGAGGATGAACGAGGAGGGTTTCTTTATATAGGAAGCTTGAGAACTTCTTGGCTGTCTAATTGTTGCCTTAATGGTAGTCATTCATTGCTTGAAACTCACTGGCTGGAGACTTTTCATCTTCGTCGGCGTTGCTCAATTTTCCGGTGAGTGAACAGTGCTGTCATCTGAAGGAAGAAGATGACACTGTTCTGAACTGTACCAGACCGATCCAAATCGGGTTAAAAGCTTAAACCGGCTGGTTCAAGCCCGATTTGACCAAATTTTTCAAAATTAAAAATTTCTAAATTCATCTAAATTCATTCTCTATCCAATGGCAGCTTCAATTCACCAATTTGAATTTTCTTAGCCACCTAGAAAAATGAATTTACCATCTAGTTCAATAGTAGTTCAAACCGGCCCAAATCGGTTCAATTCAGTTCACCCGAACCGGTTTGTTTTTCATCTCCAATTCATCCTAAACTCCTTTTTCATGACATTTGTGACTCTTTAGGTCACTCGAGATCCATAAATTTCCCTGTTTGCCCTTTCTCTATCAGTTTCGGTTCATAAACTGACTCAGTTTTCTTTTTGGAAATGACCAGTTATTTCCCCAATTATTCTTATTATTAAAGGACGGGGTTTACAATGCTGACCTCTTAGCGGTCCATTGACTGGTTGGACTTGTAAACCTCGCATGTTTGAGTTAAGGAAAACCGGGAAAAGAACCGATCAAAGCAAATAAGAAAACCAAGCCGGTTTATATTTGGGAATAAGCAATATGAAAATTTACAACTTTCGGGTAATTCAAAGGGTTCATTAAACCTTGGAAAAAAAACTTAAGACAAACTAAAAAACAAAAACCAAATTGGTTTAGGTGAACTAGATTCCATAAGAAATTTATAGTTAAGTGTGCTTGCCTGAGAATTTAATACCGAAATTAAGTTATTGGAATTAATACCAATAATTTATGGCAATATTAATACTAGTAATAAATATCGCCCATTTAATACACGGGTTTTACGCCTATATAAAAAGGTCATCCCCATTTCATTCTCCTCACACATGAACACTTCTCTCTCTCTCTCTACTACTCCATTTCCCGGTAAAGCTCGAACTAGAGTTTCGACTTGAACAAAGGTCGTGCTCTTTAGAACCAGGGAGAAGACAACTATCTGATAGCAAACTCCAGTCAATTCGAGAATTGTTGGAGAAGCGCCGACATGATGGAATAGTGAAGTAACTCCGGCGAACCGAAGCTGCCCTTTTTCAACCAAGCTGAAATCGGCCATTTCAAGCCCTCTTCAGGCCAAACCAAGCCCTCCCAACACTTCCTCATCCTTTCCACGGCCGAATTAGGACCGAAAGGTATGCCAATTCGGCTCCCCTTTACAATTTTCGATTGGTGCTAGAGAGAGAGTCGACCGAATTTCAATGACGAAATTCTAATCCAATTTCGCATCAATTGATGCAATTCTTGATTCTAGGATGAACCTCAAGACGAGACCTATCTGCCCAGATTGAAAGCTCGGACCGCCATGCCTTCACCGGTGAGTAATCGAAGCTTTCTCTCTCTACAGTCTATTTTCCGGCGAAGCTCCGTTTGAGCTCGTTCTGGCATTAAAATCTATGATTCAAAGTTTCTTAGAATCGTATGAACATGCAGGAACTCAATTTCAACTCCAATTTCAATAATTAGAAGTGTTTGATCGATCAATTTGATGAAATCAAATTTGGTAGTGTTGAAGAGTTGAAATTAGGGCAAATTTTTGGGGATTTTCGTAATTCAAAGGGCCAAAATACAATTTTATGAAATTGAGGGTCAATTGGGCATGAAAATAATGTTGGAGGACCAATTGAGGAATTTTGGAATTTTTTGGGGTAAAACTTACCATTTTTGTAAAAGAAGGGCAAAATGGTAATTTTGGAAAAATTGGAAATTTGGGAAATTAAACCCCTTTTTGGTAAAATTGAATAAATTGAGGTCCCAGGATAAATTTTAAAAGTTACGGGACTCAATTTGAGGAAAAACCGACATTAGGGACTTAAAGTTAAAGAGAAATAACTTTTTCATTCATTGGAAATGAATGAAGGCTGTTATGCCGAGTAATAATGAACAAGGTTGTTCATATCGTGTAGGAACATGAAGTATTGGGAACGCCAGCAAGGACAAGATCGCGTGAATACCAAGAACCGGTCTAGTGGAATTCACGGCATTAACGAGTGAGTGGGTTTACTAACATCATATCCGGTTGGGATGTGGGATGATGAGCACAACTTAAAGTTAAAAACCACTTACCGGTTGTGAGTGGGTTTACTAACATCATACCCGGTTGGGATGATGAGCACAACTTCAAGATAAAAACCACTTACCGGTTGTGAGTGGAAATTTTATATCATACCCGGTTGGGGATGATAAGTACCTCGGTATAAAAACCCACTGTTTAGTGGTATTTTAATCATCACCACTTAGAGAAAGTGATGTGAAAATTTTGTGAAAAAACTACTTATCGGTTGTAAGTAGATCATACCCGGTTGGTATGATGAGACTTACTCAAAGGAAGTTGAAAAATCGTTCATCGGTTATGAACGGAGATGTCCTTATACCGGTTGGTATAATGGACAGTGAAAACCTATTTTGTCGGAAGTGTTCTCCCCTGACTGTGTGACAATGCTTAAACTATTTGGGAGACCTTCTTTACGGGAGCTCAAATAGCTCTGATAGGCCGGGGGCCTCGGTTTTGGAACTTAGGGGCTAAATGCCCAATTTTTAAAATCTCGTACAGTGGGCCCAAGGCCAGTTGGCATGAGCAGGAGCTTGTAAACGAACATGATATATGTGCCATAAAACTTAATAAGTGAATTGTTTGGTCATGGTACCAAGATAGGACCAACATGCTTAGTCAACTAGCGGTAGTGTGACATGACAGGTCGACGGATCAGTCATGACAAACAACTGTGGGTTAAGTTGAGAGTCAGGGCCGTTGGACCAGTGGCACCACATATTACATGACAATATGAGAAAACATTGTTTGTGCATGCACTGTGAGTACGAGATCATCAAGACGCCCATGAGGGGTAGTGATGCGTCCTAAGGGCATTGGACGACCTGGTGGCTAGAAGAGCAGTTCGTCGTTCTAGGTGTCTGTGCGAAATCTGGAGTAGCACCAAGCGCATGAGATCGGGGTGGGGACAGGATGAGGTCTTTGTCCTCATATGGACACGAAGAAGTGATTTCGGGATTGTGGGTCAGATGTCACGTACATCCACTCATTCCCAAGGTAGAAGTGGTCGTACTTCTATCCGGGTGGCAGAAGCTTCATGATGAAGGATGTGTGTAACCTTCATGATGAAGGATGTGTGTTGGGTCATGACACACCATGGTAACTAAGAAATAATGGAAAAACCTGAATTTTTAAATGAAGGGATTTTTGAAAATAAAGGAGTCTGGCACACTCCATATAAATGTTTTTCTTAAAAGTCAAAACCTTTTAAAAATCCATTCACTTAGTAGTCGTACTCATCCCCTCCTTTATATCCCTTTCAGGAAATCCCGGAAAGCCTCCCCTTAAAGACCGTCAACTAAGATTCCTGTAAGACAGGTATGTAAAGTTTTAAATTTCATGCAGTTTTGATTATGCTATTCCATGAAAAAGGTGCAGGTTAAAGGACGCCTTACTCTTTACGGTTTACAATAAGGGGAAACCCTTTAATAAACCGGAAGAGTGGCGGGTTGATCACAAGGATCCGACCAAACTAGGTTGAGGCGTGACAGGACTGATGACCAGTCCGATCCAACCGGGTTTGGTGACCTAAAAATGAAAATCGACTGGTTCAGGCCCGATTCAACCAGTTTTCTAAAAATTAAAAATTTCTAAATTAATCTAAATTCATTTTCTATCAAATGGTTGCCTCAATTTCCCAAATTGATCTTTTTAAGCCACCTAGAAAAATGAATTATTGAATCGATTCACCACTGTTCAACCTAGTTCAATCTAGTTAAGGTCTAATTCACCTTGATCTAGTCCGGTTTTCTCATCCAATTCACATTATGGTTCTTCCCCATGATTTTTATGACTTCTTGGTAACTTTGGATTTCCTATTTTCCCATTTTAATCCTTCTTTAGCATTTTTGGTTCATTTAATGGCTTAGTTTTCTCATAAAATTTGTTGGTTTTTGTCCCAATTTTTCTTATCCTTGAAAGTACGAGATTTACATATCTCCCCTTCTTTTTTTGGGTTTTGTCCCCAAAACTCTTACATCCCCAAATAGTTGAGGGTACCTATCCCTCATGACACTTTCAATTTTCCATGTCTCCTCTTGTACTTGGCCATTACGCCAAAGAAATTTAACCATGGGAATCTTCTTATTCCTTAGGTTCTTGTCTCATCGATTGAGTACTTGTACCCGCTCCACTTGATAGGTTCTCTTCTATCTCAGGTGGGGGCCGATCCAGCACATGATTGGGATTAGGTTGTTATTTTTGGAGTACTGATATAGGGAATATGTTGTGTATTCTTTGTATGTTTGGAGGTAGTTCGAGTTTATATGCTACTGGTCCCACCCTCTGAATTATGGTGTAGGGGCCAATGTACCTAGATTTCAACTTCCCTCGTTATTGAAACCTTAGTATTACTCTCCATGGGGATACCTTGAGAAATACTTAATCTCCCACTTTGAACTCTAAGTCCCTCCTTCGATGGTCGACACATCTCTTCTAGCTGTCCTAGGCCGCCTTAAATTGACTCCTTATGACTTAGATTTTTTTTCTCGGTGGCATCCTTTATCAGCTCGATCTTATCAAGCTTCCTTTCCTTGTCATTGGTAGTCCCATCATAGAATCCATGGTGATATGCTCCCACTTCTATTCGAGGATTGGTAGGGGTTGTAGTAGTCTTAAGGATCTATAGTGTTCCAACTTGATTTACTAGTAGGATAAGCATTGTGCCTCATATACCGTGATGTCCTTCTTCATCTCCTTCCACCAGTAGTCCTATTTGAGGGTGTGACACGTCTTGGTACTACTAGAATGTATTGCCTACACAGAGTCATGTGCTTCTTCTAGTATTAGTTTCCTCAACTCCTTATCCTATGGCACACATACATTACCTTTGTAGGTCAAAGGTCCATCGACTCGAAGGGTAAGTCTAGAATTGTTCCCTCGGTGGTTGGACCCAAGTGTGGCTAGAGTTCTTTATCCCTTTTCTGGGGGATCCTGATTTATTTCACCAAGCTGAGTGTTACGGCTATGTAAACCATGAGGTAGTTCCCTTCTCTATCTACTTTAAGGTCTACATTCACCTCTCACAATTATTGTAACAAGGACAAGTAGTTTGCCTTTATTTGGACTACCCCTAATTGATACTTACAACTGAGATTGTCCGCCACCACGTTAGCCTTTCCTGATCGTTTGTAACTTTTTCTTATTTCCCCTTCCTTACCAACCTCTATGTTGGAGTAATCCTAGTTTTACTCGTCGAGTTTCATGATCACCCCCTAACTTTTGCCCTACTTAGGCTTTTCCTCCCTTATGCCCTTCCTTATATTCAACTAGTATCTTCTTAAGGATTTTTGTGCCATAGTTACCCCCCCCTCCCCCCACTCGCTTGGGTTCAATTCATGGTTTTTCATTATGTATAGTTTCTTCATAGTCCATTTGTCAACTTTTAAGGTCACTCTTATGGGTTTTCCTTCCATCAGTCATGACTCCCTATCCACTTTATTCATAGTAGTTATTTATACTTATGAACCCTTATATGAGATCCCATAATTAAATAGGGTCAACCGAGGGACTAAGCTCGAGGGGAGTCGGGAACCACTACCCCCTATGTTATGTGTCCTATATTTTTGGGACCATAGAATTATTTTATGGTCTTCTCTTCCCGTTCACCATTCCAACTGTGTCTTTCTTTGGAAGCCCTTGCCTTACATCCTTTATATCCTCTCCTTTGTCTTATGTTTACCCACTTAGAGAAGAGTTCAAGTCCAATGGTCCTAAGGTTTCATGACCTTATCTGAGACTACCTGTGGCTCGAGTTAGGTTGTCCTAGAGTTATCAGTTAACACCAACTCCTTCTCTTCCCTTGATTGGAAAAAAAACCTCACTCCCAACACCCGCTCACTAAGTTGTAGAAACTCACCCCTCCATTTTATCCTTTTTAGGAAAAAGGAGACCAACCTTAGAGGACCCATGAAGATGAATCCTAAGTCAGGTATGCTTAAAGATTCTTTTTAAGCTATTGAGTTTTTGTAAAATGTTATTCTAGGGAACAAGGATAGGAATTTCGCATGACTCCTCACAGTCTTAGGAGGTAGTGGCTCCTCTTAAACCAAAGGGAGTGGCGGATTGCTCATGGGGTTTCGACCAAATCGGGTCGGGGCATGACATATTTTATATATTCTTTTGACCCACTGACATTGGCTAAATTGCTTTACATGTATTATGAGGGACATTAGGTCCTATCTACCAACACCTACTCATCTAAGTAGGTTGGTAATATGCTCCCAATATTCCCTAGAATTTTCTCTAGTCTGAATTCATTCACCCTAGGATTAATTTTCCTCTATCATGTAATATCTTGGAGTCTTGGTTTACTGAATTTAAAGTCATTTAGGTATAAGTTTCCATTTCAATTCTTATTGTGGGTATGTAGTTCTTCACTTCAATTTATTATGAACCTTTGAACTAACCGGGGTATGCATTTTACATTTCTCATTTGGACTTCCTAGAAAAAATGCATAGCTTATTGCATTTATTCCTCGGGGTTATTGTCAAGGGCATCTCATCCTAAGGTAAGTGCGCCTCATATGTTGCTTTTCCGTTAGTTTGTCATGTCTTTTATCTGTAATTGGTTTAGTAAGATGACTTTATTCACAGGTTACCCCCTTGTTGAATTTTAAACATTGCTAAGTTGCAAGTGTTTGTTCATTGGATATCTTGCATAGGAGAAGGCTTGAAGTTTTACTTAGCTGATATGAATTAGATGGCATGACCCTCCATTAGTTTACTTGTATCCAAGGTTCACAATTGTTCTTTGGGAGGCTTCTACCAAGCCCCGTCCTGTCACAACTTATAAGTAGCTAGATTTGTGTTTGTACTTGTCAGTTTACATGAGTCATTAGGTGTTATGGCTATGGTCTTTTCTACTAGTCTATTTAAGTCAAATTCATTTAACGAGTTCACACAGGTAGCCCATCTTGTTGGGCTTTTTATATCAACTTTTAATTTAGTCATGGATTATATCTTGTTTTTGAACTCTTAATACCCTCAGGCTACTTCATGGTTTTATGGCCCTCATACCTTGATTTATGGACTATCTTGTATGAATATATATATATATATATTCATATATATTTTGATACCTTTAAGATGTAAGGGTTTATGCATGATAAATCTTACCCATTACCCTACATTACTCTTGTATATTATATATATATGCATAATAATATATAATACTATTATTATTATTATTATTTTATAACAATTTAAACTTATTCAATCAAATTTGATTTTTTTTGTCTGGATCTTGTTAACCCTGCCTAATAAGTTCTTACCTAATTAATCTAAGAAAAATAATGTTCCAATATAACTTGATTTACAATTGAGAATTCTTCAACTTAAAATTTTAAATTGAATATTTTGGGTAAAAAAAATGCGGTGTAACACAATGTGTCACAAGAACCTTAATTCTCGTAACTAAAATTTACATTTGGAGAATTTTGCATATAGCTAGCTCTCCTTCAACATTTGGAGTACTACACGAAGATGCACGACACACTCTTCCTCTATCATGCAGTATATCAAAATACAATCAATAAATACAATGACGAACTTATCCATATATTATTGGAAGACTTTGTTCATTATGTCCATGAATGTGGTCGGGGCATTGGTAAGTCCATTTGCCTTACTAGGATTATACTTAATGGTGGGATCATAATTTTTTTTTATTTACTCTAACCATCTCCTTTGTCTTAGGTTGTGTTCCTTTTTTGTAATGAAGTAATTCAAACTTTTATGGTCTGTGAATATCCTACACATAACCCCATATAGATATTGACGCCAAATCATTAGTGCAAACAATATTGCGGCTAATTCTAGATCATGTGTAGGAAAGTTCACCTCATGCATTTTCAATTGTCTTGACGCATAAGCTATTGCTTTTCCTTGTTGCATCAAGACACAACCCACCCTTGTTCAGATGCATCATTATACATCGTATATTCACCCATGATTGGATCTTGTTAAGGTCAGTATTTGGGCTAACGCTAATCAGGGCTTTAGCTTATAAAAGGAAGCCTTGCACTTTTTGTCCCATTTGTACTCTGCTCCCCTCTTTATTAGAAGGATAAAAGGTGCAGCAATTTTGGAGAAGTCTTCCACAAACTTCCTGTAGTACCCTGCTAAACCTAAGAAGCTACAATTTTGTTTCGGGTTAGTAGGGGCCTTCCAATTTGATATTGCTTCTCTATTAGCTGAGTCTACCTTAACTCCATCTTTGAAGACAATATGTCCTTGAAATCTCACTTCTTGTAGCCAAAATTCACATTTAGAAAACTTGGCATAGAGTTCATTTTCATTTAGAACTCTCAAGGTGGTATCCAAATGTTCTTTGCGCTCCTCCTTAGATCGTGAGTATGTAAGAATGTTATTGATAAATATTGTCACAAATTTATCCAAATAAGGTTGGAACACCCGATGCATTTGGACCATGAAAGTAGCATGAGCATTGGTTAGTCCAAAGGGCATCAATTTAAACACATAATGCACATATCTTGATCAAAAGGTTGTCTTTTGAATATTCTCCTCCTTAATCTTTAGATGATGATAACCGAATCGTAGATCTATTTTTGAAAAGTAGAGGGCTCCTTTGAGTTGATCAAATAAATCATTAATCCTTGGTATGGGATACTTGTTCTTGATGGACACTCAATTCAACTTACAGTAATCTATATATAATCTCATGCTTCTGACTTTTTTCTTTACAAACAACACTAGTGCACCCCATGGGGTTTGGCTGGGTTGTATAAAACTATTTCCCAATAATTTGTTCAATTGCTCCTTTAGCACTTTTAGTTTTATTAGAGCGATCCGGTAAGGAGCTTGTCAAATGGGATGGGTCCCGAGAATCACTTCTATAGCAAATTCTCGATCTGGGGGTAACCTAGGTAATTCCTCTAGAAAAACTTCATGGTAATATCTCACTATTGGTATTTTTTTTCATGTTTATTCCTCTCAAGAGTCTCATTGTTAATGAATGCCAGGAATGCTTTGCACCCTTTTCATATCAGGATTTGAGCTTGAATATAGTATAGCCACTTGTTCCACTTTCTACACTTGTCTCCCAAAAATACTACTCACTCGGATTTTAGGGAATGAAATGTTACCGCCTTATTTTGACAGCCAACTCTTGCATGGTATAGGGATAACCAGTCCATTCCTAAAATCACTTCCACTTCTTTTAGGGGTAGAGGAATTAAGTTTTCTTCCAAGTCCTTGCCCATGATTTTCACTCTACATGTTTTGAGGACTTTGTCTATAACCAATTCTTCTCCTAGTGGTGTGACGATGTTCTTGGTTGGATTTAATAATAAGGGGTCATTGGGAATTGCTTTGATTAGTGATTCCTTGATAAAAGATTGCTCAATAGCAGAGTCGATGACGACAAAGATTTTTATACCAAATATTTGGATGTGTCCTGATTAAAAGATAAAGGCATGTTAAATGGGGGAAAGATTGTAAATTTTATTGAACTTTGAGATAGGTAAATTTCTCTTAAGTGTTATGTCCCATCTACAGAAAATATCTAATCGGATAAGTGGTTGAGAGCAACTCACTACAACACTACGATATTTCTTAGCTTCCTCTTGCGTTAGGTTGTAAACCCTCGCCTTCCGAGAAAGGTTATTTTGATCTTCCTTGTTGCATTATTAAGCCATTCTTCTTCATCGTGCCATTACTAGCTGCTCACACTCATGCACCATGCTAATGATGGCCACCAAGTTAGTAGGTCTCCCAAGTACCCCCATTCTATCTTGTATATCTAAGTTGAAATCATCCAAAAAAAATTAGAATATGTCAATAAGTACAGCCATATTTGGGGCAAAAGGTCTCAACTCGTTGAAGTGAGTTTCGTACTTGGAGATGGCATTTGAGCCTTGACGAAATTGGAAGAACTCCTGCTTCTTCTTGTTTATCAGATGTGGAGCCATATATTCATTGGTAAATCTCCTCTCAAATACCTCCATGAAGGTATAGTAGTGGTAAGGTTTCTCACGTTCTCCCACCACCTCTTAGCACTTACTTATAGGAAAAATTCAACCATGGTCACCATTTCAACTATGGGAATTCTTATTAATCACATAAATTTCTTACTACTAGTGAGCAAATCCATAGTAGCTCCGGCATCCCTTTCCCCCTTGAAGTTTTGACACCCCAATTATCTAAGTGTCTTTAGGTGCCTAGGGATATAAAAAAGAAGTGGGGTTAAAGGAGTATTATTTTGGGATTGTATCTCTTCCTACTTGAGGTATGAACTTCCCGCAAGGTATGGACTATCTATTTGTGGGAGGTTGGGTTCCCAGAACACTATAATGAACTTCTCATAAAGTTTCTTCTATTCGGGAGTTATCCATGCTATAGTAGATTGAGTGGCCCTAGACTCATGTGGTCCAGTGCTAATTCCTTAGGCAGTTTTCCACTAGTTCGGTAGTGGGTTCCATTGCAGCAGTGTAGGTTCATTTGGTTCCTCTCTTAGGAGTTATATCTACAAAATTGAGGGTGGTTATACACTAGGTTTCAAGGGTTTTTGGAATCTTTTGAATTTTGAAAATTTTGTTTTGGAAAACCTTGCTCTAACACAACTTATGTTGTCATGCCCTAACTCGGTTTGGCTAGAACTCCATGACCAATCCACCACCCTTCCATGTGGTCTTTCCACCACACAATCCTAGAAGGTAAAGGATGACCGATTTGAGTATTTTCTATAACTAAATTCACAAAACATACATAAGGGTACCTTTGAAGGATGGTTCTATTCATGGAAATGCTCTCCTCTTCTAAAATAATTGCTTTCCTAAAGGGTTTAAGGAGAGGGGTGAGTTGGCAACTCGATGAGTAGGGTTAGATGTCATTGTGACTTCCTGTCCACGATTCAACAACCAACTCAATAGTACTTATTCCTTTTTTTAAACAATGATTTGAATAGATAAGCCACAACTTATCCTAACATTTTAAATTTCTCTGTTTGTTCTTTCAAGCTTATGGTAGGTTCTTCATAATTGTAGGGATTTGATTATATATGCCTATCTTTGTTTGTAAAATAGCAAATACACAACCATCCTTTCCAAGTAAAGCAATCCGGCAATTGTAGAAGAGACCCTCAAAGGCTACAACCTCAATTTGTTCCACTAGTAGCATGAAGCGTCTTTACCGTTTGCCTGGTTTGAGGCCACAACCTCCACCACATTGTTTGTTTGAGCACCTTGGCCCAGCCCCTAGACTTATCAAAAATTCGATCCCCATATGTAGAGATGAGACCTAACACTTCTATCCTCTCGGTCTCAATGCGCATGAAACTCCCAAAAGCTTCATGAAATACCCTATCAACATAGCTTCTCTTGTACCAACCTTGCTGTCTAGTAGCCCTTAGAACCAACACTACCCCATAGCAAGCATATCTTTGGTTTCATACAATTGTAATCACATACATAAGTCTTGGAATTTAATACCTTTATCTTTGCCATGCAAGCCCAATGGGCTCCAACTCGACTCTAGCTCAGTAGCATCATCAAACATTATCAATTTATGATAATTCTATAAAGCTCTTAAGTAAGAAACTTATTAACGAGTTTGCCCCGTTTCCATTGGCCTTGGGCCCACTCATACGAATTTTCAAAACATGACCTTGGACCCACTTCACATTTAAAAATTGAGGCCTTGGACCCACATGGACGGAACTAGATCCAATATACCATTGTCGATTATGGGCCTCACTTATTTCCTAAATCGGCGGTTGGAGCTAGACCATTCCCCTAGAAGTGTACCCATACACCATCAAGGATTCGTCCTAATATCACACTTAATACCTTCATCAAAATATAATCCCAAAAAGTGAAAGCGATTTCACACAGTTAGGTGATTATACTTTTGGAAATTTATTTTCAAAATAAAGCATGGCCTTAAGTATGCATCATCTGTCCAATCAGACTCGATGTCAGTAAACCCACTCACCTAAGATCCGTGACTCATTTGTCCTAGACACTATTCCAATATCTTAGGTTGGATTCTCGGTCGTAGGTTAAGGTCTTCATTTCGCACCTACATGATCACGAAAAATCGATACATCAATTATCTGAATTTACACTTAGATCCCTATATTTTCTTTAATTACACATAAGTCCCTAATTATATTTTCTTGACAAATAAATTCCAAAATATTTTCCATAATTTCCTCAATTTTTTTAATTGCATTTCTCTCCTTAAATAATTTTATTATAAAATCATTTAAAATTACAATTAAATCATTTTAATTTTTTTAATTGCAATTAAATTCCCCAAAAATAATTTTAACTACAATTGATTCTCCAATTTCATTCAAATTCTCAATTGACCCTTAACTAATGTCAATTTAACATAAATCCCTAAATTTCCATAAATCCCCAAATACCTATTTTCTCAAAAATTTCACTTTAACCCCTAAAATCTCATTTCATCAAATTAACCACTTAAACTCAGTTATTTGCCTCCTAACATGATGCTAATCATCTCCCCTACCTCTCCACAATCATTTCAAGCTTTGAATCAATCAATTTGACCTAGAATTGAGCTCAAACAAAGCTCCATCGGAAAATATTTCTAAAGAGAGAAAGCTTCAAACTCTTAGAGGCAAGGACACGGTTGTCGGAGCTCTTGATTTAGGAACTCTTCGAACTCTTGACCCTTTTAGGATTAAATTTCACATCAATTGGTTCCCTAAATAGGGACAATTCAATTAGAAAAATTTAAGCAGTCTCTCCCCCTGTAAACTCACTATTTCGACGAAGGTGACCACAATTGCTTATCTTGAAGGCTCAAAGATGATTAGGCTTGGTCAGGGAGAATTGTGGAAGGGTCGGCCTAGACTTGTAAGGTCCGAGGTGGCCGAATTCAGCTTGAAATATTCTGTTGCTTTTTGACAGCTAGAGCGACTGTATTGTGCGGCCTCACCAGTGCTTCTCTAGTAATCCTCGAGCTGAAGGGAGTTTGCAACAAGGTAGAGGACTTCCTCCCGATTCTAGGGAACCTGAATTCACATTCAGAGGTGGAGAAAAGCATCAATGTCAGATCTCTAATTCATGGATGGTCTAAAATCGGAGTAGTTCGTCTTCTTCAGGCTTTCGAGTGATGAAAAGGACGAATGAGGAGGAGCTCTTTATTTTGGGAGCTTAGGGACTGACTGTTCTAGCCATCCATCCATCGGTCAACCATTAACTTATTGATTGAAGGCCTTTTCATAGTTATTTAAGTCTTACTGGAGTTATGGGGTCGATCATTCTCTCCAAATGTTAAGAAATCTAAAGGAAGAAGACAACACTGTATGTGTGTGTGCGAGCTTCGCATGTGTGGGCTACTCGTGTTATGCTATGATTGGCTAGCATCGCTGATGTAGTTTCTCACTCAACATCTGAGTCACATTTTAACCCATTGATTGAACACATTACGACTTCTCATTGGTCGCCTAAACCGATATGGCCACTGACTGAATTTAGCCCTCTATTGACCATGACATGTGGTATTCTCTGATTGGATGATTTAAATAAGTTAATTCTCCCTCCTGACACACTATTCCATTGTGACGTGTTAGGCTCTAATTGGTTGTGTCCATTCAATGTGGCTCTACCACGTGTCAACCTCTCATTGGTCGGTCATTTCTCTGACAATTTAGTCGGGCGTTGACGTGGTACCTTCGCCACATGTCAACTCCTCATTAGTCAGCCCTACTAACAAAGTTTCCTCTCAGTTGACCATTGATTGAAGACATGTGTCACTCCCTCATTGGTCACTCTTTAGTGACATGGATTTTCTTCATCTGACCGTTATCCAAGGAAACGTGTCACACTCTAATTGGTTAGCGCTTCTACACACTGACTGAGCGGTTGACTGGATATGCTTCGTCACGTGTCGCATGCACTAAATGGATGCTGACCTGGCAAGCGGTCTGTTGACTGGCTGGACCATTGATTAGTTTAGTCGTATCAAGTTTGGTGATTCAAAATAAAAAAAATGGTCGGTTTAGGCCCGATTCAACTAGTTTTCTAAAAATTAATAATTTTTAAATTTATTTAAAATCATTTTCTACACATTGGTGACTTCAATTTCCCAAATTGATGTTTTTAAGTCACCTAAAAAAATAAATCTTTGAACTGGTTCTTCTTGGTTCATCCCTGTCACGCCCCGACCCGATTTGGTCGGATCCCCGTGATCAACCCGCCACTCTCCCGATTTATAAACCATAAAGATTAAGGCATCCTTTAAACTTGCACCTTTTACTAGAATAACATAAATCAAAATTGTATAATATTTTAAATTTGACATACCTATTTCACAGGCATCTTAGTTGATGATCTTTAAGGGTAGGCTTTCTGGAATTTCCTGAAAAGGGATATAAGGGAGGGGGTGAGCACAACTACTCAGTGAATGGGTTTTTTAATACTTTTACTTTTATGAAAAGGATTTGTATTGGAGTGTGCCAGACTCATTTCTTTCAAAAACCTTTCATTTCAAATCTTGGTTTTTACCACCATTTCCTTATTAATCACGGTTTGTCATCACCCAGCACACATCCTTCATCATGAAGGCCAAACACACATTCGTAGGCCAACCCGTCCACTGAACCCACTTGTGGCTTCGGAGCGACTTTACCGAGCACCCAGATAGAAGTACGTCCACTTCTACCCTGAGAATGAATGGATATTCACAACATCCAACCCTCAATCCTGAAATCAATTCTTCGTATACGTATGAGGATAGAGACCTCATCCCGTCCCCACCCCGGTCTCATGCGTTTGGTGCTACTCCAAATTTTGCACGGTCACCTAGTACGACGAACTGCACTTATACCCACCAGGTCATCTAGTGCCCTTAGGACGCATCACTACCCCTCTTGGGCATCTTGATGGTTCCATAATCATAGTGCATGTACAATCAATGTTTTCTTATCATGCCATATAATATGTGGTGCCACTGGCCTAACAGCCCTAAGCCTCAACTCAACCCGTAGTTGTTTGTCTTGACTAGTCCGTCGGCCTGTCATGTCACACTTTCGCTAGTTTACTGAGTATGTTAGTCCTATCTTAGTACCATGGCCAAACAATTTCTTTATTTAAAGTTATATGGCATATAACTCATGTTTGTTTACGAGCTCCTACTCGTGCCAACTAGCCTTGGGCCCATTGTACGAGATTTCCAAAATCGGGCATATTAGCCCCCAAGTTGCAAAACCAAGGACGCTGACCTATAAGAGCTATTCGAGCTCCCGTCAAGAAGGTCTCCCAAATAGTTTAAGCATTAGCACACAGTCAAGGGAGAGTACTTCTGACAAAAATATATTTTCAACTATCCATTATACCGACCGAGTATAAGAACATCCCTGCTCATAACCGATGAACGGGTTTTCAACTTCCTTCGAGGAAGTTTCATCATACCAACTGGGTATGATCTACTTACAACCGATAAGTAGTATTTTCTGCATAATTTTCACATCACTCCTCTAAGTTGTGATGTTTAAAATACTACTTGGTAGTGGGTTTTCATTTCGAGGTACTTATCATCCCCAACTGGGTATGATATAAAATTCCACTCACAACTGGTAAGTGATTTTTAACTTTAAGTTATGCTCATCATCCCAACCGAGTATGATGTTATTAAACCCACTCATCCATTAATGTAGTGAATTCCACTAAACTGGTCCTTTATATTCACACGAGCTTGTTCTTACTAGTGTTCTTGGTACTTTGTGTTCCGTCGAGGGCACAACGGTCCGAGCTTTCGATTTGGGCAGATAGCTCTTGTCCTGAGGTTCATCCTTTTCGTTCTATTTCGGCCGTGGGAGGGCTATGGAAGGGTTGGGATAGCTTGGTTTGGTCTGAGGAGGGCTCGAATTGGCCAATTTCAACTTGGCTGAAATAGGGCAGCTTCACTCCATCGGAGTTGCTTCATTGTTCCATCATGCCGGTGCTTCTCCGATGACCCTCGGAGCAAACAGAGACTACAGACATGTAGCTGACTTCTCCTTAGTTCTAAAGAGCCAGACCTCTCCTTCTGAGGTTAAGAAAAATGCTCAAGTCAAAGCTCTGGTTCGAGCTTCACCGGGAAATGGAGTAGTAGAGAGAGAGAAGTGTTCAAGTGTCGTAAGAATGAATGGGGATGAACCCTTTATATAGGTGTAAAATTGTGTATTAAATGGTGGAGATTTATTACTAGTATTAATATTGCCATAAGTTATTGGTATTAATTCCAATAATTTAATTTAGGTATTAAATTATTGGTATTAATTACAATAATTAAATATATATTAATTTATGGGTATTTATGATAGGGCATGAGTTCTGATGGGATCTCGTTCACATGAAACAATTTGCTTTTTCTCTTCTAATTTGTCTTAAGGTTCTTTTCTAAAGTTTTATGAACACTCAAATGGTTGGGTTTGTGAACCGATCTGGTATTTCTCACTCAGTTTGACCGGTTCTTTTTCTGATTTTCCTTAACTCAAAAGAGTGGGGTTTACAACTCTCCTCTCCTTTTAGGAGTTATCCCCAAAACATAACCAATATATTCCACATTGGGAATAATTTCCCTTAATGTCAACTTGGGTTTTCTTGACATGCTAACACTTCAATTGCTTTTTTGCTTAGTTCCCCTTCCATGAAGTAATAATAACGAGGCATGTCTGGCTCATTAATCCTAATGTATATTCTTATGTTCGCATCTCCCTTTATTTAGGGCAAGGTTCTTCATTTTGGGGGTTTTTACTCAAGATTTCAAGATTGGGAGTTCCAAGGTGCCCAATCGTTCCTTTGTCTAGTTATTCTCTTCATCGTTGAAACCCCTAGCTCAATGTTCTTTCGAGTATTACGTACTTATTTTCACAGGTTTTTGTGTTATTATTCTTTCATCCCAATTTAACCCATCCTTCATTCGTCATTGATTACAATTTCGGTCAAATTTATGTTTGACCTCGTTATGTTTACTAAGTGACTCCTTCTTACTCGATCTACATTTTACTCAGGATTGTTGGTGCTTATATGTCCCTAATGACATGACATAGTTCTGAACCTATCTCTATCCATCAAACTCCTACAACACCTCTTTTAGGGTTGTTTCCAACTTTTCAGCCTTCCAGGGATGGTATAATTTCATTCCTCCTTTCATCGGGTAGTATTCCTCAACTACCTTTACTATTACCCAATTATCCTTCATATCTTGACAACATATCTTACATAACCGTGTTGATTTTCCTTATCCACTCATCCTTTCCCAACTTCTTTATTGGGTATTTCTGGTGCCAATTATTTGGTTTCCCGATAGTTTACCAACAAACCGGGATTCTTTCCTTCTTAAGTCCTTGGCATTCCTTATTCAAGGGTTTTTCCTTTTTCCTTAATCCACTTTTACTTACTCATAATTACTTCATGATTCTTCATTCAACAATAATTGCTTTCGATCCATGTATCAATTACTTTGCTTGGGAAGGTTCCCTCCTTTTGGTTTTGTTCTCTACTATGTCCCTTACAATAGAGATTTCCATCTTAGGAGTTACATGCTCAACCTCCTTATCATTCATTGTATGGTTCTTTCTCCCTTTCTTCACACCCCTATCTATGTTAGGGCATTTGCCCGTATTGGAATCTTCTTTATCCACAACTTCTATTTCATCCCTTATTCCTTACTGGAGATACTTTAAATTTTGGGTTTTATTTCGTACACTTCATACTATGCTCAACCATCCACTCTTAAGCTTCGTATGTGCGTGTGGACTATGACCTGTCTTACCAATTGTGGTTATCCCTCCTTAACCACATCTTATTTGGAGGGTTCACTTTCCCAACGTTTCTCGGACATTCTTTCCTTCATTACCTTATTATGGATAGTTCACTCATTCTTACTTGTCATAGCATCTCTTGATGCTAACTTCCTACTTACCATTTTCTTCAGTTTAACTATTCCTTAGATTCTCTTAATATGCTTCCTTGTGTTTCTTTCACCTTAGCATGCATTTTATTTGCAAATTCATTTCCTTGCCTCTCGTCACCTAGTCCCATTTCTTCTATATTAGGTCATGTATTATTTCTCAAGATTTCTTTATTCGGGAGGATTCTTACCCTTTTCTCCCGTAATTTCTTTTTCATTCATCTTGAAGACACCTTACTTTAAATGACGTCCCTTGATGCTATTCTTTCATGTTTACCTTTACTCTTGTGATCCTACGGGTACGTCTTTCGTACTCCATCCTCATTATCACTCATACCCTAGTATATGTCTATATCTTTCTTAGGGAGAGCTCACATCCACCTAGTGTCAAAATCACTTGATCGTCCTTCGAGAGGCTCACTTAACCATCTCATGGCCTTCTGATAGTAAATCCGGTCTTGGTCATTGATTTCTTTAAGGATTTCATTTCTCCATTTTTTTTTCAACATTTTAGCCTTTTCACTTCTTCCTTCTTTGTCATGGTTTAAATCCATGGTTCTCTAGAAGATCAATTCTTTAACTGTCTTTTTCTCTCTATTTTTCTGGTCCAATCGTTTGGGCAGCTGTATCACTCGTTCTTCATGCCCATCCTATTGTCCTTCATAAAGTGTAGTCTTTACTACATCTCAGCCTTTCTTAGGGTTTTGTTTATTCTCTTTGGCTGTCCCGTTGCTACTAGTTTCTTCTTTCTACTTGGTTCTCTTAGAATTATTATATGGTTTTCCTGTTCTCTCCAAATAGGTCACACTGGGCCATCACAATACTTCCTTTGAAATATTTCCTAATTAAGGGTTGGTTCCTTGCACTCCACATTATGTCCATCCGTCCATCAATAATTCCTTCAAGGGTAGTTAGTTGTATGCATCCCTCCAAAGTTTACTTTCATAGTGTATTTCTTTATGGAGTGTTCAAATCTTACTTGTTTCAAGATTTCCTAACAATTATGTGAGAGGCTTGCCTATTGCTTTATTGGCTTGAGATTAGTCGTTAATTTGGCCTTTGGTCCTTTTAAGGATTTCTTTCATCCTTCTTTTCCCAAGTGTTTGGCCTTTCTGCCTCTCTTTTCTTTGTTGGAACTCAAATTATGGCTTTCCCATGTATTAATTCGTTAACTGTCTCACCTCCACCATTCCTTTGGTCTAAGTTTCTTAGGGCAATTGTTTCTCGAGTCCTCCTATCCTTAACGTCCATCTCACTGACCTTTTTAGGGTGTAGTCCTTTCTACCTCCTAGTCTTCCTTAGGGAGTCATTTATTCACTTTGACTATCTTGTTGTAATGACTTACTTTCTTTTGTCATGTTGGTCTGAAATTCCTATTTGGCTTCATTGCTTTTTCCAAGGTAATTCATTCTTGTAATCCCAATACATCCCATTTGTCATCCAATGTTCGTCTTGTCTTCTCTTATGGTTGCTCTTCCTACTTTGCTCCCAATATTTAGAATTTTCTTCTTTCAAGGGAGAGTTCTATTTATTCTATTTGTGGTTTATCGAGGTCTTAACATTAGTCCCTTTTCCTTTTCTTCCTACCATTATGCTAGAATCTTAAAGAGCTTACTCTTGGATGTAATTGAAGTTCAAAGCAGGAGTTGTATTTCTAAGGATGGTATCCTTTCGGGTTTCCATAGATGTGGGGGGGTATTATTCTTGAAAAAGATTGTCCTGACTCCTAGCAGTGTGGGACAGTTTTTTTTTTCACTTTGTGTCCTATTCCTCTATAGGTTAACTTGATTCCTATCCTTAGTAGGGTTGGGCACTTCTCCACGCAGTATCCCTATTGTTCATACTTGTAATTACGTGAACATAAGTAGTTCCTCTTGGCATTTTTCTAGGAAATTGTTAGTTTTGGTGCTTCTTCGTCCTTGAGTTTGGATACCTTGAGAGTTTTTCTTGTGGAGTCTTCTTTGTCAATTGATCACTCTAAGAGTCCTCCTAGATTTCTCGATTCCCTAATTCAATTTCCTTAACTTGGATGGGATTCTCCTTAGTTTCTATGGTAGTACAAGTTTATTTGGTCACTTTCTTTGGGGCCATCTTCCTTGAAGATCACATCATTTGAGAGACAAGGGTTTTTTTTAGGAATTTGGAGTACTTCATTAATAGAGAAGTACAATATGTTGGGTGTTTTGGCCCTATTATAGAAAATGATCACAAAATAACTATGGAGCTACGTGATTCTTAATAAACATCCTCCTATGTAAGGTTATATTCTCGTTGCTAGCGTTGATGGCTTCATGCTTGGCTTCCTTCATACTTTGAGTTTTGACCTCAATAGGTCCTAGCACCATCCTCTTAGATACTTCCTCATTTGGCTTTTGAGACTTCTACCATACCTCAGGCATTGAGAAGCTTCTAGGGTTGTCTTCCTATGAGGACAAGGTATTGAATAGAGTCATTTCTAGTTTTCTTGGTTCCTCTCCTAGGAGCCATCTGAAAATTTTAAGATCAATCCTATTAGTTACTATATTTTCTAGTCTTGATTATGTGTTTGAGGAAACATGCTCTGATACCACTCAAGTTGTCACGCCCCGACACGGTTTGGTCGAATCCCCGTGATCAACCTGCCACTCTCCCGGTTTATTAAAGGGATTCCCCTTATTATAAACCATAAATAGTAAGGCGTACTTTAAACCTGCACCTTTTCCTAGAATAGCAGAAATCAAAACTGTATAATATTTTAAATTTGTCATACCTGTTTCATAGGCATCTTAGTTTATGGTCTTTAAGGGTAGACTTTACGGAATTTCCTGAAAAGGGATATAAGGGAGGGGTGAGTACGACTAATCAGTGAATAGGTTTTTCAATACTTTTACTTTTTTGAAAAAGATATGTATTGGAGTGTGCCAGACTCCTTTCTTTCAAAAACTTTTCAATTCAAATCTCGGTTTTTACCACAATTTCCTTATTAATCATGGTGTGTCATCACCCAATACACATCCTTCATCATGAAGGTCAAACACACATTCACAGGCCAGCCCATCCACAGAACCCACTTATGGCTTCGGAACGACTTTACCGGCCACCTAGATAGAAATACGTCCACTTCTACCCTGAGAATGAGTGAATATTCGCCACATCCAACCCTCAATCGTGAAATCAATTCTTGATGTTTGTATGAGGACAAAGACCTCATCCCGTCCCCACCCCGGTCCCATGCGCTTGGTGCTAATCTAAATTTCGCATGGTCACCTGGTACAACAAACAACCCTTATACCCACCAGGTTGTCTAGTGCCTTTAGGATGCATCATTACCCCTCTTGGGTGTCTTGATAGTCCCATAATCATAGTGCTTGAACAATCAATGTTTTCTTATCATGCCATATAATATGTGGTGTCACTGGTCTAACGTCCCCGACCCTCATCTCAACCTACAGTTGTTTGTCTTGACTAGTCCGTCAACCTGTCATGTGACACTGCCGCTAGTTGACTGAGTATGTCGGTCATGTCTTGGTACATGGCCGAACAATTCCTTTATATAAAGTTTTATGGCATATAACTCATGTTTTTTTATGAGCTCTTGCTCGTGCCAACTGTCCTTGGGCCCACTGTACGAGATTTTTAAAATCGGGCATATTAGCCCCAAAGTTCCAAAACCGAGGCCCCCGACCCATAAATCTATTCGAGCTCCCAACAAGAAGGTCTCCCAAATCATTTAAGCATTGGCACACAGTCAAGGGAGAGCACTTCCGAGAAAAAATATATTTTCAAGTGTCCATTATACCAATCAGGTATAAGGATATCTCCGCTCATAACCGATGAACGGGTTTTCAACTTCCTTCGAGGAAGTTTTATCATACCAACCGGGTATGATCTACTTACAACTGGTAAATAGTTTTTTCCGCATAATTTTCACATCACTCCTCTAAGTTGTGATGTTTAAAATACCACTTGGTAATGGGTTTTCATTTTGAGGTACTTTTCATCCCCAACTGGGTATGATATAAAATCCCACTGACAACTAGTAAGTGGTTTTTAACTTTAAGCTGTGCTCATCATCCCAATTGGGTATGATGTTATTAAACCCACTCACTCGTTAATGTAGTGAATTCAACTAGACTAATCCTTTGTATTCACGCGAGCTTGTCCTTACTAGCATTCCTGGTACTTCATGTTCCGTCGAGGGCACGACGGTCCGAGCTTTCGATCTAGGCAGATAGCTCTTGTCCTGAGGTTCATCCTTTTCGTTCTAATTCAGCCATGGGAGGGTTGAGGAATGGTTGGGATGGCTTGGTTTGGTCTGAGGAGGGCTCGAATTGACCAATTTCAGCTTGGCTAAAACAGGGCAGCTTCGATCTGCCGAAGCTACTACACTGTTCCATCATGCCGGCGCTTCTTCGGCGGCCCTCGGAGCAAACGGAGACTACAGGCGTGTAGCTGACTTCTCCCCGATTCTAAAGAGCCCGACCTCTCCTTCCGAGGTTAAGAAAAATGCTCAAGTCAAAGCTCTGGTTCAAGCTTCACCGAGAAATGGAGTATTAGAGAGAGAGAAATGTTCAGGTGTCAGGAGAATGAATGGAGATGAGATCTTTATATAGGTGTAAAATTTTGTATTAAATATATATTAATTTATGGCTATTTATGATAGGGCGTACGTTGTATAAAAAGTTTTTACCAAAATTTTGGGTTACAAAAAAACATACTTCCCAAGAGGTCACCCATTCTCGCACTACTCTCAGGCAAGCATGCTTATCTTTAGAGTTTTGATGGGATCTCATTCACCTGAACCAATTTGCTTTTTCTCTTCTAATTTATCTTAAGGTTCTTTTCCAAGGTTTTATGAACCCTCAAATGGTTGGATTTTTGAATCGGTCCGATATTTCTCACTCGGTTTGACCAGTTCTTTTCTCGGTTTTCCTTAACTCAAAAGAGCGGGGTTTACAATCCCAGTTCAACCCATATCAGGTTTGGTTCACACGGAATCGGTCTTGTTCTTACATCCAATTTGGTTCATGATCCATTTCCATCATTTTTGGATCTACATTTATCACTAGGGATCATTTAAATTCTTGTTTTTTCCAGTTCACCTTGAATAACGATTTCTCAAGAAATTTTCAGGTTCTCATTTCCAATTATCATATTATGAGGAAGTAGGGTTCTCAAGGCCTAAGTTTTTGTGTTAACCCCATCCTTTGATAATAAGAAAAACTAGAAAAAAAAAAGAACTGGTCATTTTCAAAGAGAAAACTGAGTCGGTTTATAAATAGTAACCGATAGAGAAAGAGTAAAACATAAAATTTATAAATCCTGAGTAACCTAAAGAGTCACAAAAGTCATGAGAAAGGACTTTAGGATGAATTGGAGGTGAAAACTAAACGGTTCAGGTGAACCGGACCTAAACCGAATTGAACCCATTTGAACCACTATTGAACCGATTTATAAATTCAATTTTCTAGATGAATTAGAAAATTCAAATTAGAGAATGGAAGCCACCATTAGATAGAGAATGATTTAAATTAAATTTACAAATTTTTAATTTTGAAAAACTCGGTCAAATCTGGCCCAAACTGACTAGTTTAAGAATTGAACCTAGTTTGGACTGGTCCGGAATAGTGTCGTCTTCTTCCTTCAGATGACAGCATTGTTCACTCACTGGAAAATCGAGCAGCGCTGATGAAGATGAAAAGTCTCTAGCCAGGAAGTTTCAGGCAATGAATGACCACCATAAAGGCTCTAATCGGATGACCAAGAAGTCCCCGAGCTCCGAGGATTGCTAGAGAAATGCCAACATGATTGAACAGTGAAGCAGCTCCGGCGAACCGAAGTTGCCCTGTTTCGGTTGAGCAAAAAATGACCAATTCAAGCCTTTCTCAGGCCAAGCCATGCTCTTCCAACACTTCCACATCCCTCATACAACTAAATTAGAGAGGAAAGGTAAGCCAATTTGGCTCCTCTCTCTAATTTCTGATCACTATTAGAGAGAGAACCGATGAAACTTCACCGATCATATTCTCCATCAATTCGGCATGAATTTATGCAATTCTTGATCCTAGGATGAACCCGTGGATGAGAGCTATCTACCTAGATCGAATGCTCGGACCGCCGCGCCCCCGACGATAAGCTTCTGAAGCTTTCTCTCCCTAAGTCCAATTTTCATACGAAATCCGTTTGAGCTCAATTCGAATCCAAATGTCCTGATTGAATGGTCACTTCGGCCAGTTTGAAAGGAGGAAATTGAGGGAAACTTTTGGGGAAATTTGGAAACTTCATAAAATTGAGGGTCAATTAGACATGAAAAAGATGTTGGAGGATCAATTGGTCGAATTTTGGAATTATTGGGGTCAAATTTTCCAATTTGGTAAAGTAGGGGCAAAATGATAATTTTTAAAAAGCTGGGGACCAATTTGAAATTTGGGAAGCTTGAACCCATTTTTGTGATATTCAAAAAAATTAAGATCCCAAAGTGAATTTTACAAGTTTCGGGACTCAATTTGGGAAAAATTGGCATTTGGGACCTAAAGTTAAAGAAAATGAACTTTAGGGACCTAAATACAAATAATTAAAAGTTTGGGTATTTTGTTCATGCTTGAGTAATGAAGGCTATTAGGCCAACTGTTGATGAACAAGGATGTTCATATCGTTTAGGAAGACGAAGGCTCCAAGAACACCAGCAAGGATAAACTCGCGTGGAGGCAAAAGCCGCTGTAGAGGAAAATACACTGCACTTATCGAGCGAGTGGGAATTTTCACATCATACCAATTGGGATGATGAGTATCTCGAAAATAAAAACCCACCATTAATGAATTTTAACATCACACCTGGTTGGGGTGATGTGAGAAACACCCGGAATAACTACTTACCAGTTGTAAGTAGATCATACCCATTTACTAGTAGTAAGCAGAAAACCCGTTTACTAGTAGTAAGCAGAGATGCAATCACACCTGGTTGGTGTGATAGACGAGTGAAAAGTGATTTTTTCCAGAAGTGTTATCCCCTGATTGTGTGCCACTACTTAAACATTTTGGGAGAGCTTCTTGACTGGAGCTCAAATAACTCAGTCAGGCCAGAGGCCTCGTTTTTTGAAACTTGGGGGCTAGAATGCCCGATTTTGAAAATTTCGTATAGTGGGACGAAGACTAGTTGGCATGAGCAGGAGCTCGTAAACAAACATAAGATTATGCCATGAAAATTTTAATGAATAATGTGATTTGGCCATGGTACCAAGTTAGGACTCGCATACTCGATGGACTGGCGGCAGTGCCATTAGACAAATCAATGGACCAGTCAAGACAAACAACAACAAGTCGAGTTGCGAGTCGGGGCCATTAGACCAGTGGTACCAATGATTAATGGATTATATGGAAAATTATTGTTTGTGCATCCATTGAGATTCGGGACCATCAAGACACCCAAGAGGGGTAGTGATGTGTCTTAGGGGTTACTGGAAGACATGGTGGAGATAAGGGCAGTTTGTCGTTCCAGCAGTCAGGGAAGCTCGACATAGCTTCATGCGCATGAGACCGGGGTGGGGTCGGGATGAGGTCTTTGTCCTCATACAGACATGGAGTTTCTTTTCAGGTTTGAGGGTTGGATGTCGTGTACATCCACTCATTCCCAAGGTAGAAGTGGATGAGCTTCTATCTAGGTGGTCGGTAAAGTCGCTTCGATGCCTCAAGTGGGTGTAGTGGACTAGCTGCCCCGCAAATGTTTGATCCCTTCATGATAAAGGTCGTGTGTTAATTGTTAAACATATAGACTATGGATAATGATGAGTAATGGTTTTGAAAAATGAGAAATTGAGTAAGAAAAGATTTTAAAGAAAATAAGGAGTCTGGCACACTCCAATTCAAACTATTTTCAGAAACTCATTTTTCAAACACCCATTCACTTAGTTGTTGAACTCAACCGCTCCCTTTACCCCTTTACAGGTAACCAAGGGAAAAACCTACCTGCAGACTTCTCGCTAGCTAAACCTACAAGAGATGTATGTAAATTTAATTCATTCATTTTTTATTAATGTTATTTTAGGAAAGGTACAAGTACAAAGGAAGCCTTACTCCACACTGTTTAAAAAAGGGGAATCCCCTTAATAAACTGAGAGAGTGGCGGGTTGTTCATGGGGATCCAACCAAACCAGGTCGGGGCGTGACAACTTGAGTGCTATCAGAGCCTGTTTCCTCGAATACATTATCAAGACTAGAGAACATAGTAACAAATAGGGATGATTTTAAAATTTTTAGAATGGCTCCCAAGAAAGGAACCAAGAGAACTAGAGTTATAGTCTCCAACACTGCCCAACCACCGCTACCTATGGAGACTACCCAAGGAGCCAAGACAACCCCACCTAGACTTAGCTCAGAACACAAGAGGTTGTACGAGGAGTTCACCCGTGTATTTGGGCAACCTAACCTTGTCCCTGAGGTAGGCACCAACTCTCAGGCTAAACCAGAGGAAGTACATTCCCATCCTCCTCCTATTAGCCATTCCCCTCCAGTTGAAATTCTCAAAAATATCATGACTCTCCATAAACTTGGGTGTAAGCCTTTCCTTAGATAGAAAGATGCTGGTGCCGCCATGGATTGGCTAGCAAATGTCAAAAAGCTAATGGGGATAGTTAGGATATCACCAGAGGACATGGTGATCTTGATAGAATTCTTCCTAGAAGTAAGTGCCAAAAGATGGTGGGACAATGTTCGAAGCCTGCATACCTCCACACCCACCTGAGAGTAGTTTGAGGAGAGATATGCAGAGGAGTACCTAGCTCCTCATCTGATTAACGAGAAGAAATAGGATTTCCTCTGCCTTCGGCAAGGGCTTAACTCGATATCGGAGTATGAAACTAAATTCAATGAGTTAAGACCCTTTGCTCCTAACTTAGATGGACCAACAGATATATGCCAGTGGTTCGTGGACGGTGTCAATATGGACATACAAGACTGTATGGGAGTACTAGGATGTTCCACGGACCTGGCAACGGTAATTAGTATGGCTCACTCCTCTCGGACAAAGTCTCAACATCTTCACACCCTTAGGAGAAGGGTTAAATAGGAACAAAAAATTAAAGGGATGTGATATAAAGATTTGCAAAATCAAACTCGATGCAGATTGGATTATGTTGCATTTGAGGGAGGTAGAAGTGATCCTTGGGATGGATTGGTTAAGTAACCATCAGGATAGGATGGACTGTGAAAAGAAGATAGTGACCTTCCAGACTCCCGAGACAAATGGATTAAAATTTCAAGGAGACCAAGGAAGGGTGAAGTGCATATGGTGTCCCATATGAAGGCCCAAAAGATGATACAGAAAGGCTGTACGACTTTTCTAGCCATGATCATCAATGAAAAATCTAAGGAGAAGGGACTCAAAGACATTTCGGTAGTTAAACACAACCCAGAAGTATTTTCGTCGGAATTACCTGGACTACCGCCAAGTCGATAGGTGGAATTCACTATAGAAATTATCCCAGGAACAAACCCCATATCTCAAGCCCCTTATCGCATAGCTCCATTAGAATTGAAGGAATTGAAGGAGCAATTGGACGAACTATTGTAGAAGGATTTTATATGTCCTAGCTAGTCTCCATTGGGTGCACCAGTCCTATTCATGAAGAAAAAGGATGGGAGCATGAGACTGTGCATAGATTATAGAAAGTTGAATCTGGTCAAAATCAAGAACAGTTACCCACTTCCACGAATTGATGACCCATTCGATCAACTAAAAGGAGAAGCCTACTTCTCCAAGATAGACCTTCGGTCGAGCTATCACCATCTCATGATCCGAGAGGAGGACATTCCTAAGATGGTATTTTAGTCCCGATATGGACATTAGGAATACTGAGTGATGCCATTCGAATTGACAAAGGAGTTGAGTATAAATGGGATGAAAGCTATGAGAAGTCCTTCTTGGAGTTGAAGACTCGATTGACAACTGCACCTGTACTCTCCCTTCCTAACCCAAATGCAGGAGAGTACACCGTCTTTAGTGATGCATCCAAACAAGGACTCGGTGTGTACTGATGTAACAAGGAAAGGTTATCACATATGCCTTGTGACAACTTAAGGTACATGAGAGGAATTACCCAACCCATGACCTGGAATTAGCTGTGATAGTGTTTACCTTAAAGATTTGGCGACACTGCCTCTACAGGGTTAAGTGTAGGATATACATTGATCACAAGAGTCTTAAGTATTTCTTAACTAAAAAAAAGTTAAATCTTCACCAAAGGAGATGGCTTGAATTGGTGAAATACTATGACCTTGTGATAGAATATCACCCCAGAAAGGGAAATGTGGTGGCAGGTGCCTTAAGTCTCAAATACCAAACTGAGGAGGCACAAATAAAGACAAGTTACATACGCTTGTTGCAACAGCTAGGGAGAATGGAGGTGGACCTGAAGATGGAAAAGTAGGAAAAATGCTTGTTGGCTAATGTGGTGGTGAGGCACAATTTGATTGAGCAGATTAAGGCCCAACAAAGGACTGATAAGGAACTCCAATCTTATTTGGACCTGGTTAACAGAGGGACGAAATCGGACTATAATTTCTGAGGTGATGGAGTGCTAACCTACAAGGATAGGGTATGTGTGCCTCCAGATAAGGAGCTGAAGAGGTTAATTTTGGAAGAGGCACACGATTTGGTGTATGTGATGCATCCGGGCAGTACTAAGATGTACCAGACCCTCAAACAAGGATATTGGTGGAAGGGAATGAAGAGGGACATTACGAAATATATAGCCCGATGCATGTCCTATCAACAGATAAAGGCTGAACATCAGAAACCATCAGAACTACTCCAACCCTTGCCAATTTCATAATGGAAATTGGAGTATATTACCATGGATTTTTGTCACAAGACTACCTGTGACTAGGAAGGATCGAGACGCAGATTGGGTCATCATGGATAGATTGACCAAATCCGCTCATTTTCTTCCTATAAGAGTGACGGATACAATGGAACAACTGGTCATCTTATACATAAGGGATATAGTAAGACTCCATGGCATCCCAATGAGTATAGTATCGGAAAGAGACCCCCGATTTACTTCAAGGTTCTAGTCAAGTTTACAAAGTGCCTTGGGAAACAAGCTCGACAAGAGTACGACGTTTCATCCACAGACTGATGGACAGTCTGAACGGATGATTCAAACCTTGGACGACATGCTAAGGGCATGCGTACTCACCATGGACAAAGGCTGGGAGGAATACCTGTGCCTAATGGAATTTTCTTACAATAATAGTTATCAAGCCAGTATTCAGGTGGCTCCTTATGAAGCCCTTTATGGATGACCTTGTTATACCCCTTTATTTTGAGAAGAAGAGGGGGAAAGGAAACTGGAATGGGTCGAGTTAATCGAGGATGCCACAGAGAAAATCAAGTTAATCAGAAGTCGCCTTAAGGCCGCTTAGAACAGGCAAAAGAGTTATGCGAACCATTAGAAGAGAGATTTGGAGTTTGATGTGGGGGATCAAGTGTTTCTAAAGGTATCCCTATGGAGAGGAATACTTTGGTTTCAATAACAGGGAAAGTTGAAACCAAGGTATATCGGTCTTTATCCCATCGTCCAAAGGATAGGACCGGTAGATTATAAATTGGAACTACCTCCAAACTTGTAGAGAATACACGATGTGTTCCATATCTCGGTACTTCGGAAGTATCAGCTTAATCCTAGCCATGTGTTGGACCGACCTCCACTAGAACTGGAAGAGAACTTGACCTATCACATAAAACCGATACGAATCATTGACCAGAGGGATATGAACTTGATGAATAAGAGGATTCCTATGGTCAAAGTTCTTTTGCAAAACGGACCTGTGCAAGAAGAGACATTGGAGACCAAAAATGTGATGAGGGATGGTTACCTTCAATTATTTAACATGTAACTATTTTGGGAACAAAATCCCTAAAAGGAGGGGAGAGTTGTAAACCCCGTCCTTTGATAATAAGAAAAAAAAACTAGTCATTTTCAAAGAAAAAACCTAGTCGGCTTATAAACAATAACCGATAGAGAAGGGGCAAACTGGGAGATTTACAAATCCCGAGTGATCTAAAGAGTCACAAAATTCATGAGAAAGGACTTTAGGATGAATTGGAGGTGAAAAACAAACCGATTTAGGTGAATCGGATTTGAACCAGTTTGAACCACTATTGAACCAGTTTCTAAATTTATTTTTCTAGGTGGTTTAGAAAATTCAAATTAGAGAATTGAGGCCACCATTGGATAGAGAATGAATTTAGATGAAGTTACAAATTTTAATATTGAAAAACTCGGTCGAATCGCATCTGAACCAGCCAGTTTAAGCATTGAACACGGTTAAGACCAGTCCAATCCGGTTCAGAATAGTGTCATCTTCTTCCTTCATATGATAACACTATTCACTTGCCGAAAAATCGAGCAACGCCGACAAAGATGAAAAGTCTCCGGCTAGGGAGTTTCAGGCAATGAATGAGCCATAAAGACACCAATCAGACAACTAAGAAGTCCTTGAGCTTTCTATATAAAGAGCTCCTCCTCATTCATCCACCTCACACCTGAAAACTCCTATCTCTCCCAACTGCTCCATTTTTCAATGAAGCTCGAACTAGAGCTCCAACATAGGGGTTTTTCTAAGCCAAAGAAAGCAGGGTTGGGTTTTTTAGATTCGGGGAGAAGTCAGCTACACAACAGTAGTCTCCATTTGCTCTAAGGATCGTCGGAGAAATGCCGGCGTGATTGAATAGTGAAGCAGCCCTGGCAGACTGAAGCTGCCCTATTTTGGTTGAGCAAAAAATAGCCAATTTGAGCCCTTCTCAGGCCAAACCAAGCTCTCCCAACACTTCCACAACCCTCATACGACTAAATTAGAGCAGAAAGGTAAGTCAGGTTGGCTCCCCTATGTAATTTCCAATCAGTGTTATAGAGAGAACAAGCAAAACTTCATTGACCAAATTCTTCATCAATTTGGCATGAATTGATGTTATTCTTGATCCTAGGAGAAATCTCAGAATGAGAGCTATTTGCCTAGATCGAAAGCTCGAACCACCGCGCCCCCAACTGTAAGCTTTCGAAGCTTTCTTTCTCTAAGTCTAGTTTTCCGACGAAGCTCTGTTTGAGCTCAATTCGGATCCAAATGACGTAATTCAAAGTTCCATTGAATCATGTGGAAGTGTAGGAACTCAATTTTACCTTCAATTTAAACAATTAAACCAGATTGAATGGTCAATTTGATGAAATCAAATTCAGCCAGTTTGAAAGGGGAAATTTTAGAAATTTCATAAAATTGAGTGACTAAAGTGTAATTTCCCAGAATTGAGGGCCAATTGGCCATGAAAAAGCTATTGGAGGACCAATTGGTCAATTTTTAGAATTATTAGGGTCAATTTTGCCATTTTTGTAAAGTAAGGGCAAAATGGTAATTTTTGAAAAGTTAGGGACCAAATTGGAAATTTGGGAAACTTGAACCCCTCTTGTGATTTTGAATAAATTGAGGTCCCAAAGTGAATTTTAAAAGTTTCGAGACTCAATTTGGGGAAAATTGGCATTAGGGACCAAAAGTTAAAGAAAAAGAATTTTATGGACCTAAATGCAAATAATTAAAAGTTGGGGCATTTTGTTCATTTGTGAGGAATGAAGGCTATTAGGTCAATTGTTGATGAACAAGGATGTTCATGTCGTGTATGAACACAAAGGATCCGGGAACGCCAACAAGTATAAGCTCGTGTGGAGGCAAAAGCCGTTTTATAGGAAAATACACTACACTTATCGGGTGAGTGGGGATTTTCATATCATATCGATTGGGATGATGTGTACCTCCGAAGTGAAAACCCACTATTATGTGGAATTTTAACATCACACCTGGTTGGGGTGATGTAAGAAACATATGGAAAAACTACTTACTAGTTGTAAGTATATCATACCCTGTTGGTATGATGAACTTCCTGGAAGGAAGTGGAAAACCCGTTTATCAATAGTAAGCGGAGATGTCATCACACCCGGTTGGTGTGATATACGAGTGAAAAGTGATTTTTGTCAAAAGTGTCCCCCCCCCCTCCTGACTGTGTGACACTGATTAAACATTTTGGAAGATCTTCTTTATGGGAGATCGAATACCTTAGTTAGGCCAGAGGCCTCATTTTTTTAAAACTTGTTGGCTAGAATGCCTGATTTTGAAAATCTCATACAGTGGGCCCAAGGCTAGTTGGCACGAGTAGAAGCTCGTAAACAAACATGTGATTAAGCCATGAAAATTTTAATGAATGATGTGATTTCTCCATGGTAAGAAGACATGACCGGCATACTCGATGGACTGGCAGTAGTGCCACGAGATAGGTTAACAGACCAGTCAAGACAAACAGCTATAGGTCGAGTTGAGAGTTAGGGCCGTTGGACCAGAGGCACCAAAGATTAATCGCTTATATGGAAAATTATTATTTGTGCATGCACTGAGGTTCAAGACCATCAAGATGCCTAAGAGGGGTAGTGATGCATTCTAGGGGCTACTAGATGACATGTTGGAGATAAGAGCAGTTTGTCATGCCAGCAGTCAGGGAAGCTCGACCTAGCTTCATGCCCATGAGACCGGGGTGGGGTTAGGATGAAGTCTCTATCCTCATATGAATATGCAGTTTTTTTTTTTTGGGTTTGAGGGTTGAATGTCGCATATTTCCACTCATTCCTAGGGTAGAAGTGGACGAGCTTCTATCTAGGTGGTCAGTAAAGTCGCTCCGACGCCACAAGTGGGTGCAGTGGACAGGCTGCCCTGCGAATGTTTGATCCCTTCATGATGAAGGTCGTGTGTTAATTGTTCAACACACAAACTGTGGATAATGATGAGTAATGATTTTGAAAATTGAGAAATTAAGGAAGAAAGGATTTTAAGGAAAATAAGGAGTTTGGCACACTCCAATTCAAACTATTTTCAGAAACTCATTTTTCAAACACCCATTCACTAAGTTGTCAAACTCAACCCCTCCCTTTACCCCTTTATAGGTAACCAAGGGAAAAACCTACCTATAGACTTCTCGCTAGCTAAACCTACAAGACATGTATGTAAATTTAATTCATTTAGTTTTGATTAATGTTATTATAGGAAAGGTACAAGTACAAATGATGCCTTACTTCTCATGGTTTAAAGAAGGGGAAAACCCTGAATAAACCAGGAGAGTGGCAGGTTGTTCATGGGGACCCGACAAACCAGGTCGGGGCATGATATTTCGGATCAATGCATGGGCCATGAATAACATTGGAGTGCTTCCTGTGCAGAGGCCATCCTTGTGTATGGGACTAAATCTGGTGTGTGTCATTATTATGTTAAAAGAGAAAGACTAAAAAGGGGGAGAATAAGGATAACCTCACTGTAGCCCGGACTATGAGCTAGATGGCCCGAGACCCACGTCTAATGGGGGCTGTAGTGAACCACTAGACTTGTAGGGGAAATTACGAGCATAGAAGTATAGTATTATGCTAGGTGATTTATGTGAATGATTTGGGTCGTAAGCCATGAAGTGGCACGACGTTAGTGTCCCACTCATTGAGCTGTGAGCTCATCCCCTCCCTCGACATGTTCTAGGTAAGCCTAAGCAACATGAGGTAGGATGAAGGAGTGCATTTGCAACGCACCTAGTTGCCCAAGGTAATCTTGTATCCTGCACATGAAGTAAAATTCTTATCATGTTTCTCATACTTTCGAGTTTGATAATAAAATAGTTGACATGCTCATGTGTATTCTTTCATTAAAAAGATTAGAATTTATTATGCTTTGGTTAAAATGGTTATTGATATAAGCCTCGATTCAATTGGTTTTACCTTGACAAAAGATCCCATCATTGTAACATCGAGGGCATCCATGCATTGCACGAGACCCCAACTGGGGAATATAGGGTCGGGGCATGAAGGCCTTTGGTTAGTATTAGAGCCCGAGTTTTCAAAACATGAAAATTCGGAAACAAAATGTTTTGGGAAGGGTGGAAAATAGGAATAGAAATGATAAGACTTCGTTTATAAGATTAAAGTGATCAAATTCACTAATAACCCTACCAACACTTTTGTAGTCATGGCCATCACCCGAAATACCAACCAGGTATATAGAGGAAGGAGGGTTCATGAGCATAGAGGGGTAGCGGACCCCATGCTATAACCGATCTAGGTGGACTCTAGCAACTGGAAAAACACTGCTCTGAGTGACATTGACAGTACATTGTCGGGCCCCCTGGTAGTGGACAACTACAAGGGTGAGTCCAGCAAATCTCCCATCATCCTCGACAATGAACACTTGAGTCACCACAGGGTACCTTCCTACGACTCAAGTGGAGGAGCTGACCCACAGGCTAATAATGCTGGAATAAAGGAAGAAGATGGTGGTAGCCTATGCTAAGTAGTTCATGTGACTCGAATGCTTCACTCTCGACTAGATACACCTGAACACTATCTGCCAATAGTTCATCTAAGGGCTGAACTAGTTCATGTGTTACATCCTTAGTGGTCTAGGAACACATACTGACATCGAGGCCACCATCGACATGGCCTATGAGTGTGAGAAGCTAATGGCAAAACCTCTACCCCTAGACCATGTATGAGACGTCAACATGGAGGATGTTGAAGAGGAGGAAGATGAATATGATGAGGAAAGTAGCACCGACCGGAACCACTAGAGATCGGGTCGAGGAACCTATCTAAGGCAGCCTAGGAAGGTCACTTTATTTATTTTGTTTAAGTAATCATGTAGTATATATGGCTCCCAGGCATGGGGGCCCAATAAATGTAAAGTCATGTTTGGAAACCTCAATAGTAAATGATGTACATTACCAAGCTTTTGAGGCACACTAATGGGAAGTTAGAAGTTTCTACACAAGTTTGATTGTTGTACCAAACAAAGATGAGTCAAATGATAAGACTAATTCCCCTAGTATGGAAGCTGATCTTTCGGAACATAGTTCTAACCATAAGAAAACAATCCCGTAACAAAGGGAAGAGCCTTCAATAGTGGCTTGAGATGCACTTGGGCAGATGGCACTAGGGTCTTACACGTGTAAGTTCTAGGGTAAATGATGCAAGGAGAAGGGCGAGCACTTGGAGGATATCCAAAAATTTCGTATTCCCCAAAAGCCAAAACACATGGCCATCATACCCGGGTAAATGAATCCTAAGGGATACCATCCTACCATTGCGTTATGGTAATGGGGAGAGCGAAGGGCCCTTAAAACACCCGAGGGCTTATCACCCTTGTCCAAACAAACCTCGTACCAAGCACAACTGTAAGAACAAGAAATGGAAAATTGACCGGTAATGAAAAAGGGAACGATGTTTCCCATAAAAAAGGGAAAGGGAAGAAAAGAAGGTCTGACTACGCCATACCCGGAGTCTAGCCAAAGGTCAGGGGATGAGGTACAATGGGTTGAAATATACTCAACTTAAATCACTAGTGCCAAGAAGGTAGAAATAATATGTAGGGGCACTTGGTGATATATGGATGAGACGAGATTACCTGGAAGTAGATCCGCAGACTTGCCTGAATTGCCCAGAGAGATAGCTTGACTAGGTGATCGGTGTTATCCTCAAGAACTGACCCGATATTGCAAAAGTCATATTAGATGGCACTGGAAAAACACAAGTAAAAAAAGCTTATTATGTAAAGGAAGGAGAAGAGTGGTTCATGAAGACCAATTATTCTCCTTGAGATGACCCATACCTACTCGTGAAAAAAGACGGAAGCATAAGACGGTTTGTCGACTAATGTCGACTGAGTTAGGAAATAATTAGTAAGCATGATCCACTTCCCAGGATCATAAACGTTTGGTATACATCAAATTTGGATTGATTGTGAGGAACATACTTGAGATAGTACCGGGGAGAAACCCTCAAGAGAAACAGATAGATGCCAAAATCTTTTGTTGCACACACTTCGACTAATAGAAATCACATTCCTATAATGGGACATCTAGGGAAAAGGGATTCAGGACAATCCCTTCAGAGGATAGGTATATCCAAAGGGACCAACACTTAGGAGCCCTACTCAAGTGAGAAAATTCCTAGGGTTAGCTAGATACTACAAGAGATTGGAGAAGAATCTCTCTCATATAGCCAAGTAATATCCGAGACATAAGTAGTGTTGGGAGATCTCAAGAAGAGACTCACCTCGAACTACATTAGCTCTTCCCTGAATGAATGAGGGGAGAGTACACCAGGTAAGACATCCAGGTTCAGATGGGAAGGGGTGCTAATGTAGTAGGGGGCAAGTAGTTCCCTATTAGTTAGGGTAGTTAACGCAGCCCAAAGTAAACTAGTCGAAGTCAACAGGAGAATGTTAAAGCGAGTATGATACAATGGCTACAAAGCCAGGATGTGAGGTTAAGTACAATTGAAAGGACAGAATGAGCACTCATGACGTCAGGAATAAACCAGTCAAGGTAGGGGTATTGCCTTAATAAAGGGGGTGACCTATCCAGGTAACATGCGAGAACGGTCTAAAGGATAAGCACTCCGAGGAATTGTTGGTCTGGGGAAGGAGTTGCAACCGAAGGGAGAAAATTCATGCTTGAAAATAGAAAAAAAAAACTAAAGAGTTCAACCCATCTAGTAGGACTCACTCAAGATCAACCAAAGGAATGGTGGAGAGTCTTTAAAGAAACAAAGAATGGGGGATGAAGACACCCCACTATGTTCTACCCTTGGGCAGGCAAAGTAATGACTTTAGGAGACATATGGTAGTTTCATTGACATGAAACATCGAAATACCATGCATGGGAAGGGCTGCAACATCGAGAAAAGTGATGCATCGGGCCCTCCAAATGCAATCTAGCAAGAATCTCAAACTCTTCCTTGTAATAAAGGGGAAAAGAAAAGGGGGAGATCCTTAGGGAACTTGTGTGGACATGACCCACGCTAATCTAGAAAGGTGGCTAGTTGTAAGTAGAGAATGGGCTGACTTACCAAGGTAGCTCATTGCTTGGGGTGGAGCCAGCAGGTTCAACCAAAAGCAGGGAGGGGATTACACCCCCACAAGTTTAAATCGACATTGAATTTCAGACCTATAAACTTGAATGAGGATCTGAGGCCCACTATAAGGTTTAGGCCAAATAGTGAATGATGTTCTCAGAATCAAGGTTCCCATAACAATAGTAATGGACAGTTGGAGAGTAAGGTCCAAACTCCAAGAGATAGGCCAAGGGCATATCTTATGAACCATAGGATAAAGTAGGGAGAACGTGAGTGCAAGCAAGCCAAGTGGAGCTATGGGAGGTAATAAAGAGGACTAGGAGGGCATGTAATTGGCTCAACAAAGGTTAGGATCGACAATATGTAGGGTCGATGACCAACACTAGACGAAATTTGGAGGTAAGGGACTTTTATTTCCCTAGGGTGTCCCTAAGTAAGGGGATTGCCATGTCAAGAGACTACAGGTGGTTGCAACCCCCGATACATGGTCCCTATCTAGTCACCTATGTGGGTGGACGGGAGATGCATAAGCGTTTTGTCACGCCCCGACCCGGTTTGGTCAGATCCCCATGATCAACCTGCCACTCTCCCGGTTTACTAAGGGTTGCCCCTTGTTTGTAAACTATGAAGAGTAAGGCGGTCTTTAAACCTGCACTTTTCCTGGAATAACATAAATCAAAACTGCATAAAATTTTTAAACTCAACATACCTATCTTACATGCGTATAAGTTGTTGGTCTTTAGGGTAGACTTTCTGGGTTTACCTGAAAGGGATATAAGGGAGGGGGTGAGTACAACGACTCAGTGAGTGGGTTTTCAAAATTTAATTTACTTAGTGAATGGGTTTTCAAAATTTAATTTTTAGGAAAAATGTTTGTTTTAGAGTGTGCCATACTCCTTATTTTTTAAAAAAAAACCTTTTTATTTTGAATTTCAATTTTTATCACCATTTCTTATTAACCATGGTGTGTCATCACCCAACACACATCCTTCATCATGAAGGTCAAATATACAATCGTAGGCCAATACGTCCATTGAACCAACTTGTGGCGTTGGAGCGACTTTACCGATCACCTAGATAGAAACACATCCACTTCTATCCTGAGAATGAGTGGATATTCATGACATCCGACCCTCAATCCAGTAACAATTCTTCGTGTCTGTTTGAGGACAGAGACCTCATCCCGACCCCACCCTACTCTCATGCGCTTGAAGCTACGTCGAGCTTCATGAAGCTTTTGGTAAGACTATCTGCCCTTATATCCACCAGGTCATCCAAAGCCCAGGGATGCATCACTACCCCTCTTGGCATCTTGAAGGTCCCGTAAACATAGTGCATACACAATCAACATTTTTCGCATGATGCCATATAATCAGTGGTGCCACTAGTCTAACGGCCCCGACCCTCAACTCAACCTGCAGTTATTTGTCTTGATTAGTCCGGAGACTTGTCATGTCGCACTGTCGCTAGTTGACTGATTATGTCTGTCCTATCTTGTTACCATAGCCAAATAATTCAATTACTTAAGTTTTCATGGCATATAAATCATGTTTGTTTACGAGCTCCTACTCGTGCCAACCAGCCTAGGGCCCACTGTTCGAGATTTTCAAAATTGGGCATATTAGCCCCTAAGTTCCAAAACCGAGGCCTCCAGCGTAACAGAGATATTCGAGCTCTCGTCAAGAAGTTCTCCCAAATTATTTAAGCAATGGCACACAGTCAGGGGAAAGCACTTCCAACAAAATATATTTTCAACTGTCCATCATACCGCCCATGTATGAGGACATCTCTGCTCATAACCGATTAACGAGTTTTCCACTTCTTTCGAGAAAGTTTCATCATACCAACCTAGTATGATCTACTTACAATCGGTGAGTAGTTTTTCTGCGTAATTTTCACATCACTCTTCTTAGGTGTGATGTTTAAAATACCACTTAGCAGCGAGTTTTCCATTTCAAGGTACTTATCATCCCAACTGGGTGTGATATAAAAATCCCACTCACCTGATCGTGCAATGAAATCATTTTAGTCAGCTTGTTGTCCTTACTCGAACTCGTCTTAGGTGGCGTTCTCGGTACTTCATGTTCCTACACAATATGAATATTCTTGTTCATTATTCTTTGGCCTAATAGCCCTCATTCATCCCAAATGAATGAGAAAACCAACTTTTCCTTTATTCGTAATTAGGTCCCTAAAGTTATGTTTCTGTAACTTTAAGTCCCTAATGCCGATTTTTCCTCAAATTGAGTCCTAAAACTTTTAAAATTTATCTTAGAATCTCAATTTATTCAAATTCACAAAATGGGTCTAATTTCCCAAATTTCCAATTTCGTCCCCCAATTTTCCAAAATTACCATTTGCCCCTACTTTACAAAAATGGTAAGTTTTGCCCCAAAAATTTCCCAATTGGTCCTCCAACATCTTTATCATGCCCATTAGTCCTCAATTTTATGAAATTGCACTTTAGTCCCTCTAATTTTCAAAATTCACAAATTTCCCCCAATTTCAACCTTATAACTCTACCGAATTTGATTTCATTAAATTGACCGATCAATTGAGCTTAATTGTTGAAATTAAAGTCAAATTGGAGTTCCTATACCTTCATATGATACAATTGAACTTTGAATCACACGATTTGGTGCTAGAATGAGCTCAAATGGAGCTTTGCCGGAAAACTGGACTTAGAGAGAGAAAGCTTCGAAAGCTTATCGTTAGGGGTGTAGCGGTCCAAACTTTCAATTTAGGCAGATAGCTTGTGTCCTAAGGTTCCTCCTAGGATTAAGAATTGCATCAATTGATGCCGAATTGAGTGAGAATTTTATTATCAAAGTTCTGTCGATTCTCTCTCTAGCACCGGTCAGAAATTATAGAGTGTAGCCGAATTGGTTTACCTTTCAGCTCTAATTTAGCTATAAGAGGACTGTGAAGATGTTAGGAGGGCTCGGTTTGGTATGAGGAGGGCTTGATTTGGCCGATTTCAGCTTGGCCAAAATAGGGCAGCTTCGGTACACCGGAGCTGCTTCATTATTCTATCATGCCGGCGTTTCTCTGTGACTCTCAGAGCAAATGGATACTACAGGCGTGTAGCTGATTTCTCCCCAGTTGTAAAGAACCTGACCTTGCCTTGTTTGGCTTAGAAAAATACCCAAGTCGGAGCTCTAGTTCAAGCTTCACCAAAAATTGGAGCAGTTGAGAGAGAATGGAATTTTCAGGTGTGTAGATGATGAATGAGGAAGGGCTCTTTATATAGGAAGCTCGAGGACTTCTTGGTCGTCCATTTGGTGTGTTAATGGTGATCATTCATTGCATGAAACTCACTAGTCAGAGACTTTTCAGCTTCGCTAGCACTGCGCAATTTTCCAGCGAGTAAACAGTGTTGTCATCTAAAAGAAGAAGACGACATGGTTCTGAACTCGACCGGACCGGTCCGAATCGGGTTCAAAACTTAAACCAGTCGGTTCACCCCCAATTCGACCGCATTTTTCAAATCTAAAAATTTCTAAATTTATTTTCTATCTAATGGTGGCCTCAAATCTCACATTTGAATTTTTTAAGCCACCTAGAAAAATGAATTTAGCATCTAGTTTAATAGTGGTTCAAATAGGTTCAATCCAGTCCGAATCCGGTTCACCTGAACCGGTTTGGTTTTCATCTTCAATTCACACTAAAGTCCTTTTTCATGACTTTTGTGACTCCTTAGGTCACTCGGGGTCCATAAATTTCCCAATTTTCCCTATCTTTTTAGGTTCCGGTTCACCCAAAATGGTCTAGTCTTTCGCTCCTAATTTGTCATAAGGTTCTTTTCCAAGGTTTATGAACTCTTTTTGGGTCACTCAAAGTTTTAAATTCCCCAATTTGTTAGTTCCCCTATGATCAGGTTTTTGAACAGGTTTGGTGTTTCTCACTCGATTTGACCGGTTATTTTCTCAGTTTTCCATAATTTAAAAGGGCGGGTTTTACACGTTTACTTCCGCTAGGAAGGGACCAGGGTTCATCCAAGAATTTTATCATATGTTAGTACCAAAAGGGCACGAGTCAAGTCATATAAATGATGGAATTACCCTCCGTCGGGATGAGATGTGACTTTGTCTTGGCACGGGGAACTTGGTCCCACCCAACTTTCGGGGAAGGGGTCTTCAATGTAAGAAGATTCAACCGACAAAGTGGGAAAGACATAGCATGCATACGCAGAGACATAAGGAGTTGAATGGGTGGGGAAAGAAAAGAATCTAATGAGATTCAAACACTTCCACAAAATGAGACTGAAATAACTGACCTAAGGTAAGTAAGGTAGGTAACTTATGAACAACCAATTTTTTTTTTACAAAACTCCTAAAAGGAGAGGATGGCTATAACACTGGGAAAATCCCAATTCACAATCGAGATGAAATAAACCGGAGAATGGGGTTGAACCAGGAGAAGGAATGTGAACTAGGAGGTATAGTCAGACCAGAAGTGAAAGAAGGAACTAATGGGGAGGCCATGAGAGGTGGAAAGGGTTCATAGATACCCTAGGGAGAGTCTTGGAACAAGGAAATTGGAATTTGGAGAAAGTTGGGAGAAACACTGGTTCAGACCAAGCTAGGGCTGGGGAGTCCTAAAACCCCACGTTTTTTAGAGGGTGCTAAACAAGTCCAAATTAAGCAATTCTTGACCTCATTCAATAGGAAATTAAATATATAAATTTTAGGTATTTTTATTTTCTCAAGAACCGGTTGGGAAAAGGGTGAATAAGGCCAAAAAATTGTAGAACTTACCAAAATATTTAACGAAAAACAAGTTCTCTATAATGTCAAACCAATCAATTGGGTCATCAGGCCCAAAATAGAGTAGTTGTTTTAGGAGCTTATTCCATTGGACACAATGACCCTCGTGAGCTTAGAAAATTGCCAGTCCCTTGAGCCTTCAGCTTTCCATAGCCTCTAACTTTGCCCGATTTGAGTAAGATTTAGGGATAAATTAGATAATCCATGTTCCAAATCTTGGGTCCAGTGGCCAACCTGAGTAAAATGTTAATTACTCAAGATATAGACCACCATGTAAGGTCATTCATATTGTTAAAGGTTCCCAGGAGAGTCAGCTTTCTAACCCCACCAGTCACGACGACCAACGTGCCACCTCCGGTAAGATTCTGGTTCCGATCCAACTCTAACTCATTTGCATGCAATCTTTTGATTAGGCCCAATCAGAGCACCTCTGACCGACCCCGAACAAACTAAGTTTATAATGATTTAGAGGGAGGCCAAGGGGACCTCTCCACTTAATTTGGTCATTTTTGTAAATAATTTAATTATGGATCAACTATCGTGGTCCAAAATGCAATGATTTGAAAGTTAGGGGAGCCAAATGTGATTGAGGTTTTTATGGGGTCTTCCTAAGGGGCAAAATAAATTTTTTGGGCTGGTAGGAAATTTTGTTGAAGGTTGGTGACTGGGATTGCCAATGGTGGAAAGACTAGGGTCATGTTTACAATAAATGCAAAGATAGGGACTTAAGTGCAAAAACATGGTTTTGCATGGTTAAAAGGCAACATTTGGGAAACCTGAGGATCCAAACATAATTAAAAGAAGTTTGGGGGCCTAAATGAGGAATTTGGAGGTTTAATAAACACAAAGCTTAATTTTTAAGAAAGAAGGGGAAACGGTAATATTATTAAACCTTAGGGGCTTTTCGGTAATTTCAAGGAAAAATGGATTAAAATATTCAAATGGTTATCAAGGACCAAAGATAGGAGTCATGGGGACCTTGAAGGGTTCAAATGAAAGATTTGGGAAGGTTGAAGTCCAAAGAAGTAGGAATTAAAAAAAGGGTAAGAGAAAAATGGTAATTTTGCCCAAAGTAAGGATCATATAGTAAATTGGTGGAAATGAAACCACCATGTAGTCCAAAAAGAAGTGTTGGACGTTTAAAACGAAGTACTCAACAAAAAGAGTCTATAGTAAATTGGTGGAAATGAAACCACCATGTAGTCCAAAAAGAAGTGTTGGACGTTTAAAACGAAGTACTCAACAAAAAGAGTCTATGTATGAGCTAATGGTCGACCTTAGAAAAAGGTTTGACTAAGTGTGTGGTTACTAGTTAACAAATCGGGTAACTCAGGACCCCAAGGAAAAGAAAAGGCGATAGGATCGTAGAAAGGAATATAATGGTTTGAATAGAAAAAAGGGTTAAGGTGAATCTGACCTTATTATTAATGCACCTTATAGATAATGCAAGCAACATCGAGCGAAATCAAGCAGACAGTTCCAGGATACTACACGGGATGAGAACCTTGGGCTAGGTTGAGGAGCTCCATATCCCTCATTGTTCGTACTACTGCCTAATGCAAAGTTAGACTATGTTTAGAATCTTGGTCGTAGTGGGGTCAGGCTGTTGAGGGCACAACTATTGTGTTTGGGTAATTGACTGTTATAACAAATTGTGTCCCAATAAGCCCCCAAGTGAATTTGTCGACACTTCGAACATCAGGGTGGCTCCTTCTTCAAACTATTGTTACTCTCTTCTCTCATCATGCGGGAATACCGTGCACTACCTGATGTTTGCCTATCCATAAAGTATATTCTCCCTCTCATCCAAGAGAAGTGTCTAGGTGTACTTAAAGAGCAGCTATATTGCACCAATTGATCTTCCCAATTATACTTCCATGGAGTGGTCAATGTCACTAGACTCTCTTTCCTCTTCTCAACTCCTTCGGTAGAGCATTTTGTAGTTAGAAAGATATGCTCACACTCGTATGATGAGATTATTACTATTGTTACATTCATGAGTTGTCCTATGATCATAATAAAACATTAGATCTCTAGATATATCATGTCCAGAAATCACTATCATATATCAGCAGAGCTGGCAAAATCTGGTGCAAATAACTTGAGGCAATGAATCTATTATCGTGCTAAGTCACAAATCCCGAGTCTTGTCATAATTGGTGGAGGAACTCATGCTTCTTCTCATTCACCAAATATGAAGACAAGTATTCCTCAAAAAAATTGGCCTCAAACTCAACTCAATTTGGTAGTGAGGGGGTGTGGCTTGTACAATTAGCAACCACCTACTAGTGTTCTTTTCAAAGAAGATCTCGATCATGGTCACCTTCTCTACCATTGTCACTTCTATAATATCTAATAACTTCTTTGTTCTCCTCAACCAATCAATAGTTGCTATAACTTTCTTATCGCCCGAGGAGGTCTAGCATCCCAATTGCCTAAGGGCCTTTAGACTCATGGGAATGTTGAAGTCCTAGACATTTCGATACTGGGGCTGAGGCATTTCCTAGGGTGGTGAAAATGCACTCTTGCCTCAAAAGGCCCGACAAGGAGGGACATCTTAACCGATCTAGGGTTCATCTCGAGACCTTTCATGATGTCCAAGTAAGCTTGTACATTGTTTGGAGTCATAACGGGCACCCGAGAGTTTTCTTAGTGCACTTCCCTTGCCTCATTTATAATTCCCATTGGTCTGGTCCCATAATTGAATCATTGATATGCTCCACAAGGGGTTCCTAAGAAAGTTAGAATGAGACAATACTCATTCTTCTAATTATCATATCTACATAAGGTTTGTCACTTATTAGAAATTTTATGTATTTACTTCCTTATCCTTTGATGAAATACATCATATTAAAAAGTTTTCAAAGTACAATATAACTCTCATCTGAGCCCTCATACTAGGTTCGATTATGATGGTTGCAACAACTTCACCATGTTAGAAAATGTTGTAGTTTTACATTTCAAAAGGTTCATAAGAACTTCCTAACCAAATAGGTATTTCTCTTAAACAATTACATAATTTTCTTTTACAAAGGGTTCTATGATATTCCTATAGTCTTGGTCATATCCGCACTATGTGCAGCATAATGAATCCTTTCTTTCGAATCCTTTGGTGATTGGGGCTCCATCAAATTATACTACCCCTTAGAGCCACTTCTTGCCATAGTTCTCTTCCCCTTTTGGAGTATTTATAAACTAGTTAGTTAGGTGTGGTTAATGCTTGGGGTCTTCATCACGATTTATTAGTGGGGAATTTTGAGAAATGTAATATGGTTGTATGCATACAAAACAAATCATGAGTTCTTGACATGGTCCCCCATGATATTTCTGACATGGTCAATTGTGATATTTCTGAATTCCTGACCCGGTTCAACCTTGGTTTACAGTCCCTTTCGGCTTAAATTCTAGTTCTAGAAGTTTTGGTGTTACAAATACTCCTAGCCTTTTAGGACTTTTGTCCTCAAATTTTTATTCTCTTTGGGGGAGGATTTCCTCACATAGCCTACTTGAGATAACCTTTCATCACATATGTACCTTGGGAATCTCATGTTCTACCCTATAAGTCTCCTCGTGGACTCATTATTAGTAAGCTCTGAAAATCATCTTAGATTGTTAGTCATTCTCATTGGTTACATGTATATTACCTATAGTCTAGTATTTAAAATCATCTTTTGGACTCTACTTGATCTTCCAAACCTCGTGAAGTTACATCACTATTGTACTCAGACCTTGGTAGGAAGGCTCATGAAATATATATTGTACTTTGAAACTCTTTAATGTAACATATTTCAAGAAAATGAGGAAGTAAGTATGTAGGAACACTAATGAGTGATAAAACATTTGTAGATACCTAGAAGTTTGAGAATTGCATAATTTGAGCATAGTCAAGAACCTTGATGGAGCATACCAATGAGAATATGAGGCAAGGGAACTTGGTACTAAAAATGCTTAGGCTTCCGTTATGAATCCAAACTATGGGCCAACCTAGACATTATGAAAGATCTAAGGATGAACCTCTAAGTAACTAGAATATCCCTCTATGTAAGGCCATTTGAGGTAAGAGTGGCAGAAGTTACATCACCCCAAGTGATGTCATCGCTCCAGAACTGGAATGTCCAGAACTTCAACATTCCTAGGAACTTAAAAGCCCTAAGACATTTGTGATGCAAGAACTTATTGAGCGAGAAGGAAATTGTATTAGTTCAGGAGTACCAAGAAGCTATTAGAGATGGTAAAAGTCCAATGATGGACTAGGTGATCATAATTGAATTCTTCCACGAAGAGCACACCGACAGGTGGTGGTGAAATATACAAGCCATGTCCTCTCACCCGTAGATTGGATTTAGGTCAAGGCCAAGTTCTCCAATAAATACTTGTCTTCATATATGGTGAATGGGGAGGAGTTTTTTAGAATACGACAAGGCATGGTAAATGTGAATGAATACAAGAATATATTTAATGCACTTAGGTTATCCGTATTAGATGTTGCGAGCCCCGCTAATATATGTCAAAGATTCTTGTACGAGATATCTCCAAAGATCCGATGTTGTATGAGGATCATAGGATGACCAATGAATATGGTCGCAGTAATCAGCTCAGCATACAAGTGTGAGTGTGTCCTTCTAACCACTCAACGCTCTTCAAAAAAAGATGGGAAGAGGAAGGAAAGTGGAGTAACATTGACAACTCCATGGAAGGGCAACCGGGAAATCAAGCATATGCTAAATAGTCGCACTTTGAGTGCACCTTGCCACTTCTCTTGGATGTGAGGGCTATGACCCTTTATGGATAGGCAAACACCAAATAGTGCATGATATTCTCACACGAGGAGAGCGGATCGTTTATGGGAAGAGTAACAATAATTTGAAGAATGAGCCACTCCAATGACCGAAGTGCGAAAAGGTACACCCAAGAATTTTCTAGGGCACGTTTTGCTATGTCTGTGTACAATTAGTACATTTGACACGTAATTTTGTTAGAGTCAGTTATCTAAATAAAACTATTGGGGCCTCTACAAGTTGACCTCCACTACACACATGATTTCAAACAAGGTCCAACATTACATCAACCAGCGACATGAAGAATGAGGGATTTCGAGCTCCATGAACCTAGCATAAGTTTTTCAGCTGGAGACTATAACTTGACGCGAGAAGAGGATAGAGCTAAGACGAGTGTTGTGACCCATTCTTATCAAAAGCCTTAACCAAGGTTGTTACTCATCCTTACCTTTGGAATGGTAAGGTCATAATGCCCTTACGTTGTAATGTGAGCATTTTGATTCTAGTGACATTTTGGTAAGTTATGAAGGGTGGTTGTATAATCCCTTATGAACAATAGATTAAATTAGAATGGCTTAAGCCTTATATGGGAACAAACGAGTATAAGTAATGTACATACTAGAAAATCCTAAATAAATCAGATTGGCAAGGACCATACCACAATGCAAAATGGAATGAGGAGCCAACATTTACTACTCATGTGGAAGAAAATGGAGTGTCATAAAAATGATATCAATAAGCAAGAAAATGCCTCAATATAAACCGATATGATGAGGACACTCGTGGACTAAGTGTGAAAATAGGATTGATACTCACTGGGAATTTATAAGGAAACCCATTGCATGAGAGAAAAGTCATAAATAAGTTAACTAGAGCAAAGCATGTGAAGTTCAATATGTTAATGTTTAGAATAGAGGTATGAATTGATGTGTTTGTGCGAATAGGATATGTTGAGTATCACTGGGAATTTATAAGGAAACCCATTGCATGAGAGAAAAGTCGTAAATAAGTTAATTGGAGTAAAGCATGTGAGGCTCAGTATGTTAATGTTTAGAATAGATGTATGAATTGATGTGTTCTAGAGATGGGGAGAACCTTATGAGTATAAGTACATGTATAAGAAGTGTTAGAAGGGGACAAGACCATCAGATAGCAATTTCACATAATCGGGAAAGAATAAGTGAAACCTTATTGAGATAAAATGAAGGGTCTTACACCTTATGAAATAGAAGAGTGGAGAAAGAACTCTACAAGAAAGATGAAAGTAAGGTCGAAGGAAATGAAAGCAAAAGAGTTTCAATAAAAGTACAACGAGCTAAGTGGATGTGGAAAGGAAATTCAAGGATTAGAGACCTAGTAGTCGAGAGTTTTAATAGCATGTCCAAGCATGAATAGGAAGAAAATAACATCCATTTATCATAGATGGTCAAGTCATAGTAAATGATGTATATGCAAAGAGGCGTATGTATAAGAATTGGCATACGTTCTCAAAGTCTAGTAGGAACATGATATAACTATAGGAATCAAGATGAGCCATAGTCCAAATTTGAAATAGGAGAAAAACATATCCTTCAAGAAATTGATTACTATTAATAAATCACACTCATAATTTTATGAACAATAATGGGTTGTGATCTCTTAATCATTAGAAGAAAGGTGGAAGTCTCTAGTGAAAAGGCATGGATGGAAAAAGTCCTGATATTACCAATGAGTTAAGATACATGAACCCTGTTAATATATGGAGAATATGAGGGAGAGAGGTACTAAAAGTAGACCTTGCGTGCAAATTACATTTATGGAAAGTCAATATTTTTGAATGATGAATATATTCAAAATCATTACCAAATGAGGAGTAACAAGGGGTAAACAAAGTTCTCGCTATAAAAAAATTCTATCAAAAAATATTACCAATAACGCTTGAAAGAGACCTCATGGTATATCATACATTGGGACTTGAGTGTTGAGAAAAGAGAAGGAGGATCATATTAGGTGAAGAAGAATGTACCACCATAACGGAGATGTTACAAAGAAGGTACTTAAGAATTATAAAAAAAATAGAAGAAAAAATAGAGTTCATAAGAGGATTTGGATTACTATATTGTGGAGGAATGTATGAGTAATTGATGAGAATGATTGACAACATAAGAAGAATGTCAAAGCCTATGGAGAAGGACCCTAGAAGGGAACTTATAAGAATAGCACAATATTCTTGGGGAACATATGGGAAGCAAGGCTAATTTGAGCCTAAGTTACGGAATAGGACTAATACAAATAAATAAATTTGACTAAAGGAAGCATCATGAAAAATAAGTGGAAGATAATGAGAATGCATAAGGACATTTAGACTAGGTGAAAATTTGAGAAAGTGGAAAACTTGAGAGGAAATCCTCCTCACCCACGAATAAAAGTTGAGTACAATACTCTTAAAAAGGAGAGAAGTTGTAATACCAAAATTTCTTAAACCTTGATTTGATTTTAATTAGACTAGAAAATAATGTTGAACCAAAAATAGAAACCCAAACTAATATTGGAAATCGAACCAAATTAGAAGTTAGTTCAAATCATATTTTTTTTATGATGGATAAGTGACGTGAATTACCCTCCAACAACCACCCTTAATTAGAATCTTGAATATGAGGGAAATTTAATGATGTGAGCCTTTGTGGGGTCCAATTCAACTAGTTATGTACATGGGTTAATATATCGTTGGTCTTTGAGCTGTCCATATAAAACCCGACCTCGCTCTTGGCGATCAACCACTAAAATTCACATTGAAAGACATCATACTCCGTTTTTTGGTACCCTAATTTTAGAGACAATTGCATTTGATTTTGACCAACAAACTTAGTGATTTTGATGGCATTAGAACAATGTAGAAGTCATCTTTCAAACTCCACCTATCTCTGACATCAATGTGTCCTCTACTTGTGTCATCACGATGGAATAGTAACCTTACTCCCTCGGGCAAAAACAAAGCATCCCTGTCTCGAGCCTACCTCGACCTCCATGATGTCCCAACATAGCCATAATTAATTCAATAGACTCCACTTGTTCGCCTCTAGCTAACACCACTGACCGTTAGAGCTGAAGGTAAGCATCATGGCCATAAAAATTCCTATAATTTTTTATGATACCACAATTATAATTCTTCTCTAGAAATGGAACTTTTTAGGCAACTTGACCAACATTAGCGGTTATTCAATAGGCCACGAACGCATAAGTGAATCAGCTTTGGAACCCCATCCACACCAATGATTGTGAACTATGTTTGTTTTCCGAAAAATGTCCAAGCAAAACATAAACTACACTATTCAGGTTGTGGCTGACTAGAAAGTGATCGTGGGGACCAAGGGATTATGATAAGAGACATGTTATAGATTTTTGAAAAGGTTATTGAAGTGTTTTATGGAAAGGGAAAGTTTAGGGACTAAAATGTAATTTTTGAAAAGAATATGATTCAAAATACAATTTTAGAAAAATGTGGACCCGAATGAGACTCAATATATGTCTAGTGGCATAAAAAGAATCTTAAGAAAGCTTTGAATCTCGAGGTGGTTGCTTGGTATACGTTAAGGACATAAATTATTATTTTTTTTAAATTTAGGGCAAAATGGTAAATAATGTTAAGTTTGTGCATAAAGGAAATTTCTAAGTATTTGAGTACCCAAATGAGTTCAAAGAAAAGTTAGTGTCCTAAAATGAAAATATGTCAAAAATTTAAGGGTTTTAAAAGGATAAGTTGAAAGAATAGGGGCAATATTATAATTTTATGAAGTTTGAGCTCTAAGATGTAAAAGTTTGAAAAGTTAAGGATATAGTGAAATACTTGGGCATTTTGAGGACTTAGAATAAACATTGGCAAATAGTGGGGAAAATTCTTGAAATTTCGAATAAGGTGGAAAGAGTGTGTAAACTAGTTCATCGACACGTAAATTGAGTGGTTCTAGCCTGAGGAAAAAAATAATAATTTTATGAAAATTACAGTACGATACTAGAGTTACCACGAAGAACCCAAATCTGACAACATGAATATGATTTAATTTATGTAGTGTAAACTTCTACACAATTATATGGGGATTCCATTATTATAAGACAATTGGAAATCCTCTAGGATGAACAAGTCTTAGATAAAATAGTGAGTTAATTTACAGACATTAATTTCAATTGGATCGAGCTATATTCTTTACAGTTTTGCATGAAAGCATATATATGGGAATCTTTGAAAATTATTATAAAAATATTGTGAAGGAAAACTACAAGAAAATATATTGTCTTGCTAAAATGGACTAAAAATCCACTTTTGACTTTACAAGAAATAAGGGGCTAAAACTCATTTTGTATTTATAATGATAAAGAGGCTAAGGCCACAACTAATTGGCATAAAGAAAACTTTTAGTTGCAAACAATAATTGTTGTTAAAATAAAAATGGGGCTAAGTCTAGCATATCTTATAAGTAAGTGGCATATCACTAAAAGTACATGGTTAGTGGGGTCATTTAGTAAGCAAACCAAACCAAGTGAATCAATGTTTAATATGCATGTGATATGAGGGTATGATGCCCTAAGTGACATGAGTAATGGATTTGTTTGATAGAGAACCATGCCCCAAGGAATCAACATATGATGTGTTTAATACTTGATCGTGTGCATTTGTTTGCCATATACATGTTGTTATGATTTTGGTGCTCAACAATATACCCTTAGGAGTGTGGGTCGATGTTAGAGACCGACTGGAAGTGGTGGATAAGTAGACGTTAAGTTATGCTTCCATGTCCCCCAGGGACCTGTGTATACTCGAGTGTGTGTCAACAATGGACAGTCAAGGTAACGTATACTTGAATATGTGGTCGAAGAGGAATCCAGAGTATACAAATGATCTAGGTCATATCCTCAACATACATATGAACTATATATATATATATATATATATATTATTTGGAACATAATGGAATCATGATTGTTGCGATGGGAACATATGATTGTTGATATGGTATATGGTGAGCAGGAGCTCAAATTGAATATATGTGTGTGCTTAAAACTTAAGCCATCAGTCCTAAGAGTCAAAAAATTATAAAAGTAGATTAATATAAGTATTTATGAAAGAATATCCATGTATAGATATTTTGAGTGATGTGTGAGGTTGTAAGCCATGAAGTTTCCCAAAATCGGTAAACATATTCATTGAGTTATGAGTTCACCCCTCCCCAAAACAATTACAAGTGAAAATGGGAGATCGTGAAAGTACAAGTTTGGGACATCACTTTCATAACTAGCATGACTAGAGGTATGAATCAAGAAGTAGGTGCACAAAGGTTTAATATTATGATTATTAGTTGTTGTATTCCCATGAATTTTATATAAATTTTGGGCACACTATTTTTATGATAGAAAATATTAAATTTCTAGTGAAATTTTATGTGTTTTATTTTGAGAATTGGTTATGTCGGTACAACTTTGGTAAAGGCACCCACCATATTAACATTAAGAGGATATGGCGGAACTACTATAGTGAATCTACCCACTACTCATGTTATATAGGGCTTCATACCCACATTTCACATGGTGTTATAAACATAATCATTATGGGTCCTTTAAACCTTATTTTCGCTAAATAATATCAAATCAGACTTGTCATCAGTAATCTCACTCACTATTATAATCGAGACTTGTTCCTCTTGGCAAATCTCCACTTGCCTTAGAATGAGTGATCCCCATATGATAGCTTATCAAGTCACTCTACATGAATCATAGTATATAACCTAGGGTCAGATTTAGTTTTTCTTGGTTACTTTGGTAAAGTCCCATATTTTTTTGAAAATTACAGTTTTGCCCATCGAACCTGGTTCGCTTGACTTGCGTGTTGATAAACCCATTTAGACTAACCCCTTTCTATCATTTCTTTTCACATATCAATGGTTACACCCACATTTTGTCGTGTTTACTAAACTTCCTAAATTCTCTAAGTTTCCCACTTAGATCCTTAACATTTTTTTAGTTTGCATTCCCTTAAGGTACCAACCTTACTAAGAGTCTTGAGTCGTACTAGCAGTATGTGACAAATCTGTCCTGATTACCTACTAGGTCCAATCATATGGTTACATTGGTACCCTCCTATGTTTAGGGATCACTTGGACTCATCACTATTCATATCCTTACCATCTAACCCTATCTAATAGGTTTTTTATTAAATGGGTACTTTGTTCCTTTTCTAAGTATATTACTATCTTGTCAAGGTTTTCACCCCATATTTTTCTTATATATAGGTGTTCATTCCTTGCTCGCTTAATTAAGGAAGAACCTAACCTTAGTTAAGGTTCTAAGTTGTACAAGTGGCTTCCTTTGCATCCATACAAACTTTCACTAAGTCATGTTGTACACTCTCACCGGTACCCCTACTAGTTTAGGTCACATTAGATACACTATCATTCAGGCGACTACCATGAATATTGTTTTGGCTCTCATAAAACTCATCCACATGGATCGTCTTGGTCACTGGTGATCCTAGGATTCCTAGGATGCTCATGCATATTTCCACATTCTCGAGTCATCCATTGTTGAGAGTGCAGCCTCTTGTTCTCTAAAGGATTCATAGCTCTAATCTAACAGATGGCTTCACATACTTAGGTATATTGAAGTAGTGTCCATCTCAATCTTATATCATGGTGTTTCCATAGGAAACGTGCACTCTTAGTAGCTCCTCTTCAGTTGCTTCAATTATACAAACACATTATTTCTCATTACTTGGGGGTATATCATAGGATTATTATATAATTGGGTATATTCTTAAAATCTAGGGTTTCTTATCTGAAACTTTGCTTCTCACATGTTCTATTACCTATCCCCACACTGCCTCCATTTTTCTTGGTATTTTAAGTACTTCCTCCCATAAGGAAATTTTCATATTAAAAACAAATGCCTTAGCAATGTTGTTCCCATTTTACTAACTTTCCCAAATACCTTCATTACCAAAAAAAATGAAATGTTATGAAAACATGGGCTCTCAAAACACTAAAAGTTGTCACACCCTATCCTGATTCAGAGTTGGAGTGTAAGATCAGGAAATCCAAATTCAAGAACTAGACTGAATTGAACCAGAAAGTGGGATTAAACTAGGAAAGTAAAGTCAAACCAGGAAGTGAAATTGAACCAGATGAGAAAAGGGATTGATGGAAAGGCCATGAAGGGTGAAAAAGGGTCATGACGAACCCTTAGAAGTGTATCGGAATAAGGAGTCAAGGATTGGGAGAAAACTGGGAGAGAATCGGTTTGAATCGGGTTCGTGCTAAGGGGAGTCACAAAACTGCTCAAATTTTAAGGGTGCAAAACAAATTGAAATTCGGTTCTTGGGTCCATTTAATTGGAAAATAAATGTAGAATTTTTAGTTTTTTTATTTTCCCTAGAGGGGGGAAGTGGACCAAAACCTGTTGAACCGGTCAAGAAATTTGGCGACACCTAGTTCACTACAGTGCAGACCAGTCGACATGTAGCACGGGCGCACGCACATGCCACCATGCACACGCATATCATCTTCCTCGCCTGATAATCAGACTTGCATCCCCTTGTTTTAAACCAATAGCACACAACTGACAACACAACTCCACCACTTAGGGAAATTAATTAATTTGCTTGCACCACTAGCAATGGATTAATCAAAGATGGCTATGGATAGATAGTTGCGTAAGTCTAGATCACAACCATATAAACCTGAGACTGCTCCTAACTCTAGTAACCTTACTACTAGAGAGCATAGCTCCTCTATCCGACCACCTCCGACAACCGGCTTGGTACCATGGAAAGCTGAGAGCCTCAACTTTACATTGCCACCTCTCTCAACCCTCATCTCTACCTCTACCATCGCTGGCGAGATCACACAATACCCAATCTTAGGCAACTAGAAATAGGGCAGCTCTTTCAAAGGCTAAATCTAATGGCTCTGATAGCCATTGTGAGCTGAGAAAACTTCGGTGAGTCCCTTATACCACTAGATTTCCATAGCCTCTAGCCTTGCCAAATTTAAGTAAGAATTAGTTGTGAAATAAAGTGTTTAAATTTCAAATCATGGGTTAAGTAGCTAAGTTGGCTAAAACATGAATTGTAGGATCTACAAAGCACCAATTAAGGTGATTCAAGTGGCCATGGACTCCTCGAGGAGTCAGCCTTCAGGGCTGCTAGACAACATGGTGGAGATAAAGGCAATTCGTTGTGCCAGTTAGTGAAAAAGCTTTGGGAGCTTCATGCGCACGAGACAGGTGTGGGGTCAGGATGAGGTCTTCGTCCTCATACGAACATGAAATGAATTTTTATGTTTGAGGGTCGGACATCTGGTACATCCACTTAAACTCAGGATAGAACTCTAAAACTTCTATCAGGGTGGACGACAAAGTCGCACTAATCCCCAAGTGGGTGTATTATGCGACTACCCTATGAACGTTTGTACCCTTTATGATAAAGGTCATGTGTTTGTTTGCTAAATGCCTCCCAAGGCAAGGGGATGTGCCTTTTGCTAAAGGAGCTAAACACACCAAGGCTTAAAAAGGATGAAAAGCATTTTTTTAAGAACATTGGGCTAAAGATTTCGATAGACCAAGTGTTTTTTAAACTCATTTCCCCAACAACTGCTCACTAAGTTGTAGATACTCACCCCCTCCCTTTAACCCCTTTTTAGGAAGAAAGACGAACCTTAAGGAATAACTCAAAGCCAAACCCTTAAGACAGTTATGTCAAGTTATTAACATAGTAAGTTTTGTATAATGTTATTTCAGGAAAAGTAAGTAAAAAGAACGTTGACTCCTCGCAGTTTAGAAGAAAGCAAAATCCTTCTTAGACCAAAGGGAGTGGCGGGTTGCTCATGGGGATTCGACCAAACCGGGTCGAGACGTGACAAGTTTCACATGTATTGCACTGAAATCCCGGTAATGCAGTCCCCATTGCACCGTTACGAGCAATGTCCATGGGTGCCACGTTATGACATGTAATCATATGATTGTTATTTTGAATACCGATATGGTAGAATAGGGGTGACAAATGGAAACCTTCGTGGTTTTATTGTCGCTCCTAGGAAAATGGAAAGGACATCGTGGAGTTCATAGTGTTATCTTTCATGTTTCCTAGGACACTCAGAATACGTACACGCACCATCCCAGTACACCTTTACGACAAGGAGATGGTAGAGAATAGTCGTATGTATTGGGGCCATAGGCCGACAAGAGGCGGTCATGCAGCTATGACCCAGGTGCTGAGACACCTACTATGAGATGACACGTGAGGGTGTCGGTTGTGGTGAGGGTTTGTGACCCTCGCACTCCAGTTCCATGTCTAGTTACATCCCAAGACGGTGATGCGTTATGGGGAGGTTTTATATGGGAACCAAGTTGCCCAAATTATGGTGTAAGCTTGAGTGCCAAGTTGTGTGGGAGAGTAGTTACAAAGATGCCAGGACTCCTAGGTGTTTGGACACCGAGATGCAAGTTGGCACATTTGAGGTGTCGATTGTGGGAAGAGAGTCTTGGGGCCTCCCACATTCTTGCTCCTAGTATGGCATCACACAAGTGACAATCCATTCCAGGTGAAAATGTGAATGTGTGTTTATGGCCATGAGTTGCACCTTGTTATTGTGTTTGTTTCCTAAGTTGTCGGGCTAGGACATGAGTCATGTTGTGGTGTGGGACCATGTCCCCTATTTGAAATTAAGGCATGAATACCTAAACAACGGGTGACCGAGGATAACCCAGTCTTAGGATAGAGATGAGTCTGAAGGCCCGAGACTATATCTTAGAGGGGCAGATATAAACCATGGGGCTCGCATGGGAGATGCAAGCAATAGAGTAAACATCATGGCTAGGTGGTTTATGGGAAATGTATGGGTCGTAAGCCATGTAGTGGCACAATGTCAGTGTCCCACTCACTAAGTTGTGAGCTCAGTGCCCCCCCTCCCCCACCCCCACCCCCCCCCCCCCCCCGCCCCAACCAACCAACCAACCATAATGCAGGTAAGCCTAAGTGGCGCGAGGAAAGGACTGAGGAGCATACTTCCAAGGCACCCTATTGCTAGATATAACCTCGTAACATGTTTTATTTCCTAACACGAAAAGTTTAAATTTTTTGTTGTTTTCTCAGGGTTTATAGGTCTAATCCTAGATTTTGTCAGTCTTACCTTGGCAAAGGATCCTGCATTTGTAACATCAAGGGAATCAATGGGGTTTCATGGGAAATTTGAAACAAAATTGTTTTGGGAGGGATGGAATCTGGGAATAGTAATGAAAAGCCTTTGTATATTAGATTAAAGTCAACAAGTTCACGAATTAACTCAACTGATCCTTGATATAGATATGGCAATCACTCACACCACCAACTAGGTATAGGGAGGAAGGAGAAGCCATGAACACTAAGAGGTAGCAGAACCTAAGCCCGAGCTGATCTTGTTCGACTCCAATGACTCAGAGAATGCGACTATAGAAGACACTGATAGTCGAGTGTCGAGCCCCATTGGATTGGGGTACTACAAGGGTGAGTCCAACTGACCGTTCATCAAACAAGACACCGATGACCAAAGACGGACAAGCCTGCTAGAGAGCGTGGAACATTTCCATGGTGGTGGAGATGTGGTGAGATCCAAGTATTGGCTTCACAACTTGAGGAAAGTTATGGAAGCACTCAGGATGCATAACCTGGATTGCAAGCTCGTGACTGTGGGACTCCTCTCTAGCGAGGCCCGTGAATAGTGGAGGATGGTGCGACATGAATTACGGGGGCCATGTACCCTATATTGGCAAGTGTTCCACGAGAGGTTTAAAGAAAGGTACCTTCCCACAGTAGAGGTGGATATGATAGCCCACCAGTTGGCCATGCTGACATAGGGGAACGAGACATCAACAGTCTATGCTAGGGAGTTCATGTGATTCCAATACTTCACTCTCAAATGGATACACCCAAACACCATCTATCAACTGTTCATCCATGGGTTGAACCAATCCGTTCGTTGCATCCTTAGTGGGCTGGGAACCAACACGGACATTCAGTCCACCATCGACATGGCCTACGAGTGTAAGAGGATTATGGCAAACCCTCCACCTCTAGACCATATATATATCATGGAGAATGTAGAGGAAGAGGAGGAAGATGAGGATGAGGAGGAGAGTAGTACCAGTCAGAACCCTTAGGTACCCGACCAAGGAAATAACTGAGGCAGCCATGGGGGTTGCCATGTTTTGGTAGTGTACTCGGATAGTATATGTGGTTCCCTAGATGGGGCCAAGTGTGTAATTCGATGGTAGACCTTGATATTATGTAAATTAGCAATTTTTTAAATGCGTATTAATGAAAAGAAAAGTGGGAAGCATGTTACATGCAAGAAAGTAACTATGAGACTAAGATGTGTGTAACCAAAGGACTAGTTTCCAGTGTGCAGAATCGGACCTTGTAACCGAACGCCCCGTGTAAGAGGTAAGACCAAAAACAAGATGAGAAAGAGGAACTAAGGACATAGTCCAGCACTATGACCAATTCCCGGGACAAGGGGGAGAGCCTTGGATGTGGCACGAAACTCATATAAGTGTTTTTGTCTATCGAAGCTCTGTCATCATGTGATCACGTCGGCACTAACAGATTGAGAGTTGAGGGTTGAGAGAGGTGGCATTGGAACAGTAACTTACTCACCTTTCTAGGGACACCCATATTGCATTTTTAAGTGGTCAGATGGCGGAGCAAGGATCTTTGCAAATTGGGTTACATAAATTGAGAGTTGTCTATGTTCTAGAGAGGATTCTTATTTAATTCTGATGAGGGAACACCTTAAATTTATATGGTTGGATTCTAGACAACTGTGGAAATCCAACCACAGCTCCCTTTCATCAATCCATAGCTTATAGCACTAGGAATGAATTAATTACACCAAGAAGTGGCCATCAGGTTATCTGTCGATGTTTATCAGTTATTTTCATAGAAATAGGGTCGAGGTCAGGTGAAGGAGATGATAGGTGTGTGTGTTTGTGTGGTCTCATGTGCATGTGCCATGTGCTTTGTGCGTGTCGGGCATGCGTGCACCCGACATGGCGCGTCGACTAGTCTGCACTATACCGAACCAATTTTCGGTGAATTTCTCGGTCGATTCAGCGGTTTTTGGCCTGATTCACCGCTTTTTCGGTTAGTTCTTGCAAAAAAAATACCTAAAAATTCTACATTCAATTTCCTATTGAATGGACTCAAGAACTGCTTCATTTGGATTTTTTAGTACTCTCGAACAATTGGAGGGGTTTTCCCACTCTAAGTAGGTTCGATTGGTTTCCGCCCTTTTGGGGCTTGTTCACCTCCAACCAGAACAATTCCTGGCCCAATCAAATTTTCTAAAAATACTCCTTCAAATTATCTGTTAATTGGCCTCATGATCCACCCCTTTTATGGGTTGTTTAGGCCCTCCTAAAAATCAGGGGCATTTTCCTAAAATTCTACTCGTTCCCATTTTTTTTATAGGTTTTCATTTTGTGTTTTTCCATATCCGAACTCATAATCCTTGTGTGTTTTTTAGAGTCGTTTAGGGGTCCTACCTCCATCCATCATAGATTCATATATTTGAACTAACTCTCTAAATCCTGACTTGGATTCCATTTCTAGCTCGAGGCCCTATTCTCAATTTTAACTTTTTGTCTCTTGTTTGAAATTTTCTTCCCGCTTTCATATCCCCATTTCAGCTTAGAGGTTTAATCTTAGTTCTGGATTTCATTCCCGACTCATTCTCGGGTTCTAGTCCACTTGTGCTTGGCCTGTGTTATGGGAGTTCTAGTGTTATAGTACCCATTCAAAAGATCCTGCATGTTTGGTTCGGACTAGTATACTCGTCCATCATCTACAGAAAGTACCCACATAGTGGAAGGAGACTTTTGTTCAGAAGGTCAGTACCCATCTAATGATCTCAAGCATTTATTTCAGAAGATTGTCCCAGACCATTGTCTAAAGGTAGTACCCATTATATTGAAAGCAGACTTTGGTTCGGGTGATAAGTACCCATCCACGATCCCGTTGTTGGATCGGATGTCTTGTACTCATCAAACAAACATGTGTTAGGATTGAAGTATAAATCCTTGTACATAAATGGAAGGTTCAGCAAGGAACCCTGTTATGAAAGAATTAAAAAGGGAAAGAAAATATAAAAACCAGATATGTAGTTTGACTTGCAATAATATCTAGGCCATTAAGGACCTAATGAGCGGTTTCACACACACTAAGATGTGAGAACATCACCTCCCTTTTAAAATATTTAGGAAACTCTCAAGGGAAGGAGCACAAGAATAAGGACACACGTTTGAGTGAAAGACTCAAGACAAGGTACTTGAGTATTCAACATGTGAATTCATAGTAGGTACTTATTTCCCGATACTTTATTTTTGGACCATATTTCAATGTAAATAATATTTCAAAAAGTTTAAATTCTAAGTCATATCCATTGTGTAAAGTATTTGAGCCTTTTGGCATGACGATACTACCATAGTGAGGTAACCACTATTGTAATGCTAAGAGAATGTGGCAGTTGTGCACCAACACCCGGTGTCACGCCCCGACCTGGTTTGGTCAAATCCCCACGATCAACCCACCACTCTCTTAGTTTAAGAGGGGTTTCCCCCTTCTTTTAATCAAGAGGAGCCAGACATAATTCAAACCTTGTTCCCTGGAATAGCATATGTTAATAAACATGCAAGTTTAAGAGTGACATTAAGCATACCTGATAGAGGATACATCCTGGTGTTTTCTTTTATCATGTTTTCCCTACTCTTTAAAAGGGATATAAAAGAGGGGGTGAGTTCTACAACTCAGTGAGTGGGGGTTGGAAGAAAATTTTCAAAACTAATAGTTTTAATTAAATTGTGCCAGGGTTGTTGTTTTCTTTGAAAGAATGTTTTCCTTATTATCCAGTTTTCATAACCTTTTTCCTCATTTCCATATTATGTGTGTTTAGCAAACAATACACGCTGTTCATTAGGAAGGGTACACACATTTGTATGTGCAACCTGTCCACTGCACCCACTTGTGGCTTGTAGCGTCTTTACCGACCACCAATATAGAAGCCCGTCCACTTCTACCCTAGGTCTGAGTGAATGTTCCCGATATCTGACCCTCATACCCGAATATCACTCCATGTCCATATGAGGACAAAGATCTCATCCCAACCCCACCCCGGTCTCATGCGCAAGAAGCTACTCTAAGCTTCCTAACTGCTGGCACGACGATCTATCCTTATCTCAACCATGTCGTCTAGTAGCCCTTAGGACCCATCACTACTCCTCTTGGGCGTCTTGATGGTCTTGTACCTCTAGTACATGCACAAAACAATAGTTTTCACATTTGGCCATTTATCTTTGGTGCCACTAGTCCAACAGCCCCAACCTTTAACCCGACCTGCAGCTATTTTTCTAGGCAGGTCCATTGACTAGGCCCTGATGCACTGACGCCAGTCCATCGAGTACTATCGGTCCAGAATTTGTGCCATGGAAAAATCACACAACAAGTTCATTAGAGATTTCATGGCTTTCTCATTTCAAGTTTGTTTTCGAGCTCCTACTCGTGCCCATTGGCCTTGGGCCCACTGCATGTGATATTCCAAAATCGGGCATTTAGCCCCATAAGCTTAAAAGTCGAGGCCTCTAGCCTATTTGAGTTGTTCTAGCTCCCATCAAGAACGTCTCCCAAATGGTTTAAGTATTGGCACACAATCAGGGGAGAACACTTCTGACAAAAATACATTTTCACTTCATCCCACCAACTGGTGTGATGATATCACCGCTTACAAATGGCAAGCGGGTTTCTCCTTCCTTAAAGGAAGTTTATCATACCAACCGAGTATGATTTACCTCTAATTACAATCGGTAAGTAGGTTTTAGCCTATTTCGCCCATCATCCCATCTGGGTATGATGTTAAAATCCCACTTATAAGTGGTTTTTCTTTTCTAAAGTGCTCACAATCTCAACCGGTTATGATGTAAATATGCCCACTCACCCGATAAACGTGACGTGTTCGTCCTTGGTCTGTTTTCCAAGTCTACGCGAGCTTGTTCTTACTTGGATTCAAGTCACACTTGTTCCTAGACAATTTGGGCAGCCTTATCACTTACAGTTTGGCATAAAAGCCTAAGCTCACAAATTATCGATAAATTCCATTTAAGTCAATAAAGTTTATTTTTCTTAACTTTAGGTCCCTAATGGTAACTTTTGCCCAATTTGACTCCCAAATTTTCCAAAACTCCCTTTCAGTCCTTATTTTACTCAAAATTGTATAAGGGGTTCAAGTTTTCCAAATTTCCAATTTAGTCCACAACTTTTCAAAAATTACCATTTTGCCCTAATTTCCAAAAATGGCATTTTGGCCCCCAAAAGTCTAAAAAATCAGCCAGTTGGTCCCTCAACATCTTTCACATGGCCAATTGACCTTCAATTTTGGAAAAATGCAAAAAGATCCCCCAATTTTACGAAATGCCCAATTTTCCCCAAATTTTTTCCCCAATTTCCCCCTTTCAAACTGACCGAATTTGATCTTTTCAAATTGGTCATTCAATCGGGGTTAATTACTTCAATTAGAGGTATAAATCAATTCATGCACTTCCATACGATTAAATTGAGCTTTAAATCGCATGAATTGTGGCTGGAATGAGCTCAAACAAAGCTTCACCGAAAAATCGTTCGTAGAGAGAGAAAGCTTTGAAAGCTTACCATCGAAGGTGTAGCGGTCCGAGCTCTCTATCTCGGCAGGTAGCTCTCATCCTAAGGTTTCTCGTAGGATCAAGATTCACTACAATTAACATAGAATCGAGGGAGAATTCTGTCAATGAAGTTTCACATTTTCTCTCTCTTACTCTGACCTTTAATGACAAAGGAGAGCCGATGTAAACCCTATCCCTTTGAAACAAGGAAACCGGGGAAAATACCAGTCAACCCAAGTGAGAAAAACCAAACTGGTTAACAAACTCGATCATCAGGGAATGGGCAATTTAGGAAATTTACAACTCTTGAGTGACCCAAAGGGTTCATAAAACCTTGGAAAAAGGATCATATGACGATTTGGGAGAGAAAACAAGACCGATTTAGGAGAACCAGATCTGAACCAGATTGAACCGATTTATGAATCAAGTTGGTTCATGAATCGGAACCAATAGAAAAGGGGGAAATTGGGAATTTTATGGATCTCGAGTGACCTAAGGAGTTACAAAAGATATAAAAAAGGACTTTAGGATGAATTGGAGATGAAAACCAAACCGGTTCAAGTGAATCAGATCCAAACCGAATTGAACCGGTTTGGATCGGTTTTAAACACAATTGAACCGGATGTTAAATTCATTTTTCTAGATGGCTTAAAAAATTCAAATTTGAGATTTGAGACCACCATTAGATAGAAAATGAATTTAGAAATTTTTAGATTTGAAAATTTTGGTCAAATTTGGGGTGACCCGACCAATTTAAGCTTTGAACCCAGTCCGGACCGATCCAGTCCAGTTCAGAAAAATGTCGTCTACTTCCTTTAGATGACAACATTGTTCACATGCTGAAAAATCGCACAGCGCCGACGAAGCTGAAAAATCTCCTACCAGGGAGTTTCAGGCAATGAATGATCACCATTAAGGTACCAATTGGATGGTCAAGAAATCCCTGAGCTTCCAATATAAAGAGCCCTTGCTTATTCATCTTGTCCACACCTAAAAACTCCATTCTCTCTCAGCTGCTCCAATTTCCGATGAAGCTCGAACTAGAGCTCTGATATAGGGCCTTTTCGAAGCCAAAGAAGGCGTGGTCAGGTTCTTTAGAACCAAGGAGAAGTCAGCTACACGCTTGTAGTCTGCATTTGCTCTGAGGGTCACCGGAGAAGTCACCTTAGGACAAGAGCTATATACCTAGATCGAAAGCTCAGACTATCGCACACTCGACGGTAAGCTTTCGAAGCTTTCTGTCTCTAAGGCCAATTTTCCGATGAAGCTCCGTTTGAGCTCATTCCGGCACCAAATCGTGCAATTGAATCGTATGAAGGTGTAGGAACTCCAATCTAACTACAATTTCAACAATTAAACTCAATTGATCGGTCAATTTGATGAAATTAAATTTGGCTGAGTTAGAAGGTTGAAATTGGGGGGAAATTTAGGAATTTTGAAAATTTGAGGGACTAAAGTGCAATTTCATAAAATTGAGGACCAATTGGGCAATTTTTTGAATTTTTGGGGCAAAATTTACCATTTTTATAAAGTAGGGGCAAAATGGTAATTTTGGAAAAGTTTGGGGGACCAAATTGGAAATTTGGGAAATTAAACCTCTTTTTGTGAATTTAAATAAATTGAGTCCTAAGATGAATTTTAAAAGATTTGGGACTCAATTCGAGGAAAAACCGGCATTAGGGACTTAAAGAAAAATAACTTTAGGGACCTAATTGTAAATAATGGAAAAGTTTGGTTTTCTCATTCATTTGGGATGAATAAGGGCTATTAGGCCAAAGAGTAATGAATGGGAATGTTCATATCATGTAGGAACATGAAGTACCGAGAAAGCCAGCTAAAACAAGTTCGAGTAAGGACAACAAGCCGAATTTCATTAACGGATGAGTGTGATTTTTATATCATACCCGGTTGGGATGATAAGCACCTCAGAAATAATAACCCGTTGCTAAGTGGTATTTTAAAACATCACATCTAAGAGAAGTGATATGAAAATCTCGCGGAAAAACTACATGCTGGTGTCGGTAGATCATACCCGGTTGGTATGATGAAACTTACTCGAAGGAAGTGGAAAATCCATTCATCGGCTATGAGCGGAGATGTCCTCATACTCAGTTGGTATGATGGATAGTTGAAAAATATATTTTTTTGAAAGTGCTCTCTCCTGATTGTGTGACACTACTTAAACATTTTGGGAGACCTTCTTGATGGGAGCTCGAATAGTTCATATAGGTTGGAGGCCTCAGTTTTGGAACTTTGGGGCTAATATGCTCGATTTTGAAGTTCTCAAACAATGGGCCCTAGGATAGTTGGCACGAGTAGAAGCTCGTAAACAAACATGAATTTAAGCCATAAAACTTAAATGAATGAATTAATTAGCCATGGTACCAAGACAGGACCGACATACACAATGGACTAGTGGTAGTACGACATGATAGGTTGACGGACCAAACAATACAAACAGCTACAGGTCAAATTGAGGGTCAGGGTCGTTGGACCAATGGCACCAAAGATTAAATGGTTTTTGAGGAAAACTTGTGCTTGCACTAGAGGTTAGGGACTATTAAGATGCCCAAGAGGGGTAGTGATGTGTCCCAAGGGTTGCTGGATGACATGGTGGTGATAAGGGAAAAGAGAAGCTACTGGGTTTGTGTTTCTCATCGTACTAGTTAGTCACGGAGTTCTGTGTTTGTACTCCATGGAGTTTTGTGTTTGTACTCCACGAAGTTTCTATGTTTGGACTCCATGATACTACTGTATTTGGGAATTCCTGAAGCTTCTATGTTAGAGTTTCATGGGCACGAGACCAAGATATGGTCTCTGTCTTCATACGGACATAGAGTTTTATTCATGCGTGTTCCCATCATGATGAAGGGCATATTTTGGTTGATAAGCACACCTGTTATGGTGAGGAGTAAGTAATGGCTATGAAACCGATATTTTGAGGATGATTTATTTTAAAAGAAAATAAGGAGTCCGGCACACTCCAATTCAAATATTTTCCCTAAAAGTCAAACTTTAAATACCCACTCACTAAGTCATTGAACACACCCCCTCCCTAATATCCCTTTTCAGGTAACTAAGGGAAACCTATCCAAAGACCACCTGTTAGTCACACCTGCAAAACAGGTATGTAGGTTAAAATTTTTATGGAGTTTTGATTTATGTATTCTAGGAAAGGTATAGGTTTAAAGGACGCCTTACTCCTCTCGGATTTAAAGGAGGTGAAAACCCTTACTAAATTAGGAAGAGTAGCGGGTTGCTCATAGGGATCCGACCAAATCGGGTCAGGCATGACAGCTGAATTGGCTTACCTTTCAGCTCTATTGCGGTCATGTGAGGAATGTAAGGGTGTTGGGAGGGCTTGGTTTGGCCGGAGGAGGGCTGAATTTGGCCAAACTCAGCTCGACCAAAATAGGAAAGCTTTAGTCCTTTGAAGCTGCTTCACTGTTCGATTCTACTGGCGGTCCTCAGGTCGAATGGAGGTTGCTATCACATAGCTGACTTCCCAGAGTCTAAAGAACCTGACCTCTCCTTCTAAGGCTAAGAAAAATGCCTATATTGGAACTTTAGTTCGAGTTTCGCCAGAAACTAGAGCAGTTGAGAGAGGATGGAGATTTGACATGTGTGGAGGATGAATGGAGAGGAGCTCATTATATAGGGAGTTCGGGGACCCTCTACCTAATAACTTTCCTTCTTAGTTGAGCTTATCCTCATCCTGAAACAGCCTGATCAAAGCAATTCAACCTTCTTCAACGTTATCCATTTCTGCATTGAATGAATAGTGCTATCATCTAAAGGAAGAAAACGACACTATTTCAAACCGGACTAGACTGTTCCAACCAATTCAATGTATAAATCAGCTAGTTCAGGCCCGATTTGACCAATTTTTTCAAAATTAAAAATTTCTAAATTCATTCTCCATCTAATGGTGGCTTTAATTCCCTAATTTGATCATTTTAAGCCACTAAGAAAAATGAATTTAGGAACCGGTTCAGGTATGGTTCAAACCATTTCACCCTAAACCGATCTGGTTTTCTCTTCCCAATTGTCCCAAAGTTCTTTTCCAAGCTTTTTATGACTCTTTGAGTCACTTGGGGTTTGTCAATTTCCCATTTTACCCTTTCTCTATCAATTAAGGTTCATGAACTGATTTGGTTTTCTCTCTTATTTTGACCGGTTCTTTCCCCGATTTTCTTATCTTTAAGGGACAGGGTTTACAACTTGCCCCTCCATTTAGGGGTTTTGTCCTCAAAACTTAAGTCAACAATTATTTGTATTGAGGGTGACTTTCCTTTATGTTCTCCTGGGGTTTGCTTGGTATTTATCTCTTTGCCTATTCCTTTCATCTGGTCCCTTAGCCATGTACTTGAGTAGTCTTTCTTCATTTATATCTTCCACTCACTCTACGGAGTGTATCATGTTAGTAATGTTCCAAATTTCCCATCCCTAGGTACTTCCTTAGGTTTCCTTCTTACTCCCCTTTGGGTAAGACTTTTCTTCTTAAGGGTTCTTATTTGGGTAATTGGGTTGGATGTTCCATGTACATCTGATCGTCCTTGTTTTCCCTTCATTTCCTAAATTATTGATGCTCTCGGTTTAGTATCCTTTCCGACTCTTCATCTTTAATCCTGTGGGTTTTGACATACTTTCTCCCTTATCTTATTTTAGTCATTCCTCCATTTTTGTTTAGTATAATTTAGGTTCCATTTCTTAGGTTTGACCATCGGACTAGGTCCTACTTGGGTCACCTTTCTTGGAACTGTTGGCACTACATGTTTCTTAAAGTGTGATATGTTCTAGAATTATCCTTGCCCAGTATGGTCTCTAGAGTATATATCATGGACAATGATTTATGCCCTCTCGATATATTCAGGTGTCATAGGGCTTCGTTCCTTCCCACTACTCGGTAGTGTTTTCCAACTACATCCTATATAGTCCAATTTTCCTTTAATTTTCTTAACATCATAATCATGTTGGTTCCCTTTATTTATTCATTCTTTTACCAACTTTCCTATGGTTTATCCCTAGTTCCAACCGTCGGTTTTCCAACTTACCAACACATTGGGATCCTTTCTCACTTACGTCCTCCCTCATTTACACTAGTATATTTTTCTCAAGGCTTTCCCTTCCTTCATCCTTTCTTGCTTACTTATGACCATTCCCAATTTCTCAACTGAGTTGACCCTTTTTCCCATCTATGTAATGTTTCATTGTTTTGGGGGAGGTCTCCCCTTTAAGGTTTCCTTTCTCTACTTTGTACTTCAAGGTAAAGCCTTCAACTTTAAGGCTACACCTTCAATCTTCTTACTTATTCCTTGAAGATCTCTTCCTTTTACTTCCCTACAATTTCTTTATTTTGGGACATGTGCCCATTTTTTTAATCCTTTGTTGTCTTAAGATTCTATTTCATCCCTTATCCCCTATCTAATGCACTTCTTGTTTTCGGGTCTTTATTTCGTGTATTTCGCACTATGCCAAGTCATCATCCTCTAGGCTCCCTTAAGTGAGCATGGTTCACGAAAAGTCTTGATGTCAGTGACCATTTCCATTATCCATTTCTTAATTGGAGGGCTTACTTCTCCAAGGTCCCTCAGGTAGTCTTTCCTCTATGTCTTTATCATGGGTAATCCACCATTTCCTTACTTATACGACCCTTTCGATGCTATCTCCTTCTCTACCCATTCCTTGAGTTTAACTTACTCCATGGGTTATGGGTAAACTTCCTTTGTAATTGGTCTTTTATTCCCAACTTGCATTCTTTTTGTAACTTTTCTCCTCTGTCCCACTTTAGTTGGGTTAATTACTTCTCTGTTGGAATATGTATGCCTCTTTTGAGCTCCTTTCATTAGTAGGCTTCTTCCTCTTACCTTCGTCATCTTGGTTATCTATCTTTAAGGTGACCTCATGACATCCTTGGTGTCATCCAATCCGACTTATCCTTACATTGGGGAGTTTTGCTAGCACATCCCTTATCCTTCTCTTTATCCCAACTTGTTATTCACTACAACTTTTATTCCTATTGGTGAAGGGTTCTCGGTCTTTTTCCTTTCGAGGTTGCTTCATACCCTTCTGAGAGCTTACTTAATCTCTTATGTGGCTTAGGTTTGGTCATCGATTCATTCTCGACCATTTATTTCTTCAGGAAGTTATTCATTCATCCTTTCCAACATTTTGACCTTTACATCATTCCCTTCCTTGCTGGTGTCAAATTTATGGTCTTCTAGATGGTCAGTTCATTAACTGCCTCATCCCCACTATTCTCCTTGGTCAGTTGTCTTGGAACAGTTGTCCCTTTTACGATGTAGTCCTTACTATTTTCCAGTCATTTCTAGGGCATCGTTTATTTTCCTTGATCATTGTGTTATTTCTCGTTATCTCCCACTTGGTTACTCTTCTTTTTCCAAAGCAAGTCCTACCTATCATTGAGAGACGTCCTTAACTACTTATGCCCCTTTTTGGTTTTCTTATTTCAGATTATGCCTCTTATGATCTGCCCTTTAGTTCCTTTAGCTTAGAAATTTTCTTCTCTTGGTCTCATTTTCCACCTTCATCCTTTTTCTTAGAGACTTCAGTCCTATAATTTCCGTGTTCAACCTCCCTAATGCTCCTTGTAGGCCTTTCCTTCTTTCCTTTCATACACCCTTCCAGCATTGGTATGGTTATCCGCCCTTTGTTCCTTTTCGTCCTCTAATTCCCCTTTTTGCTCCTTATCCTTCATTTGAGGAGTTCCTAATTGTTAGTGGGTTCCCAACAATTTGAGGAGTTCCTGATTGTCAGTGGGTTCCTAGCACTTTACATTATGTTCATCTTCTTACCAAGGGTTCTTTCAAGGGTACTTATACATTCCTCCAGAGTCCTCTTTCCTAGCACATTTCTCTTCTTTTCCCTCTTACCATGTCATTTCCGAGAGTTGCATGAAAAGGTTTTTTTGCGTTCACCCTTTTGGGTTTCTTATACCTTGTCTCTCCTATTGGTTATCTCCCATGCTATTGGTTCTTCCTAGAGGCAACCCAATGCCCTTGGTCTCCTAACTCTTGATTGTGGCTTCTCCCCAATTGGGCAATTGGATGAAATAGAGGGCCAATTGGCAATTTTTGAAAGTTCAAGGACCAAATTACAATTTTTGCAAAATTATGGACCAATTGGTAATTTTGAGAAAATTGAGGACCGATTGGTAAACTTGGAAATGTTAGGGACCCATGAAGGGTAATTAGAAGTCCTAGGGACTTAACGAAGATTTATAAAAAATTAGGTACCTAAATGCAATTAAGGCATAGTATGAGGACCTATGCGTAAATACCCGAAATTTGGAATTTCCTTATGTCGATTCTCCTGATAGGGGAACTCCAACCATGTAGGAGCTGATTGTTCGCGTATCGGTTCAAGGAAACACACCACGAAGCAGTATCTCACCGGGATAGCCACGTTACTATTACCGGGTGAGTGGGAATCGTTATGACGCCCATTCTGGTTGGAATGATAGTTTAGCTTTAAAAACTATTTTCTTGGGATTAGCATCCCCTGACTGGATGACTCTGCTTAAAAGATTTGGGAGCTAATTTTGGGCTTAGGCTCGAGATTCCAGTAGGCCTAAGGTCAGTGGATACGGGCATGGACCCGTCCAAAACAGATATGTGATATGTGAGGCTAAAAAACTATAATAATAGGAACCTTGCGTGATATCCATTGAGTCAAGCTGAGTTGTCAAGCTTATTAGGCCAAACCGCTACTCTACCGAAGCTAGGTAATCAAACATGTTGGGCTAGGACACATGGTGGGTCGAAGCCAAGCTGACAAACTATTGTGCAAGAGGGCCAAATATAATGGCGATAATTTAAAAAGCTTGTTGATTGTGCATACATCGAGATGTTCGAGCCATCAGGACACCTGGCATGAGGTAGTGATGAAGCCCAAGGACTGCTAGACGACCTAGAAAGCATAAGGGCAATTTTGTCGTACAGTAGGTCATGAAGTCAAGGAGCTTCTTGCGCATGGAGATTGAGGCAGTAGGGGAAATGAGGTATCGTCCCATTGAGCTGACAGGGTAGAGAAATTTGGGGGTTTGATGTCAGACTATTGATGTCCCATTGAGGTGGTATCCCTCTATCAGGGTGGATGGTAAAGGTGCTTCGGTCCACAAGTGGCACGATCGAGGATCATCCTACGAATGTGTGATCCCTCCTATGATAGGAGGGCGATTGTTGATCATGTGACTGTGTGAAATAACAAAAAGAATTAAGTGAAAGGATAGAAAAGATGAATTTAAGTAAAACGTTATAGTAGTTTCCCTCACTGGATGTTTTACTCATCCCCCCCTCTCTCACCCCTTTTTAGGACATCACTCAGACAGGAAGTTCCGAACGCACTTAGGCCCTCAAGGCATTTGAGATGTGTAAATTTCCCATTTTGCCCTTTCTCTAACGGTTGGGGTCTATGAACTAGTTCGATTTTTCTCACTCGAGTTGAATGGTTCTTTCCGTGGTTCCCTTCTCTTCAAGGGATGGGTTTTACATAAGTTCTCATGCCCCGACCCCGTTTAGTTGGATCCTCGTGATCAACCCCACTGCTCCCTTAGTTTAAGAGGGGTATCCCCTTCATTTAGTCAAGAGGAGCTAGGCGTAAATTCAAATCTTGTTCCCTGGAATAGCATAAATCAATCTATAACAAGATTAAAAGGAACTTCAAGCATACTTGACGGAGGGTACATCTTCTCGCTCTCTTTCATTTTTATCTCCTTACTCCAAAAAAGGGGTAAAGAGAGGAGGTGAGTTTCTACAACTCAATGAGTGGATGCTGGGAGTGAGTTTTCAAAATAACTTTGGGTTTATAAAAACCATGCCAAGGTTATCATTTTCCTTTTTAAAGAGATTTCCTCCTATTCGAGTGTTCAAAACCTTTTTTCATTTCCATATTAGGTGTGTTTAGCTCTCTTAGCCCATCCCCTTGCCTCATGAGGCATTTAGCAAGCAAACACATGCCCTTTATCAGGAAGGGTACAAACATTCGTAGGTGCAGCCCATCCACTACACCCACTTGTAATTGAAGCATCTTTACCGTGCACCAAGATAGAAGCCCATCCACTTCTACCCTGGGTCTGAGTGGAACGTCCTAAACGTCTGACCCTCAGACCCAAATACCACTTCATATCCGTATGAGGACGGAGACTTCATCCTAACCCCACCCCAGTCTCATGCGTAAGAAGCTACTACAAGCTTCAAGACTAATTGGCATGACGAACTACCCTTATCTCCACCATGTCATCCAATAAACCTTAGGACCCATCACTACCCCTTAGGGCTTCTTAATGGTCCCATACCACAAGTTCATGCACAAACAAGAGTTTTTCGCATAATAGCCATAATCTTTGGTGCCAACGGTCCGACGACCCCAACGATCAACCCAAACTATAGTTGTTTGTCTAGATCGGTCCGTCGACCTAGCCCTGAAACACTGTTGCAAGTACATCGAGCATTGTTGGTCCTGGCTCAGTACCGTAGCGAAATCACACAACCAATTCCATTAGAAATTTTCATGGCTCTTCTTAATCAAGTTTGTTTACGAGCTTCTGCTCGTGCCCACTAGCCTTGGGCCCACTGCACGTTCTTTTCCAAAATCGGATATTTAGGCCCATGAGTTCAAAAAATCGAGGCCCCTGGCCTATTTGACCTGTTCTAGCTCCCATCAAGAAGGTCTCCCAAATGTTTTAAGCATTGGCACACAGTAAGGGGAGAACACTTCTGACAAAAATTCATTTTTAACTCATCACACCAATATGGTGAGATGATATCTCCCCTTACAACTAGTAGGCGGGCTTCTCCTTTACTCAAGTAAACTCATCATACCAACCATGTATGATGTGAAATAATCCCACTCACAAGTGGTTTTTCATTTCTAAAGTACTCACCATCCCAACCATGTATGATGTATAATTAAGCCCACTCATACGGTGACTGTGACACGTTCGTCCCCAGTCGGCTTACAAGTCCACGCAAGCTTTATGTTGCTGACGTTCTGATCACACATGTCCCTACAAGATTTGGGTATCATCATCAATGAGTGTTCGGCATAATAGCTTTTGTTTTCTCACGTATGGGCGACTAGGCCCAAATTTTTTATTTATTGCACTTTGGTCCCTAAAGTTCATTTTCCTTAACTTTAGGTCCATAATGCTAACTTTTCCCCAAATTGAGTCCCAAGGCTTCCAAAATTCCCTTTGGGTCCTCAATTTACTCAAAATTGTGTAAGGGCTCAAGTTTTCCAAATTTCACATTTGGTCTCCAATTTTTCAAAAATTACGATTTTGCCCTTACTTTCCAAAAATAGCAATTTGGCCCTAAATATTTCAAAAATTGACCAATTGGTCCCCCATCATCTCTCTCATTGCCAATTGGCCTATAATTTTGAGAAATTGCATGAGTGTTCCTCAATTTTTTGAAATCCCCAATTTCTCCCCTTCAAACTAGCAGAATATGATTTCTTCATAATGGCCATTCAATCGGGGTTAATTGCTCTAATTGATAGTATGGATCAGTTCCTACACTTCCATATGATTAAATTGAGCTTTGAATTGCATGATTTGAGTCTGAAATAAGCTCAAACATAGCTTTGCCAAAAAACTATTCGTAGAGAGAGAAATCTTACTATCGGAGATGCAACGGTTCGACCTCTTGATCGGGGGAGGTAGCACTCGTTGTGAGGTTCTTTCTAGGATCAAGAATCGCTACAATTGAAGTCCAAATGAGGGTGAATTTAATTAGTGAAATTCAACACTTTCTCTCTCTAACACCAATATGTAATAACAGAGTAGGGCCGAATTTGCTTACCTTTCAGCTCTGTTGAGGTCGTGTGAGGGTCGTGGAAGCGTTAGGGAGGATTGGTTTGGCTAGAGGGGGTCTGAATTTGGCCAAATTCTGCTCGGCCAAAACAAGGCAGTTTTGGTCCATCACAAGTGCTCTACTATTTGATTCCATCAGTGCTTCTCCAACAGTCCTCGGGTCAAAAGGAGGTTGCTATTAGGTAGCTAACTTCTCCCAGAGTTTATAGGACCCAACCTTGCCTTCTAAGGCTGAGAAAAATGCCCAAGTTGCATCTTTGGTTCAAGCATCAATAGAAAATGGAGCAGTTGAGAGGGAATGGTGATTTGAGGTGTGTGGAAGATGAATGGAGAGGAGCTCTTTATACATAGAGCTCAAGGACCCTTTGCCCGACCACTTTCCATTTTAATCGAGCTTATCCTCAACTGAAAATATCCTGATTGGAGCAAATATTCCTTCGCCGGAGAAGGAAGGTTTCTGCATTGATGAACAGTGTTGTCATCCTGAGGAAGAAGATGACACTATTCTGAACCGGATCGGTCCGACCAGGTTCAATGGCAAAAATCGGCCGGTTCAGGCCCGATTCGACCAGTTTTCTCAAAATTAAAAATTTCTAAATTAATCTAAATTCATTTTCTATCTAATGGTGGCTTCAATTTTCCAATTTGACCATTTTAAGCCTCCAAGAAAAATAAATTTAGAAATCGGTTCATGTATGGTTCAATCCGGTTCAGGTACGATTCACCCAAAACCGGTGTGGTTTTCTCTTCCCATTTGTTCCAAGGTCCTTTTCCATGATTTTTATGACTCTTTGAGTCACTTGGGATTTGAAAATTCCCTATTTTACCATTTCTTTATTGGTTATGGTTCGTTAACCGGCTCGATTTTCTCTTTTGAATTGACTCGTTCTTTTTCTAGTTTTTCTTATCTTTAAAGGACGGGGTTGACAGTAGTGATGGTTCTAAGGGCTGTTAGACGGCCCATGGAGCATAAAGGCGGTTTGTCATCCAGCATACCAGAAAGCTCAAAGAGCTTCATATGCACTAAGACCTAGGTCAAAGGGGGAGAGGTCCCGTCCCATATATGAGAACACCAAGAATGATGTAAGTTTGAGGGTTGGGTAATTGATGCCCACTCAGACTCTTGGTAGGAGTCGTGGACTTCTACCATGATGGACAATAAATGCGATCTGGTCCACAAGTGGAAATATCGGAGACTGTTCTACGAATGTGTGAACCTTTTTGAAAAAAGGGCGGTTGAATTGTGTGCAAAGCCAAACTAATACCTTAAATAATAACACTGAATAATAGTTTACATCGATAGCTTAGCCCCTAACTGCATTAGAGAAACTCACCCCCCCCCCTCCCTTGCTCCTTTTTAGGGAGGGTCACACAATAAAGGGGAGGAGAACGATGAGCGAGAAGCCTTCACACTCTAAGGTATGTACCCCCACTTAAGTTGTTTAATTTCCTTGCTTTGAAAAGCCAGATATCGATACACCTTTACTTTTCTTGTCCTAACCTAGTAGTGATACATGGTTAGTATAAGGAAAGGTGGTAGGTTGCTCACTAGATTCTAACCAAACCAGTTCGTGGCATGACAACTTCAATGGTATTAGAGCCTAGGCTTTACAAAACAAGTATCAGACCACGCCCTAAAAACACCGACTAACAAACACCCTCCACCCTATAGGAATAATGGCCCCAAGAATGGTAGCCAATCAAACCCACCCAGCCTCAGGACTAGTAGGGATTGCTACCATGAGCAATGGGAGTAGTAAGGGAACCTCCGATCTCAAAAGAGCTCAACCCGAGGAAATGGTCATGGATCAAAGGGCACTCTGCAAACAACTTAGGAAAATGTTCAACATGCCCAACCCGCCCTAGGGAAGAGGCGAACCTCTAATGGAAAATGCACCTCCTCAAAGGGACCAAACGCCTCCCCCGGCACCCCAACAACCGGAAAGAACCCCAACCCAAGAGGAGGCATGGAAAAAATATTGGGAGGCATATGCTAACTATGTAAGGGTCTTCCAAAAGCTTCCACCAATTTGGGTGAGCCCTAAACCCGTAAACATGATGCAGCAAGCATACGAGTACGAAGTCGTAGTGCTAGAGAGGTACAGGATAGAGGTAACTCACGAAGTCAAAGCCTAAGGAACACCTAGCAACACGGCCCCACCCCAATCCAAGGAATCTAGTTTGGGCATGTATAAGGAATGCAATGGGGCACTACATGGACACAAACTCATCGTCCTCAAAGCCGTCAAACAAGGAGTCCCATAAATTCCCAAAGGTGGATTCCCAATTTGTTAACATGTGAGGTTAGTGTGAAGGTAGAATTAATCTATGTAATAAGCCTATTTTGGAAAATCTCGTAGAATAAATAAAGAGTTATTTATGCCAAGTATGAGATCAAATAAAGGACAAGGAAAATAAATAATCACCTTCTACAAAAGAAAGAAGGACAAAGGAGCCTCAAATCCATAAAACCTAAGGAGGCATATCACCTTATGATGGCCAATAAGCCGAGAATCATGAACCTACGAATGTGAAGGCTAAAGTCTGACTGATAGTAAATATAAGTACAATAACCCCCTAGCTAAGGGTTGTCAAGAAACTGAGACCCGGGAATGACCCAAAACTCGGTAAGATGACGAGCGAAAAGGGGAACCAAGTACCAAGGGTACACTCAAGATAGCATACCCCAAAACAGGATGGGTAACCCAGGAAGGGGTAGCAATCTGGGATACCACAAGACTCAAGATGGGGAGAGTATCTAGGTCGGAGAAAGAGGAAGAGATAGGAGAAGTACGTACCCAAAAGAAGATGAAGAGCACAACAAAATGATTAGGTACAGTAGAGAAACTGGCATGGAGTATAGTGGTTTCAAAGCAACAACCCTACTACACTACCTAGGGTGGAATGCGTGGCAAACAAATGGGAAGGATTGGACATCGACCATGCTAAAGCAAGGAAGGTAACAATGATAAGGAACCAACAAGTGCTGAGGAGAAATTTCATTCAAGGTCGAGCTCGACACCGAATTTAAGGACCATAGTGAACTTGTTGGGAGGAACATGATAGGTTGATGCTAGGGAAGGTCAATACATGCCATGGACAGTGAACTGAAGGGAAGCATAATAAGAAAAGGTCAAAATTCCAAAGGTAAGAACTCGTTCACTATGCATGGTGATGATATCGAGATCGAAGCGAGGCAGCCAACCAACTGCCCAAAACATAGATAGTTAAGGGGATCAAGGGACACAACGCAGTTCGAAGGTAGGACCCTAAGTGACCCTCGACTCCCTGAAGTGCCTACGTAAGTCCTCTCAATCTCCACTCATCAGAATGCCTAAATTGTAGAGAGAGAAAGTGACGAAATATCTCTGATTGAATTCCCCCTACCCAGGTCACCAATTGAGGAAATTCTTGATTCCCAGAGAACCACCCTGATGAGAGGAAGCTCCCCAAATCAAGAACTTTGACCATCGCAAACCCACCGGTAAACTTTCAGAGCTTTCTCCCTCTACTTTTAGTTTTCTGACAAAGCTTCATTTGAGCTCATTTCGAGTCTAAAAACAACGATTTAAAACATGATCAGATTGTGAGAAGGTGAGGAAACCGATTAGTGTCATGGTAGGGAGTAATTAACATGGATTGAAGGGTCAATTTGATGAAACTGGATCTCGAGACAAAGATGAACAATTTTGGGAAGGATTTAGGGGAAATATGGAATTTTCAAAATTCAAAGCACTTATGTGCAATTCTATGAAAATTTAGGGCGAATTGGCAATTTTGAGGAAATTGGGGGACAAATGGCAATTTTATGAAAATTGGGAACCAATTGGCCATTTTTTGGAAATTAAGGGCAATTTGGTCATTTTGGGAAAAATCGGGGTCTTAACCATGATTAATCTTAGTTAACAATTTTAAAATATGAAAGAGAATTTCGAGAAACTCTTATGAATTGAATGAGTTCATAAAAGTTGGTATTTAACCAAGAGTTATTTGCCACGAGAGTAAGATTCGGGAATTTTGAAGTAAACCGAGACCTAAAGTTCCCTACATGGGATATTATAAGTACACCAAAAACACATCAACCTACACCGCTAAACACTTTGGGAATACCGACCAGTCAGCCCAGGAAGTACGAGTCACTGCATACCGGGTGACTGGGTTTAGCATCACGTCTGATTGGGCTAATGAGTATGTTTTTCCGAATTGAAAACGGTTTCCCAGGACTTCCCTCCCCCGACTTATTGAACAAGCTTAAACCTTTTAGAAGGTTGTCCTGGTGAAAGCATGAAGCATGCGATAGTAGGGCTAGTACCGCTTGAGTGGGCCCAAGGCCAATGGGCATAGGCGTAGGCTCGTATACAAGCTAAGACTTTTATGCTTGAAAACACCCATAAAATCATATAATTGTGTGAAATAGTTATTGTTCCGAAGTCGGACAGACAAACTTGTTGGGTTAGTAACTATTGAGCCAAAGTCAAGTCGTCGAACTCATTGGGCTAGTAGTTACAGAGCCGAAAACGAGTTGTCAGGTCCATTGGGCTAGTAGCCCTAAAGATTATGACTATAATTAATGAAAATTGATTGTGCATGCCATGAGTTTGGAACCATTGAGGTGCCTGGTATAGGGTATTGGTGGTTCTAAGGGCAACTGGTCGACTCAGGAAGCATATGGGCGGTTTGTCATCCAGCATGCTAGGAAGCTTGGAGTGCTTCGTGCACACTGAGACCGAGGTCGGAGGGGGAGCAGTCTCATCCCACATATGCAGAAATGAAGAATGATGCAGGTCTTGAGGTCAGGTAATTAATACCTACTCATACTCTTGGTATGAGTCATGGACTTCTACTAGGGTGGACAGTAAATGGGCTCCAGTCCACAACTGGAATGGTCGGAGACTATTTTGTGAACGTGTGAACCTTTTCTAAAACAAGGGTTGTTGAATTGTGTGTAAAGCTGAAATAGTACCTTTAATAATAACACAAAATGATAGTGTACATCAATAGTTTAGCCCTTATTGAGTTAGAGAAACACACACCCCTCACTTGCCCCTTTTTAGGGAGGGTCACACATTGAAGGGGAGGAGAACAATGAGCGGGAAGCCTTCACACTCTAAGGTACAAATCCCCACTTAAGTTATTTGATTTCCTTGCTTTAAAAAACCAGATAACAGTATACCTTTACTTTTCTTATCCTAACCCAGTAGTGATACCTAGTTAGTACAAGGAAAGGTGGTGGGTTGCTCACGGGATTCCGACAAAACTAGGTCGGTGTGTGATATTCAAGCTTTATATGGATGGATTATAGACTTGTGTGGTTATCTATCCATACTTCCTTGTGTCATTCCATAGCTTGTAGCTCTCTTAATGAATTAATTCCCCAAGAGGTGGATTTTAGATTGTCGGGCTGAGTTTTCCAGGTCGGATGCCTCGTAGTCTGGCAAAGAAGATGACATGCGGGTGCCTGCCCGCGCATCTATGCCCCATGTGTGTGGCACGTGTGTGAGCCTTGTTCGCACTGTAGTGAATCAGTTTCTGATAAATTTATCTGTCGGTTCACCCATTTTTTTATGGGTTCTTTGCCCAATAAAATATCTAAAAATTTTTCATGCAATTTTCTATTGAATGGACTTAAGAACCGATTCATTTCGATTTGTTTAGCCTGCTCTAAAAAACATGGGGTTTTGTGACCTGAGCTAGTCCAAACCCGATTTGAACAAGTTCTTTTCCGCTCCTTTCACGATCCTTGATTTCGTACCTTAGGGTGTTCTCTAAGGCCTATTATAACCCTTTTCATTACCTCAAATCTCCTTTTTAAACCATTATCTCAGTTCGGATCGATTCACGATCCTGGTTCATGCTTTCTTTCTCGATTTAGTCTTATTTTCTAGTTCGGTTTGGCTTGGTTTCCAGTTTAGAAATTCCCAGTGTTACAAGTTTAGACTAACCCCCTTCTATAATGTTACTCCACAAATCTAAAATTATATCCACATTTGGTCGAATTTACCAAAATACCAAAAATTCTCTAAGTTTCCAACTTATATTCTTAACTTTTCCCAAATTTGCATTTTAGTCATAAAATGGGCAAAATTAACATTTTGCCCTTATACTCCAAAAATCTTCTTTTTAAACCCTGAAGTTTTCAAATCTTTTTCTTAGGTCCTTAGACTCCATTTAGTCTCATTTGGGTCCATAAGTTCCCAGGAATCACTTCTAGGTCCCCAAATCTTTACTATTTAAGCTTTTGTCACTAAACTTTTCTTAAAGTCCATTTACATCCTTAAGTTTTCAAAACTTGTCATCCAAGTCTCAAACATTTTTTACTCTTTCCCATTAGTTTCTAGGATTTATTCAGACCCTAAAAGAGACCCCCAAGAAATATCATTCCCGAATAGATCCTCTAACTTTACAAAAATTATATTTTGGTCCTTAAACTTTGTTACTTAATGTAATATTTTTTTAAAATTATGAAACTTAAATATGAGATCACCATTAACTCCTTCTATGTCACCATTTTCCCTACTTGGTTGGATCTAGCTAGAATAGTACCATCCAAGGCCATTTTCTAAATGTTGTCGGAATAGTGCAGAAGTTAAGTAAAGGTCTGGATCTGACAAGAGATGGTGATTCGATTAGTGTTATAAGTGCGGTTGGAAAGCTAACTATTATAGTAGTGTATGGACTCTTGAATCACCTCAAATAAAGATTTGAGTATCCTACACTCGAACATTACTAATGGCTAGTCAGGAATTTCATGAGTTTATTTGACAACAATTCTTACCCAAAGCTTAAGAAACTTATGGGGTTTGAAAGTTGGGATCAAAATGTGTATGTAATACTTTATTAGCTATTGTTGGTATTTGAGGGAATTGGAAATGGATCAAGAAATTAATGTTCTATTTTTCATCGTTAGAGTGTGTATAATATTTTATTATGCTGGTAGAGAGAACATTGATGTTGTAGTTGGGTGTCGTTGGAAATTTCACTCAAGTGGGATTCAAAATACACTTGAATCACTCAATTTTGTTGTCGAAAAAATTTTTAATTTTTGCAAATTAGGATACAGGAAAATAAAGGTATCCCACTTTTAAAGAGAATTCTATGTGAAGAGATGGGGTCAATCCTTATATGACAATGTTCTATACTTAATTAATTATCTAATCATAGCTTAATTTCATCAAATCATAGAATACTTATGAATTAATTCATTTGTGATGGGCTTTATAAAAGCAATATTGAAAATCTTGTTGATTTTACGGATTTGCGGTCAACACATAGGTGGAGGGGACAACATGTGCACGTGTGTCTGTGGCACTTGGCTCTACTATGTGCCCATGCATGTGGCATGTGACTTGGTCCATAAGTCGATTCAGACACTTCATTACTGTTCTAAGTTGATTTCAAGCAAAAATTTTATTCGTTTCGTGTAATTTTAGTTATTTATTAGATGATTTATCTCTAATTCGACGAGTTACTGACCCAATTTTTTTTTTTAAATTTATTATCCAATTCCATAATAATTAGGCTCAATAATCTTCATTTTTAATTTATAAAACTAATTAAAAATTTCATATAATCTTCCATCTAATCTAATTCAATTCTAATTCAAACATTTTTTTCAATCAAATATTTCTTGATCTTTAATTTCTAATAAAATAGGTTCCTTTGATAGATTTTATCAATTGTCCAATATTATTTTCAAGCTAATACCAAACACAAATTGTTTTATTGAACATTATTTAGTTTTTCATTTAATTGTTCGACTCTAGTTCTTTTAGTCCAACTCGATCAAAATTGATTTTTTTAATAAATATTTTACATGAATTTTATAAATTTGAATAAATTTAAGAAATACTTGTAACAAATAGAAATTTAAGAAAATAATGTATATATTAAAATGTTTAAAATATTAATATAAAAATTAAATATTTGTATAAACTCGGTGAAATAATTAGAAAATTTAGGGATATAATTGTAAATAAAAATAGAATTAAAATATGAATAGAATAAAATATATAATATTTGAATTAAATATTAATCGATTATATGAATTAATGGTTGGTAGCGCAGCAAAATTTCCAAATAAAACTTAAAAGGCAGAATTAACGGGAGAGTTATACTATAGTGTAGATAAGTGGATTTGATAGTAGTCTGGGTTTGATTCTAGTGATTTACTTTTTACAACTTTTAAAATTTTATTTATTACGTATAACTAAAACATGAATATCTTACTTATTATTTTTAAAAAGGTTACTGTCACTATTTTATTAATTAGATTAGATGCTACTATTTTATAAATTCAAATAGATACATGTAAATAAAAAATTAAATATTTTTATTTTATTTATAAATTTTTTTTGGAGAGATTAATTTGTAGATTAATGGGGAATATCACTCATGTAATAGTCAATCTAATGAAAAGTTGTTAGGGAAATAAGAACATGTCACACTTAAAGTGAGCAATGCTTCTCCTAATCTTATTATGCTGACCGCTACTTATTTTGATGAATCCATAACTCGTTACGATCAAATTTCGTTTTAAACAGATAAGAGATTACTATTCCCTTTAAACCATTTTGTCGTGTAATAGTTGTTAAAAGGCATAGGTTTGATCGAAGTGCACGTTGGATTGATTGGGAGGGCACAAAGGAAAGAAAACAAAAAGGAAAAGGGAAGCAAAAAAGCGGATATCTCGTGCGTGAGTTGGGTAAGAACCCACACAAGAACACTTGACAGCTTAGCTGAGGTGATCAGACATGACTGGTGGGTTCATTCTTGTTTGTTGTCTTTCATGTTGGTGTTTTCCTCTTTTTCATTGGGAAGCCTCCTCCAAGAGCATCAATATTATTCGGTCGGCGTCATAAAACGTGATCATACAACATGGGTGGTTGGCTCGCTGTATTGTGCTCCCCTCTGGCCTATCCCGGGCAAAATAGTGGTCAACTCATCCTTCCACCTATCACTATCCATACCCGACAGCCATTGATATAAAAAGAAAGAAAAATAAAACCATCTTTTTAATAGTTATACAATATTTAATTAGAATATAAATCTACTCTTATAATTACTATATTTCATTCATAAATTATAGTTTAGAATTTTGATAATTCAATATTACAAAAATTATTTTCCCAGGTTATTCGAGTACAAGTTTTAATTTCCATTGAATATGAGGGATATTAAATTACAACGTAATTGATCAGGACATTTATATACTTTTTTTTTCATTTCAAGCTGAATCCATAAGTGGGTCGACACGCCACGTCATGACCTGAAAAGAAAGATGCTGAGCTCCTGACCGGAGCTCCCGACCGGGTTTATCATATGGAACGACTCCGAATCGATCGAACCCACCACCCTCTCGAACCCGGCCCGCAGGTATAGGAGGTCCCCGTCCCCGGCCTCGCCGTCCTTCGGGGTCACTGGAAGCACTCCTGCACCGGCGGATACAGACCTCATCAATCTCAGCACTGCCGCATCACCGCCGCTCACCTGGCGTCTCATCGCGTAGCCCACCTTCCTCCCGTTGCAGTACATGGACCATACGGGGACCTCGAACAGCGGTCCCCCGCCGCCTCCACCGGAAGGTCCGGCGTGACGGTTGCACTCTAGGGTTATGCGGAGGAAGCCATGCTGCATCTCCCTCGCGAGGTACGAGGTTGGGACGGCGAAATCAAGGAGGAGGAGGGGGGAGGAGCTGCGGGTGACGTCCTGGAGGCAGAAGCTGACCCTCCCCTTCCGGTAGCCGAAGAAGGTTCCGGTAACGGTAGAGGTGGTGGGGGTGGGGGTTGGGGTTGGTGAGCCATGGGAGGACTCAGCAGTGGAGAGGGTGGAGAGAGAGTCAGTGTCATCCGAGGTCTGAAGACCGCAGCAGGGGACGACGCATTCTACGAGAGAGCGGAAGGAGCGACGGAAGCGGACTTCGCGGCCGCACTCGACAGCGGTCGGGGTGTCGATTACGCCCAGCGGGCCTCTCTGGTTGGCCAAGTCTATCATCCTCATGGTGGTTATGCTAATTCAAGAAAAAACTCTGCTTGGAGAGTAGAGAATCGAAGACGGAAGGTAAAGGAGGCAGTGGTTGAGAGCATTGTGGAAGTAGGGAACTCATAAAGCCTATAAATAAGAGGAAATTAAAATAAAAATATTTATTTAAAAAAATAAAATATTTTATGAAAATTAGAAAAATAATTTGTGGTCGCTGTGCAACTCCATAAAAAATATTAATATTTTGTGAATAGTTATTGAATAAAGATTAAAAATATATACGATAAATATATTAAATTAGTGTAAATTTTAAGGTAATTAGTTTTAAATTATTTAAAATATAAAAAAATATTTAAAAAATCATCATTTATAGTTAATAATTTTATTTAAATATATATCCAATAATAATATAATATAAAAACAATATATTTGTTTATTTACGGGAATCGTTAATTTTTGTATCCTTAGCGCGATTTTTTTGCTCAAACATTGGTCTGATTGAAGATCATACAAAGACACAGTAATAGAGAAGTATACTTTGTTTCCTAGATTCAGAAGGATGAATTAACAGCGAGGGCGAACAAGTGGGTGGTGACATACAGCAAGGGGCACGAGGACATATGAAAGCAAGAAGAGAATGATGCACGAGGCAATGATTTGACTTACTCAGTCATGCTTGTCCCAGACTTTGTTCCCTCGCACTTTCCTCAGTCCCGACCGACCGACTGACATCACTTGTATTTGTCGTTCCAGCTGCCCACATTTGTTTTTGGGAAGAAATGCTGTGATTTTTTTGCTAGGGTATGGGCGTAAATGTCGAGGTAGCAAGCTATAATGTCATCCAAATCAGGTTAAATGAACGAAGGGAATCAAAGGGTCAGATAGTGCCATAATCAAATAATGATACTTTAAGGGAATTGTAGTGGATGGTTGATTAGTCTATTGATAGGAAGGCTAAAGGAATGGATTAGCCCAGCATTACTACACTTGGGTGGTTGTACGAAATCTAGTGGCATTGGAGAGGATTAGTGAGTAGTCCTCTACTTTAAAGCCACGTCCAATGCCTTTAGATTTCTATTCATCATACAAGTGAATCAAATATTGGTGACTCCATCTCCTTTCCCTAAAGAAGGTGCTTGCGTACTTCCTTCAAGACTCTTGTTTAAATTTTATTAATAATTTTTTTTATCAAAATAGTTATATTTATCATGTATACTTTTTAAGTTAAAGTTTAAATTAGTTTGTTGTGATGGATGACATCTAGATGCGAAGGAGATTATGGATGACATCTAACTTATATTGAAATAAATATATGTAATACGGCAACATAATATATGATGAGATTGCTAATTTGTACATATCTAATTCTGTTATATTGTCCTTATTTATCTAGTTTACATATTATAATATTATAAAAAAATTGTACATGTTTATATTTTAACTCTATTTCTGGTTATATTTATTCATATTTGTAATATTATTAAATAATTATTATGTCGCTATTTGATTTTTTGAGTTGGTGTATAATTATAATCTAATTTATATGCTCGATACTAATAAATGAGTATTTTCGTTAAACAAAAACCAATATGATAAAAAGCTTCAAAATAAAATTTAAAATAATTCAGGAAAATTTTAAAATTTTAAAATTATATAGTAAGCTCAAATTATTTTACAATAGTTTACTTGGTAAATAAGTGACTAATAAGTAAATATAGACATCAAAGTTGTGTGATCTTTTGTACTAATTACATATTTCTGAAAATGATTAAATAAGTGAGTGACTTCGTATTTTAGTGAATTTGTTTATTGATTTCGAGATAGAACATAATTTATCATATAGTTCTTAACTAATATTTTATTAAAGTTTATTAATATTTTACTTGCTCACTATTCAGAATAATATTTTATCTTATATTTATTATCTTAGAAATTCACTTACCATCTTACTAATCACAAATTAAATGCACATAAATTATTCCCTTCCTTTTTCACATGCAAACTTTAAGCACGAGAGATATGTATGTCATAACACACACCCATTAAATATCTCGAGATGTCCGTCTACCTCACATGAATGTCGGTGATGTGTTATTCGATATCTCACATCATTTGCTCCAACTATGTCTAACTCTTGAATCACAAGTGATGTATAAACCACTTTCATACAACTATCTTTAGTCCGTAAAAATATTCTGGAAGCTAACTCTTCACTTGTATACCTACTTCCAATTCTTCCAATTATGCTTGATATCATATCTAGTATCATGTGTCATGTCGGTGTTATAACACACCCACTCAATCATATCACACAATATAATTACTATTCTTATTCGAGCATGCGATATGCTATATGACCAACCCCGCTACTCAAGCTATAATATCAGTTAAACAAAAATAGAGTTTTAAACCAGTTTAAACACAAACATTTGAGGAAATGGGTAAAATCACTAGAAATACACTCAAAAGATATTTAAGTACCATGAATCCATGGGTGGAAAAGGACCAAGTAAAAATTGACCCAAATCGGAGTCAAATTGATTTAAGGGAAAATGCACTCAATTTTAATGAGGATTTAAACAAATCCAAAAAAGAGAATATTAAGCCCAATCAATAGAGAATGGGTAGACAACTTTTTAGAAAAATAGATTTGGCCAAGACCTCAAAATGGCTGAAACCAATCGAACTGGCTTAAAGCGGTAAAACTCCCTAAATTTTAGATAGTGCTAAACAAATCCAAATGATGTGGTTTTTTAGTCTATTAAATAGAAAATTTAATATAGAATTTTTTAGATATTTTTATTTTCTCAAGATCCAGCTGGAAAATGGGTGAACCAGACAAAAAAAATAGTTGAATCTGTCGAGAAATTTTCTGGAAACCGGTTTGCTACAATGCAGACCTATTGGCATGCTACACCGGAACCCACGCATTGCATGCACATCCACACACATATGTGTCATCTCTCTTGCCCAACCCTTGACCTAGATTTCTGGTTTTTACTCTATATACCTCAACAGATAACTCAAAACTTAATGTCATAGAGATTAAATCATTCCGAGAGAAACATATAATGGAATGACTCATGGAAGCTATGGATGGATAGTCACATAAGTATAGAATTCAACCATAAAAATATCTAATGTTCCCTTACCAGAATTAGATCAAAATTCTATCTAGAACCCAAACAACTCTCAATTCCAATGACTCGAATTGTAGAGAGCCTAGCTCCACAGTTTGACCACCTTAGAAGGCAATCTTAATATATCTGGAAAGATGAGGAAGTCAACGTTCCATTGACACCTCTCCCAACCCTCAACATTTCTTCTACAGTTTCTGGTGAGATCATAAACTACTCGATCTCTAGTGACCATAAACAAAGCAATTGATTCAAAGGCAAATTCTGATGACCTCAATGACCCTCAAGACTGAGAAAAATTCAGTAGTATCCTCATACCACTAATTTTCCATAGCCACCAATCCTGCTCAATATAAGTAAGTATAGAAGAAGAATGAAATTATTAAATTTCCAATTTTTGGGTGAAGTAGCTGAGTTGACTAAAATGGACATTACAAAAGCTACAAACCACTAATCAACATAATTCAAGTGGCCATAGACTCCTTGAATAGTCGGCTTTTGAACCGCATTAGCCTCAATGATTGAGATGCCATCTCTAGTGAGTTCCTAGATTTGATCGGACTATTATTAATTTTTCTTATAGATATTGATCAAGCTTGATTGATACTATTTCAATCGCCCTTGACCAAATAGAGTTTAAGATGTCCTAGAGGGAGGCCAAGGGGACCTCGTGACTTATGGGTATTTTTTGGAGATACTTTGGTCATGGGTCAATGACTGAGAACTAAAATGCAAATAAGTGAAAGTTAGAGGACCCAAAAGTGAATAAGCTTTATGTAGGGGTCTTCTTAGGAGGCTAAATAAAGTTTTGGGGCTGATTGGAAAGTTTTGTGAAGTAGAAGGATTAGATTTGAAAACTTTGGAAAGTTTAGGGACCTAATTGTAATAAATGAAAAGTTAAGGACTAAAGTGCAAATATGAATATTTGTTCAGCCAAAAGGTAACTTTTGGGCCGTACAAAGTCCTAAACATAATTTGAGAATGTTTAGGGACCCAAATGAGATAAATAAGGGGCAAAGGAACCGCAAAACCTCAGTTATAAAAAAAAAGGTAAAATGGTAATTTTACCCAAACTTAGGTACCATTCGACAAATAGTAAGAAATATTGCTAGGATATCATGCCCCGACTCAGTTTGGTTGAGTTCTTGTGATCAACCCACCACCCTTCCATGCATCATTCGGGTATTCCTACTTTAATGATGCATGGAGGGTAAAGGCATGGCTACGTTCATTCCTTTACTATAAGTTGGGGATAGAGAATGTACCTCGAGGGCCCGAGCTTGTCCTGGAACTTTCCGTTTTGGTCCTGGACGTGAAAGGGTTAAGAAGAGGGGAATGGGTATATAGATACATATACTTAGTGAGGGAAATTACTACAATGATTGATTTATTTAGTTGCCTCATGCATTAATCATTCATTTGTCATTTTTTGCAAATCAATCACGCATCAACCGCCCTCCTATCATAGAAGGGATCACACGTTCGCAGAATGATCCTCGACCATTCCACTTGTGGACCGAAGTGCCTTTACCATACACCTTGATAGAGGTTAACTACCTCTACCCGAAGTTTGAGTGGACATCAATAGTCCGACCCTCAAATCCTGATCACTTCATGATGTTCGCTTTGTGGGGTAATACCTCCTTTCCCCTATTGCCTCAGTCTCAGTGTGCAAGAAGCTCCATGAGCTTCTCGACCTACTAGATGCCATACTACCCTTATGCACCCTAGGTTGTCTAACAGTCCTTGGGTTCGATCACTACCTCTTACCAGGTGTCCTCATGGCCTGAATCTCACAGTGCATGCACAATCAAGAGTAATTTTAGTTATAGCCATTATCTTTGGCCCTCTATCACAATGTTTGTTGGCTAGGCTTCAACCCACACATACTGGCCCTATAGGTTCGACGACCTGGCTTCAGCTTAGCAGTGGTTTGGCCCAACAAGCCCAACATCTCAGACTTGGCTCGATGGGTATCTCAAACAATTTCCTGTTAATTGGATCTTTTAGCATTACTCATCACATGCTAGTTTTGGACAGGTCTATACCCATGCCTATCGACCTTAGGCCCACTTGCATACTAAGTCTAAGCCTCATAATTAGCTCCCAAATGTTTTAAGCAGAGTCATCCAGTCATAGAAGGCTAATTCCAAGAAAATCATTTTCAAAATGAACCATCACTCCAACCGTAATGGACATTATAGAATTCCCACTCACCCAATAATTATAACGGGGTTGTCACGGTGGAACTTTTTGTTTTGTGGCGTGCTCCCTCGAGTTGGCGCATGGACAGTTTGCTCCTACATGGCATGGATATCCTTATCAGGATGCATTGACTAAGAGGTCGCATAATTTCTAGCATTTTCGCATAGGGCCTCATATTATGCCTTAATTACATTTAGGTCCATGATTGCCCATTAGTCTCAATTAAGCCCCTAGGATTTCCAATTATCCTTATTGGGTCCTTAACTCTTTTTAAATTCACCCATTGACCCTTAATTTTCCAAAATTTTCATTTAGTCCCTAATTTTCAAAATTTTCAATTTAGACCTAAGCTTCTTAGTATTGCAAATTGGCCCTCAATTAGGAGTAAATTTCATGAAAATGCCCTCAATTTTATCAATTTTCCATTGGCCCTCAAATTTTGAAAATTTGCACAAAAGCCACAAAAATCCTTAAATTTGCCTTCTTCTTCTCCCTCAATTGAGAATGTGAACATCTGAATCTTACCTTGTCCAATTGACGGCATGTAAGTTCTTGATTTCTTCATTTCATGCTATAATTCGCCTCCTCTAGCTGCCCCTGATCATCCTACACTTTGAATTTCCAAATTTAGTTAAGTTTTGAGCTCCGTCAGAGCTTCATCGAAAAATTTACAGTAGAGAGAGAAAGCTTGCTTAGCATACTGATGGAGGGGCGATGGCCGGAGTTTGAGGTGGGGGCAGCCAGTGCTCATCGAGGAGGACCTACTAGGATTGAATCCCGCTGCAATTCACCGCGACACTAATGGAATTTGAAGAGAAAAATTTTGGGAGGTGAAGTTCTAAAACTTAGAAAATTCGATGAGGAGAGACGAAATTGAACTTACCAGGGGTCTATGAGGGGCTAAGGAGGGTCTAAGGTGGTCGGAGGTGGCCAATTCTAGTAGCGGGAGGGCTGAGGAAGGCGGGGTTGGGTCGGTCGGGAGCTCACTGTTTTGGGGCTCCGGAGCAACTTCATCGTGCTATCACCTCAACACTTCTCTAGCTATCCTCTAGTCGCTTAGAGGGCATCTCAAACTTGGGAACTCCTCCTTGATTCTAATGCCACCCATCAGAGCTTCTTTGGTCATGAATTTGCTCGTCATCAGAGCCTCAATCGGAGTTTCGTTGGAAAGTGAGCTATTTGTCTTCGTAGAGCGCCTTAGAAGTGAGGAGGACGAGTGAGAGGGTTCTCTTTATATAGGGAGCTCGACAACTGTTTAGGTTACCGAACGACGTGAGACTCGGCCCCCACCCTACTCGCAGGCGACCTGACTGGAGAGATTTTCAAGTCACCGGAGACTCCAGCTTTCCCGGCCTCTCTCTCCTTTCTATTATTGGACTGTGGTTGAAGATGATTACATGGCGAGCGTGCTATGTGGCGCATTGTGATTCACCAATTTTTCTGACCTGGAGGTCTAACTCAACTACCACGTTAATCGTTGATCGATTGACCAGACACGTGGCAACCTCTCATTAATTGCTCGTGTCTGCGTGGTAGGCTGACGGGTCGCCCGCTGACCATTGACCGGACACATGGCAGCATCCCATTGGTTGCCCATGTCTGTGTAGCTACTGGAACACCATTGACCATTGACTGGTCTGGTCTGTTAATCGGTTGGACCGTTGACCGGTCCGGTTCATTGACCAATTGGACCATTGATTGGTCTAGTGCAACCGAGTTTGGTGACCCGGATTAAAAAATCGGTCGGTTTAGATCTAATTCGACTAGTTTTCTAAAATTTAAAAATTTCTAAATTTATCTAAATTAATTTTCTATAAAATTGTGGCCTCAATTTTCCAAATTGATATTTTTAAGCCCCTAGAAAAATGAATTATTGAACCAGTTCACTATGGTTCATCCTAGTTTAGTCCAGTTCAGGTCCGATTCACCCCGAACTGGTTCAGTTCTCTAATCAAATCCACTTCCCAATTCTTCCTCACAATTTTTGTGAATTTTTCATCATTTGGAATTTTCCAATTTCCCTTGTTAACCCCTCTTTACTATTTTCTATTGATTAAATTGGCTTGATTTTCAAAAATAGTGTCAGTTCTCCTCCCGATTTCCTTGGATCGAGGGGACAGGTTCCACAACTCTCCCCTCCTTTTAGGAGTTTTGTCCTCAAAACTCTGTTGTTCCTCCTTTCTATCAAAAGGGGATCCCCGTGTGGTCTACTTAGGGTACATGTGGATATCCTACCATTTTGGTTACTTCTTTTCCCTCAATCCCCTTACTCTCTTGGATTTGGTTAGTTTGACTCGTCTTTTCCCCCGGTGTTCACGAAGTTCCTTAGGTTTAATACTCCCTGCTGCTTAGGGTCAGACTTTTCCTTCTGAAGGGTTTTGTCTGAAATCGAGGTTCCGACATGTCCAATCGCACTTGGGCTTGTTTACTCCCTTGTTCGTTGGGACTCCTTAGTCTGTCATCCCTTTGGGCTTTTGTGTTTTCCTTTCTCGGTTTTAGGTGTTATTCCCCTTTCTAGGTCCTCTAGTTCGTCCTTTCGTACTCGAGTCCCCCCTTTTTTTGTCAGGTTGTTGGGCCTACATATCCTTGGCAGTACAACTCCCGCATCCAATTGTTCCACCTTGGGATTGAAGCTCGACTTGCCTTGCGGTTGGAACTATGTCCTTCCACTCTTTTCCTTGTAGCGTACTCCCTTTTTGTCCTTACTTTTGCATTATCTAAGTTACTTCATTACTCGATTCGATTTACCCATAGGTTCCGATTTCATATGTCCCTTCCATGGTCTATTGTCCCTTTAATGTAGATGTCAGAATCCTTGTGAGAGTTTGGGTTTTCCGCATTTATTCGTCCTACTCTATCTCCTTATTGAGTCTTCCCATCTCTGACTATCAAGTTTCTTGCCTCCTTTTGATCCCATCGGCCTACCAGGGTTCTCCACCCTCAGTTTGTTCTCACGTCTACTAGCGTTCATCGACTGGTGAGGGGTTCTTCCCTTCACTTCTTCCGCTCTTCTCTTTTTTCTTTGGGGCCATTTCGCATGCTGACCCGTAGCAATTGGACTACCTTGGATTTAGTCCTTTCCCTTATTCTAGATGGCAAGGTTTGGTGTTTATTCCCACGATTTACCTCCTCTCGTAGTTCCTATCTATGTCGCCCTCGGAACACTTCTCTTCTCTCCTGACGTTTACCTACCTCGTGGGACTTACACTGATTTCCTGCGGTTTCCCATTTGTTATAGAATACAGTCCTAGATTCTGTTCTCTGATGGCTTGGAGTGGGTCCCCCCTCATTTTGTCCTCAGTCACTCTTTTAGGTCATTGTTCCTCCTTGTTTCTCGGGTCCATCCACCCCTCACTCGATTTTGTCATGTTGGGATGAGCGACCTTTCCTTCCTTGGGTTGTACCTCATTTTGGGGGCTTGAGGCCCACATATTCCTAGACATGTTACAGACCCGTACTTGCTTTCTAGGATGTCTCTCCCGTAATCCCCTAATTTATTGGGATCTTGGCTCTTCCCTTCATTAAAACTTAGTAGTGTTTCTTCATTACCCTGGGGTCACTGGATTATTTAATGCATATACTCATAGCTTGGTCACTTCCCCTAACCCTGTAGGTGTCTGTTTCCTTGTAAATTTCTGGTGTTGGTAGAGGGTGTCCTCCTATGCTTTCCTCTTTATGGGGTAAGATACCCTTCCGACCTTGTGTTTCCTTTGAGTATCGAATTTCTCTATATTATTTCCTTATGTCGCCTCCTAACTGACTTTATAGGATCCACGCTTGTCCACCCATCCTCCTTGCTGTCACTCACTAGGGTTCCTCTAAGGCGGGTAGGCCTTCGTTTGATTGGCCCTCAAGAGGTCCTTGGCCAGCTCTCCTTTTCTATTTGTGTCGCTAGTCCAGACTTACCCCTTCATGATTGGGCTTTCACCCTAATTCCATCCTTGGCCAATGTCCTCCCTTTCTATCTTAACATCTGCTTGTGGGGTCACCTTCCTAGTCCTTACTACGGTCTCCTCTATCTCCATTTGGTTCACTGAACCTGCCTTACCCTCATTTTGGTTGACCGCTTTCCTACTTAGGGTCTTCATCTTTTGATACATCCTTGGCTCATTTACAGTGCCCTATTCCAGCCTGCTTCGTACGATTCCCTTTTTGTCTTTCTAGGCTCACTATAGTGTACTCTGTTGGGTCTAAACTTTCCTTATCCTTTTGGGTCTCTTACAAGGTCTTCCTACCCTTCCCCTAGCCTCATTATTCTAGTTCCGACATATTTGCTTAGGGTATTTGGTATGTGTGTTGGGAAGTGGGGAAGTTGCTCCACCTTGCATTTGGCTAGTTTCTTTTACTTGTCCCGTTCTCCTAGGGTTCCTCAGCTCCATGTGCCTCCTTTGTATGGGAGTTGTATTCCCCTTTTTACAAGTACCCACTTCCGATGTTTTGTAGTTCTGGGGTTTCTTAGTCCCCAGGGATAAGGTCAAGAATCTTCTGGTACCTTCGTTCTCTCTTGGGGACTTGGATTTCTTTGCATGTTTTCTAGGCTGGGGTTACTCTCCGCCTTCATATTTGGCATTTTTTTTGCGAGAATAATTGAAATATTTTATTCATTAACCGGTAAAACCCTAGTTAGGGTTTATTATAGTAACCAATCCCGAGAATTTATTACAACTTCTTAACCTCTCCAATTAATTGAGCTAGAGTTAAACCTAGGTGGGTTACGAGACTTAGCATTGGCTGCCTAGAATGTCTCCTTCTTCTGGGCGGGCAGTCGTCGCCATGGTATCTCCCGCAATGGGGGACGAGTTCATGCTGGGTTCCTCGAACTCCATGGATACTAATAAGCTAGGAGCCCTCCTGGATTGCACTGCTGGCATGATATCTACCACATATCGCTTCAAGACAGCAGCATCGTGGGCATGTTGCATAGGACCTGCGATACACGCACTGTTGTGTATTGGGGGCAGTCAGTGGAAAATCCTCACATAGTTAGTGTACGACTCCTAGAAATTCCTTTCGGATGTGGGCCAGGTCTGGTTCTCTAGGTGGGGAAGTTTCTTCTTCCATTGAGTAGGGAGGGGTTCACTCTCAACGTGCATCCCATGAGATAGGTTCCTCTAGTGCCTCAAGCCTTTGCTCCATGGCATGTATCCAAGGGATATATTCTTTGTTGGCATTTTCATTCATATTTTCTGTAAGGTTTGTCTGCAATCAAGGATTAGGATGGGTGGGGACTTATTAGGAAAGTTATGCTCTGATACTACTCAAATTTTCATGCCCTGACTCGGTTTGGCCGAGGTCTCGTGATCAACCCACCACCTTTCCATGCATAATTCGAGTATTCCTACCTTAATGACGAAGGGAGGGTAAAGGCGTGCCTACATTCATTCCATTACTATAAGTTGGGGATAGAGAACGTAACTTGAGGGCCTGAGCTTGTCCTAAAACATTCTGTTTTTGTCCTGGACCTGAAAGGGTTAAGAGGAGGGGAATGAGTATATAGATACATATACTCTATGAGGGAAATTACTACAACAATTGATTTATTTAGTTGCCTCATCCATTAATCATTCATTTGTCATTTTTCGCATATCAATCACCCATCAACCGTCCTCCTATCATAGAAAGGATCATACATTCGCAAAATGATCCTCGACTGTCCCACTTATGGACTAGAGCGCCTTTACCGTCCACCCTAATAGAGGTTAACTGCCTCTACCCTGAGTTTGAGTGCACATTAATAGTTCGACCCTCAAACCCTGATCACTTCATGATGTCCACTTTATGGGATGAGAACTCATTTCCCCTATTGCCTCGGTCTCTGTGCGCAAGAAGCTCGACGAGCTTCTCGACCTATTGGATGCCATACCGCCCTTATGCACCCTGGGTCATCCAACAATACTTGGGATCCATCATTATCTTGTACCGGGTGTCCTGATGGCCCGAATCTCACAGTGCATGCACAATCAAGTGTCTTTTTAGTTATAGCCATTATCTTTGGCCCTTCAGTGCAACGATATGTTGGCTTGGCTTCGGCCCATGCGTACTGGCCCAACAGGTTCGACGACCTAGCTTCGACTTAGTAGCGGTTTGGCCCAACAAGCCCAACATCTCATACTTGGCTTGGTGGGTATCACACACAATTTCCCGTTAATTGGATCTTTTAGCATTACTCATCACATGTTGGTTCTGGACGGGTCCATAGCCATGTCCATTGGCCTTAGGCCCACTTGCATATCGAGCCTAAGCCCCTGAATTAGCTCCCAAATGTTTTAAGTAGAGTCATCTAGTTAGGGGAGGCTAATTCCGAGAAAATCATTTTCAAAACGAGCCATCATTCCAACTAGAATGGATGTTATAGAATTCCCACTCACCCGGTAATTGTGACGGGATTGTTCCGGTGTAACTTTTTTGTTTTGTGGCGTGATCCCTGGAGCCGTCGCATGGATAGTCTGCTCCTACATGGCATGAATATCCTTATCAGGATGCACTGACTAAGATGTCACATATTTTCTAGCATTTGTGCAAAGGGCCTCATATTATGCCTTAATTATATTTAGGTCCCTAATTGCCCCTTAGTCTCAATTAAGCACCTAGAATTTCCAATTAACCTTCTTGGGTTCTTAACTCTTTTTAAATTCACCCATTGGCGCTTAATTTTCTAAAATTGCCATTTATCCCTAATTTTCAAAAAATGCAATATGACCCTAAACTTCTCAAAATTGCCAATTGGCTCTCCATTTTGCCCAAATTGCCTAATTGGCCCTTAATTGGGAGTGAATTTCATAAAAATGCCCTCAATTTTGTCAATTTGACACGACCCTCAAATTTTGAAAATTTGCACAAAAGCCCAAAAATCCCTAAATTTTCCTTCTTCTTCTCCCCCAATTGGGCATATGAACACCTGAATCTTACCTTGTCCAATTGATGGCCTGTAATTCCTTGATTTCTTCATTTCTTGCTATAATCCGCCTCCTCTAGCTCCTTCTGATCGTCCTGCACTTCAAATTTCAGAATTTGGTTTTGTTTTGAGCTTCGTCGAAAAATTTACAATAGAGAGAGAAAGCTCACTTAGCTTACTGATGGAGGGGCAGTGGTCGTAGCTTAAGGTGGGGGCAACTAGTGCTTGTCAAGGGGGACCTACCAAGACTGAGGGCTACTGCAATTCAACGCTGCACTACCGGAATTTGAAGAGATAAGTTTTGGGGAGGTGAAGTTTTGAAAGTTAGAAAATCCAACGAGGAGAGGTGAAAATGAGCTTACCAGGGGTCTTTGAGGGGTTGGAGAGGGTCTTAGATGGTCGGAGTGGCTAATTCTATTGTTAGGAGGGCTGAGGTAGGCGAGGTTGGGTCTATAAACCCCGTCCCTTTAAAGATAAGAAAATCGAGAAGAGAACCATTCGTTTTAAAAGAGAAAATCGAGCCGGTTAATGAATCATAACCAATAAAGAAAGGGCAAAGTGGGAAACTTGAAAATCCCAAATGACTCAAAGAGTTATAAAAATTATGGAAAGAAACCATGGAGCAAATTGGAAGAGGAAACTAGACTGGTTCAGGGTGAACCAGACCGGAACCGAATTAAACCAGTTTGAACCAAACTTGAACCAATTTCTGAATTCATTTTTCTAAGTGGCTTGAAATGTTCAAATTGGAGAATTGAAGCCACCATTAGATAGAAAATTAATTTAGATTAATTAAGAAATTTTTAATTTTGAAAAAATCAGTCGAATTGTGTCTGAACCAGTCGATTTTCACCATTGAACTTGGTCGGACTAGTACGGTCCAGTTAGAAACTGTGTTGTCTTCTTCCTTGGGATGATAACACTGTTCATTAATGTAGAAAACTTGCTTCTTCGGTGAAGGAATATTCACTTCGATCAGGGCATTTTCGGGTGAGGATAAGCTCGACCAAAATGGAAAGTGGTCGGGCAGAGGGTCCCCAATCTCCCTATATAAAAGCTTCTCTCCATTCATCCTCTACACACCTCAAATTACCATTCTCTCTCAACTGCTCCATTTTCCTATGAAGCTCAAACTAGAGCTCTGACTTGGGCATTTTTCTTAGCCTCATAAGGCAAGGCCAGGTCCTACAGACTCCGGGGCAAGTCAACTACCTGACATTAACCTCCTTTTGAACCGAGGACCATGAGAGAAGCACCAGTTGAATCAAACAGTGAAGCAGTTTCAACGGACCAAAGCTGCCCTATTTTGGCCAATCTAAATTTGGCCAAATTCAGCCCTCCTCCGGCCAAACCAAGACTCCCCAACACCCTCACAGCCCTCACACGGCCTCAATAGAACTAAAAGGTAAGACAATTCGGCCCTCCACTATCGTTGCATATCGGTCTTAGAGAGAGAAAGTGCTGAATTTTACTGATTAAATTCACCCTTAATTGGACTTCAATTGCAAAGATTCTTGATCCTAGAAGGAACCTCAAGACAAGAGCTACCTCCCTTGATTGAGAGCTCAAACTAGAACACTTCCGACGGTAAGCTTTCGAAGCTTTATCTCTCTAGAAACAATTTTATGGCAAAGCTCTATTTGAGCTCATTTCGGACCCAAGTGTTGTGGTTCAAAGCTCAATTGAATCGTATGGAAGTGTAAGAACTTATCTGTACCATCAATTGGAGCAATTAACCCCGATTGAATGGCCAATTTGAAGAAATCAAATTCGGTAAGTTTGAAGGGGAGAAATTGGAGGAAAGTTTTGGGGGAATATTGGGGATTTCAAAAAATTGAGGGACCTCTATACAATATCTCAAAATTAAAGGCCAATTGGCCATGAGAAAGATGTTGGGGGACCAATTAGTCAAATTTTGAAATATTTGGGGCCAAATTTCTATTTTTGGAAATTAGGGGCAAAACTGTAATTTTTGAAAAATTCGAGACCAAATTGGAAATTTGGGAAAATTGAGCCGTTTCAAAATATAAAGTAAATTAAGGGCCTAAGGATGATATTGGAAGTCCTTGGGATTTAATTTGAGAAAAATTTAACACTAGGGACCTAAAGCCAAAAGGTGTGAACTTTAGGGACCTAAGTACAATAAATAAAAAATTTGGGCCTAGTCGGCCATAAATGAGAAAACGAAGGCTATTTTTCCAAATACTCATTGATGATGATCCCCAAATCGTGTAGGGACACGTGTGACTGGAATGCCAGCAAGAAAAAGCTCGTGTGGACTTGTAAGCCAACTGGGGACGAACGTGTCACAGTCACTAGGTGAGTGGGCTTAATTATAAATCATACCCGGTTAGGATGGTGAGTACTTTATAAATGAAAATCCACTTATGAGTGGGATTATTTCGCATCATACCCTGCTAGTATGATGAGTTTTCTTGAGAAAAGGAGAAATCGCCTACCGATTGTAAGTGGAGATATCATCACACCTGGTTGGTGTGATGAGTTAAAAAATGAATTTTTGTCAGAAGTGTTCTCCCCTGACTGTGTGCTAATACTTAAAACATTTGGGTGACCAATTTTTGAACTGGAGCTAGAATAGCTCGGATAGGCCAGGGGCCTCATTTTTTGAACTAATGGGGCTAAATGCTCAGTTTTGAAAAAACACGTGCAGTGGGCCCAAGGCTAGTCGGCACGAGCAAGAGCTCATAAACAAACTTGATTAAGAAGAGCCATAAAAATTTCTAATGATATTGGTTGTGTGATTTCACCATGGTATCGAGTCTCTACCGATAGTGCTCGATGGACTGGCGGTAGTGCATCAGGACCAGGACAACAGACCGACCTAGATAAATAGTTGTAGGTCGGGTTGAGCATCGGGGCCGTTGGACCGTTGGCACCAAAGATGAAGTGTATATGTGAAAACCTCTTGTTTGTGCATTCACTTATGGTACATGACAAACAAGACACCCTAGGGGGGTAGTGATGGGTCCTAAGGGCTACTATACGACATGGTGGAGATAAGGGTAGTTTATCTTGCCAGTCGGCCTTGAAGCTCGGTAAGCTTATTGCACATGAGACCAGGGTGGGGTTGGGATGAGGTCTCCATCCTCATACGGACATGAAGTGGCATTCAGGTCTAAGGGTCGTATGTCTAAGACATCCACTTAGACCTAGGGTAGAAGTGGATGGGCTTCTATCTTGGTGGATGGTAAAGACGCTCTGATCCACAAAAGGGAGCAGTTGACGGGCTGCACCTGTGAACGTGTGTACCCTTCCTAATGAAGGGTGTGTGTTTATTTGCTAAACACCTCCCGAGGCAAGGGGATGGGCTAAGAGAGCCAAACACACCTATTATAGAAATGGAAAAGGTTTTGAAAACTAAAATTGAGGAAAATCCTTTTTAAAGGAAATAATAACCATGGCGTGGTTTGGATAAAACTATTTTGAAAACTCACTCCCAATACCCACTCACTGAGTTATATAACTCACCCCCTCCATTTTACCCCTTTTAGGTAAATGAGGAAAACACCAACCTTAAACACCCTCCTATATTGAAACTATAAGATAGGTATATTTGTTTTAAAATATTCAGTTTTATATAATGCTATTCTAGGAAAAATAGGAAAAATGATGCCTTACTCCTCTCGGTTTAGATAAGGGTGAAACCCTTAATAGATTAAAGGGAGTGGCGGGTTGCTCATGGGGATCTGACCAAACCAAGTCGGGGCACGACAGGGCCGGTTGGGTGCTTGCTGTTTTAGGGCTCCAAAGCAACTTCACTGTGTTATCGCCTAGACACTTCTTCGGTTGTCCTCCGGTTTTTTAAAGGGCATCTCGAGCTCGGGTGCTCCTCCCTGGTTCTAATGCCACCCTTTAGAGCTTCTTTGGTGGTGAATTTGCCCATCATCGGAGCATCAATTGGAGTTTCATCAAAAAGTGAGATGTTTGTCTTTAAAGAGCGTCTGAGAGGTTAGAAGGATGAGTGGGAGGATTCTCTTTATATAGGGAGCTTGGCAACTATTGAGGCTACAGGCATGCATGAGACTCGGCCCTTGCCCCGCTCGCCCGCGACCTTACCAAAGATATTTTCAAGTCATCAGAAACTCCAGCTTTCCCGGCCTATCGCTCCTTTTTGTCAATGGACTGAAGTTGAAGGCAATGATGAGGTGTGCGTGCCACATGGCACGCTGTGATTAGTCAATTTTTCTAACATGGAAGTCTAACTTAGCCATCGCGTCAACCATTAACGAGACACGTGGCAGCTTCTCATTTATTGCTTGTGTTTGCGTGGCAGGCTGACGGGTCGCCCACTGACCATTGACGGAACACGTGACAGCCACCTATTGGTTGCTTGTGTCTGCGTGGCTATTGAATGGGCGCCGTTGACTGGTCTAGTCTATTGACTGGATGGACAGTTGACCGATTCGGTTCATTGACCAATCGAACCGTTGACCAATCCGGTCCGATCGGTAGTGAACCGACCAATTTAAGCTTTGAACCTAGTTCGGAACAGTGTCGTCTTCTTCCTTCAAATGATAGCATTGTCCACTCGCCGAAAAATCAAATCAATGCCAATGAAGAGAAAATGTTTATGTTCAGTACATTTCGGGCCATCAATGACTATTATAAAGGTGCCAAACAGACAACTGACGAGTCCACGAGCTCCCTATATAAAGAGCCCTTCTCCATTCATCCTCTCTACACCTGAAAACCTCACTCTCTCTCAGTTGCTTATTTTTCCGACAAAGCTCAAACCAGAGCTCTGATATAGGGTCTTTTCTAAGCCAAAGAAGAAATGGTTGGGTTCCTTAGAACTGGGGAGAAATCAGCAACACAGTGGTAGTATCCATTTGCTCCAAGGGTTGCCGAAGAAGCACCAGCGTGATCGAATAGTGAAGCAGCTCCAACGGACCATAGCTGCCTTATTTTGGCCGAGCTGAAATTGGCCAATTCGAGCCCTGCTCAGGCCAAACCAAGCTCTCCCACCACCTCTTCAGCCCTCCTACAGCACTTCGGAGGAGAAGGAGATTTGAGGTGTGTGTGGAGGATGAATGGAGGGGAGCTCTTTATATAGGGAGCTCAAAGACCCTCTGTCCTAATAGTTTCTATATTGGTCAAGCTTATCTTGATCAGAAATTTCTCAAATTAATGGGAATATTCCTTTACTAAGGAAAGAAAAATATTGCCTCGATGAATAGTGTCATCGGATGGAGGAGGAGGATGACACTGTTCCGCACATGCAAGCTTCGCACGTGCGGATCGGCCACGTGGCGGGACGTGATTGGCTAGTTCAGCTAACATGGTGATCCAACTCAGCTGTTGCATCAACCATTGACCAGTTGACTAGACACGTGGCAGCCTCCCATTGGCTGCTCATGTCAGTGTGACTGTTTACCGTTGACCGGTTCAGTTCGACCGGGTTCGGTGACCCGAAAATGAAAATCGGCCGGTTCAGGTCTAATTCGACTATTTTTTTTAAATAAAAATTTCTAAATTAATCTAAATTCATTTTCTATTATATGGTGGCCTCAATTTTGTAAATTGATCTTTTTAAACCACCTAAAAATAAATTATTAATCTAGTTCACCACGGTTCAATATTGTTCAAGTCTGGTTCTCTCTAAACCAATGAGGTTATCTCATCCCATTTGCCTCATGGTTCTTCCCATAATTTTTTTGACCTTTTGGTTACATGGGGTTTTCCAAATTTCCCATTTTAACCCTTATTTACCATTTTCGGTTAATCTAATGGCTCAATTTTCTCATATAATTTATGAGTTCTTTTCCCAGTTTTCTTGGTTTGAGATGATGCGTTTCATATTATATGAGTTATAAGGCCAAGTTTCTACTCATATGCACTCAATCAATCAAGCATGTATCTTCTGCTTTGGTCGGTCCAATTGGACTTGCCATCAACGCCCACTCACCTCACAGCACAAAACTCACTTGTTCCAAGGGGTTTTCAAAGTCTGCTCTTGATTATGCTGGAGTGCTAATTACGTTCTCTGCGAGGATTTGCAATAATAGGGCCAATACCACTTATAAATATTTTATCGACCGTACTCTTACTACAATTTTACATTTTAGCCTTTCTGGCCCTAGTCACCCAACTCACTAGTCGATAACATGACCTTTGGTCTAACTTTATCTAAGGTAAACCTATCAGGCCTAAGTTCATTCTCTTTTTACTTAACACTTATTGAAGTGCTCACATTTCCTTTGCTCACCATATAGTGGTTCTATTTTTCCCAAATTACCATTTGGTCCTTACTTTGGGCAAAATTACTAATTCCCTTATACTTTACAAATTCCTATTTTTTTATCCTTTCCCAAAGTCTTTCAATTGGGTCCCTCAAGTTTTCTTTTGTCCCATTAGGGTCCCAAATAGGCATTAGAATAATTTCAAGCTATATTTTCCATGAATTCTTAAGGGTCCCAAATAGGCATTAGACACTCTTAAGGGTTTCTCATAACCCTTTCTCACCCCTCTTTGCCTATCCATCGATCCCTTCTCTCTTTCCAATTCAATTTCATTTCTGGGTTTAATGTTACTCTCCTGATTCGATCCCACTTTACGATTCAACTCAACCCTGTTATCAAGCTGGGATTTCTTTGCCTTACAATTGTCCCTTCTTTTTTAGGAGTTCTATCCTCAAAATTGGTTTTATTCATTTATTAAATTCACATTATTTGAATTCCCATTTACATTCCTGAGTCAAGGGAGAGTCTGAACAACTTCAAATAATTTTCCCTCATCCTCGCCTCGAGTTCCCTGGTCTCCTTATCTACCTAATTATTTCACCATAGTTCCTTCACCATTGAAATCTTCTTATTCTGAACACTATTCTCCTACAGTCAAGTGAGTGCACATGTTCTACTGGATAGGACAGAGTTTCTTCCTACTCTAGAGGAGGGTTGTCTAGCACGTGTCTAGGGTCACATTCGTACTTTCTTAGTACCGACACATGGAGGATGTCATTGACCCGGTCCAATTCTGGTGGAAGGAAAAGCTAGTATGCCACTATTCCAATTTTCTTGGAGATTGGACAGGGATAGATATACCATGGGTTCAATTTCCCTCAATTCTAGAATCTAATGACCCACTTATATAGGGACACCTTCAGGAATACTCGGTCCCCTACCTCAAAATTCAGCTCCCGATGTCGATTATTAGCATAACTCTTCTGCCAATCTTGAGTTGCTTTGAGCCTATCCTAGATCATATGGATCTTGTATGTTGTATCCTCGATCATTTTGACCCACTCCAACTTGCATTCTCTCACTTCATCCAAATATAAAGGAATTCAACACCTTCTTCGATATAATGCTTCATACAGAGCCATTTGGATGTTGGCTTGGTATTGATTGTGGTATGCAAACTCCATGAGGCATAGGTAGTCTTGCCACCTTTTCCCAAAGTTCAGGAGGCATGCTCTGATCATATCCTCTAGAGTTTGGACCATCCTTCCAGACTGCTCATCCGTCTTGGGATGGAATGTTTTGCTCATGTGATGCTTCATCCCGAGCTACTTCTGTAGACTTGACCAGAATCTCGATGCAAACCTCGGATCTTGATCTGAGACTATAGGTTCTAAAATTCCATGCATGTCCACTATCTATTGATGAACTACCTAGCTAGCTTTTCTATTTGGCCTGTTAGCATAATGGGCAAGAAGTGGGCGGCCTTAGTTAGTCGATCCACTATGACCCATATGGAGTCGTGTCCTCAGATTGACGGGGGTAACCTCGTTATGAAGTCCTTGGTAATCTTCTCCCATTTCAACTCAGGAATGGGGAGAGGTTAGAGGAGCCTTGTCATCTTTTGGTACTCGACATTTATTTGCTGATAGGAGAGACATCACACCATGTACTCCACAATCTCTCTTTTCATACCCGACCACTAGTAACCTTCCTTAAAGGTCCTATATATTTTGGTATTGGGTGCATTGCATATATAGAGTTGTGCGCCTCTTCAAATATTGCATTCTTGAGCTCGGTGTCCTTGGGGACCACCACTTGACCCTTATAGGCCAGTAATTTGTCTCTCCTCAAGTAGGTGCACATGTTCTACCGGATAGGACAAAATTTCTTCCTACTCTAGAGGAGGGTTGTCTAGCACATGTATGGGGTCATGTTCGTACTTTCTTAGTAGCGACACATGGAGGATGTCATTGACCCGGTCCAATTCTGGCAGAAGGAAAAGCTAGTATGCCACTGGTCCAATTTTCTTGGTGATTGGACAGAGACTGATATACCGTAGGTTCAATTTCCCTCAATTCTAGAATCTAATGACCCACTTATATAAGGACACCTTCAGGAATACTTGGTCCCCTACCTCAAAATTCAGCTCTCGATGTCAGTTATTAGCATAACTCTTCTGCCGATCTTGAGTTGCTTTGAGCCTATCATGGATCATCTGGATCTTGTCTATTGTATCCTCGATCATTTCGACCCACTCCAACTTGCATTCCCCCACTTCATCCCAATATAAAGGCATTCAACACTTTCTTCGGTATAATGCTTCACACAGAGCCATTTGGATGTTGGCTTGGTATTGATTGTGGTATGCAAACTCCATGAGGCATAGGTAGTCTTCCCACCTTTTCCCAAAGTTCAAGAGGCATGCTCTGATCATATCCTCTAGAGTTTGTATCATCCATCGTTCTATCCATGTACTTCTTTAAATTGGGATATATATTTTGTTTAATCCTGATTTGGTTCACCATGGTGGGTGGAACCGTTAGATTCGCCACCAAGAACAAGAGTATGGGGGGAGTGTCATCCATCATTCTATCCATATACTTCTTTAAATTGATATATATATTTTGTTTGATCCTGATTTGGTTCACCATGGTGGGTGGAACCGTTAGATTCGCCACCAAGCACAAGAGTATGGGAGAGTGTCATCCATCGTTCTATCCATGTACTTCTTTAAATTGGGATATATATTTTGTTTAATCCTGATTTGGTTCACCATAGTGGGTTAAACCGTTAGATTCGCCACCAAGCACAAGGTTTCCTACTCTTTGTTTAGTAATATACGAAGCTACTTCAATTGCTCAAGCAAGGGTAGGTACACTTATCTCACCTCAGGTTCAATGGAACTTATCCCATTATTTATTTACAAATAAGCAAACTTCTTGAATAGTAATTAATGAAATTATTTATTGTCTAAATTTACAATACAAATCGATTTCTTATTTTATTCAATTCTAAATATCAATTTTGTATTTGTTTTACGGTTAAGTGTAAGTTTCCCATATAATTGGGTTTTATAAATCTCAATTTTAAAAAATTAGGTATTACAAATAAGATAACCTTTTTAAGAGAAAATATGTACTTGGATATTAATATTATAAATAGCAAAAAACTTATATTTAGATAATTTTATTCTTTTGTTTAAATTCCCATATCAAGTTTTGATTAGTTATAATTCAATAAATTTCTATATTCTATATGATTTAAACCAAAAATGATTTGGATAATAATTTCTAAATTGTTGAGACTGCTTTCTAATGAGAAATTTCTAAAATGAGTGATATGTCTTACAATTCACGTAGAGATCAACACAAGGCATCTTCCCAACTATTTTTTAATAAATCATTCAAGTGGGCAAGTATTTCATTTATAGTTGCATGCATCGACCACAATATTTATTATACGGTAATATCTTGCTAGACTTCCATGATAACCATTTGGACAACACTAATATGGAAGCCCAGATGACCGCAATTAAGGAAATAAAGGAAAAAGGTACAACATCTAGCCGGATGAAATGAATTATGCATGGTATATTATTAGTATGAGGCCACATTCGTCCATCAAATTTCATGTTTCTTTATCTCAAAGAATAAGGCATTTTCTAAAGTAATAATAGACAATTATAATCTAACTACAAAAGCTTTTAATCATGGGGCCAAATTAGTCCTGCATTAAACTATACCATAAAAGCCAGTTTTTGAGGCATCATCATCATCATTGACCCGTAAACCTATTTATATAACATTATTTAACTATATAAGATTAATTTAATATAATAAATCACTGAGAGATTGACAAAGTATTACTCCGTCTACCTTCTTTTTCCTCTACATGGAAAAGCAAAATTGATATTTGTATGCATTGTATAAAGATTAATTACTCATATTTATGACAGGGCCGCAATCATATATATATGGTCGAGTGATGTATATTAGAAGTGCTTGCTTTTGTACTTATTACAAGGTGCGCGTGGGAATATATACTCATTGATGGGAACTTCATGATACATGCATAACCTTTAATGTGCATCAAGTATATAAGATCATCATTGCCATGATGGCCTCTTTTTGCTTTTTAATTGGAAATCATTGTGTAACTCTCTCTAAAAGCATGCTAAGGTATAATAATTAATGGCTGTTGTAGATTCCAACTTCAACCTCATTATACATTTAGATGTATGTAATTTTATTAAGAGTTGCATGATCATTAAGAAATGATTTTAAAAATAAATAATATTACGTGAACCCAAGAAACTGAACTAAGAACCTAAGAATACAGTTGCAATGATGTAGCCAATTATTGTAAAGTAATATCAAAGTGCAAATATTTTATTATTGAATCCATTCACAAATAATTTAGCTTTGTACTGATTTTGTGAGTTTTTTTTATTATTTTCAACTTATTAAAATATTTAATCATCATAACTTTTTATCGTGATAATTTCGCAACATAATTATCACAAATTTTAAATAAGAATTCTATCTATTTGTTCATTACCCTCAGCATATTGGTTTTTTTATTCGCATGATAACATCAACATAACATTCATTACCCTCATCTTTTTTACTTGCATTATTTTCCCAATACATGTGTAAGAGGAAATAAAAAACAAAATATCTGCAAAATTAAATTGATATCTAGGGGAAGGAAAGGATGGTGTAGAATACCAAGGAAAGTGCCAATTGAATTGAAAAAATTATCATACACTCTAATAATTGACGATTAATTAGACTTAATAACTATACACTCAGAACTAAGTAACAATATTACCTAACTAACTAGGTGTAAAATACCTAAATATCCCAAGTTATCCTCATAACAATATATGAATAATTTTAATTCAACAATAAACATGTCATAACATCACACTATACCATCAATTCATAATATCAATTACCTACTTCTTAATTCCCTTGAAGATGGGAGATCTCATCTTGTTGAGTAGAAACTTGAGTTGTGTAATGCACATACTTTTGCTAGAAGATATCCATGTTGATGAGTTGATATGACATGCATCAACTTGAGTATATCTACACATATATTATCTAATATAAAGTAGCAATCTAACTCAATATACTTGTTTCTTCCTTGATACATTGAATTTTGTTGTTATAGTTGTTATATGTATAACAACCTCATTATCACAATATAGTAAAGAAAATCATATCATTGCAAGTCCTAGAAAAAACTAATATGTTATATAATTGTAATACTGAAATTTTTTAAAATAGGATTTAATCTCAATTGGACTGGAAATCAATTTTGAATAATAAATTAAAACACAAGTACCAATATTTGGAATTATGCTTTCATCGAAAATTAAGAATCAAAAAAAAAAACCAAATGAAAACTAGTTCGACTTGGGATCGTACTAGCCTAAGGGGAAAATTCCTCAATTTTTAAAATTAGTTAAATAAATTAAAAAATGACAATTTATGAGCCCAATCAATGTGAAATATGATGGAGAAATTATAGAAAAATAACTGGGCCGAGAACGAGCCGAATAGGGGTGAACTGACCAAAAAAAGATTAAAATTGGTTGAACCAACTGATTAATTTGTCAGAAATCGATTCACTATAGTGTGAACCAGTTAGCACGCCAAGTCGGGCACACGCACGTGCCACACGTACAGGGTGTGCAACGCACGCACGTGCCACACGTACAGGGTGTGCAACGCACGCACGTGCCACACGTACAGGGTGTGCAACGCACACACGTGCACACATGTCATCTTCTTCATCCAACTTCCTACCCGAGTACTTGACTCAAAACCCATAAATAACCAGGATGTCAGATGATATTTCTATACTACTTCCCTTAAGAAAATTAAATAAAAAATGGAATTTAGGGAGCCCCATCTGGTCGACTATGTACATGGATAGATGGAGCACCAATCCCTCGAGCTCCTTATATAAGTGTTAGCCCTACTCTCATTGAAGATGTGCCGAAGTTCTCTCTAAAAGCTCGAAAGCTCATTTTTCCGGTGAACTTCAAAATAGAGATTCTTATTTTTTCCTCCATCCACCAAACTTAGCCAAGTATATGTCATTATAATCGGAGGGGAGTCAGCTTTTGAACTTCATCCCTCTCGGCCACAAACGTGCCCTTTAGGGGTGGAGATCCGATGAAATAGTAACACTGCTCCATCTAATGAAAATAGAGCATAAGATTTCAGGGCACACCCCGACCTCCTCAATGGTCAAACATGACCCAAATTAATGCTAGAAGCTCCTCTCGGACCCCTTTAGACAACCCCACCAGCCGCTTAGAATAAAGATAAGTTTCGTGGCCATGATAAATCCGAGAAATTTTGGAAACCTAATATTTTTGACATCTCTTTGTAAATTAGGTGTTACATAAGACTCCGACCATCGTAGAGCTAGATCTAGGTGTCCACGAACTCATGGGCGAGTTAGGTACACAACTCCACTACTATCAAATATTACTATTCTTCTCTGGTGAGTTTCCTATCAAAACCCGACTCTTCGTCTATTTTCCAATGAAAATTGGGGGTGAGATCGACATTGATCCAGCCAAGGCTGGCCAAAAATGATCGTGGGGATCTAGGGATGACGATCAGGGACCTAGAAATGGTTTTGGGGGGTATATAAAGAGTTATTTTGGAGTAGATAAAAGTTTGGGGGCTCAATCACAATTTTACAAAAGTATAGGGGTCAAATAATGATTTCATGAAATAGGGACCAAAATGAGACTTAGTAGTAGTCTAAGGACCTTAATGGAAACATGAGAAAATATGGGAACCCGAAGAGATAGCTTGGGAGGACCAAAATGGAATTTAGGAGAAGTTACAGGCCTCTATTGAACTAAAGAAAGGTTAGAGGACCTAAGGTGTAATAAGGTCTATGTTTAAAATAAAAAAAAAATAAGTAAGGAGTAAGTAGAGGGACCAAAGTGTGATTTTGGAAAAGTTAGAGACAAAGTGGTAAATATTGAAAAGTTTAGGCCAACAATGGAATTTTTAAGAATGTGAGGTCCCAAATGAGACTAGAGAAAGTTAGGGGACCAAAAATGAACTCTTTGAAGGGTTAGGCTTTTCAAAATTTATAAATGAAAATTGTAAGCACATTTGTGTAATATTTGGAAAGTTTAGTGACCGAAATGTAAAAAGGAAAAATTTAAGAATCTAAGTGAGGAACTTAGAATCCTTGAGGCTTTTTGGAAAATTTGACCCAATATGGGCATAACCCTAGATTGATGAAAAGGAATAATGGAAGTGGTTTAGTTGTGATGAGTTTGTTGACATGCGGAAGTTGAGAAACTAAGCCCAATGGGCAAAACTGTAATTTTGGGAAGTTATAGGAGGGTGAAAGAATCACCATTTATAACAAAGTCTGATATGTGTTATATTATTTGGATATTATGGTATAGCTGCTACAAGTGGTATGAACAAAATTATGGACTATACATACTTGGAAACACACTCAAACGAGCGCGTTCTAGATACTCGGGTGAGTGAGTTTATAGACAACAAGTCATATTGGACTAATTGTGTCTTCTTTATTAAGTATTATTAAATTAATGGAAGTAGAAGAGAATGATAGGATTCACAAATGGAACTCTTAATATGACTAGCATCCCACAAATAGACTGATCGTCCAATGTGAGATAGTGTTGGTTCTAAGGACGACTGGATGGCTTTGTCATGCTAGTATGTCAAGAAGCTCTAGGAGCCTCACACGCATTGAGATTGAGGAAGGGGAGAGGTCTTGTCCAACAATAGTGGACACTATAAAACTCGTCATTTGGGATCAAAGAAAACCGAGAATAGAATCGGTATAGGTTTATACATATGGAAATGAACTGTTTAATGAGCGAAAAATAGTTAACTTGGGAAATTGGAACATCCCATGTGACAAAAAATTCACAAAAATTACAAGGAAGAATCGGGGAGCGGAATTGAGGATAGAATCGAACTGATTTGGGGTGAACCAAACCCAAACCAGTATGAACCATAGTTAATCGGTTCATAAATTTATTTTTTTAGGTGGCTTAAAAATGTCAAATTGGAAAATTTAGACCTACATTAGATAGAAAATAAATTTAGATGAATTTATAAATTTTTAAATTTCAAAAAAATGGTCGAATTGGGTTCGAACCAGCCAATTTTTGAATTTTGGACTACGAACCTGGTCGGACCAGACCGATCAACAGTCGGACTGGTCAGCGAACAACATACAAAAGTCAACAGTCAACGTTCAATGCCAGCTGATGCCTCATCAGTAGCCACACATACACAGACATCCAATGGGAGGTTGCCACGTGTACGAACAGTTGGCATCCCATCAACAAGCCACGAGACACGAGTAGCCAATGAGATGCTGTCACGTGTCCGGTCAACGGGTCAACGGCTGACGCGGCGACCGAGCTGGCACTCCACGTTAGAAACACTGACCAATCACAGTGTGCCACATGGCATGATTGCCATGTCATTATGCTCAACCTTTAGATGCTGACAGAGAGAAGGGAGGAGAGAGAGATGTCGGAAAAGCTAGAGTCTCCGACAACTCGAAAAACTCTGCAGTCACGTCGGCGGTGGCCGAGTCTTACGTCGATGGGTAGCCTGAACAATTGTTAAGCTCCCAGGAAGTATAAGGGTGGTTTTGTCGTTCAGTAGGTCGTGAAGTTGAGTAGCTTCCTACGCATGTAGATCGAGGCAGTAGGGGAAATGAAGTCCCGTCCTACTAAGTAGACACGATGAAGTGATTGGGGTTTGATGTGTCAGACTATTGATGTCCACTCAAACTTCTAGTAGATGCAATGCACCTATATCAGGGTGGACGTTAAAGGCGCTTCGGTCCACAAGTGGCATGGTCAAGGACCATTTTACGAACATGTGATCCCTCCTATGAGAGGAGGGCGGTTGTTAATCATGTGAAATGTGTGAATAACAACAAACATAAAAACTTAAATGAACCAATAAATGAATTAAAGTAATTGTTATAGTGATTCCCTTCACCAAGTATTATATATTCATTCCCCTCCTTTCACCCTTTCAGATATAGCACCAAGACAGCAAGTTCTCGAATCAGCTTGGACCCTCAAGGTATGCTTCCTACCCCTACTTATAGTAAGGGTTCGAACATAGGCACACCTTTACCTTCCCAGCATCATTAGGGTTGGAATACCCAAGATGAAGTGGGAAAGGGTAGCGGGTTGATCACAAATCCCAATCAAACTGGGTCGGGGCGTGACAGACACGAAGTTTCACATTAAGTCTAGGGATTGGGCAATGATCCTCACACAAACTTGTGGTAGAAGGTGTAACCTCCTACCAAGGGTGGACGGTAAAGTTGCTCTAGTCCACAAGTGAAATAGTCAGGGACTGTTCTACAAACATATGACCCCTTTAATGATAAAAAGCATGTGTTTAATTATTAAACAAACTATATAAAGAAGAAATGTTAAATTATCCCTTTTAATGATGAAAGGTAAATGAGGAAGTTTAATTACCCAAGAATGAGTATGAAGATAAAATATTAAACTTGGTCAATCCCTTATCCTTATTCCCTTTACTACCCACTCACTGAGTTGTCGGACTCACCCCTCCTTTAAATCCATTTCAGGGATGCTTATACATCAAGAAGAGTGAAAGCCCAAGAAGCAAGATGAGATTACCACAAAGAGGTAAGTTTACTATGCCATTTTATTTACTTTGTTATGGAAAACATATACATTTGTAAACCTCTACCTTTCCTGGTCTATCTGGATAGAAATATCATTCTACTATAGGAAGGGGTGGCGGGTTGATCACGATGATCCAACCAAACCGGGTTGAGGCGTGACATCATTAAGAAATCTTAATTTGAATTAAGACCTCGGACGATGTCTGGATATACCATAAATGAACAACTTGTGGTAATGAGTTATACGCCAAGGGTTTGTTTGTAAAAAGATATAAAGCATATTGTAAATCTAGAAGGAACTATATGGGACTATGGTAACCATAATGAACCAAAATTCATATTTTTAAAAAGGAACGTAAGGTACCATCCTAGAAATAGGTGTTCAACTAAGGAAATCCTAGACATAGTTGTGTCTACAAGTAAGAAGGATAATTTCTTAAATCCTTTAAAAAAAAGGGTCAAAAAGTGTTTATGCCTTAAGTGGCACAACTCAAGTGGAAAATCTATAAGTACCCAACAAGTTAAGGCACGAGAGTTGTGGAATGAGGAAATGAGATGGTACCCCACATGGTTGGATGAGACATGATAAGGAGAGAAGGTGCTAGAAATATACCTCAAAATTTTTAAGTAACCTTATGGAAAATGGACAGTAACAAGTGATAAGTGAATTGAAAGGCTCCACCCAAGTGGGGGAACATTATGTATATAATGATTTTCTCGATATTGAAATCTAGTAGATAATGATACTTGTGAGACAATGCCTCAAAAAGACCTCATGGCATATAATACTTGAGAGTTACAGGTAATAGAAAAAGAACCACCATTTAGTGATGAAAAAAGTTTTGTTAAGGTAAATAAGTAATATATTGAATTTGCAAGATGAAATATATTCCAAGGGATGAATTAATGTATCGAACAAGGAGGAAATGACCAAGTAAGCGATGAGGAATGATGAAAAATCTAAAAATACTATGGGAGTCTACTATATAAGACTCTAGAAGGAGAATCATGGGTAGTGGCATGATGTCATGAGAAACAAGAATGGACAATGGATTTGATAAGCGTGAGAGGTAGAATGAGTCAAGTGCAAAGAAGGTGAGCAAACAAAGAGTTGATGCAAATACAAATTTCTAAAATGCACAATGGCAAGATTGGCTAGGTGAAATGATGGATGGTGGAAAAGACCCGAGTTAATCTAGAGAGGAAAATCCTCTCATCTAATGCATAAACATTTTGAGGACAAAACTCCTAAAACAAGGGGAGAAGTTGTGACATCAAAATGTTTGAAACTAGGATTTAAGCCAAATTAAACCAGAAACCAATGTTGAACTAGGAGTAAAACTCAAAAATTGAATCATGTTATGCAAACAATAGTACATAGTAGCAACTCATGGCCCAAGCCATGCTCGAAAGTAGTGCGATAACTCTGATTGGGTAAGATGAGAGTGTATGAGCCACGGGTACTCTCCACAATTGATACCCCTCAGGTTCATCTTTCATTCGGGATGATGTAGCATCCTAGGTCATGACACCAATTTGATCTGATATGTACATGCCTATTACACATGTGACTCAATCCCATTGCTTCTCATTGCAGCAGTGTAACGTTGGGACAACCCATACATTAATCAGGGGTCCCTGAGAAATATGGAAGTAACAATTTCAATCTCCCATGATCTAGCCTTCCAATTTCCCTCAAGCATCAACTCTACCTCGATAAGTGTCCTACCATCGCCTCCCTCCCCCTCTCACACTCCTTACTAGTACAAAATATGCATTCTAGTATATTCATAATATGCACACATGCCACAATCATGTCTATCACAATTTCATTTTGTGTTGTCCTCACTTGACCATCTATCTTTAGGTGTATGTATGAAATTAACAAGTAATATGTATGATCAATATATCATAGCTAGTTTGGTCCATATCCTAGTCAACTACTAGTTTAGATACATGTACTAATTTAGGAGTCAAACATCAAATCATGTGGACTCAGGTCATCACCTGACCCACTTCTATCAGAAATGGTAGCATAGGCACAAGGCTCGAACACACATAGTTCTAGCATGTGAATATGGCTAATTTGTTCTAATTTATATGACCCTTAATGTAAACCCCACCCTTTTGAGTTAAGGAAAACCGGGAAAAAAACTGATCAAACCGAGTATTAAAATCGAACCAGTTTACAAACCCGATCATTTGGGAACAAGCAATTTGGAAATTTACAACTTTCGGGTGATCTAAAGGGTTCATAAAACCTTGAAAAGGAACCTTAAAATAAATTAGAAGAGAGAAAAAACTAGATTGGTTCAGATGAACTTGATCTCATCAAAACTCAAAAGTTAAGCATGCTTGCGTGAGAGTAGTGTGAGGATGGGTGACCTCTTAGGAAGTAAGTTTTTTTTGTAACCGGAAATTTTGGTCAAAATTTTTTTATGTAAACGTACGTCCTATCATAAATAGCTATAAATTACTATATATATTTAATTCCAGAATTAATACCAATAATTTAATAAATAAATTAAATTATTGGAATTAATACTAATAATTTAATACCTAAATTAAATTATCGAAATTAATAATAATAAATACTCATCAATTTATGGCAACATTAATACTAGAAATAAATCTACCTCATTTAATACACAATTTTATAGCTATATAAAGAGCTCAACCCCATTCATTTTTCTCACACTTCAACACTTCTCTCTCTCTCTCTCTACTACTCCATTTCCTGGTGAACCTCAAACCAGATCTTCGACTTAAGCATTTTTCTTAACCTTGGAAGAAGAGGTCCGACTCTTTAGAATCGGGGAGAAGTCAGCTACACACCTGTAGTCTTCGTTTGCTCTGACGGTCACTGGAGAAGTGCCGGCATGATGGAACAGTGAAGCAGTTCCGACGGACCGAAGCTGCCCTATTTTGGTCAAGCTGAAATCAGCCAACTCGAGCCTTCCTTAGACCAAACCAAGCCCAATACCTCTACAGCCCTCCCACGGCTGAATTAGGACCGAAAGGTAAGCCAATTTGGCTCCCCTTTACAATTTCCAACCAGTGCTAGAGAGAACCAATAGAATTTTGATGATAAAATTCTAAATAAATTCGGCATCAATTGATGCAATTCTTGATTCTAGGATGAACCTCAGAACGAGAGCTATCTGCCCAGATTAAAAGCTCGGACCGTCGTGCCCCCGACAGTGAGTAATTGAAGTTTTCTCTCTCTATAGTCTGTTTTCCAGCGAATCTCTGTTTGAGCTCGTTCCAGCGTCAAAACTTGCGATTCAAAGTGCTATTGAATCATATTAAGATGTAGAATATCAATTTTAACTAGATATGTTTGATTGGTCAATTTGATGAAATCAAATTCGGTTGTGTTAAGAAGTTGAACTTGGGGGAAAATTGGTGATTTTTGAAAATTCGAAGGACCAAGATGCAATTTTATAAAATTGAGGGTCAATTGGGCATGATAAGAATGATAGAGTGCCAACTGAGGAATTTTAGAATTTTTGGGGTGAAACCATTTTTGTAAAGGAAGGGCAAAATGGTAATTTTGGAAAAGTTTGGTGACCAAATTGTAAATTTGGGAAATTAAACCCCTATTTGTAAATTTGGATAAATTGAGGTCCCAGGGTGAATTTTAAAAGTTTTGGGACTCAATTTGAGGAAAAATCGGCATTAGGGACTTAAAGTTAAAGAAAAGTAACTTTAGGTACCTAATTGCAAATAAATAGAAAGTTTGGTTTTCTCATTCATTTGGAATGAATTAAGGTTATTAGGCCGAGGGATAATGAACAATAATGTTCATATCATATAGGAACACGAAGTATCGGGAATGCCAGCAAAGATAAGCTCGCATGAATACAAAGAACTGGTCGAGTGAAATTCATTGCATTAATGGGTGAGTGGGAATCGTATACATCATACAGGTTGGGATGATGAGGACAAATTAAACTAAAAACCACTTTCCGGTTGTGAGTGGGATTTTATATCATACCCGGTTGGGGATGATAAGTATCACGAAATGAAAACCCACTACTAAGTGGTATTTTAAACATCACAACTTAGAGGAGTGATGTGAAAATCATGCGGAAAAACTACTTACCGGTTGTAAGTAGATCATACTCAGTTGGTATGATGAAACTTACTCGAAGGAAAATGAAAACCTGTCCATCGGTTATGAGCGGAGATGTCGTTATACCCAGTTGGTATAATGGACAGTTGAAAACATATTTTTGTCGGAAGTGCTCTTCCCTAATTGTGTGCCAATGCTTAAACGATTTGGGAGACCTTCTTGATGGGAGCTTGAATAGCTCTTATAGGTCGGGGGCCTCGGTTTTGGAACTTGAGGGCTATTATGCCCGGTTTTGAAAATCTCGAACAAGTGGGCCACAGGCCAGTGGGTACGAGCATGAGCTCATAAACAAACATGAGATATGTGCCATAAAACTCTAATAAATGAATTGTTTGGCCATGGTACCAAAACAAGACTAACATATTCAGTCAACTAGTGGCAGTGCGACATGACAGGTCTCCAGACTAGTGAAGACAAACAGCTGTAGGTTGAGTTGAGGGTCGGGGCCGTTGGACCAGTGGCACCACAGATTATATGACATGATAAGAAAATACTGTTTGTGCATGCACTGTGATTACATGACCATCAAGATGCACAAGAGGGGTAGTGATGTGTCCTAAGGCCTTGGACAATCTGGTGAGTATAAGGGCAGTTCGTCGTACCAAGTGACCATGTGAAATTTGGAGTAGCATCAAGCACATGAGACTAGGGTGGGGATAGGATGAGGTCTATGCTCATACGGACACGAAGAATTGATTTCGGGATTGAGGGTCGAATGTCGCATACATCCATCAAGATAGAAGTGGACGTGCTTCTATCTAGCTGGTCGGTAAAGTCTCTCCGATGCCACAAGTGGGTTTAGTGGACATACTAATCTACGAATGTGTGTTTGACCTTCATGATGAAGGATGTGTGTTGGATGATGACACAACGTGATTAATAAGAAATGGTGGTAAAAACCGAGAATTAAAATCAAAGGACTTTTGAAAGAAAGGAGTCTGGCACACTCCAATACAAATCTTTTTCCTAAAGTTAAAAGTTTTGAAAACCCATTCACAAAATAGTCGTACTCACCCCCTCCCTTACATCCCTTTCAGTAAATTCTAGAAAGCCTACCCTTAAAGACCATCAACTAAGATATCTGTAAGACAGGTATGATAAATTTAAAATATTATGTAGTTTTGATTTATGTTATTCTAGGAAAATGTGCAAGTTTAAAGGACGCCTTACTCTTTACGATCTATAATAAGGGGAAACCCTTTAATAAACTGGGAGAGTGGCTGGTTGATCACAGGGATCTGACAAAACTAGGTCGAGGCATGACAACTTGAGTGGTATCAGAGCCTGTTTACTCGAATACATAATCAAGACTAGAAAATATAGTAACTAATAGGATTGATTTTAAAATTTTCAGATGGCTCCGAAGAGAGAAACCAAGAAAACTAGGAATGACTCTACTCAATACTCTGTTCTCATAGGAAGACAACCCTAGAAGTTCCCAATGCTTGAGACATGGTAGGAATCTCAAAAGACCAAATGGGGAAGTATCCAGGCAAATGGTGCTAGGACATATTGAGGGCATAACTCTAAGTACAAAGGAAGCCAAGCGTGAAGCTATAAATGCCAGCAAAGGGCGTATAACCTTACCTAGCAGATTGCTTATCAAGAATCCCATAGCTCCCTATCTATTTTATGACCACTTTTTGTAATAGGGCAAAAACCCCAATATATTGTATTATTCTATTAATGAAGTACTCCCAATTCCAAGAAATCTTGTCTCTCAAAGAATGTAATCTTGTTAGGAAGATGGCCCCAAGAAAAGTAACCAAACAAAATCGCGATTCCCTAGACATCACAGAGATCAAGGATAAAGGAATGAATCAAGAAGATTATTAGGCAAAGAAGGCAGGACAAGAAAATCGATACGGAAAGGAGTCTAGGAGAAACCTTGGGTTCACCAAGCAAGGAACAACCTATTATAAAGGTTTATAAAACCTTGGAAAAGAACCTTAAAACAAATTAGAAGAGAGAAAAAACTAGATTGGTTCAGATGGACTTGATCTCATCAGAACACCAAAGTGCTTGCGTGAGAGTAGTGAGGCAATGGGTGACTTCTTGGGAAGCATGTTTTTTTTGTAACCCGAAATTTTGGTCAAAATTTTTTTATGTGAACATAAGTTCTATCATTAATAGTCATAAATTTATATATATATATAATTCCATAATTAATACTAATAATTTTATACCTAAATTAAATTATTGAAATTAATACTAATAAATACTGATCAATTTATGGCAACATTAATAATAGTAATAAATCTCCTCCATTTAATACACAATTTTACACCTATATAAAGAGCTCATCCCCATTCATTTTCCTCACACCTAAACAATTCTCTCTCTCTCTCTCTCTCTCTCTCTACTGCTCCATTTCCCGGTGAAGCTCGAACCAAAACTTCAACTTGAGCATTTTTCTTAATCTCGGAAGAAGAGGTCGGGCACTTTAAAACCAGAGAGAAGTCAGCTACACGCTTGTAATCTCCGTTTGCTTTGAGGGTCGCTGGAGAAGCGTCGGCATGATGGAACAGTGAAGCAGCTCCGGTAGACCGAAGCTGCCCGGTTTTGGACAAGTTGAAATCGGCCAATTCGAGCCCTACTCAAGCCAAACCAAGCCCCCCCAACACCTCAACAGCCCTCCCACGGCCGAATTAGGACCGAAAGGTAAGCCAATTCGGCTCCCCTCTACAATTTCTAGCTGGTGATAGAGAAAGAACCGGCAAAATTTTGATGATGAAATTCTAACTCAATTCAGCATCAATTGATGCAATTCTTGATTCTAGTATGAACCTCAGAACGAGAGCTATCTGCCCAGATCGAAAGCTCGGACCGTCGTACCCCCGACGGTGAGTAATTGAAGCTTTTTCTCTCTATAGTCTATTTTCTAGCAAAGCTCCATTTGAGCTCGTTCCGACGTTAAAACTTGCGATTCAAAGTGCTATTGAATCATATGAAGATGTATGATATCAATTTTAAATTCAATTTCAATAATTAGATGTGTTTAATCGGTCGATTTGACAAAATCAAATTCAGTTGTGTTAACAAGTTGAAATTGGGGATTTTTGAAAATTCGAAAGACCAAGATACAATTTCATAAAATTGAGGGTCAATTGGGCATGATAAGAATGTTAGAGGGCCAACTGAGGAATTTTAGAATTTTTGGGTGAAACTTACCATTTTTTAAAAGAAGAGCAAAATGGTAATTTTGGAAAAGTTTGGGGACCAAATTGGAAATTTGGGAAATTAAATCCATGTTTGTAAATGTGAATAAATTGAGGTCCTAGGGTGAATTTTAAAAGTTTTGGAACTCAATTTGAGGAAAAATTTGCATTAGGGAATTAAAGTTACAGAAAAATAACTTTAGGGACCTAATTGCAAATAAATAGAAAGTTTGGTTTTCTCATTCATTTGGAATGAATGAAGGCTATTAGGCCAAGGGATAATGAACAAGGATGTTCATATCGTGTAGGAATATGAAGTACTAGGAATGCTTGCAAGGACAAACTCACATGAATACAAAGAACTGGTCGAGTGGAATTCACTGCATTAACGGGTGAGTGGGAATCTTATACATCATACTGGTTGGGATGATGAGAACAAATTAAACAAAAAACTACTTACCGGTTGTGAGTGGGATTTTATGTCATACCCGGGTGGGGATGATAAGTACCTCGAAATGAAAACCCACTACTATGTGGTATTTTAAACATCACAACTTAGATGATTGATGTGAAAATCATGCGGAAAAACTACTTACCGGTTGTAAGTAGATCATACCCGGTTGGTATGATGAAACTTCCTCAAAGGAAGTTGAAAACTCGTTCATTGATTATGAGCGGAGATGTCGTTATACCCAGTCAGTATAATGGACAACTGAAAACATATTTTTATCAGAAGTGCTCTCCCCTAACTATCTTCTAATGCTTAAACGATTTGGGAGACCTTCTTGACGGGAGCTCAAATAGCTCTTATAGGTTGGGGGCCTCAGTTTTGGAACTTGGGGGCTATTATGCCCGATTTTGAAAATCTCAAACAATTGGGCCATAGGCCAGTGGGCACGAGGAGGAGCTCGTAAACAAACATGAGATATGTGCCATAAAACTCTAATAAATGGTAGTTGTAACAAACATGAGTTTCAAGATACCAAACCATTCCCGTGTCTAGTTAACCTCTCGGTAGTTGTAACCTTTAGCTCGACGTCCTTTATAGCATTACGTACTTGTTTCCATGGTTCTCTTTATTATCACTTTTTCATCCTATTTCCACCATTTCTTAGTTACCGGCGTGTCATCACCCAACACACATCCTTCATCATGAAGGTTACACATATTCGCAAGTCAGTATAACTACTAAACCCACTAGTGGCTTCGGATCGACTTTTCCTACCACCCGGATAGAAGTACGACCGTTCTACCTAGGGAATGAGTGGATGTACGTGACATCCGACCCACAATCCTGAAATCATTTCTTCGTGTTCGTATGAGGATAGAGACCTCATCCTGTACCCACTCCGGTCTCATGTACTTGGTGCTACTCTAGATTTCGCACATACACCTGGAACGATGAACTGCCCTTATAGCCACCAGATTATTCAGTGCCCATAGGACGCATCACTACCCCCCATGGGTGTCTTGATGATACCGTACTCACAGTGCATGCACAAATAATGTTTTCTCATATTGCCATGTAATCTGTGGTGCCACTGGTCCAACGGCCCCGACTCTCAACTCAACCCGCAGTTGTTTGTCTTGGCTGGTCCGTCGACCTATCATGTCGCACTATTGCTAGTTGACTGAGCATGTCGGTCTTATCTTGGTACCATGGCCAAACAATTCACTTATTAAGTTTTATGGCACATATATCATGTTCGTTTACGAGCTCCTACTCGTGCCAACTAGCCTTGGGCCCACTATACGAGATTTTTAAATCGAGCATTTAGCCCCCAAGTTCCAAAACCGAGGCCCCCAGCCTATCAGAGCTATTCGAGCTCCCATCGAGAAGGTCTCCCAAATTGTTTAAGTATTGGCACATGGTCAGGGGAGAGCACTTCCAACAAAACATATATTTTCTCTATCCATTATACTGCCCGGGTATAAGGACACCTCCGTTCATAATCGATGAACGAGTTTTCAACATCCTTCGAGGAAGTCTCATCATACCAACTAGGTATGATCTACTTACAACCGTAAGTAGTTTTTCCACATGATTTTCACATCACTTCCTCTAAGTAGTGATGTTTAAAATACCACTTAATAGTGGGTTTTCATACCGAGGTACTTATCATTCCCAACCGGGTATGATGTTAGTAAACCCACTCACAATAAGTAAGTGGTTTTTAACTTTAAGTTGTGCTCATCATCCCAACCGGGTATGATGTTAGTAAACCCACTCACCCATTAATGCCGTGAATTCCACTAGACCGGTTCTTGGTATTCACGCGAGCTTGTCCTTACTGGTGTTCCTGGTACTTTGTGTTCCTACATGATATGAACATCTTGGTTCATTATCATTCGGCCTAATCGCCTTCATTCATTCCAAATGAATGAGAAAGTCAAACTTTCATTTATTTGCAATTAAATCCCTAAAGTTATTTCTCTTTAACTTTAATTCCCAAATGCCGATTTTTCCTCAAATTGAGTCCCAAAACTTCTAAAATTTATCATAGGACCTCAATTTATTCCATTTCACTAAAAGGGGATTAATTTCTCAAATTTCCATTACCATTTTGCCCTTCCTTTACAAAAATGGTAAGTTTTGCCCCAAAATTCTAAAATTTCTCAATTGGTCCTCCAACATTATTTTCATGCCCATTTGGCCCTCAATTTCATAAAATTTCTTTTTGGTCCTTCGAATTTCAAAAATCCCCAAATTTTCACCAATTTTAACTCTTCAACACTGTCGAATTTGATTTTATCAAATTGACCAGTTAAACACCTCTAATTGTTGAAATTGGAGTTGAAATTGAGTTCCTATATGTTCATACGATTCTAAGGAACTTTGAATTATAGATTTTAACGTCGGAACAAGCTCAAACGGAGCTTCTCTAGAAAACAAATTATAGAGAGAGAAAGCTTCGATTTCTCACCAGTGAGGGCACGACGGTCCGAGCTTTTGATCTAGGCAGATAGCTCTTATCTTGAAAATCATCCTAAAATCAAGAATCACATCAATTGATGCCGAATTGAGTTAGAATTTTATTAATGAATATCTGCTGGTTCTCTCTTTAGCATTGACTAGAAATTGCAGAGGGGAGCCGAATTGGCTTACCTTTCAGTCCTCATTCGGTCGTGGGAGGGCTGAGGAAGTGTTGGGAAGGCTTGGTTTGGCCTGAGGAGGGCTCAAAATGGCCAATTTCAACTCGGCCGAAACAGGGCATCTTTGGTCCGCTAGAGCTGCTTCACTGTTCATCATGTCGACGTTCTCGAGTGATTCTTGGATTGACTAGACTTTGCTATTAGATAGCTGACTTCCCCCCGCTTCTAAAGAACTCAACCTATCCTTCCGAGGTTAAGAAAAATGCTCAAGTCGAAGCTCTGGTTTAAGCTTCACCAGGAAATGGAGCAGTAGAGAGAGAGAGAGAAGTGTTGGGGTAATAGGAGAATGAATGGGGATGACCACTTTATATAGGTGTAAAATCGTGTATTAAATGGGAGAGATTTATTACTAGTATTAATATTGACATAAATTATTGGTATTAAATCCAATAATTTAATTTTGGTATTAATACTAATAATTTAATTTAGGTATTAAATTATTGGTATTAATTACAATAATTAAATATATATTAATTTATGGTTATTTATGATAAGGCATAGCATAAAAATTTTTTACTGAAATTTCGGGTTACAAAAAAATCATACTTCCCAGGAGGTCACCCATCCTCACATTACTCTTAGTCAAGCATGCTTAGCTTCAAAGTTCTTATGGAATCTCGTTCACCTGAACCAATTTGGTTTTTATCTTCTAATTTCTCTTAAGTTTCTTTTCCAAGGTTTAATGAACCCTTTGGATCACTTGGTAGTTGTAATTTCCTAAATTGCCCATTCACAATTGATCGGGTTTGTGAACCAGTTTGGTTATCTCACTCGGTTTGACCGGTTCCCTTCCCGGTTTTCCTTAGCTCAAAAGGGTGGGGTTTATAACTCTCCCCTCCTTTTAGGAATTTTGTCCCCAAAACTTAGTTAACATCCTTGCATGAGCAATCATTTCCTTTGATGCCCCTTTGATGTTTTCTTAAAATACAAACTTTCTCTTGTCCTTGAAATTAGTCCCTTTTACAACGTTCACTTAAGAAATTCATTTTCCTTAATATTATTTACACCCTCCATGGATTTTTTCATAACTAAACATACCTTACCTCAGGGTATGTTCTTAGATTTTATCTCTCTATTTGCTTAGAGCAACATTCTTCCCCTTGAGATCCTGTACTTAAGATTGAGAATTCCAAGATAACTAACCATTTCCATGTCTAGTTAACTGCTTGATCATTGAAACCCTTAGCTTGTCGTCGTATAGAGCATTTCGTGCTTATTTCCATGGATTTCTTTATCACCACCTTTTCATCCCATTTCGACTCTTCCTCCATTCGTTGTCTATTATAACTTCGGTCCAAATTGTTATATTTGACCACGTCATGCTTATTAGCCGACTCTTCCTTAGTTTGAGTCATATTCTCCTCGAGTAGTTGGGCTTACATACCCTTACAGCATGGCATTTTCTATGGCTCGTCTCTGTCCATTTGATTTCTAGAACATCTCCTGAAGTGTCTCTTTTAGCTTTTAGACCTTTCAGGGATCATATAACTTCATTCCTCTTTTCTTTTGATAGTATTCCTGAACTATCTTTTTTTTTACCATTATTAACTCCACTTACTCAATTGTGTTGGTTCTCCTTTCCCACTCGTTCCTTTTCGACTTCCTTATTGAGTATTTTCGGTTCCAATTAATTAAATTCCCAGATGTTTTGCCGACATGCTGGGTTTCATCCTTTCTTAGATCCATCATCATTCCCAATGATATCCTCTACTCAAGGGTTTTCCTTTGGCCTTAATCCCCTCTGATTTGTTCGCAGCCATTTCACAATTCTTTATTTTTCTAGTCCAATCGTCTGGGCAGTTGTATCACTCGTTCTTCATGCCCATCCTATTGTCCATCATACATTGTAGTCTTTACTACATCTCATTCCTTCTTAGGGTTTTGTTTATTCTATTTGGCTGTTTTTCGTTATTAGTTTTCCTCTTTCTACTTGTTTCTCTTGTTCCCTCCAAATAGGTCAGCCTGGGCCATTATGATACTTCCTTCCTTAGAAACATTTCCTAATTAAGTGTTGGTTCCTTTCACTCCACATTGTGTCCATCCGCTCATCAATAATTCCTTTAGTTTAATTTCCTTCTTAAGACCTCATTTTTCCTTGGTACTCGACTTTTCCATCTCAACCAATATTTCATTTGTGAGCTTATTGTTCCTTCTATTTTGGTTGGTTCCATTTCCTCTCAATTGGGATACACATGTCTTTTCGGGGCTTCCTTCCTTTGTAGAATTATTTCCCTTTCTCTGGACATTCCTTTTTACATTTGCTCTAGGGGATTTCTACTCTTGATGTTGTCTTCTCCTATTTACCTTTACTCCTCAGGTCTTATAGGATATCTTTTATACTCTATCTGCATCCTCATTCATACCCAATACTTGTCTATTTCCCTAGGGAGCGTACAAATCTTCCTTGTTTCAAGATTTCTTGATCATTATGTGAGAAGCTTGCCTATTTCTTTCTTGGCTTGAGTTTGGTTGTTAATTTGGCCTTTTGGTCCCTTTAAGGGTTTCTTTCATCCTTCTCTTTCAGAGTATTTTACCTTTTTGCCTCTCTTCCTTGTCGAAACTTACATCATGGTTCTTCCACGTATTAGATGGTTAACTGCCCCGCCTCCACCAGTCCCTTGGTTTAGGTCTTCCTAGGGCAGTTGTCTTCTCGAGTACTCCTATCCTTAACGTCATCTCACTGACCTTTTTAGGGTGTAGTCCTTTCTAATTCCCGGTCTTCCTTAGGTATGTTGGTCAGAGACTTCGATTTTTTACTTTTCTGCTTTTTCCAAAAGAGGTAGTACTTTAAAATTATCACTTTTTCAAAGCAGGTTAGTCTTGGCCTCTAATACTTCCTTCCTTCAAGTTGTTTCTAATGAGGGGTTGTCTCCTTGCACATCTGCCAACCAATGATTCCTTTTCACAGCGTATTCCTTCTCTTCTTCACTCTCACTATGTCATTCCCAAGAATTTCGGGGGACGTTTTTTTGTATTTGCCCCTTATGAGAGGGTTCTAAGTATGCTTCTCATGTACCTTATCCCTATTCATGAGGCATCCTTCTCGGTTTGACCTTCTTAAGAAGTTTTTGTATTCACCTCGTCTTTTCTTGACCTCTTTTTGAATTGTTTATGTAACCCGCTCCATGGTATCGGTCTCCAATCCTTCATGTCCTTCGTGACCTTTGATGAGGTATTGCCCTGAATCTATGAGGTGTGGAACACCCCTTCTTTCCTTACACCTATAATAGTTCAACTTGGTACTTGTCCTTTAGTAGGGTTGGGCATCTCTTCAGGTAATGTCCCATCGTTATTCCCTTACATGGATTGTTGTAGTTCTTCCTTTCCTTCGAGTGGGGCTTTTTCCAGGGTTACTATTGGTTTGGTGCTTTACCGTTCTTGAGTCTGATCACTTTGACAGTTTTCTAGTTGAATCACCTTTGCTAAGGGTCATGGTAAGAGTCCTCCTAGGTTTCCTGATTCATCTTCCATCACTAGGATGCGACTCTTCCTTAGTTTCTAGGATAGTGTGGGTTTGTTTTATTTTCCTTAGGCCATATTCCTAGTAAGATCACATACTCAGAAGATAGAGTTTTGGGGAATTTGAATCTTTTATTAACATGGAGATACAAAAGGTTGGGCTCTCAGCCCTATCACAAAAAATGGTCACAAATTAACTAGGGAGCTATGGAATTCTTGATAAGCATCCTCCTTTATACTTAGGGTTGTGCCATCAATAGGTCCTAGCACCATTCTCAAGGATGCTTCCCCATTTGGTCTTTCGACATTTCTGCCAGGTCTCAGACATTTTCCAAGCTTCTAGGGTTGTCTCCCTATGAAGGTAGAGTTCTGAGTAGAGCCCTTCCAAGTTTTCTTCGTTCCTCTCCTGAGAGCCATCTGAAAATTTTAGGATACATCCTATTAGTTACTATATTTTCTAGTTTTGATTATGTATTCGAGGAAATAGTCTCTTATACCACTCTAGTTGTCACGCCCCGACCCAGTTTGGTTGGATCCCCATGATCAACCCGCCACTCTCCCGGTTTATTAAAGGGTTTCCCCTTATTGTAAACCGTAAAGAGTAAGGCGTCCTTTAACCTACACCTTTTTCCTGGAATAGTATAATCAAAACTGCATGAAATTTAAAACTTTACAAACCTGTCTTACAGGCATCTTAGTTGACAGTCTTTAAGGGTAGGCTTTCCAGGATTTCCTGAAAGGGATATAAGGGAGGGGATCAGTACGACTACTCAGTGAATAGGTTTTAAAAAAACTTTTGACTTTTAAGAAAATAATTATTATTGGAGTGTGTCAGACTACTTTCTTTTTCAAAAATCCCTTCATTTAAAATTTTGGATTTTTCAACCATTTCTTAGTTACTGGTGTGTTCTCACCCAACACACATCCTTCATCATGAAGGTTACACATATTTGCAAGTCAATATAACTATTGAACCCGCTAGTGGCTCCGGAGCAACTTTTCCTGCCACCCGGATAGAAGTACGACCGCTTCTACCCTGGGAATGAGTGGATATACACGACATCCGACCCACAATCCCGAAATCACTTCTTCGTCTCTGTAGGAGGACAAAGACCTCATCTTATACCCACCCTGGTCTCATGTGCTTGGTGCTACTCCAGATTTCGCACAAATACCTAGAACGACGAACTGCCCTTATAGCCACCAGGTCGTCTAATGCCCTTAGGACGCATCACTACCCCTCATGGGCATCTTGATGATACCATACTCACAGTGCATGCATAAATAATATTTTCTCATATTGCTATGTAATTTGTGGTGCCACTGGTCCAACAGCCCCCGACTCTCAACTCAATCCACAGTTGTTTGTATTAGCTGGTCCGTCGACCTGTCATCTCGCACTGCCGCTAGTTGACTGAGCATGTCGGACCTATCTTGGTACCATGGCCAAACAATTCACTTATTAAGTCTTATGGCACATATATCATGTTCATTTACAAGCTCCTGCTCGTGCCAACTAGCCTTGGGCCCACTGTACGAGATTTTCAAAATCGGGCATTTAGCCCCCAAGTTCCAAAACTTAGGCCCCCGACCTATCAGAGCTATTCGAGCTCCCGTCGAGAAGGTCTCCCAAATTGTATAAGCATTGGCACATAGTTAGGGGAGAGCACTTCCGACAAAACATATGTTTTCTCTATCCATTATACAGCCTGGATATAAGGACACCTCCGTTCATAACCGATGAACAGGTTTTCCACTTCCTTCGAGGAAGTCTCATCATACCAACTGGGTATGATCTACTTACAACCGGTAAATAGTTTTTCTGCATGATTTTCACATCACTTCCTCTAAGTAGTGATGTTTGAAATACAACTTAATAGTGGGTTTTCATACCGAGGTACTTATCATTTCCAATCGGGTATCATATAAAATTTTCATTCACAACCGGTAAGTGGTTTTAAATTTTAAGTTGTGCTCATCATCCCAATCGGGTATGATGTTAGTAAACCCACTCATAATTGGTAAGTGGTTTTTAACTTTAAGTTGTGCTCATCATCCCAACCGGGTATGATGTTAGTAAACCCACTCACCCGTTAATGCCGTGAATTCCACTAGACCGGTTCCTAGTATTCACGCGAGCTTGTCCTTGCTGGCGTTCCCGGTACTTCATGTTCCTACACGATATGAACATCTTGGTTCATTATCCTTCGGCCTAATCGCCTTCATTCATTCCAAATGAATGAGAAAGTCAAACTTTCATTTATTTATAATTAGGTCCCTAAAGTTATTTCTCAAATTGAGTCCCGAAACTTCTAAAATTTATCATAGGACCTCAATTTATTCCATTTCACTAAAAGGGGATTAATTTCTCAAATTTCCAATTTGGTCCTCCAACTTTTCCAAAATTACCATTTTGCCCTTCCTTTACAAAAATGGTAAGTTTTGCCCCAAAATTCTAAAATTTCTCAATTGGTCCTCCAACATTATTTTCATGCCCATTTGGCCCTCAATTTCATAAAATTTCTTTTTGGTCCTTTGAATTTCGAAAATCCCCAAATTTCCACCAATTTTAACTTTTCAACACTGTCGAATTTGATTTTATCAAATTGACCAGTTAAACACCTCTAATTGTTGAAATTGGAGTTGAAATTGGAGTTGAAATTGGAGTTGAAATTGGAGTTGAAATTGGAGTTGAAATTGAGTTCTTACATGTTCATACGATTCTAAGGAACTTTGAATCGTAGATTTTAACGTCGGAACAAGATCAAACGGAGCTTCGCTAGAAAACAAATTATAGAGAGAGAAAGCTTCGATTTCTCACCAGTGAGGGCACGGCAGTCCGAGCTTTTGATCTAGGCATATAGCTCTTATCTTGAAAATCATCCTAAAATCAAGAATCACATCAATTGATGTCGAATTGAGTTAGAATTTTATTAATGAAATTCTGCTGGTTCTCTTTCTAGCACTGGCTAGAAATTGTAGAGTGGAGCCGAATTGGCTTACCTTTCCATCCTTATTCAGTCGTGGGAGGGCTGAGGAAGTGTTGGGAAGGCTTGGTTTGGCTTGAGGAGGGCTCAAAATGCCCAATTTCAACTCGGCCGAAACAGGGCATCTTCGGTCCGCTGGAGCTGCTTCACTGTTCATCATGTCGGTGATTCTCGAGTGATTCTTGGATTGATTAGACTTTGCTATCAGATAGCTGACTTCCCCCCGGTCCTAAAGAGCTCAAACTCTTCTTTTGAGGTTAAGAAAAATGTTCAAGTCGAAGCTTTGGTTTAAGTTTTACCGGGAAATGGAGCAGTAGAGAGAGCGAGGGAGAGAGAAGTGTTTAGATGTGAGGAGAATGAATGGGGATAACCTCTTTATATATGTGTAAAATCGTGTATTAAATGGGAGAGATTTATTACTAGTATTAATATTGACATAAATTATGGGTATTAATTCTAATAATTTAATTTTGGTATTAAATTATTTGTATTAATTCTAATAATTTAATTTAGGTATTAAATTATTGGTATTAATTACAATAATTAAATATATATATATATTAATTTATGGATATTTATGATAAGGCGTACGTTCGCATAAAAAATTTTTACCAAAATTTTGGGTTACAAAAAAAAATCATACTTCCCAGGAAGTCACCAATACTCACACTACTCTCGGCCAAGCACGCTTAACTTCAAAGTTCTTATGGAATCTCATTCACCTGAACCAATTAGGTTTTTATCTTCTAATTTGTCTTCAGTTTCTTTTCCAAGGCTTAATGAATCCTTTGGATCTCTTGGGAGTTGTAATTTCCTAAATTGCCCATTCACAATTGATCGGGTTTGTGAATCGGTCTGATTTTCTCACTCGGTTTGACCGGTTCCCTTCCAGGTTTTCCTTAGCTCAAAAGGACGGGGTTTACAAGGAACCTAACTGCAAATATATGTAAAGTTGGGTTTTCTCATTCATTTGGAACGAATGAGAGCTATTAGGCGAAAGAATAATGAACAACCATGTTCATTTTTGTGTAGGAGAATGAGGCATCAGGAATGCCAACCGAGGTCCAGCTTACTAAGGACGAAACTCGACTAAGTGGAATTTGACTTCACTATCGGGTGAGTGGGATTATATATCATACCCGATTGGGGATGATAAGTACCCTAGTATAAAAAATCACTGTTTAGTGGTATTTTAATCATTAGAACTGAGAAAGTGATGTAAAAATTATGCGGAAAAAACTAATTACCGATTGTAGGTAGATCATACTCGGTTGGTATGATGAGACTTACTCGAAGGAAGTTGAAAACCCATTCATCGATTATGAACGGAGATGTCCTTATACTGGTCGGTATAATAGACCGTGAAAACCTATTTTGTCGGAAGTGTTCTTCCCTTACTGTGTGCCAATGCTTAAACTATTTGGGAGACCTTCTTGACGGGAGGTCAAATAGCTCTTATAGGCCAGGGGCCTTAGCTTTTGAACTTGAGGGCTAATATGACCTGTTTTTGAAAAACTCGAACAGTGGGCCATAGGCCAATGGACACGAGCAGGAGCTCGTAAAAGAACATTATATATATATATATGTATGTGTGTGCCATTAAACCTTAATAAGTGAATTGTTTGGTCATGGTACCAAGGCAGGTCCGACATACTCAGTCAACTAGTAGTAGTGCGACATGACCGGTGTTCGAACCAATCAAGTCAAACAGCTACGGGTTGAGATGAAGGTCGAGACCGTTGGGACAAATGGCACCTCATATTACATGACAATTTAAGAAAACTTTGTTTGTGCATGCACTATCAGTACAGGATCATCAAGACGCCCATGAGGGCTAGTGATGTGTCCTAAGGGCCCAGGACGACCCGGTGAGTATAAGGGCAGATCGTCATTCTAGGTGTTTGTGCAAAATTTGGTGTAGCACCAAGCGCATGAGACCGGGGTGGGAACAGGATGAGGTCTCTATCCTCATAGGGTCGGATATCACGTACATCCACTCGATCTCAGGGTAGAAGTGGTCGCGCTTCTATCCAAGTGGAAGGTAAAGTCGCTCCGAAGCCACTAGTGGGTTCAGTAGTTGTGCTAACCTATGAATGTGTGTAAACTTCATGATGAAGGATGTGTGTTAGGTGATGACACGCCATGGTAAATAAGAAATAATGGGAAAACCCGAATTTTGAATAAAGGGGTTTTTGAAAGAAAGGAGTATGGCACACTCCAATAATAAATGTTTTCTTAAAAGTCCAAACTTTTGAAAACCCATTCACTGAGTAGTTGTACTCACCCCCTCCCTCATATCCATTTTATAAGATTTCGAAAAGTCTACCATTAAAGACCGTCAACTAACACGCCTGTAATACATGTATGATAAATCCAAGTTATTATGCAGTTTTGTTTATGTTATTCCTGGAAAAGGTGCAGGTTTAAAGGACGCCTTACTCTTTACAGTCTATAATAAGGGGAAATCCTTTAATAAACTGGGAGAGTGGCGGGTTGTTCATGGGGATCCGACCAAACTAGGTCGGGGTGTGACAACTAGAGTGGTATCAGAGCCTATTTCCTCAAATACATTATCAAGACTAGAAAATATAGTAACTAATAGGATTTCTCCTAAAATTTATAGACGGCTCCCAGGAGAGAAACCAAGAAAACTTGGAATGGCTTTACTCAACACCCTATATTCGTAGAAAGACAACCCTAGAAGCTTCCCAAATGCCTGAGACCTAGCAGGAATCTCAAAAGGCCAAATGGGGAATTATCCTAGAGAATGGTGCTAGGACCTATTGATGGCACAACTCTAAGTATGGAAGAGGATGTTTATCAAGAATTTCATAGCTCCTTAGTTATTTTGTGACCATTTCCTGTGATAGGGCTGAAAGCCAAATCTTTTGTATCCCCCTGTTAATAAAATACTCAAATTCTCAAAACTTTATCTCCTAATGATGCAATCTTGTTGGGAATATGGCCTAAGGAAAATAAAGCAAACCCACACTATCCTGGAAACTAAGGAAAAGTCACATCTTGGTTATGGAAGATGAATCAGGGAATTAAGAAACCTAGGAGGACTATTACCATGACCCTTTAGCAAAGGAGATTTAGCAAGAAAACTGTCAAAGTGATTAGACTCAAGAACAGTAAAGCACTAAACCACTAGTAACCCTAGAAAAGCCCCATTCGAAGGAAAGAAGGAACCACAACAATCTATGTAAAGGAATAATGATAGGACATTACTTGAAGAGATGCCCAACCCTACTAAAGGTCAAGTACCAAGATGAAATATTATAGGTATAAGGAAAGAAGGGGTGTTCCATACCTCATAGATTCAGGTCAATTCCTCCTCAAAGGTCACGAAAGACATGAAGGATTGGAGACTACTACCATTGAGCAGGTGACATAAACAGTTCACAAAGTGGTCAAGAAATGACGAGGTGAATGCAAAAACTTCTTAAGAAGGTCAAATCAAGAAGGATACCTTAAGAATAGGGATAAGGTACATGGGAAGTATACTTAAGAACCCTCTCATAAGGGGCAAACACAAAAAAACGTCCCCGAAACTCTAGGGAATGACACAGTTAGAGTGAAGAAGAGAAGGAATACATTGTGAAAGGGAACTCTGGAGGGATGCATACAACCAAGTGCCTTGAAGGAATCATTGGTTGATAGATAGACATAACGTGGAGTGCAAGGAGCCAACCCCTCATTAGAAACTACTTGAAGGAAGGAAGTATTATAGGCCAAGACTAACCTGCTTTAGAAAAGTGATATAATTTTAAAGTACAACCTCTTTTGGGAAAAAGCAGAGAAGTAAAAAATTGGAGTCTCTGACCAACATAGCAGAAGTAAGCAAACCATAAAAACAAGATAGTCAGAAGAAATAAATGACACCCTAAGGAAGACCGAGAGGTAGAAAGGACTACAACCTAAAAGGTCAGTGAGATAGACGTTAAGGATAGGAGGACTCGAGAAACAACTGCCCTAAGAAACTTAGACCAAAGGAATGGTGGAGACGAGGCAGTTAACGAACTAATACACGGGAAAGCCATAATTTGAGTTCCAGCAATGAAGAGAGGGGCAGAAAGGTCAAATACTCAAGAAAAGAAGGATGAAAGAAATCCTTAATAGAACCAAGGGCCAAATTAACGACTAAACTCAAGGCAAGAAAAGAATAGGCAAGCCTCTCACACAATTGTCAAGAAATCTTGAAACAAGAAAGATTTAAATGCTCCATAAGGAAATACATTATGAAAGTAAACTTTTGAGGGATGCATACGACTAACTACCCTTGAAGAAATTAAGGATGGGTGGATGTACATCATGTGGAGTACAAGGAAATAACCCTTAGTTAGGAAATATTTCAAAGGAAGGAAGTATTGTGATGGTTCAGGGTGACCTATTTGGAGAGAGTAGGAGAACCAAGTAGAAAGAAAAAATTGGTAGCAGAGGGTAGCCAAAGAGAATGAATAGAATCCTAAGAAAGGCTAAGATGTAGTAAAGACTACATTCTATGAAGAACAAAAGGATAGGCATGAAGGAAGAGTGATACAATTGCCCAGATGATTGGATCAGAAAAATAGTGTGAAGGAGGTAGTTGAAGAACTAGCCTTCGAGAGAACCAGGAATTTAAACCATGATAAAGAAGGGAGAAGTGAAAAGGGCAAATCATTGGAAAAGAAGAACGAAGGAAAATCCTTAAAAGAAATCAATGGCCAGAACCGAAACTATAAAGTCTTGAGATGGTTAAATGAATCTCTTGAAGGGTAATCAAGGGATTTTGAAACTAGGTGGATGCGAGCTCTAGACATGTGCTAAGGTGCGAGTGATAATGAGGATGGAGTATGAAAGACGTACCCTTAGGATCTCAAGAGTAAAGGTAAACATGAAAGAATAGCATCAAGGGACATCATTTAAAGTAAGGTGTCTTCAAGGATGTATGAAAAAGAAATTTTGGGAGAAAAGGGTAAGAATCCACCCAAATAAGGAAATCCTAAGAAAGGATACATGACGTAATAAAGAATAAATGGAACCTAGTGACGAGAGGTGAGGAGACAAATTCACAAATAAAAGTGCATGCTAAAGTGAAAGATACCCAAGGAAGTATATTAAGAGATGTTGTGGCAAGTAAGAATGAGTGGACTATCCGTAATAAGGTAAGGAAGGAAAGAACGTATGAGAAACATTGGGAAAGTAAGCCCTCTAAATTAGATTAATAAACTATTCAAATAAGGAATAAGGGATGGAATTGGAAAATTTTAAGACAATGGAGGAGTAAAAGCGGGCAAATGCCCCAATATGGAAAGGGTGTAAGGAGATGAAAGGAAACCTTCAAGAAATGGTAAGAAGGTTGAACATGTATCTCCTAAGATGAGAGTCTCTACCTTGAAGGAAATAGTAGAGAATGAAACCGTAAAAAGGGGGAAACTCCCCAAACCAAGCAAACGACATGTAAACCGAAAGGAATCAACTCGATATAAAGAATGGTGAGATTATTACGAACAGGTAAGAGTGGATTAAGGCCAAAGTAAAATCCTTGAATAAAAGATGTTATTGGGAATGATGATGGACCTAAGAAAGGTCAAATACCACCATGTCAGTAAAACATCTGGAAATCAAATAATCAGAACTGAAATACTATAAGGAAGTCAAAAAAGGATGAGTGGGTAAGGAGAACTGACACAGTTGTGTAAAATGAATTAATAACAGTAAAGGTAGTCGAGGAATACTACCAGAAGAAAGAAGGGATGAAGTTATACAATTCCTAAGAGGTTGAAAAATAAGGAATAACACTAAAAGAGGTATTTTGGAGATCTAATGGATATAGATGCAAGATCTAGAAAATGTCATGTTGTAAGGGACAAGAAAACCCAACAAGCCCAATGAAAACATGACTCAGAATAAGGAAGAGTCGGTTCATAAGCATGACAAAGTCAAACATAATTTGGACTAATTTGTAATGAGCAAAAAATGAAGAAAGAGTCGAAATGGGACAAAAAAGTGATGATAAAGAAATCTGTAAAAATAGGTACGTAATGCTCTAAAGGATGTCGAGCTAAGGGTTTCAATGAGCAAGTAGTTAACTAGACACAAAAATGGTTAGTTATATTGGAATTTTCAATCCTGAGTACAAAACTTCAAGGGGAAGAATGTTGCTCTAAGCAAATAAAGAGATAAAATCTAAGAACATACCCTGAAGTAAGGTATGTCTAGTTATGACAAACTCCATGGAGGGAGTAAATAATACAAAGGAAAAAGGAATTCCTTAAATGAACGTTGTAAAAGGGGCTAATTGAAAGAACGAGATAAGAGTTTGCAAGTTAAGCAAACACTAAAGGGGCATCAAAGGAAATGATTCCTCATACAAGGTCGCTAATTAAGTTTTGGGGACAAAACTCCTAAAAGGAGGGGAGAGTTCTAAACCCCACCCTTTTGAGCTCAGGAAAACTGGGAAGGGAATCGGTCAAACCGAGTGAGAAAACCGAATCGGTTCATAAACCCGATCAATTGTGAATGGGCAATTTAGAAATTTACAACTCCCGTGTGATCCAAAGGGTTCATAATACTATGGAAAAGAACCTTAGGATGAATTGGAAGAGGAAAACTAAACCAGTTTGGATGAACCGGGTCCAACAGGATTCAACCAATTTATGAACCGAGTCGGTTCATGAATCGGAACCTATAGAGAAAGGGTAAACAGGAAATTTATGGATCCCTTGTGACCCAAAGAGATTTATAAACCATGTGAAGGAACCTTAGAACAAAGTGGGAGAGGAAAACTAGATCGGTTCGGGTGAACCAGACCCAAACTGGATTGAACCGGTTTAAGGACTGAGTCGGTTTATGAACCAGAATCAATAAAGAGATGGTAAACCGGAAATTTTATGGACCCTAAGTGACCCAAGGAGTCATAAAAGACATGGAAATGGACTTGTGAAGGAATTGAGGATGAAAACCAAACCGGTTCAGTGAACCGGATCCGAAACAGTTTGGACCGGTTTGAACCACTATTGAACCAAATCCTAAATTTATTTTTCTAGGTGGCTTAAATAATTCAAATTGGAGATTCGAGGCCATCATTGGATACATAATGAATTTAGATGAATTTAGAAATTTTTATATTTGAAAAACTCGGTCGAATGGGGGGTGAACCGGCTGGTTTAAGCTTTAAACCTGGTTTGGACCAATTCGGTCCAATTCAGAACAGTGTCATCTTATTTCTCAGAATGATAGCACTGCTCACTTGCCAGGAAATTGAAGAAATGTTGGCGAAGAAGAAATGCTTCCGTTTGGTATGTTTCAAGTCTTCAATTCCTGTCATAACGGTGCCAAACAAACGGCCAACGGATCCCCGAGCTCCCTATATAAAGAGCCCCTCTCCATTCGTCCTCTCCACACCTGAAAAGCTCACTCTCTCTCAGTTGCTCAATTTTTCAACGAAGCTCGAACCAGAGCTCCGATATATGGTCAATTCTGAGCCAAAGAAGGCGAGGTCGGGTTCATTAGAACTGGGGAGAAGTTAGCTACATGGTGGTGGCATCCGTTCGTTCCGAGAGTCGCCAGGGAAGTGTCAGCATGATCAAACAGTGAAGCAGCTTCGGCGAACCGAAGCTGCCCTATTTTGGCCGAGTTAGAATCGGCCAATTCGAGCCCTCCTCAAGCCAAACCAAGCTCTCCCGACACCTCCTTAGCCCTTCCATGGCTGAATTAGGACCGAAAGGTAAGCCAATTCGGCTCTCCTTTACAATTTTAGATCGTTGTTAGAGAGAGAGTCGGTCAAATTTCAATGAAGAAATTCTAATCCAATTCGACATCAAATGATGTCATTGTTGATCCTAGGAAGAATCTCTAGAGGAGAGCTACCTACCAAGATAGAAAGCTCCGATCGCCGCGCCCTCACCGGTGAGAAATCGAAGCTTTATCTCTCTACAGTCTGTTTTCCGGCGAAACTCCGTTTGAGCTTGTTCCGGCGTTAAAATCTGTGATTCAAAGTTCCATAGAATCGTATGAACATGTAGGAACTCAATTTCAACTCCAATTTCAACAATTTGAGGTGTTTGATCGGTCAATTTGATAAAATCAAATTCGACAGTGTTTAAAAGTTGAAATTGGGGAAAATTTTGGGGAAATTTGAGGATTTTGGAAAATTCAAAGGACCAAAATGTAATTTTCTAAAATTGAGGGTCAATTGGTCATGATAAGAATATTAGAGGGCCAATTGAGAAATTTTAGAATTTTTGGGGCAAAAATTTACCATTTTTCTAAAAAAAGGGGCAAAATGGTAATTTTGGAAAAATTGAGGGACCAAATTGGAAATTTGGGAAATTAAACCCCTTTGTGTGAAATTAAATAATTTTAGGTCCCAAGGTAAAATTTTAAAAGTTTTAGGACTCAAATTTAGGGGAAAACTCGGCAATAGGGACTTAAAGTTAAAGAAAAATAACTTTAGGGGCCTAATTGCGAATATATGTAAAGTTAGCTTTTCTCATTCATTTGGAATGAATGAGGGCTATTAGGCCAAAGAATAATGAACAACCATGTTCATTTTCATGTAAGAGAACGAGGTATCGGGAACGCCAGTCGAAGTCCAACTTACTAAGGATGGAACCCGACTAAGTGGAATTTCATAGCACTATTAGGTGAGTGGGATTATATATTATACCCGGTTAGGGATGATAAGTACCCCAGTATAAAAACTCACTATTTAGTAGTATTTTAATCATCATAACTGAGAAAGTGATGTGAAAATTATGCAGAAAAAATTATTTACCAGTTGTAAGTAGATCATACCTTATTGGTATGATGAGACTTTCTCGAAGGAAGTTGAAAACCCATTCATCGGTTATGAACGAAGATGTCATTATACCGGTCCGTATAATGGATAGTGAAAACCTATTTTGTCGGAAGTGTTCTCCCCTGACTGTGTGCCAATGCTTAAACTATTTGGGAGACCTTATTGACGGGAACTCGAATAGCTCTTATAGGTTGGGGGCCTTGGTTTTGGAACTTGAGGGCTAATATGTCCTGTTTTTGAAAAACTCGAACAGTGGGTCATAGGCCAATGGACACGAGCAGGAGATCGTAAAAGAACATGATATATATATATATATATATATATATATATATATACATGTGTGTGTGCCATTAAACCTTAATAAGTGAATTGTTTGGTCATGATACCAAGGTAGGTCTGACATACTCAGTCAACTAGGAGTAGTGCGACATGACCAGTCTCCAGACCAGTCAAGTCAATCGGCTACAAGTTGAGTTGAAGGTCAGGATCATTGGGACAAATGGCACCACATATTACATGAAAATTTAAGAAAACTTTGTTTGTGCATGCACTATGAGTACGGGATCATCAAGACACCCATGAGGGGTAGTGATGTGTCCTAAGGGCCCTGGACGACCCGGTGTGTAAACCCCGCACATTTGAGTTAAGGAAAACCGGGAAAAGAACCGGTCAAACCGAATAAGAAAACCAAACCGGTTTACATTTGGGAATAAGCAATATGAAAATTTACAACTTTCGGTTGATCCAAAAGATTTATTAAACATTGGAAAAGGAACTTAAGACAAACAAGAAAACAAAAACCAAATTGGTTCAGGTGAACTAGATTCCATAAGAACTTCAAAGTTAAGCATGCTTACCTAAGAGTAGTGTGAGGATGGGTGACCTCCTAGGAAGTATGATTTTTTTTGTAACTCGAAATTTCGGTAAAAAATAAGGCTTATCATAAATAGCCATCAATTAATATATATTTAATTATTAAAATTAATATCAATAATTTAATACCGAAATTAAATTATTGGAATTAATACCGAAATTTAATTACTGGAATTAATACCGAAATTTAATTACTGGAATTAATACCGAAATTAAATTACTGGAATTAATACCGAAATTAAATTACTGGAATTAATACCGAAATTAAATTACTGGAATTAATACCGAAATTAAATTACTGGAATTAATACCGAAATTAAATTACTGGAATTAATACCGAAATTTAATTACTGGAATTAATACCGAAATTTAATTACTGGAATTAATACCGAAATTTAATTACTAGAATTAATACCAATAATTTATGGCAATATTAATACTAATAATAAATCTCACCCATTTAATATATGGGTTTTACGACTATATAAAGAGGTCATCCTCATTCCATTGTCCTCACACCTGAACACTTCTCTCTCTCTCACTACTGCTCCATTTCCTGGTAAAGCTCGAACCAGAGCTTCGACTTCAACAAAGGTCGGGCTCTTTAGAACCGGGGAGAACACAGCTATCTGATAGCAAACTCCAGTCAATACGAGAATCCTTGGAGAAGCGTCGGCGTGATAGAATAGTGAAGCAGCTCCGGCAGACCGAAGCTGCCCTATTTCGGCCAAGTTGAAATCAGCCATTTCAAGCCCTGCTCAGGCCAATCCAAGCCCTCCCAACACTCCCTCAGCCTTTCCACGGCCGAATTAGGACCGAAAGGTAAGCCAATTCGGCTCCCCTTTATAATTTTCGATTGGTGCTAGAGAGAGAGTCGACCGAATTTCAATGACGAAATTCTAATCCAATTCTGCATCAATTGATGCGATTCTTGATTCTAGGATGAACCTCAGGATGAGAGCTATCTGTCCAGATCGAAAGCTCGAACTGTTGTGCCTTCACCGGTGAGTAATCGAAGCTTTCTCTCTCTATAGTTCATTTTCCGGCGAAGCTCCATTTAAGCTTGTCCCGGCATTAAAACTTGCAATTCACATTTCTGAAGAATCATATGAACATGTAGAAACTCAATTTCAACTTCAATTTCAACAATTAGAAATGTTTGATGGGTCAATTTGATAAAATAAAATTCGGCTGTGTTAAGAAGTTCGAATTGGGGGAAAATTGGGGATTTTTGAAATTCAAAGGACCAAAATGAAATTTTATGAAATTGAGGGTCAATTGGGCATGAAAATAATGTTAGAGGACCAATTGAGGAAATTTTGAAATTTTTGGGGCAAAAATTACCATTTTTGTAAAGGAAGGGCAAAATGGTAATTTTGGAAAAGTTGGAAGACCAAATTGGAAATTTGGGAAATTGAACCCCTTTTTGTGAAATGGAATAAATTGAGATCCCACGATAAATTTTTAAAGTTACGGGACTCAATTTGAGGAAAAACCGACATTAGGGACTTAAAGAGAAATAACTTTAGGGACCTAATTGCAAATAACTAAAAGTTTGGGTTTTCTTATTCATTAATGAATGAAGGCTGTTATGCCAAGTAATAATGAACAAGGTTGTTCATATTGTGTAGGAACGTTAAATACCGAGAATGCCAGCAAGGACAAGCTCGCGTGAATACAAAGAACCAGTCTAGTGGAATTCACGGCATTAATGGGTGAGTGGGTTTACAAACATCATACCCAGTTGGGATGATGAGCACAATTTAAAGTTAAAAACCACTTACCGGTTGTGAGTGGGTTTACTAACATCATACCCGGTTGGGCATGATAAGTGACTCGATATAAAAACCCACTGTTTAGTGGTATTTTAATCATCACTACTTAGAGAAAGTGATGTGAAAATTATGCAAAAAAAAAACTACTTACCGGTTGTAAGTAGATCATACCCGGTTGGTATGATAAGACTTCCTCGAAGGAAGTTGAAAACCCGTTCATCGGTTATGAACGGAGATGTACTTATACCGGTTGGTATAATGGACAGTGAAAACCTATTTTGTTGGAAGTGTTCTCCCCTGACTGTGTGCCAATGCTTAAACTATTTGGGAGACCTTCTCGACGGGAGCTCGAATAGCTCTAATAGGCTAGGGGCCTCGGTTTTGGAACTTGGGGGCTAAATGCCCGATTTTGAAAATCTCGCACAGTGAGCCCAAGGCCAGTTGGCACGAGCAGGAGCTCGTAAACGAACATGATATATGTGCCATAAAACTTAATAAGTGAATTGTTTGGCCATGGTACCAAGATAGGACCGACATGCTCAGTTAACTAGCGGCAGTGCGACATGACAGGTCGACGGACTAGTCAAGATAAACAGCTGCGGGTTGAGTTGAGAGTCGGGGCCGTTGGACTAGTGGCACCACAGATTACATGGAAATATAAGAAAACATTGTTTGTGCATGCACTGTGAGTATGGGATCATCAAGACGCCCATGAGGGGTAGTGATGCGTCCTAAGGGCACTGGACGACCTGGTGGCTATAAGGGCATTTCGTCGTTCTAGGTGTCTGTGCGAAATTTGGAGTAGCACCAAGCGCATGAGACTGGGGTGGGGACAGGATGAGGTCTCTGTCCTTATACGGACACGAAGAAGTGATTTCGGGATTATGGGTCGGATGTCACGTACATCCACTCATTCCCAGGGTAGAAGTGGTCGTACTTCTATCCGAGTGGCAGGAAAAGTCGCTCCGAAGCCACTAGCAGGTTCAGTAGTGATACGGACTTGCAAATGTGTGTAACCTTCATGATGAAGGATGTGTGTTGGGTGATGATACACCGTGGTAACTAAGAAATAATGGAAAAACCCAAATTTTTAAATGAAGAGATTTTTGAAAACAAAGGAGTCTGGCACACTCCATATAAACGTTTTTCTTAAAAGTTAAAAGCTTTTAAAAACCCATTCACTGAGTAGTCGTACTCACCCCCTCCCTTATATCCCTTTCAGGAAATCCCAGAAAGCCTCCCCTTAAAGACCGTCAACTAAGATGCCTGTAAGACAGGTATGTAAAGTTTTAAATTTCATGCAGTTTTGATTATGCTATTCCAGGAAAAAGGTGCAGGTTAAAGGACGCCTTACTCTTTACGGTTTACAATAAGGGGAAACCCTTTAATAAATCGGGAGAGTGGCGGGTTGATCACAGGGATCCGACCAAATCGGGTCAGGGCGTGACATGGTGAGTATACGGGCAAATCGTCATTCCAGGTGTATGTGTGAAATTTGGAGTAGCACCAAGGGCATAAGACTGAGGTGGGGATATGATGAGGTCTCTGTCTTCATACGGACACGAAGAATCAATTTCGGGATTGAGGGTCGGATGTCGCATACATCCACTCAATCTCAGGGTAGAAGTGGTCGTGCTTCTTTCCGAGTGGCCCATAAAGACGCTCCAAAGCCACTAGAGGGTTTAGTAGTTGTGATGACCTACGAATGTGTGTAACCTTCATGATGAAGGATGTGTGTTGAGTGATGACACATCGTGGTAAATAAGAAATGATGGGAAAACCCGAATTTTGAATAAAGGGATTTTTGAAAGAAAGGAGTCTGACACACTCTAATAATAAATGTTTTCTTAAAAGTCCAAACTTTTGAAAACCCATTCACTATGTTGTCATACTCACCCCCTCCCTTATATCCCTTTCAGGAGATTTCGGAAAGCCTACCATTAAAGACCATCAACTAAGACGTCTATGATATAGGTATGATAAATTTAAGTTATTATGCAGCTTTATTTATGGTATTCCTGGAAAAGGTGCAGGGGTAAAGGATGCCTTACTCTTTACGGTCTATAATAAGGGGAAACCCTTTAATAAACCGGGAGAGTGGCGGGTTGTTCATGGGGATCCGACCAAACCGGGTCGGAGCATGACAGAACCGATAGAATTTCAATGATGAAATTCTAACTCAATTCGGCATCAATTGATGTGATTCTTTATTCTAGGATAAACCTTAGGATGAGACCTATTTGCCCAGATCGAAAGCTTGGACCACCGTGCCCTCTCTCTACAGTTCATTTTTCGGTGAAGCTCCGTTTGAGCTCATCCCGGCATTAAAACTTACTATTCAAATTGCTAAAGAATCGTATGAACATGTAGAAACTCAATTTCAACTTCAATTTCAACAATTGGAAACGTTTGATCGGTTAATTTGATGAAAACAAATTCGATTGTGTTAAGAAGTTGGAATTGGGGAAAATTGGGGATTTTCAAAAATTCGAAGGACAAAAATGCAATTTTCTAAAATTGAGGGTCAATTGGGCATGATAAAAATGTTAAAGGGCCAATTGAGGAACTTTAGAATTTTTGGGGTGAAACTTACCATTTTTGTCAAGGGCAAAATGTTAATTTTGGAAAAATTGGGGGACCAAATTGGAAATTTGGGAAATTCAACCCCTTTTTGTGAAATGGAATAAATTGAGGTCCTATGATAAATTTTAAAAGTTTTGGGACTCAATTTGAGGAAAAACCGGCATTAGGGACCTAAAGTTAAAGAGAAATAACTTTAGGGACCTAATTGCAAATAAATAAAAGTTTAGTTTTTTCTCATTCATTCAGAATGAATGAAGGCTATTAGGCTGATATATAATGAACTGAGATGTTCATATCGTGTAGGAACACGAAGCATCGGGAACACCAGCAAGGACAAGCTCGCATGATAACAAGGGACCGATCTAATAGAATTCACTGCATTGACGGGTGAGTGAGATTTTATATCATACCCAGTTGGGAATGATAAGTACCTTGAAATGAAAACTCACTACCAAGTGGTATTTTAAACATCACAACCTAGTGGAGTGATGTGAAAATCATGCGGAAAAACTACTTACCAATTGTAAGTAGATCATACCCGGTTGGTATGATGAAACTTCCTCGAAGGAAGTTGAAAACCCTTTCATCGGTTATGAGCAGAGATGTCCTTATACCCGGTCGGTATAATGGACAGTTGAAAATATAATTTTTTCGAAAGTGCTCTCCCCTAACTGTGTGCCAATGCTTAAACTATTTGGGAGACCTTCTTGACGGGAGCTCGAATAGCTCTTATAGGTTGGGGGCCTCAGTTTTGGAAATTGGGGGCTATTATGCCCAGTCTTAAAAATCTCGAACAAGTGGGCCATAGGCCAATGGGCACGAGCAGGAGCTCATAAACAAACATGAGATATGTGCCATAAAACTTTAATAAATGAATTGTTTGGTCATGGTACCAAGACACGACCGACATATTCAGTCAACTAGCGGTAGTGCGTCATGACAGGTCTCCGGAATAGTCAAGACAAACAGTTGCAGGTTGAGAGTCGGGGCCGTTGGACCTGTGGCACCACAGATTATATGGCGTGATATGAAAATACTGTTTGTGCATGCACTATGATTACGGGACCATAAAGACGTCCATGAGGGGTAGTGATACATCCTAAGGACCCTGGACAATCCGATGAGTATAAGAATAGTTCGTCATACTAGGTGACCGTGCAATATTTGGAGTAGCACTAAGCGCATGAGACTGGGGTGGAGATGGGATGAGGTCTCTGTCCTCATACAGATATGGAGAATTGATTTCGGGATTGAAGGTCGGGTGTCACATACATCCACTCACTCTCAGGGTAGAAGTAGACGTACTTCTATCTAGGTGGCCGGTAAAGTCGCTTCAATGCCACAAGTGGGTTCAGTGGTCATGCTGGCCTGTGAATGTGTGTTTAACCTTCATGATAAAGGTTATGTGTTGGGTGATGACACATCGTGATTAAATAAGAAAATGGTGGTAAAACCTGAGATTTTAAATGCAAGGATTTCTGAAAGAAAAGAATCTAACACACTCCAATACAACTCTTTTCCTCAAAGTAAACTTTTGAAAAACTCATTCACTGAGTAGTCGTACTCACCCACTTCCTTATATCCCTTTCAGGAAATCCCGAAAAGCCTACCCTTAAAGGCCATCAACTAAGACGCTTGTGAGACATGAATTTAAAATATTATGCAATTTTGATTATGTTATTCTAGGAAAAGGTGCAGGTTTAAAGGATGTCTTACTCCTTACGGTTTATAATAAGTGAAACCCTTTAATAAATCGGAAGAGTGGCGGGTTGATCATGGGGACCCGACCAAACCGGGTCGGGGCGTGACATACCACAACCAAAAAGAGAGTGGTACATTTTCAACCTTATTCTGACCTCTACGATGCTCAAACATAGCTCAAAATAATTATGTGAGTTCCACTTAGTCCCTTCTAGTGAAGGATCATTCGAGCTATAGATAAGCCTCGTGGCCGTGAAAATTCTTGAAAGCTCTTGTGACTACCTTGTGTTTAACATACTCTATAAAATCAGGTGTTACAAGTGACTTTGACCACCTCAAAGGGTGATCAAGGTGTCTAAAGGCTCATTGGGAAGTCAACTCTCGAGATTCACCAGTGTTGACCACCACCTCTCTCTCTCCGCTGAGTTACCAACCTAAACCTGAATCTATGTCAATTTTCAGGTGAAGGCTCGATCGTGGCAAAAACAATATTGTTCCGATCAAGACAAGATAGAAAGTGACTATGGGGACATGTAGAATAAGATGAAGGACCTAAAAATGATTTTTAGAAAGTTTATAAAATTGTTTTAAAAGAGAGGAAAGTTGGATGACTAAAATGTAATTTTTAAAAGGTTTGGAACCAAACAACAATTTCATAAAATTAGGTACTCGAATGAGACTCAATAAGGACCTAAAATAAAGATAAAGAAAACTTAGGGACCCAAAATGGTAGTTTAAAAAGTTAAGTACCTAAGTGAAAACTTTGAAAAAGTTAAGGACCAAATGGTAATTTTTTAAAAGTTGGAGATCAAAAAGGGAATTTATGAGAAGTTGAGGAATCAATTGAACTTAGAGAAGATAAGTAAACCTAAAGTAAAGTTTAATTTTTAGAGTTTCAAAAATGGATAAGTGAAAAGAATATGGACAAAAGTGTAATTTTTAAAAGTTTAAGGACTAAAGTATAAAAAGTGAAAAGTTAGAGGGTTGAATGAAAGGATTTAAATACTTTGGAATCTTAGAGTAAATTTGGTAAAATTATAATGTTGAAAAATTACTAATACTTGGTAAAAATGAGAAAGAAAAATACTAAGAAAATAATAATAGAGTTGGAACGGGGACTAACCATTTTCAAATGGAGCTAGGCTCTAGTAAGAAATCAGTAAATGAAAGGTTATCTTAATTTTTCGGGTGGGCCGATCATCATGTGATGATGCTATATAGCACCTGTAGCCATTAGTTTTAGTTTATTGTGTGTGAGAAGTCAATGAATATTGTTGTATGTTATAATATATGGTAGCAAGGTTGCCTAAAATGGAGAAAAGTGGTTTTTAGATAGGTAAAACCATGATGCACCACATATGCATTTAGGGGACATGAACTCCAAAATTTTGGGAAGAGTTCATCCAGGGGAATTCGGTTGGAGACAATGTGTGCATGTAAACAACTTATTTAATTAAATATATGGAAAATTATGATCATTTTACAATTCTAACTACTTTTTCAAAATATTGTAGGTAAGAAGAGGCTGGAAGAAATAAGACAAATGAGCTTAAAAAGCTTAAAGAAGTAAGATATGTTCGGAAATTGTAGTAATCAAATAAAAACTGAAATCTAAGTACACAAGCAATTTAACAAGCTTAAAAATTAAATGAGAAACAACGTTTCAATACCTAGAAAAAAGCCCTAGTACTGACCAAGAGATAGCTAGCTAGACCAGATACACGCATATACTGACCACATTAATAAAAATGCTCACTACTAACCAAAATATAAGGATAGCTAGCTGTAACAGATGCACAATAATAAAGGCACCCACAAGAAATCGAACAGCAAAATATATTCATGAGTAGAACTTATAGTTCTTTGCTGAGATTATGATCGTCCTCAAACCCCCGATCGGCGATAAAAGCATCAGAAATACTCCCAGAATAATACAGATCTGAAATGATTAAAAAAACAAAAAACAAAAAACAATATCAATATGGGAAGATTATATGTATAGGGTTGAATGAATTAAAACATACGTACCCAGTTGGACCACCAAGATAAAGAAAACTTCTTTGGCTTGTAGATGGCGAGCCACATTACGCAGGGGAGCTGTTGGTGATAAATACATCATGTAAGTAGATTGATTTCTTATATTCTATATTGTATCGTAAAACATGAAGAAAAATCAAAATGCGCAAAAGGGACTCACGAAGTAAGTTGTAGGAGCAAAAGCAAATCCTCCAAAGAACCCTAGCAGGCCTCCGAAGAATGGAAAAGTCATACCAAGGAACATCGTGAAAGCTGGAGAACGGAAGCAAAGATATATGTAATACAGTTTGAAGATGCAAAATATTATATTTATATATATATGCTAAATTATAATTTAAAAAATTATAATATATATTATAAAATTAAATAAATACATAACTTTAATATTTTAAAATTTTAATTATAATTAATATTTTTAAAAAAATTGTATAATTTATGTTATATATATCTTAATCACAGTATAATAATAGAATTTATTTACAGAGTAAAAAAATATGACTAAAATATATTTTAAAGTCATTACTCAAAATTTTAATTATTTATAAATTTTATTTATTAAAAATATTATATTTATATATGATATTTAATTAATTATTTTAAATTAATTAAACAAAATTTTAATTATATATAATATTATTAAATAAAAATGATTTATAATATATTGAATAAAATATTTATATATAAATTATAATATTAAAATTTAATGTAAAAATATTTTAAAATATATATTAATTATATTTTTCAATATATTAATTATCTAGTGATTAAAATATTTAATTAGAAATCTCGACTGACTTGCCATTTCTTGCAATTTTGAATAAAATATGAGTAGTAAAACAAATATGAGGATAGTATGAAACTATGTGATACAAACCAACATATGAGGTACGTGTAACTAAACGGAGCATCTTTGTAGGCCTGAACATGAGCTTCTTTACAAGGAAGGTCTCAATCATGTCGAAGACCGGCATAGCATAGATCTGCACCAGAGACAATATTTCCAGATTCTAATAAATAAAGATGCATATTACATAACATATGCATAAAAAAATCTCGATAGATCAGTATGAGTAGGTACCTGGTAGCTACCGAGAACATGGATGAAGACGAATATGTTAGCCACAGCGATGAGCCATGCTGGCTTTTCGAGGGAGATAAGGATGTTGTCCTCAACGGAGTTACCAAACGCCCAGTAGCCAATAAGTGCGACCGGAAAGTAGCAGACGGCCACAACGATGTAGGCAAAGATGACGCCTTTCCACATGGGGCCCTTGGAGGGATTCGTCGGCGTAGAGGGGATGGTTGCCTGAATCTCCAGCACCACGTTGTGGCCGGCGTAGGCGAAGGCCACGTCACCCAGGGCTGTGAGGAAGCCGAACACCGATCCGGCAGCGGTGGATGACTTGGAGCCGTAGTCCACGTCGGCCATCTTGCCCTTGTGGAGGGTTGCTGTCCACGCCATCGTGGAGTAGCTATAAAAAAAAGCAAGTGCACGAGATTTATCAGCTTCCAGTATTTTCATGAGTTCCATCACCAAGCCACGAAAGGAAATACGAGAAAACAAAGATTATATGTATATATATATACCCAAGGGACATGACCGCTGCGGCTAAGGAGACGGCGGAGATGGAGTTGAAGTTGGGAAGAAACGACAGCACAAAGTGGAAGGAGGCAAAGATCATGATGAAGTAGGTGAGCTTGATGGGGTTCTCCCCCTTCCATATAATATTATGGACTTTCATTAGGGACCTCCCTCCAGTGACCATGTACACGATATCAACCCCCACCTCCACAATCAGCTGCTGCGGCACCACGATGTACAGCCCAAGTTTCTCACCGAACGCGTGTTGACCCAGCTCGTGGTACCGATCAAACCGCTTCCCTGGAACCATCTCGTGCATCTCCACCATCTGCCAGAGTGTATAGAGAGTTATGACCCACGAGAGCACCAGCACCGCCACCCCCGGACCCCTGAAACACGGGAATAATAATGATAACTGTTATTTTGTGAGAGGTGTTAAAAATGGCAGCGGATCTTGACTATATGAGACTGACTGAGTCGGCCTTTTATTAGGTACCATCCAAGCTCAGACATGGCGTAAGGGAGGCTGAGCACGCCGGCCCCGACCATTGCGGTGACATTGTGGAAGGTGGAGTACCACCACTTGGCGTTCCTCGACGATGTTATCGGCAGCCAATCGTCGATCTCCTTCTGCTTCGCCAAGTTCTCATCTATCTGTGTACACACCAGGAATTGTCTAACTACAGTGTGGTGAAAAATAGAAACACTCCATGATAGACAGAGATAGGAAAACGTACCACAGTGGATCCCGTGGCGGACGACATGGTTCCTTCTCCCTACAAGCCTAGGCAGGAACTCCAAGCAGCAGTTCCAAGATTGAAATGACTATGATTTGTATCCCTATATATAACGTAAATGGAAGGAATATGAAAGGTTTTCCATAAAAGTTAATGGCCTTGAAATTAACAGCACATACAGATTCCTTATTTACATCGATGCACTTACTAATCGCACAAAAAGGCTGGCACCCTACTTATAGTTTCCATATTCATTGAAGAAAATAAGAGGATAAGAGGGCAATATTCCCAGAATGGTTAGAATCGGTACAGGGGGAGGTGATTGCATTAACTTGGATTCCCTATATAAATGGCAGTAACTCATCCCTTCAGGGATGCTGTCATGGACTTTCTTTGAATAGTAGTATTCCTTTATGGCTCACTAATTTGTTTCGCTTTCCACTATGTTACAGATTATGGCTCAAATACACAAATAATAGAAGAGTTCTCGCAAACTGTTATGAATACATATAATTGCTATAAATTCTGTTTAATATCAACGTAATTTAGTCAATTATAAAATAAAAAGTACTTATTATAAATACGGGATAAAACATATATCATTTAACTATATATATATATTAATATCCTTATTTAATTAATATTTTATAAATATATATATCACTAATCTTTATGTACTTATTTTATTATATTTGAAGTTTTTTTTATCTTATATTAAATACAAAAAAAACTTATATTATGTTATGCACATGTATCTATTATTTCTCTTGACATATATTTGAAACCCAAAAAATTATTTTTTTGAATTAATGATAGCTTTTTTGTCAACAACATTTAATATAATATTACAAAAACTAATTAAATACGCATCAACCCACACAGTATCATTAAAAATGGTCATTTAAGGTAAATGGGTAAATAAAGAAGGTTAATTAAGAAATTAATTAACATAATTTCTTTAATGAATATGGCAAGGTAGTCAATTTACATGGAAAACGTTTTACATTTCATCCGTGTTAAATAATTAGCTATGCAAATCCTAGTACATCCATGTTAAAGCGAACATATGGGATGCAAATCCCATCTCCTTTCATCTTCTTCATGTTTAGTGAGCTTCTCATGGTCCACCGCACTGATCACTAACTCCCTTTCTACAAGAGAGGCATTATTTGAACGTGGGGCTGATTTAAATATTCTATCCTTGGTATAAAGAAGCTCAAGCTATGCTCCAACTCCTTGGATAAGCATAGCATACTTGGTAAACTGTCCCATTACCCACTTGAGCTATATAATTCATTTGCTTTGCATTGACTAGTGGCTCAACCTTGATAACAAATTTTTGTAAAACTTCCATAAAATGGAAACTTGGAGTTATAATGGAATAAAAAATCGAATGAAATAGAAAATTAATTTGAATAGAAAACTTATAAATTTATTAAAATATGTTAAAATAAATATAAAACGACTATAATGATGAGAAATTAACGATGGTTGATTATATTGGTTAAAATTTAAAGTAAAAATTAGATAATATTATATAAAAAATTAGTTTTTTAAAGTATCTAAAATAAAAAAAATTGATAATTTTGTGTTTGGGTTAAAATATAAATAAATAATTTTATAAAAATAAAAAAATTAGAAACTCTCGAAACAAGTATGAATAGGTAAAATTTGGATTGAACGACTCAATAAATTAAACTTATCATCTGTAAGGAGGGGAAGGGAACCACACGTAAACAGTGCCACGCACATGCGAAAATCACATCGAAGTCACGTGATTTTCTTATGCCTTTTGTTGTTTAAGCAAAGATGGACAATCCATTTGTAACATCATTACCTTATTCTGGGTTCAATTAAAGAGATATATACTCTCATTCAATATTATAGTCCATATTAATGTAAATTTCGCATAAGCTTATGATACATACTGTAATATCAGATTTTTTGAACATTAAAATTTCGAACGGACATTTAAACTGAAAAAAATGGAATAGATAATATAAAATATTAATTGTGTAAACTAAAATTATAACCTAATTATTTTGAATTTAAAGTAAATAATCTTGATTTAAAATCAAGTAAAAAAGTAAGTCATTATAATCCATATAAAAAGTCAAATTAAAATTGTGAAATTATATACTTTATTGATGAATAAACTAATAAATATATAAATATATATATATATTAATAGATAAAAATGATACACATTATTTATTCATTATATAATGTGCAACATTATTAACAAATTAGAAATATATTTGTAAATAGTGCAAATATGTTATATATATTTAATTTAATTTACTATTAATATTATTTTATTTCAAATATTTAATATTGTATTAGAGTTAAATTTTTTCTATTATTTTTAAGTTTTAGTGGATTTTAAGGATCGGAAAGTGTGATACGACTCCGGATGCGAATTAGTTGAATCGTCAAAGTAGACAAAAAAATATTTCTAATATTTGTTATTGTTAGTAGCTGGGACCAAGAGATCCAGAAGCTGAAAGAAATTTGAAAAATATGAAAAATATAAATAGTAAATGTGTAAAACTCGTTCCTGGGAAGTAAAAAAAATTAGAAAAATAACTAGTATATGTTTATACATGAAAAAATAAGCCATTTAATAAACGAAAAATAGCTAACATGATAAATTGAAAAATTCCAAATGATCAAAATTTCACAAAAATCTCAAGAAAGAATCGGGAAGTGGAATTGAAGAGATAATTAAAATAGTTTGGGGTGAATCAGGCCCGATTCAGCATGAACTATAGTGAACTAGTTCACAAATTCATTTTTCTAGGTAGTTTAAAAATGTCAAATTGTAAAATTGAAACCACCATTAGATAGAAAATAAATTTAGATGAATTTAAAAAATTTTAAATATGAGAAAATCAGTCGAATCGAGTCCGAACCGACCAATTTTTGAATTTTGGACCTTGAACCCGTTAAGACTGGACCGGTTAACGGTCCGACCAAACCAGTCAACATTCAACGAACCGATCAATGGTCAATGAACAACAACCAACTAGTGCTATGTCAACTACCACGTAGACACAATTAGCCAATGAGAGGTTGCCACGTGTCTGGTCAACAGACAACTGTGCCCCGTGAGCATGCCACGCAGACATGAGTAGCCAATGAGAGGCTACCGTGTGTCTGGTCAACGGGTTAACGGTTGACACAGTAGCCGAGTTGGCGTTCCACATCAGAAAAATGGACCCATCATAGTACGCCACGTGGCACGACTGCCACATCATCGTCTTCAACCTTCAAATGCTAATAGAGAAGAGAGAGAGAAGGAGTCTCAAACGACTCGAAAAATGCTCTGATCATGTCTCTAGCAGCCGAGTTAGAGGCCGAGTCTTACGCCGACCGGCAGCCTAAGCAGTTGCCGACCTCCCTATATAAAGAGCACCCCCTCATTCGTTAACAGCATCCCACAATCGAGCGAAGAAGAAGAAAAGTGAATTTTCTAGCGAGCTGCAAACCAAAGCTCCGACGACGGGCGAAACTTCCACCAAAAGAGCTCTGAAGGGTGGCATTGGAACTGGAGAAGAATCCTCTAGCTCAAGTCCTTCTCAGAATAGCCAGAGAGTGCTCAAGGAGGTGCAAGGGAGATCGCACAATAAAGCTACTTCGGAGCTTGAAGCAGCGAGCTCCTGCCCGATGCCACCTCGCCTCATCCAGCCCTTCCGCCACCCACATTGGCTGCCAGTGATCTCCCAAGACCCTCTACAACACCCCTGCAGGCCCTGGTAAGCTCAATTTTGTCTCTCCCCATCATAATTCCCAAATTTTAGAGTTGCACCAATCGGAACTTCTCTCTTTGAATTCCCGCAGGACATCAGCGAATTGTAGTGGAACTTGATCCCGCTAGATTCCCCTCAACTAGCTCTAGCTGCCCCCACCTCAAGCTCCGGTCACTACCTCTCTAATCGTAAGAAATGCAAGCTTTCTCTCTCTAGTGTAAGTTTTTCGGCGAAGCTCCAATAGGGCATAAAACTCAACCAAATTCAGAAATTTGAAGTGCAAGACGATCGAGGGGAGCTGTAGAAGGCGATTAGAAGCAAGAATTGAAGAAAACAAGGACTTATAGGCCGCCAATTGGACGAGGTAAGATTCGAAGTGTAATATGCTCGAATTGGGGAAAAAGATGAAGGGTGATTTGAGGATTTTGGGGGACTTTTGTGCAATTTTTAAAAATTGGAGGGTTGAACGGAAATTTCACGAAATTGAGGGTGTTTTCATGAAATTCACCCCAATTGAGTGTCAATTGGGCAAATTGGAAATTTTAAAAAGTTAGGAGACCAAACAGAAATTTTTAGAAAATTAAGGACTAAAAGGTAAAATTAGTAAATCAAGGGCAAAATAGTGAAATTAAAAGAGTTAAGGACCTAAAAAGAATAATTGGGAACCCAAGGTGTAAACCCCACCCTTTTGAGATAAGGAAAAATCGGGAAAAGAACCGGTCGAACCGAGTGAGAAAAACTGAACCGGTTCACAAACTCGATCATTAGAGAATGGGTAATTTGAGAAATTTACAACTCCGAGGTGACCCAAAGTGTTCATAAAGTCTTGGAAAAGAACCTTAGAACAAATTAGAAGAGAAAAATTAGACCAGTTCAAATGAACCAGAACCAAGAGAGAAATAGCAAACCGGGAAATTTATGGATCCTGAGTGACCTAAAGAGTCACAAAAGTCAAGAAAAAGGATTTTGGGATAAATTGGAGATGAAAACCAAATCGGTTCATGTGAATCGAATCCGGACTGGATTGGATGCTAAATTCATTTTTCTAGGTGGCTTAAAATTTTCAAATTTAAGATTTGAGGCCACCATTGGATAGAAAATGAATTTAGAAATTTTTAAATTTGAAAATTTTGGTTAAATCGGGGGTGAACCAATCAGTTTAAGTTTTGAACCCGGTTCGAACCAGTCAGGTTCGATTCAGAACAGTGTCGTCTTCTTCTTTCAGATGACAACACCGTTCACTCACCAAAAAATCACACAGCGCCTGCGAAGCTAAAAAGTCTCCGACCAGGGAGTTTCTAGTAATGAATGACTGCCAATAATGCTCCAATCGAACAACCAAGAAGTCCTCGAGCTTCCTATATGAAGTGCCCCTCCTCATTCATCCTCTCCATAACTAAAAACTCCATTCTCTCTCAATAGCGCCATTTTCCAGTGAAGCTCAAACCAAAGATCTAACTTGGGCCTTTCTCTAAGCCAAACAAGGCGAAGTTGGGTTCTTTAGAACTGGGGAGAAGTCAGCTACATGCCTGTACCTCCTTAACACCTTAGCCTCACACTCATAGGTCCACTTCATCCATTGGGAAAGGTTGAAGTTGGATTGAGCTGGTGGGGGTACTTGGTGGACTTTTATAAAGGTGGCGTGGGCATCCCAATAATTGTCCCAGGCCTCCTTCTTAGTTGGAGTCCTTTTTGGCTGTTGTGGGGCTGGATGGGGTGTTAGGCTCCTTGGAGGAGGGATAGGTTCTTCCTGCCTTGGAGGAGGATATGTGATGCTTTCTAGTTCTAATAAGGATCCAACAAGTTTTCTATAGTCTTCGACCATATCCTTGGGTACTCTCTTTTCACCCTCCAAGAACTATTGGACGGTTGCCTCTCTGGAGGTAGGCGTCTTTTTCAAGATCTCATGTGTAGGTTGGGTTCGCACGACGAATTTCCTAGGAACTCTTCTCCCTACAGGGTATTTAAGTTTTTTGTTAGTGTTAGGGCATGGTATTGATAATGCTTTCAAGGGAACAATGCTCTGATACCACTCAAGTTTTCATGCCCTGACCCGATTTGGTCGGATCCCCGTGATCAACCCGCTGCTCTATTGGTTTAAGAGGGGTTTCCCCATTCTTTCAATCAAGAAGAGCTAGACCTAATTCAAACCTTGTTCCCTGGAATAGCATAAATCAATAAACATGAGGGCTTAAGAGTGACATTAAGCATACCTGACAGAGGGTACATCCTTGTGTTTTCTTTTGTCATGTTTTCCCTACTCCTGAAATGGGATATAAAAGAGGGGGTGAGTTCTACAACTTAGTGAGCGGGAGTTGGGAGTGATTTTTTTTTCAAGAAAACCACTTTATGCAAAGTGTGCCAAAATCCTTATTTCTTTTAAGAATGGATCTTTCCTTAAATTTCGTTAGTTCAAAACCTCTTTCCATTTGCCATTAGGTGTGTTTAGCGAACAACACACACCCTTCATCAGGAAGAGTACACACATTCGTAGGTGCAGCCCATCCACTATACCCACTTGTGGCTAAGAGCATTTTTACCAAACACCAAGATAGAAGTCCATCTACATCTACCCTAGGTCTAAGTGGATGTTCTCAACATCCGAGCCCTAGACCAAAATGCCACTCCGTGTCTATAAGAGGACAGAAACCTCATCCTGACCCCACCCTGGTATCATACGCAAGAAGCTACTCCGAGCTTCCCGATTGCTAGCACGATGAACTGCCCTTATCTCCACCATGTCATATAGTAGCCCTTAGGACCCATTACTATCCCTCTTGGGCATCATGATGGTCATGTACCTCAAGTATATGCACAAAACAATAATTTTCACATTTGGCCATTTATTTTTGGTGCCACTAGTCCAACGGCCCTAACCCTCAACCCAACCTGCATCTGTTTATCTAGGTTAGTCCGTCGACCTAACCTTGATACACTACTGCCAATCCATCAAGTACCATCGGTCCTGACTTGCTATCATGGAAAAATCACATAACAAGTTCATTAGAGATTTCATGGCTTTTCTTATTTCAATTTTGTTTACGAGCTCCTGCTTGTGCCCACTAGCCTTGGGCCTACTGCACATGATTTCCCAAAACCGGGCATTTAGCCCCACAAGTTCAAAAACTGAGGCCTCTGACCTATTTGAGCTATTCTAGCTCCCGTCAAGAAGGTATCACAAATGGTTTAAGCATTAGCACACAGTCAGGGCTGAACACTTCTGACAAAAATGTATTTTTACTTTCTCTCACCAACTGGGTGTGACGATACATCCACTTACAATCGGCATACGGGTTTCTCCTTCCTTCAAGGAAGTCAATCATACCAACCGGGAATGATTTCCTCTACTTACAATCGGTAAGTAGGTTTTAGCTTAGTTCGCCCATTACCCCAACCGAGTGTGATGTTAAAGTTCCACTCACAAGTGGTTTTTCATTTCTAATGTGCTCTCATCCCAACTAGGTATGATGTAAATAAGCCCACTCACCGGATAACCGTGACGTGTTGATCCTCGGTCGGTTTTCCAAGTCTACACAAGCATGCTCTTGCATGCGTTCTGGTCACACTTATCCCTACATGATTTGGGCAGCCTTATCACTTATGGTTTGGCATAAAAGCCTAGGCTCACAAATTATCGATAAATTGCATTTAGGTCCCTAAAGTTTATTTTTCTTAACTTTAGGTCCCTAATGCCAACTTTTGCCCAATTTGAGTCCCAAAGATTCCAAAATTCCTTTTGAGTCCTCATTTTACTCAAAATTGTATAAGCAGCTCAAGTTTTCCAAATTTTCAATTTGGTTCCCAACTTTTCAAAAATTACCATTTTACCCATACTTTCAAAAACTGGCAATTTAGCTCCAAATGTTACAAAAATTGACCAATTGGTCCTCCAACATCTTTTTCATGGGAAATTGGCCTTCAATTTTAGGAAATTACAAAGAGGTCCCTCAATTTTTTGAAATGCCCAATTTTTCTAAAGATTTTCCCCCAATTTCCCCTTTTCAAACTGATCAAATTTAATTTTTTTTAAATTGTCCATTCAATCGGGGTTAATTACTTCAATTGGAGGTATAAATCGGTTCCTACATTTCCATACGATTCAATTGAGCTTTGAATCGCATGAATTGAGCCAGAAACTAACTCAAATAGAGCTTCGCTAGAAAATTATTTATAGAGAGAGAAAGCTTCAAAAGCTTACCGTCAGAGGTGCGGTGGTCCGAGCTCTCTATCTGGGTAGGTAGCTCTCGTCCTGAGATTCATCCTAGGATCAAGAATTGCTACAATTAACACTGAATCAAGGGAGAATTCTATTAGTGAAGTTTTGCACTTTCTCTCTCTAACTCTGACCGAAAATCATAGAGGAGGGCTGAATTGGCTTACCTTTCAGCTCTGTTACGGTCGTGTGAGGGTCGTAGGGGTATCGGAAGGGCTTGGTTTGGCTGGAGGAGGGCTGAATTTGGCCGAACTCAAATCGGTCAAAATAAGGCAGCTTCGGTCCTTCGGAGCTGCTTCACTGTTTGATTCTGTCGGCACTTCTCCAGTGGTCCTTGGGTCGAACGGAGGCTGCTGTCAGGTAGCTGACTTCCCCGGGAGTCTAAAGAACCCGACGTTGCCTTCTAAGGATGAGAAAAATGCATATCTCAGACCTCTAGTTCGAGCTTCATTGAAAACTAGAGCAGTTGAGAGAGAATAGAGATTTGATGTGTGTGGAGAATGAATGGAGAGTAGCTCTTTATATAGGGAGCTCAGGGACCCTCTACTAGACAACTTTCCTTCTTGGTCGACTTTATCCTCATCCTTAAACAGCCTGATTGGAGCAACTCAACCTTCACCGGCGTTATCTGTTTCTGCATTGAATGAACTGTTCTATCATCTAGAGGAAGAAGATGACACTGTTCCGAACTGGACCAGATCGGTCCGACTGGGTTCAATGCGTAAATCGATCGGTTGAGGCCCGATTCGATCGGTTTTCTCAAAATTAAAATTTTCTAAATTTATTCTCTATCTAATGGTGGGTTAAATTCCCCAATTTGAATATTTTAAGCCACCTAGAAAAATGAATTTAACAATAGGTTCAATGATTGTTCAAACCGGTTACCTAAACCGGTTTAATTTTCTCTTCCAATTCATCCCAAATTCCTTTTCCATGATTTTTATGATTCTTTAATTCATTTGGTGTTTGTCGATTTCCCATTTTTCCCTTTCTCTATCGGTTAAGGTTCATGAACCTATTTGGTTTTCTCTCTTGGGTTGACCGGTTCTTTCCTCGATTTTCTTATCTTTAATGGACGGGGTTCACAAGGAAAGTTTTTTTGCCATGTGAACAGTGTTGTCATTCCAAGGAAGAAGACGACATTGTTTTGGACCGGATCGAACCAGTTTGACCGGGTTCAATGGTGAAAATCGATCGGTTTAGGCTTGATTCAACTGGTTTTCTCAAAATTAAAATTTTCTAAATTTGTCTAAATTCATTTTCTATCTGATGGTGGCCTCAATTTTCCAAATTGAGATTTTCATGCCACCAAGAAAAATGAATTTTCCAATCCGGTTCATTATGGTTCAACCCGGGTCAACTCGGGTCAATCCGGTTCAGGTCTGGTTCACCCTGAACTTGTCCGGTTTTCCCATCCAATTTACTTTATGGTTCTTTTCCATGATTTTCATGACTTTTTGGTCACTTGGGATTTTCTAATTTCCCATTTTAACCCCTTTTTATCATTATCGATTCCCTAAGTGGTTCGATTTTCTCATTAAATTGACCGGTTCTTTCCTGTTTTTCCTTGATCCAAGATGATGGGTTTCACAAATCGCCTCTCAGCTTGGTGCTTAGCACCTTGGGGTCCTGGCAACTTTGTAGCAGCCCTCTCACACAACATGGCACTTAGGCCTACACAACGATTTGGGCAACTCAAGCACCACATGAACATAACAACCTCCATAGAATGCACTGCCCTCTCGGGGCGACAATAGATGGGGAACTGGAATGCAAGGGTTGTGAACCTTCTCCCTACTCACAACTGGTGTCTCAACACCCATGGAATAGCCGTATTACCGCCTCTCGCCAGCATAGGACCTCATGGATCATCTCCCCTTTTTGAATTTATGCACAAACACTGGGAGCTCGACTCTACGTGAGTCGGCTTCCCTTATCAAGCAACTAGCCCAATGACCCCAGACCTGAGTTTCTCCATATCACCCCAACTCAGTCATTATCACAGCAAAGCAATGCACACATATTGGAAGTCTGGCCCTCAATGGCCCTATCCCCAATTCACACAAAGGCTCTAAGCCAAAAATATGACTTTCCTTCGGTTTCTCAAAAAGAGAAATTCATCTCATATCTCGGGTCTCATGTCAGTTCTTACATGCACTTTTAAAATGATATTTGAATTAGTGGGCATATTTTTTTTCCAATTCAAACTTCTTATATGAGTTCTCAAAGTGCATCCTACCATCACATCACACAAAGTCACACAAGTTCAAGTTATCAGACTTGGTCGAACCAGTAGGATGCACTATCAAATAAAACTCACTCATCCGATTCACAGAATGTGTTTGTCCCGTGGGATATCCCAGAATCCTACTCTAGATCCCGCTTGATAACTTTGCTTTATCTGTAAGAGTAGCATAATAAGGTCAGATCTACTTCTGACCACAAACGCTTAGTTTACTGTATCACTTCCTTTTGGCAAAATTACTATTTTGCCCCTTTTCTCTTAAAATATTTCCTCTTTAGACCTTAGACTTTTTAAAATTTTTCATTTGGGTCCCCCAAGTTCCCTTGGCTCCCCTTCTGGTCTTGATCACCATTTTAAATATTTCAGACATACTTTCTTGAAATTACCAAAACAACCTCGAGTTTTAGCAAAATTATACTTTTGTCCTTCTTCCTTGAAAACTTGGGTTCTAGGATTCCTAAAACCTCCAAATTCCTCATTTGGGTTCCTAAACTCTTTTAAATCACATTTGATCCTTAGGTTTCCCAAAGGTTGTCTTTTAGCTATGCAAAACCATGTTTTTTCACTTAGGTCTCTTACTTTGCATTATTTAGAAATAGGTCAATCATCTTTCAAAAATAGGCAAACACGGTCCCCAGCCATCCCCAAACTTCCCTATCATTCCCAAAACTTTATTTGCCCCTTAGGAAGACCCCCACAAAAATCCCAATTGCATTTGGATCCCATAACTTTCAAATATTTATATTTTGGCCTCCGATCGTTGACCCAAAACTAAACTATCACCAAAAATTACCAAACTAAGTGGGGAGGTCCCCTTAGCCTCCCTCTAGACCATCATAAGATTAGTTTGGTCGGGGTCAATCAGAGGCACTCTGATTAGGCATGATTAGAAACATGCATGCTCACACGAGTTAGAGTCGGGTCGGAGTTAGGTTCTTATCGGAGGTGGCACGTCGATCATTGAGGCTTGTGGGGTTGGAAAGCTGACTCTCCCAAAAACCTCTAACAACTTCAATGACCTTAAATGATGGTCTGTAGCTACTACAATCCACGTTTTAGTCAACTTGGCCCCTAGACCCACGGTTTGAAACTTGGATGATTTAATTCATCCTCAAATCGGGCAAAATTGGAGACTATGGAAATCTGGAGGCTCAAGGGACTCACCTAATGTTTCTCAACTCATGAGTGTTGCCATGGCCATCAAAATTAGCTCCTAAAACAATTGCTCTATTTTGAGTTGTTAGAGATCGAGTATTATGCAATCTCACTGGTGATGGTAGAGGAAGAGCTGTGGGTCGAGAGGGGTGGTGATGGAAAGCTCAGGTCATCAACTTTCCAAGGATACCAAGAACATCATCGGATGTGGTCGGATGGTGGAGAAATTCTCTCTCGTAGTCAGATCACCGGAAAAAGGGATCAGACGGTGGTTGGGAGAGGATTATGAGCAAATTTTGGCGAGGGAGCGACCCCAATTTATAGGGAGGTGATCTAGGCCTCATTGGTAATCTAGCCATAGACTTCTTTCTTTATTTCATAGCCTGAGGCCTTTGGAAAGGATTAATTTTCCCAGACAATGGATTTAGGTTATTTGGGTGAGTCATCGGGTAAAAATAGAGGAATTTGGGTAAGCTGTCGGGCGAGAAAGATGACACATGTGAGTGTGGTCGTGCATACAGCGTGTGTGCGCGCCTAGCATCTGAGCTAACCAGTTCGACACTATAGTGAACCAATTTTCAACAAATTTCTAGGTCGATTCAGCTGTTTTTAGCCAAGTTTGCCCCTTTCCCGACTGATTCTTGAAAAAATAAAAATACCCAAAATTCAACATTCAATTTCCTATTGAATGGACTCAAGAATCGCCCCATTTTTTATTTTTTTAGTACCTTTAAAAATTTGGAGGTTTTGGTGACTCCCCCCCAACCCGAACCTGATATGAACTAGTTTTCTTCTGGTTTCTTTCCAATCTTCATCCTAGTGTTCTAGGGCACTCCCAAGTGTCTCCCAAGCTCCAATTTACCCCTTTTGGCCCCTCTATCAATCCCTTTCTTCTATTCTGGCCTAGTTTAGTTCCCATGTTGATATTCCATCTCCCAATTCGATCCTTTTTTCCCCGATATGCTACTTCCCAGTTTGTACCACGGGAATTTCCCAATGTTACAAAAAGTGACCAAGTCAAAGCTCTGGTTCATAGGTGATCGGAAAATGAAGTAGTTCATCTTCTTATAGATTTTGAGTGGTGAAGATGATAAATGGAGGGGAGCTTTTTATATAAGAAGCACAGGGACTAACATGTCTTTCATGGTCGACCATTAACTCTCTAATTTAATGCCTTGTCAGATAGTTTTAATGGCCATCAGAGTTAAGGCACCCATTCGACCCTTCCACTTCCCGACTGATTAGAGGTTGAAGACAACACTGTACACGTGCATTTTAGTTTTGCACGTGCAAACTGCTATGTGGCACTCTATGATTGGTTAGCATTGCTGACATAATGTTCTACTCAACATCTGAGTCATCTGTTGACTCGTTGATTGAACATGTGTTGACCTTCTATTAGTCACTCAATCCTACGTGGCAGTTGACTGAATCTATTTGTTCGAGAACCATGCCATGTGATGTCCTTTGATTAGTTGATTTAAATTTATTAGTTTCCCACCTAACGCACTGTGCTATTGCCACGTGTTCTCTTCTAATTTGTTGTGGCCATCTAACGTGGCAATGCCACATGTCGGCTCCTCATTGGTCGTCTTTTCTCAAACATCCTAGTTGGTCGCTGACTTGGCACCTTTGCCACGTATGAACCTCTCATTGGCCAACCCTACTAATGGGGATTTTCCTTAGTTGAACATTGATTGGGGACATGTGTCATGCTTCCATTGGTCAATTTGTGATGACATGGATTTTCTTCATCAGACCGATTGAATAGGAACATGTGTCACGCTCTGATTGGTCAACGCTTGCAAATGCTGACCTAGGGGCTGACGGAGTGCGCTTCACCACGCATCGTGTGGACGCTGACCTTGTAGGTGGTTCTTTGACCTAGCTGGACTGTTGAACGGTTCAATTAGAATGGATTCGGTGACTCGAAATTGAAAATCGAATGATTTAGGCCCAATTTGATCGATTTTATAAAAATTAAAAATATCTAAATTTATTTTCTATATAGTGGTGAAATTGTTGAGGGGAAAACCTTTGTTTCACCCTTGGGTGGTTATGGGAGCTTGCCTGTAAACCCCACACATTTGAGTTAAGAAAAACAGAGAAAAGAACCGGTCAAACCGAATAAGAAAACCAAGGCGGTTTACATTTTAGAATAAGCAATATGGAAATTTACAACTTTCGGGTGATTCAAAGGGTTCACTAAACCTTGGAAAAGAAACTTAAGACAAATTAGAAAACAAAAACTAAATTAGTTTAGGTGAACTAGATTTCATAAGAACTTCAAAGTTAAGCGTGCTTGCCTGAGAGTAGTGTGACGATCGGTCAAAAATTTTTATGCGGCTTATCATAAATAGCCATAAATTAATATATATTTAATTATTATAATTAATACCAATAATTTAATACCTAAATTAAATTATTGGAATTAATACCGTAATTAAATTATTGGAATTAATACCGTAATTAAATTATTGGAATTAATACCAAAATTAAATTATTGGAATTAATACCAATAATTTATGGCAATATTAATACTAGTAATAAATCTCTCCCATTTAATACACGGGTTTTACGCCTATATAAAGAGGTCATCCCCATTTCATTCTCCTCACACCTTAACACTTCTCTCTCTCTCTACTGCTCCATTTCCCGGTAAAGCTCGAACCAGAGCTTCGACTTGAACAAAGGTCGGGCTTTTTAGAACCGGGGAGAAGATAGCTATCTGATAGCAAACTCCAGTCAATCCGAGAATCGTTGGAGAAGCGCCGACATGATGGAATAGTGAAGCAACTCTAGCGAACCGAAACTGCCCTATTTTGGCCAAGCTAAAATCGGCCATTTCAAGCCCTCCTCAGGCCAAACCAATCCCCCCCAACATTTCCTCAGCCTTTCCATGGCCGAATTAGGACCGAAAGATAAGCCAATTCGGCTCCCCTTTACAATTTTCGATTGGTGCTAGAAAGAGTCGACCGAATTTCAATGACGAAATTCTAATCCAATTCCGCATTAATTGATGCAATTCTTGATTCTAGGATGAACCTCAGGACGAGACCTATCTGCCCAGATTGAAAGCTCGAACCGCCGTGCCTTCACTGGTGAGTAATCGAAGCTTTCTCTCTCTACAATTTATTTTCCGGCGAAGCTCCGTTTGAGCTCGTTCCGACGTTAAAATCTGCAATTCAAAGTTTGTTAGAATTGTATGAACATGTAGGAACTCAATTTTAACTCCAATTTCAATAATTAGAAGTGTTTGATCGGTCAATTTGATGAAATTAAATTCGGTAGTGTTGAAGAGTTGAAATTGGGGGAAAATTTGGGGATTTTCGAAATTCAAAGGGCCAAAATACAATTTTATGAAATTGAGGGTCAATTAGGCATGAAAATAATGTTGGTGGACCAATTTGAGGAATTTTGGAATTTTTGGGGCAAAACTTACCATTTTTGTAAAAGAAGGGCAAAATAGTAATTTTGGAAAAATTGGGGGACCAAATTGGAAATTTGGGAAATTAAACCCCTTTTTGGTGAAATTAAATAAATTGTGGTCCCAAGATAAATTTTAAAAGTTACGGGACTCAATTTGAGGAAAAATCGACATTAGGGACTTAAAGTTAAAGAGAAATAACTTTAGAGACCTAATTACAAATAACTAAAAGTTTGGGTTTTCTCATTCATTGGAAATGAATGAAGGCTGTTATGCCGAGTAATAATGAACAAGGTTGTTCATATTGTGTAGGAACGCGAAATACCGGGAACGCCAGCAAGGACAAGCTCATGTGAAGACAAAGAGTGAGTGGGTATACAAACATCATACCAGATTGGAATGATAAGCGCACCTTATAATTTAAAAATCACTTACAGGTTGTGAGTGGGTTTACTAACATCATACCCGATTGGAATGATGAGCACAACTTAAAGATAAAAACCACTTACTGGTTGTGAGTGGAAATTTTATATCATACCCAGTAGGGGATGATAAGTACCTAGGTATAAAAACCCACTGTTTAGTGGTATTTTAATCATCACCACTTAGAGAAAGTGATGTAAAAATTATGCGAAAAAAACTACTTACCGGTTGTAAGTAGATTATACCCGATTGGTATGATGAGACTTCCTCGAAGGAAGTTGAAAACCCGTTTATTGGTTATGAACGAAGATGTCCTTATACCGGTTGGTATAATGGACAGTGAAAACCTATTTTGTCGGAAGTGTTCTCCCCTGACTGTGTGCCAATGCTTAAACTATTTGAGAGACCTTCTCAACAGGAGCTCGAATAGCTCTGATAGGCCAGGGGCCTCGATTTTGGAACTTGGGGGGCTAAATGCCCGATTTTGAAAATCTCGTACAGTGGGCCCAAGGCCAGTTGGCACGAGCAGGAGCTCATAAAAGAACATGATATATGTGCCATAAAACTTAATAAGTGAATTGTTTGGCCATGGTACCAAGATAGGATCGACATGCTCAGTCAACTAGCAGTAGTGCGACATGGGTTGAGTTGAGAGTCGGGGCCGTTGGACTAGTGGCACCACAGATTACATGGCAATATAAGAAAACATTGTTTATGCATGCACTATGAGTACAGGATCATCAAGACGCCCATGAGGGGTAGTGATGCATCCTAAGGGCACTGGACGACCTGGTGGCTATAAGGGCAGTTTGTCGTTCCAGGTGTATGTGCGAAATCTGGAGTAGCACCAAGCGCATGAGACCGGGGTGGGGACAGGATGAGGTCTCTGTCCTCATACGGACACGAAGAAGTGATTTCGGGATTGTGGGTCGGATGTCACGTACATCCACTCATTCCCAGGGTAGAAGTGGTTGTACTTCTATCCGAGTGGTAGGAAAAGCCGCTCTGAAGCCACTAGCGGGTTCAGTAGTGATATTGACTTGCGAATGTGTGTAACCTTCATGATTAAGGATGTGTGTTAGGTGATGACACACTGGTAAGATGCCTGTAAGACAGGTATGTAAAGTTTAAAATTTCATGAAGTTTTTATTATGCTATTTTAGTAAATGGTGCAGGTTTAAAGGACGCCTTACTCTTTACGGATTATAATAAGGGGAAACCCTTTAATAAACCGTGAGAGTGACGGGTTGATCACGGGAATCCGACCAAATCGGATCGGAACGTGACATTGCCCATAGTCGATTACTGGTAGACTTGTGGCGAAAGTCCCACTTTTGGTAGTATTATTGTTTGATTGCATCGGTGATGCTCTCGCCTGTCTCATAGCTCAACAAGTCTACGATTTGTATATGAACTTTATATGATTTTAATTAACAAAAAATGACCTAATTTGGTTATAAAAAAGTCTAATGTCAGAGTTATACAACATGACTCATTGAAAAACTGAGTTACCTATATTTTGAGTAGGATTATAATGTGAAAGGGAGGGATGATCTTTATACAAGGAGGTCGAGTAGATTTTACTCACAAGGTTGTTGGGATTATTTCGGTGAGTAAGACCACTTTTCCGGTATTTTTCTATTGTTGGAAAATTATATGTTGGGGACTAAACTTTTCCATCTATCTCTCCTCTTTTCAATTATAGTAGCATTTTTCACCATGTTGAAGATGACGTCACGTGACATAACTTGATTGATCACCTCTTGGTTGAGTTGGATATATAACTAAGATTTAGTGGTCTTGTTCAGTTGGATATATAACTAAGATTTAGTGTTCATTGGTTATGTATGCTACCACATTGCACGTAATGATTAGTTGTGTTACTAACTATATATATTAGTCAAATGGGGTTCGCAACCCATTTACTCAAATCGTTAATCAATATTGTTTGAATTAATTTACGACAAATATTTTAACTTGATATTTTTTATTATTTTTTATTAGTTCACTGCTTTCACCTAATTTATTTTTCTAAAAATTATTTAACTTATTTTCTTGATTTTAAGGTGAAGTATTGTCTTTTATACTTATTAAATTACTAAATAAATTTATCATATTTTTTTATACAATTCGATTGGATCTAATTTATAATATAATTATTAATGAGAAAATTTAGAATTTTTTAGAATTTTATGATATAAATTTTTGAACATTAATTTTCAATTAATGTATTCCCTTTATATTGATTTCAAATTAAAATGATTAATTTTCTCAATTATTACAATTGAATTTTTTTTCATGATTCAATCCAGCTTAAAAGATTAAATTCATTTTCTCTTAAATTACATTTATTTTCTTAAGATAACGTAGTATTATATAATTATATATTATATTATTTCAAATTTAGTCATATATCTACTCTAATTCAAAATTACTTAAAATATATATCTATATAAAATTATATGTTCATAGAAAAAAATGTATTTATATTAAAAATATATTCTTAATATTTGTCCTTTTTTTATTTATTATAAATTTAGAAAAATGGTATCAATTTAATATAATTATGAAATAATATACTTTTTAGCATATTTTATTATTATTTATGTTTGATATCGTATATCTTTTAATAGGAATATATCTTTTTTAAGTAGTTTTTTCTGAATTACAGTATCCTCAAAACTTTTTACTAGAATATGTTAATAAATTTAAAATAGTGTAATATATAAATTTTTTATTATAATTATTGAATTGTCGTCCCCTTATATTCTATATCTTTACCAACACTTATCTAATTTTTCATTATTTCTCTAATACTATTTGAACCAATAATCTCGCTGACCGTACTTATATTGATACATTTTATATTTTTTTTATTATAATCTTATCTTGGAGTTTAAAGAATTAATGCAATAGTATCACTCCAATACTAAAACATAAAAAAAAATATTGTTAACAGAATTACATATATCATTTGAATTCAATCTATTTTTAAAAAACTGTAAAGAACACAACACATAAAGAGACAAAAATCCTCGTATCGTTCTGTACCGAAAAAAAATCTCCTCCCATGACGGAGAAAAAGAAAAAAGACCAAAACTGGCAACACAAGAGAATCAGTCGCAGCAGCATATTGGGCACCGGATGAGCCCGTTTTCATTGCAGTCGGGACACCGCTGAAATTCAAACTCCTCTTCTTCATCTTCTTGTTCTTCCTCTTTCTCTTCACCCACGAAATCCCGGCCACATATTATCTTGCAGCTCCCTGAGCAAGTGTCACATGGGACGAACCTAATGTCCCCGCAAGCCTCACATCCGTCGTCATCGCCATCTGCTCTCTCGCATCTCCCGAGCAACTTCTCCAGATTCCCTTCCTCATGCAATCTCCGGATCTCCTCGGCTCCCCCGATGTAACTCTTGCCCACAAAGACCCTGGGTAGCCTGTAGCCGCTGCCATCGTTCAGTCCTTCACCTAGCAGCTCCTTGAGCTCTTCCTTGAACCCCGAATGCATCGAGACATCCCTCTCGTCAACTCGAACACCGATCCCCTTAAGGATCACGAGGACATGGCAGCAGTCCTCGTATGTCTTCCTAATCCCTCGGAGGCTCGTAAAGTAGACGATCACCTTCTCGGACTTGATATTTGATGATCGCTTCTCTTGAGTACTGCTCAGCGATGGGCGTATATGGAAGGGGTGCCTTGGAGAGAGCTCCTGAAATGACCTCCTCAAGCTTGAGATTACGCTAGGGTCCAATTCGAGAACGAATCCATCAGGCTTCGAGTCATCATCCCCGCCTGTCATTTGGAACCACATCGACTTCTTTTTTGGCTGGTCTTCCTCAGCTTCTTGGAACCTCGATTTCTGCTGATCAAAGGGAGCATCACCATCCCAACCTGAGCTCCTCACAACATCTAACGAGCAGCTTCTGACATGGCTGCCCGGTGATCTAGAGGGAGTGACATCTTCTAGGCCTTCCATCAGCTCCCAAGTGTTGATCGTCTCAGGCTCACCCGGAGGAGTGGCGACTGGAGTCATTGGGACATGCTCTGGGATCATCTCTTCCATCATTTGGGACCAAGTTTTGGCTTCGATCATCCTCGTCCCCAAGAACTCATCACAACTCCCATTGCAGACATTCTGATCATGCCCTTTGGCACCATTCCTACCCATCAGTTCCTTCTCAAAATGAATGACATCCTCCCTGTATGCATCTTCAAGCTTGAGAGAACCTAATATACTCAACTTGAGAGCCTCAACATGGTGGCTCTCGTGTTCATAGGGATGGCGCTGGGACTCGTTATTCACCCAGGAGCTCCCACGGACCGGTGAGTATGGAGCTTGACAGTGTCGACATTGCCGCCTCTGCTTTGAGTTACCACAGCCCATGTATGATCGGTCAGATCAACTCAGGGCGTAATCCCTCATGAGGTGAATGTAGAAAGTGATTAAAACAGCAGATCACTTCAATTAACGGAAGAGAACATGGCAACTCAAATGAACTACAAAGTGAATCGTAGAAGGATCTACGGATTATGGGAGCTCCTAATTCTAATTGAACAATATGAAATATGTGTGCGCCGGCGCGCGCACAATGATTGAACCCTTAAAACACAGAACGAACAAAGAAATGGACGCGGATCAAATCCGAACCCCTCTGATCACCACACCACTGGTTCTGATGAAAGAAAAGAAAGATAGAGACGAAAAACAAAATCTGGGTATTTTATCAGGCCGATCCAAAGGGAAAAAACTTTAATGGAATCGGAGAGTCAGACGATGAGACCCTGCTCGAAAAGGGCGCGGATTTTCTGCTATCAGAAAACGGCCCCGGAAGAGAATATGAAGACCTTTGCTTGTAGATTTTTGCAGGAAAAAATACGACAACGGAATTGACTGCCGTGAAACCTCAGGTAACAGCTCCCGAAATAAATACGGGCCAGGAGAACGGAGCGAATCAATGAATGCTCTCCCCTGAGGACATGGCAAGAAACAGAAGAAGAATTTCACTTGTGGAAACAGAGGTCAGAGAATTCGGCCGATGATAGTACAAAATGGGGTGAAAATTTGCAGGGAAAAAGACGAAGAATTCTCCATTCACGACCGCCTTCGTCCTTCCACTCCCAATATTCCCAGACATTCTCTCTCTTATTCTGTTGAGCATCTAGAGAAAAGGCATCCAAAAATACAACTCTAATAGGAAATAACAGATAAATGTACATGACCAGGTTGTATTAGGTAAAATTTAGAAAGATGGTAAAATATCAGTAGTTGGTAGGGGTTTAATGACCCTTTCTATATACTAAAAGCAATTGTAGGAAATTCTTCCATTGTGTGGTTTATGTCCATTTCGGGCATTTAGCTCAACTTCTAAAACGTGTTGGATGTTCACCTTCAGTCAACTTCATGGGATTGGTAGGTGAAGATGCCAATCCTCTTCATGCACCACCTGCACGTTATGTATGCAAAGGTATGCAAAGGTGAGTCGTACAAATATTCCAAGAAAAATGGAGAGGATATAGAAAAATGGAGAATTCAAGTCTTCCGGTATATGGTTGATTACAATAGGAAGATAAATGAGAATGAAGCAAATACCTGGTCCAAAAGTTCCACTTTTTCTTTCCAATGTTCACTTCTCCACAATAAATTCTTGAATCTCAATGCCGGTGTGACGGGCTCCGCCCTGTATTCTCAACAAGACTTCCTCCCCTACTGCCAGGGAGGTCACTGGGATCGCTGTTGCTTGTATTCCATTTCCTGAAAGACAAGAGCTGGTTATTCTTGTAAGCAACTCAAGGAGTGGCTAAGACTGAAGAGGTTCATGATTTTAGAAAATAGAAAAGAGCAGCTTTAGAGGACCTTGGTGAGAGGGGGATATTAAGGCAACCGTTTCTGCATTTTGCAGGAAAATGTTGTAAACAGTATGATGACTATGGCAGAAATCAACCTGCAAGTCAAAAGCATTTCATGTAGATAGTGAAAGTTACGAACTATAATAGAGAAATGAAATATTTCAAGTTAGAGAAACACCTTGTCTTATATGACGTGGAGCTCATTTCCTAGTTTTCATTCAAACAAAAACATGAAATACAAGGCATAGATGATTACACAGTTATTGGCAAAATTTTTTCAGACTTTCCAACTAGCTCTGGCTTTTCTTGCTTTTCCATTTTGATTATCAGCGGGATTAATTCAAACATCTAAGAAGGTATAAAGAAAATCAGTTAGTCTGTATCTTCTAATTCTTATAAAATTACAGCCCTCCTGGGATCGACTCATTTGATGGACCTTTACTGTTTTATTAAGGCACAAGGCAGAACATGAAATTTCAACCCAATGAAGAATGGTGGAACTAGATTCTGTATATATGAAACTAAAACACAATAAAATACCCCATTGACAGACTTTAGATAAATTTTATTTTTTCAAGGAAGAAATGCAGTTGCTTTTATCAATTATAACAAACCGTTGCCTCCACCAGTATTAATGGCCGACTCTCTATCTTCACACGTCCAACAATGGCTGTTCTTTGAAATCCTTCATGATCAACAACCATCACCTCTTTACCTGCCTTTAGCTCAGAAAGGTAGCAAGTTCTTCCTCCTGGAACAGCCACATATGAGTGAACAGGTCCCTAGATGTAGTAACATCAAGACCTTCAATATTTGATACAGATGTTCCCATCTCGAGATGATAATATTCTTATATTCAGAAAATCAATTTGGATCGAGAGTGCAGACATACTGCATTAACCCGGAATGGTCTGCTGGAAATGTAATTAGATTCCAAGCATTCCGAATGAACCAGGAAGAGTCCTCTAGCAACGGATCCCACCTACTAAGAGAATTTATCCATTGATTGAAGGATGAAAAAGATCATTGACCAACTGCAGAATACGAAAACTAGAGAACAGCAAATCATAGGGCATACCAGAAGCCCTTCACCAGGTTTCATGAGGCTGCAGAGATCAACACAAACTCGATCACCCATCCCAGCCGTAGAAATCTTAGTTATCGAGGCCTTGGTTAGGCTCAAACTGTTTCGTACTTCATCTCTACTGTCAAAGTAGCCCTGGATTTTTCAAAATAAGGTCAGAATAAAAATAACAACTGATTTTCCAACATACAAAAACAAGTATTACCTTCAGATCAATTACAGCCTGAACATCTCGAGCCTTTAGAACAACTCCACCAAGACCTTGTTCTAGGGCCTGAATATCAGAGAAATTATGATGCCATTGAAAAGCTACAAGTGACAATATGATAACAAAAGATAAAACAAAGACTAGAAAACAATTATGTGATGTTTATTTTGAATTTTGATGTGATTTTAAGACTTGATAATGTTCCATTGGAATATATGAATGAAATTTGACCTCAAGGAAGGTTCGTGCTTCTGAGGGGGTTTTGGAAATGGCAAACACTGTCTTCTGACTTCCTTGAAACATAGCAACAATATTTTCTGCAGGAATTACCTGAGATAAAATCACAGGCACCAAAATCAGGGATCACATGACAAGCTAGGCTGTGAGTTAATTATCCCAGTTTATAACTTTCCACATGCATCTATTATAGTAAGGCTACTACTGTCTACAACATCAGATGAGAAAAGGATTCCAAAACATGTTCTGGAAGAGATCTAAGGATAAAATATATACCTGCCAATCTAGCAAATTCAAGATTATATTTTGTGGCAGCCTGTCAGGGTGGAGCTGGCCTAATTCTTCTGGAGTTGAAATTCCAATAATTGTGGCAATCCTCTTTTCATCATCATCGAGGACATCTCCCTCTTGGATAAATAGGGGTTTTATCATTGCAATTGCTGCACAAAGCGTGCTATTTTATTTGAAATATCAGAAAATTGTACTAGATGTTCTGATACAACCAAATGCTCTATCAAAATAAAAGGAGTGCATTGAACAAGAAATTTCATCTTCGAATATTTAGTGCAGTGCATAAATCACCTTCTAATGTTTTTACTCTGAAAATACTGGTCTGATGTCTAATGAAATTAATATAAAAATTTAAGAGACCCTGCACAAATATACTAATGATCTGCACTAACTACTTCCATCAAGTACTGGGAAATAAAAAGAATAGATCAAAACGTGAAATGCCAATGCAATAAGCACCTCAAAGTCCACTCATCCAAGCTCATGCTTTGAGATGATTAGATACTTACTTGAGCACCAGAGTATATAAAATTAAGCTAAAGATCAGATAAGTCTCAAAGCTTCATATTTAGGCATCCATTACAATTATTTAAGTTCCTGTATAGTCAACTTCTACATCATGAACTAGTTATCTTAATCACTATATCAGCAGAAGCTATTCAGATAATTTGACTACTGATCCACAGTGGCATAACAACTTCAAGATGAACCGAATGATTTCTCGTTAAGAGAACATTGTATGAGAAGAGGTTATGGGTTTTATTGAGCTCACACGACCAATCATCAGCAAGTTCGCGACATGAAAACAAGAAAGTATTCCATCCCCTCTCCACCGCAGCTGTCATCACATTCTTGTTCTCCGTCCAAATCCACACCTTCTTCCTCCCCTCAAAAGTGTCCAAGGAGGTCGATGTGCCCTTAGAACACATTGTCCCTAAAGGATTTTTGGGTGATCGGATGCTTTTAAAGGTACTCTTATCGGAAAAAATCCGAAGAAATTCCCGATGTCTCAATCTGCAATTATTCGATTTCTCTGCACGAATGAGTAAAATTGGGAATGAAAAATGAATAGACGGAAGATAGATTTCTGATACGAAACCCCGTTAAGAGGACACAACCTGTATTAATAGCGAGGAGGGGTGGATTTTGGGCAATTGTGGCAGGAGAAACACAAGTGCGAGACAGAAGAGCAGGAGCAGCCATGGTTGCCAGTTGCTCGAATCCACTGTTCTGTTGCAGAGACGAGTGACCCTGCGCAATATCCTCATCCCAACAGGATAAAAAGATAGGGGTTTAAACCGATTATATCTGATTAGACCGGATGGCCGGTTCGGTTGTATACCACCCAACCGTGTTGTTAATACTTATTTTATTTGATGTTATTCGTTCGTTGTAATACAAATTAATAATTTTATTTAACATTTTTGTTTTGTAATATAACGAGGTGTATCAGTGTATTAGTCATGTCACCACTCAACTAAAAATCCACAAATTGTTATATATATCAAATCTCCTAAAATAATGGACACTAAATTACTGTAATATATCGAGTATGTAAATATAAGATTATAAATTTTATAATAAAATCTCAAATTACAAATATAATATTATTTTTTAAAAATATTTATATCTAAAGTATTTATTAAATATTTATAATTATTTTAAAGAAATTATCTTATTTCAATATTTTCAACTTTATCATTATTTAGTTTAGTTTCATAACTTTTAACTAATATAACTTTAATCACTCTAAAAAATTGAAATTGATTAAAATTTATGTAACATTAATGCATATATAAAAAATTTTCATTTTAAAATTTTTTTTTATAAAAATGCTTTCAAAATATGTTTTTTTTAAATAATTTAAATTCATGACCTTCTACCATTAAAACTTTCATGGATATACACCACTACCATTTTGTGGTTATTCAATTGACCAGACTTAATAGAACTTTGCTAAACTTTCTCTTATAATGATTTGTTACTATGTAAAATCTACAATTTCATTTAATCGCTAATTAGGTGTACAATTGATATCACCATACATTATTTTCAAATACAAATAATGATCCAATTGTACATGTGTTAACATGTTTACTTTTTCTAAAATTTCAAATGCATATATATTAATCAATTTATAAACAATAATTACATGAGATTTATCGTAAAAGTATTAATTAATTTATAACCGAATCAATAATGTTATGTACCGGATCATAGTTTAGGGATCACCCCAAGATAATAGATTAATCACATACTACTCTCAACACTATAATAGTAGATATTACTTAATATATTAATAACATAAAGACTTATATTAAAAATATTCATATTTCAAATTAAAAATTACAAATAGTAAAACATTTTAAAATATTTACCTAATAAATTTTTGTTGTAATTTAATATGTTGTATTCAATAAATATTGATATATTACTATTTCTGTCTGTTGAATCCATTTTGAATCTTGCACTCTCTTTGAAATAATTAGGGAGGGATGAGCTATGCTCATTGAGTGAGTAGATTGAGATGGGGTGTTAATGAATTCAATTTTAGTCTTACTTAAGAAAAAACATACAAAAACATTCGAGAATATTTCAAATATATAAAAGCATTTGAATATATTTCAAACATATAGAAGCATTCTACCGTATTTCAAAAGTTCATATTACATTTTTGTCCATAACAACTAAACACTTATATAAACTTCATATAACCTTTATTATTAACCTTAATTCATTCATAAAAACTCACATTTAAAGCTATTAATCTAATTTACAAAAACAATATTGTAACACCCAAATTTTTATAAAAAAATTATGACAAGTTGGGATCGAAAAATCCAAATTAAACCTTAATTGGAAATAAATGGAAGAGGGAATCAATTTGAACTTTGAACCTGGATCTCAAAAGTTAGTCAAAATAAGTTGATCAAACTCTAAAGAATCACCCTTGATCAGAAATCGAGAATGAGTAACCTCTAACTCTAAGATTAGGGTTAAGTTGGATGAAAAGTCAAATTCAAACCTAACTGGATCGGGATGGGGCCAAAGTTTTTTTAGGAGAATCAAAAAAGGTAAAATGGTAATTTTGGGTCCAAAATATTAGTAAATGATTTTAGAAAAATTTAGAAAATAAAATAAATTAGAAAATTAATTGAATTAGACATGAACCAACCGAAAAACGAATTAGATCGTTGAAATTCGGTCAAACTGGACCGGTCAACGATGACTAAACTAGTCAACGGAGGTCAAGCTAGTTAGCATAGTCAACATGAGATCAGATAAGCTACATCATGTGATATGACCAATCTCCGTGAGCCACATGGTGAGTACACAAGATCAACAAAGATTGAACCCATTCAGGTGGACACAACCATTCATTGAATGCCATGTAATAGCTCACATAGTCATCGATGACCAAAGCCCAGTTAGAGAGCCATGAATATGGGGCATAACTAAACATTGTGTGCCATGTGGTAGTTCATACGTGCGAACCGCACATGCATGCACACATTATCATATACCTTATTGCTCCTTGCCTAAAAATAAGCCAAGTACAATGGAAGTTTTAACACTAGGAAATCCCAATTCAAAAATTAAACCAAGTTGAATTGGGAAATGGGATTGAATTGAAAAGAAAAAACTTAATTTGGGAAACTAAATTAAACTAGAATGAGTAAATGGATCAATGTGGAGGTTAAGATGGGTGAAAAGGGGTCATGAGAGACCCTAAGTAGCGTTTCGAGATACGAAGTCAAGGATTGGAAGAAACTCGAGAAAGAACTTGCATGAACTATGTTCAAGTTGAAGGGAGTCACAAAATCCCCAAAATTTTGAAGGTGATAAACAAATCGGAATGAAGCGATTTTGAGATCATTCAATAGAAAATTGAATGTAGAATTTTTAGGTATTTTTATTATCCCAATAGCCGGTCAGAAAAAGGGGTGAACCAGGGAAAAATCATTGAATCGACCGGGAAATTTACTAGAAATCGGTTCACTACAGTGCAGACTGGTCGACGTGTAACACTTGGCACACGCACGCACGACCACACACACACGTGCCATCTTCCTCGCCCAAGTCCCGACCCAAATGATATGAAATAACCTAATAAACATCGGCGGACAGCCCGAACTCCACCGCTTAGCGAAATTAATTCATTCACCAAGCCACGTGCTATGGAATGAGGAAAGAAGACTATGTATAGATAGCTACACAAGTCTAGAAGACATCCATATAAAGCTTGGATGTCCCTTTGTCGGAAGTAGCTCAAAATTCTCTCTAAAAGTGAGATAGTTCCAAACTTCAGTGATCTAAATACCAGAGATCATAGCTCCTCCATTTGTCCACTCCGACGATGATCTTGGTACCCCTAAAAAGTTGGGGATGATAACTTTCCATTATCACCTCTCTCAACCCTCAACTCTCCCTCTATAGTTTCTGGGGAGATTGCACAATACTCGATCCCAGATGACCACAAATAGAGCATTTGTTATAGATGCTAATTTTGATGGCCTCGACGAACCTCGCGGGTTGAGAAAAATTTAGCAAGCATACCATTAGCTTTCTATAGCCACCAACCTTGATTGATTTGAGTAAGTTTCAAATGTGAATTAGATCATTTAAGCTTTAGTTTTTGGGAGTAATGGTTGATCTAACTAAAATATATCTTATAGGAACTACAAACTGCCAATCACCACGATTTAAGTGGCCATATACTCCTTGAGGAGCCAACTTTCGAACTATACCAGCCTTGATGACCAAGGTGTTGCCTCTAGTGAGTTCTTGACCTTTACCAGATTGTAGCTTGTATTTCTTTTAATTCACGATCAAGCCCGATATGCACTGTTCTAGTTGACCTCGACCAAACAAAGTTTACAATGGCCTAGAGGGAGCCAATGGGACCACCTACCTTATTTTGAGAATTTTTGGAGGACGTTTAACCATGGGTCAAAGGTTAGGGACCAAAATGCAAATAAATGAAAGTTAGATGACTCAATTGTAAATGAGCTTTCTATGGGGTCTTCTTAAGAGACTAAATGAAGTTCTAGGAGCAATTGGAAAGTTTGGTGAAGTTCAGGGACTAGGTTAGTACACTTTAGAAGGTCTAGGGACATATTTGCAATAAAGGTAAAGTTAAGGACTAAAATACAAATAAGAGTATTTGTGCAACCAAAAGTTAACTGTTGGGATGTACAAGGAACTAAATTTAATTAAAGGAAGTTTAGGGACCCAAATGAGAAAAATAAGGGATAAAATTTTTTTCCAAAACCTAAGTTATAAAGAAGAGGGGCAAAAGGAGCCTTCTTCGCCCAAAGGAACCCACACTGATGTCCACCGGTGACAAGAACGCCACCGACATGACCAAACAGTAGCCACACCTCCCACATAGAAAATAGAATATTTATTTTCCCAAGGCTTCTTGACATTATCTGACAACTAAATCCACTTGGGAATCTTTCCTTAGGTTCTCCAAGTTTCCTTCTTTCTCTCAAGTGCTAGAAACTATAGTGTCAGACATGGATCCAAGATTCACCTCTGAATTCTGATCGAGTTTACAACGATCACTTTGGATAACGCTGCATATGAGCACGGTGTTCTACCCCCAGATGGACAGACAATCCAAAAGGACAATTCAAGCGTTGGAAGACATGCTCTAGGCTTGTCTTCTAAACTTTGGAAATAGGCGGGAAGACTATATGTGCCTCATAGAGTTCGCGTATAATAACTAGTATCAAGACAATATACAAATGGCTTCGTATAGAGTGTTATACTATAAGAAGTGTTGAACTTCATTATACTTGGATGAGGTGGGTGAACATAGGTTGGAGCGAGTAAAGGTCATCAAGGATGCAACTAAGAAATTACGGTGATTTGGGATTGGCTTAAAGCACAAGACTGATAAAAGTGTTATGCCAATAACTAACATTAAGATCTTTAGTTTGAGGTGGGTGATTGGGTGTACCTAAAGATGTCCCCATAGAAGGGAGTAACTAGGTTCCAAAATAGTGGTAAGTTGAACCCCTCATATATTGGACCATACCTGATCACCTAGAGAATCAGACTAGTGGCATAAAAGATAATGTTGCCACCTGAACTGAGTTGGATCTAGAATATATTTCACGTGTCTGTGCTGAGGAAGTACAAACTTGATTCAAGGCATGTGATGGATCAACCTCCTCTACAACTAGAAGAAGCTCTAATGTATCCAGTAGAACTAACGCACCTTCTATGCCCCGACCCAGCTTGGTCGGATCCCCGTGAACAACTTGCCACTCCATTTAGTCTAAGAAGAATCACCCCTTCTCAAGGCCATGAGGAGTTAGGCGTAACTCATGACCTTGTTTCCTGGAATAGCATTATACAAAACTTAATAACTTACGACTTAGGATTCTACTTTGAGAATTCTTTAAGGTTTTGTCTCCTTTCCTGAAAATGGTTAAAAGGAGTGGGTGAGTTTCTATAACTCAATGAGCGGGTGTTGGGGTGAGTTTTAAAATAATAGTTTATCAAATCATTTCATCCTTTTTAATTTACTATTATGTGAGTTAAGCTCTTTTAACACTTCCCCTTGCTCGGGAGGCATTATCAAACATTCACACGCCCTTTATTATAAATGGTACAAACATTCGCGGATGTAGTATTTCGATTGCACCCACTTGGAGATTAGTGTGCCTTTACTGTCCACCCTAATAGAAGTCTGACCACTTCTACCCTGAGTCTGAGTGTACATTTACACATCCGACCTTCATACCCAAATTTACTTTGTGTTCGTGATATGAGGACAAATGTCACGCCCTAACCCAGTTTGGTCAGATCCCCGTGAACAACCAGCCGCTCTCTTGATTCAAGAGGGGTTTCCCCCTTCTTTAATTCAAGAAAAGCCAAGCGTAATCTCAAACTTGTTCACTGGAATAACATATATCAATAAAAATACAACTTAAAATAATTAAGCATACCTGATAAAGGGTAAGGTCTGGTGTTATCCCTAGTCATTTCTTTATTTCTTGAAAAGGGATAAAAATGGTGGGTGAGTTTCTACAACTTAGTGAATAGATATTTTAAAAGAAAGATGAACTTTCAATAAAAAAGGTTTTTAAATTGGAGTGTGCTAGACTCCTTATTTCTTTTAAAATATCTCAAACTCAAAATCTCAATTTTTATAGTTATTTCTCATCATCAATCACAATTGGTGTGTTTATCAAACAACACACGCCCTTCGTCATGAAGGGAACACACATTTGCAGGGCAGCATGTCCACTGCACTCACTTGTGGCGTCGGAGCGACTTTACCAGCCAGTTAGATAAAAGCACACCCACTTCTACCCTAAGAATGAGTAGATGTACGCGACATCTGACCCTTAATCCCGTAAAGAAAACTCCATGTCCATATGAGGACAGAGACCTCATCTCGACCCCACCCCAGTCTCATGCGTATGAAGCTATGTCGAGCTTTCCTGACTACTTGCATGACAATTTTCCCTTATCTCCACCATGTCATCCAGTAGCCCCTAGGACACATCACTACCCCTCTTGGGCATCTTGAAGATCTCGTACCTCAATGCATGCATAAAACAATAGTTTTCCACATAAGCCATTTAATCTGTGGTGCCACTAGTCCAATGGCCCCAACCCTTAACTCGACCTGCAGTTGTTTGTCTTTACTAGTCCGTTGACTTGTCATGTCACACTACCGCCAGTCCATCGAATATATCGGTCCTATCTTGGTACCATGGCCAAACATATCATTCATTTAAAGTTTTCATGGATTAACTCTTGCTTGTGCCAACTAGCCTTGGGCCCATTGTACGAGATTTTCAAAATCGGGCATATTAGCCCCCAAGTTCCAAAACTGAGGCCTCCGTCCTATCTGAGCTATTCGAGCTCCTGTCAAGAAAGTCTCCCAAAAAGTTTAAGAAGTGGCACACAGTTAGGGAAGAGCACTTTCGACAAAATAATCTTTTAATTTGTCCATCACACCAATCGAGTGTGAGGACATCTCCGCTTATGACATGTAAACACCGTCCTTTGATAATAAGAAAACTGGGGAAAGAACCAGTCATTTTCAATTTGAAAATCGAGTTGGTCTACAAACCGAAACTGATAGAGAAAGGGCAAACTGGGAAATTTATGGATCCTGAGATACCCAAAGAGTCCCAAAAGTCATGAAAAAGGACTTTAGGATGAATTGGAGATGAAAACCAAACCGATTCAGGTGAACCGGATCTAAACTAGTATGGACCGGTTTGAACCACTATTGAACTGGATACTAAATTCATTTTTCTAGGTGGATAAGAAAATTCAAATTTGAGATCTGAGGCCACAATTGGATAGAAAATGAATTTAGATAAATTTAGAAAATTTTAATTTTGAAAAATTCTGTTGAATCGGGCCTTAACCGGACGGTTTAAGCTTTGAACGTGGTTTGGACTGGTCCGATCCGGTTCGGAACAGTGTCGTCTTATTCCTTTAGATGACAGCACTGTTCATTCGCCGGTAAATCGAACAGCGCCAACGAATCTGAAAAGTCTCCTGCCAGGGAGTTTCAGGCAATGAATGGCTGCCATTAAGGTGCCAATCGAACGGCCAAGAAGTCCCTGAGCTTCCTATATAAAGAGCGCCTCCTCATTCATCCTCTTCACACTTGAAAACTCAAGTCTCTATCAACTGCTCCAATTTCAGGTGAAGTTCAGACCAGATCTCTGATATAGGGTTTTTCTGAGCCAAATAAGGCGTGGTCAGTTTCTTTGGATTCGAAGAGAAGTTAGCTACATGCATGTAGTCTCCATTTGCTCAGAGGATCACCGGAGAAATGCCGACGTAATGGAATAGTGATGTAGCTCTGGTGAACCGAAGCTACTCTATTTCGACCGAGCTGAAATCTACCAATTCAAGCCCTTCTCATGCCAAAACAAGCCCTCCTTACACCTCCACAATCCTCCTACAGCTGAATTAGAGCCGAAAGGTAAGCTAATTTGGTTCCCCTTTGTAAATTTCAACCAGTGCTCGAGAGAGAACCAGAAGAACTTTGATAACTAAATTCTTATTCAATCAACATCAATTGATGCAATTCTTGATTCTTGGAGGGTCCTCAGGACAAGAGATATTTGCCCAGATTGAAAGCTCGGACGGCCATGCCTCCAACGGTAAGCTTTAGAAGCTTTCTCTCTCTAAGTCCAGTTTCCTGGTGAAGCTTCATTTGAGCTCATTCTGGCACTAAATCATGCGATTCAAAGTGCAATTGAATTGTATGAAGGTGTAGGAACTCCAATCTAACTTCAATTTCAACAATTAAACTCATTTGATTGGTCAATTTGATGAAATCAAATTCAGCTGAGTTATAAGGTTGAAATTGGAGGGAAAATTGGGAATTTCGAAAATTCAAGGGACTAAAGTGCAATTTCATAAAATTGAGGACCAATTGGGCATGGTATAGCTATTGGAAGACCAAATGGGCAATTTTGGAATTTTTGGGGCAAAACTTACCATTTTTATAAAGTAGGGGCAAAATGGTAATTTTGGAAAAGTTAGGGGACCAAATTGGAAATTTGTGAAATTGAACTCCTTTTTGTGAATTTGAATAAATTAAGGTCCCAAGGTGAATTTTAAAAGTTTCAGGACTCAGTTTGAGGAAAAACCATCATTAGGGACTTAAAGTTAAAGAAAAATAACTTTAGGGACCTAATTGCAAATAAATGGAAAGTTTGGTTTTCTCATTCATTTGGAATGAATGAAGGTTATTAGGCCAAAGGATAATGAACAAGGATGTTCATATCGTGTAGGAACATGAAGTACTAGGAACGCCAGCTAAGACAAGTTTGCATAAAGGCAACAAGCCAACTACGAGTAAATTCACTGCACTATCGGGTGAGTGGGATATTTAATATTATACCCGGTTGGGATGATAAGCACCTCGAAAATGAAAACCCACTCCTAAGTAGTATTTTAATCAACACAACTAAGAAGAGTGGTGTGAAAATCTCGTGAAAAAACTACTTACCGGTTGTAAGTAGATCATACGCAGTTGGTATGATGAAACTTCTTGGAAGGAAGTGGAAAATCCGTTTATCAATTATAAGCGGAGATGTCCTCATACCCGGTTGGTATGATGGACAGTTGAAAAGTTTATTTTGTCGAAAATGCTCTCCCCTGACTATGTGCCACTACTTAAAATTTTTGGGAGACTTTCTTGACGGGAGGTCGAATAACTCATATAGGCCGGATGTCTTAGTTTTGGAACTTGGGGGATATGCCGATTTAAAAAATCTCGAACAGTAGGCCCTAGGCCAGTTGGCACAAGTAGGAGCTCGTAAACAAACATGATTATTAAGCCATGAAAACTCAAGTAAATGAGTTGTTTGGCCATGGTACCAGGACAAGACCGACATACTCAATGTACTAGCGGCAGTGCGACATGACAAGTCTTCGGACTAGTCAAGACAAATAGCTGCAAGTCGAGTTGAGGGTTGGGGTTGTTAAACCAGTGGCACCGCAAATTATATGGCTTATGTGAAAAACTATTGATTTGTGCATGCACTATTTTACAAGACCTTCAAAATGCCCAAGAGGGGTAGTGATGTGTCCTAGGGCTTTGGATGACCTGGTGGAAATAAGGGCAGTTAGTCGTACTAGAAGTCTTGCGAAGCACGATGTAGCTTCATGCGCATGAGACCGAGGTGGGGACAGGATGAGGTCTCTGTCCTCATACAGACACGTAGTTTTGTTACGGGATTGAGGGTCAGATGTCATGAACATCCACTCATTCTTAGGGTAGAAGTGGACGTGCTTCTATTTACGTGGCTGGTAAAGTCACTCCGATGCCATAAGTGGGTATAGTGGATGGCCTGACCTACAATTGTGTGTTCCTTCATGATAAATGCACAGTTATGATGAGAAATGGTTATGGAAACCAAGAATTAAGAATGAAATGTTTTTAAAAGAAAAATAAGGAGTTTGGCACACTCCAAATTCAAATTATTTTTCTAAATGAGCTCAAATGGAGCTTTGCCAGAAAAATGAATGTATAGAGAGAAAGATTTGAGAACTTACTATTGGAGGTGCAACATTATGAGCTTTCAATTTGGGAAGAAAGTTCTTGTCCACAGAGTTCTTCTAGGATCAAGAGTCGCTACAATTCGTGTCTTGAGTAGTGAGAATTTCATTAGTGAAATTCGGGCACTTTCTCTCTCTAGAATCAATTTGTTTCGACGGGGGAAGACGGGAGAGGCTAGGGGGAGGCTCAGTTTGGCCGCAGGAGGTCTGAATTGGCTGAATTTGAATTGGACAGAATAGGGCAGCCTCGGGTCCTATGGAGCAACTTCAGTGTCCGATCCTGTCGGTGTTTCTCCGATGATCCTCAGATCTAATGGAGGGCGTTGTTAGGTAGTTGACTTCCTCTAGAGTTATAGGACTTAAACTCTTCTTCTGAGATTGAAAGAAATGCCCAAGTCAGAGCTCTGGTTTGAGCTTCATCAGGAAACTGAGTGCTTCTTCTTTTTCAGAGGTTTGAGGGATGAGGAGGATGAATGGAGGGGAGCTCTTTATATAGGGAGCTCGGGAACCCTCTGCTCTACCAGTTTTTATATTGGCCGAGCTTATCCTCGTCGGAAAATAATAGAATTGGAGGGAATATTCCCTCACTAAAAATGGAAGGCGAACTTTCCTTGATGAACAATGTCATCGGATGAAGGAATGAGATGACACTGTTCTTGTCACACCCTGACCCAGTTTTGGTCGGATCCCCATGAGTAACCCGCCACTCTCCCGATTTGTTAAGGGTTTTGCCCTTCTCTAAACCGCGAGGAGTAAGGCGTCCTTTTTACCTGTATCTTTCCTAGAATAACATTAATCAAAACTAAATACATTAAATCTTACATACCTATCTTGGAGGTTCAGCTACATGAAAGTGTTTAAGTGGGTTTTCCCTTGGTTACCTGAAAAGGGGTTAAGGGAGGGAGAGAGTTTTCATAATCAAAACATCTTTAATCAAAGTGTGCTGAACTCCTTATTTTCTTTAAGAATATTCTTTTATGAAATTCTAGTTTTTCAAACCTTTTTCTGCATTTCCACATCAGGTGTGTTTAACAATTAACACACGCCCTTCATCAGGAAGGGAGTCATGCATTCGTAGGGCAGTCCACCCACTACACCCACTTATGGCGTCGGAGCGACTTTACCGACCGCCTAGATAGAAGCCCATCCACTTCTACCCTAGGTATGAGTGGATGTTCGCGACATTCGACCCTCAAACCCGAAATCAACTTCGTGTCTGTATGAGTACAAAGACCTCATCTTGACCCACCCCAACCTCTTGCGCATGAAGCTACGTCAAGCTTCCCTAACTACTGGTACAACAAACTACCCTTATCTCCACTATGTTGTCTAGTAGCCCCTAGGATGCATCACTACCCCTCTTGGACATCTTAATGGTCCCGAACCTCAAGTGCATGCACAAACAATAGTTTTCCACAAAGCCATTTATCTTTGGTGCCACTGGTCTAACGGCCCTGACCCTCAACTCGACCTATAATTGTTTATCTAGGCCGATCCTTCAACCTGGCCCTGATGCAATGCCGCTAGTCCATCGAGTATGTCAGTCCTGTCTTGGTACCATGGCAAAATCACAAATTCATTCATTAAGAATTTTCATGGCTTTAACATATCATGTTTGTTTACAAGCTCCTACTCGTGCCAACTGGCCTTAGGCCCACTCTACATAATTTTCCAAAATCAGGCATTTTAGCACACAAGTTCCAAAATCGAGGCCTCTAGCCTATATGAGCTGTTCTAGCTCTCGTTAAGAAAGTCTCCTAAAATATTTATGCATTGACACACAATCAGGGGAGAATACTTCTGACAAAAATACCCTTTCAACTCATCATACCAAGTGGGTGTGATGAGATCTCCGCTTACAACTGGTAAGCGGGTTTTATCCTTCATTCAAGTAAGTCTATCATACCAACTAGGTATGATCTCTCTACTTATAGTTGGTAAGTAGTTTTTCCACGTAGTTCTCACATCACTCCAACAGGGTATGATGTTAAAATTCCCCATAGAAGTGGCTTTTTTATTTATGAAGTGCTTATCATCCCAATCGTGTATGATGTGAATAAATCCACTCACCCGATAACTGAAGTGTACTCTTCTACAGTCAGTTTCCGTGTCCACACTAGCTTGTCCTTGCTGGTGTTTCGGTCCCTCGTGTTCCTACACAATTTGGACATCCTTATCTATTAATATTTGGCATTACAACCTTCGTTTCCTCACGTATGTATAACTAGGCTCAAAATTTCCAATTAATTGCGCTTAGGTCCCTAAAGTTCATTTTCCTTGACTTTAGGTCCCTAATGCTAACTTTTTCACAAATTGAGTCCCAAAACTTCCAAAAATTCACTTTGGGCCCTCAATTTATTCAAAATTGTTTGAAGGGCTCAAGTTTTCCAAAGTTCCAATTTGGTCTCAACTTTTCAAAAATTACCATTTTGCCCCTACTTTCCAAAAATGGCAATTTGACCCCAATTATTTTAAAAAAAATCGACCAATTGGTCCTCCAACATCCTTTTCATGGCCAATTGTCCCTCAATTGTGGGAAATTGTAATTTGGTCCCTCAATTTTACAAAATCCTCAAATTTCCCCAATTTCCCCCTTTCAAACTAGCCGAATTTGATTTCATTAAATATACCATTCAATCAAGGTTAATCGATCCAATTGAATGTATGGATTGGTTCCAAAACTTCCATATGATTCAATTGAGCTTTGAATTGCATCATTTGGGTCCGAATTGAGCTTCGTCAAAAAATTGAGCGTAGAGAGAGAGTGCTTCCAAAGCTTACCGTCTGAGGTGCCACAGTCCGATCTCTCTATTGGGGAAGATAGTATCTTCCTAAGGTATCTTTTAGGATCAAGAATTCCTACAATTGACCTTGAATTGAGGGAGAATTTTGTTAATAAAATTCTATAGTTTATCTCTCAAACTCTGACTAGCAACGATTGAGGAGGGCCGAATTGGCTAACCTTTCAACTCAATTGAGGTTGTCTAAGGGTTGTGGAGATGTTGAGAGAGCTTGGTTTGGCCTGAGGAGGGCTGAATTCAGCTAATTTCAGCTCGGCCAAAATATGGTAGTTTTAGTCTGTCAGAGCTGCTTCACTGTTTAATTACACCGATGCTTCTCCGGCAGTCTTTCGATCGAGTGGAGGTTGCTATCAGCTAGTTGATTTCCCCCCAGAGTCTAAAGAACCCAACCTCACCTTCTAAGGTTTAGAAAAATGCCTAAGTCAGAGTTCTAGTTCGAGTTTCACCAAAAATTGGAGCAGTTGAAAAAGAATGGAGTTTTCTAGTGTGAGGAGGATCAATGGAGAGGAGCTCTTTATATAGGAAGCTCGGGGACTCTCTGGCCGTCTGTTTGGCACCTTTATGGTGCTCATTCATGTCTTGAAATGTTCTAAACAGAGGTGATTCAACTTCGCTGGCGCTGTCCGTTCTTTCGACGAGTGAACAGTGTTGTCATCTCATGGAAGAAGATGTCACTATTCCGAACCGGACCGGACCGGTTTGAACTGGGTTCAATGCTTAAACCGACCAGTTCAAACACGATTCAACCGAGTTTTTCAAAATTAAAAAATTCTAAATTCATTCTCTATCCAATGGTGACCTCATTTCCCTAATTTGAATATATTAAGCCACCTAGAAAAATGAATTTAGAAATTGGTTCAATGATGGTTCAAACTGGTTCAATCCGGTTCAGAACCAGTTCACCTAAACTGGTCTGGTTTTCTCTTCCAATTCATTCCAAAATCCTTTTCCATGACTTTATGACTCGTTAGGTCACTTGGGATTTGTAAATTTTCCTTTTTGCCCTTTCTCTAACGGTTGAGATTCGTGAATCGGTTCAGTTCTATCTCTTGGGTTGACTAGTTCTTTCCCCGGTTTTCTTATCTAGAAGGGGCAGGGTTTACAACTCTCCCCTCCTTTTAGGAATTTTGTCCTCAAAACTTAATCATCATTTTTCACTCCGTGATAAACTTCCCTTAATGTCAACTTGGGCATGTTAACACTTCGGTCGTGCTTTCACTTAGCCCACTTTAAATCACGTGCTTAAGGAATTTCTTTTCCTTTACATTGTTTACTCCCTCCATGGAGTTTATTATAACTAGTATGTCTTACCCGCGAGTCCAAAGGTATATCTCTAGGTTCACATCTTCCTTTGCTTAGGGCAAGATTCTTCCCCTTGAGGTTCTTACTCAAGATTTTAGGATTGGGAGTTCCAAGATGCCCAATCGTTCATGTGTCTAGTTATTCTCTTTATCGTTGAAACCCTTAACTCGGTGTTCTTTCGAGCATTTACGTACTTTCTTTCATGGGTTTAGGTGTTATAACCTTTTCATCCTATTTTAACCCTTCCCTTATCTGTTGTTTATTACAACTTCAGTCCCAAATTTAATATTGATCTTGTCAAGCTTAACTAACTTACTCTTCCTTACTTTAGTCATATTTTTCCCTGGGGTTGTTGGGCTTACACATCCCTTATAGCATGACATGCGCTAGAACCTATCTTTTGCTGTTAAAACTATAGAATACTTACTTAATAGTTGTTCTCAAACTTTCTACTTTTCGGGGATCGTATAACTTTGTCACTCTTTTCGTCTGGTCGTATGCCTTGACTACTTTTACCGTTATCCAATCATCCTTCTTGTCTTTGACGTCATGTCTCAAATAACCATGTCAGTTTCCTTACCTATTCATCCTTTCCAAACTTCTTTATTGGGTATTTTTAGTTCCCATCATTGGGTTTCCTGATAACTTACCATCATGTTGAGATTCTTCTATTCTTATGTCCTTACTCATTTCCATTGGCATCCTTTCCTTAAGGACTTTCCCTTTTCTTAATCCATTCTTACTCACTCATGACCATTTCACAATTCTTTATTCCAAGTTAATCCCTTTTTGGTTTATGTGTTGATTACTTTGTTTAGGAGAGTTCCCTTCTTACGGTTTTGTTCTCTACTATGTCCCTCATAGTAGAGATTTCTACCTTAGGAGCCACACGCTTAACCTTTTTACCGTTCCTTGAAGGTTTCTTTCTTCATTTGTTCACACCTCTTTCTATATTGGGCATTTGCCTGCTTGAATCCTTCCTCATCTAAAAATCACCAATTCATCCCTTATTCCTTACTTGAGAAACTTTTGATTATCGATTTTATTCCATGTACTCCACACTATGCCCAACCGTCCACTCCTTAGGCTCCATCAATTGAGCATGGACTACAACCATTCTTGATTCCAGTGATCATTTACTTTAATCACTTCTTAATTAGAGGGCTTACTTTTCCAAGGGTTCTTGGATGTGCTTTCCACTGTTTCCTTTTTATGGGTAGTCCACCCCTTTCTTACTCGTACGACATCTTTTGATGCTATCTTCCTAATTATCCGTTATATGGGTTTAACTTACTCATTGGGCCCTCATGAGTACTTTTCCTTTGTACTTGATCTTTCCATCTCAACCAACATATTATTTATGAGTTTATCTTCTTTTCCACTTCTGTATTACCTCTTAGTTGGGACACGTATGCCTTTCAAGGGTTTCCTTCCTTGGTAGGATTTATAATCTTTTCTTCCATAATTCTCTTCTCATTTGCCATTGAGGATATCTAACCTTAAGTGACATTCTTTAATGCCATCCTTTCTTGCTTACCTTTGCTCTTGAAACCTTACGTGTACTTCTTTTATACCATATCTTCATTCTCACTTGTATCCCAATATACTTCTATTTCATTTAGTGAGAGTGTACATCCTCTTTGTTTCAAGATCTCTTGATCATCCTGCAAGAAGCTCACTTAACCATCTCACGGCTTTTGATTGTAAATCCGATCTTGGCCATTGATCTCTTTAAGGATTTCTTTCATCCTTCTTTTCAAATGTTTTGGCCTTTTCACTTCTCCCTTTGTCGGGGCTTAAATTTATGGTTCACCCGAATGTCAGTTCGTTGACTGACTTGTCCCTAGTATTTTCTTGTCCAATTGTCTAGGGCAGCTATCTCTAAAATTTACTCATCCTTGATTCCCATCCTATTGCCCTTCTTATATTGTAGTCTTTACTACTTTCCGATCCTTCTTAGGGCATCGTTTATTCTTCTTGACCATCCCATTGTTACTAGTTGCTTCCTTTCACTAGGTTTATTTAATATCCCTATTTGGCTCCTCTGCTGTTCCACAGTAGGTCACACTTAGCCATCCCGATACACCCTTAACCACCTATGCCCCTTTATGAGGTTCTTTATTTAGGGTTAAGCCTCCTATGATCCATCTGTCGGTTCCTTAGCTCGAGAATTTCATTTTTTTGGTCTCACTTTCTACTTTTCTCCTTCTACGTAAGGACTTCCGTCCTGGGAGTTTCACATTCAACCTCCCTAACACTCCTTGAAGGCTTTTCCTTCCTTCCTTTCCTACACCCTTCTGATGATTGTCTGCTCTTTATCTTTTCTTGTCCTCCAACTCTCTTTTTGTTCCCTATCCTCCCTTGGAGGAATTCCCGACTATGGGTTGGTTCCTAGCACTCCCTTAAATGTCCAACCACCCATCAATGATCTCTTTGAGGGGTACTTAGTCGTATACACTCCTCTGGAGTTCCCTTCTTCACTCTTACCTTGTCCTACCCTCAGTCTTCTTCCTGTGATCCTTCCTCATGTAGTTGAGGCACATAATCTCATTATTGAGAGATAGAAAAGTTTTTAGGAAATTTAGAATTTTCTTTATTCATCATTGAGGTAGGACTATGGTTTGGGATTTTTAACTCCTTTTAAGGGAGATTGTTACAATGACGGATTGGAAAGTACTCATTACTATGCTAGGGTTTAGAAGGATTTCTTCCTAGGTGAGGTTGAAATCCCTAGCCGAAATCGTAGTTCTTGTGGTGTTATCCCTTCAATCTTCGATAGGTGAGGAGGTGTCCTCATTGGAAGGTATCACTTTGATTCCTTGCGGTGTGGGACAATTCTTTTCTATATGTCATACTCTTCTACACTTATAATAGGTTCTCTTGGGACCTATCCTCCATAGCGTTGGGCACCTTCTCATGAAATGTCCCCATTTTCCAAATCTATAATAGGTAATCTCCTTGAGTGGACCTTTGTGGTTCCTATTATACATCGTGCATTGCGGGGCCTTTCTAAAGGATTCCTGGTGGTTTGGTGCTTCACTGTCTTTGAGCCCAAACACTTTCAAGGTTTTCTTGTCGAGTTTTCTTTTACCATGGGTGACTTCAAGAGTCTTCCTATACTCCTTAGTTCCCTAGTTCACTTCGCCCTTTGGGATGGGATTCTTCCTGGTTTCCGGGGAGGCTAGGGTAACACAAGTTCATTTGGCTCCTTTTCTTAGGTTCATCTTCCTACAAGGTAGGTAGTTTTCATTTAATTCTTTATTTTGTATAGTCTTGATAATGTATTTGAAGAAACAAGCTCTGATACCACTCAAGTTGTCGTGCCCAAACCCGATTTTGGCCGGATCCCCATGAGAAACTTACCACTCTCCTGGTTTATTAAGGGTTTTCCCCTTCTCTAAACCGCAAGTATTAAGGCATCCTTTTCACCTATATCTTTCCTGGAATAACATTAATAAAAATTGAATACATTAAACCTTACATACCTGTTTTGTAGGTTCAACTACAAAAAAGTCTTTAAGTGGGTTTTCTCTTAGTTACCTGAAAAAGGGTAAATGGAGGGGGTGAGTTCGACAACTCAGTGAATGGGTGTTGGGGGAGAGTTTTCATAATCAAAATATTTTTAATCGCAGTGTGCCAAACTACTTATTTTATTTAAGAATATTCTTTTCTCAAATTCCGATTTTTCAAACTTTTTTCCTCATTTTCACATTAGGTGTGTTAACAATCAACACACGCCCTTCATTAGGAAGGGAATCACACATTCATTGGGCAGCTCGTCCACTACACCCACTTGTGGCGTCGGAGCGACTTTACCGACCACCTAGATAGAAGCCCGTCCACTTCTACCCTTGGTATGAGTTGATGTTCAAGACATCTAACCCTCAAACTCAAAATCAGCTCCGTGTTCGTATGAAGACAAAGACCTCATCCCGACTCCACCATGGCCTCATGTGCATGAAGCTACATAAAGCTTCCCTGAATGTTGGCATGAGAAACTGCACTTATCACCACCATATCGTTCAGTAGCCACTAGGGCGCATCACTACCCCTCTTGGGCATCTTGATGGTCCTGAACATCAAGTGCATGAACAAACAATAGTTTTTCATAAAGCCATTTATCCTTGGTGTCACTGGTCCAATGACCCTGACCCTTAACTCGACCTACAACTATTTGTCTAGGCCGGTCCGTCGACCTAGCCCTGACGCACTACCGTCAGTCCATCGAGTATACGAGTCTTGTCTTGGTACCATGGAAAAATCACATAATTAATTCATTAAGAATTTTCATGGCTTTAACATATCATGTGTATTTACGAGCTCATGCTCATGCCAACTGGCCTTGGGCTGACTGTATGTGATTTTCCAAAATCAGGCATTTTAGCCCACAAGTTCCAAAACCAAGGCCTCTTGCCTATCTGAGCTATTCTAGCTCTTGTCAAGAAGATCTCCCAAAATTTTTAAGTATTAGCACACAATCAAGGGAGAACACTTCTGATAAAAATACCCTTTCAACTCATCACACCAACCGGGTGTGATGATAACTCCCCTTACAACCGGTAAGCGGGTTTTCTCCTTCCTTCCAGGAAGTCTATCATATCAACCAGGTATGATCTCTCTATTTACAACAAGTAATTAGTTTTTTCACGTAGTTCTCACATCACTCCAACCGGGTGTGATGTTAAAATTCCACATAGAAGTAATTTTTCATTTACGAAGTGCTCATCATTCCAACTAGGTATGATGTGAAGAAACCCACTCACCCGATAATTGAAGTATGGTGTGATGACATCTCCCCTTACAACTGGTAAGCGGGTTTTCTCCTTCCTTCCAGGAAGTCTATCATAACAACCAGGTATGATCTATCTACTTACAATAGGTAATTAGTTTTTCCACGTAGTTCTTACATCACTCCAACCGGTTGTGATGTTAAAATTCCACATATAAGTGATTTTTCGTTTATGAAGTGCTCATCATCCCAACTAGGTATGATGTGAAGAAACCCACTCACCCGATAATTGAAGTATGGTGTTATGACATCTCCCCTTACATCTGGTAAGTGGGTTTTCTCCTTCCTTGTAGGAAGTCTATCATACCAACCAAGTATGATCTCTCTACTTACAACAGGTAATTAGTTTTTCCATGTAGTTCTCACATCACTCCAACCGGGTGTGATGTTAAAATTTCACATAAAAGTGATTTTTCGTTTACGAAGTGCTCATCATCCCAACTAGGTATGATGTGAAGAAACCCACTCACCCAATAATTGAAGTATACTGTTCTTCAATTGGTTTCCGTGTCCACACTAGCTTGTCCTTTTTGGAGTTCCAATCCCTTGTGTTCCTACACGATTTGGACATCCTTATCTATTAATATTTGACATGACAACTTTCGTTTCCTCACGTATGTACAACTGGGCTCAAAATTTCTAATTAATTGCACTTAGGTCCCTAAAGTTTATTTTTCTTGACTTTAGGTCCCTAATGCTAAATTTTCCCAAATTGAGTCCTGAAACTTCCAAAAATTCACTTTGGGCCCTCAATTTATTCAAAAATTTTTAAGGGGCTCAAGTTTTCATAATTTCCAATTTGGTCCCAACTTTTCAAAAATTAACATTTTGCCCCTACATTACAAAAATGGCAATTTGACCCTAATTATTTTCAAAAAAATGACCAATTAGTCCTACATCATCCTTTTAATGGCCAATTGGCTCTCAATTGTGGGAAATTACAATTTGGTCCCTCAATTTTACGAAATCCCTAAATTTCCCCAATTTCCCCCTTTTAAACTGGTCTAATTTGATTTAATCAACATGATCATTCAATTGGGGTTAATCACTCCAATTAAAGGTATGGATAAGTTCCTACACTTCCATACGATTCAATTGAGCTTTGAATCACGTCATTTGGGTCTAAATTGAGTGTAGAGAGAGAAAGCTTTGAAAGCTTACCGTTGGAGGTGTGGTGGTCCATTCTCTCTATTGGGGAAGATAGCTCTCTTCCTGAGGTATTTTCTAGGATCAAGAATTCCTACAATTGACCTTGAATTGAGTGAGAATTTCGTTAGTGAAATTCTGTAGTTTCTCTCTCTAACACCGATATGCAACGACTTTGGAGGGCCAATTGGCTTACATTTCAACTTAGTTAAGGTTGTCTAAGGGTTGTGGGGATGTTAGGAGAGCTTGGTTTAGCTTGAGGAGGGCTGAATTCAGTCGATTTCAGCTCGGTCGAAATAGGGTAGCTTTGGTACGCCGGAGCTGCTTCACTGTTTGATTCTACCGATGCTTCTCCGATGGTCCTTGGATCGAGCAAAGGTTGCTATCAGCTAGATAACTTCCCTCGGAGTATAAAGAACTTGACCTTGCCTTTTGAGGTTGAGAAAAATGCCTAAGTCGGAGCTTTGGTTCGAGCTTCATTGGAAATTGAACTAGTTGAGAGAGAATGAAGTTTTCAGGTGTGAGGAGGATGAATGGAGAGGAGCTCTTTATATAGGGAGCTCGGGGACTCTCTAGCCATCCGTTTGGCACATTTATGGCACTCATTCATGGCCTGAAATGCCTTGAACAGAGGTGATTCAACTTCGCCGGCGCTGTTCATTCTTCTAGTGAGTGAACAGTGCTGCTATCTCAAGGAAGAAGATGACACTATTCCAAACTGGTCCGGTCCGAACTGGGTTCAATGCTTAAATTGGTCGGTTTAGGCCTGATTTGATCGAGTTTTTCAAAATTAAAAATTTCTAAATTCATCTAAATGCATTCTCTATCCAATGATGGCTTCAATTCCCCAATTTTAATATTCTAAGGCACCTTGAAAAATGAATTTAGAAACCAGTTCAATGATGGTTCAAACTGGATTAATACGATTCAGATCCGGTTCACCTGAACCAGTCTGGTTTTCTTTTCCAATTCATCCCTAAGTCCTTTTCCATGACTTTTATTACTCTTTAGGTTACTAAGGATTTGTAAATTTCTATTTTTGCCCTTTTCTCTAATGGTTGGGATTCGTTAACTAATTCGGCCGGTTCTTTCCTTGATTTTCTTATCCTAAAGGGGCAAGGTTTACAGTTCCGCACTGCGAGCTCCGCACGTGTGGACATGCCACATGGCGACATGAGATTGGTTGGCTCAGCTGACATGGCATTACTACTCAGCCACCCCGTCTACTATTGACCAGTTGACCGGACACGCGGTAACCTCCTATTGGCTACTTATGTTTACATGGCTGTTGACTAGGCATCTGCTGACCATTAACCGGTTGACCAGACACGTGTCTCTCTCTGATTGGTCAACTTTTCTAGGCGCTGACTGAGCGGCTGACTGGGCACGCTTTGCCACGTCTCGCACATTGATTTGTCGCACATGCTAACTAGGCATTGACCTGTCAACGATTTGTTGACTAGCTGGACCCTTGACCAGTCCGGTCCGATCGGGTTCAGTGACCCATAAATGCAAATCGACCAGTTTAGGCACGATTCGACCAATTTTCTAAAAAATTCTAAATTAATGTGGGTCATATAAATCTTACGACCTATTGGTTTTACAGTAGTGTGGGTCTCACTATTGTAGTATCGGAAGGATGTGGTAGTTGTGATGATTGTCTAACCCAAAGAATTAGGTTGGGAAGTTACATTATATGTTATGGAAGTCCTATATAGGAGGAATATTGTACCAAATTTTGGTTGCCCGCTTTGTTATGAGTGTGAATCAATTATTTATATGTTATTTGAGTGTGAATGCACTCAATGTTTCTGGTCACACTTTAGGGGAAATGCAATCCATTTTTTCCATGGTACAAAAACTTCTAACAATCATAATTCAGGATAAAAATACTAGAATAGTTGCACTACAAAAAAGTGGCATTGGTCTACTGGAATATATGGAAGGAAAGGAACAATGCTAATCACCAGCATAACACTCTGGTAGCTCGACTAGTGATAATAGGGGTTGAGATGGCCCTAAAAGAGTTTTGTGATGTGCTCTAAAGGCATAACCTTACATTGAATAATAGGAGAACCACCACTAAGCCTCAATGGTGGATGGAAGAGACCATGAGCAAGTATGATAAAAATAAATTGTGATGACTCTTTTATTAAAGACACAAATTTTATAGGGTTAAGAATGCTTACTTGGGGTACAGGAGAAAAAGTAATTGGGGCGGTGGAGCATAAGAACCATGTTGTCATCCATTGGAGGCAGAAGCACAAGTAGTGCTACTGGGTCTCTAGATTGCAACCGAGTTTCAATTGACAAAAATAATATTAGAAATGGATTCATTCATTCATTGGGAGACGGGGGCAAGGCTAATCATAAATGCCCACGGGTCATATATCCCTTGTAATATCAAAACTTTTAGAATCAGAGTTAAGCACAGTTGGACTAAAAACTAAGATTAAATTGGGAATGGAATCTCGAATTAAAAGTGAAAACCTAAACCAGAAATTAAATCTTGAATTTGGAATGAAAACCTGAACTAGGATAGGAAAATCGAATCGAATCATAAACCAAGATTTGAAATTGGAATGGGAATCCGAGTTGGGAATAGAGATCCAATCGAACTAGGGATCGATTTCCTGAGCATCAAAACGAATATTTTTGGAAAAACTAATTTTTGATTGAACGAGACTGAGATTTTGGATTAATTTATCAAGGAGACCCAAAAAGGGAAAATGGTAATTTAATTTGCAAAAATAAGAGGGATAATGAAGGAAGTCGGGTTACACAAATCTGAGTCAAGTCGACCTGACTCATCTGTATACCATCGCGTGCCCCTAACCTGCCTAGCAGATTTGGGCATCACACCATTGAAAATATTAGTCAAATTGTTTCAATTTTGGACTGAATTGCACACCACAAATCACAAAGATCAACTAACAACTAAGCTACCATCCCTACGGAGTTTATTGAATTACCTCTCCGTGAACATATTGAATTTTGTATTGAAAGTCACAAATTCCGATATTAGAACCCTACCCGACTTCATGATGGTTGAATGATCATTTCTCTCTCGTCCAACCACAAAATGGAGTGATCTTACTCTTAAAATGCCGCTTATGGACTCCTATTGAGTTATGTGGGTGGCCCCTAACTTGTTGATGGCCGGAAAACTATACATAAGGGTCTTTTTGGTCTTTCGAGGTTTGGGGCAAAAATTATGCCAATCATCGATGACCTTGCGGGGCCAACATTTAGCCTCCAATTTTGTGGTCAGCAGTTCCAAAGTGATTGTCTACCTCCCCTCTACCTCTCCAAGGCAAGGGTCGGCCTTCGGTAAGGGGAAAATTGGTTGCCACGAGCCAATTTCCACCGGCAAGTCTTTTAAGCTCTGCTTGATTGTGGCTAGTCGAGGGCAAATTCTCCCAACTTCGATGACCACTTGGCCGGCCACCACCATAGAAAACTCTGGGTGGGAGTAGTGACGGCGAATCCCATTGGATCGAATGAATATTCTTTACTAAGTTTCTATAATACCCTAAAATGCATGATAAATATTTTGGAAAAATCATTTGAAAAGTAATGAAAAATGACATGGATGCATGTTCAGTAAGAAAGATCATTTTTAAAAATTACTAAATGGGATAGGGTCAGTAGACCATGATAAACCATAGTAAAATGTTAGGACTATATGAGTTGGGGATGCATGCCTAAGATTGATTTGCTGATAAATGTGGGTCGAGTTAAAGACCAATCTCATTGTGTTTAAGATTTGTGATTATGTTGTTTTGCTTACTCAATTTAGCACATGTATTTGAGTTATGGAGTTGGTCAGGTAAAATGACTAAGCTTTATAGGATTTGAATTGAACATACATGTTGTTTGTCATTTATTGTACGTATATCTGAAATATCGAGTTGGTCATATAAGGACCATACTCTTTGATATTTGAAATGAGCATAAGTTCTATTTATATGCATACTTCTAAGATATATATATATATATATATATACTTATTGGAATTTTTGGGTGTCAATAGAACATTTATCGAGGTAGTGTCAATGCTTAGAGTACATTGAAAGTGGCGGACAAGGGGAGATTGAGATCTATACTTCTAGATTGCTCGGGACCACCAAATGATGTATGGGTATGGTCCTAATGAGTACACCACTACAATGCAAAATGGTAAAATTAAGTCATATTTGTGCATAGGCATGCATGTGGCATTGGGAAGGTTTGCAGTATATCCTTGAGATGCTGAGTCATCTAAATTTGAGACAAACTAGATGGGTATCTGTTTTGGAGAGTACATGCGACTCGCACACTTTTATGTTACTTGATGAGTGTCATCATATGACTCATATGTTGTTATGTGCAGATCATATCGTTATTGGTGTGTTTTGGGGAGAGAGAGTTTGACCTGACATAATTGTGATTACAGTTTCAGGTGGCCCCAAATACGAGTCCAAGGGTCGGGTAAAACTATGAAAGTGATTAATTTGGTAAAATCATGAATAAATCTCCATGTTAAATTTTTATGCGAAGTCTAAAATCGTTAGTCATATAATGGCCTGGCGTCAATATCTCATTCACTGAGTTGTGAGCACACCTTCACCATCTAAACAATTTCAGGTGAGAGCCAAGTTCTAGGTGATATAATCCAGGATGCTGCCAACAGAACTAAAGCGATTGATGTACGAATCTTGAGATTCGCGTATAAAGGTTTTAAGTTATTCTTATCAGTTGTTTAAATTCCTGAGGTATTCTATTAAGATTTTAGGTTCAGTGTGTATTATGAAAGAAAAGATTAAATTTCCACTGAATATTGATGTAGCATTTTTATTCTTAGCCTTAGTGCCTCCGACTTAACCTTAGTAAAAGTACCCACTATTGTAAGATTGTGGGGACTCATGGGTTGCATGAGAATGTCAGTAGGGAATCAAGTCAGGGTATGAAAACTTTTAGTGGTATCATAAAACTTACTTAAATAAGGAAGTACTAAAAAATGCAATAAAGAGATTAAAATCTTATAGAAATGATGCTAAGAGAGTACCATGAAAGATACAATTGATAGATGGTCATATATCCTAGTTGCAAACCCCATCCTTTAAAGATAAGAAAAACTGGGAAGAGAACCAGTCGTTTCAAAAGAGAAAATTGAGTTGGTTCACGAAACATAACCGATAAAGAAAGGGTAAAATGGAAAATTGACAAATCCCAATTGACTTAAAGAGTGATAAAAATCATGGAAAAGAACCTTGGATAAATGGGAAGAGAAAACCAGACCGGTTTAGTGTGAACCGAACATGAACTGGATTGAACCGGTTTGAACCATACTTGAACTGGTTTCTAAATTCATCTTTCTTGGTTGCTTAAAATGTTCAAATTGAGAAATTGAAGCCACCATTAGATAGAAAATGAATTTATATTAATTTAGAAATTTTTAATTTTGAGAAAACGGTCGAATCGGGCCTGAATCGACCGACTTTCATCATTGAACCCGGTCAAACCGGTTCGGTTTGGAATAGTATCATCTTCTTCCTCAAGATGACAGCATTGTTCATTAATGCAAAAAACTTCCTTCTTCGGCGAAGGTGTAACCACTCCGATCAGGCCATTTTCAAACGAGGATAAGCTCAACCAAAATGGAAAGTGGTCAAAGAGAGAGTCCCCGAGCTCCCAATATAAAGAGCTACTCTCCATTCATCATCCACACACCTCAAATCACCATTCTCTCCCAACTGCTCCATTTTCCAGTGAAGCTCGAACTAGAGCTCCGACTTGGGCATTTTTCTCAACCTTAGAAGGTAAGGTCAGGTCCTACAAACTCCAGGGGATGTTAGCTACCTGACAGCAACCTCCTTTTGACCCAAGAACCGCTAGAGAAGCGCCGGCAGAATCAAATAATGAAGCAGCTTCGACTGATCGAATCTGTCTTGTTTTGGTTGAGCTGAATTCAGCCAAATTCAGCCCTCCTCTAGCCAAACCAAGCATTCCCGACACCCCTACGACCCTCACACAACCTCAATAGAGATGAAAGGTAAGCCAATTCGGCCCTCCTCCATCGTTACAAATCTGTGTTATAGAGAGAAAGTTCTAAATTTCACTATCCAAATTCACCCTCATTTGGACATCAATTGTAGCAATTCTTGATTATAGAAGGAACCTTAGGACGAGAGCTACCTCCCTAGATCGAAAGCTCGGACCATCGCACCTCCGACATTAAGATTTCAAAACTTTCTCTCTCTACAAATAAGTTTCCAGCGAAGCTTTGTTTGAGCTCGTTTCAAACCAAAATCATGCAATCAAAGCTTAATTGAATCGTATGGAAGTGTAGGAACTGATCCATACCATCAATTGGAGCAATTAACCCCTATTGAACGACCAATTTGAAGAAATCAAATTCGGTCAGTTAAAAGATGAGAAATTGGAGGGAAATTTTGGGAAAATTTGGGGATTTCAAAAAATTGAGGGACCTCCAGGCAATTTCTCAAAATTGAAGGTCAGTTGGCAATGAGAAAGATTTTTAGGGACTAATTAGTCAATTTTTGAAACATTTGGGACCAAATTGCTATTGTTAGAAAGTAAGGGTAAAACTGTAATTTTGGAAAATTTGGGGACCAAATTAAAAATATGGAAAACATGAACCCCATACACAATTTTGAGTAAATTGATGACCCAAAAGGAATTTTGGAAGCCTTGGGACTCAATTTGGGGAAAAATTAGCATTAGGGACTAAAAGTTAAGGAAAATGAACTTTAGGGACTTAACTGCAATAAACCAACAATTTGGAGCCTAGTCGCTCATAAGTGAGAAAACGATGGCTGTCATGCCAAACATGAATTGATAAGGATGCCTAAATCATGTAGGTATATGAGAGACCGGAGCGCCAACAAGGAAAAGCTAGCATGGACTTGGAAAACCGACTAGGGACGAACACGTCATGGTCATGGGGTGAGTAGGCTAATTTACACATCATATCGGTTGGGATGATGAGCATTATCTTTAACGGATAAAACCAACTTACTGGTTGTAAGTAGAGATAATCATACCGGGTTGGTATGATGTGTTTCCTTAAGGAAAGGTGAAACCCTCCTACCGGTTGTAAGCGGAGATATCATCACATCCGGTTAGTGTGATAAGTCGAAAAAAATGAAATTTTGTTAGAAGTGTTCTCCTCTGATTGTTTGCCGATGCTTAAAACATTTGGAGAACCTTCTTGACGGGAGCTAGAACAGCTCAAACAGGCTAGGAGCCTCTATTTTTAAACTCATGGGGCTAAATGCCTAGTTTTGGAAAAACACGTGCAGTGGGACCAAGGCCAGTAGGCACGAGTAGAAGCTTGTAAACAAAATTGATTAAGAAAGAGCCATGAAAATTTCTAATGAAATTGGTTGTATGATTTTACCATGGTACCAAGAGTCAGGACTGACAGTGCTTGATGGACTGGTGGTAGTGCGTTAGGGCCAGGTCGATGGACCGGCTTAAACAAACAGCTGTAGGTTAGGTTGAGCGTCGGGGTCATTAGACCATTGACACCAAAGATAATGGCTATATGTGAAAAACTCTTGTTTGTGCTTGCTCTTGTGGTACAGGACCATCAAGACACCCTAGGGGGTAGTGATGGGTCCTTAGGCTACTGGATGACATGGTGGAGATAAGGGCAGTTCGTCGTGCCAATTAGTCTTGAAGCTTGGAGTAGCTTATTGCGCATGAGACCGGGGTGGGGTCGGGATGAGGTCTCTGTTCTCATACGGGCATAGAGTGGCATTTGAGTATGAGGGTTGGATGTCGAGAACATCTACTCAAGCCTAGGGTAGAAGTGGATGAGCTTATTTCTTGGTGATGGTAAACATGCTCCAATCCACAAGTGGGTGTAGTGGATGTGCTACACCTGCAAATGTGTATACCCTTCCTGATGAAGGGTGTGTGTTTGTTTGATAAATGCCTCCCGAGGCAAGGGGATGGGCTAAGAAAGCTAAACACACCTAATATGAAAATGGGAAAAAGGTTTCGAAATTTGAGGTTGAAAATCCTTGGAAAAAGGTTTTGGAAAAGGAAATTGAATTTGAGGAAAACCCTTTGTAAAGAAAATGTTAACCTTGGCACAGTTTGGTTAACGCTATTTTGAAAACTCACTCCCAACACCCGCTCACTGAGTTGTAGAACTCACCACTCCCTTTTACCCCTTTCAGGTAACCAAGGAAAAACTAAACTTAAAGACCTCCTTGTATGGGAATTGTAAGACATGTATGTTTGTTTTAAGATATTCAGTTTTATATAATGCTATTCTAGGAAAGACGGGAAAAAGGATGCCTTACTCCTCACAATTTAGAAAAGGGTGAAGCCCTTCATGGACTAAAGGGAGTGGCGAGTTGCTCACGGGGATCCTACCAAATAGGGTCGGGGCGTGACAACTTGAGTGGTATTAGAGCATGTTTCCTCAAATACATTATCAAGACTATATAACATAAAAATTAAACAAAAACTACCTATCTTGTAGAAAGATGGCCCCAAGAAAAGTAGCCAAATAGACCCACACTACCATAGCCACCTCGGAAACCGGGGAGAATCCCATTTCAAAGGAGGAAATGAATTGGGGAACTAAGAAGTATATGAGGACTCTTGGAGAACCCTTGGTCAAAGAAGACTCGACAAGAAAACCTTCAAGGTGTTCGAGCTCAAGGACGGCGAAGCATCGAACCACCAGGAATCCCTTAGAAAGGCCCTACAATGTTCGAAGTATAGGAGGGACCACAAAGGGCCACGCAAGGAGATGGTCTATTATAGATGTGAACAATGGAGGCACTACATGAGAAGGTGCCCAACGTTATGGAGGATAGGTCCCAAGAGAACCTGTTATGAGTGTAAAAGAGTAGAACATATAGTAAAGGATTGTCCCACATCGCAAGGAATCAAAGTGATACCTTCCAATAAGGACATCTTCTCACCTACAGAAGATCGAAGGGATAACACCACAAGAACCACAATTTTGGCTAGGGATTTCAACCTCACCCAAGAAGAAATTCTTCTAGACCCTAGCATAGTAGTGAGTACTTTCCGACCCATCATTGTAACAATCTCACTTAAGAGAAGTTAAAACCCCAAACTGTATTCCTACTTCAATGATGAATAAAGAAAATTCTGAGTTCAAAAAAAAAATTTCGTCTCTCAATGATGCGATTGTGTGCCTCAATTACATGAGGAAGGATCATGGGTAGGACCTTAAGTACACCCAGATGGAGCCGAATGTAGATAAAGGGAATTTTCCCTTAAGGAGCGGGTTAAGTAAGATGTTCGCAAAGAGTTCAAGAAATAGCAAGGTAAAAATTCAAACTATTTCTTAAGAAGGTCAACCAGAGAGGAATACCACAAGAATAGAGGTAAGGTACATGGGAAGTATACCTAGAACCCTCTCAAAAAGGACAAATGTCGAAAACATCCTCTAGTAACTCTAGGGTAGGACACAGTAGGAATGAAGAAGAGAAGAAGTGTGCTAGAAAAGGGAACTCTAGAGGGATGTATACGACTAAGTACCCCTCAAAGGGACCATTGATGGGCTGCTGAACATAACGTGAAGTGCTAGGAACCAACCCATAATCAGGAGCTCCTCGAAGGAAGGATAAGGAACAAAAAGGGAATTGGAGGACAGGGAAGGATTAAGGGCAGAAAACCATACTGATATCAAAAGGGTGCAAGAAAGGAAATAAGGAAAAGCCTTCAAGGATAAAGATAGTGAGACCATAAAAAGGGAAATTCTCAAGCTAAGAAATTGAAAAGCGGATCATAAGAGGCTTAACCCAAAATAAGAAACCTCAAAAATGGGTATAAGTGGTTAAGGATGTCTCGAGATAGCAAGTATGACCTGCTTTGGAAAAGGGAGAGTAGCCAAGTGGGAAGCAACTAGTGGCAACGAAATGATCAAGGAGAATAAACGATGCCCTACTAAGGACCAAGAAATAGTGTCGACTACACCTTATAAAGGGCAACAAGATGGGCATCAAGGTCGAGAGATAGTTGCCCCCAGACAGTTGGACAAGAAAAATAGTAGGGACGAGGCAGTTAACGAACTGACCCTCGGAAGAACCATGGATTTAAACTCTGGCAAAGAAGGAAGAAGGGAATAGGCCAAACATAAAAAAAGTGGGATGGATGAAATCCTTAAAGAATCAATGAACTAAAACGGATTAACGACCAAACCCAAGTCATGAGAAGAATTAAGTAAGCCTTTCGTAAGGTGACCGAGAGACCATGAATTAAGGAGGATTTGAACCCTCCCTAAAGAAATAAACTGGTAATGGGATGCAAGTTGGAATGATGATAGTGTACAAATAACGTGCCGCAAGATTTCAAAAGAGAGGGTAAGTAGAAGAGGACGATATCAAGGGATGTCATAAAGTTTCTCTAAGGTGGGATACTAGTAAGGGCGAAGAAGGAAGAAACCAATCTAGGAAAGGAGTCCTAAGGAAGTACATGCCCCAACGAAGAAGTGATGGACCTAATTAAAGTGGAAAGAGAAGGTAAGCTCACAAATACAATGCTAATCGAGTTTGGAAGATCAAGTACAAAGGAAAAGTACTCATGAGAGCCCGAAGAGTAAGTTAAACCCAAGGAACGGGTAAATAGGAAAATAGCATCGAAAGATGTCATACAAGTAAGAGAAGGGTGGATTACCCATAATAAGGAAATAGAGAAAAGCACATCTAAGAAACATTGGAAAAGTAAGCCCTCCAGTTAAGGAGTGATTAAAGGAAATGACCACTGACATCAAGACTAGTCGTGGTCCACGCTCACTTAATGGAGCCTATAGAGTGGACGACTGGGCATCGGGTGGAGTACATGAAATAACATCAATAATAGAAAGTTCCTCAAATAAGGAATAAGGGATGAAATGGAAAGATCAAGATGAAGAAGGATTTAAAAGCGGGCAAACGCCCCAATATAGAAAGGGGTGTAAGAAAATAAAGAAAGGAAACCTTCAAGAAATGGTAAGAAGGTTGAACGTATAGCTCCTAAGGTGGAAATCTCTACTTTGAAGGACATAGTAGAGAATGAAACCATAAAAAGGAGAATTCCCCAAATAAAGCAATCGACACGTAGACCAAAAGGGGTCAACTCAGAATAAAGAATCGTGAAATGGTCACTCGCGAGTAAGAGTGGATTGAGGAAAGGGAAAGTCCTTTAGTAATGAACGCCACTAGAAATGAGGAAGGACATAAGAAGGGAGGAATCCCAAAGTGTCGGTAAGTCATTAGGGAAACTCGATGTTGAAACCAGGGAAAAACCAATAAGGAAATCAATAAAGGAAAAATAGATATGGAAAACCGACACCATTATGAAAGACATGATGCCAAAAGGATGATTGGATAACGGTGAAGGTCATCGAGGAATACTACCAGATGAAAAGAAAAGATAAAATGATACGATCCTCGAAAGGTTAGAAAAGTCGAAAATAACCGTCAAGGAAATGTTCTAGAATTATAATGGACAAAGATAAGTTCTAGAACATGTCATATTGTAAGGGACATGTAGGCCCCACAATCCTAAGAAAATGTGACTCAAGAAAGAAAGAGTCAATCAATTAAGCATGACAAGGTCAGACATAAAATTTGAACTGGTGTTGTAATAAATAAGAGATGGAGGAAGGACCAAAATAAGGTGAAAAGGAAATCACATAAAAACCCACGTGGTTAAGGATGAAAGAGTCCGGAAGGATGCTGGGCTAAAAAGCATCAACGACCAAAGAAATAAATGGAAATGGGGAAGATCAGACATTTATGGAACATCCAACCCAATGACATGGATGAAAACCCTCAAGAAGAAGAGTCTTACCCTACGCAGAGTAAGAAGTGGACATAAGGGTGAACCTTTGGATTTATGGGTAAAACATACCTAATCAGGATACACTCCATGGAGTGAGTAAACAATTGAAAGGAAAAGAATTTCTTAGGCACATTGTTTAAAAGGGGCGAGGTAAAGGAACCCCCAAAGTGGCAACATATCAAGCAAACCCCAAGAGGACATCAAGGAAAGTTACTCCCGATGCAAAGGATTGTTGACTAAGTTTTGGGGACAAAACGCCTAAAAGGAGGGAAGAGTTGTAAACCCCGTCCTTTAAAGATAAGAAAAATTGGGAAGAGAACTAGTCACTTCAAAAGATAAAACTGAGCCGATTCACAAACCATAACCGATAAAGAAAGGGTAAAATGGGAAATTGAAAAATCCCAAGTGACTCAAAGAGTCATAAAATCATGGAAAATAACCTTGGACAAATGGGAAAAGAAAACCAGACCAGTTCATGGTGAAACGGACATGAACTAGATTGAACTGGATCGAACCATACTTGAACCAGTTTCTAAATTCATGTTTCTTGGTGGCTTAAAATGTTCAAATTGGGAAATTGAAGCCACCATTAGATAGAAAATGAATTTAGAATAATTTAGAAAATTTTAATTTTTAGAAAACTGGGCGAATTGGGCTTGAACCGATCGATTTTTGCCATTGAACCCGATTGGACTGGTCTGGTCTGGTTCGGAACAATGTCATCTTCTTCCTCAAGATGACAACATTGTTCATTAATGCAGAAAACTTCCTTCTTTGGCGAAGGTGTAACTACTCTGTTGAGGCCGTTTTCAGGCGTGAATAAGCTCGACCAAAATGGAAAGTAGTCGGACAGAGGGTCTCCGAGCTACCTATATAAAATCTCCTCTCCATTCATCCTCCACACACCTCAAATCGCCATTCTCTCCCAACTGCTCCATTTTCTGGTGAAGCTCAAACCAGAGCTTCGACTTGGGCTTTTTTCTCAGTTTGAGAAGGTAAGGTTGGGTCATACAGACTCAGGGGGAAGTTAGCTACCTGACAGTAACCTCATTTCAATTCGAGGACCACCGGTGAAGTGCCGGTGGAATCAAACAATGAAGCAGCTCCGACGGACCGAAGCTGCCCTATTTTGGTCGGGCTGAATTTGGCTAAATTCAACCCTCCTCCAACCAAACCAAGCCTTCCTGACACCCTCACGACCCTCACACGACCTCAATAAAGCTGAAAGTTAAGCTAATTCGACCTTACTTCATCGTTACATATCGGTGTTAGAGAGAGAAAGTTCTGAATTTTACTAACCAAATTTACCTTCATTTGGACATAAATTGTAGCAATTCTTGATCCTAGAAGAAAGCTCGAGATGAGAGATACCTCTCCATATCAAAATCTCAGACTGCTAAACCTCCAACGGTAAGCTTTCAATGCTTTCTCTCTACCAGTCTCATGAGCTCGTTTCGGACCCAAATCATGCAATTCAAAGCTCAATTGAATTGTATCAAAGTGTAGGAACTAATCCATACCATCAATTGTAGTAATTAACTTTGATTAAATGGTCAATTTGAAGAAATCAAATTTGGTTAGTTTGAAGGGGAGAAATTAGGGGAAATTTTTGGGAAAAATTGGGGATTTCAAAAAATTGAGGGACCTCCATGCAATTTCTCAAAATTGAAGGCCAATTGTCAATGAGAAAGATGTTAAGGGACCAATTGGTCAAATTTTGAAATATTTGGGGCCAAATTGCTATTTTTGGAAAGTAGGGGCAAAACTATAATTTTAGAAAATTTGGGAACTAAATTGGAAATATGAAAAACTTGAGCCCCTTACACAATTTTGAGTAAATTGAGGACCCAAAAGGAATTTTGGAAGCCTTGGGGCTCAATTTGGGGAAAAGTTAGCATTAGGGACTTAAAGTTAAGGAAAATGAACTTTAGGGACCTAAGTGCAATAAACCAACAATTTTGAGCCTAGTCGTTCATACGTGAGAAAATGATGGCCTTCATGCCAAACCGTAATTAATAAGGATGCCCAAATCATGTAGGGACATGGTAGACCAGAAAGCCAACAAGGATAAGCTAGCGTGAACTTGGAAAACTGACTAGGGATGAATACGTCACGGTCATCGGGTGAGTGGGCTAATTTACACATCATACTGGTTGGGATGATGCGCATTATCTTTAAAGGATAAAACCTAGTTACTGGTTGTAAGTAGAGATAAACATACCCGGTTGATACGATGAGTTTCCTTAAGGAAAGGAGAAACCCACCTACAAATTGTAAGCGGAGATATCATCACACCTGATTGGTGTGATGAGTCAAAAAAATAAAATTTTGTTAGAAGTGTTCTCCCTAGATTGTGTGCCAATGCTTAAAACATTTGGGAGACCTTCTTGACTAGAGCTAGAATAGCTTAGATAGGCCAAGGGCCTCAATTTTTAAACTCATGGGACTAAATGCTAGTTTTGAAAAAATATGTGCATTGGACCTAAGGCTAGTGGGCACGAGCAGAAGCTTGTAAACAAAATTGATTTAGAAAGAGCCATGAAAATTTCTAATGAAATTGGTTATATGATTTTGCCACAATACTAGGTTTGGACCGACAGTCCTTGATGGACTAGCAGCAGTGAGTCAGGGCCAGGTCGATCGACCAGCCTAGACAAACAGCTGTAGGTCGGGTTGAACGTCGGGGTCATTGGACCGTTGGCACCAAAGATAATGGCTATATGTGGAAAACTCTTGTTTATGCATGCACTTGTGGTACGGGACTATCACACCCCGACCCGGTTTGGTCAGATTCCCATGATCAACCTGTCACTCTCTTGGTTTACTAAGGGTTGCCCCTTGTTTATAAACTGTGAAGAGTAAAGCGTCCTTTAAACCGACACCTTTCTTGGAATAACATAAATCAAAACTGTATAAAATTTTTAAACTGAACATACGTGTCTTACAAGCATATTAGCAGGTGGTTTTTAGGGTAGGCTTTCCGAGTTTACTTGAAAGGGATATAAGGGAGGGGGTGAGTATAATGACTCAGTAAATGGGTTTGCAAAATTTATCTTTTTAGGAAAAATGTTTGATTTGGAGTGTGTTGGACTCCTTATTCTCTTTCAAAAACCTTTTCATTTCAAATTCTAGTTTTTATCACCATTCTTTATTAATCATGGTGTGTTATCACCCAACACACATCCTTCATCATGAAGGTCAAACACACAATCGCATGCCAGTACGTCCACTGAACCTACTTGTGGCGTTGGAGCGACTTTACCGGCCACTTGATATAAGCACGTCCACTTCTACCTTGAGAATGAGTGAATGTTTGTGACATCCAACCTCCAATCCCGTAACAATTCTCCGTATCCGTATGAGGATAGAGACCTTGTCATGCCCCGACCCGGTTTTGTCAAATCCCCGTGATCAACCCGCCATTCTCCTGATTTATTTAAGGGTTTCCCCTTGATATAAACCGTAAAGAGTAAGGCGTCCTTTAAACCTGCACCTTTCATGGAATAATATAAATCAGATTGCATAAAATTTTAAATTTATCATACACATCTCACATGCGTATTAGTTGGTGGTCCTTGAGGGTAGGCTTTCTAGGATTTCCTGAAAAGGGATATGAGGGAGGAGGTGAGTACAACGACTTAGTGAACGGGTTTTCAAAATTTAATTTTTAGGAAAACTTTTTGTTTGGAGTGTGCCAGACTCCTTATTTCCTTTCAAAAAAATCTTTTCATTTCAAATCTCTGTTTTATCACCATTTCTAATTAATCACGGTGTGTCATCACCTAAAACACATCCTTCATCATAAAGGTTAATCACACAATCACAGGCCAGTACGTCCACTGAACCCACTTGTGGCATCGAAGTGACTTTACCGGCCACCTAGATTGAAGTACGTCCAATTCTACATTGCGAATGAGTGGATGTTCGCGACATCCGACCCTTAATCCTATAATAATTCTCTATGTCCGTATGAGGATAGAGACCTCATCCCATCCCCACCCCAGTCTCATGTGCTTGAAGCTACTCCGAGCTTCACAAGGCTTCTGGTATGATGAACTGCCCTTATACTCACCAAGTTGTCCAAGGCCCTATGACACAACACTACCCCTCTTGGGCATCTTGAAGGTCTCATAAAATCAATGCATGCACAATCAGTATTTTCACATCATGCCATATAATCTATGATGCCATTGGTCCAATGGCCTCGACCCTCAACTGAACTTGTAGCTGTTTGTCTTAACTAGTCCAAAGACTTGTCATGTCGCAATGCCGCTAGTTGACTGAGTATGTCGGTCCTATATTAGTACCATGGAAAAACAATTCAATTATTCAAGTTTTCATGGGATATAATTCATGTTTGTTTACGAGCTCCTGCTCGTGCCAACTGGACTATGGACCACTGTTCGAGATTTTCAAAATTTGGGCATAATATTCTCCAAGTTCCAAAACCGAGGCCTCCAACCTAATAGAGCTATTCGAGCTCCTGTCAAGAAGGTCTCCCAAATCATTTAAGTAGCCGCACACAGTCAAAGGAGACCACTTCCAACAAAAGTATATTTTCAACTATCCATCATACCAACCGAGTATGATGATATCTTTATTCATAACTGATGAACGAGTTTTCCACTTCCTCCGAGAAAGTTTCATCACACCGATCGGATATGATCTACTTATAACAAAAAATAGTTTTTCTACGTTATTTTCACATCACTTCTCTAAGTTGTGATGTTTAAAATACCACTAAATAGTGGGTTTTCCTTTCTGAGGTACTTATTATCCCAACCGGGTATGATATAAAAATCTCACTCACCCAATTGTGCAGTGAAATTCCACTAAATAGGTTTTCGTCCCTTGCGAGCTTAACCTCAGCTAGCGTTCCCAATGTACACAAAATGAACATCATTGTTCATTATCTTCGAACTTGGTTACCTCATTCAGTATAGATGACTTCATTCACAACTTTTTCCAATATTTGTAAATTGGTCCCTAAATTGATTTTTCCTTTTTGTTTTAGGCCCTAATTGCCGGTTTTTTCCCTAAATTGAGTCTCGAAACTTTTAAAATTCCTCTTTGGACTTCAATTTACTCAATTTCATAAAAAGTGTTTCAAGTTTCACAAAATTCCCAATTTGGCCCCCAATTTTTCCAAAATTACCATTTTGCCCTTCCTTTACAAAAATGGTAACTTTTACCCCAAAAATTCTAAAATTGCTCAATTGGCCCTCTAACATTCTTATCATGCCCAATTGACCATCCATTTTATAAAATTGTATTTTGGTCCTTCGAATTTTTGAAAATCCCCAATTTCCCACAAGTTTTCCCTCAATTTCAACTCCTAACACAGTTGAATTTGACTTCATCAAATTGACCAATCAAACGCTTCTAATTGTTGAAACTGAAGTTAAAATTGAGTTTCTACATCTTCATACAATTCAATAGCACTTTTAATCGTAAGTTTTGATGTTGGAACGAGCTCAAGTGGAGCTTCGCCGGAAAACAGACTATAGAGAGAGAAAGCTTCAATTGCTCACCGTCGAGGGCATGGTGGCCCAAACTTTCTATCTGGATAGATAGCTTGTGTCTTGAGGTTCCTCCTAGGATCAAGAATTGCATCAATTGATGCCGAATTGGATTAGAATTCTCTCTAGCACTGGTCAGAAATTGCATAGGGGAACCGAATTGGCTTACCTTTTAGTCCTAATTTGATTGTGGCTGGGCTGAGGAGGTGTTGGAAGAGCTTGGTTCGGCCTGAGATGAGATCAAATTGGCCAATTTCAGCTCATCCGAAATAGGGCAGCTTCGGTTCGTCGGAGCTGCTTCTGTCACGCCTCGATCCGGTTTGGTCGAATCCACATGAGCAACTCGCCACTCTCCTGATTTATTAAAGGCTTTCCCTTTATTATAAACCGTAAATAGTAAGTCATCCTTTAAACATGCACCTTTTTTAGAATAACATAAACTGCATAAAAATGTAAATTTATCATACCTGTCTCACAGGTAGTTGATGGTCTTTAAGGATAGGCTTTCTGGAATTTCCTAAAAGGGGTATAAGGGATGGGGTGAGTACGACTACTTAGTAAATGGGTTTTCAAAACTTTTAACTTGTAGGAAAAAGGATTTGTATTGAAGGGTACCAGACTCCTTTCTTTCAAAAGTCCTTGCATTTCAAATCTCGGTTTTTACCACCATTTCTTATTAATCACGGTGTGTCATCACCCAACACACACCCTTCATCATGAAGGTCAAACACACATTCGCTGGCTGGTACGTCCACTAAACCCACATATGGCGTCGGAGCGACTTTACCACCCACCTAGATAGAAGTACGTCCACTTCTATCCTAAGAATGAGTGGATGTTCGCGACATCTGACCTTCAATCCCGAAATCAGTTCTTCGTGTCCATATGAGGACAGAGACCTCATCCCGTCCCCACTCCGGTCTCATGCACTTGGTGCTACTCCAAATTTCGCACGGTCACCTAGTACGAAAAACTGCCCTAATACCCACCAGGTCGTCCAGGGCCCTTAGATGCATCACTGCCCCTCTTGGGCATCTTGATGGTTCCGTAATCACAGTGCATGCACAATCAATATTTTCTTATCATGCCATATAATCTATGGTTCCACTAGTCCAACATCCCCGACATTCAACTCAACTTGCAGTTGTTTGTCTGGACTGGTCTGGAGACCTGTCATGTCGCACTGCCACTAGTTGACTGAATATGTTGGTCATGTCTTGGTACTATGGCCAAACAATTCATTTATTAAAGTTTTATGGCACATATCTCATGTTTGTCTACGAGCTCCTGCTCGTGCCCATTGGCCTATGGACCACTTGTTCAAGATTTTCTAAATCGGGCATAATAGCCCCCAAGTTCCAAAATCGAGGCCCCCGGCCTATAAGAGCTATTCGAGCTCCCATCAAGAAGGTCTCCCAAATTGTTTAAGCATTAGCACACAGTTAGGGGAGAGCATTTTTGACAAAATATGTTTTCAACTGTCCATCATACCAACCGAGTATGAGGACATCTCCTCTCATAACCGATGAACGGGTTTTCCACTACCTTCGAGAAAGTTTCATCATACCAACCAGGTCCATTTCCATGACTTTTGGGACTCTTTGGGCCACTTGGAATCCATAAATTTCTCAGTTTACCCTTTCTCTCTCGGTTCGGGTTTGTAGACCAACTCAATTTTCAATTTGAAAATGACCAGTTCTTTCCCTGGTTTTTCTTATTATCAAATGACGGGGTTTACAGATCTCATCCCGACCCCACCCTAGTATGGTGCGCTTGAAGCTACATCGTGTTTTGCAAGGCCTCTTGGTATGACTAACTGCCCTTATATCCACCAGGTCGTCCAAGGCCCTAGGACACATCACTACCCCTCTTGGGTGTCTTGAAGGTCTCGTAAGCACAATGCATGCACAATTAGTATTTTGTCATCATGCCATATAATATGTGGTGCCATTGGTCAAATGGCCATGATCCTCAACTCAACTTGCAGCTACTTGTCTTGACTAGTCTAGAGATATGTCATGTTGCACTGTCATTAGTTGACTGAATATGTTGCTGTCTTGGTACCATGGCCAAACAATTCATTTATTTAAATTTTTATGGCATATAACTCATGTTTGTTTATGAGCTCCTGTTCGTGTTAACCGGCCTATGGCCCATTGTTCAAGATTTTCAAAATTTGGGCATAATAACTCCTAAGTTCAAAACCAAGGCCTCCAGCCTAATAGAGCTATTTGAGCTCCCGTCAAGAAGGTCTCCCAAATGGTTTAAGCAATGGCACACAGTTAGGGGAGAGCACTTCCAACAAAAATATATTTTTAACTATCTATCATACCAATCGAGTATGAGGACATCTCCGTTCATAACCGATAAATGGGTATTCCACTTCCTCCAAGGAAGTTTTCATTATACCAACTAGGTATGATCTACTTACAACCGGTAAGTAGTTTTTCTAAGTCATTTTTCACATCACCCCTCTAAGTTTTGATGTTTAAAATACCACTTAATAGTGGGTTTTCATTTTCGAGGTACTTAACATCCCAACCAGTAATGATATAAAAATCCCACTCACCCATTCGTGTAGTGAAATTCCTCTTAACCGACTTGTTGTCCCTACTTGAACTCGTCTCAATTGGCGTTCTTGGTACTTCGTGTTCTTACATGATATGAATGTTCTTATTCATTGTTCTTTGGCCTAACAGACCTCATTCATCCCAATTGAATGAGAAAACTAAAATTTTCCTTTATTTGTAATTAGGTCCCTAAAGTTATTTTTCTTTAACTTTAAGTCTCTAATGTTGGTTTTTCCTCAAATTGAGTCCCAAAACTCAAAAAATTTATCTTAGTACCTCAATTTATTCAAATTCAAAAAAAGGGTTTAATTTCCCAAATTTCCAATTTGGTCCCCTAACTTTTCCAAAATTACCATTTTGCCCCTACTTTACAAAAATTGTCACCTTTGCCCCAAAATATCCAAAAATTGCCAAATTGGTCATCCAACCTCTTTATCATGCCTAATTGGTCCTCAATTTTATGAAATTGCACTTTAGTCCTAATTTTTGAAATTCCTAAATTTACCCCAATTTCAACATTCTAACTCTGTCGAAATTGATTTCATCAAATTGACCGATCAAATGAGTTTAATTGTTGAAATTGAAGTTACATTGGAGTTCCTACACCTTCATACAATTCAATTGCACTTTGAATTGCACAATTTGGTGCCAGAATAAGCTCAAATGGAGCTCCATCGAAAAACTGAACTTAGAGATTGAAAGTTTTGAAAGCTTACCACCGGAGGCATGGAGGTCTGAGCTATCGATCTAGGTAGATAGCTCTCGTCGTGAGGTTCATCCTAGAATTAAGAATTGCATCAATTGATGCCAAATTGAATGAGAATTTTATCATCGAAGTTCTACCAGTTCTCTCTATAACACCGGTCGAAAATTGCAGAGTGGAGCCAAATTGTCTTAAATTTCGGCTCTAATTCAGTTGTAGGAGGGTTGTGGAGGTGTTGGGAGAGCTTGGTTTGGCCTGAGAAGGGCTTGAATTGGCCAATTTTAGCGCGACCAAAACAGTGCAGATTTGGACCGCTGGAGCTGCTTCATTGTTCGATCACGCCAGTGCTTCTCTGGCGACCGTTGGAGCAAACGGAGACTACAAGCGTGTAGCTGACTTCTCTCCAGTTCTAAAGAAACCGACCTTGCCTTATTTGGCTCAGAAAAGTGACCAAGTCAAAGCTCTGATTCGAGCTTCATTGGAAAATGGAGCAATTGAGAGAGAATGGAGTTTTCAGGTGTGAATAGGATGAATGAGGAGGGGTCCTTTATATAGGAAGCTTGGGGACTTCTTGGTCATATGATTGCCACCTTTATGGAGGTCATTCATTGCTTGAAACTCCTTGGCCAGAGAATTTTTAACTTTGCAGGCGTTGCGTGATTTTCAAGCGAGTGAACAGTGTTGTCATCTGAAGGAAGAAGACGACACTATTTCGAACCGGTTCGAACCATGTTCAAAGCTTAAACTGGCCAGTTCACCCCCCATTCTACTGAATTTTTCAAATATAAAAATTTCTAAATTTATCTAAATTTATTTTCTATCCAATGGTGGCCTCAAATCTCAAATTTGAATTTTTTAAGCTACTTAGAAAAATGAATTTAGCATCTGGTTTAATAATGGTTCAAACCAGTCCAAACTGGTTCAATCATGTTCGAATTCGGTTCACCTGAACCGGTTTGATTTTCATCTCTAATTCATTCTCAAGTCCATTTCCATGACTTTTAAGACATTTTGAGTCACTCGAGATCAATAAGTTTCCCGGTTTGCCCTTTCTCCATCGGTTCTAGTTCATGACAGACTTAGTTCATAAACTAGTTCAATCCAGTTGGATCTGGTTCATCTAAACCGGTCTGGTTTTTCTCTTCCAATTTGTTCTAAGGTTCTTTTCCAAGGTTTTATGAACCCTTTGGATCACTTGGGAATTGTAAATTTCCAAATTGCCCGTTCTCTAATGATCGGGTTTGTGAACCGGTTTGGTGTTTCTCACTCGGTTTGACCAGTTCTTCTCCTGGTTTTCCTTAACTCAAAAGAGCGGGGTTTACAAGGACCATCAAGATTCCCTACGGGGTAGTGATGGGTCCTAAGGGCTACTAGATGACATAGTGGAGATAAGGGTAGTTTGTCATGCCAATCAGTCTTGAAGCTCAGAATAACTTCTTGTGCATGAGATCGGGTGGGGTCGGGATGAGGTCTCTGTCCTCACACAGATGTGGAGTGGCATTCGGGTCTGAGGGTCGGATGTCGAGAATATTCACTCAAACCCAAGGTAGAAGTGGATGTGCTTCTATCTTGGTAGACGGTAAAGACGCTCACATCCACAAGTGGGTGCAGTGGACATGCTACACTTGCGAATGTGTGTACCATTCCTGATGAAGAGCGTGTGTTTGTATGTTAAATGCCTCCCAAGGCAAGGGGGTGGGCTAAGAAAGCTAAACACACCTAATATAGAAATAGGGAAAAGGTTTCAAATTTTGAGGTTGAAAATCCTTGGAAAAAGGTTTTGGAAAAAGAAATTGAATTTGAGGAAAACCCTTTATAAATAAAATGTTAACCTTGGCATGGTTTGGATATCACTATTTTGAAAACTCACTCCCAACACCCACTCACTGAGTTATAGAACTCACCCCCTCCCTTTTACCCCTTTCAGGTAACCAAGGAAAAACTAAACTTAAAGACCTCCCTGTATAGGAACTGTAAGATAGGTATGTATGTTTTAAGATATTTAGTTTTGTATAATGTTATTCCAGTAAATACAGGAAAAATGACACCTTACTACTCGCAGTTTAGAAAAGGGTGAAACCCTTCATGGGCTAAAGAGAGTGGTGAGTTGCTCACGGGGATCTGACCAAACCGGGTCAGGATGTGACACTAGTAGTTCACGCCGTAGAATTAAAGGCCATACAACTCGAGGAGGTAGAGATAAGGATAGGTTGTAAAGCCTATGAAAAAGGAGGTTTTGGTTAAGGAAACCCAATATTAAGAATCCGTAACAATGAGGAATAAAATATGAAATTGGGACCTAGGACCTCAAGGGTCTGAGAGCAAGTCCAAGGGTCATTAGAAAGGAAATGACACTCATCTACAATAGACAACCAAGTCAAGTTAACGAGGTATACGACAAGAAGGCATATATGTAAGAAGTGTAACATCTTCAGTAAATCTAGAAGAAACTAGATTGGACTATGATAAATAGGATGGACCATGATCTGGATTTTAATAAGGGATGTAAGGTTTCATCCTAGAAATTGGTGTACTACTAAAGGAATCACATAGAGTTCTATGAACTAGTAAGGAGTATGATTTCTTAGTTCTCGAAAATGGTCAAAAAGGGTAGATGTCTCAAGTGGCACGACTCGAGTGAAATCTTTATGGGTACCCAATAAGTTAAGGTACAAGAACAACTACAAGAGGAAATGAGATGGAACCCCATATGGATGGATGGGACATGATAAGGAGAGATGTAAACCCCACCCTTTTGAGATAAGGAAAAACCGGAACAGGAACTGATCAAACAGAGTGAGAAACACTAAACCAGTTTACAAACTCTCGTGTGATCCAAATTTTTAGGAAAACTATGCTCTAATACCACTCAAGTTATCACGCCCTGACCTGGTTTGGTCGAAGTCCTGTAATCAACCTGCCACCCTTCACTGAATCATCCTAGTGTTCCCACCTCGATGACTTAAGGAAGGTAAAGGCGTACCAATACACGTTTTCCATAATATAAGTGCAAAGTCACAATATGGGACTTACCTTGATAGTTTGAGCCTTCGCTTGGATTTTAATTATACTTGATCTGACCCTTCTTCGTGTTTTCCTAAAAGGGGTAAAAGGAGGGGAATGAGTATATGACTCAGTGAGGAGAAAATTTCTACAGTGATAGATCTTATAAATTTATTTCTTTTTATCTTTTCCATGATGCACACAAGTTTCACACATCAACCGCCCTTTTATCATAAAAAGGGATCATACGATCGTAGAACAGTCCCCTGCTATTCCAACTGTGTACCAGAGCGTCTTTACCGTCTACCCTTATAGAGGCTCGTGATATCTACCTTGAGTTTGAGTGGACATCAATTGTTTGACCATCAAACCCTAGCCATACTTCATGTCTGCGGTGTGGGATGAGACCTCTTCCCCCTCCAACCTCGGTCTCTATGCATAAGAAGCTCACGGAGCTTCTTGATATACTGGAAGATGGACCACCCGTATGCTCCGTAGGTTGTCCAACCGCCCTTGGAACCACCACTACCCCACACCGGGTGACTATATGGTTGTGCATCTCATGCATGCACAATCAAAGTCTTTTCAATTAAGGCCATTACCTTTGGCCCATCAGTCCCACGGTCTGTTAACTTGGCTTCGACCCCTTGCTCAACAACCCAACGGGTTAGATGACCCGGCTTCGGCTTAGCAGCAGTTTGGCCCAACAAGCCCAACATCCCGACCTTGGCTCGGTAGGTATCACACACAATTATCCATTATAGAGATTTTTAATGGCTCATGACTTGTTAGTTTTCAACGGGCCCATACACATGCCCATCGGCCTTGGGTCCACTTGCATAATTTAGCCCACAACAGGAAATAGCTCCCAAATCGTTTAAGTAGAGTTACCTAGTCAAGGGAGGCTAATTCTAGAAAATTGGTTTTCAATTTTAAGAGCATGGCCATCGCCCCAATCAGGAATGATGCTGGAAATTCCCACTCACCCGATGGTTGCGACGCATTCGCCCGACTAGGTTCCAATCCGTGGTATGCTTCCCAGCGTAGGTCCTCATGCGGCCCGTCCTACACGATCCAAGCTTTCAATTATTCACAAATCGAAATTTAGTTCTAACTTTTCTAAAACTCCCCAATTGGCCCTAATTTTCCAAGAATTACCAAATTGCCCCACTTTTTCCAAAATTACCAAAATATCCCTATTTCACAAAAGTTATTCAAATTGGCCCTCAACTCCTCACTTTTGCCAATTGGCCCTCATATTTCTAAAAATTGCACAAAAGTCCTCTTATTTTTGAAAAATCCCAAATTGCCCCTAAATTTTGTCCAAATTATACTCTTGACCTTCGATTCCTTACCTCTTCCAATTGACCGCCTAAACTTCCTTGATTTCTTCCTCATGTGTTGCTATTCACCTCCTCCAACACTCTACAATCATCTTGCACTTTGAATTTTCGAAATCAACTGAGTTTCGAGCTCCAGTAGAGCTTCATTATAAAACAAACTTAGAGAGAGAGAACTTCTAGTTTTTATCGATGGAGGTGCGGTTGTCAGGGCTTCAAGTTCATGGAGCTAGCCCTCGTTGGTAGGATCCTCTGAAGATCAGAGTTTGCCCCAATTGATGTCCTAGGTAGGGGGATTTTTATCAACAAGCTACGACTACTTTCTCTCTCCAAAAGTTTTGGAATTGACGAATGGAGGTAGAATTGCTTACTCGAAGGCTGAATGGGGGCCGGAGGTCGACTTCAGCTGTAGGAGACTGGAGGTGCCCTGAATTCAGTTGGTCGAAGGTGAGCTACTTCGAGTCGTCAAAGCAACTTCATTGTGCGATCATTAGAGAACGAGCAATTTGGAAATTAACAACTCTCGTGTGATCCAAAGAGTTCATAAAATATTGGAAAAGAACCTTAGGACAAATTGGAAGAGAAAAACAAGACCAATTCAGATGAACTAGATCAACCTAGATTGAACCGGTTTATGAACTAAGTCGGTTCATGAACTGGAACCGATAGAGAAAGGAAAAACCGGGAAATTTATGGATCCCGAGTGATCCAAAGAGTCCCAAAAGTCATGAAAATGGACTTGAGAATAAATTGGAGATGAAAATCAAATTGGTTCAGGTGAACAAGATCCGAACCGGATTGAACTAGTTTGGACCCATTTGAACCACTATCGAAACGGATGCTAAATTCATTTTTCTATGTGGCTTAAAAAATTAAAATTTGAGATTTAAGGCCACCATTGGCAAGAAAAATGAATTTAGAAATTTATAGATTAGAAAAATTCGGTAGAATGCGGGGTGAACCGACTAGTTTAAGCTTTGAACCTGATTTGGACCCGTCCAGTCCGATTCGGAATAGTGTCATCTTCTTGCTTCAGATGGTAGTACTGTTCACTCACCGAAAAATATCACAACTCCAGTGAAGCTGAAAAGGCCAGGGAGTTTTAGGCAATGAATGACCGCCATTAAGGTGCCAATCGGATGGCCAAGAAGTCCCCAAGCTTCCTATATAAAGAGTCCCTCCTCATTCATCCTCTCAACACCTGAAAACTACATTCTCTCTCAATTGCTCCAATTTTCGGTGAAATTCGAACCAGAGCTCTGAATTAGGCACTTTTATGAGCCAAACAAGGTGAGGTTGAGTTCTTTAGAACTAGGGAGAAGTCAGATACACACCTATAGTCTCCGTTTGCTCTGAGGGTCGTCGGAGAAGCGCCGGCGTGATCGAATAGTGAAGCAACTCCAGCGGATCGAAGCTACCCTGATTTGACAGAGCTGAAATCGACCAATTCAAGCCCTTCTTAGGCCAAACCAAGCCCTCCCAACACCTTCACAGCCCTCCTATAGCTTAATTAGAGTTGAAAGGTAAGCCAATTCGACTCCCCTCTTCAATTTTCGACCGCTATTAGAGATAGAATGGACAGAAATTCAATGATAAAATTCTCATTCAAATCGGCATCAATTGATGTAATTCTTGTTTCTAAGATGAACCTCAGGAGAAAAGCTATTTGGCCAGATCGAAAGCTCGGACCGTCGTTCCTCTGACAGTAAGCTTTTGAAGCTTTCTCTCTCTAAGTCCAGTTTTTCGGCGAAGCTTCGTTTGAGCTCATTCTGGCACCAAATCATGCTATTCAAAGTGCAATTGAATTGTATGAAGGTGTAGGAACTCTAATGTAACTTAAATTTCAACAATTAAACACATTTGATCAGTCAAATTGATGAAATCAAATTCGGCAGAGTTAGAATGTTGAAATTGAGGGAAAATTTGGGGGAAATTTGGAAATTTCAAAAATTATAGGGACTAAAGTGTAATTTCATAAATTTGAGGACCAATTGTGCATGATAAAGATGTTGGAGGACTAATTGGCCAATTTTTTGGGGCATAACATACCATTTGTGTAAAGTAGGGGCAAAATCGTAATTTTGGAAAAGTTGGGGGCACCAAATTAGAAATTTGAGAATTTAAACCTCTTTTTGTGAAATTTAATAAATTGACGTCCCAATGTGAATATTAAAAGTTTCGGGACTCAATTTGAGGAAAAACTAGCATTGTGGACTTAAAGTTAAAGAAAAATAACTTTAGAGACCTAATTGCAAATAAATAAAAAGTTTAGTTTTCTCATTCATTTGTAATGAATGAAGGCTATTAGGTCGAGAGATAATGAATAGGGACGTTCATATCATGTAGGAACACGAAGTACCGAGAACGCCAGTAAGGACAAGCTCGCGCGAATACAAAGAACCGTTCGAGAGGAATTCACTACATTAACGTGTGAGTGGGATTTTTATATCATGCCCAATTGGGATTACAAGTACCTCGGTAATAAAAACCCACTACTTAGTGGTATTTTAAACGTCACAACTTAGAGGAGTGATGTGAAAATGACACGGAAAAACTACTTACAGGTTGTAAGTAGATTATACCAGGTTGGTATGATGAAACATCCTCAGAGAAAGTGGAAAACCCATTCATCGATTATGAACGGAGATATCCTCATACTCGGTTGGTATGATGGATAGTTGAACGATTTGGGAGACCTTCTTGACGAGAACTCGAATAGCTCTGTTAGGCCGGAGGCCTCCGTTTTGGAACTCGGGGGCTAATATGCCTGGTTTTTTAAAATCTTGAACAGTGGGCCATAGGCTAGTTGGCACGAGCAGAAGCTCGTAAACAAACATGAGTTATATGCCATAAAATATTAAATAAAAAAATTGTTTGGCCATGGTACCAAGACAGGACCGACATATTCAGTCAACAAGTGGCAAGGCGACATGATAGGTCTCCGGACTAGTCAAGACAAACAACTGCAGGTTGAGTTGAGGATCAGGGCCGTTGCACTAGTGGCACCACAGATTATATGGCATGATGTGAAAATACTGATTGTGCATGCACTATGTTTATGGGACCTTCAAGACACCTAAGAGGGGTAGTGATGTGTCCTAGGTCCCTAGACGACCTGGTGGGTATAAGGGCAGATTGTCAGACCAGGTGACCTTGTGAAGCTTAGAGTAGCTTCAAGCGCATGAGGGCAGATTGTCAGACCAGGTGACCTTGTGAAGCTTAGAGTAGCTTCAAGCACATGAGACCGTCTGGGGACGGGATGAGGTCTCTTTTCTCATACGAACACGGAGAATTATTATGGGATTGAGGGTCGAATGTCACAAACATCCACTCATTCTCAGCGTAGAAGTTGACGTACTTCTATCTAGGTGGCCGGTGAAGTTGCTCCGGCGCCACAAGTGGGTTCAGTGGACGTATTGGCCTGCGACGGTGTGATTGACCTTCAAGATGAAAGATGTGTGTTGGGTGATGACACACGTGATTAATAAGAAATAGTGATAAAACAGAGATTTGAAATGAAAGGATTTTCGAAATGATATAAGGAGTCTGGCACACATCAAAACAAATCATTTTCCTAAAAGTTAAATTTTGAAAACTCATTCACTGGGTCGTTGTACGCACCCCCTCCCTCATATCCCTTTTCAGGAAATCCCGGAAAGCCTACCCTCAAGGACCACCAACTAATATGCCTACGAGACAGGTATGATAAATTTAAAAATTTATGCAGATTTGATTTATGTTATTCTAGGAAAGTTATATGTTTAAAGGACGCCTTACTAGTTATGTTTTATAACAAGGGAAAACCCTTAAATAAACTGGAAGAGTGGTGGGTTGATCACGAGGATCCAACCAAACCGAGTCGGGGCGTGACAACTTGAGTGGTATCAGATCCTGCTCGAATACATAATCAAGACTAGAAAATATAGTAACTAATAGGATTGATCCTCAGATGGCTCCCAGCAGAGGAACTAAGAAAACTAGGAATGACTCTACTCAACACCTTATCCTCGTAGGAAGGCAACCCTAGAAGCTTCCCAATGCCTGAGGCATGGTAGAAATCTCAAAAGTCCAAATGGGGAAGTATCCAGGAGGATGGTGCTAAGACCTATTGAGGTCACAACTCTAAGTACGAAGGAAGCCAAGCATGAATCCAAAAATGCCAACAAAGGGCGTATAACCTTACCTAGGAGAATGCTTGTCAAGAATCCCATAACTCCCTATTTATTTTGTGACCGTTTTCTATAATAGGGCTAAAACCCCCCAACATATTGTACTACTCTATTAATAAATTACTCTAAATTCCTAAAAACCTATCTCTTAAAGGATGTGATCTTTCTAGGAAGATAGCCCCAAGAAAAGTAACCCAAGAACTGCGATACCCTAAACACCAAGGAGACCAAGGATCAAGGAATGAATCAAGGAAATTATTAGGCAAATAGGGCATGACTAAAAAACCATCAAGGTCAGGAGTCTAGAAGAACGCCTAGAGTAACAACTAAGTAAGGAAACAACCTATTACAAGGTGCAAAGGAAATAGGACATGAAATAAAGGATTGTCCCACTAGGATTTAGATTAATACTTTCCAAGAATGACGCCCCCACAGCTATAGGAAATCCGAAAAGAAACCATCCCAAGAAACACGACTCCTGCTCATAATTTCAACCACAGACAGGAGGAAGCTCTTCAAGATCCTAGCAAAGTGGTAGGAAGGAGAAAGGGCTGAAGGTGGGACCTCGATAAAACCACAAACAGAACAAAAGGTAGCCGAAAAGGACTCTCTCTTAAAAAAAATTTCCAACAATTTAGGAACAAAGAAGGGAGTGTATCCACAAAAAAAGGCAAGCCGAGCATTTGATGACAAATGGGATGTCATGAGATTTCAAGTACAAACTTCCTTTGAAAAAAGTAGAGAAGTCAAATTGAAGTTTCGGACCAACATAGCAGAAGTAAGCAAACCGTGACAACAAGATGGTTAAGGAGAATGAACAACACCCTAAGGAGGATCGGGAAGTAGTAAGGAATACACCCTAAAATGGGGTAATGGAATGGTCATTAAGGACAAGGGGACTCGAGAGACAACTGCCTCAAGATAATTGGACAAGGTGAATAGTACAAGCTAGACAGGTAATGAACTAACCCTTGTGAGGGTCATAGATTAAGCTCTAGTAAAGAAAGGAAAGAAGGAAAGGCCAAACACTTGGAAAAGAATGATAAAGGAAATCCTTAAGGTGATTTATAAGCCAAGATCAAATTGACGACCAAACTCAAAGCCAGAAAAAAAAAATTAAGTAAACCTCATAAAAAGAGGTCTCCCAAGAAGGGTGCATGGGAAGGACGACATCAAAGGATGTCATTTAATGATAAGATATTTCCAAAGAACGAATGACAAAAGAATTTCAAAAAAAAAGGAAGGAATCCTACCAAGTAAGAAAGACCCAAAAAGGCATACATATTCCAATTAAGAGGAAATGGAACCAACTGAAATGGAAAGAAAGATAAGCTTCCAAATGAAATGTTGGTTGAGATGGAAAGACCAAGTACCAAGGAAAAGTAATCATGAGGGCTTAAGAAGTAAATTAAACCCAAGGAATGGGAAAATAGGATGGTAGCATCAAAAGATGTTGTAGCAAGTAGTAATAAGTGGACTACAATAATAAGTTATAAAAGGAGGAATGCATGAGGAATCTTGGAGAAGTAAGCCCTCAATTAAGAAGTAAATTAGGGAAAACAACCACTGACATCAGGACGGGTCAAGGTCCACTCTCACTTAATGGAGCCTAAAGAATGGATGGATGGGCATAGTGTGGAATATACAAAATAAGACCAATAATCAGAAATTCCTCAGATAAGGAATGAAAGAGAATTTTAAGACGAATAAGGATTTAAAGTGGGCAAATGCCTCAACATAGAAGAAGGTGTAAGGAAATGAATGAAGAAATCCCCAAAGGGTGGTAAGAAGGTTGAACATGTAACCCTTAAAGTTAAAACCTCTACTTTGAGGAACATAGTAGAGAACGAAATCGTAAGAAGGGAACTCCCCAAACAAAACAATCAATACATAGACCAAAAAGAGATCAACTCGAAATAATGAATTGTGAAATGGTCACGAGCAAGTAAGAGTGGATTAAGGACAAAGGAAAATCCTCGAGTAAAGGATGTCCTTGGGAATGAGGAAGGACCTAAGAAAGGAAGAATAACCGTTATGAAATTGTTCAAAAAAAATTTAAATGGTCAAAGACATTTACAAGAGTATGTCATGCTGTAAGGGGCATGTAAGCCCAACAGTTTCAAGGAAAATGTGACTCAAGTAAGGAAGAGTCAATTGGTAAGCATGACGAGGTCAAACAAATTTTGACCGAAATTGAAATAAATGACGGATGAAATAAGGGTCAAAATAGGAAGAAAGGCTGATAACACTAAAACCGTGAAAAATAAGTATGCAATGCTTGAAAGAATACCAAGCTAAGAGTTTCAACTATGCAAAGAATAACTAGACACAGTAAGGATTGGGCATCATGGAACTCCCAATTAAAAAATTTTAAGTAAGAACCTCAAGGGGAAGAATCTTACCCTAAGCAAAGGAAGATGAAAACCTAGGGAAAATACCTTTGAACACGCGGGCAAGACATACTAAACTCCATGGAAGAAGTAAACAATGTAAAGAAAAGGAACTTCCTGATGCGCATAATTTAAAGTGGTGTAAATGGAAGAATGACTAAAGCATTAATATGTTCAAGTTAACATTAAGGAAAGTTATTCCAGGATGAAAAAAATGCTAATTTAGTTTTGGGGACAAAACTCCTAAAAGAAGGGCAGAGTTTTAAACCCCGCCATTTTGAGTTAAGGAAAAATAGGGAAAAGAATCGGTCAAATCGAGTAAGAAACACCGAACCAATTCACAAACTCGATCATTAGAGAACAGGCAATTTGGAGATTTACAGGTCCCGGGTAATCCAAAGGGTTCATAAAACCTTGGAAAAGAACCTTAGGATAAATTGGAAGAGAAAAACCGGACCGATTTAGATTAACCGGATCCAACTAAATTGAACTAGTTTATGAACCGAGTCGGTTTATGAACCGGAACCGATAGAGAAAGGGAAAATCGGGAAATTTATGGATCCCGACTAACCCAGAGAGTCTCAAAAGTCATGGAAATGGACTTGAGAATGAATTGGAGATGAAAACAACACCGGTTAGGGTGAACCAGATCCAAACCGAATTGAACCAGTTTGGACCGGCTTGAACCACTATCGAACCGAATGCTAAATTCATTTTTCTAAGTGGCTTAAAAAATTCAAATTTGAAATTTGAGACACCATTGGATAGAAAATGAATTTAGAAATTTTTAGATTTTAAAAATTCGGTCGAATGGGGGGTGAACCGACCAGTTTAAGCTTTGAACCCAGTTCAGACCGGTACGGTCCGATTCGGAATAGTGTCGTCTTTTTCCTTCAGATGACAGCACTGTTCACTCGCTAGAAAATTGTGCAATGCCAGCAAATCTGAAAAGTCTCAGGCCTTGGAGTATAAAAATTTTTAGATATGAAATTTTTGATCGAATGGAGGTGAACCGGTCGGTTTAAGCTTTGAACCTAGTTCGGACCGGTACAGTTCGATTCAGAACAGTGTCGTCTTTTTCCTTCAGATCACAACACTGTTCACTCACCGAAAAATCGCACAGCGCCAGTGAAGCTGAGAAGTCTCAGGCCTCAGAGTTTCAAGCAATGAATAACCACCATTAAGGCACCAATCGAATGGCCAAGAAGTCTCCAAGCTTCCTATATAAAGAGCCCCTCCTCATTCATCCTCTCCCCAACTGAAAACTCCATTCTCTCTCAACTGCTCCATTTTCCGGTGAAGCTCGAACCAGAGCTCTGACTTGGGCACTTTTCTAAGCCAAACAAGGTGAGGTCGGGTGTCATTTAAACCCTTTTTGTGAAATTTAATAAATTGAGGTCCCAAGGTGAATATTAAAAGTTTTAGGACTCAATTTGAGGAAAAATCGACATTAGGGACTTTAAGTTAAAGAAAAATAACTTTAGGGGCCTAATTACAAATAAATAAAAATTTGGGTTTTCTCATTCATTTGGAATGAATGAAGGCTATTATGCTGAGAGATAATGAATAGAGATGTTCATATCATGTAGGAACACGAAGTATCGAGAACGCCAGCAAGGACAAGCTCGCGTGAATACAAAGAACCGGTCGAGAGGAATTCATTGCATTAACATGTGGAGATTTTTATATCATACCTAGTTGGGATCATAAGTACCTTGTTAATAAAAACCCACTACTTGGTGGTATTTAAAATGTTACAACTTAGAGGAGTGGTGTGAAAATGACACGGAAAAAGTACTTACAGGTTGTAAGTAGATCATACTTAGTTGGTATGATGAAACTTCCTCAGAGGAAGTCGAAAACTCGTTCATCAATTATGAACGGAGATATCCCCATGCTCGGTTGGTATGATGGATAGTTGAAATTTTATTTTGTTGCAAGTGCTCTCCCCTGACTATGTGCCACTGCTTAAACGATTTGGGAGACCTTCTTGATGAGATCTGGAATAGATCTGTTAGGTCGGAGGCCTCGGTTTTGGAACTTGGGGGATAATAAGCCTAGTTTTTAAAAATCTTGAATAGTGGGCCATAGGCCAGTTGGCACAAGCAAGAGCTCATAAACAAACATGAGTTATATGCCATAAAACTTTAAATAAATGAATCGTTTGGCCATGATACCAAGACAGGATCGACATATTCAATTAACTAGTGGTAGTGCGACATGACAAGTCTTTGGACTAGTCAAGACAAACAGTTGTAGGTTGAGTTGAGGGTCGAGGCCGTTGGACTAGTGGCACCATAGATTATATGGCATGATGTGAAAATACTGATTGTGCATACACTATGTTTATGGGACTTTCAAGACACCCAAGAGGGGTAGTGATGCGTCATAAGGTCCTGGACGACCTAATGGGTATAAAGGCAGTTCGTCGGACCAGGTGACCTTGCAAAGCTCAAAGTAGATTCAAGTGCATGAGACTGAAGTGGGGATGGGATGAGGTCTTTGTCCTCATACGGACACAGAGAATTGTTATGGGATTAAGGGTCGGATGTCGCGAACATCCACTCATTCTCAAGGTAGAAATGGATGTACTTCTATCTAGGTGGCCGGTAAAGTCGCTTTGATGCCACAAGTGGGTTGAGTGGACGTACTAGCCTATGACTGTATGATTGACCTTCATGATGAAGGATGTGTGTTGGGTGATGACATACCGTGATTAATTAGAAATGGTGATAAAATAGAGATTTGAAATTAAAGGATTTTTTAAAGTAAATAAGGAGTCTGGCACACACCAAACAAATCGTTTTCCTAAAAGTTAAATTTCAAAAATCCATTCACTAATTCATTTTACTTACCCCCTCCCTCATATCCCTTTTCAGGAAATCCCGGAAAGCCTACCCTCAAGGAACACCAACTAATACACATGTGAGACAGGTATGATAAATTTAAAATTTTATGCAGTTTTTTTATGTTATTCCAAGAAAGGTGCAGGTTTAAAAGATATCTTACTCTTTACGTTTTATAACATAGGGAAACCCTTAAATAAACCGAGAGAGTGACGGGTTGATCATGGGGATCCGTCCAAACCGAGTCGAGGCATGACAAGAGAGGTATTAAAAATAGACCTCAAGTTTCTAATTGTTCTTATGGAAATTGGACTTCAACAAGCCATAGGTGGATTGAAAGGCTCCACCTAATTGTGAGTATCGTAAAAGTAAATGATGGTTATCTCAACATTGAAAGCTGGTAGATAAGGAATAACAATGAGACAATGTCTGAGAGAGACCTCATGGCGTATCAAACATTGAGATTTGAGAATATAAGGAGCATGATGAAAATCACCCTTAGGTGATGAAAAACATACCACCATAAATGGGATATTACGGGGAAAGGTACTTAACTATTACAAAAAAAATTGCAAGACGAAATAGAGTCCAAAAGAGGATTTGGATTACTAGACCATAATGGGATGGTTATCTCAAAAGGAGAGAAGATAAAAAATTTCCAAACCTTGAGATATGTTGTGCGTCGTCATGATCCATGAGATGGATTATACCCTAACAGACACTACAAAAGTCATGGATTATGAGTGCAACAAATGAAAAAAAATTAAGTGGGTAAAAAAGAAATTAATGGAAAAGACCAATGGACATTCTTTTATTAGTGTTGTGCAAGTCTAACACAAGGAGATACGATGTGATATAGGAATGAGTATCGTAACGCTGATACGATTGTGTAGACCCTACAACTAGACATATGTACCCTTAGGCACATGTTCATAAATAGATACTTTTGGAACAAATATTGTAATTTAACTTGAATAAAGTATGGAGATATATATTTGTGATGAATAGGACAAAGAAATGGGGAAATACAGATAATGATTAAATATAGAATATTACTTATGTGAGTAAGTTTATAAGTTTATGCTAAAAATTAGGATATTGAAGCTAATTAAAGGTATCCAAGGAAACTTAGATGTCATAAATAAGGGAGTACATGGATAACCAAGAGATATCATCTACAATAAAAAATAATTGAGAGGAACCTCTAATGATCATGATTCTAAAAAGAGGCTAATATGGAATGATTTGATATTCCTGATGGATGTTGTAAACCTCGCCTTTTGGAGTTAAGGAAAATCAGGAAAAGAACCGGTCAAATCAAGTGAGAAAACTGAATCGGTTCAAAAACCCGATCATTAGAGAACGGGCAATTTGAGAAATTTACAACTCATGAGTGACCCAAAGGGGGTCATAAAAACCTTGGAAGATGGCCTTATGACAATTTGGGAGAGAAAACCCAACTAGTTTAGGTGAACCGGATCCGAGCTGGAGTGAACTGGTCATTTCCAAAAAGAAAACCGAGTTGATTTATGAACCGAAATCGATAGAGAAAGGGCAAACAGGGAAATTTATAGATACCAGTGACCTAAAGAGTCAAAAAAAGTCATGAAAAAGGACTTTAGGGTGAATTGAAGATGAAAACCAAACTGATTCAGGTGAACCAGATCCGAACTATATTGAACTGGTTTTGACCGATTTGAACCACTATTGAACTGGATGCTAAATTTATTTTTCTAGGTGGCTTAGAAAATTCAAATTGGAGAATTTAGGCCACCATTGGATGGAGAATGAATTTAGAAATTTTTAATTTTGAAAAACTCGATTGAACGGTTTAAGTTTTGAACTCGGTTCGGAACAGTGTTGTCTTCTTCCTTCAGATGACAGCACTGTTCACTCATTGGAAAATCGAACCAGCGCTAGCAAAGAGGAAACGTTTTCGTTCAGTACATTTCAAGCCATCAATTACTATCATAAAGGTGTCAAACGGACGGTCGACAAGTCCTCAAGCTCCCTATATAAAGAGTCACTCTCCATTCATCCTCTCCATACTTGAAAAACTCACTCACTCTCTCTCTCAGCTACTTAGTTTTCTGGAAAAACTCGAACCAGAGCTCCAATATAGAATCTTTTTTGAGCCAAAGAAGGTGTGGTCGGGTTCCTTAGACTCGGGGAGAAGTCAGCTACACGGTGGTAGTCTCCAATTGCTCTAAGGGTTACCGGAGAAGCGCCAGTGTGATCGAACAAAGAAACAGCTCCGGTGGACCGAAGCTGCCCTATTTCTATCGAGTTGAAATCAACCAATTTGAGCCCTTCTCATGCCAAACAAAGTCCTCCCAACACCTCCTCAACCCTGAATTAGTGCGGAAAGGTAAGCCAATTTGGCTCCCCTTTCTGAATTCCAATCAGTGCTAGAGAGGGAAACGATAGATTTTCACTGACTAAATTGTCCCTCAACTCGACATGAATTGAGGTGATTCTTGATTCTAGGAATGAGCTCAGGACAAGAGCTATTTGCCCAGATCGAAAGCTCGAATCGCCGTGCCCCCGACGGTAAGTTTTCGAAACTTTCTCTCTCTACGTTCAATTTTCCGACGAAGCTCCTTTTGTGCTCGTTTCGGTGTCAAATCGTGTGATTCAAAGTGCAATTGAATTGTATAAAACTGTAGGAACTCCAATCTAACTTCAATTTCAACAATTAAACTCATTTTATCAGTCAATTTGATGAAATCAAATTCAACTGAGTTAGAAGGTTGAAATTTGGGGAAAATTGGGGATTTTCAAAAATTCAAGGGACTAAAATGTAATTTCATAAAATTGAGGGCCAATTGGGCATGATAAAGATGATGGATGACCAATTGGTCAATTTTTAGAATTTTTGGGGTGAAATTTACCATTTTTGTAAAGTAAGGGCAAAATGGTAATTTTGGAAAAGTTGGGGACCAATTTTGGAATTTGGGAAACTTGAACCCCTTTTATGTGATTTTGAATAAATTGAGGTCCCAAGGTGAATTTTAAAAGTTTTGGGACTCAATTTGGTGAAAATCAACATTTGAGGCCTAAAGTAAAAGAAAAAAACTTTAGTTACCAAATTGCAAATATTTGAAAAGTTGGATATTTTTATTCATTTATAATAAATGAAGGCTATTAAGCCGAAACATAATGAACAAGGATGTTCATATGGTGTAGGAGCACGAGGTATCGAGAATGCCAATTAAGAAAAGGCTCGCAAGGAGACAAAAATCGATTAAGAGGAAATCACTGTGTTATTGGGTTAGTGGGATTTAATATTATACCTGGTTGGGAAGATAAGCACCTCGAAAATGAAAATCCACTATTAAGTGGAATTTTAACCATCACACCTAAGAGGAGTGATGGGAAAATTACACAGAAAAACTATTTATCGGTTGTAAGTAGATCATACCTAGTTGGTATGATGAACTTTCTAGAAAGAAGTAGAAAACCTGCTTATTGGTTATAAGCGGAGATGTCCTCATGCCCGATTGGTGTGATGGATAGATGAAAATTTTATTTTGTCGAAAGTACTCTACTCTAACTATGTGCCACTACTTAAAATTTTTGGGAGACCTTCTTTACGGGAGCTCGAAATGCTCACATAGGCTAGAGGCCTCGATTTTGGAATATGGGGGCTAATATGCCTAGATTTTGAAAATCTCGTATAGTTGGCCCAAGGCTAGTTGGAATGAGCAAGATCTCGTAAACAAACACGAGTTTAAGCCATTAAAATTTAAATTAATGATTTGTTTGGCCATGGTACCAAGACAGGACGGACTTACTCAATGGACTGGCGATAGTGCGACATGACAGGTTGATGGACCAGTTGAGACAAATAGTTGCAGGTCGAGTTGAGGGTCGGTGCCGTTGGACCAGTGTCACCACAGATTAAATGGCTTATGTTGAAAACTGTTGATTTGTGCATGCACTGAGGTACAGGACCTTCAAGACGCCCAAGAGGAGTAATGATGTGTCCTAGGTGCTACTAGACGACATGGTGGACATAAGGGTAGATTGTTGTGCCAACAGTCAAGGAACCTCGACGTAGCTTCATGCGCATGAGACCAGGGTGGGGTCGGGATGAGGTCTATGTCCTCATATGGACATGGAGTTTTCTTTACGGGATTGAGGGTCAGATATACATCTACTCACTCTTAGGGTAGAAGTGGACGTACTTCTATCTAGGTGGTCGGTAAAGTCGCTCCGACGCCACAAGTGGGTGCAATGGACGTGCTGCCCTGCGAATGTATGTTCCCTTCATAATAAAGGGCGTGTGTTGGTTGATAAACACACCAGTTGTGATTAATGATGAGAAATAACTATGAAAACTAAGATTTTGAGAATGAGATATTTTAAAGGAAATAAGGAGTCTGATACACTCCAATTTAAAAATTATTTTTATTGAAAGTTTATTATTCTTTTAAAATACTCATTCACTGAGTTGTAGAAACTCACCCACCCTTTTTATCCATTTTTAGGAAATAAAGAAATGACTAGGGATAACACCAGACCTTACCATTTGTCAAGTATGCTTAATTATTTTAAGTTGTATTTTTATTGATATATGATATTCTAGGGAACAAGGTATAGATTACGCTTGGCTTCTCTTGAATTAAGAAAGGGGGAAACCCCTCTTGAACTAAGAGAGCATCAGGTTATTCACGGGAATCTAACTAAACCGGGTTGGGCATGATTGTATTGAAAAACAAATGTTACTTCGAGCTTAAGATAAATGATGGAGCGAAGTTGAATAAGAAAATTGGACAAAAAAGAAGTTGACATTAGAATATGAATTGAAGACGATAAGAATACACGATGGTATTAAGACCATGTGTATTTAAGGAAGTAGAAAGATTCGAGTGGATTACAAGAGGAAATCCTACTCAAGAAATGATTGTGTTTTAATTATAAAACTTCTAAAATGAGGGGAGTATCTATAACATTGGAACTTTTAGAACCGATGTTAAGCTCAATTACATAGAAACTGGGATTAAACCGAGAATGGAATCCTAAATTGGGAGTAAAAACCTAAATCGAGAATGGAATCTTGAATTGAGAATGAAACTTTGAACTGAGATTAGAAAATCGGATCGCATCATAAACTAAAGTTTGAAACGGGTATGGGAACCGAAGCCCGAAGTAGATATGCGATCAAATTAGGGATCGATTTCTTAAGGACGACAACTAATATTTTTGGAAAAATCTGATTTTTGACTTAACAAGACCGAGATTTAGGATTAAATTACCCATGGGACTTGAAATGAGTAAAAGGGTAATTTAATTTGCAAAAATAAAAGGGAGAAGAAAGAAAGTTGGGTTACCCAAATCCGATTTGATTCAACCAGACTCACCCAGAAACCACAGTATGTCCCCAACCCACCTAACAGATTTTGATCGCACACCACTAGAAATATTAGTCAAATTAATTCAATTTTAAACCAAATTGCATGCAAACAATTGTAGAAATCATCTGATAACTTAGTTGCTGGTCCCTCTACGGAATTAATTATATTAACTCTCCTAGAACAAATTAAATTTTGGTTTGAAAGTCATAAATCCCCATATCAAAACCCTACCCAACCTCCCAATGATCAAATCTATCTCATCCAACCACCAAATGGAGTGATTTTAGGCTCAAAATGTCTATTATGGACTCTTCTTGAGTTATGTGTCGAGTCTCGACTTGTTAGTAACGAAAAAAATGTCGCACAAGGGTCATTTTGGTCGACTCATATCACGCACGAAAATTTTGTCTATCTTCACTGAACTTGTGGGGCCAAATTCGACCACATCCGGCCACCGGTGCCAAAGTGACCGCTTGCTTCCCCTCTAGCTCTCCATGGTAAGGGTTGACCTTTAACAAGGGAAAAATTGGCCACCACAAGCTAATTTACACTAGTAAGTATGTCGGGCTCCATTCTCTCATGGCTAGTCGAGGGTTAAATTGTCCCAACTCTAACAACCACTTGGTCGACTACCACCACAGATAGTTTTTCTAGACCTTGGCTAAAAATTCCTAATCTCCGGCCACCTCCGATGAGAATTTCTAACATTTTATAGAATAGCTATATTTGGCCAGTTTTGAAAAATAACCAAATTCATCATTTTTTATCATATAATTATTGTTGTATTTTAGAAAGAGAAAATTTTACAATTATGATTACAATTACGATTATAGTATCTCAAGACAATAGTATTAAGGGTGGGATAAAATTGTGTAAGTGATTAATTTGGTAAAATAATGAATAAATCTTCATATTAAATTTGTATTTTAAGTATGAAATTAATATAATAGATCGAAGTCAATAACTCATTAATTAACTTGTTAGCTCACATTAATTGACACGAAAATTTTAAATTTTTACTGAAAATAGAGATAATTATTTTATACGGAAAGTTAGTACATTCAATTTTATCTTGATTAAAATACTTACTATTATAATATCGATTGGTTTAGAAGGTTTAACTACTCATCATTTCGGACTTGGATATTACTTCCCCAAATTAAAAAAATTCATTTCCAGAGTGGCAGTTTAACTAAAATTCAATTAAGTTGAATAAGAAGGAAATGCATGTGCATATCTTTTACTACATCTCTTTATATAAAGAGTGATAATCATACTAGTCGGTTTATAATTGTGTCATCAATTACAATTTAGTTAATTTTAACATATTTTATTTATACGATGTGCGGTCAATTCTTCCATAGATTGATTAATTTATGTTTATTCTTTGAGCAAAAAAAAATATTTGTGCTCTTAGATCACCATATAAATATGATGGTGATTAAACTAATGGCATTCTTCATTTCAATTTAGAGGAAATGCAAGACAAGCATGTAAACGTCCCCCATTGACCAAAAGTTTCATCCCGGTTTCAAAGAGTTTTTCATTATGTTTAATGTGGGTACCACGCCCAAGCGAACTCAATTAGGGCCCTGATCAGGGCAGACTCCTATGCCATGCAATATAGGTCATATTCTCCGTTCACCTCGAGGGTGAGTCGGCACGAAGGAACCGCCATTTTAGCTCACCCAGGGTAATGACATATATCCATGGACTCGAGAATCAGAAACCTTTTTATCCGTTCCCCCATTCCTCATACCATCACTCTCCCCTCCGTTGCCCCATTCCTGATACCATCACTCTCCCTGTGCACTCTTAGATCCTTGTTTTATGTATTATTAGAGGATTGATCATTTTTTAATCAAAGGAACAAACCCTGACCTGAACTTTTTTGCATGTTCTAGAGTTTCACACAAGACGATAAAAGCCCAGTACTTTGCAGTGCTTTTGAAAACCTAAAAAAATAAAATGGATTACACCAAGGATTCCTAGTACTGGGCCACTAGGGCTACACTCCGGCCTATTAATGAACAATTTAATGCTATTCAGATGATTGGTTATTTAGTCTAATGCCACAGATCTTTGAATCTTATTTATCATATGCTTTCCTCAAACTAATAACATATTTTTATACAAATATTATGGTACTGGAATTTCAAAATTCAATAATTTAGTCCAAATATTATAGTTTGATCTAATATTCTAAAAAAAATAACAGAAAACTGATGTGGTGCGATGGCATTCTAGTGCTACATAATTGTCACATCAATTTTTCATTGAAAAATTGAACAAAAGACTAACGTAATAAGAAAACCAAAATATTTGGACTAAAATATTGGATTCAAAATTTGATTAAGTGTTAATAAATTTGAGGATAAAAGTGTAAGTATAGTAAAAAAAAATAAAATCCTGCCTACAGCATTCACTGTTTATAAATGATTCTCCTGCCCTGATAATTCTAACATGAGATACTCAAACGTAACAAGGATTAGTTATGTATTAGGTGAAAACAAGCTCCACTTGCTGATGGAAAAAACACAATTCATTTGAAGAGGGAATCAGATCTGCTGATCTTCAAAATTAGAATCTCTAATAGTGAAGTTCTTACCAAATACTATGTTCCGCCAAAGACCAATTTCTATGTTGCTAGGCTCCCGAACTGTCTGTTCCATTCCTCATAAGTACCAAGCTCATTAAAGGAAACAGAGGGTCTCACCTCTTGCAATGCCATCTTGAAGTCCTGTGAAATGTAGAACATGTGTAACACGGACCACATAACAAACTAGAGAACATATTTATCAGGCAATCAATGAGATTTTTTTACTTGGAGAATTACAGCACGCATATCTTCCTTCTTCAGTCTAGTAATTTCAATTCCCTGTCTAAGGGCCTCTCTTAGTGGCCCCATAGACGCATCTTTTACTAAATTCTTCATGTCCGATCCCGAGTACCCTTCAGGAACAGGCATAAGTCACAACTATATAATCAGGATATCAGGATTTACACATATCTGAGAAATCACAAAAGAGTCTCATACATATGGTTCAAATTTGAGTAGTGCATACATACCATCAGTTAACTTGCATATGGCATCCATATCATCTTCAGAAAGCTTGAATAGTTCATCCTTTTCTAGGAGAGTACGTATAATCCAGGCTCTTGCTTCTTCAAATTAGATCAGACAAGAGCAGTAAAGGTTACCAAAGATAAATGTGCATCGGTGTTTGAGAAATTTCGATCTTGAAAATGGGACTGACCTGATGAGGGGAGTGGGATATAAAGTCTTTTTGTGAGTCGTCTTCTTGCTGCTTCATCAAGTTCTTGGGGTCTATTTGTCGCCCCTAATTACAATAGGAATTGGAAAACCATATCATATTCAACGACCGCAAAATATAAATTGATAAATTCTAATGAGTTACTCTTAAGAAAGAAATAACCAGGAAAGATAAGTTACACCAACTTCTTTTATGAATTCCTATACATCATACCCTATAAAAGAGGCTCAAAGTCCTCCACTGCATAAAAAAACATTCGGAAGTCATGGAAATTACTACAGAGTTTGGTCGGAGTTCCAATACCAATGAGAAGAATTTGATCACTGCCACTGTCAAAACCTTCCATTTCTATGAGGAACTGTGTTTTGAGACGCCTGCTTGCTTCATGTTCACCTTCTGACTTCCGCTGCATACCCATTTGTCATTTTCAAAAATCAATTTATGGCCATAGTATATGAATCAGGGAGTAGGGCATAAGAGTCATAGACAAAATTTTCTATTTTCAGACAGAAATAAAGAGTCCTAATGATCTCTTAGGCAGCCTGTAATGCAAATTATAATTTATAATCTAGTAAATTCAATTAGGGGACCTCATTGCAAGGCACAAAAGATGTCTCACCTGAGAGAGAAGAGAATCAATCTCATCAACAAATATTACAGCAGGCTGGCGGCAACTGGCAACACCAAAGAGGGCTCTCACCAGCTTTTCACCTTCCCCAATCTACAAAACACCAATAGATATGTCACAATTTTTTATAATGTGCGCATACAAGACATGAATGAGTTTTGAAGTCTCACAAATAAGAAAAGGTAATAGCAGCTCCTCAATAAAAAAAACACACCCATTTGCTGGTTAATGAACTAGCAGATATGTAAAAGAAAGTTGCTTTTGCTTCCCCTGCTATAGCTTTCCCAATCATCGTCTTTCCTGTGCCCTGCAACAAAATAGAATTTTAAAGGGCCATAAAACTGCCACATCTCCTGTGCAAAGACAAGTACTACACCTACAGGTGGACCAAAGAGGAGCAATCCTCTTCCTGGGGCCCGGCAACCTTTGAATATGTCCGGACGCAACAAAGGCCAGATGACCATCTCAGTTACACATTTCTTAGCATGCTCTAGACCAGCTATGGTGAGAAGGCAAAAGATCAGTAGAAATCATGGGATACTACATAAAAAAGTGGAATATTTATTATACAACAAAAAGCATCTAGATCACCTATGTCATCCCAACGAACATTAGGATCTCGATCCATAATCTCATTGCTGACATGTTCAATAAGGCGAGGCTCCAGGTTCCTCAATTTATCTGGAAGTTCACCATCAGGACCGCAAAGCATTTCCAAGCTATACAATAACATTATTTAACAATCCAATTTAGCACAAAACGAAATCATGAAATACAAGCAAATTGTTAAGAAAGAGCTTTTTCATGAACTCAAACATCAGTCCAGAGAACATCTATAACCCTACTCCCACATAGCATTCTGATCACAATAATATCAAGAATAATTTAGGAAAATGATATTACACTCCACTGATGCAATATACTAATTATGGGGTGTTCATATATGAGATGATGACCAATTACCATCTCTTTGTTGAGTCATCCAATCCATCATCAGACTTTCCAGCAATCCGGGAAGTCATGTTTCCAGCATTTGCACCATTTAATCTGACAGGAGGTACAAAGTTACCACGGACACCCCTTCGTGATGAACCATGTGATCCATGACACCTACCGACAGAATCACCTTGTGGGAAGGAAGATGTACTAGGGGATCCTGAAAATCCTCGTCCTTGTCTTGTATCAATTACCTATGAGCAAATAGAGAAAAGTGATGCAGATAATAAATTCGACAATGAACTAAACATGCAAATATGGAACATGAATATTATGGGATTTTTTAAGGACCTAATGATAATAATAAAGAGAAAATAAAGTATACGAATGAGAAAGTATAATAGTTTGCTCTACATCAGAAATATCATGGATTTTGACATAATCTCTCCTATGTGCACTGGATGATATAAGCCAATTGAGTAATGAATTATTTTCCACAGCAAATCAAGGGAGTCAAGGAAGCACACAATTGTTCTATTAGTTTCAAATATCTGTCATAGAGAAAGCAGAAACTTCAGGTCTATAAAAGAATATGGCACTGCTATTCTTAAATGCAATTCAGAAAGACAACATCCAATTTGATAGTTAAAAAGAAAAACATAACCTGGATGAAGCGTTCACATGTGTATATGTATATATGTATATATATATTCTTTCAAATAGTAAACCCATCCCATAAAATAAGCTCAAAAGTACTTCACCACTAAAGAAAAATAAAAGGGTTTTTAAAGGGGAAATTAGTTACCAATTTGGCTTTTGCTGTCATAAACCCATTGCCAGATGCCTCTTCTTCCATATTTGATGGGGTATTTTCGGGATCATGACTGGGACTTCTAGTTTCAACATGCATGCGCTTTGAACCTAAAGCAGTACCATGGAGTCTTTCTTTGTCTTCAAATTTTGCAAACTCCTTGTGATGGTTGTGTGAAGGGACCTTATCAGAAAGTATGATCTGGGAAGGTGAGCATTTACTTTTGGACTCAACAGATGCTTTTGATGAATGATTGATTTGTCTGGTCAGGTTATTCCCATATAAAGATGATAAAGTTGCTTGTGAAACAACTTGGGAAGTATTGTGATCCAATTTCCCTTTCTTGTGTAGCAGGTCATCCTGGAAACCAGAAGGGAAATGAAAGGAACTAACTTGACACAAAGCTAGATATAAATTCAGAAAGTTTGCTTCAAACATATTGGAGTGAAAGAACAGCATGAAATAATTGCTCAAAATAATAGTAAAAAGGAAAGATAAATGTGTATCATTGCTCTCAATAGTTTGATGAACTAAACAAATTAGAATGAATAGTGTATGTGATCCACTGTTCGTACCACTTCATTTGTAGAATCTATTTTAGCTTGTTGACATAGAAAATGAAAGTACTTCGACTGAGTGATTTTCTCCAAGTCAATATCTTTATTCATGCGAAATACACATCCTGGAGCTCTATTGGCCAGCTGAAATGCCCGTCTGAAGCCATAGAAAAGTGCATCAAAAAGAGTAGATTGCAAAATAGCAGAGAAATCCACAAAATTACTGCCTTCCTCGCAGAATATTACACATAAAAGAACTCTTTAATACCAATAAAAGGTTACAATGTCTTCCCATCCCTGCTTAGTCCTCTCATTCATCTATCATTTTAAAATGAAGAGAGGATGTCTAAGTGCATGAGTTCTACAGGTTATGATGTGCCTGAATAAATATACAGATGCACTCTTCTCATGAAGAGATAGTAAGAACATCTATCTTATTTACCAGATAAAATGATTCAAAGAGCTTAAATGCACTGAATATTGGTCCACGGAGACAACTTCAATTCACATTATTATTATGATTTGCAATCATTCAATAATTGATAAATCGCAAATGCATTTTGCTCATTCAGAACAGTGACTTTCAGTTTGGATTCTATTCAAATAAGGAAAACCCCTGCTACAGAACCAACAACCTTCAAATCTATCGCATTATATAACATTCTGTATACATATTATTATCACCAAATTTTCCGATAAAATTCTTCTTCATTGAGCTCTATGTTCATTTGAACCTACTATTGTCCAACTTCTAGCTTACTCATACCGATCAACTTTTGATGACTAGGTATCATTCAGCCTCCAATGGTCACTGCTGCTCTCCAGTAACTGAATGATTCTAGTGACATTACCTATCGGCAAGGTCAACAAGTCCCATTGATGGAGCTATGAGGATGAGGAGGAGGGAGGGAAGGAGAGGGAAAGAGAATGAGAAGCAAATGTATGACGACTTTTACCGATCGGATTCCGCTGCGAGATTTTGTCGAGCAGCGTCCAGGTTGTACATAGCTTCACGGCGGATTGGGCGGATGAACGCCTCGTCAATGTCAGTGCGAGTCCGAGACTCGAGGAAGCCGAGGAGACCTAGCCCTAGGACTTGGGCGGTAGCGTAATCGCCCCTCTCGGCAGCAGCCTCCGCTCCAAAGAGGAGCGAGTGGAGCCGCTTTAAGTTCGCATCCAATTCCTTCCGCCAGCAAGTCCCCTCGCGCTCATCCGTCTTCTCCATGGCTACTGCACAAGAACGTGTGACACAGGGAGAACTGCGATGGAGCCATCTTCAATTCCTCGACTTCAATTGTGCAAAAAAAAAGTCCTCGACTTCCCGCCATTTCACCCTCTCTTTACCGCCGCTGCTTTCATAATAATGCACGTGCAAATTACTAATAGGATGAAAAAAGAGTATGGATTCACACCCCTAGACCCGACCTCTACCTTGGCTCTATTGGCAAAACCACGTTGTATTAGTTGGTTTGTTCGAATATATTCTATTTGAGCCAATTTGACCTTACTACTTTCGGTTAATTTGATTTAATTTCACCTAAAATTAAAATATTTAATTATATTAATTTATATCTCCCTTCATGTGACTCGAAGGTTGATAAATTATATGAATTATTCATGTTCAGATAATTTTTTATTAGAAATTTGATGTTTTATTATGACAATAATTACAGTTTATATTTTTGTGAGAGTTAATTAGTTTGTTTGGAGTATTTTTTCTATTGTGGTTGATGATTGATGTTTTATTAGGATAAATTATATTTTATATTAAAGAGCATTTAATTTTAATTTCAAACAGGTCAATTGAATTGACCTCAATCTAATTTTAAATTAGAATATAATCCAAACTAGTATATAAATAGACTAAATTTTATATTGTTAGATATGAATGATCCTAATTCAAATAAAATTTCTTGAACTCTTCCGATTTTATTAGTATCATATTTCTAATATAATATTGAGTTATTTTTATATAACAATCCGTAATATTTAATAATTAATAAATTTTAAGTAATTTTACTTTGTTATTTATTATATTAAGATTATGCATGTACTATTTTGTATGCATATTCTTAAATTTTAGGCTCATAAGGAGGGAAGAAATTAGATGGAAAGAGAATGATAACTAAATGTATGAAGACCATCGAATTTTGTTGGGAGATTTTTTCGAAAAGCAGCCAAGTGTTTGGGCGGATGAACTTCGTGGCAATGTCTATGTGAGTTCGGGAATCGAGGAAATCGATGAGGTCCTAAGTTCACATCTAATTCCTTTCGCGAGTAATTTCCTTCCGCTCATTGCACTAGAACAACCATCATTTTACCCTCTATTTTTGGCGTTAGTTTATTTATATTTCCTTTAATAAAACAAGCTTTTATTACACCGAACTTAGGAAATAACTGTAGGATGATAAAAGATTCATACCTACATGTACTGACTTGTACACTCTTTAAACCTAATTGGACATACCTTGGACCAGGTGTTAAATGTGGCAGGTATGGACTTACCCGTTGTAGATGTTATTCCCAATAGTAAAACTATATTTTTAGTTGGTTTGATCAAATTGGATCGAGTTAACCTAATCTAATTTAATATAAAATTAAAATATTGAATTGACTTAATCATGATTCATCCCATCCTACCTAGTTGAAATTGTTTGAATTGTTTGAGTTGTTAATATTTTTGTAGTTTGGATGGTAACTTTGATTGTTTATTATGGAAATCATTGGAATTTATTTTTTTGAATTGGTAATTGAGAAAAATATAATTACATATTGACATATCATGTTTAGTATTGGTTTGTTATTTAGAGAGAGAGTGATCTTAACTTAAGTTTTGTGAGAGACTATTTCCCTTCGATCCGATGATAAGGGATCATGATATATATGAGACAACTTTTTGAACTCGTTATGGGTACTACGAGTTTTTGATGATGTCATTTAGGCTAACAAATACCTCTACCATATTTATGGACCTAGTGAATAGGGTTTTACAATCCTACTTGAATTACTTTGTTATCATCATTATTGATGATATCCAAGTATACTCACGTTTTTAAAACACATCATAAAAGCACATTTTTTTATAGTGCTACAAGTGCTAAAGAGAAACTAATTATTCACACAGTTTTTCAAGTGCGAATTCTATTTACGAGAAATTAGTTTTCTTGGACATATGATCTTGAGAGTAGGTATACAGGACGATTCAGCCAAGATTGAAATAATGTCAAATTGAATAGCACAAAAAAATTCCACGGAAATAAGAAGATTATAAGGATTGGTTGGGTATTACTAGATGTTAGTGGATAACATCTCTATATTGGCAGATCCATTACACAACTAACATAAAAATGCATCAAATATGATTGTAATAAGCAATGTGAGACAACTTTTGAGGAGCTAAAGAAAAGACTTACACTGTATATAGTGACACATTCAGACATTGATTAGGATGTTAGGATGCGTGCTAACGCAAAAGGAGAAGGTGATTGCATATGCTTCAAGACAATTGAAAAAGTATGAGTGTAATTACCCTACTCACGACTTGGAGTTGGTAATCATTGTATTTGCCCTTATGATTTGGTGACACTACCTTTATGGATCACATTTAAGATTTTCACAAAATCACAAGAGACTTAAATACACCATAACTCATAAGCATCTAAATATAAGACATAGGTAGTGGATAGAATTAAAGATTATGATATTATAATCAATTACCACCCCAAAAAAGTGAATGTGGTATATGATGCTCAAGGTTTCTATGGTTGTAGACAGTTGAGTGAGCAACGATACTATACGAGCTCATCGGTGTTTTTCTAGTGATCCTCAAGGCAATTAGAGAGTGCAATCGTTTAGAGGACTTTTGTAGGAATCTATGAACCAAAATTCACCTTCTAAGGTGAAGAAAAGTTCCCAAGTGAGAGCTCTAGTTCGAAGGTGGTCAAAAAAGGGAGTAGCTTGTCTTCTTCGAGCTTTCAAGAGATGAAGAAGAAAAATGAAGGGGAGCTCTTTATATAGAAAGCTCAGAGACTCACATGTCTATCAATTCATCCATCGGCCGCCCATTAACTCCCCGATTTACTCCCTTGTCGGAGAGGTTTAATGGTTATTCGAGTTTTGGCGACCTTCAGCCTCCTCCTTTGTTCAACTGTCTGAAGGAAGGAGACGCCGCTGTGTGCGCGCGTGCGAGCTTTACACGTGTGAGCTGCCACATGACGTGCTGTGATTGGTTGGCATTGTTGACATAAAATCTTACTCAGCATTCGAGTCATCCGTTGACTCATTGGTAACCCACCGCTTGGTCGAATCCTTTCTAAGGTAGTTTTTTGGCTCATACTTAGGCTCATTCTATTGAACACCTTATCAAAATTAAATTTTCTTTCGTGACCACCTAGTGGTCTTATTTTTCACCAAATTACCATTTGGTCCCCCACTTAGGCAAAATTATCATTTTGCCCCTTTTCTTTTAAAACTTGGGTTTTAGGGTTCTTCAAACCCTCAAACTTCCCATATGGGCCCCTAAAGTTTTTTTAACTCAGTTTGGGTCCTTAGGTTTCCCAAAGGTTTCCTTTTAGTCATGCAAAAGCCATATTTTGCACATAGATCCCTAACATTATATTTTATTGCAAATAAGTCCCTAATCTTTCCAAACTAGGCAACCTCTGTCCCCAACCTTCACCAAACTTTCCTATCAGCCCCAAAACATTACTTTGCCCCTTAGGAAGACCCCATAAAAATCTCAATTACATTTGGGTCCCCTAACTTTCAAATATTTACATTTTGGCCCCTAACTATTGACCCATAATTAAAATATTTCAAAATAGTACCAAACTAAGTGGAGAGGTCCCCTTGACCTCCCTCTAGGCCATCGTAAACTTAGACTTAGTTTAGTCGAGATGGCTGGAAGAGCGCTGATCAAGCATGATAAAAAACTTGCATGCATATGAGTTCTAGTTGGATTGGAGCCGAGATCTTACCAAAGGTGGCACGTCATGTAAACCCCGCCCCTTCAAAGATAAGAAATATAGGAAAAGAACCGGTCAATTCAAAAGAGAAAATTGAGTCGGTTAGCGAACCCAAACCGGGAAAGAAAGGGTAAAATGAGAAATTGAAGCCACCATTAGATAGAGAATAAATTTAGATTAATTTTGAAAATTTTAATTTTGAGAAAATTGGTCGAATCGGGCTTGAACCGGCCGATTTTTGCCATTCAACCCGGTCGGACCGATCTGGTCCAGTTCGGAACAGTGTTGTCTTCTTCCTCAAGATGATAGCACTGTTCATTAATGTAGAAAAAATCATGCTTCGGCGATGGTGTAACCACACCGATAAGGCTATTTTTGGACAAGGATAAACTTGACCAAAATGGAAAGTGGTCGGGCAGAGGGTCCCTAAGCTCCCTATATAAAGAGCTCCTCTCCATTCATCCTCCACACACCTCAAATTGGCATTCTCTCTCAACTGCTCCATTTTCCAGTGAAGCTCAAACCAGAGCTCTGACTTGGGCATTTTTCTCAACCTCAGAAGGTAAAGTCGGGTCCTATAGTCTCCGGGGGAAGTCAACTACCTGTTAGCAACCTACTTTCGACCCGAAGACTGTCGGAGAAGCATCGAGGAAATCAAACAGTGAAGCAGCTATGATGGACCGAAGCTGCCATGTTTTGGCCTTGCTAAATTCAACCAAATTCAGCCCTCCTCCGGCCAAACCAAGCCTTCCTGACACCCCCACGACCCTCACATGGCCTCAACAGAACTGAAAGGTAAGCCAATTCAGCCCTCCTCTGTCGTTGTAGATTGGTGTTAGAGAGAGAAAGTGCCGAATTTCACTAATTAAATTCACCCTCAATTGGACTTCAATTGTAGCGATTCTTGATCCTAAAAGGAACATGAGGACAAGAGCTACCTCCCCTGATCGAGAGCTTGGACCGTCGCACCTCCGACAGTAAGCTTTCAAAGCTTTCTCTCTCTACAAACAGTTTTCCGACGAAGCTCCATTTGAGCTCATTATGAACCCAAATGCTGTGGTTCCAAGCTCAATTGAATCGTATGGAAGTGTAGAAACTAATCCATACCATCAATTGGAGTAATTATGTCATGCCTCGACCCAGTCTGGTCAAATCCCCATGATCAATGCATCACTCGCCCGGTTTATTAAGGGTTTTCCCATTCTTTCAAATAGTGAGAAGTAAGACGTCCTTTAAACCTGTACCTTTCTTGGAATAACATTAATCAAACCTGCATGAATTTTAAACTTTACATACCTGTCTTACAGGTGTGGTTAACTTGAGGTCTTTGAGTAGGCTTTCCCTTGGTTACTTGAAAAGGGGTATAAGGGAGGGGGTAAGTTTAACAACTTAGTGAATGGGTGTTTTAAAATTTGACTTTCAAAAAATAGTTTGAATTGGAGTGTGCGAGAATCCTTATTTTCTTTAAAACATTTCATTCTCAAAATCTCAATTTTCATATCTATTCATAATCATTAACCACAAACGGTGTGCTTATCAACCAACACACGGCCTTCATCATGAAGAGAACACACATTCGTAGGGCAGCACGTCGACTACACCCACTTGTGGCATTGGAGCGACTTTACTGGCCACCTAGATAGAAGCCCGTCCACTTCTACCCTGAGAATAAATGGATGTATGCAACATCTAACCCTCAATCCCATAAAGAAACTATGTGTCCATATGAGGACAGAGACCTCATCCCGACCCCATCCTAGTCTCATGCGCATGAAGCTACATCAAGCTTCCCTCACTACTAGCATGATAATTTGTCCTTATCTCCACCATGTCGTCCAGTAGCCCCTAAGACACATCACTACCCCTCTTGGGTGTCTTGAAGGTCCCATACCTCAGTGCATGCACAAAACAATAGTTTTCCTCATAAGCCATTTAATCTTTGGTGCCACTAGTCCAACGGCCCCGACCCTCAACTCGACCTACAACTATTTGTCTCGACTAGTCCGTCGACCTATCTTGTTGCATTGCTGCCAATCCATCAAGTATGTCGGCACTAACTTGGTACCATGGCCAAACACATCATTTATTTAAAATTTTCATGGCTTAAACTCATTTTTGTTTATGAGTTCTTGCTCGTGCCAACTGGCCTTGGGCCCACTGTACGATATTTTCAAAATCGAGCATATTAGCCCCCAAGTTCCAAAATCGAGGTCTCCGGCCTATTTAAGCTATTCGAGCTCCCGTAAAAAAGGTCTCCCAAAACGTTTAAGTAGTAGCACACAACCAAAGGAGAGCACTTCCGACAAAATATTTTTTTTTATTTGTCCATCACACCAACCGGGTGTGAGGACATCTCCACTTATAACCGATAAGTGGGTTTTCTAATTCCTTCCAATAAGTTCATCATACCAACCGAGTATGATCTACTTACAACTGCTAATTAGTTTTTCTGTGTAATTTCCACATTATTCATTTTCGGTGTGATGTGTAAAATTCCAATTAGTAGTAGGTTTTCATTTCCGAGGTGCTCATCATCTTAACCGGGTATAATGTAATAATCCCACTCACCCAACAATGTAGTGAATTTCCTCTTAACCGACTTTTTGCCCCCACGTGAGCTTGTCTTGGCTGGCATTCTAGGTACTTCATGTTCCTACACGATATTAACATGTTCATTATCATTTGGCCTAATAGCCTTCATTCAGCACGAATGAATAAAGTACCCAAACTTTTTAATTATTTGCAATTAGGTCCCTAAAGTTCTTTTTCTTTAACTTTAGGTCCATAATGCCAATTTTTCCCCAAATTAAATCTCGAAACTTCTAAAATTTACTTTGGGACCTCAAATTATTCAAAATTACAAAAAGGGGTTCAAGTTTCCCAAATTCCCAATTTGGTCCCCAACTTTTCCAAAATTACCATTTTGCTTCTACTTTAAAAAAATGTAAAATTGACCCAAAAATTCCAAAATTGACCAATTGGTCCTCTAACATCTTTTGCATGCCCAATTGGTCCTCAATTTTAGGAAATTGCACTTTAGTCCCTCAAATTTTTGAAATCCCCAAAATTTCCCCAATTTCAACTTTTCAACCTAACCGAATTTGATTTGATCAAATTGACCAATCAATCAAAGTTAATTGTTGAAATTGAATGTGGATTTGAGTTCCTACACATCCATAAGATTCAATTGCACTTTGAATTGCATGAATTGACACAAGAATAAGCTCAAATGGAGCTTCGCCGAAATAAATGAACGTAGAGAGAGAAAGCTTTGAAAACTTACTGTCAGGGGCATGTTCGTCTGAGATTTTGATCTAAGCATATAGCTCTTATCCTGAGGTTCCTCAATCAAGAATCACCTCAATTCATGTCAAATTGAGGGAGAATTTGGTCAATAAAGATCTGTCGATTCTCTCTCTAGCACCGACTGAAAATAATAGTGGAGAGTCAAATTAGCTTACGTTTCCACTCTAATTCGGTCGTGGGAGGGCTGAGAAAGTGTTAGGAGAGCTTGGTTTGGCATGAGAAGCACTCAAATTGGCCCTTTTTCAGCTTGGCCAAAACTGGGTTGCTTTGGTCCGTCGGAGCTGCTTCAATGTTATATCACGCCAGCATTTCTTCAATGACCCTCAAGTAAATGAAGACTACCGTTGGGTAGCTGACTTCTCCCCTAATCCAATGAACTTGACCATGCCTTCTTTGGCTTAGAAAAATGCCCAAGTTGAAACTCTAGTTCGAGCTTTAACGAAAAATGGAGCAATAGGGAGAGAGTTGAGTTTTTAGGTGTGAGGAGGATGAATGAGGAGGGGCTCTTTATATAGGAAGCTCGGGGACTTCTTGGCCATTCGATCTATGCCTTAATGGCGGTCATTCATTGCCTGAAACTCCCTGGCCGGAGACTTTTCAACTTCTTCGGCGCTGCTCGATTTTCTAGCAAGTGAACAGTGCTGTCATTTGAAGGAAGAAGACAACACTATTTCGAACTAGACTGGACCAGTCCGAACCGAGTTCAATGCTTAAACCGGCCGATTCAGGCCCAATTCGACCGAGTTTTTCAAAATTAAAAACTTGTGAATTCATCTAAATTCAATCTCCATCAAATGGTTTTCTCAATTCTCCAATTTGAAATTTCTAAGCCACCTAGAAAAATGAATTTAGAAACCGGTTCAATAGTTGTAAACCCCGTCCTTTAGTAATGAGAAAAATCGGGAAAGAACCGGTCAATGTTATCTTTAAACCGAATTGGTCTGCATGCCCAACTATTAGGGGACGAGCAAATTCAAAAATTTCTAACTTCAATGTGACTCAAAAATATTCATAAACTTGGGAAATCCTAGGATGATATGAGGAAGAAAGGCCAAAGCAGTTCAAGAGAACCGGGTCCGAACTGGATAGAACCAGTTTATGAACCAAGTTGGTTCATGAACCGGAACCGATAGAGAATGGGAAAATCAGAGAAATTTAACTCCCTTGTGCCCCAAAGAAATTTATAAACCTTGGGAATGATCCCTAGAACAAAGTGGGAGAGAAAAATCAGATCGGTTCATGTGAACCGAACTCGAATCGGATCGAACCGATTTAAGGACCAAGCTAATTTATGAACCAAAATCAATAAAGAGATGGTAAAATAGGAATCTTATGGACCCTAAGTGACCCAAGGAGTCACAATAGACATGGAAATGGACTTGTAAAGGAATTGGGGATGAAAACCAAACTGGTTCAGGTGAACTAGATCTAAACCGGTTCGGACCGGTTTGAACCACTAATGAATTGAATCTTAAATTCATTTTTCTAGGTGGTTTAAATAATTCAAATTGGAGATTTGAGGCCACCATTGGATAGAGAATGAATTTAGATGAATTTGGAAATTTTTAGATTTGAAAAACTTATTCGAATGAGGGGTGAATCGACCGGTTTAAGCTTTGAACCCAGATCGAACCGGTCTGGTCCTGTTCGGAACAGTGTCATCTTCTTCCTCGGGATAATAGCATTGTTCACTCATGGGAAATTGAAGAAACATTGAAAAAGAAGAAACACCTCCATTTGGTATGTTTCAGGTCATCAATTCTTGTCATAACGGTGCCAAACGAACGGCCAATGGGTCCCCGAGCTCCCTATATAAAGAGCCACTCTCTATTCGTCATCTCCACACCTGAAAAGCTCACTCTCACTCAGTTGCTTAGTTTTCCAGTGAAGCTCAAACTAGATTTCTGATATAGAGTCAATTCTGAGCCAAAGAAGGCGAGGTCGGGTTCTTTAGAACCGGGGAGAAGTCAGCTACACGGTGGTAGCATCCGTTTGCCCCCGAGAGTCACCGGAGAACCGCCAGTGTGATCAAATAGTGAAGCAGCTCCGGTGGACCGAAGCTGCCCTATTTTGGCCGTGTTGAAATCGGCCAATTCGAGCCCTCCTCAGGCCAAACCAAGATCTCCCAACACCTCCTTAGCCCTTCCATGGCCGAATTAGGACCGAAAGGTAAGACAATTCGGCTCCCCTTTACAATTTCAGATCGTTGTTAGAGAGAGTCGACTGAATTTCAATGAAGAAATTCTAATCCAATTCAACATCAATTGATGTTATTCTTGATCCTAGGAAGAACCTCTAGAGGAGAGCTACCTGCCTAGATAGAAAGCTCCGACCATCGCGCCCTCACCGATGAGAAATCAAAGCTTTCTCTCTCTACAGTTTGTTTTCCGGCAAAGCTTCATTTGAGCTCGTTCTGGCGTTAAAATTTGCAATTCATAGTTTCTTAGAGTCATATGAACATGTAGGAACTCAATTTCAACTCCAATTTCAATAATTAGAGGTATTTGAACGTTCAAGTTGATGAAATCAAATTCGGTAGTGTTGAAGAGTTGAAATTGGGGGAAAATCGGGGAAATTTGGGGATTTTCAAAAATTCGAAGGACCAAATTGTAATTTTCTAAAATTGCGTGTCAATTTGTCATGATAAGAACATTAGAGGGCCAATTTAGAAATCTTAGAATTTTGGGGGCAAAATTTACCATTTTTCTAAAGAAGGGGCAAAATGGTAATTTTGGAAAAATTGAGGGACCAAATGGGAAATTAAACCCATTTGTGTGAAATTAAATAATTTGAGGTCCTAAGAAAAATTTTAAAAGTTTCGAGACTCAAATTTAGGAAAAACCCTGCAATAGGGACTTAAAGTTGAAGAAAAATAACTTTAGGGACCTAATTGCAAATATATGTAAAGTTGGGTTTTCTCATTCATTTAGAACAAATGAGGGCTATTAGGCTAAAGAATAATGAACAATTATGTTCATTTCGTATAGGAGAACGAGACATCAGAAACACCAATCGAGGTTCAACTTGCTAAGGACGGAACCTGACTAAGTGGAATTTCACTGCACTATTGAGTAAGTGGGATTATGTATCAAACCCGGTTGCGGATGATAAGTACATCGGTATAAAAACCTACTACTTAGTGGTATTTTTAATCATCACTACTTATTGAAAGTGATGTGAAAGTTATGCAGAAAAACTACTTACGGGTTGTAAGTAGATCATACCCGGTTGGTATGATGAGACTTCCTTGAAGGAAGTTGAAAACCCGTTCATCGGTTATTAAAGGAGATATCCTTATACCGATCGGTATAATGGACAGTAAGAACCTATTTTTGTTGAAAGTGTTCTCCCTTGATTGTGTGCCAATGCTTAAACTATTTGGGAGACCTTCTTGACGGGAGCTCGAATAGCTCTTATAGGTCGAGGGCCTTGGTTTTGGAACTTGAGGGCTAGAATGCTTAGTTTTTGAAAAACTCGAACAGTGGGCCATAGGCCAATGGACACGAACATGAGCTCGTAAAATTTGGAGTAGCATGAAGCACATGAGACCAAGGTGGGGACAGGATGAGGTCTCTGTCCTCATACGGACACGAAGAAGTAATTTTAGGATTGTGGGTTGGATGTCGCCTACATCCACTCATTCCAAGGGTAGAAGTGGTCGTGCTTCTATCTGGGTGGCCGGTAAAGTCTCTCCGAAGCCACTAGCGGGTTCAGTAGTCGTACTGACCTTTAAATGTGTGTAACCTTCATGACGAAGGATGTGTGTTGGGTAATCACACACTAGTAACTAAAAATAATGGAAAAACCCGAATTTTTAAAGGAAGGGATTTTTGAAAAGAAAGGAGTCTGGCATACTCCATATAAATATTTTTTTAAGTCAAAAGATTTGAATCCCATTCACTGAGTAGTTGTACTCATCCCCTCCCTTATACCCCTTTCAGGAAGTCCCGGAAAGCCGAACCTTAAAAGACTTGCGCAATTAAATGTCTGCAAGACAGGTACGATTAATTTAAATTACTATGCAGTTTTGATTTATGATATTCCTGAAAAAAGTGAAGGTCTAAAGAACGCGTTACTCTTTACGGTTTATAATATAATGTGAAACCCTTTAGTAAATCGGGTGAGTGGCGGGTTGATCACAGGGATCCGACCAAACCGGGTCGGGGCATGACAACTAGAGTGGTATTAGAGCCTATTTACTCGAATGCATAGTCAATACTAGAAAATATAGTAACTAATAGGATTATTTTAAATTTGACAGAATGTCTCCAAAGAAAGGAACCAAGAGAACTAGGGTTGCCGTCTCCAACACCGCCCAGCCATCCCTACTAGTAAAAACTCCCAGAGTAGCCCAAACAACTCCTCTTAGACTCAACAAGGAGTATCAAAGATTGTATTAGGAGTTCACCCGTGTATTTGACTAACCTAACCTTATTCTTGAGGCAGGCACCAACTCACAGGCTGAGCCCGAGGAAGTGCAATCCCACCCTCCCCCCTACTAATCCAACCACTCCAACGGACATACCTAGAAATCTCAAAACTCTCTGACAACTAGTATGTAAGCCTTTCTTCGGAGAAAAGGATGCTGGGACTGCCATGGATTGACTGGCCAATATCAAGAAGTTGATGGGAATTATCCGGGTACTACTAGAGGATTGGGTGATCCTGATGGAATTCTTTCTGGAAGGAAGCGCTAGACGGTGGTGGGACAATGTCCGAAACCTACATGCCACCGCCTCTACTTGGGAGCAATTTGAGGAAAGATATTCAGAGGAGTACCTGGCACCCCACCTAATAAATGAGAAGAAACAAGAGTTCATACGACTTCAACAAGGGATTAGTTCCATAGTAGAGTATGAAACAAAATTCAACGAGTTAAGACCCTTTACTCCTGACCTAGCTGGACCAGCTGACATATGCTAGAGGTTTGTGGACGGTCTCAACTTGGATATTCAAGACCTTATGGGAGTACTGGGACGCCCCACAGACCTAGCAGCTGTAATTAGTATGGCTAATGAATGTGAGTGACTGGTACAGACCCGACATCGTCGAATGGAGCAGATAACTAGAAAGGGGGATAAATATTCAAACCGTCAAAGAGTACGGAGAGAATATACCGGCCCAAGGGGAGGAAACAAAAAGGCACTGCAACAGAGAGGCAACATGCCTCCACCCCTTCCCAAAGTAGTCCCTACCTTACCCCAAGGGAACCCTCGCTGTTCGAAGTTTCAAAGGAATCATGAGGGAGCATGCCATGCCTATTTTGCCTGTGGACAATCAGGACACTTTGTGAAGGATTGTCCTACTCTTAGGGAAAACAGACAGAAAAATACTCTTGTACCACCTCAAGGGAACTCCAGGAACCCCAGACCAGAAGCTACGGTAAGAGTACCGGCTAGAGTATACAACCTCACTTAGGAGGAGGCTAGAGGAGACCCTAGCACTGTAACGGGTACAACCCAAAACCCTATCAACTAGTCCAAAAGAGTCATGTAAATTGAACGTATTTTGAATTAATAAAGAGAATTCATTCTAAAATATACATTTCTTAAATCAGGGTATATACAGCCGTGGGGACAACCAGTTTATGCTTTTTTTTACTCTGGAGTAGAACGATCATTTATCAAGGAAGAGTTGGTTTCTAAGATACCCCTGGAGCTCACTCCTCTTGTACAAAGCCTTAACGTCCTTACACCCTTAGGAGAAGGTCTGAACAAAAATAAACAATTAAAGGGGCGTGAGATAGTAATTGGAGGAATCAAACTTGAAGTTGACTTGATTCCGTTACCTCTAAGAGAAGTGGAAGTAATCCTGGGGATGGACTGGCTAAGTAATCATCAGGTAAGGATGGACTATAGAAGGAAGACAGTAACTTTCCATACCTCCAAGACTAAGGGACTAAAGTTCCAAGGAAATAAAGATAAAGTGAAGTAAAATTTGTGTACCACCTGAAGGTTCAAAAGATGATTCAGAAAGAATGTACATGGTGGTAAATGAAGATTTTGAAGAAAAGAAAATATAAGACATTTCGATAGTCAGGCATTATCCAAAAGTTTTTCTAGAAGAGCTACCTGGACTACCTCCAAGTCGCCAAGTGGAGTTTACTATAGAAATAATCCCAGGAACCAACCCCATATCCCAAGCCCCATATCGCACGGCTCCAGCAGAACTGAAAGAACTAAAGGAACAGCAGGACGAATTATTGGAAAAGGATTTCATACGTCCAAGTCAATCTCCATGGGGTGCTCCTATTTTATTCGTGAAGAAAATGGATGGGAGTATGAGACCATGTATTGACTACAGGAAGCTGAATCAGGTCACCATCAAGAATTGATACCCACTCCCAAGGATAGATTATTTGTTTGATCAGTTAAAAGGGGCAGCATACTTCCCAAAAATAGATCTTCAATTAGGCTACCACCAACTAAGGATTAGAGAAGAGGACATCCCTAATATGGCGTTTCGATCCAGATATGGACACTATGAATTTTGAGTGGTGCCGTTCGGATTGACAGATGCCCTTGTAGCTTTCATGGACCTAATGAACCGCGTGTTCCAACCTCATTTGGATAAGTTTGTGTTAGTATTTATAGACAATATCCTTATATACTCACAAACCAAGTCGGAACACAAAGAGCATCTGGCAATTACATTGGAAATCTTGAAGAAAAACCAATTATATGCAAAGTTTTCCAAGTGTGAATTCTGGTTGCAAGAAGTAGGATTCTTAGGGCACATCGTATCTAAGGACGGAGTTAAGGTGGATCCAGCCAAGGTGGAAGCTATATCAGAATGGAAAGCTCCAAGGAATCCTACAGAAATTAGAAGTTTCTTTGGATTGGAAGGATAGTATAGGCAGTTTGTACAAGACTTTTCTAAAATAGCAACTCCTCTAACTCAACTCACTAGGAAGGGAGTTGAGTATAAATGGGATGAGGATTGTGAAAAGTCTTTTCAAGAATTAAAGACTCGATTGATAACTGCACCAGTACTCTCCCTACCCGATCCTACTGCAGGAGAGTACACAGTCTATAGTGATGCCTCGGGACAAGGACTGGGATGTGTTTTAATGCAACAAGAGAAGGTTATCACGTATGCCTCACGACAACTGAAGATACATGAGAGAAATTACCCAAATCACGACTTGGAATTAGCTACAATAGTGTTTGCTTTGAAGATTTGGCGACACTACCCTTACGGGGTTAAGTGCAGGATATACACAGATCACAAGAGCCTTAAGTACTTCCTAACTCAGAATGAGTTAAATCTTCGTCAGAGGAGATGGCTAGAATTGGTGAAGGACTATGATCTTGTGATAGAATACCACCTCGGAAAGGCAAATGTGGTAGCAGATGCCTTAAGTCGGAAGTATCAAACTGAGGTGACACAAGTCAAGACAAGCTACTTACCTTTATTGCAACAATTGGGAAGAATGGAAGTGAGTCTGAGGATGGACCGATAGGAAAAATACCTGGTGGCAAATGTAGCGATAAGGCCCAGTCTAACCGAGAATATAAAGGCCCAACAAAAGATTGATAAAGAACTTTAGTCCTACTTGGATTCAACTAACAAAGAAAGGAAACCGGACTACAATGTGCGAGGTGACAGAGTACTGACCTATAAGGGTAGGGTATGTGTGCCTCAAGACAAGGAGTTATAGAGATTAATATTGGAAGAGGCATACGATTTAGTGTATACTATGCATCCAAGAAGTACTAAAATGTATCGCACCCTCAAACAAGGATACTAGTGGAAGGGTATGAAGAGGGAAATTGCGGAATATGTAGCTCGATGCTTGTCCTGTCAACAGATAAAAGCAGAGCATCAAAAGCCGTTAGGGCTACTACAACCCTTACCAATTCCAGAATGGAAATGGGAACACATCACCATGGATTTCATCACGGGCCTGCCAGTGACCAGAAAAGGTCAAGATGCGATTTGGGTAATTGTGGATAGATTGACCAAATCAGCTCATTTCCTTCCTATAAGAGTGGCGTACACAGTAGAACAGCTGGCCATCCTATACATGAAGGAAATAATAAGAATACACGGTGTCCCAGTGAGTATAATATCGGATAGAGATCCGAGATTTACTTCCATGTTTTGGCCAAGTCTACAAAACGCCATGGGAACCAAACTCCACATGAGTACCGCATTTCACCCTCAGACAGATGGTCAGTCTGAGCGAACCATCCAAACCTTGGAAGACATGCTAAGGGCATGTGTACTCACCATGAATAAAAGATGTGAGGAATACTTATGCATGGTGGAATTTGCGTACAATAATAGTTATCAGGCCAACATCCAGATGGCTCCCTATGAAGCCCTTTATGGATGACCCTGTCATACCCCTTTGTTTTGGGAAGAAGTGGGCGAAAGGAAGTTAGAGAAAACTGAGATAATAGAAGATGCCACAGAGAAGATAAAATTAATAAGGAGTCGTCTTAATACTGCACAGGATAGGTAGAAGAGTTATGCAGACAATTAAAGGAAGGATTTAGAGTTCGAAGAAACACCTTCATTTGGTACGCTTCAGGTCATCAACTCCTATCATAACGGGGCCAAATGGACAGACAATGGGTCCCCAAGCTCCCTATATAAAGAGCCCCTCTCCATTCGTCCTCTCCACAACTGAAAAACTCACTCACTCTCTCTCAATTACTTAGCTTTCCGGTGAAGCTCAAACTAGAGCTCTAATATAGGGTCAATTCTTAGCCAAAGAAGGTGAGGTCGGGTTCATTAGAACTGGGGAGAAGTCTGCTACACGATGGTAGCATCCGTTTGTCCCGAGAGTCACCAGAGAAGCGTCGACACGATCAAACAGTGAAGCAGCTCCAGCAGACCGAAGCTGCCCTATTTCGGCCGAGTTGAAATCGGCCAATTTGAGCCCTTCTCAGGCCAAACCAAGCTCTCTCGACACCTCCCCAGCCCTTCCATGGCCGAATTAGGACTGAAAGGTAAGCCAATTCGACTCCCCTTTATAATTACATATCGTTGTTAGAGAGAGAGTCGACCAAATTTCAATGAAGAAATTCTAATCCAATTCGACATCAATTGATGTCATTCTTGATCCTAGGAAGAATCTTTGGAGGAGAGCTACTTGCCTAGATAGAAAGCTTCGACCATCGCGCCCTCACTGGTGAGAAATCGAAGCTTTCTCTCTCTACAGTCTGTTTTCTGGCGAAGCTAGATTTGAGCTCGTTCTAACATTAAAATCTGTGATTCAATGTTTCTTAGAATCGTATGAACATGTAGGAACTCAATTTCAACTCCAATTTTAACAATTAGAGGTGCTTGAATGTTCAAGTTGATGAAATCAAATTCGATAGTGTTGAAAAGTTGAAATTGGGGGAAAATCGGGGAAATTTGGGGATTTTCAAAAATTTGAAGGACCAAAATGTAATTTTCTAAAATTAAGGGTCAATTGGTCATGATAAGAATATTAGAGGGCCAATTGAGAAATCTTAGAATTTTTGGGGCAAAATTTACATTTTTCTAAAGAAGGAGCAAAATGGTAATTTTGGAAAAATTGAGGGACCAAATTCGAAATTTGGGAAATTAAACCCCTTTGTGTGAAATTAAATAATTTTAGGTCCTAAGATAAATTTTAAAAGTTTCGGGACTCAAATATAGGAAAAACCCTACAATACAGACTTAAAGTTAAAGAAAAATAACCTTAGGAACCTAATTGCAAATATATGTAAAGTTGGGTTTTCTTATTCATTTGGAACGAATGGGAGCTATTAGGCCAAAGAATAATGAACAATTATGTTCATTTCGTATAGGAGAACGAGACATCGGGAACACCAGTCGAGGTCCAGCTTGCTAAGGACGGAACCCGACTAAGTGGAATTTCACTGCACTATCAGGTGAGTGGGATCATGTATCATTCCTGGTTGGGGATGAGAAGTACCTCGGTATAAAAACCCACTGCTTAGTGGTAATTTTAATCATCACTACTTAGAGAAAGTGAAGTGAAAGTTATGCGGAAAAACTACTTACAAGTTGTAAGTAGATCATACCCAGTTTGTATGATGAGAATTCCTCGAAGGAAGTTGAAAACCCGTTCATCGGTTATGAACGGAGATGTCCTTTTACCGATCAGTATTATGGATAGTAAGAACCTATTTTTGTCAGAAGTGTTGTACCCTGACTGTGTGCCGATTCTTAAACTATTTGGGAGACCTTCTTGATGGGAGATTGAATAGCTCTTATAGGCCGGAGGCCTCGGTTTTGGAACTTGAGGGCTAGAATGCCCAGTTTTTGAAAAACTCGAACAGTGGGCCATAGGCCAATGGACACGAGCAGGAGCTCGTAAAAGAACATGATATATATATATATATGTTCCATTAAAATTTAATAAGTGAATTGTTTGGTCATGGTACCAAGGCAGGTCCGACATACTTAGTCAACTAGTAGCAGTGCAACATGACCGGTTTTCGGACCAGTCAAGACAAACAGCTACAGGTTGAGTTGAAGGTCGGGACCATTGGGACAAATGACACCACATATTACATGGTAATTTAAGAAAACGTTGTTTGTGCATGCATTATGAGTACGAGATCATCAAGATGCCCATGAGGGGTAGTGATGTGTCCTAAGGGCCTTGGACAACCTGGTGAGTATAAGGGCAGATCGTCGTTCTAGGTGTCTATGCGAAATTTGGAGTAGCACGAAGCGCATGAGACTGGAGTGGGGACAGGATGAGGTCTCTGTCCTCATTCGGAAACGAAGAAGTGATTTCAGGATTGTGGGTCGGATGTTGCGTACATCCACTCATTCCTAGTGTAGAAGTGGTTGTGTTTCTATGCGGGTGGCCGGTAAAGTCGCTCCGAAGCCACTAGCGGGCTCAGTAGTTGTACTGACCTACGAATGTGTGTAACCTTCATCACGAAGGATGTGTGTTGGGTGATGACACACCAGTAACTAAGAATAATGGAAAAACCCGAATTTTTAAAGGAATGGATTTTTGAAAAGAAAGGAGTTTGGCACACTCCATATAAATGTTTTTTTAAGTTAAATGATTTGAATCTCATTCACTGAGTAGTTGTACTCATCCCCTCCCTTATACCCCTTTTAGGAAGTCCTGGAAAGCCGAACCTTAAAAGACTTGTACAATTAAATGCCTGCAAAATAGGTAGGATTAATTTAAATTACTATGCAGTTTTGATTTATGATATTCCTAGAAAAAGGTGCAGGTCTAAAGAACGACTAACTCTTTACGGTTTATAATATAAGGGGAAATCCTATAGTAAATCGGGAGAGTGGCGGGTTGATCACGGGGATCCGACCAAACTGGGTCGGGGTGTGACAATAGTGGTTCAAACTAGTTCAATCCGGTTCAGGTATAGTTCACTTGAACCAGTTTGGTTTTCACCTCCAATTTATCCTAAAGGTTTTTTTATGACTTTTGTGACTCTTTAGGTCACTCAAGATCCATAAATTTCCCAATTTTCCATTTCTCTATCGATTGCGGTTTCTAGATCGACTTAGTTTTCTCTTTGGAAATGATAGGTTCTTTTCTCGATTTACTTATTATCAAAGAACGGGGCTTACAACACTCCCCTCCTTTTAGGGGTTTTGTCCCCAAAATAATTACATGTCAAATAATTGAGGGTAACTACCCCTCATTACACTTTCAGTTTCCCATGTCTCTTCTTGCATGGGTCCATTTTACCATAGAACCTTGACCATAGAAATAGTCTTATTCCTTAAGTTCTTATCCCTCCGATCGATGATTCGTACCGGTTCTGTTTGATAGGTCAAGTTCTCTTCCAGCTCTGGTGGAGGTCGGTCCAACACATGACTAGGATCAGGCTGGTATTTCTGAATACTGAGATATGGAATACGTCGTGTATTCTCTGCAAGTCTGGAGGTAGTTCTAATTTATAGGCCATTAGTCCTATCCTTTGAATGATGGGATATGGACCAATATACCTTGGTTTCAACTTTCCCCGTTGTTGAAACCTAAGTATTCCCATCCATGGGGATACCTTGAGAAACACTTGATCTCCTACATCAAACTTCAGATCTTTCCTTCGATGATCCACATAGCTATTTTACCTGTTCCTAACGGTCTTAAGGCGTCTCCTGATTAATTTTATTTTCTCTATGGCATCCTTGATTAGCTCTGCCCTTTCCAGCTTCCTTTCTCCCACTTCTTCCCAAAATAGAGGGGTACAACATGGTCGTCCATAAAGGTTTTCATAAGGAGCCCTTTAAATATTGGCCTGGTAGCAATTATTGTAAGCAAATTCTATTAGGCATAAGTATTCCTCCCAAACTTTGTTCATGGTGAGTACGCACGCTCTTTGCATATCCTCCAAGGTTTGAATAGTTTGCTCAGACTATGAATTAGTCTGAGGATGAAATGCCATACTCAAGTGGAGCTTAGTTCCCATGGCACTTTGTAAGCTTGGCCAGAACCTTGAAGTGAATCTCGGGTCTCTATCTCCCTTATGTATAAGACGACCAGTTGTTCCACTGTATCTATCACTCTTATAGGGAGGAAATGAGCTGATTTGATCAATCTATTCACGATGACCCAAATTGCGTCTCACCCCTTTCTTGTCACATGTAGTCCGATCACAAAGTCCATGGTAATGTGCTCCCATTTCCATTCCGGAATTGGCAAGGGTTGCAACAGTCCTAATAGTTTCTGGTGCTCAGCCTTTATCTGCTGATAGGACAAACATCGATCTACGTATTCTGCAATGTCCCTCTTCATATACTTCCATCAATATCCTTGTTTGAGGGTGCAGTACATCTTAGTACTTCTCGGATGTATTGCATACATCGAATCGTGTGTCTCTTCCATAATTAACCTCTTTAACTCCTTATCTTGAGGCACACAAACCCTACCCTTGTAGGTTAGCACTCCATCACCTCACTGGTCATAGTCCGGTTTTGTTTCTCTATTAATTGGATCCAAATATGTTTGAAGTTCCTTATCAGTTTTCTGTTGAGTCTTAATCTACTTGGTTAAACTAGGCCTCACCACCACATTAGCCACCAAGCATTTTTCCTACTTGTCCATCTTCAGGTCCACCTCCATACTTCCCAATTGGTGCAACAAGGGTATGTAACTTATCTTTGGTTGTGCTGCCTCAATTTGGTACTTGTGACTTAAGGCATCTACTACCACATTTGCCTTTCTGGGGTGGTACTCTATCACAAGGTCATAATCCTTCACCAATTCCAGCCATCTTCTTTAGTGTAGATTTAAATCCTTCTAAGTTAGGAAGTATTTAAGACTCTTGTGATCCGTGTATATCCTACACTTAACCCCATAAAGGTAGTGTCGCCAAATATTTAAGGCAAACACTATTGCAGCTAATTCCATATCATGGATTGGGTAGTTTCTTTTATGTACCTTAAGTTGTCGCGAGTCATAAGTGATAACCTTCCCTTGTTCCATCAATACGCATCTGAGTCCTTGTCTAGATGTATCACTATAGGTAGTGTACTCTCCCGCATTGGGATCAGGTAGGGAGAGTACCGATGCGGTTGTCAATTGAGTCTTCAACTCTAAGAAAGAATTCTCAAAGTTTTTCTCCCACTTATACTCAACTCCTTTCCCGATGAGCCGAGTCAGAGGGGTTGCTATCTTAAAAAAGTCTTGCACGGTCTGTCTATAGTATCCTGCCAGACCTAAGAAACTCCATATCTCTAAAGGATTCTTGGGTGCCTTCCAATCTGATATGGCTTCCACCTTCGCTAGATCCACATTAACTCCATCTTTGGACACTATATGTCCTAAGAATCCTACCTCTTGTAGCTAGAACTCACAGTAGGAGAATTTTGAATATAAGTGATTTTCCCTTAATATCTCCAAGGTGATTACCAGGTGTTCTTCATGCTCCAACCTAGCTCGTGAGTATATAAGAATATCATAATGAATACAATCACAAATCTATCCAAGTGTGGTTGGAACACACGATTCATTAAATCCATAAAAGTTGTAGTGGCATTCGTTAATCCAAATGGCATCACTCTAAACTCGTAATGTCCATATCGGGATTAGAATACCATCTTGGGAATGTCTTCCTCTCGGATCATGAGTTGGTGATAGTCTGATCGAATGTCAATTTTGGAGAAGTATGCTGCTCCTTTTAATTGGTCGAATAGGTCATCAATCCGCAGAAGTGAGTATCTGTTCTTGATGGTGACCTAGTTCAACTTCCTATAATCTATGCATAGTCTCATGCTTCCATCCTTTTTCTTTACGAATAGGATGGGCGCACCCCACAGAGACTGGCTAGGACAAATGAAATCCTTCTCCAATAATTCGTACAATTGCTCTTTCAATTCCTTCAATTTCGCTGGAGCCATGCGATATGGGATTTGTTCCTAGGATGATTTCTATGGTGAATTCTACTTGTTGACTTGGAGGTAGTCTGAGTAGTTCTTCTGGAAATACTTCTGGATGGTGCTTAACCACTGGAATGTCATCGAGTCTCTTCTCTTTAGACTCTTCGTGGATGACCATAGCTAGGAAGGCTGTATAGCCTTTCTGTATCATCTTCTGAGCCTTTATAAGGGACACCAATAGCACTTCATCCCTTCTTCCATCTCCTTGAAATTTTAATCCGTTTGTCTTGGCAGTATGGAAGATTACTGCCTTCTTTCCATAGTTCATTCTCACCTGATGGTTGCTTAACCAATCCATCCCAAGGATTACTTCTACCTCCTTCAGCGGCAATGGAATCAAATCTACTGCAAGTTTAATTCCCCCAATATTTATTTCACATCCTTCTAATTTCTTGTTCCTCTTTAGCCTTCTCCTATGGGTGTTAGGATGTTGAGACTTTGTTTTAGAGGAGTAAGTTCTGAGGGTAAGCTTGGAATTAAGTCCTCTTTGATGAAGGATCTTTCAGCTCCTGAGTCGAAAAAGCATAGACTTGTCCCCATAATTACACATACCCTGATTTGAAGAAACATATAATTTTAGAGAAAATTTTTTTATTTATTGAATAAAAATTTCAATTACAAGATTCTCTTGAACTAGTTGGGAGGATTTTGGGATGTGCCCACTACAGTGCTAGGGTCTTTTCTAGCCTCTTCCTAGGTGAGGTTGTATACTCTAGCTGGTACTCGTGCTATAGCATCAAGTCTGGGGTTCTTGGGGTTCTCGGAGTTCCCTTGAGGTGGTCCAAGTGCATTCCTCTACTTGTTCTCCTTGAGAGCGGGGCATTCCTTGGCAAAGTGCCCCACTTGTCCGCATGCAAAGCAGGTCAAGCATGCTCCCTCGTGGTTCCTTTGACACCTTGGACAGCGAGGGTTTCCTTGGGGTAAGGTAGAGACTACTCTCTAGGGAGGTGGTGGCTTGTCCTTTCTCCTTTGAAATGTCATTCTATTTTCCCATTTTGGACCATTATGCTCCTTCCGTCCTCCCTGACGATTTTGACCCTTATCCTCCTTTCGAGTCGTTTGCTCCATTCAACGGCGTCGAGTCTGCACCAGTCGTTCATACTCATTAGCCTTACTGATTATTGCCGCTAGGTCTGTGGGGCATCCTAGTACTCCCATATGATCTCATATATCCATATTGAGACCATCCACGAACCGCTAGCATATAGTTGCTGGCCCAGCTAGGTCAGGAGCAAAGGGTCTTAACTCATTGAATTTTATTTCGTATTCTGATATGGAGTTAAGCCCTTACCGAAGTCGAATGAACTCTTGCGTCTTCTCATTAATCAAATGAGGAGCCAAGTACTCCTCCGCGTACCTCTCCTCAAATTGCTCACAGGTGGGGATGGAGGTATGCAAGTTTCGGATATTGTCCCACCATCGCTTAGCACTTCCCTCCAGGAAGAATTCTATCATAATCACCATGTCCTCTAGTGGTATTTTAACGATTCCCATCAGCTTCTTAATGTTTGCCAACCAATCCATAGTAGCATTAGCATCTTTCTCTTCGAGTAAAGGCTTACACCCCAGTTAATAGAAAGTCTTGAGATTTCTAGGGATGTCTACTGGAGGGGAATGACTAACAGGAGGAGGATGAGATTGCACTTTCTCTGGTTTAATTCGAGAATTGGTGTCTGCCTCTGGAACGAGGTTAGGTTGCCCAAATACACGGGTGAACTCCTTGTACAACCTCTTGTGTTCTAAGCTAAGTCTTGGAGGGGTTGTCTGGGCTCCTCTAGGAGTTTCCATGGGTAGGGGTGGTTGAGCAGTGTTTGAGACTGCGACTCTAGTTCTCTTGGTTCCTTTCTTTGGAGCCATTCTGAAAATTTAAAAATCATTCCTATTAGTTATTATGTTCTCTAGTCTTGATAATTTATTTGAGAAAACAGGCTATGATACCACTCAAGTTGACACGCCCCGACCTGGTTTGGACAGATCCCTGTGATCAACGCGCCACTCTCCTAGTTTATTAAGGGTTTTTCTCTTCTTTCAAACCGTGAGGAGTAAGGCGTCCTTTAAACCTATACCTTTCCTAGAATAACATTAATCAAAACTGCATGAATTTTAAACTTTACATACTTGTCTTATAGGTGTGGTTAACTTGAGGTCTTTGGGTAGGATTTCCCTTGGTTACTTGAAAAGGGGTATAAGGGAGGGGGTGAGTTCAACGACTCATTGAATGGGTGTTTTAAAATTTGACTTTCAGAAAATAGTTTGAATTGGAGTGTGCCAGACTCCTCATTTTCTTTAAAACATTTCATCCTCAAAATCTCAATTTTCATAGCCATTTCTCATCATTAACCATAAACGGTGTGTTTATCAACCAACACACGCCCTTCATCATGAAGTGAACACACATTCGTAGGGAAGCACGTCCACTGCACCTACTTGTGGTGTCAGAGCGACTTTATTAGCCACCTAGATAGAATCCCGTCCACTTCTACCCTAAGAATGAGTGGATGTACGTGACATCCAACCCTCAATCCCGTAAAGAAACTCTGTGTCCGTATGAGGACAGAGACCTCATCCCGGACCTACCCCGATCTCATGCGCATGAAGCTACATTGAGCTTCCCTGACTGTTAGCACGACAATATGCACTTATCTTCACTATGTCGTCAAGTAGCCCCTATGATGCATCATTACCCATCTTGGGCATCTTGAAGGCCTCGTACCTCAGTGCATGCACAAAACAATAGTTTTCCTCATAAGCCATTTAATCTTTGGTGCCACTAGTCCAACGGCCTTGACCCTCAACTCGACCTGCAGCTGTTTGTTTGGACTGGTCCATCGACTTGTCTTGTCGCACTACCACCAGTCCATTGAGTATGTCAGTCCTGACTTGGTACCATGGCCAAACATGTAAACCCCGCTCTTTGGAGTTAAGGAAAACTGGGAAAGAACCAGTCAAACCAAGTGAGAAAAATGAATCAGTTCACAAACCTGATTATTGGGGAACAGGGAAATTGGAGAAATTGCAACTCCCAAGTGACACAAAAGGTTTATAAACCTTGGAAAAACACTTTTGGACAAATTGAGAGAGAAAAACCAGATCGGTGTGGGTGGACTGGACCCAAACCGGATTGAACCGATTAAAGAACCGAGCCGGTTTATAAACCAAAACCGATAGAGAGAGGGCAAACTAGGAAATTCATGGACCCAAAGTGACTTGAGAAGTCATACAAGTCATGAAAAAAGACTTTAGTGTGAATTGGAGGTGAAAACCAAACCGGTTTAGGTGAACCAGATCCGAACCAGATTAAACCGGTATGAACCACTATTGAAGTGGATGCTAAATTCATTTTTTTTAGGTGGCTTAAAAAATTCAAATTTGAGATTTGAGGCCATCATTAGATAGAAAATGAACTTAGATAAATTTAAAAATTTTTAGATTTGAAAAATTCGGTCGAATTGGGGGGTGAACCGGCTGGTTAAGCTTTGAACCCGGTCCGGTCCGGTTTAGAATAGTGTCATCTTCTTCCTTCGGATGACAATACTGTTCACTCATCGGAAAATCGAAGCAGCACCGGCGAAGAGGAAACATTTCCATTCAATACATTTCAGGCCATCAATGTCTGTTATAAAGGTGCCAAATGGATGGTCGACGAGTCCCCGAGCTCTCTATATAAAGAGCCCCTCTCCATTCATCATCTCCACACTTGAAAAGCTCTGTCTCTCTCTGCTACTTAGTTTTCCAGTGAAACATGAACCGGAGCTCTGATATACGTTCATTTCAAGCCAAAGAAGGTGAGGTTAGGTTCCTTAGAACCAGGGAGAAGTCAGCTACACGGTGGTGGCATCCATTCGTTCCGAGAGTCGCCTGAGAAATGCCGACGTGATAGAATAGTGAAGCAGCTCCGATGGACCGAAGCAGCCCTACTTTGACCGAGCTGAAATCGGCGAATTCGAGCCCCCCTCAAGCCAAACCGAGCTCTTTCAACATTTCATCAGCTCTCCCATGGCCAAATTAGGATCGAATGGTAAGCCAATTTGGCTCCCCTCTATAATTTCTGACCAGTGTTAGAGAGAGAGTCGATAAAATTTCAATGATAGAATTCTAATCCAATTCAGCATCAATTAATGTCATTCTTAATCCTAGGAAGAACCTCAAGAGAAGAGCTACCTACCCAGTTAGAAAGCTCACACCACCGCGCCCTCACCAGTGAGAAATTGAAGCTTTCTTTCTCTACAAATGGCGAAGCTCCATTTGAGCTCATTCCGGCTTTAAAACTTCCGATTCAAAGTGCTATGGAATCATATGAACATGTAGAAACTCAATTTCAACAATTAGAAGTGTTTGATTGGTCAATTTTATGAAATCAAATTCGGCTGTGCTAGAGAGTTGAAATTGGGGGAAATTTTGGGAAATTGGTGATTTTCAAAAAATTCGAAGGACCAAAATGTAATTTTACAAAATTGAGGTTAATTGGGCATGATAAAAATGTTAAAGGGCCAGTTAAGCAATTTTATAAATTTTGGGGTAAAGCTCACCATTTTGTAAAGGAAGGGCAAAATGGAAATTTTGGAAAAATTGGTGGCCAAATTGGGAATTTATGAAACTTGAACCCCTTTTTATGAAATTGAGTAAATTGAGATCCCAAGAGAAATTTTAAAAGTTTCGTAACTAAACTTGAGAAAAATTCGGCATTAGAGACTTAAAGTTAAAGAAAAATAACTTTAGAAACCTAAATGCAAATAAAGGAAATGTTGGTTTTTCTCATTCATTTGAAATGAATGAGGGCTATTAGGCCAAGAAATAATGGAAAAATATGTTCATTTCATGTAGGAAAGTGAGACATCGAGAACACCAGCTGAAGTTAAGCTTGCTAGGGATGGATACCGGCTAAGTGGAATTTTATTGCACGATCGGGTGAGTGGGATTTTATATCATACTCGGTTGGGGAAGATAAATACCTCGAAATGAAAATTCACTACATAGTGGTATTTTAAACATCACAACTTAGAGTAGTGATGTGAAAATTACGTGGAAAAACTAATTACATATTGTAAGTAGATCATACCTAGTTTGTCATACCCCGACCCGGTTTGGTTGGATTCCTGTGATCAACCTGTCACTCTCCCGGTTTATTAAAGGGTTTCCCCTTATTATAAACAGTAAAGAGCAAGGCATCCTTTAAACACGCACTTTTTCTGCAATAACATAAATCAAAACTGCATAATATTTTAATTTTTATCATACCTGTCTCGCATTCATTTATAAAATTAATGAGAAAAACCAAACTTTTATTTATTTGCAATTAGGTCCCTAAAGTTATTTTTCTTTAAGTTTAAGTCCATAATGCCGATTTTTCCTCAACTTGAGTCCCAAAACTTTTAAAATTCCCCTTGGGACCTCAATTTATTCAATTTCACAAAAATGGGTTTAATTTCCCAAATTTCCAATTTGGTCCTGCAATTTTTTCCAAAATTACCATTTTGCCCTTTCTTTACAAAAATGGTAAAATTTATCCCAAAAATTCTTAAATTCCTCAATTGGCCCTCTAACATTTTAATCATGCCCAATTGACCCTCAATTTTAGGAAATTGCATTTCGGTCCTTCGAATTTTTGAAAATCCACAATTTTTCCCCCAATTCCAACTTTTTAACACTGCTGAATTTGATTTCATCAAATTGTCTTATCAAACATTTCCAATTGTTGAAATTGAAGATGATATCGAGTTTCTACATGTTCATACGATTCTTTAGCAATTTGAATCGTAAGTTTTAATGTCGGAACGAGCTCAAACGGAGCTTCGCCGAAAAATGAACTATAAAGAAAGAAAGCTTCGATTACTCACTGGTGAGGGCACGACGGTCCGAGCTTTCTATCTGGGCAGATAGTTCTCATCATCAGATTCTTCCTAGGATCAAGAATGACATCAATTAATGTCAAATTGGATTAGAATTTTGTCATTGACATTCGACCGACTCTCTCTCTAACACCGATCAGAAATTGTAGAGGGGAGCCCAATTGGCTTACCTTTCCATCCTAATTCGGCCTTGGAAGGGCTGAGGAATTGTTGGGAGGGCTAAGAAAGTGTTGTAAGGGCTTGGTTTGGCCTGAGGAGAGCTTGAATTGGCTGATTTCAACTCGGCTGAAATAGAGCAGCTTCAGTCCGCCAGAGGTGCTTCATTGTTTGATCACGCCGCCGCTTCTCTGATGACTCTCAAAATGAATGGAAGTCACCACTGTGTAGCTGACTTCTCCCCGGTTCTAATGAACTCGACCTCACCTTCTTAGGCTAAAAAATGACCCTATATCGGAGCTCTAGTTTGAGATTCACCAAAAAACTAAGCAATTAAGAGAGAGTGAGCTTTTCAGGTGTGGAGAGAATGAATGGACAGGGGCTCTTTATATAGGGAGCTCAGGGACTCGTGGACTGTCCATTTGGCATCTTTATGACGGGCATTAATGGCCGAAAATGTATTGAATGGAGACATTTCTTCTTCATCGGCACTGCTTCAATTTTTCGGTGTGTGAACAGTGTTGTCATTTGAAGGAAGAAAACGACACTGTTCAGAACCGGACCGGACCGGTTCGAACCAGATTCAAAGCTTAAACTGGTCGATTCGTCCCTCATTTGACCGAATTTTTCAAATCTAAAAATTTTCTAAATTCATTTTCTATCCAATGGTGGCTTCAAATCTTGAATTTGAATTCTTTAAGCCACCTAGAAAAATGAATTTAGAATTTAGTTCAATAGTGGTCCAAACCGGTTCAATCTGGTTCAGATCCAGTTCACTTAAATCAGTTTAGTTTTTCTCTCTAATTCCTTCTCAAGTCCATTTCTATGAATTTTGGGACTCTTTGGGTTACTTGGAATCCATAAATTTCCCGGTTTACCCTTTCTCTATTGATTCCGATTCATGAGTCAACTTGGTTCATAAACCGATTCACTTGAACCGGTCCAGTTTTTCTTCCCCAATTCATCCTAAGGTTCTTTTCCAAGATTTATGAACCATTTTGAGTCACATGGAAGTTGTAAATTCTCAATTTGCCCATTTCCTATTAATTGAGCTTGTAGACCGATTTGGTTTAAAATTTAAAACTGACCGGTTCTTTCCCCAGTTTTCTCATTATCAAAGGATGGGGTTTACAACTCTTCCCTCCTTTTAAGGGTTTTGTCCCCAAAACAGTTACATGTAAAATAATTGAGGGTAACTATCCCTCATCATAGACTCGGTTTCCCATGTCTCTTCTTGTACGGGTCCATTCTGCCACAACACCTTGACCATAGGAATTTTCATGTTCCTTAAATTCTTGTCTCTCCGGTCAATGATTCGTACTGACTCTACCTGATAGGTCAGGTTCTCTTCTAGTTCCATTGAAGGTCGGTCCAATACATGACTAGGAACAGGCTGATATTCCTGAAGTACTGAGATATGGAATACATAATGTATTCTCTGTAGGTCAGGAGGTAGTTCCAATTTATAAGCTATCGGACCTATCCTTTGAATGATGGGATATTGACTAATATACCTTTGTTTCAACTTTCCTCTTTTCTGGAACCTAAGTATTCCCCTCTAGGAGGACACTTTGAGGAACACTTGATCTCCTACCTCGAACTCCAAATATTTCCTTCGATTGTTCGCATAACTCTTTTGCTTGTCTTGAGTAGTCTTAAGATGACTCCTTATTAATTTTATCTTCTTGGTGGCATCCTTAATTAATTCTGCCCTTTCTATTTTCCTTTCTCCCACTTCTTCCCAAAATAGAGGGGTACGGCATGGTCGTACATAAAGGGCTTCATAGGGAGCCATCTGAATACTAGCCTAATAACTATTGTTGTAAGAGAATTCCATCATACACAAGTATTCCTCCCAGTTTTTATTAATGGTGAGTACGCACGCTCTCAGCATGTCCTCTAAGGTTTGGATGGTTCGCTCCAACTGACCATTTGTCTGTGGGTGAAATGCCATGCTCATATGAAGTTTAGTCCCCTTGGCATTTTGTAAACTTGGCCAAAACCTTGAGCTAAATCTCGGATCTCTATCCGATACTATACTCATCGGGACACCATGAAGTCTTATGATTTCCTTCATGTATAGGACAACCAGCTATTCTACCGTGTCCGTCACTTTTATAGGAAGGAAATGTGCTGATTTGGTCAATCTATCCACTATGACCCAAATTGCATCTCGGCCCCTTTTGGTCATCGGTAAGCCCATGAAAAAGTCCATGGTGATGTGCACTCATTTCCACTCTGGAATTGGTAAGGGTTGTAGTAGTCCTTATGGTTTCTGATGTTCTGCTTTTATCTGTTGACAAGACAAACATCAGGCTACATATTCCGCAATGTCCCTCTTCATACCCTTCCACCAGTATCCTTGTTTGAGGGTGCGATACATCTTAGTACTTCCCAAATGCATAACATACATCGAAGTGTGTGCCTCTTCTAGAATTAATCTTTTCATCTCCTTATCTTGAGGCACACATACCCTACCCTTACAGGTTAGTACTCTGTCACCTCGTATGTCGTAGTCTGGTTTTCTTTCTTTGTTTACCAAATCCAAATAAGTTTGGAATTCTTTATCAGTCCTTTGTTGAGTCCGAATATGCTCGGTTAGACTGGGCCTTACCGCCATATTCACCATCATGCATTTTTCCTGCTTGTCAATCCTCAGATCCACCTCCATCCTTCCCAATTGTTATAACAAGGGTAGGTAACTTGTCTTGACTTGTGCCACCTCAGTTTGATACTTGCGACTTAAGGCATCTACTACCACATTAGCCTTTCCGAAGTGATATTCTATCGCAAGATCATAATCCTTCACCAATTTCAGCCATCTCCTCTGATGGAAATTTAACTCCTTCTGAGTCAGAAAGTACTTAAGGCCCTTGTGATCTGTGTATATCCTACACTTAACCCTGTAGAGGTAGTGTCACCATATCTTTAGTGCAAACACTATTGCAGCTAATTCCAAGTCATGAGTTGGGTAATTTCTCTCATGTACCTTTAACTGTCGCGAGGCATATGTGATAACCTTCCCATGTTGCATTAGGACACAACCAAGCCCTTGTTCAGAGGCATCACTATAGACTGTGTACTCTCCTGCATTAGGATCAGGTAAGGAGAGTACGAGTGCGATTGTTAGTCGAGTCATTAACTCTTGGAAGGACTTCTCACAACACTCATCCCATTTATACTCAACTTCCTTCCTAGTGAGTTGAGTTAGCGGAGCTGCTATTTTAGAAAAATCTTGCACAAACCGCTATCCTGCCAATCTTAAGAAACTTCTTATTTCTGTAAGATTCCTTTGAGCTTTCCAAACTGATATGGCTTCCACCTTAGCCAGATCTACTTTAACTCCATCCTTAGATACGATGTGCCCTAAGAACTCTACATCATGCAGCCATAACTCACACTTGGAAAATTTTGCATATAATTGTTTTTCTTTCAGTATTTCCAATTTAATTGCCAAATGCTCTTCATGTTCTGACCTGCTTTGTGAGTATATAAGGATGTCATCTATGAATACTATCACGAACCTGTCCAAATGAGGTTGGAACATGCAGTTCATTAAGTCCATGAAGGCTGCAGGGGCTTTTGTCAATCCAAACGGCATCACTCTAAACTCATAGTGTCCATATCTGGATCTAAATGCTGTCTTAAGGACGTCCTCTTCTCTAATTCTGAGTTGATAATAGCCCAACCGAAGGTCTATTTTAGAGAAGTAAGCTGCTCCCTTTAATTGATCAAACAAATCGTCTATCCTTGGGAGTGGGTATCAATACTTGATGGTGACCTAGTTCAGCTTTCTATAGTCGATGCACAGTCTCATGCTCCCATCCTTTTTCTTTACAAATAGAACAGGAACACCCCATGGAGACTGACTTGGACGTATGAAATTATTTTCCAATAATTCATTTAGCTGTTCCTTTAATTCCTTCAGTTCTACTGGAGCCATATGATATGGGGCCTGGGATATGGGGTTTGTTTCTAGGGTTATTTCTATAGTGAACTCCACTTGTCGACTGGGAGGTAGTCTAGGTAGCTCTTCTAGAAAAACCTTTGGATATTGTCTGACTACAAGAATGTCTTCCAGTTCTTTTTCTTCAGACTTCTCGCATATAACCATGGTTAGAAAGGTTGTACATCCTTTTTGTATCATCCTTTCAGCTTTTAGGTGGGACACCAATTGTACTTCTCTTTTCCTTCTATCTCCTTGGAACTTTAGTCCTTTCATTTTGGAAGTGTGGAAAGTTACTGTCTTCCTTCTATAGTCCATCCTTGCTTGATGATTACTCAACCAGTCCATTCCTAGAATTACTTCAACCTCGATTAGGTGTAACGGGATCAAGTTAGCTTCAAGTTTGATTCTTCCAATTCTTATCTCACATCCCTTTAATTTTTTATTCCTATATAAACCTTCTCCTAAAGGGGTGAGGATGTTAAGGCTTTGTACTAGTGGAGTGAGCTCCAGGGGTACTTTCGAAACCAACTCTTCCTTGATAAATGATCTATCTGCTCTAGAGTCAAAGAGGGCATAGACTTGTTGTCCCCATAGCTGTATGTACGTTGAATTAAGAAACATATGGTTTAGAAGGAATTTTCTTTTATTAAATCAAAAGATGTTTAGTTTACATGACTTCTTTGGACTAATTTGTAGGGTTCTGGGATGTACCTGCTATAGTGCTAGGGTCTCCTCTAGCCTCCTCCTGAGTGAGGTTGTATACTCTAGCTGTAGCTTCTAGTCTGAGGGTTCTGGGATTCTCTTGAGATGGTCCAAAAGTATTCCTCTATCTGTTCTCCCTAAGGGTGGGACAGTCCTTTATGAAGTGTCCCACTCATCCGCATGCGAAGCAAGTATGGCATGCTCCCTCATGGTTCCTTTGGCACTTCGGGCAGTGAAGGTTTCCTTGGGGTAAGGTAGGGACTATTTTGGGAGGAGGTGATGGCATGCCCCTTCTCCGTTGGAATACCATTTTATTACCTCCTTTTGGTCCGGTATTTTCTTCCATCCTCCTTGATGGTTTGGATCCTTATCCCCCCCCTTCTGGTTGTCTGCTCCACTCGACGGCGTCGGGTTTGTACCAATCGCTCACATTCGTGAGCCATATTGATTACAGCTGCCAGGACTATGGGGCATCCTAGTACTCCCATACGGTCTCTAATGTTCATGTTGAGACCATCCACAAACCTCTGACATATGTTAGTTGGCCCAGCTAGGTCGGGAGCAAAGGGTCTTAACTCAATGAATTTTGTTTCATACTCTGATATGGAGTTAAGCCCTTCTCGAAGCCGGATGAACTCTTGCTTCTTCTCATTTAATAGGTGGGGTGCCAGATACTCCTCCAAATACCTCTCCTCAAATTGTTCCCAAGTGGGGGTGGTGGTATGTAGGTTTCGAACATTGTCCCACCACCATCTAGCGCTTCCTTCTAAGAAGAACTCCATAAGGATCACCTTATCCTCTGGTGGTATCCGGATAATTCCCATCAACTTCTTGGTATTTGCCAACCAATCCATGGCCGTTCTAGTGTCCTTTTCTCTGAGGAAAGGTTTACATCCTAGTTGTTGGAGGTTTTTGAGATTTCTAGGAATGTCCATTGGAGCGGTTGGATTAATAGGGGGAGGTGGGATTGTACTTCTTCTGCTTCAACCCACGAGTTGGTGCCTACCTCAGGAGTGAGGTTAGGTTGGCCAAATACACGAGTGAATTCCTCATACAATCTTTGATGCTCCCTACTGAGTCTAGGAGGGGTTGTCTGGGTTGCTCTGGGAGTTTCTACAGGTAGGGGTGGTTGAGCGGTGTTGGAGACAGCAACCCTATTTCTGTAAAATTTTTAAAATTACTTCTATTAGTTACTATATTTTCTAATCTTGATTATGTATTCAAGGAAATAGGCCCTGATACCACTAGAGTTGTCACGTCCCAACCTGGTTTGGTCGGATCCCTATGATCAATCCACCACTCTCCAGGTTTATTAAAGGGTTTCCCCTCGTTATAAACCATAAAGAGTAAGGCGTCATTTAAACCTGCACTTTTCCTGGAATAACATAAATCAAAACTGCATAATATTTTAATTTTTATCATACCTATCTCGCAGGCATCTGGGTTAATGGTCTTTAAGGGTAAACTTCCCGAAATTTTCCTGAAAGGGATATAAGGGAAGTGGGGTGAGTATGACTACTTAGTGAATGCATTTTCAAAAATTCACTTTGACAAAAAAAATTATATTGGAGTGTGCCAGACTACTTTCTTTCAAAAATCTTTGCATTTAAAATCTCTAGTTTTATCACCATTTCCTTATTTAATCACGGTGTGTCATCACCCAACACACAACCTTCATCATGAAGGTCAAACACACATTCGCAGGCCAGCACGACCACTGAACCCACTTGTGGCTCCGGAGCGACTTTACCGGCCACCAAGATAGAAGTACGTCCACTTTTATCCTGAGAATGAGTAAATGTACGTGACATCCGACCCTCAATCCCAAAATCAATTCTCCGTGTCCGTATGAGGACAAAGACTTCATCCCATCCCCACCCCGCTCTCATGCGCGTAGTGCTACTCCAAATTTTGCACGGTCACCTGGTACGATGAACTGCCCTTATACTTATCAGGTCGTCCAGGGCCCTTAGGATGAATCACTACCCCTTTGGGCATCTTGATGATCCTGTAATCATAGTGCATGCACAAACAGTATTTTCTTATCATGCCATATAATCTGTAGTGTCATTGGTCCAACGGCCTCGACTCTCAACTCAACCTCCAGATGTTTGTCTTGACCGGTCCAGAGACCTGTCATATCACACTGCCACTAGTTGACTAAATACGTTGGTCCTAGCTTGGTACCATGGCCAAACAATTAATTTATTTAGTTTTATGGCACATATCTCATGTTTGTTTACGAGCTCTTGCTCATACCCACTGCCTATGACCCACTTGTTCGAGATTTTCAAAATCGAGCATAATAGCCCCTAAGTTCCAAAACCGAGGCCTCCGACCTATAAGAGCTATTCGAGCTCCCATCAAGAAGGAATCCCAAATCATTTAAGCATTGGCACACAGTCAGGGGAGAGCACTTCCGACAAAAATATATTTTCAGCTGTCCATTATACCGATCGGGTATAAGGACATCCCCGATCATAACCGATGAAAGGGTTTTCAACTTCCTTCGAAAAAGTTTTATCATACCAACCGGGTATAATCTACTTACAACCGATAAGTAGTTTTTCCACATGATTTTCACATCACTCCACTAAATTGTGATATTTAAAATACCACTTGGTCGTAGATTTTCATTTCGAGGTACTTATCATCCCCAACCGGGTATGATAACAAATCTCACTCACCCGTTAATTCTATGAATTTCACTAGACTGATTCCTTGATTTCATGTGAGCTTGCCCTTGCTGGCATTCCCGGTGCTTCGTGTTCCTTCACGATATGAACATCACAGTTCATTATCACTCGACCTAATAACCTTCATTCATTCCAAATGAATTAGAAAAATCAAACTTTTATTTATTTGCAATTAAGTCTCTAATGCCGATTTTTCCTCAAATTGAGTCCTAAAACTTTTAAAATTCCCCTTGGGACCTCAATTTATTCAATTTCACAAAAAGGAGTTTAATTTCCAAATTTCCAATTTGGTCCCCAAATTTCTTGTAAAATTACCATTTTTCCCTTCCTTTACAAAAATGGTAAATTTTACCACAAAAATTCTAAAATTCCTCAATTGGCCCTCTAACATTTTTATCATGCCCAATTAACCCTCAATTTTAGGAAATTGCATTTCGGTCCTTCAAATTTTCAAAAATCCCCAATTTTCCCCAATTTCAACTTCTTAACACAACCGAATTTGATTTTATCAATTTGACCGATCAAACATTTCCAATTGTTGAAATCGAGTTTCTACATGTTCATATGATTCTTTAGCAATTTGAATCACAAGTTTTAATGTCGGAATGAGCTCAAACGAAGCTTTGTCGAAAAATGAACTGTAGAGAGAGAAAGCTTCGATTACTCATTGGTGAGGGCACGACGGTCCGAGCTTTCTATATGGGCAGGTAATTCTCCTCTTGAGGTTCTTCCTAGGATCAAGAATGACATCAATTGATGTCAAATTGGATCATAATTTTTTTATTGAAATTCGGCCAACTCTCTCTCTAACACCGATCAGAAATTACAGAGGGGAGTCGAATTAGCTTACCTTTCCATCCTAATTCGGCCGTGGGAGGGCTGAGGAAGTGTTGGGAGGGCTTGGTTTGGCCTGAGGAGGGCTCGAATTGGCCGATTTCAACTCGGCCGAAATAGGGCATCTTCGGTGCGCCGAAGCTGCTTCACTGTTCGATCATGCAGACGCTTCTCTGGCGACTCTTAGAATGAATGGAAGTCACCATCGTGTAGCTGACTTCTCCCCGGTTCTAATGAACCTTACCTCGCCTTCTCTGGCTAAAAAATGACCCTATAATGGAGCTCTAGTTCGAGCATCACCGAAAAACTAAGCAACTAAGAGTGAGCGAGCTTTTCAGGTGTGGAGAGAATGAATGGAGAGGGGCTCTTTATATAGGGAGCTCGGGGACCCATCGACCGTCTGTTTGGCATCTTTATGATAGGCATTGATGGCCAGAAACTTATTGAACAAAGATGTTTCTTCTTCACCAGCGCTGCTTCAATTTTCCGACTTGTGAACAATGCTGTCATCTAAAGGAAGAAGACGACACTGTTTCGAACCGGACCGGACCGGTTCAAACTGGGTTCAAAGCTTAAACCGGCCAGTTCACCCCTCATTTGACCGAAATTTTCAAATATAAAAATTTCTAAATTCATTTTCTATATAATGGTGGCATCAAATCTCGAATTTGAATTCTTTATGCCACCAAGAAAAATGAATTTAGAATTCGGTTCAATAGTGGTCCAAACCGGTTCAATCCAGTTCAGATCCGGTTCACCTAAACCGGTTTGGTTTTTCTCTCCAATTCCTTCTAAAGTCCATTTCTGTGACTTTTGGTACTCTTTGGTTTACTTGGGATCCATAAATTTCCTAGTTTACGCTTTCTCTATTGATTTCGGTTCATGAGTTGACTCGGTTCATAAACCGGTTCAATCCAGTTCAGACCCTGTTCACTTGAACTTAGTTTTTCTTCTCCAATTCGTCCTAAGGTTCTTTTCCAAGATTTATGAACCATTTTGAGTCACATGGAAGTTGTAAATTCTCAATTTTCCCATTTCCTATTAATTGAGCTTGTAGACCGATTCGATTTAAAATTCAAAACTAACTGGTTCTTTCCCCGATTTTCTCATTATCAAACGACGGGGTTTACACAGTTGGTATGATGAAACTTCCTCCTCAGAGGAAGTGGAAAACCCATTCATCGGTTATGAACGGAGATATCCTCATACTCGTTGGTATGATGAATAGCTACAAACATAATTTTGTCGGAAGTGTTGTCCCCTAACTATGTGCCACTACTTAAACAATTTGGAAGACCATCTTGACGTGAGCTCGAATAGCTCTGTTAGGCTGGAGACCTCGATTTTGGAAATTGGGGGCTAATATGCACGGTTTTGAAAATCTCGAACAGTGGGCCATAAGCCAGTTGGCACGAGCAGAACCTCGTAAACAAACATGAGTTACTTGCCATAAAACTTCATATAAATGATTTGTTTGGCCATGGTACTAAGACATGGCCGACATACTCAGTCAACTAGTGGTAGTGCAATATGACAAGTCTCCGGACTAGTCAAGACAAATAGCTGCAAGTTGAGTTGAGGGTTGGGGCCATTGGACCAGTGGCACCATAGATTATATGGCATAATGTGAAAATACTTATTGTGCATGCACTGTGTTTACGGGACCTTCAAGATGCCCAAGAGGGGTAGTGATGTGCCCTAGGGCCATAGACGACTTGGTGGGTATAACAACAGTTCGTCGGACCAGGTGACCTTGCGAAGCTCGAAGTAGCTTCAAGTGCATGAGACTGGGGTGGGGACGAGATGAGGTCTCTATCCTCATACGGACACGGAGAATTATTACAGGATTGAGGGTCGGATGTTGCGAACATCCACTCATTCTCAAGGTAGAAGTGGACATGTTTCTATCTAGGTGGCCAGTAAAGTCGCTCCGACGCTACAAGTGGATTCAATGGATGGGCTGGTCTGCGATTGTGTGATTGACCTTCATGATGAAGGATGTGTGTTGGGTGATGACACACCATAATTAATAAGAAATTGTGATAAAAATCAAAAATTAAAATGAAATGATTTTTGAAAGGAATTATGGAGTCTGGCACAATCCAAACAAATCTTTTTCATAAAATTTAAAATTTTGAAAACCCATTCACTGAGTTGTAGAAACTCACCCCTATTTTCTATCCCTTTTTAGGAAAAGAGAAAAATGACTAGGAATAACACTGAGGCTTACCCTCTGCCAGGTATGCTTAATCTCCCTTAAGCTTGTATTTTATTTGATATAAGTCTTTCCAGGGAACAAGATCGAAAATACGCTTAGCTCGTCTCAAGTAAAAGAAGGGGGAAACTCCTCTTGAACCGAGAGAGCGGCGGGTTGTTCATGGGGATCCAATCAAACCGGGTTGGGGCGTGACAACTAGAGTGGTATCAAAGCCTAGTTCCCTTGAAACATTATCAATATTTTGCCCTAACATTAACTCAACTCTAAAACTATCATGTAGGATGGAGAGTCCCTAGGAAATTCACGATGAAATCCAGTCCTCCACCTATAACCTTGAAAAAGGCATCCAACCTAAGGGAGGAAGCCATCTAGAGGTTTCTAAAGGATGAGAAAAGGGTGCCCAATGACATGGTGGAAGACTACCAGAAACTAGTAGGAGCCTTACTAGAACCAGAAGGCATCATATACCCTCCTCCCAGACAAGAGGAACCATCATCACCTCCTAGAAGTCCAACCCCTTCTCCTCCAATTCCACAACAACTAAAAGGGAATCCCACTAATATGGAGGCCTATGATAGCTATTGGGATGCGTATGCCAAAATTTTGAAGGTCCACCAAGTACCTCCACCCACTCAACCTGGCTTTAATCCCTCTCAATGGGTGAAGTGGACTTATGAGTGTTAGGTGGAAGTACCAAGGCAGTATGGATTGAAGGCCATACATGAAATTGGACCCCAATTAGTTACTCAGAGCCTTCTGATCAAGAGTCCCATAATCGTTCTAGGATTAACTCTAGTCCTATGATCCCAAGGGATTAAGGGGTAGAGAAATTCTATAATAAGCCAAATTATGGCAAAGAAAATATTTCTTGATTAAATAAAAGTAAAAGATTGATTTAAAACTTTTGAGTTCTTTGATATAGTTTAAAAGTATGATAATAAAAATTTTAAGTAGAAATTTACCCAAGGAAGAAAAGATAGGTTATTTATAGTTAAACTCCACACTTAAGACTTACCCTTAGAAAAACGATAAGGAATGATTTATCTATAGTAAATAGTAAGATAAGGAAAAGAAATTGGGGAAAACAACCCTACAAGAGTACTGATTTTTTGATAGTCCAAGAAGTTGAAAGTAAGCTCTGAGGATAAAGAATAAAGGAAAACCGGGAAAAGAAGAACACCCCAAATGAGAACCACAAGAATAGAAGCTAATCGAGAAGAAAGTAATAAGTATAGAAGTTCACCAAGGAAAGTAACAGGAAAGTCCAGGGGTAATTAAGATACAGTTCCCTAGGAACTCTGAAGGATAAGGAGATATGTGCAAGGCAAAGGTATGAATTAAAAGAGGAAGAGAAATAGGAGTAGATAAGTCATACAAGACCCAAGTCAGGAGAAGATTTAAGGGAATAAATTCCTAAAGAATGGTAAGATGATTAAACAAAAAGGAATTCCCAAAATCGAAGATACAAGAAGGAGGATAAAAAAAGGAAGTTGAGGTGAGGAAGGAGGAAGCTTCAAGTAAAGACAAACAATCTAGGGAAGATTGTAAACTAGAGTAGAAATACAGTTCTCAGAAAAAAGTACGAGGGGCTAAGAGAGAGTATTGGGAGGTTGAGCGTGATCTACTACAAGAAGACCTGGAAACTCAAAATAGGAACTTTAGAAGAATTTGATATAAGGAAATAACTTATATGGACCAAATTATTCAGAGGAGTAGACGAAGTATAACAAGAGATAGCGAATAGTAAAAGAATACACCCTAACCAAGACAAAAAGGGGAATACTAAGGATACAAAGGTACAAAAGGTTTTGACACAATGAGGATGGGAGGTTCACCTCAAAAGAATAAAAAAATTCTGAAGCAAGTGGAAATGAAGCAGGATCAACAGAAGGTACTCATGGATTCAAAGAGTAAGAGTAAGTTGGTAAAAATATCGGCAAAAAGATACTCCATAAATTAAGGATTTCAATGGTAGAACTATAAGGAAATATCGAGGGAAAGAGAATGTGAAGCTCACCAGAGAAAGGAAGACATGGGTGTACCAAGGAGAGAAAATGGAACCAACGGAATAAGAGAGAGAATAACTCCTCAAGAACAAGATGTTGGAAAAGAAAGGATCATGTACAAGGAGAAGGAAGTCGTAAAGAATCAAGGGATAAGTTAAACCCAGGTAATGGTTAGGTAGGGTGATGACATCAAAAGATGTCATACGAGTAAGAAAGGAACTAAACTCATAATGAATAATAATGGGAGGAATGTTGATAAGAGCAAGTATGGATTTAGAAGGAGAAGAGATCTTAAGGGAGAAGGACACCAGCAGGAATGAAAAATGAAGTAAAAGATCAAAAATCTTAAAATGTCAGTATGTATCGGGAAATCTAAGGATTTGAAGGTGGAATGACTAAATAAAGAAATTTGGAAAAGACGAGAAGTACGGGAACCAATACTGTTATAGGGACGTAAAGATAAAATATCATGAAGAATGCCATGCGGTAAGGGGGTATGTAAATCCAACTGACTTAGAGAAATACGACTTAGGCAAGGAATGGTTTATGAGTAAGACATAACAAAGTCAAGAATAAAGGTGATAACCAAAGAACGAGGAAGGAATCCTTGTTGGATGAAAAGGCAATAAATACCAAAAGCCGTGAAAGAAAAATGACCAGAATTTTAAGTTCTGAATTTAGGTAAAAGATGCTTGGGATGGGAAATTGTGCCTTTGGAAGGAAGGATGTAACTAAAGGAAATGGTCATAGATCTTCAAGGAAAATATTCTAGGTCAAGGTGAGTTCTATAGAATGACGAAAGGATGAGGATGAGATGAGAATCTTAGATATGTGATAAAAGGGATGAACAAAAATAATCGAAAAGGTGGTAGGACGATAAAATAGAGAATTTCATAAAAATAAAAAGTTTAAGCCAACATAGAAACAATGTGAATTAAGTTTTGAGGACAAAACTCCTAAAAGGAGGGGAGAGTTGTAAACCCCGCACTTTGGAGTTAAGGAAAACCGGGAAAGAACCAATCAAATCGAGTAAGAAAAATGAATCGATTCACAAACCCATTTATTGGGGAACAGGGAAATTGGATAAATTGCAACTCCCAAGTAACTCAAAAAGGTTCAAAAACATTGGAAAAACACTTTTGGACAAATCGAGAGAGAAAAACCAGACCCGAACCAATTAAAGAAACGAGCCGGTTTATGAAACCAAATCGATAGAGTGAGGGCAAACCGAGAAATTCATGGACCCTGAGTGACCTGAGTAGTCATAAAAGTCATGAAAAAAAGACTTTAGGGTGAATTGGAGATGAAAACCAAACCGGTTCAGGTGAACCGGATTCGAAACAGATTGAACCGATTTGGACCGATTTGAACCACTATTAAACCTGATGCTAAATTCATTTTTTCAGGTGGCTTAAAAAATTCAAATTTGAGATTTGAGGTCACCATTAGATAGAAAATCAATTTAGAAATTTTTATATTTGAATAATTCGGTCGAATTGGGGGTGAACCGGCTAGTTTAAGCTTTGAACCTAGTTCAGACCTATACGGTCCGGTTGAGAATAGTGTCATCTTTTTCTTTTAGATGACAACAGTGTTCACTCGTCAGAAAATCAAAGTAGCACTGGCGAAGAGGAAATGTTTCCATTCAGTACATTTTAGGCCATCAATGTCTGTCATAAAGGTGCCAAACGGACAGCCGACAAGTCCCAGAGCTCCCTACATAAAGAGCCCCTCTCCATTCAACCTCTCTACACTTGAAAAGTTCCCTCTCTCTCAGCTGCTTAGTTTTCTGGTGAAGTTCGAACCATAGGTTCAATATAGGGTCATTTATGAGGCAAAAAAAGGTGAGGTCGAGTTCCTTAGAACCAAGAGAAGTCAGCTACACGGTGGTAGCATCCATTCATTCCGAGAGTCGTCGGAGAAACATCGGCGTGATAGAATAGTGAAGCAGCTCCGGGGAAATTTTGGGAAATAGGGGATTTTTTTAAAATTCGAAGGTCCAAAATGCAATTTTAAAAAATTGAGTCTCAATTGGGTATGATAAGAATGTTAGAGGGACAATTAATCAATTTTAGAATCTTTGGTGTACAACTCACCATTTTTGTAAAGGAAGGGCAAAATGGTAATTTTGGAAAAATTGGGGGCCAAATTGAGAATTTGGGAAACTTGAACCCCTTTTTATGAAATTGAGTAAATTAAGATTCCAAGAGGAATTTTAAAAGTTTCGGGACTCAATTTGAGGAAAAACCAGCATTAGGGACTTGAAGTTAAAGAAAAATAACTTTAGGGATCTAAATGCAAATAAAGGAAAAGTTAGTTTTTTTCATTCATTTGGAACGAATGACGGCTATTAGGCCAAAGAATAATGGACAACTATATTCATTTCATGTAGGAAAGTGAGACATTGAGAACGCTAGTTGAAGTTAGGCTTGGTAGGGACGAAAACCAGCTAAGTGAAATTTCACTGCACAATTAGGTGAGTGGGATTTTATAATATACCCAGTTGGGGATGATAAGTACCTCGAAATGAAAACCCACTTCTTAGTGGTATTTTAAATATCACAACTTAAAAGAGTGATGTGAAAATGACGCGGAAAAACTACTTACAGATTGTACATAGATCATGTCTGGTTGGTATGATTAAACTTTCTCGGAGGAAGTGGAAAACCCATTCATCAGTTATGAGCGGAGATATCCTCATACTCAGTTAGTATGATGGATAGTTACAAATATAATTTTGTCGGAAGTGCTCTCCCCTAACAATGTGCCATTGCTTAAACGATTTGGGAGACCTTCTTGACAGGAGCTCGAATAGCTCTATTAGGCTGGAGACCTCAGTTTTGGAAATTGGGGGCTAATATGCCTGGTTTTGAAAATCTCGAATAGTGGGCCATATGCCAATTAGCACGAGCGGAAGCTCATAAATAAGCATGAGTTACGTGCCATAAAACTTTAAATAAATGAATTGTTTGGCCATGGTACCAAGATAGGACTGACATACTCAGTCAACTACAGCAATACGACATGACAGGTCTCCGGACTAGTTAAGACAAACAGCTGCAGGTTGAGTTGAGGGTCGGGGCCATTGGACTACTGGCACTACAGATTATATGGCCTGATGTGAAAATACTGAGTGTGCATGCACTATGTTTACGGGACCTTCAAGACACCCAAGAGGGGTAGTGACATGTCCTTGGGCCTTGGACGACCTGGTGGGTATAAGGGTTGTTCATCGGACCAGGTGATTTTGCGAAGCTCGGAGTAGCTTCAAGCACATGAGATCGGGGTGGGGGCAAGATGAGGTCTCTATCCTCATATGGACATGGAGAATTATTACGGGATTGAGGGTCGGATGTCGCGAACATCCACTCATTCTTAGGGTAGAACTGGATATGCTTTTATCTAGGTGGCCGGTAAAGTCGTTCCTACGCCACAAGTGGGTTCAGTGGACGGGATGGCCTGCGATTGTGTGATTGACCTTCATGATGAAGGATGTGTGTTGGGTGATGACACATCATAATTAATAAGAAATGGTGATAAAACCAAAAATTGAAATAAAAGGATTTTTTAAAGCAATTAAGGAGTCTAGCACACTCCAAACAAATCTTTTTCCTAAAAGTTAAAATTTTGAAAACCCATTCACTGAGTTGTAGAAACTCACCCCTCTTTTCTATCCTTTTTTAGGAAAAGAGAAAAATGACTAGGAATAACACTGAGTCTTACCCTTTGTCAGGTATGCTTAATCTCCCTTAAGCTTGCCTTTTATTTTATATATGTCTTTCCAAGGAACAAGATCAAAAATACGCTTGGCAAGTCTCGAGTAAAAGAAGGGGGAAACTCCTCTTGAACCGAGAGAGCGGCGGGTTGTTCACAGGGATCGAACCAAACCGGGTTGGGGCATGACAAAACACATCATTCATTTAAAATTTTCATAGCTTAAACTCATGTTTGTTTACGTGCTCCTGCTCGTGCCAACTGGCCTTGGATCCATTGTACGAGATTTTTAAAATCGGGCATGTTAGCCCCCAAGTTCCAAAACAAGGCCTCCGACCTATTTGAGCTATTCGAGCTTCCATCAAGAAGGTCTTCCAAAAAGTTTAAGCAGTGGCACACAGTCAGGGGAGAGTACTTCTAACAAAATATTCTTTTCATTTGTCCATCACACCAACCGGGTGTGAGGACATCTTTGCATATAACCGATAAGCAGGTTTTCTACTTCCTTCTAGTAAGTTCATCATACCAACCGGGTATGATCTACTTATAACCAGTAAGTAGTTTTTTCATGTAATTTCCACATCACTCCCTTCTGATGTGATGTTTAAATTCCACTTAGTAGTTGGTTTTCATTTCTGAGGTGCTCATCATCCAAACCGAGTATGATGTAATAATCCCACTCACCTGATAGTGTAGTGAATTTCCTCTTAACCGGATTTTTGCCCCCACGCGAGCTTGTCTTAGCCGGCATTGCTAGTACTTCATTTTACTACACGATATGAACATACTTGTTCATTATCATTTGGCATAATAGCCTTCATTCAGCACAAATGAATAAAGCACCCAAACTTTTCAATTATTTGCAATTAGATCTGTAGAGTTCTTTTTCTTTAACTTTAGGTCCCTAATACCAATTTTTCCTCAAATTAAGTCCCAAAACTTCTAAAATTTACTTTGGAACTTCAATTTATTCAAAATTACAAAAAGGGGTTCAAGTTTCCCAAATTCCCAATTTGGTCCCCAACTTTTCCAAAATTACATTTTGCCCCTACTTGACCCCAAAATTTCCAAAATTGACCAATTTGTCCTCTAACATCTTTTTCATGCCTAATTGGTCCTCAATTTTAGGAAATTGCACTTTTGTCCCTTGAATTTTTAAAATCCCCAAAATTTACCCAAATTTCCACCTTTCAACGTAAATGGATTTGATTTAATCAAATTGACCGATTAATCAAAGTTGATTGTTGAAATTGAAGTGGATTTGAGTTCCTACACATCCATACGATTTGATTGCACTTTGAATCGCATGAATTGACGTCAGAATGAGCTTAAAAGGCGCTTCGCGTGAAAACTAATCATAGAGAGAGAAAACTTTGAAAGCTTATCGTTAGAGGCACGGCGGATCGAGCTTTCGATCTAGGCAGATAGCTCTTATTCTGAGGTTTCTCCTAAGATCAAGAATCACCTAATTCATGTCGAATTGAGAGAAAATTTGGTCAGTAAAGATCTATCGATTCTCTCTCTAGCACCGATCAGAATTAATAGAGGGGAGCTAAATTGGTCATGGAAGGGCTGAGTAAGTGTTGGGAGAGCTTGGTTTGGCCTGAGAAGGGCTCAAATTGGCCATTTCCAGCTCGGCCAAAATAGGGAAGCTTCAGTCCACCAGACCTATTTCACTGTTCTATCACGTCGGCATTTCTTTGGCGACCCTCAGAGCAAATGGAGACTACCGTTGTGTAGCTCACTTCTTTCTGAATCCAATGAACCCGACCACACCTTCCTAGGCTTAGAAAAATGCCCAAGTCGGAGCTCTGGTTCGAGCTTCACCAAAAAAATGGAGTAGTAGGGAAGAGTGGAGTTTTCAGGTGTGAGGAGGATGAATGAGGATGGGCTCTTTATATAGGAAGCTCGGGGACTTCTTGGCCATCCGATCAGTGTCTTATGGCGGTCATTCATTTGCCTAAAACTCCTTGGCCAAAGACTTTTCATCTTCGCCGGCGCTGCTCAATTTTTCGGCAAGTGAATAGTGTTGTCATCTAATGGAAGAAGACGACACTATTCCGAACCAGATCGGACTGGTTTGAACCGGGTTCAATGCTTAAACCAGTCGGTTCAGGCCCGATTCGACAAAGTTTTTTAAAATTAAAAATTTTTTAATTCATCTAAATTCATTCTCTATCAAATGGTGTCTTCAATTCTCCATTTTGAAATTTCTAAGCCACCTATAAAAATGAATTTAGAAATCGGTTGAATAGTGGTTCAAACTGGTTCAGGTCCAATTCACCTGAACTAGTTTGGTTTTCACCTCCAATTCATCCTAAAATCTTTTTTTCATGACTTTTGTGACTCTTTAGCTGATTGGGGATGAATGCGTCATAGTCAACAGGTGAGTGGGCTTAATTACACTTCATACCCAATAGGGGTGATAAGCACTATCTTTAACAGATAAAATCTACTTACTGGTTGTAACTAGAGATAATCATACCCAGTTGGTATGATGAGTTTCCTTGAGAAAAGGAGAAACTCACCTATCAATGGTAAGCGGAGATGTCATCACACCTGGTTGGTGTGGTGAGTTGAAAATAAACTTTTTTCAGAAGTGTTCTCCCTTGACTATGTGCCAATTCTTAAAACATTTGGAATACCTTCTTGACGGGAGCTAGAACAGCTCAGATAAGCCAAGGGTCTCGGTTTTTTAACTCATGGGGCTAAATGGCTAGTTTTGGAAAAAAAATATGTATAGTGGGCCCAAGGCCAGTTGGCACGAGAAGGAACTCGTAAACAAACTTGATTAAGAAAAGCCATATAAATTTTAATGAAATTGGTTATGTGATTTCGCCATGATACCAATTTAGTACCGACAGTACTAGATGGACTGGCGGTAGTCCGTTAGGGCCAGGTGGACAGACCGACCTAGACAAATAGTTGCAGGTCAGTTTGAGCGTCAAGGCATTGGACCATTGGCACCAAAGATGATGGCTATGATATGAAAAACTCTTGTTTGTGCATACACTTGTGGTACGAGACCATTAAGATTCCCTAGGAGGTAGTGATGGGTCCTAAGGGCTACTGGACGACATGGTGGAGATAAGGGCAATTCGTCGTGCAGTCAGTCTTGAAGCTCATAGTAGCTTCTTGCGCATGAGACCGGGGTGGGGTTAGGATGAGATCTCCATCCTCATACGGATACGAAGTGGTATTCGGGTCTGAGGGTTTTACATCTAGGACATCCACTCAAACCCAAGGTAGAAGTGGACGGGCTTCTATCTTGGTGGACGATAAAGACGCTCCGATCCACAAGTGGGTACAGTAGACGTGCTACACCTACGAATGTGTGTACCCTTCCTGATTAAGGGTGTGTGTTTGTTTGCTAAATGCATCCCGAGACAAGGGGATTGGCTAAGAAAGTTAAACACACCTGATATGGAAATGGGAAAAAGGTTTCGAGATTTGAGTTTGAAAATCCTTGGAAAAAAGAATGATAAACTTTGGAAAAAGGTTTTGGAAAATAAATTAAATTTGTGGAAAACCCTTTGAAAGGAAAATGTTAACCTTTGCATGGTAAACTAAAAGTGTCTTGCAAAACGCACTCACAACACCCACTCACTGAGTTGTAGAACTTACCCCCTCCGCTTTACACATTTTTAGTAGTAAGGGATAGAATGATAGAGAACGTGAAGATGTATCCTCCATCAGATATGCTTAAAGTTCCTTTTAAGCTTGCATTAGATTGATTTATGTGATCACAGGGAAGAAGATTTGAATTTACGCCTGGCTCATCTTGGATAAAAGAAGGGGGAAACCCCTCTTAAACCAGGGGAGCGACGGATTGATCATGGAGATGCGACCAAACTGGTTTAGTACGTGACAACTTGAGTGGTATCAGAGATATGTTCCTTTGAAAACATTATCAATACTATGCCCTGACACTAACGAAAACTTAATTACCCTGTAGGAAGAAGAGTCCCTAGGAAGTTTGCCGTGCGAACCAAACCCACACACAGAATCATGAAAAAGGCTCCTACCTCCAATAAGGTAGACGTTCAAAGGTTCATGGACACCGGGAAGAGAGTGCCAAAAGACATGGTCGCAGACTATGGGAAGCTTGTTGGGGCATTGTTAGAGCCAACCATTATAACATATCCTTCCCAAGGTAGGAAGAACCTATAGCTCCTCCAAGGTGCCCGACACCCCCTCTAATTCCGCAATAGCCAAAAAGGACCCCAACTTGGAGGGAGGCCTGGAACAACTACTAGGACGCCCACACAACCTTTATGAAGGTTTATCAAGCACCCCCACCTGCTCAATACAACTTTAACCCTCCCTAATGGATTAAGTGGGCCTATTTGTGCGAAGCAAAGGTGCTGGGGAAGTACGGACTCGAGATGATTCATGAAGTCCGTCCTAGTAGGGAAGCCCAACGTGAGTATGTATGGATGTCAACTAGTACATCAGAGCCCTCGGACCACGAATCCTAAAACAACTCGGAGGCTAACTCCCGGCCTATGACCCTAAGGAACTAGAATAGGAAGTAGTGAGAAATTCCTGTAATAAGCCGAGTGCGGCAAGAAACTACCTTCTTAATTGAATAAAAAAATCCCATTTTAAAGTTAGTCTCCCTATTAGCGACAAGTACCACTAACATATTGGAATATACCAATCAGGACTCGGGTAGTAGGTGGAGAAGAGGCCACCTGAGAAGGAAGACTGCAAGCCACCTCTAGTTAATACTAACCCTAAGATAGCCAACCTAGATAGTTCCCCCACAAGGACTAGTAAACTCCCAACGCATAGTAACAAGGCAACAAGTCAAAAGACTAGGAAGGAAAGTTTCCAGGAAGGAACAAAGAGCCTACCTAGAAAGGGAGTCATTGGAAGAGACATGCCCTAACCAAGAGACAAAGAACCAAACTAAAATGGGAAAAGGAAAGAGTATGCATAAAGGGTCAAGTGTAAAGGAAGCAACACTTCTACAGGGTCCAAGGATAGGATAAACTTGGAAAAAGGGAAATGAAAAGGTGGCATCAAGAGATGCAGTAGGAATGGGAGGATTCATACAAGAAAGAAAACATAAGAACCAACAAGGGATTAAGAGTGATAAGGAGGCAAGAAATCTCGGAACAAAGGGGAAATCGAGTTGCCTCTAAGAGCGAAAAATTTAAAGAAAGTCAACAAAGAATACGACAACTAGGAAAATAGACTATAGAGAGAGAAAGCTTCAATTTCTCACCGGTGAGGGCACGGGGGTCCGAGCTTTCGATCTAGGCAGATAGCTCTCATCTTGAGATTCATCCTAGAATCAAGAATCTCATCAATTGATGCTGAATTGAGTTAGAATTTCATTATTGAAATTTTTTCGGTTCTCTCTCTAGCACCGACCGGAAATTGCAGAGAGGAACCGAATTGGCTTACCTTTCAGTCGTAATTCGGTCGTGGGAGGGCTGAGGAAGTGTTGGGAAGGCTTGATTTGGCTTGAGGAGGGCTCGAAATGGCCAATTTCAACTCGGTTGAAACGGGGCAGCTTCAGTCCACCGGAGCTTCTTCACTGTTCCATCATGTCGGTGCTTTTCTAATGATTCTCGGATTGACTAGAGTTTGCTATCAGATAGCTGACTTCTCTCAGGTTCTAAAGAGTCTGACCTCTCCTTTCGAGGTTAAGAAAAGTGTTCAAGTCGAAGCTCTGATTTAAGTTTCACCGGAAATGGAGCAATAGTGAAAGAGAGAGAAGTGTTGAGTTGTGAGGAGAATGAATGGAGATGACCTCAAAAATCGTGTATTAAATGGGAGAGATTTATTACTAGTATTAATATTGCCATAAATTATTGTTATTAATTCCAATAATTTAATTTTAGTATTAAATTATTTGTAATAATATCAATAATTTAATTTAGGTATTAAATTATTTGTAATAATACCAATAATTTAATTTAGGTATTAAATTATTGGAATTAATTATAATAATTAAATATATATTAATTTATGGCTATTTATGATAAGGTGTACGCATAAAAAATTTTTGACCGAAATTTTGGGTTACAAAAAAATCAAACTTCCTAAGAGGTCACCCATCCTCACACTACTTTTGGGCAAGCACACTTAACTTTAAAGTTCCTATGGATTCTCGTTCACCTAAACCAATTTGGTTTTACTCTTCTAATATGTCTTAGTTTTCTTTTCCAAGGTTAATGAACCCTTTGGATCACCTGGAAGTTGTAAATTTCCAAATTGCTTGTTCTCAAATGATCGAGTTTGTAAACCGGCTCGGTTTTCTTACTCAGTTTGAATGATTCTTTTTCCCGATTTTCCTTAACTCAAAAGTGTGGGGTTTACAACTCTCCCCTCCTTTTAGGAGTTTTGTCCCCAAAACTTAACCAATATATTCCACATCGGAAAAAATTTCCCTTAATGTCAACTTGGGTTTTCTTGACATGCTAACACTTTGATTGCTCTTTCGCTTAGTCCCCGTAATCATTCATCTAAGGAATTTCTTTTCATTTATCATGCTTACTCCTTCCATAGAGTTATAATAACGAGGTATGCATGGCTCATTAATCTTAATGTATATTCTTAGGTTTGCATCTCCCATTATTTAGGATAAAGTTCTTCCTTTTGGGGATTTTACTCAAGATTCCAGGATTGGGAGTTCCAAGGTGCCCAATTGTTCCTTTGTCTAGTTATTCTCTTCATCGTTGAAGCCCCTAGCTCAACGTACTTTCGAGCATTACATACTTGTTTTCACAGGTTTTTGTGTTATTATTCTTTCGTCCCAATTTGACCCATCCTTCATCCATCATTGATTACAACTTCGGTCAAATTTATGTTTAACCTTGTTATATTTACCAACTGACTCATTCTTACTCGAGTTACATTTTACTCTAGATTCTTGGTGCTTATATATCCCTTACGACATGACATAATTCTGAACTTGTCTCAGTCCATTAGACTCCTACAACACCTCTTTTAGGGTCGTTTCAACCTTTCCAGCCTTCCAAGGACTATATAATTTCACCCTCCTTTCATCGGATAGTATTCCTCAAATACCTATACTGTTACCCAATTATCATTCATATCTTGACAACATGTCTTACATAACCATGTTGGTTTTCCTTACCCACTTTTCCTTTCTCAACTTCTTTATTGGGTCTTTTTTGTTGCCAATTATTTGGTTTCCCAATAGTTTACCAACAAACAAGGATTCTTTCCTTCTTAAGTCCTTGGCATTCCTTATTCAAGGGTTTTTCCTTTTTCCTTAATCCACTTTTACTTACTCATAATCACTTCATAATTCTTCATTCTACAATAATTGCTTTCGATCTATGTGTCGATTACTTTGCTTGGTAAGGTTCCCTCCTTCCAATTTTGTTCCCAACTATGTCCCTTACAATAAAGATTTTCATCTTAGGAGTTACATGCTCAACCTCCTTATCATTCATTGTATGGTTCTTTCTCCCTTTCTTCGCACCCTTATCTATGTTAGGTCATCTATTTGCTTTGGATTCTTCTCTATCCACAACTTTTGTTTTATCCCTTATTCCTTAGATGGGATACTTCCGATTGTTGGTTTTATTTTGTGCATTCCACCCTATGCTCAGTCGTCCACTCTTTAAGCTTCATATGTGCATGTGGACTATGACCCGTCTTACCAATTGTGGTTATTCCTTCTTAGCCACATCTTATTTGAGGGACTTACTTTCACAATGTTTCTCGAACATTCTTTCATTTATTTCCTTAGTATGGGTTGTCCACTCATTCATACTTGTAACAGCATCTTTTTGTGCTAATTCATTAGATTATTTTCGTTTAAGGAGCGTTCACATCCTCCTTATTTCAAATTCTCTTGTTCACCTTTCGTGAGGCTCACTTAACCATCTTTAAGTCTATAAACTCGATTTTTGCCATCGATTGCTTTAAGGATTTTCTTTCGTTCTTCTTTCCCAATGTTTTGGCCTTTTCACTTCTCCCTTCTTTGTTGTGGTTTAAATCCATGGTTCTCTCGAATAACAATTCTTTAACTGTCTCTTTCTTTTTATTTTTCTGGTCCTATCGTCTGGGCAGCTGTATTCATGCCTATCCTATTGTCCATCATAAAGTGTAGTCTTTACTACATCTCATCCTTTCTTAGGGTTTTGTTCATTATCTTTGGCTGTCCACCATTACTAGTTTTCCTCTTTCTACATGGTTCTCCTATTCTCTCAAAACAGGTCACACTGGACCATTACAATACTTTCTTCCTTGGAAAACATTTCCTAAATAAGGGTCAGTTCCATTTCCTCTTAATTGGGATACACATGTCTTTCTGGGGCTTCCTTCCTTAGTAGGATTCTTTGCCTTTCCCCTGACATTATTTTCTTACATTTGCTCTAGGGGATTTCTACCCCTAAATGATATCCATTGATGTTGTCTTCTCCTATTTACCTTTACTCCTCAAATCTTGTAGGCACATCTTTTATGCTCTATCTACATCCTTATTCATACCCAGTACATGTCTATTTCTTTAGGGAGTGTACAAATCTTATTTGTTTCAGGATCATTGTGTGAGAGGCTTGCCTATTCCTTTCTTGGCTTGAGTTTAGTCGTTACTTGGCCTTTGGTCCTTTTAAGGATTTCTTGCATCCTTCTTTTTCCGAGTATTTGACCTTTCCGCCTCTCTCTTCTTTGTCGGAACTTACATTATGGTTTTCTGCGTATTAGCTCGTTAACTGCCTCGCCTCTACCATTCCTTTGGTTTAGGTTTTTCTTAGGGCAGTTTTCTTCTCGAGTACTCATGTTCTTAACGTCCATCTCATTGACCTTTTTAGGGTGTAGTCCTTTCTACCTCCCGGTCTTCCTTAAGCTGTCATTTATTTTCTTTGACTATTTTGTTGTCATGGTTTGCTTCCTTCTATAATGTTGCTCAGAATCTCCAATTTGACTTCTCTACCATTTTCATAAGGAAGTCGTACTTGGAATCTCAAGACATCCCATTTGTCGTCAAACGCTTGGCTTGTCTCTCTTGTGAATGCACTCCCCCCCTTTTCTCCTAAATTATTGGAAATTTCTTCTTTAAGGGAGAGTTCTCTTCAACTACCTTTTGTTCTATTTATGGTTTTATTGAATTCCTACCTTTAGCCCCCTTTTTTTTCCTTCCTGCCACTTTACTGTGATCTCAAAAACTTTCCTCCGATTTGTAGTTGAAATTATGAGCAGGAGCCGTGTTCCTTGGGATCGTATCCTTCTCGGTTTTCCCTTCTTAAAAAGAAGTTTAAATTTGGCATTCACCTTGTCCTTTCTTGACCTCTTTGTGAACCGCTTACTTAACCTTCTTCATAGTTTCGGTCTCCAGTCCTTCATGTCTTTAGTGATCTTTGAGGAGGTATTCCCCTAAATCTATGAGGTGTGGGACACTCCCTCTTTCCTTACACCTATCATAGTTTATCTTGGTACTTGTCCTTAGTAGGGTTGGGCACTTCTCCAGGTCATGTCTCCATCGTTCATACTTGTAATAGGTTGTTCCCTTATATGGATTGTTGTAGTCCCTTCTTTCCATTGAGTAGGGCATTTCCAGGTTTACTATTAGTTTGGTGCTCTACCGTTCTTGGGTCTAATCGCTTTGACAGTTTTCTCACTAAATCTCCTTTGCTAAAGGGTCATGGTAAGAGTCCTCCTAGGTTTCCTTATTCATCTTCCATCACTGGGATGTGACTTTTCCTTAGTTTCCAGGATAGTATGGGTTTGTTTTATTTTCCTTAGGCCATATTCCTAGTAAGATCACATTCTCATAAGATAGAGTTTTGGAGAATTTCAATATTTTATTAACATGGGAATACAAATGGTTGGGTTCTCAGCCATATCACAGAAAATGGTCACAAATTAACAAGGGAGCTATGGGATTCTTGATAAGCATCCTCCTTTATACTTAGGGTTGTGCCATCAATAGGTCCTAGCACCATTCTCCAGGATACTTCCCCATTTGGTCTTTCGACATTTCTAGCAGGTCTCAGGCATTTGGGAAGCTTCCAGGGTTGTCTTCCTATAAAGGTAGGGTGTTGAGTAGAGCCATTCCAAGTTTTCTTGGTTCCTCTCCTGGGAGCCATCTAAAAATTTTAGGATAAATCCTATTAGTTACTATATTTTCTAGTATTGATTATGTATTCGAGGAAACATGCTCTAATACCACTCTAGTTGTCACGCCCCGACCCAGTTCGGTCAGATCCCTGTGATCAACCTGCCACTCTCCCAGTTTATAAAAGGGTTTCCCCGTATTGTAAACTGTAAAGAGTGAGGTGTCCTTTAACTTGCACCTTTTCCTGGAATAGGATAATCAAAACTGCATGAAATTTAAAACTTTACATACCTGTCATACAGGCATCTTAGTTGATGGTCTTTAAGTGTAGGCTTTCCGGGATTTCCTGAAATGGATATAAGGGAGGGGGTGAGTACAACTACTTAGTGAATGGGTTTTTAAAAGCTTTTGACTTTTAAGAAAATAATTATTATTGGAGTGTGTCAGACTCCTTTCTTTTCAAAAATTCCTTCATTTAAAATTTCGGGTTTTCCACCATTTCTTAGTTACTAGTGTGTCATCACCCAACCCACATTCTTCATCATGAAGGTTACACATATTCGCAAGTCAGTATCACTACTGAACCCGATAGTGGCTTCGGAGCGACTTTTCCAGCCACCCGGATAGAAGTACAACCACTTCTACCCTTGGAAAGAGTGGATGTACATGACATCTGACCCACAATCCTGAAATCACTTCTTCGTATCCATATGAGGACAGAGACCACATCATGTCCCCACCTCGGTCTCATGCGCTTGGTGCTACTCCAAATTTCGCATAGACAGTTGGAACGACGAACTGCCTTTATAGCCACCAGGTCGTCCAATGCCCTTATGATGCATCACTACCCCTCATGGGCGTCTTGATGATCCCGTACTCATAGTGCATGCACAAACAATGTTTTCTCATATTTCCATGTAATATGTGGTGCCACTGGTCCAACGGCCTCGACTCTCACCTCAGCCCACAGTTGTTTGTCTTGACTGGTCCGTCGACCTATCATGTTGCACTGCCGATAGTTTACTGAGCATGTTGGTCCTATCTTGGTACCATGGCCAAACAATTCACTTATTAAGTTTTATGGCACATATATCATGTTCATTTATGAGTTCCTACTCGTGCCAACTGGCATTGGGCCTACTGTACGAGATTTTCAAAATCGGGCATTTAGCCCCCAGGTTCTAAAATCGAGGCCCCCGACCTATCAGAGCTATTTGAGCTCCCGTCGAGAAGGTCTCTCTAATTGTTTAAGCATTGACACATAGTCAGGGGAGAGCACTTCTAACAAAACATATGTTTTCTCTATTCATTATACCGCTCAGGTATAAGGACACCTCCGTTCATAACCGATGAACGGGTTTTCAACTTACTTCGAGGAAGTCTCACCATACCAACCGGGTATGATCTACTTACAATCGATAAGTAGTTTTTCTGCATGATTTTCACATCACTTCCTCTAAGTAGTGATGTCTAAAATACCACTTAATAGTGGATTTTCATACTGAGGTACTTATCATTCCCAACTAGGTATGATACAAAATTTCCACTCACAACCGGTAAGTGGTTTTTAAAGTTTAAGTTGTGCTCATCATCCCAACCGGGTATGATGTTAGTAAACCCACTCACCCGTTAACGTAGTGAATTCCACCAGATCGGTTCTTTGTATTCACACGAGCTCGTCTATGCTGGCGTTCCCCGTATTTCGTGTTCCTACACGATATGAACATCCTTGTTCATTATTACTCGACATAACAGCCTTCATTAATTTCCAATGAATGAGAAAACCCAAACTTTTAGTTATTTGCAATTAGGTCCTAAACTTATTTCTCTTTAACTTTAAGTCCCTAATGTCAATTTTTTTCCTCAAATTAAGTACCGTAACTTTTAAAATTTATCTTGGGACCTCAATTTATTCAATTTCAACAAAAAGGGTTTTAATTTCCCAAATTTCCAATTTGGTCACCCAATTTTTCCAAAATTACCATTTTGCCCTTCCTTTACAAAAATGGTAAGTTTTCCCCAAAAATTCCAAAATTCCTCAATTGTCCTCCAACATTATTTTCATGCCCAATTGACCCTCAATTTCATAAAATTGCATTTTGGTCCTTTAAATTTCGAAAATCCCCAATTTCAACTCTTCAACACTACTGAATTTGATTTCATCAAATTGACCAATCAAACACTTTTAATTGTTGAAATTGAGTTCCCGCATGCTCATATGATTCTAAGAAACTTTGAATCGCAGATTTTAACGCCGAAATGAGCTCAAATGGAGCTTCGCCGGAAAACAGACTGTAGAGAGAGAAAGCTTCGATTTCTCACCGGTGAGGGCACGGCGGTCCGAGCTTTCGATCTAGGCAAATAGCTCTTATCTTGAGGTTCATCCTAGATTCAACAATCGCATCAATTGATGCTGAATTGAGTTAGAATTTCATTATTAAAATTCTGTTGGTTCTCTCTCTAGCACCGACCGGAAATTGCAGAGGGGAGCCGAATTAGCTTACCTTTTAGTCGTAATTCGGTTGTGGGAGGGCTGAGAAAGTGTTGGGAAGGCTTGGTTTGGCCTAAGTAGAGCGCGAAATGGCCAATTTCAACTCGGCCGAAACAGGGCAGCTTCGGTCCATCGAAGTTGCTTCACTGTTCCATCATTTTGGTGCTTCTCTAGTGATTCTCGGATTGACTGGAGTTTGCTATCAGATAGCTGACTTCTCCCCGGTTCTAAAGAGCCCGACCTTTTCTTTCAAGGCTAAGAAAAATGTTTTAGTCAAAGCTCTGGTTTAAGCTTCACCGAAAAATGAAGCATTAGAGATAGAAGTGTTCAGGTGTGAGGAGAATGTAAAAATCGTGTATTAAATGGGAGAGATTTATTACTAATATTAATATTGCCATAAATTATTGGTATTAATTCCAATAATTTAATTTCGGTATTCCAGGAGGTCACCCATCCTCACACTACTCTCAGGCAAGCACGCTTGATTTCAAAGTTCTTATAGATTCTCGTTCACCTAAACCAATTTGGTTTTTCTCTTCTTATTTGTCTTAAGTTTCTTTTCCAAGGTTTAATGAACCCTTTGGATCACCCACAAGTTGTAAATTTCAAATTGCTTGTTCCCAAATTATCGGGTTTGCAAACCGGCTTAGTTTTTTTACTCGGATTGACTGGTTCTTTTTCCCAGTTTTCCTTAACTCAAAAGTGCGGGGTTTACAAAGGTTTTCATGGCTTATCATCATGTTTATTTATGAGCTACTGCTCGTGCCAACTGGCCTTTGGCCCAATGTACGAGATTTTCAAAATCGGGCATTTTAGCCCCCAAGTTCCAAAATCGAGGCCTCCGACCTATTTGATCTATTCGAGCTCTTGTCAAGAAGATCTTCCAAATGGTTTAAGCAGTGGCACACAGTCAAGGGAGAGCACTTCTGATAAAATAATCTTTTCATTCGTCTATCACACCAATTGGGCGTGATGACATCTTCACTTACAACCGGTAAATAAGTTTTCCACTTCCTTCCAAAAAGTCCATCATACCAACCGAGTATGATCTACTTACAACCAGTAAGTAGTTTTTCCATGTGTTTTCCTCACATCACCCTCTCCAGGTGTGATATTTTAAAATGCCACTTAGTAGTGGTTTTTTAGTTGGAGGTACTCATCATCCCAACAGGGTATGATGTGAAAATTTTCACTCACCCGATAGTACAATGAATTCCTCTTAATTGGCGCTTTGCCTCCACGCGAGCTTGTCCGTGCTAGCAATCTCGGTACTTCATGTTCCTACACGATATAAACATCCTTGTTCATTTACATTTGGCCTAATTGCCTTCATTCATTACGAATGAGTGAAATGCCCAACTTTTAATTACTTACATTTAGGTCCCTAAAGTTCTTTTTCTTTAACTTTAGGTTCCTAATGCCAATTTTTCCCAAATTGAGTCCTGAAACTTCTAAAATTCACTTTAGGGCCTCAATTTATTCAAAATCACAAAAAGGGGTTCATGTTTTCCCAAATTTCCAATTTGGTCCCCAACTTTTCAAAAATTACCATTTAGCCACTACTTTACAAAAATGGCAAATTTGATCCCAATAATTCCAAAAATTGACCAATTGGTCCTCCACATATTTCCATGGCCAATTGGCCCTTAATTTTGGGAAATTGCACTTTAGTCCCTCGAATTTTGAAATTCCCAAATTTCCCCAATTTCCCCCTTTCAAACTAATCAAACTTGATTTCACCAAATTGACCATTCAATCGGGTTTAATTATTGAAATTGAAGGTAAAATTGAGTTCCTACACTTCAACACAATTCAATGGAACTTTGAATTGCGTTATTTGGATCCGAATTGAGCTCAAATGGAACTTAGTCGGAAAATTGGACTTAGAGAGAAAAAGCATCGAAAGCTTACCGTCGGGGGTGCAGCGGTCCAAACTTTCAATCTAGGCAGACAGCTCTCGTCCTGAGGTTTCTCCTAGGATCAAGAATCACATTAATTCATGTCGAATTGAGTGAGAATTTGGTTAGTGAAGTTTTGTCGATTCTCTCTCAAACATTGATCGAAAATTACAGAGTGGAGCCAAATTAGCTTACCTTTCTGCTCTAATTCAGTTGTATGAGGGCTGTGGAAGTGTTAGGGAAGCTTGTTTTGGCCTAATAAGGGCTCATATTGGTCATTTTCAGCTCGGCCAAAATAGGGCAGCTTCGGTCTGTCGGAGTTGCTTCACTATTCTATCACGTCGGAACTTCTCTGGTGATCCTCGAAGCAAATGGAGACTACCATCGGGTAGCTGACTTCTCTCCAAATCTAAAGAACCTAACCTCACCTTCTTTTGCCCAAAAAAATGCCCAAGTCAAAGCTCTGGTTCAAGTTTCACCAGAAAATGGAGTAGTAGGGAAAGAGAGGAGTTTTCAGATGTGAGGAGGATGAATGAGGAGGAGCTCTTTATATAGGAAGCTCAGGGACTTCTTGGCCATCCAATTGGCACCTTTATGGTGGTCATTCATTGCTTGAAACTCCCTAGTTGAAGACCTTTCATCTTTGTTGGTGCTACTCGATTTTCCGGTGAGTGAGCAGTGTTGTCATCTGAACTGGACCGGACTGGTCTGAACCAGGTTCAATGCTTAAACTGGTCGGTTCAGGCTCGATTCGACCGAGTTTTTCAAAATTAAAAATTTGTAAATTCATCTAAATTCATTCTCTATCTAATGGCGGCTTCAATTCTCCAATTTGAATTTTCTAAGCCACCTAGAAAAATGAATTTAAGAACTAGTTCAATAGTGGTTCAAACCAGTTCAATCTAGTTCAGGTTCGATTCACTTGAACCGGTTTGGTTTTCTCTTCCAATTCATTCTAAAGTCCTTTTCCAAGTCTTTTGTGACTCTTTAGGTCACTCGGGATCTATAAATTTCCTGATTTACCCTTTCTCTATATGTTAGGGTTCATGAACCAGTTCGATTTTCTCACTCAAGTTGACCGGTTCTTTCCCTAGTTTCCTTGTCTTTAAGGGACGGGGTTTACACTACACTAGTGTGCCTTCTCGGCTATATGTCATATGGCTCACCTTTCTACCAGGTCCCTCCTTTTTATGGGTTAGGGATGGGCGAACTCGATGAGGTGGCTTATCCTAGCCCATATTGCACACTTCATCTAACCACCCTCCCCTATCCCTAGAAAAAGAGAGTTGTTGGAGGAGTCTTGTCGTTCTTCATGATCCGACTTCACTTTGCTGAGCAAAACACCATATGGTTTATGCCTTTCAATGTTTCTTCATTTTCTCACCCAGCCACTAATACCCCTTCTCTTACAACTTTGTCTTGGGGCCCTTACCTGGGTGCATCATGTATGGTCGGAGTTGTGCATCTCTCCTTGTATGACTTCCTTGTGTCTCGACTTCAGGGGGATCTAAATCTAGCCCTGAGGGACCTGCGGTTCTCCTTCATGGACATCGTGGTTAATGGGAGGTATGTCCCATCCCTCTTTCTCAAGTCGTCATCCGATCATGGCCTGCCCTTACCTGGTTTGTGGTAACACATTGGTCTCTCCCTTCAGTGTGTAGGGATGTATGGCACTAGGACTCACCATTCGTGCACGGGTAGATGCACTGTCTCTCGTTGAGCTTAGCTCCCTGCGGCCCTTGGTTTAAGTCGTTAGTTACCGCTTGTAAGTTTGTTATCCCCCTATTAGACTTCTTCTAGTTGCCCTAGTGTATAGGGAACATCACTTGCTCCCTCTAGTACTGGCATAACCTTCCACATGTGCTCTAATTGCCTTATTAATCATGTTGTATTCTTTCACTATTTCGGCATGGTAGGATTTGTACAGCCGATGAGAGCCTCCCCTCGGGGTCTCCTCCTATAGCCTCACACTCAACCCCCCCCCCTCTTACTAGTGTATTATGAGGAAGATTCCTCTCGAACTTCATGTATTATCCAATCAATCCTCATGATTCCTTCACCTATGTAGGGTTCTCGAGCACCATTTTAGTTGGATAGGGTTCCACCTTTGGCAGGACCAACGTAAACCCCTTTTTTTCTCCATAATTCATTCTAGTAATATCATTCTTATTAGTTCTCTTAAATTCAGTGTATAAATATTCCTTTTATAGGATCCCCAATATTATCTCAGTGATTCTCTTCAACTCCGCTTCTCCTTCCACTTCTTCTTCTTTGTGTATTGTCAGTACTATCTAATATGTGTTTCACCATATCGGGATAGTCCCAAAGGATAACATTGATCACAATGTCAAGCTATCCCTAAGGGCAACCTAGGCAAGTCTACTGAAACTACTTCCTAGTAATCCTATTCCATTGGCCTATCACAAAGTGCCACTATATGTGGTCCCTTTCCTATTTGACACTAGTGAATGTGTATTGAGTATACTTTTCCTTTCTTGTCTCACTCAGTAGTCTTGGACTAGACTCCTAATATGGCACAAGTGGGCTCCTTTTTCTTTCCTCATCTCTCTCTCTCTTTTACAAGGGAACATGTTCCCATTATTTTACTAGCCCAAGTTGTCACATCTCATTCTTGTAGTCCTATTTGTATCGTAAGTGGATAACCAACCCACCCTTAGGATAAGGTTTATTTTTTGTAAGGGTCGCAACATCCTAGCCGCTTTTAAGGGTATCCCTCCATAAACCCCGTCTCTGCACTACAAGAAAACCGGATTAGAGAACCAAAAATTTTGAAGGAAAACCTAGCGGGAAAAACAAGCTAGAATCAGTAAATGTAGGCTAAAACAAGAAATTGGAAGATTATGAGCCGTCGATAAATACCCAAACACCTTGGAGAGTAACTGTGGGTGGAAGGGGGAGTGAGAACTAGATCAATTCGGACCGAATCGGACTCAACGTGAAGTTTAACCAGATTGAACCGTATGAAACCGGTTCAAATATTTATTTTCCTATGTGGCATAAATACATAAATTTGGGAAATTGAGGCCATCATTAGATAGAAAATAATTTTAGATGAATTTAGAAAATTTTAAATTTGGAAAAATTGGTCGAATCGGGCCTGAACTAGTCAATTTTTGAATTTGGGCTACCGAACCCGGTCAGACTAAACCGATCAACAGTCCCGTCGGTCAACAGACCACTGCTAGGTCAACGTCCAGTCAGTAGGCATGACCAATCAGCGCACGACACGTGTAAAGCACGCCATGTAAGCGCATAGTCAACGACTGGAAGCGTTAATAAATTGGGACGCGACACGTGTCCTCGATCAATAGTCGGAGGAGGAAATCCACCTCAGTAACGACTGACCAATAGGTGAGCATCACATGTCCCTGATCAACGGTCAATGTTGGAAAAGCCCAGTCAATTAGACCGACCAATAGGAAGCGGACACGCGGCAAAAGTGCCACGTCAGCATCCGACTAGGATGTTTGAAGAGTGGTCGACCAATCAGAGGTCGACACGTGGTAGAGTCATGTTGGATAGCCCCGACCACGTGTCATAGTCAGCGGCCGACAAAGATACAGTCAGTAGCCACGTTGGAACGAGTGGCCAATGAAAGGCCGCCACGTGTCCAGTCAGCAAGTCAAAGACGGAGTGGGATGATACATCAGCAAAATCAGTCAATCACGGCACGACATGTGGTAAGCTGACACGTGCGAAGTTCGCACACGAGATACAGTGTCATTTTCTTTGCTTGGATAATAGAGAGAAGAGGATAAGAAGGGGGAGAAAGTCCGAGTTCTATGCTGGCCGGTAGCCTCGACAATGGTCGAGCTCTAAAGAATGCAAAGATGCCCAAGTTTTGATTTCACGAATAGGATTCTTTATACCTTAGCAGGGGATTGATGGAAGTATAAACCCTGCATCAGTTGTCTCTCAAACATTTCCGTGAATTAAGAACTTGGACTCCTTCATAAAATGTTCTATAGGGATAAGTTAAACTAAAGAAAATAAGATTGAAATCCAATGCAGAGATGAATCATAACAAGTTATATCAATATTGGTTAGTATATAAAATAATCATCTATCATTCTATTCCATAACGAGAAAATACATGGAACAGATCGAATTCTATAAAAAGAAAAAAAGATATGTAGTGACCGCGAACCTCTTCAACAAGCACATTGAAAGGCCTCTGGCCGCCAAACACCATAGTTGCACAAAGGAAAATGGCCTTTGCAACTTTTTCGGAATACTGCTCCATAGCATAAGAAATGCATGCACTCCCAACACCATGACCGACCAACATAACTTGCAAAGAAAAGTAAACATAATGAACCTGAAATGATGGAGATAATGTTTGAACAAAAGCTAATGAAGTGAAGGATAAAATTTGGCCAGTTCTCTCCGAACCTTTTCATCTCCTCCAAGGTTTTGAAGATATTCTATCAGTGGCTCTGAGAATTATACTAGTGTAGTGACATGATTCAAATATGTGGTATTAATACCAAATCCCTTGAGATCAGGGCAGTAGGATGTAATCCAGCTTCCTCAAGAGCTATAGTTTTATACCAATACCAAGCTCCAAAGCCTTCTCCGTGTATCATCACTATTTTCTTACACTTGAGACTCTCCACTGCCCACTAAAGGATATGTAAGTTAGAACACTCATCATTACAAATTCGGTTCTATGTGATACAGTTTTTGGACAAATAAGGTGAAAAGGTCCTGCAATTGAGAGTATGTTTCTAATGAATGTAGTAGCCAGGTTGGAACTGTAAAAACTAAACCGTGAATAAAACCTGAGAGTCAACCATGGCCTTAGAAATGTTTCAAATTTTAAAATATGGATCTAGAAAAGTAATAGTTATCAATTAAAAAAGCTTGCTTTTCGATTTAATGGAGCTTCAGCAATTATACTATACTGCTCGGTTGACTAGTAATAACATAACTCCACCACATGGTAACCACAAATTTCCAATGCAATTAGGAAAGATTAAAGCGTGCGAGAGAGAGGGAGAGAGAGCCACCCGCTTCCTGTCGGAGAACGGATCTCATAGAGTGCGGCGGCCGGAGGTGGTATTGCCGCCATTAAGGCGTTCGGACGTGTACGCACCCATCGGGTCCAGCCAACAGGATCCAAACCTGTAACAATCGAACATCGGGTCCCGCCAGTGAGACTCGAGGCTCGGATCCAATCTATCGACCCGAACCCAGTGTAAATCCGAGCAAATCCAAGGCTCCTCGAATCGGGTATGGACGGAGGCTGGAATCTTGGATCCCATTAATATGGCTGACACTGAACAAACACATATTCATTATATATAAGTTTACTACTCGACTCCTTTATTTTATCCATTTCGTTGTAATATTAAAATATCAATATTTAATTTCTAAAAAAAATTTACATCATTCTTCTTATTTCAAAATTTTGACTATCATATATATTTTAAATTATTTTAAAATATATATAATTATTTTTATTTTTAATATATCTATTTAATTTAACTTAAATTTAATCAAATATCAACTTATTAAATGAGTTTGTCGTTATTATATTTTTAGTGTAGTTTTAATATAATTAGTATTTTCATCGTAACTCACTCTATTAAATTTTAGCTTAATTATTTCTTTTTAGATTTTAATAAAAATAGTCTATCTCTATATTTATTATTTTATTTAGGTATTATAACATATTTTTTCTCATTTTATATTCAATGAATTTCTCAATTTTTTAATAAAAAATATTTATTTTAATACAATTTATTATTTATAAGTTTGTTGTTATAGGTTTGAGTAATAAGTTTATTATTGATCAACCTCAATTTTATGAGCAATATATTGAATATTTAATTATCTTATTTATATATAATTTAAAATTCCGTTCCTAAACTTAAATTTAGAGTAATAATACCTAATAAATTAAATTATAGTTACAATAGATGAGTACAAGTAAAAATACATAAAATTTACCCTATTATATCAAAATACATAAAACTATTTATATACGAATATAATTTACTTACATTTTTCTCTAATATTGTTTGATTCTATTAATGATATTTAAATATATTACATACTTTATGTAAAATTTTTATGATATTTTAGATATTTTTAGGATTATTAAATTTTCATTAAAATTATATAAATTTCCACATTTTACAAATTTATCAATTTAATATTATAATAATACTAGATAGTTTTATATACCCTTATTATATTATCTTTAATCATAAATATTTACAATTCTACCATTCAGAAAATGAGCAAGGATGTTTCACTACTGCAGGGATGATGGCCGGTAGGATGTTGCTAAGGTTGTTCCCTAAGCAAGCAACTTGTTTCCTTCTAATACCTTTGCCCCCCTTTGTCCTTTTTTGCATGATCATTTTAATAATCTTGATATGAAAACAGAGTCGAGATATAAAATTTCTTCAGGACTACGGTGACAACAGAAAATGATCACGGAAATATTGTTTACAGAGGAGCTGCTAAGCTTTGGTTATGCGATCGAAGCCAATAGGTATGAAATTGGCCCAAGTGTCCATTGAAGAGAAAGCACTACGCAACTTTTGCCCGATTACATTCACATAGGCAAAAGTTCCTAATCCTCGCCCCCCAATTTTTCCACAAACTTGTCACCACTTTTGCAGTTTCCCGAAACTACCCTTTGACATCCAATGAAGGCTATAGTTGAGAAGTTAACTTTTCTAGGGCCATTCCTGTACTTTAAGAATCAAAAGGGGCCGATTAGGTTTCATCCAGTCCGTCTTTCATTTCATGCTCAATCTGCGACTCCTGGAAGGTGCTTCAATTTATTGTTTCATACTGTAAATCTTCCCTCCATTGCCCTTGAGTTGCACCTTCTTCCCATCCGTGTCTTGGTAATCTACGTGAATTGGTTTAGGTATTTTTGGTGGTCCACATGTGATTCGACTCTACAGGTAGTAGAAAAAACTATCGTGGAGATTGGAGATCCAAGCCCCCCCGACTTTTCTCGGTTCTTGAAAATTTTGAAGCTGGTTGGTCTGAAGGATTTTCTGATTTCATGCATCTTCTCTTACTTTTGGGGCTTGGAGCATTAATGGTTGCGTGGATTGATTGAATTTTGGAATCGCTTTACTGGTAGATGTGCCACAGTAGAATTGGGTAGTTCTGCGCTCATTTGGTCTGGTTGTGATTCATTTATTGAAGGTTAGGTAAATGGATCCATCAACACGCGGGAGTAGCCAGGCAGACATTTACTTGCGGAATTACAAGCTAGGGAAGACCCTAGGTATCGGATCTTTCGGTAAAGTTAAGGTAGCAGAACATGTCTTGACTGGGCACAAGGTCGCAGTCAAGATCCTCAACAGGCGTAAGATAAAGAACATGGAGATGGAGGAAAAGGGTGATGTCTCGTTTTTAACCCTTTTAGACCTGTTTAAGCAGAGTTACTATAATGCTGAATGATTATGTGATGTTTAGCATTGGCTTCATTCTTTTTTTCTAGTAAACCCAATTCACTTCAGTCAGGTATGCTCGGGAATAGATGGTTTTAACATGATCTAGTTTTTCTCTTGGTCAGTATTCAGTTATGTACCTCAAATATGAGCTACTTAGGCAGCATCTATCATTTTTTTGGAAGCGTGGGTCAAATGGATTCTGTATTATCTTATCAATTGTGTTTTGTGGACTGGATTTTCCAAGTGATTATGTGCCAAATCTTTTGGATGGTTTTCTTTCCAATAATATAAACCTGTGTTTCTATTTCTGGAACCTGTAATTTCTTGTGCATTATGACGTTGTTATCCAACTATGACCTCTGTAAAACGTCTTTCTGACTCATGTTTCGTTCTTCTTATTGCTGTAGTTAGACGAGAAATTAAGATTTTAAGACTTTTTATGCACCCCCACATCATACGACTTTATGAAGTCATAGAAACACCTTCAGATATTTATGTTGTGATGGAATATGTGAAATCTGGCGAGCTCTTCGATTATATTGTTGAGAAGGGAAGGCTGCAAGAAGATGAAGCTCGCAACTTCTTTCAGCAGGTATGAATTCCTTTTGCTTGGTATTATTGGAGCAGTACCATTCACCTATCTTCGATCTTTTTAATTTGATTCTTCCATCAACTCTTTTTGGCAGATAGTTTCTGGTGTGGAGTACTGCCACCGTAATATGGTTGTTCATAGAGATTTGAAGCCAGAGAATTTGTTATTGGATTCAAAATGCAATGTGAAGATTGCTGATTTTGGTCTGAGCAATATTATGCGGGATGGCCATTTTCTTAAGACTAGTTGTGGGAGTCCAAACTATGCTGCTCCAGAGGTAGAGGTTTAAACTGGCTATCCATGGTTTTGGTAAACGATCTTCTCTCATTTTTTTCTTAGAAAATATAAAGAATTTGATCAAAATGTGTTCATGGTGGTTACTTGGCGAGAGTTAATGTTGATTGAAAATTCTGTGATGTTTTCTTGAAAAACTGAGAGCCTTTGTGGGTTAGTTCAATCTGATGGGACACCTTGGGAGTTGTCTATGAAGTGGTAGGTTCATTTCTCCTTATGTCTATAGACCTTGGACAAGCCATTCGAACATGTGCTTACAAATAAAATGGATCTATGGGCATGTGGAATGTTCATGTGGCTAAGATAATAATCTCAGTGCTACAATTAGAAGAAAATACTGATAACAAATTCATTTTTCAATCAATGAGATGGTTAGTAATCGTCTTCCTTTAGATTTTGGATGGATTCTCTATTTTATAGTTTTCCCTTAAAAGTAAGATCATTATTTGCGCGCTTTTTAACTGACTTTCATTTCAGGTTATATCTGGAAAGTTGTATGCTGGTCCAGAGGTAGATGTTTGGAGCTGTGGAGTGATACTCTATGCTCTTCTCTGTGGGACTCTGCCTTTTGATGATGAAAACATTCCCAACCTCTTCAAAAAGATAAAGGTGCTGCCCTTCCTCCTTGAAAGAAGTTGAAAGAAGTTTCTTCTAAGAGTTTATATTTTATCAATTAAAAAAAGAGAAGTTATATTAATTGTTAGATTCTTCTGAAATTATACAAACTACTTTTTCCGCCTTTTGTTTTTCTAGAGGAAAAACCAAAATTTATACAGTGGCCTAATAGCTATTATTTCTGTTGATCAATGTCTCTTGTTATCAGTGTGGAATATATACTCTGCCTAGTCACTTATCACCTGGTTCAAGAGATCTGATCCCGAGGATGCTTATTGTTGACCCAATGAAACGAATCACCATCCCTGAGATTCGTCAACACCCTTGGTTTCAAGCACATCTTCCACGGTATTTGGCAGTTCCTCCACCAGATACTATGCAACAAGCAAAGAAGGTCAGTTGGTATTGTGCTTTGGTGAGAATGATGAGTCTGTTAAACTCATTGTTACTGTTTTCTTGAGAATAAATGAAAATTAAGGGAAATAAGTGTGCTTTATTATCATCAGTGGATATTTTTTATTATTATGCTTTGTGAAGTGTGGTCGAATCCATTTTTCTGCTTTTCTATTATCAATAAGAGAGAAAAATAAAATGTTGTTCGCTCTAAAGTACCTATCCATGTGTTAGTGAACATAGGTGCCCATTTCCACTCTATCATTGGGTTAAACCTTATGACATCTGGCAGTGTATATATTGAACTTAATGACTTGACTCCTGGAATGCACTTTTGCAGATTGATGAGGATATTTTACAAGAAGTGGTAAAGAGGGGATTTGACCGCAATCAATTGATTGAATCACTTCGCAATAGAATCCAGAATGAGGTCAATTTCCTCTTAATCCTTTTTTCTGTAACATATTAACTGTATTAATCTTTTTTTGAGGCGGAAAAAATGCGTTTTGTATTCTATTTCAGGCTACCGTTGCATATTACCTGCTGTTGGACAATCGATTCCGTATTTCAAGTGGCTATCTTGGAGCAGAGTTCCAAGAATCTAAGGTATTTATCTCTCTCAATTCATCTTTTGATTGTCCATGCGTTTGAACATACATCCATACTGGTCATCTTTTTCTCAGGAATATAACCGAGCCCTTCAAAATGAGATGACTGCTCCAGCAGCTTCATATCGCTACCTAGGTGGTGGAGGTTACATGGACTATCAAGGAAAATCAACAGCGTATTTTGCTGCAGAGAAGAAATGGGCACTTGGACTCCAGGTTAGATTTTGTTTGTTTGTTTTTCTTGTTAATAACCATCAGGGAAATAACCCTAGAAAGAAATGTTGACTTGAAATAAGACACGGGGATGCAACCCCTATAGTGTCTGCTAACAGAGGATGGTAGCCTTGGTGAGAACTTGTCAAAGCAGTGATGGCTGAATTGCAAGCTAATAGACATAGAAGCAAGCTGGCTGGCTTATGCATTCCCTTCTGCATAAATATGCTTCACTATGACCTGCCTTGAAGAAGAGAATGAATGTCCACTAGTATTTGTCTATGCCAACCAAAAGTTAAGCATGACCATGCAGAAAAATTCAGAATCCAATTCCAACTCCAGGGTTTGAATTCCCAATTCAGTTCCACATTCAGAGTTTGAATGGCCTTGCAGAATGCCATTGAGTGTGATATGAAGCGAGTGAATGCTTCTCAATTCCATTGGCCTGCAACTAACTACAAAAGGAGAGTAAAGGGGTGTTCCACATGATTCTGCAAGGTCTAAGCCACTTGACTGAATAAGAGGTGTAAGATGTGGCACCCATGTTGTCCATCCAAAACCGGGCAATTCGCCTGTTTCCTATAAGCCAGCCAGCATCCTTTGATACTGGTCTTTACAGAACTCAGAGCACATTGTTCCATAAAATGTGTCGCCCGGACTGTCATTATAGCTGGGAATATCACCCTCAACTATCAAATATTTGCTCCTTAATACTTCATCATACAGCCCTTTTTACCGTCTAATAATCATCCAACATAATTTTCTTATGCGAGCCATATTGAATTCATTGAGTCGTTTTATGCCTATCCCACCTTGTTCCACCTGGACTAGTGACTATATCCGAGCTTGTGGTATGCATCCTCCTGTGAGCATTGTCCCCCTGAGGTATCTAGGAGAGAACCTATTTTGCAAGAGTAGTCCTTCCTGCTAGAGTTAGTGATGATTCTGTCCACCTGCGTACATTCTCAGGAATCTCCGGGTAGGTGGCTTGTGTAACTTGGCCTTCAACAAACAGTACTCCAAGTTCTTTTCCAATATTGGCAATGATTTCAAACACTGATTCTGCAGAAATTTCAGTTTCTAACATCCTTGGGACATTTTGAGTGAAGAATGTAACTGTCTTAGACACTCACCTTCAATGCCAAGGATTCTCCTCAGAGAATCATTCAAGAGTATGACTACTGGAAATTTGCAGGATTGAGGCTCTGCAAAGCGTAGCATATTGTCAGCAATCACACTATTGTCAGCAATCATTAGATGTGAAATGGGCAAACCCATTGATCTACCTTTATTTGTTTCCAATGCCCAGAAAAAAAGTTGCTGGTGTGTAGCAATAGAGTAAGAAAAGGCTTCTAGAAAGCCAGAGTAGCAAGTGCAGGATCCTTCCCTCTGCTCACTACTTTCAAACATACCTGTGCCAGTGCTCTCTACCTCCCAATTTTAGTTTAACTTATTTAATTGGGAAAAAAGTACTCTAACTTTGATTATTATAACGATTTTGATTATGTCACATGAACTAATTTTGGTACTCCAACTTTGATTATTTTCTTTTAAAAATAATAGAAAGACATCTCTTATAAATTGGAATTGATTCTAAAGTTCATGCATTTTTTTTGGAATTATACCTTGTTTGTGATGACATCCGGAAGAGGGTGGAGCCCTTGCGTTGTTGTTACTTCTGTGATATTCCACTACCTCTCTCTATGCAGTTTCCTGTATATAATTTCCAGTAAATTAAGCGTTAGCTGAAATTCTATTGCAAATCATGCTCCAGTTCTATGTTATTTCAAATATGCTGCTAGTTCATTTCATCTAGATTCATGGTGCATAACTGCCTGCCTTCCACTTATTTCATTTCACATATTTCTTATGTTTTGATTGCGTCATAATTTAATTGATCTTTACTCCCCCTTTTGTGTTTTCTTTCAAGTCTCGGGCACAGCCTCGAGAAATAATGACTGAAGTTCTTAAGGCTCTGCAAGGGCTGAATGTGGGTTGGAAGAAGATTGGGCATTACAACATGAAGTGCATGTGGAATCCTGCCAGTCATGATAGCATGATTAATGATATTGTTCAAGGTAATCATTACTTCAGTGATGAATCTACTATCATTGAGGGTGATGCTTTAAAGACGCCAAACGTGGTCAAGTTTGAGGTTCAGGTATGTTCTGTAATGCATTTTTCTGGCTGTTTATGACAATAAAACTTTAGTCCATAGTGATCCACCTAATAATACTGGTCTCTGCGGTTAAGTTTATCATTTGTTAATGCTTGGGATTAGCATCTGCCAGAATTGATTTACAAGTAGGAAATTTTCTTTGAAATTTTCTTTGAAATTTAAATCTGTTAATGATCCACATAATTTGCACCAACTTAACCCTATCAAATTAGGAAGAATAGGAAAAAATGATCTCTTATGGGAACTGACGCCTTCCGGTGTAAACAGTAATGTTTATATTTCCATTATTGGATATAAAATACAATTGGATGGGCCGGTAGTTCTGTATTTTGTTTTTATTTCATGTTCATTTTGGTTGAGATTTGCTGGTTTGGGGATTGCAGCTGTACAAGACAACAGAAGAGAAGTACCTGCTGGATTTGCAGCGGGTTCAGGGCCCCCAGTTCCTATTCTTGGACCTATGCGCTGCTTTCCTTACCCAGCTCCGAGTCCTTTAAAGAAGAATAATACAGGCAAAGCAAAAGGGTAGGCTCAGGAAGTCCCCTGCAAGTGATGCCTATGAATGGATTGGGAATCAAAACGTGTATATAAGTGGTCTTTTCAGTTTTTTTTTCTTCTTTTTTTCTTTTATTACTCTCCTTTCTCGCCCCCTTTTTTTGCCTGGGCTTTCTATTTGGAAACAGTTTCCTCCAATATCTGGGACATTTACTAGTCTTTTTTCTTGCCTTGAATATACTTTTGGAATTGTAAAAGGTGGCAGACTAGTTACTACCTAATTGACCTCTGTAATTCAGCATATGCTATATGAGCATAATAGAAAATAATTTTTGACATTAGCTAAAAAATTTTTTAAAAAACGGATTTGTCGGTTTAGAATAGAAAATTTATTAAGATTAATATTTTATGTACTTCAATAATATTAAGATATTATTATAGATGGGTATAATATTATTTTATATGATTAAATATTTGATATAATTTTAATTAGTTAAAACATTACTATTATGTTTTTTATGTATATATATTTTATGGTATTATTATGTGTGGGATTACTTGTATAATTATTTGAATAAATTATTAATAATTTAACAATAAAATCGTGCTTACGAATCTACCTTGTAATATTTATCCATTTCATAATTTTCCGTATTTTAAATTTAATACAGGGTCCTTTCATAATTTTCCATATTTTAAATTTAATCAGGTGCTGATAGCCTTCCATTCTCCGAGCATCCTATACCTATGCCACAAAACGGGGCCAGTCAATTAATCATTAATTAATACGTTCACAGTTTAAACTAAGAAATCCCGTAGAATTATTATTCGTGGATCGATTCTTTAATATGTGAACGCACTTAAATGATTTGGGGTTATATTTTTTATAATAGCTTGAATCATAATATTAGGGTAATTCGTGAGTGGTGTATAAATACATCTCAAGTGTTATGGTCTATTCTAACTATCAATGTAAATATGGGTGAGGTCCAAGGCCGCTTTTTCTAAAAATAAAGTGGGCCTAAGGCCAATAGACACGTAAATAAGCTTGATTTACGAGCCTATAAAAAATTATCAAAATCTGGTAATATTTGTGAAGCTATCGTGCCAAAGTCAGGTTGTAGCCTGATAGGCCAGTAGTTTAAATCAAAACTACTTGTTTGTGATTGCAATAGTACGAGATTAAAGAGACGCCCAGTTCAGGGTAGTATAATGGTTCCAGTAGTCTCAAAGCTCAGGAATCTTCATGCGCATTGAGATCAAGAGGGTGGAAGGACGAGATTTCACCCCTAAATTGCTTGGGAATCGAAGTATCGATAGGTATGTGGGATGGGCTATGGGGCTCACACATACTTGCGGTGAAGGTTGTGACCTCTCACCGGGGTGAACAGTAAAGGTGCTCCAGGCCACTAGTGGAACAATCCGATGTCGTTTAGCCTCTTAGGGTCTATTTTGTGACCATTTGTTCTTTTTATGGATAAAGGGTGTGTACTTGTTTGGGGTAAGAAATAAATATTGGTAGATTCAGTAATTAAATCACTCTAACTAGAAAGGTACCTACTCTAAATTTAATAAAATAAGCTAAGAAACAACAAGAAATCTATTTACTATAGATAAGACAAATATTAGATTTTTTATCACACAATTTTTCACAAAAAATGAACCATTTTTAAATTCTTACTAAACTTTGAAGTCATGTTGTCCTATGACTACTCACTAAGTTGTAGAACTCACCCACTCCCTTATCACCTTTTAGAAAAGCTTATATACCAAGGAGAGTGAAGTCGGAGAAGCAGGTCGGGAATTTACCTAAAGAGGTAATTTTATTGAGTTCTTTTGTTTACTTTGTTCTAGAAAATATTTGTACTTATACGCCTTTATCTTTTATAGTCTAGCTTGATAGAAATATCATTCTAGTACAATAAGGGTGGCGGATTGTTTATAGTGTTCTGACCAAATCGGGTCGAGATGTGACATTCAGTTTATAAACCTATACAAATATTTGGTCGAATTAATTATACTCACTATCAGTATTTTCACTCATATAGATTTGTGATCATTTGTCCCTATGAGTGCTCAATACGTCCCTATGAGTGCTCAATACCTTAACCGCATGATCTACTTATTCATTTGACCTAAAAGTATACATACCTAGTTATATCTTGTTCAAGTATTTTCTGCCAGGTTTTATGGGTACTTATTGTTTCTTAACTTTATCTATATTTATGGGTACTTATTATTTCTTAACTTTATCTATATTTACCGTTTTTCCCTTAGCAACTTGCTACACTCAAATCAATCTTTGATGAACATATGTTATAACTTGGCCTTTAACTTTCTCTAATTTTAAAAGTTGTTCAAAATATTTCTTTATTCACACTTAGATCCCTTATAACACCACATATGAAAATAAGTTAAACCTAGTTAGAACGAAATCTAGAATTTAATCGGTATAAAAAATTGAGTCAAACCAAGAATCAATTCAAACCAAGATATCAGAAATTTCTTCAATATAAGTTAGAACAAACTCAAAAAGAAATTTGTATGCAATAAATGAAAATTAGAGATGATCTAATTAGAAATCATATAAAAATTGAATAAAATTGGATTGAATCAGTTTATATCAAATTAAAATTTAATTGGTGGAGAATAATAAAAAAGGTAAAATGGTAATTTTTTGTCAAAATATAAGAAAATAAATTTATAAAATTTTAGAAAATAAAAAAAATCGAAAATACTAATCAATCCAGCCATGAACTGGTCAAACCACCAAGAACTTGTCGAACCAGTTAATTGTATTGATCCGTAAATGGCTAGGTCACCTACATGTCAAGTGGACAATCATGTACCAAGCACATGATCATCTCATTGCTTCAGCACGGGAGAATGAGCAATCGACTAAGGACACAATAAATTCGGACAACAAAGAAATCAATGTTGATTTCAGCCACGGTCCATTTTAGCCTCCTCTAACAACCTAAGTCTCTATCATAGGCTTCATATGGCCTTGGTAAACCCGTTCCACCCTCAATTGTTGTAAATTACAAGTTTTTATTTTTATTTAATTATGATCAACAATAATTTTAGACAACCAATTAGGGCATCACTTGATCCTAGGAGACTCCCACCAAGCTAACTTCCCACATTCTCAGTTATGGTCGACTCAGTGACATCGATGAGTTTCTGACATTTTTCTTCACTATGGTACTTTTTTAGTAAGATTCAAAATAAAGTAAATTCTAGGCCAAATCGGTCGAATTAAGGCTTGAAATAATATGAAAATTTGGAGAAGTTGATTATGATCCTGTTATGGATGATTTATAAGCTTTAAACTTGGTTATGAACAAGTTTGGGTCATGTTATATAAGTATAAGAGTTTCTATAAGATGACGAACACGGGCTATATTAAAGGAACACAAGTAGTGGTTATTTTTAGATCACTTACTATGGGATTGATAAAATTAATTACTTACCAATTTTATAAATTGTGTGCATGTATTTATGATTATAAACAATTATAAAATATATGGTGACTCAACATTTAATAAGGAGGGTCACCACCTAATATTTAAGAAAAAAGTCTACAGCCATTTAAAAAAATGGCTAATACCTCAATATTTAAGGAGGGTCACCACCTAATATTTAAGAAAAAATGTCTATCACCATTTAAAAAAAATGGCTAATACCAACATTTAATAAATAATGTTACTATCAATGTTAAAAAAAAGAGTTGTGGTTTAATATTTACAAAATAAAGATCTATCACACATTTAAGAAAGTACTGGGATTATCAAATATTTAAAAATGAATGGAGTACGGTTCATTACTTTATTAAATAATGAAGTAAGATTCAATTTTTATAAAAGGGTAAACGGCGAAGTTTTATAAAAAATGGATAGAATTATGATATTTATAAAATTGGTTAGTATTAATATTATACAAAATATGGAAAATATAGATAGGTTTTTAAAATAATGGATAAAATATGATTAAATATGAAATGACCTACATACAACTAAAACATTGAATGTTATTTATGACCTGACTTTTATATATTATGTATATTGAGAATATTATAATATTATTTGTATTTGTGATAAACGAATACAAAATTCTATATAGAGATAGTATAATTGAGATTGAGAGTTAATTAATTTATTGGTATAAATAAAGGGGAGTTATATTATTTTAAGTCTGTGAAAATAAAGGGAGTAGGATCATTACTTTACTTGAGTGGAAATGAAATATGAATGGTTAGATGATTTTTCATCACCTTTAGAATTTTGGTCGTTAAAATACCTCTAAATTACTTTATTGGTATGCATGTGAAATGTTTTTATTATATTTTCATTTTTTAACCCAATCTCTAAGATTAAATGGGTTCAATTGTACCACTCCTAATATAAAAGGGTGGATTTGTGAATACAATATTACCGATATAGTATAATACTTGTAATATAAAAATTTGCATAAAAAATTAAAATTTTATAAATAGAATATAGATATACACAAAATTTGTCGAAATTTTTTGGAATAACAATAATAATTTGTACGTAATGCCCATCATTAAATTTTGCTCAATACTTACATTTATATTATGCGGATAGATAAGTTCTATGGTTTCACTATAAACTTTTTCATATTTTATTTTTAAAGTGAGAGTAATAACAATTACCCATTTTAACTTAATTTTTTAGATACTTTTTTTACTTAATTTTTATTTAAATTTATCTCGATCATTTATCTATAAATGGAGAAGATTTAGTTAAAGTTATTTGATTTTACTACTCACTCCCAAATTTTAGAATTTATATCTAATATACATCTTATTTGATTTAATTTTATTTGTTCACCGGTATTCAGGTTAGTTTAACTGCTTTACTCGAGTTTAGATGTGAGTGTGAGTTTGTATTTTACCGTGTTAGATATTTATTTATTGGTCATATTTTTAAAAAATATATTAATGTTAATTTTATTTTAAATTATAAGTTTTACATTCGTACAATATTATAGTAATATGACACCACTATCATATTATTTGTAAGGGGCGGATAATTATTTCCATGTCCGACTTATCATGGTGTGATAGGGGAATTTAAACAATTTATAGTGAAAAATGGTCGTTGATGGACAATTAAGCGGCCCACGTATTAGTGGTAAAATTGTAATTACGAGAAGTCAGAGAGTAATATAAGAATTACCTATATTGAACCATTAGATATAGTTATAAATAACATAATAATGTATGGATTTTGTCGGTAGGGAATAGAGACTTAAGAAATGAGATGGAGGTGGGCAAGGTATTTGGTCTTTTTTGTTCTTCTTTGTTCTGGTATATTCAGTCTTTGTAACTCTTACCATACAATGCTTTCAGATGTTTGTGTACTACTTTTTATCATTGAGGCTGGAAAATAAGAGAAATGGTCTTATTTCAATTGTTTTGAGAAAAAATAGTTTTGATTTTATCCTAATCTATTGAATCATATTCTCATATCTTTATATCACTGATGGAACAACGAATGCATGCTAAGCATAGCTTAATCAGGCTAAATCGTGTAAGAATATTTTATGGGTCCATAAGTCATAACTTTTAACTATATATTTACTCAACTCAACTTTTTATGGCAATCCCAAAAGGATAATCCGACCTCCCCTCCAAGGTACATTGACATAAACTATGAATTCTCATTTAAAAATGATCTACTGGGGGCAGGGCAGAGATTCAAACCAAAAAAATGTCCAAAGACGAACATTGTATTAAGATGTATAGAAGAACATAGAGGGGGGCTACAAAAGTTTGAATAAAAACTTGACATGGAAAACATACAGGATTACAACTTGAAAACTAAGTCCCCATGTAGCAGAATTCCCTTGAATGTGAAGGGGAGGAGATCAGTCGAGCTTAAACCTTACCCTCAATTTGCAAATGGTAGCTTTCCATATACATACAACATCCGGCCTCTATCTGCCCTTTGCAGCCTAACATACAGAAAGATGGTGGAATGCATAGCAAGAAAACTAAGCAGGTCCTGGGACTTCAAATTCAAAAACAGTCCAAAAGAACTTCTAGACAAGAGCAGTGCTACGAGCTATGCTTGAATCCACATTTGCAGTTGTCCAGGTCCTGTCTAAGCTTCTACAGAGAGGGGCATGCACAAATAAATATATAAGAGGGCATTCAAAGGAAGATAATACAGCCAGAGCATATCGTTGTAAGCAATCAGACACACCTGAACTTGAGTTTGAAGGGTATTAATATGCTGCACTGCCAGATCCAGCATGTCTGAGTAGCTTGTTTGCTGCAGAGAAATGACAGTGTAGGGGTCAAACCCGACTGAAATCAGTACAAAGATAGCTCGGTTGTGAAGGATCAATATCATTGCAAAGAGATTTATTGACGAACTGAGATTTGACATTATGTTAGAGAGATGTGCTAAGTGCCTCCCTATATTTTACAGCATGTCTGCATAAGGAAAGAAACATGCTCTAGTACAATCACCTTATCCATGTTGGGGACAAGCTCCTGTAACTTCTTCAATTTGCCACTTATTCTGGTCCTCCTTTCCTAGTGGATGGAAAGAACAGAGAATCAGAGGACAATAATGATGATCTCTTTACCCACAAAATGAAGCAGAATTTTTTTTGTTTGCTTTTTCATCACGGCAGGCATAGAGAGTGAACATATGAAGCAAATATTAATTCAAAGGTTACCATGTAAATTGTCTTTAGATCTTCAGATTTCTTCCCAGTCTGAACTTTAATCTTTTTTTTTTTCTGGTGAAGAACAGTTTCTTCTACCAGCTCAAAAAAGAAGCATTACATTGGCTCCTAAATCTAAATTCTAGCATTTTGATATCTATTGATGATTGGTTGCTTCAGACATAAGGATGAAGCTGATGGCTTGTTTCTCTGGTAAATCTTAGTGCATCAATGCTGAACAAGTCCTAAAATGGTGGAAAAGATAGTGTAATAGGCCTCAAAAACTTTCATTCAGAGATTATTATTGACTGTGTACCCTTTCGGCGATGCTCCGAGGATGAGTTGCACAGCCACGCTTAGCCCGGAGTTTGCAAGGCACCGAGTCTTCAGGGATGTGAATCAGCTTCTCGACTGTAGCCATCTCAAGAGTTGTCTGTGGCAAGCTAAACTGAAATAAATGCCAATATCAAATTATCAAACAGCTAAAAATCAACAGAGAGGAGAAGAAAACGAAGATCATCAGAAACAAAAGTTCCTTTTTGCATTGGAAATCTGTTTCTTACTAATCAAAACCAATATAAGTTGACAAAAAGCAGATCTCCGGAAAAAAGAAGTTCCTTCTGGGGGATTATATTCATTCAAAAGATCATAGAGTGGCCTCAAAACAGAACTTGGAAGATGCTGGGGATATATACCTGAGTTTCCAAAGGATGAAAGCCATAGAGTTCTCCATCAATGTTCTTAGCTCGCTTGCCAGGTGGTGGTGAGAAAACAATGGTATTGGCATTCTCCCAAGAGTCCAACCCGAAACTTGTGTTGGCATAAGAGTGGGAGCCACTCGGATGCCCATTTTCTTGACGAACTCGATCCATTATGTTCTCGCTCACCTCTGAAATCTGAGGAAGTGGGTCTTGTCTGGTGAAGCTCAGCTGAGACTTCAACCTCGGAACTCCATGCCCAAGACCACCACCAGAGCTTCCACCGCCCCTGGCAACAGAGAAAGCTGAAAAGCCCTCGAGTTACATAAGGTTAATAATTTACTGGCCGAGTCCACAGCTCTCATCATCAAATAAACAACCAGGTCTTCTCGAAGTTTGCACATGCTTGGAGAAACTTCTATCTATATAGCATGATCTTGGCAGAAATGAGCTAGTTATGAAAGAGGTCAGATAACATCAGTGATAAAGTCTTTAAACCCAGATAAGTCCAACACCCCCTTCAGGTATGTAAGAGTTACAGCATTGAAATGTACATATCGAAAAGTTTCAGCAGCGATAGACCAGACACAAGCTCAAGGATCAAAAGGAAAATTCCAATTTGGGTTTACAACTAGCAAGAATAAAACTGTGGATTGTGGAACCCACTTGTCCAAACATCATCAATTTGCATTATTAAGCTTCAACTGGGCGGGTACATAGATGGTAACTGTATCAATCAAAATAGTGCAATTCAAGATACCAAAGAACACTCTTTTCTCCATGATCTCAAATCACAAAAAGAAATCTACCAATGTTACCCAATAAAATTGACGCTGAACTCTGTAAATCATGTCAATGTTCCCAGGAAGATTTCTTTTTGACGGTTTATATGATTGGGAGCTTTGCAAATGGGTACAAGTGGACATGCTCTTGATCATCAGAGGACAAAAGAAAAGTTCCTTTTTTTCTCTCCACTCTCTCTCTCTCTCTTCTTTTTTTTCCTAACGAAGACCTCCAAGGCTTACGAGCCCCATCCCACCAGTAAGTAGTCCAGTGGATTTATGAAATTGAGGCAAATTTTCTTTAAAAAAGGAAATGATAACTGTGGAGAAATTTCGAAGTAGCCACTCACCGTTTATATCCGAGAGATGGCCGAGGAAATCGGCGGGAGAGCTCTTCTGCCTAACCAGCGAGGACGAGCTGGAGGAACCGCCGCCTCCCATGGTAAGCTCGCTGAACCCGAACGACCGTTGGAGCTCGCCGCCGCTGCCGTCCCTGGAGGAGTTGGCCTTGCAGGTGGACCCGGAGGTGACGGAGGACGAGTCGGCCGAGTAGTACTGGGACTGTCCCAGGAGCGATGGCGCCGGTGGCGGTCTCAGGTGGTGAGGAAAGGGGTGGGAGGAGTGAGGGGAGTGGGGGGAGGAGGCGCCGATGACAGAGTCGACAGCGATGGTGAGGAGGGAGCCGGGGGCGGAGCCGTAGCGGAGGAGGCCGCCGGAGGAGGAGTTGGAGCTGGAGGACTTGTGGGAAGAGGAGGAAGAAGGATTCATGGCAGCAAACCAGCTGCTTAATATAAACAAATCAGAGAATTATTTTAGAATATATATATATATATATATATATATATGAATTTAGAATTGCAACAGGAGAGCAGAATCAGAAGTCTGAGCTCCTCCTGTTGACGAACTTGTGGGCTGTGGATGTTTTTTTGGCTATGGCGGTTTTAGAGAGAGAGAGGAGAGAGGGAAAGAAAGGAAACGCTAATAGGGGAAACTGTAGCAGAAGGGACGGATGCCAGAAGGAGAAAGAGTCAAGAAGGGAGTCGAGGGCTGGATTCCATTCCATTACAAGCATATAGGTTGGTTGGAGGAGCTCTACGTCACTCGCGGGTGAGGTTCGTTGCCTCACAATCAGAATAAATAAGAGCACACGTATAACCCAATTCTAATGTGCAACATATATGCGTGTTTTTACCAATTATTTATGTATTTTTTTGTAGGTAAAAAAGTAAGAATTAATTTATATAAAATTATAATATATATAATAATATACATATAGTTAATATTTTATATTTTCAAATATTTATTTTGTGCACATATAATTTTTTATTATACAAGAATGTATGAATTATCTATATAAATTTCTTAATTTTCATATATTATGTATACAAAGGTTATACTTTTATATAAAAATTATAAATAAACGTAGATACAAATATTTATAAATTCATATAAAGTAATTCACATTTTTTGTACATAAAATTAATGCACAAGTTTAATTTTCTATGAGATATATTTTTTGTTGTTATAAACATGTAATGTCATGTAAATTCATGTACATATGTTTATATATTTTATAATTTATTAATAATATGTAATATATATACTTTATCTACACATTATTATAGTTTAAAATAATCCAAAATTATCCACGTCAAAATCACATTAGTTATTATAATTTAAAATTAAGCTTTCTCAAGACCATATAAAAGTGAATTATACAAAATATGGATCCTTGAACTTTTTTTATGGTCATATACCTAATATTATATTTGAATTATTCTATAAAAAATAAATATAAGGGTAAAATTGTTACTCACATTATAAAGAAAATTGTTAATGGCTAAGACCAATGAGTAGTTATAATAATATTCAGTTACAAAAGTATAAATTTTAAATATTAGAATTTTTTTTATTATAAACGTAAAATATTTTTTCTATTTTATTCAATTTATAAATATATTCTAAAGAACAATTCTCACTTTTAATAGATATACTTATTATTTTTTATTTTTAAATTCGTTATTAACAACTGTTTAGTTATTATTTTTTTAGCTATCGTATAATTAAGAATAATTAAATTAAGTTGAATATTTTTTCTTTATAAACGTGTAATTTCCAATTTCATGTGGGTGTGAATGTGAGTTTAATTACTGTAATAGTATATGAAATGGTATTGTATACCAATAAATAATATAGTAAATTTTTACTTAAAAATAATAAATTATAAGTATTGTAATAATTTTAACTTTATAAATTTAATATTTTTTTATTTTATCTAATATTAAATAATATTTTATATTTCTAGTGTATACTTAATTATTTAAGTATATTTAATTCTCATTCTAATCTTAGAAAATAAAAGATGGGTAACCTAAAGTTGATGGATGATATCACACAACTTGAAGGGTCCTTTTTACAAACAATATGCTTTTTGCAGAATAATTTTCACTTTTATTTTATGAAGCATTTATTTAACCAGAGTAGGGTTAGAGTTTGTAAACCCTAATAATACCTAACTTTTTAGTCCAAAGAAATACAGCCAATCCCACTTGTGGTCCATATTCATCCGATCACACAGTCAAGTTGACAACAATGTCACCAGTGGTGACCTTCGATTTCACACGGCAGAGGAACCGTGGACGACGGTGGAAATTGGGTTTGGTAGAAAATAACTTTTGATTAAACATATACCTTTTTGATTTTGCATTTATAATAATTTGCGAAAAAATAAAGTTGCATAATTTTAATTAGTTTATTCCGTTTATAGAAATTTATCATATATTTTACTTGCTTATAAAATCTAAAATTATACCCAAAAAATAAGTTCATATTATGTATTAAAACTTACTAAGATAAAAACGAGTGCTCCCTTCTTTTGAAATCAAAACTCCATTCAATTGTCGTTTTTTTCTTCTTTATTTCTTCTTGTAAGGTACATGAATGGATCGGTTGGTTGTAGGCGGGAGTTAGACAATATGTTGCGTGCGTGAACCAGCGCACAGTGTGTCCAGAGGATCATGACCAATCAAAGGGTTACATCAGTGATTAGACAACCACATTAAAGTCGACATCCATTGGATTTAGATGCACAACCACACCACCCATCACGCTTCTTTTTATGGAGCGCCTACAATTTGGATAGTTGCATTTCACTATTAAATCTCTAAAGAAATGAAAGTTTTATTCTTGTAAAAATAGAAGAAAAAAATGATAAATTATATTTAATGGTATTAAATTTTTGTAAAAAGTGATAAATTTATATTAAATATTTTTAAAAAAATTCTTATGATATCAAATATTTATAAAAACAAATCTTTTAAAAATGTTATTCTTATGTCAAGCAAATCATGAAATATAATCATTTAAGGTTACAATAAAATATAAAGAAAATGTGAATAAAATAAATTGTTTATGTATTAAATAAATTTATTTTATTAATATTTAATACTAAAGTAACATTTTTAAGATATTTAATGTTAACCATAGTTTTACAAAAAATAGTATATATTTAGCAGAGTTAGAATAATAATAACAGAAATTGTGATAATAGGATGAAAATAAAAATTTTAAACAATGTAATATTTTTAATATTATAAATAAATAACACTTTTTTATTTTATCTCATATTTCATATATTCTCAACCAAATATAAAATTGTAATTTACAATTTTTATATATGCACTCAAGTATATAACTATTTTGTTTACAAATAAAATGAATAATAAACTTGAAATAAGTATTTTTCCTAACTTAATTATTCATAAGTTTAAATTTTCATTTGACCCATTTTCAATTTGAGTGAAGGTCAGTGTGAACTCTATACTATAAGTATAAGTTACTATTCATAAATAACACTCACATGATATTGAATAAGCCTAAATAGTGATCAATTTTGATTTTGACTTGATTGGGTGGTATGGGATTGATGGATTTATTGATAACCCTAGCTCTTTAGGAGAAATAATGTAACAAACACACAAAGATGAATTGAGCCCAAGTAGCTAATTTTTCCCATTAGTGACACAAAGGCCATATGGAACAAAGAAGTTATGCCTTTTTTTTTTGCATTATAAAGTTCAAAGTTTTTGGTTAGAATGCATGCATAAGCAATGTTGTTACTTGGAGAGCCTATAGAGAAGAGGTGTTGGCTATGGTGATTTTTTGCCCATTTTGTGAAGAAGAGGAGTCTTTATGGTATGACACTCACTCCCCATTGTTGTGTGAATGGATGTCATGTGTATGTATGGTTTCCTTCTCGTGGCTTGAGAGTGCAACAAACAAATATATCATCTTAGAAAGATGATTACCTGAACTAATGGTAAAGCTGGGACCTCAGCCTACACAGTTTGGTACATATGGAAAGGAAGACATGTTGGTGTTTTGAGGGATCCTAACCAAATGGTGGTGTCAATCCATCAACCATTAAGGAGTACTATCATTTGTCAAAAAAAGTCTCTTCTTTGCCACATGTTTCTGTCACATAAAAGGTACAAAAGGGGTGTTCATCTTGGACCAGACCAAGCAGCTAAATATAAATCATGATGGTACTCATGGTGTAGCTAGTAAGGAACAAGGGAGATTTTTATATCACTTGATTAAACTGAAGGAGAGGGACTAGCACTTATCATGGGACTGACCAGAGTGACAGAAGTAAAGGGGATGGACTGAGGTAATATTGTAAACTAATTCAGCCATTATATTCAATATTTCCATCAAGTAAAAATACTATGAAGTGCAAAGATTCTTGAATCTGATTGGTCAAAGCGAGAAAAGAATGTGATTGGTCTGTTAGGGATGACCATCAGGTTGCAGATTTGTTTGGAGAGGGGGAGAGCTCCCACGAGGCTGCTTTTGAGGCCAGTGACTGACTGACTAACCCAATAATATTTACCAAAAAAATAAAAGAAATTCTGATTTTGTGTAAAGTTCATTTTACTATGCTAATATTGAACCCACTCATAGAGCAATAACTCATCCCCACTTGGAGTTGAGGAGCCAAACAGAGTAATATAAAAGAATTTATGAGAATGGCAAGTTGGGTCTTCCCTTATTGATGATCACATGTGAAGGCAACTACAATACACCTATTATTGGTGTCCAATACTACTTTATTTAAATATTCATATAACTGTTCTCACCGTCCATTGTTTTGAAATACTATGCTATTAGTAATATTTGGATGTTATAAGTATTATATTTGTAAAAATGTATTATATATTGAAAATTTTTTAATAACATTTATAATTAAAATTTATTAATTGTAATTAATAAAATGTTACAACTATATAAATACATAAAATTTCTTTATTTTTTTAATTTTATAATAATATTGTCAACATTACAATGGAATATGTATACATTTGTCAAATACAATTTTAAATTTATTATTAACAATTCTATAAAAGTTGAATATTATTATTAAATAACAATAATCTTTAATTTAGTATTTTTACTATATACTCATAAAGAGCCAGTTGTCTAGTATCCAATTACTCTAATATATGTAATAAAGTATTAGGTACTATTAACGTTTAAAACTTAATAAATCATAACAATTTTTTATAATTTATTATGAATTTTTTAGATAAAACAACAAAATTAGACCCACGTACCTTTGCACCATAACTGATTGATCACCAAATTATTATTAGTTTCTCTAGAGTTGAACAATTATCCATGCGACAATAGATTTTAGTGAGCAGATAATACATGCTCCATGACTGCAGTCTGGTTAGCAAGAGTACCTTATATATAAAAATAAGCTATTATGCTTGCACCCGAAGCCATCTCGAATGCATCCAACATCACGTCCAACCAGATGAACTAAAAGAAAGAAGAGCCGCCACTCTATATATGTGCCAGCATCATCATTGGTAGTCAGTCTCATGTTAAGTTATTACCACCCTATCTGCTCCAAGCTTGTAGAGCAGAACCTATAATTTAAAACCAAAATAAAGTCAATTGCAGAATACAGAAATCATTCACGGCTATCTATGGTATGGATGTTGGCCAGTGCTATAGTTGGTCTTTCACTTATTTGTGGTAGCATGTTCAATTAAGAGCCATGACAAGACAAGCCATACTGTTCAGACTTGATCCGAGGATTAGAGAACACACCACCATCCTAATCCAATCCTTCAAAAATACATTTAAACTTGATATGAGGTAAACATTCCTTAAAAACATGACATTAATGAAGGCCAATGGATAAATGTGATAGAAATAATAAGAATGAAGATAGTAATTAAAGAACAAATAAGCAAGGTAAGAGTACATAAGCTTATTATTTTTCTGGTCTCTGAGTACAATATGTATAGCTAATAATACAATTATCTGACTATAGTTGTTGTTAAATTGGATTGATAAGTAATATTACAATTAAATAATAGATTAATCTATTTATATACTTATTATAATATAAAATAGAAACACGAAATGTTACGATATAATTTTAAAATTATATCAAATATTTTAACTATTTAAAATAATATTCTAATAATATATTAACACTATTTCTCAAGAAGAACATATAAATCAATTATGCTTAACTTGTTTATAAATCAATTATGCTAAACTTGTTATATATACTATTAATATGTATTTTTGAGAGTGGTTTGATAAATATATTAGCAAGTTGAAAATCTATCCCCTAGTTGAATGCAGGGAGGATATGTATTTATACGTATAACCATGTTTGGTACAATATAACAATCTATCTAAATAATTGCTAGTTCACTCATCAAATATATTTACAATATGTATTATTGCTTGATTGTTATAATTTGATTGCATTAATTCATGATGTGATATCTAATTTTCCGAGCATATATTTATCCAATTTATCTCACAATGAAATATTTGCAATTGCACTAACACTAGAATGAGAAATAATTATTTATTTATCAACTTTTTATGAAATAAAATTACCACGAAGAAAATACAAAAACTAGTGGTAGATCTTTGACTTATAAGACAACCTACCCAATTTTAATGAGTCATTTTTCTTGTAAGTCCATAATATATTTAAGAATTTAAAGTGAAACATCCAATTATTAGTACAAAAATCTCACAAAAATTGGCTTATTACACTTATTATATAAGAAATATTAGGTAAAGTAACTATTAAATAGTTCAATTTATCAACTAACATTTGATTTTTTTTCAGGATCATGCTATAAAATTGGAATTTATGAAAATAAAATTTAAATTCAATTAAACTAGAAACTGAGATTGAATCACTAATAAAAACTAAACTAGGATTGAAAATTAAATCGGATTAAAAATTAGTTTAGAATATAATTTTAGATAATTAATAAAGTTACATAAATTATTCTCGTAAAAACTTAATTAATTAAAAATCAAGAACTGTGAAAAGTTTTATTGATAATTTGTTCCAATCATGATCAAACTAGTTTAGATAAAAAATAAATGATTTTTCCAATGATATTAAAAAATTAAAAAATTAAAATTCTTGGGCCCAAATGATAGGAATTTGACCATGGAAATTTTAGAAAATTAAATATTGGGTCAATAACTAATGGAATTGGAGATTAACCAACTAATAAACAACCAAACTTTAGCTTAGCTGACCAATAAATTCGCTGAAAACTAATTTGAAACAGTGCTTATGTAACATCGTACTTTTTTACTAAATTTTTGAGATTTTAATTTTTGGGTTAAAAATCCAAATGATTTGATGTAAATTAGAATGGATCTAATTTACTTGGTAATAAATTATTTAATTGAGAAAACTGGAGAATACAAGTTAGATCAAGTGAATTTTTTTAATTAAATATTTAATTAAATACAAGGACATATATACAAGAGAGAATTGTATTAATCAAGTCTTGAATAAATGAGCTGAAGTTTACATTATATAATACATTAAAGTAAATTAAAGACCATGGAGGTTGGGCTAAATCAAACATCTACTTGATTGTAGGTATGTGTTCGATTACATACATAAATCTGTTATACAAAAGTAGTATGAAACATGAGGCCTACAGTGAATTCCATACAAAGTACTACTTATACACATGTAAACCTGGACCATAAATGAAATCGAAGTATACCAGTCAACTACAATAGTCCAACACTCTCATACAATAATTGCAAGTGCACCTTAGCCTCCCGTGAAATGGTAAGGGAGTTTAGCTGACTCCCCGTAGGACTTTCTCCTGTTAGCAGATAAGAAAGTGGTACCCTACAAAATAAACTATGTTACGGTCAACCATGAATTATGAAGTACATCAGCAGCTAATATATCCAAAGTATGAATTACATTAAATAAGGGGCAAACCTTAATATGCAAATACTTGCTAGACCAAATCCAATTAAGAGACGAGCATTTACAAGATTGCCAAATAAAGGTTTGAACTAAAATAAAATATACCAACAAATGGTTGGAATGAGATTTTAGTTAGAATTCTAATTGACATATTAAGGCAAAAGAAGAGTTTTACCTTATTTATTGCTGGTGGTTCCAAAAAACCTAAGAATATTCTATGGTTGGAACAATAAGGTGGTATAGCTATATTTTACTCAATTGCTTGACAATTGGTATTGTTTAAGCAAATATTTCAGCCTAAATACCTCTTAGGTCCAACCATAGTTCAGTTTTTAGAATCTCAAGCTAAGCCTGAGTCATCATCAAATAGAGTAGAGCAAATCATCATGAAAGCCATTTAGGAAGATCAGATGAACTAACCCTCACCTTAGTAAGGATTCTATGACTGGTTATGTAATGAGATTAAGAGAATTCACTTAATTCTCTTATAGATAAGGCTAAAAACATGGCCTAAACTAACAAATAAGTCAACAAAAGAATTGGGGTCAAATGTAGGAAACTTACCTCAGCATGCATAAATGCTAAGGAGGATATTTGAAGGCCCTAAAACTTTAAGAAACACAACCCATGGATGTGGGTTATACAGGAATTGAAACCATCTTAGGACTTGCAGGGGCTCCAGCAATAAGGAGCTGAGGGACGTACCTGCAAAATAATGACAAAACAATTAGATATGCATTCCTAGATATTAAGGAAATCTAGATAACATAAAAGTTCAGAGGAAGAAAGGATAGAGCTGACCTATTAAACTGATTTCCAGCCTAATGAATTTCAGAAGGAAATCCTATAATAACCAACATGATCCTTGTATTCGTGAGCTAATCATGAATTTCAATAGAACTCCAAAACTTCCTAAGGCTGAATTAACATGATTATAATATCAACGGATTAGCTATCAGAATTAAATGTTTAAATTCATCAAAAGGAAGGACATATTGGAGTAATGGATCGATAACTATGTGTTTACAAAAAATGTTATCCATGATCAATAAGCGAGTGCTTGTCCATGGGTTTAGACACAAGTTGATAGTCTAGAAACAAGTGCTAAACAAATAAATAAAAGTCCTAACTATCTAGTTGTAAAAAGAACAAGAACAATGGCTGTAACAAATAAAAGAGGCCTATCTATATCATATAAGTATTGGACTAACCTTGAGCAGTACAAAAGTGGTTAAATTATCTCTCTAAAGTCTGAAGAAAGAGGATGAGTAGAGATATAAATTTACTTGAAAGGAAGGATGAGAAACTAGGTGATGGTTTATGAATGCTGGAACAATAACCAGTTGTTAGAAGTAGAAGCCAGCTATGTTACCATTGTACAACTAGTCCATTCCCTACCTTTATGCCCAATCTAAAATATTTATGTAGACCATATTTAATCAAAATCCTACGTGGTGGAGCCTAGCCATTTCAGAATATGATCAATGATCAATTTCCTAGTAATAGATAATGATGAATTCCAAAGGCTATCTCATTTATCAGGGGTTACTCAATGTGAGGCATTAAAAAGAAACGTTAATTACATGAGGAGTCGAGCATTTTCACCCCTATAAATAGAATAGCCTTAGACCTACAAGTAACACAAGAAAAGACATTAGGAAACAAGCAATGCAAGGAGTAGGAGAGGGAAGGGTGGCTACCTAGATACTCCCTTTGGACACTCTATAGAGGAGGATGTTGGTAATTCCACTTGCCATTGATTAAATTTTGGAATGCAGACCTCCCAAGCATCAATCCATCAGATGAGCAGATGATGGAATGAAGCTAAGAAACTGAGCAGGGAGTCAATGAAACCTCAAATAAAAGAAACATCGAAAGGAAAAAAGGAGTAATAAAACATCACCAGAAACCTTAGAAGCCATCAGAAGGATGGAAACGATGATCGTGCAGAAGGGAACTAAGCATGAACAAAATCAAGATGCGAGGAAAATTCTAACTGAATTACAAGAGCCGATGAGAGCATCCATTGAGGAATAGCTAATCAACGGATGATAGAGTAGCATAAATTCGACGCACCATTGAGAGAGATGGGTGGAACTATTGATGAAGAGGAAGGAGTGAGTTGGGGAAAGACACGAGGAAACTCTAGATGACCCCACCAACATAAGATCGTCAATTTATGGAGGAAATTGGTGCAACGAAATGTCAGGTGGCTTAGGAAGGGCTTCGACTCTCGGGAAGATTTATAATTACTATCCTTTTTCGTAAAGGATCCTTTTTTGTACAACTTAGTGAGTAGGTGTTAGGGTGAGTTTTCGTAAAGACAAAAGAAGGTTTATAATTACTATCCTTTTTTGTTCATAGGTTTTGTGGGTTTAACTGCTTCTTAGAAAAATGTTTCAATACTTCCCCTTGCTCGGGTTTGGTTTATCATACAACCACACTCGCTCTTTATCAAAAAGGGTTCGCGATGTGGGATGAGACCTCTCCCTCTCCAACCTCTATCTTAGTGCGCATGAAGCTACTCCAAGCTTTGAGACTCACTAGATGATGAAACTTCCCTTATGCTCCCTAAGTCATCTAGCATCCCTTATAACCAACACTATCCCATGTCGGGCGCCTCGATGGTTCCATATCTCAGCATGCACATAAAAAAGTAAAAAAATTTTAGACCTTTATCTTTGGTGCCACCAGCCCAACTGTCATACCCCGACCTGGTTTGGTCAGATCCCCGTGATCAACTCACCACTCTCCCGATTTATTAAGGGTTGCCCCTTATTTATAAACAATGAAGAGTAAGGTGTCCTTTAAAACTACACCTTTCCTGGAATAGCATAAATCAGAACTGCATAAAATTTTAAATTAATCATACCTATCTTACAGGTGTGACTAACAGGAGGTCTTGGGTAGGTTTTCCTTGGTCAACCTGAAAGGAATATAAGGGAGGGGGTAAGTACAACTGCTTAGTGAATGGGTTTTCGAAATTTAACTTTTAGGAAAAAGATTTGTATTGGAGTATGCCACACTCCTTATTTTCTTTCAAAAATCTTTTCATTTCAAATCTCTATTTTCATCACCATTTCTTATTAATCACGGTGTGTCATCACCCAATACACTTCCTTTATCATGAAGGTCAATCACACAATCGTAGGCCAGCCCATCCACTGAACCCACTTGTGGTGTCAGAGCGACTTTACCGACCACCTAGATAGAAGCACATCCACTTCTACCCTGAGAATGAGTGGATGTATGTGATATCTGACCCTCAATCCCGAAATCAATTCTCCGTGTCTGTATAAGGACAGAGACCTCATTCCGACCCCAGCCTGGTCTCGTGTGCATGAAGCTACGTCGAGCTTCGCAAGGTCACCTAGTCCGACAAACTGCCCTTATATCCACCGGGTCGTCCAGGGCCCTAGTACACATCACTACCCCTCTTGGGTGTCTTGAAGGTCCCGTACACACAGTGCAGGTATAATCAGTATTTTCACATCTTGCTATATAATCTGTGGTGCCACTGGTCCAACAGTCCTGACCCTCAATTCAACCTGTAGCTATTTGTCTTGACTAGTCCGTCGACTTGTCATGTCGCACTACCACTAGTTGACTGAGTATGTCAGTCCTGTCTTGGTACCATGACCAAACAATTCATTTATTTAAAGTTCTATGGCATATATCTCATGTTTGTTTACGAGCTCCTGCTCGTGTCAACTGGCCTTGGGCCCACTGTACGAGATTTTCAAAATCGGGCATATTAGCCCCCAAGTTCCAAAATCAAGACTCCGACCTATTTGAGCATTTCAAGCTCCCGTCAAGAAGGTTTCCCAAAAAGTTTAAGCAATGTCACATAGTTAGGGGAGAGAACTTCCAACAAAATAATCTTTTAATCTGTCCATCACATCAATCGGGTGTGAGGTCATCTCCGCTTAGAATCGATAAGTGGGTTTTCTCCTTTCTTTCAGGAAGTTCCTCATACCAATCGAGTATGATCTACTTACAACTGGTAAGTAGTTTTTCCGCGTAATTTCCACATCACTCCTCTTAGGTGTGATGTTTAAAATACGACTTAGTAGTAGGTTTTCATTTCCGAGGTGCTTATTATCCCAACCGGGTATGATATAAAAATCCCACTCACAACCGGTAAGTGGTTTTTTAACTTTAAGTTGTGCTCATCATCCCAATCGGGTATGACGTTAGTAAGCCCACTCACCCGTTAATATAGTGAATTCCACTCGACCGTTTCTTTGTATTCATGCGAGCTTGTCCTTGCTGGCGTTTTCGGTACTTCGTGTTCCTACACGATATGAACATCCTTGTTCATTATCCCTTGGCCTAATAGCCTTCATTCATTCCAAATGAATGAGAAAACCAAACTTTCTATTTATTTGCAATTAGGTCCCTAAAGTTATTTTTCTTTAACTGTAAGTTCCTAATACCGATTTTTCATCAAATTGAGTCTAGAAACTTTTAAAATTTAGCTTAGGATCTCAATTTATTCAAATTCACAAAAAGGGGTTTAATTTCCCAAATTTCCAATTAGGTCCCCCAACTTTTCCAAAATTACCATTTTGCCCTTTCTTTACAAAAATGGTAAGTTTCTTTGCAAAAATTCTAAAATTGCTCATTTGACCCTCTAACATTCTTATCATGCCCAATTGACCTTCAATTTTACTAAATTGCATTTTGGTCATTCAAATTTCGAAAACCATCAATTTTCCCCCAATTTCAACTCCTTAACACAGCTGAATTTGATTTTATCAAATTGTCTGATCAAACGCTTCTAATTGTTGAAATTGAAGTTAAAATTGAGATCCTACATCTTCATACGATTCAATAGCACTTTGAATCACAACTTTTGACGCCAGAACAAGCTCAAACAGAGCTTCACCAGAAAATAGACTGTAGAGAGAGAAAGCTTCAATTACTCACCGTTGGGGCACGACGGTCCGAGCTTTCAATCTGGGCTGATAGCTCTTTCCTAAGGTTCATCCTATAATCAAGAATTGCATCAATTGATGCCAAATTGAGTTAGAATTTCATAATCAAAATTCTGCCAGTTCTCTCTTTAGCACCGGTTGAAAATTGCAGAGGAGAGCCAAATGGCTTACCTTTTAGTCCTAATTCGACCGTGGGAGGGCTATGGAGGTGTTGGGAGGGCTTGTTTTGGCTTGGGAAGGGCTCAAAATGGTCGATTTCAGCTTGGCCGAAATAGGGTAGCTTCGGTTTGCTAGAGTTGCTTCATTGTTTGATTATGTTGACGCTTCTTCGATGATTCTTGAATTGACTAGAGTTTGATATCAGATAGCTAAATTCCCCCCGGAGTCTAAAGAGCCTGACCTCTTCTTCTGAGGTTAAGAACAATGCTTAAGTCGAAGCTCTGGTTCGAGCTTTACCGGGAAATGGAGTAGTAGAGAGAGAGAGAAGTGTTCAAGTGTGAGGAGGATGAATGTGGATGAGCTCTAGTAAAATTATGTATTAAATGGAGGAGATTTATTACTAGTATTAATGTTGCCATAAATTGATTGATATTTATTAGTATTAATTCCAATAATTTAATTTAGATATTAAATTATGGGTATTAATCCCAATAATTATATATATATATATATTAATTTATGGCTATTTATGATAGGGCGTACATATAAAAAGTTTTGACTAAAATTTTGGGTTAAAAAAGAAAACATACTTCCCAAGAGGTTACCCATCCTAGCATTACTCTCACTCAAGCATGCCTACCTTTGGTGTTTTGATGGGATATAGTTCATCTGAACCGATCTAATTTTTCTTTTCTAATTCATATTAAGGTTCTTTTCCAAGGTTTTATGAACCCTCAAATGGTTGGGTTTGTGAACTGGTCTGATATTTCTCACTCGGTTTGACTGGTTCTTTTCTCGATTTTCCTTAACTCAAAAGAACAGGGTTTACACCAACGAATTCAATGACCCGATTTTGGCTCGGTAACTATCAACCCAATGAGTTCAACGACTTGACTTCGGCTCGGTAGCTACTAGCCCAACGAGTTCTATGATCTGAGCCATTGGAGAGCTTTTAGGGTTTTCTTCCTTTGGGGATAATTTTCTTGGTTAGTGTTCGGTAGTGTTGGTGACTACCGTCCTAGTTTTCTTGGTTTCTCTCTTGGGAGCCATCTGGAAATTTTAATAAACTTTCTCTTAGTTCTTATGTTATATAGTCTTGATAATGTATTCGAGGAAATATGCACTAATACCACTCAAGTTGTCACACCCCGACCTGGTTTGATCGGATCCCCATGAGCAACCTGCCTCTCCCTTTGGTCTATGAAGGATTTCACCCCTTCTAAACTGCGAGGAGCCAGACATCCTTTTTCCTTTTTTTCCTAGAATAGCATTATACAAAACTAAACATATTAAATTAATCATACATGTCTTATAGTTCAACTACAAGGGATCTTTAAGGTTCGTTTTCCTCTATTACCTGAAAAGGGGCAAAGGGAGGTGGTGAGTTTCTACAACTCAGTGAGCAGATGTTGGGAGGAAGTTTTCAAAAAGAAATGTTTAGTTTATTGTCAAAACCATTTCTAAGGTTTACAATTCTTTTTCCATGGATTTTCCTCAAACTCAAATCTCAAAACCTTTTTCTATTTCCATATTAGGTATGTTAAGCTCTCTTAGCCCATCCTCTTGCCTCGGGAGGCGTTTAGCAAACAAATACACGCCCTTCATCAGGAAAGGTACACACATTCGTAGGGTAGTCCCAGACTGCACCCACATATGGATCGACGTGTCTTTACTGTCCACCCTAATAGAAGTTCCTAACTCCTACTCGGAGTTTGAGTGGACGTCCCACACGTTCAACTCTAAGACCCAAAATTTACTTCGTGTCTATATTAGGATGGAGACCTCATCCTATCCCCACCCCGATCTCATGCGCAAGAAGCTCTCGGAGCTTCATGAGTCACTGGTACGACAATCTACCCTTATCGTCCCCATGTCGTCCAACAACCCTTGGGATCCATCACTAACTTTGAAGCGTCTGGATGGTCTCATACCTTAAGTGCATCCAAAAAAAAAGTTTTCATATACTTAGCCATCCTTTTTAGTGCCAACGGTCCAACAACCTCGACACTCAACCCGACCTGCAGCTGTTTGTCTGGGTTAGTCTGTCGACTTGGCACTGACGCACTGTCACCAGCCCATCGAATATTGTCAGTCTTGACTCGATACCATGGCAAATCAAACAATCATTATCCATTTTAATTAGGAGTTTTCATGGCTCTTCCTAATCATATTTGTTTATAGGCTCCAGCCCATGCCCACTGGCTTTGGGTCCATTGCACGTGTTTTCCAAAAACCGAGGCCCCCCGGCCTATTAGAGATGTTCTAGCTCCCATCAAGAAGGTCTCCCAAATAATTTATGCAGTTGTCACATAGTCAGGGGAGAACACTTCTGACAAAAATTACTTTTTATCTCATCACATCATCGGGTATGATGATGGATTCGCTTACAACGAGTAGGCGGTTTTCTCCTTTCCTTAAGGAATCTCATCAAATTAACCGCTATGATGTATAAAAGTCCCACTCACAATGGCTTCCAATTTAGAAAAGGTGCTCATCATCCCAACCGGGTGTGAAGTGTAATAAATCCCACTCACCCGTCAACTGTGACGTGTTTGTCCTTAGTCAATTTCTAGTCTACGCTAGCTCTCTCTTGCTTGCATTCTAGTCTCACATCTCCCTACACAGTTTGGATATCATTATCAATAAGGGTTTGACATAATAGCCTTCGTTTTCTCATGTATGAGCGACTAGGCCCAAATTCCTGGTTTATTGTACTTAGGTCCCTAAAGTTCATTTTTCTTAACTTCAGGTCGCTAATGCTAACTTTTCCCACAAATCGAATGCCAGGGTTTCCAATATCCTCTTTGGATCCTCAATTTACTTAAAATTGTGTAAGGGACTCAAGTTTTCCAAATTTTCAAAAATTACGGTTTTGCCCTAACTTTCCAAAAATAGCCACTTGGCCCCAAATCTTTCAAAAATTGACCAATTGTTCCCCCAACATCTTTCTCATTGCCAATTGACCTTCAATTTTGAGAAATTGCATGGAGGTACCTCAAAATTTTGAAATCTCCAATTTTCCCAAAAACTTTTCCCCAATTTCTTCCCCTTTTTCTAACCGAATTTGATTCCTATAAATTGGCCATTCAGTTAGGGTTAATCACTCCAATTGATGGCATGGATATGTTCCTACACTTCCATACGATCAAAGGGAGATTTGAATTGCAGAATTTGAGCCCGAAACGAGCTCAAACGGAGTTTCGCAAGAAAACTGTTCGTAGAGAGAAAAAGTTTCGAAGGTGTACTATCGGAGGTGCGGCGGTCCAAGCTCCAGATATGGGGAGGTAGCTCTCGTCCTTAGGATCCTTTTATGATCAAGAATTGCTAAATTGAAGTCTATACGAGGGTGAATTTTGTTAGTGAAATTTGACACTTTCTCTCTCTAACACTAATTTGCAACGACGAAGTAGGGCCAAATTGGCTTACCTTTCACCTCTATGGAGGTCATGTGAGGGCCGTGGGGTCATTGGGGAGGCTTGGTTTGGCTGGAGGGGGTCTGAATTTGGCCGAATTCAGCTCGGCCATAATAGGGCAGCTTGGGTCCGTTGAAACTGCTTCACCGTTTGATTCCACCGGTGCTTCTCTGGCGGTCCTCAGGTCGAAGGGAGATTGTTGCCAAGTAGTTGATTTCCCCCGGAGTCTGTAGGACCCGACCTTGCCTTCTTAGGCTGAGAAAAGTGCCCAAGTCAGAGCTCTAGTTTAAACTTCACTGAAAAATGGAGCACTTCGAAGGAGGAGAGGATTTGAGGTGTGTGGAAGATGAATGGAGGGAAACTCTTTATATAGTGAACTAAATGACTCTTTGCCCTACCAATTTCCATATTAATCGAGCTTATCCTCTTTAGAAAATGCCCAAATCAGAGGGAATATTCCTTCGCTAGAGAAGAAAAGTTTTTCTACCATATGAACAGTGTTGTCATCCCAATGAAGAAGACGACACTGTTCCGAACTAGACTGGACCAGTTCAATGGCGAAAATTGACCGGTTCAAGCTCAATTCGACTAGTTTTCTAAAAATTAAAAATTTATAAATTAATCTAAATTCATTTTCTATCTAATGGTGGGCTCAATTTTTCAAATTGAGATTTTTAAGCCACCAAGAAAAATGAATATAAAGACCGGTTCATGTATAGTTCAAACCGGTTCAATCCAGTTCTGGTCCGGTTCACTCTGAACTGGTCTGATTTTCCCATCCATTTTACTTCATGGTTCTTTCCCATGACGTTTATAACTTTTTGGTCACTTGGAATTTTCCAAATTCTCATTTTAGCCCCTCTTTATCATTCTCAGTTCTTAAGTGGTTCAGTTTTCTCATTAAATTGACTGGTTCTTTCCCGATTTTCCTTGATCCGAGATGACGGGTTTCACAGCTTGGCACTTCGAGGCAACGACCAACCAAATACCCCTCAACCATCGCCTGGGAATTAGATGTCACCCATCGGGGGAAGGGAAGCACCCACCCAAGTCCCAACTAGAGTGTAGAACCTCGTTCAGGAAGAAGCTCGGAAGGACCCTATCTTATTAGTTGGTACGTCCCAACCCCTCCCTTAAGACAAGTTTGTAACCACAAGTCATGTAGTCCTTATTCTTGAATCAATATAGTTTTGTTCTCTCAAGAAATTTTGTTAAATTTTCACTCAAGTCATGTACAAATATTTGGAAAATAGGCATACACCCTCTTTGACTCAGGGGTCAAACGATCATTCGTCAACATCCTTACACTATTAAGAGAGGAGTTATACCAAAACAAACTCCTCAAGTCATGCGAAATTTGGATAGGGGAAGTAACCTTGGAAGCAGATCTAATCCCCCTACTGCTAATGGAAGTGGACGTCATTCTAGGGATGGACTAGCTAAGCACGCACTGAGCAAAAGTAGACTGCGTAAATAAGCTAATAACGTTCCACGCTCCAAGAAAGGAAGGGGCGATATTCGAAGGTGACAATGGGAGAGTAGGAGTACACCTAGTGTCCTAGATGATGGCGCAGGACATGCTGCGAAAGGGATGTAAGTTGTTCCACGCACAGATCACTAGTAAGGATTTGAAAGGGAAAGGACCGGAAGAGATCTTGGTAGTGAATCGCTACCAGATGTATTCTTGTAGAGTTACTAGGTCTACCCCTAGATTGCAAACTAGAATTCGTAATTAAGGTAGTGCCAGTGACACACCACATATTACAAGCCCCCTACTGTATGGTGCTCGCAAAACTTAAGGAGTTTAAAGAACATTTGGATGAGTTACTAGAAAAGGGCTTCATACACTCGAGCCAATCCTCATGGGGTGCATCAGTCTTGTTCATTAAGAAAAAGGATGGGAGTATGAGGCTTTGCATCGACTACAAAAACTGAACCAGGTGACCACCAAGAATAAGTACACTCTCCCGAGGATAGATGATTTGTTTGACCAACTAAGGGTAGCCACATACTTTTCCAAGATTGACTTGCGATCGGTGTATCACTAGTTGAAGATTTGGGAGAAGGATATACAAAAATCTGCGTTCCGGTCACGATATGGATACTATGAGTTCAGGGTGATGCCATTCGGGCTAACAATCGCAGCAGTGGACTTTATGGACCTAATGAACTGAGTGTTCCAACCTTATCTAGATAAATTCGTGATAGTTTTTATAGAAGATATCATCATATACTCCCGGACTGAAGAGGAGCACAAGGCACAGTTAGAGACCACCCTAAGCACATTACAGGAAAATCAAATCTTCGCCAAATTCTCAAAATGTGAGTTTTAGTTACAAGAGGTGGGCTTCTTAGCGCATATCATGTCAAAGGATGGAGTAAAGGTGGACCCAACAAAGATATAAACAATATCCAACTAGAAGACACCCTCCAGCCCAACCGAGAAACGTATCTTCCTCGGACTTGCGGGATACTACTGGAAGTTCATAGAGGATTTTTCCAAAATTGTGGCTCTGCTGACCCGTATCACAAGGAAATGGGGTAGAATACAAGTGGGATTCTAAGTGCGAGAAGTCCTTTCAGGAACTTAAGTCATGTTTGACGACAACCCCAATGCTGACAATACTTGACTCAAATGCAGGGGAGTATACAATGTATGGTGACACATCCAGACAAGGACTAGGATGCATTCTGATGCAGTAGAAGAAGGTCATTGCATTTGCTTCTCGGTAATTAAAAACACTTGAGAGGAATTACCCCACCCATGATCTGGAATTGGCAGCAATAGTGTTCACCCTCAAGATTTGGCGACACTACTTGTATGGAGTTAAGTGTCGTATATACACCAACCACAAGAGCCTTAAGTATTTCCTGACCTAGAAGGAGCTCAACCTACAATAGAGGAGGTGGCTAGAGTTAGTAAAGGATTATGACCTGATGATAGAATACCACCATGGCGAGGCCAATGTAGTGGCAGATGCACTTAGCTGCAAGTATCACATAAGAGTGGCTTTGATAAGGGTCGGCTATTTGCCCTTGCTAAACCAACTGTGTAACTTGAGGGTGAAAATCAGTCTCGATGGGGGTGATAGATGCTTAGTGGCCAACATCGTCGTATGATCCAACCTAGTAGACCAAATAAGGACCCTACAAAGGGTGGACGAGGAGCTCCATTCATATTGGGACTAAACTACCAACAAATTGACCCAAGACTTTGCAGCCTAAAAGGATGGGTCAATGACCTTCAAACAGAGAGTCTGTATACTGAATGACAAAGAATTGAAGAGGTTGATATTGGAGAAGGCGCATGGTTCAGTATATGCCATGCATCTCAGCATCATGAAGATGTATCGTACCCTAAAATTGGGGTACTTGTGGAGGGGAATGAAGAGGGACATTGCGGAATACGTGGCAAGGTGCCTATCATGCCAACATATTAAGGCTGAACATCAAAAGCCCTCCGGATTGTTGCAGCCCCTATCGATCCCCGAATGGAAGTGGGAACACATCACCATGAACTGTGTGACTGGACTGGCCCTGACAAAAAGGGGATGAGATGTGATATGGGTCATCGTAGACTAATTAACCAAGTCCGCCCATTTCCTACCGATAAAGGTGATTGACTCCGTAGAAAAACTGGTCGCCCTGTATGTAGGGGAGATTTTGGGGCTCCACGGAGTCATAATAAGCATAGTATTGGACCGAGATCCAAGGTTCACCTCCCAATTTTGGCCTAGCCTGCAGGATGCCCCAGGAACCAAACTCCACATGAGCACCACTTTCCATCCTTAGATGGACGGGCAGTTCGAGTGGACAATCCAGAGCTTGGATGATATGCTTTGGGCGTGTGTCCTAACGAAGAATAAGGGTTGGGAGGACTATTTGTGCCACATGAAGTTTGCTTATAATAATTGCTACAAGGCCCTTTATGGGCGACGATGTTGTATGCCCCTATTCTGAGAGGAAGTAGAGGAGAGGAGACTCGAGAAAGTCAAACTTACAGAGGATGCAATGAAGAAGATCCAAATAATGAAGAGTCGACTTAAGGCGGCCCATGATCAACAAAAGAGCTATGTTAACCATCGGAGGATGGACCTAGAACTCGAAATAGGAGATTGGGTATTCCTCAAAGTATCACCGTGGAGTGGGATACTTAGGTTTCAACAACGAGCAAAGTTGAAACCAAGATACATCGGTCCATACGTGATAAATCAGATGGTTGGACTGGTGGTGTACAAGCTAAAGTTGCCTCCGAACTTACAGAGAATACATGACATATTCCACGTGTCAATCATACAAAAATATGAGCCCGCCCCCCACCATGTACTAGACCAGCCACCACCCGAACTAGAGGAAGATTTGGTCTATGAGGTGGAGCCAATACGAATCCTTGATCGATGAGAGAAAAACCTAAGGAACAAGAGGATTCCCATGGTGAAGGTCCTTTGGTAGAACAACCAAGTAGAAGAGGAGACATGGGAGATGGAGTTGGTCATGAGGAATAGACACCCTCAACTGTTCAACATGTAAAAGTTTTGAGGACAAAACTCTTAAAAGGTGGGGAGAGTTGTAAACCCTGTCCCTTCGAAGTAAAGAAATAAATCGAGGAAAGAAACCTCAAATTTTTGTAAGAAGATCGGGTATCCATCGGGACCTGAAATGGTAAATAAATTTAAGATGATGATTTGGATGTCCCAAGTGACAAATAAATCACCAAAGTCAAGAAGGTGAAACATGAAGTGGATTGAAGGTGAAAACTGGACCGGTTCAAGGTGAATTGGACTTGAACCGAATATAACCATGTTGAACTGTGAATAAGCGGTTCAAAGATTCATTTTTCTTGGTGGCTTAAAAATATCAAATTGGAAAATTGAAGCCACCATCAAGTAGAAAATGAATTTATTTGAATTCAGAAATTTTGAATTTTTGGAAAACTAGTTGAATTGGGCTTTAACTGGTCGATTTACGATTTCGGGTTATTAGACCTAGTCGGATCGGACTGCTCAATAGTCCAACCGATCAATGGACTGCTGCCAGGTGAGCGCCCACTTAGTAGGCACGACCAATCAGCGCACAATGTGTAGCGAAGCGCGCCTAGTTAGCCGCTTGGTCAGTGTTTGGAAGTGCTGGACGATTAGTGAGTGACACATGTCTTCAGTCAACAGTCAGAGGTTGAAAGGCCACGTCAATAATGACCAAACAATAGGGGAGTGACACGTGTCCCGGTCAATGATCAGTGTTGGAAAAGCCCCGCCAGCAAAGACCAACCAATGAGGAGTTGACACGTGGAAAAGGTGCATCGTCAGATGACCTCAGCCAATCAGTGGCTGACATGTGGCTGTGGCATTGTCCGTTAGTAGGGAAATTTGATGCATTTAAAATAGCCAATCAATGGACACCATGTGTCCCGGTCAGCAGTCATGTAGGGTTGAGTAGAGGCTGCTATGTGTCCAGTCATTGAGTCAAAGACTGACTAGGCTAGTGATAAGTATGCTACATTAGCAACGCCAACCAAACACAGCGCACCACGTGGCAAGCATACACGTAAGAAGCTTGCATGCATGCAACAATGTCGTCTTTCTTAGTTGGCTAATAGGGATAAGAGGATAAGGGAGAGGGGAAAGTCTCCGGCGACTCGAAAAAAACTCAAATCTGGTCACCGACGAGTGAGGTGGGGGCCGAGTCTTACACTGGTAGGTAGCCAGGATGGTTGCTGTGCTCCATATATAAAGAGCACACCTCCTCTCACATTCCTTATCCCACCAGCCATTGAAGAACCTGAAGAGGTCTACTTTTCGGTGAGATGAAAACCATTGCTCTAATGAGGACCTTTCCTCCAACCTCAGAAGGCGCATTCAGCCTTTGTGGAACTGGGAAGAAGTCCTCTACCTCGCTACCACCTCCTTTCGGTTCGAGTATCATTGGAAAAGCATCGAGCATTCGGTACAGTACCATCACCCCGACGACTTTGAAACAACAGAAAATCTTAAGTTGAATTCCAGCCACCTCTAACCTCAGGTGATCAGGCCAAGCCTCCCACAGCTCCCCACGACCAACCCTCGACCTCTAGGAACCTTCAAGGTAAGCCAATTCAGCCCCATTTCATCGGAATAGTGAAGTTGTAGAAAATGAAACACTGAAACTTCTCTACTCGAATTCTCCATGCTCATGCAAGCAATTAACCCGAAGTTTATCTTAGGAGACCCCACCCTCCGAAGAGCACCAGTGTAAAACCTATCCTTAGGGCCAAAGAAAACCAGGAAAAGTACTAGTAGAGATTTATATGCGAAAAAATGAGCCAATTAATGAATGAAAAATAGTTAACACAGGAAATTATGAAATCCGAAGTGACCATAAATTCAAAAAATTGTAAGGAAGAATCGGGAAGTGGAATTGAGGATAGAACCGGATTGGTTCAGAGTGAACCAGACCTAAATTAGACTGAACCAGGATGAACCAGTTCAAAAATTCATTTTTCTAGGTGGTTTAAAAATTTCAATTTGGGAAATTGAGGCCACCATTAGATAGAAAATGAATTGATATCTTTTTAAATTTCAAAAAATTGGTCGAATCAGGTCCGAACCGGCCGATTTTTGAATTTGGGACAGCACACCAAGTCGGACCTGACCGATCAACGGTCAACGGTGCCCTATCAGCAACCACGTAGATACGATCATCCAGTGAGAGGCTACCACGTGTTCGATTAATAGTTAGCATATCACGCCCTTACCTGGTTTTGTCGGATCCCCGTGAATAACCCGCCACTCTTCTAGTTTATTAAGGGTTTTCCCCTTCTTTAAACTGTGAGAAGTAATATGTCATTTTTCACCTATACCTTTCTTGGAATATCATTTATCAAAACTTAATATATTAACCTTACATACCCATCTTGCAAGTTCAGCTTTAAGTGGATTTTTCCCTTGGTTACTTGAAAAGGGTGTAAAGGGAAGGGGTGAGTTTGAAAACTTAGTGAATGGGTGTTGGATGAGAGTTTTCACAAAATCAATTTTAATCGGAGTGTGCCAGAATCCTCATTTCATTAAAAATGCTTTTCTTCAAATTCTGATTTATCAAAACCTTTTTTCCAAGGTTTACCAATTCATTTCCAAGGATTCTGAAATCCTTTCCACGATTTTCATAACCTCTTTCCCATTTCCATATTAGGTGTGTTTCACAAACAATACACACTCTTCATCAGGAAGGGTACACACCCATATTCACGAGATGCAGTTATGCTTACTACACCCACTTGTGGATCGGAGCGTCTTTACCATCCACCTTGATAGAAGTCCCTGATTTATACCTGGAGTTTGAGTGAACAACTCTGATGCTCAACCCTCAAACCCAAAATACTTCGTGTTCATATGAGGACAGAGTCCTCATCTAGACCCCACCTCGATCTCATGCGCATGAAGCTACGTTGAGCTTCCTTGAATGCTGGCATGACAAACTGCCCTTATCTCCACCATGTCGTCCAGTAGCCTCTAGGACGCGTCACTACCCCTCTTGGGCGTCTTGATGGTCCCGAACCTCAAGTGCATGCACAAACAAAGTTTTCCATAAAGCCATTTATCTTTGGTGTCACTGGTCCAACGGCCCTGACCTTCAACTCGACCTGCAGTTGTTTGTCTAGACTGGTCCGTCAACCTAGTCCTATCACACTGCCGCCAGTCCATCGAGTATGTCGGTCCTATGTTGGTACCATGGCCAAATCACATCTAGTCATTAAAATTTTCATGGCTTATCATCATATTTGTTTACGAGCTCCTGCTCGTGCCAATTGGCCTTGGGCCCACTGTACATGATTTTCAAAGGCAAACATTTTTGCCCCCAAGTTCCAAAATCGAGGCCTCTGACCTATTTGAGCTATTTGAGCTCTCGTCAAGAAAATCTTCCAAAAGTTTTAAGCATTGGCACATAGTTAGGGGATAACACTTCTGGCAAAATAACTTTTCACTCGCCCATCACACTAACCGGGTGTGATGACATCTCCGTTTATAACCGGTAAGCGATTTTCTACTTCCTTCAAGGAAGTTTATCATACCAACCAGGTATGATCTACTTACAACCGATAAGCAGTTTTTCCACGTAGTTCACACATCACCCCAACTAGGTGTGATGTTAAAATTCCATATAGTAGTGGTTTTTCATTTTCGAAGTACTCATCATTCCAACCGGGTATGATGTGAATAATCCCACTCACTCAATATTCGTTGTGTATTCCTCCTAAATCAGCTTTTTGCCTCCACACGAGCTTATCCTTGTTGGCGTTCCCGTCCTTCATGTCCCTACATGATTTGGACATCCTTGTTTATTAACATTTGGCATGATAGCCTTCATTCCTCACGTATTAATGAAAATTCTCAAACTTTTTATTTAATTGCATTGAGGTCCCTAAAGTTCTTTTTCTTTGACTTTAGGTCCCTAATGCTAACTTTTCCCCAAATTAAATCCCGAAACTTCTAAAATTCACTTTGGGTCCCTAGTTTATTCAATATCACTTAAGGGGTTCACGTTTCCCAAATTTCCAATTTAGTCCTCAACTTTTCAAAAATTACCATTTTGCCCCTACTTTACAAAAATGGCAATTTGACCCCAATAATTTCAAAAAATTGACCAATTGGTGCTCCAACATCTTTTTCTTACTTAATTGGCCCTCAATTTTGGGAAATTGCACTTTGGTCACTCAATTTTATGAAATCTCCAATTTCCCCCAAAAATTTCCCCAATTTCCCCCTTTTAAACTCACTGAATTTGATTTCATCAAATTGACCATTTAATCGAAATTAATTGATCCATTTAAAGGTTTGGATCAGCTCCTACATTTCCCCATGATTTAATGGAGATTTGAATAGCGTCATTTGGGTCCAAATTGAGCTCATACAGAGCTTCGTCAGAAAACTAAACTTAGAGATAGAAAGCTTCGAAAGCTTACCGTCGGAGGTGTGGTGGTCTGAGCTTTTGATTGGGGCAGGTAGCTCTTATCCTGAGGATCCTCCTAGGTTCAAGAATTGTAAAAGTTCATGTTGAATTGAGTGAGAATTTGGTCAGTGAAGTTTCACCATTTCTCTCTCTAACGTGATTGAAATTTATCGAGGGAAGCCAAATTGGCTTATCTTTTAGCTTTAATTCAGTCATATGAGGGCCGTGGAAGTTTTGGGAGAGCTTGTTTCAACTTGAGGAGGGCTCAATTTGGCCATTTTTAGCTCGGCCGAAACAAGGCAGCTTCGTTCTGTCAAAGCTGCTTCACTGATTGACCATGTCGGCACTTCTCTACCGATCCTCAATGTAAATGGAGACTACCGTCTGTTGTGTACTTCTTCCTAAATCTAAGGAACCCGACCTCACCTTATTTGGCTCCAAGAAATTCCCAAGTCGGAGCTCTGGTTTAAGCTTAATCGAAAATTGGAGTAGTAGAAAGAGGAGTTTTTAGGTGTGAGAAGGATGAATGAGGAGGAGCTCTTTATATAGGAAGCTCGGGGACTCCTTGGCCATTCGATTGGCGCCTTTATGTCTATCATTCTTAGCCTAAAATGCCCTGGATGAAGACTTTTCATCTTCATCGGTGTTGCTCGCGTTTCCAGTGAGTGAATAGTGCTGTCATTTGAAGGAAGAAGACAACACTGTTACAAACCGGACCAGACCGGTCCAAACTGACTTCAATGCTTAAACCGGCTGGTTTAGGCTTGATTCGACTGAGTTTTTCAAAATTAAAAATTTCTAAATTCATCTAAATATATTCTCTATCCTATGTTAGCTTCAATTCTCCAATTTGGATATTTTGAGCCACCTAGAAAAATTAATTTGGAAACAGGTCCAATAGTTGTTAAAATCGGTTCAGGTCCGGTTCACCTGAACCGGTCTAGTTTTCTCTTTCAATTCATCCCAAAGTCCTTTTCCATGATTTTTGTTACTCTTTAGGTCACTCAAGAGTTATAAATTTCCCTTTTTACCCTTTCCTTATCAGTTGTGGTTTGTGAACCAATTCGGTTTTCTCACCCAGGTTGACTGGTTCTTTCCCCGGTTTTCTTATCTTTTAAGAATAGGGTTTACAACTCTCCCCTCCTTTTAGGAGTTTTGTCCCAAAAACTAAATTAACATCTTTTTCCTTGGGAATAATTTTCCCTTGATGTCCACTTGGAGTTTGTTTGACATGCTCACATTTTGTTTGTTCTTTCACTTAGCCCCTTTTAAACACGCACCTCAGGAACTTCTTTTCCTTTCTACTGTTAACTCTTTCTATGGAGTTTATCATAACTAGATGAGTCTTATCCACTATTCCAAGGGCACATCTTTAGTTTCACTTGTCCCTCTACTTAAGGCAAGTTTCTTCCTCTTAGGGTTCTTGCCCAGGTCTTCAGGATTGGGAGTACCAAAAATGCCCAATCATTCCCGTGTCTAATTCTTCTCTTGATCATTGAAACCCTTAGCTAGGGGTTCTTCCGAGCATTACATACTTATTTTATAGGTTTCAATGTTGTCCCCCCTTCGTCCTATTTTGACCTTTATTCCATTCGTTATTTATTACAACTTTAGTCATAATTATGTTTATCCTTATAATGCCTACCAACTGACTCTTCCTTACTTGAGTCACATTTTTCCTTGGAACTGTTGGGCTTACATGCCCCTTACAACATGACATACTCTAGAACATGTCTTTGACTAATTTAAATTTTTGAACACTTCCATAATGGTTGTTCTTAACTTTCCAACCTTTTATGGATCGTATAACTTCATCCTTGTTTTCATGTGGTAGTATTCCTCGACTACCTTTACCGTTATCCAATCAACTTACATAACTGTGTCAGTTTTCCTTACTCACTTGTCCTTTCCCAACTTCTCTATTGTGTCTTTCCGGTTCCAATTATTGGGTTTCCAGATGATTTACCGACACATTGGGATTCTTCCCTTCTTAGGTCCTTCTTTATTCCTTGTGGCATCCTTTACTCAAGGATTTTCCCTTTCTCTAAATCAATTCTTACTCGTTTGTGACCATTTCACGATTATTTATTCTGAGTTAATTCCTTTCGATCTACGCCTCAAAGTAGATACTTTCACCATTAGAGCTACACGTTCAACCTTCTCAACATTTCTTGCAATTTCCCTTTTCTTCATCTCTCTACCCCTTTTATGTTGGGGGCATCTTCCCACTTTCAATCCTCCATTTCATTTCTTATGTTGGAGACATGTATGCCTCCCCGGGGTTTCCTTCCTTCGGAGAATCCTTCCCCTTCTTTCCCAAAATTCCTTTTTTATTTTCCCTTGAGGGCATCTAACCTTCAATTAACTTCCATGACATCTTCAGATGCCATCCTTCTTGTTTCCCTTTCTTTGGAGATTGGGTGGATATGTCCTTAGAATTTTTTTTCTTTTACTTGTATCACATCACAAGTTTATTATTTGTAGGAAATGGAACTTTTATTGATTATAATGATAGTGAATTATAGGGTTTTGGCTATATTTGTCTAGGAAAGCTATGGTAAGTGCTATCTATGGTACTAGGATCATTCTATGCTTCCTCCTGAGTGAGGTTGTATACTCTAGTTGGTACCCTCGTCGTAGTGGCTATGTCTTATTCTCCATCTAGTACCCTTGGGTTCCCTTGAGGTGGTTGATGGATACTTCATCGTGTATTACCTCAAAGGTCTGGACAACTCTTTGCAAAGTGTCTGAGTTGTCTGCATTCGAAGCATGCTCGACACGACCCATCATGGTTTTTTCAGCACTTAGGGCAATAGGGGTTTTTCCTATGTGGGGTTGTACTTACCTCCCTTTGTGCATGGTAACCGTCATTTCTCCTAAAGGACCCCATTCTTGTCCCCCATCTTTGCCCACTAGGCTCCCTTTGACTTCTCAGGCTATTCTATCCTCCTTCTTCCTTCTGGCCGACTTGCTCTATCTAGTGACGTCTTGTCTGTACTAGACGCTCACACTCATGGGCCATGTTAATGATGGAAGCCAAATCCGTGGGGCATCCCATTACTCCCATCCGATCTCGTATGTACATGTTGAGACCATCCATGAACCGTTAACATATATCTACCAATCCCTCTAAATTTCGAGCAAAGGTATTAGCTCATTAAATCTAGTCTCATACTTCAAGATGGTGTGGGATCCTTGTCGGAGTCGGGAGAATTCTTGTTTCTTCTTGTTGATCAGATGCGGGGCTAAGTATTCCTCTGAATACCTCTCCTCGAATTGCTCCAAAGCGGGTGTGGTGGCGTGGAAGCTTTTGATATTATCCCGCCACCTCTTCACACTAGCTTCTAGGAAAAACTTTGCAAGGATTACCATATCTTCTGATGAAATCCTGACTATCCCCATGAGTTTCTTAATGCTGGCTAGCCAGTCTATAGTAGCTCCAACATCCTTCTCTCCTAGGAATGGCTTACATCCTAGTTGTTAGAGAGTTTTGAGGTATTTTGGGATGTCAACTGGAGGAGGAACGTTAACATGAGGGGGATGAGATTGTACTTCCTCTAGCTCAGCTTGAGAGTTGGTGTCCTGGTTAGGACGTCCAAATACTCGAGTGAATTTCTCACAAAATCTCTGGTATTTTAAGCGTAGTCCAAGTGGAACTGTCTGAGTTTCTTGGGGAGTTTCTATAGGAAGGGTTGGTTGGGCAGCGTCAAGTCTGTTGCTCTAGTTCTTTTATCTCCTCTCTTGGGAGCCATATGAAAATTTAAAATTATCCATAGTAGTTACTATGTTATATAGTTTTGATAATGTATTCAAGGAAACAAGCTTTGATACCACTTAAGTTGTCATGCCCCAACCTGGTTTGGTTGGATACCCGTGAACAACTCGCCACTCTCCCGTTTTATTAAGTGTTTTCCCCTTCCCTAAATTGTGAGGAGTAAAACGTCCTTTTTCACCAGTACCTTTCCTGGAATAACATTAATAAAAATTGAATATATTAATCTTACATACCTATCTTGCAGGTTCAACTTTAGGTGGGTTTTTCCCTTGGTTACCTTAAAAGGGGGTAAAGGGAGGGGGTGAGTTCAACAACTCAGTGAATGGGAGTTGGGTGAGAGTTTTCACAAAATCAATTTTAATTGGAGTGTGCCAGACTTTTCATTTCATTAAAAATGCTTGTCTTCAAATTTCGATTTATCAAAACTTTTTTTCCAAGGTTTAACAATTCATTTCTAGGGATTCTCAAATCCTTTACACAGTTTTTATAACCTCTTTCCCATTTTCATATTAGGTGTGTTTCACAAACAACAAACGCCCTTCATCAGGAAGGGTACACACACATATTCGTGAGATGCAGTTACGTCGACTGCCCCTACTAGTGGATCGAAGCGTCTTTACCATCCACCCTGATAGAAGTTCCTGACAACCTGGAGTTTGAGTGAACATCTCCAATGTTTAACCCACAAACCCAAAATACTTTGTGTCTATATGAGTATAGAGACCATATCCTGACCCCACCCCAGTTTCATGCGCATGAAGATACATCGAGCTTCCCTTATTGTTGGCATGACAAATAGCTCTTATCTCCACCATGTCATCCAGTAGCCCTTAGGACGTATCATTACCCCTCTTGGGCATCTTGATGGCCCCGAACTTTAAGTGCATGCACAAACAAAGTTTTCCATAAAGCCATTTATCTTTGGTGCCACTGGTCTAACGGCCCAGACCCTCAACTTGACCTACAATTGTTTGTCTAGGCCGGTTCGTCGACCTATTCCTGTCGCACTATCGCCAATCCATCGAGTATGTCGGTCATGTCTTGGTACCATGGTCAAATCATATCCAGTCATTAAAATTTTCATGGCTTATCATCATGTTTGTTTTTGAGCTCCTGCTCTTACCAATTGGCCATGGGCCCATTGTACATGATTTTCAAAACCGGGCATTTTAGCCCCCAAGTTCCAAAATTGAGGCCTTTGGCCTATCTGAACTATTCGAGCTCTTGTCAAGAAGGTCTCCCAAAAGTTTTAAGCATTGGCACACAGTCATGGGAGAGTACTTCTGACAAAATAACTTTTCACTTATCCATCACACCAACTGGGTATGATGACATCTCCACTTATAACAGGTAAGCGAGTTTTCTACTTCCTTTCAGGAAGTTCATCATACCAATCGGGTATGATCTAATTACAATTGCTAAGTAGTTTTTCCGTGTAGTTCTCATATCACCCCAACTAGGTCTGATGTTAAAATTCCACATAGTTATGGTTTTTCATTTTTGAAGTACTTTTCATCCCAACCGGGTATGATGTGAATAATCCCACTCACCCGATATTCATAGTGCATTCCTCCTTAATCAGCTTTTTGCCTCCACGCGAGCTTATCCTTGCTGGCGTTCTGGTCCTGATTTGGATATCCTTGTTTGTTAACATTTGGCATGATAACCTTCATTCTTCATGTATTAAAAAAAGTGCCCAAACTTTTCAGTTAATTGCATTTAGGTCCCTAAAGTTCTTTTTCTTTGTCTTTAGGTCCATAATGTAACTTTTCCCTAAATTGAGTCTTGAAACTTCTAAAATTCACTTTGGGTCCTCAATTTATTCAAAATCACTTAAAGGGTTCAAGTTCCCCAAATTTCTAATTTAGTCCTCAACTTTTCAAAAATTACCATTTGCCCCTAATTTACAAAAATGGCAATTTGACACCAATAATTTCAAAAATCGACCAATTGGTCCACCAACATCTTTTTCATAGCCAATTGGCCCTCAATTTTAGGAAATCCCCAATTTCCCACCAAAAGTTTTCCCAATTTTCCTCCTTTTTAACTCCCCGAATTTGAGTTCATCAAATTGACCATTTAATCGAAATTAATTGATCCATTTGAAGGTTTGGATTAGTTCCTACACTTCCCCATGATTCAATGGAGCTTTGAATCACATCATTTGGGTCCAAATTGAGCTCATACAGAGCTTCGTCAAAAAACTGAACTTAGAGATAGAAAGCTTCGAAAGCTTACCGTCGGTGGTGCGGTGGTCCGAGCTTTCGATATGGGCAGGTAGCTCTCATCCTGAGGATTCTCCTAGGATCAAGAATTACAACAATTAATGTCGAATTGAGTGAGAATTTGGTTAGTGAAGTTTCACCATTTCTCTCTCTAACACTAATTGGAATTTATAGAGGAGAGCCAAATGGGCTTACCTTACAGCTCTAATTCGGTCATGTGAGGGCTGTGGATGTGTTGGAAGAGCTTGTTTCGGCTTGAAGAGGGCTCAATTTGGCCATTTTTTCCAACTCCGCTAGGGAGCACACACGATCTTGTAATATGAGATGAAATTTAACAAATTATGACCCTTCGCCCTTGAATTGGCAGGATCGGCCAACCTCTGCCAAATATTTATCGATGGTCTCAATATGGATATCAGAGACTGGATGGGGGTTTTGGGATGCCCCACCTATCACGCCCCGACACGGTTTGGTCAGATCCCCATGATCAACCTGTTGCTCCCTTCATTTAATAATTTTCTCCCTTGTTTTATTCAAGAGGAGTCATGCGTAAATTCAAACCTTGTTCCCTGAAATCACATAAATCAATCTAATGCAAGCATAAAAGAAACTTTAAGCATACCTGCTGGATGATACATCTTCACGCTCTCTTTCATTCTAACCCTTATTCTTGAAAATGGGAAAAAGGGAGGGCGTGAGTTCTACAACTCAGTGAGCGGGTGTTGGGATTTGACAAATTTTATCCAAACCGTCCAAGGTTATCATTTTCTTTATAAATAGATTTTCCCTTAATTTTTGTTTCCAAATCTTTTTCCTTTTTTCACATTAGGTGTGTTTAGCTCTCTTAGTCCACACAGTGTGGTGGGAACCTCTTAGACCCTTGATACGAAGGGAGTTAGGAATGGTTCAAATGTATATTTTTTATATGAGGCCTACTAGGAACCTTCTAAGGGTAGAATCAAACTTTTTGTTTGTTTTGTGTTGTAGCATGGGGACACCATGGCTACCATTGTGTTCAAGCCTAGTAAGGGGAGTGCTTAGATAAAAACAAAGTGTACTTCAAGGAACTTTTAATAATATGTAATTTATGAAATGATAAGAAAATGAGTACAAAGAGTTCTAATGATTAACAAACATTTTGTAGATAACTAGAAGGCTAAGGATTGTCTCATTCACACATACATAGAATATCCCGATGGAGCATGACAATGAAATAATGGAAGGATCGTGTCATTAAGAACTAGGAAATGAGGAAAGGAAAATTCATTACGATAACTCCCATGCAAATGTCAGGACTCCAGAGTATGTATGAGCCTATAGGGATATCATGAAGCACATTTGAATGAACCCTGGACTGATTGGGTTATCAACACCTGTTGAACTTCCAATGGTGAGAGTACACTAGGTGGCACCACCATAGAACTAGAATGTTCAAGACTTTGACATACCCAAAAAGCTAAATGTTCTAAGTTAACTAGGATGCAAGACATTCGCACACAAAAAGGACATATTTGAAGCCATGGATTTGGTTGAGTAATGCCAAGAGACTAATGGATGTTGTAAAAAATACAAAGACAACAAGGGTATCCATAATCGAACTCTTCTTGGAAGAAAACACCGACAGATGGTGGCTAATTCTATGGATCGCATCCCCATCACTACCAAACTGGACTGAGTTTGAGACTAATTTTAAAGAGGAATACATGTTGTCATAAATGATGAACAAAAAGAATCAATAGTTCCTCCTATTACGACAATGCTTAGGATCGATGGCTGAATACGAGAACAAATTCAATGCAATTCGGTTGTTTGCATTAGATTTAGCTAGTCTGGTTAATATTTCTTGAAGGTTTATGAATGGAATATCTCTAAAGATCTAATGTTATACGGGGAGCATAGGGCAACCTATAGATCTAGAAATTGTCATTAACTCAGCACACAAGTGTGAGTACATCTTGATTACCAATTGAAACCTAATAGAAGGAGTTGAAAAGAGAAATTAGAGTGAAGTAAGATCAACCACTCCAAGGGTGTACAAATGGGAGATCGTTCAAGCACCAGGTAGTACCCGATATTCCCCTAGGAAGAGAATGGGGAGTAATGACTATATGGGGACGAAGGCACCCCAATGTCCAAATTGCAGAAAGATTTGCATAGGCTTTTGTTAGGGCATGAATTGTTATGTTTGTGAATGACTAGGACACTTCTCTTGTAACTGCCTGGATGTTGGGTGCTCGACCACCACTATTCAGACCCTCGTAGCTTGTGCCCCACTACACCTAAGGCTTCGAGCAAGGGCAAATTGTGCATCAGGTAGTGGTACAACATAAAAGGGATCGATAGCTCACCCACCCTAGATGCAAGATCCTACCTAAGAGTCTACATCATGATGTGAGGAGATGGTAGATCTGACCCAAATGTTGTCACAAGAAAATCTTTGCAAAACCTAACAGAGGATGTGGACATCTTTCTCTACATGTAATATAATGATAAAACACTCGTATGTTATTAGATGAGCACATTAGGTTAAGTCACATTTGGTACATCATAATAATGGTTGCATATTCCTTTTTGGAACAAATCAAATGAATGTTATTTGGTCACATACAAATCATGAGGGAGGTGCAGTAAAGTAGTTGCAATAACGAGCATGATGCTCGAGTCATGAATGTGTAAGGAAAATGCCAGAAGGCGTATGTCACGCCCCGACCCATTTGGTCGGATCCCCGTGAACAACCCGCAACTTTCCCGGTTTATTAAAGGGTTTCCCCTTATTATAAAGCTTAAAGAGTAAGGCGTCCTTTAAACCTGCACCTTTTCCTGGAATAACATAAATCAAAACTGCATTATATTTTAAATTAAACGTACCTGTCTCACAGGCGTCTTAGTTGATAGTGTTTAAGAGTAGGCTTTTTTGGAATTTTCTGAAAAGGGATATAAGGGAGGGATGAGTACAACTACTCAATGAATGGGTTTTTCAAAGCTTTTAACTTTTAGAAAAATATTTGTATTGGAGTGTGCTAGACTCATTCTTTAAAAAAAATCCTTTTATTTCACTTCTCGATTTTTACTACCATTTTCTTATTAATCATGGTGTGTCATCACCCAACACACATAATTCATCATGAAGGTCAAACATACATTCGCAGGCCAACCCATCCACTGAACCCACTTGTGGCTTTGGAGCAACTTTATCGACCACCTAGATAGAAGCACGTTCACTTCCACCCTGAAAATGAGTGGATGTGACATTCGACCCTCAATCCTAAAATCCATTCTCCGTGTTTGTATGAGGACAGAGACCTCATCCCGTCCCCACCCTAGTCTCATGCGCTTAGTGCTAGTCCAAATTTTGCACGGTCACATGGTACGACGAACTGTCCTTATACCCACCAGGTCGTCCAGTGCCCTTAGGATGCATCACTACCCCTCTTGGGCGTCTTGATGGTCCCGTACTCATAGTGCATGCACAATCAATATTTTCTTATTATGTCATATAATATATGGTGCCACTGGTCCAGCGGCCCCAAATCTCAACTCAACCCGCAGTTGTTTGTCTTGATTGGTTTGTCGACCTGTCATGTCGGTCCTATCTTAGTACCATGGCCTATAACTCATGTTTGTTAACAAGCTCCTGCTCGTGCCAACTGGCCTTGGGCCCATTGTACGAGATTTTCAAAATCGGGCATATTAGCCCCCAAGTTTCAAAACCGAGGCCCCCGACCTATAAGAGCTATTCGATCTCCTGTCAAGAAGGTTTCCCAAATAGTTTAAGCATTGACACACAATCAAGGGAGAGCACTTCCGACAAAATATGTTTTCAACTATCCATTATACCGACTAGGTATAAGGAAATCTCCGCTCATAACCGATGAACAGGTTTTCAACTTCCTTCGAGGAAGTTTCATCATACCAACCGGGTATGATCTACTTACAACTGATAAGTAGAGTGGAGCCGAATTGGCTTACCTTTCAGTCCTAATTCGGCCGTAGGAGGGCTGAGAAAGTGTTAGGAGGGCTTGGTTTGGTCTAAGGAGGGCTCGAGATGGCCGATTTCAACTAAGCCGAAATAGGGTAACTTTGGTCCATCGAAGCTGCTTCACTATTCCATCACGCAGGTGTTTCTCCAGTGACCCTCGGAGCAAATGGAGACTACAGGCGTGTAGCTGACTTCTCCCTGGTTCTAAAGAACCCGACCCCACCTTCTTTGGCTCAGAAAAGACCCTATATTGGAGCTCTGGTTCGAGCTTCGCCAGAAAACTAAGCAACTGAGAGAGAGAGAGTGAGCTTTTCAAGTGTGGAGAGGATGAATGAGGATGGGGTCTTTATATAGGAAGGCCATCCGATTGACACCTTTATGATAGGCATTGATGGTTGGAAATGTATTGAACGGAGTCGTTTACTCTTCATCGGTGCTGCTGCAATTTTCCGACGAGTGAACAGTGCTGTCATCTAGAGGAAGAAGATGACACTGTTCCTAACCGGACTGGACCGGTCCGAATCGGGTTTGAAGTTTAAATCGACTGATTCACCCCTCATTCGATTGAGTTTTTCAGATCTAAAAATTTCTAAATTCATCTAAATTAATTTTCTATCCAATGGTGGCCTCTAATCTCAAATTTGAATTATTTAAGCCACCTAGAAAAATGAATTTAGGATTCGGTTCAATAATGGTTCAAACCGGTCCAAACCTGTTCGAATCCGGTTCACCTGAACCGGTTTGGTTTTCATCCCCAATTCCTCCACAATCCATTTCCATGACTTTTGTGACTCCTTAGGTCACTTAGGGTCCATAAGATTTTTGGTTTACCATCTCTTTATCGATTTCGGTTCATAAACCGACTTGGTCCTTAAACCGATTCAATCAGGTTCAAGTTCGGTTCACCCAAACAGATCTAGTTTTTCTCTCCCACTTTGTTCTAATGTTCCTTCCCAAGGTTTCTAAGTCTCTTTGGATCACATGGGATCCATAAATTTCTTGGTTTACCCATTCTCTATCGGTTTTGGTTCACGAATAAACATGATTCATAAACTGGTTCTATTCGGTTCATCTAAACCGATTTGGTTTTTCTCTTCGAATTTGTCCTAAGGTTCTTTTCCAAGGTTTTATTAACCATTTAGATCACCTAGGTGTTGTAAATTTCTAAATTGTCCATTCCCAATTGATTGGGTACATGAACCGGTTCAATTTTCTTACTCGATTTGACTGGTTATTTTCCAGATTTTCCTTAACTAAAAAGGGCGGGGTTTACAGTGTATGATCATGATAAAGGAGACTCGACACGGGGTAAGGTAAGACCCTAAAGAGAATGAGAAGTATTAAAAATCCTAGTACAAATGAAAAATTGAATGATTAATACAACCCAACAAAAGTAAGGACATGGATAGAAAGGCTTGGAGTAGCAAAAAAAGTGCAACTTTTTGAGCGGGTATGGCATCTTACCCTTATGAGGTATAAGTCATACCAATGTAAGAAATGAAACACATTTCATAAAATAATGGTGCCATTAAATGGTGGAACCAACTAAGGTGTGCTTTGGGATGCTATGGACCCATCCATTTAGTGATAATGGAGAGAGGACTAAGGTCTCGAGAATGGGGTAAAGTGGTTATAAAGAACTACTAGTGACCCAGTGTAATAATTTCAGAATTCGTGAGATTCCCTCCTAGAATCTTTTCATATCTTCCTTATCGCCCAATCGTTTCATAATCCTACCTTCCAACTTGACCGATATTTCCATATTGTATAATCCGCATACTCAAATCCTCCCGAGTCACATCCCATTAGCTCATATCATCCTGATGATGATATCATCCTTAATAAGGGTTAGGGATTCCATCCCTTCCATTTTTATTCGCTTGGTACGAGTACAATCTTGTTTACATTTGTTCTTAATGCCTTATTTGAGAACTTCATGCTTGTTCCTCCAAGCGCTTTTCCTTTCTCTACTAGAGTGTTCCATCAATCATTTTTCGTTAGAATATTACTTGTGGAAATAATTGATTTCCTTTGTTCGTATGTCCATCCTCCCATGAGGTAACCATTACATCCAACCAGAAGTTCTCCATGACCTTGCTTAATTTGTCTTTATTCTCATCATCTAACCACTCATTTCTAGATGATTGTTTTTAATAACTATTTTGGTTGGAATGTTTTGAATGTTTTAATGCCATTTCAATTGGCATGACTTTCACCACTTTACCTTATCGCATATCACTGCTTCGATAGATAAGGTTTGCTAAATGAGATAAAAAATAAACAACCTTTTTTATAACTTGTAATGAGTACATTTCCTTTTGATTACATTTCAATCGAAAGTATTGCTCTCAAGTATGGGGTCTAGAAGTCCCCTCTACTACACTAGGGTCCCCTCGAACTTCTTCTTTCATGAGGTTGAAAACTCTTGTTGGGGTTCTATTTCTTGTGGTGGCTTCCTGGTTTCTATTCTTTTGGACACCGATAGTTGAAGTGGTGTTGTTCTTTGGAGGTATTGCCATAAATCCTCAGGGTATTGGACAGTCCCTCACAATATGTCCTAATTGTATACACCTATAATAGGTTATTTCAGTACATGCCCTACGTGATTCCTCTAGCATCTAGGATATTGGGAAATTTCCCTTTCTTTGCCTAATCTATGAGACTATATCCTTTCTTCACTCCTCATTTTTTTTTCTTGGTGGGGGTTATTACGAAGTTGGAAAAATTCCCTTTCCTTGTGAGGAAGGTCACCTTGGTCCTCTTTCTTGCCAATGTTCTCCACCTTATGATGTCTTGCTTGTACCAATCATTCACAACTCATGTGCCATTCTAATATTGGCCGCTAAATCAGTGGGTCTTCCAAGTACTCCCATTCGGTCCCTTATGTCCAAGTTGAGACCATCCATAAACTGTTGACAGATATCTACGGGCCCAACCAAGTCAGGTGCAAAAGGTCTTAACTCATTAAAATGAGTTTCGTACTAAGATATGGTACTTGAGCCTTGACGTAACCAAAAGAACTCCTACCTCTTCACATTAATTAAATGGGTTGCCAAATATTCATCTGTAAATCTACCTTCAAACACCTCCAATGATGGTATAGTGGTGGAGAGGTTTCTCACGCTCTCCCACTATCTCTTGGCACTTCCTTCCAAGAAAAATTCTTTCATGGTTTCCATCTATTCTAGTGGAATTCTTATAAATCCAATAATTTTCTTGGTGTTGGCAAGTCAATCAATAGCAGCTTCGACATTCTTTTTCTCCCTTTAAGGTCTTGCACCCTAATTGTCAGAGTGTTTTTAAGTGTCTTGGGATATAAAAAATAGAAGGGGTTAGGTTAGTAATATTTTGGGATTGTACCTCTTTATCCTTGAAGTGTGAACTTCTAGCAAGGTAATGGTTCTCTTTGTGAGGAAGGTTAGGTTTCTCAAACACTTTAACAAATTTCTCATACAACTTCTTTTGTTCAAGAGTTAATCTAGGTATAGTGGTTTGAGTTTCTCTAGGCTCATGCACTTCTGTACTAATTCTCTCATTAGGTATAAATGTATCCACTAGTTTTGTAGTTCTGCGGGTCTGTTTGGTTTCTCTCTTGGAAGCCATTTCTACAATATGGAGGGTGAATATTCATTGAGTTTTCAAGCTTTGGGTTCTATTAGTTTTGATACCACTTAAGTTGTCACGCCCCAATCTGTTTGGTTGGAACCCCGTGATCAACCAGCCACCCCTTCTTATACTAAAATGATATTTATACCAAGATAGAATATGAAAGGTAAAGGCTTACAAGCATATATGTTTTCCATAATAAAATTACTTAATAAAAATTACCTTCTCGTAGTAATACTGACTTGCTTCTCAAGCTTTCTCCCCTCTTGGTGTAAACGCTTACATGAAAGCGGATTAGGGAGTGAGGGTGACTTTGACAACTCAGTGAGTAGGGTTTACAGGACATCACGACTTCCTGTCCATAATTCAGTATGCGCTTAAGAAAAATTTCCCTTTCTTGAAAATAATGTGATAAACAAGCCACTATTTGTCTTATCTTTCACAAAAAGGTTTCTTATAAATCTCTTGGCTCATTTCATCAAGTTTATGGTAGGTACCTTCCTAGTTGGAGGGATTTAATTGAACAAACCTACCATGGTTTGTTTCGCACAAACACACTAACACCCTTTATCCATAAAGGGATTTTCAATAAGGTTTCTTAAAATTTTCTCAGCTTATTTCATGAAGCTTAAGATAGGTACCTTCCTAAATGGATGGATTTAATTTAATAAACATACCATGGTTTGTTTCGCATAACCACACAAACACCTTTTACCCATAAAGGGATCATATAGTCACAAAACAGACCCTTAGAGGAAACAACATTGATATGTTCCTCTAGTGGCTTGAAGCATCTTTACTGTCCACCTTGGTGAGAGGTCACAACTTCCACCACACAGTCTGTGTGAGCACCATTGCCCACACCCAAACCTAATCACTTCTTTTGTATGCTATTAAGGGTGAGACCTCTCTCCCTTCTTCCTCGGTCTCAATGAGCATGAATCTCCTAGAGCTCCACGACATACTGAAACAACAATTCCTCCCTTATGCCAATCTTGTTGTTCAGCTGCCCTAAGAATCAATACTACCCCTATAAGGGGCATTTTCTTGATTCCGCATGATTTGCAAATCTTAAGCAAAAGTCTCCTAGTTAAGACCTTTATCTTTGGTGCTACCAGCCGAATGAGTTTGATGACCCAACTTTGGCTCGGTAGCATACACGCATTTATCCATTGTAATAATATTTTGTTACAATGCTCATAAATCAAAATTTATCTTTGGGATTGGACCCATTTCCATCGTCCTAGGTCCCATTGTATGAGTTTTCAAAATACTCACACTCGTGAAAGTCATAATTTAAGCTCCAGCAAAATAGAGAGAGGTGGAAAGGCCAAACATTTGGGAAATAAGGATGAAGGAAATCCTTAAAAGAGATCAATGGCCAATACCAAATTAACAACCAAAAGCCATGAGAAAGCTAAGTGAGCCTCTCGTAGGATGATAGAGAGATCTTGAAACAAGGAGGAATTGAACTCTCTCAAAGGAATAGATGTGTATTGGGTTACAAGTGGGAATGAGTATGGGGTACAAAAGATGTACCCACAAGGTTTCAAGAGTAAAGTTAAGCAGAAGAGGATGGCATCAAAGGATGTCGTTTAAAGATTCGGTGCCCTCAAGGGCGAATGAAAAAGGAATTTCGAGAGAAAAGGGTAAGAATTCATGCAAGGAAGGAAACCCTGGGGATGGATACATGTTCCAACTAAGAGGTAATGGAACCAAGTGATGAAGGATGAGGAGATGAACTTGCAAATGAAGTGCATGCTGAGGTGGAAGAACCAAGGGAAGCATATTAGGAGGACCCAAGTTAAACCCAAGGAACGGGTAAGTAGGAAGTTAGCATCAAAAGATGTTGTGACAAGTAAGAATTAGTGGAGTACCCATAATAAGGAAATAAAAGAAAAAACGTCTGGGAAACGTTGGGAAAGTCAACCCTCCAAATAAGAAGTGGTTAAGGGGGAAAACCACAATTAGTAAGATGGGTCATAGTTCACACGCTCATAATGGAGCCAAAAGAGTAGGCGGCTGGGCATATTGAAAGTTCCTAAGATAAAGATTTAGGGATGAAATGGAATTTTAAGATGAGAAAGGATTCAAAGCAAGCAAATGCCTCAATATAGAAGGAAGTGTAAGGAAATGAAGGAAGAAACCTTCAAGGAATTGTAAGAAGGATGAGCATGTAGCTCCTAAGACGAAAGTCTCTACTTTGAGGGACATTGTAAAGCATGAAAACATAAGGAGGGAACTCCACAAACAAAGCAATCGATACATAGACCAAAGGGGATCAACTCGAAATAATGAATCGTGAAATGGTCACAAGCAAGTAAGAGTGGATTAAGGAAAAGGAAAGTCCTTGGATAAAGGACGCCACGAAACAAGAGGAAGGACATAAGAAGGAAAGAATCCTCGCATGTTAGTAAGTCATCAGGAAACCCAATGATTGGAATCGGAAAGACCCAATGAAGAAGTTGGGAAAGGATGAGTAGTTAAGAGAAATTGACTCGGTTATGTGAGACATGACGTCAAAGGTAAGATGGATGGGAGGATAACGGTAAATGTAGTAAAGGACTACTAACAAACAAAAAGAGGGATGAAGTTATACAATCCCTAAAAGGTTGGAAAGTTGAGAACGACCCTCAAGGAAGTGTTTTAGAAATCTACTGGTCAACGATAGGTTCTAGAAAATGTCATATTGTAAGGGGCATGTAAGCCCAACAATCCTGAGAAAAATATGACTCAAATTAAGGAAGAGTCAGTTAGTAAGAATGAAAAGATCAAACATAAAATTTAGACCGAAATTGTAATAAACAACGAATGGAGGAAGGGTCGAAATAGGACAAAAAGGTGATAACACCAAAACCCGTGAAAAACTAGTACGAAACGCTCGAAAGAACACCGAGCTAAGGGTTTCAACAATCAAGAGAATAACTAAATATAGGAACAATTGGGCATCTTGGAATTCCCAATCCTGAAATCTTGAGTAAGAATCACAAGTGGAAGAATCTTGGCATAAGAAAAGGAAGATGTGAACCTAGGGATATACCTTTGGACTCGCGGGCAAGACATACTAATTATGATAAACTCCATGAAGGGAGTAAACAATGTAAATGAAAAGAAATTCCTTAAATGTGTGATTTAAAGTGGGCTAAGTGAAAGAACGACCGAAGTGTTAACATGCCCAAGTTGACATTAAAGGAAGTTTATCCTGGAGTGAAAAAATGCTTATTAAATATTGGGGACAAAACTCCTAAAAGGAGTGGAGAGTCGTAAACTCTGTCCCTTAAAGACAAGGAAAACTGGGGAAAAAACCGGTCAACCCAGGTGAGAAAATCGAACTAGTTCACAAACCCCAAATGTTAGAGAAATGGCAAAACGGGAAATTTACAAATTTCGAGTGACCTAAAGAGTCATAAAAGTCATGGAAAAGGACTTTGGGATGAATTGGAAGCAAAAACCAGACTAGTTGGCGTGAACTGGACCTGAATCGAATTGAATCAGTTTCAACCACTATTGAACCAGTTTCTAAATTCATTTTTCTAGGTGGCTTAAAATATTCAAATTGGAGAATTGAAGCCATCATTGAATAAAGAATGAATTTAGAAATTTTTAATTTTGAAAAACTCGGTTGAATCAGGTCCGAACTAGCCAGTTTAAGCATTGAACACGTTTTGGATTGGTCTAGTTCTGTTCAGAACAGTGTCGTCTTCTTCCTTCAGATGACAACACTGTTCACTCACTGGAAAAATGTGCAACGCCAGCGAAGATGAAAAGTCTTTGTTCTGGGTGTTTCAGGCCACGAATGGTCATCATAAAGGCATCAATCAGATGACCAAGGAGTCCCCGAGCTTCCTATATAAAGAGCTCCTCCTCATTCATCTTCCTCACACATAAAAACTCCTCTCTCTCTATCTACTGCTCCAATTTCTGGTGAAACTCAAACTAGAGCTCTGACATGGGCATTTTTCTAAATCAAAGAAGGTGAGGTCGGGTTCCTTAGATTCAGGGAGAAGTGAGCTACCCAACTGTGGTCACTATTCGATATAAGGATTGTTGGAGAAGCGCCAACGTAATCAAACAATGAAGTAGCTTCAACGGACCGAAGCCGCCCTATTTTGGCAAAGCTAAAAATACCCAATTGAGCCCTCCTCAAGCAAAACCAAGCTCTCCTAGCACTTCCACAGCTCTCATACAACTGAATTAGAGCTGACATGTAAGCCAATTTGGTTCCCCTCTGTAAATTTTGATCAACATTAGAGAGAGAAATGGTGAAATATCACTGACCAAATTCTCCCTCAATTCAAAATGAATTGTTGTAATTCTTAATCGTATGAGGAACCTCAGGATGAGAGCTACCTGCCACGATCAAAAGCTCGGACCGTCGCACCTCCTACAGTAAGCTTTCGAAGCTTTTTCTCTCTAAGTAAAGTTTCCAACGAAGCTCCGTTTGAGATTAATTCAGATCCGAATGACGTGGTTCAAAGCTCTATTGAATCAAATGGAAGTGTAGGAACTGATCCATACCTTCAATTGAAGCAATTAACTTCGATTTAATGGTCAATTTGATGAAATCAAATTCGGCGAGTATGAAAATGGGAAAATTAGGAAAAAGTTTGGGGAAATTTGGGAATTTCGTAAAATTGAGTGACGAAAGTACAATTTTCCAAAATTGAGAGCCAATTGGCCATAAAAAGGATGTTGGAGGACCAATTGGTTGATGTTTTAAATTTATTCGGGTAAAATTGCCATTTTTGTAAAGTAGGGACAAAATGGTAATTTTTGAAAAGTTGGGGACCAAATTAGAAATTTGGGAAACTTGAACTCCTTAAGTGATTTTGAGTAAATTGAGGACCCAAAGTGAAATTTTAGAAGTTTCGAGACTTAATTTGGGGAAAAGTTTGCATTAGGGACCTAAAGTTAAGGAAAAAGAACTTTAGGGACCTAAATGCAAATAACTGAAAAGTTTGGGCATTTTGTTAATACGTGAGTAATGAAGGCTATTATGCCAAATGTTAATACACAAGGATGTCCAAATTGTGTAGGAACACGAAGACCGGAACGCAAGTATAAGCTCGCGTGGAGGTAAAAGGCTGATTAAGAAGAAATACACTGTGAATATCGGGTGAGTGGGCTAATTTACACTTCATACCCGGTTGAGATGATGAGCACCTTTTCTAAATTGGAAGCCACCGTGAGTGGGCTTATTTACATCATACCCGGTTGGAATGATGAGCACTATAGAATTGAAAAACCACTTATATGTGGGATATTAACATCACGCCAGGTTGGAGCAATGTGCGAATTAAGCTAAAAACCTACTTACCCATTGTAAGTAGAGGAAATCATACCCAATTGGTATGATGGACTTGAAGGAAGTAGAAAGTGCTTGTCGGTTGTAAGCGGAGATATCATCACACCCGATTAGTGTGATGAAGTGAAAATATGTTTTTGTCACAAGTGTTCTCCCCTAACTGTGTGCCAATACTTTAACTTTTTGGGAGACCATCTTGACGGGAGCTAGAACAGCTCAGATAGACCAGAGGCCTTGGTTTTGGAACTTGTGGGGCTAAATGCCCAATTTTGGAAAATCACGTATAGTGGGCCTAAGGCAAGTTGGCACGAGCTAGAACTCATAAACAATCATGATATGTTAATTCCATGAAAATTCTTAATGAATGGATTATGTGATTTTGCCATGGTACCAAGTGAGGACCAACATATTCGATGGACTAGTGGCATTGCGTCGGGGCCAGGTCAAAAATATGTTTAAGCTATCTGACGTGGCTCTACCATGTGTCGGGCTATAAATCGCATCCCTTTATAGATAAGAAAAGTCAGGAAAAGAATCGGTCATTTCAAAAGAGAAAACCGAGCCTGTTCACCATCCACAATCCTAATATGGAAAGGGTAAATTGAGATATTTACATATCCTAATTGACTAAAGGAGTCATAAAAACCATGGAAAGGAACCTTGGGATGACTTAAAAGAGAAAACTTGACCGATTTAGGTAAACCAGACATGAACCGGATTGAACCAGTTTGAACCATATATGAACCAATTGCTAAATTCATTTTTCTAGGTGGCTTAAAATATTCAAATTGGGGAATTGAAGCCACCATTAGATAGAGAATGAATTTAGAAAATTTTAATTTTGAGAAAACTGGTTGAATAGGGCTTGAACTAACCAATTTATGCATTGAACCCGATCAGACCAGTACGGTTTGATTCGGAACAGTGTGATATTCTTTCTTCAAATGATAGCACTGTTCATTTAATGTAGAAACTGATGACACCGGTGAAGGAAAAACAGCTCCGATCAGGCTGTTTCAGGGCGAGTATAAGCTCAACCAAAAATGAAAGTTGTCGGGCAGAGGATCCTCGAGCTTCCTATATAAAGAGCTACTCTCCATTCATCATCCACACACTTGAAATCTCCATGCTCTCTCAACTACTATATTTTCCGGTGAAGCTTGAACTAGAGCTCCAATATAGGCATTTTTTTTATTCTTATAAGGTAAGGTCGGATCCTATAGACTCCAAGGGAAGTTAGCTACCTCATATCACCTTCCTTTCGACCAGAGAACCGTTGGAGAAGCGCCAACGATATCAAATAGTGAAGCTGCTCCAATGGAATGAAGCTGCCCTATTTGGGATGAGCTGAATTCGGCCAAATTCAACCCTCCTCCGGCCAAACCAAGCCTCCTCAACACCCCCACAGCCCTCATACGATCTCAACCCTTCTAAGTCATTGAAGATCGAAGTTAGAGAGAGAAAGTGCTAAACTTTACTGAAAAAATTCTCACTCAATTCGATATCAATTGTAGTAATTCTTGATTCTAGAAAAAAAACCTTAGGACAAGAGCTACCTTTTTTGATTAAGAGCTCAGACCATTAAACCTATGACGGTAAGCTTTTGAAGCTTTCTCTCTACATACAATTTTTCGGCGAAGCTCCGTTTGAGCTCAATTCGGATCCAAATGATGTGCTTCAAAGTTCAATTGAATCGTATGGAAGTATAGGAATTGATCCATACCTTCAATTTGGGAAAATAACCCCGATTGAATGGCCAATTTAAAGAAATAAAATTCGGTCAGTTTGAATGGGAGAAATGGGTTGAAATTTTGGGGAAAATTTGGAATTTTAGAAAAGTGAGGGACCTCTTTGCAATGTCCCAAAATTGAAGGCCGATTGGCCATGAGAAAGATGTTGGAGGACTAGTTGTTCGATTTTTGAAATATTTGGGGTAAAATTGCCATTTTTGGAAAGTAGGGACAAAATGGTAATTTTTGAAAAGTTGGGGACCAAATTTGAAATTTAGAAAACTTGAGCCCCTTATACAATTTTGAGTAAATTGAGGACTCAAAGGGAATTTTGGAAGCTTTGGGGCTCAAATTGGGGAAAAATGAACTTTAGGGACCAAAGTGCAATTAAACAATAATTTGTGAGCCTAGGCTTTAAGACAAACTGTAATTGATATGGCTACCCAAATTGTGTAGGGACGTGTGACGAGAACGCAAGCAAGAAAAAGCTTGCATAGACACGGAAAATCGACTGAGGGCGAACACATTATGGTCATCGAGTGAGTGGAGAAATTAACATCATATCAGTTGGGATGGTAAGCACTTTATAAATGAAAAACTACTTATAAGTGGGATTTTAACATCATACCCAGTTGGGATGATGGGTGATTTAAGCTAAAACATAACTATTAGTTATAAGTAGAGGAAATCATACCTGGTTGGTATGATGGACTTCCTTGAAGGATGGAGAAACCCACTTGTCAATTGTAAGTAGAGATATCATCACACTCGGTTGGTGGGATGAATAGAAAATAAACCTTTTGTCAGAAGTGTTCTCCCCTGACTGTGTGCCAATAATTAAACTATTTGGTAGACCTTCTTGACGGAAGCTAGAACAACTTAGATAAGCAAGAGGCCTTGGTATTTGGACCTTGTGGAGCTAAATGCTTAGTTTTGGAAAATCACGTACAATGATTCAAAGGCTAGTGGGCACAAGCAGGAGCTCGTAAACAAACTTGAAATGAGAAAGCCATGAAATTTCTAATGAACTTATTGTGTGATTTCTCCATGGTACCAAGTTAGGACAGACATTACTCGATGGACTAGCGATAGTGCGTGTCATGCCCCGACTCGGTTTGGTCGGATCCCCGTGATCAACCCGCCACTCTTCCGGTTTATTAAAGGATTTCCCCTTATTGTAAACCGTAAAGAGTAAGGCGTCCTTTAACCTGCACATTTTCCTAGAATAGCATAATCAAAACTGCATGAAATTTAAAACTTTACATACTTGTCTTACAGGCATCTTAGTTGATTATCTTTAAGGGGAGGCTTTCCGATTTTTCCTGAAACGTATATAAGGGAGGGGGTGAGTACGACTACTTAGTGAATGAGTTTTTAAAAGATTTTAACTTTTAAGAAAAACATTTTTATGGAGTGTGCCAGACTCTTTTATTTTCAATAACCCCTTCATTTAAAAATTAAGGTTTTTCCACCATTTCTTATTTACCACAGTGTATCATCACCCAACACACATCCTTCATCATGAAAGTTACACACATTTGCAAGTCAGTATCATTACTGAACCGCTAGTGGCTTCGGAGCTACTTTTCCTGCACCCGAATAAAAGTACGACCACTTCTACCCTAGGAATGATTGGATGTATGTGACATCCGACCCACAATCCCGAAATCACTTCTTCATGTCCGTATGAGGACAGAGACCTCATTTTGTCCCCACCCGGTCTCATGCGCTTGGTGCTACTTCAGATTACGCACAGACACTTGGAACGACGAACTGCCCTTATAGCTACCAGGTCGTCCAGTGCCCTTAGGACGCATCACTACCCCTCATGGGCGTCTTGATGATCCCGTACTCACAGTGCATGCACAAACAATATTTTCTTATATTTCCATGTAATCTATGGTGCCACTAGTCCAACGGCCTTGACTCTCAACTCAACCCGCAGTTGTTTGTCTTGACTGGTCCGTTGACCTGTCATGTCGCACTACCGCTAATTGACTGAGCATGTCGGTCCTACTTGGTACCATGGCCAAACAATTTACTTATTAAGTTTTATGGCATATATATCATGTTTATTTACGAGCTCCTGCTAGTGCCAACTGGCCTTGGGCCCACTGTACGAGATTTTCAAAATTTGGCATTTAGCCCCCAAGTTCCAAAACCGAGGCCCCCAACCTATCAGAGCTATTCGAGCTCCCATCGAGAAGGTCTCCCAAATTGTTTAAGCATTGGCATACAATCAGGGGAGAGCACTTCCGACAAAACATATATTTTCTCTATCCTTTATACCGCCTGGGCATAAGGACACATCCGTTCATAACCGATGAACAAGTTTTCAACTTCCTTTGAGGAAGTCTCATCATACCAACCGAGTATGATCTACTTACAATCGGTAAGTAGTTTTTCTGCATGATTTTCACATCACTTTCTCTAAGTAGCGATGTTTAAAATACCACTTAATAGTGGGTTTTCACATCGAGGTACTTATCATTCCCAACCGAGTATGATATAAAATTTCCACTCACAACCGGTAAGTGGTTTTTAATTTTAAGTTGAGCTCATCATCCCAACCGGGTATGATGTTAGTAAACCCACTCACCCGTTAACGCAGTGAATTCCACTTGACCGGTTCTTTGTATTCGCACGAGCTTGTCCTTGCTGGCGTTCCCAGTATTTCGCGTTCCTACACGATATGAATAGCCTTGTTCATTATTACTCGACATAACAGCCTTCAATCATTTCCAATGAATGAGAAAACCTAAACTTTTAGTTATTTGCAATTAGGTTCCTAAAGTTATTTCTCTTTAACTTTAAGTCCCTAATGTTGGTTTTTCCTCAAATTGAGTCTTGTAACTTTTAAAATTTATCCTAGGACCTCAGTTTATTCAATTTCACCAAAAAGGGGTTTAATTTCCCAAATTTCCAATTTGGTCCCCCAATTTTTCCAAAATTACCATTTTGCCCTTCTTTTACAAAAATGCTAAGTTTTGCCCCAAATATTTCAAAATTTCCTCAATTGGTCCTCCAACATTATTTTCATGCCCAATTGACCCTCAATTTCATAAAATTGCATTTTGGCCCTTTGAATTTCGAAAATCCCCAATTTTCCCCCAATTTCAACTCTTCAACACTACCGAATTTGATTTCATCAAATTGACCGATCAAACTCTTCTAATTATTGAAATTGGAGTTGAAATTGAGTTGCTGCATGTTCATACGATTCTAAGATACTTTGAATCACAGATTTTAACACCGGAATGAGCTCAAATGGAGCTTCGCCGGAAAATAGACTGTAGAGAGAGAAAGCTTCAATTTCTCACCGGTGAGGGCACGACGGTCCGAGCTTTCGATCTGGGCAGATAACTCTCATCTTAAGGATCATCCTAGAATCAAGAATCGCATCAATTGATGCTGAATTGAGTTAGAATTTCATTATTGAAATTCTATCGGTTCTCTCTCTAGCACCGGTTGGAAATTGTAGAGGGGAGCCGAATTGGCTTACCTTTCAGTCCTAATTTGGCCGTGGGATGGCTGAGAAAGTGTTGGGAGGGCTTGGTTTGGTCTGAGGAGGGCTCAAAATGGCCGATTTCAGCTTCACCAAATAGGGCAGCTTCGGTCCACAGGAGCTGCTTCACTATTCCATCATGTTGTCGCTTCTTTAGTGATTCTTGGATTGACTGGAGTTTGCTATCCGATAGCTTACTTCTCCCTGGTTCTAAAGAGCTCGACCTCTCCTTCCGAGGCTTAGAAAAATGTTTAAGTCGAAACTCTGGTTCGAGCTTCACCGGGAAATGGAGTAGTAGAGAGAGGGAGAGAAGTGTTCAGGTGTGAGGTGAATGAATGGGGATTACCTTTTTATATAGGTCTAAAGCCATGTATTAAATGGGAGAGATTTATTACTAGTATTAATATTGCCATAAATTATTGATATTAATTTCAATAATTTAATTTTAGTATTAAATTATTTGTATTAATTCCAATAATTTAATTTGGGTATTAAATTATTGGTATTAATTACAATAATTAAATATATATTAATTTATGGCTATTTATGATAAGCCGTAGATTCGCATAAAAATTTTTGACTGAAATTTCGGGTTACAAAAAAAATCATACTTCCCAGGAGGTCACCAATCCTCCTCACAGTACTCTCGGGTAAGCACGCTTAACTTTAAAGTTCTGATGAAATCTAGTTTACCTAAACCAATTTGGTTTTTGTTTTCTAGTTTGTCTTATGTTTCTTTTCAAATGTTTAATGAACCCTTTGGATCACTCGAAAATTGTAAATTTCCATATTGCTTATTCCCAAATGTAAACCGGCTCGGTTTTCTTATTCGGTTTGCTCGGTTCTTTTCCCGATTTTCCTTAACTCAAAAGTGCGGGGTTTACAGTGCGTCAGGGCCAGGTCGACGAACCAGCCTAAACAAACAATTGCAGGTCGGGTTGAGGGTCAGTGTTGTTGGTCCCTAAAGCAGGTTAGTCTTAGCCTCTGATAATTCCTTCCTTCAAGTTGTTTCTGATGAGGGGTTGGCTCCTTGCACATATGCCAACCAATGATTATTCAATTTCACCAATGTCGGTTTCTCTTTAAGTCCCTAATGTCGGTTTTTTCTCAAATTGAGTCTCGTAACTTTTTATCCTCGGACCTCAATTTATTCAATTTCACCAAAAAGGGGTTTAATTTCCCAAATTTCCAATTTGGTCCCCCAATTTTTCCAAAATTACTATTTTGCCCTTCTTTTACAAAAATGGTAAGTTTTGCCCCAAAAATTTCAAAATTTCCTCAATTGGTCCTCCAACATTATTTTCTTGCCCAATTGACCCTCAATTTTATAAAATTGCATTTTGGCCCTTTGAATTTCGAAAATCCCCAATTTTCCCCCAATTTCAACTCTTCAACACTACCGAATTTGATTTCATCAAATTGACCAATCAAACACTTCTAATTATTGAAATTGAGTTCCTGCATGTTTATAAGATTCTAAGAAACTTTGAATCACAGATTTTCTCAAACGGAGCTTCCCCGAAAAATAGACTGTAGAGAGAGAAAGCTTCGATTTCTCACCGGTGAGGGCACAGCGGTCCAAGCTTTCGATTTGGGCAGATTGCTGTCATCTTGAGGATCATTCTAGAATCAAGAATCGCATCAATTGATGCTGAATTGAGTTAGAATTTCATTATTGAAATTCTATCGGTTCTCTCTCTAGCACCGGCTGGAAATTGTAGAGGGGACCCGAATTGGCTTACCTTTCAGTCCTAATTTGGCCGTGGGAGGGCTGAGAAAGTGTTGGGAGGGCTTGGTTTGGTCTGAGGAGCGCTCAAAATGGCCGATTTCAGCTTCACCGAAATAGGGCAGCTTCGGTCCACAGGAGCTGCTTCACTATTCTATCATGTTGTCGCTTCTCTAGTGATTCTTGGATTGACTGTAGTTTGCTATTCGATAGCTTACTTCTCCCTGGTTCTAAAGAGCTCGTCCTCTCCTTCCGAGGCTTAGAAAAATGTTTAAGTCGAAACTCTGGTTCGAGCTTCACCGGGAAATGGAGCAGTAGAGAGAGGGAGAGAAGTGTTCAGGTGTGAGGTGAATGAATGGGGATTACCTTTTTATATAGGTGTAAAACCATGTAGTAAATGGGAGAGATTTATTACTAGTATTAATATTGCCATAAATTATTGATATTAATTTCAATAATTTAATGTTAGTATTAAATTATTTTTATTAATTCCAATAATTTAATTTGGGTATTAAATTATTAGTATTAATTACAATAATTAAATATATATTAATTTATGGCTATTTATGATAAGCCGTAGATTCGCATAAAAATTTTTGACCGAAATTTCGGGTTACAAAAAAAATCATACTTCCCAGGAGGTCACCCATCCTCCTCACAGTACTCTCGGGTAAGCACGCTTAACTTTAAAGTTCTGATGAAATCTAGTTTACCTAAACCAATTTGGTTTTTGTTTTCTAGTTTGTCTTATGTTTCTTTTCAAATGTTTAATGAACCTTTTGGATCACTCGAAAGTTGTAAATTTCCATATTGCTTATTCCTAAATGTAAACCGGCTCGATTTTCTTATTCAGTTTGCTCGGTTCTTTTCCCGATTTTCCTTAACTCAAAAGTGCGAGGTTTACAGTGCGTCAGGGCTAGGTCGACGAACCAGCCTAAACAAACAACTGCAGGTCGGGTTGAGGGTCGATGTTGTTGGACCAGTGTCACCAAAGATATATGTGAAAGCTGTTGTTTTGTGCATGCACTTGTGGTACAAGACCATCAAGATGCCTAAGAGGGGTAGTGATGGGGCCTAAGGGCTACTGGACGACATGGTGGAGATAAGGGCAGTTCGTCATGCTAGTCAGTCGGGAAGCTCGGAGTAGCTTCTTGTGCATGAGCCCGGGGTGGGGCCCGGATGAGGTCTCTGTCCTCATATGGACACAGAGTTGCTTTCGGGTCTAAGGGTTAGATGTCGAGAACATCCACTCAGACCCAGGGTAGAAGTGGATGGACATCTATCTTGGTGGCCGATAAAGACACTCTGAACCACAAGTGGGTGCAGTGGACGGGCTGCATCGGCAAATGTGTGTTCCCTTCCCAATGAAGGGCATGTGTTGGTTTCTAAACACATCAAATGGCAAATGGAAAGATCCTTATTAAAAGAAATAAGGATTTTGGCACACTTTGAATAAAGTTATTTTCTTAAAAACTCACTCCAACACCCACTCACTAAGTTGTAGAACTCATCCCCTCCATTCTTACCCCTTTCATGTAACTAAGGAAAGACCCTACTAATTCCGAACAAGACATGAATGTCTATTTTAAATTACTTAGTATTGTATAATTCTATTCCAAGAAAGACACAGGTAAAAGGACGCCTTACTCCTGATGGTTAAGAAAAGGGGAAACCCTTAATAGACCACGAGAGTGGTGGGTTGTTCACAGGGATCCAACCAAACCTGGTCTGGGCATGACAACTTGAGTGGTATCCGAGTCTATTTCCTTGAATGCATTATCAAGAATATATAACGTAGTAACTAAGAGGAATAAGTCTTAAAATTTTAGATGGTTCCCAAGAGAGGAACCAAGAGAACAATAGGCGTAGTTTCTAACACTACCCAACAACCCCTTCTTGTGGAAACTCCTCGACAAGCATAGAAATTCCATCTAGACTAAGCTCAGAACATCAGAGATTGTACGAAGAGTTCACCCAAGTGTTTGGACGACTTAACCTCGCCCCTAAGGTGGGCACCAACTCTTGAGCTGAGCAAGAGGAAGTACAATCTCATCCCCCTCCTGTTAACAATTCTCCTCCAGTTGACATCCATAAATACCTTAAAACTCTCTATCAATCGGAATGTGAGCCTTTCCTTGGAGAGAGGGATGTTAGAGCTGCTATGGACTGGTTGGCTAGCATTAAGAAACTCATGGGGATAGTTAGGATTTCATCAGAGGACATGGTGATTCTGGCGGAATTCTTCCTAGAGGCCAGTGCGAAAAGATGGTGGGATAATGTCAGGAGCCTGCATACCACCACCCCTATCTGGGAACAATTTGAGGAGAGGTACACAGAGGAGTACCTAGCTCCACATCTGATTAATGAGAAGAAGTAGTATTTTCTCCGACTCCAACAAGGGGTTAACTCTATTTCGGAGTACAAAACTAAGTTCAATGAGTTTAGACCCTTTGCCCCTGACCTGGCCGGACCGACGGATATATGCCAACGATTCATGGATGGTCTCAACATGGACATATGAGACCGGATGAGAGTACTAGGATGCCCTACAAATCTAACAGCGGTGATCAGTGTGGCTCATGAATGTGAGCAACTGATACAAACCCAACGTTGCCAGATAGAGCAGGTGAACTGGAAAGAGGACAAGGGCCAAGGCCGTCATGGAGGACAGAAGGAGTAAAATGGTCTGAGATGGGAAAATAGGGTGGGTTTCCAAAAGAGGAAGGACATACCATCACCTCTACGAAGAGTGATCCCTACCCTACCACAAGGAAACCCTCGTTGTCCTAGGTGCTAAAGGTACCATGAGGGAGCTTGTTTGTCCCATTTCACATGTGGGCAGGTGGGCCACTTTGCCAAGAAATGCCCTCTCTTAGGGAGAATAAGCAATGAAACACGCTTGGTCCACCCCAAGGCAACCTAAGCACTTCTAGGCAAAACGCCACAACCAGAATACCAGCTAGGGTATACAACCTCACCCAGAAATAGGCTAGAAAAGACCCTAGTACCTCAGTGGGCACTTCTCAAAACCTCACAAACTAAGATTGAGACAAAACTTGTAAATTGATTTTTTTTCTTATCCAATAAATAATGTTCTTCTAAAACATGCGTTCTTTTGAATCAGGGAACATACACTTGTGGGGGAGAAAAGTCTACGCTCTCTTTGACTCAAGAGCAGAGAGATCCTTCATAAAGGAAGATCTAATCCCATGTCTTCCCCTAGAACTTACATCCCTAGAACAAAGTGTAAACCCCATCCTTTTATAAATAAGAAAACTAGGAAAAGAACCAGTCGATTCAAAAGAGAAAATCGAGTTGGTTCAGAAACCCTAACAGAGAAGGGAAGGGTAAATTGAGAAAATTTTAAATCCCAAGTGACCCAAAGAGTCATAAAAACCTTGGAAAGGAACATTGGGATAAATTGGAAGAGAAAACCAAACTGGTTTAGGTGAACCGGACCTGAACCGGTTTGAACCATCATTGAACCGGTTGCTAAATTCATTTTTCTAGGTAGCTTAAAATATTCAAATTGGGGAATTGAAGCTACCATTGGATAGAAAATAAATTGAGATGAATTTTGAAATTTTTAATTTTGAAAAACTCAGTCGAACCGGGCTTGAACCGACCGGTTTAAGCATTTAACCTGGTTGGACCAGTCTAGTACATTTCAGAACAGTGTCGTCTTCTTCCTTCAGATGATGACACTATTCATTCAATGGAAGAATGGACAGTACCGACAAAGATTAATTGCCTATATTTACAGCATTTTAGTTCATGAATGAGCGCGACCAAGATGGCAAACGGTCGGGCAGAGAGTCTCCAAACTCCCTATGTAAAGAGCTTCACTCCATTCATCCTCCTTAAAGGTAAAAACTCCATTCTTTGTCAACTGGTCCATTTTTCAGTATAGCTCGAACGAGAGCTCCTACTTGGGCAGATTTCTCAACCTCATTAGGTGAGGTCAGGTTCTTTAGATTCCATGGAAAATCAGCTATCTGATAGCAACCTTGGTTCGATTTAAGTACCACTGGAGAAGTGCCGGCGGAATCAAACAATGAAGCAGCTCCGACGAACCGAAACTGCTCTATTTCAGCCGAGCTGAATTCGGCCAAATTCAGCCCTCCTCTGACCAAACTAAGCCCTTCCAACATCCCCACAACCCTCATACGACCTAAACTGAGCTGAAACATAAGGCAATTCGGCCCTTCTCAATCATTGCAGGACGAAGTTAGAGAGAGAAACTAATAAAATTCACCAACGAAATTCTCCTTCAATTCAAGGGCAATTGTAGGAATTCTTGATCCTAGAAGGTAACTCAAGAAGAGAGCTACCTTCCTCGATGGAGAGCCCGGACTGCCGCACCTCTGCCGGTACGATTTCGAAGCTTTCTCTCTCTATGCATAATTTTTCGGTGAAGCTTCGTTTGAGTTCAATTTGTACCCAAATGATGCAGTTCAAAGCTCAGTTTAATCATATGGAAGTGTAGGAACTGATCCATACCTTTAATTGGAGAAATTAACCATGACTGAATGGTCAATTTGATGAAATTAAATTCGGCCAGTTTGGAAGGGGGAAACTGGAGGAATATTTTAGGAAAATTTGGGGATTTCGTAAAATTGAGGGTCCATTTTGCAATTTCCCAAAATTGACGGCCAATTGGCCATGGAAAAGATGTTGGATGACCAATTAGTCGATTTTTGGATCATTTGGGGTCAAATTTCCATTTTTTGAAAGTAGAGGCAAAATGTTAATTTTTGAAAAGTTGAAATTTGGAAAACTTGAGTTGATTATACAATTTTGAGTAAAATGAGGACTCAAGGGGAATTTTGGAAACTTTGGGAGTCAAATTGGGCAAAGATTTGCATTAGGAACCTAAAGTTAAGAAAAATAAACATTAGGGACCTAAATGCAATTTATTGATAGATTGTGAGCGTAGGCTTTTATGCCAAACCTTAAGTGAAAAGGATGTCCAATTTGTGTAGGGACAAGTGTGATCAGAATGCCAGTAAGAGAAACCTCGCGTCAACTTGGAAAACCAACCGAGGACGAATGCGTCACGGTTAACGAGTGAGTGGGCTTATGTACATCATAACCGATTGGTATGATTAGTACCTTAAAAAAGAAAAACCACTTGTAAGTGGAATTTTGACATCACACCTGGTTGAAGTGATGTGTGAACTAAGCTAAAACCTACTTACTAGTTGTAAGTAGAGATCATACCCGGTTGGTATGATGGACTTCCTTGAAGGAAGGAGAAACCCACTTACCGGTCATAAGCGGAGGTATTATCAAACCCGGTTGGTGTGATGAAGTGAAAATGTTATTTTTGTCTGAAGTGTTCTCCCCTAACTTGTGTGCCAATGCTTAAACCTTTTGGAAGACCTTCTTTACGAGAGCTAGAACAACTTAGATAGGCTAGAGGCCTCAGTTTTGAACTTGTGGGGTTAAAATTCCCGATTTGGGAAAATCACGTATAATGGGCCCAAGGTTAGTGGGCACGAGCAGGAGCTCGTAAACAAACATAATATATGAAAGCCATCAAAACTCTTAATGAAATGGATATGTGTTTTTGCCATGGTATCAAGACAAGACCGACACACTCGATGGACTGGCGGCAGTGTGTCAGGGCCAGGGCGACGAACCGGCCTAGACAAACAGCTATAGTTTGGGTTGAGGGTCGGGGCAGTTGGACTAGTGGCACCAAAGTTAAATGGCTTGGTGGAAAACTATTGTTTGTGCTTGCACTTGAGGTTCAGGACCATTAAGATGCCCAAGAGTGCTAGTGATGTGCCCTAAGGGCTACTGGACGATGTGGTGGAGATAAAGGCAGTTTATCATGCCAACAATCAAGGAAGCTCGACGTAGCTTCATGCACATAAGACTAGGGTGGAGTCGGGATGAGGTCTTTGTACTCATACGAACACAAAGTTGATTTCAAGTTTGAGGGTCGGATGTCATGAAAATCCACTCAGACCCATGGTAGAAGTGGACAGGCTTCTATCTTGGTGGCCGGTAAAGTTGCTTCACGCCACAAGTGGGTGTAGTGGACCAACTGCCTTGCGAATGTGTGATCCCTTCCTAATGAATGTTGTGTGTTGAGTGTTAAACACACCTCATGTGGAAAATGAGGAAAAGGGTTTTGAAAATTGGAATATGAGGAAAGCATATTCTTAAATGAAATAAGGAGTTTGGCACACTCCGATTAAAACTGTCGATATCACCCCGTCCCTTTACCCCTTTTCAGGTAACCTAGGGAAAATAAATCTAAAGACTTTCCTGTAGTTGAACCTAAAAGACAGGTATGTAAGATTTAATATATTTAGTTTTGTTTAATGCTATTCTAGAAATGATACAAGTGAAAGGACACCTTACTCCTCGCGGTGTAGAAAAGGGGAAACTCTTAATAAACCATGAGAGTGGCTGGTTGCTCACGAGGATCTGACCAAACCGGGTCGAGGCGTGACACAAAGTCTCAACATCCTCACACCCTTATGAGAGGGATTGGATAGGAACAAACAGTTGAAAGAATGCGAGATCATGATTTGAGGAGTTAAACTAGAGGCAAATTTGATCCCATTACCTCTTAGAGAGATAGAAATAATATTGGGAATGGATTGGCTAAGTACCCATCAAGCTAAGGTGGACTGTGGGAAGAAGATAATAACTTTCCACACTCCCAAAACACTCGGACTATGTTTCCAAAGAGACCGGAGGAAGGGAGAAGTACAAATGGTGTCCCACATAAGAGCCAAAAAGATGATACATTTAGGTTGTACAACTTTTCTAGCGACGATCACCAATGGGAAGTCCAAGGAGAAAGGACCAGAAGGCATTCCGGTAGTTGAACACTACCCGGACGTATTTCCAAAAGAATTACCCGAATTACCCTCAAGCCGACAATTGAAATTTACCATATAAGTTATTCCCAGAACACATCCCATATCCCAAGCCCCTTATCGCATTGCTCCAGCGGAGTTAAAGGAATTAAAGGAGTAGATGGATGAGCAATTAAAGAAGGGTTTCATATATCCTAGTCAGTATTCATGGGGTGCACCAGTCCTATTTGTGAAGAAAAAGGATGGGAGCATGATGCTGTGCATAGACTACCGGAAGTTGAACTAGTTCACTATAAAGAATAAGTATTCACTTCCCCGGATTGACGACCTGTTCGACCAACTAAAAGGACCAGCCTACTTCTCCAAGATAGACCTTCGATCAGGATACCACTAACTCAGGATCCAAGAGGAAGATATCTCTAAGATCGCCTTTTGGTCTTGATACAGACACTATGAGTTTAGGGTGATGCCTTTCAGCTTGACGAATGCCCCTGCAGCTTTCATGGATTTGATGAACCGAGTGTTCCAGCCACACTTAGACAAGTTTGTGATAGTATTCCTAGATGACATATTTATATACTCACGAACTAAGCTGGAGCATGAAGAAGATCTGGCTATCACTTTGGAAACACTGCGAAATAATCACTTATATGCGAAATTCTCCAAGTGTAAGTTCTGGTTGCAGGAGGTAGGATTCTTAGGGCACATAGTGTCCAAGGATGGAGTCAAAGTACACCCGGTGGAAGCCATATCCGATTGGAAGACACCCAAGAATCCCTCTAAGATACGTAGTTTATTAGGCTTGGCGGGATATTATAAATGGTTTATGCAGGATTTCTCTAAAATAACTGCCCCTTTGACCCATCTCACAAGGAAAGGAGTGGAGTACAAGTGGGAAGAAAGCTATGACAAATCCTTCCAGGAGTTGAAGACCCATTTAACAATGGCACCCGTACTCTCTCTGCCTGACCCAAGTGTAGGGGAGTATACTGTCTATAGTGACCCTTCCAGACATGGACTCCGATGTGTATTAATGCAAAAAGGAAAGGTTATCACCTACGCCTCGCGACAACTAAAGGTACATGAGCGGAACTACTCTACCCAAGACTTGGATTTAGCTGCAATAGTGTTTGCCCTCAAAATTTGGCGACACTACCTATACGGGGTTAAGTATAGGATATATACTGATCACAAGAGTCTTAAGTACTTCCTAACTTAGAAGGAGTTGAATATCCACTAGAGGAGATGGTTGGAATTGGTTAAGGACTATGACCTGGTGATATAATATCACCCCGGTAAGGCCAATGTGGTGGTAGACGCTTTAAGTCGCAAATACCAAACTGAGGCGGCACAGATAAAAACAAGTTCCTTACCCTTGTTGCAATAGTTGGGAAGAATGGAGGTGGACCTTAAGGTGGACAAGAGAGAGAAATGTTTATTGGCTGACATAGTGGTTAGACCCAGCCTAATAGAGCAAATTAAGGTCCAGCAGAAAGGGGATAAGGAACAACAACCTTATTTGGACCCGGTCAACGGAGGGGCGAAACCAGACTACAACCTTTGAGGCGATGGAATACTAACCTACAAGGGTAGAGTGTGTGTGCCTTAAGATAAGGAACTAAAGAGATTAATCTTGGAAGAGGCACATGACTCTATTTATGCGATGCATCCGGGCAGTATCAAGATGTATTGCACCCTCAAATAAGGTTATTAGTGGAAAGGGATGAAGAGGGATATTGCAGAATATGTAGCCCGATGCTTGTCCTATCAGTAGATTAAAGCCAAGCATCAGAAACCTTCAGGACTACTACAACCCTTACCAATCCCCGAATGGAAATGGGAACACATCACTATAGATTTTGTCATAGGACTACCTGTGACTAGAAAGGGACGAGATACAATCTAGGTCATTGTGGATAGATTGACCAAGTCCGCCCATTTCCTACCTATAAGAGTGATGGATTCAATAGAACAACTGGTCGTCTTATACATAAGGGAGATTGTGAGACAACATGGCGTCTCGGTAAGCATTGTGTCAGATAGAGGCCCTAGTTTACCTTAAGGTTCTGGCCTAGTGTGCAAAATGCCTTGGGAACCAAACTCCACATGAGTACGGCATTTCATCCTCAGACTGATGAACAGTCTAAGCGAACAATCCAAACACTATAAGACATGCTACAGGCATGTGTACTCACCATGAATAAGGGTTGGGAGGAATACTTGTGCTTGATGGAATTTGCATACAATAATAGTTACCAGGCCAGTATTCAAATGGCCCCTTATGAGGCCCTTTATGTATTACCATGCCGTACCCCCTTATTTTGTGAAGAGGTAGGAGAAAGGAAGTTGGAAAGGGCCAAACTAATTAAGGATGCCATAAAGAAAATTAAGATCATAAGGAGTCAACTTAAGGCTGCCACTCAAGACACGCAAAAGAGCTATATGAATCATTGGAGAAGGGATCTGGAATTTGATTTAGGAGACCAAGTGTTCCTAAAGGTATCCCCATGGAGGTGAATACTTAGGTTTCAACAACGGGGAAAATTGAAACCAAGGTACATCGGTCCTTACACAATAGTCCAAAGGATAGGGCCAATGGCATATAAACTAGAACTACCTCTGGACTTACAAAGAATGCATAATGTATTCCATATCTCGGTACTCCAGAAGTACCAGCCTGATCCTAGCCATGTGCTGGACCGACCTCCAGTAGAGTTAGAAGAGAACCTGACTTATCAAGTAGAACTAGTGCAAATCATCGACTGGAGAGACACGAACCAGAGGAACAAGAAGATTCCTATGGTCAAGGTTCTTTGGTAGAACAGACTCGTGCAAGAGGAGACATGGGAAATAGAGAGCATTATGAGGGATGGGTACCCTCAATTGTTTGACATGTAAATTATTTTGGGACAAAACCCTAAAAGGAGAGGAGAGTTGTAAACCCCATACCTTTATATATAAGAAAAACCGGGAAAAGAACCAGTCATTTCAAAAGAGAAATCTGAGCTAATTCACAAACCACAACCGATAAGGAAATGGTAAATTGAGAAACTTACAAATCCTGAGTGACTCAAAGAGTCATAAAAATCATGGAAAGGAACCTTGGGATGAATTGGAAGTGAAAATCAGACTGGTTTAGTTGAACCGGACCTGAACCAGATTGAACCGATTTGAACCATACATGAACCGATTGCTAAATTCATTTTTTTAGGTGGCTTAAAATATTCGAATTGGAGAATTGAAGCCACCATTAGATAGAGAATGAATTTAGAAAATTTTAATTTTGAGAAAACATTCGAGTCGGGCCTAAACCGGCCGATTTATGCATTGGACCTGATTAGACCGGTCCAGTTCAGAATAGTGTCATCTTCTTCCTTTAGATGATAACATTGTTCATTCAATGTAGAAACGGATGACTCCCATGAAGGAAAAATGAATCTGATTAGGCTGTTTTGACCCAAATGATGTCGTTCAAAGCTCAATTGAATTGTATGGAAGTGTAGGAAGTGATGCATACCTTCAATTTGAGCAAATAACCCTGATTGAATGGCCAATTTAAGGAAATCAAATTCGGTTAGTTTGAAGGGGAGAAATTGGGGAAAATTGGAAATTTTAGAAAATTGAGGGACCTCTTTGCAATTTCCCAAAATTGAAGGCTAATTGGCCATGCGAAAGATGTTGGAGGACCAATTGGTCAATTTTTGAAATATTTGGGTTCAAATTGCCATTTTTGGAAGGTAATGGCAAAGTGGTAATTTTTGAAAAGTTTGGGGACCAAATTGGAAATTTGGAAAACTTGAGCCACTTATACAATTTTGATTAAATTAAGGACTCAAAGGGAATTTTGGAAGCTTTGGGGCTCAAATTAGGGAAAAGTTTGCATTAGGGACCAAAGTTAAGGAAAATAAACTTTAGGGCCTAAGTGCAATTATTCGATAATTTGTGAGCCTAGACTTTTATGCCAAACCGTAATTGATAAGGCTGCCCAAATCATGTAGGGACACGTGTGACGAGAACACAAGCAAGAAAAAGCTCGCGTAGACTTGGAAAGCCGACCGAGGATGAATTACGTCACAGTCATCGGGTGAGTGGGCATATTAACATCATACCCAGTTGGGATAGTGAGCACTTTAGAAATAAAAAAACCACTTGTAAGTGACTTACCAGTTGTAAATAGAGGAAATCATATCCGATTGGTATGATAAACTTCCTTGAAGAATGGAGAAACCTGTTTGCCGGTTGTAAGAGAAGATATGATCACACTCGTTTTGTGGGATGAAGTGAAAATATATTTTGTCAGAAGTGTTGTAAACCCCACCTTTTGGAGTTAAGGAAAATCGGGAAAAGAACCTATCAAACCAAGTAAGAAACACCAAATCGGATCACAAACCCAATCATTAGAGGACGGGCAATTTGGAAAATTTATAACTGTTGAATGACCCAAAGGGTTCATAAAACCTTGAAAAAGGACCTTAGTACAATTTGGAAGAGAAAACCAAACCGTTTCAGAAGAATCGAATGTGAGATGGATTGAACCGGTTTATGAACCGAGTTGGTTCATGAACCGGAACCGATAGAGAAAGGGAAAACCGGGAAACTTATGGATGCCCGAGTGACCTAAAGAGTAACAAAAGTAATGAAAAAGGACTTTAGGATGAATTGGAGATGAAAACCAAACCGTTCAGGTGAACCGGATCCGAACCGTATTGAACCGGTTTGGACTGGTTTGAACCACTATTGAACTGGATACTAAATTCATTTTTCTAGGTGGTTTAGAAACTTCAAATGGAGAATTGAGGCCACCATTTGATAGATAATGAAATTAGTTGAATTTAGAAATTTTTTAATTTTGAAAACTCGGTAGAATCGGGCTTAAATCGGTCGGTTTAAGCTTTGATTCCAATTCGGACCAGTCTGGTCCAGTTCGGAATAGTGCCATCTTTTTCCTTTAGATGACAGCATTGTTCACTCATAGGAAAATCAAGCAGCACCAACGAAGATGAAAAGTCTTTGGCTAGGGAGTTTCAGACAATGAATGATTGCCATAAAGGTGCCAATTGGACGACCAAGAAGTCCCTGAGCTTCCTATATAAAGAGCCCATCCTCATTCATCCTTCTCACACCTAAAAACTCCACTCTCTCCCTACTGCTACATGTTTTAGTGAAGCTCGAACCAGAGCTTCGACTTAAGCATTTTTCTGAGCCAAAGAAGGTATAGTTGGGTTCGTTGGGTTTGGGGAGATGTCAGCTACATGCATGTAGTCTCCATTTTTTCAAAGGGTCGTTGGAGAAACGCCGGCGTGATAGAACACTGAAGCAGCTCTAGCAGACCCAAGTTGCCCTATTTTGGCTAAGCTAAAAATGGCCAATTCGAGCCCTCCTCAGGCCAAACCATGCCCTCTCAACACCTCCACAACCTTGCTACAATTGAATTAGAGCGGAAAGGTAAGCCAATTTGGCTCCCCACTGAATTTTTCGATCAATGCTAGAGAGAGAACCGACGTAACTTCACTAACCAAATTATCTGACAATTTGGCATCAATTGATGTGATTCTTGATCCTAGGAGGAACCTTAGGACAAGAGCTATCTGCCTAAATTGAAAGTTCGGACCGCCGTGCACCCGACGGTAATCTTTTGAAGCTCTCTCTCTAAGCTCAATTTTTCAGCAAAGCTCCGTTTGAGCTCGTTCCGACATTTAATTGTGTGATTCAAAGTGCAATTGAATTGTATGAAGATGTAGGAACTCCAATCTAACTTCAATTTCAACAATTAAACTCATTTGATCGATCAATTTAATGAAATCAAATTCGGCTGAGTTGGAAGGTTGAAATTGGCGAAATTTTGGGGATTTCAGAAATTCGAGGGTCTAAAGTGCAATTTCATAAGAGTGTGGGCCAATTGGGCATGATAAAGATGTTGAAGGATCAATTGGCCAATTTTTGGAATTTTTAGGGTGAAATTTACCATTTTTGTATAGTAGCGGTAAAATGGTAATTTTGGAAAAGTTGGGGACCAAATTGGAAATTTGGGAAACTTGAACCCCTTTTTGTGATTTTGAATAAATTAAGGTTCTAAGGTGAAATTTAGAAGTTTCGGGAATAAATTTTGGTAAAAATCGGCATTAGGGACCAAAAGTTAAAGAAAAAGAACTTTAGAAACCTAATTGTAATAAATCGTAAAGTTTGAGTGTTTTATTCATTCGTTGTGAATGAAGGCTAATAGGCCAAATAATAATGAGCATGGATGTTTATATTGTGTAGGAACATGAAGTACCGGGAACGCCAACAAGTACAAATAAGAGGAATTCATTGCACGATCGGGTGAGTGGGATTTTATATCATACCTAGTTGGGATGATAAGAAACTCGAAAAATGAAAACCCACTACTAATTGGTATTTTATTCATCACACTTGTAAGGAGTGATGTGGAAATTACACGAAAAATCTAATTATCGATTGTAAGTAGATAATACCCAGTTGGTATGATGAAACTTCCAAAAAGGAAGTAGAAAATTTGCTTATTGGTTATAAGTAGAGATGTCCTCATGCCCGGTTGGTGTGATGGATGGCTAAAAGTTTATTTTTGTTAGAAGTGCTCTCCCCTAAGTGTGTGCCACTACTTAAACATTTTAGGATACCTTCTTTATGGGTGCTCAAAATGCTCATATAGGCCGGAGGCCTCAATTTTGGAACTTGGGGGTTAATATGCCCGATTTTGAGAATATCGTGCAGTGGGCCCTAGGGCAGTTGGCACGAGTAGGAGCTCATAAACAAACATGAATTAATCTATGAAAACTTTAAATGAATGAGTTGTTTGGCCATGGTACCAAGACAGGACCGACATACTCAATGGACTGGTAGTAGTGTGATATGATAGGTCGACGGACCAGTCGAGACAAACAACTATAGGTCGAGTTGAGGGTTAGGGCCGTTGGACTAGTGGTACCATAGATTAAATGGCTTATGTGGAAAACTATTGGTTTGTACATGCACTGATGTTCCGGGACCTTCAAGACGCCCAAGAGAGGTAGTGATGTTTCCTAGAGCTATTGGACGACATGGTGAAGATAAGGGCAGTTAGTCATGACAGCAGTCTTAGAAGCTTGACGTAGCTTCATGCGCATGAGACCAGGGTGTGGACTGGATGAGGTCTCTGTCCTCATACAGACACAGAGTTTTATTTATGGGATTGATGGTTGGATGACACGTACATCCACTCATTCTCAGAGTGCTTCTATCTAGGTGGTTGATAAAGTCACTTCGACACCACAAGTTGGTGCAATAGACGTACTGCCCTGTGAATGTGTGTTCCCTTCATGATGAAGTGCGTGTGTGGGTTGATAAACACACTGGTTTTGATTGATGATTGAGTAATGGCTATGAAAACAAGATTTTAAGGATGAATTGTTTTAAAATAAAATAAGGAGTCTGGCACACTCTATTTCAAACCGTTTTCCTAAAAGTTAAACTTTAAAAAAACCCATTAATTGAGTTGTTGAACTCACCCCCTCCCTTATACCCCTTTTTAGGTAACCAAGGGAAAGCCTACCCAAAGACCTCAAGCTAACCACATCTATAAGACAAGTGTGTTAAGCTTAAAATTTCTTATAGTTTTGATTGATGTTATTCCAGGAAAAGTAGAAGTTTAAAGGACGCCTTACTCCTCACGGTTTAAAAAGAAGGAGAAAACCCTTAAAAAATTGGGAGAGTGGCGAGTTGCTCACGGGATCCGACCAAATTGGGTCGGGGCGTGACAAGTGTTCTCCCCTCACTGTGTGTCAATGCTTAAACTAATTGGGAGACCTTCTTGATGGGAGCTAGAACAGCTTAGATAGGCTAGAGGCCTCAATTTTTGGAACTTGTGGGGCTAAATGCCCGATTTTGGAAAATCACATACAGTGGGCCCAATGCTAGTGGGCACGAGTAGGAGCTCATAAAAAAACTTGAAATGAGAAACCCATGAAATTTCTAATGAACTTGTTCTATGATTTTGCCATGGTACCAAGTTAGGATGGAGAGTACTCGATGGATTGGTGATAGTGCATCAGGACCAGGTCGATGAACCAACCTAGACAAACAGCTGCAAGTAAGTTTGAGGGTAGGGGCCGTTGGACCAATGGCACCAAAGATAAAAGGATATATGTGAAAACTATTGTTTTGTGCATGCACTTGTGGTACAGGACCATCAAGACGCCCAAGAGGGGTATTGATGGGTCCTAAGGGCTACTCGATGACATGGTGGAGATAAGGGCAGTTCATCATTCTAGTTAGTCGGGAAGCTCGGAGTAGCTTCTTGCACATGAGACCAGGGTAGGGTCGGGATGAGGTCTCTGTCCTTAGACAGACATGGATTTGCTTTCAGGTTTAAGGGTCGGATGTCGAGAACATCCACTTAGACGTAGGGTAGAAGTGAACGGACTTCTATCTTGGTGGCCAGTAAAGATGCTCCGAGCCACAAGTGGGTGTAGTGGACCGGCTGCACCTGCGAATGTGTGTTCCCTTCTTGATGAAGGGTGTGTGTTGTTTGCTAAACACACCAAATAGCAAATGGAAAGAGGTTTTAAAAAACTAAAATTTGAGGAAAGATTCTTAAACAAAATAAGGATTTTGGCACACTTTGAATAAAGCAGTTTTCTTAAAAACTCATTCCCAACACCCACTCACTGAGTTGTAGAACTCACCCCCTCCCTTCTTACCCCTTTCAGGTAACTAAGGAAAGACCCTCCCTAAAGACCCTACTAATTCTGAAAAAGACAGGTATGTCTATTTTAAATTAATTAATTTTGTATAATGTTATTCAAAGAAAGACACAGGTAAAAGAACGTCTTACTCCTCGCAGTTTAGAAAATGGGAAACACTTGATAGACCACGAGAGTGGCGGGTTGTTCATGGGGATCTGACCAAATCGGGTCGAGTCGTGACACGACCTCTGATTGGTCAACCTTTTCAAATATAACCTAATTGGACTCTGACGGGGACCTTTGCTGCATGTGCGCTTCCCATTGGTCAATCCGACTAAGTGGGCTTCTCCAACATTGACCGTTAATGTGAAACCTGTCATCTCGGACCAAGGAAACCGAGAAAAGAACAGACAAATTTCATGAGAAAACCGAGTCAATTAATGAATAAAAAAATAGTAAAGAAGGGTTAAAATGAGAAATTGGGAAATTCCAAGTGACCAAAAAGTCATAAAAATTATGAGGAAGAAATATGAAGTAAATTGTATGGGAAAACTAGACCGGTTCAGGGTGAACTGGACCTGAATCGGATTGAACCGGGTTGAACCATAGCAAATTGAATTGTATAATTCATTTTTTAGGTGACTTTAAAATCTCAATTTGGAAAATTGATACCACCATTAGGTAGAAAATGAATTTAAATTAATTTAGAAAATTTTAATTTCTAGAAAATCGGTCGAAACGGACATGAACCGGCTGATTTTCGTCACCAGACTGGTCCGATCTAGAATAATGTCATCATCTTTCTTAGGATGACAACACTATTCATCAAAGGTAGAAAAACTTTCCTTTTCTAGTGAGGGATTATTCCCTCCGATTATGGCATTTTTCAAAGAGGATAAGTTCAACCAATATGTAAACTAGTAAAGCATAGGGTCCTTGAGCTCCCTTTATAAAGAACTCCCCTCCATTCATCCTCCACACACCTCAAACCATCAAAAAGGGAGAAGCGCTCCATTTTTCGGTGAAGCTCACACCAGAGCTCTGACTTGGGCACTTCTCCCAATCTTATAAGGGAAATTTGGGTCCTATAGACTCTAGAGGAAGTCAGCTACCTAATGGCACCCTCCATTCTGCCGAAAGACCACAATGACACAGCTCCGTCGGTCCCAAAGCTGTCTGTTTTTACTGATTGGAATTTGGCCAATTCAGACCTATTACAGCCAAACTGAGCCTTCCCCTATCCTCTACAGCTTGCACTCAACCTCCCAAGGAAGATGGTAAGCCAATTCGACCCTCCTCCTTCGGTGTAGTTCAATTCTAGATAGAGAAATTGCCAAATTTCACTAACCAAATTTCCGCTGCTCAAGACATGAATTGTGGTGATTCTTGATCCTAAAAGGACCCTGAGGATAAGAGCTAATTTCCCAGATCAAGAACTTGGATCGTCACGCCCTCGACAGTAAGCTTTCTCTCTCTACGTCCATTTTTTTGCGAAACTCCATTTGAGCTCGTTTCAGACCCAAATTTTGTAATTCAAATCTCAATTGGATTGTATGAAATTTTAGAAATTGATTTATGCCATTAATTGGAGCAATTAACCATGTTTGAATGGCCAATTTGAAGAATTCAAATTCAGTTAGTAGAAAGGGGTGAAATTGGGGATTTCGAAAAGTTGAAGACCTAAATACAATTTCTCAAAATTGAAGGTCAATTTGCAATGAAAAAGATGTTGGAGGATCAATTGGTCAATTTTTGAAAGAATTGGGACCAATTGGCCATTTTTGGAAATTAGGGGCAAAATTGTAATTTTGAAAAAGTTGGGGACCAATTTGGAAAATTTGAAAAAATTGAGACGCATTTACATTTTTGAGAAAATTAAGGACCCTAGAGGGATATTGGAAACCCTAAGGACTTGATTGAAAATAATTGAGCATCTAGGGACCTAAAGTCAAAGATTATGGACTTTAGGGACCTAATTCCAATAAGGCATAAATAAGGGCCTAAATGTCAATACATGAAAATAGAAGGGTTAATCATGTCAAGCTGTTCCTTATAATAATACTCAAACCATGTAGAAACAAATTTGAATAAGGACGTGAGTAAAGGAGCTTGAACAAGACTTCAAAAGTTGATTGGGGATGAACATGTCACAGTCATCGGGTGACTGTGACCTTTCAAACATCATATCTAGTTGGGATGATGAGCATAATTTAAAATGAAAATCCACCTATGAGTGGGAATTTTATGTTTCATACTAGTTGGGATGATGAGCTCACTTTTATTAAAGGAAAAACCTACTTACCGGTTGTGAGTGGGCATACTAAAGTCATACCCGTTTAAGGTGATGAGCACACATTTAATTTAAAACCAATGTGAGTGGGCTTACTAACATCATACCCAATTAGGGTGATGAGAATGCATTTTAAATTGAAAAACCACTATGAGTTGGACCTTTTAAAGGTCATACCCAGTTGAAGTGATGAGCAAACTTTAAATCTAAAAACCACTTACCAGTTGTGAGTGGCATATTTGTACATCAACCCAGTTAGTATGATGGATACTATTTGAAATGAAAGCCAGTTACTAGTCTAAGTGGACATACATTCTATCATCATATCCAGTTGGTATAATGAATGCATTTGAGCTAAAAGCAAATTTTGTTAGAAATATTCTCCCTTTACTGTGTTCAAATGCTTAAACTCTCTGGGATTCTTTTATGACAAGAGCTAGAATAGCTCCAACAGGTTGGGGGCCTCGATTTTAAACTCATAGGGCTTAAGGCTCAATTTTTGAAAAACTCGTGAAGTGGGCCCAAGGCCAGTGGGCACGAGCTGGAGCCCGTAAACAAACATGAGTAAAAAGAGCCATGAAATCTCTCATTAAAATGTAAATGCTATGTGATTTGCCACTGTACCCAGTCAGGACTGACATGGCTCGATGGGCTAGTGTCAGTGCACCAAGACTAGGCCAACGGACCGGTCAGGCCAACAACTAGAGGCCAAGTTGAGTGTCAGGGCCATTGGACCATCAGCACCAACGATAAAGGATATTATGTGAAAACTATTGTTTGTGCATGCACTCTAATTCAGGACCATCAAGACACCCAAGAGGGGTAGTGATGATTTCCAAGGGCTGTTGGACGACCCTGTTGCGATAATGACTGTTTGTTGTACCAGTTAGTCATAAAGCTAGTATGATTGGGCTTCTTGAAGCTATTGTGTTTGGGCTTCTTGCGCATGAGTCTAGGGTGAGGACAGGATGAGATCTCTGTCCTCACACGAACATGAAGAGATTTTGAGTTTGAGGGTCAGGCACTTAGGGCGTCACTCAGATCCAAGGTAGGAGTGGTCAAACTTCTATCAATGTGGACTGTAAAGACACTCTAATCCACAAGTGGGTGTAGTCGGCGTAATGAATTGTCGAACGTTTGTATCCTTTATGATAAAGTGCGTGTGTATTTTTACTAAACGCCTCCTGAGAAAAGGGGATGTGTTAAAAGAGCTAAACACACATAATAAGTGAAAAAGGTGAAAGGCTTTGAAAATGGTGAAAGATTTTGGGAATGATTTTAATAAACTAAATATTTTTGAAAACTCACTCCCAACACATGCTCACTAAATTGTAGAAAATCACCCCCTTCCTTTTAACCCCTTTCAAGAAAGGAGACAAAAACTTCAGAGATTTCTTGAAGCTGAACCCTAAGTCAGGTATGCCTTTAAATTACTCAAGTTTTGTATAATGCAATTGCAGGAAACTAGGTGAAAAGGACGACTGACTCCTTGTGGTTTAGAAGGAAGAGAAATCATTCTTAGACCAAAGGGAGTGGCTGGTTGCTCATAGTGTTTCGACCAAACCGAGTCGAGGCATGACAACTTGAGCAGTATAAGAGTCTATTTCCTTGAATACATTATCAAGACTATATAATATAAGAACTAAGAGAAAAACTACCTAATTTTTCATATGGCTTCCAGACAAGGAACCAATAAAACTAGGACTGCCGTCACTGACACTACTCAAAATCTGGTTTTTGGAGGAGGATTACCCTAAAAGCTCTCCAATGCCCGAGGTATAGTAGAAGTCATGAAGCACCAAGAGACGTTATGTGGGGAAGTGTTCAATACCACCAAGGAATGTGGTGTTAGAGCCTGTTGAGGTCACATCTATGAGTATGAGGAAAGCCAACCTAACGCCTAGGACATCACAAGGGACTTATAACTAAGAAGGACGCTTATCAAGAACCTAATATAGTAGCTCCCCAATCTAAACGACTTATTGCAATAGGGATAACACCCCAAAACGTATTGTACCACTTATTAATTAATAAAAATTCCAAATTCCTAAAGCACCGTCTCTCAAATAAAGATGCGTTCTCATACCTCAACTATATGAGGAGGGATCACAGAAGACAAGAAGGACCAAAGGAAGGACCTTGAGAAACCGTAAACAAAGCAGAGTATAGGTGAGGGGGAATTTTTCCTTAAGAGTTATAAGTCATCTAGGAGCAAAGAAGGAATCACCTCCACAAAAGAAGACAATCCCTGAACATTGGACGGCAACCAAGATGTCTCGGATGGCGAAGTGTGACCTACTTTGGAAAAATGGAGGAGCCAAAATAGGGTTATAGACGAACATAACGATGGGAAGTGACTAGTAACCATGGGGTGATGAAAGAGTACAAACAATACCCTAAGAAGGACAGTAAAGTAGTAACGACTACACCCTACAAAGGGTTACAGGATGGACATCAAGGACAAGTGAACTCGAGATACAATTATCTCAAGACAAATGGATAAGGAGAGTAGTGGGGATGAGGCAGTTAACGAATTGACCCTCGTGAGAATCATGGATTTAAACCCCAACGAAGAAGGGAGAAGTGAAAAGGCCAAATGTCGGAAAAGAAGGATGAAGGAAATCCTTAAAGAAATAAATGGCCAAAAACATATTGGCAACAAAACTCAAGCCATGGGAGGGATTAATTAAGCTCTCAGAAGGAGGTTAAGAAACCTCAAAAGAAAAAGAGATCGAAACCCCTCCCTAATAAAATAAAAAAATATTGTAGTGAATACAAGTAGGAGTAAAGACAAGGTACAAAGGATGTGCCAGCAAGATTCCCAAAGTATGGGTAAGTATGAGAAAATGACATCAAAGGATGTCATGAGGTTGATTTAAAGACAAATACCATGAAGACGAAGGAAAGAGGAAATCCCGAGAAAAGAGGAGGAAGCCTACCGAGGAAGGGAGCCCTGGAGAGGCATAAATATCCCAATGAAGAAGTATTGAACCCAATTGAAGTGGAATAGAAGGTAAAATTACAAATGGAATGCAAGTTGGAATAAAGGACCAATTACAGGGGAAGTATACCCAAAATCCAAGGGGCAAGTAAAACCCCAAGGAACGGGTGAGCCCAAAGATAGTATCAACTCATGTCATAACAAGTGGGGATGGGTGGCATACCCCAAATAAAAGAATAAGGAAACAAATCTCGAAGGAAGTAGAAATGTGATTTAAAAGGATCACGATGGACACCAAGACTAATTCCGGTCCACACCCATTTAATGGAGCTTAAGATTGAATGTCAGGGCCTAATGTAGAGGACATGAAATAAGATTCGACAATCGGATATACCTCGGATAGGAAGTAAACGGTGAAATGGGAAATTAATGTTGGTGAAGGATTAAAGGTGGGTCAATGCTCCAATCCAAAAGGGTGTAAGAATGTGAAGGAAGGAAATCTTCAAGGAATGATAAGAATGTCGAATGCATAGTTTCAAAGATGGAAGTCTTTGCCCCGAACTAGGAGAGTAAAGGATGAAACCAACGAAGGGACTCCTTCAGGTGAATTCATAGAATTGACAAGTAGATCGTAAGGGATCAACTTGGAGTAAAGAGCCGTGAAATGGTCACGAGTGAGTAAGGATGGATTGCATAAAGGAAATCCTTGAGTAAAGGATGCCATTGGATATGAGGAAGGACATAAGGGAGGAAACATCCCAACACGTTAGTAAGTCATGAAGTGATCGGGAAACTCGATGATTGGAACTGAGAAAACCCAATAAGGAAGTTGGTAAGGGGCAAGTAGATAGGGAAAACTAACATGATCATGAAAGATATGATGTCAAAGGCAAAGGCATGATAGGATAACACTGAAGGTAGTTGAGGAATACTACCAAATGATAATAAAGGATGAAATCATATAACCTCCAAAAGGTTGGAAAGTCTAGAACAACCATCTAGAAAAAGTTCTAGAATTATAATGGACAAAGACAAGTTCTAGAACATGTCATGCTGTGAGGGACATTTAGGTCAACAATCCTAGGAAAATGTGACTCAAGTAAGAAAGAGTCTGTTACTTAACCATGACAAAGTCAAACATAAAAAAATTTTGACAAGAGTTGTACATAAAGGATGGAGGAAGGACCAATAGAGGATGAAAAGGGGATAACACTGAAACTCGTGAAAATAAGTGTGAAACGCTCAAAAGGATACTGAGCTAAGGGTTTCAATAATCAAGAGAATAATTAGACACGAGAACAGTTGGGCATTTTGGAACTCCCAAACTTGGAATTTCAGACAAAAACCCACAAGAGGAAGGGTCTTACCCCTAAACGACAAGAACCATTGGATCTAAGAAATTACTTGGACACAAAGGGTAAGACAAGTCAAAGGAACTAAGTCCAAAAGAGTAAATGAATGATCGAAAGGGAAGGAAATTCCTCAAGTATGTTGCATGCGGGACTAAGTGAAAGGGGTTACCAAAGCGTTAACATGTCAAAGCAAACCCCAAGTTGATATCAAGGGAAGTTATTCTCAATGTAAAGGATACATGATTTAGTTTTGTGGACAAAACTTCTAAAAGGAAGGGAGATTGTGAAACCCGTCATCTCCGACCAAGGAAATCGAGAAAAAAACTGACAAATTTCATGAGAAAACTGAGTCAATTAATGAACCCAAAATCATAAAAAGGGTTAAAATAGAAAATTGAAAAATTCTAAGTGACCAAAAAGTCAAAAAAATCGTGGGGAAGAACCATGAAGTAAATTGGATGGGAAAACCAAACCGGTTCAAGGTGAATCAGATTGAGCCGGGTTGAACAATAGTGAACCTAATTTGATAATTCATTTTTCTAGGTGGCTTGAAAATATCAATTTGGAAAATTGAAGCCACCATTAGATAGAAAATAAATTTAGAAATTTTTAATTTTTAGAAAACCGGTTGAATCGAGCCTGAACCGGCCAAGTTTCATCACTAAACTCGATCAGACCAGACAGATCCAAAATAGTGTCATCGTCTTCCTTTGAATGATAACACTGTTCATCAACAATAGAAATACTTTCCTTTTTTGACGAGGGAATAATCCCTTTGAATATGGCATTTTCTAAAGAGGATAAGCTCAACCAATATGGAAATTAGTAGAGCAGAGGGTTCCTGAGCTCCCTATATAATGAGCTCCCCTCCATTTTCCGACAAAGCTCAAACCAGAGCTCCGACTTGGGCTGCCACGCCTCGACCTAGTTTGGTTGGATCCCCATGATCAACCCGCCGCTCCCTTGGTTTAAGAGGGGTTTTCCCCTTTTTTTAATCAAGAGGAGTTAGGCGTAAATTTCAACCTTGTTCCCTGGAATAACATAAATAAATAATAATGCAAACTTAAAAATAAATTTTTAAGTATACCTGACAAAAGGTAGGACTGGTTATTATCCTTAGTCATTTTCCTTAAATCCTGAAAATGGACAGAAAAGGTGGGTGAGTTTCTACAACTCATTAAATGGGTGTTTGAAAAATAATTCTTATAAAATAGTTTTTAATTGGAGTGTGTCAGACTACTTATTTCCTTTAAGAATATTCCTTCCTTAAATTTCAATTTTCAAACACTTTCCTCATTATCCATAATTAGTGTGTTTAAAAATCAACACACACCCTTCATCATGAAGGGATCACACATTCGTAGGACAACCTGTCCACTGCACCCGCTTGTGGTGTTAGAGTGACTTTACCGACCACCTAGATAGAAGTTCGTCCACTTCTACCTTGGGAATGAGTGGATGTTTGTGAAATCTGACCCTCAAACCCAAAATCAACTATATGTTCATATGAGGATAGAGACCTCATTCCGACCCCACCCCGGTCTCATGCACATGAAGCTACGTTGAGCTTCCTTGACTATTGGCATGACAAACTGTCCTTATCTCCACCATGTCGTCCAGTAGCCCCTAGGACGCATCACTACCCATCTTGGGCGTCTTGATGGTCACGAACCTCAAGTGCATGCACAAACAAAGTTTTCCATAAAGCCATTTATATTTGGTGCCACTAGTCTAATGGCCCCAACCCTCAACTTGACCTATAACTATTTGTCTAGACTGGTCTATCGACCTGGTCCTGTTGCACTACCGCCAGTCCATCAAGTATGTCGATCCTATCTTGGTACAATGGCCAAATCACATAAATCATTCATTAAGAATTTTCATGGCTTGTCATCATGTTTGTTTATGAGCTCTTGCTCATGCAAACTGGCCTTGGGCCCACTATACGTGATTTTCCAAAAGTCGAGCATTTTAGCCCCCAAGTTCCAAAACCGAGGCCTCTGACCTATCTGAGCTATTCCAGCTCTTATCAAGAAGGTCTCCCAAAAGTTTTAAGCATTGGAATATAGTCAGGGGAGAACACTTCTGACAAAATAACATTTCAACTCGTCCTTCACACTAACTCGGTGTGATGACATCTCCACTTACTATTGGTAAGTGGGTTTTCTACTTCCTTCTAAGAAGTTCATCATACCAACCGAATATGATCTACTTACAACTGGTAAGTAGTTTTTCCATGAAGTTCTCACATCATTCCAATCAGGTGTGATGTTAAAATTCCACATATAAGTGGTTTTTTATTTCCGAAGTACTCATCATCCCAACCGGTTATGATGTGAATAATCGGATTCACCGATATTCGTAGTGTATTTCCTCTTAATCGACTTTTTGCCTCCACGCAAACTTATCCTTGTTGGCATTCCGATCCTTTGCGTTACTACAAGATTTGGACATCCTTTTTTTATTAACATTTGGCATAATAACCTTCATTCCTCATGTATGAACAAAATTGAGCATTCTATCGAGGTTAATTGTTGAAATTGAAGGTATAATTCAGTTCCTACACATCCATACAATTCAATTGAGCTTTGAATTGTATGAATTGAGGCTAAAACAACCTCAAATGGAGCTTCACCGAAAAACTAGCCGTAGAAAGAGAAAACTTACCGTCGGAGGCGTGACGGTCCGAGCTCTCGTCTCAAGGTTACTCCTAGGATCAAGAATTGCAACAATTCATATCGAATTGAATGAGAATTTAGTTAGTAAAGTTTCACCATTTCTCTCTGTGACGCTGATCAGAAATTAGGGACCTAAAGTCCAGAAAAATGAACATAGGGACCTAAAGTCAAGAAAAATGAACTTAGGTGCCTAAAGTCAAGAAAAATAAACTTAGGGATCTAAGTGCAATAAACCGAGAATTTGGGTCTAGTCGCTCATACGTGAGAAAATGAAGACTGTTATGTCAAATCCAACTGTGTATGCACACATGAGATCGGAACACAAGCAAGATAGAGCTAGCGTTGATTGGAAACTGAATAGGGACAAACACGTCACATTCAACGTGTGAGTGGGAATTTTATACATCATACCGATTAGAATGATGAATAATATTTTAAAGGCTAAAACTTACTTTATCAGTTGTGAATAAACAAACATCATTCCCAATTGGTATGATGAGCTTTTTTAAGGAAAGGAGAAATCCGCACACTAGTTGTAGGGGGATTTATCATCACATTCGGTTGGTGTGATGAATTTGAAAGTGATTTTTGTCAGAAGTGTTCTACTTCGACTGTGTGACAACTGCTTAAACTATTTGGGAGACCTTCTTGATGGGAGCTAGAGAAACTCTAATAGGCTAGGGGCCTCGATTTTGAACTCATGGGACTCATGGCCTAGATTTGGAAAAACACGTGTAGTGGGCCCAAGACCAATGGGCATGAGCTAGAGCCTGTAAAAAAAACATGATTAGGAGGAGCCATGAAAATTCTTATCTAAAAATAGAAATTGATTGTGTGAATCGACATGGGATCAAGTCAAGACCGATAATGCTCGATGGGTTGGTGGCAGTGCATCAAGGCGAGGTTGATGGATTGGCCTAGACAAATAGCTGCAGGTCGGGTTGAGTGTTGAGGTCATTGGACCGTTGGCAGCAAAGAGGATGACTTTATCATGAAAACTCTTATTTGTGCATTCACTTAAGGTACGGGACCATCAAGATGCCCTAGGGTTAGTGATGGGTTCCAAGGGTTGTTGGACAACATGGGGGTGATAAGGGTAGTTCGTCATACCAGTTACTCATCAAGCTCTAGGAGTTTCCATCCTCATACAAACACGAAGTGGCATTCAAGTCTGAGGGTCGGATGTCTAGGACGTCCACTCAAACTCAGGGTAGAAGTGTGAGACTTCTATTATGGTGGACAGCAGAGTTGCGATGATCCCCAAGTGGGTGCAGTTTGGGAATACCCTGCGAATGTGTGTACCCTTCCTGATGAAGGGTGTGTGTTTGTTTGCTAAACACCTACCGAGGCAAGGGGATGGGCTAAGAGAGCTAAACACGCCTAATATGGAAATGAAAAAAAAGTTTAGAGATTTGAAAAATGAGAAAATTCCTTGACAAAGGAATGGTTAACCATGGAAATGGTTTTGACAAATAAAGCATATTTTTTAACTCGCTCCTAACACCTGCTCACTGAGTTGTAGAAACTCACCCTCTCTCTTTAACCACTTTTCAAACAAAAGAGGAAGACCAACCTTAAATACCCCTCGCAGTTGAACCATAAGTCTGGTATGAAAATTTTTAATATATTCAATTTTGTATAATAATATTCCAAGAAACACAGGGGAAAATGACACATGACTCCTCGCGGTTTAGAAGAGGGTGAAACCCCTCATAAACCAAAGGGAATGGTGGGTTGCTCATGGAGATCTGACCAAATCAGGTCGGGGTGTGACAACTTGTGTGGTATCAAAGCCAGGATCCTCGAATACATTATCAAGACTATATAACATAAGAACTAAGAGAAAATTTTTAAAATTTTCAGATGGCTCCTGTGAGAGTAACCAAGAAAACTAGGACTGACGTCAACAATACTACCTAGTCCTTATTGGAAGACGACCCTAAAAACTCTCCAATGCTTGAGGTACAGGAGAAGTCCCAAAGTACCAAGAAATATTATGGTGAAGTATCAAGTATCACCAATGAGCATGGTGCTAGGACCTGTTGAGGTCACATCCATAAGTATGAGGAGAGCCAACTTAATGCTAAGGACACTGCAAGGGACTTATAACCCAGAAGGAAGCTTACCAAAAACCTAGTATAGTAGCTCACCAAGCTAAACTATTTCTTGTAATAGGGAAAATGCCCAAAATGTATTGTACCCATTATTAATAAAACTTTCAAATTTTCCTAAAAGTTATGTCTCTCAAATAAAGGCGCGTTCTCATGAGGGGTCACGGAAGACGAGAAGGGCCAAAGGAAGAAAATGCAAATGAAGTAGAGTAGAGATGCGGGAGAAATTTTCCGTAAAGGAGTTACAAGTCATCTAGGACTAAAGAAGGAAACACCTCCACAAGAGAAGACAAGCCCGAATGATGAACGACAAATAGGATGTCTCGAGATGACAAGTGTGACTTGCTTTGGAAAAGCAGAGGAGCCAAGTATGAAGCAACTAGTAACAAATGGAATGATCAAGGAGAATAAACGATGTCCTAAGTAGGACCAAGAAGTAGTAACGACTACACCTTACAAAGGGCAACAGGATGGGCATCAAGGACGAGTAAATTCTAGAGATAACTGTCTCAAAACAATTGGACAAGGAGAGCAATAGGTACGAGGTAATTAATGAACTAACCCTCGTAAGAATCATGGATTTAAAACCCAGGTGACGAAGGGAGAAGTGAAAGGGGCCAAACAAAAGCATGAAGGAAATCCTTAAAGAAATTCAATGGTCGAAAATGGATTGGCGACCAAACTCAAGTCATGGGAGGGATTAAGAAAGCCCTTAGAAGGAGGTTAAGAAACCTCGAAACAAAAAGAAATCGAAATTCCTCCCTAATAAAATAAGATTAAAGTAATTACAAGTAGGGATAAAAATAAGGTACAAAGGAGGTGCCAACAAGATTCCCAAAGTTAGGGTTAAACTGGAGAGAGTGACATCAAGGAGGAAGGGAGTCATGGGAAAGATATATCCCAACGGAGAGGCGATGGACCTAATTCAATTGGGAAAAGAAGATAAGCTCGCAAATGAAATGCTGGTTGAGATGAAAAGATCAAGTATAAGGGAAAAGTACTCATGAGGGTACAAGGAGTAAGTTAAACCCAAGGAATGGGTAAGTAGGAAGATAGCATCAAAAGATGCCATACAAGTAAGGAAGGGGTGGACTACTCATAATAAGTAAATAAAGGAAATAACATCTAAGAAACCTTAGATAAGTAAGCCCTTCAATTAAGAAGTGATTAAGGGAAACAACTACAGACATCAAGACTGGTTGTGATCCACACTTGCTTAATGGAGCTTAAAGATTGGAAGGCTAGGCATAGTGTGGAGTAAATGAAATAAGACTTGATAGTCGGAAGTTCTTTGGATAGGGAATAAGGGATGAAATGGGAGTTTTAAGACAATAAAGGATTAAAAGTGGGCAAATGTGGGAATATAAAAAGGGTGTATGAAGATGAAGAAAGAAAACCTTCAAGGAATGGTAAGAAGGTTGAATGTGTAACTCCTAAGTGGAAGTCTCTACTTTGCAGGACATAGTAGAGAATGAAACCATCAAAAGGGAACTCCCCAAACAAAGGAATTGACACATAGACCAAAAGGGATTAACTCAGAATAAAGAATTGTGAAATGGTCACGAGCGAGAAGGAGTGGATTGATGAAAGGAAAGTCTTTGAGTAAAGGACGCCATTGGAAATGAGGAAGGATATAAAAGTGGGAAAATCCCAACATGTCGGTAAGTCATGTTGGTAAGTCTTTGAGTAAAGGACGCCATTAACTCGGAACAAAGCCACACGACTCCTAATGGTTGGAAAGGCATGAACTGTTATCAAGAAAATGTTCTAGAACTATAATGAACAAAGAAATTTCTAGAACAAGTCATGTTGTAAGGGACATGTAGGTCCAACAGTCCTAGGAAAATGTGACTCAAGTAAGGAAGAGCCCATTAGTCAAACATGATGAAGTCAGACCTAAGAACTAGAACCGAAGTTGTAGTAAACAAAAGATAGAGGAAGGACCAAAATAAGATAAGGAGGAAATCATATCAAAACCCATGGGGTTAAGGACAAAAAGTCCAAAAGGATGCTGAGCTAAAGAGCATCAACAACCAAGGGAAGAAATGGAAATGTGGATGATCGAATGGGTATGGAACATCCAACACAATGACCTGGGTAAGAACCCTCAAGAAGAAGAGTCTTACCCTAGGAAGAATAAGAAGTGGACCTAAGGGTGTACCTTTGAACTTGTGGGTAAAACATACCTACTCAGATACACTCCATGGAGTGAGTAAACAATGGAAAAGAAAATAAATTCCTTAAGCACGTAATTGAAAGGGCTAAGTGAAGGAACAACCAAAGCGTTAGCATGTCAAAGCAAACCCCAAGTTGACATCAAGGTAAATTATTCCCAATATAAGAATACATAACTTAGTTTTGGGGATAAAACTCCTAAAAAAAGGGGAGAGTTGTGAAACACATCATCTTAGATCAAGGAAAACTCGGAAAGAACCCGTCAATTTAGTGATAAAACTGAACTACTTAAGCAACCGAGAATGATAAAGAGGGGATAAAATGAGAAATTGGAAAATCCCAAGTGATCCAAAAGTCATGAAAGTCATAGGGAAGAACCATGAAGTAAATTGGATGTGAAAATCATAACGGTTTAGGGTGAACCCGACCTGAACCGGATTGAACCGTGTTGAACCATACATGAACCGGTCTATTAATTCATTTTTCTAGGTGGCTTTAAAATATCAATTTAGGAAATTGAGGCCACCATTGAATAGAAAATGAATTTAGACAAATTTAGAAATTTTTAATTTTGTGAAAATCAGTCGAATCGGGCTTGAACCGAGCGATTTTCGTCATCGGGCTTGAACCCGATCGGACTTGTCCGATCCGGTCTAGAACATTGTCGTCTTCTTCCTTGGGATGACATCACTATTCATATGGTAGAAAAACATTTCTTCTCCTATGAAGGAATATTCTCTCCGATTTGGGCATTTTCTGAAGAGGATAAGCTCGATCAATATGGAAACTGGTAGGGCAGAAGGTCCTTGAGCTCTCTATATAAAGAGCTCCCCTCCATTCATCCTACACACACCTTAAATCCTCTCCTCCTACAAAGGGCTGCATTTTTCAGTGAAGCTCAAACCAGAGCTCCATCTTGGGAACTTTTCTTAGCATTAGAAGGCAAAGTCGGGCCCTACAAACTTTAAGGGAAGTCTGCTACATGATAGCAACCTCCCTTCGACCCAAGGATCGTTAGAGAAGACCGGCAAGATCGAACAGTGAAGTAGCTCCGACGGTTCAAAGCTGCCCTATTTTGGTTGTGCTGAATTCGACCAAATTAGGACCTCCTCCGGCTAAACCAAGCCTCCCCAAAGTCCTCACAACCCTCACACGACCTCCACAGAGGTTAAAGGTAAGCCAATTTGGCCATTCTCCATCGATGCAGATTGGTGTTATCGAGAGAAAGTGTTGAATTTCACTAATAAAATTCACCCTCGTGCGGAATTCAATTGTAGCAATTATTGATCCTAGAAGGATTCTAAGAATGAGAGCTACCTCCCCAGATCGAGCTACTGCACCTCCAACGGTAAGCTTTCGAAAATTTCTCTGTCTACGAACAATTTTCGGATAAAGCTCTATTTGAGCTCGTTTCGGACTCAATTTATGCAATTCAAAGCTCCATTTGATAGTACGAAAGTGTAGAAACTGATCCATGCCATCAATTGGAGTAATTGACCCCAATTGAAAGGCCAATTTGAAGAAATTAAATTTAGTGATAAAAGGGGGAAGAAAATGGGGGAAACATTGGGGGAAAATTGGGGATTTTGAAAACATTGAGGGACCTCCATGCAATTTCTCAAAATTGAAGGTCAATTGACAATGAAAAAGATGTTGGGGGACCAATTGGTCAATTTTCGAAAGATTTGCAACCAAATGGCTATTTTTGGAAAGTATGGACAAAATAGTAATTTTTGGAAATTTGGGGACTAAATTGGAAATTTAGAAAAGTTGAGCCCCTTACACAATTTTTAGTAAATTGAGGATCTAAAGAAGATATTGGAAGCCTTGGGATTCGATTTGGGCAAAAAGTCAGTCTTAGGGACCTAAAATCAAGAAAAATGAACTTATGGACCTTAGTGCAATAAACATGAATTTGAGTCTAGTCACTCATACATGAGAAAATAAAGGTTTTTATGTTGAATCCTTATTGATAATGATATACAAACAGTGTAGGGACACGTGAGATTGGAACACAAGCAAGAGAGTGAAAGCGTGGACTAGAAATTGACTAAGGACAAACACGTCATAGTTAACGTGTGAGTGGGGATTTTATACATCATACCAGTTGGGATGATGAGCACTATTTTAAAGGTAAAAACCTACGTAACAGTTGTTTGTAGGAATAAATAAACATCATACCCAGTTGGTATGATAAACTTCCTTAAGTAAAGGAGAAACTAGCATACCTGTTGTAGGCGAATTTATCATTACACCTGATTGGTGTGATGAATTTGAAAGTGATTTTTGTTATAAGTGTTCTCCCCTGACTGTGTGACAACTTCTTAAACTATTTGGGAGACCTTCTTGACGGGAGCTAGAGCATCTCTAATAGGCTAGGGGCCTCGGTTTTGAACTCAGGCTCAAGGCCCAGTTTTGGAAAAACACATGGAGTGGGCCTAAGGCTAGTAGGCATGGGCGGGAGCCCGTAAACAAATATGATTAGGAGGAGACATGAAAATTATTATTTCAAAATGGAAATTTATGGTGTGAATCGCCATGGTATCGAGTCAGGACCGACAATGCTCGATGGGTTGGCGATAGTGCGTCAAGGCCAGGTCGATGGACCGACCTAGACAAATAGCTGTAGGTCGAGTTAAGTGTTGTGGTCGTTGGACCGTTGGCACCAAAGATGATGGCTTAATCATGAAAACTCTTGTTTGTGCATGCACTTGAGGTACGGGATCATCAAGATAACCTAGGGGTAGTGATGGGTTCCAAGGGCTGCTAGACGACATGGTGGTGATAAGGGCAATTCATCGTGCAAGTTAGTCATGAAGATCTGGGAACTTCTTGTGCATGAGATTGGGGATGAGGTTAGGATGAGGTTTTCGTCTTCATATGAACACAAAGTGGCATTCGGGTCTAAGGGTTGGACGTTTGGGATGTCCACTCAAACTTAAGGTAGAAGTCTAAGACTTCTATCAGGGTGGACAGTAAAGTCGCATTGATACCCAAGTGGGTGCAATCTGGGACTGCCCTGCGAATGTGTGTACCCATACTAATGAATGACGTGTGTTTGTTGGCTAAACATCTCCCGAGGCAAGGGGTGGGCTAAGAGAGCTAAAAACACCTAATATGGAAATGGAAAAAGGTTTTGAGATTTGAAAATTAAGAAAATTCCTTAACAAGAGAATGGTTAACCTTGGAAATGGTTTTGACAAATAAAGCATGTTTTTTTAAAACTCGCTCCCAACACCCACTCACTAAGTTATAAAAATTCACCCTCTTCTTTTAACCCCTTTTCAGGAAAAAGAGGAAGACCAACCTTAAATACCCCTCGAAGTTGAACCACAAGGCAGGTATGAAAAATTTTAATATATTTAGTTTTGTATATTGTTATTTTAGGAAAAATATGGAAAAGAGACACCAGACTCCTCATGGTTAAGAAGATGGTAAAACCCCTCATAAACCAAAGGGAGTGACGGGTTGCTCATGGGGATTCGACCAAACTGGGTCGGGGCGTGACATAGTTGGTATGATGAATAATTTTGAGCTAAAAGTAAAATTTGTCGAAAATGTTCTCCCCTAATTGTGTGCAAATGCTTAAACTCTTTGTGAAACTTTTCTGACGAGAGCTATAACAGCTCCAATAGGCCGAGTGCCTCGATTTTGAACTCATATGGCTCAAGGCCTAATTTTTTAAAAACTCATGGAGTGGACCAAAAGCCAGTGGGCACGAGTTGGAGCCCATAGACAAACATGAGTAAAAAGAGCCATGAAAACTCTCATTAAATGAAAATGTTGTGTGATTTGCCATGGTACCAAGTTAGGACTGACAAGGCTCGATGGGCTAGTGGCAGTGTGCTAAGACTAGGTCGACGGACCGGTCAGGTAAACAACTACATGCCAAGTCGAGTGTTAGGATTGTTGGACTGTCGGCACCAAAGATAAAGGATATTATGTGAAAACTATTGTTTGTGCATGCACTTTGATTCGGGACCATCAAGACACCCAAGGGAGTAGTGATAGGTTTCAATGGCTGTTGGATGACCTGGTTGCGATAAGGCCAGTTTGTCGTACCAGTTAGTCATAAAACTACTGTGTTTGGGCTTCCTTAAGCAATTGTGTTTGGGCTTCTTGCACATGAGACCAAGGTAGGGACAGGATGAGGTCTTCATCCTCATACGGATATGAAGAGATTGTGAATCTAAGGATCGGGCGCTCAGGGCATCACTCTGACCCAAGGTAGAAGTGGTCGAACTTCTATCAAGGTGGACGGTAAAGACACTCCAATCCACAAGTGGGTGCTATCGGTGTACTGCATCAGCGAACGTTTGTGCCCTTTATGATAAAGGGCGTAGGTATGTTTTTTAAATGCCTCCCATAGAAAGGGGATGTGCTAAAAGAGCTAAACACACATAATAAATGAAAAGGTCAAAGGCTTTGAAAATGGTGAAAGATTTTGGGAATAATTTTAATAAACTAATTATTTTCTAAAACTCACTCCCAACACCCACTCACTCACTTGTAGAAACTCACCCTCTCCCGTTTAACCCCTTTCTATAAAAGAGGTAAAAACTTCAGAGATTTCTTGAAGCTGAAACCTAAGTCAGGTATGCCTTTAAATTACTCAAGTTTTGTATAATACTATTCTAGGAAACTAGGTGAAAAGGATGCCTGACACCTCGCGGTTTAGAAGGAAGAGAAATCTTTATTAGACTAAAAGGAGTGGTGGGTTGCTTAAGGGGTTCTAACCAAACTGGGTCGGGGCGTGACAATAAACCAGAGACATGTGTTGCTCCATGATTGATCAATATTTACTGAGCGTGCTTCGCCACATGTCGTGCGTAGATTGGTCGTGCCGGCTAACTTGGTGCTGACTTCGCAACAGCCCATTGACTGATTGGACCGTTGAACAGTCAGGTCCGACTGGGTTAGGTGACCCGAAATAAAAAATTAGTTGGTTCATGCTCGATTCCATCGATTTTCTAAAATTTAAAATTTTCTAAATTCTTGTAAATTAATTTCCTATCCAATAGTAGCTTTCATTTTCTAAATTGATGTTTTTATATCACCTAAAAAATGAGTGGGCGTTTGAGAATGCCACTCAGTTTGTTGGTACGGGAAAGAGGTTCCGCCCAGCGAATCCCAAAAGTATCATAGGATGGATAGGTGCACCATAATGATGGATTCCAAAAAAAACCACCGTAGTTAATTAGTTTTAAAAGATATCCATGATGGAGTACAAACCCTAAAATAGTTTTAAAGAAAAATGTAAAAAAGAAAGTAAAGTATATGAAAATGAGTGTTAATCGTTTTTTAGTAGATGCGAAATCGAGTCATAAACGACTCGATAATCAGTACTCATACTCACTGAGCGTTAACTCACCCCTACACCAATACATTTTCCAAGTGTCAAGAAAGAACTAATATAGAGAGAAAGATATGGTAAATTTGGAAGTAGCTCCTACAAAACAAGTTTTTGAGCTGGAGAACTTAAAAGTAAGTGCACGAGGATTTTCTATTAAGTAATTTACGATTTTCCCTAGTGTTATAAAATATTCTAATCCTTATTGATGAACTTTTATAAAAATAATTTACTTTTTTGCTAAAAATAATGTATATTTTATATTATAATTATTTATTTTGGTGATACTATTTTGGTTAATGTACCTATTATAATAAAAAAGAAAGTATGTGTCGGGTTGGCATGAGTATCCAACCCATTAAGTCGGGTCAGGATGAGAAACGATCTATATATATATATACACAAACAAATTTCAAATAAAGCTTATATTTTGAGAGTTTTATACTTTATATGCACACATGTAATTATTACAAAAAAAATTCAATATATTATTAATTGAAGATCACAAAATTTATAATAACTTAATTTAGGTATAAATTATATTTTGAGAGTTTTATACTTTATATGCACACATGTAATTATTACAAAAAAAATTCAATATATTATTAATTGAAGATCACAAAATTTATAATAACTTAATTTAGGTATAAATTATATTTTGAGAGTTTTATACTTTATATGCACACATGTAATTATTATAAAAAAAATTCAATACATTATTAATTGAAGATCACAAAATTTATGATAACTTAATTTAGGTATAAATTTTAATTTAATTTATATATCCATACCTTTCACTTGCAAATTTATTTGAGAATAATTATTCGTGTATGTAATATGCACATTTAGGTTTTAGGTTTGTTAATATTATGGTCAAACCCAATAAATAAATTAATTCATTCATTCAAATCATTAATATTTTATTGACTTTCTTATATAAAATATATATATATATATGAATTATCATGCAAATTTTTATATATAAATTGAAGTAAATAAAACACTTAAATCCGACCAGAGCATCAAAAGTTTGTGTGTTGATTAAACAAATTATTATATAAATTGAATTATCATTAAAATTTTATAAACTTATTTAGAATTTTAGCATGTGTATAGAAATAGGACCATAGCTTCTCAACCAATTTAAATTCACAAGTAATAAAGATACGTTATTTATTGTAATACGAGGTTGATTAATGGAAAGAGTTTGGCTTAGCTAAAGTCATGTATATATTTTGTTTTTCCTACATGTAATAAATGAGTGGGTCACTTATGTTGGCAAGTAGAGAAATTTGAGTTTTTTTTGTTGAGAAAGTTAGAACCTCCATTTTATATCACCATACTGTATCCAAGATTCATTTTATATCCGAAGTCCATAGGCAACCGACATAGGATTGACTGACCATCTATCGTAATTGAAAAAAATGTGGTCAAATGCTACCGTAGGAAAGTTGTAATCGAATTAAATATTCAAACATGTAGTCGTACAAAAATATGAGACATGGCAGCATTTTTCAACATTCAACTGCAGATTTAGCGCAGCCAGCCGCAAACCAGACTGAGATGATCAAGCCATCGGACCCACCTAGTATACGTTGTTGATTGAGAAACAATGCTTTTCTACTAAGAATTTTGAATTTTTATTCGCCCTCATAAATATATCCGGATGTTGTCTCATACGCGTGTTTCATTCAAGATCTTGTAACATCTTTTTCAAACTACTTCGATATATAATTTGATTAATTAAGTGGCTAACACTCTCTCTAAAATATTAAATAAGTACAAAACTTTCCGTAATATAAGTATAAATTATTTGAATTAAACATTATTTAGTGATAAATAATTCATAAATATTTATATTAGCACCTAAATTCTCTAGCTATTCTTAAATAATTATATTGAAAAGTGTAATTATTATTTGTGTGGGAAGTTATTATGAAATTGTATTAATTTTTACTTAAATTTTATAATTTATAAGTAATATAATAGTTATAATATTATAAATTAATAATATTTCTCTATTTTATCAAATATATTATCAGTATTATTTTTCTGATTTCAAGATAATAAACTTGATTTGAGTATTTTTTTTTATACTTATTTAAATTACGAGTCCGATTTTCAAATTCGGATTTCGAGTTATACTTATTTTTACTTAAAAAGTATTACTTATAAATAATGTAATCATTACAAACTTATAAATAAATAATAATTCTCTATTTTATTTAATTTAAAATTATATTTTTAATAATTTAAATATTAAAAGTAAACAAAAATTAATAATTTTAAAAAAAATACAAAAATACAAAAAAAATATAACTCTCACTAATCTATTAAATAGAAACATAATATGTAAATTGGTATGAAATTAGTATTTTATATTTAAAGTATGGTTACTAATAATATCCTAAAAATAATTGATAAACTAAGTAATTATTGCTAATTTATATGAAATATGTAAGATAATTAAATATATGTAGTAGATTTTAACAAATATTTTTAAATATAACATATTGATAGAAATATATAATGTTATCTATTAATATTCAATAATATTTATTAAAACAATAAGTATTACACTCCATCACATTATTTGATTATATAATAATAACGTGACACTACTATAGCATCAACAATATATATCTTTTAGAATATAAAACAAATATCAGAATTTTTCACAGTTTTATAAAAATATGGAAAACATTCAATAAAGTAATAAAATAATTGTAATAATGTGTTATTCTTGTTTACAAAAAGTTTATGCCTTTATTAAAGCATGTTGGTAGAAATTTAGCTGGAACATATATATGTGTTTGTGATTTTACATGGTAGAAGTTTAGAGATATAAAATTTTTATTCTCAAATTTTCTATAGTTAATATTTAAAAATAATTATTCTAATATTTTATTACTTGTAATCCTTTAATCATTTATTTTCATATAATCACGTAAGGAGTAACAATGAGATTTGATGGTACTTTATCAAACACGCACACTAGCCAACTAGTCACTAATTTCCATTCAAGAAAAGTTGTGATAAACTATGTATGCTCTCGATCAACATATATTTAGATGACTAACTTTAACTCTTTGGATCCTAATGCACTTGAAATGTTCCGACCATGTGCACTCTCTTTATTATAATAATGAGACACACCACTGACATGTAATAACATTAAAATAATACAAAATTTTCTAAATTTCATAAGTAATTAAAATTTTTAAAAATTAAATTAATAATATTTACATATTTTTCCCAAATGATACACTCTAAAAATTCATTCAATTATAATCGAGATATTTACCTCAAAAATTTCTTCTGCCATTAGTTTTCTCTAGTTCAATACATGAAAGGAATAATAAAGTTTGCAACACCTACAAAAATAATCGAGATACTTACCTCATCGTGAATGAGTCACTGATATAAGGGCATCAAATCTATTTGCAACACCTACAAAAATATGCGACATGGAGTAATAAAGTTTTCAAGTAGTTTTTACTTTCTCAACTTATTATTATTGATAGGCATTTTTATTATTATTGATAGGCATTTTTATTAGAAAGATCAAGCTTTATAAGAATATGTCACACAATAATAATATTTCAAGCATTTCATACTATACACTCACAAGGGTCATAACCTTACAAGGGTGATACACCCCTCTATGCTAGTGCCTAATAATAAGAACATACCTCTTTTTACTAACCTTTTACAAATGTGGGGTGAATTTGCTCTTCAAGAATAGTGATCATATAACACCAAAATTTTTTAAATTAAAATATAAACTCAATTGGATCGAAAATTAATGTTAAATTGGAAATAGAAATCCAAATCAAGATTGTGAATTGAACTGCATTGCAAGTCGACTCATACCATAATTTTACACAATGGATAAGTGTTGTGAATTGCCCTTAAAGAAACTCCATTGATCATAAATCAATGATCGGAAAAATTATATTGAAAACCGATACGAATCGGGATCAAACTAGCATTTAGCATAAACCCCCAATTTTTAAAAGTGATTATATAAATAAGAAAATTCATATTCTTGAGTCCAATTAATAGGTAATTAGGTAAGAAATTTTTAAAAAATTAAATTGTGTCAAGAACTAATTGAATTGTAGGTGAACCTAACAATAAACAACCGAAATAGACAAAACTAACCGATTTATTCATCGAGAACCGGTTCGCTATAGTGTGAATTAACCGATGGCCTTTCGAGCATGTGTCATCTCCTACGCCCGATAACAAACACGGGATCCGACTCAAAATTCGATAAACAACTCAATTTTAGTGTGATTCCCCGCATTCTGCCATCCAAGGGAAATTAAATGCAAAGTGTGCCTATGGGGGTCCAATTTGACCAACTATGGTCAAGGGTTGATGGATTATTTGTCCCTCAAGCAATCCATAAAAGAATCAAGTCCTCTATTGTTGGTCAATCACCAAAATTCTCTTTGAAAGCTAGCTTACTCTGTCTTCCAATGATGTAACTTTCAGAGAGCATAACATATGATTACGAACACCAATATTAGTGATTTTCATGGCGTTAAAACAACATGGAAGTCAGCTTTCAAACTACACCCCTCCCCTACACTAATGTACCATCTATTAATGTCATCATGATAGAATATTAACATTGCTCCCTTGAGCAAAAAAAAGCACCCCCTTGCCAAGCCAACCCTGACCTCCATGATGTCCTAACATGGCTCTAATTAATTATAGAAACTACTCTTAGTCCCTTCTAGCCAGCTAGACCGATCATTCAAGTAAAAGAAAAGTATTGTGGCCATAAAATTTCTAGGAACTTCTGGTCACGTCACTATTTTAAACCTTTTTTTTGTAAATCAAATTTTTTGTACAACCTAGAATACTATTTTGGGTGATTCAAGAGTTTATGAATGCACAAGAGAGTTAGCTTTCCAACACCACCCATGTTAATGACCGACTCACCATTTTTAGTGAGTTTTTATCGTTTTTCTGAATTGTGTGCGTTTTCCCGTGATGGGTCGAAGAAGGTCAAAACAACATTGTTTCGATCGTGGGTGTCTGGAAAGTGATCGTGGGGACTTGGGAAAAATGATATGGGTTATGTAAATGATTTTGCAAAGAACATTTATATGCTTTAAGAAAAAGATATGGGGGCCAAATAGCAATTTCAAAAAAAATAGGGACCCAAATGAATCTCATTAGATATCTAAGGACCTAAAAACAAGCTTGAGAACACTATGGGACCCGAGGTGGTAGCTTGGAATAGGCTAGGGACCTAAACAAAAGTTTGGAAAAAGTTTAGGGGCAAAATGGAAAATAAGGTAAAGTTTCAGCTAAAAAGGAAATATCCAAGAATTTATGTACCCAAATGGGACTAAAAGAAGTCTAGGGACCTAAATGAAAAACTTGAGAAGTATAGGGTTTCAAAAGAGAGAATTTTGATGTATATGAGCAAAATGATCATTTTTTCCATCTGAAATAGAAAAATACAAAATTTGGAAAAGTTAAATTTGTAAGTGAGAAATTTAGAAAATTTTGGATATACTACCTCCATGACTCTTTAATATATATTTGAATGCCTTTCTAGTTGGCTCTATACATGAATCTCAGTCCTTTCATCAAGCCCAAAAACATCAATGTTGCCTTGATGTCATGGATTCTCAATATGCAACTCTATTTAAAATAATACATGTAATCTTATTGTAGCCCCATGAGGAAGATATATTTTTTTGTTGTAAAAGGGTGTATAAACTGAAACAACACCCCAATGGATATTTGGCTCACTACAAACTACAATTAGTGGCATATATTTCTCTTAACAAGAATGTATTGACTATGATGACATGTTTAGTCATGCCATCAAGCATGTTACTATCCGAGTGATGTTATTTATTATTATATTTTGTAACTAGCATATCCAACAACATAATTTGTATAACCCAACTTAGAAAGAAGTTAGTGTATAAGGAGGAAAGTCGTTTGTACAATCCATGACATGAACTAAGTTAATAATAATGTACTAAATGCATATGATAACCCCAATAATGACAAAACAATGAATTTTTTGTAAACAAGTGCTAAAATAGCATTGTGAGTATTCGTGTAATAAGGGATCAAGGAGTGGAGCAAACAAATTAGAGTCAATTTGTGTACCAATGGATTTTGGGGTATATCCAAATAGAATGTGACCTATGCCAAGAAGGGCAAAATGGGCATAGCACATCAAAACTACTTAATAAGAGGACAATCTCACCATAAAGATCAAATTGAGGAGAATATATCATAGTGGCATAGCAAAAGCATGGTGAAACAATTAAAGGGATTTGAAATACTAGAAGGGCATTAATAATTATAAATAGATGCGGTGGCAAGCTAGACAAACATAGTAAGAGCCCCAGTATGTCTTCGGGCTACTCCTAAAGAAAGAGAACCATAGGAGTTGGTCGTTGAAGTCACACTAGTGAAGGTTAGGGAGAGGAAGAACCTAATCAAGGGTAACTTAAACACCAAAAAATCAATAGGGGTGAATCTAGGAAATTGAAGTGTAAAAGAGAGGTCTTAAAATCACAATGCATGACCAAGGAAAAATGGAAGTGAAATATAATCGTAAAAGGGGTATGAACAAGTAAGTAAGCACGTTGGTATGCTAAATAGTATATGGAGTTCTAATACCGAGAGGGAGGAGATAAATGTGGGAGACAAAGAATGTGAGCCACTAGTCACCAATATTGGATATCTAATGTGTCGAAATTAGGTTGTTTGATGATGGGAAGCAACTTAGGAACGTCGGAATATAAATAAGAAATATCTGAAAAAGGACAGCAATATAAGGAAATTGTCCCACTTAGTAAAGAGCAAATTGGGATTTAATGAAACAAATTGGAATTTGGAACCTTGATAAGGGGATAGTTCATAAATTATCTCGAAATTTTGACATTGAATCCTTGGGTGATATACAAGTACATATTATTGATATTGGTAAAAGGGGTTTATGTTTGTTTATTCCAAGAGGGGAGAACCCTAATAAGTATAACAACACATGTAAGGAATTGTTGAAAAATGGACAAGACTGTGAAGACAATTAAATACACTCGACATATAAGTAAGTGAGACCCCATTGAGTTAAAGATAAAAAGTCTAACACCCTAGTGAATGAAGGGTGGGTAAGGAATAATTATAGAAAGACAAAGACAGGCCTATGGAAGAAGGGCCCATAGTCGTCACAAAAATATGGCAAATATGAGTGCATGGAGTGAGGAAATTTGAGAAATAATGGCTTAGGACCTCAAAAGCGAGTAAGGTAGATTTTGGTGTAATTAGGAATTACATGATTTCCATATTGTCAACAATGATCAAGTCAAGGTGTTGAAGTCTATGCCAAGAGGTGTAATGTGTGAGAAGTGTAAAAGAGTCCCAAGAACTTGAAGGGCACAATAAGGGAGATGATGATTGAGATAGACTATAATATGTAATTGATGTATCAAGAAGAATCAGGCATCAAACAAGCTCTAACAAAGATCGAACAATATGGCTTAAGAGTTAGCAAGAAAGAAATACTAAACACTCAAAATTTTGGTGGATGAAAAGGCGGTAAAAATTTCTTAGCTAATGAAAAGAAAAATGTAGCATATGCCTCAAGTGGAAAGATGCAGATGGAACCCCTATAGCACATTAAGAATTATGTTGTATGAACCACCGAAATTATGAATGAAAGGGAACCCGACATAGGGATGTGTGGAGATTGATGGAGAAAGATGTGTTAGAAGTAGCCCTCACATAGAATTGTCACAATTGAATGAAGATAATTCATAAGTGATAGATGAGTGGTAAAGGCACCACCTTGAGATTAGTATCATGACAAGTGGTGATCTTCTTAGTATAAAAAACTAAGGGATACGGGCACCAACAAGACAACATAAAGGATAAAAATTATGGTATAACAAATTGTTGAACTTAAGAGTATAGGCGAATGAGAAAAGAACATACCTTGGTGATGAGAGGCGTGTAGTCAAAATAAGGTCATTACTAAGAACATGGGTGAACATGTGCAGTCAAAATCAGGACATTACGAAGAATACATGTGAAGATAGGATAACTGGTTATTAATATGGCTCAAAAGAAGATTAGATTATTGGAACTTAAGGAGTTGTATTGGAAGCATAAATCGTGAGCAAAATAGGCTTAAGAAATTTAATGGATAAACGAGTGATTTCAAAGGAAAGACCACGTGGTCATCATCACAACGCTATGAGGGGCTAAGCATGAAGCAAAGGGGTGTGTTAGAAGAGTACACATTCTAACACTAGTATGATTGTATGGGCTCATACTCCCTCAAACCCATGAATAATGTTTGATAGAAAGTTCTTAGATAAAGGAGTGTCAATCCTATGTAAGTGGGAGAAGTGTATCCCGTGAATGATACCACATGAAGGTAAGGAATATAAAAGGGTCAAGCGCGGAAAGATATGTACGAGCAATCTCACATATCATACTAAGACCCCTGGTGAGGTATACTACCTAAGAAAGTTCATAGGGACTTGGACATTGTCACGTAAGTGAGAGAATGTGCGAGTAACTAATAGTGACAGCCTGATAGGATAAGAAAAAGGTCTGAAACATCCTAAATGATGACTTCAGGAGAGGAGATAAAGTGAATGGCATAAATTTTTCTGAGTCATGTAGAGGGGAAAAGCTCCCGGAAGTGTAAGGTGCTTGATGGGGCCGAAATGAATAAGAAATTTGACCAAGATGAAGGAGTTCTAAAAATATAAATGAGAGGTGAAAAGAGTTCATGATGATATAATGTTAGGAGAATCTGAACAAGTAAAAGATCTGAATTGTTCAAGAGAGAAATTCCTACTCTCTAATAAATAAAAGTTTTTAGGATAAAACTTCTAAAAGAAGAGAAAAAGTTATACCACTGGCATTTCCCCAACCGTATAATCATACACTAGTGGATTGAGAATCTAAGATGAATTTAGGATGGGAATCTGAGTCGAGAATTGAGATCAAATTGAATCAGAATTGAAAATCATTTCCCAAACAAGAAGACAAGGTTTGAGTAAGTCGATTTGGGTAAGCCGAGATTGGAAAAGGACATAATTTAAATTATTGAAAGGGTCCAAAGGGGCAAAAGTGTAATTTTAGGAAAGATGAAAAGGAGTGCCACCAAGTTCGGTCAGATCCAACCTGACTTCTACTACCCAACCTGAGTCCGCCTTACCCAACTCGACTCACACCCCATCAACCACTCTCGTAAGGTTTCTGCAATTGGCAAGTTATGGAAACATATCTAATTGTCCCAATATTTTACCAAATTACATGTAATCAGACCTAAGATTTCATTGACAAATCATTAAGTGTCATGCCCCAACCTAGTTTGGTCGGATCCCCGTGATCAACCCGCCACTCTCCCGGTTTACTAAGGGTTACCCCTTGTTTATAAACTGTGAATAGTAAGGCGTCCTTTAAACCTCCACATTTCCTAGAATATCATAAATCAAAACTGCATAAAATTTTTAACTTAACATACCTGCCTTACAGGTTTGTTAGCTGGTGGTCTTTGGGGTAAGCTTTCTGGGGTTAGCTAAAAGGGATATAAGGGACGGGGTGAGTACAATGACTTAGTGAATGGGTTTTCAAAATTTAATTTTTAAGAAAAATGTTTGATTCGGAGTGTGCTAGACTCCTTATTTTCTTTTTAAAACCTTTCATTCTGAATTTCGATTTTCATAACCATTTCTTATTACCATAGTGTGTCATCACTCAACACACGTCCTTCATCATGAAGGTAAAACACACAATCATAGGCCAGCCCATCCAATGAACCCACTTGTGGCGTTGGAGGGACTATATCGGCCACCTAGATAGAAGTACATCCACTTCTACCTTGAGAATTAGTGGATGTTCGTGACATCTGATCCTCAATCCCATAAAAATCTAAGTGTTCATATGAGGATAGAGACCTCATCATGTCCCCACCCTAATCTCATGCGATTGAAGCTACTTCGATCTTCGCAAGACTTCTATTACGACTAACTGCCCTTATATCCACCAGGTCGTCCAGAGCCTTGGGATGCATCACTACCTCTCTTGGGCATCTTGAAGGTCCCGTACATAGTGAATGCACAATCAACAGTTTTTCATATAATGACATATAATTTGTGGTGCCACTGGTCCAACGGCCCCAACCCTCAACTCGACCTGTAGCTGTTTGTCTTGACTAGTCCGAAGACCAGTCATGTCGTACTTATGCAAATTGATTGAGTATGTTGGTCATGTCTTGGAACCATGGCCAAAAAATTCATTTACTTAACTTTTCATGGCATATTGATCATATTTTTTTACGAGCTCCTACTCGTGCCAACTGGCCTAGGGCCCACTATTCGAGATTTTTAAAATCGGGCATATTGGCCCCCAAGTTCCAAAACTAAGGCCTTCGTCCTAATAGAGCTATTCGAGCTCCTGTCAAGAAGGTCTCCCAAAATGTTTAAGCAATGGCATACGGTGAGGGGAGAGCATTACAACAAAATATATTTTTCAACTGTTCATCATACCAATCAAGTATGAGGACATCTCCGCTCACAACCGATGAATGGGTTTTCCACTTCCTTCGAGGAAGCATCATCATACCAACCGGGTATGACCTACTTACAACCGTGAAGTAGTTTTTTTCGCTTGATTTCCACATCACTCCTCTTAGGTGTGATGCTTAAAATACCACTTAGTAGTGGTTTTTCATTGTCGAGGTGCTTATCATTCCAACCGGATATGATATTAAATTTCTACTCACTCATTAATACAGTGAATTCCTCTCGACTGGTTCTTTGTATTCATGCGAGCTTGTCCTTGTAGGCATTCCTGGTACTTCGTGTTCCTGCACGATATGAACATCATTGTTCATTATCCCTCGGCCTAATAGCCTTCATTCATTCCAAATGAATGAGAAAAACCAAACTTTTCATTTATTTGCAATTAGGTACCTAAAGTTATTTTTCTTTAACCTTAAGTCCCTAATGTCGATTTTTCCACAAATTGAATCCCAAAACTTTTAAAATTCACCTTAGGACCTCAATTTATTCAATTTCACAAAAAGGGGTTCAGTTTTTCCCAAATTTCCAATTTGGTCCCCCAACTTTCACAAAATTACCATTTGCCCCTACTTTTCAAAAATGGTAGGTTTTGCCCCAAAAATTCCAAAATTGCCCAATTGGTCCTCCAACAACTTTATCATGCTCAATTGGGCCTCAATTTTTTGAGATTGCACTATTTCCCCTCAAATTTTTGAAATTTCTAAATTTCCCCCTAATTTCAACCTTCTAACTCAGTTGAATTTCATTTCATCAAATTGACCAATCAAATGAGTTTAATTTTGAAATTGAAGTTAGATTAGAGTTCCTACACCTTCATACGATTCAATTGCACTTTGAATCACACGATTTGGTGTCAGAATGAGCTCAAACAGAGCTTTGTCGGAAAATTAGACTTAGAGAGAGAAAGCTTCGAAAGCTTACCGTTAGGGGCGCAACACTCTGAGCTTTCGATCTGAGCAGATAGCTCTCATCTTGATATTACTCCTAGGATCAAGAATTGCATCTATTGATGCTGAATTGAATGAGAATTTTATCATCAAAGTTTTGTCGATTCTCTCTCTAGCACCGGTCGGAAATTACATAGGGGAGCCAAATTGGCTTACCTTTCAACTCAAATTTAGTTGTAGGAGGACTATGGAGGTGTTGGGAGGGCTTGGTTTGGCCTGAGAAGGGCTCGAATTGGCCGATTTCATCTTAGTCAAAAACTGGCAGCTTTGGCCTACCGAAGCTGCTTCACTGTTTGATCACATCGGCGTTACTCCAGTGACCTCAAAGCAAATGGAGACTACATGCATGTAGCTGACTTCTCCCCGGTTCTAAAGAACCCGACCCCACACCTTTTTTGGCTAAAAAAAGACCCTATATTGGAGCTTCAGTTCGAGCTTCACCGAAAATTGGAGCAGTTGAGAGAGAATGGAGTTTTTAGGTGTGGAGAGGATGAATGAGAAGGGGCTCTTTATATAGGAAGCTCAAGGACTTCTTGGTCGTCCGATTGGCACTTTAATGGCAGTCATTCATTGCTTAAAACTCCCTACCCGGAGACTTTTCAGCTTCGTCAGTGCTGCGCGATTTTCTGGCAAATGAACAATGTTGTCATCTGAAGGAAGAAGACGACATTGTTTTGAACTGGACCGGACCGGTCTGAACCGGGTTCAAAGCTTAAACCGGTAGGTTCATCCCCGATTCAACCAAAATTTTCAAATTTCTAAATTCATTTTATATCCAATGGTGGCCTCAAATCTCAAATTTGAATTTTTTTAAGCTAACTAGAAAAATGAATTTAGCATCTAGTTTAATAGTGATTCAAACTAGTCCAAACCGGTTCAATCTGGTTCAAATCCAGTTCACCTAAACCAGTTTTATTTTCATCTCCAACTCATTCTTAAGTACTTTTCCATGACTTTTGGGACTCTTTGGGTCACTTGAGATCCATAAATTTCCTAATTTGTCCTTTTCTCTATCAGTTCCGGTTTGTGCACCTACTCGGTTTTCAAATTGAAAATAACCAGTCCTTTCCCCGGTTTTCTTATTTTCAAAGGATGGGGTTTACAACTCTACTCTTCTTTTAGGGGTTTTGTCCCCAAAATAGTTACATGCTAAATAATTGAAGGTAACTATCCCTTATCACACTTTCGGTTTCCTATGTCTCTTCATGCACGGGTATGTTCTGCCACAGACCATTGACCATAGGAATTCTATTATTCCTTAAATTCTTGTCCCTCTAGTCGATGATTCGTACCAGTTCCATTTGATAGGTTAGGTTCTCTTCCAGCTCTAATGGAGGTTGGTCCAATACATGACTAGGATTAGGCTGATACTTCCGAAGCATAAAGATGTGGAATACATTGTGTATTCTCTACAGGTCTGGAGGTAGTTCCAATTTATTAACCACTGATCCTATCCTTTGAATGATGGGGTATGGACCAATATACCTTGGTTTCAATTTTACTTGTTGCTAAAACCTAAGTATTCCCCTCCATGGGGACACTTTGAGAAATACTTGATCTCCCACCTCAAACTCCAGATCTTTCCTTCGGTTGTCCGCATAACTCTTTTGCCTGTCCTCTGTAGCCTTAAGGCGACTCCTGATTAGTTTTATCTTCTATGTGGGATACTTGATTAGTTATGCCCTTTCTAACTTTCTTTCCCCCACTTCTTCCCAAAATAGAGGGGTACGACATGGTCGTCCATAAAGGGCTTCATAGGGAGCCATCTAAATACTAGCTTAATAGCTATTATTGTAAGCAAACTCCTTTAGGTACAAGTATTTTTCCTATCTTTTGTTCATGGTGAGTATGCACACTCTTAGCATGTCCTCCAAGGTTTGGATGGTTCGCTCAAACTACCCATCTGTCTGAGGATGAAATGACGTGCTCATGTGGAGCTTACTTCCCATAGCACTTTGTATGCTTGGCCAAAACCTTGAAGTAAATCTTGGATCTCTATCTGATATTATAATTACCGGAACGCCATGAAGCCTCACGATTTCCCTCATGTATAAGAAGGTCAGTTGTTCCACTGTGTCTGTCACTCTTATAGGAAGGAAATGAGCCGATTTGGTCAATTTATCCATGATGACCACAATTGCATCTCGACCCTTTCTTGTCACTGGTAGTCTCGTGACAAAGTCCATGGTGATGTGCTCCCATTTCCACTCCGGAATTGGTAAAGATTGTAGCAGTCTTGATGGTTTTTGATGCCCTGCTTTTATCTACTGAAAGGACAAGCATCGGGCTACATATTCTACAATGTCCCTTTTCATTCCCTTCCACCAGTATCATTGTTTGAGGGTGCGATACATTTTGGTACTGCCTGGATGCATAGCATATATTGAATCATGTGCCTCTTCCAGAATTAGCCTCTTTAGTTCCTTACTTTGAGACACACATACCCTACCATTGTAGGTCAGCACTCCATCACTGCACAGGTTGTAGTCTGGTTTAGTTTCTATATTTACTAGATCTAGATAGGGTTGAAGTTCCTTATATGCTTTTTGTTGAGCCTGAATTTGCTCAGTTAGACTAAGCCTCACTACCACATTAGCCATCAGGCACCTTTTGCGCTTGTCCATTTTCAGGTCCACATCTAGTCTTCCCAATTTTTGCAACAGGGGTATGTAACTTGTCTTTACTTGTGTCGCCTCATTTTGGTACTTGCGACTCAAGGCATCTACTACTACATTTTCCTTTCCGGGGTGATATTCTATCTTGTGATCTCTGTATATCCTACACTTAACCCCATAAAGGTAGTGTCACCAAATCTTTAAGGCATACACTATTGCAGCTAATTCCAAATCATGAGTTAGGTAATTTCTTTCATGTACCTTAAGTTGTTGCAATGCATAGGAAATAACCTTCCCTTATTGCATTAAAATACACCACAGTCCTTGTCCAGATGCATCACTATAGATGGTGTACTCTCCTACATTAGAGTCAAGTAAGGAGAGTATCGGTATGGTTGTCAGTCGAGTCTTTAACTCCTGGAAAGACTTCTCACAGCTCTCATCCCACTTATACTCAACTCCTTTCCTAGTGAGTCAAGTTAGAGGAGTTGCTATCTTAGAAAAGTCTTGCACGAACCGTCTATAGTATCCTGCCAGACTTAAGAAACTGCTTATTTTTGTAGGATTCTTTGGTGCCTTCCAATCTGATATGGCTTCCACCTTGGCTGAATCTACCTTAACTCCATCCTTGGACACTATGTGTTCTAAGAATCCTACTTCCTGCAGCTAAAACTCACACTTGCATAATTTTGCATATAATTGATTTTCCTTTAATATCTCCAAGGTGATTGCCAAATGCTCTTCATGTTCTGACCTAGTTCGTGAGTATATAAGGATGTCATCTATGAATACTATCACGAACTTGTCCAAATGTGGTTGGAACATACGGTTCATCAAATCCATGAAGGCTGTAGGGGCATTCGTTAATCCGAACGACATTACTCTGAACTTGTAATGTCCATATCTAGATTGGAATGCTATTTTGGGAATGTCCTCCTCTCGAATCATGAGTTAATGATAGCCCAACCGAAGGTCTATTTTGGAGAAGTAAGCTGCTCCTTTTAATTGGTCGAATAAATCATCTATCCTCGGAAGTGGGTATCGATTCTTGATGGTGACCTGGTTCAACTTTCTACATTCTATGCACAATCTCATACTTCCGTCCTTTTTCTTTATGAATAGGGCAGGTGCACTCAATGAAGATTGACTAGGACGTATGAAATCCTTCTCTAATAATTCATCCAATTGTTCCTTCAATTCCTTCAACTCTATCGGAGCCATACGATATGGGGCTTGGGATATGGGGTTTGTTCCTGGGATTATTTCTATGGTGAACTACACTTGTCGACTTAGAGGTAATCCGGGTAGCTCTTCTGGAAATACCTCTGGATAGTGTCTAATTACCATAATGTTTTCCAGTCTCTTTTCTTTAGACTTTTCATCTACAACCATGGCCAAGAAAGTTGTACAACCTTTTTGTATCATCTTTTGGGCTTTCAGATGGGACACCATTTGTACTTCACTTTTCTTTCTATCTCCCTATAACCTTAATCCTTTCATCTTGGTTGTGTGGAAGGTTAGCATTTTCTTTCCACAGTCCATCCTCACCTGATGGTTACTCAACCAATCCATCCCAAGGATTACTTCAACTTCTTTTAAGGGATGAGATCAAGTCAACTTCAAGTTTGATTCCTCCAATCTTTATCTCACATCCTTTTAATTGCTTATTCATGTTTAAAACTTCTCCTAAAGGTGTAAGGATATTAAGACTTTGTTCTAGTGGAGTGTCATGTCCCGATCCAGTTTAGTCGAATCCCCATGATCAACCCGCCACTCTCCTAGTTTACTAAGGGTTCCCTCTTGTTTATAAATAGTGAAGAGTAAGGTGTCCTTTAAACTTGCATCTTTCCTGGAATATCATAAAATAAAACTGCACAAAATATTAAACTTATCATACCTGCCTTACATGTGTGTTAGCATGTGGTCTTTGAGGTAGGTTTTCCGAGGTTACTTGAAAGGGATATAAGGGAGGAGGTGAGTACAACGACTTAGTGAATGGGTTTTCAAAATTTAACTTTTAAGAAAATGTTTGATTCGGAGTGTGCCAGACTTCTTATTTTCTTTTAAAAACCTTTCATTTTAAATTTTAGATTTTATAATCATTTCTTATTAACACGGTGTGTCATCACCCAACACACATCATTCATCATGAAGGTAAAATACACAATCGTTGTCCAGCTCGTCCACTGAACCCACTTGTGGCGTCGGAGCGACTTTATCGGCCACCTAGATAGAAGCACATCAACTTCTACCCTTAGAATGAGTGCATGTTCGTGGCATCTAACCCTCAATCCCATAGTAAATCTCTATGTCTGTATGAGGATAGAGACCTCATCCTGTCCCCACTCCAGTCTCATGCGCTTGAAGCTACTCCGAGCTTCGCAGGACTTTTGGTATGACTAACTGCCCTAATATCCACCAGGTCATCGAGAGCCCTAGGACGCATCACTACCCCTCTTAAGCGTCTTGAAGATCCCGTAACATAGTGCATGCACAATCAACAATTTTTCACATAAGCCATATAATCTATGGTGCCACTGGTTCAACGGCCCCGATCCTTAACTAGACCTACAGCTATTTGTCTTAACTAGTCGAAAGACTTGTCATGTTGCACTACCGCTAGTCCATTAAATATGTCGGTCCTATCTCGGTACCATGGCCAAACAACTCATTTACTTAAGTTTTCATGGCATAATAATCATGTTTGTTTACGAGCTTCCTGCTCGTGCCAACTGGCCTAGGGCCCACTGTTCGAGATTTTCAAAATCGGGCATATTAGCCCCCAAGTTCCAAAACTGAGGCCTCGAGCTCCCATCAATAAGGTCTCCCAAAATGTTTAAGCAATGGCACATAGTCAAGGGAGAGCAATTCTGACAAAATGTACATTTCAACTACCCATCATACCAAGTGGGTATAAGGACATTTCTGCTTATAACCGACAAACGGGTTTTCCACTTCCTTCTAAGATGTTTCATCATATCAACTGGGTATGATCTACTTACAACCGATAATAAGTTTTTTTCGTGTGATTTCCACATCACTCTTCTCAGATGTGATGATTGAAATACCACTTAGCAGTGCGTTTTCATTTTCGAGGTACTTATCATCCCAATTGAGTATGATATTAAATTCCCACTCACCCGTTAATGTAGTGAATTCCTCTCGACCGGTTCTTTGTATTCAATCAAGCTTGTCCTTCCTGGTGTTCCCAGTACTTCGTGTTCCTACACGATATGAACATCCTTGTTCATTATCCCTCAGCCTAATAGCCTTCATTCATTATAAATGAATGATAAAAACTAAACTTTTCATTTATTTGCAATTAGGTCCCTAAAGTTATTTTTCTTTAACTTTAAGCCCCTAATACCGTTTTTTCCTCAAATTGAGTCCCGAAACTTTTAAAATTCACCTTGGGACCTCAATTTATTCAATTTCACAAAAATGGGTTCAATTTCTTAAATTTACAATTTGGTCCCCCAACTTTTCCAAAAATACCATTTTGCCCATACTTTACAAAAATGGTAAGTTTTGCCACAAAAATTATGAAATTGCCCAATTGGTCATCCAACATCTTTATCATGCCCAATTGGTCATCAATTTTATGAAATTGCACTTTAGTCCCTCGAATTTTCAAAATTCCCAAAATTTCCCCAATTTCAACCTTCTAACTCAACCAAATTTTATTTCAACAAATTGACCGATCAAATGTGTTTAATTGTTGAAATTAAATTAGATTGGAGTTCCTACACCTTTATACAATTCAATTGCACTTTGAATAGCATGATTTGATGCCCGAATGAGCTCAAACGAAGCTTCACCAGAAAACTAGACTTAAAGAGTGAAAGCTTCGAAAGCTTACCATTGGGGGCGCGACAATCTGAGCTTTCAATCAGGACAGATAGCTCTCATCCTAAGGTTTCTCCTAGAATAAAGAATTGCAACAACTGATGCCGAATTGAATGAGAATTTAGTCATTGAAGTTCTGCCTGTTCTCTCTCTAGCACCGATCAGAATTTACAAAGGGGAGCCAAGTTGGCTTACCTTTCCGCTCTAATTCAGCTTTAGCAGGGCAGTGGAGGTGTTGGGAGGGCTTGGTTTGGCCTGAGGAGGGCTCGAATTGGCTATTTTTAGCTCAGCCAAAATAGGGCAGCTTTGGTCTGCTGGAGCCGCTTCACTATTCTATCACGTCGACTTCTCTCTAGCGATCCTCGGAGCAAATGGAGACTACTGTCGGGTAGCTGATTTCTCCCCGGTTCTAAAGAACCTGACCATGCCTTCTTTGGATTAGAAAAGACCCTATGTTAGAGCTCTGGTTTGAGCTTCACTGGAAAATGGAGCAGATGAGAGAGAATGGAGTTTTCAGGTGTGGAGAGGATGAATGAGGAGGGGCTCTTTATATAGGAAGCTTGGGGATTTCTTGTCATCCAGTTGGCACATTAATGGGAGTCATTCATTGCCTGAAACTCCCTCGCTAGAGACTTTTCAGCTTTGTCGGCCCACCGTGATTTTCTGGCGAGTAAACGGTGTTGTCATCTGAAAAAAGATGACACTGTTTCGAACTAGACCGGACCAGTCCGAACCGGGTTCAAAGCTTAAACCCATTGGCTCATGCTCGATTCGACCGAATTTTTCAAAATTAAAAATTTCTAAATTCACTATCTATCAAATGGTGGCCTCAATTCTCAAATTGGAATTTTCTAAGCCACTTAAAAAAATGAATTTAGCATCTATTTAATAGTGGTTCAAATCGGTCCAAACCGATTCAATCCGGTTCAAATCTAGTTCACCTGAACCGGTTTGGTTTTCATCTCCAATTTATCCTAAAGTCCTTTTTCATGACTTTGGTGACCCCTTTGGGTCACTCGAGATCCATAAATTTCTCGGTTTACCCTTTCTTTATTGGTTCCGGTTCATGAACCGACTTAGATCATAAACTGGTTCAATCTAGTTGGATCCAGTTCATTTGAACCGGTCTGGTTTTTCTCTTCAAATTTGTCCTAAGGTTCTTTTTCAAGATTTTTTAACCCTTTGGATCACTCGGAAGTTGTAAATTTCCAAATTGCCCGTTCTCTGATGATCGGGTTTATGAACCTGGTTCAGTGTTTCTTACTCAGTTTGACTGGTTCCTTTCCTAATTTTCCTTAACTCAAAAGGGTGGGGTTTACATGAAGTGAGTTCTAGGGGTACTCTTGAAATCAACTCTTCCTTGATGAAGGATCTCTCAGCTCCAGAATCAAAAAGGGCGTAGACTTGTTGTCCCCATAGTTGTATATATCCTTATTAAAGTAGCGTATAGTTTAGAAGAAAGTTTCCTTTATTAAATAAAAAGATCTTTAGTTTACATGATTCTCTTGAACTAATTTGGAGGGTTTAGGGGTGTACCCATTACAGTGTTAGGGTTTCTTCTAGCCTCTTCCTAGGTGAGGTTGTATACCTTAGCTGGTACTCGTGTTGTAGCATCTGGCCTAGGGTTCTTGGGATTCCCTTGAGGTGGACTGAGAGTGTTCCTCTACCTGTTCTCCCTAAGAGTGGGACAATCCTTTGCAAAATGTCCCACTTGCCCGCATGCAAAGCAGGTAAAGCATGCTCCCTCATGGTTCTTTTGACACTTTGGACAGCGAGGGTTTCCTTGAGGTAAGGTGGGGACTACTCTAGGGGGAGGTGGTGGCATGTCCCTTCTCCTTTTGAATGCAATTATATTTCCCCATTTTTTACCATTATGCTCCTTCCGTCCTCCTTAACAGTTTGGGCCCTTATCCTCCTTTCGAGTCATTTGCTCCATCTGATGACATCGAGTCTGCACCAGTCGCTCACCCTCGTGAACCATACAGATTAGGGTTGTCAGGTCTGTGGGGCGTCCTAGTACTCCCATACGGTCTCGAATGTCCATATTGAGACTGTCCATGAACCTCTGGCATATGTTTGCCAGCCCAGCCAGGTCAGGAGCAAAGGGTCTTAACTCTTTGAATTTTGTCTCATACTCCGATATGGAGTTAAAGACCTTGTCAAAGCCGAATGAACTCTTGCTTCTTCTCATTTATCAGATGGGGCACCAAGTACTCCTCTAAGTACCTCTCCTCGAACTGTTCCCATGTGGAGATGGTGGTATGTAGGTTTCGGACATAGTCCCACCATTGTTTGTGCTTCCCTCCAGGAAGAATTCTATCAAGATCACCATATTATTTGGTGGTATCCTGACGATTCCCATCAGCTTCTTAATGTTTGCCAACCAATCGATAGTGACTCCAACATCCTTTTCTTCGAGGAAGGTTTTACACCCTAGTTGCCGGAGAGTCTTGAGGTTTCTAGGGATGTCAATTGGAGGGGGATGGTTAATAGGAGGAGGATGGGATTGCACTTCCTCCGGTTCAACCCGAGAATTGGTGCCTGCCTCAGGGATGAGGTTAGGTTGTCTAAATACATGGGTGAACTCCTCCTACAATCTTTGGTGCTCCGTGCTGAGTCCAGGGGGAGTTGTCTGAGCTTCTCTGGGAGTTTCTACAGGTAGGGGTGGTTGGGCAGTGTTGGAGACTCCAGTCCTAGCTCTCTTGGTTCATTTCTTCAAAGCCATTCTAAAAATTTTTAAATCAATCCTATTAGTTACTATATTTTCTAGTCTTGATTATGTATTCGAGGAAACAGGCTCTAATACCACTCAAGATGTCACGCCCCGACCCAGTATGGTCGGATCCCCATGATCAACCTGCCATTCTCCCGATTTACTAAGGGTTGCCCCTTGTTTATAAACCGTGAGGAGTAAAGCATCATTTAAACTTGCACCTTTCCTAGAATATCATATATCAAAACTACACAAAATTTTAAACTTATCTTACCTGCCTTATAGGTGTGTTAGTTGGTGGTCTTTCGGGTAAGATTTCTGGGGTTACCTAAAAGGGATATAAGGGAGGGGTGAGTACAATGACTCAATGAATGGGTTTTCAAAATTTAACTTTTAAGAAAAATGTTTGATTCGGAGTATGCTAGACTCCTTATTTTCTTTTAAAAACCTTTCATTTTGAATTTCGGTTTTTACAACCATTTCTTATTACCATGGTATATCATCACCTAACACACATCCTTCATCATGAAGGTAAAACACACAATCGCAGGCCAGCCCATCACTAAAACCACTTGTGGTGTCGAAGTGACTTTACCGGCCACCTAAATAGAAGTATGTCCACTTCTACCCTAAGAATGAGTGGATGTTCGCAACATCCAACCCTCAATCCCGTAACAATCCCCGTGTCCGTATGAGGATAGAGACATCATCCTGTCCCCACCCCGGTGTCATGTGCTAGAAGCTACTCCGAGCTTCGCAAGACTTCTAGTACGACTAACTGCCCTTATATCCACTAGGTCGTCCAGAGCCCTAGGACTCATAACTACCCCTCTTGGGTGTCTTGAATGTCCTGTAACATAGTGCATGCACAATCAACAGTTTTTCACATAATGCCATATAATATGTGGTGTCACTAGTCCAACGGCCCCAACACTCAACTCGACCTGCCTCTATTTGTCTTGACTAGTCCAGAGACCTATCATGTCGCACTGTCGCTAGTTGATTGAGTATGTAGGTCCTGTATTGGTTCCATGGCCAAACAATTCAATTACTTAAGTTTTCATTACATATAAATCATGTTCGTTTACGAGCTCTTGCTCGTGATAACCGGCCTAGGGCCCACTGTTCGAGATTTTCAAAATCGGGCATATTAGATCCCATGTTCCAAAACCAAGGCCTCCAGTCTAACAGTGCTATTCGAGCTCCTGTCAAGAAAGTCACCCAAAATGTTTAAGAAGTGGCACACAGTTAGGGGAGAGCACTTCCGACAAAATATATTTTTCAATTGTCCATCATACCAAGCGAGTATGAGGACATCTCCGCTCATAACCGATGAAAGGGTTTTCCACTTCATTCAAGGAAGATTCATCATACCAATCGGGTATGATGTACTTACAATCGGTGAGTAGTTTTTCCACTTAATTTCCACATCACTCCTCTCAGGTGTCATGATTAATATACCACTTAGTAGTGGTTTCTTATTTTCGAGGTGCTTATCATCCCAAACGGGTATGATATTAAATTTCCACTCACACGTTAATGTAGTGAATTCCTCTCGATCGGTTCTTTGTATTCATGCGAGCTTGTCCTTGTTGGCGTTCCCGGTACTTCATGTTCCTACATGATATGAACATCCTTGTTCATTATCCTTCGACCTAATAAACTTCATTCATTCCAAATGAATGAGAAAAACCAAAATTTTTATTTATTTGCAATTAGGTACCTAAAGTTATTTTTCTTTAACCTTAAGACCCTAATGTCGATTTTTCCTCAAATTGAATCCCAAAACTTTTAAAATTCACCTTGGGACCTCAATTTATTCAATTTCACAAAAAGGGGTTCAATTTTTCCCAAATTTCCAATTTGGTCCCCTAACTTTTCCAAAATTACCATTTTTCCCCCTACCTTACAAAAATGGTAAGTTTTGCCCCAAATTTTCCAAAATTGCCCAATTGGACCTCCAATATCTTTATCATGCCCAATTGGTCCTCAATTTTATGAAATTGCACTTTAGTCCCTCAAATTTTTGAAATTCCAAAAATTTTCCCCAATTTCAACCTTCTAACTTAGCCGAATTTAATTTTATCAAATTGACCGATCAAATAAGTTTAATTGTTGAAATTGAAGTTAGATTAGAGTTCATATACCATCATAAGATTCAATTGCACTTTGAATCGCACGATTTGGTGTTAGAATGAGCTCAAATGGAGCTTCGTCGAAAAACTAGACTCAGAGAGAGAAAGTTTCGAAAGTTTACCGTCGGGGGCAAGGTGGTAAGAGCTTTACAACTAGTCAGATAGCTCTCATCTTGAGGTTTCTCCTTGGATCAAGAATTGCATCAATTGATGCCAAATTGAGTGAGAATTTTATCATCGAAATTCTATCGGATCTCACTCTAGGATCGGTCGGAAATTACCGAAGGGAGCCATATTACTTACCTTTCAACTCTAATTCAGTTGTACAAGGACTGTTGAGGTGCTAGGAGGGCTTGGTTTGGCCTGATAATGGCTCGAATTGGCCGATTTCAGCTCGGTCGAAACAAGGCTGCTTTAGTCCACTGGAGCTGCTTCACTGTTCTGTCATGCCGACGTTTCTCCGACAACCCTCTAAGTAAATAGAGACTACATGCGTGTAGTTGACTTCTCCATGGTTCTAAAGAACCCGACCACGCCTTTTTTGGCTTAGAAAAGACCCTATATCGGAGCTCTGGTTCGAGTTTTGCCAGAAATTGGAGCAGTTGAGAGAGAATGGTGTTTTCAGGTGTGGAGAGGATGAATGAGGAGTGGCTCTTTATATAGGAAGCTCAGGGACTTCTTGGTCGTCCGATTGGCGCCTTAATGATGATCATTCATTACTTGAAACTCCTTGGTCGGAGACTTCTCAGCTTTGTCGGCGCTACACGATTTTCAGACGAGTGAATGGTGCTGTTATCTGAAGGAAGAAGACAACACTGTTTCGAACCAGGTTCAAAGCTTAAATCGGCCGGTTCATTCCTGATTCGGCCAAATTTTTCTAATTTAAAAATTTTCTAAATTCATTTTCTATCCAATGGTGGCCACAAATATCAAATTTGAATTTTCTAAACTACCTACAAAAATGAATTTAGCATTCGGTTCAATAGTGGTTCAAACTGGTCCAAACCATTTCAATATGGTTCGGATCTGGTTCACCTGAACCGGTTTGGTTTTCATCTCCAATTCATCCTTAAGTCCATTTCCATGACTTTTGAGACTTTTTAGGTCACTTGGGATCTATAAATTTCCCGATTTGCCCTTTTCTCTATCGGTTTGGGTTTATGGACCGACTCTGTTTTCCAATTGAAAATAACTGATTCTTTCCCTAGTTTTCTTATTAGCAAAGGACGGGGTTTATATTAAGTAACTTTCACATGAAGTTAATTATATTTTCTCCACTCTGTCATATAGAATTTCATCCCTAAAGTTTGAAAATCCAATTGTAGAAACTCTCCCGACATCCAAAACTTTTGAGAGTCAATTCACCCTTGTATTATCATAAAATTTGGGTATTTCATTGTCAGAATGCTCCTAAGAGAGTACTTTTTAAGTCTATGGTTGGGTCTCAACCATAAAGTGGCAAAAAAATATCGCACCTTTGCATGAACATATTGTTTTACATAAGACATTCATGTAGAATGTATGAAAGTATGCAAATTGAATCAAAGATCATGCATACATAAGAAATAAGTCAATAAATTTGAAATATAACAACTAAGAAAACTAGTGATAAAGGGAAAAGCATTTTTTATATTGAAATTTGGGTAGAGAACCGGAGTTCGGGCTATAAAGTGGCTTGACGTCGGAAAGCATATTCACTAGGTAGAGAGCTCACCCCTTCCCACTCAAAATTAACGTTGTGTGAAATATTTTTATATTTTTAGCTTTTCTATCACTTGTTATTATAAGGATGACGATATTCACCTTTCTATTAACAAGGAGACGTAATAAGTTTTAAGAAAATCGAACAGGTAATTCGAGTCTGGATTTTACATTATTGGTCTATGTAAATGATATTATTCTTACTAACTTTTCTAATACCATATTATACTTCATCCTTTATACTCTTGAGCAAGAATTATCTATAGTTCATTCATACTCTCTTTAAGTATTGTCACACAAAGAAAATACTTTCTTAATCTTCTTATTATCGTCCCTATAATGGATTTTAAACATCTATCTACACTCGTCATTGTTTGTTGGACCTTGTCTCTCACTCCATGATACAACACCATTGAACAATCCCTACTTGTTATGATATTTTATATACATTTAATCGGGTTTGTTAATTTATACATAAATTCACATGCCCTTATTTGATTATAATAAAATGTATGGTACATATCTATGGAGAACATTAAATGAAGAACCATATTTTTGAAAGGATTCACAAACTATTATTAATTATTTCTCTAATACTAATTAGACGGATAACATAGATAATTGATGATCCGTTAGTAATTTTTTTATGTTTGTGGATCATAACTTAATTTATTGTAGTGTCAAAAAGTAATAATATTAAATACTAAAGTTGGATATAAAATTATTGGTAATACTAATAAATTATTTTGGTTTCGCTCTCTATTTTATAAATTAGAAATTTCTATCATATATACTTCCTGTGGTACGATAATATTTATCTCATTAATAATCATGTATTTTATACTCATACTAAACATATTAATATCGATTTTTATTTTATTTGTAAGGAGTTAATCAAGAGAATTTTATCATCTATTTTATTTATTTTATTGAAACATAAACTCAAATTACATATTTATGTACAAAAGTTTTTTTCTCACTTAAGTTTAAACTCAATGTTTAAGACTAATAACCCTTCCATTAAAGCCTCTTCCACTAAACCCTACTCAAGGAGTTCCCGTGTCTCTCAAGCCTTTTCCGTACTTGCATTACAAGAACAATAGTCATGGGTTAAATATAGACACATAAATAAATATCATTATTATTATTAGCGTTGACGAATTGTTAAACATCCTATATAAACTCCTCTAACAAAATTAATTGTAACTAGGAGAATTATAACAATAGAAGCATTGTTATTAACTAGTATATGATTCTTATAGTGTGAAGGACACTCGGAGTAGATACAAAGAGATCTCGAGTGGTTCCAGAAAGGAAAAGGCACTGCGTATTCTATCAGTGCAAAGAAATTACCACATAGATAGATGTCGATTTCGGAATAAGTTCCGATTATTGATCCCATTCTCCATGTATCGGAAAGGCGATTTCTTGGGTTAGGAGCTTCTCTTCCCCATAATTCTCTATGGTATTGCTGTTCTAATGAAAGTAGCTCTTCATATATATATATATATATATATATATATATATAATAAATGAAAGACATAAATGTTCAATATGCAACTAGCCTTCTAAGTTCGTTTTACTTGTTTACAAGGGTACATATGGGATGTGGTTGGTGGGCTTAGAATGGGGATGGAGGAATTTGCATAGTTGTTAGGTCTATCATGGTGAATGTATATTATTATTATTATTATTAAAACAATTATTAAACTTTATTAATTTATTTTTGAATCCGACTATTAGTAACACTTTTAATTCATAAGACTTAAACACTTATTATATTGAGCAAAAAAACACTTATTATAAAAATATTAATATCATATTTAACAACCAATATTTCCTCTAGATATTTTCTTGAATTTCCATTTACAGTTTGTTATTACATTTAAAAATGGGTTTGTTCGTAATCTATAATATACAAAGATATGTATAGATGCCGACTCCCCCACTCATGCCCATCCCTCACTCACATCCCCTCTAGATGCCGACTACCTCCATTGTGGATCCCACCTCATGGCTTATATCAACTAAGCATTATTTTTCATTTAGAAATACATGGGTGGAAATATTTGACCATAAAATGATACGTCACTTCAACATTAAATGTATAGATTTTCATATTCCATCATATATATATATATATACACATAAATTAGACTATTCTGCAGAAGACCATGCCTCATGTTACACACATTGTTATATGTCTATAAAAAAAGCTAACAATAAGCTTTGGAACTCAACATCCACTATTGATATCAACACTTGGTCAGAAGACCGTACAGCGTGATGTGAGCGAGAGAGACCACAGGACCACAACATGAACATCATCAGATTGCTGGAGAAAATCCTCCATTGCATCTGCCGAGCCAGGATCTTTGGCAGAACGCGAGCCCTGAAAGGCCGAATTCCAGTTCAAGTGGGTAGCAGCAACGGCAATGACCTGCACAGTTTCGAGCTTGTGCCGTATCTCCTCAACCACCCGATTTTTGAGAGCCTCCTTGAGAGGTCCGGGGAAGAGTTTGGATACTCCTATGAGGGGCCGCTGAGGATAGCTTGCCAGATCGACCTGTTCCGAAACCTCGTTCGTTGTTTACTTGAGTGCAGTGGCATTTCGAATGACCGCTGCGTGTAGCTTCCGCAGCAAGTGGACATGGTGATCGGAGGCCTGAAATTTCCGGCAAAAGATTGTGCCATCACTATCCAAGCTAGCCCAGAATAATGCCGCCGGATGTTGATAACACTTTCTTCGTTCTGATCTCTCTCCATTTAATTTTCTTTCCTGTGTCGGATTAAGCACATATACTAGCATATCAATTGTTGAATTGCTAAAATATATCCTTTTTTAAGTAGTATTCGATTTTTTTTCGAACAAAAGTAACATGTATTAAATATCGCTGTGGGTCACAAGAAGTGTAAACAAAATTTGAAAGTACTCTCCAAATTCTAATGCATACAAAACATGTACCTAATTGAGCGCTAATCATACCTATATTAGTTCGGTAAAGTAGTATTCAAATTTTGAGCGCTATTCATTTTAAATAAATTAAAATTTTCATTACTATTAATCTTACTTAACTCGAGTTAATTATGATCATTTATCATCCAAAAACTAGATTAAAATCCATTACTATTGATATTACTCATGCCTAAGGGCCATATTTCTGAATGGGCTGTTCATTCATGGCGTTACAAAACTAGAAAATGAACAGGGGAGTTATCCTCCAAATATGCATGAACATTAGATAATAATAGGCCAAGATTTATTCAAAATAACAAGGATTTTATTCTTTCCAAGTACATCAAACAATATAAATAACTTTCCTTACATTGTCATATTGGTTCTTCTTTTGTGATTTGAGACAAGAAAATATATGATCTACCTTCTCAGCTACTGCCTACAATATTTTCTATTATAATATGATAAATAGAGAACTAAATGGGTATAGTCTATTTACATTTTATAAGCTTATAGTCAATCATTACAATTGGTTAACTTACTGGCCAACAATGAAATGAATCCTGCACTATAATTGCCTCATAATCACCCTTGATAAGAACATTCTCACCTTTGGAGAACACTTAATTCACATATGTTCCACAAATTTGATGGAATTGAATAAGAATAGGATGCCCATAATTGGCATATCTAACTCATATATAAATACATAGGGAGAACCAACGAAAAACCCTAAAAAACTAATCCAGATTTCTCAAAAGGTCAAATCAATTCATTAGAATCATTTGTACATAATAGATGTATTTTATGTATATTAGTTTTCTCTATGAGAGAACAAATACGAGATATCTTGTCTAATTTTCAACAATACTTTTGTTTGTCTATAACAGAACATACTCTTAGATGTATAATGGAATCGTCAAAACGGACATAGACCACACCTTAATTTGTCATCCATCTCTTACTTGTCATAACAAATAGACCTTCATAAGCTTATTTCCTACTTGATGATAATGTCGATAAATTAAGGAAGATAAAATGTTTAAATACTTACGTTTTAGAACACTTATATTTGGGACTGGATTTGTGAATACCATTCTTGAGGTAATAGAAAATATCTCACATTATAAGTGAGAATAAATGATAGTGTGGATTTAATTAGTACTTCCCTTCCCATAAGAATTTGGATTTCCTACCTTAGATTTTTCAATATATCCACTCTTGAAGATAATTGATAGCCTTTTATAATACTAAAATCTTCCTCAACTCGAAACACGAGTCTGTGAAATCAAAACTGAAAACATAATGGAATCTGAAGACAATCGTATTACCAAATTAAAATGAAGCCAATACCCTTATGTGACTTAATGGATCTTCTCCTTGTCAAGAAATAAGGAAACCAGGAGAAATTGAGCAAGAACCGAGATAAAACTGACTTGGACCAAGGACTTTGGGATTTTTCCACATCGATTATTGAGCAATCGTATTATACTCCGATATGGCATAAACCTCGAATTGATCCCACATCGATTTTCAACTATGTAGCTTGCTGCATTTCACATAGGCGGAACCAAGCCACACATCATCGGAACCCCCGTTGGAATGAATATTTTCCAACCCTGAGTTGAGTCAGATTACCAATGGTGAGTTTGATTGGACCATCCATAGTTATTTACATAAATAATCTAAGGTTAGAATAATTTAAATGATTACATGTTATATGAAAATTGTGCGTCAAATTTATAGGAAAAATTCATGTAGAAATTGAAGATTATCTTGTCATGCATTGCTTGACTTAGGTAGAGTTGATATCATGACGATTTATGAACTTCAAAGTATTATGCTAGGCATGAAGCATAATACAAGAATAAGCATGATCATCATTCATGAATCAAGATGCATATGTGAGATTAGACATGTGTGACATTATTATGAATTGTGATACTGTTGTGTTTGTCTATTGATTTGTATGCATGCGTTATATATATATGAGAATATGTTGTGAGGGCCTCGACAGGACACCCAAGAGTGGTAGTGTCTTGAGACAGGATTGAGTGGAAATAAGGAGATAAGGTAGATGTATTTACGAAGATTACCAAGTCATGTCCACAAACCTAAAAGAGCTCCATTTTGTGCCCGAGTGCGAGGAGTTGGTAGGCTGCCAAGGTACAAGTATATCATGTTGTGAGGTGGACGATGGGACGTTGTGGTATACGGATGCCTAGAGATCACAACCTCCACATCCCGATGAGGAGACAAGCATATATGGTACATTTGGAGTGCATAGTGTGACATACATATCCTCATCGCCATCGGGAACCCTTATGTGTGATGGTTGAATTTCATGATGAGTATTGCATGGTGTAAGAGTAGATGAATTATTTATGATAGAAGATCATAATTGAATATGTGCAAGTAGGCAATTAAAATATTTATGATGTGATTAGAAGACAAGGCAAATGATTATAATAACTATGAGAAATAGAGAGAAAATAAATCACACATAAACTTATTTATATAGAATTTGGGCTAGAGAACGGGGGTAGGCCATGAAGTGGATCGACGTTCGGAGACCTACTTACTAAGTTGTGAGCTCATTCTCCTCCCAAATATTTTTTAGGTACAAGAGGGACCCAACTCACCACCAAGAGAACGCATGCCAATTCCTCCACTTTTTGAGTTATAACTACTCGCATATTCAACATGAGGATATCTGTCACACCCCAACCTGGTTTGGTCGGATCCCTGTGATCAACCCGCCATTCTCCTAGTTTATCAAAGGTTTCCACTCATTATAAATAGTAAAGAGTAGGGCATTCTTTAAACCTGCACTTTTTCCTAGAATAACATAAATAAAAACTGCATAATATTTTAAATTTATTATACCTATCTCACAGGTGTCTTGGTTGATGGTCTTTAAGGGTAGGCTTTCCGGGATTTACTGAAAGGGATATAAGGGAGGAGGTGAGTACGACTACTCAGTGAATAGGTTTTCAAAATTTAACTTATAGGAAAAAAATTGTATTGGAGTGTGTTAGACTCCTTATTTTCTTTCAAAAATTATTTCATTTCAAATCTCTATTTTTATCACCGTTTCTTATTAATCACAGTGTGTTATTACCCAACATACATCCTTCATCATGAAGGTCAATCACACAATCATAGGCCAGCCCGTCCACTAAACCCACTTGTGGCGTCAGAGTGACTTTATCGGCCACCTAGATAGAAGCATGTCCACTTCTACCATGAGAATGAGTGGATGTATGTGACATCCGAACCTCAATCTCAAAATCAATTCTCCGTGTCCATATGAGGACAGAAACCTCATCCCAACCCTACCCCTGACCCTCAACTCTACCTGCAGTTGTTTGTCTTGACTAGTCCGGAGACCTATCATGTCGCACTACCACTAGTTGATTGATTATGTCGGTCCTGTCTTGGTTCCATGGCCAAACAATTCATTCATTTAAACTTTTATGGCATATAACTCATGTTTGTTTATTAGCCACCAGTTTTCAAAATTGGGTATATTAGCCACCAGTTTCCAAAACCGAGGCTCCCGACCTATCAGACCTTTCAAGCTCTCATTAAGAAGGTCTCCCAAATTGTATAAGCAGTGACACACAATCAGGGGAGAGTACTTCTAAAAAACATATTTTTAACTATCCATCATACCAGCCGGGTATAAGGATATCTCCGCTCATAACTGATGAACGGGTTTTCCACTTCCTCCGAGGAAGTTTCATCATACCAACCGGGTATGATCTACTTACAATCGGTAAGTAGTTTTTCCGTGTCATTTTCACATCACTCTTCTAAGTTGTGATGTTTAAAAATACCACTTAATAGTGGGTTTTCATTTCAAGGTACTTATCATCCCCATCCGGGTATGATATGAAATCCCACTCACCCGATCGTGCAGTTAAATTCCACTTAGTCGGTTTCCATCCCTAGCAAGCTTTTCAGGTGTGGAGAGGATGAATGGAGAGGGGCTCTTTATATAGGGTGCTCGGGGACTCGTTGGTCGTCCATTTGGTACCTTTATGACAGACATCGAACATAAACATTTCTTATTCGTCGACGCTGCTTCGATTTTCCAGCAAGTGAATAGTGTTGTCATCTGAAGGAAGAAGACGACACTGTTCCGAACCGGGTTCAAAGCTTAAACCGGTCGGTTCAACCCCCATTTGACCAAAATTTTCAAATCCAAAAATTCCTAAATTTATCTAACTTCATTTTATATCCAATGGTGGCCTCAAATCTCAAATTTGAATTCTTTAAAACACCTAGAAAAATGAATTTAGAATCTGGTTCATTAGTGGTTCAAACCAGTTCAATTCGGTTCGGATCCGATTCACCTGAACCGGTTTGGTTTTCATCTCCAATTCCTTCTCAAGTCTATTTCCATGACTTTTGGGACTCTTTGGGTCACTAGAGATCCATAAATCTCCCGGCTTGCCCTTTCTCTATCGGTTCCAGTTCATGAATTGACTCAGTTCATAAATCAGTTCTATTTGGTTCAGACCCGGTTCACTCGAACCTGTCCAGTTTTTCTTCCCCAAGTCATCATAAGGTTCTTTTCCAAGGTTTATGAATCATTTTGAGTTGCATGGGAGTTGTAAATTCTGAAATTTACTCGTTTCTTGATAATCAGGCTTGTAGGCCGACTCGGTTTTAAATTTGAAACTGACCTGTTCTTTCCTCTATTTTTCTCATTATTAAAGGACAGGGTTTACAAATCTCCCCTCCTATTAGAGGTTTTGTCCCCAAAATAGTTACACGTTAAATAATTGAGGGTAACTATTCCTCATCATATGCTCGGTTTCCCATGTCTCTTCCTATACGGGTCCATTCTGCCACAACACCTTGACCATAGGAATTTTCTTGTTCCTCAAATTCTTGTCTCTCTAGTCGATGATTTGTACCGGTTCTGTCTGATAGGTTAGGTTCTCCTCTAGTTCTATTGGAGGTTGGTCCAATACATGACTAGGATCAGGCTGATATTTTTGAAGCACTGAAATGTGGAATACATCATGTATTCTCTGCAGATCAGGAGGTAGTTCCAATTTATAAGCTAACGGTCCTATCCTTTGAATGATGGGTTATGGACCGATATATCTTGGTTTTAACTTTCCTCTTTGCTGAAACCTAGGTATTTCCCTCCATGGGGATACTTTGAGGAATACTTGATCTCCTACCTCAAGCTCCAAATCTTTCCTTCGATTGTCTGTGTAACTCTTTTGTCTGCCCTGCGTAGTCTTAAGATAACTCCTTATTAATTTTGTCTTCTCAGTGGCATCATCAATTAGTTATGCCCTTTCTATCTTCCTTTCCCCCACTTCTGCACAAAATAGAGGGGTATGACATGGTCGTCCATAAAGGGCCTCATAGGGAACCATCTGAATACTGGCATGATAACTATTATTATAAGCAAATTTCATTAGGCACAAGTATTCCTCCTAGTTTTTATTCATGGTAAGTATGCACGCTCTCAGCATGTCTTCTAAGGTTTGGATGGTTTGCTCAGACTAACCATCTGTTTGAGGGTGAAATGTCGTGCTCATATGAAGCTTGGTCCCCATAGCATTTTGTAAACTTGGCCAAAACCTGGAAGTAAATCTTGGATCTCTATCTGATACTATACTCACCAGGATACCATGGAGTCTTATAATTTCCTTCATGTATAAGACGACTAGTTGTTCTAGCATGTCCGTCACTTTTATAGGAAGGAAATGTGCTGATTTGGTCAATCTATACACTATGACCCAAATCGCATCTCGACCCTTTCTGGTCATTGGTAGACCCGTGATGAAGTCTATGGTGATGTGCTCCCATTTCCACTCCAGAATTGGTAAGGGTTGTAGTAGTCTTGACGGTTTTTGATGCTCTGCTTTTATCTTTTGATAGGACAAACATCGGGCCACATATTCCATAATGTCCCTCTTCGTACCCTTCCACCAGTATCCTTTTTTGAGGGTGTAGCATCTTAGTACTACCCGGATGCATAGCATACACCAAATCGTGTGCCTCTTCCAAAATTAATCTTTTCAACTCCTTATCTTGAGGCACACATACCCTAACCTTATAGGTTAGTACTCTGTCGCCTCGCACATCGTAGTCCAGTTTCCTTTCTTTGTTTACTAGGTCTGAATAAGATTGGAGTTCTTTATCAATCCTTTGTTGAGCCTTAATATGCTCGGTTAGATTGGGTCTTACCACCACATTAGCCACCAAGCATTTTTCCTGCTTGTCTATCCTCAGGTCCACCTCCATCGTTCCCAATTGTTGTAACAAGGGTAGGTAACTTGTCTTTACTTGTGCCACCTCAGTTTGATACTTGTGACTTAGGGCATCTATTACCACATTTGCCTTTCTTGGGTGATATTCTATCACAAGATCATAATTCTTCACCAATTCCAGCCATCTCCTCTGATGGAGATTTAACTCCTTCTGAGTTAGGAAGTACTTAAGGCTCTTATTTCCCTTGTTGCATTAAGACACATCCAAGCCCTTATCTAGAGGCATCACTATAGACTATGTACTCTCCTACATTAGGATCAGGGAAGGAGAGTAATGGTGTGGTTGTTAGTCGAGTTTTTAACTCTTGAAAAGACTTCTCACAACTCTCATCCCATTTATATTCAACTCCCTTCCTTGTGAGTCGAGTTAGCAGAGCTGCTATTTTAGAAAAGTCTTGCACAAACCATCTATAGTATCTTGCCAATCCTAAGAAACTTCTTATTTCTATAGGATTCCTTGGATCCTTCCAATCTGATATGACTTCCACCTTAGCTGGATCTACTTTAACTCTGTCCTTAGATATGATGTGCCCTAAGAATCCTACCTCATGCAGCTAGAACTCACACTTGGAAAACTTTGCATATAATTGGTTTTCCTTTAATATTTCCGATGTAGTTGCCAAATGCTCTTCATATTCCGACCTGGTTCGTGAGTATATAAGGATGTCATCTATGAATACTATCACAAACCTGTCCAAATGAGGTTGGAACATGCGGTTAATAGCCCTTATTCGTTCCAAATGAATGATAAATACCAACTTTTCCTTTATTTGCATTTAGGTCCCTAAAGTTATTTTTCTTTAACTTTAAGTCCCTAATGCCGATTTTTCCTCAAATTGAGTCCCAAAACTTTTAAAATTCCCCTTGGGACATTAATTTATTCAATTTCACAAAAGTGGTTTAATTTCCCAAATTTCCAATTTGGTCCCCAGCTTTTTCAAAAATACCATTTTGCCCTTTTTTTTTTACAAAAATGGTAAGTTTTATCCCAAAAATTCTAAAATTCTTAAGTTGACCCTCTAATATTCTTATCATGCCCAATTGACCGTCAATTTTAGAAAATTACATTTTAGACCTTCGAATTTTCAAAAATCCCCAATTTTACCAAATTTTCCTCCAATTTCAACTCACTGACACAGCTGAATTTAATTTTATCAAATTGATGATCAAACACTTCTAATTGTTGAAATTGAAGTTGAAATTGAGTTTCTACATGTTCATACAATTCCATAGCACTTTGAATCATAAGTTTTAATGTCGAAACAAGCTCAAATGGAGCTTCACCGGAAAATAGATTGTAGAGAGAGAAAGATTCAATTGCTCACTGATGAAGGCGCGACGATTTGAGCTTTCTATCTGAGCAGGTAGCTCTCCTCCTGAGGTTCCTCCTAGGATCAAGAATGACATCAATTGATGTCGAATTGGATTAGAATTCTGTCATTGAAATTCTGTCGACTCTCTCTCTAACACTGATTGGAAATTACAAAGGAGAGTCGAATTGGCTTACCTTTCGGTCCTAATTTAGCCATGAGAGGGCTTGGTTTGGCCTGAGGAGGGCTCGAATTGGCCGATTTCAGCTCGGCCAAAATAGGACAGCTTCAATCCGCCAGAGCTGCTTTGTTGTTCGATCACGCCGATGCTTCTCCAACGACTCTCTAAATAAATGGATGTCACCACCGTGTAGCTGACTTCTCCCCGATTCTAAGGAACTTGACCTCGCCTTCTTTGGCTCAGAAATGACCCTATATTGGTGCTCTAGTTCGAGCTTCACCAGAAAACTAAGCAGTTGAGAGAGAGTGAGCTTTTCAGGTGTGGAGACGATGAATAGATAGGGTCTCTTTATATAGGGAGCTCGGGGACTCATCGGTTGTCCGTTTGGTACCTTTATGACAGACATTGATGGCCTAAAATGTATCAAACAGAAATGTTTCTTCTTCGTCAGTGCTACTTTGATCTTCCATCGAGTAAACAGTGCTATCATCTGAAGGAAGAAGACGACACTGTTTCGAACTGGACCGAACCGGTCAGAACCGGGTTCAAAGATTAAACTGCCCGATTCACCCCCCCCCCCCCATTTGACCGAATTTTTCAAATCTAAAAATTTCTAAATTCATTTTCTATCCATTGGTGGCCACAAATCTCAAATTTGAATTCTTTAAGCTACCTAGAAAAATGAATTTAGATTCCGGTTCAATAGTGGTTCAATCCGGTTCGAATCTGGTTCACCTAAACCGGTTTGGTTTTCATCGTCAATTCCTACTCAAGTCCATTTCCATGACTTTTGGGACTCTTTGGGTCACTCGAGATACATAAATCTCTCAGTTTTCCCTTTCTCTTTCAGTTCCGGTTCATGAATCGACTCGGTTCATAAACCAATTCTGTCTGGTTCGGACCCGGTTCACTCGAATCGTTCCGATTTTTCTTCCCCAATTCATCCTAAGGTTCTTTTCTAAGGTTTATGAACCATTTTGAGTCGCATGGGAGTTGTAAATTCTTAAATTTGTCCATTTCCTGATAATCGAGCCTGTAGACCAAGTCGATTTTAAATTTGAAACTAACTGATTCTTTCCTCAGTTTTTCTCATTATTAAAGGACGGGGTTTACAATATCCTTATCAAGTGTTACGTTTCCACGTGTTTTGTTTAGCATGTATTTTTTTTAACTATATTGCCTTGAACAAGTTGAAATTCATGTGAAAATTTTTATATTCCGAGCCTTTCATCCACTAGTCATTACAAGGGTGATGATACCCACCTTTGTAATTGTATGGAGACGTGGTGATTTATAAGCAAACTGAATTGGTAATACAGGTCAGTGCACTACATCTTCCTTTTACTCCTCCCATACATGATAGAGATAACTAAATATTTGTCTTCCTTGTTCCCTTCGGGTATAAACCATTGTATGAGGATAATCTCCTTTGTGTCTCTTTTATTATTAAAGATGAAAAAAATAAGACTCGTGTATATTAAAATTTTGTTCAAAGGAAAAATAATATTTAGACAAGATATCATATAGTGTAGAGACGTTCTCGGTAGTTGCTTCAATAAAAGAGAGAGAATAATTAGCAAAAAATAGGTATAATATCTGCATACATGATTTAGTCATTTTAAGTGCATTTAATTTATTATTTCTACAAGCATCAAAGATTGGATAAGATATGCATTAACAACTAAAATGATAATATAAGGAGATAGATTATCTCCCTATTGTATGCCCATGCTCGGTTGGGCTATCCTAGATCGGTTCTAGTTAATCCTAATCTTGTAAGAGCCAGAGGTAGCAAACTCCATTATATAGTGTATAAACATAAAATCAAATTCTAAAGTGTTTAGTAATGCCCAAACTCCATTATATAGTGTATAAACATAAAATCAAATTCTAAAGTGTTTAGTAATGCCCGAAGGAAGTCTCACTTCAATCTATCATAAACTTTTATGATATATATATTTTAACAACCCCACTGTTTTTTTCTTTGGTTTTGGCGTGGAGTAGTGGAAACACTCATGCATAATGACAATATTATCTTGTATAACCCTTACTAGGATAAAATAATTTTGCTGACATGAAATAAGAGGCTTGTTATAAAACTGAATTCGAGTAAGGGAAAACGAATATATTGATAGAGAGGCATTGGGGATGAGAAATTGAAAAACCCCCTTTTATTTTCTCCAAACCCTAACTTAATATATATACATGTCTATTTATTAACTACCTTAAATAGAATATATGATATAATCTTAATATCCAAGATTATATCATAATTACCTTAAATAACTTATACTATTTCAACACTCCCCCTCAAGATGGGCGATAAATATCTATCATTCCCATCTTGTTACAAATATTAATCCACTCTTTAGATCCTAATCCTTTAGTTAAACAATCTGCTAATTGTTCGCCAGTCTTCATGTAGTGTAGCTCCACGATCTTGCTCTCAAGTTTCTCTTTGATGAAGAATCGATCAATTTCAATATGTTTGGTTCTATCATGTTGAACTGGATTGTTAGCAATGCTGATCGCTGATTTATTATCACACCATAACTTAATGGGTTCTTTCCTGAATAAACATAACTCCATCAATAAGCTCTTTATCCATATTATCTCACATATGCCTTGAGTCATAGCTCTGTATTCTGCCTCTGCCGTTGATCTTGCGACCACCTCCTGTTTCTTACTTCTCCAAGATACAAGATTACCTCCAACAAACACGCAATAACCTGATGTCGATCTTCTATCATCTACACAACTAGCCCAATCAGAGTCACAAAATCCTTCAACTTTAGTATGACCTTGAGACTTGAACCAAAGGCCTTTTCCCGGGCTACTCTTTAAATATCTCAATATTCGCATAACTGCCTCCCAATGTTCTGTCCTAGGATCATGCATATATCTACTTACAATACTAACCGCATATGTTATATCCGGTCGTGTGTGACACAAGTAGATAAGTCGTCCCACAATTCTTTGGTATTGTTCTTTATCCACTGGGTCCCCTGACTGAGCACATAGCTTATGATTTGGTTCAATTGGAGTAGCAGCAGTTCGACAACCCAACATCCTTGTTTCAGTAAGTAGATCCAATAGATATTTTCTCTGAGAAAGCACTATGCCTGTCCTAGATCTGACTATCTCAATACCAAGAAAATACTTAAGTGCACCCAAATCTTTCACTTCAAATTCTTTGCTCAATCTTTGCTTTAGTCGTATTATCTCATCGCTATCATCTCCAGTTATAATAATATCATCTACATACACTGCAAGGATAGCAACTTGACTATTTGAGTGTCGATAGAAAACTGTGTGATCTCCATTGCATTGTTGATATCCCATTCTAACTATTGCATGTCGAAATCGGTCAAACCAAGCTCTTGGTGATTGCTTAAGTCCATACAAAGACTTCTTAAGTTTACATACCCTCCCAGTGGTCTTCATTGTATCAAATCCAGGTGGAATTTCCATATATACCTCTTCTTGTAAGTCTCCATGCAAAAATGCATTCTTTACATCTAATTGATGTAATTTCCATCCATAGTTGGCAGCACATGATATAAGTATTCTGACGGTACTCATTTTAGCAACTGGTGCAAATGTCTCATCATAATCTATTCCATACGTCTGGCTGTAGCCTTTTGCTACCAATCTTGCTTTATACCTTTCAACCTTTCCTTCAGCATTTTGCTTAACAGTGAATACCCATTTGCATCCAACAACCTTTTTTCCGCTTGGAAGTAATGCCAGTTCCCATGTCTTATTTTTCTCTAATGCACGCATCTCCTCATGCATCGCTGCAAGCCACTTTGGATCATTTTTAGCCTCTTGCCAATTTCTTGGTATGTGCACTAACTGTAATGATACAATAAAGGTCTTGTATGTAGATGGGATAGATTCATATGAGACATAATTAGATATATCATATTCATAACCATATCTAATTGGAGGTTTTCCTGCATTAGCTCTAGATTCTTTACGAATAGCAATGGGCAGAGATTCATTACCATCTGGTGATGACGAGGAATCGTCAGGAGATTGATGGGTATCTAGGACATTTGGTGATGATGAGGAATCGTCAGAAGATTGATGGGTATCTGGGACATCCGGTGATGATAAGGAATCGTCAGAAGATTGATGGGTATCTGGGACATATGTGGGCAATGAGTGTGGTATAAGTATCTGTTCTTGTTGCTCTCCATCATCTTCTTTATCTTCCTCCCCCTGAGCACAACTCTTGTTCCTTCTACTATAAACCTTCAATTCTGGTTCATTGGTTCCTCCTTCATTGCTACTCAATCTCTTAGGACATGGGATTATACCTACAATGACATCATCTTCTTTATTATCACTAATTCTCTCTTCATTTCCATGTTGTGCTTCAATCAAATCATCTAGCACTGTGGATGACGTTGTTGATTCACCATAAAAGGGTTCATTCTCACGAAATGTTACATCCATACTCACAAAAAGTCTTCTCTCGCTTGGACACCAGCACTTGTAACCTTTCTGAGTGCTAGAATAGCCCACATAAATACACTTCAATGCACGTGGATCAAGTTTAGTTACTGTGGGACGATGATCTCTCACAAAACATACGCAACCAAATACACGAGGACGGATTGCATATATATTACGTCCCATCAAAAGTTCACAAGGAGATTGAAAGTTTAATATCTGAGAAGGCATCCGGTTAATTAAATATGTTGCCGTCAATACTGCTTCACTCCATAGATATTTTGGAACATTCATTGTAAATAGAAGTGTGCGAGCTACCTCTAACAAGTGTCGATTCTTCCGTTCTGCCACTCCATTCTGTTCTGGTGTATCTGGACATGTGGTCTGATGCAGAATCCCCTTTGTAGATAAATACGATGAGAATTCTCTATTAACATATTCAGTACCATTATCTGTACGGAGAGTACTCACTTTGGCATTATATTGTGTCTGCACCAAAGCTAAAAAATCTTTAAAGCAAACCAGTGTCTCAGATTTATTTTTCATCAAATATACCCATGTCATCCTTGAGTAACAATCAATAAATGTAATAAACCATCTGAATCCGCCAATCGAAGTAACTGGACATGGTCCCCAAACATCAGAATGTATCAACAAAAATGGTGAAATACTTCTTAAACCAGTAGGAGAATAACGTGTTCTTGTATGTTTTCCAAACTCACAAGCATCACATACAAGCTTGCTACGTTCTACATTATTCATCAAGTCAGGCCTTACCCTCTTAAGATTCTCAAACGATAGATGACCAAGACGACGATGCTCCAATATGACTTCATTCATTGCTCGTTCAGACAAGGTAGTGGTTAAAGCTGTGCTAGACTCATCTCTCATAAGATACCACAATCCATCAAGCCTCCGTCCAATCCCAATTATTCTCTTGGTATTCCTTTCCTGAATGACACATGAATCTCGATCAAAGATTACTTGACAGTTCAATTGATCACTAATTGCACTAACTGATAATAGATTAACTGGAAATGATGGGACATGTAGAACTGATGATAATGTAATTGATGAAGTGCATTTAATCGAGCCGAATCCCATAACCGGTTGAAATGTGCCATCAGCAGTTTGAACTCTATTATGGGAAAAAGGTGGAGAACCAGTATATGTAATAAACTCTACTGATGTTCCTGTCACATGTCTAGATGCGCCTGAATCAATAATCCATTCTGTGAAAGATGGTTTAGAAGAAAATGCATGTGTAATAATACCTGAGTCAGCATTAGCATAACACATGTCGTTGTTTGAAATGTCAGCACCTTTAGCACGATAGGTTTGTCCCCCAAATCGTCCATAACCTCGAGCTTGACCTCGGGCTCCACGTCCTCTGATGCAATGACTTGTTCCACCCCATGCAGGAATACGTGTCGAGGAACAATTCCAGCTAATATGTCCATTCTTCCCACAATTATAGCATTGTCGGTTGTCAATAATCGGTTTTGCTAGAGTAGAGCGAACTGGTATTGCTGATATCTTAGAAGTGTTCATAACCTTTTGTCTTGACTCCTCATTAATTAGTGCAGCAATAACATCTTCCATCGGAGGAATTGGAGACTGATGACATATCATTGCTCTCTTGTTTTCATATTCTAGATTTAGTCCCCTCAGGAGGTGAATCACACGTCGTCGCTCCATCCATGCTCTAATAGAAGCTGTATCTGAAGGATCAGATGTAATTAATGGATCATAATAATCAAGTTCGGACCATAACCTTTTCAGCTCAGTACTGTATTCTATTATGCTTCGCTCCCCCTGCTTTAGTGCATCCAATTTATCTTCAATCTCAATCACAGTCATCATATTCCCAATACCAGAGAATTGAGTAGCCAAAATCTTCCATATATCAGATGCTTTATTAATACCTTCTACCAACCCCGCGATAGAAGGAGAAAGTGATCCTATTATCCATGCAACCACCAGAGAATTAGTCGCCCTCCACACCTTCCATGATGTGCTGGTAGTATCAGTGGGTTCTTCATACGAGTCGTCAATGTAATCTTCCAAATATTTTGACTCTAGTATGAGTCTCATCTTTCTCGACCAACTCAAATAGTTTTTCGTTCCTTCAAGTCTCTGCTCTATTGGGAGTAATTCCAACTTCAAATCTCGATTGAAAGTATTGTTATGTTGAGACAATACATTTTCTCTTCCTATAAGCAATTTGGTCATACCTTCTAAAATTTCCTTCAACTCCCTTCCTGTTAATGCTGCATCCGTTTTCTCCATCTTCTACGACAATTCAGTTATGCCGTGTCTTGAGCCTTCAAATCAAAAAACCTTAAAAATAGAAGAAAACCTTAGCTCTGATACCATGTTAGAGAATGTATTGTGGATCGATAAGGGGTCGGGCCCATGTCTACTTAAAAGTCATGACTTTTAAGTAGACATGGGCCCGACCCCTTATCGATCCACAATACATTCTCTAACATGGTATCAGAGCCAATGGACTCGCACTCGTACCCGACCAAAGGCCGAAAACTCGGCTTGTAGTCTGCCCGAGTTGGATGGAGGAGGAAAAAATACCCAACTCGAGGCCATTGTGTCCCCCCTCGTCTGAGACCGGAAGGGGAATACCCGGCTCGTAGACAGGTGTTAAGGGCGGGTGTTGAGAGGTGTTGTTGAGAATTTGCACGTGGCAAGTGTATCCACGTTGCACGTGAGGGCGGGTGTTGAGAATAGATCCCACAATGGATAAAATAGAGAAATGTTGTGGGTTTATAAGGTTGGAAGGGTACCACTACTTACAAGTCATGACTTTTAAGTAGACATGGGCCCGACTCCTTATCGATCCACAATACATTCTCTAACAAGGCTCAACTAGTGGTTTCAATCTATTAAAAAGAACTTTATATATAATTATGTAAGCAAATATGCAGAAGGATATAAGCCTAAATTTAAACATCTCATCTAGATCGGGGCCTATAGGTATAAGGATAATATTGTTTTCATTAGCTTCTTGGAAGATTACTTGCCACAAAGAAAACTGGGATATTAATAACTATCTTAGTACCAACTATATCCCAATAGGAATGAAAGAAAGAACCATTAAATCCGCTTGACTATGCTGCCTTATTACCACCCAACTGAAATGCAATTAATGGGATTTCATTTGGAGTGAAAGGAGCAATCAATTCAACATCCATAACCACTGTAACTGAGACAAGTGTTGCATGCATACATCCTATAAATTCTAATATGAAGAAACCACTATAATAGTGATGAAGTCCCTTTTAATTTCTAGTTGCATTCGTAATGAATTTCCATTTGAATCTTGTATTGAATATATCTTACTTTGTGATCTTTGTTGGATTATTGTATGTTGAAAGAATTAAGTATTTCTATCTTCTTCTATAAAACCCGCCCTTTTGAGCTAAGGAAAATCGGGAAGGGAACTGGTTAAACCGAGTGGAAAATCGAACCAGTTCACAAACCCGATCGATTGTGAATGGGCAATTTAAGAATTTACAACTCCCAAGTAATTCAAAGGGGTCATAATACTATGGAAAAGAACATTAGGATGAATTGGAAGAGGAAAACTAGACCGGTTTGGATAAACCGGGTCCAACAGGATTGAACCGATTTATGAACCGAGTCAGTTCATGAATCGGAACCGATAGAGAAAGGGTAAATAAGAAATTTATGGATCCCTTGTGACCCGAAGAGATTTATAAACCATGGGAAGGAACCTTAGAATAAAGTGGCAGAGAAAAACTAGGTCGGTTCAAGTGAACCAGACCCAAACCGAATTGAACCGATTTAAGAACTGAGTCGGTTTATGAACTGAAATCGATAAAGGAATGGTAAACCAGAAATTTTATGGACCCTAAGTGACCTAAGGAGTCACAAAAGTCAAGGGAATGGACTTGTGAAGGAATTGGGGATGAAAACCAAACCAGTTTAGGTGGATCGGATTCGAACTAGTTCGGACTGGTTTGAACCACTATTGAACCTAATCCTAAATTTATTTTTCTAGGTAGCTTAAATAACTCAGATTTGAGATTTGAGGCCACCATTGGATAGAGAATGAATTTAAATTAATTTAGAAATTTTTAGATTTGAAAAACTCGGTCGAATGGGGGGTAAACCGACCGATTTAAGCTTTGAACCTAGTTCGGACCGGTCCGGTCCGGTTCGGAACAGAGTCATCTTCTTCCTCAAGATGACAGCACTGGTCACTCACCGGGAAATTGAAAAAACACCGGTAGAGAAGAAACGCTTATGTTCTGGGCATTTCAGGTCTTCAATGTCAGTTATAACGGTGCCAAACAGACGGCCAACGGGTCCCCAAGCTCCCCATATAAAGAGTCCCTCTCCATTCATCCTCTCCACACCTGAAAAGTCCATTCTCTCTCAACTGCTCCATTTTTCGGTGAAGCTCGAACCAGAGCTCTGACATGGGGTCTTTTTCGAGCCAAACAAGGTGAGGTTGGGTTCTTTAGAACCGGGGAGAAGTCAGCTACACGTCTATAGTCTTTGTTCACTCCGAAGGTTACCGACGAGACGCTGGCGTGATGAAACAGTGAAGCAGCTCCGACGAAGTGAAGCTGCCCTATTTTGGCCGAGTTGAAATCGGCCATTTCGAGCCCTCCTTAAGCAAAACTAAGCCTTCTCAACACTTTCTTAGCCTTCCCATGACCGAATTAGGACTGAAAGGTAAGCCAATTCGGCTCACCTCTACAATTTCTGGCCGATGCTAGAGAGAGAACCGATAGAATTTCAATGATGAAATTCTAACTCAATTTGGCATCAATTGATGTGATTCTTGATTCTAGGTTGAACCTTAGGATGAGAGCTATCTGCCCAAATCAAAAGCTCAGATCATCGTGCCCTCACCGGTGAGTAATTGAAGCTTTCTCTCTCTACAGTCCGTTTTTCGGCAAAGCTCTGTTTGAGCTCGTTCCGAAGATGGAGGAACTCAATTTTAACTTCAATTTCAACAATTAGAGGTGTTTGATCGATCAATTTGATGAAATCAAATTCGGTTGTGCTAAGGAGTTGAAATTGGGGAAAAATTGGGGATTTTCGTAATTCAAAGGACCAAAATGCAATTTTATGAAATTGAGGGTCAATTGGGCATAAAAATAATGTTGGAGGATCAATTGAGGAATTTTGGAATTTTTGGGACAAAATTTACTGTTTTTGTAAAGGAAGGGAAAAATGGTAATTTTGGAAAAGTTAGGGGACCAAATTAGAAATTAGGGATATTAAACCCCTCTGTGCAAAATTAAATAATTTGTGGTCTTAAGATAAATTTTAAAAGATTTGGGACTCAAATTTAGGAAAAACCTGGCACTAGGGACTTAAAGTTAAAGAAAAATAACTTTAGGGACCTAATTGCAAATATATGTAAAGTTGGGTTTTCTCATTCATTTGGAATGAACGAGGACTATTAGGCCAAAGAATAATGAACAATTATGTTCATTTCGTGTAGAAGAACGAGACATCGGGAACGCCAGTCGAGGTCTAGCTTGCTAAGGATGGAACCCGACTAAGTGAAATTTCACTACACTATCGGATGAGTGGGTTTACTAACATCATACCTGGTTGGGATGATGAGCACAACTTAAAATTTAGAAATCACTTACCGGTTGTAAGTGGGATTATATATCATACCTGATTGGGAATGATAAGTGCCTCGATATAAAAACTCACTATTTAGTGATATTTTAATCATTACCACTTAGAGATAGTAATGTGAAAATTATGCGGAAAAACTACTTACCGGTTGTAAGTAGATCATACCCGGTTGGTATGATTAGACTTTCTCGAAGGAAGTTGAAAACCCGTTCATCAGTTATGAACGGAGATATCCTTATACCGGTTGGCATAATGGACAGTGAAAACCTATTTTGTCAGAAGTGTTCTCCCCTGACTGTATGCCAATGCTTAAACTATTTGGGAGACCTTCTTGACGGGAGCTCGAATAGCTCTTATAGGCCGGGGGCCTCGGTTTTGGAACTTGGGGGCTAAATGCCCAATTTTAAAAATCTTGTACAGTGGGCCCAAGGCCAGTTGGCACAAGCAGGAGCTCGTAAACGAACATAATATATGTGTCATAAAACTTAATAAATGAATTGTTTGGCCATAGTACCAAGATAGGACCGACATGCTCAGTCAACTAGCGGTAGTGCGACATGATAGGTCGACGGACTAGTCAAGACAAACAACTGCGAGTTGAGTTAAGAGTCGAAGCCGTTGGACCAATGGCACCACATATTATATGGCATAATGAGAAAACATTGTTTGTGTATGCACTATGAGTACGATATCATCAAGACAGCCATGAGGGGTAGCGATGCGTCCTAAGGGCCCTAGACGACCCGATGAGTATAAGGGCAGATCGTCGTTCCAGGTGTCTGTGCGAAATTTGGAGTAGCACCAAGCGCATGAGATCGGGGTGGGGATAGGATGAGGTCTCTATCCTCATGTGGACACGAAGAAATGATTTCGGGATTGAGGGTCGGATGTCTCGTACATCTACTCATTCCCATGGTAGAAGTGGTCGTGCTTCTATCTGGGTGGCAGGTAAAGTCGCTCCGAAGCCACTAGTGGGTTCAGTAGTCGTACTGACCTGCGAATGTGTGTAACCTTCATGATAAAGGATGTGTTTTGGGTGATAACACACCATGGTAACTAAAAAATGATGGAAAACCCGAATTTTTTAAATGAAAGGATTTTTGAAAAGAAAAGAGTCTAGCACACTCTATATAAATGTTTTTCTTAAAAGTTAAAAGTAGACATTTGAAAACTCATTCACTGAGTAGTCGTACTCACCCACTCCCTTATATCCCTTTCAGTAAACCCCGGAATGCCTATCCTTAAAGACCATCAACTAAGATGCATGTAAGACATGTATGTAAAGTTTAAAATTTCATGCAGATTTGATTATGCTATTCCAGGAAATGGTGCAGGTTTAAAGGACGCCTTACTCTTTATGGTTTATAATAAGGGAAAACACCTTAATAAATCGAGAGAGTGATGGGTTGATCATGGGGATCCGACCAAACCGGGTTGGGGCGTGACATCTTTTGTTATCCAACATCGGCATGCTCTTTGAGCCCAAAAGATCTCTTCGTCTTTCCATGCCTAATTTATTTGAACAATAAGAGACCTTCTCAACTCCATATATTGTTGATGATCTTAAGAGATACCATTCAGTTGTTCCTGTAAGTATTTGATAGTTAAGATCTCATTTCGACAATTTTTTACTTTACACTTCTATATCTCATTCCCTATTATGCATGTCTAATGTGCAGGACTTGCACATTAGACATGACCAAACTATTCCAATTGAATGAACAACAATTATGCAATCTACATCATGTAGCAATTTATTCTCAAATCTAAATCAATAAGAGACTTTATAGGTCTGAAATTACATTCCAATATAAGTGGAGAGTGATAAGGGCCTATCCAATTGCCATTATGTACTTGAAAGGTAGGTAAGAAGGTATGAAAAGATGTATTTTAGAAGACTCAGTCTACTCGTTTGAAGTTAGTGTGAGGGGAGCCACATTTGTTTTTTGATTTATACTTAGACCCTTGTTGACCAAAGTCTTGGACCATGCAATCATTCATAAAACGGCTAAATAAATCCATACTTTTCTAGTTTTTTTGTCCTCGACCTTTCTTCTCATTTTGATACATAATAGAGTTAAAATCTCCTATAAGTAGAAGAGGTCCCCTCTTCATAATGATGAGTTGTTTGAGGTATACATATTACCTTTTCCTTTCCCATAAATCACAATGGCCATAATGCCATAACATGTGCACCAATGACTTAGAGATCACCTTCGAAACTCTAGTTTCAATGAGGAATGACTTAACTAAAATAATTTCCAATTTATCCTACTACCACTAGATTGATAAACCATTATACAACCCTATCAAGTCAGCATGCTACCCAAAAAGAAACTTGCACCGTCTATCTAACTCTGGTATTTTCGATAACTTGATTTAAGTCGCTTGGACCAGAATTTGAGATCAAGTCGGGAATGGAATCTTGAGCTAGGAATTCCAACAATAATTGGGAATAAAACCCTAGAAAAGGGACTCCGAGTTAAATCAATTTGGAAAACCATGGTTCAAATAGGAATGAAATCCCACATAGAGGGTGCAAACCTAAACAAAAAATGTAACATCGAATTGGGAAGGGAATCTGACTTAGGATTTGAAATTCAAATCAAATCATAACCCAATGTTGGAAGTGGGAAAGAAAACCCGATGTTGGGAATAAGGATCTGATCGGATTATGGAGCACAAAAATCGAGAGACTTGGAAAAAACTAGTTTTCACCCAAACGGGATCAAAATTTCATATTAAATTACAAAGTGGTCCGAAGAGGACAAGAATATAATTTTGTATTTTAAAAAGTTTGAAAATAAGGAGGGATCAAATTGGGTTAAATTCAAGCCGACTTTGGTCATCCCGACAGATGATCATACACCCAAACATGATTAGTTGACCAATTTTTCATGAAATTGCACACAATTAAATCTGACATTGCAATGGTAACCCTTGAGTGGCCTACCGGTGAAGTTAATTACATTTCCATTGTCCCATCAGATTGATTTTGATATGAGAAGTTTGAAAACCCATCCTCAGACTCGCTCCCGACATTCAAATGATCCTGCTCAAAATTCTCTCTCACCCAACTACCAAATAGTGTGATCTTTGTTTCAAAATATTGCGAAGACACTCCTCTTGAGTTCTATGGTCTTCTTGATCTAATAGTGGCCACAAAACGTCGCACGAGTTCCATTTTTGCTAACACTAATTTGGGACAAAGAATCGTCACCCCATCGTTGCCCTTTTGGGGCCAAATTCGACCACCTCCGACCAGCACTCCGACCAACCTGATGCCAATATGACCATTTGCTTCCCCTCTACCTTCATGGCAAGGGTAGACCTTTGACAATGGGAAAATCAGTCGACATTAGTAGATTTCCATTTGTGGGTCTATGGGATTCCGCCCGATTACGACCAATTGATGACCAAATTCTCTCAACTCCATCAACCACTTGGTCGACCACTACCACAAAAAGTTTTACCTAGATCATGGCTACAAAACAATTAAGCTACAACCACCTCTACGCCAACCTCTAGTGAAAATTTCTAACAACATCCTATGTAGTTCTATTTCGAGCAATTTTGGTACTTGGCCGATTTTAGCCAAATTCAGCCAGGGTGAGACCCTCCACTCTACCTATGAGTCATTATAAGTATAATGAAGGTGTTTGTGAGGGATTAGTGAAAATAAAATTTGGATTAGTTGATCTTTAAAGTTTGGGGTCTAAAATACAAATTTGGAAAAGTTTGGGGACTAATATGCAAAAAATGGACACTTGTGGAAATAGTCCCCAAGGGTAGCCTAAGGGGCTAGGAGATGATTTTGGAACAAATAGGGATGTTTACACTTATTTTTGGAAGTTTGGTGGTCAAACCCTAATTTTCAGAAAATTAGGAGAAAAACATAATTTTGCTAAAAAAAAAAGGGGGAGCCAGGGTCCATGTATATCATTTAAGTAAAGAAGTGAAAATAAAAATAATCTACTCGAATAAGTGTTATGATAACATGAGTAGTGGGGTCGGTTAGGTAGTATACTGAACCTCCATAATTAAAAATATTTCTATGTACTTTAATATGATGCATGCATGAGAATATGAGTAGCGAGGTTGAATGTTGTTCATGTTATCATATGTGTGATATAATTGATTGGGTGGATGAGTTATGCCACTGGGCGATACCTAAAATAATAGGTAGTGTCGATGTATAGGGAATAATGGAAGTGGAGATACGAGGGGATGAGTCGACTTCCAAAAATTTCTAGTACCCAAGGAGGTTTATGAATGGGGTCCAAGCATCACTTGTGATCATGATGTAAGGTTGAGTGGATCAAAGGATACAAATGTCAGATGAAACATCATCGACATCAATACCTAGGGGAAAGATAATGTGAGGATGCTTCTTGTGAGTGTGGAATACATATGTATCTTACCCTTTATACCCAAAGTGATGTGTGTGTGAACTCTGAGGATAATTGATTTGAATTAATGTGTGATGTCGTAATGGCATGAGTTCCATTAACGATGGTACATGGGGGAATGTCATCTAGTGATTTTCCTAACAAGTGTGGAATACATACGCACATTTATCTTTGTATCCTAGATTTACATATACGCAATCTCCAAGCCTGTTTTATTAATTTTTGTGATAAATTGAATGAAATAGGGAGGATAAACTATGAGATAACTAATACCTAGAAATTGTACTTGTTCAAAAATGGGGGAACTAAGTACTTGTGAATAAGTAAAAACATGAATAAGCCTTAGTAAGAACTTAAGTAGAGACTGGGTTGTAGGCCATGTTGTGGCTCGATGTCGATAAACACATTATCTGGACTGTGAGTTCACCCCCTCCCAAAACATTTTAGGTATGTTCAGGGGTGCACAAAGGAGTTTACGCCAACCTCAACTAACAAAACATGCTAATAAGATACAAGTCTATTATGCGTGCACGAAGGTTAAATTTTACTTATCAGTTGTTTATTTCTCGATGGTAATTTATAATTGATTTTTTGGGCTCACTATATGTTTTATAAAAGTTTAAAGTTTCGCTGAAAATTGAGTATATTTTATTATAACCCTTACATCATATCGGCTCTACTATGGTGATGGTACCCACTATTGTAGCATCGAGTGGATGTGGTGGTTGCCATGGGCACCCCAATTTGGGGATTCGGGTCGGGGCATGACAATATTAGTGGTATAAGAGTCCATATTTTCAAAAGGGGATTTTGGAAACATAAAGGATTTTTGGGATGGTTGGAAATTCAAGAATATCATTGATAATACCTTCATTGAAAACATAAGAAAAAAAAACTATGTATATAGAATAGTATGATATATTTTTATACGGAGATTATATCTTATAGAAATGGTACTGAGATAGTTCCATGTGAGGTACAACTAATGGATGGTCAGATATTCCAAGTGATCGCACCATAGAAATTGGTGACCATAGGATAGGCACATGTAATATAACCTATGGGAAATGGAGGTTTTAGTTAAGGAAACACAACCTTAAGAATATACCTCAACTATATATGAACCTAAGACATACTCCTAAGGGATGAGGAACAATATTTTTATATGGTTAGAACCACCAAGAGGAGATGATAAGAGTGCATGCTACTTCAAGAAACACCTCGGTATGGACTGGGATGTGCACTACTTAAAATGTACATAAGTATGTGAAGTCCACATTTAAGTTTGGACGGTGAATCCTTCAGATAATATAAAGGTGTAGTCCTCAAAATAGATGGCTTGAGAAACCAGAAAGACACTTGAGTGCCTTAGGAGTGCTAGTGACCAAGATGGTCAATGTGGCTAAGTTGTTATGTGAATTAGAACAAGGTTTAAGGCAGCGACCGAATGGGAAGTGCGTCTAAGAAACCCATACTGATAAAGGGTCCTAGGAAAAAGTCATACAACCTGATTTAGTGAGAAGTCAGTAAAGACGTAAAGGAAATCACAAGTATGACTCAGGACTATAACTAAGGATTGGGTCCTTACATAAATAAGCAAGCAAGAGATGGACACCCATATATATAATAAAATTATGGGGTGGATGCCCTAACCTAATGATAAGGTACTTTGGAAAGGAATAAAATACATGCTTTATACTGGACCTATGAGATAGGGTTGGACAATAAAGACGTAAGAAGTGATAAGTTATAGTAACCTTTGGATACAAGGAGGGTACTAACATAAGTGTATCATTAGACTAGGCGAGAAAACATAATGGATATGGTATACACTACTAGTAGGACAACCTTTTGTGGTAAGGTTGATTACCTTGAGTAAGGGTAGAGGCTTAGCGCCTCGAAACTAGTTGAGCTAGAGAAAAAAAACTCTAACATAAGAATTATGTGCATGGAAAAATATATAAGACACGGTTTTATTTAAGAGACATCCATATCAGATAATATAGGAGACAAGAGAAAAGTTTTCCAAATAAATAAAAAAGGATTTGACGAGTAAATAAAGCATCGTAAATGTTTTCAAAGAGGTAATCCTGAGTTGGAAATATTAGATTTTCAATACCATTAGATAAATGACACGATGAATCATGGTTATAAGATAGAGAAAGCCATGAATCAACAAGTTATGAACCACGTGATAGACGAATAAGAAATACTCAAAATTAGTTCCAAAAGAATGGGGAAGTACCATTGATGAGAGGTTGAATACTACCAAGAAATGTAATATGGATAAGTTATAATTAAGTACAGGCGAATGACATCGAACATGGGGTTGCGGTGAGTATACTTAAAGGGAAAAGGATAACACATGCCTTGTATATATTGAAAAATGCTCGAGGTAGCAATTCAAGATGAGATATGATGGGAAAAACATCCAGGTGCAGTATAGGATGCCATAGTATGGCATAACCTAATGCACAAGAAAGTTGAGGTAGATCAAGGAATATTTGCAATTAAATCGACAAACCATTCACTAGGATTATGGATGGTTCATGAGTAAGGAAACTCTTGGACTAAGTGTGTAGATAAGGCCCACCAAGTATATATTTTAGGAACATACTACATAAGAGTAAGGATGTAGTAAAATATTCAAAGTAAGGAGCGTAGGGCTTAACTTACGAATATTGGAAATAAGGTTTCGAGTTAACTTTAACTAAATGAAAGAAGAATCCTATGAATATTTCGGTGCATAAGGAAATATCGTAAGACGTATGACCGTAAGAAAGGAAAAGTCGGCACACTTGACGTAGTTGTGACAATATTAAGATAACGCGAAAGGTACAACACCATATTGGATTATGGGTGGAGTAAGAAAAGGTTTAGAAAGGGAGAGCCTTGCATGGATCATCCATAAAATACCAAAGATGTTTCCACAAGCGAAGTGGTACACAACACATTAACTAAGTAAAACATGGAGGATTTGGCCTAAAATAGAGCTAGGTGTGTCATACTAGCCTAAGGAAAAAACCTCTAGAGAAATGATAGTAGAGTCTATTGGATTTATGACTTCTATTATGGAAGGGCATGTTGAGCCTCATAGGGGAATAACCATGCATAAATACTTGTATAAGTCACGACTGTTAAGGGTATTTAGTCACTTTAAGTGTGACAAATGAGGATAGAGAAATCCACTGTAATCAAATTAATCACGGATTGGTGGTCAGAGTAAGAAGAGGATTTCAATGCGAAGGGATCTCCCCAACAAGGAATACAACTAGAACACCTCATGGTCTATTGGGATTTTCTCAAGGTGTCTGGAATACCCTTCACGAATGAAGGATGAGCACCTCCCACAGAGGTGACCCTAGAGGAACCTTAATGATGCTCTATTAGAAAGAGAGCACCCATAAAAAGTAGAACCTAGAGGAACCTTAATGATGCTCTATTAGAAAGAGAGCACCCATGAAAAGTAGAAGGGGATCGACATTGTATTGATGCTCCAAGGTATATAAAAAGATTAGATGTATTTTGATTGCCTAAGTCTTAAGGGCGAGAAGAACACAATGATAGTTATTGAATTGGCTTAAGAAGTGATGAGTAAGGAATGAAGAGATACTCTATTGAAAAGATATATGTAACCCAAGAATTGGATTTTACTCAGCCAAATGCATGTATTGGACAAAAACTCTGGTTTGTTAACCGGTTCGACCGTTGACTAGCCCGGTCCGACCGGATTTATTGTCCCGAAATTGAAAATTGGTTAGTTCGGACCCGATTCGATCGGTTTTCTAAAATTTAAAATTTTAAAAATTTATCTAAATTTATTTTCTATCTAATGGTGTACTCAATTTCTCAAATTGATATTTTTAAGTTAACTAGAAAAATTAATCATTAAATCAGTTCACTATAATTTATCCTGTTTCATTTTAGTTCAGGTCTGTTTCACCCCGAACCGGTACGTCTCATCACACTTCACAGTTATTTATCATTATTTTTATAAATTTTTTTATTAATTGGAATTTTTTAATTTCATATTTTAATACTTATTTATTATTTTTTATTTTTTTCAACTTAATTTTCTTAAAACTGTCAATTTTTTTTCGATTTACTTGGTATTTGGACTGTTTTCATAAGTTGTATCCACTCTCTCCACTTATAACCCAGTTTTCATTCTATATTTTTAACATTAATGGCAAATTAATTAATTTTTTAAATGAATTGTGATAAATTATTAATTTTTAGCATGTTCTAGATGAAGACAAGATAATATATTTGTCTTTGTATTAGGTATATATATTTTACTTTTAAATAAAATTTAAAAAAGATATTATCTAAAACATGAAATATATTTTGAATGATTTTGAAGTAATTGTCAAAGAAAACATTTTATACTGAAAAATATTTTACCTTAACTTTTTGTACCATGGTAGATAGCACCTTCTGCGAGCAAAAGGCTTGAAGAGAGGAGAGAAGAGGATCACTGCAGCCACGATCCCTTTCTTCTCTCTCTCGCTCGCTCCCACCTGCGGCGGAGCTGAAGTTGGAGTTTGGGGGAGATCACACACTCTTCTGATGTAGCTTACCTTGCCGTCTTTAAATTTTATATCTTGAAGAGCTGTCTACTTTTGGGAATCGAGTCATTATTAATTTTCTTTATTTTCTTGCTCCGAGATCTAGTTCTCTGTGGGGACGATTGGAGTACCGTTTGTTCTCTGTTGAGTCTTGGACTCTGCTCCGGTAGATTACGGCGAGGGAGAGGGAGAGGGAGAGGGAGAGGGAGAGGGAGTGGGAGTGAGTTTAGTCGAGGTCGGAGATGGAGAGCGAGAAGAAATCGCACGCCGTATCTGATGTGGGAGCTTGGGCTATGAACGTCATTAGCTCCGTCGGCATTATCATGGCCAACAAGCAGCTCATGTTCTCCGGAGGCTACGCCTTCAGCTTCGGTTCGACTCATGAATCTTTGTCTTCTCATGTACAAGATGCCTTTTTAGTCGCTGTCGATATATTACTGTTGCGGCACCATAATGGATCTGCTCTGCCTATGATTATTTTTCTCAAAACCTAATTACGCTGGTCTGTTTTGTTTTGATTCTCAGTTGTCACCGACTCCCTCATTTCACTGAATTTTTCTCATCTAATATGGCTCCCGATGTGCTTAACCACTTGCTTTTAATTATCTATATTTCTCCCGTCACAAAACCACTTGCTTTTATTTATCTATATTTCTCGTGTGACAAAAGACAGTACTTACACTACTTCAGCTCAAACAGTCATTTGCATTATGCATGAGACATCGGTGGCTGCTGTTTGGAATTCAAATTCAAATCCCTGTTTAATTCTGCTGCATGCAGTCAAAATTATGGACCTTTAGATTTGTATTGATGATGATTTCACATTGCACTCGATCATGGGTGAAGATCTTATCATACCCTAGAGCCACCTTAGATTTGTTTATTTTGTAAATTATGGCAACTATAGGAATGCCATGATGGTTGTCCCATGCACTTATTTGAGGATCCCTGCTATCTGTTTTCAGCTACAACATTGACGGGGTTCCATTTTGCTGTAACGGCTCTGGTCGGTCTGGTCTCAAATGCTGCTGGCTATTCTGCATCAAAGCATGTACCAATGTGGGAGCTCCTGTGGTTCTCGATCGTTGCCAACATGTCAATAACAGGGATGAACTTCAGTCTAATGTTAAACTCAGTTGGCTTTTATCAGGTGTGAAACTACATTCAGATCTGCCATTCTGCTGTTACATACGAATACAGTTCATTATTCATTTGGTACCTTTGTGCCTTATTTCCAGATTTCAAAATTGAGCATGATTCCAGTAGTCTGTGTATTGGAATGGATTCTTCACAACAAGCACTACTCTAGGGAGGTGAAGATGGCAGTGGTGGTTGTGGTTATAGGTGTTGGTGTTTGCACAGTAACTGATGTGAAAGTAAATGCTAAAGGTTTTATGTGTGCTTGTATAGCTGTTATGTCCACATCTTTGCAGCAAATTGTGAGTATTTTCATCTTTTGCTCATGCACGGTATAGTTTAAACATGCAACTATTTTTAAGTGATCATCAAAAGAATGTTAATGATTCAGTGATGAAGCTCAGGCTAGAATACCATATCACCATTATACTCTTCAAAAGCAGCTGAATGGACTCTGCCATGTATTATTGCACATGAATGATTGTGTTGCTAATACACTCCCATATGGTTGTAATGACTTGTTTCATCTCGTTAATTTTCGTTGTTATTGCAGTCAATAGGCTCCTTGCAGAAGAAATACTCCATTGGATCTTTTGAGCTGCTGAGCAAGACAGCTCCTATTCAAGCCATCTCTCTCCTGATTTTTGGCCCATTCGTTGATTACTATCTCAGTGGCAAATTCATAACCACATACAAGTTGTCATATGGTGCTCTTGTGAGTCATTTTCCGTTCTCATCCTAATCAATTTATAACCCACCTTTCTAGAATAGATGGTTCATCTTATATCTGATGACAGAAGTGGCTTTCTGCAGTTCTTCATACTTATCTCGTGCTCATTAGCAGTCTTCTGCAATGTGAGCCAGTACTTGTGCATCGGTCGCTTCTCAGCCGTCTCCTTCCAGGTCCTGGGCCACATGAAAACAGTCTGCGTCCTGACGTTAGGTTGGATCCTCTTCGATTCTCAACTCACTCTCAAGAACATCATGGGCATGCTTACTGCTGTGATCGGGATGATAATCTACAGCTGGGCCGTGGAGCTCGAGAAGCAGGCCAATGCCAAGACCACCTTGCCCATCAAGAACAGCCTCACAGAGGAAGAGATCAGGCTGTTGAAGGAAGGGGTGGAGATAGCTCCATTGAAGGATGTCGAGCCCAGCGAAACCAAAACCTAGGCTCAGGTATATATGAAGTAAAAGTAATTCCCCAATCTCTTTCTGTGATCTATGTATTCTGGTATGATAGTTTGTTTTGGCAGAAGGACCCACTGAACTCATCTGCTGTTGTTTATCCCACATATATATACATATATATACAGGAACTGGTGATTGGCCTCACATTTGTTAATTGTTCATTATTTTATCCCAAATTCCCAATCAATCTCTATATTCAAGACTGGAAATCATAAAATCTTCAACTTATTTCTTCTCCCTCTTCAGTATTTTGCGATTGTCTGCCTACAACTCATAATATTATTTTCCAAGTATTTTGTCAAATGCAACTCATATAAGGAGTAAAAAAACTCATATAAGCTCACAATTGTTGGACTTAGTATAAACCTATATTTTTTAAAACTTAAAATAATATAGCATGAAAAATAGTTGATTTATTGTTATATTATTAAGGGAAAATATGAATTTAACTTAGCTATTAACACATACAACTTAGTTATAATACAACAAAAAAACACAAACATTGCCAAATCATAAATCACAGTTCATAATCAAATTTAAAGAGAAATACATCATTAATTCAAATTATTCTTGTAATATTATCCATGTAATCATTTCCCATATCTCTATAATTTTTTTTGCACAATTATATATCTATAATTTATTCATACGATTTAAAATTTCCACGCTATACCTCACTTCCTTTGCCATGCATATCTTTTCTAAAACTGAAAAATGTGGGTTATTTTTGAGTGAACAACATATCACTTGCCCATTGAGTTAGTGATCTGTAATTAAATGCTCACATACTTAATTTTATTATAATTTAAAATTTAAAACAATTCACAAATAGAAATATTGGGAAATATCACTTAACACCCAAATATTTATAATGTATAAACTATATATTTACCAATATTTCTTATAAAATTAAAATATATAAATATTTATCATCAAAATCGAGAAAATGTATCTCCCCATACAATTCAATAACCTTTATTTCTATGCACTAAATTGTTTTCCAAACCACAAATTTTATTTTCTTTTTTATCCAAAAAAACTCGCACATAACAAAATAATATAAAAAATTAATGTGGAGTTAAATTTATGACTAATTTTCTCATACTTATGTATTTTAACATATTTTACCATTATCAAATTTATATTACCAAACTCTCATTATCACTAGCTCTTTCATATTATCAAGATGTTGAATGAATTTATTCACTAGTTATATAACAAGTGAAAGAGAAAACTATATTAGCCAATCTTATCAAGCCTTTGAACATGAGAATCGACTAATATGGGACTGTGATAGGAAATAAAATTATTAGGGTAAAATTAACTTATATTGTAGGAAAATTGATTTTTCTTACTCTAAACGCTCTAAACAACTTTGAGTTGCTATATTAAATTTGGAAAACCCCTGAAGTACAAACTTTATGTGGGGTAGTTTCATAAAAACTCATCCACAACTTGTTTAGGAAGAATAGTATTATTACATCTCGATGTTTTAGGATCCTTTTTGTGATATTATAGAGATAGTAGACCATATTTATTTTGGTTGCCCTTTTGGAATAATTATGATTGGTTTGAAATATATAGAATGTAGATCATATGTGAATTTAGTGTACTCCAGGTTAATTACTACAGAGATGGGCACGGTTTAACATATATTACTATAGAAGACGGTGGGGTGTGTTGTTGACCACTTGGATCCTATCAAGTTGAATATACTCTATTTACAAGAAAAATTGATCCAAAAGCTTATTTTGAATGAGATAATATGATGAAAATGATTATAAATGTTATAGTTACATTGAGTATGAAAAAATAAAACAATGGGATGATTATTAATAGCAATCTCTGGAAGAAAAAACTAAATGGTGTTAGAATCTATTTCATATTTAATATTCTATAAAAATAAGGGTTGTAATGTTATTATATATATATATATATATATAAAGGGAATTGCACTAATTTAATTGGTATTTAGCTTGTGAAGAATTTAATTTTAGCTACATTTAAACATTAACAACCATATCAGCTTTAATTGTTGAAGGGTTATGAAGAATTTAAGATAATCAAGTAGCTATTCATTGCATTTTCTATTGGGAATATATAAGAATGTAATTCTATGTCATGTATACGAGTACAAGAATATCATATTATATTTGGACAATCTTTTTAGTTTGTTCGTTAAATAAATTCACCAATAGTTATTTATTTGTAATTAATGAGATACTAATATATTTAAATTCAAACCAAGTTTTTGATATTGAATTGAAAAAGGAAAAAATAAAAAAAAAAGAAGAAAAATAAGAGAAAATTAAAAATTAAAAAAATAAAATAATTTTATTACAAAAAAGGTGAGATAAAAGAGAATTATACTTTCAGAATATACTCATAATACTTATTTAAAATAATGTATTTTAAGTACTAATGATCTTGTTAAATATTTATTAAGTAATATTTTAAAATCATAACCCCTTATAATTAAATATAAAATTATGATTTAAAATAGTATTAAAAATTAAATCGAATTATAACTAACAACTCGAAAAAAGTCAAACTAAATTAGATTAAACTTAAAAAAAATTTTAATAAAAAATTAAGGATCAATAGTTATTTAATTTAAAATTGAAAACCATATTAAAATTTAAATAAAAAATCTGGTTGAATCGTAGGATTGGATGGATGCCCCATCGTCCTCCTCCTCTCGGGAATGCCCCTTCCATTGGCATGCCCATGCTAGTATGTCCTAACCTAGTCGTGGGGTTGTAACCTAAACATTTTGACGTACCACTCTTAATACTATAACAATAGGGCTAGAGTTGTTAATGGGTCTCGATCGAATCGAGAATCGGCAAGGCCCGACAAAGTCCAAAGGCCAAGGGATCTGTTTGGGTCCATGGGAGACAAATAAGGATGGTAGGGACCCCACGTCTTAGACTCGATCTAGGGTACCTACCACAAGATTCAAACTTAAGACCTAAAATATATTGTTTTGAGTGAGAGATTAATACTTATAGCCAAAGGATACTAGTAAGGATACTCTATCAAGTGAGCTAAGGTCGGTTTTATTATTTATTTAAAATATAAAAATTATAAAACAAAAATTCTAACACATAAACTTCAATTAAAATTTAAGGTTAATTATAACAAAAACCAATGTTGAAATGGGAATAGAAACCCAGATTATAATTAGAAAAAAATAGGATTGAAAATTAATTTAAACTAAAATTTTAGATAATGAATAATTGTTATGAATTACATTATCTTTTTTGATCATAGGTAAAGGATTGAGAAAAGTCCCATTGAGAACCGATTTAAACTGAAATTGAACCAACCTATATCATAAAACCATCGATTTATAGATAGGATTTTATAAATAAAAAAATAGAGATTCTTGAGCCAACATAGTGTAGTGTTGGACAAACTATTTTTATAAAAATAAATTTGGCTAAAAACCAGTCCAATCAAAATGTGGGTTTTATCTATGTTACGTGGAATGAACTTGTAGGAGTGGGTTAATAAAAAAGCGTTTCATCGACCTGTAGGTCGAGAAAATTGATCACGAGGGGGCAAAATTGTAATTTAAAAAAAATTACGGGGTTTTATACGAATATCAAGTAGAAGTAGAAAATAACATAAATTTATGATTTGATTCTTGTAGAGTAACCTGACAACTTCGGGATCACATATCCCAACATAAGAAAAATATTGTTGGGATGAACAAATCTTGATTGGACCACTTTACAGTTTTCCATGAACTACATAATTGTGTGTATTGAATTATTTTAATAGTATTATGAAAATGGAAGAAAACTAAATGGATGCATGAGCAAGAAGTAAAGGGAATATATGATAACGACTATGAAAATAAGGTATATAAATTGGGAAAATGATAGTTGCATGATAGTACTATATGAATTGAGGGTAAAAACCCTAAAATGATATCATTATGAGAAATAAGGGTTAGATCGACCCATAAAATTAATGTTTAAAATACCACGTGAAATAAGGGTTTGAAACACTAAGAAAATATAAGTAGTAGAGTTGGCCGATAACAAATCAATCATTAAGTAAATCTATATTTGATATATTTAATTTCTTATAATGCTATGTGAATGGTAATGTATCAACTCTTTGTATGCATGCTTTGGTATGTATACGATTGTTGTGAATATGAGCATTGTTAGGACACCTATAGAGGTAGTAATAATACATAGGGTAGATTGGAAGCATGAGGATAAAGAGAGATTCAATTATTCTTCTAGATCACCCGAGGATACATGCATACTTATATGCATGACATCAGTGGACAACTAGGGTATATATATACTTAGTGCATGGTCGGTGGAGACAAACAAAGTATACGAATTTTGAGGACACATCATCGACATATACATGAATTATATGTGTTTATTTGAAATATGGTGAAAGCATGTTTGTTCCGACAGGAACATATGAATAATTTATATGGTAAATTGGTGAGAAGGAGCTCTAACAAGACATACTTAAAGCTGAGTGACAAGGCTAGGGAAAATATGCTAGTTATCCAAATATAAGAATAAAAAATAATTATCCATATATAGATATTTTAAGTAAACTCTAAGTTCATAAGTTATGTTTGATGTCATTAATCTTATTCACTGTGTTGTTAGCTCACTCCCCTAAAAAAATTATATATGAAAGCAAAGTCCATGTAGTACATAGATAGGATATCACTTACATCACTAGTACAACTTGAGGTACGAATCTTGAAGTACATGAACAAATGTTAAAACTATTTCCTTATCAATTTATATTTTTGAGAATTTTGTATGAATTTTTTGGATCATTATTTGTGAAAGAAAGCTTAAATTTTTGCTCAAATTGTAAGTTTTCTTTTTAATTTTGAGCATTAATACTGTAGATACTATATTAGGGAAGATACACACCATTGTAGTATTGAGTGAACATGATAAGTTATTCTTTATATATTTTTGAGCATGGTAGTAACCTCCTATACAATGGAGAAAATAAAGGAAAGTATGAAGGGAGAATATTAAGATGAATCGACCCCATGGTAGAAGCATGAGTAAGAAATGGTGGGATATAAAATAAACGACTCTATCAAGAGAAATATGTTGTAACAATTGAGAAGTCGCATGTGAGTGAAGATCAAATAGGATATTTGGAGGGTCTCCGTGAATAATACTAAAATTTCCCAAGCATGTGGAAATAGACAAATGGTAGAGAAACGTCAAGCATGATTTAAAATTCTTATGGAATTGAAACATTAGTTTAAAAGATAAAAGGAGGAAAAGAAATTGTGGTGAAGTAGAACCATGAAATTTTGTATAGTGATGAAAGTTTTTTGTTGGAAAACCATACACAAGAGCTCATAAATGATATTTAATATGATGTCGAACTATAAAAAGGTTATGGAGAATATGATATGGTCAAATGAATGGATGTTCCAATATGTTAGGATCTCAAATAGAGTTATAGAAGGTTTGTTGCAAAGCTGCTAGGACCCCAAGGTGCTAAGTCACCGAGGTGTGAGACGACATGTGTGAGATGCCAGTGGTGAGGAAGAGAGCCATGGGGCCTCCCACACTCTAGCTCCCAGTCTGAAATTTGCCAAGTTGTGATCCATTCTAAGAGAAATTTTGATTGCGTGATTAGGGCAATGCATGACCTATTGTTTAATGTTGTTGCCTAAGTTGTTGGGCTAGGACATGGGTCGTGATAACCCGAGAGTACTGCCTGAGCGTAGGCTATGTGATTGTGCGGGACCACATCCCATATTTGAGATAAATGAATTAAAGACACAAATACTGGATAAGGGGGAGACCGAGAATGCAGTGTGTGTGTGCACCTGACTTCTCATGCAACGAGTCTGGCATTGTAGTGAACCATTTTATGAAGAAATTTTTCGGCCAATTAAGTGATTTTTGGTCTAGTTCACCCCCTTTCATGTCAGTTCTTGTGAAAATAAAAAACCTAAAAAATCTACACTCAATTTCCTATTGAATGGACTAAAAAACCGCTCAATTTAGATTTTTTTACCCCTTAAAAATTCGGGAGGTTTTGTATCTCCATCTAACTTGAACCCGGTTCGAATCAGTTTTCTCCTAATCCTTGATTCTGAGTCTCGTGACCATCCTAAGGGTTTCTCGTAGCCCTTATTCATCCCTCCTAGCTTCTCATTGACCTCTTCACTCCTTTTGGTTCAATCTACTCCCAAATGTGACTCTATTTCCCAAGTCAAGGTCTAATGACAACCCACCACATCCACTTAATACTACAATGATGGGTATGTTCACCAAAGTAGTACCGATCGAACAAAGCCTTAGAATAAAAATGTGTATAAATTTTAATTATAATTTGAAACTTTTCTTAAAAAAATTATGTGCCCAAAATAAATACATATTTCCCTCGGGAGTTCAGCAACAGATAAGTAAATATATATATATATATATATATATCCTAGCAACTTCCAACATTCACACAAAACCTAAGTACTTATTCGTGACTCCCTTGCATCATTCATATCCTTTCCAAGCTTTCTTCTCTTAATACTTATTCTCCCTTCCTTACTCCTACAGCTACCGATCCTAGAACCTCTTGATGTTGTTTCCCAGGTATACTTTTGCCTGGGAAAATCTCGTGGGAACGTCTGATGCATCATATTCTTTATTGTCCTTCTTTCAAGTTGTCCTTCTTAAGGGCAAATTCAGTTCCTCTTCGTTTTAGAATTTCTTGACTCTTGTACGAGGGTTCGCTTAATCCCTATTGGTCATTAGGTTCCTTTCTTATACTAATCCTCCCACTCCTACCTATTACTGCATCATTTGATGCCACCTTCCCCTTTTTCCCTGTCCTTAGGTTTATCTCATTCTTTGGACCTGCATAAATGAGCTTCCCTTGCACTCAGCCCCTTTTTTGTTCATAAGCGCATTCTTTTCTCTTCCTATTTAGTTGGGTCCTCTGCCTTATTGCTACATTTGGGTATTTTTCATCCCTTATTGTTAGTGGTAACTCATTTGTAAATGGGAAGACTACATAATGACTAAAACTAACTTTATTATTCTTTATTGATTTCAGGAATAATTCTTCCCGTACTCCGCTTATTACAGAAATTTTTTACTACTTCTCCTCCTAATTCCTCGGGGTCATAGATCGGGAGTTAGTCTCTGAATTATTTCGGGATTCACGATCTGAGGGCTCTTAAGAGTTGGTAGATGTCCATCCATACTCTCGGTGGACCTCCCTACTAGGACAGACTACATGGAATGCCTCACGTTCGTACCTTTCCAGCATCTCAACTTCGCATTCGTAGGCCCACTTTATCCATTGGGTGGGGTCTAAGTTGCACTAAGCTGGTGGGGGTTCCTGGTAAACCTTCATGAAGGTTGCATGAGCATCCCAATAGTTGTTCTAGGCCTTCCTTTGAGTTGGTGCCCTTTCCAACTGTCATGGTGCTGGAGGTGGTGTCAAGTTCCTTGGAGGAGGTATGGGTTCTTCCTGCCTTGGGGAGGGATATGTTATGTTGGTTGGCTTCAATATCTCCCCAAGAAGCTTTCTATAGTCCTTGACTATGTCCTTTGGTACCCTCTTCTCGAATTCAACAAGTTTTTGGATGTCTATCTTGCTGGAGGTAGGAGCCTTTTTCAAGGGTCTGTGAGTGGGGTTGGTTTGCATGGCGAATTTCCTAGGGACTATTCTTCCTACAAGGTAATTTAATCCTTATTAGTGTCAGGTCATAGTCTTGATAATGCTTTCAAGGGAACGTAGATCTAATACTACTCAAGTTGTCATGCCTCGACCTAGTTTGGTTAGATCCTCGTGAGCAACTCGCCGCTCCCTTGGTTCAAGATGGGTTTCCCCTTCTTTTTAGTCTAGAGTAGCCATGCAAAATTTCAAATCGTGTTCCTTGGAATAGCATCAATCAAACTAAAGCAAGCTTAAAAGAATTTTAAGTGTACCTAGCGGAGGATACATCTTTCTAAGCTCTCTAAGTTGATCTCCTTACTCCTAAAAAGGGATAAAGGGAGGGGTGAGTTTCTACAACTCAGTGAGCGGGTGTTGGGAGTGAGTTTTTGAATGCTTAGGTTATCAAAACAATGTCAAGGTTTAATAGTTGTCGATCTCCCTATATAAAGAGCACCCCCTCATTCATTCTCAGCATCCCACAATCGAGCGAAGGAGAAAAAGAGTGCGTTTTCCTGTGAGATGCAAACTAGAACTCCAACGACAGGCAAAATCTCCACCAAAGGAGCTCTGAAGAGTGGCATTGGAACCGGGGAAGAGTGCTCTAGCTCCAGACCTTCTCAGAACAACTAGAGGACGCTCAGAGAAGTGCACAAAGGATCGTACAGTGAAGTTGCTCTGGAGCTCAAGGCAGCAAGCTCCTGCCTAACGCCGCCTCAACCCTCTCGGCCCTTCCACCACCCACATTAGCCATCTCCGACCGCATAAGACCCTCCACTACACTCCCTACAAGCCCCGATAAGCTCAATTTTGCCTCAAATTCTCAAATTTCAAAGCTACCCCACCCGAAACTTCTCTCTTCAAATTCTCACAGGACAGCAGTGAATTGTAGTAGGATTTGGTCCTGCTAATTCCCCCTCAACTAGCTCTAACTACCCTCGCCTCAATCTCTGGTCGTTGCCCCTCCGTCGATAAGAAATACAAGCTTTCTATCTCTATAGTGAACTTTCCGGTGAAGCTCCGACCAAGCAAAAAACTCAACCAAATTCATAAATTCAAAGTGTAGGACGATCGATGGGAGCTGGAAGAGGCAAATAGAAGCAAGAATCGAAGAAATTAATGACTTACAGGCCGCCAATTGGATGAGGTAAGATTGAAGTTCCACATGCTTGAATTGGGGAAGAAGATGAAGAGTGATTTGGGGATTTTGGAGGACTTTTGTGCAATTTTTGAAAATTGGAGGACTGTATGACAAATTCATGAAATTGAGGGTGTTTTCATGAAATTCATCCAAATTGAGGGTCAATTAAGCAATTTGGACAGATTTGGGGGCAAATTAGAAATTTTAAAAAGTTGGGGACCAAATTGCAATTTTTTAAAAATTTAGGACTAAAGGGCAAATTTGGTGAATTAAGGGCCAATTGGTGAAATTGAAAGAGTTATGGACCTAGAAAGAATAATTGGGTACACAAGGGGCCTCATAGATATTAAAGAGAAATCAAGAACCCATGTGCAATTTAAGTAGAGTACGAGGCCCTAAGTGCAAACATAAGAGAGAGTGTGACCTCTACCTAATATGAACACTCGTAACTTGCAGGAACGAATTACGTGAGCGTTAATCCCCTGAAGTGCACCAAGGAGGGAGACTCCGTCAGCGCAACCCTGTCAAAATCACTAAGTGAGTTGGAAACGCTATGATATCCATTCCGGTTGTAATGACGCTTCAGCTTTGAAAACTATTTTCTCAAAATTAGCATCCCTTTACTAGGTGACTCTACTTAAAATATTTAGGAGCTAATTCTGGGCTTAGGCTTGAGACGCCAGTGGGCCCAAGGATAATGGATATGAGCATGGAGCCGTCTAGAATAGACATGTGATATATGAGGTTAAAAGACATGTGATATATGAGGTTAAAAGACCTTAATAATGGGAACCATTAATGATACACATCAAGCCAAGTTGAGTTGTCGAGCTTATTGGGCCGAATCGTTGCTTTACCAAAGCCAAGTCGTCGAACATGTTGGGTCACTACGCATGGGTCAAAGCCAAGCCGACAAACCGTTGCGATAGAGGGCGAAAGATAAAGGCTATAATTTAAAATATTGTTGATTGTGCATGCACTGTGATGTTCGGGCCATCAGTACACCTGGCATGAGGTAGTGATGAAGCCCAAGAACTACTGGATGACCTAGGGAGCATAAGGGCAGTTTCATCGTTTAGTAGGTCGTGAAGTTGAGGAGCTTCCTACGCATGGAGACTGAGGCAGTGGGGAAAATGAGGTTTTTTCTCACTGAGCGAACATGGTGAAGTAATTGAGCATTTGATATGTCAAACTATTGATGTTCACTCAAACCCCAAGTAAAGGCAATATCCCTCTATCAGGGTGGACAGTAAATACGTTTCAGTCCACAAGTGGCACGGTGAAGGATCGTTCTACGAGCGTGTGGTCCCTCCTATGATAGGAGAGCGATTATTGATCTTGTGGAATGTATAAAATAACAAATAAATAATTTAAACAACAGATAAGATGAATTCACAAACATTATACTAGTTTCCCTTACTAAGTATTTTACTCACCCCTCTCTCACCCCTTTTTCAGGATAACACTCATACGAAAAATTCTCGTACGCGCTTAGGCCCTGAAGACACGCTTTCTACCCTAATTTAAAGTAAGGGTTTGAAGTAAACATACATTTACTTTACTTATCTCATTCGGGTAGGTATATTGACTGATACAGTAAAGGGTAACTGGTTGATCACGTACTTCGACTAAACCGGATCGGAGTGTGATATATAACATATGATATGATGTATAAATACACAATTTTACAATAATCATATAATTTCTCTATTAATTTCTATTAAATAACATATTTATACATTTTATAAGCACAAGCTATGAGAGATGAAATAATATAAAATTTGTTAAATTAGTGTAAAAAAATGTTGTAATGAATAATTAAATTGATGTAAAGAAAAAAACTAAGTAATATAAATAATAATATAATTAATATAGATGATGATCAAATTGAAAATAAATTAAACACATATAAAAAATTAGAAAAAAAATAAATAATCAAACTAATATATAATATCTCAATAAAAAGACAGTTTCCATATTTATTAATTATACAAGAGGTTTTGGTTCAATTAGGGGCTCTTGTGCCCGCTTATTACTCTTTTTTGTATATAAAAGAAAATGGAACACCCATTAAACAAAAAAAAACTTAATTATGAAATAAGAAGAAAGTCCAATGACCTGCGGAGGCTGCCGCCCCTGTCCGTTTTTCTCTTTCCTTTTTAAAGAGAAATAAATATGATTATGATGTCCGTCACTAAAAAAATGTGATTGATATGGTAACATCACCTTCTTTACTCTACACTAACATATTTTGTTATAGAGATTATGATTTAACATTAAAATACTATTTTTAATAAAATTTTAAAATTAAAAATATTTTTTAAAATTTTGACACTTGTATACTAATTTGAACAATTGTTAATACACTTGGTGCAATTTATTTAATGTGTTTCACCATAAAAAAAATAGAGCTATATGATATGTACACAAATTTGAAGTAATATTATTTTTTATTAATAATTTTATTTTGATATAGTTCACATACTTTTAAATAAATTAATTATATATTTAATAAAATAAAATATTTAAGTTATATAAAATTTAAAAATTTTAACACTTACTTTTAAATATATATCAGTATAAATATTTATTAACTCATAATATTGTCTAATATATTATACGACTATCTTACTAGTACCCTATTTGAAATTAGACAAAAAAAACTTTACTCATGTTATATTAAATTATAAAATAAAAATACATACTTGTAATGGTTGTTACCCTTATCTTATCTAATATTAAAATAATTATATATAATTAATAAAATAATTATTATGAGCGAATATAAAATTATACCTTATAAGTATGTATATTTTCTATATAATTAATAGTGATTAAAGAAATAATTTGTATTATATTAAATAAAATAGAGTATTATAAGTATATAATTTAAAATTTTGTCACACTATTATAAATTTTAATTAGATATAAACATTTATACTTATTTAGTTATAATATTTTTAATATGTAAAATAGAAAAATGAATTTTATATTACCACTCTTTTAATAAAAAAAATTCCATTTTTATTGAATTCAAAATTTATTATTGAAGAGAAGGAACATTGAATGATTAGGAAGGAGTAAATTAGTACTAATAAATCCACTTTTGTTATTTTTTGCTCGAAGTTCTATGAGTTGATCCAGCTTGCCTTATATTCCGTTTTTTTTTTTGCACAAAAGCTTGCTTTTATATTCGATGTATTTTCATTTTAGCGAGGAGAATGGCAATAGTATTTTTTATTTGTCCATGCATTTTGTTAATATTTTGCCATTGACCTCTCGTGGAAAGACAGATGAACTGAAATTCATCCACGTGGGCTGGCAGGGTGCAATTTTGTTTTTTTCCTAAAAAACAATAAACTAATTAATTTATGTACGACATTATTTTCCAAAAAATATTCATATTTTCTCTATATTTATTTATTTTCTAGCTGTGGTCAATTACAAACAATAAATTTATATTTTGTACTCCAATTAAAAAAAACGTTATAAACAGGTTCTTCATTTTTATGCCAAAGAATGTTCTTCATTCTAGTTCGTCAAATTTGGTTTATTGCAGGCATAATAACGGTATTGTACCAAAAAATATTTTGTAAAATAATAAACATATATAATTAGTACATTTTTTTCTTCTTCTATTGTCGAAGTGTAAACTACTATTTTTCATAAATTTTTATATTAAATAATAAATTAATATATTGTGCTTAGTTACCCATCTCACACCCTATAGAAAGCTGCTCAAAGATGATCAAGCTTTAGAACAATGCACCTTGTCCGGAATAGAACGGTGCAATCACAGCATAATCATAGGGCCGATTCCAATCTACAACATATATTATAATCATATTTGACAAAAAACACGTGCAACCTTCCTAATATATAGTGTCCGATCATCTTCAGTTCTACAAGGACACTACACGCATAATGCAGCTTAGGCCACAGGAAAACCCATTCACTCGTTTGCAGATTAGCCCACAAATCAGAAGCCCCAAGTATCCTCCTTATCAATAACTGCCAATAAGACAATGAAATCTGTCAGAGATGCATCCGCTGCAAGATAAGATGCCAGCCTAAGCCTGCCTCTGAGCACCAGGTGGTGCTGTTGGCCTCGGGAAGTCGAATCTGTATTGCCCATCACCGAAGCTGGGAGATTCCACATAAGGGCTCTAGTGTTGTGCAAAAACAAAAAAGGAAAAAGAGTTTTAAAGGTTGCAAATTCTGGAAACTAGTGGACTGATTATTTTCTTTTGCAGTTTATAGGGCATAAGAAAAACCTGAGGTTCGCTTGGAATGTAGAGTTGAGCTTCAGATCTAGGAGATGTATTAGGAAAATGAGCTTCATTGCTTGATTCACTTGCATTCATTTTCTTGGTAAGCAAAGCATCTAGGTCATCGCTGTTGGTCACTTTCGCCATCTTCAACAAAAATCAGTTCCAGATTCATCAACCAATTGACTGACAACAATCAAAGTTAAAAACTAATAGATATGCTAAAGGGTCAGCTGACAGTAATACCTGAAAAATTTTGCCGAGAGTCTTCAAACCCTTGGCTCGTGCTCTGAGCTCTTCTTTCCTAACATTTGGATCTTGAAGAACCTGAAAGAGAGCACTGGAATATTATTCAAAGCTCACACATGATTCATCTTCAAAAATTCAGCCTTCATAATAGATAAAGATTGAAACAGTGCTCAAAACACAGCTATACAACCATCTGACAAACTCGGAAGAGAGTGGCCTCAATATCTGCAACATTAAGCTTCCACAGGGAACCGATCAGCAACTTCTTATGAAGCAGCATGTACTGTTCAAGCTCTTCGTCTGTGTAGTTCCCTGCCTGGCTGAGTTGTTTCTTCATATCTTCTTGGAGCTGGATCAATGCAATTGCACCTATTGGCAGAGCACAAGTGAGTCAACCACATTCCAAATTATGAACATTGAAATTTACCAAAGAAAACCAAGTAAAAGCAAGTCTAATGCATTTAGCAAGTTTCATTAGCACATTCATTATTCAAGGATCAGCAGATGTTCAAAATGATCCGTTCAAAACTTTTGTGGTATCAGCAACCATCTATTCCTCCTATAAGTGATCCAGAACAGCTACACATAGGATAATGAATAAAAAAAAGCTTATTACGGAATTTACTGCAGGGAATATACATATTATAGTCAGTAACAGAATCCAACCTGTTGCTGCTGTTACTTGGGATTTGATAACATGACCTTGTTTTCGAAACCATTCTGCAATGAATGGCATGCCCAAGTAAATTGCCTTTTTCCCGAGCTCTTTAGCTGCCTGCCTAACATAGATGTAGCCAATTGTGCTCAGTATATCGACACCATAGGCTGCACAAGTTGCACAAAAGAAAGACAGATCAGATCACATAAGCAGAGATTTCCTTGTGGATTCTTGGGAAGACTCAAATTTACTGTCAGCCTTTAAGAATATTTCATTAGCAGGATATTGAGTGCATAAAATAGTAGTGTAATTTAAATTTCCTACATTCTCCAAATGTAATTGTCTTGAGAGAATAGTTACCTGCACTAGAAAGCCTGTTTACTTCAGCTTGGGCGTCTCTCACAAATTCTTCCTTTTGTCCTTGCACATATTGGTTAAGTCGATCTTTAAGAATTTGTGCAAGCTTTTCTTCTCTTTCCTTCTGGACAACCTGTTCTCCAAAAAAGAAGCTGAAGTTATATATAATATTTAAGGGTAAAATTACAAGTTCACTGAAAAAAAAAAGTAAAAAAGACTGTTGAGTCTCGCAAAGCCACATCATAAATTGAGAAATCAGACCACAAATAAAATAGGCACATCGAAGATTGCAGAAAGCAATGACTTTTTAGTTGATAAGAGTTACTGAATATGTACCCTCATCTTTTCCTGTATTTTCTTTGTATCGAACTGCTCCCCTTCAGTGAAAACATCCGAAGAAGCCATTGATGCAATAGCAAGCTGTCCTATATAATCTACAAAAAGCTCACTACCAAAAAGCATCGCAAAAACAGCGGCAGGGTCTATGATCGCATCACTGCAAGAATCAGAGAGAGAAAAAACACATATATAAAGAACAGAGTTTCAATATCTTTTCATCAAGAATGTACATACCAAGGAATATGGTAAACAAGCTGACAAGTCCTTAAAAATAAATGGGCCAATAAAGATGGGGAATCAAACTTACGTTGAGACTCCCGATTTTCCATGTGCATCATATGCTTGCCTTTGTGCTGGGTCACTTAACACCTGGTAAGCCTCTCCCAAGACCTGCCATAAAGTAGAGTAATTATATGAGAAGCCCTTGATGACCCTCTTAAACTACTTCATTAACCCTCCAAAAAACCAAAACAGAGCTGTGTGAAAAGACATGAATCTTAAAGGAATTAAGGATAGGCTCTTTGCCTGGAATTTCTGAGCTGCCTTTGGATCGTTTGGATTTTTATCAGGATGAACTTGACGTGCCTGCACGATACAAATTGTTAATAAAATTAGCAAACTGTATGTAATCACAGCTGCTTCACATAAGACAGCCAGTCATCAACCGTTATGAGGCTTTTAAAAATACCGAGTGCACTGGAGAGTTGCAAGCATATCAATCCAATTACCACCACAGACAATAGCTATCCTTTCACTGCACACCAAGCTGCCAGTGGCCGCTCCATATATTAGGGAACAAGAAATGGCTTCTTTTCCCGAAGGAACAAACAAAACCAATTATTACACAAACCTTACTTTATTCCGCAAAGAAAATGGCTATGATCAAACAAAGGATAAAGCTTGGGAACACAATTCAGATGCCCATATAAGCAAGTACCTGCCTCATCCCAATCGCCTAGAACTCCGATTAAGTATATCCAAATGAACAAATACCGCATCTCAAAAACCCTAACCTATACGACCGAATCGACGCACAGAGATCTAAAGTGATAAAGGAGATGAGATCACCTTTACGTAATAAGCCTTCTTGATCTCGGCCTCAGTAGCCATGGGCTTGACACCGAGCACATCGTAGTATTCGGTCTCCTTCACCATCTGATTGATGCAGCAGTATCAACACAAGGCTATGCTGTTCGTAGAACAGAGAGTTCAGCGCCGGGGAGAATTTGAATTGCTTAATCCTTACGACAAAGAACAGATTATCCGTCCAAACCGTGGCCCTTGCCGGATGCTGATGAGGAAGGTGCGAAGAAGCTAAGATGGGAAAATAAAAACATGAAAATATCTCCCTCCTTCATATGTAAAAACTTAATATTATTTTTTATTATTTAATCAATCAATTATTAATATTTAAATCGTTCATCCTCACTCATTTTAACTAAAATATAACACTAGTCATTGAAATTCATAGATGTAATATAAATATAATACTATAAAATTAAGAATAATATTAATTCATATATAATAAAATAAAATAATATATATTATTATTAGTATTTTTGTGATTAAGTGTTAATTTTGGTGTGAAGATTGTAGTTTATATATAAATACATCTAATACCTTCTAAATTCATATATAATCAATCAAACTAGTAAAAGTAGCACCTAATCAATGTGCCAGTGAGCCCCTCAGCTACTACCCATAAGCACTGAACAATTAAAACTTGACATATATACTTTGTAAATGGTAAAATTCATGTCATCAATTACCGATAAATAGGAGAACACACGTGTTCTTAGTCAAAAATAGGAGAAGTCTCCTTAGCTAGGCCCACCAATGAGGAATTGACACGTGACAAGGATACCACATCAGTAGCTGAGTAGGGCATCAGAGAAATGGTCGACTAATCAGAGGTAAACATGTGGTAGAGCCATGTCGGACGATTTCAATCAATAAGAGGCTAATACGTGATAGTGGCATAGTACGTTAGGAGGGAAATCTAATTTATTTAAATAATACAATCAGAGGATACTATGTGTCACAGTCAAACGGCTAGTTTAGGACAATCAGTGGCTACGTTGGAACAAACAACTAATGGGAAGCTGCCACGTGGTCAGTCAAGGAGTAAAAGGATGAATCAGACACTAAGTGGGAAGTCACATCAACAAAGCTAGCCAATCACAGCGTGTCATGTGGCAGCTCGCACGCACAACACAGTGTCATCTTCTTCCTCTGATAGTTGGCAGAGAGAAGGACCGAACGAACTGCTTGGTCTTCGGTAACCCGAAATGCCCTCTGATCTCACCAAGGACGGGCGAGATTAGGTTCAAGTCAAGCACAATGAAGTAGCCCTATCAGTTGTCGTGCTCCCTATATAAAGAGCTACTCCCCATTCATCCTCCTCAACTCTCAAACGATCGAAGAAGATGAGGTACTCCATTTCCCAGCGAGGCACGAACCAAAGCTTCGATGAGGGCATTTCTTGTAACCTCATAAGCCAAATTTGGGTTCCCTAAAACCAGGAAGAAGTCCTCTACCTTGCTATAACTTCCTTTCAGCTCAAGGAATGCTGGAGAAGCACCTACGAGCTCGCATAGTGAACTTGCTTCCCTGGCTATCTACAACCAGAATCAGTTGAGCTGTATTCAAGCCATCCCCGGAGCAACCATGACCAAACCAAGCATCCTAGACATCCCATAGCAGAGCCCTGACCTCCCGTGAGCTATCTTGGTAAATCCCCTCTGCCACCCTTCGCTAGAATTCACTATTTGTAGTGTACTTTGCTAGAGAACTAAACTTATAAATTCTCACTACTCATGCCATCAATTGAGCCGAGGTTTAATCCAGGAAGGATCCCTAGAAATAGAGGAATCCCGTGGAAATGAAAGCTTTGATCACTGACTCCTCACCAATGAGTAATCAAAACTTTCTCTCTCTAGTACCATTTTTCATTGAATCTCCGTTCGAGTTCATTTCTAAGCCAAAATGGGTGTTTTAAAACTTGAAATGAACAAGGGGACAAGCCCTACTCAGGCCAAACCAAGCTCTCCCAACACTTCCCTAGCCTTTCCACGGTCGAATTAGGACAGAAAGGTAAGCCAATTCTGCTTCCCTTTACAATTTTCGATCGGTGCTAGAGAGAGAGTCGATCGGATTTCAATGACGAAATTCTAATCCAATTACGCATCAATTGTTGCAATTCTTGATTCTAGGATGAACCTCAGGATGAGACCTATCTACCCAGATCAAAAGCTCGGACCGTCGTGCCTTCACCAGTGAGTTATCGAAGCTTTCTCTCTATAGTTTATTTTCCAACGAAGCTTCGTTTGAGCTCGTCCCGACGTTAAAACTTGCGATTCACATTTCTAAAGAATGATATGAATGTGTAGAAACTCAATTTCAACTTCAATTTCAACAGTTGGAATTGTTTTTCCTTTCCTTGCTTATACTACTACCGACCCTAGCACCTTTGGACATTGTTTCCCAGATTTGCTTCTTTTCGGGAAAATTCCATGGGTATGTCTTATGTGTTATATTCTTTATCACCCTTCTTTTTGGTTGTCCTTCTCTTGGGCATCTTAGTTCTTTTTCTTAATTTCTTGACTCCTGTACGAGGGCTCACTTAATCCCTATCTGTGCTTTAGATTCTTTCTTGTACTAATCCTCCCACTCCTACATCTCTTGGTGCCACCTTCCTCTTTTTTCCTTTTTCCTCGGGTTTATCCTATTCTTCTGACTCCGTGTAAATGTGCTTCCCCTACACTCGGCCCCTTATGAGGATTCCCTTGAATTCTACTTCCTAGTCTTTTGACTTGACTTATTGTCTTGGCTGTGAGTTCTTTGTTTCTATGAGAACTATTCAAGTTTTGGTTGGGTTACCTTTGTCTACATCCTTAGACGATCCAATACTACCCTAGGTCCTGATTGGTGTATTCTCATCCTTTTGTTAATAGGGAGACTAATGCTTTAAATAGAAAATTTATTGGTCTTTATTTGTTCAAAGCAATAGTTTTTTGTCATGCTCAACTTATTAAAGAAAATTCCTCACTACTCCTTATTCTAGTTTCCTGGGGTTATAGGCTGAGAGTTCACCTTCGGATTGTTTCTGGATTTGTGGTTTGAGGGCTCCAAAGAACTGGTTGATGTCCATCCATACTTCTGTCGGGCTTCCTTGCTAGGACAGACTCCACGAAACAGCTCGAGTCCGTATATTCCTACTATCTTAGATTTGCCCTCATAAGCACACTTTATCCATTGGGTGGGGTCAAAGTTGTACTGAGCTGGTGGGGGTGCTTGGAAAACTTTCATGAAGGTTGGGTGGGCATACTAGTAGTTATTCCAGGCCTCCCTATGAGTTGAGGTTCTTTTTGGTTGCCGCGGGGCAGGAGGGGGTGTCGGGTTCCTTGGGGGAGGTATAGGTTCTTCTTGCCTTGGGGGAGGTATAGTATCTTCCTACCTTGGGGAAGGATATGTTATGTCGGCTAGCTCTAACATCGCCCCAAGAAGCTTCCTATAGTCCTCGACTGTAAACTCTGCTCTTTGGAGTTAAGTAAAATTGGGAAAAGAACCAATCAAACCGAGTGAGAAAACCAAACCGGTTCACAAATCCGATCATCAGAGAATGGGCAATTTGGGAAATTTATGGATCCCTAGTGACTTGAAGAGTCACAAAAGTCATGAAAAAGGACTTTAGGATGAATTAGAGATGAAAACCAAATTGGTTCAAGTGAATCGGATTCGAACCCTATTGAACCAGTTTGGACCGGTTTGAACCACTATTGAACCAGATGCTAAATTCATTTTTCTAGGTGGCTTAAAAAATTCAAATTGGAGAATTGAGGCCACCATTGGTTAGAGAATGAATTTAGAAATTTTTAATTTTTAAAAACTCGGTCGAATTGGGCATGAACCGACCGGTTTAAGCTTCAAAACAGTCTGGTCCGATTTAAAATAGTGTCATTTTCTTCCTTCAGATGACAGCACTGTTCACTCGTCGAAAAATCAAGCAGCACCGGTGAAGATGAAAAGTCTCCAGCTAGGGAGTTTCAGGCAATAAATGACCACCATTACGGTGCCAATCGGACGGTCAGGAAGTCTCTGAGCTTCCTATATAAAGAGCCCCTCCTCATTCACCCTTCTCACACCTCAAAACTCTACACTCTCCCTACTACTCCATCTTCTGGTGAAGCTCAAACCAAAGCTTCGACTTGGGCATTTTTCTGAGCCAAAGAAGGCGTGGTCAGGTTCTTTGGATTCGGGGAGAAGTCAGCAACACGCCTACAATCTCCATTTCCTCAGAGGGTCACCAGAGAAATGCCGGCATGATAGAACAATGAAGCAGCTCCGGCAGACCGAAGCTGCCCTGTTTTGATCGAGCGAAAAATAACCAATTCAAGCTCTCCCCAGGCTAAACCAAACCCTCTCAATACCTCCACAACCCTTCTACAATAAAATTAGAGCAGAAAGGTAAGTCAATTTGGCTCCCCTCTGTAAATTTCGATCGGTGCTAGAGAGAGATCCGACAAAATTTCACTGACTGAATTCTCCCTCAATTCGACATCAATTGATGCAATTCTTGATCCTAGGAGTAACCTTAGAACAAGAGCTATCTACCCAGATCGAAAGCTCAGATTGTCACACCTCCGACGGTAAATATTTAAAGCATTATGTCTTTACGTTCAGTTTTCCGATGAAGCTCCATTTGAGCTCATCCCGTCATCAAATCATGCGATTTAAAGTGCAATCGAATCGTATGAAGGTGTAGAAACTCCAATTTAACTTCAATTTCAATAATTAAACTCATTTGATTGATCAATTTGATTAAATCAAATTCGGCTGAGTTAGAAGGATGAAATTGGGGAAAAATTGGGGATTTCAAAAATTCGAGGGACTAAAGTACAATTTTCTAAGTCAGGTCGGAAGGAGGTTGTTGTAAATTAGCTGACTTCCTCCGTAGTCTGTAGCACCCGACCTTGCCTTCTGAGGCTAAGAAAATGCCTCAAGTTGAAGCTCTTGTTTGAGCTTCACCTAAAAATGGAGTAGTTGAGAGAATGGTGATTTGAGGTGTGTGGAGGATTAATGGAGAGGAGCTCTTTATATAGGGAGTTCGTGGACCCTATGGCTGACTACTTTCCATTTTGGTCAAGCTCATCCTTGCCTGAAAATGGCCTGATCGGAGCAGTTACACCTCTGCCGAAGAAGGAAAGTTTCTGCATTGATGAACAGTGCTGTCATCTTGAGGAAGAAGATGACACTGTTCTGAACCGGATCGAACTGGTCCGACCAGGTTCAATGGAGAAGATCGGCTGGTTTAGGCCTGATTCGACTGGTTTTCTCAAAATTAAAATTTTCTAAATTAATCTAAATTCCTTCTCTATCTAATGGTGGCTTCAATTTCTCAATTTGAACATTTTAAGCCACCAGGAAAAATGAATTTAGAAACCGGTTCAAATAAAGTTCAAACCAGTTCAATCCGATTTAGGTTCGGTTCACCCTGAACCGGTCTGGTTTTCTCTTCCCATTTGTTACAAGATTCTTTTCCATGATTTTTATGACCCTTTGAGTCACTTGGAATTTGACAATTCTCCATTTTACCCTTTCTTTATCGGTTATGGTTTGTTTACTGGCTCGATTTTCTCTTTTGAATTGACCGGTTCTTTTCCCAGTTTTCTTATCTGTAAAGGACGAGGTTTACAACTCTCCCCTCATTTTAGGGGTTTTGTCCACAAAACAATTTAAATCTCAAATAATTGTGAGTACCCATCCCTTATAACACCATCGGTTTTCCATGTCTACTCTTGTATTGGTCCGTTCTGCCATAGAACCTTGACCATGGGAATCTTCTTGTTCCTCAAGTTTTTCTCTCTCCGGTTGATGATTTGTACTAGTTCTGCCTTATAGTTCAGGTTCTCTTCTAACTCAGGTAGAGGTTGATCCAGTACATGACTGGGATCGAGCTGATACTTATAGAGTACGGAGGCAGTTCTAATTTATAGGCCACTAGCCCTATCCTTTGGACTATGGTGTAGGGACTGATGTACCTAGGTTTCAACTTCCCCCGTTGCTGGAACCTTAGTATTCCCCTCCATGGGGATACCTTGAGAAACACTTGGTCTCCCATACCAAATTCTAAGTCCCTTCTCCGATGGTTCGCATAGCTCTTTTACCTATCTTGAGCTGCCTTAAGTCAACTTCTCATGATTTTTATCTTCTCGGTGGCGTTTTCTATTAGCTCAACCCTTTCTAGCTTCCTTTCTCCCACCTCTTCCCAAAATAAGGAGGTATTACATGATCGTTCATAAAGGGAATCATAAGGAGCCATTTTAATATTGGCTTGGTAACTGTTATTATAGGCAAAATCAATCAGGCATAAGTATTCCTCCCAACCCTTATTCATAGTGAGTACGCATGCTCGTAGCATATCCTCTAGGGTTTGGATTGTCCACTCAGACTATCCGTCGGTCTAAGGATGGAATACCGTACTCATGTGGAGTTTGGTTCCTAGAGCACCTTGCAAACTAGGCCAAAACCTTGTGGTAAAACTAGGCTCTCTATCTGACACTATGCTTACTGGAATGCCATGGAGTCTCACAATCACCTTTATGTATAAAGCGGCTAATTGTTCCACCGAATCGGTCACCCTTATTGGTAAGAAGTGGGTGGACTTTGTCAATCTATCCACAATGACCCAAATTGCATCTCTTCCCTTCCTAGTCATAGGTAGTCCCATGAAAAGTCCATAGTAATGTGTTCCCATTTCCATTCAGGAATTGGTAGGGGTTGTAGCAGTCTTGAAGGTTTTTGGTGCTCAGCTTTAATTTACTGATAGGACAAGCATCGTACTAAATATTCTGCGATATCCCTCTTGATCCCTCTCCACCAATAACCTTGTTTAAGGGTGCGGTACATCTTGGTACTGCTCGGATGCATCGCATAGACAATGTCATGTGCCTCTTCTCTTCAGTTCCTTGTCTTGAGGCACACACACTCTACCCTTATACGTTAGCACTCCATCACCTTGAAGGTTGTAGTCTGGGTTCGTCCCTTCATTAACTGGGTCCAAATAGGGCTGGAGTTCCTTATCTCCTTTTTGATGGACCTTTATTTGCTCCATTAGGCTGGGTCTTACTACTATGTCATCCAATAGGCATCGTTCTCCTTTGTCTACATTAAGGTCCACTTCTATTCTTCCCAATTGCTGCAACAAGGGCAGGTAGCATGTCTTTATCTGTGCTGCCTCAGTTTGATACTTGCGACTTAGAGCATTTGCTACCACATTGGCCTTCCCAGGGTGGTATTCTATCACAAGGTCGTAGTCATTTACCAACTCCAACCATCTCCTCTTGCAGAGGTTCAACTCCCTTTGAGTTAGGAAGTACTTAAGATTCTTGTGATCGACATATATCCTACACTTAACCTCGTATAGGTAGTGTTGCCAAATCTTGAGGGCAAACACTATTGCGGCTAAGTCTAAGTCATGGATAGGGTAGTTCCTCTCATGTACCTTTAGTTGTCGAGAGGCGTAGGCGATGATCTTTCCTTGTTGCATTAATACACATCCGAGTCCTTATCCGAATGCGTCACTATAGACGGTATACTCCCCTGTAGTTAGGTGTAGTAGAGAGAGTACGAGTGTCATTATTAAATGGGTCTTCAACTCTAGGAATGATTTCTCATAGTTTTATCCCACATATACTCCACTCCTTTCCTTGTGAGACAGATCAAAGGGGCAGCTATCTTAGAGAAATCCTACACAAACCATCTGTAGTAACCTGCCAATCCTAAGAAACTATGTATCTCGGAGGGATTCTTGGGTGCCTTCCAATCAGATATGGCCTCCCCCTTTGTCAGATCCACCTTGACTCCATCTTTATACACTATGTGCCCTAAAAACCCTACCTCCTGCAACCAGAACTTACACTTGGAGAATTTTGCATATAAGCGATTATTTCGTAGTATCTCTAACATGATAGCCAGATGTTCTTCATGCTCTAGCCTTGTTCGTGAGTATATACGTATGTCATCTATAAACACAATCACAAACTTGTTCAAGTGCAGCTGGAACACTTGGTTCATCAAATACATGAAGGCTACAAGGGCGTTCGTTAGGCCAAAAGGCATTTCCCTAAATTCATAGTATCCATATCGAGACTAAAAGGCAATCTTAGGGATATCTTCCACTCGGATCCTGAGTTGGTGGTATCCTGCTCGGAGGTCTATATCGGAGAAATACGCCTTTAATTTGGTCAAACAGGTTGTCGATCCATGGAGGTGGGTACTTAATCTTTATGGTGACCTAGTTCAACTTCCAGTAATCTATGTACAGCCTCATACTCACGTCCTTCTTCTTTATGAATAGTACTGGTGCACCCCATGGAGACTGACTAGGGTATATGAAACCCTTCTCCAATAGCTCATCCAACCACTCCTTTAGTTCCTTCAGTTCGGTTAGAGCCAAGCGATAGGGGGCTTGGGATATGGAATGTGTTCCCGGGATTACCTCTATAGTAAATTCTAGTTGTTGGCTTGGGGGTAATCCTGGTAATTCCTCAGGGAATACATCTAGGTAATGCTCCACCACTAGGATGTTCCTAGTTCCTTCTCCCCGTCTTCTCATTGATGACCATTGCAAGGAAAGCCTAATAGCCCTTCTGTATCATCTTTTGGGCTTTCATATGAGACACTAAGTGCATTTCTCCCTTCTTCTTATCTCCTTGGAAGCATGGTCCGAGTGTTCTAGAAGTGTGGAAAGTTATTACTTTCTTCCCATAGTCCATTTTGGCTTGATGGGTACTTAACTAATCCATTCCCAGTATTATTTCTACTTCCCTTAGAGGTAATGGGATCAAATCTGCCTCTAGTTTAACTCCTCCAATCATAATCTGACACCCCCTTAACTATTTGTCCCTCTTCAGTCCTTCTCCTAAGGGTGTGAGGATGTTGAGACTTTGTTATAAGGAGATAAGTTCTAGGGGGAGACCTGGAACTAGATCTTACTTGATGAAGGATCTCTTTGCTCCTAAGTCAAAGAGAGCATATACTTTTCTCCCCCACAAGTGTATGTAACCTGATCAAAGAAATACACATTTTTAGAAGGAAAATATAAATTTATTTATTGAATATAATTAAATTACAGGTTTTGTCTTAATTTTGGTTAGGGAGATTTTTGGAAGTACCTGCTACGGCACTAGGGTCTCTTATGGCCTCTTCTTGGGTGAGGTTGTATACCCTGGCTGGTACCCTTGCTGTGGCATCCTACCTTGGAGTCCTTGGGTTCCCTTGGGGCGGTCCAAGTATGTTTGGTTGCTTATTCTTCCTAAGAGTGGGGCATTCCTATGCAAAGTGCCTTACTTGCCCACACCCGAAACATGATAAGCAAGCTCCCTCATAGAATCTCTAGCATATAGGATAGCGGGGCTCCCTTATAGTATGTAGGGATCACCCTCCTTTGAGGTGGTTGCGCGTCCTTCCTCTTTTGAAAATCCACCTTGTTTCCCCACTATGGTCCATTTTGCTCCTTTCGTCCCACGTGGCGGCCTTGGCCTTTGTCCTTCTTTCGGTTGGCCTGCTCCATCTGGCAGCGTTGAGTTTGCACCAAACTCTCACATTCATGGGCCATTCTGATTATGTATGCTAGATCCATAGGGCATCCTATCACTCCCAACTAGTCTCATATGTCCATGTCGAGATCGTCCATGAATCATTGGCATATACATGCAGGTTCGGCTAGGTCAGGGGCAAAGGGTCTTAACTCGTTAAACTTGGTTTCATACTCCAAGATAGAGTTAAGCCCTTGTTGGAGTCGAAGGAAGTCTTCCTTCTTCTCATTGATCAGATGCGGGGATAGGTATTTGTCCATATACCTCTCCTCGAATTGTTCCGAGGTGGGGATGGTGGTATGCAAGCTTCTAATGTTGTGCCACCACCTTTTCACATCGGCTTCTAGGAAAAACTCTACCAAGATTACCATGTCCTCTAGTGAAATCCTGACTATCCCCATGAGTTTCTAGATGCTGGCCAACCAGTCCATAGCAGCTCCAACATCCTTCTCTCCTTGAAAAATCTTACATCTCAGTTGACGAAGAGTTTTGAGGTATTTAGGGATGTCAACTAGAGGAGGAATGTTAGCAAGAGGGAGATGAGATTGTACTTCCTCGGGTTTAGCTCGAGAGTTGGTGTCACGCCCCAATCCATTTTGGTTAGATCCCCGTGATCAACCCGCCACTCTCCCAGTTTATGTAAGGGTTTCCCCTTGTTATAAACCGTAAAGAGTCGGACGTCTTTTAACCTGCACCTTTCTTGGAATAACATAAATAAAAAATGCATAAAATTTTAAATTTATCATACCTATCTCACAAGCATATTAGTTGGTGGTCCTTGAGGGTAGGCTTTCTGGGATTTCTTGAAAAGGGATATGAGGGAGGGGATGAGTAAAATGACTCAGTGAATGGGTTTTCAAAATTTTAATTTTAGGAAAAAGATTTGTTTAGAGTGTGCCAGCCACCTTATTTGCTTTTAAAAATCCTTTCATTTCTAATTTCTATTTTATCACCATTTCTTATTAATCACGGTGTGTCATCACCCAACACACATCCTTCACCATGGAGGTCAATCACACGATCGCAGGCCAGTATGTCCACTGAACCCACTTGTGGCGTCAGAGCGACTTTACCGGCCACCTAGATAGAAGCACGTCCACTTCTACCCTAAGAATGAGTGGATGTACATGACATCCGACCCTTAATCCCGAAATCAATTCTCTGTGTCCATATTAGGATAGAGACCTCATCCCGACCACACCCTGATCTCGTGCACTTGAAGTTATGTCGAGCTTCGTAAGGTCACCCGGTCCGACAAACTACCCTTATACCCACCATGTCATCCAGGGCCCTAGGATAAATCACTACCTCTCTTGGGCATCTTGAAGGTCCCGTAAACACAATGCATGCACAATCAGTATTTTCACATCATGCCATATAATTTGTGGTGCCACTAGTCCAATGGCCCCGACCTTCAACTCAACTTGTAGTTATTTGTCTTAACTAGTTCGGAGACCTGTCATGTCGCACTACCGCTAGTTGACTGAAAATGCCAGTCCTGTCTTGGTACCATGGACAAACAATTCATTTATTTAAAGTTTTATGGCATATAACTCATGTTTGTTTACGAGCTCCTGCTCATGCCAACTAGCCTATGGCCCACTGTTTGAGATTTCCAAAATTGGGCTTATTAGCCCCAAGTTCCAAAACTGAGGCCTCCGGCCTATCAGAGCTATTCGAGCTACCATCAAGTAGGTCTCCCAAATTGTTTAAGTAGTGGCATAGAGTCAGAGGAGAGTAATTTCAACAAAATTATATTTTCAACTATCTATCATAGTAATCGAGTATGAGGATATCTCCACTCATAGTATATGAACAAGTTTTCCACTTCCTCCGAGAAAGTTTCATCATATCAACTGGGTATGATCTACTGACAACCAGTAAGTAGTTTTTTCGCGTTATTTTCACATCACTCCTCTAAGTTGTGATGTTTAAAATACCATTAAGTAGTGGGTTTTCATTTCAAGGTCTTATCATCCCAACCGGTTATGATATAAAAATCTCACTCACCCGTGAATGTAGTGAATTCCACTAGATTGGTTCTTTGTATTCATGCGAGCTTGTCGTTGCTGGCATTCCCAGTACTTCGTGTTCCTACATGATATGAGCATCCTTGTTCATTATCCCTTAACCTAATAGCCTTCATTCATTCCAAATGAATGAGAAAACTAAACTTTTTATTTATTTACAAGTTATTTTTCTTTAACTTTAAGTCCATAATGCCGGTTTTTACTCAAATTGAGTCCCAAAACTTTTAAAATTCACCTTAGGAACTCAATTTATTCAATTTCACAAAAGGAGTTTCATTTCCCAAATTTCCAATTTGGTCCCCCAATTTTTCCAAAATTACTATTTTGCCCTTCATTTACAAAAATGGTAAGTTTTACCCCAAATTTTCTAAAATTTCTCAATTGGCCCTCTAACATTCTTATCATGCCAAATTGACCCTCAATTTTAGGAAATTGCATTTTGGTCCTTCAAATTTTCGAAAATCCTCAATTTTCCCCAAATTTTCTACCAATTTCAACTTACTTTCACAGCCGAATTTGATTTAATCAAATTGACCGATCAAACATTTCTAATTGTTGAAATTGAAGTTCCTACACCTCCATACGATTCAATTGCAGTTTGAATCGCATGATTTGGTGCCAGAATGAGCTCAAATAGAGTTTTGTAGGAAAACTAAGCTTAGAGAGAGAAAACTTAGAAAGCTTACCGTCGACAGTATAGCGGTCTAAGCTTTCGATTTAGCTAGATAGCTCTCATCGTAAGGTTCATCGTAGGATTAAGAATTACATCAATTGATGCTAAATTGAGTTAGAATTTCGTCATCAAAATTTCACCGGTTCTCTCTCTAGCACCGGTCGAAAATTGTCGTGGGGAGCTGAATTAGCTTACCTTTCAGCTCTAATTCAGTTATAGGAGGGCTATCGAGGTGTAGGGAAGGCTTGCTTTGGCATGAGCAGGGCTCGAATTGGCTGATTTCGACTCAGCCAAAACATGGTAGCTTTGGTCCGCTGGAGCTGCTTCACTGTTCCATCACGCTGGCCCTTCTCTGGTGACCCTTGGAGCAAATGGAGACTACAAGCATGTAGCTGACTTCTTTCCGGTTCTAAAGAACCTGACCTCACCTTATTTGGCTTAGAAAAGTGCCCAAGTCGGAGCTCTAGTTCGAGCTTCATTGAAAAAGGGAGCAGCTAAGAGCGAATGGAGTTTTCAGGTGTAGAGAGGATGAATGGGGAGGGGCTCTTTATATATGAAGCTCGGGGACTTCTTGGCCATTCGATTGGTGCCTTAATGGCGGTCATTCATTGCTTGAAACTCCCTAGCCATAGACTTTTTAGCTTCGCCGGCGGTGCACAATTTTCCAGTGAGTGAACAGTACTGTCATATGAAGGAAGAACACGACACTGTTCTGAACCGGACTAGACCGGTCTGAACCAGGTTCAAAGCATAAACCGATCAGTTCACCCTCAATTCGACCGAATTTTTCAAATATAAAAATTTATAAATTCATTTTCTATCCAATGGGGACCTCAAATCTCAAATTTGAATTGTTTAAGCCACTTAGAAAAATAAATTTAGAATTTGGTTCAATAGTGGTTCATACTGGTCCAAACCAGTTCAATCCAGTTAAGATCCGATTCACTTGAATTGGTTTGGTTTCATCTCCAATTCATTCTTAAGTCCATTTCCATGACTTTTGGGACTCTTTGGGTCACTCGGGATCCATAAATTTCCTAGTTTGCCCTCTTTATTTGTTCCGATTTATTAACTGACTCGGTTCATAAACTAGTTCAATCCAATTGGATTTGGTTCATCTGAACCGATCTGGTTTTTCTCTTTAAATTTGTCCTAAGGTTCTTTTCCAAGATTTTAGGAACCCTTTGGATCACCCGGGAGTTATAAATTTCCAAATTGCCCATTCTCAAATGATCGAATTTGTGAACCGGTTTGGTGTCTCTCACTTGATTTGACTGGTTCTTTTCATGGTTTTCCTTAAGTCAAAAGGGTGAGGTTTACAGTTGGTGTCCACCTCAGGGTTGAGGTTAGCTGTCCAAAAACTCGGTGAACTCCTCGTACAGTCTTTGATGTTCTAAGCTTAGTCCTGGTGGAATTGTCTGGGCTTCTCAGGGAGTTTACACGTGAAGGGGTTGTTGGGCAGTGTAAGTGACGGCGACTCTTGTTCTCTTGGTTCCTCTCTTGGGAGCCATTTGTAAATTTTTAAAGCTTATTCCTCTTAGTTACTATGTTATATATTTATGATAATGCATTCAAGGAAACATGCTATAATACCACTCAAGTTGTCACGATCTGACTCGGTGTGGTCGGATCCCCTTGAGCAACATGCCACTCCCTTTGGTCCATTAAGGTTTTTACCCTTTTCTAGATCGCAAGGAGTAAGGCATCATTTTTCTTGTCTTTCCTAGAATAGCTTTATTCAAAACTAAGTTTTAAAGCAAACATACCTATCTTACAGTTCCAATATAGGAGGGTCTTTAAGATTGGTATTTTCTCAATTACCTAAAAGTGGTAAAAGGGAGGGGGTGAGTTCTACAATTTAGTGAGTGGGTGTTTGGGAGTGAGTTTTCAAAATAGCTTTATCCAAAAAGTGCCAAGATTATCATTTCCTTTAAAAAGGATTTTTGTCAATTTTGGTTTTTAAAACCTATTCCATTTCTTTATTAGGTGTGTTTAGCTCTCTTAGCCCATCCCCTTGCCTCGGGAGGTGTTTAGAAAACAAACATATGCCTTTCATCAGGAAGGATACACACATTCACAAGTGCAACCCGTCCACTACACCACTTATGGATTGGAGCGTCTTTACCGTCCACCAAGATAGAAGTGCGTCCACTTATATCCTGGGTCTGAGTGAATGTCTAAAACATCCGACCCTTAGACCCGAATGCCACTCCGTGTCCGTATGAGGATAGAGACCTAATCCTAACCCCACCCCGGTCTCATATGCAAGAAGCTACTCTAAGCTTCAAGACTGACTAGCACGACAAGCTGCCCCTATGTAAACCCACCCTTTGGAGTTAAGGAAAAATGAGGAAAAGAACTGGTCAAACCAAGTGAGAAGATCAAACTGGTTCACGAACCTCGACCACTAGAGAATTGGCAAATCGGGAAATTTACAACTCCTAATTGACCCAAAGAGTCATAAAAAAAGCCTTGGAAATGGACTTTAGGACAATTTGGCAAACAAAACTAGAACGGTTTAGGTGAACCGGATTTACAGTGGATTGAACCGGTTTGGACCAATTTGAACCACTATTGAACTAAATGCTAAATTCATTTTTCTATGTGGTTTAGAAAATTCAAATTGGAGAATTGAGGCCACCATTGGATAGAGAATGAATTTAGATGAATTTAAAAAATTTTAATTTTGAAAAACTCGGTCGAATCGGGCCTGAACCGGCCGATTTAAGTGTTGAACCTAGTTCGGACCAATTTAGAATAGTGTCATATTTTTTCTTTAGATGACAGCACTGTTCACTCATCAGAAAAATCGAGCAACACTAATGAAGATGAAAAGTCTTCAGCCATGGAAATTCAGGCAATGAATGACCACAATAAAGGTGCCAATCGAACGACCAATAAGTCCCCGAGCTTCCTATATAAAGAGCCCCTCCTCATTCATCCTCCTCACACTTGAAAACTTCACTCTCTCCCTATTGCTCCATTTTCCAGTGAACTCGAACCAGAGCTCTGACTTGGGCATTTTTTTGAGCCAAAGAAGGTGTGGTCAAGTTCTTTAGATTCAGGGAGAAGCTAGCTACATGGCTGTAGTCTCCATTTGCACCAAGGATCACGAGAGAAACACCATCGTGATAGAATAGTAAAGCAGCTCCGGTGGACTAAAGCTGCCCTTTTTTGGCTGAGCTGAATACGACCAATTCAAGCCCTTCTTAGGCCAAACCAAGCCCTCCCAACACTTCCATAACCCTCATACAACTGAATTAGAACGGAAAGGTAAGCCAATTTGCCTCCCCTTTGTGAATTCTGATCGGTGCTAGAGAGAGAACCAACATATCTTTATTGACCAAATTCTCCCTCAATTCAACATGAATTGAGGTGATTCTTGATTCTAGGAGGGACCTTAGATGAGAGCTATTTGCCTAGGTCGAAAGCTCGGACCGCCACACCCCCAACATTAAGCTTTCGAAGCTTTCTCTCTCTATGTCTAGTTTTTCGATGAAGCTCCGTTTGAGCTCGTTCCAGCGTTAATTCATCATATTCAAAGTGCAATTGAATCATATGGATGTGTAGGAACTCAAATTCTCCTTCAATTTGAACAAATAACTTCGATTGATTGGTCAATTTGATGAAATCAAATTCAGTCATGTTGGAAGGATGAAATTGGGGGAACAATTGAGGATTTCAAAAATTCGAGGGACTAAAGTGCAATTTCCTAAAATTAAGGGCAAATGGGCATGGAAAAGATGTTGTAGGACCAATTGGTTAATTTTGGAATTATTAGGGTCAATTTTACCATTTTTTTGTAATGTAAGGGAAAATGGTAATTTTGGAAAAGTTGGGGACCAAATTAGGAATTTGGGAAACTTGAGCACCTTTATGTAATTTTGAATAAATTGAGGTACCAAAGTAAATTTTAGAAGTTTTGGGACTCAATTTGGGGAAAAATTGGCATTAGGGACCTAAAGTTAAAGAAAAAGAACTTTTGAAACCTAATTGCAAATAATGGAAAGTTTGGGTATTTTATTTATTCATGATAAATGAATGCTATTATGCTAAATGGTAATGAACAAGGATGTTCATATTGTGTAGGAACACGAAGTACCGGGAAGGCCAGCTAAGACAAGCTCGCGTGAAGGCAAAATGCTAGTCGAGAGGAAATTAACTGCATTCACGGGTGAGTGGGAATTTTTACATCATACCCAGTGGGGATGATGAGCAACTCAGTAATGAAAACCCACTACTGAGTGAAACTTTTAACATCACACGTGGATGGGGTGATGTGAGAAAAACACAAGGAAAAACTAGTTACAGGTTATAAGTAGATCATACTCGGTTGGTATGATGAACTTCTTGGAAGGAAGTAGAAAACCCGTTCATTGATTACGAGTGGAGATGTATTCATACCCGGTTGGTGTGATGGATAGTTGGAAAGTTATTTTTGTCAGAAGTGCTCTCCATTGATTGTGTGCCATTGCTTACACATTTTGGGAGACCTTCTTGACAGGAGCTCGAATTGCTCAAGTAGGTCGAAGGCGTCGGTTTTGGAACTTGGGGACTAAAATGCCGATTTTGAAAATCTTGTACAGTGGGCCCAAGGCTAGTTGGCATGAGCAGGAGCTCGTAAAAAAACATGAGATAAACCCATGAAAAATTTAATGAATGATGTGTTTGGCCATGGTATCAAGACAGGACTGACATACTCGATGGACTGGCGGTAGTGTGACAAGACAGGTCCATGGACCAGCCGAGACAAATAGCTGTAGGTCAAGTTGAGGGTCGGGGCTATTGGACCAATGGTACCAAAGAATAAATGTCTTATAAGGAAAACTATTGTTTTGTACATGCACTGAGGTTCAGGACCATCAAGATGCCTAAGAGGGGTGGTGATGCGTCCTAGGGGCTACTGGACGACATTTTGGAGATAAGGGCAGTTTGTCGTGCCAGTAGTCAGGGAAGCTCGACGTAACTTCATGCGCATAAGACCGGGGTGGAATCGGGATGAGGTCTCTATCCTCATGCGGACATGGAGTTTGCTTACGAGATTTAGGGTCGGATGTCACATACATCCACTCAATCTCAAGGTAGAAGTGGATGAGCTTCTATCTAGGTGCCCGGTAAAGTTGCTCCGATGCCACAAGTGGGTGCAGTGGATGTGCTGCCCTGCAAATGTGTGATCCCTTCATGATAAAGGGCATGTGTTGATTGTTTAAAGCACCGACTGTGGTAAATGAGGAAATGATGGTTTTGAAAACTGAGAAATTGAGGAAATGGTTTTAAGAAAATAAGGATTCTAGCACACTTCAATTCAAACTATTCTTTTTAAAAATCAAGTCTTAAACCCCCATTCACTGAGTTGTCGAACTCACCCCCTCCCTTATACACTTTCAGGTAACTAAGGGAAAACCTACCCAAGGACTTCCAGTTAACTACACCTGCAAGACATGTATGGAAAGTATAAATTTTATGCAATTTTGATTAATCTTATTCTAGGAAAGGTAAATGTTTAAAGGACGTCTTACTCCTCACGGTTTAAAGAAGGGGAAAATCCTTAATAATCCGGGAGAGTGGCGGGTTGATCACGAGGATCTGACCAAACCGAATCGGGGTGTGACAACTTGAGTGGTATTAGAGCCTGTTTCTTTGAATACATTATCAAGACTATATAACATATTTACTAAGATAAAGATTCAAAAATTTTCAGATGGCTCCCAGGAGAGAAACCAAGATAACTAGTACCAACTCTACTCAACACCCTATCGTCGTAGGAAGATCATCTTAAAAAGCTCTTCCATACTTGAGAAGTCCCAAGGAACCAAGAGATGTTAGTGGGAAGTATCCAAGAATGTGGTGCCAGGAATTGTTGAGGTCACCATCCTGAGTATGAAGGGAGCAAAGCCTAAGACCATGAATACCAACAAGAGGCTTATAACCTTGTCAAGGAGGATGCTTGTCAAGAACTCGTAGCTCTCCATCTATTTTGTAACCACTTTTTGTAATAGGGCTAAGACCCCAAATCATTGTACTGTTTCTCCACTAATAAAGAACTCCATGTTCCTAAAAACTATCTCTAAAAAATGATGTGACCTTACACCTTAGCTGTAGGAAGATTGCCCAAGAAAAGTAACCAAACAAACCCATGTTACCATAGACACCACGGAGACCAAGGAGATTTCCATCCTGAATAAAGGAGTGAATCAAGGGAATTATTGGGCAAAGAAGGCATGACAAGAAAACCGTCAAGGTAAGGAGTATAGGAGAACTCTTGGATTAACAACTGGCAAGGAAATGACCTATTACAAGGTGCAAAGGAAATGGGACATGAAGTGAAGGACTGTCCCACACCACTAGGATTTGGAACAATATTTTCCAAGAATGACGCCTCCACATCTATAAAAAATTCGAAAGGATACCATCCCAAGAAACATGACTCTAGCTCATAATTTCATCCAAAATAAGGAGGAAGCTCTTCAAGATCTTAGCATAGTGGTAGGAAGGAAAAATGGCTGAAGGTAGGAATTTAGGAGCAAAGAAGGGAGTGCATTCTCAAGATAAGTCAAACTGAGCATTTGACGACAAATGGGATGTCTTGGGATTGCAAGTACAACTCCCTTTGGAAAAAGCAGTGAAGCCAAATAGGAGTTTTAGACCAACATGGCAGAAGGAAGCAAGTCATAACAACAAGATAGTCAATGAGAATAAAGACACCCTAAAGAAGATCGGGAAGTAGAAAGGACTACACTCTAAAAGGGTAGTAGGATGGATATTAAGGATAAGAAGACTCGAGAAACAAATGCCCTAAGATAATTAGACCAAGGGAATTGTAAGGACAAGGCAATTAATGAACTGATACTTGTGAAGGTCATAATTTAAACTCCAGCAAAGAAGGGAAAGGTGGAAAGGCCAAATATTGTGAAAAAGAAGGATTAAAGAAATCCTTAAAAAGACCAATGGCCAAATTAATGACTAAACTCAAGCCAAGAAAGGAATAGGCAAGCCTCCCACATAATGGTCAAGAAATCTTGAAACAAGGAAGATTTAAACTCTCTCCAAAAGAAATAAATGTGTGTTATGGTACAAGTGGGGATGTGGATAGGGTACAAAAGATGTACCCGCAAGATTTCAAGAGCAAGAGTAAATAGATGATGACAACATCAAAGATGCCATTTAAGGGTAGATATTCCCTAGAGCTAAGGAAAAAAGGAATTTCAAGAGAAAAAGGGGAGAATCCTACCAAATAAGGAAACCCTGGAAAGGCATATGTATCTCAAATAAGAGGTAATGGAACCAAGTGAAAGGTATAAAGAGATAAACTTGTAAATGAAGCGCAAGCTGAGGTGAAAGAACCAAGGAAGCATACTAGGAGGACACAAGGAATAAGTTAAACCCAAGGAATGGGTAAATAGGAAGTTAGCATAAAAAAATGCTATGACAAGTAAGAATGAGTGGACTAACCATAATAAGGAAATAAAGGAAAAAACATCTAAGAAATGTTGGGATGTAAGCCCTCTAAATAAGATGTGGCTAAGGAGGAATAACCACAAATAGTAAGATGGGTCGTAGTCCACATGCGCATAATGGAGCCTAAAGAGTGGACGATTGAGCATAGTGTGGAGTGCACAGAATAAGACCGATAATCGAAAGTATCTCAAGTAAGGAATAAGGGATGAAAAAGAAGTTGTCGATAGAGAAGGATCCAAAGTGGGCAAATTCCCTAACATAGAAACGAGTGTGAAGAAAGGAAGAAAGAACCCTTCAAGGAATGATAAGAAGGTTGAACATGTAGCTCCTAAGATAGAAGTCTTTACTATGAGAAACATAGTAGAGAATGAAACCAGAAGAAGGGAACCTTCCAAAGCAAAGGAATTGACACATGGACCGAAAGTGATTAATTTGGAATAAAGAATCATGAGTAAGTAAAAGTGGATTAAGGAAAAGAAAAATCTTTAAATAAAGAATGCCAAGGACTTAAGAAGGAAATAATCCCAGCTTGTCGGTAAACCACCGGGAAACCAAATAATTGGAACTAGAAATACCCAATAAGGAAGTTGGGGAAAGACGAGTTGGTAAGACGGTTATGTAACTTGATTGGATAACGATAAAGGTAGTTGAGGACTACTACCAAATGAAAAGAGGGATGAATTTATACAATCCCTGAAAGGTTGGAAAGTTAAGAATGACCCTCAAGGAAGTGTTCTAGCAATCTAATGGATATAGACAAGTTCTAGAAAATGTCATGCTATAAGGGGCATGTAAGCCCAATAGTCCTGAGGAAAATATGACTCAAAGTAAGGAAGAGTCAGTTAGTAAGCATGATAAGGTCAAGCATAAAAGTTGGACTGAAGTTATAATAAAAAACAGATGGAGGAAGGGTCGAAATAGGACAAAAAGGTGATAACACCAAACCTGTGAAAAATAAGTATATAGCACTTGAAAGAACACTAAGCTAAGGGTTTCGACGATAAAGAGAATAACTGGATACAAGAATGATTGGACATCTTAGAACTCCCAATCATGAAATTTTGAGTAAAGAACCTCAAGAGAAAGGATTACACTTTAAGGACAGAGGGGTACGAAATTAAGGATATATCCTTAAACCCTCGAGTAAAGTATGCCAAGCATAAGTAAGCTTCATTGAATGGATAATAAGAAGGAAAAGAAAATTTATAAGGGTGTGTTATACCGGGACTAAATGGAAGTAACCGAGAAGGTTGTTTATCAATAAACAACAAGTTGATATCAAGGGAAGTCCTTTCTAGTACGAAGGATGTGGGATAAGTTTCGGAGACAAAACTCCTAAAAGGAGGGGATAGTTGTAAACCCCGCCCTTTTGAGTTAAGGAAAAATTGGGAAAAGAACAGGTCAAACCAAGTGAGAAAATTGAACCGGTTCATGAATGCCGACCACTAGAAAATGGGCAAATTGGGAAATTTACAACTCCCGAGTGACCTAAAGAGTCATAAAAAAACCTTGGAAAGGGACTTTAGGATAATTTGGGAAAGAAAACCATACTGGTTTAGGTGAACTAGATCCGAACTAGTTTGGACCAATTTGAACCACTATTGAACCGAATGCTAAATTCTTTTTTCTAGGTGACTTAGAAAATTCAAATTAGAGAATTGAGGCCACCATTGGATAGAGAATGAATTTAGATAAATTAACAAATTTTTAATTTTGAAAAAATCAGTCGAATCGAGCCTGAACTGGCCGATTTAAGCATTGAACCTGGTTCGTACCGGTCTAGTCTGGTTCGGAATAGTGTCATCTTCTTCATTCAGATGACAACACTATTCACTCACTAGAAAAAATGAGCAGCGCCGATGAAGATGAAAAGTCACTTGCTAGGGAGTTTCAAGCAATAAATGACTACCATAAATGAGCCAATCGAACAGCCAAGAAGTCCCTGAGCTTCCTATATAAAGAGCCCCTCCTCATTCATCCTCCTTACACCTAAAAACTCCACTCTCACCCTACTGCTTCATTTTCCAATGAATCTCGAACTAGAGCTTCGACTTGGGCATTTTTTTGAGCCAAAGAAGGTGTGGTAAAGTTCTTTAGATTCAAGGAGAAGCCAGCTACATGACTATAGTCTCCATTTGCTCCGAGGATCACGGGAGAAACACAGGCGTGATAGAACAATGAAGCAGCTCCGGCGGACTGAAGCTACCTTGTTTCGGCCAAGCTGAAAATGGACAATTTGAGCCCTTCTCAGGCCAAACCAAGCCCTCCCAACACTTTCACAGCCCTCATGCAACTGAATTAGAACAGAAACGTAAGCCAATTTGGCTCCCCTCTATGAAGTTTGATCGGTGCTAGAGAGAGAATTGACAGATCTTTACTTACCAAATTCTCCCTCAATTCGACATGACATGAGGTGATTCTTGATTCTAGGTGAGACCTCAGAACGAAAGCTATCTGCCCAGATGGAAAGCTCGGACCGTCGTGCCCTCGATGGTAGGCTTTCGAAGCTTTCTCTCTTTATGTCTAGTTTTTCGGCGAAGCTCCATTTGAGCTCATTCCAGCCTAAATTCATCTCATTCAAAGTGCAATTGAATCATATAGATGTTTGGGAACTCAAATCCACCTTCAATTTCAACAAATAACTTCAATTGATTGGTCAATTTGATGAAATCAAATTCAGTCAGGTTAGAATGATGAAATTGCTCGAAAAATTGGGGAAATTTTGGGGATTTCAAAAATTCAAGGGACTAAAGTGAAATTTCTAAAATTGAGGGCCAAATGGGCATGGAAAAGATGTTTGAGGACCAATTGGTCAATTTTGGAATTATTGGTGTCAATTTTACCATTTTGTAAAGTAGGGGCAAAATGGTATTTTTGAAAAAGTTGGGGACCAAATTGGGAATTTGGGAAACTTGAGCCCCTTTATGTAATTTTGAATAAATTGAGGTCCCAAAGTAAATTTTAGAAGTTTCAGGACTCAATTTGCGGAAAAAATGGCATTAGGGACCTAAAGTTAAAGAAAAAGAATTTTAGGGACCTAATTGCAAATAATTCAAAGTTTGGGTATTTTATTCGTTTGTGATGAATGAAGGCTATTAGGCCAAATGATAATGAACAAGGATGTTCATATCGTGTAGGAACACAGTACTGGGAACGCCAGCCAAGACAAGCTCGCGTAAAGGCAAAAAGCTGGTCGAGAGGACATTCACAAGTGAGTGGGAATTTTCACATCAAACCCGATTGTGATGATGAGCACCTCGATAATGAAAACCCACTAATAAGTGGAATTTTTAACATCACACCTGGATGGGGTGATGTGAGAAAAACACACGGAAAAACTACTTACCAGTTGTAAGTAGATCATACCTGGTTGGTATGATGAACTTCTTGGATGGAAGTAGAAAACATGTTCACCGATTATGAGCAAAGATGTCCTTAGACCCTTTTGGTGTGATGGACAGTTGGAAAGTTATTTTTTTCAGAAGTGCTCTCCCCTTATTGTGTGCCACTACTTAAAATTTTTTGGACACCTTGACGAGAGCTCAAATAGCTCATATAGATCGGAGGCCTCGGTTTTGAAACTTAGGGGCTAAAATGCCTGATTTTGAAAATCTCATACAATGTGCTCAAGGCCAGTTGGCACGAGAAGGAGCTCGTATACAAACATGAGATAAAGCCATGAAAACTTTATTGAATGATGTGTTTAGCCATGGTACCAAGACATGACCGACATACTCGATGGACTGGCGGTAGTGCAATAAGATAGGTTGATAGACCAATTGAGACAAATAGTTGTAGGTCGAGTTGAGGGTCAAGGCCCTTGGACAAGAGGCACCAAAGATTAAATGGCTTATGACGAAAACTATTGTTATGTGCATGCACTGAGATTCAGGACCATCAAGATGCACAAGAGAGATAGTGATGCGTCCTAGGGGCTATTGGACAACATGGTGGAGATAAGGGTAGTTTGTCGTGCCAACAGTGAGGGAAGCTCGACGTAGCTTCATGCGCATGAGACTGGGGTGGGGTGGGGATGAGGCCTCTGTCCTCATACGAACACATAGTTTCTTTATAGGATTGAGGGTCGAATGTTGCGTACATCCACTCATTCTCAGGGTAGAAGTGGACAGGCTTCTATCTAGGCGGCCGGTAAAGTTGCTCCGACACCACAAGTGGGTGTAGTGGATGTGCTGCCCTACAAATGTGTGACCCCTTCATGATGAAGGGCATGTGTTGATTGTTAAACACACCGACTGTGGTAAATGAGGAAATGATGGTTTTGAAAACCAAGAAATTGAGGAAATGGTTTTAGGAAAATAAGTAGTATGGCACACTCCAATTCAAACTATTCTTTTTAAAAATCAAGTCTTAAACCCCCATTCACTGAGTTATCGAACTCACCTCCTCTCATATACACTTTCATGACATCAATTGATGTTATTCTTGATCCTAGGAAAAACCTTAGGAGGAGAACTACCTGCCCAGATAGAAAGCTCCGACCGCCTCACCCACACTGGTGATTAATCGAAGCTTTTTGACTCTACTATTCATTTTCCAGTGAAGCTCCATTTGAGCTCATCCCGATATTAAAACTTATGATTCAAATTGCTAAATAATTGTATGAACATGTAGAAACTCAATTTCAACTTCAATTGCAACAATAAGAAATGTTTGACCGGTCAATATGATAAAATCAAATTCGGCTGGGTTAAAAAGTTGGAATTGGGGGACAAATCGGGGAAAATTGGGAATTTTAAAAAATTTGAAAGACCGAAATACAATTTCCTAAAATTGAGGGTCAATTGAGCATGATAAAAATGTTAGAGGGCCAATTGAGGAATTTTAGAATTTTTGGGGTAAAATTTACCATTTTTGTAAAGGAAGGGCAAAATGCTAATTTTGGAAAAGTTGGGGGACCAAATTGGAAATTTGGAAAATTAAAACCCTTTTTTGTGAAATTGAATAAATTGAGGCCCCCAGGAGAATTTTAAAAGTTTTGGGACTCAATTTGAGGAAAAACTGACATTAGGGACTTAAAGAAAAATAACTTTAGGGACTAATTGTAAATAAATAAATGTTTGTGTTTTCTCATTCATTTAGAATGAATGAAGGCTATTAAGCCGAGAGATAATGAACTGAGATGTTCATATCGTATAGGAACACAAAGTATCGGGAATGCCAGTAAGGACAAGCTCGCATGAATACAAGGAACCAATCTAGTGGAATTCACTACATTAATGGGTGAGTGGGATGTTATATCATACCTGGTTAGGGATGATAAGTACCTCGGAATGAAAACCTACTACTAAGTATTATTTTAAACATCACAACTTGGAGGAGTGATGTGAAAAATATGCGAAAAAACTACTTACCAGTTGTAAGTAGATTATACTTGGTTGGTATGATGAAACTTCCTCAATGGAAGTTGAAAACCCGTTCATCGGTTATGAGCGGAGACGTCCTTATACCCGATCAGTATAATGGATAGTTGAAAATATATTTTTGTCAGAAGTGCTCTCCCCTGACTGTGTGCCAATACTTAAAGGATTTGGGAGACCTTCTTGACGAGAGCTCGAATAGCTCTTATAGGTTGGGGGCCTCGGTTTTAGAACTTGGGGGCTATTATGCCCGATTTTGAGAATCTCGAATAAGTGGGCCATAGGCTAGTGGATACGAGCAGGAGCTCATAAATAAACATGAGATATGTGCCATAAAACTTTAATAAATGAATTGTTTGGCCATGGTACCAAGATAGGACCGACATATTCAGTCAACTAGTAGTAGTGTGACATGACAGGTCTCCAGACCAGTCATGACATACAGCTGCAGGTTGAGTTGAGGGTCGGGGCCGTTAGACCAGTGGCACCACAGATTATATGGCATGATCAGAAAATACTGTTTGTGCAACCACTATGATTACAAGATGCCTATGAGGGGTACTGACACGTCCTAAGGGCCCTAGACGACCTGGCGAGTATAAGGGCAGTTTGTCGTAGCAGATGACCGTGCGAAATTTGGAGTAGCACTAAGCGCATGAGACCGAGGTGGGGACGGGATGAGGTCTCTGTCCTCATATGGTCTCAAAGAATTGATTTTGGGATTGAAGGTCAGATGTCACATACATCCACTCATTCTCAGGGTAGAAGTGGACGTGTTTCTATCTAGGTGGTCGGTAAAGTCTCTCCGACGCCACAAGTGGGTTTAGTGGACATGCTGGCCTGCGAATTTGTGTTTGACCTTCATGATGAAGGATGTGTGTTGGGTGATGACACATCGTGATTAAATAAGTAAATGGTGGCATAACTAGAGATTTTAAATGAAAAGATTTTTGGAAGAAAGGAGTCTGACACACTCTAATACAATTCTTTTTCTCAAAGTTAATTTTTGAAAACCCCCGCTCACTTAGTTGTAGAACTCACCCCCTTCGTTTCTATCCCTTTTTTCAAGAAAAGGAAAATGACTAGGAATAATACTGAGTCTTACCCTCTATCAAGTATGCTTGAAATTTCCTTAAGCTTGCATTTTATTTGATATATGTCATTCCAGGGAACAAGGTCAAAATTACGCCTGGCTCATCTTGAGTTAAAGTTGGAGGAAACTCCTCTTGAACCGAGAGAGCAGCAGATTGATCATGGGGATCCAACCAAACCAGGTTGGGGTGTGTCAACTATAGTGGTATCAGAGCCAAGTTTCCTTGAAACATTATCAATATTATGCCATGATATTAATCTAACTCTAAACTATCGTGTAGGGAGGAAAGTCCCTAGGAAATTCACAGATAAATCTAGTCCTTCCCCTATAATCGTGAAAAAGACATCCAACCCAAGGGAGGAAGCCGTTCAAAGGTTTCTAAAGGGCAAAAAGAGGGTGCCCAAGGACATGGCAGAAGACCATCGGAAACTAGTTGGAGCTTTATTAGAACCAGAAGGTATCACATACCCTCCTCCCAGACAAGAAGACAAGCAAGACCTCCTAGAAGTCCAACCCCTCCTCCTCCAATGCCACAATAGCCAAATAGGAATCCCACCAAGAAGGAGGCCTGGGATAACTATTGGGATGCATATGCCACCTTCATGAAGGTCCACCAAGTACCTCCACCCACTCAACCTAACTTCAACCCATCTCAATGGGTGAAGTGGACTTATGAGTGTGAGGAGGAAGTACTAAGGCTGTACGGATTGGAGGCCATACATGGAATTCGTCCTATTAAGGAGCATGAAAAGACCCCCAATAAGTTCCTCAGAGCCTTCTGATCAAGGGTCCCATAATCATTCTAGGGTTAACTCTAGCTCTATGACCCCAAGAGATTAGGGGGTACAGAATTCCTGTAATAAGCCATATTTTGGCAAGAAAATATTTTCTAAATAAATGAAAGTGAAGTTTATTAAAACTCCTAAGTTTCCTTGAAAAAAAATTTAAGTGTATGATAATAAGAGTTTAAATAAAAAGGGAATCCCCTTAAGGAAGAATGGGTTATGGATAGTTAAACACAACCCTTAAGACTTACCTTAGAAACACAATAAATTCATCTCATGGAGATCCTAAGAAAAGGAAAAGAGTTGGAGGAACAACCATCCAAGGGTACGTGACTTTTTGAGAGACCAAGAAGTTCTGAGAATTGAAGATACGAGAAGAAGTATAACATCCCAAAAGGAACCACAAGAATAGAAGCTGGTCAATAAGGAAAGGGAATTAAGTATAGAGTCCACCTCGGAAAGATGGAGAGAAAGTACAACAACAGAAAGACCTAAGTGTAACAAATTAAAGAACTAAGAGGAAAATTCCTTAGAAATTTCAAAGGATAAGAGACATGTGCAAGGTAAAGTATGAGTCAAAGCAGGAAGAAAAACAAGAAGTAGATGAATCATACCAAGTCCTTAAGTTTAGGAGAAATTTTCCAAAGGATAGGGCGATCAAACACCAGAAAGTATGAGTGGTTAAGTGAAAATATAGGGAGGTTGAGCATGATCTACTACAAAAAGGCCTGGAAAACACAAAATAGGAACTTCAAAATAATCCTATATAAGGAAATAACTTATTTGGACCAAATTATTTGGAGGAGTAAACGTAATCAAACTAGAGAGGAATAGTGGAAGAATACACCCCAACCAAGACAAAAAGGAAAATACCAGGGATATAAAGGTACGAAAGGTTTGGACACGATGAGGATGAGAGACCCACTTCAAAGGAATGGACGAATATTGAAGCGAGTAGAAATGAAGCAAGATCAACAGAAGGTACTCCTAGATCCAAAGAGTAAGAATAAGTTGGTGAAAATATCAACAAAATATACTCCTGAAATTTAGGGAGTTCAATAGTAGATCTAGAAGGAAATACTCAGGGAAAAGGGAATAAAAAGTTCATCAGAGAAAGAAATCTTGGAAAGACATTGGCATACCAAGGAAAGAAAGAAAAATAAACAGAATAAACAAGAGGATAATTCCTCAAAGAACAAGATAATGGGAAGGAAAGAATCAGGTACAAAGAGAAAGAAATTGCCCGACTCATGACTTTGAATTTGCTGCAATAGTGTTGCCCTAAAGATATGGTGACACAACCTTTACGGGGTTAAGTGCAGGTTATACACAGATCACAAAAGCCTTAAGTACTTTCCAACTCAGAAGGGGTTAAATCTCCGTTAGAGGAGATGGCTGAAATTGGTGAAGGATTATGATCTTGAAATAGAATATCACCCCGAAAAGGCTAATGTGGTAGCAGATGCCTTAAGTCGCATGTATCAACCTGAGATAGCACAAGTAAAGACAAGTTACCTATCTTGTTATGACAATTGAAAAGGATGGAGGTGGATATGATGGTAGACAAGCAGGAAATATGCTTGGTGGCTAATGCAGCGATAAGATCCAATTTAATCGAGTATAATAAGGCTCAACAAAGGACTGATAAAGAACTCCAGTCTTATTTGGATCTAGTAAATAGAGAAAGTAAACCGGACCACGACGTGCGAAGTGACGGAGTACTAACCTATAAGGGTAGGGTATGTGTGTGTCTTAACATAAGGAGTTGAAAAGCTTAATTCTAGAAGAGGCACACAATTCAGTGTATGCGATGCATTCAGGTAGTACTAAGATGTAAACCCTGCACATTTGAGTTAAGGAAAACCGGGAAAAGAACTAGTCAAACTGAATAAGAAAACCAAACCGGTTTACATTTGGGAATAAGCAATATGAAAATTTACAACTTTCGGTTGATCCAAAGGATTTATTAAACGTTGAAAAAGAAATGTAAGACAAACTAGAAAACAAAAACCAAATTGGTTTAGGTGAACTAGATTCCATAAGAACTTCAAAGTTAACCGTGCTTACCTGAGAGTAGTGTGAGGATGGGTGACCTCTTGGAAAGTATGATTTTTTTGTAACCCGAAATTTTCGTCAAAAATTTTTATGCGAACGTACAGCTTATCATAAATAGCCATCAATTAATATATATTTAATTATTGAAATTAATACCAATAATTTAATACCTAAATTAAATTATTGGAATTAATACAAATAATTTAATATCGAAATTAAATTATTAGAATTAATACCAATAATTTATGGCAATATTAATACTAGTAATAAATCTCGCCCATTTAATACACGGGTTTTACGACTATATAAAGAGGTCATCCCCATTTCATTCTCCTCACACATGAACACTTCTCTCTCTCTCTCTCTCTACTGCTCCATTTCCCGGTAAAGCTCGAACCAAAGCTTCGACTTAAACAAAGGTCAAAGGTCGGGTCTTTAGAACCGGGGAGAAGACAACTATCTGATAGCAAACTCCAGTCAATCCGAGAATCGTTGGAGAAGCGCCGACATGATGGAATAGTGAGGCAACTCCGGCGGACCGAAGCTGCCCTATTTCGGCCAAGCTGAAATCGGCCATTTCAAGCCCTCCTCAGGCCAAACCAAACCCTCCCAACACTTCCTCAGCCTTTCCACGGCCGAATTAGGACCGAAAGGTAAGCTAATTCGACTCCCCTTTATAATTTTTGATCGGTGCTAGAGAGAGAGTCGACCGAATTTCAATGACGAAATTCTAATCCAATTCTGTATCAATTGATACAATACTTGATTTTAGGATGAACCCCAGAACGAGACCTATCTGCCCAGATCGAAAGCTCAGACTGTTGTGCCTTCACCGGTGAGTAATCGAAGCTTTCTCTTTCTACAGTCTGTTTTTCGGCAAAACTCCATTTGAGCTCATTCCGACGTTAAAATCTGTGATTCAAAGTTTCTTAGAATCGTATGAACATACAAGAACTCAATTTCAACTCCAATTTCAATAATTATATGTGTTTGATTGGTTAATTTGATGAAATCAAATTCGGTAGTGTTGAAGAGTTGAAATTGGGGGAAAATTTGGGGATTTTCGAAATTCAAAGGGGCCAAAATACAATTTTATGAAATTGAGGGTCAATTGGACATGAAAATAATGTTGGAGGACCAATTGAGGAATTTTGGAAATTTTGGGGAAAAACTTACCATTTTTGTGAAAGAAGGGCAAAATGGTAATTTTTGAAAAATTGGGGAACCAAATTGGAAATTTGGAAAATTAAACCCCTTTTTGGTGAAATTGAATAAATTGAGGTCCCACGATAAATTTTAAAAGTTACGGGACTCAATTTGAGGAAAAACCGACATTAGGGACTTAAAGTTAAAGAGAAATAACTTTAGGGACCTAATTGCAAATAACTAAAAGTTTGGGTATTCTCATTCATTAATGAATGAAGGCTGTTATGCCGAGTAATAATGAACAAGGTTGTTCATATCGTGTAGGAACGTTAAATACCGGGAACGCCAGCAAGGACAAGCTCGCGTGAATACAAAGAACTAGTCTAGTGGAATTCACGGCATTAACGGGTGAGTGGGTTATTCACATCATACCTAGTTGGGATGATGAGCACAGTTTAAAGTTAAAAACTACTTACCAGTTGTGAGTGGGTTTACTAACATCATACCAGGTTGGGATGATGAGCACAACTTAAAGATAAAAACCACTTACCGGTTGTGAGTGAAAATTTTATATCTTACCCGGTAGGGGATGATAAGTGCCTCGATATAAAAACCCACTGTTTAGTGGTATTTTAATCATGACTACTTAGAGAAAGAGATGTGAAAGTTATGCGGAAGAACTACTTATGGGTTGTAAGTAGATCATACTAGGTTGGTATGATGAGACTTCCTCGAAGGAAGTTGAAAACTCGTTCATCGGTTATGAACAGAGATGTCCTTATACCAGTCGGTATGATGGACAGTAAAAACCTATTTTTATCGGAAGTGCTCTTCCCTGACTGTGTGCCAATGCTTAAACAATTTGGGAGACCTTCTCGACGGGAGCTCGAATAGCTCTAATAGGCCGGGGGCCTCGATTTTGGAACTTGGGAGCTAAATGCCCGATTTTGAAAATCTCGTACAGTGGGCCCAAGGCCAATTGGCACGAGCAGGAGCTCGTAAATGAACATGATATATGTGCCATAAAACTTAATAAGTGAATTGTTTGGCCATAGTACCAAGATAGGACCGACATGCTCAGTCAACTAGCGGTAGTGCGACATGACAGGTCGACGGACTAGTCAAGACAAACAACTGCGGGTTGAGTTGAGAGTCGGGGCCGTTGGACTAGTGGCACCACAGATTACATGGAAATATAAGAAAACATTGTTTGTGCATGCACTGTGAGTACGGGATCATCAAGACGCCCATGAGGGGTAGTGATGTGTCCTAAGGGCACTGGACGACCTGGTGGCTATAAGGGTAGTTCATCGTTCTAGGTGTCTATGCGAAATCTGGAGTAGCACGAAGCGCATGAGACCAGGGTGGGGACAGGATGAGGTCTCTGTCCTCATACGGACATGAAGAAGTGATTTTGGGATTGTAGGTAGGATGTCACATACATCCACTCATTCCCAGGGTAGAAGTGGTCGTACTTCTATCCGGGTGGCAGGAAAAGTCGCTCCGAAGCCACTAGCGGGTTCAGTAGTGATACTGACTTGCGAATGTGTGTAACCTTCATGATGAAGGATGTGTGTTGGGTGATGACACACCATGGTAACTAAGAAATAATGGAAAAATCCAAAATTTTAAATGATAGGATTTTTGAAAACAAAGGAGTCTGGCACACTCCATATAAATGTTTCTTTTAAAAGTCAAAAGCTTTTAAAAACCCATTCACTGAGTAGTCGTACTCACCCCCTCTCTTATATCCCTTTAAGGAAATCCCGGAAAGCCTCCCCTTAAAGACCATCAATTAAGATGCCTGTAAGATAGGTATGTAAAGTTTTAAATTTCATACAGTTTTGATTATGCTATTCCAGGAAAAAGGTGCATGTTAAAGGACGTCTTACTCTTTACGGTTTACGATAAGGGGAAACCCTTTAATAAACCGGGAGAGTGGCGGGTTGATCACGGGGATCCGACCAAATTGGGTTGGGGCATGACATAAGATGTATCACACCCTCAAACAAGGATACTGGTGGAAGGGTATGAAGAGGGACATTGCAAAATATGTAGCCCGATGTTTGTCTTGTCAACGGATAAAAGCAGCACATCAAAAACCATTAGGACTACTACAACCCTTATCAATTCCGGAGTGGAAATGGGAGCACATCACCATGGACTTCGTCATGGGCTTACCGGTGACCAAAAGGGGCCGAGATGCATTTTGGGTCATAGTGGATAGATTGACCAAATTAGCACATTTTCTTCCTATAAAAGTAACGGACACGGTAGAATAGCTGGACATCCTATACACGAAGGAAATCATAAGACTCCATGGTGTCCCGGTGAGTATAGTATCGGATAGAGATCTGAGATTTACCTCCAGGTTTTGGCCAAGTTTACAAAATGCCATGGGGACCAAACTTCATATGAGCACAACATTTCTGAACCATCCAAACCTTAGAAGACATGCTGAGAGTGTGCGTACTCACCATGAATAAAAACTGGGAGGAATACTTGTGTCTGATGGAATTCGCATACAACAATAGTTATCAGGCTAGTATTCAGATGACTCCCTATGAAGCCCTTTATGGATGACCATGTCGTACCCCTCTATTTTGGGAAGAAGTGGGAGAAAGGAAAATAGAAAGGGCAGAATTAATTGAGGATGCCACCGAGAAGATAAAATTAATAAGGAGTCGGAACAGTGTGGTCTTCTTCCTTCAGATGACAGCACTATTCACTCACAGGAAAATCAAAGTAGCGCCGATGAAGAACAAACGTCTCCGTTCAATATGTTTCTGCCCATCAATGCCTATCATAAAGGTGCCAAACAGATGGTTGACGAGTCCCCGAGCTCCCTATAAAAAGAGCCCTTCTTCATTCATCCTCTCCACACCTGAAAAGCTCATTCTCTCTCAGATGCTTAATTTTCCGACAAAGCTCAAACCAGAGCTCCGATATAGGGTCATTTTTTTAGCAATAGAGGGTGAGGTCAGGTTCATTAGAACCTAGAAGAAGTCAGCTACATGATGGTGGCATCCATTCATTTCGACAGTAGCCAGAGGAGTGTCGACATGGTCGAATAGTGAAGCAGCTCCGGCGAACTGAAGCTGCCCCATTTTGGCCAAGTTGAAATCGGCCAATTCGAGCCCTCCTTAGGCCAAACCAAGCCCTCCCAACACTTACTTAGCCCTCCCACGGCCAAATTAGGATGGAAAGGTAAGCAAATTCGGCTCCCCTCTGCATTTTCCAATCGGTGTTAGAGAGAGTCAACCGAATTTAAATGACAAAATTCTAATCCAATTTGACATCAATTGATGTCATTCTTGATCCAAGGAAGAACCTCAAGAGTAGAACTACCTACTCAGATAGAAAGCTCGGACCGCCACGCCCTCATCGGTGAGTAATCGAAGCTTTCTCTCTCTACAGTTCATTTTTCGACGAAGCTCGGTTTGAGCTCGTCCCAACGTAAAAACTTGCGATTCAAATTGCTAAAGAATCGTATGAACATGTAGAAACTCAATTTCAACAATTGGAAACATTTGATCGGTCAATTTGATGAAATCAAATTCGGCTGGGTTAAGATGTTGGAATTGGGGGAAAATTGGGGATTTTCAAAAATTCAAAGGATCGAAATGCAATTTCCTAAAACTGAAGGTCAATTGGGCATGATAAAAATGTTAGAGGGCAAAATGGTAATTTTGGAAAAGTTGGGGGACCAAATTGGAAATTTGGAAAATTAAACCCCTTTTGTGAAATTTAATAAATTGAAGCCCTAGGGGGAATTTTCAAAGTTTTAGGACTCAATTTGAGGAAAAATTGGCATTAGTGACTTAACGTTAAAGAAAAATAACTTTAGGAACCTAATTGCAAATAAATAGTTTGGTTTTTCTCATTCATTTAGAATGAATGAAGGCTATTAGGCCGAGAGATAATAAACCGAGATGTTCATATCGTGTAGGAACATGAAGTACTGAGAACACCAGCAAGGACAAGGTCGCGTGAATACAAGGAATTGGTCTAGTGGAATTCACTGCATTAACGGGTGAGTGGGATGTTATATCGTACCCAGTTGGGGAGGATAAGTACCTCGAAATGAAAACCCACTACTAAGTGGTATTTTAAACATCACAACTTGGAGGAGTGATATGAAAAATATGCGAAAAAATAACTTACCAGTTGTAAGTAGATCGTACCCGATTGGTATAATTAAACTTCCTCGAAGGAAGTTGAAAACTCGTTCATTGGTTATGAGTGGAGATGTCCTTATACTCGGTCGGTATAATGGACAGTTGAAAATATATTTTTTTTTAAAAGTGCTCTCCCCTGACTATGTGTTAATGCTTAAACGATTTGTGAGACCTTCTTGACGGGAGCTCGAATAGCTCTTATAGGCCCGGGGCCTCAGTTTTGGAACTTGAGGGCTATTATGCCCGGTTTTGAAAATCCCGAACAAGTGGGCCATAGGCCAGTGGGCATGAGCAGGAGCTCGTAAACAAACATGAGATATGTGCTATAAAATTTAAATAAATGAATTGTTTGGCCATGGTACCAAGACAAGATCGACATATTCAGTCAACTAGTAGTAGTGTGACATGACAATTCTCCGGACCAGTCAAAGACAAATAGCTGCAGGTTGAGTTGAGGGTCGAGGCTGTTGAACTAGTGGCACCACAAATAATTTGACATGATAAGAAAATACTGTTTGTGCATGCATTATAATTACAGGATCATCAAAATGCCCATGAGGGGTAGTGACACGTCCTTAGGGCCTTGGACGACCCGGTGAGTATAAGGGCAGTTCGTCGTACCAAATAATCGTCCGAAATTTGTAGCACTAAGCGCATGAGACTGAGGTATGGATGGGATGAGGTCTCTGTCCTCATACGGACATAGAGAATTGATTTCGAGATTGAGGGTTGGATGTCACATACATCTACTCATCTAAAGGTAGAAGTGGACATGCTTCATCTAGGTGGCCGGTAAAGTCGCTCCGACTCCACAAGTGGGTTTAGTGGACATGTTGGCCTGTGAATGTGTCTTTGACCTTCATGATGAAGGATGTGTTTGGGTGATGACACACCGTGATTAAATAAGTAAATGGTGACATAACCCGAGATTTTAAATGAAAGGATTTTTGAAAGAAAGGAGTCTAACACACTCCAATACAATTCTTTTTCTCAAAGTTAATTTTTGAAAACTCCCACTCGCTGAGTTGTAGAACTCACCCCCCTCATTTCTATCCCTTTTTTTTTCAGGAAAAGGAAAATGACTAGGAATAATACTGAGCCTTACCCTCTGTCAGGTATTCTTAAATTTTCCTTAAGCTTGCATTTTATTTGATATATGTCATTCCAGGGAATAAGGTCAAAATTATGCCTGGCTCATCTCGAGTTAAAGTTGGAGGAAACTCCTCTTGAATCGAGAGAGTGGTGGGTTGTTCATGAGGATCCAACCAAACCGGGTTGGAGCATGACACACTCAGAGTTAAGGTAAAAGTCATAGATTTCTATTAGGATGGATGGTAAAGGTGCTCTGGTCCACAAGTGGAATAGTCGGGAACTGTTATACAAACGTGTGATACCTTTTGATGATAAAAGGGCATATGATTGTGTGTCTGCCCAATTCCATGAACAACACACAAGGATAATAAGAAAATGTTGAAACACACTATAAGCTAAATTAAATGAGAAAGTCCAAATGAACTTACCTTTAAGATTACCCGCTCACTGAGTTGAAAGACTCACCCCATCCTTTAATTTTTTTTCAAGAAAGGGAAGGCCATTAAGAGTTCATCTGCCAAGCCCTTAAAAGCATGTACCTTTTAGTTAAACGTTGTTAGCATCACAATTTTGCATAATGTAATTTCAGGGAACAATGGCAAGAAGTACGCCCAACTCTTTGCAGTCTTGGGAGTGGTGACTCCTCTAGGCCAAAGAGAGTGGTGGGTTGCTCTTGGGGTTCACCGGGTCGGGGCATGACAGAGGATCCTAATTGATCCAATTGAAGGTATGGATTAGTTCCTACAATTCCATATGATTCAATTGAGCTTTGAGTCGCGTCGTTTGTGTCCAACATGAGCTCAAACGAAGCTTCATTGAAAAATTGAACATAGAGAGATAAAGTTTCAAAAGTTTATCGTCGGAGGTGCGCCGATCCGAGCTTTCCATCGGGGCAGGTAGCTATCTTCTTAAGGATCCTCCTAGAATCAAGAATTGCAACAATTCATGTCGAATTGAGTGAGAATTTGGTTAGTGAAGTTTTGCTATTTCTCTCTCTAACGCTGATCAGAATTTATAGAGTGGAGCCAAATTGGCTTACCTTTCAAATCTAATTTGGTCGTACGAGGGATGTGGAAGTGTTGGGAGAGTTTGGTTTGGCCTAAGGAGGGCTCAATTTTTCCATTTTCAACTCGGCCAAAATAGGGCAGCTTCGGTCCACCTGAGCAAATTCACTATTTGATTACGCCAACGCTTCTCCAGTGATCCTCGGAGCAAATGGTGACTACCATCAGGTAGCTGATGTCACGTCCCAACTCGGTTTGGTTAGATTCCTGTGAACAACCCACCTCTCTCCCAGTTCAAGAGGAGTTTCCTCCTCCTTTAACTCGAGATGAGCCAGGCGTATTTTCGACCTTGTTCCTTGAAAAGACATATATCAAATAAAATGCAAGCTTAAGAGAAATTAACCATACCTGACAGAGGATAAGGCTCGGTGTTATTCTTAGTCATTTTCTCTTTTCCTGAAAAGGGATAGAAAAGAGGGGTGAGTTTCTATAACTTAGTGAATGGGTATTTTAAAAAAATGGAGTTTTCAAAAAAAATGTTTTCAAGTTGGAGTGTACCAAACTCCTTAATTCCTTAAAATTCTCTCCATTTTAAAAATGTCAATTTTCAAAAGAACATCATTCATTATGAAGGTCAATCACACAATCACAGGCCAATACGTCTACTAAACCCACTTGTGGCATCGGAGCGACTTTACTAGCCACCTAGATAGAAGTACGTCCACTTCTGCCCTGAGAATGAGTGGATGTTCACAACATCTAACCCTCAATCCCATAACAAATCTCTGTATCCATATGAGGACAAAGACCTCATCCCGTCCCCACCTTGGTCTCTTGCGCTTGAAGCTACGTCAAGCTTTGCAAGGTCACCTAGTACGACGAACTACCTTATATCCACCAAGTCATCCAGGGCCATAGGACATATCACTATCCCTCTTGGGCATCATGAAGGTCCTGTAAACACAGTGCATGCACAATAAGTATTTTCACATCATGCCATATAATCTGTGGTGCCACTGGTCTAACAGCCACGACCTTCAACTTAACCTATAGTTGCTTGTCTTGACTAGTCCGGAGACCTGTCATGTCACACTGCCACTAGTTGACTGAATATGTCAGTCTTGTCTTGGTATCATGGCCAAAAAATTCATTTATTTAAAGTTTTATGGCATATAACTCATGTTTGTTTACGAGCTTCTGGTCATGCCAACTGGCCTATGGCCCAATGTTCGAGATTTTCAAAATTTGGCATATTAGCCCCCAAGTTCCAAAACCAAGGTCTCCCGCCTATCAGAGCTATTTGAGCTCCCGTCAAGAAGGTCTCCTAAATCATTTAAGCAGTGGCACACAGTCAAGGGAGAGCACTTCCGACAAAAATATATTTTCAACTATCCATCATACCAACCGAGTATGAGGATATCTCCATTCATAACCGATGAACGGGTTTTCCACTTCCTCCGAGTAAGTTTCATCATACCAACCAGGTATGATCTACTTAAAATGAGTAATTAGTTTTTCCGTGTTTTTTTCACACCACTCCTCTAAGTTGTGATGTTTAAAATACAACTTAGTGGTGGGTTTTCATTTCAAGATACTTATCATCCCAACCGAATATGATATAAAAATCTCACTCACCCAATCGTGCAGTGAAATTCCACTATGTAGGTTTTCGTCCTTTGCAAGCTTAGCCTCAGTTGGTATTCTCGATGTCTTGTGTTCCTACATAAAATGAACATCGTTGTTCATTATTATCTGGCTTGATCACCTCAAAATGGTTAAATTCACAACTTTTCCAATATTTTCAAATTGGTCCCTAAAGTTATTTTTCCTTTTACTTTAGGTCCCAATTCCTGGTTCTTCCCCAAATTGAGTCTCGAAACTTTTAAAATTCCTTTCGGGGCCTCAATTTACTCAATTTCATAAAAAGGGGATCAAGTTTCCCAAATTTCCAATTTGGCCCCAAATTTACCAAAATTACCATTTTGCCCTTCTTTTACAAAAATGGTAAGTTTTACCCCAAAATTCCTAAAATTGCTCAATTGGCCCTCTAACATTCTTATCATGCTCAATTGACCCTCAATTTTATAAAATTGCATTTTGGTCCATCGAATTTTTGAAAATCCCCAATTTTAACTCCTTGACACATTGGAATTTGATTTCGTCAAATTTACCGATCAAACACTTATAATTATTGAAAATTGAGTTTCTACATCTTCATACGATTCCATAGCACTTTGAATAGTAAGTTTTGATGCCAGAACGAGCTCAAACGGAGCTTCGCCGAAAAATAGAACGTAGAGAGAGAAAGCTTCAATTGCTCAACGGTGGGGGCGCGGCGGTCCGAGCTTCCAATCGGGGCAGATAGCTCCCCTCCTAAAGTTTCTCCTAGGATCAAGAATCACATCAATTGATGCCGAATTGGATTAGAATTCTATCATCGAAATTCTATCAGTTCTCTCTCTAGCACCGGTCGAAAATTGCAGAGGGGAGCCGAATTGGCTTACCTTTCTGTCCTAATTTGGCCGTGGGAGGGCTGAGGAAGTGTTGGGAGTGCTTGGTTTAGTCTGAGAAGTGCTCGAATTAGCCAATTTCAGCTCAGCCAAAATAGAGCAGCTTCGGTCCAACGGAGTTGCTTCACTGTTCGATCACGTCAGCACTTCTCCGGCGACCCTCGGAGCGAATGGACGTTGCCACCATGTAGCTAACTTCTTACCAGTTCTGAGGAACCCAACCTTGCCTTCTTTGGCTCAGAAATGACTGTATATCAAAGCTCTAGTTCGAGTTTTACTAGAAAACTAAGCAACTAAGAGAGAGTGAGGTTTTCAGGTATGGAAAGTATGAGTGAAGAGTGGCTCTTTATATAGTGAGTTCGGAGACTTGTTGGCCGCCCGTTTAGCACCTTTTTGACAGATATTAATAGCATAAAACATACTGAACCAGTTTAGTTTTCTCTTTCCATTCATCCTAAATTCTTTTTTCATTAATTTTATAACTTTTCAAGTTACTCGAGATTTATAAATTTTTCAAATTGCTCTTTTTCTATCGATTAAAATTTATAAACTGACTCGAATTTCTCTACGTAAATAATCAGTTTTTTTCCAGATTTTTCTTATTATAATTGGGTAGTATTTACAGCTCTCCCTACTGTTCCCAAAATATAAGGGAGCACAAGGGAGAGAGATAGATAATGATGTCATGCTATGGTCATGGGCGACGGTCGCCGTGAACGTCATGAGCGGTTCGAGTCGTGGGAGATCCTCCTCCGCGGCTCGGGATTCAGGAACGTCCCGTTGAGTCCCTTCGCCATTTCTCAGGCGAAGCCCCTCTTGCGGCTCCACTACCCTTCCGAAGGATACCAGTTGCAGATGAAGAACAACTCAGTGTTCTTGGGTTGGCAAAATCGACCCCTCTTATTTGTTTCTTCTTGGCGCTGGTCAGTATTGTATCCCATTATATCACGTCAGCCTCCTCTACCATAAACCCTAGGTTTAGGTTTGCTTGATGATTAAATAGGAACCCATATGTAGTTTTGCTTAAGTCCAAAATGAGCCCAAAACTTGATATTCATAGTCAAAGACAACCTCTCAAGAACCAGGATGCAGCAGTCTAGATTTCGACCAACATAGAGAACCCTAAAGGCCAAGGGTGGTTACCCTCTTGTATATTTAAGCCTAGCTATATCCATGTAGCGCTAGGTATATATTGGGAAGCCTTCATGGTGATATGCTATCAACCTTGATGAATTCCCTAAGCTCTAATAACATCGGACCGAAGAATCATGAGGAGCTAGGTGGATGAGGATCGCTAGATGGCAAGGAGTATTCTCTCTTACCATCTACTTTACCTACAATTATAATTAAACCAAAAAATGAAAATTATTATTTGTGGGACTCAGCAATCTTCCTGAAATTATCATTTGTATCATGCATACTTGTTATTTGGATATGTTGATTGATATATATGGGCACCCAGTAACTCCGGGTGACCAGAGTGTTCTTGGCTATGAATCTAATCTCGAATTTGAGAATAGATTCACTTTCGATAAATTTTGTCTAACGACACTCTCTAATCTCTTTACCGTTCTCTATCCGAGCTTTAGCGGATTTGCAGCCAAATACATGCAAAGTGTGAGCTACTCGAATAAACAATGTAGAGATATTCAATCGGTCGAATTATGAGTACTTGACATAAACCACGCTTCGACCTTTAATCAGATTGGCTATGAAAAGACTGGAACTGAGGTGAAGAATCAAATTCTTGATGGTATTGGGCGGGATTGGGAGCCTCTCTCTACGGCGCTTACTACCACACTCGATAGCATGTCTATGGACGAACTTAAGGTAATGCATCTCGACCAAGAAGGAAAACTCCACTATTGGTGGAGCTAGGAATCTTCGGCATCATCACCATTCACCATTCGTACCATACTCGTAGCCAAGTCTCCTTGGAGCCCCTTCCCTCGATGGGGGACTTCTTTGTGTCGTGATTGCACTCTATTGGGGTGACGCTTGTGATTTCGGAAATAGACGACGTGATTTTTTCTATGCATGTCATCCATCCTTATTGTCATCTTAGCATGACCAAACCTAATTTTTGAAGGGGTCATGGCTTCTCTTCGAGGGTCATCGGTCACACATTTAATTTTAAGCTTATTTTTTTTAATTTTATGTCCCGATTTGATTTTTGAGTCCTACCAACATAATAAAGAACACATTCTCTAAACTATTGTAGTGGGTATCACTAAATTAGAATCAATAAGCTGTAAAACACATATTAATACAAATGTTTGAAAATCTACTCAAAATTTAAAATTTCTAAAATAAATTTTCAAAGGACACCATAGATCATAAATGATAATAGAAATTAGTAGTTGCATTGGATCACATGTTACTAAACTCATGTTGAATTTCTTCCACTACGAAGATCCTCCTCCCGATATCCCTAAAATGTATTGAGGGAGTGAACAATACTTAGTGAGTGTGAATGCTACTCATTAAATCGATCATGAGCTCGATGTTTCCGCGACTCAAAATAGCTATTACGGAGTTTGATAAACTTATTTTCTATGATAGTTCATCAATAAATCTACCATTCATGCATTACTACAAGTCATTGCCAATACTATGTACAAACTGTTGATTGAGTACTATCATCCAAACCAACTAAACAAATTACCTCTATCGATTCACACTCGTTATTCTCATTTCACTCATACATTCAATTCAAATCCTCAATTGTCACATATAAGGTGACCAAATAGGTGACCAAATACCCTTAATAGGCGTGACTCATACTGGTATTCGTGAATGTGGTATTTCACTTCCCTTAACACAATCATCCATATTTGTAATGTGAACTAATTTTTAGAATATTTTATGATCTATTTTAATGCTCATTACATATATTAAATCAAGATACTTGATGCACACACATGAGAAATGGAGCACTTCGCATGTAGTTGTACTTCATCATTGAACATCATTTACTCGACTGTTCGGACTGGCCAAATTATGGGCAAACATTCGAAACTCATGAAAGTTACTCTCATATTTTGCGATGGTGCCCAAACCATGTGCAACCTAAATAATTTCTATTTTTTCTCATTCAAAAGGCGGGGAGATAGGTATTTCTTATTGAATCTCCATTGGAATTTAGCCCAAGAAAATGTGACTAAAGAGGTGTCTCTTATGTTCTTCCACTACGACGTGCTTGTGCCTCGAGTAGGCACTTAACCATTACGTCCATTTTAGGTCTCTAGCACATTGAGGACAATCATTAGTCTCTTTATTTTTTTGAGTCAATATGTGGTGATCACTACATTCTTCTTTCCTTTTAAAAAGCTTAAACAACCTAGTTGCCTCAAATATTTCAAACACCTTGGGACATTAAAACAAGGTCGGCCCCAAACTCGTGTTGATTGAATTCTCTCTAATATATATCATCCATTTGACTCATCCATGGTCCTCTTCATTGGATGTTCTCTTCCCTCATTTAAGGATGGTATCTCAAATACCCTCGTGAAATCTTCATAGATTTTGAGGTGTTACGAGTTCACATGTGGCCGGGGAAATTCCTCAACACAAAATCCCCTTTGGGACTCAACAATGTGCCCCTCCATAGTAAAAGTCATAAATTCGATAAACTCCACACTCAGTTCTCTAGAGAATCTTCGCCCTCTACGAGGATAACATGCCTAGTTTCTCTTCTAGGGGTCATATCTATAAAGTTTTTTAACTTTATTAGTATTTTGTATACCGATTTATTTTTCTAAAAATACTTGGTCCAATTCGCTTCTACTTGGGCTAACTTTTTTTCATTTTACAATTCATACAACCTCTTCTAAAAATTGGGTGGTTTCATGGCCCGAGTCAATTCAATCCTAGTTTAAATCGGATCATTATCAGACTTTTCCTAATTATTGATTTCCAATCAATGGATGTTCTTTGAGCGTAATTCATGACCTTTATCAATTGTCTAAAATTTTGGTTTAAATCGATTTCCAATCTGGATTGATTTCCATTCCCGATTCAAGTTTATATTTCTCAATTAACCATCGATTTCCGATCCAATTTGCTTAAAATCTAATTTTGGTTATTTAGATGTTACATTTTATGTGACTCATCCGATGATAGCCATAATTCTGTCCCATCTCCCATAAGTTGAAGGCCACTTGGAGCACATAGACAGTTTAATAGTTCATCTGACCAACTCAATTTTGGTCAGCCTTAAGACCAATTCAATTCTACCAACTCATATCATCACTCAATTATGTGGACAAACCAATCATATTGCCCCGATTGTCCCCATTTGTCACACAATTTTCAATTACCTCAAGTTAATGTTGGGTTTAATTCTTTTGATGATCACCATGTAACTAATTCTCTTATCTTAGTTATCTATCAGGAATATAGGAATGCTCATGAACACTTATTGTTAGGCAATTGAATAAGTCGTCCAATTCTTCATACCACTCTTCTATCTTATCCAACTCATTTAATTCATTAACCTTATCTAATATTTACTATGTTCCATCCATATCATATCTATCAACTAATTATATGTCTCACAATTCACTCGTGATAATAATCGATATATTGAATTTCACCCATTTTTCTTTCTTATTAAGGATGTTCGCACTCATTTGGAACTCATGCGAAGGAATCATAGAGGTGGTTTTTACCATTTGTGAATCCATTATCAACATACCTTTTCTCATGTTAATATTTGCTCTCATATTTCAAATTCCTTGTTACTCCAGCGCCTAGATCATTTAATGTATGATATTGTTCATCGAGTTAAGCACTTTCTCTCAATAAAATCATGTTTCTCTTCTCTACATTTTTATGATTAATATGTAATTAGAAAAATATCCACACATCATTTTCTGTTGACTAATTACTATAGTCAATATCCACTACAACTAATTTATACTGATATTTGGGACCCGCACTAACCAAATCTCATTATAAGTATATGCACTACATTCATTTCCTTGACAGTTATTATAACATTAGAAGTCCCAAATGTCACACCTCGGCCCGATTCTATTGGTCAGGGACTCGTGCTTCTTCGCCCATCCCCATCAATAAGCACTATGGTTGTTACCTTCACCATAGTGAGAACCGAATGTACCAGGGATTATGATAAAATACTTGTAAAATGTAGCAGAAATTTGTAACTTTTCTTTCGAAGTTTCTCATTAGAGCTCACAAAATAATTTATCAAAATATCACAGGAAAAATAGCAAAATGATAAAATATAAATACCTTCATGAGTAGGGTACAAGGTTAACTTAGGCGAATGTGTGCCTCGGGAAGATCCTTTCATTCACTGCCCCACGCCTTCCTAACTTAGTCTACAATATGTTTAGAGGAGTGGGTGAGCTCACAATTCAGTGAATGGGGCACTGACGCCATGTCACGCCCTAACCAGATTTGGTTAGATCCCCATGAGTAACCCATCACTCCCTTTGGTTCATGAAGGGTTTTACCCTTTTCTAAACCACGAGGAGTAAGGCGTACTTTTTCATGTTTTTCCGGGAATAACATTATACAAAACTGAATAATTTAAAACAAACATACATGTATAATAGTTCCAATATAGGAGGGTCTTTAAGGTTGGTTTTTCCTCGATTACGTAAAAGGGGAAAAAGAGAGGGGAGTGAGTTCTACAACTCAGTGAGCGGGTGTTGGGAGTGAGATTTCAAAATAGTTTTAGTACATCCAAACCATGCCAAGGTTATCATTATCTTTAAAAAGGATTTTTCCTCAATTTTAAGTTTTCAAAACTATTTCCATTTCCATATTAGGTGTGTTTATCTCTCTTTGCCCATCCCCTTGCTTCGGGAGGCATTTAGCAAACAAACACATGCCTTCAACAAGAAGGGTACACACATTCGCAGGTGCAGCTTGTCCACTACACCCACTTTGTGGATCGGAGTGTATTTACAGTCCACCAAGATAGAAGCATGTCCACTTCTACCTTGGGTCTGAGAAGATGTCCTAGACATCCGACCCTTAGACCTGAATGCCACTTCATGTTCGTATGAGGACAAAGACCTTATCCCGTTCTTGACGCATGAAGCCCAAACACAGTAGTTTTAGGAAGCCCAAATGTAATAGCTTCGTGGAGCCCAAATATAGTAGCTCCATGACTAACTGGCACGACGAGAAACCCAAACACAACAGCTTCTCCTTTCCTTATTGCCAACATGTTGTCCAGTAGTCCTTGTGACCCATCATTACCCCCTTTGGGCATCTTGATGGTCCCAAATCCATAGGTGCATGCACAAACAATAATTTTCATATACTTAGCCATTCTCTTTGGTGATGACGGTCCAACGGCCTCAACACTCAACCCGGCTTGTAACTATTTGTTTGGCTGGCCCGTCGACCTGGCCCTGATACACTGCCGTTAGCCCATCGAGCATTGTCAGTCCTAACATGGCACCATGGCGAATCACACAGTTAATTCCACTTTTTAATGAGAGCTTTCATGGCTCTTCCTATTCATGTTTGTTTATGGGCTTCAGCTCGTGTCCACTGGCCTTTGGCCCACTGCATGTGTTTTCCAAAACTAGGGTTGAGCCCTCTGAGTTCAAAAAATGAGACCTCTAGCCTATCTAAGCTATTCTAGCTCCCGTTAAGAAGGTCTCCCAAATATTGCCTATTGGAAAAGGTTTAGAAACATTTTTGCAATAAATGCAAAGTTTAGTGCCAAAGTACAAATATGAACTTTTTGCATGGTCAAAGAGGACTTTTGGGTAGTACAAGAACCTAAACTTAGTAAAACAAAGTTGCGGGACCCATGTGGGAAAATTTGGGGGTCAAATGGATCCTGGGACCTAAGCCCTCAAGTTGAGGGGCAAAATTGTAATTTTTCCAAAACTTAGGGCCTTTTGGAAATAAAAGGGAGATAAGGCTTGGGATAATTTCCAATGCCCATTGGGACCTAAATGGGACCCAAATGAACTTTAGGGACTGATTGAAAAGACTTAAGAAAAGTCTTAGCTGAAAGGAGTAACCTTAAAAAGTGTAAGGAACGTAAGGAAGAGTACGGTCAAAAATAATATAAGGGATCAATAGTAAGGCTGAACCTTGTTTACTCTACCTTGCAGAGAACGCAAGAAGCATTGAACCGAAATCATAGTAGATTCCAGACACCCTACATAATGAACAAGTCTTGTGAACTAGGTGAGTGGGATTTGTGTTCCATTATTGATGACACACCCTATTGGACCGACCAATCCCGATTATTTGACTTTGTGTGACTTTTGTGCTAAGTTGTAAGTCTCACTTTGAGAACTTATATAAGAAGCGTGAACCAGTAAAAGCGTACGCACTAAATCATAGATCATTTTGAAAGTGCAAGAAAGAACCGTTCATGAGAACCAGGATGTTAGATGAATGCTGGTTTTTGAGAAACCGAGGAAAAATCATATGTTTGGCTTAGTGGCATGTGTGAATTTGGGGAGAGGATCACTAAGGGTTAGATTCCTAAAATATGTGCTTTACTTTGTTGTGATAGTGATCGGGTTGGTTATGTAGTGAAATTGAGCTCGAGGCCATTGGGCTAGTTGCTTGAAAAGGGAAGTCGGCTCATATAGAATAGAGATCCCAGTGTTTGTGCATTCATCCAAAAAGGGGATACAACCAGTAAGGTCTAGCTTCCCGCGTTTAACCATGTTTTAAGCATGAAAATTGTGAGATGCATCTGATATGCAATGTGATTAGGAGATAGCATGTGTTGCACCGAGCTTTTGGTAATGTTGTGCGTGTGGCTCCATAACGAGTAATGGACATGAGTGCCACTTTATGACTGTGTATCATGTCATTTAATTTATGAATACCTAAATGGGAGATGGGGGTGGTGGAGGAACGCCTAAGAGGTTGTGTCATCACCCAAGGGAAAATGGAATTGAGATATGAGGAGGTACAATGTGATGCTTCCATGTTTTCTCGGGACACTCGGAATATGTATGGGTATCGTGCGAGTACACCATCGAGAGGGGTAGATGGCGGGATGAATCGTAAGTGTAGGGGCCACAAGCTGGCGAGTGGTAGGAATGTGGCTATGACCTGAGAGTAGAGATACCAGCATTGAGTGCGAAGAAGTTTTATAACCTCTTCACTCCAGTTCCCCGTCTGGTGTTATCCCAAGAGGGTGGTACATTATAGGGAGGTTATTATGTTATGTGGGGCCCGAGTAGCCCAGAATTGTGTGTAGGCCTAAGTGCCACATTGTGCGGGAGAGTGGCTGAAAGGCTTCTAGGACCCCGAGGTGAAAGGCATCACACATGAGGTGTCGGAGGTGGGGATGAGAGCCTTGTGCCTCCCACACTCTAGCTCCCTATCTAGGATTTGTCGAACGACCATCCATTCCAGGTGGATTGTGTTTATGTGTTTGGGCCATAAGCATCCCTTATTTCATGTCGTTTACCTAAGTTTCCAAGTTATGGCACGAGTCACGATAACCCGGGAGCACCGCTCGAGTGTAGGCTATATGATTGTACGGGACCATGTCCCATGTTTGAAATAAATAAATGGATTTCATGAATACACGATAAGGAGGGCAGTGGGAATATCCCAACCATAAGATAGAGGCAAGCCGGATGACCCGAGACTATGTCTCAAAGGGGAGGAAGTAACCATAGGGCTTGTATAGGGGATATGAGAGATTAGAGTAGACCTTGTATGCTAGGTGGTTTATGGGAAAGGTCTGGGTCGTAAGCCATGTAGTGTCACAACGTCAATTTCTCACTCACTAAGCTATGAGCTCACTCCCTCCCATAACAATTGTGTAGATAAGTCGATGAAGCCTGGTAAGAACCCGGTTTTCTTACCGGTTCAAATCGGTTCCTCAACATGAATCCTATTCAAATCGGTTCTCTACCGATTTTCTCCCAATCCTTGACCTCATGTTCCAAGACACTCCTAAGGGTTTCTCATGTTTCTCATGATTCTTATCACCCCTCATGGCTTCTCCATTGAACCCTTCTCTCATTCCTTTGATCTAGTTATTGAATTGGAGTTTCCTAATCTTCCACTAGATGTAAGGTTAAACCCGATTGGATCGAAAAAAACCACTATTAAACTGAGAATGGAAACCGGAGAATAGAGGGTTGGAGTAAAAACCAAGTTTTAAATTGATTTAAACACAAAGATATGAGGAAGTTGGTATGATCACTAGAAATACCCACAAAAGATCCCCAAGGACCATGAATCAAGGGGTGGAAAAAGCCTAAGTGAAAACCAACCCAAATTAGAGTCAAATACCCCGAATTATTAAGGGGATATAAACAACTCTAAAAAGGGAGGATCTTGAGCCCAATCAATAGAGAATGATAAGAGGAATTTTTAGAAAAATAAATTGGACCAACAACTAGTCGAATTGGAGGCGAACTGGCCTCGGAATGGTCGAAACTGATTGAACTAGCTTAGAGTAGTAAAACCCAGTGACTTTTAGAGGGTGTTAAACAAATCAAAATGAGGTGGTTCTTAAGTCTATTCAATACGAAATTGAATTTAGAGTTTTTGTTATTTTTATTTTATCAAGAACCAACCAAGAACGAGGTGAACCAGGCAAAAAATTGTTGAATCGACCAAGAAATTCGTCGAAAACCTATTCTCTACAGTGCAGATCGGTCAATCCACCATGTCGGGCGGACGCACGTGCTCCACACATGGCCATGCACGCACGTGCTCCACACATGTCCATGCACACACGTGCTCCACACACGACCATGCGTGCATGTGTCATCCCCTTCGACCCCGACCCAATTTTCAACAAAAAACACTATAACAATCAGTCGACAACTCGAAGTCCACCACCTGGGGAAATTAATTCATCCACATGGCGATATGCTATGTAATGAAGAAAGAAAGCTATGGATGGATTTCCACGTGAGTCTAGAATCCATCTATATAAATATCAGGTGTTATCTTGTTAGAAATTGATTGAAATCCTCTCTAGAGCACAAATAGCTCCCAACTCTAGTGACCCAACTTGTAGAGAGCCTAGCTCTGCCGACTGGCCACCTCATAAGGCAATCTAGGTGTCCCTGTAGCGTGATCACACACTACAAGAGCTTGGATAATTGGAAACAGAATAATTGCTTTGAGGGCTAATTCCAATAGCCTCGACGACCTTCAAGACCTAAGAAATATTCAGTAGACTTGTCACACCCCGACCTAGTTTGGTGGGAATCGTGTGAACAACTACCATTCCTCTCAATAATATAATAGAGATCACAACCATTATCGTAGTATTGACAGAAGTAAGGGTCAAATTAATAGAAAATAGTGCATTTGTTTGTGTTTTTTAAATATGAAAAAATATAAATAAAGTTGTATATAATTTTATAAAATTGAAATTCATATCGATTTGGTAGTTCGTCTTCTAATGTCCTCCTTGATATTTTTAAGACCTGAAAGGGGTAAGCAATGGGGAGAGTTTACAACTTAGAGAGGGGTCCTACTGAAATCGTGAATTCCTATCCATGATTCAGCACATAGTCAAAAAACATAAGAATTTATTTTTCCTTAGATAAAAGGAAAGATGCATTCTGAACATATCATTCTTGCCTCTTCTTTTTCAGTGTTATTAATTTTGCCCCTTTGTTTTGTGTTGGTTCTTGGATCCAACATTAACTCTCCTTTCAATATGATCATGAAAACAATCCCCAAAAGAATTATATGGCCATTCTATGATCTGTCATTTACATCCTTAATTCTTATGCTTTTGATCTCCCCATAGATCATTTCCAAAAATCTAGTTCACTATTTCCCTTCCATAGGGGTTATCCTTTACTTAGACTAATGGAGACGATGTAGATTCCTTCTACTTTCTGTGTCCTCATTATTTCTTATTATAGTCAATGGTCTTGCCTATAACTTTCCCATCACTCCATTTTGGATGTGGTGTGCTTTACCTGGGTACCAATTCTCTCATTAAGATCAAGTGGTCATAACTAAACATCTATTGGTATCCTACCATTCTTACATGTTTTTCCTTTACTTAAACATCATGACATTCATGAATGTTTGGGGTTCCAAGAATTTCCTCAAATGTTAATGAATTCTCTTCACATTTCTTGTTTGTCCCTTCTTAACGTGTTACAATTATTCCTTTAGGAATCTTTTCATCTGATACCTTCTTGGTAAATGAAGATCTTAGCGCATCATTCATATGTTCTTAATGTGCCCATCATTTGTCTTCTTCTCCCACTTTGTCCTATGGAATCTTCTTCCATGGACAATGTAATACCTTTTTTGGTTTACCACACCACTCATTAGCTTTGATCATCCATCATCATATTCTTTCTCCTGGCTTGCCAAGACTTTCTTTCCTAAAAGTCCCCCTTATTCATCATATTTACACTATTTTGTTTTGGGTGTATTTGTCTATAGCCATTTCATTATTGCATTTGGATTTATCCATCGTACTTGATTCCTTATTCAAGTAATTTATGTTATAGGTATCATATTTTTTATTTTCCATACTCTACCCTACCGTCCATATTGAGTTCTTTAAGGTAGAGGTGGTACTCGACCATGCCTCCTTTATGTTCATTGGTTCTTTAGTGGATCACGATAATTCCTTTGTTGGAGCATGTGATTTCTTTGGGATTCCCTCCCTTGGGAGTATATTCTGTCAATCCATTTTTTATGGGTATCCATCCCATCAAAAATTATTATGATATCCTTTGATCTCTAGGGTTAGTCCTTTTTGGAATCTCATAAATATACCTTTTTTTCCCTTTATACTCGATTTATATCTTCACTTATATTCCATTTACAAGTTTACTCTTTAAGGGAAAGGTTCCGGGTATTTGCTCCATTATTTCTTGTCTTCTTTGTCAAGAGCATCATAGGGGTTACTTATTCTTTTTTTTGCACAATATAGGGGTTACTTATTCATCCTCTAGTTTTAAACTTGTAAGCCATGTTTGATTTCTCTTGAAATCTTTGTAGTAGGGAGTTCTTACTTTTTTCCTAATACTTTGGTATTAGTATTTAAGGTAATTGACTCTTCCCTCATCCAATCTTTCAGCTTTAGTTGTCCCAAGGATTTCCTTCATCCTTCTTTTCCTAGTGTTTTGACTCTTTTCAACCTTTTTACTAAAGGTTTTTCCTTTACTCAATTTTATGAGCTTTTTGGTTAAGGTATGAAATCATAAAAAATTGGGCATAAAGTTTTATTTATTGATTTCATTAGCCATAAATATGGCTTAGTACATAGGAAAAGAAATTACACCAACTTTCTCACTATCTCTTACTTTAGTTATTCTTGTTGACTAACTTAGAGTTTATCACCAATAGATAGCGAGATTCTTACTCTAAAGGTTCAAGAATTGGTGTTGATTTCTTTGGGGGACATAGTCCTCCATGGTATCTACCACCCTTGGTACAACTATTTATGTTGGGCTCTTCATATTTTGAATAAGAGGTTTGAGTATGGGAATTTGGAATTTTAGCCCTCCTTATTACCGAGACTCCATATCTTCTCATTATTATGGCTTCACACTCATAAGCTTGTTTTGGAAGAGTTGTGGGTCAAGATTCCTAGTTGATCAGAATAGGTGGAAGTCTTTTAAATGCCCTCACATAATTGGCATAAGCTTCACATAAATTCTCCTCCGCCCCATGCTAAGTGTTGGGTTAGGAGTTTCAATTCCCAAGTTTAGTTGATTTCTATGTTTTAGTGGAGGTATTTCATTCTCAATTGACATTGGTGGAGTCCTTCTCCTATTGGGAATCATCCTACATTAATGGTGTTTTACCCTTAGATTGAGAAATTTACAAATATTTATACAACAATTATTTCCAACTTTTATTCAAAAATATTTTTCCAATATTCTTGATATTCAAACATAATTTTATTAAAGGTATTGGTTGGATCCCCGTGAACAACTCGCCACTCTCCTGGTTTATTAAAGGGTTTTCCCTTATTATAATTCGTAAAGAGTAAGGCGTCCTTTAAACTTGCACCATTTCCTGGAATAGCATAATCAAAATAGCATGAAATTTTAAACTTTACATACCTGTCTTACAGGCATCTTAGTTGATGGTCTTTTAAGGTAGGCTTTCCGGGATTTCCTGAAAGGGAAATAAGGGAGGGGGTGAGTACGACTACTCAGTGAATGGGTTTTCAAAAGTCTACTTTTAACTTTTAAGAAAAATATTTATATGGAGTGTGCCAGACTCCTTTCTTTTAAAAAAAAAATCCCTTCATTTAAAAATTTGGGTTTTTCCATTATATTTTAGTTACCAGTGTGTCATCACCCAACACACATCCCTCATCATGAAGGTTACACAAATTCATAAGTTAGTATCACTACTGAACCCGCTAGTGGCTTCGGAGCGACTTTTCCTGCCACCTGGATAGAAGTACAACCACTTCTACCCTAGGAATGAGTGGATGTATGTGACATCTGACCCACAATCCTGAAATCACTTCTTCATGTCCATGTGAGGACAGAGACCTCATCCTGACCCCACTCCGGTCTCATGCGCTTGGTGCTACTCCAGATTTCGCACAGACACCTAGAACGATGATCTGCCCTTATACTCACCGGGTCGTCCAGGGCCCTTAGGACACATCACTACCCCTCATGGGCGTCTTGATGATCCCGTACACATAGTGCATGCACAAACAATATTTTCTTATCAAGCCATGTAATCTGTGGTGCCAATGGTCCAACGGCCCCGACTATCAACTCAACCCGCAGTTGTTTGTCTTGACTGGTCCGTCGACCTGTCATGTCGCACTACTGCTAGTTGACTGAGCATGTCGGTCCTATCTTGGTACCATGGCCAACCAATTCACTTATTAAGTTTCATGGCACATATGTCATGTTCGTTTACGAGCTCCTGCTCGTGCCAACTGGCCTTGGGCCCATTGTACGAGATTTTCAAAAAACTGGGCATTCTTGCCCGCAAGTTCCAAAATTGAGGCCCCCGACCTATAAGAGCTATTCGAGCTCCCGTCAAGAAGGTCTCCCAAATAGTTTAAGCATTGGCACATAGTCAGGGGAGAACACTTCCGACAAAATAGGTTTTCACTGTTCATTATTCCAAGAGATATAAGGACATCTCCGTTCATAACCGATGAACAAGTTTTCAACTTCCTCCGAGAAAGTCTCATCATACCAATCGGGTATGATCTACTTACAACAGGTAAGTAGTTTTTCCGCATAATTTTCACATCACTTTCTCCAAGTGGTGATGATTAAAATACCACTAAATAGTGGGTTTTTATACCGAGGTACTTATCATTCCCTACCGGGTATGACATAAAATTTCCAGTTACAACCGTTAAGTGGTTTTTATCTTTAAGTTGTGCTCATCATCCTAACCAGGTATGATGTTAGTAAACCCACTCACCCATTAATGCCGTGAATTCCACTAGACTGGTTCTTTGTATTCACACGAACTTGTCCTTGCTGTCGTTCTGGGTAATTCGCATTCCTACACAATATAAACAACCTTGTTCATTATTACTCGCCATAACAGCCTTCATTCATTTCCAATGAATGAGAAAACCCAAACTTTTAGTTATTTGCAATTAGGTTCCTAAAGTTATTTCTCTTTAACTTTAAGTCCCTAATGTCGGTTTTTCCTCAAATTGATTCCCGTAACTTTTAAAATTTATCCTGAGACCTCAATTTCACCAAAAAGGGGTTTAATTTCCCAAATTTCCAATTTGGTTCCTCAATTTTTCCAAAATTACCATTTTGCCCTTCTTTTACAAAAATGGTAAGTTTTGCCCCAAAAATTCCAAAATTCCTCAATTGGTCCTCCAACATTATTTTAATGTCCAATTGACCCTCAATTTCATAAAATTGTATTTTGGCCCTTTGAATTTCGAAAATCCCCAAATTTTCCCCCAATTGCAACACTTCAACACTACTGAATTTGATTTCATCAAATTGATTGATCAAACACTTCTAATTATTCAAATTGGAGTTGAAATTGAGTTCCTACATGTTCATATGATTCTAAGAAACTTTGAATCGCAGATTTTAACGCCGGAACAAGCTCAAATGGAGCTTCGCCGGAAAATACACTATAGAGAGAGAAAGCTTCGTTTACTCACCGGTGAAGGCACGACGTTCTGAGCTTTCGATCTGGGCAGATAGGTCTCATCCTGAGGTTCATCCTAGAATCAAGAATTGTATCAATTGATGCGGAATTGGATTAGAATTTCGTCATTGAAATTCGGTCGACTCTCTCTCTAGCACCGATCGAAAATTATAAAGGGGAGCCGAATTGGCTTACCTTTTGGTCCTAATTCGGCCGTGGAAAGGCTGAGGAAGTGTTTGGAGGGCTTGGTTTGGCCTGAGGAGGGCTTGAAATGGCCGATTTCAGCTTGGCCGAAATAGGGCAGCTTCGGTCTGCCGGAGTTGCTTCACTATTCCATCATGTCGGTGCTTCTCCAACGGTTCTCGGATTGACTGGAGTTTGCTATCAGATAGCTGTCTTCTCCCCGGTTCTAAAGAGCCCGACCTTTGTTCAAGTCGAAGCTCTGGTTCGAGCTTTACCGGGAAATGTAGCAGTAGAGAGCGAGAGAAGTGTTTAGGGGTGAGGAGAATGAAATGGGGATGACCTCTTTATATAGGCTTAAAACCCATGTATTAAATGGGCGAGATTTATTACTAGTATTAATATTGCCATAAATTATTGGTATTAATTCAAATAATTTAATTTCGGTATTAAATTGTTTGAATTAATTCCAATAATTTAATTTAGGTATTAAATTATTGGTATTAATTACAATAATTAAATATATACTAATTTATGGTTATTTATGATAAGGCGGGTTACAAAAAAAATTCATACTTCCTAGGAGGTCGCCCATCGTCACACTATTATCGGGCAAGCACGCTTAACTTTGAAGTTCTTATGAAATCTAGTTTACCTGAACCAATTTGGTTTTTGTTTTCTAAAGTTTCATAAATTTCTTTTCCAAGGTTTAATGAACCCTTTAGATCACCAGTAAGTTGTAAATTTCCATATTGTGTGTTCTCAAATGTAAACCGGCTCGGTTTTCTTACTCGGTTTGACATGTTCTTTTCCCGGTTTTTCTTACCTAAAACATGCGGGGTTTACAGAACTGGTCAAACCGAGTGAGAAAATCGAACCGGTTCACAAATACCGACCACTAGAGAATGGGAAAATTGGGGAATTTACAACTCCCGAGCGACCCAAAGAGTCATAAAAACCTTGGAAAGGGACCTTAGGACAATTTGGGAGAGAAAACCAGACCGATTTAGGTGAACCAGTTTGAACCACTATTAAACCGGATGCTAAATTCATTTTTCTAGCTGGCCTAGAAAATTTAAATTGGAGAAATGAGGCCACGATTGGATAAAAATGAATTTAGATGAATTTAGAAATGTTTAATTTTGAAAAACTCAGTCGAATCAGGCATGAACAAACTAGTTTAAGCGTTGATCTCGGTCCGGTCTGGTTCGGAACAGTATCATCTTCTTCCTTCAAATGACAGCACTGTTCACTTGCCGAAAAATCAAACAACGTTAGCGAAGAAGAAACGTTTCTGTTCAGTACGTTTTAGGCCATTGATGACTATAATTAAGGTGCCAAACGGACGACCGAAGAGTCCCCAAGCTCCCTATATAAAAGCCCCTCTCCATTCATCTTCCACATACCTAAAAACCTCACTCTCTCTCAGCTACTCAGTTTTTCGACAAAGCTCGAACCAGAGCTCCGATATAGTGTCTTTTGTAAGCCAAAGAAGGCATGGTAAGGTTCCTTAGACTTGGGGAAAGTCATCTACACGGTGGTAGTCTCCAATTGCTCCGACGATCGCCGGAGAAGCGCCGGCGTGATCGAATAGTGAAGTAGCTCTTACGGACTAAAGCTGTCCTATTTCTATCAAACTGAAATCAGCCAATTCGAGCCCTCCTCAGGCTAAACCAAACTCTCTCAACAGTTCCTCAGCCCTCCTACGATCGAATTAGAGCAGAAAGGTAAGCCAATTTGGCTCTCCTCTGTTAATTCCGACCAGTGCTAGAGAGAGAATCAACAGATGTTTATTGACCAAATTCTCCCTCAATTTGACATGAATTGAGGTGATTCTTGATTTTAGAAGGAACCTCAAGATAAGAGCTATCTGCCCAGATCGAAAGCTCGGACCGCCACGCCCAAGACGGTAAGCTTTCAAAGCTTTCTCTCTCAACGTTCATTTTTTCGATGAAGCTCCATTTTTGCTCATTCTAGTGTCAAATCATGCGATTCAAAGTGCAATTGTATCATATGGAGGGGTCAGAACTTAAATCTAATATCAATTTCAACAATTAACCACGTTTAATTGGTCAATTTGATGAAATCAAATTCGGCCAAATTAAAAGATTGAAATTTGGGGAAAATTTTGGGGATTTCAAAAATTCGAGGGACTAAGTGCAATTTCCTAAAATTTAGGGCCAATTGGGCATGGAAAAGATGTTGGAGGACCAATTGGTCAATTTTTGGGTTGAAATTTACCATTTTTGTAAAATAGGGACAAAATGGTAATTTCGGAAAATTTGGGGATCAAATTGGGAATTTGGGAAACTTGAACCCCTTTTTGTAATTTTGAATAAATTGAGGTCCTAAAGTAAAATTTTGATGTTTCGAAACTCGATTTGGGGAAAAATCGATATTAGGGATCTAAGGTTAAAGAAAAGGAAATTTAGGGACTAATTGTAATTAATTGAAAAGTTGGGTATTTTATTCATTCACGATGAAAGAAGACTATCAAGCCCAAATATAATGAACAAAGATGTTCATATCGTGTAGGAATGTGAAGTATCGGGAACGCTAACTAAGACATGCTCCTGAGGATACAAAAAGCTGGTTTGGAAGGATTCACAACATTTATTAGGTGAGTGGGATTATTACATCATACCCGATTGGGATGATGAGCACCTCAGAAATGAAAATCCACTATTAAGTGGAATTTTAAACATCACACCTAAAGGAAGTGATGTGAAAATTATGCGAAAAAACTACTTACCAGTTGTAAATAGATCATACCTGGTTGGTATGTTGAACTTTCTAGAAGGAAGTAGAAAACTCGTTTATCGATTTTAAGCGGAGATGACCTCACACCCGGTTGGTGTGATGGACAGATGAAAAGAATATTTTGTTGGAAGTGCTCTCCTCTAACTGTGTGTCCCTGCTTAAACTTTTTGGGAGACCTTCTTGACAAGAGCTCGAATAGCTCAAATAGGCCAGAGGCCTCAATTTTGGAACTTGGGGGCTAAAATGCCCGATTTTGAAAATCTCGTACATTGGGCCCAAGGCTAGTTTGCACGAGCAAGAGCTCGTTAACAAACACGAGTTTAAGCCATGAAAATTTTTAAATGAATAATGTGTTTGGCCATGGTACCAAGACAAGACTAACATATTCGATGGACTAGCTGTAGTGCAATAAGATAGGTCGACGGACTAGTCGAAACAAACAACTGGAAGTCGAGTTGAGGGTTGGGGCCATTGGATCAGTGGCACCAAAGATTAATTGGCTTATGAGGAAAACTGTTGTTTTGTGCATGCACTGAGGTATGAGACCTTCAAGATGCCCAAAAGGTGTAGTGATGCGTCCTAGGGGCTACTGGATGACATGGTGGAGATAAGGACAGATTGTCATGCCAGTAGTCAGGGAAGCTCGGCATAGCTTCATGCGCATAAGACCGGGGTGGGGTTGGGATGAGCTCTCTATCCTCATATGGACATGGAGTTTCTTTATAGGATTAAGGGTTAGATGTTGCGTACATTCACACATTCTCAAGGTAGAAGTGGACGGGCTTCTATCTAGGTGGCCGGTAATGTCGCTCTGACGCCACAAGTGGGTGCAGTGGATGTGCTGCCCTGTAAATGTGTGTTCCCTTCTTGATGAAGGGCATGTGTTAGTTGATAAACACACCGCTTTTGGTTAATGATGAGAAATAGCTATGAAAACCATGATTTTGAGGATGAAATATCTTAAAGGAAATAAGGAGTCTTGCACATTCCAATTAAAAAACTATTTTATTGAAACTTTATTTTTAAAATTTCCCATTGACTGAGTTGTAGAAACTCACCCACCCTTTTTATCCCTTTTTAGGAAATAGAGAAATGACTAGGGATAGCCCTAGGCCTTACCCTTTGTCAGGTTTCCTTAATTATCTTGAGCTTACATTTTTATTGATATATGTTGTTCCAAGGAACAAGGTTGAGATTTCGCCTGGCTCCTCTTGAATAAAAGAAGGGGGAAAAACCCTCTTGAACCAAGAGAGTGACGGGTTGATCACGGGGATCCGACCAAACCGGGTCGGGGCGTGACAGTCCCAATCAGATTTCCAGTCCTTGTCCTGGTCCTTTGCACACATTCTTGTCCAATATGTCCCTACAAGGTCCAAACATGCTCATGATAAAAGGTTTGACATGAAAGGCCTCCTATTTCCATATATTTACAATTAGACCCCAAATCTTGCCTTATTATAATTAGGTCCCTAAAGTTCATAATCTTTTACTTTAGGTACCTAATGCTCAATTAATTTCAATTAAGTCCCTAGGATTTCCAATATCCCTCTTGGTTCCTTAATTTTCAAAAATCAACAATTGGCACTCAAGTTTTTCAAAATTTCCAATTTGTCCCTCAATTGTCCAAAATTACCGATTGGCCCCAATTTTTTCAAAAATGACTATTTAGTCCCAATTTTTCTAAAAATGACCAATTGGCCCTCCAAGTTCCTCTCCTTTGCCAATTGACCTTCCATTTTAGAAAAATTGTACACAGATCACTCAATTTTTGAAATCCCCAAATTTTCCCAAAATGTTTCCCCCAATTCATCCTTTCCATTGACCCAAAATTGATCGCAACAAATTGACCCATCAATTCATGTTAATCGATTTCCTCACTTCTCTATCACATCGAATTGTTTCCTATCATGGCACTAATCAATTTCCTCACTTCCTTATGATCAGATCAAGCTTTGAATCACCGTTTTTGGGTCTGAAATGAGCTTAAACGGAGCTTCATTAGAAAACTGAATGTAGAGAGAGAAAGCTTTAAGAACTTTTTGTTTGAGTTGCGGTGGTTTGAGCTTTTGATTTGGGAAGAAAGCTCTCATCCACAAGGTTCTTCTAGGATCAAGAGTTGCTACAATTCGTGTACTGAGTAGTGGGAATATGGTTAGTGAAATTCAGGCACTTTCTCTTTCTAGAATTAAACTATTTCAATGAGGGAGGACCAAATTGACTTACAAGATTGCTTAGGAGGTCGAGTGAAAGTTGGAGAGACTAGAGGAGGGGGTTGGTTTGGTCATAGAAGGTTAGAGATGGTCGAATTTGGACCTGGTAGAACAAGGTAGCTTTGAGTCTTATGAAGTAGATTCACTGTTTGGACCCACCGACCCTTCTCTAGTGGTCCTCAGGCGGAATGGAGGGTGTCATTAGGTGGCTGACTTGCTCTGAAGTCTATAGGACACAAATTCACCTTCTGAGGTGGAAAGAAGTACCCAAGTCGGAGCTCTGGTTCGAGCTTTATCGAGAAATGAAGCCCTTCTTCTTCTTCTTCTTCTTTTTCTTCCTCTTCGAGTGTTTGAGGTGTGAGGAGGATGAATGAAGGGGAACTCTTTATATAGGGAGCTTGGGGAACATTGGCTCTACAGGTTTCCTCATCGAAAAATGCCATAATCTGAGGGAATATCCCCTCGTCGGAACTGGAAGGTGGAATCCTTCCATGAATAGTGCTGTCATACTAAGGAAGAAGATTACACTGTTTGTTGGCCAGTTGGATCATTGACCAGCTCGGTCAGAACGTGCTTGATGACCCAAAAATAAAAATCAGTCGGTTGAGGCTTGATTCGATTGGTTTTCTAAATATAATTTTTTAAAATTAATCTAAATTCATTTTCTATCATATGGTTGCCTCAATTTTCCAAATTGACATTTTTAAGCCACCTAGAAAAATGAATTATAAAACCGGTTCATTGTGATTGAACCTAGTTTGACCTGGTTCAGGCCTGGTTCACCTTGAACCAGTCCGATTTTCATATTCAATCCATTCCTCGATTCCTCTTCATGATTCTATTTAGGACTTCTTGGTTGCTTTGGATTTTTCAAATCCCTATTTTAACCCTTCATTACCATTTTGGTTCATTTATGGGATCAATTTTCTCATGAAAATACCAGTTTTTTTCCCAGTTTCCTTTGTCCGAATGGATAGGTTTCACAACTCTCCCCTCCTGTTAGGAGTTTTGTCCCCAAAACTTAGTTATTCACCCTTTACATCGGGAATGAATTCCCTTGCGGTCAACTTGGGGCTTGATTTGATACCCTACCACTTTGGTTACCCCTTTCACTTAGTCCCACATGCAACATACTTAAGGAATTTCCTTCCCCTTTGATCATTCATTTACTCCCTTGGACTTAGTTCCTTTGACTTGTCTTACCCCTCATGTCCAAGTAATTTCTTAGATCCAATGCTACATGTCGTTTAGGGTAACACCCTTCCTCTTGAGGGTTTTTGTTCAGAATTACAAGATTGGGAGTTCTAAAATATCTGACCATCCCAGTGTCTATTTATTACTTTGGTCGTTGAAATTCCTTAGCTCGGTGTCATTTCAAGCTTTTCGTATTTGTTTTCACGGGTTTCGATGTTATCCCCTTTTCATTTTATATTGGTCCTTTAATCCATTCTTTCATACTTGAGTCCCCATTTCTTGGGACTGTTGGTCCTACATGTCTCTTGCAACATGACATGTTATAGAATTGCCTTTGTTCATTATAATTCTAGAACATTTCCTCGATAGTGGTTCATGCCTTTCCAACCATTTAGGAATTGTGTGGCTTTGTTCCTTCTTGTCACCTGGTAGTGTTCCTCAACTACCTTCGGCGTTATCCAATTGTCCCTTATGCTAACTCTTGCATTTGGTTATTTCTCATTAGACTCGAAATCCTCCTTAGTTTGAGGTTCAGGCCTCCCAGTATCGAATTCTTCCACTTCCATCCTTAAAGTGTATTCCGATACTCTTATTCTTGTGTTGTTAGAGTGTTTCACTACTTGATTCTGGTTCATGCATCTCTTCCATGCACCTAATCTCCCTTTACATTAATGTCATGCTTTTCATGAGTGTTTGAGTTTTCCTTATTTATTCGCCCCTCACCAATTTCCTTATTGGGCTTTTTCGGTTCCAACCTTCGTGTTTCCCATCTACTTCTTGACTTACCGATAGACTTGTGGTTTTCCTCCCTTTTGTCCTTCCTCATGTCCAATGACGTCCTTACTTAAGGATTTATTTTCTCCAGTCCATCGTTACTCACTCGTGACCATTTCACGGTTCTTTATTTCAAGTTGATCCCTTTCGGTCTACGTGTCAATTCCTTTGCTTGGGAAACTCCCTTTTGATAGTCTCATTTTCTATTATGTCCTTCGAAGTAGAGACTTCCACCTTGGGAGCTATACCTTCAACCTTCTTACCATTCCTTAAAGGTTTGCTTTCTTCATCTCCTTATAAGCTTTTTATATTGGTGCATTTGCTCACCCTTAATCCTTCGTTGTCTTTAAATTCCCATTTCATCCTTTATTCCCTATCCGAGGAACTTTCAATTATCGAGTCTTATTTTGTGTACTCAACACTATGCCTAGTCGTCCAATCTTAGGCTCTATTAAGGAGTGTTGACCACAACCAGTCTTAGTGTCCGTGGATGTTTCCTTTTATCACCTCTTAATTGAATAGCGTACTTCTCCAAGGTTTTTTGGATATCTTTTCCTTTATTTCCTTATTATAGGTATTCCTCTCATTCCCACTTGTTACGGCATCATTTGATGCTATCTTTCTACTTACCAATTCCTTGGGTTTAACTTACTCCTTGGGCCCTCATGAGTACCCTTCCCTTGTACTTGTCTTTTCATCTCAACCTACATTTCATTTGCAAGCTTATCTTATTTTCCCAATTCAATTGGGACCATCGCCTCTTTGTTGGGATATATACCTCCGCATGACTCCCTTCCTTGGTAGGCTCCATCTCTTCCTATAATTTCCCCCTTTTTATTCGTCCTTGTATTTATTTGACCTTAAATCAACTTCATAACAATCATTGATGTCATCTTCTCCTGCTTACATTTTCTTTGGGAATCTTGTGTACACCTCCGTTGTACGCTATCCTTATTCCTACTTGTATTCATTACTAGTTTATTTTATTAGGGAGGAGTTTAAATTCTTTTCGTTTCGAGGTCTCTTACTCACCTTATGAGAGGCTACTTAATTCTTCTCGTGGCTTAAGTGTGGTCGCCAATCTCATTTGGCCATTGGTTGCTTTCAGGATTCCTTTCTTCCTTCCTTTTTATGACGTTTGGCCTTTTCTTTCTTCCTTCTCCACCGAGGGTTTAAATCCATGATTCTCGTGAGGGTCATTTGGTTAACTAGCTCGTCCCTTGCTACTCTCCTTGTCCATTGGTCACGAAATAGTTTTCTCTTGAGTTTATTTATCCTTGATGCCCATCTTATCGCTCCTTTTTGGGTGTAGTCATTACTACTTCACTATCCTTCTTAGGGCATCATTTATCCTCCTTAGTCACCCCATAGTTACTAGTCGCTTCCCACTGCTAGGTTCGTTTGTAATCCTACTTGGCTTCTCCACCATCCACCTCCAAAACAAGTTACTTCCTTGCATGGTCCTTGGTGGCTTCTACCATACGTCAGGTATTGTAGAGTTTTAGGGTCAGCTTCCTACAAGGTGGATAATTTTTATTTAATTCTTAAATTATCTAGTCTTAATAACGCATTCAAGGGAACATGGCTCTGATACCACTCAGGTTGTCACACTCATAAGCTTGCTTTAGCAGAGTTGTGGATCAGGATTCCTGGTTAATTAGAACAGGTGGAAGTTTTTTAAATGCCCGCATATAATTGGCATAAGCTTCACAGAAATTCTCCTCAGCCTCTTGTTGAGTAAGTGTTGGGTTAGAAGTTTCAATTCCCAAGTTTAGTTGATTTCTCGGTTTTAGTGGAGGTATTTCATTCTCAATTGACATTGGTGGAGTTCTCCTCTTATTGGGAATCATCCTACATTAATTATCATGCCCCGACCTAGTTTGGTCAGATCCCCGTGATCAACCTACCACTCTCCTAGTTTATTAAAGGGTTTCCCCTTATTATATACTGTAAAGAGTAAGTCGTCCTTTAAACCTGCACCTTTTCCTGGAATAACATAAATAAAAACTGCATAATATTTTAATTGATTTCATACATGTCTCACATGCATCTTAGTTAATGGTATTTAAGGGTAGGCTTTCCAGAATTTCCTGAAAGGGATATAAGGGAAGGGGTGAGTACGACTACTCAGTGAATGAGTTTTTCAATACTTTTACTTTTATGAAAAAGATTTGTGTTGGAGTGTGCCAAACTTCTTTCTTTCAAAAACCTTTCATTTCAAATCTCGGTTTTTACCACTATTTCCTTATTAATCATGATGTGTCATAACCCAACACACATCCTTCATCATGAAGGTCAAACACACATTCACAGGCCAGCCCGTCCACTAAACCCACTTGTGGCCTCAGAGTGACTTTTCCGGCCACCCATATAGAAATACACCCATTTCTACCCTGAGAATGAGTGGATGTTCGCAACATCCAACCCTTAACCCCGAAATCAATTCTTCGTGTCCGTATGAGTATAGAGACCTCATCCCATCCCCACCCCAGTCTCATGCGCTTGGTGCTACTCCAAATTTTACACAATCACCTGGTATGATGAACTGCCCTTATACTCACCAGCTCGTCCAGGGTCCTTAGGACACATCACTATCCCTCATGGGCATCTAGAAGGTCCTGTACTCATAGTGCAAGTACAAACAATATTTTCTTATCATGCCATGTAATATGTGGTGCCATTAATCCAACGGCCCCGACCTTTAACTCAACCTGCAACTGTTTGTCTTGACTAGTCTGGAGACCGGTCATGTCTCACTACTGCTAGTTGACTGAGTATGTCGGTCCTATCTTGGTACCATGACCAAACAATTCATTTATTTAAGTTTTATGGCACATATCTCATGTTTGTTTATGAGTTCCTGCTCATGTCCACTGGCCTATGGCCCACTATTTGAGATTATTAAAATCGGGTATAAAAGCCCCCAAGTTCCAAAACTGAGGCCCCCGGCCTATAAGAGCTATTCGAGCTCCAGTCAAGAAGGTCTCCCAAATAGTTTAAGCATTAGCACATAGTTAGGAGAGAGCACTTCTGACAAAATATATTTTCAACTGTCCATTATACCGACCGGGTATAAGGACATCTCCGCTCATAACCGATGAATGGGTTTTCAACTTCCTACGAGAAAGTTTCATCATACCAACCTTGAATAATCTACTTACGACCGATAAGTAGTTTTTCCGTATGGTTTTCACATCACTCTTACCAAATAGTAGTGGGTTTTCATTCCGATATACTTATCATTCCCAACCGGGTATGATATAAAATCCCACTCACAACCGGTAAGTAGTTTTTAACATTAAGTTGTGCTCATTATCCCAACCGGGTATGACGTTAGTAAACCCACTCACGGTGGCTTCCAATTAAGAATAGGTGCTCATCATCCCAACCATATATGATGTGAATAACCCACTCACCCGTTAATGTAGTGAATTCCACTAGACCGGTTCTTTGTATTCACCCAAGCTTGTCCTTGCTGGCGTTCCCGGTACTTCATGTTCCTACATGATATGAACATCTCGGTTCATTATCCTTCAGCCTATAAGCCTTCATTCATTCCAAATGAATGAGAAAGTCAAACTTTCATTTATTTGTAATTAGGTACCTAAAGTTACTTCCCTTTAACTTTAAGTCCCTAATGCCAGTTTTTCCTCAAATTGAGTCCCAAAACTTTTAAAATTTATCATAGGACCTCAATTTATTCCATTTCACAAAAAGGGATTTAATTTCCCAAATTTCCAATTTGGTCCCCCAACTTTTCCAAAATTACCATTTTGCCCTTCCTTAACAAAAATGGTAAATTTTACCCCAAAAATTCTAAAATTCCTCAATTGGCCCTCTAACATTTTTATCATGCCCCCTCAATTTTAGAAATTTGCATTTCGATCCTTCAAATTTTTGAAAATCCCCAATTTTCCCCCAATTCCAACTTCTTAACACAGCCAAATTTTATTTCATAAAATTAACTTATCAAACGTTTCCAATTGTTGAAATTGAAGTTGAAATTGAGTTTCTACATGTTCGTACGATTCTTTAGCAATTTGAATCGCAAGTTTTAATGTCGGGATGAGCTCAAATGGAGCATCGCCGGAATATGAACTGTAGAGAGAGAAAGCTTCGATTGCTCACTGATGAGGGCACAGCGGTCCGAGCTTTTGATCTAGGCAGATAGATCTTGTCCTGAGGTTTATCCCCAAATCAAGAATCGCATCAATTGATGCCAAATTGAGTTAGAATTTTATCACCAAAATTCTACCGGTTCTCTCTCTAGCACCGGCCAAAAATTACCGAGGGGAGTCGAATTGGCTTACCTTTCAGTCCTAATTCGACTGTGGAAGGGCTGAGGAAGTGTTGGGAGGGCTTGGCTTGGCCTGAGGAGGGCTCGAAAGGGCCGATTTCAACTCGGCCAAAACATGGCAGCTTTGTTCCACCAGAGCTGCTTCATTGTTCCATCACGCCGGCGCTTCTCCAGCGACCCTCAAAGCAAACGGAGACTACAGGCGTGTAGCTGACTTCTCCTCGGTTCTAAAGAACCTGACCTTACCTTCTTTGGCATAGAAAAGACACTGTATCAGAGCTCTGGTTTAAGCTTCTCCAGAAAACTGGCAACTAAGAGAGAGTGAGCTTTTCAGGTGTGGAGAGGAAGAATGGGGAGGGGGTCTTTATATGGGAAGCTCGGGGACTTCTTGGTCGTCCGATTGGTGCCTTTATGACAGGCATTGATGGGTAGAAACATATTGAATGAAAATGTTTCTTCTTCATTGATGCTAGTTCGATGAGTGAACAGTACTGTCATCTGGAGGAAGAAGATGACACTGTTCCGAACCGGACTGTACCAGTCCAAACCGGGTTCGAAGCTTAAACCGGTTGGTTCACCCCTTATTCGACCGAGTTTTTCAAATCTAAAAATTTCTAAATTAATCTAAATTCATTTTCTATCGAATGGTGGCTCAAATCTCAAATTTGAATTATTTAAGCCACTTAGAAAAATGAATTTAGGATCCAGTTCACCTGAACCAATTTGGTTTTCATCTCCAATTCCTTCACAAGTCCATTTCCATGACATTTGTGACCCCTTAGGTCACTTAGAGTCCATAAATTTCCCGATTTACCATCTGTCTATCGGTTCCGGTTCATAAATCGGCTCGGTTCTTAAACTAGTCTAATCTGGTTTGGGTTCATTTCACCCGAACCAGTTTGGTTTTTCTCTCCCACTTTGTTCTAAGGTTCCTTTCGAAGGTTTATAAATCTCTTCGGGTCACAGGGGATCCATAAATTTTCCTGTTTCCCTTTCTCTATCGGTTCTGGTTCATGAACCAACTCGGTTCATAAACCGATTCAATCCAATTGGATCAAGTTCATCTAAACCGGTCTGGTTTTTCCCTTCCAATTTGTCCTATGGTTCTTTTCCAAGGTTTTATGAACCCTTTGGATCACCCAAGAGTTGTAAATTTCCAAATTGCCCATTCCTAATTGATTGGGTACGTGAACCGGTTTGGTTTTTTTACTCGGTTTGACCGGTTCTTTTCCCGGTTTTCCATAACTCAAAAGGGCGGGGTTTACAAGTCTCCCCTCCTTTTAAAAGTTTTGTCCCCCAAACTTAATTAGCAACCTTGCATGAGGAATCCTTTCCTTTGATAAATATTTAGTGTTTGTATAACATGCAAACTCTTCTCTTGTTCTTCCAACTAGCCCTTTTTACATCCTTCACCTAAGGAATTTCTTTTCCTTTATATCATTTACTCCCTTCATGGTGCTTATCATAACTAGATATACCTTACTTAAGGGTATATCCTTAGATTCACATCTCTCTTTGCTTAGATCAACATTTTCCCATTTAAGGTCCCCTACTCAAAATTGGGAGTTCCAAGATACCAAACCATTTCCGTGTATTGTTAACCTCTTGGTCGTTGTAACCCTTAGCTCGACGTCCTTTAGAGTGTTACGTACCTATTTTCATGAATTTCCTTGTCATCACCTTTTCATCCTCCTTTATCTGTTGCTCATTACAATTCAGTCCAAATTTTAGGTTTGACATTGTCATTTTTTACTAACTGACTCTTCCTTATTTTGAGTCATGTTTTCCTTGGGACTATTGGGTTTACCTGCCCTTTACAACATGACGTTTTCTAGATCTTGTCTCTATGTCCATTAGATTTCCAGAACACCTCCTTTAGGATTATTCCTAACTTTCCAACCTCTTAGGGATTGTATAACTTCATCTCACTTTTCTTTTGGTAGTATTCATCGACTACCTTTACTGTTATCCACATCAACTTACAAATTTGTGTCGTTTCTCCTTACCCACTAGTCCTTTTTTCAACTTCCTTATTGAGTCTTTCAGTTCCAATTATTTGATTTCTAGATGTTTTACTGACATGCTAGGATTCATCCTTTCTTAGGTCCATCCTCAATCCCAATAACATCCTTTACTCAAGGATTTCCTTTGGCCTTAATCTCCTTTTACTTGTTCATAATTATCTCATAGTTCATCATTCCTGTTTGAGCCTTTTCAGTCTATTGTTTTGCTCGAGAAGTTCCCCTTTTTATGATTTCATTCTCTAATATGTCCCTCAAGGTAGAGACTTTTCATTCTAGGAGCTATATGCTCAACCTTCTTACCATTCCTTGAAGGTTTCTTTCTCCCTTTCTTTGCACCCTTATCTATGTTAGGGCATCTATTTGCTTTAGATCCTTCTCTATCCACAACTTTTGTTTTATCCTTTATTCCTTACGTAGGATACTTTCAATTTTTGGTTTTATTTTATGCATTCCACACTATGCTTGGTCGTCCACTCTTTAAGCTTTATGTGCGTGTGTGGACTATAACTCGTCTTACCAATTGTGGTTATTCCTCCTTAGCCACATCTTATTTTGAGGACTTACTTTCCCAACATTTCTCGAACATTCTTTACTTTATTACCTTAGTATGGGTTGTCCACTCATTCATACTTGTCACAACATCTTTTGATGCTAACCCGTTAACTTATTTCCATTTAAGAAGGATTCACATCCTCCTAGTTTCACAATCTCTTGTTCATCCTTCATGAGGCTCACTTAACCATCTTAAGACTTTAAACTATAAATCTGGTTTTTGCCATCGATTTCTTTAAGGATTTTCATTCGTTCTTCTTTACCAATATTTTGGCCTTTTCACTTATCCCTTCTTTGTTGTGGTTTAAATCCATGATTTTCTCAAAGACCAGTTCTTCAATTGTCTCCTTCTCTCCATTTTTCTGATCCAATCATCTGAGCAGTTGTATCACTCATCCTTCATGCCCATCCTTTATCCTTCATAGAGTGTAGTCTTTACTACATCTCAGCCTTTCTTAGGGTTTTGTTTATCTTCTTTGGCCGTCCCGTTGTAACTCGTTTCTTCTTTCTACTTGGTTCTTCTAGAATTATTGTTTGGTTCTCATGCTCTCTCCAAGCAAGTCACACTGGGCCATCACAATACTTCCTTCCTTTGAAACATTTCCCAATTAAGGGCTGGTTTTTTGCAGTCCACACTATGTCTATCCGCCCATCAATAATTCCTTCAAGGGTAGTTAGTCGTATGCATCCCTCCAAAGTTTACTTTCATAGTGTATTTCTTTATTGAGCGTTCAAATCTTCCTTGTTTCAAGATTTCTTGACAATTATGTGAGAGGCTTGCCTATTATTTTCTTGGCTTGAGTTTAGTCGTTAATTTGGCCTTTGTCCTTTTAAGGATTTCTTTCATCCTTCTTTTCCCGAGTATCTGGCCTTTCTACCCTTCTCTTCTTTATTGGAGTTCAAATTATAGCTTTCCCGTGTATTAGTTTGTTAACTGCCTCACCTCCACCATTCCTTTGGTCTAAGTTTCTTAGGGCAGTTGTTTCTCAAGTACTCATGTCCTTAACGTCCATCTCACTGACCCTTTTTGGGTGTAGTTCTTTCTACCTCCCGGTCTTCCTTAGGTTGTCATTTATTTTCTTTGACTATTTTGTTGTCACGGTTTGCTTACTTCTGCTATGTTGCTCTGAATCTCCAATTTGACTTCCCTACTTTTTCCAAAGGAAGTCTTACTTTAAATCCCAAGACATCCCATTTTTCATCAAACACTCGGTTTGTTTTCTCTTGTGGATGCACTCCCTCCTTTGCTCCTAATATTTAGAATTTTCTTCTTTCAAGGGAGAGTTCTCTTTGTTATATTTGTGGTTTATCGAGGTCCTAACTTTAGTCCCTTTTCTTTTTCTTCCTACCATTATGCTAGAATCTTGAAGAGCTTACTCTTGGATGTAATTGAAGTTCTGAACAGGAGTTCTATTACTAAGGATGGTATCCTTTCGGGTTTCCTATAGCTGTTGGGGCATTATTCTTGGAAAATATTATCCTAACTACTGGCGATGTGGGACAGTTTTTCACTTCGTGTCCTATTCCCCTATAAATTAACTTGATTCCCGTCCTTTGTAGAGTTGGGCACTTCTCCATGAAATGTCCCTATCATTCATGCTTGTAATTACATGAACATAAGTGGTTCCTCCTAGCATTTTTCTAGGGAATTGTTAGTTTTGGTGCTCCTTCGTCCTTGACTCTGGATACCTTGAGAGTTTTTCTTTTGGAGTCTTCCTTGTCAATTGATCACTCGAAGAGTCCTCTTAAATTTCTCGATTCCTTAATTCAATTTCCTTAACTTGGATGAGATTCTCCTTAGTTTCTATGGTAGTACAGGCTTATTTGGTTGCTTTCTTTGGGGCCATCTTCCTTGAAGATCACATCATTTGAGGGACAGGGTTTTTAGGAATTTAGAGTACTTCATTAATAAAGTAGTATAGTATGTTGGCTGTTTGGCCCTATTACAGAAAATGGTCACCAAATAACTAGTGAGCTACCGGATTTTTTATAAGCATCCTCCTATTTAAGGTTATATGCCCCCTTGCTGGCATTTATGGCTTTACGCTTGGCTTCATTTATACTTAGAGTTGTGACCTCAATAGGTCCTGGCACCATTCTCTGGGATACTTCCCCATTTGGTCTTTTGAGATTCCTGCCATGCTTCAAGCATTTGGGAAGCTTCTAGGGTTGTCTTTCTATGAAGATAGGGTGTTGAGTAGAGCCATTCCTACTATTCTTGCTTCCTCTCCTAGGAGCCATCTGAAAATTTTAGGATAAGTCCTATTAGTTACTATATTTTATATACTTGATTATGCATTCGAGGAAACAGGTTCTAATACCACTCTAATTGTCATACCCTGGCCCAGTTTGGTCAGATCCCTGTAATCAACCCGCCACTCTCCCGATTTATTAAAGGGTTTCCCCTTATTATAGACCGTAAAGAGTAAGACGTCCTTTAAACCTACACCTTTTCCCGGAATAACATAAATCAAAACAGCATAATATTTTAATTGATTTCATACCTGTCTCACAGGCATCTTAGTTGATGGTCTTTAAGGGTAGGCTTTCTAGAATTTACTAAAAGGGATATAAGGGAGGGGGTGAGTACGACTACTCAGTGAATGAGTTTTTCAATACTTTTACTTTTATGAAAAAGATTTGTATTGGAGTGTGCCAAACTCCTTTCTTTCAAAAACCTTTCATTTAAAATCTCGGTTTTTACCACCATTTCCTTATTAATCACGGTGTGTCATCACCCAACACACATCTTCATCATGAAGGTCAAATATACATTTGTAGGCCAGCCCGTCCACTAAACCCACTTATGGCTTTGGAGCGACTTTACCGGCCACCCACATAGAAGTACGTTCACTTCTACCTTGAGAATGAGTGGATGTTCGTGATATCCAACCCTCAATCCCGAAATCAATTCTTGTGTCCGTATGAGGACAGAGACCTCATCCTGTCCCCACCCCGGTCTCATGCGCTTAGTGCTACTCCAAATTTTGCAAGGTCACCTAGTACAACGAACTACCCTTATACTAACCGGGTCACGTACTCAAAGTGCATGCACAAACAATATTTTCTTATCATGCCATGTAACCTGTGGTGCCATTAGTCCAATGGCCCCGACCTTCAGCTCAACCTGCAGCTATTTGTCTTGACTGGTCCAGAGACCGGTCATGTCGCACTGCTGCTAGTTGACCGAGTATGTTGGTCCTGTCTTGGTACCATGACCAAACAATTCATTTATTAAAGTTTTATGGCACATATCTCATGTTTGTTTACGAGCTCCTACTCGTGCCCACTAGCCTATGGCCCACTGTTCAAGATTTTTAAAACCGAGCATAATAGCCTCCAAGTTCCAAAACTGTGGCTCCCAACCTATAAGAGCTATTTGAGCTCCCGTCAAGAAGGTTTCCCAAATAGTTTAAGCATCGGCACGTAATCAGGGGAGAGCACTTCCGATAAAATATATTTTTAACTGTCCATTATATCGATCGGGTATAAGGATGTCTCCGTTCATAACAAATGAACGGGTTTTCAACTTCCTCTGAGGAAGATTCATCATACTAATCATGTATGATTTACTTACCACTGGTAAGTAGTTTTTTCGTATAGTTTTCACATCACTATTTATATGTTGTGATGTTTAAAATACCACATAGTAGTGGGTTTTCATTTCGATATACTTATCATTCCCAACCGGGTATGTTTAAAATCCCACTCACAACCGGTAAGTGGTTCTTAATTTCAAGTTGTGCTCATCATCCCAACCAAGTATAACGATAGTAAACCCACTCACGGTGGCTTCCAATTAAGAAAATGTGCTCAATGTCCCAACCAGTTATGATGTGAATAACTAACTCACCCGTTAATGCAGTGAATTCCACTAGACCAGTTCTTTGTATTCATGTGAGCTTGTCCTTTCTGGCATTCCTGGTACTTCATGTGCCTACACGATATGAACATCTCGGTTCATTATCCTTCAGCCTAATAGCCTTCATTCATTCCAAATGAATGAGAAAGTCATACTTTCATTTATTTGCAATTAGGTACCTCAAGTTATTTCTCTTTAACTTTAATCCCCAAATGCCGGTTTTTCCTCAAATTGAGTCCTGAAACTTTTAAAATTTATCATAGGATCTCAATTAATTCCATTTCAAAAAAAGTGGTTTAATTTTCCAAATTTCCAATTTGGTCCCCTCACTTTTCCAAAATTACCATTTTGCCCTTCCTTAACAAAAATGGTAAATTTTACCCCAAAAATTCTAAAATTCCTCAATTGGCCCTCTAACATTTTTATCATACCCAATTAACCCTCAATTTTAGAAAATTGCATTTCGGTCCTTCGAATTTTTGAAAATCCCCAATTTTCCCCCCAATTCCAACTTCTTAACACAACTGAATTTGATTTCATAAAATTGACCAATCATATGTTTCCAATTGTTGAAATTGAGTTTCTACATGTTCATATGATTCTTCAACAATTTGAATCATAAGTTTTAATGCCCGGATGAGCTCAAATGGAGCTTCGCCCGAAAATGAATTGTAGACAAAGAAAGCTTCGATTACTCACTAGTGAGGGCATGACAGTCCAAGCTTTCGATGTGGGCAGATAGATCTCATCCTGAGGTTCATCCTAGAATCAAGAATCGCATCAATTAATGCCAAATTGAGTTAGAATTTCATCATCGAAATTATGTCGGTTCTCTCTCTAGCACCGACTGGAAATTGTAAAGGGGAGTCAAATTGGCTTACCTTTTAGTCCTAATTCGACAGTGGAAGGGCCGAGTAAGTGTTGGGAGGGCTTGGTTTGGCCTGAGGAGGGCTTGAACGTGCCGATTTTAACTCGGCCAAAACAGGGCAGTTCGGTCCATCGGAGCTACTTCATTGTTCCATCATGCCGGCACTTCTCCAACGACCCTCAAAGCAAACAGAGACTACAGGTGTGTAGCTGACTTGTCCCTGGTTCTAAAGAACCCGACCTCACCTTCTTTGGCTTAGAAAAGACACTATATCAAAGCTCTGGTTCGAGCTTCACTGGAAAACTAAGCAACTAAGAGAGAGTGAGCTTTTCAGGTGTGTAGAGGAAGAATGGGGAGGGGGTCTTTATTTAGGAAGCTCGGGGACTCTTGGGCCGTCCGATTGGTGCCTTTATGATAGGCATTGATGGTTGGAAACGTATTGAACAGAGATGTTTCTTCTTCACTGGTGCTACTTCAATTTTCCGGCGAGTGAACAGTGCTGTCATCTGGAGGAAAAAGATAACATTGTTTCGAACCGGACCGGACCGGTCTGAACCGGGTTCAAAGCTTAAACCTTCTGGTTCACCCCACATTCGACTGAGTTTTTCAAATCTAAAAATTTCTAAATTCATCTAAATTCATTTTCTATCTAATGGTGGCCTCAAATCTCAAATTTGAATTATTTAACCGACCTACAAAAATGAATTTAGGATCCAGTTCAATAGTGGTTCAAACCAGTCCAAACCGATTTGAATCCAGTTCACCTGAACCGGTTTGGTTTTCATCTCCAATTCCTTCACAAGTCCATTTCCACAACATTTGTGACTCTTTAGGTCACTTAGAGTCTCTCTATTGGTTCTAGTTCATAAACCAACTCGGTTTTTAAACTGGTTTAATCTGGTTCAGGTCTGGTTCACCTGAACCGGTCTGGTTTTTCTCTCGCACTTTGTTCTAAGGTTCATTCCCAAAGCTTATAAATCTCTTCAGGTCACAAGGGATCCATAAATTTCCCCGTTTGCCCTTTCTCTATCGGTTTCGGTTCATGAACTAACTCAGTTCATAAACCGGTTCAATCCAATTAGATCCGGTTCATCTAAACCGGTCTGGTTTTTCCCTTCCAATTTGTCATAAGGTTCTTTTCCAAGGTTTTATGAACCCTTTGGATCACCCAGGAGTTGTAAATTTCCAAATTGCCCATTCCCAATTGATCGAGTACATGAACCGATTCGGTTTTCTTACTCGGTTTGACCGGTTCTTTTCTTGGTTTTCCTTAACTCAAAAGGGCGGGTTTACATTAATGGTGTTTTCCACTTAGATTAGGAAATTTACAAAAATTTTGTGCAACAATTATTTCCAACTTTTATTCAAAAATATTTTTGCCAATATTCTAGATTTTCAAACATAATTTTTATTCTAAAAATTCAAGTTTGAAAAATCTATGCTCATATACCATTTAAGATGTCACACCCCAAACTAGTTTGTTCGGAACCCTGTGAATAACCGCCACTCCTCTCAATACTAGTAGAGATCACAACCATTACCATAGATAGGAGCAAGGCTAAAAAAAATAGAAAACATTGCATCAGTTTGTGTTTTCTAAATATGTTAGAATATAAATATTGTACCTAAATGTGTAAAAGTGAAATTCATACTGATTTAGTAGTTTGTATCCTAATGTCCTCATTGCCATTGTTATGACTTGAAAGAGGTGAGGGAGGGGTGAGTTCACCACTTAGTGAGGGGTCCTGCTAAAATCGTGACTTCCTATCCATGATTCAGCACATACTCAAAAATCATAACAATTTTTTTCCTTAGATAAAGTGATTTGGATGATTAATTAAACAAGCTACAAGTTGTTTTATCATTTGAAAAATCTTTCTCAGGATTTCACGGTTAAAGCCACTACTTGTATCATATAGGCTAAGAAGATACTCCTTCCTACACGGAAGAACTTCTAAAGATTTATTTATGTTAAACATTTCATAGGTTTGTATTGGACAACACACAAACTCTCTTTCTCCTTTAATGGGGTAGTTCATGACTTGTGTCTCACTAGCTAAAAATATGCTCCTTACTCCAGGAAGAACTTTTCAAGATTTGTTTATGGTATATTTCCATAGGTTTGTATATGACAAACAAACAAATCAAACACCCCTTCTCATTAAAGGGACCAATTATTTGTAGAACAGACCCAATGAGACTAAAACGTCAATTTGTCCCACTCGTGGCCCGCAACGCCTTTACCGTCCACCCTGGTGAGAGGCTACAACATCTACCAAATTGGTACGTGACTACAACCTCAACCAATCATCTATGTGAGCACCATTGCACAACCCCCAATCTTTCCGAAATGAAAATTTTCCAATATTGAGGAACGAGTCCTCTCTCGCTTGTTCCTCCATTTCGTTGCGCATGAAGCTCCCAAAGCACCAAGACATATTGGACTAACATAACTTCCCTTCTACCATCCTTGATGTCGAGCAACCCTTAAAGCCAACACTACCCCATACTGGATGCCTTCTTTGTTCTGAAATATTGCAAGCACAAATAAAAATATTTTGATTTAATATCTTTCTCTTTGCGCTACAAGCCAACGGGCTCCAACCTGGCTTCGGCTCAGTAGCTTAAGCAAGCATTATCAAATTGTGATAACTTTTAATAGGGTCCTAAATCAAATCTTATTTACGGGATTTGACCCATTCCCATTGGCCTTGGGTCCACTTCTCTTCAAAAATTGTGGCCTTGGGTCAACATTCATTTATGTAAATCTAATCAACTCTTTGTCGATAATGGGTCCCACTCGAATCTTTCATCGATAGTTGAATTAGATCATCCCCTCGAAGTGTATCCACACACCATTCATGGGTAGTCCTACTAACATGATTCATGCTCTCAACATAAATAAATCCCAAAATAATTTAAGCGATTTCACACAATCATGGGATTCTATTTCTGGAAAATAGGTTTTTCAAATTTGCTAGTGATAATGCATCATCGGTCCAATCAGACTCAATACCATAAATCTCATTCACCTGTATTTTGAGACTTTTTCGTCAAAGGGGATTTACGAGATTGGTGTGCCTTTAATTCGCACAAATTTGTAGGTAATTGATTCCCACAACAAATTGGGCAATTAAGTTACAAATAATAATGTATTTACACTTAAGACACGTAAATTTCTAATATTTACGATTAGGCCAACAAGTTATACCTTATTTCCAATTAGGTCCCAATGATTCTCAAATATTCCCTTTGGGTCCCTAATTTCTCATTATTTCCAATTGGGTACTTGAATTCTAACTAATTGCAGAAAAATTCCCAATTTTTGGAAATTGCAATTTAGTCCCAAACTTTCAAAAATTGAAATTTAGTCCACCAACTAGCATTATAATCAATTCAATCTTAAACCTTCCTAATTGAGTCCTAACATAATTCTAATCATCTCCTTTATGCGAGGATCATTTTAAGATTTTAATCACTCAATTTGGCTTAGAAATGAGCTTAAACAGAGCTTCATTGGAAAAAAGTTCTAGAGTGAGAAAACTTCAATTGTTTACCAGTAAGAGGTCGGTGGTCAGAGGTTTTTATGCCAAAATATTTCTATCTTCCTCGGATATTTCATGGATCAAACCATACCACAATTGATGGTCTGAGCTCTCACGCCCCAATCTAGTTTGATCGAAACACTGTGAAAAATCCACCACTCCCTTTGGTCTAAGAAGAGCCACCACTTCCCAAGACCACAAGAAGTTAGGCATAATTTTCGACCTTGTTTATAAACCCTGCCCATTTGAGTCAAGAAAAAACCGGGAAAAGAACCGGTCAAACCGAGTAAGAAAATTGAACTGGTTCACGTACCCGATCAATTAGGAACAAGCAAATTGGAAATTTACAACTCCCGTGTGATCCAAAGGATTCATAAAAACCTTGGAAAAGAACCCTATGACAAATTGGAAGAGAAAAATCAGACCGGTTTAGATGAACCGGATCCAATTGGATTAAACCAGTTTATGAACCGAGTCGATTTATGAACCAGAACCGAATAGAGAAAGGGCAAACAGGGAAATTTATGGATCCCTTGTGACCCAAAAAGATTTATGAACCTTGGGAAGGAACCTTAGAACAAAGTGGGAGAGAAAAACCAGATCGGTTCAGGTGAATTGGACCCGAACCGAATTGAACCCGTTTAAGGACCGAGTCGGTTTAAGAACCGAAATCGATAATGAGATGGTAAACCAGCAATTTTATGGACCTAAGTGATCCAAGGAGTTACAAAAGACATGGAAATGGACTTGTGAAGGAATTGGTGATGAAAACCAAACTGGTTCAGGTGAATCGGATCCGAACCCGTTTGGACTGGTTTGAACCACTTTTGAACTGGATCCTAAATTCATTTTTCTAGGTGGCTTAAATAATTCGAATTTGAGATTTGAGGCCACCATTGGATAGAAAATGAATTTATATGAATTTAGAAATTTTTAGATTTGAAAAACTCGATCGAATGAGGGTGAACCGACCGATTTAAGCTTCGAACCCAGTTCGGAACAATGTCATCATCTTCCTCAGGATGACAGCACTGTTCACTCGTTGGAAAATCGAAGCAGCACCGGTGACGAAGAAACACTCCCGTTTGGTACGTTTCAGGTCTTCAATGCCTATCATAACGGTGCCAAACGGATGACCAACGAGTCCCCGAGCTCCTTATATAAAGAGCCCCTCTCCATTCGTCCTCTCTACACCTGAAAAGCTCACTCTCTCTTAGTTGCTTAGTTTTCTGGCGAAGCTCGAACTAGAGCTCCAATATAGTGTCTTTTCTGAGCCAAAGAAGGTGAGGTCAGGTTCTTTAGAACCCGGGAGAAGTCAGCTACACGTCTATAGTCTCTGTTTGCTCCGAGGGTCGCCGGAGAAATGCCGACATGATGAAATAGTGAAGCAGCTCCGGTAAACCGCAGCTGCCCTGTTTTGGCCTAGTTGAAATTGGCCACTTAGAGCCCTCCTCAGACCAAACCAAGCCCTCCCACAGCCAAATTAGGACTGAAAGGTAAGCCAATTCGGCTCCCCTCTACAATTTCTGGTCGGTGCTAAAGAGAGAACCGGTAGAATTTTGTTGATGAAATTTTAACTCAATTCGGCATCAATTGATGCAATTTTTTATTCTTGGACGAACCTCAAGACAAGAGCTATCTGCCTAGATTGAAAGCTCGGACCATTGTGCCCTCACCGGTGAGTAATCGAAGCTTTCTCTCTCTACAACCTGTTTTCCGACGAAGCTTTTTTGAGTTCATTCCGACATTAAAACTCGTGATTCCAAGTTCTATGGAATCGTATGAACATGGAGAAACTCAATCTCAACTTTAGTTTCAACAATTAAAGGAGTTTGATTGGTCAATTCGATAAAATCAAATTTGGTTGTGTTAAAGAGATTGAATTAGGGGAAAAATTGGGGGAAATAAGGGATTTTCGAAAATTCGAGGGACCGAAATGCAATTTCCTAAAATTGAGGGTCAATTGGGCATGATAAAAATGTTAGAGAGCCAATTGAGAAATTTTAGAATTTTTGAGGTAAATTTTACCATTTTTTAAAGGAAGGGTAAAATGGTAATTTTGGAAAAGTTGAGGGACCAAATTGGAAATTTAAACCCCTTTTTGTGAAATGGAATAAACTAAGTCATTTGATAAATTTTAAAAAGTTTTGAGACTCAATTTGAGGAAAAATCGACATAAGGGACTTAAAGTTTAAGAGAAATAACTTTAGGGACCTAATTGCAAATAAATGAAATTTTGACTTTCTCATTCACTTAGAATGAATGAAGGCTATTAGGCCTAAGGATAATGAACCGAGATGTTCATATCATGTAGGAACATGAAGTACCGGGAATGCTAGCAAGGACAAGCTTGTGTGAATGCAAAGATCCGGTCTAGTGGAATTCACGGCATTAACGGGTGAGTGGGTTTACTAACGTCATCCCCGGTTGGGATGACGAGCACAAATTAAAGTTAAAAACCACTTACCAGTTGTGAGTGGGATTTTATATCATACCCGGTTGGGAATGATAAGTATATTGGAATGAAAACCCACTACTATGTGGTATTTTAAACATCACAACTTAGAAGAGTGATGTGAAAACCATACGGAAAAACTACTTATTGATCGTACGTAGATCATATCTGGTCGGTATGATAAAACTTCCTCGAAGGAAGTTGAAAACCCGTTCATCAGTTATGAACGGAGATGTCCTTATAACTGGTCGGTATAATGGACAATTGAAAACATACTTTTTTTAGAAGTGCTCTCCCCTGACTGTGTGCCAATTCTTAAACGATTTGGGAGACCTTCTTGACAGGAGCTTGAATAGATCTTATAGGTCGGGGGCCTCGGTTTGGGAACTTGGGGGCTATTATGCCTTGTTTTAAAAATCTCGAACAGCGGGCCATAGGCTAGTGGGCACGAGCAGGAGCTCGTAAACAAATATGAGATATATGCCATAAAACTTTAATAAATGAATTATTTAGCCATGGTACCAAGATAGGATCGACATACTCAGTCAACTAGCAGTAGTGTGACATGACAGGTCGATGGACCAGTCAAGACAAACAGCTGCAGGTTGAGTTGAGGGTCTGGGCCATTGGACCAGTGGCGCCACAGATTATATGGCATGATAAGAAAATATTGATTGTGCATGCACTGTGATTATGAGACCATCAAGATGCCCAAGAGGGGTAGTGATGCATCCTAAGGGCCCTGGATGACTTGGTGGGTATAAGGGTAGTTCGTCGTACAAGGTGACCATGCAAAATTTGGAGTAGCACCAAGCGCGTGAGACCGTGGTGGGGACAAGATGAGGTCTCTATCCTCATACAGACATGGAGAATTGTTATGGGATTGAGGGTCGGATGTCACGAACATCCACTCATTCTCAGGGTAGAAGTGGACGTACTTCTATCTAGGTGGCCGATAAAGTCGATCCGACGCCACAAGTGGGTTTAGTGGATATACTGACCTACGAATGTGTGTTTGACCTTCATGATGAAGGATGTGTGTTGGGTGATGACACACCGTGATTAATAAGAAATGGTGACAAAAATCGAGATTTGAAGGGAAAGGATTTTTTAAAGAAAGGAGTATGGCACACTCCAAGTTTTGAAAACGCATTCACTGAGTCATTGTACTCACCCCCTCCCTTATATCACTTTTAGGAAATTCTGGAAAGCCTACCCTTAAAGACCATCAACTAAGATGCCTGTGAGATAGGTATGATAAATTTAAAATATTATGCGATTTTGATTTATGTTATTTCAGGAAAAGGTGCAGGCTTAAAGGATGCCTTAATCTTTATGGATTATAATAAGGGGAAACCCTTTAATAAACTTGGAGAGTGGCGGGTTGATCATGGAGATCTGACCAAACCGAGTTAGGGCGTGACAACTAGAGTGGTATCAAAGCCTGTTTCCTCAAATACATAATGAAGACTAGAAAATATAGTAACTGATAGGATTTATCTTAAAATTTTTAGATGGCTCCCAGGAGAGAAACCAAGAAAACTAGGAATAACTCTGCTCAGTACCCTATCCTCGTAGGAAGACAACTCTAGAAGCTTCTCAAATGCCTGGGGCATGGTAGAAATCCCCAAGGAATAAATGACAAAGTATCCAAGAGTATGATACTTGGACCTGTTGGGGTCACACCCTCAAGTACAAAGGGAGCCAAGCCTGAAACCAGGAACACCAGCTAGGGCTTGTAACCTTACCATGGAGGATGCTTATCAAACATCCCGTAGCCCTCTATCTATTTCATAATGACCTTTTTGTAATATGGTTAGGACCCTAACATATTGTACTCCTTCTCCATTAATGAAGAATTCCAAGTTCCTGAAACCATGTCTCTAAAAAAGGGATGTAAGCCTACACCTCAACTGTAGGAAGATTGCCCCAAGAAAATTAACTAAACAAACCGCCGGGACTGAGGAGAATCCCATCCTAGATAAGGAAATGAACCAAAATACTAAAGAGTATAGGAGAACTCTTAGGGGAAAACTAGTTGGCAAAGAAGGCTCGACAAGAAAACCGACAAGGTGACTAAGGAGTGAGAACTCTGGTAGTAACTACTGGGCAAGGAAATGACCTGTTACAAGGTGAGGACAATAGGAACACTACTCAAGAAAGTGCTCAACACTACTAAGGACAAGTATCAAGATAACTTGTTATAAGGGAAATGGGGCATGAAGTGAAGGTTTTCCCCACATCGCAAGGATTTATAACAATACCTTCTAAGAACAACGCCTCTACAGCTACCTGAATTTGGAAGTATTCCACCCCATGAAATATGACTCATGCTCGAAACTTCAACCACAGCCAGGAGGAAGCTCTTCAAGATCCTAGCATAGTGATGGGTACTTCCCGACCTAATCTCCTTTAAGAAAATCTAAAGCCCCAACTTGGTAATCGTATTTCGAAAATAAATTTTGAGTTCCTAAAACTTTTTGTCCCCCAATGATGGTGTAATGGTGTGCCTCAACTAGATGAGGGAGGAAAAGGACTGAAGGTAGGACCTCGATCAACCACAAATAAAACAAAGGGTAGACGAAGAGAATTCTTCCTTAAAAAGAAATTTCCAGCCATCTGGGAGCAAGGAAGGAAGCACCTCTACAAGAGAAGAGAAGCCGAGCATTAGACGACAAATGGGATGTTTTGGGATGATAAGTACAACTTGTTTTGGAAAAAGCAGAGAAGTCAAGTTTCATACCAACATAGCAGAAGGAAGCAAATCGTAACAACAAGATAGTTATAGAGTATAAATGACGCCCTAAGGAGGACTGGGAAGTAGTAAGGACTACACCCTAAAAAAAGGGTAATGGGATGGGCATTAAGGACAAGAAGACTTGAGAGACAATTGTCTCAAGATAATTAGACAAGAAGAATAGTAGGGACGAGTCAGTTAATGAACTAACCTTTGTGAATGTCATAAATTTAATCTCTAGTAAAGAAGGGAGAGGTGGAAAGGCCAAATATTTGGATAACAAGGATGGAGGAAAGCCTTAAAGAGATCAATGGACAAGAACGGATTGACGACCAAACTCAAAGCTAGGAGAAGATTAAGTAAGCCTCTCGCAGGATGATTAAGAGATCTGGAAACAAGGAGGATTTGAGCTCTACTTAAAGGAAATAGATGTGTAGAGGGGTACAAGATGGAATGAGGATGGGGTACAAAGGATGTACCTGCAAGATTTCAAGAGTAAAGGTAAATGGAAGGGGATGGAATCAAAGGATGTCATTCAAGAATATATACATACGAAAATGAATGAAGAAGGAATTCCAGGAGAAAGGGAAAGAATCTCACCAAGGAAGGGAACCCTGAGGAGGGATACATGTCCCAACTAAGAGGTAATGGGACCAAGTGACGAGGGATGAGGAGACGAACTTACAAATGAAGTGCATGGTGAGGTGAAAGAACCAAGGGAAACATACTAGGAGAACCTAAGGAGTATGTTAAACCCAAGGAACGAGCAAGTAGAAAGATAGCATCAATAGATGTCGTAACAAGTAAGAATGGGTAGACTACCCATAATAAGAAAATAAAGGAAAGAACGTCCGAGAAACCATGGGAAAGTAACCTCCCTAAATAAAAAGTGGTTAAGGGGGAACAACCACTAATATCAAGATGGATTGTAGTCCACACTCTCATAATAGAGCGTAAAGAGTGGATGGTTGGGCATAGGGTGGAGTACACGAAATAAGATCGATAATTAGAAGCTAATCAAATAAGGAATAAGGGATGGAATGGAAAATTTAAGATAATGGAGGACTGAAAGCAGGAAAATGCCCCAATATAGAAAGGGTGTAAGGAGATGAAGGAAGAAACCTTCAAGAAATAGTAAGAAGGTTGAACATGTAACTCCTAAGGTGAAAGTCTCTACTTTGAAGGAAATAGTAGAGAAGAAACCATAAAGGGGGGGGAGGGGGAGGGGGGGGGGGGGGCTCCCCAAACCAAGCAAATCGACATGTAGACCGAAATGAATCAACTCGATATAATGAATTGTGAAATGATTATGAACAAGTAAGATTGGATTAAGGCTCCCCTCTGCAATTTCTGGACGGTGCTAGAGAGAGAACCGGTAGAATTTCGATGATGAAATTCTAACTCAATTCGGCATCAATTAATGTGATTCTTGATTCTAGGATGAAGCTCAGGACGAGAGCTATCTACCCATATCGAAAGCTCCGACCATCGTGCCCTCACCGGTAAGCGAAGCTCCATTTGAGCTCGTTCCGACATTAAAACTCATGATTCAAAGTTCTATGGAATCGTATGAACATGGAGAAACTCAATTTCAACAATTAGAGGTGTTTGATCGCTCAATTTGATGAAATCAAATTCGACTGTGTTAAAGAGTTGGAATTAAGGGAAAATTGGGGGAAATTGGAGATTTTTGAAAATTCAAGGGATTGAAATGCAATTTCCTAAAATTGTGGGTCAATTGGGCATAATAAAAATGTTAGAGGGCCAAAGAAATTTTAGAATTTTTGTGGTAAAATTTACCATTTTTGTAAAGGAAGAGCAAAATGGTAATTTTTGAAAAGTTGGGGAACAAAATTGGAAATTTGGAAATTTAAACCTCTTTTTGTGAAATGGAATAAATTGAGGTCCTTTGATAAATTTTGAAAAGTTCCAGGACTCAATTTGAGGAAAAACTGGCATTAGGGACTTAAAGTTTAAGAGAAATAACTTTAGGGACCAATTTGCAAATAAATAAAAGTTTGACTTTCTCATTCATTTAGATTGAATGAAGGCTATTATACCGAAGGATAATCAACCGAGATGTTCATATCGTGTAGGAACACAAAGTATCGGGAATGCCAACAAGGACAAGCTCGCGTGAATACAAAGATCCGGTCTAGTGGAATTCACAGCATTAACGAGTGAGTGGGTTTACTAACGTCATACCTGGTTGGGATGATTAGCACAACTTAAGGTTAAAAACCACTTACCAGTTGTGAGTGGGATTTTTTATCATACCTGGTTGGGAATGATAAGTATATCAGAATGAAAACCCACTAGTATCTGGTATTTTAAACATTACAACTTAGAAGAGTGATGTGAAAACCATATGGAAAAACTACTTACTAGTCGTAAGTAGATCATACCCGGTTGGTATGATGAAACTTTCTCAAAGGAAGTTGAAAACCCGTTCATCGGTTATGAGCGGAGATGTCCTTATACCCGATCGGTATAATGGACAGTTGAAAACATATTTTTATCGGAAGTGCTCTCCCCTGATTGTGTGCCAATGCTTAAATAATTTGTGAGACCTTCTTGACGAGAGCTCGCTGGGGGCCTCAATTTTGGAACTTGGGGTTTATTATGCTCGATTTTGAAAATCTCAAACATTGGGCCATAGGCCCATGGGCACGAGCAGGACCTCGTAAACAAACATGAGATATGTGTTATAAAACTTTAATAAATGAATTGTTTCGCAATGGTACCAAGACATGACCGACATACTCAGTCAACTAGCGGTAGTGCGACATGATAGGTCGACGGACCAGTAAAGACAAACAGCTGTAGGTTGAGTTGAGGGTTTAGGCCATTGGACCAGTGGCACCATAGATTATATGGCTTGATAAAAAAATACTGATTGTGCATGCAATGTGATTACGGGACCATTAAGATACCCAAGAGGGGTAGTGATGTGTCCTAAGGGCACTAGATGACCTGGTGGGTATAAGGACTGTTCGTCGTACCAGGTGACCATGTGAAATTTGGAATACCACCAAGCGCATGAGACCGGGGTGGGTACAAGATGAGGTTTTTGTCCTCAAATGGACACAGAGAATCATTATGGGATTGAGGGTCGGATGTCGCGAACATCCACTCATTCTTAGGGTAGAAGTGGATGTACTTCTATCTAGGTGGCCGGTAAAGTCGATGTGTGTTTGACCTTCATGATGAAGGATGTGTGTTGGGTGATAACACACCGTGATTAATAAGAAATAGTGATAAAAATCGAGATTTGAAACTCAATAGCTTAAAACATTAACATACTTGACTTAAGGATTGTCCAGAAACTTCTTTAAGAGTGTTCTCCTTTACTTTAAAAGGTTTAAAGGGAGTAGTAGAGTTTCTACATCTCAATGAGGAGGTATTGGGGGTGAGTTTTCAAAAAAGAAAGTTTAACACATCTTTCTTTCTTCACATGATTGTGGGTTTTTCTTTATCTTAGAAAAATATTTCAATGCTTCCCCAGCTCGGGATTAGCATATAACCATACGTATCCATTATAAAAAATGGTTCACACATTTTCCCTTTGCTCATGATTTGTTTTAACAAACAATCACACGTCCTTTATCATCAAGGGTACATCAAGCCTTGTCGGTCCGGGTTTGGCACCATGGCGATTCACACAAAATTAGCCAGTTATGATAGTTTTCATGACTCTTATCATCATATTTGTCTACGGCCTCCAACCCGTGCCCACTGGCCTTGGGCCCACTTCACGAGTTTTTCAAAATTGGGCCTTAAGCCCTATAAGTTCAAATACCAAGGCCTCCAACCTATCGGAGCTATCCCAACTTTCATTAGAAAAGTTTCCCAAAGTTTTTAAGTAGTTGCACACAGTTAGGGGAGATCAATTCTTGAAAAATGGTTTCAAACTTAAAATGCACTTATCACCCCAATCGGGTATGATGTCAAATAGTCCTACTCATGGAGGCTTTTCATTTTCAAAGCAGTGTGCATCACCCCAACTAGGTGTGATGTTTAAAATATCCCACTCACATGATGAGCATAACCTGTTCATCCCAGATGGACTTCTAGTGTCACGCATCGACCCGGTTTGGTCGGATCCCCGTGAGCAAGCTGCCACTCCCTTTGATCCATGAAGGGTTACACCCTTTTTAAACAAAGAGGAGTAAGGCATCATTCTTTCCTGTCTTTCTTGGAATAGTATTATACAAAACTGAATATCTTAAAATTAGCATACCTGTCTTACAATCTCAATACAGGGAGGTCTTTAAGTTTGGTTTTCCCTTGGTTACCTAAAAGGGGTAAAAGGGAGGGGTGAGTTCTACCACTTAGTGAGCGGGTGTTGGGAGTGATATTTTAAATATGGTCATGCTAAGGTTATCATTTCTTAAAAAAGAAAGTTTTTCCTCAAAGTTCAGTTTTTCAAAACCTTTACCCTGTCAAGGGTGACATTTTCCTTTTAACATGGTTTCCTCAATTTCAAATTCTTTTCCAAAACCTCTTTTCAAGGTTTACCAATTATTTTCCAAGGATTATTAAATCCTTTCCAAGGTTTTAAAAACTTTTTTCTCATTTCTATGTTAGGTGTGTTTAGCAAACAACACATGCCCTTCATCAGGAAGGGTACACGCATTTGCAGGTGTAACACGTCCACTGCAACCACTTATGGCTCAGAGCATCTTTCCCGGCCACCAAGATAGAATTCCGTCCACTTCTACCCTGGGTATGAGTGGATGTTCTCAACATCCGACTATTAGACTCGAATACAACTCTCTGACCGTATGAGGACAGAGACCTTATCCCGGTCTCGTGCGCATGAAGCTCAAACATAGTAGCTTCAAGAAGCCCCAAACATATTAGCTTCATGGAGTCCAAACATAGTAACTCTGTGGAGTCCCAACATAGTAATACCGTGGAGTGCAAACACAGTAACTCCATGACTAACTGCTAGGACGAGAAACCCAAACGCAGTAGCTTCTCCTTCCCTTATTGCCACCATGTTGTCCAGCTGCCCTTAGGACCCATCACTACCCCCTAGGGCATCTTAATGATCCCGTGCCATAAGTGCATGCACAAAAAAAAGTTTTCATTTTTCTTAGCCATTCTCTTTGGTGTCTATGATCCAACGGTCCCGACACTCAACCCGGCTTGCAATTGTTTCTCTAACTGGTCCATTGACCTAGCCCTGACGCACTGCTGCTAGCCCGTCAAGCCTTATCGGTCTTGACTTTGTATCGTGGCGAATCACATAGTAAATTCCACTTTTAATGAAAGTTTTCATGGCTCTTCCTATTCATGTTTATTTACGAGCTCCTGCTTGTGCTAACAGGTCTTGGGTCCATTGTACATTATTTTCCAAAAACGGGCATTTAGCCCCACAAGTTCCAAAACTGAGGCCTCTGAGCTATTCTAGCTCTCGTCAAGAACGTCTCCCAAACTTTTTAAGCATTGGCACACAATAAGGGCGAACACTTCTGAAAAAATCATCTTTCAATTCATCACACCAACCAGGTGTGAGAATATATCCGCTTACAACTGGCAAGCGGGTTTTCTTCTTCCTTCAAGGAAGTCCATCATACCAACCGAGTATGGTTTTCTCTATTTACAATCAATAAGTAGTTTTATGCTTAGTTCTTACATCACTCCGACTAGATGTGATGTTAAAATCACACATATAAGTGGTTTTTCACTTCGGAGGTGCTCATCATCCCAACCGGGAATGATGTGAATAAACCAACTCACCCGTTAATCATGACGTGTTCCTCCTTAGTTGGTTTTCCAAGTTGACGTGAGCTTTCTCTTACTAGTGTTCTGATCACACTTGTTCCTACACGAATTGAGCATCCTTTTCACTTAAGGTTTGACATAAAAGCCTAGACTCACAATTTATCGATAAATTGCATATAGGTACCTAAAGTTTATTTTTCTTAGCCTTAGGTCCCAAATGCAAACCTTTGCCCAATTTGACTCCCAAAGTTTTCAAAATTCATTTGAGTCCTCATTTTACTCAAAATTGTATAAAGGGCTCAAATTTCACAAATTTCCAATATGGTCCCCAACATTTCAAAAATTACCATTTTGCCCATACTTTCCAAAAATGACAATTTGACCCCAAATGTTCCAAAAATCGACCAATTGGTCCTCCAATATCTTTTTCATGGCCAATTGGCCCTCAATTTTTGGAAATTTCAAAATAGTCCCTCAATTTTATGAAATCCCCAAACTTTCCCAAAATTTTCCCCTTTCAAATTGGCCGAATTTGATTTCATCAAATTGACCATTCAATTGTAATAAATTGCTCCAATTGAAGGTACAAATCAGTTCCTACATTTCCATATGATTCAATTGAGCTTTAAACCGCACCATTTGGGTCTGAATTAAGCTCAAACGGAGCTTCGTTGGAAAATAATACGTAGAGATAGAAAGCTTCGAAAACTTACCGTCAGAGGTGTGGCCGTCTGAGCTCTCTATCGAGGAAGGTAGCTCTCTTCCTAAGGTACCTTCTAGGATCAAGAATTCCTATAATTGACCTTGAATCGAGGGATAATTTTGTTAGTGAAATTCTATAGTTTCTCTCTCTAACTCCGACTTATAACAACCGAGGAGAGCAGAATTGGCTTACTTACAGCCCAGTTGAGGTCATATGAGAGATGTACGGTTGTTGGAAGAGCTTGGTTTAGCTGGAGGAGGACTAAGTTCGGCTAATTTCAGCACGGCCAAAACAGGGCAACTTCGGTCTACTAGAGCTGCTTCACTATTTGATTATGTTGGTGCTTCTCTAGCGGTCCTCAAATCAAACGGAGGTTGCTATCAGGTAGTTTACTTCTCCCGGAGTTTAAAGAACCTGACCTCGCCTTCTAAGTTTGAGAAAACTGCCCAAGTCAGAGTTTTGATTCGAGCTTCACCAGAAAATGGAGCAGTAGAGAAAGAATTGAGTTTTTAGGTGTGAGAAGGATGAACGGAGAGGAGCTCTTTATATAGGACGCTCGAGGACTCTCTATCCAACCAATTGATACCTTTATGGCGATTATTCATGGCCTAAAATGCCTCGAATAGAGGCAATTCATCTTCTCTAGCGTTGTCTATTCTTCTAGCAAGTAAACAATGTCGTCATCTCAAGGAAGAAGATGACACTGGTCCGAATCATAACTAATATGTCTTGCCCGTGAGTCCAAAGGTATATCCCTATGTTCACGTCTTCCTTTACTTAGGGAAAGATTCTTCCCCTTAACGTTCTTACTCAAGATTTCAAGATTGGGAGTTCCAAGATGCCCAATCGTTCCTGTGTCTAGTTATTCTTTTTATCGTTAAAACCCTTAGCTCGGTGTTCTTTCAAGCATTACGTACTTATTTTCATAGGTTTTGGTGTATTTACCCCTTCTTCCTATTTTGACCCTTCCTTCATCCGTTATTTATTACCACTTCCATCCAAATTATGTTTGTCCTCATCATGCTTACCAACTGACTCTTCCTTACTTGAGTCACATTTTTCCTCAGGACTGTTGGGCTTACATGTCCCTCACAGCATGAAATACTCTAGAACCTGTCTTTGACCATTTAAAATTTTTTAACATTTCCATTTATTCTCAACCTTCCAACCTTTCAGTGATAATATAATTTCGTCCCTCTTTTCTTCTGGTAGTATTTCTCAACTACCCTTACTGTTATCCCATAATTCATCTTGCCTTTAATGTCATATCTTAAATAGCCGGATCAATTTTCCTTACCTACTCATCTTTTCTCAACTTCTTTATTGGGTATTTCCTGTTTGAATCATTGGGTTTCCCGATGACTTACTAACATGCTAGAATTCTTCCCTTCTTATGTCCTTCCTCATTTCTAGTAGTGTCCTTTCCTCAAGGACTTTCCCTTCTTATGGTTTTGTTCTCAACTATTTCCCTCACAATAGAGACTTCCAGCTTAGGAGCTACATGCTTAACCTTCTTATCATTCCTTTAAGGGTTTCTTTCTTCATTTCTTCACATCCCTTTCTATATTGGGCCATTTTCCCTAATTGAATCCTTCCTCATCAAAATTCCATTACATTCCTTTATTTGAGGAATTTCAGATTGTTGGTCTTATTTCATGTACTCTACCCTATGCTCAGTCGTCCACTCTTTTGGGCTCCATTAGGCGATCGTGGACCACGACCAGTCTTAGTCATTTCTCTTATTCACTACTAAAGTGGAGGGCTTACCCTTCCGAGGTTTCTCAAGTGTTCTTTCCTCTATTCCTTTGTTATGGGTAATTCACCCATTTCTTACTTGTCATGGCGTCCTCTGATACTATCTTCCTACTTACCTAATCCTTAGGTTTAACTTACTCCTGGGGTCCTCCTAGTATGCTTTCCTTATTTTTTTCACCTCAGCATACACTTCATCTCCTCATCCTTCATCACTTGTTCCATTACTTCTCAGTTGGGATATGTATGCCTCCTCAGGGTTTCCTCCTTTGGGAGAATCCTTCCCTTTCTTTTTCGGAATACCTTTTTATTCGCCCTTGAGAATATCTAACCTTAACTTTCTTGACATTCTAGAATGCCATCCTTCCTGCATCCCCTTTCTTTGGAGGTTTGGGTGGGTACGTCCTTATGATTTTCTCTTACTTGTATCTCATCACAAGTTTATTTTTTGCAAGGAATGGGACTTTTATTTATTATAATGATGACAAATTACAGGGTTTTTGTTATATTTGTCTAGGGGAGCCATTGTAAGTACTAGCTATGGTACTATGATCATCTCGTGCTTCCTCCTGGGTGAGGTTGTATACTTGGGTTGGTACCCTCGACGTAGTGGCTATGTCTTGTCCTCCGTCTAGTGCCCCTGGATTTCCTTGAGGTGGTCGTAGGGTACCTCATTGTACATTATCCCTTCGGGCTAGGCATCTCTTCGAAAAGTGGCCAAGTTGTTTGCATTCGTAGCATACTCTGCATGGTCCTTCATAGCTTTTTTGGCACTTGGGAAAATAGGGGCTTCTCCTTTATGGAGATGTACTTTTCTCTCTTTGGGTATGATAACCTTCCATTTTCCTAGGGAACCCCATTCTTGTTCCCCATTTCTACCCACCAAGCTCCTTTTGTCCTCCCCAACTGTTCTAGCATCCTTCCTCCTTCTTGTCGGTCTGCTCTATCTGGCGGCGTCTCGTCTGTACCAGAAGATCACATTCATGGGCCATGCTGATGACGGTAGTCAATTCTATGGGGCATCCTAGTACTGCCATTCGGTCTCGTATGTCCATATTAAGATCATCCACGAATCGTTGGCAAACATCTGGAGGTCCGACTAGGTTGGGGGCAAAGGGTCTTAACTCGTTAAACTTGGCTTCATATTCCAAGATAGAGTAAAGCCCGTGTTAGAGTCGAAGGAAGTCTTGCTTCTTCTCATTGATCAGATGTGGAGCTAAGTATTCCTCCATATACCTTTCCTCATATTGCTCCCATGTAGGGGTAGTGTCCGTGACTTCGGTTCTTGTTCTCTTGGTTCCTCTCTTGGGAGTCATCTATTATTTTTAAAATTTATTCCTCATAGTTACTACGTTATATAGTCTTGATAATGTATTCAAGTAAATAGGCTCTGATACTACTCAAGTTGTCACGCCCCGACCTGGTTTGGTCGAATCTCCATGAGCAACCCACCACTCCCTTTGGTCCATAAAGGGTTATACCCTTTTTAAACTGTGAGGAGTAAGGCGCCCTTCTTTCCTGTCTTTCCTAGAATAGCATTATACAAAACTGAATATCTTAAAATTGGCGTACTTGTCTTACAATCTCAATACAGGGAGGTCTTTAAGTTTGGTTTTCCCTTGGTTACCTGAAAGGGGTAAAAGGGAGGGGGTGAGTTCTACAACTCAGTGAGTAGGTGTTGGGAGTGATTTTTTAAAGATAGACACATCGAGGTTATCATTTCTTTAAGAAAAAAGTTTTTTCACAAAATTCAGTTTTTTAAAACCTTTACCCTACCAAGGGTAACATTTTCCTTTTAATAGGGTTTTTTCAATTTCAAATTCTTTTCCAAGGTTTACCAATTATTTCCCAAGGATTTTTAAATCCTTTCCAAGGTTTTCAAAATCTTTTTCCTATTTCTATGTTAGGTGTGTTTAGCAAACAACACACTCCCTTCATTAGGAAGGGTACCCACATTCGCAGGTGCAGCACATACACTACACCCACTTGTGGCTAGGAGCGTCTTTATCGACCACCAAGATAGAAGTCCATCCACTTCTACCCTAGGTCTGAGTGGATGTTCTCGACATGTGACCCTTAGACCCGAATACCACTCTATGTTCGTATGAGTACAGAGACATTATCCCGATCTCGTGCACATGATGCTCAAACATAGTAGCTTCAGGAAGCCCTAAACACAATAGCTTTGTGGAGTCCAAACACAGCAACTCCATGGAGTCCCAACATAGTAACTCTGTCGAGTCCAAACACAGTAACTTCATGACTAATTGGTACGACGAGAAACCCCAAAGCAGTAGCTTCTCCTTCCCTTATTGCCACCATGTCATCCAGTAGCCCTTAGGACCCATCTCTATCCCTTAGGGCATCTTGATGGTCCCATACCACAATTACATGCACAAACAATAGTTTTCATTTTTTCTTAGCCAATCTCTTTGGTGCCTACGGTCCAACGGCCCCGACACTCAACCCAACCTGCACTTGTTTATCTAACTGGTCCGTCGACCTAGCCATGATGCACTACTGCTAGCCCATCGAGCCTTGTTGGTCCTGACTTGGTACCGTGGCGAATCAGATTGTAAATTCCACATTTTAATGACAGTTTTCATGGCTCTTCCTATTCATGTTTGTTTATGAGCTCCTGCTCGTGCCAACTGGCCTTGGGCCCACTATACGTGATTTTCCAAAAACGAGCATTTAGTCCCACAAGTTCCAAAACCGAGGCCTCTGGACTATCTGAGCTGTTCTAACTCTCGTCAAGAAGGTCTCCCAAAAATTTGAAGCATTGGCATACAGTCATGGGAGAACACTTCTGACAAAATCATCTTTCAATTCATCACACCAACCGGGTGTGAGGATATCTCTGCTTACAATTGGCAAGTGGGTTTTCTACTACCTTCAAGGAATTCCATCATACCAACCGGGTATGGTTTCTCTACTTACAATTGGTAAATAGTTTTTTGCTTAGTTCTCACATCACTTCGACCGGGTGTGATGTTAAAATCCCACATATAAGTGATTTTTCATTTCCGAGGTGCTCATCATCCCAACTGGGTATGATGTGAATAAACCATCTCACCCGTTAATCATAACGTGTTTGTCCTCAGTTAGTTTTCCAAGTTTACGTGAGGTTTCTCTTGTGGTGTTCCGATCACACTTGTCTCAACACAAATTGGTCAGCCTTTTCACCTAAGGTTTGGCATAAAAGCCTAGACTCACAATTTATCGATAAATTGCATATAAGTCCCTAAAGTTTATTTTCCTTAACTTTAGGTTCAAAATGCAAACTTTTGCCCAATTTGACTTCCAAAGTTTTCAAAATTCATTTGAGTCCTCATTTTACTCAAAATTGTATAAGGGGCTCAAGTTTCCCAAATTTCCAATTTGGTCCCCAACTTTCAAAAAATTATCATTTTTCCTCTACTTTCCATAAATGGCATTTTGACACCAAATGTTCCAAAAATTCACCAATTGGTCCTCCAATATCTTTTCCATGGCCAATTGGTCCTCAATTTTGGGAAATTGAAAAATGGTCCCTCAATTTTATTAAATCCCCAAATTTCCCCAAAATTTTCCCCCAATTTACCCCTTTCAAACTAGCAGAATTTGATTTCATAAAATTGACCATTCAATCGCAATTAATTGATCCAATTGAAGATATGGATCAGTTCCAACACTTTCATACAATTCAATTAAGCTTTGAACTATGTTATTTGGGTTTGAATTGAGCTCAAACGAAGCTTCACTGGAAAACTATACATTGAGAAAGAAAGCTTTGAAAGTTTACTATCGAAGGTGCGATGGTCCAAGCTCTCTATCAAGAAAGGTAGTTCTCTTCGTGAGGCACCTTAGGATCAAGAATTCCTACAATTGACCTTGAATCGAGCGAGAATTTTGTCAGTGAAATTATGTAGTTTCTCTCTCTAACTCTGACCTACAACGACTAAGGAGGGCCAAATTGGCTTACCTTTTAACTCAAGTGAGGTCATATGAGGGTTGTTGGGATGTTTAGAGAGCTTGGTTTGGCCGTAGGAGGGCTGATTTCAGCTTGGCTGAAACAGGGTAGCTTCGATCCGTCGGAGCTGGTTCACTGTTTGATTCTGCTAGCACTTCTCCAGTGGTCCTTGAATCGAACGGAGGTTGCTATCAGATAGCTGACTTCCCCTGGAGTCTAAAGAACCCGACCTCGCCTTCTACGATTGAGAAAATTTCCCAAGTCGAAGCTCTAGTTCAAGCTTCACTGGAAAATGGAGCAATAGAGAGTGAATGGAGTTTTCAGGTGTGAAGAGGATTAATGGAGAGGAGCTCGTTATATAGGGAGCTCAAGGACTCTCTGCTTGACCGTTTGGCACCTTTATGGTGCTCAATCATGGCTTGAAACGCCCTAAACGGAGGTGATTCATCTTCGTCGATGCTGTTTGTTCTTCCGACTTGTGAACAGTATCGTCATCTAAAGGAAGAAGACAACACTGTTCTGAACCAGGTTCAATGCTTAAATCGACCGGTTCAGGCCGGATTTGACCGAGTTTTTCAAAATTAAAAATTTCTAAATTTGTCTAAATTCATTCTCTATCCAATGGTGGCTTTAATTCCCCAATTTAAATAATTTAAGCCACCTAGAAAAATGAATTTAACAACCAGTTCAATGATTGTTCAAACCGGTCCAACCCAATTCAATCCGGTTCACTTGAACCGGTCTAGTTTTCTCTTGCAATTTGTCCCAAAGTCCCTTTTCATGGTTTTTATGACTCTTTGGATCAATCGAGATTTGTAAATTTCCAAATTTTCCCTTTCTCTAAAGGTTGGTGTTTGTTAGCCGGTTCGGTTCTCTCTCTTAGGTTAACCGGTTCTTTTCCTTGCTTTCTTATCCTGAAGGGGTAGGGTTTACATCCAATCCTTGTCATGCACACATTCTTATCCAATATGTCCCTATAGGGTTCAGACATACTCATGAGGAAAGGTTTGGCATGAAAGGCCTCATATTTCCATGTATTTAAAATTAGGCCCTAATGCTCAATTAATTTCAATTAGCTCCTTAGAATTTCCAATATCCCTCTTGGGTCCTTAATTTTAAAAAATCACCAATTGGGACTCAACTTTTCTAAAATTTCCAATTTGTCCCTTAACTTTCGAAAATTACTGATTGGCCCCAATTTTTCAATAAAATGGTAATTGGTCCCAATTTTTCTAAAAATGACCAATTAGTCCTTCAAGTTCCTCTACTTTGCCAATTGACCTTCAATTTTAGAAAAATTGCACCAAGGTTCCTCAATTTTAGGAATCCCCAAATTTTCATCAAAATTTTCCCCCAATTCATCCTTTCCATTGACCCAAAGTTGATCACATAAATTGACCCTTGAATTTATGTTAATTGTTCCCTATCATGGTGTTAATCTATTTCCTCACTTCCCTACAATTAGACCAAGCTTTGAATCACCATTTTTGGGTCTGAAATGAGCTCAAATGGAGCTTCGCCGAAAAACCGAACATAGAGAAAGAAAGCTTCAAGAAATTACTGTTGAAGTTGCAGTAGTCTGAGCTTTCAATTTGGGAAGAAAGCTCTTATCCATAGGGTCCTTCTAAGATCAAGAGCCACTACAATTCGTGTCCTGAGCTTTGGGAATTTGGTTAGTGAAATTCATGCACTTTCTCTCACTAGAATCAAACTATTCTGATGAGGAAGGACCGAATTGACTTTCACGAATGCTTAGGAGGTTGAGTGCAAGCTCGAGAGACTGGAGGAGGGCTTAGTTTGGCTATAAAAGGTCGGGGATAGTCGAATTTGGACCGGGCGTAACAAGGCAGCTTCGAGTCCTACGAAGCAGCTTTATTCTTTGGACCCACCAACCCTTCTCCGGTGGTCCTCAGGTAGAATTGAGGGTGCCAGGTGGCTGGCTTCTTTCAAAGTCTATAGGACCTGAATTCATTCTTCTTCTTCTTCTTTCAGTGTTAGAGGTGTGAGGAGGATTAATGAAGGGGAGCTCTTTATATAGGGGACTTCGGGACCCTTGGCTCTACGAGTTTCCATATTAGTCGAGCTTATCCTCATCGAAAAATGCCATAATTGGAGGGAATATTCCCCTGCCAGAAATGGAAAGTGGAATCCCTCCATGAATAGTGTTGTCATCCTAAGGAAGAAGATGATACTTTTCGTTCACTAGTCCGGTCTGACTTTTCGTTCACCCAAAATAAAAAATCGGTCGGTTTAGGCCTGATTCGACCGATTTTCTAAAAATCAAAATTTTCTAAATTAATTTAAATTCATATTCTATCACATGGTGGCCTCAATTTTCCAAATGGCATTTTTAAGTCACTTAGAAAAATGAACTATTAAACCAGTTCATCATGGTTCAACTCGGTTTGATCTAGTTCAAGCTTGGTTCACCTTGAACCAGTATGATTTTCACATCCAATCCATTCCCTAGTTCCTCTTCCTAATTTTTTTTAGGACTTCTTGGTTGCTTGGTATTTTCCAAATCCTCGTTTTAACCCATCATTACCATTTTTGGTTCATTTATGGGCTCGATTTTCTCATTAAAATACCGATTCTTTTCCTGGTTTCCTTGGTCCGAAAGGACGGGTTTCACATGAGCACTGTGAATTCAATGATTTAGTTTTTGTGCAAAAATGCATTATAAAAGTAAATTTTGGCAAATAGCGATGATGGGGACTTACCACAATTGTTCAAGGAAGGTGTGGACTCCACTAGGGAAGGTATGAAGGGTTTGGTTTGGTCATGGATGGCCCAACCGTTGCTCGAATTGAGCTTGAGTTTCACTTGTTGCATTCAGCCGAGGGAGCAATGGTACTCTACGAGCTCACCGACACTTCTCATGTGTCCCTGAATGCAATTGGGGTGTGCAGTCATGTGGGGGACTTCTATGGGAATCCAAGGAACCCGAATTCACCATCTAAGATGAAGAAAAGTGTCGAAATTGGAGCACTGATTCATAGGCCATCGGGAAATGGAGTACTTCATTTTCTTCGAGCTTTTGAGGAATGAAGAGGACGAATAGAGGGGAGTTCTTTATATAGGAAGCTCAGGGACTAACATGTTTATCCATCCATCCATTAGTTTATCATTAACTCCCCCAATTTACTCCCTTTTTGGAAAGGTTTAATGGCTATTGGAGTTATGGCGACCTTCAGCCTCCTCCCCTATTCAGTTGCCTAAAGGAAAAACACGACATTATGCATGCGCGTGTGTGTGAGCTACCACGTCCGATGATCGTGCCACATCTCACTCAGCGTTCAAATCAGCCATTAACTTGTTGATTGGCCACATGGCGACCTTCCATTGGTTGCTTTATCCTATGTGGCACTTGATAGAACCTGTACGTCCGATGATCGTGCCACATGGCATCCTCTGATTGGCTAATTTAAATTAATTAGTTTTTTTATAATGTGTCCACCTCTGATTGGATGTGGCCATCTAACCTAGCCTTGACACATGTCAACTCTTGATTATTTGACCTTCCTCCTACATCCTAGTCGGCCGCTAACCTGGTACTTTGTGCCACATGTCAATCTCTCATTGATCAAACGTGTTGGTGGGAATTTTCCTTAGTTTATTGTTGACTAAGGACACGTGGGACGCTACCATTGGTCAATTTCAATTAACGTGGATTTTCTTCGTCTAACTATTGATCGGGGACAAGTTTCACACTTTGATTCTTCAACGCTTTCAAACACTAACCTAGTGGATGATGGGTTGTGCTTTTCCACGCGTCAAATGCTGATTGGCCACATGCGCTGACAAGGCATTGACCTAGTAGGCGGTCCGTTGACCAGTTGGACTGTTGACCGGTTCGGTGATCCAAAATCTAAAATCGTATGGCTTATGCCCGATTTGACCATCTTTCTAAAAATTAAAATTTTCTAAATTTATCTTAATTCATTTTCTACTTAGTGGTGATTTCAATTTCCCAAATTTATTATTTAAGTCACCTTAAAAAAAATGAATCTTTAAACTAGTTTAATTTGGTTCAACTCAGTTTGACTACAATTTGCCCTGAACTGGTCCAATTCACACTCAACAATTCTTATTCACACTTCCAATTTTTAATATGATCATTTCCCTTGATTTTTGGATCCTTATTGATCACATGGAATCACTTAAACTTCCATTTTGATTTCTCTTTGCCAATTTCGGTTCACTTTGAAGATTTGTTTCCTTTCAAAAAAATTTGGTTCCCTATTCCGACTTTCTTATTTTGAGAAATGGGGTTTACAAGACAACTCAAACCACAACTTTCCATAGCCACTGGCCTTGCTTGATTTGATTAAATATGGAAGGAGAATTAAGTCATTCAAATTATAATTTTTGGGTTAAGTGGGCGAGCTGGCCAAAATGGACATTACAGGAGCTATAGACCACAATATGGTGATTTAAGGGACTCCTCGAGGAGTCCACTTTTAAACTACATAGACCTCGATGACTGATGCGCAGTCTCTTGTGAGTTCCCAACCTTGACCCAACTGTTACTTATTTTCTGTTAAGTTTTTTATCAAGCCCAATTGAAGTAATTTCGATCAACTCCAACCAAACCATGTTTATGACGGCCTTGAGGGAGGCTAAGTGACCCTAACACTTAGTGTGGGGATTTTTGGAGATAATTTTGTCATGGGTCTAAGGTCGGGGACTAAAATATGAATAAGTGAAAGTTATGGGATACAAAAGTGAGCTTTTTGTGGGTTCTTCCTAAGAGACTAAATAAAGTTTTGGGGTTGATGGGAAAGTTTGGTGAAGTCGGAGGGTTATGTTTGCATGTTTTTGAAGGTCTAGGGACATATTTTCAATAAAGGCGAAGGACTAAAGTGCAAATAAGAGTATTTGTGCAACCAAAAGGTAACTTTTGGGAATTCCAAGGTCCTAAACATAATTTGAGAAAGTTTAGGGACTCAAATGAAAAATATTAGGGGCAAAGGAGTCCCGAAACCTAAGCAATAAAGAAGAAGGACAAAATGGTAATTTTGAACAAACTAAGTGACAATTCAACAAATAGTAAGAAATAGAGCTTAGAATTATTCCAAAGCCTATTGCGGACCAAAATGGGACTTAAGGAAACTTGAGAGACCCAAATGGAAGGTTTGGGAAGTCTAAAGGAGTAAGGGTAAAATGGTAATTTTGCCTAACTTGGGGGACTATTTTGAAAACAATGGGAAATAGGACCTAGGAATGTCCTAAGGTATAATGAGAACCCAAGTAAAGGACTTAGAAAATTCTAGTGTCCCAAAAAGAGCAGTTGTTCAACAAGTGAGTTGAGTAAACTGAGCCTGAGATGCAAAAGCGTAATTTTTTAGGGAAATTTCGGTGTACCATTTATAGAGTTGTTGGGGTTCTTGAATTGACCCCAAATCTTTTACTCTAACTCTTGTAGAGAAGTACAAGGACGTCAAAGCAAGATCACCAACTCAAAGATAGGAGGAAAGTATGTCGGAACAAGCAAGTTCTAACGAGAACGCTGAATGGGATTTCCTACTTCACCTCTAATTAGACCGATGTTGCATTTACTCACATTATATAAAATGCTGATGTGAGTAAGTTGGAAAGCCTAGAAATGTCGACAACCATATGTCCATAGAAAATCAAAGACATAACCCGATCAGTTCTGGAAAGAATGAACCAAGAACCATTAGTGGATTACAATTGAATAGGAATCAAGGGCTAAAGAGAGATGTGACCCCGATCCTTATGTTCCCATAAGTAAAAAGGAATTACAGAGCCTTCGTAACTATAGGAGGTGACGCTTTGGTAAAAATGGATCTAGGACTTGTAATTGGAAAAGAGACAAGGTTCATATTAAGGAAATGAACCAAGACTTATGTTTTGAGAAAAGACCATGTGTTCACTTGTCGACTAAGTGAGCGTAATGCTCATCGGGTCTATGAAATCACGAACCTAGGGGATCGAGTAAAGGGCCTAGATAATATAAAGGTTAAAGACCTAATACTGATAGTTGAAAAGAGTTCCAATAATGGGACCCAATAGTAACCCATGGGGAATCACGAGATGATCCCCAGAGAGGATTGTGTATAAGGACGCGTAATTGAGGGTCGAACCCATGAATAATTAAGGGCTTGGCCCATATTCATGAAAATGATTTGGGGATGAGAGTGGCTCATACTTATGAAATTTAATTGGTGCTGAGAGAGACTCGTTTATGTGAAATTGATTTGGGATTGAGAAAGGCCCAAATATGTAAAATTAAATTGGGGGTTGAGAGTGGCTCGTATATATATGACATTGACTTAGGGAGATGGTCTGATAAGGAGCAAACTCCTAAAGAAATCATTGCATGTGACATTGATCAAATCCTTAACTAACATGAAATGGAGATGATTGAGTGAAGACCATGCTCCAAGAATGAATATGACAGATATGTCTAAAATATTGAGGTGGGGCATGAGAGCTTACCCAATGAAATGATGATGGATAGATGGATTGGGCCAATAGAGAGCCATTCGTCATTGAGTTGAAATATGTTGTATTCACGCATAGCAATTGTATAGGAGTGGATATAAGGGGGAGTCATTTGCATACCCTGTAAACCCTGTCCTTTTAGAAATGAGAAAAATTAGGAAAAGAACTGGTCGATTCTAAATAGAAAAGTAAGCCATTTAACGAACCAAAATTTGGTAAAGAAGGGTAAAATGGGAAATTGGAAATCCCAAGTGCCTAAAAGAGTCATGAAAATCATGGGAAGAACCATGAAGTAAATTGAAATGGAAAACCGGACTGGTTCAAGGTGAATCAAACCTGAACCGGATAGAACTAGTTTGAACCATAATGAACCGGATTAGGTAATTTATTTTCCAAGTGGCTTAGAGATCTCAAATGGGGAAACTGAGGCCACCATTAGATAGAAAATGAATTTAGATGAATTTAGAAATTTTTAGTGTTGACAAAACGGACCGAATCGGGCCTGAACCGACTAATTTTTGCCATTAAACCCGGTCAGATGGGACCAGTCCAATCTGGAATAGTGTCATCTTATTCCTTGGGATGATAGCACTGTTCATCATTTCAAAAACTTTCCATTCCCGGTGAAGCTCTAGTACGAGCTTCACAGGAAAATGAAGCAGTAGTGAGAGAGAGATGAGTTTTCAGCTGTGAGTAGGATGAATGAGGAGTGGCTCTTTATATAGGAAGCTCGGGGACTTTTTGGTCGTCTGATTGGCGCCTTTATGGCGGTTATTCATTACTTGAAACTCCCTGGCCGGAGACTTTTCATCTTTGTTGGCGCTGCTCAATTTTTCAGCGAGTGAACAGTGTTATCATCTGAAGGAATAAGATGACACTATTCTAAATTGGACCGGAACGGTCCGAACCGGGTTCAACGTTTAAACCTGCTAGTTCAGGCCCGATTCGACCGAGTTTTTTAAAATTAAACATTTGTAAATTCATCTAAATTAATTATCTATCAAATGGTAGCATCAATTCTCCAATTTGAATTCTAAGCCACTTAGAAAAATGAATTTAGAAACCGGTTCAATAGTGGTTCAAATCGGTTCAATACCGTTCAGGTCCAATTCTCCTGAACCGGTCTGGTTTTCACTTCCTATTCATTCCAAAGTCCTTTTCCTTGACTTTTATAACTCTTTAGGTTACTCGAGATTTGTAAATTTCTCGTTTTCCCTTTCTTAATGGTTGGGATTCGTGAACCGATTCGGTTTTCCCATCCGGGTTGTCCAATTCTTTTCCCCGGTTTCCTTGTCTTTAAGGAACGGGGTTTACAACAGTCCCATCCCACTTTTATCAACATTCCTCCCCTAATCAACATCCCCAAATACCTCAAAACCCTCCATCAACTAGGATGTAAGACGTTCCTAAGGGAGAAGGATGCTGGAGCCACTATGGACTGGCTGGCCAACATCAAGAAACTTATCGGGATAATCAGGATTCCATCAGAGGAGATGGTGATCCTAGTGAAATTTTTCCTGGAAGCCAGCGCAAAAAGGTGGTGAGATAATGTCAGAAGCATGCATACCACTACCCCCACCTAGGAGCAATTTGAGGTGAGGTATACAGAGGAATACTTGGCTCTACATCTGATCAACGAGAAGAAACAAGACTACCTCTGACTCCGACAAGGGCTTAACTCAATCTCGGAGTACGAAACTATGTTCAATGAGTTAAGACCCTTTGCCCCAGATCTGGCCGGACATGCGGACATTTACCAACGATTCATGGATGGTCTCAACATGGACATAGGAGACCGAAAGGGGGTATTAAGATGCCCCACGGATCTGGCAGCCATAATTAGCGTGGCTTATGAATGTGAACGCTTGGTACAGACCCAACGTTGTTGGATGGAGCAGGCCAATAGGAAGGAGAATAAAGGTCAAAATCGCCGTGGAGGACGTAAGGAGTAAAGCGGTCCTAAGTGGGGAAACAAAATGGGTTTCCAAAGGAGCAAGGAAGTGTACCCCATGCAAACGGAGGTGACTATCACTATACTACAGAGGAGCCCCCGTTGTCCAAGATGTTAGAAGTACCACGAGGGGGCATGTTCAACATGTTTCAGATATGGGCAAGTGGGACACTTTGCAAGGGTTTGCCCCACTCTTAGGGAGAATATGCAACGAGACACACTTGAACCACCACAAGGGAACCTGAGGACTTTAAGTACAAGACAAGACACAACCACCACAATAAGGGTACCAGCTCGGGTGTATAACCTCACACAAGAGGAGGCCCTAAAAGATCATAGTATAGTAGCAGGTACTTCCCAAACCCTCCCTGACCAGAAATAAACAAAACTTGTAATTCAATCCTACTCAATAAAGAGATTCGAATTTTTCTAAAAACATGCATTTCTTCAATTAGGGTACATAAAATTATGGGGGAGAAAAGCATATGCTCTCTTTGACTCAGGAGCAGAGAGGTCCTTTATCAAGGAGGATTTACTTCCAAGTCTTCTGCTAGAAGTTACCTCCCTGGAACAAAGTCTCAATATCCTCACACCCCTAAGAGAAGGGCTAAATAGAGACTAATAGTTAAAGAGATGTGAGATTAAGATTGATGGAGTAAAATTGGAGGTAGACTTGATCCCACTACCTCTAAGAGAGGTGGAAATAATATTGGAAATGGATTGGCTAAGTACACACCAAGCCAAGGTGGACTATGGAAAGAAAGTGACAACTTTCCACACTCCCGACACACTCGAACTATGTTTTCAAGGAGACAGGAGGAAGGGAGAAATGCACTTGGTGTCCCATATGAAAGCCCGAAAGATGATGCAGAAGGGTTGCAAGTCTTTTCTCGCAATGATTATCAACGAGAAATAAGAAAATAAAGGACTAGAGGGCATCCCAATGGTTGAACACTAATGGGATGAAGTTCCTAAGGAACTATCAGGATTACCCCCAAGCCGTCAATTGGAATTCGCCATAGAGGCAATTCCCGAGACCCATCCCATATCCCAAGCCCCCTATCATATGGCTCTAGTAGAACTAAAGGAGTTAAAGGAATAGTTAGATGAATTACTGGAGAAGGGTTCATATTCCCTAGCCAGTCTCCATGGGGTGCACCAGTACTATTCGTGAAGAAAAAGGATGGGAGTATGAGGCTATGTATAAACTATCAGAAGTTGAACCAAGTCACCATAAAGAATAAGTACCCCTTCAACGAATTGATGACCTATTTGACCAACTAAAAGGGGCAATTTATTTCTCCAAGATAGATCTCTAGTCATAATACAACTAAGTCAGGATTCGAGAGGGAGATATACCTAAGACCGCCTTTCGGTCCTGATATGGACACTATGAATTTACAGTGATGCCTTTTGGCCTGACAAATGCCCCTACAGCCTTTATGAATCTAATGAACCAACTATTCCAGCCTCACTTGGATAAGTTTGTGATTGTATTCATAGATGACATACTTATATACTCAGGAACTAGGATGGAGCACGAGGAACATCTAGCCATCACCTTGAAGACATTACGGAGCAATCGCTTATACGCAAAGTTTTTCAAGTGTGAGTTCTGGTTGCAAGAGGTGGGGTTCTTAGGACACATAATGTCCAAGGATGGAGTCAAGGTTCATCCGACAAAGGTAAAAGCCATATCTGACTAGAAGGCACCCAAGAACCCCTCCGAGATACCCAACTTCTTGGGACTAGCAGGGTACTACTGACGATTTTTATAGGACTTCTCCAAGATAGCGGCCCCTTTGACCCACCTCACAAGGAAGAGAGTGGAGCATAAGTGGTATGAAACCTAGGAGAAATCCTTCATGGAATTAAAGTCCCATTTAACAACGACATCCATACTCACTCTACCTAATTCAAGTGCGGGGGAGTATACCGTCTATAGTGATGCGTCCGGACAAGGACTCGAGTGTGTATTACTGCAACAGGGAAATGTTTTTGCCTACACCTCACGAAACTAAAGGCACATGAGAGGAACTACCTTACTTACGACTTAGAGTTAGCCGCAATAGTGTTCACCCTCAAGATTTGGCGACACAACCTATACAAGGTTAAGTGTAGAATATAAACAGATCACAAGAGCCTTAAGTACTTCCTAACTCAAAGGGAGTTGAATCTCCACCAAAGGAGGTGGTTGGACTTAATAAAAGACTACGACCTTGTGTAGAATACCACCCTGGGAAAGCTAATGTGGTGGTAGACGCTCTAAATCACAAATATCAAACCGAGGCGGCTTAGATAAAGACAAACTACCTGCCCTTACTACAATAGTTGTGAAGAATGCAAGTGGACCTTAAGGTAGATAAAGAAGAAAGATGTCTGGTGGCCGACATAGTTGCAAGGCCCACCCGAATGGAGCAAATCCAGGTCTGCCAAAAAGGAGACAAGGAACTTCAGCCCTACTTGGACTCGACCAACGAGGGAACAACACTGGATTACAAACTTCGGGGCGATGGATTGTTGACCTATAAAGGTAGGGTGTGTGTGCCTTGGGACAAGGAATTAGAGATGCTAGTACTAGATGAGGCACACGATTGTGTATGCAATGCATTCGGGCAGTACCAAGATGTATTGTACCCTCAAGCAAGGTTATTGGTGGAAAGGGATGAAGAGGGACATTGCAGAGTATGTAGCACGATACTTGTCCTGTCAATGGATCAAAGTTGAACACTAAAAACCCTCAGGACTGCTACAACCCCTACCAATTTCCAAATGAAAATGGGAACACATCACTATGGACTTCGTCACGGGACTACCAGTGACTAGACAAGGGCGAGACGTGATTTGGGTCATTGTGGATAGGTTGACCAAATCCACCCACTTCATACCAATAAAGGTGACCAATTCCATGGAACAACTGGCCGCCCTATACATAGGAGAAATTGTGATACTCCATAACGTCTTGGTAAGCATAGTGTCGGATAGGGACCCTATGTTTACATTAAGGTTTTAGCCTAGCCTACAAAATGCCTTGGGAACCAAACTCCACATGAGTACGATGTTCCATCCCCAGACCAATGGACAATCTAAATGGACAATGCCGACCCTAGTGGATATGCTACAAGCATGCATACTCACCATGAACAAAGGTTGGGAGGAATACTTGTACTTGTTGGAGTTGCCTACAATAACAGTTACCAGACCAGTATTCAAATGGCTCTTTATGAGGCTCTTTATGGACGACCATGTTGTACCCCCCTTATTTTGGGAAGAGGTGGGAGAAAGGAAGCTCGAAAGGGTTGAGTTAATAGAAGATGCCACCAAGAAAATTAAGATAATAAGGAGTCGACTTAAGGCAGCTCAGGACAGACAAAAGTGCTAAGCAAACCATTATAGAAAAGCTTGAAATTTGGAGTGGGAGACCAAGTATTTCTCAAGGTATCCCCATGTAGGGAAATACTTAGGTTCCAATAATGGGGAAAGTTAAAACCTAGGTATATCGGCCCCTACACCATAATCCTAAGGGTAGGGCCAATGGCCAATAAACACGAACTGCCTTCAGAATTACAAAGAATACATGACGTATTCCACGTCTTGGTACTCTGGAAGTACCAACCCGACCCCACCCAAGTTAGAAGATACTCTGACCTATTAAGTGGAACCAGTGCAAATCATCAACCGAAGAGACAAGAACTTGAGGAACAAGAAGATTCTCATGGTCAAGGTTCTTTAGCAGAACGGACCAATATAAGAGGAGACCTAGGAAACTGAAAATGTTATGAGGGATGTGTACCCCAAATTGTTTGAGATGTAATTGTTTTGGGAACAAAAACCTTAAAAGGAGGGGAGCATTGTAAACTCCATCCTATTAGAAATGAGAAAAACCGGGAAAAGAACCAAACAATTCTAAAGAGAAACTCGAGCAATTTAACGAACCAAAATTTGGTAAAGAAGGGTAAAATGGGAAATTGGAAATCCTAATGATTAAAAGAGTCATGACAATCATGGGGAAGAAACCATGAAGCCAATTGAAAGGGAAAACCTAACCCGTTTAGGGTGAACCTATCACGCCCCGACCCGGTTTGGTCAGATCCCCTTGATCAACCCACCGCTGCCTTGGTTTAAGAGGGGTTTCCCCTTCTTTTATTCAAGAGGAGCTAAGCATAAATTCAAACCTTGTTCCCGTAATAGCATAAATCAATCTCAGCAAGCTTAAAAGGAACTTTAAGCATACCTGACGGAGGTTACATCTTCACGCTATCTTTCATTTTTATCTCCTTACTCCTAAAAAGGGGGTAAAAAGAGGGGATGAGTTGTACAACTCAATGAGTGGGTGTTGGGAGTGAGTTTTCAAAACATTTTTAATTTACCATGCCATGGTTAGCATTTTCTTTTCAAGAGGGTTTCCTCAAATTTAAGTTTCCAAAACCATTTTTCCATTTCCATATTAAGTGTGTTTAGCTCTCTTAGCCCATCCCCTTGCCACGGGAGGTGTTTAGCAAACAAACACACGCCCTTCATCAGGAAGGGTACACACATTCACAGGTGCAACTCATCCACTGCATCCATTTGTGGATTGGAGCACCTTTACCATCCACCAAGATAGAAGCATGTCCACTTCTACCCTGGGTCTAAGTGGATGTCCCAAACGTCGGACCCTTAGACTTGAATGCCACTTCATATCCGTATGAGGAGGGAGACCTCATCTTGTCCCCACCCCAGTCTCATGTGTGAGAAGCTCTTAGAGCACCACAACTAATTGGCATGACAAACTACCCTTATCACCCCCCATGTCATCCAATAGCCCTTGGGACCCATCACTACCCCTAGAGCGTCTTGATGGTCTCGTACTACAAGTGCATACACAAACAAGAGTTTTCAAATAATAGCCATCATCTTTGGTGCCAACGGTCCAACGGCCCTAACGCTTAACCCAACCTACAACTATTTGTCTATGTCATTCCGTCGACCTAGCCCTAACGTACTGTCGTCAGTCCGCCGAGCACTGTCGGTCCTGACTCAGTACCATCGCATACACATAATCAATTTCATTAGGAATTTTCAAGGCTCTTCTTAATCAATTTTGTTTACAAGTTTCTACTCGTGCACACTGGCCTTGGGCCCACTACACGTATTTTCCAAAAATGGGCATTTAGCCCTCAGAGTTCAAAATTGAGGCCTCTAGCCTATCTGAGTTGTTCTAGCTCCCATCAAGAAGGTCTCCCAAATATTTTAAGCATTAACACATAGTCAGGGGAGAAAGCTTCGAAAGCTTATCGTCAGAGGTGCGACGATCCGAGCTCTCGATTGGGAGAGGTAGCTCTCGTCCTGAGGTTCCTTCTAGGATCAAGAATTGCAATAATTGAAGTCCAAATGAGGGTGAATTTTATCAGTGAAATTCAGCACTTTCTCTCTCTAACACCAATCTACAATGATGGAGTAGGGTCGGATTGGCTTATCTTTCAGTTCTATTGAGACATGTAAGGGTTGTGGGGGCGTCAGGGAGGCTTGGTTTGGTCAAAGGAAGTCTGAATTTGGACGAATTCAGCTTGTCCAAAATAGGGAAGCTCTGGTCCTTCAGAGTTACTTCACTGTTTAATTACACCAACGCATCTCCAACGGACCTCGGGTCGATAGGAGGTTGCTGTTAGGTAGTTGACTTCCCCCAGAGTTTGTAGGATTTGACCTTGCCTTTTGATGCTAAGAAAAATGCCCAAGTCAGAGCGTTGGTTTGAGCTTCATCGAAAATTGGAGTAGTTGAGAGAGAATGGCGATTTTAGGTGTGCCTAAGATGAATGGAGAGGAGCTCTTTATATAGGGAGCTCGGGGACACTCTGCCCGACCACTTTCCATTTTGGTCAAGCTTATCCTCATCCAAAAATGCCTTGATCGGAGTGAATATTCCTTCGTTGGAGAATGAAATTTTTGGAACTGATGAAAAGTGTTGTCATCCCAAGGAAGAAGACGACACTTATCTAAACTGGACCGAACCGGTCCGACTGGGTTCAATGGCGAAAATCGGTCGGTTCAAGCTTGATTCGATCGGTTTTCTCAAAATTAAAAATTTATAAATTCATTTTCTATCTAATGGTGGCTTCAATTTCCCAATTTGAACATTTTAAGCCTCCAAGAAAAATAAATCTAGAATCTAGTTCACATATGGTTCAAACCGGTTCAATCTAGTTTAGGTTTGGTTCACCCAAAAGCAGTCCAATTTCCTCTTCCAATTTGCTCCATGGTTCCTTTTCATGATTTTTATGACTCTTTAAGTCACTTGGGATTTTTAAATTTCTCACTTTACCATTTCTTTATCGGTTTTGGTTCGTTAACCGACTCGGTTTTCTCTTTTGAAACAACCAGTTCTTTTCCCAATTTTCTTATCTTTAAAGGAATGGGGTTTACAACTTTACCCTCCTTATAGGTGTTTTGTCCCCAAAACAATTTTTTCCTCCTTTCTCCTTGACCAATCTCCCTTGGTGTCAACTTAGGTTTACTTGGCATGCCATCCTTTGGTTGTTCCTTTACTTAGTCATTCTTAATCCACGCATTAATTGGACTTCTATTCTATTATGTTAATCACTCACTCTACGGTGGGTATCTTCATTTGGTGGGTCTCACTTACTATCCCAAAAGTATTCCTTTAGTCCACTCTCTATTCTACTTATGGTAAGGTCCTTCCTCTTGAAGGTTTTCATCCATGTCTTTGAGTTAACTGTCCCATGGTCATTCCTTTACTTACAATCCTAGGTGCCCTTTTCATGTTGGTTCATGCCTATCCAATCTCTTAGGGACTGCTACTAAGATGATGCCTTCTTGTCACCTAATAGTGTCTCTCAACCATTCTCAGTGTTATCCAGTCGTCCTTTCTCCTTGACATCATGTCCTCCTTTGGGATGTGTTTGATCCTCTTTCATTGGATTTTCCACTTCATCCTCTATGTTTTCTATCCAATTCAGGACTTACTAACTTATGGTGATCCTTTCTTCCATTCCTTTCTTTCTTTATTTCCAAAGGTATCCTTGTACAAGGATTTCCTTCCTTCCAGTACATCGTCAACCATTATGCCCCTTTTTAGGTTCCTTGTGTCGAATAAAGGCTCTTAGGATTCCCCTACTGGTTTCTTAACTGAATCTTACTTCCTACTTTTATTCATCTATGTAGATATTTCCGTCTTGAAAATATCGAGTCCTACTCTTCTACATTTCATGAAGGTCTTCCCTTCCTCTCCTCCCTACCGCTTGGTTGTCGATCCTTAAATCCTTCATTATCCTCGACCTTCCCTTTTTGTCCTTCATCCCTTACGTGAGGAATTTATGATTATTGGGTCTTCTTATTCCCATCCATTTTTCAGGCACAGTTTAAATTACTTACCTCGAGTCCGTTAGGTCCATCATCTCTCTGTTAGGGACATATATTTCCCTCGATGTCTTTTCCTTACTAAACTCCCTCCGTTCTTGATCTTTACGATTATCCTAATCTTAGTGTAGCCTAATTCCATCTCCCGCTATCGTTCTTCTTGTTTATCATTCACTGAAATCTTTCAAGCGTATCCTTGTGCATTTCGTATAAGTCTACTCCTTTGAGACGACTTCAGGTATCGTTCGTTTTAGAGGTTTCTTGACCTCCCTGTGTGAGACTTATTTTAATCCTTCTTATTGCTTGAGGGGGGTCATCATTTTTGTTCTATGGTCCTTAGTTCATTAAGGATTTAATTCATTCTTCTTGCCATCGTTTGTCCCATCCACCTCTATCTTCCTCACTGGGTTTACATCCATGGTCCTCACAAAGTTGGGTCATTAACCGTCTCATCCTTACTACTCTTCTTGTTAAATTTGAGGTTGTCGTCTCTCGAATTCCCTTATCCCTGATGCCCATTCTACTGCCCCCTTTTTAGAGCATAGTCATAACTACTTCCCAAACCTTCCTTCCTCCTTCGATGGACTCTTGCGTATCGAGTTCCTTTCATACATTTTTGTACTATGTCTAACCACTTAGTCATGACTCCCTTGAGTTTGTACATATCCTTTCTAGGCTTTCTTCCCTTAATACCTATTTTCCTTTCCTTACTTCTACCGCTACCGACCCTAGCACCCTTGGATGTTATTTCCCCGAGTTTGCTTCTTTTTGGGGAAATCCCATGGGTATATCTTATGTGCTATATCATTTGTTGCCCTTCCTTCCGATTGTCCTTCTCTGGGGCATCTTAGTTCTTCTTTGTACTTTCTTAACTCCTACATGAGGGTTTGCTTAATCCATGTATGTCCTTTGGATTCTTTCTTGTACTAATCCTCCTACTCCTCTTGGTGTCAACTTCCCCTTTTCCTTTTTCTCCCCTGATTTATCCCATTCTTCTAACTCTGCGTAAACATGCTTCCCCTACACTCAACTTCCTATGAGGATTCCCTTAAATTCCACCTGCTAGTTTTTTTTACTTGACTTATTGTCTTGGTTGGGAGCTCTTTGTTTTGTGGGAACTTATTCGGGTTTAGGTTGGGTTTCCCTTGTCAATGGGTATATCATGTAGTCTACCTCTTCAAACGTTCCTATACAACCCTTAGGTCCTGATTTGTGTATTCCCATCCTTGTTGTTAATAGGGAGACTAATGCTTTAAGTAGAAAAATTTACTAGTCATTATTTATTCAAACAAATAGTTTCTTGTCGTACTTGGTTTATAAGTTCCTTACTACTCCCTATTCTAGTTTCCCGGGATCATAGACCAGGAGTTCATCTCCGAATTGTTTTGGGATTCGTGGTCTAAAGGCTCTAAAGAACTGGTGGATGTCCAGCCATACTCTTGTTGGGCTTTCCTGCTAGGACGGACTTATGGAACGCCTCAATCCGTACATTCCCAACACCTCGCATTGCACTCATAAGTCCACTTAATCCATTAGGTGGGGTTAAATTTGTACTAAGCCAATGAGGGTGCCCAAATAACTTTCATAAAGGTTGCATGGGCATCCCAATAGTTGTTCTAGGCCTCCCTCCGAGTCGTGGTCCTTTTTGGATGTCATAGGGTTGGAGGGGGTGTCTGGTTCCTTGGAGGAGGTATAGGTTCTTCCTGCTTTGGGGAGGATATGTTATGCCGAATGGCTCTAACATCGCCCCAAGAAGCTTCCTATAGTCCTCGACCATGTCTATTGGCACTTTCTTCTCGATTTCAACAAACCTTTGGACGTCTATCTTGCTGGGGGTAGGAGCCTTTTTCACGGTTTCATGTGTGGGTTTGGTTCGCACGACGAACTTCCTAGGGACTCTTCTTCCTACAGGGTAATTAAGTTTTTGTTAGTGTTAAGGCATAGTATTGATAATGCTTTCAAGGAAACATATCTCTAATACCACTCAAGTTATCACGCCCCGACCCGGTTTGGTCGGATCCCTGTGATCAACTCATCGCTCCCTTGGTTTAAGAGGGGTTTCCCCTTCTTTTATTCAAGAGGAGTCTAGCATAAATTCAAACCTTGTTCCCTAGAATAGCATAAATCAATCTCAACAAGCTCAAAAGGAACTTTAAGCATACCTAGCATATGGTACATCTTCACGCACTATTTCATTTTATCTCCTTACTACTAAAAAAGGAGTAAAGAGAGGGGGTGAGTACAACAACTTAGTCAGCGTCTGTTGAGAGTGGGTTTTCAAAACATCTTTAATTTACCATACCAAGGTTAACATTTTCTTATCAAGAGGGTTTCCTCAAATTCAAGTTTCCAAAACCTTTTTCCCATAGCCATATTAGGTGTGTTTATCTCTCTTAGCCCATCCCCTTGCCTCGGGAGGTGTTTAGCAAGTAAACGGACGCCCTTCATCAGGAAGGGTACATAGATTCGCAGGTGCAGCCCGACACTGCACCCACTTGTGAATCGGAGTGTCTTTACCATCCACCAAGATAGAAGCCCATCCACTTCTACCCTGGGTCTGAGTGGATGTCCCAAATGTCCAACCCTCAAACCTGAATGTCACTTTATGTCCGTATGAGGATGGTGAGCTTATCTTGTCCCCACCCCGATCTCATGTGCAAGAAGCTTTGAGAGCTCCATGACTAACTAGCATGAGAAACTGCCCTTATCTCCCCACATGTCATCCAACAACCCTTAGGACCCATCACTACCCCCTAGGGCATCTTGATGGTCCCGTACCATAAGTGCATGCACAAATAAGAGTTTTCACATAATAGCCATCATCTCTAGTGCCAACGGTCCAACAGCCTCGATGCTCAATCTGACATGCAGCTGTTTGTCAAGGCCAGTCCATCGACCTAGACCTGACGCATAGCCGCCAGTCCACCGAGGAATGTCCGACCTAACTCGGTACCATGACGTACACACAATCAATTTCATGGATCTTTTTAATCAATTTTGTTTACAAGCTTTTGCTCATGCCCATTGGCTTTGGGCCCACTGCACGTCTTTTCCAAAATTTGGCATTTAGCCCTGATAGTTCAAAATAAGGCCCCTGTCCTATCTGAGCTATTCTAGCTCCTATGAAGAATGTCTCCCAAATGTTTTAAGCATTGGCACACAGTCAAGGGAGAACACTTCTAACAAATTCACTTTTTAACTCATCACACCAACCGGGTGTGATGATAACTTCGCTTACAACCGATAGACATGTTTCTCCTTTCCTTAAGGAAATTCATCATACTAATCAGGTATGATATTCATTTATTCCTACTCACAACTGGTAAGTAGGTTTTCCTTTAATAAAGTGCTCATCACCCTAATTGGGTATGACTTTAGAAAATTACCACTCACAAGTGGATTTTCATTTAAAATGGTGACAACCACCCCAACCTGGTATGAAGTATAAATATGCCCACTCACCCAGTGAATGTGACGCGTTCGTCCCTAGTAAGCTTCCAAGTCCACGCAAGCTTTTTCTTGCTGGCGTTCTGGTCTCCTGTGTCCCTACATGATTTGGGTATTATTATCATGTAATTTTTGGCATGACAGTCATCATTTTCTCACGTATGAGCGATTAGGCTCAAAATTGTTGGTTTATTGCACTTAGGTCCCTAAAGTTCATTTTTCTTAACTTTAGGTCCCTAATGTTAACTTTTCCCCAAATTGAGTCCCAAGGTTTCCAATATCCTCTTTAGATCCTCAATTTACTCAAAATTGTGTAAGGGGCTCAAGTTTTCCAAATTTCCAATTTGGTCCCCAATTTTTCAAAAATTAGGGTTTTGCCCCTACTTTTCAAAAATAGCAATTTGGCCCCAAATGTTTCAAAAATTGACCAATTGGTCCCCCATTATCCTTCTCATTACCAATTAGCCTTCAATTTTGAGAAATTGCATAGAGGTCCCTCAATTTTTTGAAATCCCCAATTTTCCCCAAAAATTTCTCCAAATTTCTCCCCTTTATATTGACCGAAATTGATTTCTTCAAATTATCCATTCAATCGAGGTTAATTACTCCAATTGATTGTATGGATCAGTTGCTATACTTCCATACGATCCAAATGAGCTTTGAATCGCAGCATTTGGGTTATGAATGAGCTCAAACGGAGCTTCGCCGAAAATTGTTCATAGAGAGAGAAAGCTTCGAAAGCTTACCATCGAAAGTGTGATGGTCCGAGATCTCGATATGGGGAGGTAGCTCTCATCCTGAGGTTCCTTCTAGGATTAAGAGTTGCTATAATTGAAGTCCAAATAAGGGTGAATTTTATCAATGAAATTCTGCACTTTCTCTCTCTAACACCAATCTACAATGACGAAGGAGGGCCAAATTAGCTTATCTTTCAGCTCTGTTGAGGCCATGTAAGGGTCGTTGGGGCGTCATGGAGGCTTGGCTTGGCTAGAGTAGGTCTGAATTTGGCCGAATTCAGCTTGGCCAAAATAGGGCAGCTTCGATCCGTTGGAGCTGCTTTACTATTTGATTCCACTAGCGGTTCTCGGGTCGTAAGGAGGTTGCTGTCAGATAGCTTACTTTCCTCGGAGTCTCTAGGGCCTGACCTTTCCATCTGAGGCTAAGAAAAATGCCCAAGTCGAAGCTCTGGTTCTAGCTTCACCGGAAAATGGGGTAGTTGAGAGAGAATGACAATTTGAGGTGTGTATAGAATGAATGGAGACAAGCTCTTTATATAAGGAGCTCAGGGACCCTCTCCCTGACCACTTTCCATTTTGGTCGAGCTTATCCTCGCCTGAAAATGCCCTAATCAGAGTGAATATTATTTCACCACAAAATGATAGTTTCTAAACCGTTGAGCAGTGTTGTCATCTTGAAGAAGAAGACGACACTCTTCCGAACTGGACTGCACTGGTCTAACCAGGTTCAATGGAAAAAATCGGTCGGTTCAGGCCCGATTCGACCTGTATTCTCAAACTTAAAATTTTCTAAATTAATCTAAATTCATTTTCTATCAAATGGTGGGTATAATTTCACAATTTGAAAATTTTAAGCCACCAAGAAAAATGCATTTAGAATCTGGTTCATGTCTGACTCACCCTGAATCGACCAGGTTTCCTCCTCCAATTTGCTCCATGGTTCCTTTCTATGATTTTATGACTCTTTGAGACACTTAGAATTTTCAAATTTCCCACTTTACCCTTTCGTTATTGGTTTTGCTTCATTAACTAGCTCAGTTTTCTCTTTTAAAATAACCAGTTCATTTTCTAATTTTCTAATCTTTAAAGGAACGGGGTTTACAGAACCGGACCTGAACCGGATTGAATCGGTTTGAACTAAAATGAACCGAATTAGGTAATTCATTTGTATAGATAGCTTAGAGAACTCAAATGTGGAAATTGAGGCCACCATTTGATAGAAAATTAATTTAGACAAATTTAGAAATTTTTAGTGTTGAGAAAACTGGTCAAATTGGGCTTGAACTGGCCAATTTTTGCTATTGAACCCAGTCGGAACGGACTGGTCTGGTCCGGAATAGTGTCATCTTCTTCCTTGGGATGACAACTATGTTCATTGGTTCAAAAATTTTCCATTCATGATGAAGGAATATTCCCTTCAATTAGGGCATTTTCAGGCAAGGATAAGCTCAAACAAAATGGAAACTGGTCGGGCGGAGGGTTCCCCAGTTCCCTATATAAAGAGCTCACCTCCATTCATCCTCCACACACCAATTTGATTTAGTAAAATTTCACAATTTTTGTTTTGTAAATTTATTATTCCGGTGAAGGGTGGTGATAATGGCTTATCTCTTGGCTCAAAAAGGACTAGGCTCAGTCATAAAGGGTTGGAGAATGGTAGGTTCGATTGCATGAGGTTAGGAGAAGGCCTAGAACAAGCTTGACTCGTTTATGAAAGGTTTGGGCGGGGGAGCAAGGTTATTGTGCGATCCCACTAGTGCTTCTTTGGCGATCCTTGAGCTCAAAGGAGTGTGTGGGAAGGTTGAGGACTTACTCAGGATTCCATAGGACCCTATTTCATGCTCGTAGTTGAAGAAATGGGCCGATGCTAGAGCTCTCATTCATGGGTAGTTGAAAATTGGAGCAGTTCGAGTTCTCTAAGCTTTGGAGGTGTAAAGAGGGTGAATGGAGGGAAGCTCTTTATATAGTGAGCTTGGGAATTGAAAGTTCTATCCGTTCTCAATTGGCCAACCATTAATTCTCTAATTTAAGGCCTTGTCGGAGTGATTTATGACTCGTTAGAGTTAAGGCGATTGCCCCTCTTCTCTTTCGTTCAGAAATCTAAAGGAAGAGGGTGACACTATGCACACGCATGTGAGTGGCCACATAATGCACTGTGATTGGTTGGCGTTGCTGGCCACACAGCATCCAAGTCACCCTTTTATCCATTAACTAGACATGTGGCAGTCTTCCATTGGTTAGTTTATTTGATGTGGTGGTTGATCGAATATGATTGTCATATGACCATTGTTGACTTTGCCACATGATATCCTCTGATTGGTTATTTAAATCCATTAGTTTTCCCACATGTTGTATTGTTCCTTTGCCAAATATCCTCTTCTAGTTGGCTTTGTTCATCCGACATGGCTTTATGGCATGTAGATCAATGATTGGTCGGTCCTTCCTCGTCATCCTAGTTGGCTACTGACCTGGTGCACTTTCCACGTATCTCCCTCTCATTGGGCATCACGGCTGATGGAGATTTCCTTCAATTGACCGTTGATTAAGGACACATGTCACACTCCCATTGGTCAATTCTTGATGACGTGGTATTTCATCAATTTAATCGTTGACGAGGGACACATGTCACACTCTAAATAGTTAGCACTTTTAGGCGTTGACCTAGCGATTGACGGGGTGCACTTCGCCATGCGTCGCATGCTTATTAGTCACGTGCACTGATAGGCCATTGATTTGGCTGACCCAGTTGGACTGTTGACCGGTTCAGTTGGACCGAGTTTAGTGACCTGAAATAGAAAATCGAATGATTTAGGCCCAATTGAACTAGTTTTCTAAAAATTAAAATTTTCTAAATTTATCTAAATTAATTGCCTATATGTTGGTAACTTTAATTTTCAATTTGACATTTTTAAGTCACCCCAAAAAGAAATTTTTGAATCATCTCTTCCCAGTTCAATCTGATTTAGACTAGTTTGGTTCTTGTTTGCCTTGAACCGGTTTGATTCTCTCTTCCAATTTAGATTTGAATTAGTTCTATGGATTTTTAGAACTTTAATTATCACTTGGGATCATTTCAAGTCTCGTTTTGACTTCTCTTCACCTTTTTAGTTCCCTTTGAACCATGGTTTTCTCTTTAAAATTTTTCGATTCTCCATTCCTCTTACTTGTTTTGAGAAGTCGAGGTTTATACTGTTACTCTACTTGGGAACTAGGCCTGAATTGAGAGATCAAGGTAGAAGTGTGTATTGCCCTTATGACCCACGTCCCTTAAGGAGACTCGAATGTAATGAACACAACCTAAGAGGATAGTAAAACCCTTTGGAATTATAAATGGCATGGACCCCAAGATAGTTTTGATAAAGAATTATCATTTATTTTGAGTAGAGGTGACATCGAGCCATGAAAGACTCGATGAGTGGTCCTCTCACCCACTCTGTGTTGGCTCACCCCCTCCCCCAATATATTTTTTCAGGTATCGGGGAAGAATGAAGGAGGAGAGGAAAGTCTCGTACATCGGGAAGTAGCTCCGACAGAGTTGGTGATCTAGGAGGAGAACCTCGAAAGGAAGGGCACAGGAATTTTCCATTAAGTAATTGCTTTCCCTAGGGTTAAACAATTCTACTTATGAGAAGTGGATCATTTGTAAAAAGTTTTAAATTTCCGCTTTATATTCTAATCCTTGGTCATGTCCATGCTACTTTAGTGATGGCACCCACTATGTTAATATCATGAGGATCTGGCGGGTTGGCACGTGTATTCGATCCTAGAAATCGGATCAGGGTGTGACAATTATAGTAAATAATCCTGAATTTTCTTCATGTGAAATCTCTTTGACGTTCTTTGAATTTTTTGTATCTTTATACTACTGGTCAAAAATCGATTGTAAATAATCCTGAATTTTCTTCATGTGAAATCTCTTTGACGTTCTTTGAATTTTTTGTATCTTTATACTACAGGTCAAAAATCAATTTAATCGAACTATCAAAAGTCTACAAACAGATGGTGTGAGATAATTCATATCTTCTTCCTTTCAATTTGAATTACATAATCATGGCATCATCCATCAAGTATCATGTCCTCATACCCCCAATAAAATGGCTCTACTAAGTGCAAGTTTCGGCTTAATGTCAATATGGGGCACACTTTACTAGATCACTCTAGACTTCCTCTAAGTTATGGGAATTTTTTTTTGAGATAGTCTCTTCATCATAAATTGTTTCTCCACCCGATCTCTTCGCTTCAAGACACCCTACTACATGCTCTAAAAGTTTGGTCCAACTATAATCTTCTTTGAGAGTTTGGTTAACTTTACTACCCTTATTTGCATCCATATGAATCACACAAGTTACAACCTCGGTCCCTTGCATTCATCTTTCTTGAGTATCTCCGAGGATATCAAGGCTATCGGTGTTTTCATACTTCGACAGGTAAATTATTTATATGCTCCATTATTAAATTTAATGAGTGTGATATTCCTTTTTAATAATAGTAGACCTCTACTTATGACTCTCAATCTTATTCATCACACCCCTTATCCTTATGTTTGCCTATTTATGCTATGCCATGTCTATCCAGCAATCCGAGACATTCACCTCTTCCGGTAGGTACCAAGACTTTAACTATCCAGTCTTCTCCAACACAAGTTGCTTCTCTGGGTTTGTCTTTAGCTCTAAGGATGTCTTTAAATGGTCCCTCCTCTGAGTTGATGCTAGTATCAAGCTTACTGCTACCTTTTCAATGCATGGTCACCAAATCTTAAGATGACACACTTTCACATCTCAAGTTTAATATATCTGCTAATTCATATGTTTTTCATGTCTCTAAACTTCAGACTTCTCATACCTTTCTACAAGCCAGTTGTTATCGTTGTTGGTAGTCATCTATAGAGGATGAATAGTATGCACTAATCCAAAATCATTCATGGATCTTGTCCCATCTCCATGAGACAAAAAAATAAGATGATTAGTTACAAGTGGGTGTATAAGATCAAGTAGAACTCGGACGGTACCATTGCTAGATATAAAGCTCGCATGGTGGCTAATGGTTATTCTCAAGAAGAAGGTCTCGACTATAATGTTACATTCACTCACATGGTTAAGCATGTCATTATTTATCTAATTATATCTCTTGTGGTTCCTCTGAGTTTGTCACTTTATCAACTTAATGTCAATAATGTATTTTTTTCATGGTAATCTTAAAAAAACTATGTCTTAGTGGTCTATTTTTGTGGATAACAATTATTTTAAACATGTTTGTCTCCCTCGAGCTTGGTTTCTTCACTTAAGTTTATTTTTGGGTACACGCACGTTTCAATCCAGGGGCGGTTGATGTGTATATTTTAATTTATAAGCAAGGGCCCACTCCAATGCATATTCAAGTATATGTTAACGACATTATTCTAACTGGTCCTCGTGATGCTCCCCTCTCTACGATCGCTCTCTAAAATGAGTTATTAATTAAAGATATTGGTTGTCTCAAACACTTCTTAGGCTTGGAGGTCTCCTACTATTCTTGTTATAACACCTAACTTAGTTGATATAAATAAGACTCGGAAAACCATAAATTGAACGAGATAAGTAGTGAAAATTGGATTTAATAAGGGATTAAGTTAAACTGGATTGTTGGATCTACTCTACTTTATTGAAAAATTTTGGTCTTCTTTGACAGTTAAATTGATCAAAAAAGATGCCCCAATGTCTCATGTGTTTTTTTCTTCATTAATGTAGGAATTGTGTTAAGCCAACTTGACCTTAGTCTTTCATTTTCCTATAAATGTTTATACTTAATTTTAAGGGGTAGTTCGGTCGAAGTTTTAGACAACTCTAGTGGTCGATTAGAGTGTAGCCAAGTTCAGGGTATTCACCTGAGAAGTCCATTAGCTTTTCCGGTTAGTGGCCCCAACCAACTTGTCGTCGCAAGTGAATTGTGCATACTAAATAATTTTATGACAAAGCTTTGATCATAGTCTAAATGGGGTCAAATTGGTATGTTCAAAGTATGGATTAATTCTAGAGAGATTAGGAAGATGATAGGAAGAGTTATAAGGACAAATTCAAATAGATTATAATGAAATTTGATAAAATCCAAATGGGTGATTATTGTGTATAACGTGGTAGTATGGGAGGACCCAATTACAATTAGTGAGATATTAGGAACCCAATAGAGATATTACAAAGCTTAGAATGCTTAAGAATGAGGATTTTGCTCATAGAGATTTAAGTGTAATATTAGAGTAACATAGGAACCAAATGCCGAAAAAAAATAAGAATCTATGAATGATATTAGGAAGTACTGATATAACATAGTTGAGATGCTCGAATTGAGTATTAATCAATGAAATTGAAATGTTAATAATTAGACATACACTATCATCTGAATCGAGGCAAACTTTTCGTTGAAGGCAAATTAAGGTGAGGAGATTATAATTATAGCGATCTAATTGTACTGACGCATATTTTTTTATTCATTTTGAAATTATGTTATACATTGTGTATTTATAACTATTTGTTTGAAACTGAAAACGAAATGAAGGCATTAAAATTCTATTGGGTAAAAAATGAGTTTTTACCCATGTTTTAAAATTTGAGATTAGAACCTGTATTTTTTATAAAAGATTAGACTCCAACTCATTGTAAAAATAAGAATATAAGCGATCCTAGGAGACGAATGAACTTCAATCTGCCCATAATTATAAATGCACTTCAGTACCTATTTATAAATGTTATATTGTACAATTTTTATAATACACTCCATTACACTATGAAATTGATATTTTTAAATAAGCAAATATAATATAATTTTATAGTGGTGGGTGAGATAGTAAATTAATATTTTTGACAATTGTAATTACTGATATACATTATTTGTATTTGTAATATATGTGCAACCTTATAGCTAGATACTTATACGGAGGTGACGAGTACTAATAATATACAAGATATGTGATAATGAGAGTAAGATATTTTTATACTAGATATACGGGACAAATTTTGCACTCTGTACAAAAAGTTATAGCATTAAAGTCATTAAAACTTATCAATCTCTAAATTTATTTCAGATATTATTTTGTATATTGTAATCGATATACTAGTTTAATTTTTTTGTATATTGTAATTGTTATACTTATTTAATTTTTTATTAAATAAAATTATATTTTTTATTTTTCTACCTTATAACTTACCGATTTTACTATATTGAGGGTACATTGCCGCATCTTCTACTAACAAAATCCAAAGAAGAGCGATTACACTACCTCCCCTAACATTGTCCAAATTAATTCACCCTCCACTACACCACTTATCTTATTATGCAATACTTTAATTAAGACCCTTCTTTAATTATATTATAATATTATTTTTTCTCCTATCCCTCCATTTTACCTTTTGTCGAGTGTGCTCCTTTGTCCCTTGCTTATGGCCCTGAATATTCAGCGAGATATTAGTGAATCATCCTTGTATAATATTTAATAAGAGATAATCACGTAATATTTTGGATTATTTAAATATTTTAAAATTATTGATTATTTTTTCAATAGATCTTACACACAAGTTGTTTATCAATTTACCATCAAATTTTTTTTATACACATAAGTTGCTTGCCAATTTACCATCAATTATTTTTATGTGGCTAGTCACTGTCCCTTCCCACAGGGTCCGTCTGAGTTCTCCAATTCTTCGAATGAGGTGTCACAGGTCTTTGAATCCATTGATATGATCCGGGAAGGTAATATTTTAATATTATTTTTAGTAATATTTTTTAATTTATTTATTTATCAATAATAATACATTATACTTTTAATATTGATAATCAATTAAAAAATGAAAATATTATTTCTCAAGTCGTTGAAAACGGAGAAAACTAACTTACATAAAATATCAACAATTCCATATACCATTTTAGAAAATATTCAAAGTTTTTTTCTCGAAAATTGGCATACATATGTTTAACTTAATTCTATTGTAAAATAAAATTACTATTTCCATCATATGTAGGCTTTAGACCATATATGATTTCTTCAGCAAATAACTGTTCCTTCATTCCTCAATAACAAATTAATATACAATGACCTTATATAGAATTTCTTCTTCGACTTCAACCGTCTACGTCTACATCCTTTTACTTAAATATAGCAGAGAGGTGCTTATGCAATTGTTTGTGGAAGACAATATATAAATATGATGCATATTACATGACCCTGATGAAAGTATTTTCCATTTCCCACTCTTTCATGGATTCCGACATAGCTTAGCCAACCTCGTTTATTAATTGATGGGACCTCGCAAATTCTTAGCAATGGACGCGAGAGGAAAGGTTATGGAATAGCCACAGGTGAAAGCCTTGGCTTTAGTAGGTCAACCATGACAGAATATCAATATGGAAGATGATACATCAACATGAATATATACATATATATATATATATATTATTTGTGAAAAAGTAATGCTCATTCGAAATATGAGGGATGAAGTGAGAGACGCTTTATGGTCGACTGTTCCCATGGAAACACGGAGAAGTGAAGAGAGATACGATTAGATGGCAGCCAGAGCTCTATCAACATCACCTCGAAGTGACCTTTGTGAGAGATCCTCGTTTGTGCAGGCACCGGCACTGGTAGAGAGAGAGAGGATGGATGCCAATGTGAGAGATGGAGAGAGGTTGCTTTGGGGATTTGACACGCGTGAATGGAATGTGACAGAAGTACCGGTCCAAGAACCAATTCTATCTATAATTCTCGCTCCATTGTAAACCCTGCACGAATATGTTTGGATTGATGCGTTATAGAGCCCATAATAAGTGATTAATTTAGAAGATTAAATAATCTCCATTTGAAATAATTTTAATATTTTTTTATTATTAAAATTTTCTGAAATTAATTATTAATTCACGAAAAAATAGAGCATAATATAATTAGAGTGATACTATTATTTCAAAAAATCTTAATAAACGTGAAATTGAAGTGTTAAAACTTTCAAAAGGACTTTCCAAGTATTAAACTTTGAAAAATAATCTATTAAATATAAAAAAAATATTATTAGATCATTTTAAATGTCAAACATTAGATTCTAAATTAGAAAAAATGAAACTTTATAGATTATTTTGAACATTTTGCTACTTAATTAATATATATACTAATTTATTTTACTCTTATTAAATTATTTTTAAACTTTTAATATTGAAGTGGGACATCCCTCAAATGTTTTACATTCCATAGTATCTTATAAATAAATATAAGTGTTACAATTTTAATTAAGCAAAAAAATTACTTAATTAAACTTTATTTTTTAATCAATATTTTTTAATGTATACGCGGGATTATTGGGAAAATGCATTTGAACACCTTTTTTAAAGTTTTTTTACATTAGGAGAGGTGAAGTGTTCCACTATAAATTAATTAATTAATTGTTAAAATTTTTTAATAATTAGTAGTTTAGATAGAGGTTAATTTAGTTGAAAAATTATTAATAAAAAATTAAAAAAATAAATTTATTATTTTAATTAAATTAAATAATTTATTAGCTATTATATATAATTAAATTATATTTAAAATATTTTTTATAATAATTTTGTATTTATAATATTTGTATTATATACTTATATTATATAATTATATATAAAATATTATTAATATATAAATTTATTTAAAGTATATAAATAATATAAATAATAAATAAGTGTATTAAAGTAATTTAAACAATAAATTACACAATTACTACAAATACCTTTGAATATAATGTAAATGTAGGGATGGTAAGGATTTAGATTAAAAATTTATTCACCACTATAAACCAATTCCCCTTCAAATCCTTCGTAACCTCTCCTTATAAAAATAGAAAATTCATGTAAGGTTAATTTAAATTTAAAAATATTTTGAACGGAATTAAACATATTTTTCATTCAATTTATTTTTACATATATAATTAAATAATAACAATTTTAAGAGCTAAAAATGAAATTGTTAAAAATTATTTTTAATTCAGTTATATAATTGATTGTTTATTAAATAATATATAAATATACATTTTTTATTTTATTAATTAAATAAATCTACAAAATTATTGATATGCAGTAATTTAAAATTGCAATGTTGAATTAAAACATAAAAAAAATCCATGGGAGGTTTACCATTCACAAGAGGTGGAGATACCCGAGTGAGGTGAGGTAGTGCGATGTGAACTACAAAATTTGGAAGGAAACTAATATGTAGAAATCTGTTAAACTAAGGCCGAATTCAGGCTTGAGATATTTGAATAGAAGAAAGAGCTTCAAATAACGGGTGAAGGCAAAAGAGAATAGAGATGTTTGAGCATCAAATAACCTGGAGCACTAGGGAATAAATAATAGAAAAATAGAGAGTTGTAGAAAGAATAAGTGACTACTATTAGAATACCCGAGATAAAAGGGTGACACAATTCAAACATGAGGCGTAACCCAATGACAATTTAGCAGCATATGCTCTAATATTGCTATCTCTCCATAGAAATAATATTGAGGAGAATGACTAATAAAACGTTTTTATAAAGTCAAATTTATTGTTAAAGTCATGGAGCACCGTCTCCACATGGAATTTTCAACCTTGCGTGTGTAATGGAGTTGCCAAATTGATTAACATATATGTTTTGGAACCATTGTATAAGTGGTACTTCCCTCGGGTTGCCAGAGGCATTTATTGAAATTGAAAGCCTAAACTTGACTGTTATCTTTGTTATCTTACCGGAGTCTCCTAAGGCCATATGAACGCCATATGAAGTGATCATCGATTGGTATTTGTGCTAAGATGATTATTTTGATTGCCTCAACTTATTGAGACGTTACATACTTTGTTTGGTCAGGTTTTCATAACCGAGAGTGGCGGTGAGGAGAGAGTAAACTCCAATACATTGGAGTGGTGCATTGCTTAGATAATTGCTTAATAAGTATCTCTACAGTGAAGGTGTGTAGTACCTATTTCCAAAAAGGGAACGTATTGACCAATGGGTAAAAAATTAGAATTAAACTAATATTTAAGGTGGAACTAGATTAAGTAACTAATATGTACTGAAAAATCTATTCGGTATATAATATATTGTGAAATTAATGTTGAATAAATTTCGAAAAATCTACTTGATCAAGAATAAATTATAAAGAAATAATCAATTAACAAGTAATAAAATTAAATTAAATGGGCTCATGCCAAATATTTTAGAGGATTTTTCAATAATCTCTAAATATAATAAAAATGTGATTACCAGCTCTAAACTAAAAAAAGTAGATAAATAAATTTTAGGAAATTAAATATGATTAAGAACCAATTAAATTGAGCATGAATTAACTAAGAAAATTTTAAAATTGGCTTAATTAATTAAAAAATTCGTTGAAAAATAGTACAAAATAGTGACCGTGTCACATCCTAACCCAATTCAGGGGTTAGATCGATATAACAATCACTACCTTCTCTCGACTCAATAGTAAGGACTATGTCACAAAATTAGAATCAACAAAAAAACTTAGATAAACACAACTATTTCCAAAATACACCCGTAATTTCAAGTTTTACAAAATAACTTTTCAAAGTGCATAATAAACCATGAATAACTTCTCGGATATAAGTAGCTGTCAGGAAACACCTATTATTAAACTAAAGTAATAAAGCTTAGGTTTCTTGCCCTTCAGAGGTCCTTTTCCCTTGCGCTCATCTCCTTCGTATATTCTTGAAATGTGTTAGGGGAGTGGGGTGAGCAATACTCAATAAGTGCGATGGTAGCTTATTGGATCATTAATGGCCTCGATTATCACGCCCCAGTCGGGGTCTCATGGGAACCCGCCACACTCACTCGGCGATATTAAGGTGAGTACCTTCACCATAGTAGAGCTGACATGCCTTAAGATTCAATAATAAAAAATTATAAAATTTAAGGAAAATTTAAACTTTTTATAAAGTTGTAGTGAACCCAAAAAGTGCATCTTTTCCTTTGAGAATAAGGCAATTAATAAGTAACTATAAATAACCTTTGTAGAGAACTCAACAAACATCGTGACAAGACTTACTACCTGGTCTCTACTTAAATTTTTTTATTAAGTCTTATTCACATTAATGCTTATTTATGAGCATATAGCTCCTCATTTCCACATAGTACATTTTCAAGGATTTATTATCTCGAAGGTTTATTCCATCCTCCATTTCATTCAATTCACACAATGATTCAAACAACCATCCCCAGAGTTCTCACATATGTGAATCTGGGATTGAGGGCTATGTGCGTTGAATGCACTCACAAGGAACATCATTAGATGATTGCCCCCTCCTATCGTTTTCAATAATACACATGCCATCACAACTTTACATATGGTGGCCTTACCATCATATCTACTAAGATTTCACTCATGAGCTTCTCACAGCTATGATGGGTATGTGCATACATATACCACACTTACAAGGAAATATATTCATAATGAATCGCCCCCCTCATACGCTACTGATGATGTGTCATCTAACATCACACATTCATTGATCCACTCAACCAAACTTAGTGATACATGGACCCCTAACCATAAACCTCCCTAGGTCCTAGGAATTTTTGGAAGGTGACTCTTCCATTATATCTCCACTTCCATTATTCAATTTATGCTCAACACCACCTCTAATATCAAATACCATGTCGACGTCCTAACTCATCCAGCCATGTAAGTCCTGTCTTCCCTCTAAGTAAGAGAGCTGGGAATGAGAATTAGAAAATTTCAAAGAAAAATTGAGGTCCTAATTAAACCGTGAGTTCTTAAAGTGATTAATGTGGGATGAAAATCAAACCAATCACCTTAGTTAATACAGGAATTGAAAATTGGAAGTGAAAACTAGATCAAACCAATGTGAATAGGACCCGAACGAGATAGAATCGTATCAAACCAAGAGGAACCAGTTCAAATATTTATTTTTCTAGGTGACTCAAAAATGAAAAATTGGTGAGTTGAGGTTACCACCATATATAAAATGTATTTTTAGATTAATTTAGGAAAGTTTAATTTTTAGAAAACCGATCGAATTGGGTCTAAAACACCCGATTTAAGTATCGAGTCATTGAAATCTAATTCAATTGGACCAGTCAATAGTCAGACAAAGTCAACAGACCAAATGCCATGTGGGCACCAGGTCAGTTGGCATGACTAATTAGCGAGTGACACATGGTGAGTACACTTTGTCATCCGCTTAGTTAGCATCTGGAAGTGTTGACCAATCAAGTAGTGACACATGGTAAAAGTCAATGGTTAGACTGACTAAAACCCACATCAGAGGAATTGACCAATCATAAGGCAACACGTGGGAACTACGTCAAGTCAACAAATGACTAGGATGCTCGAGAGGACCAACTAATCATAGAGTGACACGTGGCAATCCACATCAAAAACCTTCAACAAATTTGGAGATGCCACATGTCATGGACATATATTACATAGAGAATATTAACATATTTAAACCATGAAATCAAAGTACGCCACATGGCAAAGCATCAAGGGTCGAAATCCAATGAGTAACCACATCTGTAAATCCCATCCCTTTAAAGATAAGAAAACCGAGAAAGGAACCGATGGTTTCAAAAGAGAAAACCGAGCTGGTTCATGAAACATAACCAATAAAGAAAGGGTAAATTGGGAAATTGACAAATCCAAAATGACTCAAAGAGTCATAAAAATCATGTAAAGGAACCTTGGAACAAATGGGAAGAGAAAACTAGACCGGTTCAGGGTGAACTAGACCTGGACCGTATTGAATCGTATTGAACAAGTTGGAGCCATACTTGAACCGATTTCTAAATTCATTTTTCTTAGAGGCTTAAAATGTTCAAATTGGGAAATTGAAGCCACCATTAGATAGAAAATGAATTTAGATTAATTTAGAAAATTTTAATTTTGAGAAAATAGGTCAAATTGGGCCTAAACCGATCGATTTTCGCCATTGAACCTGATCGGACCAGTCCAGTCTAGTTCAGAACAATGTCATCTTCTTCCTAAGGATGACAGCACTGTTCATTAATGTAAAAAACTTCCTTCTCCAGCGAAGGTGTAACCACTCCAATCAGGCCATTTTCAAGCGAGGATAAGCTCGACTAAAATGGAAAGTGGTCGGGTAGAGGGTCCTTGAGCTCCCAATATAAAGAGCTTCTCTTCATTTATCCTACACACACCTCAAATCGCCATTCTCTCTTAACTGCTACATTTTCGATGATGCTTGAACCAGAGCTCCGACTTAGGCCTTTTTTCTCAGCCTCAGAAGGCAAAGTTGGGTCTTATAGACTCTTGGGAAACTTAGCTACCTGATAGCAACCTCTTTTTGACTCGACGACCACTGAAGAAGCGTTGGTGGAATCAAATGGTGAAGAAGCTCTGATGGACCAAAGCTACCATGTTTTGGCTGAACTGAATTTGGCCAAATTCAGCCCTCCTCTGGCCAAACCAAGCTTCCCCGACTGTCATGCTCAGACCCAGTTTGGTTAGATCCCCGTGATTAACCTGTCACTCTCCTTGTTTATTAAGGGTTTTTCCCTCCTTTTAAATTGTGAAGAGTAAGACGTCCTTTCAACCTGCACCTTTCCTAGAATAACATAAATCAAAACTACATAAAATTGAAACTTTATCATACCTGTCTCACAGGTGTGGTTAACTTGTAGTCATTGGGTAGGCTTTCCCCGGGTTACCTGAAAGGGGTATAAGGGAGGGGGTGAGTTCAACGACTCAGTAAATATATGTTTAAAGTATGATTTTCAGAAAATATTTTAAATTGGAGGGTGCCAGAATCCTTATTTTCTTTAAAATTCTTTCTTGTTTTTCTCGGTTTTTCAAGCCATTTCTTCATCATCAACCACAACCAGTGTGTTTAGCAACCAACAAATGCCCTTCAACTTGAAGGGATCACACATTTGTAGGGCAGCACATCCACTACATCCACTTGTGGCGTCGAAGCGACTTTACTAGCCACCTAGATAGAAGCACATCCACTTCTACCTTGAGAATGAGTGGATGTACGCGACATCCGACCCTCAATCCCATAAAGAAAACTCTGTGTTCGTATGAGGAGAGAGACCTCATCCCGACCCCACCCCAGTCTCATTCGCATGAAGCTACGTCGAGCTTCCCTAACTGCTGGCACGACAAACTGCCCTTATCTCCACCATGTCGTCCAGAAGCCCCTAGGACGCATCACTACCCCACTTGGGCGTCTTGAAGGTCTCGTACCTCAGTGCATGCATAAAACCATAAAACAATAGTTTTCCACATAAGCCATTTAATCTATGGTGCCATTGGTCCAATGGCTCTGACCCTCAACTCGACCTGCAACTATTTGTCTCGACTGGTTCGTCGACCTTTCACATCGTACTGTTGCAAGTCCATTGAGTATGTCAGTCTTGTCTTGGTACCATAGCCAAACATATCACTCATTTAAAGTTTTCATGGCTTAAACTCATGTTTGTTTACGAGCTCCTGCTCGTGCCAACTGACCTTGGGCCCACTGTACAAGATTTTCAAAATCGGGCATATTAGCCCCCAAGTTCCAAACCGAGGCCACCGACCTATATGAGCATTTCAAGCCCCCGTCAAGATCTTCGAAAAAGTGTAAGCAATGGCACACAGTTAAGGGAGAGCATTTCTGACAAAATATTCTTTTCATATGTCCATCACACTAACCGGGTGTGAGGACATCTCTGCTTAAAATCGATAAACGAATTTTCTACTTCTTTCCAGAAAGTTCATCATACCAACTGGGTATGATCCACTTACAACCGGTAAATAGTTTTTCCACATAATTTCCACATCACTCCATTCAAATGTGATGTTTAAATATTCCACTTAGTAGTGGGTTTTCATTTTCGAGGTGCTTATTATCCCAACCGGGTACGATATAAAATCTTACTCACCCGAAAATGTAGTGATTTCCTCTTGACCAGTTCTTCGTCTTCACACGAGCTTGTCCTTGTTGGCGTTCCTGGTACTTTGTGTTCCTACACAATATGAACATACTTGCTCATTATCCCTTGGCCTATTAGCTTTCATTCATCGTAATTGGATGAACTACTTAAACATTTCAATTTATTGCAATTAGGTCCCTAAAGTTCTTTTTCTTTAACTTTAGGTCCCTAATGCCAATTTTTCCCCAAATTGAGTCCCGAAACTTCTAAAATTCACTTTGGGACCTCAATTTATTCAAATTCATGAAAAGGGGTTCACGTTTCCGAAATTCCCAATTTGGTCCCCAACTTTTCCAAAATTACAATTTTGCCCCTACTTTACAAAAATAGTAAGTTTCACCCCAAAAATTCCAAAAGTTGACTGATTGGTCCTCCAACACCTTTATCATGCCCAATTGGCCCTCAATTTTATGAAATTGTACTTTAGTCCCTCGAATTTTTAAAATCCTCAAAAATTTCCCCCAATTTCAACCTTCCAACTTAGTCGAATTTTATTTCATCAAATTGGCCAATCAAATGAGTTTAATTGTTTAAATTGAACTTAGATTGGAGTTCCTACACCTCCATACGATTCAATTGCACTTTGAATCACACGATTTGACGCTATAATGAGCTCAAACGGAGCTTTGCCGTAAAACTGAACATAGAGAGAGAAAGCTTTGAAAGCTTACTGTTGGGGGTGTGGCGGTCCAAGCTTTCAATCTGGACAGATAGCTCTTGTCCTGAGGTTATTCCTAGGATCAAGAATCACCTCAATTCATGTCGAATTGAGGGAGAATTTTGTCAGTAAAGATCTACCGGTTCTCTCTCTAGCACTGATCGGAATTTATAGAGGGGAGCTAAATTGGCTTACCTTTCTGCTCTAATTCAGCTGTACGAGGGCTATGGAGGTGTTGGAAGGGCTTGGTTTGGTTTGAAGAGAGATTGAATTGGCCATTTTCCGCTCGGCCAAAACAGGGCAGCTTTGGTCCGCTGGAGCTGCTTCACTATTCTATCGCGCCGGCGTTTCTCTAGTGATCCTCGAAGCAAATGGAGACTATAGCATGTAGCTAACTTTTCCCCAAATCCAAAGAACCCGACCACACCATCTTTGGTTCAGAAAAATGCCCAAGTCGAAGCTCTGGTTCGAGCTTCACCAAAAATTGGAACAGTTGAGAGAGAATGGAGTTTTCAACTGTGAGGAGGATGAATGAGGAGTGACTCTTTATATAGGAAGCTCAAGGACTTCCCGGCCATCCGATTAGCGCCTTAATAGTGGTCATTCATTGCCTGAAACTCCTTGGCCTGAGACATTTCATCTTCATCGGCGTTGTTTGATTTTCTGACGAGTGAACAGTGTTGTCATCTAAAGGAAGAAGATGACACTGTTCCAAACAGGACGGGACTGGTCCGAACCGGGTTCAAGGCTTAAACCGGCCGATTCAAGCCTGATTCGATCGAGTTTTTTAAAATTAAAATTTTCTAAATTCATCTAAATTCATTCTTTATCTAATGGTGGCCTCAATTCTCCAATTTGAATTTTTCTAAGCCACCTAGAAAAAATGAATTTAGCATCTAGTTGAATAGTGGTTCAAACCGATTCAATCTAATTCGGATCCAATTCACCTAAACCGGTTTGGTTTTCATCTCCAATCCATCCTTAAATCTTTTTTCATGACTTTTGTGACTCTTCAGGTCACTCGAGATTTATAAATTTCCCAGTTTACCCTTTCTCTATCGGTTGGGGTTCGTTAACCTATTTGTTTTTCTCACTCGGGTTGACCGGTTCTTTCCCTGGTTTTCTTATCCTAAAGAAGTGGGGTTTACACCCACGATGTCACGCCCCAACCCATTTTGGTCGGATCCCCATGATCAACCCACCAATCTCCTAGTTTATTTAAGGGTTTCTCCTTGTTATAACCCGTAAAGAGTAAGGCATCTTTTAACCTGTACCTTTCCTGGAATAATATAAATCAAAACATCATAAAATTTTAAATTTATCATACCTGTCTCCATGGCATATTAGTTGGTGGTCATTGAGGGTAGGCTTTCTAGGATTTCCTAAAAAAGGATATGAGGGAGGGGGTGAGTACAACAACTAAGTGAATGGGTTTTCAAAAATTGACTATTAGGAAAAAGATTTGTTCGGAGTGTGCCAGACTCCTTATTTTCTTTAAAAAATCCTTTCATTTATAATTTCTTGTTTTTATCACCATTTCTTATTAATTACGGTGTATCATCACCCAACACACATCATTCATCATGAAGGTCAATCACACAATCGTAGGCCAGCACATCCGCTGAACCTACTGTGGCGTCGAAGCGACTTTACCGGCCACCTAGATAGAAGCATGTCCACTTCTACCTTGAGAATGAGTGGATGTATGCAACATCCTACCCTCAATCCTAAAATCAATTCTCCGTGTCCGTATGAGGACAGAGACTTCATCCCGACCCCACCCCAGTCTCATGCCCTTGAAGCTACGTTGAGCTTCGCAAGATCACCTGGTCCGATGAACTACCCTTATATCCACCAGGTCGTCTAGGGCCCTAGGACACATCACTAACTCTCTTGGGCATCTTGAAGGTCCCGTAATCACAATGCATGCACAATCATTATTTTCACATTATGCCATATAATATATAGTGCCACTGGTCAAACGGCCCCGACCCTCAACTCAACCTGTAGCTGTTTGTCTTGACTAGTCTATCGACCTGTCATGTTACACTACCACTAGTTGAATGAATATGTTGGTCCTGTCTTGGTACCATGGCCAAACATTTCATTTATTTAAAGTTTTATGGCATATATCTCATGTTTGTTTATGAGCCCTGCTTGTGCCAATTGGCATATGGCCCATTGTTCGAGATTTTCAAAAGTGGGCATATTAGCCCCCAAGTTCCAAAATCGAGGCTTCCAGCCTAATAGAGCTATTCATGCTCCTGTTAAGAATGTCTCCCAAATTATTTAAGCAGTGACACGCAATCAGGGGAGAATACTTCTAACAAAAATATTTTTTTAATTATCCCTCATACTAACTGAATATGAGGATATCTCCGCTCATAATTGATGAATGAGTTTTCCACTTCCTCCGAGGAAGTTTTATCATACCAACTGGGTTTGATCTACTTATAACCAGTAAATAGTTTTTTCGCGTTATTTTCACATCACTCCTCTAAGTTGTGATGTTTAAAATACCACTAAGTAATGGGTTTTCATTTCGAGGTGCTTATCATCCCAACCGGGTATGATGTAAAAATCTTACTCATGACCGATAAGAGGTTTTTAAATTTAAACTGTGCTCATCATCCCAACCAAGTATGACGTTAGAAAGCCCACTCACTCATTAATGCAATGAATTCTCCTCGACTAGTTCTTTGTATTCACGCGAGCGTGTCCTTGTCGGCGTTCCCGATACTTCGTGTTCCTACACGATATGAATATCCTTGTTAATTATCACTCGACCTATTAGCCTTCATTCATTCTAAATGAATGAGAAAACCAAACTTTTTATTTATTTACAATTAGGTCCCTAAAGTTATTTTTCTTTAACTTTAAGTACCTAATGCCAATTTTGCCCCAAATTGAGTCCCGAAACTTTTAAAATTCACCTTGGGACCTCAATTTATTCAATTTCACAAAAAGGGGTTCAAGCTTTCCAAATTCCCAATTTGGCCCCCAAATTTTCCAAAATTACCATTTTGCCCTTCCTTTAAAAAATGGTCATTTTTACCCCAAAAATTCTAAGATTTGCTTAATTGGCCCTCTAACATTCTTATCATGCCTAATTAACCCTCAATTTTACAAAATTGCATATGGGTCCCTCGTATTTTCGAAAATCCCCAATTTTCCCAAATTTTCCCCCAATTTCAACTTCCTAACACAGTCGAATTTGATTTTATCAAATTGATCAATTAAACATTTCTAATTGTTGAAATTGAGGTTAAAATTGAGTTCCTACATCTTCATACGATTCAATAGCACTTTGAACCGCAATTTTTTATGCCGGAATGAGCTCAAACGGAGCTTTACCGAAAAATAGACTGTAGAGAGAGAAAGCATCAATTGTTCACAGGTGAGGGCATGGCAGTCTGAGCTCTCTATCTGGGCAGGTGGCTCTCCTCCTAAGGTTTCTCCTAGGATCAAGAATTGCATCAACTAATTTCGAATTAAATGAGAATTTTATCATCAAAGTTCTGTCAATTCTCTCTTTAGCATCGGTCGAAAATTGTAGAGGGGAGCCGAATTGGCTTACCTTTCAGCTCTAATTCAGCTGTAGAAGGGTTGTGGAGGTGTTGGGAGGGCTTGGTTTAGCCTGAGAAGGGCTCTAATTGGCATATTTCAGCATGGCTGAAATAGGGCAACTTTGGTCCGCCGGAGCTGCTTCACTGTTCGATCACGCTAGCGCTTGTCTGGCGACCCTCGGAGCAAACGAAACTACAAACGTGTAGCTGACTTCTCCCCAAATGCATAGAACCGGACCTCACCTTATTTGGCTCAGAAAAGTGCCCAAGTCAGAGCTCTAGTTTGAGCTGTGCCGAAAAATGGAGCAGTTGAGAGAGAATGGAGATTTTAGGGAGGGGCTCATTATATAGGAAGCTCGGGGACTTCTTGGTCGTCCGGTGCCGTAATGGTGATCATTCATTGCCTGAAACTCTCTGGCCAGAGACTTTTCAGCTTCGCCGGTGCTGCGCGATTTTTCGACGAGTGAACAGTTGTAAACCCCGTCCTTTGATAGTGAGAAAATCGGGGAAAGAACCGGTCAATTTCAAATTTTAAAACCGAATCAGTCTACAAGCCCGACTATTAAGAAACGGGAAAATTTGAGAATTTACAACTCCCATGTGACTCAAAATGGTTTATAAATCTTTAAAAAGAACCTTAGGACAAAATGGGGAAGAAAAACCAAACCGGTTCTAGTGAACCGGGTCCGAACCAAATAGAACCGGTTTATTAACCGAGTCGACTCATGAACCAGAACCGATAGAGAAAGGGGTAAACCGAGGAAGTTATGAATCCCAAGTGACCCAAAGAGTCTCAAAAATCATGAAAATGGACTTGAGAATGAATTGGAGATAAAAACTAGACAAGTTCAGGCGAACCGGATCCGAATTGGATTGAACCGGTTTGGACTGATTTGAACCACTATTGAACTGGATTCTAAATTTATTTTTCTAGGTGGCTTAAAGAATTCAAATTTGAGAATTGAGGCCACCATTGGATAGAAAATGAATTTAGATGAATTTAGAAATTTTTAGATTTGAAAATTTCGGTCAAATGGGGGGTGAATCGGCTGGTTTAAGCTTTGAACCTAGTTCAGACCGGTGTGGTCCAGTTTAGAATAGTATCGTCTTCTTCCTTCAGATGACAGCATTGTTCACTCGTGGAAATTCATGCAGCGCCGGTGAAACGGAAAAGCTTCCGGCCAGGGAGTTTCAGACAATGAATGACCGCCATTAAGGGACCAATCGAACAACCAAGAAGTCTTCGAGCTTTCTATATAAAGAGCCCTTCTCCATTCATCCTCTCCACACCTCAAAAGCTCACTCTCTCTCAGCTGCTTAGTTTTCCGATGAAGCTCAAACCAGAGCTCCGATATAGAGTCATTTCAGAGCCAAAGAAGGTGAGGTCAGGTTTCTTAGAACCGGGGAGAAGTCAGCTGCACGTTGGTGACATCCACTCGTTCCGAGAGTCACCGGAGAAGCGCCAGCGTGATTGAATAGTGAAGCAGCTCCGGCGGATCGAAGCTGCCCTGTTTTGACCGAGCTAAAATTGACCAATTTGAGCCATTCTTAGGCCAAACCAAGCCCTCCCAACACTTCCTTAGCCCTCCCGCGGCCGAATTAGGATCGAAAGGTAAGTCAATTCGGCTCCCCTCTACAATTTCTTATCAGTGTGAGAGAGAGAGTCGGTCGAATATCAATGATAGAATTCTAATCCAATTTGACATCAATTGATGTCATTCTTGATCCTAGGAAGAACCTCAGGAGGAGAAATACCAATCTAGATAGAAAGCTGATACTATCGCACCCTCACCGGTGAGCAATCAAAGCTTTCTCTCTCTACAGTCTATTTTCCAGCATTAGGGTCTTAAAGTTAAACAAAATAACTTTAGGCATCTAATTGCAAATAAATAGAAAGTTTGGTTTTCTCGTTCATTTGGAATGAATGAAGGCTATTAGGCAAATGAATAATGAACAAGGATGAATGAAGGCTATTAGGCAAAGGAATAATGAACAAGGATGTTCATATCATGTAGTAATACGAAGTACCGAGAACGTCAGCAAGGACAGGCTCGCGTGAACACAAAGAATCAGTCGAGTGGAATTAATTGCATTAACGGGTGAGTGAGATTTTATATCATACTCAGTTGGGAATGATATGTAACTCGAAATGAAAACCCACTATTTAGTGGTATTTTAAACATCACAACTTTGAGAAGTGATGTGAAAATCATACGAAAAAACTACTTACCGGTTGTAAGTAGATCATACCCGGTTGGTATGATGAAACTTCCTCGAAGGAAGTGGAAAACCCGTTTATCGGTTATGAGCGTAGATGTCTTCATACTCGGTTGGTATGATGGACACAGGAAAATGCCCCGCGAAGTGCTCCGACACCACCACCCAGAAATCAGAGGGCACCCAATGGGGGATAGAAAGCACCCATAAGAGTTCTAGCCATGGTCTATAACCTGATCTAGGAAGAAGCCCGGAAGGACCCCAACATGGTGGCTGGTACATCCCAACCCTCCTCCTCATAAGTCGAGTCTGTAGTCAAAGTCTTGTATCCAAAATGCATTCCCTGAAATTTTTCATTAATTCCCACTTAGGCTTCGTCCAAGTATTCAGAAAGGAAAGATACACCCTCTTTGACTCGGGGGCTAAATGATCTTTTGTTAAGGAAGCCCTAGTCCCAGAATTTCCAATGGAAACCTCCCCTCTCCTGCCACCCCTCCATATCGTCACCCCTCTAGGTGAAATGCTAGAAAGGAACATGTACTTTAAGGCTTGTAAAGTACGAATAGGACGGACCACCCTAGAAGCCGACCTGATTCCCCTTTCGCTACGATAAGTAGAAGTCACTTTGGGGATGGACTGGTTAAGCACGCATCAAGCCCAAGTAGACTATGGAAATAAGAGGATAACCTTTTGTGCCCCTAGAAAGGAAAAGGTTGTATTTAAAGGGGACAGAGGAAGAACTGGAATACACCTGGTGTCCTCTATGGAAGCACATGACTTACTACAAAAAGGATGTAAGGTTTTCCTCATGCAGGTCACTTGCAAGGACTCGCCAAAGAAGGGTGTAGAAGAAATTCCAGTGGTCAACCATTACCCGGAAGTTTTCCCAGAGGAATTACATGGCTTACCCCCGGATTGCCAACTAGAATTCATAATTGAGGTAGCACCAAACAGCCACCCTATATCCCAAGTACCCTATTGTATGGCGTCCGCAGAACTCAAGGAATTGAATGACCAATTGGACGAACTTTTAGAGAAAGGATTCATACGCCCAAGCCAGTCCTCATGGGGTGCACCAGTGTTATTCTTCAAGAAGAAAGATGGAAGTATAAGGCTCTGCATCGATTACCAAAAATTGAACTAGGTTACAATTAAAAGTAAGTACCCTCTCCCCAAGATAGAAGACTTATTTGATCAACTCAGAGGGGCCACCTACTTCTCCAAGATCGACATATGTCAGGATATCACCAACTGAAAATTTAGGAAGAGAATATGTAGAAAAGTACTTTCCGATCACGATATGGGAATTACGAGTTGAGGGTAATGCCCTTCGAACTGAAAATGCACCCACGACCTTCATGGACCTAATGAACCGAGTGTTCCAACCATATTTAGACAAGTTCGTGATCATATTTATAGACGATATCCTCATATACTCCGAATCGAAGAGGAGCACCGGGCACACCTGGTGATAACCCTGAGTACCATGTGAGAAAACTGGTTGTATGCCAAATTCTCTAAGTGCGAGTTCTGGCTTTAAGAAGTGGGCTTCTTAGGACATATAGTGTCCAGAGATGGACTAAAGGTGGATCCGACCAAAATAGAGACCATCTCAAATTGGAAAATCCCCACCAACCCAACCGAGATTTGTAGTTTCCTCGGCCTCGCCGGATACTACCAAAAGTTTGTGGAGGACTTCTCCAGAATAGCAGCTCCCTTAACTTGCCTCATGAGGAAAGAAGTGGACTACAAGTGGGATGCCAAGTGTGAAGAGTCCTCCCAAGAACAAAAATCTCGACTAACGATGGCTCTGGTACTGGCCTTACCCAACGTGGATGCTGGGGAATACACGGTGTATAGCGATGCATCCGGACAAGGGCTAGGATACGTCCTGATGCAACAAGGGAAGGTTATTGCCTATGCATCACGACAGTTAAAGCCCCATGAGAAGAATTACCCCACCCACGACCTCAAGCTTGCTGCAATAGTGTTCTCCCTCAAGATATGTCACCACTATTTGTACAGAGTAAAGTGTCGCATCAACACCGATCATAAGAGCCTGAAATACTTTCTAACCAAAAAGGAGCTCAACCTACGGCAGAAAAGGTGGCTAGAGCTAGTAAAGGACTATGATCTAACAATCGAGTATCACTTCAGTAAGGCTAACGTGGTGGCAGACACACTCAACCGCAAGTACCACATGGGAGTGGCCTCAATAGTACCAGCTACCTGCCCTTACTAAGCTAGCTATGCAACTTAAAGGTGGACCTCCACGTGGACAAAGGCCAAGGTAACCTAGTAGCCAGCCTAGTAGTACGACCCGACCTAGTGGACCAAATACGAGCTCTACAAAAGGAAGACGAGGAAGTCCGTCCCCATTGGGAACGGAATGAGGACAGCCCAATGCAAGACATCACAGTCAGAAGCGACAGGGTGATGACCTTCAAAGGGAGGGTCTGGGTGCCAAACCACTAGAATTAAAATGGGGGATATTGGAAGAAGCCCATGACTTGATGTACGCTATGCATTCATGCTGTACTAAAATGTATTGCACCCTAAAACAGGGATATTGGTGGAACAGAATGAAGAGGGATATCGCGGAGTACGTGGCCAGATGTCTATCATGTCAGCAAATTAAGGCCAAACACCAAAAACCCTCCGAATTATTGTAACCTCTCTTGATTCTAGAATGAAAATGGGAGCACATCACCATGGATTTTGTGACTGGGCTGCTTGTAACAAGAAGGGGTCGGGATGCCATATGGGTTATCGTGGATCGACTGACCAAGTACTCACATTTCTTGCCCATCCGGGTGATAGACCCAATAGAAAAGCTCACCACCTTATATGTGGGGGAGATCGTATGACTCCACGAGGTCCTTGTAAGCATAGTATCGGACTAGGACCCGAGGTTCACCTCTTGATTCTAGCCCAACCTACAAGCAGCACTAGGAACCAGACTCCACATGAGCACAGCTTTTCACCCTCAGACATATGGATAGTTAAAATGGACCATCCAAACTCTAGAAGACATGCTACGAACATGCATTTTGACGATGAAAAGGAATTGGAAGGATCACCTATGCCTCATGGAATTTGTGTATAACAACAGCTACCAAGCCAGCATCCAGATATTGCCCTACGAGGCGCTCTATGTACGACCTTGTCGCACACCCGTGTTTTGGGAGGAGGTAGAAGAATGAAAACTTGATAAAGTCGAGTTGATAGAGGATGCATTGGAGAAGATTCAAATCATAAGGAGCCGACTTAAGGTAGCCCAAGATAGGTAGAAAAGTTATGCTGACCATCGAAGAAAGGACCTGTAATTTGAGGTCAGGGATAGAGTATTCCTAAAAGTGTCACCTTGGAAGGGGATACTCAGGTTTCAACAAAAAGGGAAGTTGAAACCAAGATACATTGGCCCATACACCATAATTCAAAGGGTCGGACCTATAGCATACCAATTAGAGTTGCCTCCAGACCTACAAAGGATTCATGACGTCTTCCACGTGTCCCTACTACGAAAGTATGAGCCCAACCCCAACCACGTGCTAGATGAGCCATCACTAGAAATCGAGGAAGACCTGACCTACAAAGTATAATCCATCCGGATCATCAATCGACGTGAAAAGAACCTTCGGAACAAGAGTATTCCCATGGTGAAGATACTCTGGTAAAATTGTCAAGTGGAGGAAACGTGGGAGGCCCAATCAACCATATGAAGTAGATACCCGCGATTGTTTGATATGTAACAATTTTGAGGATAAAACTCCTAAAAGGAGGGGATGGTCGTAAAACCTGCCCTTTGGGTTCAAAGAAAACTGGGAAAAGAACCAATATAGGTTTGCACATGAAGAACGAGGTGTTTAATGAACACAAAATAGTTAACGTGAGAAATTGGAAAATCCAAATTGACCAAACATTACAAGGAAGAACTGGGAAGTGGAATTGAGGATAAAACCAAACCGGTCCGGGGTGAACCGAACTCGAACCAGTTCACAAATTCATTTTTTTAGGTGGCTCAAAAATGTCATTTTGGGAAATTGAGACCACCATTTGATAGAAAATGAATTTATAAAATTTAAAATTTTAGAAAAACAATCGAACCGGGTCCGAACCGGCCAATTTGTGAATTTTGGGCAACAAACCCGGTTTGGTCAGATTGGTCAACGGTTCGACCGAACCGGTCAATGGACTAGTTAATGAACAATAGACCACGATCAATAGTCAATGGTCAATGAACAGTTGGCGCCCCACCAACTGCCACGCAGACACGGATAACCAATGGGAGGCTGCCACATGTCCAGTCAATGGTCAGCTGGCGCCTTGTTAGCACGCCACGCAAACATGAGCAGCCAATGAGAGGCTGCCACATGTTTGGTAAACGGGTCAATGGCTGATGCAGCAGTTGAGCTAGCACTCCACATCAGAAAAACTTACCAATCATAATGTGTCATGTGGCACGACCGCCACATCATCATCTTCAACCTTCAGAGACTCACTGAGAAGAGGAAGGGGAGAGAGTCACCAGAAAAGCTAGAGTCTTTGCCGACTTGAAAAACTCTCTAGTCTGGTCATTGACGACCGAGTTGGAGGCCGAGTCTTATGTCGATGGGTAGCCTAAATAGTTGTCGAGCTCCCTATATAAGAGCACTCTCTCATTCATTTTCAGCATCCCACAATAAAGCGAAGAAGAAGAAGAGTACACTTTCCAGTGAGCTGTGAACTAGAGCTCCGGCGATGGGATTTTTCTTAACGTCCAAATCCACAATGGGTGTCTTTGGAATTAAGAGGAAGTCCTCTACCTGACCATACCTTCCATTCAGCTTGAGAGTCACTGAGGAGGAACAAGGAAGCTCAAACAGTGTTGCCACTCCTTGGTCGGAAAATAGCCATCCTCCTGTCGCCTACTTCGAGCCTTCCCCTGGCTAATTGCAACCAAGCTAGACCCCCTACGCCCCACCTAAAGGTGTCCCGACCTTCCCCTGAGGTAAGAAGGTAAGCTCCTTTCGCTGCCCTTCGCTGGAAAACACTATGCACGACCTTATTCTACAAAAACTTTAACACTAAAATTCGCAATGCTCAGGTCATCAATTGAAGCGTGGTTTAATCCAGGGAGGATCCCTGTGATGAGAGCAACACGGTAGTAGCCAAAGCTCCGATCACCGGATCCTCACTAGTAAGATATCAAAGCTTTCTCTCTAGACTGTATTTTCTTGCAAAGCTTCATTTGGGCCCATTTTTTAGTCAAATCTAGTGATTCAAAGCGTAAAATGATGAGATAAATATAAAGAAGAAGATTTCAATCAAGAACGAGGGCAATTAACCAAGTTTTGGGGGTCAATTGAACGAAAATGCGATTCGGGGGCCAAAATGTAAAATTTGAAAAGTTTTGGAAAATTGGGATTTTTCGAAAATTGGGGACCGATTGACAAATTGATAAAATTGAGGGTCTTTTATGCAATTCCCTCCCAATTGAGGGTCAATTAAGCAAATTGGATCAAATGGAGGATCAATTTGCAAAATTTGAGAAATTGGGGTTAAATTGCAATTTCGGGAAAGTTTGGGGCTAAATGGCAATTTTAGAAAATTGAGAGACCCAAGGGCAATGTTGATAAAATTAAGGACTAGAAAAGATAATTTGAAAACCTAGGGGTCAACTTAAAGAAAAAGAGGCAATTAAAGACTTAAAGATTAATGCACAAAACTTAGGGACCAAAGTGCAATTAAGGCAAAATATGAAGGCCTATATGAAAATACGCAAAGAAGTGCGGTTTCTAAGTGTAATAACCTAACGAGGACATCCGTGCCATGTAGGAGTAGACTACTCGAGTGTCGACTTCCGGAAAAGAGACCACGAGGCTAGACCTGTCGGCGCGACCCCGCCGGCACTACCTCGCCAAAATCACTAGGTGAGTGAGAACCGCTTTGGCGTCCATTCTGGCTAGAATGATGGTTTAGCTTTGACAACTATTTTCTCAGAATTAGCATCACCAACTGGGTGACTCTGCTTAAAACATTTGGGAGCTAATTACGGGCTTAGGCTCGAGATGCTAGTGGGCACAAGGCGGATGGATATGGGCATGGACCTGTCTAGAACTGATATGTGATATATGATGCTAAAATACCTGAATAATTGGAACCTTGCATGATACTCATCAAGCCAAGTTGAGTTGTCGAGCTTGTTGGGCCGAACTGCTACTTTGCTGAAGCAAGGTCGTCGAACCTCTTTGGCTAGTATGCGTGGATTGAAGCTAAGTCGACAGACCGTTGTGCTAGAGGGCCAAAGATAAAGGCTATAATTAAAAAATATTATTGATTGTGCATACACTATGATGTTCGGGCCATCAAGACATCTGACATGAGGTAGTGATAGAACCCATGGACTACTGGACGACCTAGGGAGCATAAGCGCAGTTTCGTCATTCAGTAGGTCGTGAAGTCGTGGAGCTTCCTACGCATGGAGACTGAGGTAGTAGGGGAAATGATATCTCATCCCACTGAGTGGACATGGTGAAGTAATTTAGGGTTTGATGTGTTAGACTATTAATGTCCACTCAAACTCTAGGTAGAGGTAGTATCCCTCTATGAGGGTAGACGGTAAAGGCGCTCCGATCCACGGTCAAGGATCATTTCACGAATATGTGATCCCTCCTATGATAGGAGGGTGGTTGTTGATTTGTGAAACCCAAGAAGAAACTACTGAATTATCAAATAATTGATGTTGCTAAGTTGAACCTTCATAAAAGATGTTTCCCCACTCACTGAGCTGTCGAACTCACTCTCTCCCTCTAAACATTTTCAGGAAGGAACGCAACTGCACCAACTTTTCCTCCCCAGGTTCTAAACTAGGTACACCAATTTAAAATTTCAATTTTGTTTAATGTTGTCCTAGGAAAATATAACAGGTACTACGCCTGACTCTCTTGATCATTCAGAGGAGCCCTTCTTCATGATCTGAGAGAGTGGCAGGTTGTTTACAAAACCCCGACCAAACTAGGTCAAGGCATGACAAGGAGCTCGTAAAAAAACTTGAGTAAAGAAATCCATGAAAATTTCTAATGAAATTGTTGTGTGATTCCACCATGGTATTGAGTTAGGACCAATAGTACTCGATGGACTGGCGGCAGTTCATCAGTGCTAGGTCGACAGACCGGCCTAGGCAAACAGCTACAGGTCGGGTTTAGGGTTGGGACCATTGGACCATTGGCACAAAAGATAATGCCCATATGTGAAAACTGTTGTTTGTGCATACACTTGTGGTACAGGACCATCAAGACACCCAAGAGGGGTAGTGATGGGTCCTAAAGGCTACTAGACGACATGGTGGAGATAATGACAATTCATCGTGCTAGTCAGTTTGGAAGCTCAGAGTAGCTTCTTGCCCATGAGACCGAGGTGGGGTCGAGATGAGGTCTATGTCCTCATATGGACATGGAGTGGCATTCAGGTCTAGGGGTCAGATGTCGAGAATATCCACTCAAACCCAAGGTAGAAGTGGAAGGGCTTTTATCTTGGTGGGCGGTAAAGATGCTTCGATCCACAAGTGGGTGCAGTGGACATGCTACACCTGTGAATGTGTGTACCCTTCTTGATGAAAGGCATGTGTTTGTTTGCTAAACACCTCCTGTGGCAAGGGGATGGGCTAAGAGAGTTAAACACACCTACTATATGAATGGGAAAAAGGATTCGAGATTTGATAACCTGTGGAAAAAGGAATGGTAAACCTTGGAAAAAGGTTGTGGAAAAAGGTTTTGAAAACCAAAACCTTGACATGGTTTGATAAACCTACTATGTGAAAGCCACTTTTTAAAGGAAATGATAACCTTGGCATGGTTTGATAAACAAAATCTATTTTGAAAACTCACTCCCAACACTCGCTCACTGAGTTGTAGAACTCACCCCCTCCCTTTTACCCCTTTTAGGTTACTGTGGGAAACCAAACTTAAAGACCTATCTATAGGACAAGTATGTCAGTTTTAAGATATTCAGTTTTGTATAATGTTATTCTAGGAAAGACATGAAAGAAGGACACCTTACTCCTCATGGTTTAGAAAAGGGTGAAACCCTTCATGGACCAAAGGGAGTGGCGGGTTGCTCATTGGGATTCGACCAAAATGGGTCAGGGCGTGACATGATGTATTCCACATCTTAGTACTCCGAAAGTACCAGCCCGACCCCAACCATGTGTTGCACCGACCCTTACCCGAGTTGGAGGAAAATCTTAACTATCAAGTAGAATTGGTGCAAATCATCGCCCGAAGAGACAAGAATTTGAGGAACAAGAATATTCCCATGGTCAAAGTTCTTTTGCAAAACAGACTAGTACAAGAGGAGACCCGAGAAACTTAAAGTGTCATGAGGAATGGGTATCCCCAACTTTTTTAGATGTAAATGTTTTGAGGACAAAACCCCTAAAAGGAGGGGAGAGTTGTAAACCCCATCCTTTCAAGAATAAGAAAAATTGGGAAAGAATCGGTTGATTTCAAAGAAAAAAATTGAACCATTTAACAAACCGAAAATGGTAAAGACGGGTAAAATGGAAAATTGGAAAATCCCAAGTGATTGAAAGAGTCATGAAAATCATGGGGAAGAACCATGAAGTCAATTGAAGGGGAAAAATTGGACCAATTTACGGTGAATCGGATTGAACCATAATGAATCGGACTAGGTAATTTATTTTTCTAGATAGCTTGAAAATCTCAAATTGGGGAATTAAAGCAACCATTGTATAGAAAATAAATTTAGATAAATTTAGAAATTTTTAATTTTGAGAAAATCGATCGAATCAAGCCTAAACCGGCCGATTTTCACCATTGAACCCAGTCTGGTCCGAAATAGTGTCGTCTTCTTCCTTGGGATGATAGCACTATTCATTGGTTTCGAAAATTTCCTTTCTCAATGAAGGAATATTCCCTCTGATTTGGGCATTTTCGGGCAAGGATAAGCTCGACCAGTATGGATAAAGGTCAGGCAGAGGGTCCCCGAGCTCCTTATATAAAGAGCTTCCCTTCATTCATCCTCCACATAACACAAATCGTCCTCCTCTCCAAAGTGCTTAGTTTTCTGGCAAGGCTCAAACTAGAGCTCCAACTTGGGAACTTTTCTCAACCTTAGAAGGCAAACTCGAGTCCTATAGACTCCAGGGGAAGTCAGCTACCTGACAACAACCTCCCTTCGATCCAAGGATCATTGAAGAAGCGTCGGTTGGATCGAACAGTGAAGCAACTCCGCTGGTTCGAAGCTACCCTATTCTGGTCGATTAGAATTAGACCAATTCAAACCTCCTACAGCCAAACCAAGCCTCCCCATAGTCCCTGACCATCACAAGACCTTCATAGAGGTGAAAGGTAAGCCAATTCAGCCCTCCTATGTCGTTGCAGATCGGTTCTAGAGAGAGAAAGTGCTAAATTTCACTAACTAAATTTACTTTGATCTGGAGATCAATTGTAGCAATTCTTGATCCTAGAAGGACCCTAAGAATGAGAGCTACCTTCCCAGATCAAGAGCTCAGACCACCGCAACTCCGACGGTAAGCTTTCGAAACTTTCCTTCTCTACGTACAATTTTTTAGCAAAGCTCCGTTTGAGCTCGTTTTAGACCCAAATTCTTCAATTCAAAGCTCCATTTGATTGTATGGAATTGTAGAAAATGATTCGTGCCATCAATTGGAGCAATTAACACTAGTTGAATGGCCAATTTATAGAAATCAATTTCGGTCACTGTAAAGGGGTGAAATTGGGGAAAATTGGGAATTTTGAAAAATTGAAGGATCTAAATGAAATTTCTCAAAATTGAAGGTCAATTGGCAATGAGAAAGATTTTGGAGGACCAATTGGTCAAATTTTGAAAGAATTGGGGCCAATTGACCATTTTTGGATCCTAGGGGTAAATGGTAATTTTGTAAAAGTTGGGGGACCAAATTGGAAATTTGGGAAATTTGAACCCCATATACCATCTTGAGAAAACTAAGTATTCAAGAGGGATATTGGAAGCCACGAGGACTTAATTAAAAGCAATTAAACATGTGGGGATTAAAGTAAAAGATTATAAACTTTAGGGATTTAATTGCAATACGGCAAAAATAATGGCCTAATCGTAAATACAAGGAAATAGAAGGGCTATTAATGCCAAGCCGTTCCTAACGGGGATACTCAAACCATGTAGGAACGAATTCAGATAAGGACGTGAGAAAAGGAGCTTGAACAAGATTCGGAAGGCTAACTGAGGCCAAACTTGTCATATTCACCAAGTGAGAGGGATAATTTAAACGTCACACCCGATTGGGGTGATTAACACCTTTATTAACTGAAAACCTACGTACTGGACACAAACCAGTACTCAAACCATGTACACCTTTATTAACTGAAAACCTACGTACACCTTTATTAACCAGTACTCAAACCATGTAGGAACGAATTCAGATAAGGACGTGAGAAAAGGAGCTCGAACAAGATTCAGAAGGCTAACTGAGGCCAAACTTGTCATATTCACCAAGTGAGAGTTATAGTTTAAACGTCACACCCGATTGGGGTGATTAACATCTTTATTAACTGAAAACCTACGTACTGATTATAAGTATAACTTTTTATACATCATACCTAGTGGGTATTATGGGCACTTTTAAGAAAGTAAAAACTCGCTTACCGGTTGTAAGCAGACCCACCTCTATCATCACACCGAGTTGGTGTGATGAGTACCTTCAGCTAAGAAAGAGATTTTGTCAGAAGTATTCCCCCGTAACTATGTGCCATTGCTTAAACTCTTTAAGAGACCTTCTTGACGAGAGTTAGAACAGCTCTAATAGGCCAAGGGCCTCAAATTTGAACTCACAGGGCTCAAGGCCCAGTTTTTTGAAAAACACGTGTAGTCGGCCCAAGGCAAGTGGGCACGGGCTGAAGCCCATAAACAAACATGAATAGAAAAAGCCATAAAAACTTTGAATAAAAGTGAATTTAATTTTGTGATTCACCATGGTACCAAGTCAGGACCAATAGTACTCGATGGGCTAGTGAAAGTGCGTTAGGGTCAGGTCAACGGACCGATTGGACAAATAATTGTAGACCAGGTTGAGTGTCGGGGCCGTTGTACTGTCAACACCAAAGAGAATGACTAAATTATGAAAACTATTATTTGTGAATTCACTTTTGATTCGGGACATTCAAGACGCCCAAGGGGGTAGTGATGGGTTCTAAGGGCTGCTGGACGACATGGTGGTGATAAGGGAAGTGAGTAGCTATTGTGTTGGGGCTTCCTCATCGTGCCATTTATTCATGAACCTACTGTGTTGGGGCTTCTTGCGCATTAAGACCGGGGAGGGTGTGGGATGAGGTCTCGTCCTCATACGGATATGAAGTTATGTGGAGTTTGAGGGCCTAACGCCTGGGGCATCGCTTAGACTCAAGATAAAAGTCAGGGATTCTATCATGGTGGACGATAAAGACTCGTTCACTAAGTTGTAGAAACTCCCTTTAACTCCTTTTCTGGAAGAAAGACGAACACATAAATAATACCTCAAAGCCAAATCCTTAAGAGAAAGATAGGTATGAAAAGTATTTAAAATATTAAGTTTTATATAATGTTATTCTAGGAAAATCAAGTAGAAAGGATGTCACGCCCCGATCCGGTCCGGTCAAATCCCCGTGAACAACCTGCCACTCTCCCGGTTTACTAAGGGTTGTCCCTCATTTTTAAACCGTGAAGAGTAAGGCGTCCTTTAAATCTATACCTTTCCTGGAATAACATAAATCAAAACTGCATAAGATTTTAAACTGATCATACCTATCTTTACAGGCGAATTAGTAGTTGGTCTTGGGGTAGGCTTTCCGGGGTTTCCTGAAAGAGATATAAGGGAGGGGGTGAGTACAACGACTAAGTGAATGGGTTTACAAAATTTATCTTTTTAGGAAAAATGTTTGATTTAGAGTGTGCTAGATTCCTTATTCTCTTTCAAAACCTTTCTTTTCAAATTTTGGTTTTACCTCCATTACTTATTAATCACAGTGTCATCACCCAACACACATCCTTCATCATAAAGGTCAATCACACGATCGTAGACCAGTACGTCCATTGAACCCACTTGTGGCGTCAGAGTGACTTTACCGGCCACCTAGATAGAAGCACACCCACTTCTACCAGGAGAATAAGTGGATGTTTGCGACATCCGACCCTCAATCCCATAACAATTCTTCGTGTCCGTATGAGGACAGAGACCTCATCCTGACCCCACCCTAGTCTTGTGCGCTTGAAGCTACATCAAGCTTCGCAAGGCCTCAAGGTACGACTAACTGGCCTTATATCCACTAGGTCGTCCAAGGCCCTAGAACACATCACTACCCCTCTTGGGTGTCTTGAAGGTCCCGTAAACACAATGCATGCACAATTAGAATTTTCACATCACATATAATATGTGATGCCACTGGTCCAATGGCCCCGACACTCAACTCACCCTACAGCTGTTTGTCTTGACTAGTTCGGAGATTTGTCATATCGCAATACTGCTAGTTGACTAAGTATGTCAGTCCTGTCTTGTTACCATGACCAAACAATTCAATTACTTAATTTTTCATAGCATATAATTCATGTTTATTTAAGAGCTCCTGCTCGTGCCAACCGACTTATGGCCCACTGTTCGAGATTTTTAAAACTAAGCATATTAGCCCCCAAGTTCCAAAACTGAGGCCTCCGACCTAACAGAGCTATTTGAGTTCTCGTCAAGAAGGTCTCCTAAATTGTTTAAGTAGTGGCACACAGTTAAGGGAGAACACTTCTGACAAAAATGTATTTTCAACTGTCCATCATACTAGCCGAGTATGAGGACATCTTCGCTCATAACTGATGAACGGGTTTTCTTGTTCCTTCGAGTAAGTATTATCATACCAATCGGGTATGAACTACTTACAACCATTAAGTAGTTTTTCCGTATCATTTTTACATCACTCCTCTCAGGTGTGATGTTTAAAATACCACTTAGTAGTGGGTTTTCATTTCCGAGGTACTTATCATCCCAACCGAGTATGATATAAAAATCTCACTCACCCGATCGTGCAGTGAAATTCCACTTAGTTGGTTTTCGTCTCTCGTGAGCTTAACCTCAGCTGGCGTTCCAAATGATAATGAATATCGTTGTTCATTATCATCTGGCTTGATCACCTCATTTAGTATAAATGACTAAATTCACAACTTTTCCAATATTTGCAAATTGGTCCATAAAGTTATTTTTCCTTTCACTTTAGGCCCCAATTGCTAGTTTTTCCCCAAATTGAATCCCGAAACTTTTAATATTCCCCTTGGGACCTCAATTTACTCAATTTCATGAAAAGGAGTTCAAGTTTCCCATATTCCTAATTTGGTCCCCAAAATTTTCAAAATTACTATTTTGCCCTTTCTTCACAAAAATAGTAAGTTTTACCCCCAAAAATTCTAAAACTTCTCAATTGGTCCTCTAACATTCTTATCATGCCCAATTGACCTTCAATTTTATAAAATTGTATTTTGGTCCCGCGAATTTTTGAAAATCCCCAATTTCAACATCCTAACACAACTGAATTTGATTTCATCAAATTGACCAATTAAACACTACTAATTGTTGAAATTGAAGTTAAAATTGAGTTTCTACATCTCTATATGATTCAATTGCACTTTGAATTGCATGTTTTGATGCCGGAACGAGCTCAAATGGAGCTTCGCTATAAAATAGAACGTTGAGAGAGTAAGCTTCGATTGCTCCGTCGGGGGCGCGACAGTCTGGGTTTCCAATCGAGGCAGATAGCTCTCCTTCTGAGGTTCCTCCTAGGATTAAGAATAGCATCAATTGATGTAGAAATGGATTAGAACTCTTTCATCAAAATACTATTGGTTCTCTCTCTAGCATCGGTCGAAAATTGTAGAGTGTAGCTGAATTGCTTACATTTGCATCCTAATTCGGCCGTAGGAGAGCTGATGAGGTGTTGGGAGAGCTTGGTTTGGCTTGAGTAGGGCTCGAATTGGTCGATTTCAGTTCGGCCAAAATAGGATAGCTTCGGTTTGTCAGAGCTGTTTCACTGTTCTATCACGCCAACATTTCTCTGGCAACTCTCAAAGCAAATGGAGACTACACGCGTGTAGCTGACTTCTCCCCGATTCTAAAGAACCTGACCTCACCAAAAAATTAAAAATTTTCATAGATGTTGGCTTGCTATCTGGCCAAACCCTCTACAACACAATAAAACATAATGACATATGGAATGATATGCTATCTGGCCAATCCCTCTAAGCATACGTGAAAATCCATCATAAGGCCATGGGAGGCATTCCATATAATGTACTAAATGTTTCACAAAAATGGACTAAAGTTCCTTCTTCCAACTTATGGTTCGTAAATCTCAATTTAAGAATTATGGGCCAAAGCCATGAGTTAATAAAACCTAGGACATAGCCACTTTTTTAAAATATGATCGAAGCCCGTTATTAAAAAAAACTCGAGTCGTAGCCCTATTTTCCACAAAAAATATAGTTGAATCCCTCCATACTAATTTTACTTTAGCTAAATAATTATAAACACAATATATTAAACATATTTTCAAAATATGTATCAAATATAACGTTGATCCAATCAGACATGATGCCAAAATCATAATTCTAGTCACCTTAATAGGGAATGTGTTCGTCCTAAGGTATTTCCATGTATGGGTATTCCTCTAGTAGATCGAGTATAATTCATCTCCTATAAATTATACATTAGTTTATTTTTATCCTTGGGTTCATTAATATATCTTGTCTTAACATTTTCAATTCCAAAATTAAGAAATTTTCAAGATTAATATCTTTTCTTTGAAAATCGACTCAACTAAACATGGTCTCACGACCCGACATCTAAATACGACCTTAAGGGGAGTTATGGTTTCTCCCAAATATAGCATTGGTGTGCGGTTTATCTCCCTTGTCAAATGAGCCCTTAGAGGTATTTTCATATTTTTGCCGTGTCTTTTCCCTTCAGCCAAACCATCCTCATGTGCGTGTTTCTCATATCTACCGAACATGCCTTTAGGGCACATGCCCTATTTGTCCTTATACTCAGTTGAATGACATTGCAATTTACTCCTTCCCTCAACTCACTTCATATGATTTTTGCTCTCAATATGTTGTATTTGAAGAATCCCTCAACTCACTTCCTTCGAATCCTCTTAGCTTTGTCTTTTGATCATTTAGAAGGCTATGCAATTCACTTTGATTCCTTACACTCGAAGCTCTATCGTATGTTAATCAAGCTAGACTCGAGCTTCCTTCAGCTTGATTTCTCTTAGAGACTCCTCTCAACTTTTGTCTGAGCCCTAAACTAGAGTTTCATCAATCGTTGGCTTCCACCCTCTAGCGACCAAATGCCCTTCTCCCGGTCCCCACTCTTTCACACTTGTAGCTCTTCCTTACTAATAATCCCACGAATGTGAGTTCTCAACGAAAACCCCGAAAGAGATATGTCCTTCCGTTCAACTTGCACTTTGGTTTACTATACTAAAGCACTTAAACTTCACAACTCGTTAACCTTGAGCTTCATTAGCTTCAACTCATGCTTCCCCTACGAAATCCCCTATTAATGAGGCTTTGACCATCATCGCCCATGGCTAGGTATGATAGTATTTGCACCCTCAGATCCCTTCCTTCTTCTTTGGCGAAGACATGCTATGGATTTCTTGAACTAAACTCCAAAATACTATCTCTTGAGTTCTATAATGATATGTCTGACATCTTGTGACTACTCCTTGTAGGGTAGGACCCTGTTTCACCAATAGAGATTCACCTCACGTTCACTAGTCAACGAGTAGTCAGAGTCTGCAAAATTCTTCCATTAGACAAAGGTGTATAATCTCAAGAAGAACCTAGGAATACTTTGCCTCCATGGGCAGTGGAGTTCTCTGAAATTTCCTCATGATTTTGAGGAGGCTCACTTACTTCCCTTTGAATTTGTAGGTTGAATATACTCCCCTCGTTTAATGGAAGGAAATTCTAGATCTTTATTGGGAATTTCTATACACTCTATTGTTTAGGGAGAAGCTTAGTATTCTTCTACAATATGAACTAACTGTTTGAGTATTATTGCAGGGAAGAACGAATTACCCCAAACTCCTTAGCATGGGTGATTGTTTCTCTTTAATGCAAATCCCAAGTGTTCCTCCTTTCTCTAAGGTTTCCATGGGAGTTTTGGAATTCTGCTGGTTTCTTTGATTTTTAGGTGCATTTGAGAGGGTTGTTACCCTTCCCTAGTAATCTTGATATGGAGGCAGATGACACTCCAAAATCTATAGAGCATCTCATTTGGGTTAAATTGAAAGAATTCTCATCTTCCATGTGCAAAAGATCCAATTACTTGAGGACGTCTTAGGACCGCCTTGGGAGTCACTCTTTACCTCAAGCTCTTTCTCACTCAAGGGATTCCACAGCATGTACTGTGATTACAGGACCATCAAGATGCCTAAGAGGGGTAGTGATACGTCCTAAGGGCCCTGGATGACCTGGTGAGTATAAGGGCAGTTCGTCGTGCCAGGTGACCATGCAAAATTTAGAGTAGCACCAAACGCATGAGACCGAGGTGGGAACGAGATGAGGTCTCTATCCTCATACGGACACGGATAATTGATTTTGGGATTGAGGGTCGGATGTCACGTACATCCACTCATTCTCAGGGTAGAAGTGGACGTGCTTCTATCTAGGTGGCTGGTAAAGTCGCTCCGACACCACAAGTGGGTTCAGTGGATGTACTGGCCTACGAATGTGTGTTTGACCTTCATGATGAAGGACATGGGTTAGGTGATGACACACCGTGATTAATAAGAAATGGTGGTAAAAATCGAGATTTGAAATGAATTGATTTTTGAAAGAAAGGAGTCTAGCACACTACAATACAAATCTTTTTCCTAAAAGTTAAAATTTCTGAAAACCCATTCATTGAGTTGTAGAAACTCACCCCCCTTTTCTATCCATTTTTTAGGAAAAGAGATAATGACTAGGAATCATATCGAGCCTTACCCCCTATTAGGTATGCTTAATTTTCCTTAAGCTTGCATTTTATTTGATATATGTCTTTCTAAGGAATAAGGTCAAAATTACGCCTGGCTCATCTTGAGTTAAAGTCAGAGGAAAGTCCTTTTGAACCAAGAGAGCGGCGGGTTGTTCACGGGGATCTAACCAAATCGGGCTGAGGTGTGACAACTAGAGTGGTATCAGAGCCTAGTTCCCTTGAAACATTATCAATATTATGCTCTGATATTATCCCAACTCTCAACTATCGTATAGAAAGGAAAGTCCCTAGGAAATTCATGGAAAAATCCAGTCCTTCCCCTATAATCATGAAAAAGACATCAACCCAAGGGAGGAAGCCATTCAAAGGTTTCTAAGAGGCGAAAAAAGAGTGCCCAAGGATATGGTGGAAGACTACCGAAAACTAGTTGGAGCCTTACTAGAACCAAAAGGCATCATATACCCTCCTCATAGACAAGAAGAACCAGCAACACCTCCTAGAAGTCCAACCCCTCCTCCTCCTCCAATGCCACAACAACCAAAGAAGAATCCCACCAAGAAGGAGGCATGGGATAACTATTGGGATGCATATGCCATCTTCATGAAGGTCCACCAAGTACCTCCACCCACTCAACCTAACTTCAACTCGTCTCAATGGGTGAAGTGGACTTATGAGTGTGATGTGGAAGTACTAAGGCGGTACGGACTAGAGGCCATACATGAAATTTGTCCTATTGAGGAGTACGAATGGACCCCAATCAGTTTCTCAGAGCCTTCTGATTAAGAATTCCATAATCGTTCTAGGGTTAACTCTGGCCCTATGACCCCAAGGGATTAAGGGTTAGAAAATTCATGTAATAAGCCAAATTATGGCAAGATAATATTTCCTAATTAAATGAAGGTAGAAGTTTATTAAAAACCCCTGAGTTCCTTGAAGAAAATGTAAGAGTATGATAATAAAAGTTTAAATAAAAGGGAAGAAATCCCTTAAGGAAGAATGGGTTATGGATAGTTAAACTCAACCCTTAAGACTTACCCTTAGAAACACGATAAGGAGAAATTCATCTGATGGAGATTCTAAGAAAAGGAAAAAGGGAGTTGGAGGAGCAACCATCCAAGAGTACATAATTTTTTTAGAGACAAGAAATTAAAACTAAACTCTGAGAATTTAGGATATGGAACAAAACTCGAGATGAAGTATAACATCCCAAAAGGAACCACAAGAATAGAAGTTGATTGAGAAGAAAAAGCAATTAAGTATAGAGTCCACCAGGGAAAAATGGAGAGAAAATACAACAACAAGAAGTCCTAGGTGTAACAATTTACTATTCAATAACTAAGATACAAATTCTTGAGAAATTCCAAAGGATAAGAGACATGTGGAAGTTAAAGCATGAGTCAAAGAAAGAAGAAAAACAAGAGTAGATAAATCGTACTAGGTTCTTAAGTTTAGGAGAAAACTTCCAAAAGATAGGGCTATTGAACATCGGAATCCCAAAATTTGAAGACACCGAAAGGAAGATAGAAAATAGGAAGTTAGATTAGGGAAGGAGAAAGTAGCAGGTCAAAAACAGTTGATCGAAGGAGGGTTTCAAAACCAAGGCCATGATGAGGTCCTCGGTAAGAAGTAGAGTGGTTAAGTGAGAGTATTGTGAAGCTAAGCATGATCTAATACAAGAAGGCCTGGAAAACTCAAATAGGAACTTTAGAAGAATCCTATATAAGGAAATAACTTATTTAGACCAAATTATTTGGTGGAGTAAACGGAGTCTAACCAGAGATAGGGAATAGTGGAAGAATACACCCTAACCAAGACAAAAGGGGAAATATTAAGGATATGAAAGTACGATAGGGTTTATGAATGATGAGGATGAGAGATCTACCTCAAAGGAATAAATGAATATCGAAGCAAGTGGAAATGAAGTAAGATCAATAGAAGGTACTCGTGGGTTCAAAGAGTAAGAGTAAGTTGGTTAAAATATCGGCAATAAGATACTCTAGAAAATTAAGGATTTCAATGGTAGAACTAGAAGGAAATACGGGGGAAATATGAAGTATCGGGAACACAGATTATATGGCAGTGCAACTCGACAGGTCTCCGAACCAGTCAAGACAAATAGCTGTAGGTTGAGTTGAAGGTCGGGGCCATTAGACTAGTGGCACCACAGATTATATGGCATGATAAGAAAATACTGATTATGCATGCACTGTGATTATGACACCATCAGGATGCCCAAGACGGGTAGTGATGCGTCCTAAGGGCCCTAGATGACCTAGTGAGTATAAGGGCAGTTCATCGTGTCAGGTGATCGTGCAAAATTTGGAGTAGCACCAAGCGCATGAGACCGAGGTGGGGACGGGATGAGGTCTCTATCCTCATACGGACATGGATAATTGATTTTGGGATTGAGGGTTGGATGTCGCGTACATCCACTCATTCTGAGGGTAGAAGTGGACATGCTTCTATCTAGGTGGTTGATGAAGTTGTTACGATGCCACAAGTGGTTTCAGTGGACGTACTGGCCTATGAATGTGTGTTTGACCTTCATGATGAAGGACGTGTATTGGGTTATGATACACTGTGATTAATAAGAAATGGTGGTGAAAACTGAGATTTGAAATGAAAGAATTTTTGGAAAGAAAGGATTCTAGTACACTCCAATACAAATCTTTTTCCTAAAAGTTAAAAGTTCTGAAAACCCATTCACTGAGTTATAGAAACTCGCCCCTCTTTTCTATCCCTTTTTCAAGAAAAGAGATAATGAATAGGAATAACACTGAGCCTTACCCTCTGTCAGGTATTCTTAATTTTCCTTAAGCTTGCATTTTATTTGATATATGTCTTTCCAAGGAACAAGGTCGAAATTACGCCTGGCTCATCTCGAGTTAAAGTCGGAGGAAACTCTTCTTGAACCGAGAGAGTGGCGGGTTGTTCATGGGGATCCAACCAAACCGGGTTGGGGCATGACACCTGTTCTTTCTCTCTCTGTAAACCTCGTCCTTTGATAATAAGAAAATCGGGAAAAGAACCGATCATTTCCACATAGAAAATTGAATTGGTTTATAAACCAAAACTGATAGAGAAAGGGAAAACTGGGAAATTTATGAATCCCAAGTGACCTAAAGAGTTACAAAGGTAAGGAAAAAGGACTTTAAAATGAATTGGAGGTGAAAACCAAACCGGTTAAAGTGAACTGGACCTGAACTAGAATGAACCGATTTGAACCTCTATTGAACTGGTTTCTATATTCATTTTTCTAGGTGGCATAGAAAATTCAAATTGGAGAATTACCATTTGATAAAGAATAAATTTAGATGAATTTACAAATTTTTAATTTTTAAAAACTCGGTCGAATCAGACCTGAACCAGCCGGTTTAAACGTTGAACCAAGTTCGGACCTGTCCGATTCGGTTCGGAACAGTGTCGTCTTCTTCCTTCAGATGACAGCACTGTTCACTCACCAAAAAATTGAGCAACACCGATGAAGATGAAAAGTCTCCAACCAGGGAGTTTCAAGCAATGAATGACCACCATAAAGGTGCCAATCGGATGACCAAGAAGTCATCGAGCTTCCTATATAAAGAGACCCTCCTCATTCATCATCCTCACACCAGAAAACTCCACTCCCTCCCAATTGCTCCATTTTCCAGTGAAGCTCGAACCAAAGCACTGACTTAGGTATTTTTCTGAGCCAAAGAAGGTTTGGTCAGGTTCTTTAGATTTGGGAAGAAGTCAGCCACACGACTTTAGTCTCCATTTGCTCCGAGAATCGTCAAAGAAATGCTGGCGTGATAGAATAGTGAGCAGCTCTAGAGGATCGAAGCTGCCCTATTTCGGCCGAGCTGAAAATGGCCAATTTGGGCCCTTCTCAGACCAAACCAAGCCCTCCTAACACTTCCACAGCCCTCCTACAGCTTAATTAGAGGGGAAAGGTAAGCCAATTTGGCTACCCATTGTAAATTTCGATCGGTGCTAGAGAGAGAACCGATAGATTTTTACTGACCAAATTCTCCCTCAATTCGACATGAATTGAGGTGATTCTTGATCCTAAGAGTAACCTCAGGACAAGAGCTATCTATCTATATTGAAAGCTCGGACCGCCGCGCTCCCGACGGTAAACTTTCGAAGCTTTCTCTCTCTACGTTCAGTTTTCCGGCAAAGCTCCGTTTGAGCACGTTCTGGCATCAATTCATGCAATTCAAAGTGCAATTGAATCATATGGATATGTAGGAACTTAAATCTACCTTCAAATTCAATAATTAAACTCGTTTGATTGGACAATTTGATTAAATCAAATCCAGCCAAGTTAAAAGGTTGAAATTGGGAGAAAATTTCTGTAAAATTTGGGCATTCTGAAAATTCGAGGGACTAACGTGCAATGTCATAAAATTGAGGGCCAATTGGGCATGGAAAGGATGTTGGTGGACCAATTGATTGATTTTTAGAATTTTTGGGGTGAAATTTACCATTTTTGTAATGTAGGGGAAAATGGTAATTTTGGAAAAGTTGGGAACCAAATTGGAAATTTGGGACACTTGAACCCCTTTTGTGATTTTGAATAAATTGAGGTCCCAATGTAAATTTTAGAAGTTTCGGGATTCAACTTGCTGGAAATCGGCATTAGGGACCTAAAGTTGAAGAAAAATAACTTTAGGGACCTAATTGCATATAATTGAAAAGTTGGGTATTTTATTCATTCATGATGAATGAAGGATATCAAACCAAAGGATAATGAACAAGGATGTTCATATTGTGTAGGAACGTGAAGTATCAAGTACTCTAGCTATGACAAAGCTTGCAAGGAGACGAAAGTCGGTTAAGAAGGATTCACGGCATTCACATGTGAGTGAGATTTTTACATCATATTTGGTTGGGATGATGAGCACCTCGGAAATGAAAACCCACTACTAAGTGAAATTTTAAACATCACATCTGGATGGAGTGATGTAGAAATTACGTAGATGGGTGTGATGAACTTCCTATAAGGAAGTAGAAAACCCACTTATCGGTTATAAGAGGAGATGTCTTCACACCTGGTTAGTGTGATGAACAGATGAAAAGATTATTTTGTCAGTCACTGCTTAAACTTTTTGGGAGACCTTCCTGACGGGCGCTCGAAATGCTCATATAGGTCGGAGGCCTCGATTTTGGAACTTGGGGGCTAAAATGCCCAATTTTGGAAATCTCATACGGTGGGCCCAAGGCCAGTTGGCACGAGCAGGAGCTCGTAAATAAACATGAGTTTAAGCCATGAAAATTTTAAATGAATGATATGTTTGGCTATGGTACCAAGACAGGACCGGCATACTCAATGGACTAGCAACAGTGCGACAAGATAGGTCAACGGACCAGTCAAGAAAAACAACTACAGGTCGAGTTGAGTGTCGGGGCCGTTGGACTAGTGGCACCAAAGATTAAATGGCTTATGATGAAAATTGTTGTTTTGTGCATGCCTTCAAGATGCCCAAGAGGGGTAGTGATGCGTCCTAGGGGCTATTGGACAACATGGTCGAGATAAGGGCAGATTGTTGTGCCAACAATCAGGGAAGCTCGATGTAGCTTCATGCGCATGAGACCGGGGTAGGGTCGGGATGAGGTATCTGTCCTCATATGGACACGGAATTTCTTTACATGATTGAGGGTCGGATGTCGTGTACATCCACTCATTCTCAAGGTAGAATGGACGTGCTTCTATCTAGGTGGTTGATAAAGTCGCTCCGATGCCACAAGTGGGTGCTATGGATGTACTGCCTTGCGAATGTGTGATCCCTTCATGATGAAGGGCGTGTGTTGGTTGATAAACACACCGTTTGTGGTTATGATGAGAAATGTCTATGAAAACTGAGATTTTGAGAATGAAATGTTTTAAAGAAAATAAGGAGTCTGTACACTCCAATTCAAACTACTTTTGGAAAGTCAAATTTTAAACACCCATTCACTGAGTCGTTGAACTCACCCCCTCCCTTATACCCCTTTTTAGGTAACTAAGGGAAAGCCTACCCAAAGACCTCAAGTTAACCACACCTGTAAGACAAGTATGTTAAGTTTAAATTTCTTGCAGTTTTGATTAATGTCATTCCAGGAAAGGTACAGGTTTAAAGGACACATTACTCCTCACGGTTTACAAGAAGGGGAAAACCCTTAATAAACCGGTAAAGTGGCGGGTTGATCATGAGAATCTGACCAAACTAGGTCAGGGCATGACACTCTCCATCATTTTTTTTATCTTCCTCCCCCTATTCGATATGAGGCGTCTGTTCTTGTCTCTCTCCATCATTTTCTTTATTTTTCTCCCTCTATTATTGTCTCTCTCTATTATCTTCTTTATCTTCCTCCCCATGAGCACAACTCTTGTTCCTTCTACTATAAACCTTCAATTTTGGTTCACTAGTCCCTTCTTCATTGCTACTCAATCTCTTAGTACACGGGATTACACTACAATGACATCTTTAACTATCTTATCATTCATTCTCTCTTCATTTCCATGTTGTACTTCAAGCAAATCATCTAGCACTATGGATGACATTATTGATTCACCATAAAAGGGTTCATTCTCACAAAATGTCACATCCATACTCACAAAAAGTCTTCTCTTGCTTGGACACCAACACTTGTAATCTTGTTTAGTGCTAGAATAGCCTACATAAATACACATCACGTGCACATGGATCAAGTTTGGTTACTATGGGACGATGATCTCTCACAAAACACGCGCAGCCAAATACACAAGGACGAACTGAATGTATGTTGCATCCCATCAAAAGTTCCCAAGGAGATTGAAAGTTCAATATCTGAGAAGGCATCCAGTTAATTAAATATGTTGTCGTCAATATTACTTCACTCCATAGATATTTTGGAACATTTATTGTAAATAGAAGAGTGCGAGCAACCTCTAACAAGTGTCGATTCTTCGGTTCTACCACCCCATTATGTTCTAGTGTATTTGGACAGGTGGTTTGATGCAGAATCCCCCTTTATAGATAAATACGATGAGAACTCTCTATTAACATACTTAGTACCATTATCTGTACGAAGAGTATTCACTTTGGCAGTATATTGTGTTTGCACCAAAGCTAAAATATCTTTAAAGCAAATCAATGTCTCAAACTTATTTTTCATCAAATACACCCATGTCATCCTTGAGTAACAATCAATAAATGTAACAAACTATCTGAATCTGCCAATCGAAATAATTGGACATGGTCCCCAAACATTAGAATGTATCAATGAAAAAGGTGAAATACTTCTTAAACCAGTAGAAGAATAACTTGTTATTGTGTGCTTTCCAAACTCACAAGCATCACATACAAGCTTGTTACATTGTTCATCAAGTCAGGTCTTACCCTATTAAGATTCTCAAAAGAGTTGGATCCCCTAACCGGTTGAAATATGCTATCAGCAGTTTGAACTCTCTTATAGGAAGAAAGTGGACAACAAGTATATGTAATAAACCCTACTGATGTTCCTGTCACGTGTCTAGATGCGTCTAAATCAATAATCTAGTCTATGGAAGGTGGTTTAGAAGAAAATGCATGTGAGTACATGAGTCAGCATTAGCATAACACATTAAAATGTCAACATCTGTTTTCTCCATCTTCTACAACAATCCAGCTATGTCATGTCTAGAGCATTCTGATCAAACAAAAAGCATGAAAATAGCCAAAAACCTTAGATCTGATACCATGTCAGAAAACTAAATTAGGAAAAAGAGAATATATTAATAGAGAGGCTATAGGCATAATAAATTAAAACAATTTATTTTTCCACATTTGAAAGCAATGTCTATTTATAGACTCATATTACATTGTAACTATCTTAAATAGAATCTATGGTATAATCTTAACTACTAAGATTATATCGTAACTAAATTAAATATATATAATATAATCTTAATTAATAAAATTATATTATAATTGCCTTAATATCTTAAATTATTTCAATAGTTTTCAAGAACCACAAAATGGGTCATCCACCGAAGGAGTAAGGATAGAGGGGACGAGAGCTTTTGCAGCACCCCCCAAGGCCACAGCTAGTGTAAAACCCGCCGTTTTGAGCTAAGGAAAACCAGGAAAAGAACCGGTCAAACCAAGTGAGGATTCAGAACTAGTTCATAAATCCGATTATTTATGAACGGGCAAGTTGGGAATTTACAACTCTCGGGTGATCCAAAGGGTTCATTAAACCTTGAAAAAGAAATTTAAGACAAATTAGAAAACAAAAACCAAAGTGGTTTAAGTGAACTAGATTCCATAAGAACGTTAAAGTTAAGTGTGTTTGCCTCAGAGTAGTGTGAGGATGGGTGACCCGAAATTTTTTTGTAACCCGAAATTTCAGTCAAAAATTTGTATGTACGCCTTATCATAAATTAATATATAATTAATACCAATAATTTAATACCTAAATTAAATTATTGGAATTAATACAAATAATTTAATACCAAAATTAAATTATTGGAATTAATACCGAAATTTAATTTATTAGAATTAATACTGAAATTAAATTATTGGAATTAATACCAATAATTTATGGCAATATTAATACCAGTAATAAATCTCGCCCATTTAATACACGGGTTTTACGACTATATAAAGAGGTCATCCCCATTTCATTCTCCTCACACCTGAACACTTCTCTCTCTCTCTCTCTACTGCTCCATTTCCTGGTAAAGCTCGAACCAGAGCTTCGACTTGTACAAAGGTCGGGATCTTTAGAACCGGGGAGAAGACAGCTATCTGATAGCAAACTCCAGTCAATCCGAGAATCGTTGGAGAAGCGCCGACATGATGCAATAGTGAAGCAACTCCGGTGGACCGAAGCTGCCCTATTTCGGCCAAGCTGAAATCAGCCATTTCAAGCCCTCCTAGGCCAAACCAAGCCCTCCCAACACTTCATCAGCCTTTCCACGGCCGAATTAGGACCGAAAGGATGAACCTCATGATGAGACCTATCTGCCCAGATTGAAAGCTCGGACCACCGTGCCTTCACCGGAACGCGAAATACCGGGAACGCCAGCAAGGACAAGCCTGCGTGAATACAAAGAACCAGTCTAGTGGAATTCACGGCATTAACAGGTGAGTGGGTTCACTAACATCATACCCGGTTGGGATGATGAGCACAACTTAAAGTTAAAAACCACTTACCAGTTGTGAGTGGGTTTACTAACATCATACCCGGTTGGGGATGATAAGTGCCTCGATATAAAAACCCACTGTTTAGTGGTATTTTAATCATCACTACCTAGAGAAAGTGATGTGAAAGTTATGCGAAAAAAACTACTTACGGGTTATAAGTAGATCATACCCGGTTGGTATGATGAGACTTCCTCGAAGGAAGTTGAAAACCCATTCATTGGTTATGAACAGAGATGTCCTTGTACCGGTCGGTATGATGGACAGTAAAAACCTATTTTTGTCGGAAGTGCTCTCCCCTGACTGTGTGCCAATGCTTAAACAATTTGGGAGACCTTCTCGACGGGAGCTCGAATAGCTCTAATAGGTCGGGGGCCTCGATTTTGGAACTTGGGGCTAAATGCCCGATTTTGAAAATCTCGTACAGTGGGCCCAAGGCCAATTGGCACAAGCAGGAGCTCGTAAATGAACATGATATATGTGCCATAAAACTTAATAAGTGAATTGTTTGGCCATGGTACCAAGATAGGACCGACATGCTCAGTCAACTAGCGGTAGTGCGACATGACAAGTCAACGGGCTAGTCAAGATAAACAGCTGCGGGTTGAGTTGAGAGTCGGGGCCGTTGGACTAGTGGCACCACAGATTACATGGCAATATAAGAAAACATTGTTTTTGCATGCACTGTGAGTACGGGATCATCAAGACGCCCATGAGGGGTAGTGATGCATCCTAAGGGCACTGGACGACCTGGTGGCTATAAGGGCAGTTCGTCGTTCCAGGTGTCTGTGCGAAATCTGGAGTAGCACGAAGCGCATGAGACCGGGGTGGGGACAGGATGAGGTCTATGTCCTCATACGGACACGAAGAAGTGATTTTGGGATTGTGAGTCAGATGTCACGTACATCCACTCATTCCCAGGGTAGAAGTGGTTGTAATTCTATCCGGGTGGTAGGAAAAGTCGCTCCGAAGCCACTAGCGGGTTCAGTAGTGATACTGACTTGCGAATGTGTGTAACCTTCATGATGAAAGATGTGTGTTGGGTGATGACACACCGTGGTAACTAAGAAATAATGGAAAAACCCGAATTTTTAAATGATGGGATTTTTGAAAACAAAGGAATCTGGCACACTCCATATAAATGTTTTTCTTAAAAGTCAAAAGCTTTTAAAAACCCATTTACTGAGTAGTCGTACTCATCTTCTTCCTTATATCCCTTTCAGGAAATCCCGGAAAGCCTCCCCTTAAAGACCGTCAACTAAGATGCCTGTAAGATAGGTATGTAAAGTTTTAAATTTCATACAGTTTTGATTATGCTATTCCAGGAAAAAGGTGTAAGTTAAAGGACGCCTTACTTTTTACGGTTTACGATAAGGGGAAACCCTTTAATAAACCGGGAGAGTGGCGGGTTGATCACGGGGATCCGACCAAACCGGGTCGGAGCGTGACAGCTAGGGTTTATAACATCACATAGGTAGTTGCTCAAGTTAACCCTAGTGTGGTGATGGGTACTCCCCATAACACTTAATTTGAGACTTGATAAATGTTGTTTTGATGGAAGATGAATAATGCCTTTTTTGAGTAAGGAAGGAGAGAGTTACAATCTGCCTTATCATGGTGTACGATTAAAAATTTTACTAAACAAGTAGTAATGGAATGTCTTACTTTTAAAATACCAGATGTCTAACTGTAGAAGGCCTTGAATCCTTTGCCCTTATCGACTCAGGAGCATATCTCTCATATGTGAGTGAGAAGATGACACAAATGGTAACCTTACCTTTGTCCCCATTAAAACCTAGAATACTTGTATATACTCCACTTGGGCGGTCTTAACAAGAGACCATAATCTGAACGTGCAAATTGGTGATATGAGAAAGGACACTAGAAGCAGACCTAATTTCACTGCCCTTAAAAGATGTTGACCTAATATTGGGGATGGATTGGCTAACAAAATGCCATACCAAAGTGGATTTCCAAGGGAAGAAAGTGACATTTCACACTCTCGCTTTCGTAGGGACTACATTTCAAGGAGAGAAGGGTAGGAGTAAGCCCCATTTGATCTCAAGTCTTAAGGCACAAGAGATTATTAGAAAAAGGTATGTCACATTTTTTCCTCGCATAACGAGCAAAAAGGAGTAGGGTTAGTCCCAAAATGACATAGTTGTGATAAAGGAATACATTGATATATTTACTGAAAATTTGTCTAAGCTTCTCCCTAAGTCACAGTTTAACTTTGTAATCAACATAATACCAAAAATACACCCAATCTTACAAGTTTCATCTCTGGTGACACCTACAAAACATAAGGAATTAAAGGAAAAATTAGATAATATATTAATAAAAGGGCTCATAAGCATGAGCCATTCACCATAATGCCCCTGTATGATTTGGGAAGAAAAAGGTTGGTAGCATTCAGTTATACCTAGATTATAAAATATTAAAATAAGTAATAGTAAAGAATACCTACTCCCAAATGATAGACAACTTGTTCGATTAATTAGTGAGTTATATACTTTTTAAAAATAGATTTACAAAAAATGGTATTACAATCTTATTATTTTTACTATAAGTTTTGAGTAATTCTATTTGTACTATAATATGAAATTATTATATAATAAATAGGATGAGAAATTAAGATACGAGCATTTGATACGACCAACAAGAATATTAAATGCAAGGAGACAATTGAATGCACTTCAGGTGTTTTGGCAGGACAAGTGGAAGAAAGCTGTGAAGGGTATTCATGACTAATAATATTGGTAAGTATATCCATCCCTTTACAGTCAATTCTTTAAAAGAGCAAAAAAATATGGCATATATAGGGCAGAAGGAAGGTGGTGGAGTGCAAGTATTAAAAAGCTGCACAGTAGTAGTACCCACCCAACAGACCCATCCATCCGTCTTTCCATCTCTTCCCGAGTTTTCACCTTTCCCTACTGGTAATTATTCTCACGATTTGATATCCCTTGAAATCTACCCTACTCCACCAGCATTGAGATTTTCATTTTATCGAGGTAAATCATATGCTATAAGATTTGGATTATCCGGTACAACCAATCCGAAGATTGATCTTACATCTAATCACCCAGATGAAAGAATGTCTTGTCCCTTTCCAATTTTGGATTGTCCTCTCACTGTCTTCTGCCATCAAATCAGATCGATCCAAGACAAACATAAGAGTTCCCTTGCCAAGATTGAACAATCTTTGAAAACTGTCTTATCAAAGTTTGTCGATGAGAAAAAAACTATGCGCTGTGCAATTGGCAAATGAAAAACAAATCAATAAATTATACTCTTGCAAGTTTTCATAGCACTTCAAGTATCTTGAGACAATCTCTGATCAAGTGACAGAAAATGGTGAAATCCCAATTCTCGTGGCCCACGTGAACTTATGATAGCAATGGCATTCTGCAACACCTTCGGCTCTCTGGGGTATTGAATGTCCGGTTAGGGCAGAGGATTTCTGGCCTCTCAGCAATATTTTCAGGATTGCCGCCAAGTTTAGAGTTCTCTTTCTCACACCCACTTTCGCCAACTCGACGATCTTGAATCTCCTGACAAGAACCTAGGAAGGCTGAGCAGGCTGTTTACCCTTGTTATACCATCTAGTGCCGACCATTCCTCGTCTTGGCCACCTTCGCCACTTGCAATGAACTCCGCCAGACTCCTCTTGGACTGCCCAACAGACGACAAATGACCTGGCATCTTCTCCTCCTCTGGCTGATTTGAGACTGGTATAATCTCGTTGGTGACCACAGCCCCCATCCGCTCAAGAATCAGATCACCATCAGGGCAAGCATCATTAGCATAGGTGTCTGGACGTTGAGGTGATCTCTGTGGAGCTGCTGCTGCTGCCTTCACTACTGTATTAGCATCATTAGCATAGGTGTCTAACGACCTATTATCGAGAAATAGGCAGACAACTGCACAATCATCGGTCTTGGAACTGGGGTACTTGAGCCTCCACGACCGAACGGCACAGTCCACGAGAGCTCGGGCTGCTGTTGCACACCCAGGTGCAGAAGACACAATATCAATGACTTCCTTGTTGGAGAGAACATCCCACACCTGTCAAGGATAAAAGGGATATTACATATTCCATTCACCCATCAAAAAAGAAAGCATTCAACTCACCCATCAAAAAACATGTATTATTACCGGCAGATTACACTATCTGCCATATATTAGAAGAAATAGGGACAGCCATCCAATGCTAAATAGAGTCAAATGACATGAATTTTACAATTTGCAATAAGTTCTCAAAGATTAAAGTTATTGGAGGCAATATACGTTTCAAAAGCAGAAATTGATGATTGTATCGTATAAGAAACTCGTATCAAAGAGTTTATATGAAATGGACTTTCTGCTGATTTAGGTTTATTACCCCATCAGTGGCAAGAATGATGAACTCGTCTCTCTCAGTGAGTCGGCGATAGAAAATGTCAGGAACAGATATTAATCCAAAATCCTTAAGGCAGAAGTCCCCAAAAGCTCTGGCCATAGCCAAGCCGGGTGAATCATTATTTGGAAGCCAAACACGGGCAACCTCAGGCTCATCTGGCAATGCAAACACCCTTCCTCTGCATTGTTGTATCCTAGCAGCTTCCCCTGTGTAGAACATATATGAGAATCTAGAAAAGCTTGTCATGAATACAAAATAGAGGTGAAGAGGGAAATATCCAAAGAGAATGAAAGACATACTTGGAAGATCAGGTTTCAAGTCCACTGTCATTTGAATGGCAACTAAGGAGTTGTCTTTGTCTCTTGTAGCTAATACTGCTCTCGAGTCGCCTAAATTTCCCAAAATAAGATGCTCACCCTGATATAGGGCATTATCAATCTTCAGATTAAATTACAAAACTTCTAGGTACCAGTAATATTACATGATGCATTTCCCTTTGAAGCAATCAAGCAACCATGACTTCCCAAAAAGCTTCAGTTGCCCATGATTTCTATAAACCTAAATCTTTACAATGTGTACTACTTTTTTCTTCAATAGAAATGGAAAACTACAAAGATACTTCAGAACCTCCACAATCAAATCAGTCATATCCCTTACGTTTGCCAATGACTTCCCTTGAAAAATAATGCCAGAAGAAAAGTTTTACCTGCTTCACCAGTGTCACGGCAGTTGTGCCACTGCAGAAGCAATCAATTGTTGGATGCAACTTCAGATCCTTATCCATCATGTTGAAAGCCTTCAAAATCGACTGTTTCAGTGGAAGATGTGTTTCAGGGATCTTCTCTTTCTCATTCTCAGCATTCGCTGAATCTAGCCACTGATCACCCATAGCAACTGGAGCAGCTCCTTCATGAGCCACTGTATTTGATGGACCATTCTCATTCTTGGGAAGGTTTGTCTGATCTTTGCTTATCTGTGAATTCCACTGATTGCTGAGAAGGAGCGGGAGAGAATCCCGAAACCTTCTTGCAACCATGTGACCACAAGGGCCATGACCATCAAAAACACCACAAAATATCGTATCACTTCTTGAACAGTAATTCTGACATTGGAAAGTTTAACAAAGTTAGCCATTGAAGACAAAATAACAAAGTTAAAAAAATGACAGTAAGTGTGTCGTCATCAAAATGGTTAACACCCTCACATTTCCTCCAAAAATAAAGCAACAGTGGTTCTTAACCAAGTAAACGAGGTACAAAATTTTGGAAAAGAGGAACCAAAACCAGGAGAAATTAGAGGATAGTCCGACATCAATAACTCCACAAACAGAAAAAATCTCTAAAACTGACATTCGAGCAAAATTCTTGTCAGTTGTTGAAGACAATAAGAGAATTGAATTGGTATGGCAGGTATCCAGAAATAACTTCAAATAAGCTTGGTGGCTTCCTATCTTTAACCCCATAAGCTTTCTTTATCACCAAGTTCCAACCACAACTGATGAACAGAAAATCCGATCAATTGTATCCAAATCTCTTTCTGTACATTAGATAGCGGAGATCTTTTACTCCAGGAATTGCCCCCAAGGAACTTATACTGCAGCTGAAACCTTAAGGTTGGATCAAGGCAAAAAACATAGAACATCTTATCAATAATTTTCAACAGCTTCCACCAAGAGAAAAGGCCACAGCAGCAACAAATAAACCACAAAACCTAACAGAGTCAACAGACGCTTTCCGTTCTAATTAAACAACGATAAACAAAGACCAGAAGTTTATGATTCATCTTAAAAGGATGGAAATACAGACAGGTGAGAAAAGATCGAGCATTGACCGCACTGACCTCCCAAACCAACATAGCGTCCTGATTGGTTCCCTTCTTGCCCTGTTGGGTATGCAGGCAGGCAACATAACTGGCTCCATTAGTGCACATCTTCCCAGCAACATGAATCTGACTCTGATTGCTGTGCGGATTCAAAGGCCCTTCACAGAAACCAGATGAGCCAAACTTCATCTTTCCTATACTTCCCACTTTATTCCATCTCCCAGAGGAAGAAGCGGTCTGCTTTACCCTTGCCGCTCCCGAAGCATCTCTCACCACTCGAATCCCTCTGGCGCTCGAATAGCACGAACCCATTCGGAAAAATCTCTTCCACTGGAGGACCAGTAATCAGAAACCCCCAACTATACAAACAATCAAGAAAAAAATAACAAATTTACAGGAACCCTTTTGAGGTCAGAGCAAAATGATCAAACTTTGAGCGTCATGGGGCCCATCCACTGCCATTTTTAACAAAATCGGCGGAGAAAGCTTAGTTGACATCTAAATTGGGGAATCATTGGGAAGAACATGGGAGTTTGGGAGTATTTGACGAAGGCGGTGGTTAGTTACGGAGGTAAAGAAAGCCGTAAATGGGATAGTGCAGGTCCCCTTTCAAATCTTCATGGATCGGCCACTATGATCAGTGGGCTCAGCCCCCAGAGGAGATGTAGAAGATGAAACCGTCTCCACTGTGTCTAACAATCCATTCATATGTTACTAGGAAGTGATTTGGTAAAATAAAACCACTTTTGGAGGTATAGATTTTTTTGAGAGGTAAATTTATACGAGCAATTTTATTTATATATTTTTTAATTTATTTTATTACTTATATTTATTTATTATTTATTTAAATTTTATTATTATTATTATATATATTAAATAAATTTATATATTAATAATATTTTATATACAATTATATAATAAAATTATTATATATAAAAAATAAGATATAATATAATTTATCATAATATTATTTTTTATTATAATTATAAAATATTTATATATAACTATTATCATATAATAAAAATTAATTAATTTATTATTATAATAATAACTCAATTATTTTATATATTTTGATTATATATATTAAAATTTGATAAGTATAATTTATTATAGATAATATAATTATATATATTTATTTATTTATATATTATATATTATATGTTTTTATTATTTTATTATAAAGTATATTTAGTATAATTTAATTATATATATTATATAATAATTTATTTAATTTAATTTAAAAAGTATATTTATATTTAAAATTTTTATTATCAAACACGAGATTGATTATAAAATTTTTGTATTAAATTCAAATATTTTTTTTATTTGCAAATATTTTCGAACCACTACCACTCTAAATTTTTATAAACCTCTCCGTTCAAACAAAATCTAACAGACTCTCATTGTACTAGGCATATGGATCGGAAAGACTCACATGGTCAATACCCTAGTGAACTTCTCCTCAATGCATTGGACCACCACCGACCATCCATGGACTGCATAGGGCTATATCACTCAATTGTGTATACTCTATAAATAAGAGAATTTTTTACCCTATTATCTTTTCTTTTAGTACACTAACAATGAAATAGTAAATAAAAATTACTTATTTTTATAGTCATTCTTTAATCTCATCTTTAGTATTTTCTTTATCGTATAAGATATCATAGTTGTATTGTGAAATTAATACATAATCCATGTTATTTAAATCAACAATGTTCCTCCCACTTGGAGGCAGTAAGCTCCTCCCCTCCTCACTTACTAAGCCTCTACTATCCTCTCTCCTACTCTTCCAAGAATCCGAATAACTCAAAATAATAGGGAAATCGATTGAATTGACGGTGATACAATTTATTATGTCGATATATGAAAAATTCGATCGTATAATTGATCCGGTCAATTAACTTATATTATATTTACCTGAAATTATTTTTCTACTAATTTAAATTAATTTGATGATAATCTAATTTCTAAAAATTACTAAATTTATTTTTATATAATAATTATCTAAATTTCTTATTTTTCTATTTTTTAATTATTCTAAAAAATAAAATTTTGAATAGTTTTAGTTCAAAATAAATCTATAATTATATAGAAAATATATTGATCCAATAATTTTTGTATTTGAATCATGTCAATTAATAATCTTAATTAATTTTATTATTTTTAGTGGATAATTATGTATATTTTATCCAAAAAATATTTATATAATATAATATTTTTTATTACTTGAAATAATAATTAATTTTATATATCCATGTATAGCTTTATTAACATCATATTTTATTTTATTATTTATTCATCATAAAATATTACTATTATATTTAATCAATATAATTAAATAAATTGGACTTCAAATTTTCAAGTACTAGAGGATCAATTAGGGTGACGTGAAAAGTCAATCTGTCCTAATCACCAGCCAAAGCTTTTTAAGTGGTGACATGTTCTATCTATCTCTCATTACCAAAACTAAATACATGGGCACAAATATTCATCACAAGATGACAGGAGTGGGCAGTCACGCCGTCATACGGGCATGTGCCCTTTGAAATGTGATAAACGAGTGGTTTAAAAGATTTTAATATCCATTCAAATTCATATTTTGGTTGTAGGGGAAGAAAATTAAATAAAAATTTTTAATATTAATATATTTTTTTATATTAAATTAAATAACTTATTAATGAATTTTATTATACATAATATTTTTATCATATAATAAAATAATATAAAATAAATGAGTTATTGTTATAGTTTGAAAATAAATGAATATTATATATCATATAATAATAACAAAATATATAATAAATTATATAATGATATCATATAATAAACTATAGTACATATAACCTATTTTTTCATTTAATAAAAATAAGTAATTGTTAAAATTAAAAAATAAATTAATATTAAATTATATAATAATATTTCTATATAAATATAATATAATAACAACAAAAAATTCATATATATTAAATAAACGATATTTTTATATGGAAGATATATAGTGGTATATATAACATTTTTATCCTATAATTATATCATATAATTTTATATAAGATATTATTAATACATAAATTTATCTAAAATATATAATAATATATATTATATTAATATAATTACTAAAACCCCCAGTATAAAATTAACATGACTCTATGAAGCTGAAACTTTGATTGGGGAATTCAATCTTTCAGAGAATTGATGCTGCCTGAACCAACTCAGTAGTATTTACAGCCAAACAATCTCTCAAAGGTCAAATGGAACATGATCTTCAGTGGTCAGGAAGAATCAGGAGCAAGTCCAACGTCACCCTTTAATTTAAAGTAGCCATTTATGAAATCTGATGTGAATTACATACCGAGCTATCCCTTCTTTTGTTAGGAGGAAAGCAACGAACTTCACCGCAGCTAATCATCCAGCAAACTTTGAGGAATGGTATTCCGAGGACCAATTCACATTCATTTAACAAGATCAAAGCTTTTGTTCCATATAGCATCTCTAAGCAGCTTCTGTGGGGAGATATTTCAGCATGATGTAAGATCGAGGGAAACTATGGATATGGGACATGGTTAAATGAGTACAGGATATGACTACTTACCAATCATTATGTAAAAGAAGAGCTCACTGATTATTCAGAAGGGCTTCCCATCCTCTTGTGATGGTGGCTGCTGCTCCCAATTGCGCATGAAACCTACAAGGAGGGTGATAAAGAAATGTGTATTTATCAGAAAATCAGGATTCAGGATTCAAAATGAGAAGCTAACCTAGGACCCAAAAAAGAGATAGTTGAAAGTAAGAGAACACTGTTATAAAAAAATTGATGCATTGCATTAAGAAATAAAATGCTACCATATAGCTTAGAAAATAGTATCATATGAAAGAGTATCCAACAGCAGCCAATTGAAAGCTTAAGATTGCCCTAAGTCTTTATCTTTTCGAAGTAGATTTACAAATATTCAGTTCTACCTCTTAATTGCTGAAAATTTCAAATCAGAGTGCTCAGAAGGGTGACAGAATCCACAGTGCACCATCTTCACATGCCAATAGATCAATTTACCCACCTATATGTGGATCACTGATGGCACGTTTAAAAATCAATTATCCCCTTCCTTCTGATTTTTTTAATTTAATGTTTGCATTAGATAAGTGCAAAAATATATTACTCGCAAGTTAATTTTAAGATATGGGATAGTCAACAAGGTAATAAATTGGAAAAAAAAAAAGAACAGTAACCTGGGCAGTGGAAAAAATATACATTTTGAACAAGGTCCATCACCAAATTGAAAGTTACCAAAAGGAAATAATGACTAATGAAAGGAAGATTTGTTAAGAAAAGGAACCTAATCCATATACAGCTTGATTGGTAAAGCATGAAAATATTCTAGAAAGGGTATTTCATTTCTGTACAAGTAAAATAAACATATACAAATTACTTATCAATATTTTACAAAATTATTTTGCAAAATTGGAGCATTCTTCATTAACAAGAAACCAGCTAGCTCCTAATATTACCTATCTCCTAATTTTCTCAATAAGATCTATTTGAGATTTTAATTTCAAGCATATTAACTCTTGATATATTTAACTCAATCTGAATAATTTTTTATGATTTGAGCCTTGAGTTGATTTACTTGCATATGTAAACTACTGAAATTGATATCAAATGTTTTTATGGATCTCTACATTATTATGTAGACACAATATTTTTTGCAGTGTGCAGGTTAATATGAAGGCGAAAACAGCAAAATGAGATGGAACTGTTAGTAAAGTAAGAAAAAAGATACATCGTATATGGGACATACCTAAGAAAGGTATTTCGCCCAGTGACATATATATAGAATCATCATCTCCCATAGGACCCTTCAAAGATCATAAAGAAACTACAATTAGCAACATGTAAAAACCCTAAGGTACATAGAGAAGCAAACACAATAACCATTGCAATGTCCTAAAGTCACAGTGAACATCCAAAAAATAAATTGTTCTCAATGGGAAATACATGAAAATCCAAACTTCAGTGAAAAGAGCTAAACTTGATAACAGAGTGCACGATAGTACAAATATAGATCAAAGAAAACCAAATGAATGAGATTGTCCACGTTCAGGAAACCAGGATGAGGCCATCACTTTTTATTCTCTTTCTTTAGCAAGAAGGTTAAGTAAAAGAACATGTCGAGTTGCACTTCAAGAGAAATAACTGAATAAAAAATCATCTTATGCTGTACAATTTAGCTTGATTTATTTTGTTCTCTTTTCAAGATAAGCAAATGCAAAAAGTGACAACCAAGCTACTAATCTTTTAGATCCATTTTCAAAAAATGATGAAGACAATTGCATCAACCATAAAAGAATGCACTTCAGAAAAAAAATCCTTAATAAATATAGCACATGATGCATTTTCCAAAGATGAAAATTTGAGCCATGAAACTAACTGCTCCACTGTTAAGGGCTATGTTGTCCAAAGGATTCATCTCAGGCACCGATGGACAGCCAGAAAAATCAGTTCCTAGCAACTCAGAAATCATGAGGCCATAACCATCGTGATTATCAGGGATATCAGTGGGATTCTGCACAGGGTTGGTAGAATACTCATCCAAGCTGTTGAAAGCAGCGTCTGGCCTGTAAAGTTATAAGTCAACGTACTGAAGGAAACAAAAAGATGTTGCCACAGGCTCATTTATAAAATCACTGTGGCATAAAAGGAAATATACTGGAACCAGTGTAGGTCCTCAACTGTGATCTGGTCTAGGAGAGACTCCACCTCCATACCATAACAATAAACAAGGGAACCAGGTTTCACTTTCACCAATTTACCATGAACACTTGCGCATTAGATTGAGCTTTTATTAAGACTTCATCCAAAGGAATATATACATATATAGAGAGTACATACCTTCTCTCAGTGATATCAAATTCCCTATCCTCTGGAGTAGAATCTTCATCCAAGTCAATCACTTCGATCTCCCGGTGAATATCATTCACCTGCTTAGCATGCAGAGAAGACTTGCTAGAATTATTGATTGAGAGATCAATATCAACTTCCTTCTTGAAATCTGAGATTGGACCATACATGAAGACAGGATCCTTGTCACGTGTCTCATTTACATCAGAAGCTTCCATAAGATTGAGGTCACATATCTTAAATGAGCCAGGGAAGAGCTGTTTTTCCTTTGCATAGGATGCCTCCCCAATTTGAGACGTTTGAGGGCTACACTTTGTGCTCTGTTGATGTTGGTAATCAACAGTTATTAATTTATCATTAGTTCTTGGCCTACCCACCACATCAGAAACACCTGAGGGAAACCATTCTTCCACTCTTTTACAGTCCTCATTGGTATTGTTTTCTTCAAACAATCGTTTCTCTCCTCTTTTCTCATTTAATTCCTGATTTCCCTCGAGGACCAAAGATCTGTCCACAAGATTAATGTTCTTAGTTACCTCCATTTTGGATATTTCAAACTCAAGGTCCCTTGCACCACTAAGATTATTGATAGAAATATCAACCGCCTTATCTTCAAACAAGACATCAGATAACTGTGAAGTTTCAACATCAGAAACTTTCTCCTCTTTGCTCACTCTTGAGCCCCTTAGAGATCGGGCTTTTGTAGGCATGTTGGCAAATTTGCAGAGATTTTGTAAATCAGTTACCAAGAGCATATCCAACAAATTATTGTTAGGCAACTCCTCTGACATAATCTCTTTATTGGTTTGCTCTTCACCAATTACATCCTTATCTTTCTCTACCTCGGTATTTTCCTTCGAGACTCTCAACTTTTCCATCTTATTTATAGGCACATCTCCTCCTCCATCAGTCTCCTCTCGGATATTCTTTTCGGCATCATAAATGGTAACTATTGATCCATGCTCTTTACTTTCATGTTCTTGAGCTCCATCGATTTCTTCTCCCTTCAATTCCTCCTTTCTTGACTTCTCCACTAAGTTGTTATTATTCTGGGTAACCAACTGCTCTTCATGATTCCCCAACTCATATTCACGGTCAGCATTTAGACTAGGTGGACTCTTAGGTCGATCAGACCATGAGCTACTTCTCCCATAATCACGGCCCCGCTCAGAGTTATATCCCCTAAAAGACCCTCCTCTCCTCTTCCCCTTAGCATAATTTATAAATTCAGAAGACCCGCAATCATCAGAATATCGTCTCCTGCCCGGTCCTAGGTCACTTCCAGAATCCGGCAATTGGGTAGGTCCAGACACTCGGCCATCAACTGGAAATTGAATGTTATAACCAGCATCACTATCGTGAGACCTGTATTCCTGAAGGTCCTTTAAATTACCATTCTGCCACTTCCCAGTGAGGGCACCTGGAGGCAAGCTTCCACGAGAGACCAAGTATTCTGTAGCAAGTCTACCAGCCTCAATGAATACATCAAATTTTCCCCGAGGAACTGCTACTGTAGGCTGTGATAGCTGTGGTGACTGAGAGGGGTGAAAGTGTTTTGGTTGGCTATGGCTGCGGCCATAGCTCCTATTAAAGCTCCTGTACTCTGAATTGAAAAACCCATGGCCTCTCCTTGAATTTTCCGGGGAAATCCTGGAGGCCATGCCCATCCCCATTGAATTAGATCGATACCCATTTCCAGGACTTTGATGTCTTGGATGCATGGTAAACATCACACAACAGAACTATAATGATAAAGGACCGAATTTCAGCAAATAAAAGCTAGAACTTCTATACCCAACTGCTATTTTCTTATACACTTCTATGTAAATAGCTCCAACAAACCAAGGCCTGATGTGTCCATAGCTTGTGAGACCACGGAGAGGGTTTTTTCAGAACAACCTTAATTTTCTTTTATGTTCCAGGAAGATAATAATCTACCATAAAATGAAGCAGCAGCAACAATCAGGGCCTCAAGAACCCTAATCCCACAGATCTAGAAGTTCAGTTCAGAGCCCAAGAATCAATATAACAGCCCTCAGCTTCAATTGAGGGCAGAAGGAAAATCCCCCAGCTAGGGAAGATGCCTAGATTTTAAGATGCGTAAGACCCACATCAGAGATCAAGCCGCAGAAGTTTGTTTGAAGTTTGTTTCCGTCCTTCCTTCATTTCCTCCCATTCAGATTGTGGGCGGTACCCTTCAAATTCTTGACAAAGAAAAAAATGCAGATGTGGATTATGGAGCAAAAACCTCTCGAGATGATCCATCCCGTCAATGTCACCGCCTATACATACAGATATACGTACGCAGAATAGATCATGAAAATGAAATTTTAGAAAATTTCACGTTACCTTGGGATGTCTACAACTTCAATTCCATATATGAGTTCTCATCTTATTCTACATGAGAAAGGGGAAAAGGTTACGATTTTTCTCTTTGATCTATTATATTGGTATGGTATGCGTTTTCATATTAATTATTTTTGGGAGGTCAGATAGTCAGACAATAGCGGAGGGACAAACTTCACTCGCTGAGTAAGGTTGGTGACTTACGCGCCCATGGAACCTCATTTCCTCGTTTCTTTTCAAACCTCACACGTACCGTACGGCATAAAAGAGAAAAATTTCCCAATGTTATCGATTTAAAAGAATTAAATCATTTTTAATGAATATTTATTCATCTGAATAATATAAATAAAATGATATTAAAAATATATTACAAGATGCTCCCGAATTTTCAATATTAAATTTCTGTATGCACTTTAGCGGCAATAATATATCAAGGAGCTGGTTTTATTGGCCGATGTAAATGGGTATTCTTTGCAAGATATCATTTGCAAATTCCAGCGGAAGTCAAGTTGTACGTAATTGAGCACTAAAAGCTCACTTGCCAAAAGATTTGAAGGTCAACCTGGATAAATCAATCACGTCTTGAGGATGACAAAATTCAAATGGATGAATTGCAGGGAGCTCAAAATAATTACACGTCCTATCTTCTAATTTTGAATCGTTTTATATCAATTGTACATAAATACTTTTATCTTATTTGGAGGAATAATTCTATAGCAATATTAGTTGAAAATTACTAGATATAGTGTAAAGCAATTATAGTGGTTCTAATAACGAATTATTTTTTTACAAATAATAATATTATTTAATGATCGATCCTATATTATTTAATTCGATCACCTTATTGTAATATTATTATAAGAGTGATAGTTTTTTTTTTTATGTAAAATGATGTTACCATAATTTTTATAAATAAAATTTTAAACTAATTGAAATAAAAATTAAAATTAATTTGTAATGATAATTGGATATGATATTGAAAAATAAAATCTTTGTTTATTGGAAATTAAATATTAAAAAAATATTATTTAAATTCGATTAGAATTAGAATTGAACTTATTTACTGAAAAATACACTATTTTTCCAAATAGCTTAAAAATCATGAAATGAAAATTTTTGGGTAGATATTATAGGAAATTTGTAAATTATTTGTAGAAAAATAAATTAGGATAATAACGGTTCGAATCAAAGATCAACAAAAAAAAATAAAATTTACTTACTCGATTGAAAAATTTCTAAAAACTTGTTTGAAACAGTGTCGAACTGTCCATCGAGTAATACGCGTGTGGACACGCGACATGATCACGCATCACATGTGCCCATCCTCCATCCAACCAAAGATTCGACAACTCAAAAATCTACTTGATTTCTTTCGCCGCAATGACAAAACTCATCGTTGATATAAATTATGCATATAAATCTATTGGAGCTATGAATTTATGAAGAGAAACTACAGTAAAGTAGCACTTGAAGTTAGGAAGATTACTATATAAGGATTGACCCACTCTTGTCCAGCTCTAATTAAAATCCTCTTTATAAGTGAAGTTGTTATGTTTTTTTGGTTATATAACTTGAAAAGGTCATTACTTTCATTTCCATCCTCCAATTTGACTAATTCAAGTACAATTGGATCCAAACTTGAGTTGATTTTCCAATGTCATTTATGCCTAACATCGACAACTACTCTATTGATACTAGTATTATCAAACAATATACACATTCCGATAACTACAAATAGATCATTCACTTCTTGGATTATTTCCAATGTTTTTGATGGCTAAATGTGACAAAAAATAATGTCAAATACTCCTCTTGATCACAGCTAGCAACAAATTCCACTGGCCTCTTGAGATTTGGATAAATATTAAAGTTAAAACAATTCCTGAAATGTATGACTAGCCTCCAGTCATGGCCGAACTTAGTAAAATTGCATTTTCATGAAACTTTAACCTCTTTTTAAGGTGATTCAATAGTCCACCAACTCCTCTAGCAGTCAGCATGTAAACCTCGCACATTTGAGTTAAGGAAAATCGGGAAAAAAACCGGTTAAACAAAATAAGAAAATCAAGCCGGTTTACATTTGGGAATAATCAATATCGAAATTTATAATTTTCGGGTGATCCAAAGGGTTCATTAAACCTTGGAAAAGAAACTTAAGACAAATTAGAAAATAAAAATCAATTTAGTTCAGGTGAACCAGATTCCATAAGAACTATAAAATTAAGCGTGTTTGCCTGAGAGTAGTGTGAGGATGGGTGACCTCCTAGGAAGTAAGATTTTTTGTAACCCGAAATTTCGGTCAAAAATTTTTATGCGAATGTACGGCTTATCATAAATAGTAATAAATTAATATATATTTAATTATTAGAATTAATATCAAAATTAAATTATTTGAATTAATACCAATAATTTATGGCAATATTAATACTAGTAATAAATTTTGCCCATTTAATACATAGGTTTTACGCCCATATAAGGTCATCCCCATTTCATTCTCCTCACACCTGAACACTTCTCTCTCTCTCTCTCCCGCTCCACTTCCCGGTAAAGCTCAAACCAAAGCTTCGACTTGAACAAAGGTCGTGCTCTTTAGAACCGGGGAGAAGACAACTATCTGATAGCAAACTCCAGTCAATCCGAGAATCATTGGAGAAGCGCCTTCGGCGGACCGAAGCTGCCCTATTTTGGCCAAGCTGAAATTGGCCATTTTAAGCCCTCCTCAGGCCAAACCAAGCCCTCCCAACACTTCCTCAGCCTTTCCATGGCCGAATTAGGACTGAAAGGTAAGCCAATTCGGCTCCCCTTTACAATTTTCAATCGGTGCTAGAGAGAGAGTCGACCGAATTTCAATGACGAAATTCTAATCCAATTCCGCATCAATTGATGCAATTCTTGATTCTAGGATGAACCTCAGGATGAGACCTATTCGCCCGGATATAAAGCTCGGACCGCCGTGCCTTCACCGGTGAGTAATCAAAGCTTTCTCTCTCTACAGTCTGTTTTCCGGCGAAGCACGTTTGAGCTCGTCCCGGCATTAAAACTTGCGATTCACATTTCTGAAGAATCGTATGAATATGTAGAAACTCAATTTCAACTTCAATTTCAACAATTGGAAACATTTGATGGGTCAATTTGATGAAATCAAATTCGACTGTGTTAAGAAGTTGGAATTGGGGAAAAATTAGGGATTTTCGAAATTCAAAGGGCCAAAATATAATTTTATAAAATTGAGGGTCAATTGGGCATGAAAATAATGTTGGAGGACCAATTGAGGAATTTTGGAATTTTTGGGGCAAAACTAACAATTTTTGTAAAAGAAGGGCAAAATGGTAATTTTGGTAAAACTGGGGGACCAAATTGGAAATTTGGGAAATTAAACCACTTTTTGGTGAAATTGAATAAATTGAGGTCCGGGGATAAATTTTAAAAGTTACGGGACTCAATTTGAGGAAAAATCGACATTAGGGACTTAAAGTTAAAGAGAAATAACTTTAGGGACCTAATTGCAAATAACTAAAAGTTTGGGTTTTCTCATTCATTGGAAATGAATGAAGGTTGTTATGCCGAGTAATAATGAATAAGGTTGTTCATATCGTGTAGGAACACGAAATACCGGGAACGCCAGCAAGGACAAGCTCGCGTGAATACAAAGAACCAGTCTAGTGGAATTAACGACATTAACGGGTGAGTGGGTTTACTAACATCATACCCGGTTGGGATGATGAGCACAACTTAAAGATAAAAACCACTTACCGGTTGTGAGTGGAAATTTTATGTCATACCTAGTAGGGAATGATAAATACCTCGGTATAAAAACCCACTATTTAGTGGTATTTTAATCATCACCACTTAGAGAAAGTGATGTGAAAATTATGCAGAAAAACTACTTACCGGTTGTAATTAGATCATATCCGGTTGGTATGATGAGACTTTCTCGAAGGAAGTTGAAAATCCGTTCATCGGTTATGAACGAAGATGTCCTTATACCAGTTTGGTATAATGGACAGTGAAAACCTATTTTGTCGGAAGTGTTCTCCCCTGACTGTGTGCCAATGCTTAAACTATTTGGGAGACCTTCTTAATGGGAGCTCGAATAGCTCTTATAGGCCGGGGGCCTCGATTTTGGAACTTGCGGGCTAGAATGCCCAGTTTTTTGAAAATCTCGTACAGTGGGCCTAAGGCCAGTTGGCACAAGCAAGAGCTTGTAAACGAACATGATATATGTGCCATAAAACTTAATAAGTGAATTGTTTGGCCATGGTACCAAGATAGGACGGACATGCTCAGTCAACTAGCAGCAGTGCGACATGACAGGTTGATGGACCAGTCAAGACAAACAACTACGGGTTGAGTTGAGAGTCAGGGCCATTGGACCAGTGGCACCACATATTACATGGCTTAATAAGAAAACATTGTTTGTGCATGCACTGTGAGTACGAGATCATCAAGACGCCCATGAGGGGTAGTGATACGTCCTAAGGACACTAGACGACTTGGTGGCTATAAGGGCAGTTCGTCGTTCCAGGTGTCTGTGCGAAATCTGGAGTAGCACCAAGTGCATGAGACCAGGGTGAGGACAGGATGAGGTCTCTGTCCTCATACGGACACGAAGAAGTGATTTCGGGATTGTGGGTCGGATGTCACGTACATCCACTCATTCCTAGGGTAGAAGTGGTCGTACTTCTATCTAGGTGGTAGGAAAAGTCGCTCTGAAGCCACTAGCGGGTTCAGTAGTGATAATGACTTGCGAATGTGTGTAACCTTCATGATGAAGGATGTGTGTTGGGTGATGACACACCGTGGTAAATAATAAATGGTGGAAAAACCCAAATTTTTAAATGAAGGGATTTTTGAAAATAAAGGAGTCTGGCACATTCCATATAAATGTTTTTTTTAAAAGTCAAAAGCTTTTAAAAACCCATTCACTGAGTAGTCGTACTCACCCCCTCCCTTATATCCCTTTCAGGAAATCCCGGAAAGCCTCCCCTTAAAGACCGTCAACTAAGATGCTTGTAAGACAGGTATGTAAAGTTTTAAATTTTATGCAGTTTTGATTATTCTATTCCAGGAAAAGGTGCAGGTTAAAGAACGTCTTACTCTTTACGGTTTATAATAAGGGGAAATCCTTTAATAAATCGAGAGAGTGGCAAGTTGATCATGGGGATCCAACCAAACCGGGTCGGGGTGTGACACAGCATTCCAACCGTACTAGTGTACAAGCAGACTTCGTGTCTCTAGTGACATCCCGACCTTGACCCGACTTATTGTCTTATTTCTATGTGCTTTAGAAAGTGACCCTAAGAGGTATTGTGTAAAGTTAGTCTCCAAGCTTTCCATTTCCCTCCTTTTTATTTTAAACTCCTTCACTGACCTTCTATCTCTCTCACTTCAAGAAAACTGAATTTTCCTCAAGAAAAACTAAATTTCCCTCCATTTCTATGTGCCTACTCTATTTCTCATCATGAACAAAAAAAAAATCTGAAAGTCTTCCCCTTCTACTCCCTGGTCCATCGTCCACCTTGACTTTCAAGTGTAACTGATGGAATAAAAGGTTGGAATTTTTCTCATCTTTTAGGGAGGAAGTCGTTGGGGCTTTCTCGCCAGCGTGAAAAGCGGCCGTTGAATTGCTGCCCACTGTAGGGCGGTTCTTAGGCCATAGCAGAGAAAGGAAAGATGGAGGATAACAGTTATGATTCCTTCGAGTTGCACCCTACGAAGCAGAGAACCAGTTGGAGCTCCCTTAGTTAGTCCTTCCACCTAGTCGAGAAGAGCCTCTACCCCCCTTCCCCTTAACAACCCCCATCCTCGAAACCCCAACCTGACTTCATCAAAGATGATCCCCTTGCCACCCCCAGTTGTCAGCTCATCGTTGGCGTTGAGAGCCGTAACCGCGTTATCTACAAGCTTGTTAATGTGGTCTACGTCCTCGAGATCACGATGGCCGATCAAGATAGCTCCGCTGACGTCCTTGAATGCATTCATATAGTTAACCCAGTGGTCAACATTATGGTGGCCACTTGCAGGGGAGTGGATGTCACCCCTGAGAAGCTTGCTCGAAAGTACGCCGAGGTATGCATGGCCCTTGACATCGCCCTGCGTAGAGTTAGCTCCATCCGCCTCTCTACCATGCTCTCCTAGAAGCATGAGGAAGGAATCGCCAAGATGGTCCACTTAGCCCTTGACACCGAGGCTGAGGTCCGAAGTGCCTATAGCTGGCCTGCCTTGGAATCGCATTCCTTAGACCATATCACCGGAGTCGAGTCATTCTCCACCAACACGAGCCTCACGGCTCCTCCACCGCCGCCTTCTTCACTCCCGGAATCGAAGACATTGGTCCGAACATCGGGCCCCGAGATTTCTGCCGTGAGTTCTCCGTCGATGCCAAGAAGCTGTGGTACCTGTCAGACCCCGCCATCTTCACCTCCGTCTGCAAGTACTGCGCCATCACACAGCTATTCACCGGCCACGTTAGTACCCCAGCCCTTGCCGTTGTTTACATCGAGAACTCAGATATCGTTGGATTCTCCTTCGATGCATGGGTTGCATGCACGATATGGGTCAACCCATCTGTGCAAAAGATGCCAAAAAGGGTTGGAATGGGGAGTGCCCTGTATACGCTGTGTGGGCAGGCGTTCGGTGCGGGGCAATTGGACATGTTAGGTGTATACATGCAGCAGTCATGCTAATTATGACTAGCGTATTTAAGGAGCTTCATTTCTCAAGGTCCAGAACTAGTCCTTAATCACCCGCCTAGCTAGATTATCACTTATACCACCTCCATGTCCTTGCACGGCTCCAAGAATAGATGCACGGGCTGTCTCTTCTCGGTTTCTTGACAAACATAAGTCTTGGGAAAGTGGTAGTATCGTTCACCCACACCATCAAAGCTATGGAGCCCTTCGTATACTTGGGATGGTCTTTGTGTCGTCAGATGGGCTAGCCGTTAAGGTCTTTATGCAATTCGATTAACCAAATACCCATTTGTACAATATGTCGATTTGCTCTTAGGCCTCGAAGGCACTTAAAACCTTCTCGAGGATGCATATAAATGGTGTTCCTACTATACCTTTATTCTTTGGAAGGGGTGCTCCGGATAATCTTGTCTGCCCTTAGTTCAGATGATTCACACCTGTGTGGAAAAGTTTGGGTTCTCTGCTGATATATTTGTATCCCATTTGCTCATTGACACTTATTCCAAGCATGGGTATTTCTGCTATTAAGAAGTTATTTTCCGTGAAGGAGGAAACACGTGCAATTAGGAACCCCTCCGGGATGAACACGTCCTCGGATAAAAGGTGAGTGAGATTTTTTACACCGGTACCGATTGGACCAATGATGCAATAGTACTAAAAAGTCTCTGTCTTTCATTTAGTAAAATGTTTTGAGAATATATTCCCCGTGACTGTGTGAACCAAGCTAAAAATCTTATTTAGGGGAAATATATTATCTATGGGGATTATAATATCCCAATAGGCGCAATGCCACGATTTAAAAAAAAAAAGGAAGTGGGCCTAAGGCCATGTTTTGGAAATCTCGTGAAAGTGGGCCCAAGGCCGATAGACACGAGCGTGTATCCGTCCAGAATGAACATGTGATGAATGATGCTAAAATATCTGAATAATGGGAACGTGTGTGATACCTATCGAGCCAAGCTGAGTTGTCGAGCTTGTTGGGTCAGACCGCTGCTCTAGGTCATTGAACCTATTGGGCCAGTACGCGTGGTGGGGCTAAAGCCAAGCTGATAGACCGTTGTGAGAGAGGGCCATAGATAATGGCTATAACTCAAAAAGCTTGTTGATTGTGCATGCACTGCGATTTCGGGCCATCAGGACACCTGGTATGAGGTAGTGATGGAGCCTAAGGACTGCTGGACGACCTAGGGAGCATAAGGGCAGTTTCGTCGTTCAGTAGGTCATGAAGCTGAGGAGCTTCCTGCGCACAGAGACCAAGGCAGTAGGGGGAATAAGGTCTCGTCCCATTGAGCGGACATGGTGGAGAAACATGAGTTTGGGGTCGGACTATTGATATTCGTACAAACTCCGGGTAAAGGCAGCATTCCTCTATCAGGGTGGATGGTAAAGGCGCTCCGGTCCACAAGTGGCACAGTCGAGGACCGTACTACGAATGTGTGATCCCTCCTATGATAGGAGGGCAGTTGATTGTTTGTGCTAAACTGAAAATGTAAGGTGAAAGGATAATTTTTGCCTGGTAAAAGAAACGAAATTCAAACTTGTCAAATACAAGTCAATTGTTTAATATCTACACAAGCTTACTCATGATGATTCCTATTTTACCTAAACCTTTCCGAAACCCCATTTAGAGTATGAGCTGAATTGTGGACGAGAAGTCATGTCAGCGAAGCCCTCTCACTAAGTTGTCGAACACATTCCCCTCCAATCACCCATTTCAGGTAAAGCTGGTGAAGAAAAACATGTGTTGGAAAGTCAAACCCAAACCAGAGTTATATCCTACATTCAATATATAGTCCTAGTATATAATTTTTGGAAGTTTAATTTTCAAAAGTCAATTTATTAGATTGAAAAATATTTTGGGATATTTTGTTTTAAGCCTTGCACCCTGTCGGTTTTATAATAATGAGGCGCCCATTGTTATAAAGTCGAGAGGATGTGGTGGTTGTCTGCAGGTCCGACCAAAAAAAAAATTGGGTTGGGGTGTGACATATTGTTTCGACTATACTTGGTTAGACATGACCATGGTGACCTAGAAGAAGTCCTTATGGACATCATATAATTTGTTCATAATTTTTAGGTTATGTTTGATGTAACACCAAAACTTTCGCAGCTAAAATTGAAATCAAATTGGACCAAAAACCGATGTTGAACCGGGAATGGAAACCCGAACTAGGATTAAAAATCAGTTTGAATCATAATTTTAGATAATGGATGAGAGTCATGAATTGCCTTAAAAACCTTTCTTGAACAAAAATCAAAGATCGAGAAAAGTCTGATGAAGAACTGGTTCAAACTTGGATTAAATTGGCCTAGAACATAAATGTAAAACCTGTCCTTTGGGACCAATTAAAATCGAAAAAGAATCGATAGAGAGTTACATGTAAAGAACCGAGTCAATTAATGAACGAAAAATGGAAAATAATGGTTAACGTGAGAAATTGGGAGATCCCAAGTGACAAAAAATTCATAAAAATTGTAAGGAAGAAGCATGTCACACCTCGACCCGATTTGGTTGGATCCCCGTGAGCAACTCGACACTCTCCCGGTTTATTAAGGGTTTTCCCCTTTTTTAACCCGAGAGGAGTAAGACATCCTTTAAACCTATACTTTTCCTAGAATAACATTAATTAAAACTGTATAAAATTTTAAACTTTACATACATGTCTTGTAGGTGTGACTAATAGGAGGTTTTTGGGTAGATTTCCCTTGGTTACCTAAAAAGGGATATAAGGAAGGGGGTGAGGGGTGAGTTCAACGATTTAGTAAATAAGTGTTTAAAGTTTGACTTTTAGAAAAATAGTTTGAATTGGAGTGTACTAGACTTCTTATTTTCTTTTAAAATAATTTATCCTCAAAACCTCGATTTTCATAGCAATTTCTCAATCAATAGTCACCACCGGTGTGTTTATCAACCAATACATGCCCTTCATCATTAAGGGAACACACATTCCTAGGGCAGCACGTCCATTGCACCCACTTATGACATCAGAGCAACTTTACCGACCAAATAGATAAAAGCATGTCCACTTTTACCCTAATAATGAGTGGATGTATGCGACATCCAACCCTCAATCCCGTAAAGAAAATTCCGTGTTCGTATGAGAACAGAGATCTCATCCCGACCCCACCCCGATCTTATGCGCATGAAGCTATGTCGAGCTTATTTTACCGCTAACACGACAAACTGCCCTTATCTCTACCATATCATCCAATAGCCCCTATAACGCATCACTACCCTGTTGGGCGTCTTAAAGGTCCCGCACCTTAATGCATGCACAAAACAATAGTTTTCTACATAAGCCATTTAATCTGTGGTGCCACTAGTCTAACGATCCCGACCCTCAACTCGACCTATAGCTGTTTGTCTTGACTGGTCCATCAACCTGTCATGTCACACTACCGCTAATTCATTGAGTATGTTAGTCCTGTTTTGGTACAATGGCCAAACAAATCATTCATTTAAAGTTTTTATGGCTTAAGTCATGTTTGTTTACAAGCTCCTGTCATACCAACGGGCTTGGACCCGAAATTTTCAAAATCAGGCATATTAGCTCCCACATTCTAAAATCGAGGCCTACGGCCTATATGAGCTATTCGAGTTCCCATAAATAAGGTATCACAAAAAATTTAAGCAGTAGCAAACAATAAGAAAATAGCACTTTCGACAAAAATAATATTTTAACCGTACATAACAAAAAATTTATAGATATAAAATAAAATTTACCGCATGAAATAAGCTATGATTAGAAATTTATACAATTGATAAAAAAGAATATTATAATTATATTTATTTTATACGCTACCAACTTCCAATGAACATTATGCCAATTAGATGTAAATAATAAATTTTTATATGTAAACTTATAAGGGAAGAAAAGATGTATATGTAGAGATTCTATATAATTTTGGTATGAAAAAAACTATTGAATGATATGAACTTTAAAAAAGTCTTTATATTAATTTTTTTTACACAATAGTCTTTATATGAATTTAAGCAATCACGAAGGGAAGAGTTTAGTTTGATTAATTTTAATCTTGTCATAATGGGATATTAAAAATTTAATGGATATCAAATGATTTTTTATATGCACTTTCGGAAATTTTTACCTTTACCTTATATGTAGATTACATTATTGTCAATTAAAATTATAACGATTAAATATTCTTATTTAAGCAATAATTAAAAAGAGAAATTGAGGTGAAAGACATAATATCTCAAGTATTTTCTAAGTATTTAGACTATCATGTGTAATAAAGATATAATATTTTATTAAAGAAAATATATATTAAATCTACTCACTAATATATAAGTTTTAATTTTTCAACAAATCCAACTCTAATGGAAAGAATAATAAATTATGTGTTCAATAAGGTAACTCAATAAATAAATAAATAATATCAAAATGTGGAACAACTTACCTCACATCATAATATATATATATATATATATATAATAAATATTGAAAGAAAATATATACATAGTAACAAGAGATAACTATATAAATATTGCAATATCTAAATAGTAGCATGTATAAAAAAATTTTAATTCAAAACTCAAATTTATACTAAACTGAGAGGATTTTATGAGGGATTTTAATTATGCAAATGATATAAGATATACATTATACTACTATATGTATCTGTTGGAGGTAAGAAGTAGGAAACAAGATTGTTGGAGGTAATCTTTTATATTAGAGAATTAAGAAACAAGATTGATAGCTAGATTAAAATTAGAGACGAAATATAAAGTTATGACTCAAAATCCTATTTGAAATAATATAGATAATAAACTTATTGTGTAGGTAGCTACACTTATTTAGAAAATAACATAAATTGATTGTATTATACAAAAGACACTTAGACTTCCTAGAGAATGATAGTAACTCTCCTGCATATATATTGTATAATTTAAAACCCATCATCACATCTGGAATAAGATATACTCATCATTGTCTATGAGAATACTTCTGCTCCACAACATGAGCCTTTCCCTTCCCTTGGCTCCTTTTCTGACAGATTCTTAACAGGAAAGAGAGGAATCCGATTATAGCCAATGGGTAGAGAATTTTATAAGGAGCCAAGGACAAACCTGAGAAGAAACAGTAGAACCCAGCAAAAAGGTATAGGTAGTACATTCTCACCCTCTTGGTCCCTATACCGGGAAATGAAATCAGGAAGGCGCTAGTGTTAAGATTCTGATTGCAAACACCATGGAGGATGACACCAATGCAGAGAACGGAGTCTATGAACCATGGAAATCTCTGTCTCATCCAAATCCTCTGAATTAAAATGGGACAAAAAATGTCATAATGGAATTTTGACAAGGAAGCTTAGCATGCAAGACAATAATTAAGCAAAAATTGAGGACCATGTAAAAAAATGTCAATAATGCATCCTTTATAAGTAGTAAATCCAACATAAATTTTATTCTAGGAAAGACTGCGAGCCTATTTTTAGTACTTCCTATACAGTTAAGTTGTACCACTGATCAAAATAATATTACAGTGCCAATTTTTTAACCACCAAACTATCCCATCAACTCATCAGAATCCGAATAAATAGCCTGTGTTAAAAAGAGGGTCAGATTTTCTTCCATCTATAATAGGCAAGGTTATAGTAAAGAGATCCATGGTCTTATATTCATTGCAACAGGTTATTAGTATCACTGTGGCTACCATGACCATCATCTCATACTCAAAAATTATATGCCTCAGTCTGGGAAAAAAAGAATGATCAGACATTTCAACTGAAAAACAAAAAATAAAAATATTACTTCTAGACAACAGCCATGAGAAGAGAGAGAGGGGGTGCTTCTACCATATGTGCTAGCTGATTTCGATATTCTATTGGTTTTCCTACGGTAAAAAATGCATTAGTAGATATTCAGACCAACTAAACCTTCACTTTAATATAATCATTTGAATATGTTAAGATGTTTGTGCTTTGGAAACCTCTCTTCCACATTAATGATATAGTCATAGCTGAGAACAAGGGTACCCATGCTTAGATCCACACATATGTAGAATCTCAATGCATTAACAGAAATTACTAGCAATATATTATACATGCCTAATATATAAGATAGATGCCAATAAAAATACATGAATGCATATGCACATCATTGAAGGTCAAAACAGAAGAATAGAGTGCAGTACCTGCCACCGAGCCATAAGAGATGGAACAAACATGAGCATTGAGAAAAAGTGCAGAATAAGCAAGCAGTGCTGGTGGTTCAATATCTCTAATTGTGTATCAACAAAGCTTCGAGTGGATTCTGGATTTCCAGGGTCTCTCTCTTCCAAGAGTGAGTCACCATTGAATTTATCATAAAAATCAGATACAGATACCTTGAGTTCATTGCTTCCATCTCTTCCATATTTGGAGAATTCACCTCGCTGTACAACTCTATGCAAGGAACCAATAAGAAAAAAATTATTGCAGAAATGTGGAATTTGTAGGCATTATTTATCTGAACAATAAAAGATTGATCAATCAAGGTATAGAATAGTTCAACCGATCTCATTCACCACGGATCATTCAAGTGTCATGAAGAGCAATTTTAGTCACCAAATGCAGTCTTCATTATCTTAGTAGAAAATTCTGAAATATAGACCAATCTTAATAGTTATTGATAAAAAAGGCCAATCTTCACAGATTACACATATCCTTGATGACCTTGGGTCACATAATATATGATGATACAACAGCCTAAGTCTAAAGGTGGTTTAGACCTAATCCGAGTCTCCTTTGAAGATACACTTTATCCTTTTATTTCACCTTAAGGGGTCATATTTAGCAAACCATGAGATACTTTCACTTTTTTTTTTGCAAAGATAAATGCAAAAGCAAAAAATATCAACCATACTGATTGCTTCAATACCTGCAAAGGGCAAAATGGCAGCATAGAGCATCTGATATAAGAAGAATGAGCAATCCCATTGCAGGATGGACAAAGCACACCAAGGTACTTGCAATCAGGGCCACAACAATAGACAGTTTTGCCCTGACAAGCTTAACAACCTATTTCACCAGCAAAAGTTGTGCATAGGAAGTTGAGTTTCATTCTATATGTTTGATGAAAGGAGATTTAACCTTCCTATGCTTTTTATTTTCAACTCAATAACACAAAAGGATCTCAATAACATTAGACAACACTTGTGTATAAGATATGAGAATTTACCTTTGACGAGAAAAAATAAGATATGAGATTAAGAAAACAATGGAACATAAAAACGCGATGGTAACATCTCCAAGCCTGCCACCTGCACTTCAAAAATTCTCTCGTTATGTGTTGGGATAGTTTCAACTAAGACAAAAATAACGAGGCAACATTATCTTCTATAGAATAATGGTCAACAAATAAATTGGAAAAAAGAGAGCAAGCAGGGAGTGACTAAAACTGACTTTCTCTAAAAGTACTGAGAGACGGTTAGTCCATAGTTATTAATGTTATTATGAATTGTATTATAAATTGAACAAGTGATATACCTTTTGCTGATGAACACTTGCAGAATTGCACCCCCCCAGAAGACCAGCTGAGAAATCCATATCACAATTATCATGACCCCATTGCTGAGTAGATAAGAAAGGGTTGACATGAAAGTAAAACTTGCAAGTGGAGGGAGCGATTTATCCACAAGCAAAGAAAAAAGCAAAGAAACCAACGTGGGCACAACATATAGTGGCAAAAATGGGAAAGGCATCCTCAAATTCAACTGAATAGTAGTCAGCATAGGAGGCATAGGTAAGTCTTGATCCCAAAACCATGTCTGACGCATTAATGCATAAAAGATAACAGCAATGGAGAGTGTAGCTATCTGCAAGGGAAAACAATATCAATCAAGATAAGCAAATGGTAAAGAATGTCCCAAAAGCACTATTTATATGCAAATATAAAATTATATTTTGGTACCAAAATGACCAAAGCAGCATCATAAGATATCTTTCTTAATGCCTCCCATTGAGAAAATGCAACAACTGGTAGTGTTCAGGTTATTTCTGATTTCATTTTGACAAATATATTAACCAGAACTATATGGAACTTTAGGCGTCGCATTTTTACTGCAACCGAAATTCCCCAAGCAAGAATACTGACTCTGCATGATCATATTGTTCTAAGTTACAAAAATGACAGAGCATTATAGTTTCGGCCATATATTTAAACGATGATAAGTCTAACATAGTATTGATTGTAAACATAGAACATCCAAAACATGTTTAGATTTTGCCAAGTTCTAGAGAAATTACTAATGGAACCTTTTACATATCCCATCCTATATTGTAAGATCCTTTCATGAATATAAGCTTAGTTGCATAAAGTCACCTAGAATTCCATCTTGAAGCAAAGGCCTAAAACACTAAGGTAATGTTTGGATTGAGTCGTTTATTTTATTTATTTTTATTTTTATATACTTTAAATAAATTTATATATTAATAATATTTTATATAAAACTATATGATATAATTATATAATAAAAATATTATACATAAAAAAATGTTGAATATATATAATATAATTTATTATATACATTTATATTATTTTTTATTATAATTATAAAATATGTATATATAATAATAAGTCAATTATTTTACATAATTTGATTATATATTAAATTCTGTGTATATTATATATAAATATATAATATAATTATATATTTATTTATTTAACATTATATTTTATTATATATATTAGTTTATATCAATATATTATTTTATTATAAAGTATATTAATATAATTTAATTATATATAATATCTAACAAATTATTTAATTTAATTAAAATTGATAAATTTATCTTTCTATTTTTTATTAACAAACTTACACCTTCATCCAAACCATGTATTGGGACCTTTCTAACACATTCAAACTCATCACTCCAAATACCTCCAACACCTCCCCTCCAAACACCTCAATCCAAACAAATCTTAAAAGTGGATAGAATGCTTGTTTTAACATGTTGCATCAAGAAAATAGCAAAGTGAAACAACATCAGGTTCAAGTTCCAAGTACAATAGACTAAGAGAGGGTCAGGAAAGTTAATGATATAAAGGTGTACCTGAGGACTATATAAAAGCATAATTCGGCAGGCTGCCGCAATTAAGGAGACAGAGATGCTACTTTTGTATGAACAATGAGGATCCACCTATTCAGTAAAAAAATGTTTGCTGGTTAAATCAATGAAGCAAATGCTTATGAAAAAACCATAGAATCACTTCAAGATCACAATTTGAGAGCAGTATTGCAATGTCCTTGGACATTCATAAGGCAACAAAAGCTCCAGTTGCCCAAGGCATTAGGAAACAAGAAATGCACTTGCCCATGCAAAGTAAGGTACCAATGAGACATTATCAGCTTAAGGTCATAAGCATATCTAAAAACATTTCTTAATAGCAGCACAAACAAGTAAAGAAATGTGAAAGTTCTCGCTCTCTTGTATTTTAAAAAAGAACTTTAACAGATGTGCATGTTTCAAGTATAGTCCAAACAGCTGGAGAGGTAAGTTATCAGAGGTTTTATATTTACTCTCAGCAATTACCTTCCAGGTCCTTTTCTCCAAAGTATGACAGTTATACCTAGCATCAGGAGCTTTGGAGAATAGTTGGTTTTAAGTATTACTTATGGGTTCTGAAGCAAGAAAAGCCAGAAGGCTCCAGCTTAATGGTTAAAATAATTGGGAAGCTTGTGCCATCCATACACTCACACGAGGTCCGGCATTCTAGAATAATCTATGCAAAGTACATTTGGACCAGCCCATCATATGAGCTTACAATGTACTCTTGCTGTCCATAGGACATAATATGAAAAAAAACCAAAACACCCCAAAGAGGTCAGTTCCCATATGCCTCATTACCTGAAGCACAAAGGTGCTTCACCCTTCAAAGGGGCACAACCTGCCATTTAAGAGGCGTAACTCAACGGCATGAATTCATATGGCAACCAAGGTGATATCTCAACACTTATTAAACCACTGTCAAAAGCACACCTAACCCTAAATATGAACCAAAATAATTTTGATTAGATATGCTTATACCAGTAGCAAAAGATTTGTTCTGTCAGAGTAAGGAGTTGAACCCAGAACTGCCGCTGATGAATCAACAACAATGGTTTCAGTATACAAATCTGGAATCACATGTAACCCTGATGTAGTATCCCAAGCAAGTGCCACAGGAGGAAAGCAGAGAACTTTGCAAGGTCCTGCAGAATAGCTAGCAATGTAAATTAGTTGAATGTAAACAATGAGAGATGTGTGGTATAGATCCATATTATAAACAAAAGTACAATAAAGGATTTTGAACAAAAAGAAAAATATTACTCTGCTTACTATTGTATACAGCATGTCCAGCTTCTACATGTGGAAGCTCAGATTGTTTTATACCACAACCAATAGCTCTCAGTGATAAAGTAACAGGCAAAAGCCCTAAACTGATTCCAAATGACAGATTCAAAGCAAGGGGATGGTCCTCCTTGAAGAAGATATCCTGCAAAACACATTATCATCCCAAAAGTCAAAAGCACACCATTCAAGTGATGAAATCAAATTAATTAATAAAGATTATGTTTTCAGACTTTTACTGGAGAAAGAACAAACCTTTTCAGAATAAATAGAAGAGAGTATAGTCAGTGGAGACAAATCTTGCTTGGCTTCCCTTGGATTAAAGAACTGCCCTACTGCCATAAATGGAGAAGGGGCATGTCCCGGCATACTCTGAAGAAATAAAAATTGCAGAAAATGTATGGTTACTGAAAAGAAACCATCAGGCAAGACAACTAAAAGAGGCAGGCAACTTTTTGGCAATTAGCACCTATCTCCTAATAGTGGACTCCAAGCAGTAGAAAGCAGGACAAGACTTCATTACTTATCAAGCAGCATTGCATCATTGTGACTAGCATTTGAAGCAATCACAAAAGCTATGCATACATAATAAAGAGGTGTGCATAAAATACATGATAAACATTGTGATTAGTGTTTTATTCAATCGTAAAAGTAAAAAGGAACTAATGTTGTATCAGAAAAGGAGATAATTAACTAGCAAAGATAGGATAATGAACTAAGGATTCACAAGCTGTATTCAAACATAGGATACTACTGACACTTATTACTGGAAAATACAGCAGTCTTCACAATGTTTCAGTGTTAGCCCATAATGTATTAGCACGAAGCTACCAATAAGATTAGAGTTTGTAAGTTCTGTATAAAAGGACAAAAAGAAGGCTAATTACTCAGGCATTTGAAGCAACATATTACATTCAGACTGAAATATGGTACAGAAGATCAAGGCAACCAAAAACAAGAATAAAGAAGAGCTTATTTGCTGCTTTACTATAGCAGAAGCAAGCAACCTTAATATGAAAAAAGTACAGATGAAAGAACACCACATCCTACTTCAACTTAATGGTTAGATCCAAGAATAAAGAACATGCTTATGAACATAACATATGCATGCTTGATTCCAAGTCATGTAACCGTCTTGCAACTTCATAGTCAATCTACCAAGTGAATTTTCATCATAGCAATTGAAATTTTAATATGTTATCCAGAATCCTTTGTATGACTTGTGGTAATATTTATCAGGATTTTACATGACACTAGACATCTCTGGTTTCCTATAAAAGAAATACACATGTACTTCATAAAAATGTGGCTAACTTTAAGAGAGAGAGCTAATGCTACTCTGGCACCTCTATATCCCTGTGATTGTTCAGTCCCCTACTTTGCTAATCCACAGTTCATTTTCTCCAAAAAAAACTTAAACCAGACAATATTAATTTCACCAAAGTATATCAGTTTAAAAAAAATAACTGCATAAAACAATTGAAGGACATATCATGCGCAGCATAACACTCAAAATCATAAAAATGAAAAAAAAATGCCAAAATGTATCAAAAACTTGACTCACCAAGATGTATTTACTTATAAAACAACTAAAACAATCATAAAAAGATTTGGAAATTTCCAGGCAATTGCATATACATGTAATGAAATTGAAAGAAACTAATTAAAATATTTGGATGAGCTGTACCAGATGAGGTGCAACAGATATAGTTAGATATCTAAAACCTAGCATATCCTCAGGGCCCAATAGAAAGATAGCAGATGGATGAGCTTGTTCATTCAGGCCTCCTGATTCAATCTGAGACAAATCAAATACAAAGAAAAAATAGTTCACTACAACATCTACGGGTCTCTATTTATTGACCACCATAGGTTAAGAGAAAAACCTCAATGTATATTGCAATATCAATTCTTCCTAAGCTAAAGCGAGGAGGCAATACACCATTTAAGCCAGCAAGAAAATACAGTTTACCAAAATATAGTTTAGTACCCGAGTAAGCATAGGTCCTGAAGGAATTTGCACCATTTTTCTGGTCACCTCTAGAACCCTTTTATCCACAGGTACTGAGGCAGATTTTCCCTTTTCAGGCCAAAGATGAAGTCTTAAACCAGAACATGGAGCAAGATTTGTAACAAGTAAGAAATAGTTTTTCCCACCATAACCCTGAGGACAAAATTCAACAGTTATTTGCTTTTATAAAAACATTGATTTAAGTCTACCATGAAGTGACAAGTTCAACAAGGCATGCTAACAAGCTTTAGAACCACAAAATAAAATATTTAATAGTATGGAGCATAAGCATGGATGACTTGCTGCTCAATCACTTGAGGAAATTGAGGTGGAATGCTCATTTATCAGGTTCCACCCTTTCACAAAGTTTAGTTTGAAAAGATAATTTTCAATCATCTCAAAGTATAAGATTCGAGTGTTCACCTAGCAACCTAGATTAAAACAATTTTTACTGGTACAAAAAAATTTGCACCCAAAAGAAAGTTTTAATGTTCTTAATAAAAGCTACAAATCCTTAACTGAGCTCACCAGTTTTTGTAGGTCCAACCACCGCCTTCTCCCATCCATATCTAATATGGTGATTGTGGTTTTTTTAATGTGCAAGTCCCTTTGGAGGTCATTGTTGATCCAATGAACATTGCTTGAACAATTAGGCAAAGTCTTCATTGGAGATTCTGCAATAAATCAGTTTGCACGAATTCCAATTTATTCATAGACTTTCTTTATTTCCCAATTCCATCCATATTGTATATTATACATATTTCTTGCCAAGAATGATGAGAAATCTTCATTTTTCCCTTCAAATCTTACCATCTGCCACAATTTTCCATCAACAATGTGCATCATGCCAAATGATCATTAAGTTGTCGGAACAAATAATTTAACACTTTAACATGTATAGATCAACTTCTCCGATGAGAAGTTTTCCTTCCTTGGAAAGGAATTTATGGGTTGTGAAACTTCAATCCCAATTACCAACATTCTATGGAGGTCGCTAGTGGTATCAATGACTAACAACCAATTTATCCCATGCCAATATGGCAAGAGAGCTAGATTGATGGAGATTAGGGCACCAACACTGACCTTCACTACCATATGTAACTTTACTATAGGATTAAGGACAACACACAACCTTACCTATTGTTCTTAGATTCAAAATGAGGCACATCAGCAAGTTAGAAGTTGTAGGAGCTAGGAGCCTTGAATTTACCTCGCTGCTATGAGTGAAACTTATTATATGAAGACCGTTGACTATCTCACCAACTGCAGGTGATAGTGAGGGTAAGTAAAGTTTAAGGCTTCATATGCCTCAAATTCACCCTGAATATAATTTGTGACTAATTAACCAAATTGGACTGGTGGGAGCTTCATTTTTGGCCCCTACAATCGCCCATGAGGTCTTTGACAACAGCGGGCACTAATGATGACCTCACACATAGTAGTGTGTACAAAAATCAAATCCCAACCAAATTCAGCAAGTTTGTCTCAAAACAAATCCAAGATAAATTAGCAAATAGGGGTGTAAATGTCGCATGCCTGCCAATATGACATCTTTTTTTTGCAGATGATGCTATATTCTTTGTTGAAGCTACTATACAGAATGTCCTATCCTTTCAAAATAATCATGATATATATTGTAAAGTGTTGGGAGAAAGAATAAATCTTAATAAATCTACATTATATTTTAGTGCCAATGCAAGGCAGAGACGAAGATAATGATTGGAAACCTTTTTTAGATGGGCCTTCAATCTAAAGATGACAAATACCTTGGAATGCCAATGTTCTTGGGTAAAGAAAAGAAACATCACTCTTAAGGCTTGAAGCAGAGAATCCAGAGTAAGCTCCAAGGTTGGGCTTCCCAACATCTCTCTCAAAGCAGGAAGGAAATTCTTATCAAATAAGTTATTAGTGTTATTCCTACTTATTTTATGAGTTGTTTCTTGTTACCGTAGGGATGGTGCCAGGAAATCAACACCTTAGTGGCTAGATTATGGTGGAATGGAAGCAAGGAAAACAGGAAAGTGCACTAGATTAGGTGGGGCAAACTCACTACCCCTAAAGATAAAGGAGATTTAGGATTCAAAGATCTTCAAATGTTCAACAAGGCAATGCTTATGAAAGGAGCATGACATCTACTGAATGATCCTCGCTCTTTAAGGTTGAAGGTGCTAGAGGGCAAGTATTTTAGTCATACAGATTTCATGAATGCTAATCTAGGGTCTTGGCCCTCCAGGCATTAGAGGAGCATTTTAGCAGGAAGGGAGCTTCTTAGAGAATGAATACTCTAGTAGGTGGGGTACGAAGGCAAAGTTAATGTAGTGGTGATAGTTGGTTATCCAAACTGCCTAAAATAAAGCTCACCCAACCGAGGAAATAAGGTATCTTCGAGTATGCTCACTTATTAACATACATACAGGTATGTGGCAATTAGATACCATAAAGCCTTATCGTCTGATGAGTTTGATGCTATTCTACTAGAAATGATAGGATAGTTTGGCCTTGGGAGAAATTAGGAATATTGTTATTAAGATCTGCCTATGCATTTCTTGTTGAGGTTAACCAGTTAGATCAACCTGATTTAGCATCTACTTCTCATTCTGTTAGTAAAAAGTGTGGACCTCAATATGGGATTTGAAAACACTTCCGAAGATACAGGAATTTTTTGTGGAAAGTATACTTAAATGCTTTACCTGTAAAATCCAATTTGTTTGCTCAGGAGTTTAGAAATTCTGGTAATTGCTTATACTATTGTGCTCCTAAAACTATTGAACATTTGTTGTTGCATTGCCCATGAACCCAAAATGTATGGTTTTTATCTTGTGGCTAACGTATGGACAGCTATGCCATACCTTGCTTTACTACTTGGTTGAAAACATGGTTGGACTATGTAAGTAAACAAGGGCTACAAAGACAGGACCTAGACGATATATTGACAAAAATTATCACTACTTGTTGGGCGATATGAAAGGAATGTACCTAGTGTCTCTTTGAAAATATGCATCTGGACCCTCTCCGGACAGCATGAAAGGCAATTGCAGCAGTCATGGAATATCTGCATGCCCAGAAAATGAAGATAGGACAACCTATGATTAAGTGCAAGCAACCAATGTCCAAAAGATGGAGTCGACCACCTTCAGTAGTGGTCAAGATCAACAGTGATGGCTCCTACCAACCTTCAACAGGTAGAGCAGATTTTGGAGTGCAGAGGGGTTTGTAGCTCTCCCCTTGAAGCCGAAGTCATTGGGGGCAATATAAGGACTTCAACTTGCTTTAAAACAATTGGCAAGATATCATAGTAGAAAGTGATTCCAAAATTTTGTTTGACGCATTTTTCGGTCACTATCAGGATTGCCAATGGCGATTTAGGCAGTATATGGAACAATTCCGAGTCTTAGGACGTCAATTTCACTAAATACATCTTTCTCTAGTGAATAGATTGGCCAACTCTTGTGCTGATGGAATTGCTTGCATGTGCACAGAGGGTTAGAGCTCAAGTAGTATGCAAACTACTATACCCAACTGTGTTTCTCGTTTGATTGAACATGATAGGCTTTTCTCTTGTCCGCTTAGGCAGACAAGTCATGGGCATTTTGAGGACTCTATGATTTAATTAATATACATTGCAGTTTGAGCAAAAAAAGTTACATTTCTTATCACATGATTGTATTCATACTATTTGTAAATCAAAGGGTTATCTAGAATGTTCGAAGTTTATAAGTCAAGTGCATGTACTTTAAAAACTTAAGTTTATAATAAGTCCAAACTACTAAAAACATCTAACTAAAACATAACCATCCCATTTTGTTTAGATCACTAAGTTTTCGATCTAAAATTTTCACTCACCATCTACTGAAAATAGGGTCAATAAAGGGTATTTTTAACCATAATACAATGAGGTTTCAATAGTTTAATGAATTTCCATGATCATCAACATATAATCATTTTTTCCAAGTTTTGCTTCAAGAATTGAAACTATCGTTGGAAGCTATTATAATCCTTTAGGGCAGAATATATACTAACTAGTTCAATAAACTAAATAAATACCAAAATGTGATCAAAGAGGATGTCAATCGCACCTCCTTTATCTTCGAGCACTGAATGATCATAATGTTGCAATGAATGTGAATACCCCTTCTGGTCGAAACTTTGCACAACCCCACTACGAAGCATTTTTGCAAAAATTGCTAATCTCTTTTGTGAGTCAGTATAAGTCTGATCTGTTTTGGGGTCTACCAAACTAAGGAGAGTATGTGACACCTAAATAAAAGCAAATAAACTTAGAAATGTACAACAAAGAACTAATCATGGGCTCAGGAGAAATTTAACTCACTTGTGCAACTAGTTTGTTACACCATAGAATAGCTTGATGTTCCATTGACAACCAGACATTTTTCATTGATGTAGTACTGATGGAGAGGCCATGATGAGGTGGAACAATACCTTCAAGAGATTCTAATTTTGTACGAACCTAGAAAAGGGAGATCAATTCTATGAAAGTAATGAAAATAAGCCTTCAACACAAGCATGCACCTGTGTTGACCAATGTAAATGACCAAGCATATTAATGTGGTAAACATCCACATGAGCAAAGACAAACATAACTCACACTACAAATTCATCAATTTGCATGTAAAATTACTTGTCCAAAAAAAGATTGTATTTAAAGACAGATTTTTTTTGGAATCTCTTCCCAAGAATCACTTTGAGACACTTAAAATACAGTTCCAGAAACAACTTACTTCTCGCTCATATAATATATGTAGAGATGCTTGTTTAAAAAACAAACTACAAGCACTAAAACTGCAGAATTCTATTTTAAACTAACGTGTTTCTTGCAAAAGATCAAGATTTACCGTTTAACTTATAAAGATAGAATAATGCAAGTTTACTTTTGAATGACTGATTCTCAAGACTCGATTTTGCCTTTCAAAGACAGAATAAAGTCTAGTGGTTAAGTGTACTTATAATGCAAGAAAACCAGAGCCTACCTCTGATGGCAAGCAGTAGGGTGCATATTCAACAAGGTTAACCACAAGATATCTGAAATATTTTTAATCATATAACATGAGATCTAGTTGCAATAAGAAACAAATGACTTGACAAGTGAAATGCTTCTTGGATGGGATATTGGCTAATGAGTTTACCTGATGATCATTAATACCTCCCGTAATTGAGACCACAACCACATGAGATAATGCCCCAGGGATCTGTTGTCCTGTTCGAGTGGTTTGAAAATGAAATCCCTTTCTCCATTTATCATTTATCCATGCAAAGTAGAAGCCTAATGATGGTTGTAATGCCAAAGGTGGAGACCTGGATAACATCACCATCCTTTAGAAACTACTCAGCACATAATGAACCTAGATTGCATCTTAGGAAGCAAAAAGGCTCACTGATGTGGGCTTGAAAGTGTCAGAATGGTTTCGACAGCAGAATTTTTAAGATGTGGATGAACTACAGCAGCTCTAGCAATAAATCCACCCATAGAATGACCAACAAGTATAACACTTGTAGGTAGATTCCCAACCGAGGCAGCATCTTCCCTTGCTTGAGCATCCCAAGATTCCTTATACTGATCCAAAATCTGAGAAAAAAAGGTAAACTCCTAAGTTGTAGTCCAAATCCCTTTTCAGCAAAAAATTCAAGTCCTATATATGATAGTTGGAAGTTGGAGTTAAGTTCAGCATGTTCTATTTCAGATACAGTTTCTCCTGCCAGCCACATGTACATGCAGATGATTTATTGATGGAGGAAAAGCAAATCCAACTAGAAGATTAAAACAGCATAAAAAGTAGGAATCCATTTGTAAAGAAATATAAGGAGAGAATGAACCTTTGAATCCCTGACAAGGATCCTTGTGAAATTTTCAGCTTCCAAGTTTTCCATTCTATATTCTTGAAATAAATAACAAGCAGCCCTTTAAAGAACTTGTATAAAAGGTTTGCTTTATTTTCTCTAAAGGAGAAAACAAGATCCAGAAAACATATTACTTCTTGGATAGAAGGTGGAACCTCTTAATTGCAACTTTTTAGCCGTTCATTATGAAAGTAATAGTGAATAATAACAGCATAATTAGCATCTTCATAATAGTGATAAGTGAAAACCCAGGTGAATAACATTTTATGAGTAGAGAACATGGTAAAGTTAATTGATATCATTGTGTATGCCTATGAAAGAGAAATACCCTGTGCATAATTTCATACTTTGCATCGTGATCTCAAAAAGTTTTTGCCCAAGGACATGCAAAATCCCGGAAGATAGTATTCTCTAGCTGCACAGATTCTTCCTTTTTTTGGCACACTAATTTTGAGATTTCAATATGAATTAGTAGATAGCATCAAATTAAAAATAAAATAAGAGATACCCTTTGAATGGCATAAACAACATATTCAACATTATCTTCAAGTATCTGTCCATCCATTGCTGACTGTTCAGCCCCAAGATCAACAGTAAACCAGTCCAGCCTGCGAGAATATTGACTGGGTAACTCTATGCCAACCAAATCTGCATTTATTCCTCCCTCTTCAGCAGTTAGTGAAGCTTCCTGGTAATATGAACGTTCAAGAGGACCTCCTTGATACACTCTATGAGACTCTGCTGCCAGAGACCGCACCTGTAAGTATCACAAAACCAGTAACATGGTCCTTTTAATAGAACAACAGCTACAACTAAAGAAGCATTAAATATAAAAAGGTGGAATAGAGAAAAGCATTCTTGGTGTTTTTCCTAAAATAGAAAGCACCAGCCAACAGGGCACCTGTTTATAGCTGCCAGCATTTCCGGGAATAAAGAGTACAGGAACACCATTTAGCTTCATAAGGTACTCATGGAAGTTGATCTTCTTCTGCCCTTCATAATACAAGTACAGTCCATACTTCCCAGGAGATGCATTCTCAGGCGTGGAAATGGGTACATAATTAGGATGCATATATGACATAATACATCCATTGAATACAGGTTTCATCAAACTATACAGACCAACAAGGCCAACTAATAGAGTTAATGCGACAAGGTTGGCCGCTCTACATTTATCCTTTACACTGAGCATACCTTGGGCTTATTTTCCAGTGATAACTCCACCCTTCACAATATAAAAGGCAAATATATCTAGAGCCCGCCTACTAGAGAGTAAAGAAGTTATACCAATGAATTCCCTCTGTAGAGAACATGTCCAGCGGCATGGAGCAATGGACACATATAGACGTCCTCAAAATTCATAAGATGCATGATCTAGTATATAACACTGCTTATCAGAATATTGGTGAGGAACCATTTCCGGATAATACTAAAGATAGCAAATCAGTTGTCCCTCAGATTAAAACCACGTGTGCAAGCAGAAATAGGGGGGAGTGCCAGTATCGTCTCTTCAGCCTCAATCCGACAAGGCGGCTACACGAGTGGAAGTGAGTCGCCGTCGCAGATCAGAGATCACCAGGGAAAGGCAATGAGCATAGATATACATCTTCGAGCAACAATGGAAGATAGAGGAAACTGAGATCTGAAAAACAGGTGACCGAGCTGAAGAAAGAGGAAACTTTCAGAAAACATCAAATCTCAAGAGAGTAAATCACTCATTTGAGTTCCCAGCAAAAAAAATTACGGATTGAACATCTACTGAAATAATTAATTGAACCATAAGTTAGAGCGACCTTATAGGCACAATAATTTATTGACTTTCCCACTAAATTCATATGAAACATGGGAAATGATTTAATATCCTATTAAATTCATCTAAATATGGTAGTACCAAGGGATTTAATGTAAGCAACATTCTTAAAGTAAAACTTCAAACAAACCCGTAAATTTGATTGAGGCACTAAATCAAGTTCGTAATTAAGCTATTTCTTTCAGATTCTAAGATTTCAACTACTTAAACCATCTATGACATAGACAACTAAACACCTAACTAAAGCAATTATAAACAAAAAAAATAGATAACCTATAAATGTATCTATAATCATAATTGGAAGATTAATTGAAATAAAAAAGGATTACATGCATGATGCTTCTCTCTCTTGAATGATGCGAAAGTGAGAAAGTTACAACATCGTCTGAATTACTTGATGATCATTGGCTTTCAAGGTTGATGCTCTAATTTGTAAGTGAGGCCAAACAAAGGAGAATTTAATGTACTAAGGCAGAAGTGTAAACAAGTGAAATTGACCTAATAAGTGGTATTAGAGTTTGGATAAATAATAAAAATGAGAAAATTGAAAATTAAAGTACAAAGTTAGTTGTAAATTTCCAGATCCAATTCAAGAATCACAACAATGAGTAGTTTTTATTTTAGAATATGCATTTACTGGAAATAGAGAATACTACTCGTTTAATTATCACAAAGTTCAATAAATTTTATGACTATATGGTGTTTGAAAACTTTTTAAAAGCTAAGGATCTATGAGATTTAGTAGTGGAAGGAGTTTTTAATACGGAAGAAGAAACTTGGATGAATACAAAGGTACTTTAAGTAATAAAAATAAAATATTATCAAGTGAAAAACTATTTATTTTTGTTTATAGACAAGATGATTATTAAAACTATTCTTTAAATAATGTCTAAGGAAATCTAGCTAAGCAAATATATCATGATTAGCTTGGAGGATTATTAAAACTATTTTTTAAACAGTGTTTAAGAAAATCTAGCAAACTATTAAATAAATGTAGTACGATTAATTTGGAGGATCATTAAAACTATTCTTCAAACATTGTATAAGGAAATCTAGCAGGCAAATTAATCGATTAGTTTGGAGGTCAGAAAAATAATGACACAATCCTTAAGAGTATAAATGGAGAAACCAAGATTTTAATTAATCACATGATTCAAGAATGACAACTATGGGTAAATGAAGCATAAGATTGAAAATTAATCAATTCACTCAAGTACTCTCTGAAATCTGCTATTTTAATATCAAAAATTTTAAAACTGAGATTTAAACCCAATTGGATTGAAAACCGATATTGAAATGAGAATAAATAACCAAATTGAGATTTGTAAATTGAACCAAATTGGAAATTAGTTTGGACCATAAGTTTAGATGATTGATAAGTTCATGAATTACACTAAAAAACCTCATTTGATCAAGAATCAATGATTAAAAAAAGTCTTATTGAAATCGGTTCGAATTAGGATCAAACATTCTTGGAGCACAAAACTCCTAATTTTTAAAAAGGTTATATAAATAAAAAATAGCAATTCTTGAGTCTAATTAATATGGAATTAGACAAGAAAGTTTTAGAAAAATATATCGTTAGTTGACTTGGAGGTGAACTAATTAGAAAACAACCAAAATCGACCTAACCAGTCGATTTATTTGTTGGAAACCGATTCTCTACAAGGAGAACTGATTGATGGCTAAATAGGTGTGGGACACATAACTTGTGTAAAACCCGTCCTTTGACAATAAGAAAAACCGGGAAAAGAACTGGTCATTTCCAAAAAGAAAACCGAGTCGATTTATAAACCGTGATCGATAAAGAAAGGGCAAATCGAGAAATTTATAAATCCTAAGTGATCAAAAGAGTCACAAAAGTAATGAGAAAGGAATTTAGGATGAATTGGAAGTGAAAACCAAACCGGTTTAGGTGAACCGGACCTGAACGAGATTAAATCAAACTATGACCTTGTGATAGAGTATCACCCCGGAAAGGAAAATGTGGTGGCAGATGCCTTAAGTCGCAAATACTAAACTGAAGAGGCATAAATAAAAACAACTTACATACCCTTGTTACAACAGTTGGGGAGAATGGAGGTGGACCTAAAGATAGATAAGTAGGAGAAATGCTTGTTGGCTAATGTGGTGGTGAGATCCAGTCTAACCGAGTAGATTAAGGCCCAACAAAAGGCTAATAAGGAACTCCAATCTTATTTGGACTTGGTTAACAGAGAAACGAAACTGGACTACGACTTGCGATGTGATGGAGTGCTAATCTACAAGGGTAGGGTATGTGTGCCTCAAGATAAGGAGCTGAAAAGGTTAATTCTGGAAGAGGCACACGATTCGGTGTATGCGATGCATCCGGGCAGTACTAAGATGTACCACAGCCTCAAACAAGGATATTGGTGGAAAGGAATAAAGAGGGACATTGCGAAATACGTAGCCCGATGTTTATCCTGTCAGCAGATAAAGGCTAAGCATCATAAATCATCAAGACTGCTCCAACCCTTGCCAATCCCAGAATGGAAATGTGAGCACATTGCCATGGACTTTGTCACAGGACTACCTGTGACCAGGAAGGGTCAAGACGCAATTTGGGTCATCGTGGATAGATTGACCAAATTCGCTCATTTCCTCCCTATAAGAGTAACAGATATAGTGGAACAACTAGCCGTCTTATACATGAGGGAGATAGTAAGACTTCATGGCATCCTGGTAAGTGTAGTATCCGATAGAGACCTCCGATTTACTTCAAGATTCTGGCCAAGTTTACAAAGTGCCTTGGGAACCAAGCTCCACATGAGTACGACGTTTCATCCTTAGACCGATGGACACTGAGGAAGAAAATTTTGGAAAGACATATGATCCCAACTAAGAGATAATGGAACCAAGAGAAAGGGACAAAGAGATAAACTTCCAAATGAAGCGCAAGCCAATGTGAAGGAACCAAGAAAGCATGCTTGAGTGATCTAAGGAAATAGTTTAAAAGGAAGAACGAAGGAAAATCCTTAAAAAAGAAATCAATGGCTAGAATCGGGACTATAAAGTCTTGAGACAGTTAAATGAACCTCTCGAAGGGTAATTAAGGGATTTTGAAACTAGGTGGATGCAAGCTCTAGACATGTGCTAAGATACGAGTGAGAATGAGAATGAAGTACGAAAAACATATCCATAGGATCTCAAGAGTAAAGGTAAGCATACAAGAATAACATTAAGGGGCATCATTTAAAGCTAGGTGTCTTTAAGGATGTATGGAAAAGAAATTATGGGAGAAAAGGGTAAGAATCCTCCCAAATAAGAAATTCTAAAAAAGGATACATGACGTAATAAAGAATAAACAGAACCTGGTGGTGAGAAGTAAGGATACAAATCCACAAATAAAATGCACGCTAAGGTGAAAGAAACCCAAGGAAACATATTAAAAGATGTTATGGCAAGTAAGAATGAGTGGAATATCCATGATAAGGTAAGGAAGAAAAGAACATCTAAGAAACGTTGGGAAAATGAGCCCTCCAAATAAGATGTGGTTATGGAGGAATAACTGTGATTGATAAGACAAGCTGTAGTCCACATGCGTATAATAAAGCCTAAAGATTGGATAGCTGAGCATAATATGAAGGATCCCAAATAAGATTAATAAACTACTTAAATAAGGAATAAAGGATGGAATGAGAAAAATTTAAGACAATGGAGGACAAAAAGGGGGCAAATGCCCCAATATGGAAAGGGTATAAGGAGATGAAGAAAGGAAACCTTCAAGAAATGGTAAGAAGGTTGAACATGTATCTTCTAAGATTAAAGTCTCTACCTTGAAGGAATTAGTAGAGATGAAACCGTAAAAAGGGGAAACTCCCCAAACCAAGCAAACGACATGTAGACCGAAAGGAATCAACTCGGTATAAAGAATTGTGAAATGGTTACGAACAAATAAGAGGGGATTAAGGCCAAAGGAAAACTCTTGAGTAAAGGATATCATTGGGAACGAGGATGGACCTAAGAAAGGATGAATCCCAACTTATCGGTATAGTATTGGAAAACCCAATCAATTGGAACCAAAAAGACCTGATAAAGAAGTTGGGGAAGGATGAGTAGGTAAGAGGAATTCATGCGGTTATGTGAGAAATAACTTCAAAGTTATGATGAAGGAGAGGATAATGGAAAAAAGGATAGTTGAGGAATACTATCAAAGGAAAAGAAGGATGAAGTTATACGATCCTTGAAAGGTCAAAAAGCTAAGAGAGACCCTCAAGGAGATGTTCTAGAAATCTAATGGACAGAGATAGGTCCTAGAAAATGCCATGCTGTAAGGGGCATGTGAGCCCAACAATCCTGAGGAGAATATGACTCAAAGTAAGGAAGAGTTGGCTAACAAGCATGACAAGGTTGAATATAAAAAAAAATTGGACCGAAGTTATAATAGACAACGAATGAAGGAAGGGTCAAAATATGATAAAAAAAGTGATAATAAAAAAAACCGTGGAAACAAGTACGTGATGCTCGAAAGAACATCGAGCTAAAGGTTTCAACTACCAAAAGGATAACTAGACATGGGAATGATTAGTTATCTTGGAATTCCCAATCTTGAGTATAGAATCTCAAAGGGAAGAACACTGCTCTAAACAAAGAAAGATATGAATCTAAGGATATACACTGGAATAAGGTATGTCTAGTTATGATAAACTTCGTGAGAGGAGTAAATAATATAAAGGAAAAGAAATTTCCTCAAGTGAAGGATGTAAAAAAGGGCTAATTGAAAGAACAAGAAAAGAGTTTGCATGTTAAGCAAACACCAAAGGGACATCAAAGGAAATGATTCCTCATGCGAGGTTGATAATAAGTTTTGGGGATAAAACTCCTAAAAGGAGGGGAGAGTTATAAACCCCACACTTTCGAATTAAGGAAAACTGGGAAAAGAACCGGTCAAACAAAGTAAAAAAACTGAGCTAGTTTACAAACCCAATCATTTGGGAACAAGAAATTTGGAAATTTACAACTTCCGGGTGATCTAAAGGGTTCATTATACTTTGGAAAAGAAACTTAAGTTAAATTAAAAGAAAAAAATCAAATTGGTTCAGGTGAACGAGATCTCATAAGAACTTTGAGGTTAAGCGTGCTTGCTTGCTCGAGAGTTATGTGAGGATGGGTGACCTCCTAGGAAGTATGATTTTTTTTTTGTAAATCGAAATTTTGGTCAAAATTTTTTATGAAAATGTATGACTTATCATAAATAGCCATAAATTAATATATATTTAATTATTGTAATTAATACCAATAATTTAATACCTAAATCAAATTATTGGAATTAATACAAATAATTTAATACCGAAATTAAATTATTGGAATTAATACTAATAATTTATGACAATATTAATACTAGTAATAAATCTCTCCCATTTAATACACGATTCATCCCCATTCATTCTCCTCACACATGAACAATTCTTTCTCTGTTTACTGCTCCATTTCCCGGTGAAGCTCAAACCAGAGCTTCGATTTGAACATTTTTCTTAACCTCGGAAGGAGAGGTTGGGCTCTTTAGAATCGGGGAGAAGATAGCTATCTGATAGCAAATTCTAATCAATCCGAGAATCGCTGGAGAAGCCCCGACATGATGGAACAGTGAAGCAGCTCCAGCGGACCGAAGCTGCCCTATTTCGGCCAAGCTGAAATCGGCCATTTTGAGCCCTTCTCAGGCCAAACCAAGCCCTCCCAACATTTCCTTAGCCCTTTCACGGCCAAATTAGGACTGAAAGGTAAGCCAATTCAGCTCCCCTTTACAATTTTTGATCGGTGTTAGAGAGAGTCGACCAAATTTCAATGACGAAATTCTAATCCAATTCGGCATCAATTGATGCGATTCTTGATTCTAGGATGAACCTCAGGACGAGAGCTATCTACCCAGATCAAAAGCTCGTTCTATCTTGCCTCACCGGTGAGTAATCAAATCTTTCTCTCTCTAGGGTCTGTTTTCCGGCGAAGCTCCGTTTGAGCTCGTTCCGACATCAAAACTTTCTCTCTCTACAGTCTATTTTTCGATGAAGCTATGTTTAAGATCATTCTAGCTTTAAAACTTGCGAGTCAAAATGCTAGAGAATCATATGAACATGTATAAACTCAATTTCAACTTCAATTTCAACAATTGGAAGTGTTTGATTGGTCAATTTGTTGAAATCAAATTCGGCTGTGTTAGGAAGTTGGAATAGGGGGAAAATTGGGATTTTCGAAAATTCGAAGGACCAAAATGTGATTTTATAAAATTGAGTTTCAATTAGGCATGATAAGAATTTTAGAGGGCCAATTAAGGAATTTTAGAATTTTTGGGGTGAAACTTACCATTTTTGTAAAGGAAGGGCAAAATGGTAATTTTGGAAAAATTGGGGGACCAAATTGGAAATTTGGAAAATTAAACCCCTTTTTGTGAATTTGAATAAATTACGGCTATATGATAAATTTTAAAAGTTTCGGGACTCAGTTTGAGAAAAAACCGGTATTAGGGACTTAAAGTTAAAGAAAAATAACTTTAGGGACCTAATCACAAATAAATAGAAAGTTTGGCTTTCTCATTGGTTTAGAATCAATGAAGGCTATTACGCTAAGAAATAATGAACAAGGATGTTCATATCATGTAGGAATATGAAGTACCGGGAATGCCATCAAGGATAGGCTCGCGTGAACACAAAGAATTTGTCAAGGAAATTTACTACATTAATGAGTGAATGAGATTTTATATCATACCCGGTTGGGGATAATAAGTATCTCAAAATGAAAAATCCACTATTTAGTGGTATTTTAAACATCACAACTTAGCGAAGTGATGTGAAAATCACGCGAAAAAACTATTTACTGATTGTAAGTTGATCATACCTGGTTGGTATGACGAAACTTACTCGAAGGAAGTGGAAAACCCATTCATCGATTATGAGTGGAGATGTCCTCATACTCGGTTGGTATGATTGATAGTTGAAAACATATTTTGTTGGAAGTGCTCTCCCCTGACTGTGTGCTAATACTTAAACGATTTGGGAGACCTTCTTGACGGGAGCTTGAATAGCTCTTATAGGCTGGGGGCCTCTGTTTTCATTTTTGTTTATAGATAAGATGATTATTAAAATTATTCTTCATATAATATCTAAGGAAATCTAGTAAGCTATGAAGCAAATATATCATGATTAGCTTGGAGGATCATTAAAACTATTCTTCAAACAGTGTTTAAGGAAATCTTGCAAACTCTTAAGTAAATGTAGCATGATTAATTTGGAGGATCATTAAAACTATTCTTGAAACATTGTATAAGGAAATCTAGCAAGCAAATTAATCAATTAGTTTGGAGGTCAGAAGAATAATGACACCATCCTTAAGTGTATAATTTGAAACTCTAAAAATGAAAAATGGAGAAAGTGTGAAAGACCACTTTACCAAGATAGTTGCAATAGGCAACAAGATGAAATCACGCCTAGAGAAATTTGGGATAAAACTTATAGTCGGAAAAATATTGAGGTATTTATCACCCAAATGCAATTAGATGTTATGAGTCATTGAAAAAATAAATAACATGTAAACAATGACCACTTAAGAATTATTGAGGAGTTTTCTAATAAATTAGCAAAAAAAATTAAATATGAACAAGCATTAAACATTTCTAATAATGTTTAATTTGACCGAAGGAACTAGACAAATTTCAAAGGAAGAGTTTCTTTTAGAGTAACACCAAGAGATAATTTTTAGCACATATGAAGAGACAAAGGCAACCACCCATTTAATAGAATACTATAAATGATATAACATAGAACACTATTAATATGGATATCCTAGTTTAACACAAAATTTAGCAAATTTTACAGAAACGGATGATGAGGAAGCCAACTTACTCATGGCTCATGTGGAAGAAATAATAGAAGAAACTAAGGAAACTTGGTACTTGGATGATAGATGTAGCAACCATATCTACAAAAGTAAAATATGGTTTATGGAACCAGATGAAGATTTTAGTTACTCAATCACACTAGGTGATGATTCAAGAATGACAACTATGGGTAAATGAAGCATAAGATTGAAAATTAATCAATTCACTCAAGTACTCTCTGAAATCTGCTATTTTAATATCAAAAATTTTAAAACTGAGATTTAAACCCAATTGGATTGAAAACCGATATTGAAATGAGAATAAATAACCAAATTGAGATTTGTAAATTGAACCAAATTGGAAATTAGTTTGGACCATAAGTTTAGATGATTGATAAGTTCATGAATTACACTAAAAAACCTCATTTGATCAAGAATCAATGATTAAAAAAAGTCTTATTGAAAATCGGTTCGAATTAGGATCAAACATTCTTGGAGCACAAAACTCCTAATTTTTAAAAAGGTTATATAAATAAAAAATAGCAATTCTTGAGTCTAATTAATATGGAATTAGACAAGAAAGTTTTAGAAAAATATATCGTTAGTTGACTTGGAGGTGAACTGATTAGAAAACAACCAAAATCGACCTAACCAGTCGATTTATTTGTTGGAAACCGATTCTCTACAAGGAGAACTGATTGATGGCTAAATAGGTGTGGGACACATAGCTCGTGTAAAACCCGTCCTTTGACAATAAGAAAAACCGGGAAAAGAACTGGTCATTTCCAAAAAGAAAACCGAGTCGATTTATAAACCGTGATCGATAAAGAAAGGGCAAATCGAGAAATTTATATATCCTAAGTGATCAAAAGAGTCACAAAAGTAATGAGAAAGGACTTTAGGATGAATTGGAAGTGAAAACCAAACCAGTTCAGGTGAACTGGACCTGAAGCAGATTAAATCAAACTATGACCTTATGATAGAGTATCACCCCGGAAAGGCAAATGTGGTGGCAGATGCCTTAAGTCGCAAGTACCAAACTGAAGAGGCATAAATAAAAACAACTTACATACCCTTGTTGCAACAGTTGGGGAGAATGAAGTGGAACTAAAGATGGACAAGTAGGAGAAATGCTTGTTGGCTAATGTGGTGGTGAGATCCAATCTAACCGAGTAGATTAAAGCCCAACAAAAGGCTAATAAGGAACTCCAATCTTATTTGGACCCGATTAACAGAGAAACGAAACTGGATTATGACTTGTGATGTGATGGAGTGCTAACCTACAAGGGTAGATTATGTGTGCCTCAAGATAAGGAGCTGAAAAGGTTAATTCTGGAAGAGGCACACGATTTGGTGTATGCGATGCATCCGGGCAGTACTAAGATGTACCACAACCTCAAACAAGGATATTGGTGGAAAGGAATAAAGAGGGACATTGCGAAATACATAGCTCGAGGTTTATCCTGTCAGCAGATAAAGGCTGAGCATCATAAACCATTAGGACTGCTCCAACCCTTGCCAATTCCAGAATGGAAATGTGAGCACATTGCCATGGACTTTGTCACCGGACTACCTGTGACCAGGAAGGGTCGAGATGCAATTTAGATCATCGTGGATAGATTGACCAAATTCGCTCATTTCCTCCCTATAAGAGTGACAGATACAGTGGAACAACTGGCTGTCTTATACATGAGGGAGATAGTAAGACTTCATGGCATCCCAGTAAGTGTATTATCCGATAGAGACCACCGATTTACTTCAAGATTCTGGCCAAGTTTACAAAGTGCCTTGGGAATCAAGCTCCACATGAGTATGACATTTCATCCTCAGACCGATGGACAATTTGAACGGATAATTCAAGCCTTGGAGGATATGCTGAGGGCGTGCGTACTCACCATAGATAAAGCTTGGGAGGAATAACTGTGCCTAATGGAATTTGCCTACAATAATAGTTATGAGACAAGTATTTAGATGGCTTCTTATGAGTCCATTTATGGACGACCATGTCGTACCCCTTTATTTTGGGAAGAAGTGGGGGGAAAGGAAGCTGGAAAGGGAAAAGCTAATTGATGATGCCATAGAGAAAATCAAGTTAATCAAGAGTCACCTTAAGGCCGGTCAGGACATGCAAAAGAGTTTTGCTGACCATCAGAGGAAAGATCTGGAGTTTGATGTGAGAGACCAAATATTTCTAAAGGTATCCCCATGGAGAGGAATACCTAGGTTTCAACAATGGGGAAAGTTGAAACCGAGGCATATCGATCCTTATACCATTACCCAAAGGATAGGACCGGTGGCCTATAAATTGGAACTACCTCCAGACCTATAGAGAATACACTGTGTATTTCATATTTCGGTACTTCGGAAGTACTAGCCTCATCCAAGCCATGTGTTGGACCGACCTCCACCAGAACTGGAAGAGTACTTGACTTATCAAATAGAACCGGTACGAATCATCGATCGGAGGGATAAGAACTTGAGGAATAAGAATTCCTATGGTTAAAGCTTTTTGGCAAAATGGACCCGTGCAGGAAGAGACATGGGAGACCGAAAGTGTAATGAGGGATAGTTACCCTCAACTATTTAACATGTAACTATTTTGGGGACAAAACCCCTAAAATGAGGGAAGAGTTGTAAACCTCGTACTTTGATAATAAGAAAAACTAGGAAAATGATCGGTCATTTCTAAATAGAAAACCGAGTCAATTTATAAACTGTAACTAATAGAGAAAGGGCAAATCGGGAAAATTATAAATATTGAGTAACCAAAAGAGTCACAAAAGTTATGAGAAAGAACTTTAGGATAAATTATAAGTGAAAACCAAACTGGTTCAGGTAAATTGGAGCTAAACTAGATTGAACCGATTTGAACTAGTTTGAACCACTATTGAATCGGTTTCTAAATTCATTTTTCTAGGTGGCTTAGAAAATTCAATTTAGAGAATTGATTGGATAGAGAATGAATTTAGATGAATTTACAAATTTTTAATTTTGAAAACTCGATCAAATCGGGCCTAAATCGATCAGTTTAAGCATTGAACCAAGTTCGTACTTGTCTGGTCCAGTTCGGAACAATGTCGTCTTCTTCCTTCAGATGACATCACTGTTCATTTGTCAGAAAATTGAGCAGCACTAGCGAAGATGAAAAGTCTCTAGATAGGGAGTTTCATTCAATGAATGACTGCCATAAAAACTCCAATCAGACGACCAAGAAGTCTTTGAGCTTCCTATATAAAGAGCTCGTCCTCATTCATACTCCTCACACCTGAAAACTCCTTTCTCTCTCTACTATTCCATTTTCTGGTAAAGCTCGAACCAGAGTTCCGACATTGGGGTTTTTATGAGCCAAAGAAGGCGAGGTTGAGTTCTTTAGATTCGGGGAGAAGTTAGTTACCCGACGGTAGTCTCCATTTGCTCCGAGGATCGCTAGAGAAATGTTGGCGTGATCGAATAGTGAAGCAGCTTCGGCGGACCGAAGCTACCCTATTTTGACCGAGCTGAAAACAACCAATACGAGCCCTTCTTAGGCAAAACCAAGCTCTCCCAACACTTCCACAACCCTCATACGATTGAATTAGAGCTGAAAGGTAAGCTAATTTGGCTCCCTCTGTGAATTTCGATCAGTGTTAGAGAGAGAACTGACGAAATTTCACTGACCAAATTCTCACTCAATTCGGCATGAATTGATGCGATTCTTGATCCTAGGAGGAACCTTAGGATGAGAGCTATTTGCCCAGATCGAAAGCTCGGATTGACACACTCCCAACGGTAAGCTTTCGAAGCTTTCTCTCTCTAAGTCCAATTTTTCGACGAAGCTCCGTTTGAGCTCAATTCAAATCCAAATGATGAGATTCAAGGTTCCATTGAATCAAATTAAAGTGTAGGAACTCAATTTTACCTTCAATTTTAACAATTAACCTCGATTTATCGGTCAATTTGATTAAATCAAATTCGGCCTGGTTGAAAGGGTAAACTTAGGGGAAATTTTTTGGAAAATGTAGGAATTTTGAAAAATCGAGGGACCAAAGTGCAATTTCTCAAAAATTAGGGCCAATTGGCTATGAAAAAGATGTTAGAGGACCAATTGGTCAATTTTGGATTTAGTGAGGATCAAATTGCCATTTTTGTTAAGTAGGGCAACATGGTAATTTTTGAAAAGTTAAGGACCAAATTAGAAATTTGGGAAACTTGAACTCTTTTTATCATTTTGAATAAATTAGGGCCCCAAAGTGAATTTTAGAAGTTTCGAGACTCAATTTGGGTAAAAATTGGCATTAGGGACCTAAAGTTAAAAGAAAAGAACTTTAGGGACCTAAACGCAAATAACTAAATGTTTGGGCATTTTATTCATTCGTGATGAATGAAGGCTATTAGCCAAAGGATAATGGATAAGGTGGTTCATATCATGTAGGAACACGAAGTACCGGGTATGCCAACAAGGCTAAGCTTGCGGGGAGGTAGAAACTGCTTTAAGAGGAATTCACTGCATTATCGAGTAAGTGGAAATTTTTACATCATACCCAGTTGGGATGATGAGTACCTCGAAAATGAAAACCCGCTACTATGTGGGATTTTAACATCACACGTGGTTGGGGTGGTGTAAGAAAATGTGGAAAAACTACTTACGAGTTATGTCATGCCTCGACCAGGTTTGGTCGGATCCCTGTGAGCAACCTGTCACTCTCTCAGTTTAATAAGGGTTTTCCCATTTTTTAAACCGTGAGGAGTAAGGCGTTCTTTAAACCTGTACCTTTCCTGGAATAACATTAATCAAAACCTCAAGAAAATTTAAACTTAACATACCTATCTTATAGGTGTAGTTAACTTGAGGTCTTTTGGTAGGCTTTCCCTTGGTTACCTAAAAAGGGATATAAGGGAGGGGGTGAGTTCAATGACTCGGTGAATGGGTATTTTAAAATTTGACTTTCAGAAAAGAGTTTGAATTGTAGTGAGCCAGACTCCTTATTTTCTTTCAAAACATTTCATCCTTAAAATCTCAGTTTTCATAGCCATATCTCATTATCAACCACAAACGATGTGTTTATCAATCAACACACACCCTTCATCATGAAAGGAACACACATTTGTAGGGTAGCACATTCACTGCATCCATTTGTGGCATCGAAGTGACTTTACCGGCCACCTAAATAAAAGCCCATCCACTTCTATCCTAAGAATGAGTGGATGTAAGCAACATCCGACCCTCAATCCCGTAAAGAAAACTATGTGTCCATATGAGGACAAAGACCTCACCCCGACCCCACCCTGGTCTCATGCGCATGAAGCTACATCGAGCTTCCCTGACTGCTGGCATGAAAAATTAGCCCTTATCTCCACAAGGTCATCCAGTAGCCCCTAGGACGCACCACTGCCCCTCTCTAGCATTTTGAAGGTCCCATACCTTAGTGCATGCACAAAACAATAGTTGTCCTTACAAGTCATTTAATCTTTGGTGCCACTGGTCCAACGACCCTGACCCTCAACTCGACGTCTAGCTGCTTGTCTTATCTTGTCCATCGACCTATCATGTCTCACTACCGCCAGTCCCTCGAGTATGTCGGTCTTGTCTTGGTACCATGGCCAAACATATCATCCACTTAAAGTTTTCATGGATTAAACTCATGTTTGTTTATGAGTTCCTGCTCGTGCCAACTAGCCTTGGGCCCATTACACGAGATTTTCACAATCGGGCATTTTAGCCCCCAAGTTCCAAAATCGAGGCCTTTGGCCTATATGAGCTATTTGAGCTCCTATCAAGAAGGTATCCAAAAAAGTTTAAGTAGTGGCACACAGTCAGGGGAGAGCACTTCCAACAAAATAATCTTTCAATGCACTTTACACGCACTGGGTGTGAGGACATCTCCACTTATAATCAATAAGTGAGTTTTCTACTTTCTTCTAGGAAGTTCATCATTCCAATTGAGTATGATCTACTTACAACTAGTAAGAATTTTTCTACGTAATTTCCACATCACTCCATTTGGGTGTGATGTTTAAATTTTCACTTAGTAGTGGGTTTTCATTTCCAAGGTGATTATTATGATATCAAAAATCCCACTCACCCGTTAATGCAATAAATTCCTCTTAACTGGCTTTTTGCCTTCACAAGAGCTTGTCTTGGCTAGCGTTCCTGCTACTTCATGTTCCTACATGATATAAACATCCTTATTCATTATCATTTGGCGTAATAGCCTTCGTTCATCATGAATGGATAAAATACCCGAACTTTTCAATTATTTGCAATGAGGTTCCTAAAGTTCTTTTTCTTTGGTCCCCAACTTTTCCAAAATTACCATTTTGCCCCTACTTTACAAAAATGGTAAAATTGTCACCAATAATTCCAAAAATTGACCAATTGGTCCTCCAACATCTTTTTCATGCCCAATTGACCCTCAATTTTAGGAAATTGCACTTTAGTCCTTCAAAATTTTGAAATCCCTAATTTCTCCCAAAAATTTTCCCCAATTTCCCCCTTTCAACCTGGCCGAATTTGATTTCATCAAATTGATCGATCAATGGAGGTTCATTATTGAAATTGATGGTGAAATTGAGTTCCTACACATCCATATGATTCAATTGCACTTTGTACCGCATGAATTGACACTGAAATGAGCTTAAATAGAGGTTTGCTAGAAAACTGGACTTAGAGAGAGGAAGCTTGGAAAGCTTACTGTCGGGGGCACGACAATCCGAGTTTTCGATCTAGGCAGATAGCTCTCGTTCTGAGGTTCCTTCTAGGATCAAGAATCGCACCAATTCATGTTCAATTGAGGGAGAATTTGGTCAATGAAGTTTTGCTGGTTCTCTCTCTAGCACTGATCGGAATTTATAGAGTGGAGCCAAATTTTCTTACCTTTTTGCTCCAATTCAGTCGTATGAGGGCTGTGGAAGTGTTGGGAGAGCTTGGTTTGGCCTGAGAAGGGCTCCAATTAGCCATTTTTAGCTCGGCCAAAACAGGGTAGCTTCGGTCCATCGAAGTTGCTTCATTGTTCTATCACACTGGCGTTTCTCCAGCGACCCTCTGAGCAAATGGAGACTATCATTGGGTAGCTGACTTCTCCCCGAATCTAATGAACATAACCAAGCCTTCTTTGGCTTAGAAAAATGCCCAAGTTGGAGCTCTAGTTTGAGCTTCATTGGAAAATAAAGCATTAGGGAAAGAGCGGAGTTTTCATGTAAACCCCGCACTTTCGAGTTAAGGAAAACCGAGAAAAATACCGGTCAAGCAGAGTAAGAAAATCGAGCTGATTTACAAACCCAATCATTTGGGAACAAGCAATTTGGAAATTTTTTTTTAAGACAAATTAGAAGAGAAAAACCAAATTGGTGCCGGTGAACGAGATCCCATAAGAACTTTGAGGTTAAGTGCGCTTGCTCAAGAGTAGTGTGAGGATGGGTGACCTCCTAGGAAGTATGATTTTTTTTTGTAACCCGAAATTTCTGTCAAAAATTTTTATGCGAACATACGCCTTATCATAAATAGCCATAAATGAATATATATTTAATTATTGTAATTAATAGTTAATTCGATATCTGATAGCAAACTCCAGTTAATTCGAGAATCGCTGCAGAAGCGCCGGCATGATGGATCAGTGAAGCAGCTTCGGTAGACCTAAGCTACCCTATTTCGACCAAGCTGAAATCGACCATTTCAAGCCCTCCTCAAGCAAAATTAAGTCCTCCCAACACTTCCTCAGCCCTTCCACGACTGAATTAGGATCGAAAGGTAAGCCAATTCAGCTCTCCTTTACAATTTTCGATCGGTGTTAGAGAGAGTCGACCGAATTTTAATGATGAAATTCTAATCCAATTCGGCATCAATTGATGTGATTCTTGATTCTAGGATGAACCTCACGATGAGAGCTATCTGCCCAGATCAAAAGCTTGTTCTGTCTTGCCCTCACCGGTGAGTAATAAAATGTTTCTCTCTCTAGAGTCTGTTTTGCGGCGAAGCTCCGTTTGAGCTCGTTTCATCATTAAAACTTTTGATTCAAAGTTCTATGAAATCGTATGAATATGGAGAAACTCAATTTCAACAATTAGAGGGGTTTGATCGGTCAATTTGATGAAATCAAATTCGGTTGTGTTAAAGAGTTGGAATTGAGGGAAAAATTGGGGGAAATTGGGGGTTTTCAAAATTCAAAGGACCAAAATGCAATTTTATAAAATCGAGGGTCAATTGGGCATGAAAATAATGTCGGAGGACCAATTTAGGAATTTAGGAATTTTTTGGGCAAAACTTACCCTTTTTGTAAAGGAAGGGCAAAATGGTAATTTTGGAAAATTGGGGGGAGCAAATTGGAAATTTGGGAAATTAATCCCCTTTTTGTGAAATAGAATAAATTGAGGTTCCTTGATAAATTTTAAAAGTTTCTGGACTGAATTTGAGGAAAAACCTAATTGCAAATAAATGAAAGTTTGACTTTTTCATTCATTTGGAATGAATGAAGGCTATTAGACTGAAGGATAATGAACCGAGATGTTCATATCGTGTAGGAACACGAAGTACCGGGAATGCCAGCAAGGACAAGCTCGCATGAATACAAAGAACCGGTCTAGTGGAATTCACTGCGTTAATGGGTGAATGGGTTTACTAGCATAATACCCGGTTGGGATGATGAACACAACTTAAAATTAAAAACCACTTACCAGTTGTGAGTGGGATTATATATCATACCTGGTTGGGAATGGTAAGTACCTCTGTATAAAAACCCACTGTTTAGTGGTATTTTAATCATCACCACTTAGAGAATGTGATGTGAAAATTACGCGAAAAAAACTAATTACCAGTTTTAAGTAGATCATACCCGGTTGGTATGATGAGACTTCATCGAAGGAAGTTGAAAACCCGTTCATCGGTTATGAACGGAGATGTCCTTCTACCTATAATGGACAGTGAAACCTATTTTGTCGGAAGTGTTCTCCCTTGACCATGTGCCAATGCTTAAACTATTTGGGAGAGATTTTTGATGGGAGCTCGAATAGCTCTTATAGGATGGGGGTCTCGATTTTGGAACTTGGGGGCTAAATGCCCAATTTTGAAAATCTCATATAGTGGGCTCAAGGCCAGTTGGCACGAGTAGGAGCTCGTAAACGAACATGATATATGTGCCATAAAACTTAATAAGTGAATTGTTTGGCCATGGTATCAAGATAGGACCGACATGCTTAATCAACTAGCGGCAGTGTGACATGACAGGTCGATAGACTAGTCAAGACAAACAACTACGGGTTGAGTTGAGAGTCGGCGCTATTGGACAGGTGGCACCACCGATTATATGACATAATGAGAAAACATTGTTTGTGCATGCACTATGAGTACGAGATCATCGAGACGCCCAAGAGGGGTAGTGATGTATGTTTGGACAGTTGGCACGAGCAGGAGCTCGTAAACGAAGATGATATATGTGCCATAAAACTTAATAAGTGAATTGTTTGGCCATGGTATCAAGATAGGACCGACATGCTCAGTCAACTAGCGGCAGTGTGACATGACAGGTCGACAGACTAGTCAAAACAAACAACTACGGGTTGAGTTGAGAGTCGGCACTATTGGACAGGTGGCACCACCGATTATTTGACATAATGAGAAAACATTGTTTGTGCATGCACTATGAGTACGGGATCATCGAGATGCCCAAGAGGGGTAGTGATGTGTCCTAAGGGCCTTGGATGACCTGGTGTGTATAAGGGCACATCGTTGTTCCAAGTGTTTGTGCGAAATTTGGAGTAGCACCAAGCGCATGAGACCGGGGTAGGGAAAGGATGAGGTCTCTGTCCTCATATGGACACGGAGAAGCAATTTTGGGATTGAGGGTCGGATGTCGCGTACATCCACTCATTCCGAGGGTAGAAGTGGTCGTACTTCTATCCGGGTGGTTGGTAAAGTCGCTTCGAAGCCACTAGTGGGTTTAGTAATCATACTAACCTGCAAATATGTGTAACCTTCATGATGAAGGATGTGTGTTGGGTGATGACACACCGTGGTAATTAAGAAATGATGGAAAAACTCAAATTTTGAAATGAAGAGATTTTTGAAAAGAAAGGAGTCTGGCACACTCCATATAAATGTTTTTCTTAAAAATTAAAAGTAGACCTTTGAAAACCCATTCACTGAGTAGTCGTATGCACCCCTCCCTTATATCCCTTTCAGGAAATCCCGGAAAGCCTACCATTAAAGACCATCAACTAAGATGCCTATAAGACAGGTATGTAAAGTTTAAGATTTCATGCAGTTTTGATTATGCTATTCCAGGAAATGGTGCAGGTCTAAAGGTCACCTTACTCTTTACGATTTATAATAAGGGGAAACCCTTTAATAAACTGAGAGAGTGGTGGGTTGATCACGGGGATCTGCCCAAATCGGGTTGGGGCGTTACATTTTAGGTGTGAGGTGGATGAATGAGGCGGGGCTATTTATATAGGAAGCTCGATGTAAACCCCGTCCTTTGATAATGAGAAAATCGAGGAAATAACCGATCAGTTTCAAATTTTAAAACTGAATCGGTCTATAAGTTCAATTATTAGGAAATGGGAAAATTGAGAATTTACAATTCCATGTTACTCAAAATGGTTCATAAATCTTGGAAAAGAACCTTAGGACAAATTGGGGAAGAAAAACTAGACCAATTCAAGTGAACAGGGTCCGAACCGGTTTATGAACCGAGTTGACTCATGAACCTGAATCGATAGAGAGAGGCTAGAGTCCCAAAAGTCATGGAAATGGACTTGAGAAGTAATTGGAGATGAAAACCAAACCGGTTCAGGTGATTCAGATCCGAACCGAAGTGAACCAGTTTGGAACGATTTGAACCACTATTGAACCAGATTCTAAATTCATTTTTCTAGTTAACTTAAATAATTCAGATTTGAGATTTGAGGCCACCATTAGATAGAAAATGAATTTAGTTGACTTTAGAAATGTTTATATTTCAAAAATTCTGTCAAATGGAGGGTGAACCGACCGGTTTAAGCTTTGAACCCGGTTCAGATCGGTCTGGTCCGGTTCGAAACAGTATCATCTTCTTCCTTAAGATGACAACACTGTTCACTCGTTGGAAAATCGAAGCAGCACCAGCGATGAAGAAACATTTCGTTCAATATGTTTCAGGCCATCAATGTCTATCATAAAGGTTCCAAATGGACGGCTGACGAGTCCCGAGCTTCCTATATAAACTTCCCCTTTCCATTCATCATCTCCACACCTAAAAAGCTCACTCTCTCTTAGCTACTTAGTTTTTCGGTGAATGTCAAACCAGAGCTTCGATATAGGGTCAATTTTGAGCCAAAGAAGGCGAGGTCGGGTTCATTAGAATCGGGGAGAGGTCAGCTACATGGGGGTGACATCCATTCATTTCGAAAGTCGTCGGAGAAGCACCGAACAGTGAAGTAGCTCCGACGGACTGAAGTTACTATGGTTTGACCAAGTTGAAATCATCTAATTCGAGCCCTCCTCAGGCCAAACCAAGCCCTCCCAACACTTCCTCAGCCCTTTCACAGACGAATTAGCATGGAAAGTAAGCCAATTCGGCTCCCCTCTACAATTTTCGATCAGTGTTAGAGAGAGAGTCGACCGAATTTCACTGACAGAATTCTAATCCAATTTGACATCAATTAATGTTATTCTTGATCCTAGGAAGAACCTCAGGAGGAGAACTACCTGCCTAGATAGAAAGCTTAGACCACCGCTCCATCACTGGTGAGCAATCGAAGCTTTCTCTCTCTACAATCTATTTTCCAATGAAGCTTCGTTTAAGCTCATTATGGCGTTAAAACTTGCGATTCAAAATGCTAGAGAATTGTATGAACATGTATAAACTCAATTTCAACTTCAATTTCAATAATTGGAAGTGTTTGATCAGTCAATTTGATGAAATCAAAGTCGGCCGTGTTAGGAAGTTGGAATTGGTGGAAAATTGGGATTTTCGAAAATTCGAAGTACCAAAATGTGATTTTATAAAATTGAGGTTCAATTGGGTATGATAAGAATGTTAGAGGGCCAATTAAGGAATTTTAGAATTTTTGGGGTGAAACTTACCATTTTTGTAAAGGAAGGGCAAAATGGTAATTTTGGAAAAATTGGAGGACCAAATTGGAAATAAATAGAAAGTTTGGCTTTCTCATTCGTTTAGAATCAATGAAGGCTATTAGGCTAAGAAATAATGAACAAGTATGTTCATATCATGTAGGAATACGAAGTACCGAGAACGCCAGCAAGGATAGGCTCGCGTGAAGACAAAGAATCTGTCGAGGAAATTCACTATATTAATAAGTGAGTGTGATTTTATATCATACCTGGTTGGGGATGATAAGTACCTCGAAATGAAAAACCCACTATTTAGTGGTATTTTAAACATCACAACTTAGAGAAGTGATGTGAAAATCACGAGGAAAAACTATTTACTAGTTGTAAGTAGATTATACCTGGTTGGTATGGTAAAACTTACTCGAAGGAAGTGGAAAACACGTTCATCGGTTATGAGCGGAGATGTCCTCATACTCGGTTGGTATGATGGACAATTGAAAACATATTTTGTCGGAAGTGCTCTCCCCTGACTGTGTGCCAATGCTTAAATGATTTGGGAGACCTTCTTAACGGGAGCTCGAATAGCTCTTATAGGCATGAGACCTCGGTTTCGGAACTTGGGGGCTATTATGCCCGGTTTTGAAAATCTCGAATAGTGGGCCATAAGCTTGTGGGCACGAGCAGGAGCTCATAAACAAATATGAGATATGTGCCATTAAACTTTAATAAATGAATTGTTTGGCTATGGTACTAAGATAGGATTGACATATTCAGTCAACTAGTGGTAGTGCGACATGACAGGTCTCCGAACAAATCAAGACAAACAGGTGCAGGTTGAGTTGAAAGTCAGGGCCATTGGACTAATGGCACCTCAGATTATATGGCATGATAAGAAAATATTGATTATGCATGCACTGTGATTATAGGACCGATGCCTAAGAGGGGTAGTGATGCGTCCCAAGCGCCCAGGACGACATGGTGAGTATAAGGGTAGTTTGTTGTATCAGGTGACCGTGCAAAATTTAGAGTAGCACCAAGCGCGTGAGACTGGGGTGGTGACGAGATGAGGTCTCTGTCGTCATATGGACACGGAGAATTTATTTTGGGATTGAGGGTCAGATGTCACGTACATCCACTCATACTCAGGGTAGAAGTGGACGTGCTTTTATCTAGGTGGTCGGTAAAATCACTCCGATGCCACAAGTAGGTTCAGTGGACGTACTGGCATGCAAATGTGTGTTTGACCTTAATGATGGAGGATGTGTGTTGGGTGATGACACATTGTGATTAATAAGGAAATGATGGTAAAAACTGAGATTTGAAATGAAAGGATTTTTGAAAGAAAGGAGTCTAGCACACTCCAATACAAATCTTTTTCCTCGAAGTTAATTTTTGAAAAACCCATTCACTGAGTTGTAGAATCTCACCCCTCTTTCCTATCCCTTTTTCAGGAAAAGAGATAATGATTAGGAATAACAGCGAGCCTTACCCTCTGTTAGGTATGCTTAATTTTCCTTAAGCGTGCATTTTATGTGATATATGTCATTCTAGGGAACAAAGTTGAAATTACACTTGGCTCATCTTGAGTGAAAGAAGGAGGAAACTCCTCTTGAATCGAGAGAGCGACGGGTTGTTCATGGGGATCCAACTAAACCGGGTTGGGGCGTGACACTCGAAGACTTCTTGGCCGTCCGATTGGCACCTTAATGGCAGTCATTCATTGTTTGAAACTCCATGGCCGAAGACTTTTCATCTTCGTCGGCACTGCTCGATTTTTCGATGAGTAAACAGTGCTGTCATCTGAAAGAAGAAGATGACACTATTCCAAACTGGACCGGATAGGCCTAAACTGGGTTCAACGCTTAAACTGACCGGTTCAGACCCTATTTGACCAAGTTTTTCAAAATTAAAAATTTCTAAATTCATCTAAATTTATTCTCAATCCAATGGTGGCCTCAATTCTCCAATTTAAATTTTCTAAGCCACCTAGACAAATGAATTTAGCATCCGGTTCAATAGTGGTTCAAACTGGTTCGAATCCGATTCACCTGAACCCATTTAGTTTTCTTCCCCAAATTGTCCTAAGATCCCTTTCCTAGGTTTTTGTGACTCTTTGGGTCACTCAAGAGTTGAAAATTTTCCAATTTGCCCATTCTCAAATTGTTGAGTTTCGTGAACCGATTCGGTTTTCTCACTCGAGTTGACTGGTTCTTTCCCCGGTTTTCTGTAACTCTAAAGGGCTGGGTTTACAACTCTCCCCTTCTTTTAGGAGTTTTGTCCCCAAAACTTATTCAATGTTCTTTGCACTGGAAATAACTTCCCTTTGATATGAACTAATAGTTTATCGACATACAACCTTCTCGTTTATTTCTATTTATCCCTTATATCACATATAGTTAAGATTTTCTTTTCCTTCCCATCACTTTCTCATTCCATGGATATTACTTTAGCTAAGCATATCTCTCTGGAAGGTTTATGGTCATATCCTTAAATTCACATCCTTCATTCCTTAAAGTACAATTTCTCCATCCCAAGATTCTTTACTTAAGATTTCAGAATTGGGAGTTCCAAAATACCTTGTCTCTTAGTTGTTGAGACCCTTAGCTCGGTGTTCTTTCGAGCATTACGTACTCGTGTTCGTGGGTTTCTATGTTATCATCTTTTTGTCTTATTTTAACCATTCCTTCATCTATTATTTATTACATCTTTGGTCAAAATTCAATATTGACCTTATTATGCTTAACTAATTGACTCTTCCTTAGTTGAGTCATATCCTTCTCTAGGCTGTTGGGCTTGTGTGTTCGTTATAGCATGACAATGCTCCAGAATCTGCCCTTGACCATTAAAATTTTAGAACACTTCCTTACGGGGTGTTCTTAACCTTCCAACCTTCCAGGGATTGTATAACTTCATCCCTCTTTTCATCAGGTAGTATTCCTCGACTACCCTTACCGGTATCCAATCATCCTTCATGCCTTAACAAAATGTCTTACACAAGAGTGTTGGCTTTTCTTACCCACTCGTCCTTTCCCAACTTCTTTATTGGGTCTTTTTGATGCTAATCATTGGATTTCCTGATGACTTACTAACATGCTGGGATTTTTCCTTCTTATATCTTTCTTCATTTCTGGTGACGTCCTTTACTCAAGGATTTTCCTTTTCCCTGAACCCACTCTTACTTGCATGTGAACATTTCACGATTCTGTTGTTTGGGGAGTTCTCCTTTAACAATTTTCATTCTCTACTATGTCCTTCAATGTTGAGATTTCCCTTTTAAGCACTATATGTTCGAATTTCTTACTACTCCTTGAAGGTTTCCCTCTTTCGCATTCTTTCACCCTTTTGAATTAGTATTTTTGCCCACCTTTAATCATTTTCTGATCATAATCTCTCAGTTCACCTTTTACTTTCCTACTCAAGGTATCTCCGATAGCTGGGTCTTATTTCGTGTATTCTACATTATGCCCACTCTATTACCATTCTGATATCAGTATTGTTACCTATTCTTTATAATTCACTGTCCTACATTTCCTTTTTGTTCCTTATCCTCTCTTCAAGGAACTCTTGCTGATAAGTTGGTTCTTAGCACTCTATTTTATGTATAGCCGTTTACTACTTAGAGCTATTAAGCGAGTGTAGGCCACAACCAGTTTTGATGTCATTGGTTGTTTTCCCTTTAACCTCTTTCGAATTGGAGGGCTTACTTCTCCATGATTTTTCAGATGTTCTTTTCTTTTTTTCCCTTATTATGGGTAGCCCATCCATTCTTACTTGTCACTACGTCCTTTGATGCTATGTCCTACTTACCCGTTCTTTGGGTTTAACTTTTTCCTTGGGTCCCCCTAGTATGATTCCCTTGGTTCTTTCACTTCGGCATGTGCTTTACCTCCTCATCCTTCATCACTTAGTCCATTATTTCTTCGTTGGGACATGTATGCCTTCCTAGGGTCTCCTTCCTTCGGAAAGGTTCCGACACTATTTGCTCCAAGACCACTTTGTAAGAGCCTTACTAAATCCTCCTTATGGTTTGAGTGTGGTCATCGTTTCATTTTCAGCCATTTATTTCTTTAGGGATTTCCTTCATCCTTCCTTTCCACTATTCTGGCCTTTCCACCTCCTCCTTCTATGCTGGGGTTTAGATTTATGACTTTCTTGAGGGGCAGTTCATTAATTGTCTCATCCCCACTATTCTCCTAGTTCACTTGTCATCATCCTTTTGAGGGTGTAGTCCTTACTATTTTTTGGTTCTTCCTAGGGCGTCTTCTCCCAAAATTTTTTGTTACACCTTCTCACTAGATCAGTCTACAACCCTACTTGGCTCTTCTGCCTTTCCAAGGTAGGTCACACCTTGTTATTCCGAGACATACTATTTGTCTTTCATCGCTAGGGCTTGTCTTTTATGAAGGAGGTGCTTCCTTCTTTGTTCCTAGGTGGCTTGTAGCGTCTTGTCACGCCCCGACCTAGTTTGGTCAAATCCCCGTGAACAACCTATTGCTCTCTTGGTTCAAGAGGGGTTTCCCCCTTTTTTTACTTAAGATGAGCCAAACGTAAATCTCAACTTTATTCCCTAGAATAACATATATCAAATAAAATGTAAGCTTAAAAAAAATTAATCATACCCAACAGAGGGTAAGACTTGGTGTTATCCCTAGTTATCTTTCTATTTCTTGAAAAGGGATAAAAAAGAGGTGGATGAGTTTCTACAACTCAGTGAATGGGTTTTTAAAGTTTGACTTTTAGGAAAAATATTTGAATCAAAGTGTGCTAGACTCCTTATTTTCTTTAAAAAAAAAATTCATCCTTAAAATCTTGTTTTCATAGCCATTACTTAATCCTTAATCATAATCGGTGTGTTTATCAACTAACACACGCCTTCATCATGAAGGGAACACACATTCGTAGACCAGCACGTATACTCTACCCATTTGTGGTGTCGTAGTGACTTTACCGACCACCTAGATAGAAGTATGTCCACTTCTATCCTGAGAATGAGTGGATGTATGTGACATCCGACCCTCAATCCCGTCACAAAACTCCGTGTTTGTATGAGTATAGATACCTCATCCCGAGCCCACCCCGGTCTCATGCACATGAAGCTACGTCAAGCTTCCAAGTCTACTGGCATGATTAACTGCCATTATCTCCACCATGTCGTCCAGAGCCCTAGGACGTATCACTACACCTCTTGGGTGTCTTGAAGGTCCCGTAACATTAGTGCATGCACAAATCAATAATTTTCCACATAAGCCATATAATATGTGGTTCCACTGGTCCGACAACCCCAACCCTCAACTCGAGCTTTGACAGCCCTTGTGAGTTGAAAATATTTACGTGAGTCTCTTGTTTCACCAGCTTTCCATATCGACAAGCCTTGCCTGATTTGATAAAGAATTGAATCTAAATTAAATTATCAAATTATCAAATCACGAGAAAAGTGATCGAGTTGACTAAAATGCTAATTGCAGGAGCTACAAACCATAATTTGAGTTGATTCAAGTGGCCATTGACTCTTGATGAGTCAATTATCCAGCCCCACTGGCCTCTACGACTGACATGCCACCTCTTATGAGTTTTTGGCTTTGACCTAGCTTACATTGAACTATATCAATGTTATTGATCAAACTCGGTTAGAGCAACTCTAACCGACTTTAGCCAAACCGAGTTACTTCCCCACTTAATTTGAGAATTTTTAGAGACACTTGAGTGATGGATCAAAGGAGGGGGACTAAAATGAAAAGATTTGAAAGTTAGGGACCCAAATAGGATTTAGCTTTTTTGGGGTCTTCCTATCAGTCCAAAAAAGGTTTTGGGGCTAGTTGGGATTTTTGGTGATGTTTGGGAATCAGTTTTGCCTATTGGGAAATGTTTAGGTACTTTTTCCAATAATGGCAAAGTTAGCAACTCCAGTGCAAATATGAGCATTTGCATGGCCAAAGGATGACTTTTGAGCACTCTAAGGACCTAAACTTAATTAAAGGAAGTTTAGGGACCTATGTGGGAAATTTAAGGTCAAATGGATCTTGAAACCTAAGTATTCTAGTGGTGGGGCAAAATGGTAATTTTTCCAAAACCTATGGACCTTTTAGCAATTAAAGAGAAGTAGGACTTGAAATCATTTCCAATGCCTATTTAGGACCTAAATGGGACCCAAGAGAACTTGAGGGACCAAATTGAGAGACTTGAGAAAGGTTGGATAGAGGGTCGGATTACCAAATAACGGGTCAGGTAACTAGAACCCAAGAAAGACAAATGATAGGACAGTAGAGAGAATACAGTCGGAAGGGTATATATGGTCAGTGGAAAGACTGGCCATGATTTTTCTATACCTTGGAGAGAATGCAAGGAACACTTACACTGAATTATAGCGGGATTCTAGGCACCCCACAGAATGAACAAGTTCCGTTGAACAAGGTGAGTGGGTGTGTTTTTTACGGCACGTCCTATTGAACCAATTGGGTTTCGATCATTGCTTGCTTGTGCGATCTTATGTGTTAAAGTAGCAAGCTGAATCTTGAAAGCTCATATAAGAAGTGTGAATCAGTAATAGCATGCCTACTAAAACAACTCCCGATGTTTATCCATATTTTAGCTTGTTGATTGTTGTGTGAATTCTTGTGTGCACAATGATGGATAGTCAGGCATGTGTGCAGCGAGCTCCCAATAATGCAATGCATGTAGCACTGTTACGAAAAATGGCCTTGAGCGCCTTGATTATGACCTAAAGTCATATTATTGTTATTTTAATACTAGTATGGGAGAAAAAGGGCGACAGATGGACGCCTTAGTGGTTGTATCATCGCTCATAGAGAAAATGGAAAGGAGATCGGAGAGTGGATAGTGTAATCTTCCATGTTTCTCGGGACACCCGAAATATGTACGGGTATCGTCCTAGTACACCTCTATGATGGGGAGATGGGGGATGAGTTGTATGTGCAGGGGCCATAGGCCAGAAAGTGGCAGTTATGCAGCTATGACCAGGGTGTTGAGACACTAGTTGTGAGATGAAATGTGAGGGTGTCGGTTGTGGAGAGGGTTTATGACCCCCGCACCCAAGTTCCCTGTATGGTGCAGTCCCACGAGAGCAGTGCATTCTAGGGAGGTATTTTGTTATATGTAGGGCTCAAGTAGCCCAAATTGTTGTGCAGGCCTGAGTGCCATGCTGAGCGAGAGAGAAGCCACAAGGCTACTTGGACTCTGGTGTGCTGAGGCACTGAGCTGTGAGGCAGCACATGTGAGGTGCTAGTTGTTGGAAGAGAGCCATGGGGCCTTTCACACTCTAGCTCTCGGTCTAGGATCACACGAGTGGCATTCCATTTCGTGTGGAATATGATTATGTGTTTTATTCCATGAGTTGCCCATTATTTTTGTGTTGATGCAATAAATCGTCAGGCCAAGGCACGAGTCATGCATAACCCAAAAGTGTCTCCCTAGCATAGGTCGTGTTGGTGTGTGGGACTACGTCCCATATTTTCATTGGATTAATCAAAAGCATGAATACCCATCAAGGGGAGACTGAGGATAAGCCGATCATAGAATAGGAGATGAGTTAGATGACCTGAGACTTTCTCTCAAGGGGTGGAAATAAACTACTGGACTCGTAGGGGCAATGTGAGCATTAAGAGTTGATGTTACTGTTAGGTTGTTTATGGGAAAGGTCTGGATCGTAAGCTATTTAGCAGCACAATGTCAACATCCCACTCACTATGTTGTGACTCACCCCTCCCCTAAACATATGTGCAGTTATGCCAAAGAAGCCCAAGAAGTGGAGAAGAGGGAAGGTTAAGATCGAAGACATCCTTGCTATGAGGTAAGCACATCCCCCGCATACCAAGGTTTGAGTTCCCTATCATCTCATGTCCCTACTATTCCTATGATTTTTTACTATACATTTTTAGGAGTCCCCATGAGGGACTTGATATAGAAAGTTCGAAATTTCCGTTGTATTTTGACTAGATTACATAGTTATGAGCCTTGGTCTTGTAGATGTTGCCTTAGTAAAGGTACCTACCTTTGTAACGCTAGAGGGATTGGCGAGTTGCACGGGACCCCGCCAGAGGGGTAATTAGGTCAGAGAGTGATAACTTTCGGAGGTATTAGAGCGGAAGTTTTCAAAATTCAAAGATTTGAAAACAAGATCATTTTAAAGTGATGCAAAATAGGAATAGTCATGATAGGTCCTTTGTTGAAAATATTAAAAGGGAGGAAATACTCCTATGCTAATACAAATCTACATTCCTCTAGAGAGAAATAGTGCACACAAACGAGTCAGTGAGAGGATCCAACCGAGGATACCCTAGAGAGGGGTTAGTAGGAGTTCTAACTGGGGACTCACACACGGAGGTGACAACTACGACGTATGTCCAGGCATTCCATAAAATTATGAGGGCACAAACATGGGTCTAGTGCCAACAGAAGTCCCTCCCAACGTAGCTGCTCCAGCTGCAGAGGTACTAGAGTTAGCACCACCTCTAGAAGTAGTGCCAGCTCCAGCTAGGGAATCTCAAAGTTTTGATGTTTCATGCAACCTCAAGGACCTAAGGCAATTGGGGTGCACAACCTTTACAGGAGATAAGGACGTTGTCACCGCCATGGCTGGCTAAGGACAAGGAAAATATTCATGGCCATGGTCGAGGTCCTAGATGAGGACAAAGTGAGCATGGTAGAATTCTTTTTGGGAGGGAACGTCGACAGGTGGTGAATGAACCTACAAGCCATGATACCAGTACCCCTCAACTAGGAAACCTTTGAGAGAAATTTTCATGAGTAGTACCTATCTCTGTACCTCATGAACGAGAAGAAATAGGAATTCTTGAGACTCCACCATGGCCGGGGAATGGTGGTACAATACCAAAACCGTTTCAATGACTTGAGGGCATTTGCGCCAGATTTGGAAAACCCTACTGACATTTCTCAACAATTTTTAGACAGGTTGTGTCACGCCCTGACCTAGTTTGGTCGGATCCGATCAACCCACCACTCTCCCGGTTTACTAAGGGTTGCCCCTTTTTATAAACCATGAAGAGTAAGGTGTCCTTTAAACCTGTACCTTTCCTGGAATACATAAATAAAAACCGCTCAAAATTTTAAACTTATCATACCCATCTTATAGGCATATGAGCTGGTGGTCTTTAGGGTAGGCTTTCCGTGGCTACCTGAAAGGGATATAAGGAAGGGGGTGAGTACAACAACTCAGTGAATGGTTTTTCAAAATTATAACTTTTAGGAAAAATGTTTGATTCGGAGTGTGCTAGACTCTTTATTTTTTTTAAATTTTCTTATTTTCAAAATTTCGGTATCATAGCCATTACTCACTCATCAATCGTAATCGATGTATTTATCACACGCCCATTATCATGAAGGGAAACATACATTTGCAGGCCAGCCCGTTCATTGTACCCACTTGTGGTGTCGGAGCGACTTTACCAGCTACCTAGATAAAAGTACGTTCACTTTTACCTTGAGAATAAGTGGATGTACACGACATCCGACCCTCAATCCCATGAATAAAACTCCGTGTCAATATGAGGACTGAGACCATATCTCGGTCTTGTGCGCATGAAACTCAAACATAGAAGCTTCGGGAATTCCCAAACACAGTAGTTTCATGGAGTACAAACATAGAACTCCTTGTAGTATAAACACAAAACTCCATGGAGTACAAACACATAACTCCATGACTAACTGATATGATGAGAAACACAAACCTAGTAGCTTCTCTTTTCCCTTATCGCCACCATGTCATCCAGTAGCCCTTAGGACGCATCACTACCCCTCTTGGACGTCTTAATGGTCCCAAACCTCAAGTGCATGCACAAACAAAGTTTTCTTCAAAAGACATTTAATATTTGGTGTCACTGGTTCAACGTCCCCGACTCTCAACTAACCTGCAACTGTTTGTCTTGATTGGTCCATCGACCGGTCATGTCGCACTGCCGCCAGTCCATCGAGTATGTCGGTCCTGTCTTTGTACCATGGCCAATCAATTCATTCTTTTAAGTTGTATGGCTCAAATTCATATTTGTTTACTAGCTCCTGCTCGTGCTAATTGGTCTAGGGCCCACTGTTCAAGATTTCCAAAATCGAGGCCTTCGGCCTAATAGAGTTATTCGAGCTCCCATCAAGAAGGTCTCCCAAAATGTTTAAGTAGTGGCACATAGTCTGTAGAGAGCACTTCTAACAAAATACTTTTCAACCGTCCATCATACCAACCGAGTATGAGGACATCTCCGTAAATAACTGATGAACGGGTTTTCCACTTCATTCGAGGAAGTTTTATCACACCAACCGGGTATGATATAAAAATCCCACTCACCCGTAAATGTAGTGAATTTCCTCTTAGCCGACTTGTTGTCCTTACTCGAACTTGTCTTAGCTGACTTTCTCAGTACTTCGTGTTCATACATGATATGAACATTCTTATTCATTATTCTTTGGCCTAATCGCCCTCATTCATCCCAAATGAATGAAAAAACCAAACTTTTCATTTATTTGCAATTAGGTGCCTAAAGTTATTTTTCTTTAACTTTAAGTCCCTAATGCTGGTTTTTCTTCAAATGGAGTCCTGAAACCTTTTAAATTCATCTTAGGACCTCAATTTATTTAAATTCACAAAAAGAGGTTTAATTTCCCAAATTTCAAATTTGATCCCCCAACTTTTCCAAAATTACCATTTTGCCCCTACTTTACAAAAATGACAAGTTTTGCCCCAAAAATTTCAAAAATTGCTCAATTGGTCCTCACACATCTTTATCATGCCTAATTGGTCCTCAATTTTATGAAATTGCACTTTAGTCCCTCAAAATTTTGAAATTCACAATTTTCCCCCAATTTCAACCTTCTACTCAGCCGAATTTGATTTAATTAAATTGACCAATCAAATGAGTTTAATTGTTGAAATTGAGGTTAGATTGGAGTTCCTACACCTTCATACAATTCAATTGCACTTTGAATCGCACGATTTGGTGCCGGAATGAGCTCAAACGGAGCTTTACCAAAAAACTGGTTTTAGAGAGAGAGAGTTTCGAAAGCTTACCATCGGGGGCGCGACGGTCCGAGCTTTCGATTTGGGCAGATAGCTCTTGTCCTAAGGTTCATCCTAGGATTAAGAATTGCATCAATTGATGCTAAATTGAGTGAGAATTTTATCATCAAATTTCTATTGGTTCTCTCTCTAGCACCGGTTAGAAATTACAGAGGGGAGCCGAATTGGCTTACCTTTCAGCTCTTATTTAGCTGTAGAAGGACTGTGGAGATGTTGGGAGGGCTTGGTTTGTCCTGAGAAGGGCTCGAATTAGCTGATTTCAGCTTGACCAAAACAGGGCAGCTTCGGTCCGTCGGAGCTGCTTCATTGTTCGATCACGCTGACACTTCTCCGATGACCCTAGGAGCAAATGGAGACTATAGGCGTGTAGTTGACTTCTCCCTAGTTCTAAAGAACTTGACCATGCCTTCTTTGGCTATGAAAAGACCCTATATCGGAGCTCTAGTTTGAGCTTCATCGGAAATTGGAGCAGTTGAGAAAGAATGGAGTTTTTAGGTGTAGAGAGGATGAATGTGGAGGGGCTCTTTATATAGGAAGCTTGGGGACTTATTGGCCATCCGATTGGCACCTTAATGGCGGTAATTCATTGCTTGAAACTCCATGGCTGGAGTCTTTTCAGCCTCATCGGTGCGGCACGATTTTCCAGCGAGTGAACAGTGCTGTCATCTGAAGGAAGAATGACGACACTATTCCGAACCGGACTGGACTGGTTCGAAACAGGTTCAAAGTTTAAACCAGACGGTTCACCCCCAATTAGACCAAAATTTTCAAATCTAAAAATTTCTAAATTTATCTAAATTCATTTTCTATTTAGTGTTGGCCTCAAATCTCAAATTTGAATATTTTTAGCTACCTAGAAAATTGAATATAGCATCTGGTTCAATAGTGGTTCAAACCGGTCCAAACCGGTTAAACAATCACTAATCATGACAAAATAGGAGGGGCCACCTATAGAAAGATAGTCAGCCGATTGTGATGGGCCATCCTAAGCTAGTATTGTTGGGAGCAACACAAGTGGCATAAGGAATGTGGCCCCACACTACAATCAGTGTGGAAGGCCCCACCGAGGACCTTTCCTACAAATGTGCTACTACCAATGTGGTTGAATGGGGGCATAGGGCAAGGGATTGCCGAGCAACCAACAATCGGTTGACATTAAGGAAAAACAATGTCGGATGACCTCTGCCCTATCCCGTAGCACCAGCTCGACCAGTAATGACCAGGGCGTCGGGCAATTGAACCACAGAGGATAAGTGCATGGGAACCAGGATTGAGTTACTGCTAGGGTCTATAACTTGACCGAAGAGAAGGCTATGAGAGACCCGAGTTTCATTTCGGGTAACTCCCATAACCCTTGAAACTCCTTGTTGTGAAATCTTTTTGGAATGGTGCCAGAGGAAGCACCATGTAAATAGTGTAATGTGGTCGTAGTGGGCCATGGTACCTAGTAATGTAACCCAGTTTAATAATAATAAAATGTCTTTGGTATTATATCAAGACTCATACATGTAAATGGAATTGAGACATTTGCTCTTATAGACTCGGGAGCAAACATGTCGTAGGTACGAGAAAGGACTGGCACCCAAGATTCCAATAATGCCATCCCCATTAAAGTTGGGACTAATGGTATAAACATCGTTAGGCAAAGTGATCCTTAGGGATATAGCCATGTGGGGATGCAAGGTTTGCATTGAAGCGGAATACCTTAACGTGGATTTAATGCCCCTAAATGTGACTGATATAGACCTTATCATCGAGATGGATTGGTTGTCCACTCACTAGGCCAGACTTGATTGTAACAACAAAACTATGGTGCTTCGGGCTGGGAATGCCAGGGAAATGGTATTCTAGGGAGAGAAGAGCTCGACTAGGTCATACCCGATATGTAGTCTGAAGGTCGAGAGGATGATGTGAAAGGGGTGTGAGGTGTTCCTGGTACATATTTCAAGTTTCCAAAAGGAAGTAACCACACCAAATGACACACATGTAGTACGAGAATACTTAGACATATTTCTAGAAGATTTGCCTTAATTGCCCCCGGATAGATAGTTCGACTTTGTCATCGACGTCATCCTTGGGACTAGTCCGATATAGCAAGCACCATAGTAGATGGCACCAACAGAACTTAAGGAGTTGAAGAAATAACTGGAGGAGTTATTGGAAGAAAGGTTAATTTAACCTAGGGATTCCCCGGTTCTATTCGTGAAGAAAAAGAACGGGAGCATGAGGTTATGCATCGACAATTGTCGATTAAACCATATCATGGTTAAGAACCATTATCCACTCCCCAAGATCAATGACATGTTCGATCAATTGACAGGGGCGTCACACTTCTCCAAGATTGACCTCATGTTCTGGTATCACCAATTGAGAGTCAAGGGGGAGGATATTCAAAAGATTGCCTTTAGGATAAGATATAGACATTATGAGTTCAGGGTCATGCCTTTTGGACTTACTAATGCCCTGATGGCATTCATTGACTTAATGAATAGATACTTCCAACCCTACCTTGATCAGTTTGTGATCATCTTCATCGAAGGCATCTTGGTGTACTCTCAGACCAAAGCGGACCATGAATGTATCTGTGTTTTTAGTAACCAGAAAAAAAGAAAAAGAAAAACTTGATCGATTTAGATGAACTAGATCCCAATAGAACAGCGAAGTTAAGTTAGCTTGCGTAAGAGTAGTGTTAGGATGGGTGACCTCCTGGGAAGTATTCATTTTGCATTCTTTCAATAGTTGTCAAACCATATTGTTTTTGAAACCCAAAATTAAATAACATACTAGCACTAATGCATCATATCCTATCAAAACTCCAAGGTTAAGATGGGTGACCTCCTAGGAAGTATTCATGTTGCATCCTCTTAATAGTTGTCAAACCATATTTTTTCTAAACTAAAATTAAATAACATACTAGCACTAATGCATTGGATCCTATCAAAACTCCGAAGTTAAGCATGCTTGGGTGAGAGTAGTGCTTGGATGGGTGACCTCCTAGGTATTAATACCTATATTTAATTATATGAATTAATACTAATAAATGCCCATTAATTTTCGGAGAATAATGACAACTAGTAATAAATTCTCCCCATTTAATACACAATTCTACTCCTATATAAAGAGCTCATCCCTATTAATTTTTCACACATCTGAAAACTCCTCTCTTTCTCTCTACTGCTCCATTTTCCTGGTGAAGCTCGAACTAGAGCTTCAACTTGGCATTTTTCTTAACCTTAGAAGGAGAGGTCGAGCTCTTTAGATTCTGGGGGAAGTCAGCTATCTGATAGCAACCTCAATTCGATCCGAGGATCACCGAAGAAGCGCCGCATAATCAAATAGTGAAACAACTCCGGTAGATCGAAGCTGCCTTGTTTCAGCCTAGCTAAAATTAGCCGAATTCCACCCTACTCTAGCCAAACCAAGCTCTCCCAACATCTCCACAACCCTCATACGACCTCAACAATGTTGAAAGGTCAATAGTAGTAATTCATGATCTTAGAAGGTACTTTAGGAAGAGAGCTACCTTTCCCGATCCTAGGAAGTTATTATTTTAGTAACTCGAAATTTCGGTCAAAATATCTTATGAAATTATATTATAAGTTTAAAATTCAATTGATATAATTAGAATAAATAAAATGAAAAGTGTTTTTTGACTGAAATAAATAAATAATTAGTAAATTATTTTAGGTGAAAATAATGAGATAAATATATATATGTATATATATATTGTATTAATTCTACTTCCTTAATATCATAAATTAATACCTATATTTAATTATTAGAATTAATACCCATAATTTAATACCTATTTAATTATAGGAATTAATACTAATAAATGCCCATTAGTTTCCAAAGAAGAATGACAACATTAATACTGTAGTAATAAATTCTCCCCATTTAATACACAATTTTACTCCTATATAAAGAGCTCATTCCATTCATTCTCCACACATCTGAAAACTCATATCTTTCTCTCTACTGCTCCATTTTCCTGGTGAAGCTCGAACCAAAGCTTCGACTTGGGCATTTTTCTTAACCTTAGAAGGAGAGGTCGATTTCTTTAAATTCTGGGGGAAGTCAGCTATCTGATAGCAACCTCCATTTGATCCGAGGATTGCCGAAGAAGCACTGTCATAATCAAATAGTGAAATAGCTCCGGTAGACCGAAGCTACCTTGTTTCGGCCTAGATAAAATTAGCCAAATTCTGCCCTCCTCTAGCCAAACTAAGCTCTCCTAATATCCCCACAACCCTTATACGACCTCAACGATCCTAAAAGGTCATTAGTAGGAATTCTTAATCCTATAAGGTACTTTAGGAAGAGAGCTACCTTTTCCGATAGAAAGCTCGGACCGTCGCACCTCCGACGGGACAAGTGTTATCGGAATGACAACAAGAGAAAGCTCGTGTCAACATGGAAATCCAACCGTGGACGAACGCGTCATAGCTAACGGGTGAGTGGGCTAATTTACACTTCATACCTAGTTGGGATGATGAGCACATTTATTTAAGGAAAACCTACTTACAGGTTGAGAGTGGGCTAATTTACACTTCATACCCGGTTGGGATGATGAACACTTTTATTTAATGAAAACCTACTTATTGGTTGTGAGTGGGACTTTTTACATCATACCCGGTTGGGGCAATGAGTGAATTAAACTAAAATCCACTTACCGGTTGTGAGTGGGATTTTATATCATACTCGGTTGGCGATGATAAGTGTCACGCCCTGACCCGATTTGGTCGGATCCCCGTGATCAACCCGCCACTCTCCCGATTTACTAAAGGGTTTCCCCTTATTATAGTCCGTAAAGACTAAGGCGTCCTTTAAACCTGCACCATTTCCTAGAATAGCATAATCAAAACTGCATAAAATTTTAAACTTTACATACTTGTCTTACAGGCATCTTAGTTGATTGTCTTTCAGGGTAGACTTTCTAGGATTTCCTGAAAGGGGTATAAGGGAGGGGGTGAATACGACTACCCTATGAATGGGTTTTTAAAGGTCTACTTTTAACTTTTAAGAAAAACATTTATATGGAGTGTGCCAGACTCTTTTCTTTTCAAAAATCCCTTCATTTAAAAATAATTTGGGTTTTTCTCTTATTTCTTAGTTATCGGTGTGTCATCACCCAACACACATCCTTCATCATGAGGGTTACACACATTCGCAAGTCAGTATCACTATTGAACCCGCTAGTGGCTTTGCAGCGACTTTTCCTACCACCCGGAAAGAAGTACAACCACTTCTACCCTAGGAATGAGTGGATGTACGTGACATCCGACCCACAATCCCGAAATCACTTCTTCGTGTCCGTATGAGGACAGAGACCTCATCCTGTCCCCACCCCGGTCTCATGCGCTTGGTGCTACTCCAGATTTCGCACAGACACCTGGAACGACGAACTGCCCTTATAGCCACCAAGTTGTCCAGTGCCCTTAGGACGCATCACTACCCCTCATGGGCGTCTTGTTGATCCCGTATTCATAGTGCATGCACAAACAATGTTTTCTCATATTGCCATGTAATCTATGGTGCCACTAGTCCAACGGCCCCGACTCTCAACTCAACCCGCAGTTGTTTGTCTTGACTGGTCCATCGACCTGTCATGTCGCACTGCCACTAGTTGACTGAGCATGTCGGTCCTATCTTGGTACCATGGCCAAACAATTCACTTATTAAGTTTTATGGCACATATATCATGTTCATTTACGAGCTCTTACTTATGCCAATTGGCCTTAGGACCACTGTACGAGATTTTCAAAATCGGGCATTTAGCCACCAAGTTCCAAAACCGAGGCCCCTGGCCAATCAAAGCAATTCGATTTCCCGTCAAGAAGGTCTCCTAAATTGTTTAAGCATTAGGACACAGTCAGGGGAGAGCACTTCCGACAAAACATATGTTTTATCTATTATTTATACTGCTTGGAATAAGGACACCTCCGTTCATAACCGATGAACGGGTTTTCAACTTCCTTTGAGGAAGTCTCATCATACCGAATGGGTATAATCTACTTTCAATCGGTAAGTAGTTTTTCCGCATGATTTTCACATCACTTCCTCTAAGTAGTGATGTTTAAAATACCACTTATGTCACGCCTCAACCCGGTTTGGTCGGATCCCCGTGATCAACCCGCCACTCTCTCGGTTTATTAAAGGGTTTCCCCATATTGTAAACCATAAAGAGTAAGGCGTCCTTTAACTTGCACCTTTTTCCTGGAATAGAATAATCAAAACTGAATGAAATTTAAAACTTTACATACCTGTCTTATAGGCATCTTAGTTGACAGTCTTTAATGGGAGACTTTCTGGGATTTCCTGAAAGGGATATAAGGGAGGGGGTGAGTACGACTACTCACTCAGTGAATGGGTTTTTAAAAGCTTTTGACTTTTAAGAAAAACATTTATATGGAGTGTGCTAGAATCCTTTGTTTTAAAAAATCCATTCATTTAAAAATTCAGATTTTTCCATTATTTCTTAGTTACCACGGTGTGTCATCACCCAACACACATCCTTCATCATGAAGGTTACACACATTCGCAAGTCAGTATCACTACTGAACCCGCTAGTGGCTTCGGAGCGACTTTTCCTGCCACCCGGATAGAAGTACAACCACTTCTACCTTTGGAATAAGTGGATGTACGTGACATCCGACCAACAATCCTGAAATCACTTCTTCGTGTCCCTATGAGGATAAAGACCTCATCCTGTCCCCACCCCAATCTCATGCACTTGGTGCTACTCCAGATTTCGCACAGACAGTTGGAACGACGAACTACCCTTATAGCCACCAGGTCGTCCAGTGCCCTTAGGACACATCACTACCCCTCATGGCGTCTTGATGATCCCGTACTCATAGTGCATGCACAAACAATGTTTTCTTATATTACCATATAATCTGTGGTGCCACTGGTCCAATGTCCCCGACTCTCAACCCAACCCGTAGTTGTTTGTCTTGACTGGTCCGTCGACCTGTCATGTCGCACTATCGCTGGTTGACTGAGCATGTTGGTCCCATCTTAGTACCATGGCCAAACAATTCAATTATTAAGTTTTATGGCACATATATCATGTTCATTTACGAGCTCCTGCTCATGCCAACTAGCCTTGGGCCCACTGTACAAGATTTTAAAAATTGGGCATTTAGCCCCCAAGTTCCAAAACCGAGGCCCCCGGCCTATCAGAGCTATTCGAGCTCCCGTTGAGAAGGTCTCTCAAATTGTTTAAGCATTGGCACACAGTCAGGGGAGAGCACTTCCGACAAAACATATGTTTTCTCTATTATTTATACTGCTTGGAATAAGGACACCTCCATTTATAACCGATGAACGGGTTTTCAACTTCCTTCGAGGAAGTCTCATCATACCAACCGAGTATGATCTACTTACAACCGGTAAGTAGTTTTTCCGCATAATTTTCACATCACTTTCTCTAAGTGGTGATGATTAAAATACCACTAAACAGTGGGTTTTTATATCGAGGTACTTATCAGCCTAATCGCCTTCATTCATTCCAAATGAATGAGAAAGTCAAACTTTCATTTATTTGCAATTAGGACCCTAAAGTTATTTCTCTTTAACTTTAAATCCCTAATGCCAGTTTTTCTTCAAATTGAGTCCCGAAACTTCTAAAATTTATCATAGGACCTCAATTAATTCCATTTCACTAAAAGGGGTTTAATTTCCCAAATTTCCAATTTGGTCCCCTAACTTTTCCAAAATTACCATTTTGCCCTTCCATTAAAAAAATGGTAAATTTGCCCCAAAAATTTCAAAATTCCTCAATTGGTCATCCAACATTATTTTCATGCCCAATTGACCCTCAATTTCATAAAATTTCATTTTGATTGAATTTCAAAAATCCCCAATTTTCCCCCAATTCCAACTTCTTAACACAACCGAATTTGATTTTATCAAATTGACCCACCAAACGTTTCCAATTGTTGAAATTGAATTTCTACATGTTTATACGATTCTTTAGAAATGTGAATTGCAAGTTTTAACACCGGGACGTGCTCAAACGGAGCTTCACCGGAAAATGAACTATAGAAAGAGAAAGCTTCGATTACTCATCGGTGAAGGCACGGCGGTCCGAGCTTTTGATCTGAGTAGATAGCTCTCATCCTGAGGTTCATTTTAGAATCAAGAATTGCATCAATTGATGCGGAATTGGATTAGAATTTCGTCATTGAAATTCATTCGAGCTTCTCTCTAGCACCAATCAAAAATTGTAAAGGGGAGTTGAATTGGCTTACCTTTCGGTCCTAATTCGGCCGTGGAAAGGCTGAGGAAGTGTTGGGAGGGCTTGGTTTGACCTGAGGAGGGCTTGAAATGGCTGATTTCAGCTTGGCCTAAATAGGGCAAATTCGGTCCGCCGGAGCTACTTCACTATTCCATCATGCCGACGCTTCTCTAACGATTCTCAGATTGACTAGAGTTTGCTATCAGATAGCTATCTTCTCCCCGATTCTAAAGAGCTCGACCTCTCCTTTCGAGGTTAAGAAAAATGTTTAAGTCGAAACTCTGGTTTGAGCTTCACCGGGAAATGGAGCAATAGAGAGAGAGAGAAGTGTTTAGGTGTGAGGAGAATGAATGGGGATGACCTCTTTATATAGGTCTAAAATCGTATATTAAATGAGAGAGATTTATTACTAGTATTAATATTACCATAAATTATTGATATTAATTCTAAAAATTTAATTTTGGTATTAAATTATTTGTATTAATTCCAATAATTTAATTTAGGTATTAAATATATATTAATTTATGGCTATTTATGATAAGGCGTACGCATAAAACCCATCCTCACACTACTCTCGAGCAAGCACGCTTAACTTCAAAGTTCTTATGGGTTTTTGTTTAACTGAACCAATTTGATTTTTCTCTTCTAACTTGTCTTAAATTTCTTTTCCAAGTTTTAATGAACCATTTAGATCACCCGAAAATTGTAAATTTCCAAATTGTTTATTCCCAAATGATCTGGTTTGTAAACCGACTCGGTTTTCTTACTCGGGTTGATTGGTTCTTTGCTGATTTTCCTTAACTCAAAAGTGCGGGGTTTACAATAAGTACCTCGAAATGAAAACCCACTACTTGGTGGTCTTTTAAACATCAAACTTAGAGGAGTGATGTGAAAATCACGCGGAAAAACTACTTACTGGTTGTAAGTAGATCATACCCGGTTGGTATAATGAAACTTCCTCGAAGGAAGTGAAAAATCCGTTCATCGGTTATGAGCGGAGATGTCATTATACCTGGTCGTTATGATGGACAGCTGAAAACATATTTTTGTCGGAAGTGCTCTCCCCTAACTATGTGCCACTACGTAAATGATTTGGGAGACCTTCTTGACGGGAGCTCGAATAGCTCTTATAGGCTAGAGGCCTCGATTTTGAAACTTGGGGGCCAATATGCCCAATTTTAAAAATCTCAAACAGTGGGCCATAGGCCAAATTGCACGAGCAGGAGCTCGTAAACAAACATGAGATATATGCCATAAAAACTTTAAAGTAAATGAATTGTTTGGCCATGGTACCAAGACATGACTGACATATTCAGTCAACTAGTGGTAGTACAACATGACAGGTCTCCGTTCTAGTTAAGACAAACAACTGCAAGTTGAGTTGATGGCTAGGGCTATTGGACCAGTGGCACCACAAATTATAAGGCATGATGTGAAAATACTAATTGTGCATACACTGTGTATGGGACCTTCAAGGCACCCAATAGGGGTAGTGATGTGTCCTAGGGCCCTGGACAACTTGGTGGATATAAGGGCAGTTCGTCGAACCAGGTGACCTTGCAAAGCTCGACGTAGCTTCATTGCGCATGAGACCGGGGTGGGGTCGGAATGAGGTCATTGTCCTCATACAAACATGGAGAATTGATTTCAGGATTTAGGGTCGGATGTCACATACATCCACTCATTCTCTAGGTAGAAGTGGACGTGCTTCTATCTAGGTGGCTGGTAATGTCGTTCCGACACCACAAGTGGGTTCAATGGACGAGCTAGCCTGCAATTATGTGTTTTGACCTTCCTGATGAAGGATGTGTGTTGGGTGATGACACACCATGATTAATAAGAAATGGTGAAAACCCAAGATTTTTAAAGTGGAGAAAATCTAAAGGAAATTATGGAGTTTGGCACACTCCAATTTGAAAATGTCACCCTTGGTAGGGTAAAGGTTTTAAAAATCAGTATTTGAGGAAATGATATTTTAATAGAAGATAAGGAGTTTGGCAAACTCTATTTAAAGTTATTTTGTTTATGAAAACTCACTCCCAACCCTCGCTCACTAAGTTGTAGAACTCACCCCTTCCTTTTACCACTTTCAGGAAACCTAGGGAAAACCAATCTTAAAGACTTCCATATATAGGAACTATAAAATTAGGTATGTCTGTTTTTCAATTTTGTATAATGTTATTCCATGAAAGGTACAAGTTTAAAGGACACCTTACTCCTCCTAGGTTTAAAAGAGGGGAAAACCCTTAGTAAACTGGGAAGACTGGCGGGTTGCTCACGGGGATCTGACCAAACCGGGTCGGTGCGTGACAATGAAGTACATCTCTGAATAAAGATGGATGCGCTAAGGAAGGAACGACTATATGCCAAATTCTCAAGGTGCAAAATTTTCCTAAGAGAAGTGCCATTTCTCGAGCATGTGGTGTTAGGAAAGAGGATTCATGTGGACCCCGCCAAGATCAAGGCATTATCCAATTGGAAAGTGCTCAAGAATCCCATTTAGGTGAGGAGCTTCCTACGACTGGCTGAATACTATAGGAGATTCGTGAAAGGATTCTCCATAATAGTCGTCCTAATGATGCAGTTGACAAGAAAGGGAGTAAAGTACGAATGGAGCCCGAAATGCGAAACAACATTTCAAGAGCTAAAGAAGCAGCTCACGAAGGCCCTAGTACTAACCCTCCTAGATATGAACGGGGGAGATTACACTAAGTATAGTGACGCATCGGGATATGGACTGGGTGCATGCTAATACAATAGGGGAAGGTCATCTCCTATGCATCAAGGCAAGTGAAGAAGCATGAAATGAACTACCTAACTCATGACTTGGAGTTGACAGCCATCATATCCGCACTAAAGATATGGAGGCATTACCTCTATGGGGTAACGTGTCAAATATTCACTGACATAAGAGCCTCAAGTATCTATTAACTTAGAAGGAGCTCAATCTGTTATAGTGATGATGGTTGGAATTAATAAAGGAATATGACCTGATCATAGAGTACCATCCATGGAAGGAAAAACTGGTAGTTGATGCTATAAGCAGAAAGCACGAGGTGAGCCTCGCTTACATCAGGACGATACATCTATTGGTGTTGGAATAACTGAAGCAGCTCTGCATTTTGCTAAACATGAAGGAGGGGACTTCGTATTTGGTGGCAAACCTAATGGTTCGAACCACCCTGGTGGACCAAATTAGGGTCAAATAGAAAACATACCCCATTTTGAAAAGGTACATGGAGAAGATAGTGGAGGACACCCCAACCGAGTTTTGATTCCGAGCGGATGAACTACTGGCCTACAAAAGCTAGGTGGTGGTCCCCAAAGACTCTGAGCTTAAGAATTTCACACTCAAAGAGGCATGCGACTATGTATATGCAATGCAACCCGAAAATACCAAAATGTATAGAACATTAAAGGATAGGTATTGGCGGTCGAGCCTGAAAAGAGAAATTGTAGAGTATGTGGCCCGGTGTCTCTCTTGTCAATAGATTATGGCTAAGCATTAGAAGCCGACAAGACTCCTCCAACCGCTTCCCATTACATAGTTGAACGGGAAAAGATCACCATGGACTTCCTATCGGGGTTACCCACGTCAGCCCGAGGACATGACTGTATATAGGTCATGGTGGACCAATTCACAAAGTCGCCCACTTCCTACCCATGAAGCTGACTGACCAAATAGAGAAAGCTAGACAGCTTGTACATCTTAGAGATAGTACATTTGCATGGGGTCCTAGAATCAATAGTCTCCTATAGAGACCTGAGCTTCACCTCAAGATTATGGCCGAATCTATAGAAGTCCCTTGTAACAAGCTTGCCTATGAGTACTACATTCCATCCTTAGATGGACGGGCAGTCTAAAAGGATGATCCAAACAATGGAGGACATTCTCCAAGCGTGCCTCTTAAAATTTGGAAAAAGGTGGAAGGACTACATTTGCCTCATGGAGTTCGCCTACAACAACCGATATCAAGCCAACATCTAGATTGCTTCGTATGAATCTCTATCTAGCAAGAAGTGTCAAACTCCATTGTATTGGGATGAAGTGGAAGAATGTTTAAACCCCGTTCTCTCAAAAATAAGAAATCCGAAATGGGAACTGAAAAAATTTGAGAGAAAACTAAGGATCAAAGAGAACTAGAATTAGTATAAAAATAAAAAACGTGGATTTGAAAAATTCCAAGTGGTCAATAAAGACCAAAAAATCATGTAAAGAAACCATGAATGGAATTGGATGAGGAAACTGGACCGGTTCAGGGTGAACCAGACCTGAACCGGATTGAACCTAAAGAACTGTTTCAAAGATTCATTTTTTTAGGAGACTTAAAAATCTCAATTTGAGAAATTGAAGACACGATTGGATATAAAATAAATTTATATGAATTTAGAACTTTAGAAAATAAGTTGAATTGGGTCTGAACTGACCGATTTTCAATTTTGAGTCATCGAATCCGGTCTAACTGAACCAGTTAACGGTATAGTCGGTCAATGGACCACCTGCCAGGTCAGCTCCTAGTCAAAGCATGCAACTAATCAGCGTGCAACACGTGGAAAAGTGCGCCTAGTCAGCCGCCCAATCAGCACTTGGAATCGCTGAACAATCAGAGCATGGCACGTGTCCTCATTCAACGATCAAAGAAAGAAACTCCACGTCACTAACGACCGACCAATAAAAGAGCGACACTTGTCTTGAGTCAATGGTCAACTAAAGAAAAACCTCATCAGTCGGGCTGACCAATGAGGAGTTATGTATTGTCCCGACCCGGTTTGGTCGGAACCCCATGAGCAACCCGCCACTCCCATTGGTTTAAGAAGAACCACTACTTCTTAAGACTGCGTGGAGTCAGGTGAAATTTCCTATTCTTATTCCTTGGAATAACATTGTACAAAACTCAATAGCTTAAAAAGAAAATTTTAAGCATACCTGACTTTGGATTCATATTCATGGATTCTCTAAATTTGGTCTCCTTTTTTCTGAAAAATAGTTAAAAGGAGGGGTGAGTTTCTACAACTTAGTGAGTGGGTGTTGGGAGTAAGTTTTCAAAAATAAAATGTTTAACAAATTCATTCTTTAAAACACTTCTTCCTTTTCACTTATTTTGTGTGCTGAGCTCTTTTTAGCACTTCCCCTTGCTTGGAAGGTGTTTAGCAAATATACACACACCCTTTATCATAAAGGGTACACACATTCGTAGGGTAGACCCAGACTGCACCCACTTCAAGATCAGCGTGACTTTTTCGTCCACCATGATAAAAGTCTCAAACTTCTATCTTGAGTTTGAGTGGACGTCCCAGACGTTCGATCCTCAGACTTGAAATTCACTTCGTGTCTCTATAAGGACAGAGACCTCATCCTGACCCCACCCCGATCTCGTGCGCATGAAGCTCTTGGAGCTTCTTGACTAACTAGCATGACAAACCATCCCTTATTGTAACCAGGTCATCCAACAGCCCTTGGAAACCATCACGATCCCTCATGGGCGTCTCGATGGTTCTAAATTAGAGTGCATGCACAAACAATAGTTTTTAGCATATTATCCATCTTGGGTGCCGACGGTCCAACAGACACGACACTCGACTTGGCTTGTAGTTATTTGCCTGACCGGTCCGTCAACCTAGTCATGGCACATTGCCAGTAGCCCATCGAGTCTTGTTAGTCTTGATTTGGTACCGTGGCAAGTCACACAAAATTTCCAATTTTTATGAGAGTTTTCATGGCTCTTATACTCATGTTTGTCTATGGGCTCCAGCCCATGCACACTAGCCTTAGGCCCACTTCACAAGTTTTTTCAAAATTGGGCCTTGAGCGCTACAAGTTCAAAAATGAAGCTTTCGGCGTGTTGGAGCTGCTCCAACTCTCATCAAAAAAGTCTCCTAAATAGTAGCATTGGCACACAGTCAAGGGAGAATATTTTTGGAAAATGGTTGTTGAACTTAAACACGTACTCATCATCCAACTGGGCATGATCAGGGAAAATCCCACTCTTGGTGGTTTTTTTTCCATTTTAGTAAAAGAGTTCATCACACCATACGAGCATGATGTTTAAATAAGCCCACTCACAAGTGGTTTTGCATTTCAAAACATGCTCATCACTCTAATTGGCCATGACATTAGAAAATTTCCACTCACCCGATTACTGTGATGTGTTCGTCCCAAGTCAGCTTTCCAAGTCCAAGTCGTGATCCCCTTTGCTCACGTTCTAGTCCAAGGTGTCCCTACATGGTTTGAGTAACCTTTTAAGGAAGGGTTTGACATGAAAGCCTAATTGTTCTCACATATTGGCAACTAGGCCCTAATCTTTGGTTTAATTGCACATAGGTCCCTAAAGTTCATACTCCTTGACTTTAGGTCCCTAATGCTAACGTTTCTTCCATTAAGTCCCTAGGATTTCCAATATCCTCATTGGATCCTTTATTTTCCTCACAATTGTAATAAGAACTCAATGTTTTCCAAATTTCCAATAGGACCCTCAATTTTTCAAAAAATTACCGATTGGCCCCAAACTTTCCAAAAATGGCCAATTGATCCTCCAATACCTTCCTCTTTGCCAATTGACCTTCAATTTTGAAATAATTGCACTAAGGTCCTTCAATATTTTGAAATCCCCAAATTTTCCCAAAAGTTTCCCTCAATTTCACCCCTTTGTACTGACCGAATTTGATTTCTTCAAATTGGCCTTTCAAATGGGGTTAATTGCTCCAATTCGTGATGTCAAATTGTCTCTTCACTTTCATACGATCTGATTGTGCTTTGAATTGGGCTTATGGGTCCAAAACGAGCTCAAATGGAGCCTCGCTTGAAAACTAAGAAACGGAGCTCCAAGAACTTACTATCAAAGGTGCGGCGGTTGGAGCTCTTGATTTGGGGAGGTAGCTCTCATCCTCAGGTCCTCCTAGGATAAAAAATTGCTGCAATTTATGTCAGGATCAAAGGTAATTTTGTTAATGAATTTCAGCATTTTCTCTCTCTATAACCGAACTGCTCCGACGAAGAGGAGTCAAATTAGCTTACCTTTTCTTTCTGGAAAGGTCATGTGATAGCTGTGGGGGTTAAGGGAGAGCTTGATTCAGATGCAGGCAGTCTGAATTTGCCAAATTCATATTGGAAAAAACAGGGCAGCTTTGGCAACGACAGAGCTGCGTCACTGTTTGGGCTCACCGGTGATCCTTAGGTCGAGTGGAGGTTGCTGTCAAGTAGCTAACTTCCTCGAGAGTTTGTAGGGCTCGAATTTTCCTTCAAAGGTTGAGAGAAGTGCCCAAGTCAGAGCTCTGGTTTGAGCATCATCGAAAAATTGGGCACTTCTTCTTCGGAGGAGGTTTGAGGGGTGTGTAGGATGAATGGAGCGGAGCTCTTTATATAGGGAGCTCGGGGACCCTCTGCTCTACTAGTTTCCATACTGGTCGAGCTTATCCTGATCGAAAATTGCCCAAATCTGAGGGAATATTCCCTCGCTAGAAAGGAAAGAAAAATGTTGTTTCGATGAACAATGTCATCGGACGAAGGAGGAAGACGACACTGTTCCGCACATGTGAGCTTCTCACGTGCGGACCACCATGCGGTGGTATGTGATTGGCTAGTTCAGCTGACGTGGCGATCCATGCCCCTCATAGTGAGACATGTTCTAGAGCTTGTCTTTTTCCATTATAATTCTATAACATTCCTTGATGGTAGTTCTTGACTTTCCAACTTTTTAGGAATCGTATGGTTTCGTCCCTTCTTTTGGTAGTGTTCCTCGACTACTTTAAGCGTGATCCAATTATCCTCTTTAACCTTTGATGTTATGTCTTGCATGCTTGTGTTTGTTTTTCTTATCCTCTCGTCCCTAACCAACTTCTTTATTGGGTTTTCTCGGTTCCAACCATTTAGGTTTTCCGATTACTTCTTGACTTACCGACATGCTTGGGATTTTCCTCCCTTATGTCCTTCCTCATATTTAGTGGCATCCTTACATATGGATTTCCCTTCTCTAGTCCATCCTTAGTCGCTCGTGACCCTTTCATGGTTCTTTAATTTGAGTTGATCCCCTTACGGTCCACTTGTTGATTCCTTAGCTTGGGAAATTCCCTTTTTATAGTCTCATTCTATACTACATCCTTCAAAATGGAGACTTCCACCTTGGGAGTTACATTTTCAATCTTCTTACTATTCTTTGAAGGTTTCCTTCCTTCATCTTCTTACTCTCTTTGATATCGATGCACTTGCTTGCCTTTAGTCCTTTATTGTCTTCAAATTCTCATTTCGTCCCTTAATCCCTATTCAAGAAACTTCTGATTATTGGGTTTTATTTCGTGTACTCCACACAATGCCTAATTGTCCGGACGTAGGTTTTCTCAAGTGGTATTGAGTCATATACATCATTCGAAGGCTCCCTTCCTTAATGTATTTCTTCCCTACTTTATTTTTACAAATACCGACTCTAGAGCATCTTGATGCCATTTTTCATGTTTACCCTTTCTTTGGAAATCTTGTGGGTACATCCCATGTACACTATCCTTGTTCCTAGTTGTACTTCATTTAAGTTAACCTTCTTAGGGCCAATCCCTTTGGTAATTGAATTCCTTACTGTGCTTATTCCTCCCATTCCTACTTGTTGCAGCATCACTTGATGCTATCTTTCTATTTACTCATTTTTTGGGTTTATCTTACCCCTTAGACCCTTGAGAGTATGTGTCATGCCTCAACCTGGTTTGGTCGGATTCCCGTGAACAACCCGCCACTCTCTTGGTTCAAGAGGGGTTCCCCCTTCTTTAATTTAAGAGAAGCCAAGCGTAATCTCAATTTTGTTCCCTGTAATAACATATATCAAATAAAATGCAAGCTTAAGAAAGTTAAGCATACCTGACAAAGGGTAAGGCCTGGTTTTATCCCTAGACATTTCTATATTTCCTGAGAATGGATAAAAAGGGTGGGTGAATTTCTACAAATTAGTGAATGGGTATTTTAAAAAAAAACTTTTAATAAAATGGTTTTTAAATTGGAGTGTGCCAGACTCCTTATTTTTAAAATTCTTTCTTCCTTGTTTTCTCGATTTTCAAACCCATTTCTTCATCATCAACCACAAATAGTGTGTTTAGCAACCAACACACACCCTTCATCATAAAGGGATCACACATTCGCAGGGCAACACATCCACTACACCCACTTGTGGCATTGGAGCGACTTTACTGGCCACCTAGATAGAAGCACGTTCACTTCTACCCTAAGAATGAGTGGATGTACGCGACATCCGACCCTCAATCCCTTAAAGAAAACTCCGTGTCCATATGAGGACAAAGACCTCATCCCAACCGTACCCTGGTCACATGCGCATTAAGCTACATCGAGCTTCCCTGACTGATGGCACGAAAATCTGCCCTTATCTCCACCATGTCATCCAATAGCCCCTAGGACGCATCAATACCCCTCTTGGGTGTCTCAAAGGTCTCGTACCTTAGTGCATGCACAAAACAACAGTTTTTCATATAAGCCATTTAATATATGGTGCCACTGGTTCAATGGCCCCAACCCATAACTCGACCTGTAGCTATTTGTCTCAACTGGTCTGTTGACCTGTCATGTCGCACTATCGCTAGTCCATCGAGTATGTCGGTCCTGTCTTGGTACCATGGCCAAACATATCATTCATTTAAAGTTTTCATGGCTTAAACTGATGTTTGTTTACGAGCTCCTACTCGTGCCAACTGGCCTTGGGCCCACTGTATGAGATTTTCAAAATCAAGGATATTAGCCCCCAAGTTCCAAAAATCGAGGCCTCCAGCCAATTTGAGCTATTCGAGCTCCCGTCAAGAAGGCCTCCCAAAACGTTTAAGCAGTGGCACACAGTCAGGGGAGAGCACTTCTAACAAAAATAATTCTTTTGATCATCCATCACACCAACCAGATGTGAGGACATCTTCGTTCATAATCGATGAACGGGTTTTCTACTTCCTTTCATGAAGTTCATTATACCTACCGGGTATGATCTACTTACAACTCATAAGTAGTTTTGCCATGTAATTTCTACATCAATCCATTCGGGTGTGATGCTTAAAATTTCCACTTAGTAGTGGGTTTTCATTTCTGAGGTGCTTATCATCCCAATTGGGTATGATACAAAATCCCACTCACCTGTTAATGCAATTAATACTCTTGATCGGTTCTTTGTCTTCATGTGAGCTTGTCCTTGCAGGCGTTCCTGGTACTTCGTGTTCTTACACGATATGAACAACCTTGTTCATTATCCATTGGCCTAATAGCCTTCATTCATTGTGAAAGGATAATATACTCAAACTTTTCTATTTATTGCAATTAGGTCCCCAAATGTTGATTTCCCTCCAAATTGAGTCACGAATCTTGTAAAATTTACCTTAGGACCTCAATTTATTCAAAATTAGAAAAAGGGGATCAAGTTTCCCAAATTTCCAATTTGAACCGCAACTTTTCCAAAATTACCATTTTGCCCCTACTTTACAAAAATGGTAAGTTTCACCCCAAAAATTTCTAAAATTGGCCAATTGGTCCTCCAACATCTTTATCATGCCCAATTGACCATCAATTTTATGAAATTGCACTTTATTCCCCTCAAAATTTTGAAATCCCCAAATTTCCCCCAAAATATTCCCCCAATTTTAACCTTTCAAATCAGTTGAATTTGATTTAATCAAATTGACCAATCAAATGAGTTTAATTGTTGAAATTTAAGTTATTGAGTTCCTACTCCTCCATACGATTCAATTGCACTTTGAATCGCATGATTTGACGTTGGAACGAGCTCAAATGGAGCTTCACCAAAAAACTGAATGTAGAGAGAGAAAGCTTTGAAAGCTTATCGTCGGGGCACAACGGTCAGAGCTTTTTATCTGGACAGATAGCTCTCATCATGAGGTCCTTCCTAGAATCAAGAATCACTTCAATTCATGTCAAATTGAGGGAGAATTTAGTTAGTGAAAATCTGTCAGTTCTCTCTTGAGTACCTATCGGAATTCATAGAGGGGAGCCAAATTGGCTTACCTTACAACACTAATTCGGCCATATGAGTGCTAAGGAGGTGTTGGGAGAGCTTGATTTGGCTTGAGGAGGGCTCGAATTGGCTGATTTCAGCTCGACAGAAACAGGGCATCATTGATCCGCTAGAGCTGCTTCATTGTTCGATCACACCAATGCTTCTCCGGCGACCCTCAGAGCAATTGAAGACTACCACCGTGTAGCTGACTTCTCCTTGAGTCTAAGGAACCTGACCACGCCTTCTTTGGTTCAGAAAAGACCCTATATCAGAGCTCTGGTTCGAGCTTTATCAGAAAATTGAGTAACTGAGAGAGAATGAGTTTTTCGGGTGTGTGGAGGATGAATGGAGTGGGGCTCTTTATATAGGAAGCTCGGAGACTCATCAGCCGTCCGTTTGGCACCTTAATGATAGTCATTGATGGCTTGAAACGTATTGAATGAAAACGTTTCCTCTTCGCACCTTTATATAGGTGCTGGTTCGATTTTTGAGCAAGTGAACAGTGTTGTCATATGAAGGAATAAAACTACACTGTTCCAAACCGGACCTGACCAGTCCGAACCGGGTTTAACACTAAAATTGGTCGGTTCAGGCCTAATTCGGTCAAACCGAGTTAGAAAAACTGAACCGATTCACAAACCCGATCATTAGAGAATGGGCAATTTGGGAAATTTACAACTCCTGAGTGACCCAAAGGGGTCATAAAAACCTTGGAAGAGGGTCTTAGGACCATCTGGAAGAGAAAACCAGAGCAGTTCAGGTGAATTGGATCCAGACCGGTCATTTCAAAAGAGAAAACTAAGTCAGTTTATAAACTAGAATCGATAGAGAAAAGACTAACCGGTAAATTTATGGATCCCGAGTGACCTAAAAGTCATGAAAAAGGATTTTAGGATGAATTAGAGGTAAAGACCAAACGGTTCTGGTGAACCAGAACTGAACCGGTTTAGACTGGTTTCAACCACAAGAATTGAGGGCACCATTTGGTAGATAATGAATTTAGATGAATTTAAAAATTTTTTATTTTAAAAAACTTGGTCGAATTAGGCCTAAACTGGCTATTTAAGATTTGAACCCGGTTCGTACCGGTCCGGTATGGTTCGGAATAGTCTCGTCTTCTTCCTTAAGATGACAACACTATTCACTCATCGAAAAATCGAGCAGCGTCGACGATGATGAAAAGTATCCAGCCAGGAAGTTTCAGGCAATGAATGACCACCATTAAGGCACCAATCAGATGGCTAAGAAGTCCCCGAGCTTCCTATATAATGAGCCCCTCCTCATTCATCCTCCTCACAACTAAAAACTCCATTCTCTCTCAACTGCTCCATTTTTTGGTGAGGCTCAAACCAGAACTCCAACCTGGGCATTTTTTTGAGCCAAAAAAGGCGTGGTCAGGTTCTTTGGATTCGGGGAGAAGTCAGCTACTTGCTTGTAGTTTTCATTTGCTCTAAGGGTCGCTGGAGAAACACCGGCGTGATAGAACAATGAAGCAGCTTCAATGAACCAAAGCTGCCCTGTTTCGGCCGAGCTGAAATCAGCTAATTCGAGCCCTTCTTAGGCCAAACCAGGCCCTCCCAACACCTCCACAACCCTGCTACAACTGAATTAGAGCGGAAAAGTAAGCCAATTTGGCTCCCCTTTGTAAATTCTGATTGGTGTAAATTTTGAGTTTAATTGTAGAAATTGAAGCTGCCCTGTTTTGGTCGAGCTGAAATCAGCTAATTCGAGCCCTTCTCAGGCCAAACCAAGCCCTCCTAACATCTCCACAACCCTCCTATAATTGAATTAGAGCGGAAAGGTAAGCCAATTTAGCTCATTCCTACATCAAATTGTGCGATTCAAAGTGCAATTGCATCGTATGAAAGTGTAGGAACTCCAATCCAACTTCAATTTCAACAATTAAACTCGTTTGATTGGTCAATTTGATGAAATCAAATTTGGTTGATTTAGAAGGTTGACATTGGGGGAATAATTGGAGAAAATTTAGGGATTTCAAAAATTTGAGGGACTAAAGTGCAATTTCATAAAATTGAGGGCCAATTGGATGTGATAAAGTTGTTGGAGGACCAATTAGGCAATTTTTAGAATATTTGGGGCAAAACTTACTATTTTTGTAAAGTAGGGGCAAAATGGTAATTTTGGAAAAGTTGGGGACCAAATTAGAAATTTGGGAAACTTGAACTCCTTTTTGTGATTTTGAATAAATTGAGGTACTAAGGTGAAATCTAAAAGTTTGGGGACTCAATTTGGGGAGAAATTGGCATTTGGGACCTAAAGTTAAAGAAAAAGAACTTTAGGGACCTAATTGTAATTAATTAAAAAGTTTGAGTACTTGCTCCATTCATGATGAATGAAGGCTATTAGGCCAATGGATAATGAACAAGGATGTTCATATCGTGTAGGAACACGAAGTATCGGGAACGCCAACAAGAACTAGCTCATGTGAAGTCAAAGAATCGGTTAAGAAGAAATCACTACATTCACGAGTGAGTGGGATTTAATATCATACATTGTTGGGATGATAAGCACCTCGGAAATGAAAATCCACTACTAAGTGGTATTTTAACCATCACACCTGAGAGGTGTGATGTGAAAATTTCACGTAAAAACTACTTATCAGTTTTAAGTAGATCATACTTGGTTGGTATGATGAACTTTCTTAAAAGAAGTGGAAAACTCGCTTATCAGAAGTGCTCTCCCCTAACTGTGTGCCACTGCTTAAAATTTTTGGGAGATCTTCTTGATGGGAGCTCGAATAGCTCAGATAGGCCGGAGGCCTCGATTTTGGAACTTGGGGGCTAATATGCCTGATTTTGAAAACCTTGTACAGTGGGCCCTAGGCCAGTTGGCACGAGTAGGAGCTTGTAAACAAATATGATTTTAAGCCATGAAAAACTTAAATGAATGAATTGTTTGGCCATGGTACCAAGACAGGACTGATATACTCGATGGATTGGTGGTAGTGCGACATGATAGGTCTATGGACCAGTTAAGACAAATAGCTATAGGTCGAGTTGAGGGTCGGGGCCATTAGACCAGTGACACCACAGATTATATGACTTATGTGGAAAATTATTGATTTGTGCATGCACTGCGTTTACGGGACCTTCAAGATACCCAAGAGGGGTAACGATGTGTCCTAGGGCTTTAGACGACCTAGTGAAGATAAGGGCAGTTAGTCGTACCAGCAGTCTTGAAAAACAAAATGTCGAGCTTATCAAGACTGCTCAGGGTAGGGACGGGATGAGGTGGCTGGTAAAGTCGCTTCGATACCACTTCTATCCTAAGAATGATTGGATGTACATGACATCCGACCCTTAATCCAACAAAACAAAACTTTGTGTCCGTATGAGGATAGAGACCTCATCCCGTCCCTATCCTGAGCAGTCCGTAAAGTCGCTTCGATACCACAAGTGGGTGCAGTGGACGTGCTGCCCTATGAATGTGTGTTCCCTTCATGATAAAGGGCGTGTGTTGAGTGATAACACACCATTGTGATAAGAAATGTCTATGGAAATCGAGATTTCAACAATGAGTTTGAAACACTCCAATTCAAACTATTTTCTGAATGTCATACTTTAAAACACCCATTTAGTGAGTTGTTGAACTCACCCCCTCCCTTATATCCCTTTTAGGTAACCCGGAGAAAACCTACCCAAAGACCTAAGAGTTAAACTATACTTGTAAGACAAGTATGAAAAGTTTAAATTTTATGCAATTTTTATTTATGTCATTCCAAGAAAGGTGCAGGTTTAAAGGACACCTTACTCCTTCCAGGTTAAAGAAAGGGGAAACCCTGAATAAACTAGGAGAGTGGCGAGTTGCTCACGGGGATCCAACCAAACCAGGTCGGGAAGTGACATTACATGTCCCTTAATGCATGACACTCTTTGGAACTTATCTTTGACGTCATATCCTTTAGTCCCGTATTGATTTCCTTACTTACTCGTCTTTTCCCAACTTCTTTATTAGGTCTTTCAAATTTTCAAGTTTTTGAATTTACCAATACTTACTGACATGTTTTAGCCCTTCCTTTCTTACGTCATTCCCAATTCCCAAGGGCATCTTTCCCTTGAAGGACCCTTCTCTTTTGTAAACCACTTTTATTCACTCATGATTATTTCACGATACTTTAGTCCAAGTTAGTTCCTTTCTTACTCGTATATCATCTTTTAATGTTGTCTTCCTACTTACCTGTTACTTGGGTTTAACTTATCCCTTGGACCTTCACGATTACTTTCCCTTTGCACTTGATTATTTCATCTCTAGCAATTTTTCCTTGAGGAGCTTATCTTCTTTCCAATTCCGTTGGTTCCATTTCCTTCTAATTGGTACACATGTGTCTTTCCAAGGTTCCCTTCCTTGGTAAGTTTTACACTTCTTTTCTCCCAAAATTTCCTTCTAGTTTTACCATTGCGAATATCCAACCCTTAGTGTCATTCCTTGACGCCATCTTCTCCTGCTTACCTTTACCCTTGAGATCCTACGAGTACTTTTCATCTATCTCACCTCATTCTCACTTGCTCCCAGTACTTATTTATTCCTTTGAGGTAGATTTCACATCCCTCTTTGTGTCAAAATCTCTCGTTTATCCTACAGAAATCTATTTAACATTTTCATAGCTTTCATCTCTTTAAGTCTTTCATCTTCCCTTAATCCCCAAAGGTTTTGATCTTTCCATCATTTCCTTCTTTACTAGAATTGTGACTTTCACAAGGGTTAGCTCGTTAAATGCCTTGCTCATTTTATCCTCATAGTTCAATTGTTTTGAGATGATTATCTCTTGAATCTTCAGTATTTGGTATCCCCCATTTGCCACGTTTAGGGTGTAGTCCTTACTACTCCCCAATTCTTAATAGAGCCTAATTTAGTCTTACAGATGATTTGGTTAATAGGAGTTATTCAAGCCCTTCTCATGCCAAACCAAGCCCTCCCAACACTTCCATAGCCCTATTACAACTGAATTAGAGCGGAAAGGTAAACCAATTTGGCTCCCCTCTATGAATTCTGATCGGTGCTAGAGAGAGAACCAACAGAACTTTAGTAACCAAATTCTCCCTCAATTCGACATGAATTGGGGTGATTCTTGTTCCAAAGGAGAAACCTTAGGACAAGAGCTATCTACTCAGATTGAAAGCTCGGACCGTCGTGCCCCCGACGGTAAGCTTTCGAAGCTTTCTCTCTCTATGTTAAGTTTTCCGACGAAGCTCCGTTTGAGCTCGTTCCGGTGTCAAATCACGCGATTCAAAGTGTAATTGAATCGTATGGAGATGTAGGAACTTAAATCTAACTTCAATTTCAACAATTAAACTCATTTGATCGGTCAATTTGATGAAATCAAATTCGACCGAGTTAGAAGGTTGAAATTGGGGGAAATTTTGGGGATTTCGAATATTCGAGGGACTAAAGTGCAATTTCATAAAATTAAGGGCCAATTAGGCATGGGAAAGATGTTGGAGTACCAATTGGTCAATTTTTGGAATTTTGGGGGTGAAATTTACCATTTTTGTATAATAGGGGCAAATGGTAATTTTGGAAAAGTTTGGGACCAAATTGAAAATTTGGGAAACTTGAACCCCTTTTTTGTGATTTTGAATAAATTGAGGTCCCAAGGTAAATTTTAGAAGTTTCAGGACTCAATTTGGGGGGGAAAATTAGCATTAGGGGGCTAAAGTGAAAGAAAAATAACTTTATGGATCTAATTGTAATTAGTTGAATAGTTTGAGTATTTTATCCATTCATGATGAATGAACGCTATTAGGCCAATGGATAATAAACAAGGATGTACATATCATGAAGGAACACGATGTACCAGGAACACCAACAAGGATAAACTCGTGTAAAGACAAAAAAAACCGATTAAGAGGAAATCACTGCGTTTTGGGGTGAGTGGGATTTTATATCGTACCTGGTTGGGATGATAAGCAAATCGAAAATGAAAACCCACTACTATGTGAAATTTTAACCATCACACCTGAATGGAGTGATGTGGAAATTTTGCGGAAAAACTACTTAATGGTTGTAAGTAGATCATATCCGGTTGGTATGATGAACTTACTGGAAGGAGGTAGAAAATCTGCTTAGCGATTATAAGCGGAGATGTTCTCACACCCGGTTGGTGTGATGGACAGATGAAAAGATTATTTTATCGTAAGTGCTCTCCCATGACTGCGTGCCACTGCTTAAACTTTTTGGGAGACCTTGACGAGTGCTCGAAATGCTCATATAGGTCGGAGGCCTCGGTTTTGGAACTTAGGGGTAAAATGCCCGATTTTGAAAATCTCGTACAGTGGACCTATGCCCAGTTGGCACGAGTAGAAGCTCGTAAACAAACATGAGTTTAAGCCGTGAAAACTTTAAATTAATGATATGTTTGGCCATGGTACCAAGACAAGACCGACATACTCGATGAACTAATGGTAATGCGACAAGACAGGTCGACGGACCAGTCAAGATAAACAACTGTAGGTCAAGTTGAGGGTCGGGACCGTTGGACCAATGACACTAAAGATTAAATGGCTTATGAGAAAAACTGTTGTTTTGTGCATACACTAACGTATGATACCTTCAAGATGCCCAAGAGGGGTAATGATGCATCCTAGGGGCTATTGGACGACATGGTGGAGATAATGGTAGATTGTTGTGCCAACAATCAGGGAAGCTGAATGTAGCTTCATGCGCATGAGATCGGGGTGGGGTTGGGATGAGGTCTCTTTTCTCATACGGACACGAAGTTTTCTTTATGGGATTGAGGGTCGGATGTCGCATACATCCACTCATTCTCAGGGTAGAAGTGGACGTGCTTCTATCTAGGTGGCCGGTAAAGTCGCTCCGACGCCACAAGTGGGTGCAGTGGACATGGTGCCCTACGAATGTGTGTTCCCTTCATGATGAAGGGTGCGTGTTGGTTGATAAACATGCCAGTTTGATTAATGATGAGAAATGGCTATGAAAACCGAGATTTAATGATAAAATATTTTAAAAGAAAATAAGGAGTCTGACACATTCCAATTCAAACTATTTTCTAAAAGTCATATTTTTAACACCTATTCACTGAGTTATTGAACTCACCCCTTCCCTTATACCCCTTTTCAGGTAACCCAAGGAAAGGCCTACCTAAAGTCCATAAGTTAATCACACCTATAAGACAGGTATGATAAGTTTAAATTTCATGTAGTTTTGATTTATGTTATTCCAGGAAAGGTACAAGTTTAAGGATGCCTTACTCCTCATAGTTTAAAAGAAGGGAAACCCTTAATAAACCGGGAGAGTGGTAGGTTGATCACGGGGATTTGACCAAACCGGGTCGGGGCATGACAACTTTAGTGGTATGAGATCCTGTTTCCTTGAATACATTATCAAGACTAGATAACATAGTAACTGGTAGGATTAATTTTAAAATTTTCAAATGGCCTCAAGAGAAGTAGATAAACAAACCCATGTTACCTTAGGCATCCTAGAAGCCAGAGAAAACCCCATCCCAAGGGAGGAAATGAACTAGGAATATAGAAGGACCCTTAGAGTAATCCCGGGTCAAAGAGGACTCAATAAGAAAGCCTCCAAGGTGTTCAGGCTCAAGGAAGGCAATGCATCGAACCATCAGTAATCCCTTGAAAAGGCCCCCACAATGCTCAAAGTATGGGAGGAACCACAAAAGTCCACGCAAGGAGATGACCTGTTATAGATGTGGGCAATTGGGACACTACATTAGAAGATGCCCAACATTTTAGAGGACAAGACCCGAGAGGATCTGTTATGAGTGTAGGGGGGTGGGACACATAGCAAAGAATTGTCCCACATTACAAAGAATCCAAGCGATACCTTCCAATAAGGACACCTCCACCCCTATAGAACCCCAAAGGGATAACATTACAAGAACCACAATTGTGGCTAGGGAACCCAATCTCACCAAGGAGGAAGTCCTGCTAGACCATAGTTTAGTATTGAGAATTCCCTAAGCCATCATTGTAACAATCTCCTTTAATAAATGTTAAAACCCCCAAAAATGTATTCTTACTTCGATGAATAAGATTCTGAGTTTCTGAAAATTCCTCTGTCCCTTAATAATACTATTATATGCCTCAATTACCCGAGGAAGGATCACAAAAATAAGATCATGGGTAGAACCTTATGAAAAGCCAGAAATAGCAGAATATAGATAAAGGGGAATTTTCTTTTAAGGAGCACTACAAGCCACCTAGGAGCAAAGAAGGACACACCTCCTCTATAGAAGACAAGTCGAACGATGAAAGACAACTAGGATGTCTCGAAACAGCAAGGTATGATTTACTTTGGAAAAACAAAGGAGCCAAGTAGGGTTGTAGACTAACCTAGAGAGGAAGGGAGAGTTGGAAAGGCCAGAATAGTTTGAGTATTTCATCCTTTCATGATGAATGAAGGCTATTAGGCCAACAGATAATGAACAAGGATGTACATATCGTGTAGGAACATGAAGTACTGGGAACGCCAGCAAGGACAAGCTCGCATAAAGACAAAGAACCAGTTAAGAGGAAATCACTGCATTATTGGGTGAGTGAGGTTTTATATCATACCCAGTTGGGATGATAAGCACCTCGGAAATGAAAACCCACTACTAAGTGGAATTTTAACCATCACACCTAAATTGAGTGATGTGGAAATTACGCAGAAAAACTACTTACCGATTGTTAGTAGATCATACTCGATTGGTATGATGAACTTACTAGAAGGATGTAGAAAACCCGCTTATTGGTTATAAGCGGAGATGTTCTCACACCCGGTTGGTGTGATGGACAGATGAAAAGATTATTTTGTCGGAAGTGCTCTCCCTTGACTGTGTGCCACTGCTTAAACTTTTTCAGAGACCTTGATGAGAGCTCAAAATGCTCATATAGGCCGGATGCCTCAGTTTTGGAACTTGAGGGCTAAAATGCCCGATTTTGAAAATATCTTACAATGGGCACAAGGCAGGTTGGCATGAGTAGGAGCTTGTAAACAAACATGATTTTAAGCCATGAAAACTTAAAATGAATGATATTTTTTGCCATGGTACCAAGACAGGACCGACATACTCAATGGACTGGCGACAGTGCGACAAGACAGGTCGACGTACTAGTTGAGACAAAAAAATGCAAGTTGAGTGAAGGGTCAAGGCCGTTGGACAAATGACACCAAAGATTAAATGGATTATGAGAAAAACTATTGTTTTGTGCATGCACTGAGGTACGTGACCTTCAAGATGCCCAAGAGGGGTAGTGATGCGTGATAGGGGCTATTGGACGACATGGTGGAGATAAGGGCAAATTGTCGTGCCAACAACCAGGGAAGCTCGACATAGCTTCATGCGCATGAGACTCGGGTGGGGTCGGGATGAGATCTCTGTCATCATACAGACATGAAGTTTTCTTTATGGGATTGAGGGTCGAATGTCACATACATCCACTCATTCTCATGGTAGAAGTGGACGTGCTTCTATCTAGGTGGCCGGTAAAGTCGCTCCGACGCCATAAGTGGGTGCAGTGGACGTGCTTCTATCTAGGTGGCCGGTAAAGTCGCTCCGACGCCATAAGTGGGTGCAGTGGACGTGCTACCCTGAAAATGTGTGTTCCCTTCATGATGAAGGACGTGTTTGGTTGATAAACACACCAGTTGTGATTAATGATGAGAAATGGCTATGAAAATCGAGATTTGAGGATGAAATATTTTTAAAAAAAATAAGGAGTCTAGCACACTCCAATTCAAACTATTTTTTGAAATTTATATTTTTAACACCCATTCACTGAGTCATTGAACTCACCTCCTCTCTTATACCCCTTTTCAGATAACCCAGGGTAAAGCCTACCCAAAGACCAAACTGGGATCTGACCAAACTGGGTCGTAGCATGACAAATACCCTCTTCATTTTTCATAAATATGAAGAAACTTAAGCCATATTAACTAGAATTTGAAAATATGGCTTAGAACCATGTTTGTTTTTAAACAAAATTGGGCTAGGGCTTGCATGGTTTTATAAGGGGTGTTCAAGAAATGAGTAGCGAGTGCAGTTAGATAGCAAAATAAATCCCCAAGAATATATGAATAATGTGCAATACTAAATGAATGAATCACACCATAAACATGAGTAACGAGATCGGTCAGTTAGCAAATCGAATGAATGAATCACACCATAAACATGAATAATGTGCAATACTGAATGAATGAATCACACCATAAACATGAGTAACGAGATCGGTCAGTTAGAAAATCGAACCTTGAGAATTGATAAATAATGTGTTTGTGAATGAGAATGGTATTTAAGAACACAAGTAGCGTGGTCGATAAATTAGTAAATCGAACCCCGGAATAAATAGCCAATATGCTTGTGGAACTTGTGTGCTTGATCATATACTTTTGATTTATTTGCTTGACTAGATGTGTATTGTGTCGACATGGCACCTAGTACAAGAGGTGGTGCCCACGTATAAGGAAGATGAGAAGTGTAGGTATAAGGGGGAGAGTGTGTCATGCCCCAACCCGATTAATAGGCTGGCAGTTCCGTACACCACGTTAATCCTCCCGATATTACCATGGTGTGATCTTTCACTAGAGTAAAACTGGTGGGACTAAGACTCATAACAAAAAATACTTCTCTATTTTTTAGCAGAAATTTGAAACTTTTCTTTAAAGAACAGTGCCCCAAAATGGTTTAACGACAAGCTGAGAATATAACATTCAATAAGCAGTAAATTACAACTTTCGTAATAGGGAAGATGGCTATCTTAGACGGCGATAATTTGGGGAGATACTCCCACTTCCATCTCCATCTTCTTCAACTTTCACCTACAATAGTTTTAGGGGAGGGGAGTGAGCTCACATCTCAGTGAATGAGACACTAACATCGAACGACTACATGACATACGCCCATATATTTCACGTAAACTACCTAGTATGATTTTCTATCTTTTTACTCGTACTTCCTAGTTCAAGTCTCGTGGTTTACTCTAGCCTTGGAGACACAAGTCTTGGGCCATCCGACACGTAGCCTATACTATGATGGGGTTATCCTCAGTTGCCCTCTTTGGTTTTGCATAACCAATAATATATATGCACACTCCCTGAACTCACGTCCCACACACAAAACTGACATACACTTGTCCGACACCTTCGGGCTACTCACAGCTTGACCCTCAACCTAGCTACTCATACTCTATACACATAATAATACGTCCAGAATGTACCATCGCTTGGGTAGTACCAGACATGGAAAAGTGGAGTGTGGGAGTCACAAATCACTGTTACCATAACCGACACTTCTCGATGTTATCTCACAACTAGGTGTCTCATCATCCGAGATCATGGCAGCCTCACCACCACTCCCTCGCACAACAATGGGCTAACTCATACCCTAAACAAACATGGTCTACTCATATCCCTATACACACAATGACACGTCCGGAATGTACCACCGCTTGAACGATACTAGACTAGGAAACTAGAGTGTGGATGTCACACCCCGACTCTGTTTGGACAGTCGAAACCCGTGAACAACTCACTACTCCTCCCAATACTATAATAGTAGCCACAACTATCCATGTATTACTAACATGAGTAAGACTCAGAATAACAGAAAATAAAATGTAAGATTATGTTTTCAAGATATGCCAAAATATATAATGTTGTAAATAAATCTACAAGAGGGAATAACATACCAAGCACTGAGATCATCTTCTAATATCTTTTTTTAAATTATATTTCCAGAAAGGGGTAAGGGAGTGGGGTGAGGTTACAACTTAGAGTAGGATATTTATTGACATTGTGACGTAATGTCCACCATTCAACACATACTAAAAATAGTTTTAAGGATACTCCAAATTTTCTTTTCTCACACTTTAATCAAAAGGGATTTAAGTGAACATATGAGGAAGTTAGCAATTTGGTTCATTATAAAAATATCTTTCATAGATTTACTCTGTTAAATTATTGGCTTGTGTCTGACAAGTTAAAGGTGTTCATTCTTATTTGGAAGAATTTTTATACAAATTCTATTTGTTCAAGGTATTTTATTTGTTTGTATTAGACAAACAATCAATACACAAAAAACTATTTTTATCATAAATAGGATCATACATTCGCAGAATATACTATCTGTCCTACTTGTGGTCTAGAGCACCTTTACCAACCACCTTGTTGAGAGACTACAACCTCTACTACATTGGTTCGAGACTACAATCTTGACCATTAATCTGTGTGAGCACCATTACCTAACCCCCATACTTTTTCGATGCATTTGTCCACTATTAGAGGGACGATACCTTTCTTCTTCATCAAGTCTATTTGCGCATGGGACTCCTAGAGCCCTGTGACATACTAGACCATCGATAACTTCATTTGTCCCAACCTTGTTGTCTAGTAGCTCATAGAAACACCACTACCCCATATTGGGCATCACATGGTTTCGTACAATTTGAATTACAAGCAATAGTATTTGGGTTAAAACCTTTCACTTTGTACTACTAGCCCACTGGGCTACAACCCGACTTTGGCTCAGCAACTTAAACACACATCATCAATTTGTAATATCTTTTATGAGGCTCATAAATAAGAACTTATTTACAAGATTGGGTACGTTCCCATTGGCCTTGGGCCCACTGTACAAGTTTTTAAAATATGGCATTGGGTGCACTTCTTTTTGAAACCGCTTGCATTTGTCCCACTTTCACAAAACTTGATCTAACCAACTTTTATTTCTACCCATATCCTACATCGATAGTTGGAATTATATTGTTATCTTAAAGTGTATTCACACACATTTCAAGGGAAATCCTAAAATCATGATTCATGCTCACTACAGAAATACATCCCAAAATAATTTGAGCGGTTTCACATAGTCATGGGATTATATTTCTAGAAAAGAAGTTATTATGTAATCATGTTGTTTAGTTTACGAATAATAATGCATCATCAGCCTAATCGGACTCGATGCCATAAATTCCACTCATCTGTATTCCAACACTTGTTCATCCCAGTGGATTTCTAAGCCTTGTGTTCCTTTCCTTTTCACGAAGTAGTAGGTGATTGATTCCTACAATAAATTGGGCAATTAAGTCCTAAAATCATAAGGTGGACATAATGAAGATGTCATGCCCCGACAAGAGTAAGATGTCATGCCCTAGCAGGAACCCCATAATCAACTCGCCAATCCTTCCGGTAAAACAACCATGGAGATACTGGTAGGAGTAAGGTATAACCTGAAAACATTTCAAAAATAAATTACAGAAACATGATTTTCCATAAAATATATTGCAACATGATTATTGCATAAGGCTTAACGAGGAATATACTATTCAGTCACATTACTCTTCATATTTTCTTGAAAGGGTTTAAGGGAAAGGGGTGAGTGCTACGACTCAGTGAGTAGGTCATCATGACTTGATGATTTAGTTTGCACTTATGCAAAAATGATTTGCTTTTTGAAAATAAATATATACTATAAGCAAACCTCTACTTGCCTTATCTTTCATAAAGAGTTTTCTCAACATTTTCGTATCTTATTTCATCGAGCTTAGAGTAGGCTCCTTCCTATTTAGAGGGATTTAATTTAATAAACCAACGGGGGTTTATTACAAACAATAAACAATCAACACCCTTTATCCATAAAGGGATCAAATAGTTGCAGAACACACACTAGATGACTTACAACCATGATTTGTTCCACTAGTGGCCCAGAGCGACTTTACCGTCCACCCTGGTGAGAGGCTACATGTCACACCCAGGCCCAGTTTGGTCAGATCCCCGTGATCAACCCGCTACTCTCTCGACTTATTAAGGGTTGCCCCTTCTTTATAAATCGTGAGGAGTAAGACATCCTTTAAACCTACATCTTTCCTAGAATAACATAAATCAAGACTGCACAAAATTTGAATTTATCATACTTGCCTTACAGATGTGTTAGCTGGTGGTCTTTGGGGTAAGCTTTCTGGGGTTTCCTAAACGGGATATAAGGGAGGGGTGAGTTCAACAACTCAGTGAATGGGTGTTTAAAGTTTGATATTTAGAAAAATAGTTTGAATTTGAAGTGTGCCAGACTCCTTATTTTTCTTTTAAAAATATTTCATTCTCAATTCTTAGTTTTCATAATCATTTCTCATCATAACGGTGTCTTTATCAACCAACACATACCCTTCATCATGAAGGAACACACAATCATAGGCCAGCTTGTCCACTGTACCCACTTGTGGCGTCAGAGCGACTTTACCGGCCACCTAGATAGAAGTATGTCCTCTTCTGCCCTGAGAATGAGTGGATGTTCATGACATCCGACCATCAATCTAGTAATAAAACATCTTGTCTGTATGAGGAGGATAGAGACCTCATCCCATCCCCACCCCGGTCTCATGCGCATGAAGCTACATCGATCTTCGCAAGACTTCTAGTACGACTAACTGCCCTTATTTCCACCAAGTCGTCCAGAGCCCTAGGATGCATCACTACCCCTCTTGGGAATCTTGAAGGTCCCTAACACAGTGCATGCACAATCAATAATTTTTCACATAAACCATATAATCTGTGGTGCCACTGGTCCAACGGCCCCGACTCTCAACTCGACCTGCAGCTATTTGTCTTGATTGATCTATAGACATGTCATGTCGCACTACTTCTAATCCATCGAGTATGTCGGTCCAATCTCAGTACCATGGCCAAACAACTCATTTAATTAAGTATTCATGGCTTAATAATCATGTTTGTTTATGAGCTCCTGCTCGTGCCAACTGGGCTAGGGCCCTCTATTTGAGATTTTCAAAATTGGGCATATTAGCCCCCCAAGTTCCAAAACCGAGACCTCCAGCCTAACAAAGCTATTCGAGCTCCCGTAAAAAAGGTATCCCAAAAATTTTAAGCAGTAGCACTTTTGAAATAATAAACTTTTCAGTCATCCATCACACCAACCGAGTATGAGGACATCTTCACTTATAACCGATAAGCGGGTTTTCTACTTCCTTCCAGGAAGTTTCATCATACCAACCAGGTATGATCTACTTACAATCAGTAAGTAGTTTTTCCACATGATTTTCACCACTCCTTTCAAGTGTGATGTTTAAAATACCACAAAGTAGTGGGTTTTCATTCTGAGGCACTTATTATCCCAATCGGGTATGATATTAAACATCCCACTCACCCGATAGTTTAGTGAATCTCCTCTTAGCCGGCTTGTTGCCTTTACACGAACTTGTATTAGCTGGCGTTCCCAGTACTTCATGTTCCTACATGATATGAACATCCTTGTTCATTATCCTTTGTCCTATTAGTCTTCATTCATTCCAAATAAATGAGAAAACCAAACTTTTTATTTATTTGCAATTAGATCCCTAAAATGATTTTTCTTTAACTTTAAGTCTCTAATGCTGATTTTCCTCAAATTGAGTCCCAAAACTTTTAAAATTCACTTTGGGACCTCAATTTATTCAAACCTCAAAAAGGGATTCAATTACCCAAATTTCCAATTGGTCCCAAACTTTTCCAAAACCATTTTGCCCCTACTTTACAAAATGGTAAGTTTTGCCCCAAATTTTCCAAAATTTGCCCAATTGGTCCCCCAACATCTTTATCATGTCCAATTAGCCCTCAATTTTATGAAATTGCACTTTAGTCCCTCAAATTTTTTAAATTCCCAAATTTTCCTCCAATGTTTCCACCAATTTCAACCTTCTAACTCAGTCGAATTTGATTTTATCAAATTGACCGATCAAATGAGTTTAATTGTTGAAATTGAAGTTAGATTGGAGTTACTACACCTTCATACGATTCAATTGCACTTTGAATCGCACGATTTGATACCACAATGAGCTCAAATGGAGCTTCACCGAAAAATTGGACTTAGAGAGATAAATCTTCGAAAGCTTACCGTCGAGGCGCGGCAGTCCAAGTTATCAATCTCGGTAGATAGCTCTTGTCCTGAGGTTACTCCTAGGATCAAGAATTGCATCAATTGATTCCAAATTGAGTTAGAATTTTGTCATCGAAATTCTACTGGTTCTCTCTCTAGCACCAATTGGAAATTATAGAGGGAGCCAAATTGGCTTACCTTTCTGCACTAATTCAACTATAGGAAGGCCATGGAGGTGTTGGGAGGGCTTGGTTTGTCCTTAGATGGGCTCGAATTGGCCAATTTCAGCTTGGCCAAAATAGGGTAGCTTCGGTCCATCGGAGCTGCTTCACTGCTCGATCTCGGCGGTGCTTCTCCGGTGACCCTCAGAGCAAATGTAGACTACAGGCGTGTAGCTGATTTCTTCCTGAATTCAAAGAACCTGACCTCACCTTGTTTAGCTTCGAAAATTGCCCAAGTCGGAGCTCTGATTCGAGCTTCGCCAAAAATTGGAGCAGTTGAGAGAGAATGGAGTTTTCAGGTGTGAAGGGGATGAATGAGGAGGGGCTCTTTATATAGGAAGCTCGGGGACTTCTTGGTCATTTGATTGGCTCCTTAATGGCAGTCATTCATTTCCTAAAACTTCCTGGCCTGAGACTTTTCATCTTCATCGGTGCTGCTCAATTTTCCGGTGAGTGAACAGTGTTGTCATCTAAAGGAAAAAGACGACACTGTTTTGAACCAAACTGTACCGATCTGAACCAGGTTCAAAGCTTAAACTAGCCAAGTCAGGCCCGATACGACCGAGTTTTTCAAAATTAAAAATTTCTAAATTCATTATATATCAAATGGTGGCCTTAATTCTCAAGTTGGAATTTTCTAAGCCACCTAGAAAAATGAATTTAGTATCCAGTTTAATAGTAGTTCAAACCAATCTAAACCGGTTCAAACCCGCCCAAACACAGTAGCTTCTCCTTTTCTTATTGCCACCATGTCGTCCAGCATTCCTTGGAACCCATCACTACCCCCTTGGGTGTCTTGATGGCCCTGAATAAAGTGCATGCATAAATAATAGTTTTCATATATAATCATTATCTTTGGTGCAGATGGTCCAATGTCCCCGACAATCGACCCGTCCTGTAGTTGTTTTCTTGACCAGTCCATCGACCATGTCTTGGCGGACTTCCACTAGCCCATCGAGCCTTGTTGGTCCTAACTTGGTATCGTGGCAAATCACACAAACATTTTCACTTTTAATGAGAGTTTTTCATGACTCTTCCTATTCATGTTTATTTATGGGCTCTAGCCCGTGCCCACTAGACTTGGAACCACATCACGAGTTTTTCAAAACTAGGCCTTGAGCCCTATGAGTTCAAATTTGAGGCCTTAGGCCTATTAGAGATGTTCTAGCTCTTGTCAGGAAAGTCTCCCAAATAGTTTGAGCAATGGCTCATAGTCAGAGGAGAACAATTCTGATAAAATCTCTTTTAACTCATCGCATTAATCGGGTGTGATGATAAATGTAGGTATGCTTACAATCGGTAAGAAGGTTTTTCCATTCTTAACAAGGGTGCCCATCATTCCAACTGATATGATGTATACAGTTCCCACTCATAACCAATAAGTAGGTTTTTAACTTTTAAAATATGCTCATCACCGCAACCGAGTATGAGGTTTAAAAAAGCCCACTCACTCGATGATTGTAACGTGTTCATCCCAAGTCAGCCTTCCAAATCCTACTTGAGCTCCGTTACTCACGTCCTTATCAGAATTCATTCCTACTTGATTTGAATATCCTTATAAGGAATGGCTTGGAATGAATAGTCCCTTTATATCTAGGTATTTATATTTATACCCTAATTTTTGTATTATTGCAATTAGGTCCCTAAAGTCCAAAATCTTTGACTTTAGACCCCAAATGCTCAATTATTTTCAATCAAGGCCTCGGTACTTCCAATATCTCTCTTGGGTCCTTAATTTTCTCAAAATGGTACATGGGGTTCAAATTTCCCAAATTTCTAAATTGGAGCACCAACTTTTACAAAATTACCAATTTGCCCCTAATTTCCAAAAATGGCCTTTTATCCCAATTCTTACAAAAAAACTGACCAATTAGTCCTCCAACATCTTTCTCATTGCCAATTGACCTTCAATTTTGAGAAATTGCATTTAAGTCCTTCAATTTTTCGAAATCCCCAACTTCCACCAAGTTCTTCCCCTAATTTCACCCCTTTGTACTGACCAAATTTGATTTCTTCAAATTGACCATTCAAATGGGATTAATTGCTCCAATTGATGGCATAGACCGATTCATACACTTCCATACAATCCAATTGAGCATTGAATGGCAGAATTTGGGTCCAAAATGAGCTCAAACGGAGCTTCACCAAAAAATTGTGTGTAGAGAGAGAAAGTTTCGAAAGCTTACTGTCGGAGGTGCGACGGTCTGAGCTCTTGATCTGGAAAGGTAGCTCTCATCCTTAGGGTCCTTCTAAGATCAATAATTTCTACAATTGATGTTAGGATCAGTGTGAATTTGGTTTTTGAAATTCAACACTTTCATTCTCTAGAATTGAACTACAACAACGGAGAAGGTGGAATTGGCTTACCTTTCTTCTCTAGAGAGGCCGTGTTATGGCCTTGGGGGCTAAGGGAAGGCTTGATTTGACCGTAGGAGGTTTGAATTGGCCAAATTCAGGTCGAACAAAATAGGGCAACTTCAAACCGACGGAGCTGCTTTATTGTTTGATCTCGCCAGCACTTCTCCAACGATCCTTGGGTAAAGGAGAGGTTGTTGTTACGTAGCTGACTAACAGAGTTTAAAGGACCCAAGTTTTCCTTCTAAGGCCGAGAAAAGTGCCCAATTCGGAGCTTTGGTTTGAGCCTTCCCAAAAAACTAAGCACTTTAGAAAGGAAGGAAATTTGAGGTGTGTGGAGGATAAATGGAGAGGATATTTTTATATAGGGAGCTCGGGGATCTTCTACTCTACCAGTTTCTATACTCATCAAGCTTATCCTCTCCAGAATATACCCAAATCGGAGGGAATATTCCTTCATTGGGAAACAAAAGTTTATACATTGATGAACAGTGTTATCACCCCAAAAAAGAAGACTACACTGTTCTGGATCGAACTGGTCCAGTTTGAACAAGTTTAGTGACGAAAATCGGTTAGTTTAGGCCCAATTCGACCGGTTTTCTCAAAATTAAAATTTTCTAAATTAGTCTAAATTCATTTTCTATTTGATGATGGCCTCAATTTTCCAATTTGAGATTTCCAAGCCACCTAGAAAAATGAATTTTCCAATTCGATTCATTATGGTTAAGCCCGATTCAATCCAATTCATGTTTGATTCACCCTAAACCAGTCTGATTTTCCCATCCAATTTACTTCATGATTCTTCCCCATGATTTTCATGACTTTTTGGTCACTTGGGATTTTCAAATTTCCCAATTTAACCCTTCTTTACCATTTTTAGTTTGTTAAATGATTCGATCTTCTCCTTAGAATCAACCGGTTCTTTCCCAGTTTTTCTCATTCTTGGAAGGACAAGGTTTATAACTCTCCCCTCATTTTAGAAGTTTTATCCCCAAAACTAAATTACGTATCCTTTACATTGGAAATAATTTCCCTTGATTTCAACTTGGGGTTTGTTTTGACATGTTATCGCTTTGGTTACCCATTTCACTTAGTCCCGCATGCAACATACATGAGGACTTTCCTTCTCTTTGGATCATTCATTTACTCCTTTGGACTTAGTCCCTTTGGTTTGTCTTACCCCCGTGTCCAAGTAATTTCTTAGATCCAATGCTTCTTGTCGTTTAGGGGTAAGATCCTTACTCTTGAGGGTTTCGGTGCAGAATTCTAGGATTGGGAGTTCCAAAATGCCCAATCGTTCCCATGTCTAGTTATTCTCTTGATCGTTGAAACCCTTAGCTCGGTGTCCTTTCAAGCATTTCGTACTTGTTTTCATGGGTTTTGTCATTATCCCCTTTTCGTCCTATATCAGTCCTTCCTCCATCCTTTTTTTACAACTCCGGTCCAAATTTTTATGTTTGACTTTGTCATGCTTAACTAACTGACTCTTTCTTACTTGAGTCATATTTTCCTGGGATTGTTGGACCTACATGTCCCTTACAGCATGACATGTTCTAGAACTTGTCGTTGTCCATTATAATTCTAGAGCATTTTCTTGATGGTTGTTCTTGACTTTCCAACCTTTCGGGTGTCGTATGATTTCATCCTTTATTATCATTTGCTAGTATTCCTCAACTACCTTCAGCATTATCCTACCATGCCTTTACCTTTGACGACATGTCGTTCATGATCGTGTCAGTTTTACTTATCTTCTCGTCCCTTACCAACTTCCTTATTGGGTTTTCCCGGTTCCAATCATCAGGTTTCCTAATCAATTCATAACTTACTGACATGTTGGGATTTTTCTTCCCTTATGTCCATCCTCATATCCAATGGTATCCTTTACTCAAGGATTTCTTTTCTCTAGTCCATCCTTACTTGCTCGTGACCATTTCACGTTTCTTTATTCAGATATGATTCCTTATGGTTTACTTGTCCATTCCTTGAAGGTTTCCTTCCTTCATATCCTTACACCATTTTGTATTGGTGCTTTTGTTCACCTTTAATCCTTTACAAACATAAATTCCCCATTTCGCCATTTCTTTCCTATCTAAGGAATCTTTAATTTGCGAGTCTTATTTCATGTCCTTTATATTAGGACCAAACATTCCATCTTAAGTTCCATTAAATGGATGTGGACAAGAAGTAGTCTTTGTGTCATTCGTTATTCTTTTATATCCCATTTCAACTGGAGTGCATCATTTCCCAAGGCTCTACTTCCTTCGGGATTTGTTTCCTTATTATTTTATTTGGGGTATTCCATTCATCCCCAATTGTTATGAAATGAGCCAATACTATCTTCGTGCTCACCCATTCCTTAGGGTTTAACTTGCTCCTTGAATTTTGGGTACACTTCCCTTGTAATTGGTCTTTTATCCCAACTTGCATTCCATTTGCAAGTTTACCTTATATTTCACTTCAATTGAGTTCATTACTTCTTTGTTGGTGTCATGCCCCGACCCGATTTGGTCGGATCCTCGTGATCAACCTGCGACTCTCTCGGCTTACTAAGGGTTGCCCCTTCTTTTTAAACCGTGTGGAGTAAGGCGTCCTTTGAACCTGTACCTTTCCTATAATAACATAAATCAAAGTTGCATAAAATTTCAAACTTTTCATACTTGCCTCACAAGTGTGTTAGCCAGTGGTCTTTGGGTAAGCTTCCCGAGGTTACTTGAAAGGGGTATAAGGGAGGGGGTGAATACAACGACTCAGTGAATGGGTTTTCAAAATTTAACTTTTAGGAAAAATGTTTAAATCAGAGTGTGACAGACTCCTTATTTTCTTTTAAAAACATTTCATTCTTAACTCGGCTTTTATATCCATTTCTTATTACCACGGCATGTCATCATCCAACACACATCCTTCATCAGGAAGTTCAAACACACAATTGCATGCCAGCCCGTCCACTGAACCCACTTGTGGCGTCGGAGCGACTTTACCGGCCACCTTGATAGAAGCACGTCCACTTCTACCCTAAGAATGGGTGGATGTTCACGACATCCAACCCTCAATCCCATAAAAAAAACTCTGTGTCCATATGAGGACAAAGACCTCATCCTGTCCCCACCCCAATCTCATGCACTTGAAGCTACTCCGAGCTTCGCAAGACTTCTGGTACGACTAACTGCCCTTATATCCATTAGGTCATCTAGAGCCCTAGGACGCATCACTACCCCTCTTGGGTGTCTTAAAGGTCCCATAACACAGAGCAGGCACAATGAATAGTTTTTCACATAATGCCATATAATATGTGGTGCCACTAGTCCAACAGCCCTGAACTTACTCGACCTGCAACTGTTTGTCTTGACTAGTCCAGAGTCCTATCATGTCGCATTGCCACTAGTTGACTAAGTATGTCAGTCTTGTCTTAGTGCCATGGCCAAACAACTCATTTATTTAAGTTTTCATGGCAGATTAGTCATGCTTTTTTACGAGCTCCTCCTCGTGCCACCTGTCCTAGGGTCCACTATTTGAGATTTTCAAAATTGAGCATATTAGACCCCAAGTTCCAAAACTGAGGCCTCTAGACTAACAGAGCTATTCGAGCTCCCGTCAAGGTCTCCCAAAATGTTTAAGTAGTGGCACACAATCAGGGGAGAACACATCCGACAAAATATACTTTTCAACTGTCCATCATACCAACCGAGTATGAGGACATCTCCGCTCATAACCGATGAACGAGTTTTCCACTTCCTTCAAGTAAGTTTCATTATACCAACCGGGTATGATCTACTTACAACCAGTAAGTAGTTTTTCTACTTGATTTCCACATCACTCCTCTTAGATGTGATGATTAAAATACCGCTTAATAGCGAGTTTTCATTTTCAAGGTGCTTATCATCCCAACCGGGTATAATATTGAATTTTCACTCACTCGTTAATGTAGTGAATTCCTCTCGACTGGTTCTTTATATTCACGCGAGCTTGTCCATGTTGGCATTCCTGGTACTTTGTGTTCCTACATGATATGAACATCCATGTTCATCATCCCTCGGCCTAATAGCCTTCATTCATTCCAAATGAATGAGAAATACAAATTTTTCATTTATTTGCAATTAGGTCCCTAAAGTTTTTTTTCTTTAACTTTAAGTCCCTAATGCCGATTTTTCCTCAAATTAAGTCCCAAAACTTTCAAAATTCACCTTAGGACCTCAATTTATTCAATTTCACAAAAAGGGGTTCAATTTCCAAAATTTCCAATTTGGTCCCCCAACTTTTCCAAAAGTACCATTTTATGAAATTGCACTTTAGTCCCTTAAATTTTTGAAATTCCCAAATTTCCCCCAATTTCAAACTTTTAACTCAGCTGAATTTGATTTCATCAAATTGACCAATCAAATGTGTTCAATTGTTGAAATTGAAGTTAGATTTGAGTTCCTACACCTTCATACAATTCAATTGCACTTTGAATCACATAATTTGATGTTGGAATGAGCTCAAACGGAGCTTCACCGGAAAACTTGACTCAAAGAGAAAGCTTCGAAAGCTTACCGTTATGGGAGCAACTGTCATGCCCCAACCCGGTTTGGTGAACAACCCACCACTCTTTCTCAGTTCAAGAAAAGTTTCCTGCTACTTTTACTCCAGAGGAGCAAGGCAAAATTTCAACCTTGTTCCTTGGAAGACATATATCAATTAAACTGCAAGCTTAAGAAAAAATTAAGCATACCTGATAAAGGGTAAGGCTCGGTGTTACTCCTAGCCATTTTCTCTTTTCCTGAAAAGGGATAGAAAAGAGTGATGAGTTTCTACAACTCAGTGAATGGGTTTTTCAAAAGTCTACTTTTAACTTTTAGGAAAAATATTTATATTGGAGTGTGTCAGACTCCTCGCTTTTCAAAAATCCCTTCATTTAAAAATTTGGGTTTTTCCACCATTTCTTATTATCACGGTGTGTCATCACCCAACACACATCCTTCATCATGAAGGTTCCACACATTCGTAGGCCAGCATGACCATTGAACCCACTTGTGGCTTCGGAGCAACTTTGCTGCCCACCTAGATAGAAGTACGACCACTTCTACCTTGAGAATGAACGGATGTATGTGACATCCGACCCTCAATCCTGAAATTGATTCTTCGTGTCCATATGAGAACAGAGACCTCACCCCTCCCCACACCGGTCTCATGCGCTTGGTGCTACTCCAAATTTCGCACGGTCACTTGGAACGACAAACTGCCGTTATACTCACCGGGTTGGCCAGGGCCCTTAGGACGCATAACTACCCCTCATGGGCGTCTTGATGATCTCGTACTCATAGTGCATGCACAAATAATGTTTTCTTATTATGCCATATAATATGTGGTGTTATTAGTCCAACGGTCCCGTCTTTCAACTCAATCTACAGCTGTTTGTCTTGACTGGTCTAGAGACCAATCATCTCACACTGCTACTAGTTGACTAAGAATGTCGGACCAGCCTTGGTACCATGATTATACAATTTACTTATTAAAGTTTTATGACACATATATTATGTTCATTTATCAGCTCCTGCTCGTGCCCATTGGCTTATGGCCCATTGTTTGAGATTTTAAAAAACTGGGCATATTAGCCCCCAAGTTCCAAAACTGAGGCCCCCGACCTATAAGAGCTATTTGAGCTCCTGTCGAGAAGGTCTCCCAAATTGTTTAAGCATTGGTACATAGTCACAGGAGAACACTTCCGAAAAAAATATGTTTTCACTATCCATTATACCAACCTGATATAAGGACATCTCCATTCATAACTGATGAACAGGTTTTCAACTTCCTTCGAGTAAGTTTCATCATACCAACCGGGTACGATCTACTTAACACCAGTAAGTAGTTTTTCCGCATGATTTTCACATCACTACTCTAAGTCGTGATGTTTAAAATACCACATAGTAGTGGGTTTTTATTTCGATGTGCTTATCATCCCAACTGGGTATGATATAAAGTCCCACTCACCCGATCGTGTAGTGAAATTCAGTCGAGTTCCGTCCCTTGCCCGCTAGACCTCAACTGGCGTTCCTGATGTCTCATTCACCTACACAAAATAAACATAGTTGTTCATTATTCATTGGCCTAATAGCCTTCATTTTTTCCAATGAATGAGAAAACCCAACTTTATATATATTTGCAATTATGTCCCTAAAGTTATTTTTCTTTAACTTTAAGTCCCTATTGCCAGGTTTTTCCTCAAATTGAGTCTCAAAACTTTTAAAATTTCCTTAGGACCTCAATTTATTAAATTCTGCAAAAAGGGATTTAATTTCCCAAATTTTCAATGTAGTCCCTCAATTTTCCCAAAATTACCATTTTGCCCTTCCTTTACAAAAATGGTAAATTTTGCCCCAAAAATTCTAAAGTTTCTCAATTAGCCCTCTAATATTCTCATCATGACCAATTGACCCTCAATTTTAGAAAATAACACTTTGGTCCTTCAAATTTTTGAAAATCCCCAAATTTTCCCCAATTTCAACTCTTTAACACAACCAAATTTGATTTCATCAAATATACCAATCAAACACCTCTATTCGTTGAAATTGAAATTGAAAATGAGTTTCTACATGTTCATATGATTCTAAGGAACTTTGAATCGCAGGTTTTAATGCCGAAACAAGCGCAAACAGAGCTTCACTGGAAAACAGACTCTAGAGAAAGAAAGTTTCGATTTCTCACCAGTGAGGGCACAACGGTCTGAGCTTTCTATATGGGCAAGTAGCTCTCCTCCAGAGGTTCTTCCTAGGATCAAGAATGACATCAATTGATGTCGAATTGGTTTAGAATTTCATCATTGAAATTCGGCTAACTCTCTCTCTAACACTTATAAAAAATTGCAAAGGGTAGCCGAATTGGCTTACCTTTCGTTCCTAATTTGGTTGTGGAAGGGCTAAGGAGGTGTCATGAGAGCTTGGTTTGGCCTGAGGAGGGCTTGAATTGGCCGATTTCAGCTTGGCCAAAACAAGGTAGCTTTGGTCCGTTGGAGCTGCTTCATTATTTGATCACACCGGTACTTCTCCGGCGACTCTCGGAACAGACGGATCTCACCACCGTGTAGCTGACTTCTCCTCGCTTCTAATGAACCTGACCTCACCTTCTTTGGCTCAAAATTGAACCTATATGAGAGCTCTGGTTCAAGCTTCATCGGAAAACTAAGCAACTGAGAGAGAGTGACCTTTTTAGGTCTGGAGAGGACAAATGGAGAGGGGATCTTTACATAGGGAGCTTAAGGACCAATTGGCCGTCTGTTTGGCACCTTTTTGAGAGGCATTGAAAACATAAAACGTACCGAACTGAAACATATCTTTTTTGCTAGCGCTGCTTTGATTTTCCGGTGAGTGAACAATGTTGTCATCCTAAGGAAGAAGATGACACTATTCCGAACCGGACCGTTCTAGTCTAAATCGGGTTCAAAGCTTAAACCAGCCGGTTCACCCCTCATTCGACCGAGTTTTTCAAATCTAAAAATTTCTAAATTCATTTTCTATCCAATGGTGGCCTGAAATATCAAATTTGAATTATTTAAGACACCTAGAAAAATGAATTTAGGATCCAGTTCAATAGTGGTTCAAACCGGTCCAAACCGGTTTGGCTTTCATCTCCAATTCCTTTACAAGTCCATTTCCATGTCTTTTGTGACTCCTTGGGTCACTTAGGATCCATACAAATTCCCGGTTTACCATCTCTTAATTGATTCGGTTCATAAACTGACTCAGTTCTTAAATCGGTTTAATCCGGTTCACCCGAACCGATCTGGTTTTTCTCTCCCATATTGTTCTAAATTTCCTTCCCAAGGATTATAGATCTCTTTGAATCACAAAGGATCCATAAGCTTCTTGGTTTACCCATTCTCTATCGATTCCAGCTCATGAATTAGCTTGGTTCATAAACCAATTCTATTCGGTACGGACCTGGTTCTTTGAACTGCTTTGGTCTTTCTGCCTTATTTCATCCTAAGGTCTTTTTCCCAAGTTTATGAGCCTTTTTGAGTCATATGGGAGTAAGAATTTTTCAAATTTGCTCGTCCCCTAACAATCAAACTTGTAGACCAATTCGGTTTAAAGATTCAAATTTACCGGTTCTTTCCCCAATTTTCTCATTACTAAAGGACGGGATTTACAGCGACGGTCTAAGCTTTCAATCTCGGTAGATAACTCTTATCCTAAGGTTTCTCCTAGGATTAAGAATTGCTTCAATTGATGTCAAATTGAATGATAATTTAGTCATCAAAGTTCAATTGTTTCTCTATCTAGCACCTATCAGAATTTACAGAGGGAAGTCAAATTTGCTTACCTTTCCATTCTAATTCAGCTATATGAGGGCTATGGAGGTGTTTGGAGGGCTTGGTTTGGCCTGAGGAGGGATCAAATTGGACGTTTTTAGCTCGGCCAAAATAGGGCAGCTTCAGACTACCAGAGCTGCTTCACTATTCTATCACATTGGCGTCTCTCCGGCGACCCTCGAAGCAAATGGAGACTACCATCAGGTAGCTGACATCTCCTTAGTTCTAAAGAACCTAACCATTCCTCTTTGGCTCAGAAAAGACCCTATATCGGAGCTATGGTTCGAGGTTCGACTAAAATTGGAGCAGTTGCGAGAGAATGGAGTTTTCAGGTGTGGAGAGGATGAATGAGGAGGGGATCTTTCTATAGGAACTTTGGGGACTTCTTGGCTGTCCTATCGATGCCTTAATGGCGGTCATTCATTGCCCAAAACTCCTTAGCTAGAGACTTTTCAGCTTCACCGGTGCTACTCGATTTTCCAACGAGTGAACAGTATTGTCATCTAAAAGAAGAAGACGACAATGTTCTGAATCGGACCGGGCCAGTCCGAACCTGGTTCAAAGCTTAAAATGGCCGGTTCAAGCCCGATTCGACCAAATTTTTAAAAATTAAAAATTTCTAAATTCATTTTCTTTTCAATGATGGCCTTAAATCTTAAATTTGAATTTTCTAAGCCACTTAGAAAAAGGAATTTAGCATCTGATTCAATAGTGGTTCAAACCGAACCAAACCAGTTCAATCCAGTTTGGATCCGATTCACCTGAACCGGTTTGGTTTCCATCTCCAATTCATCCTAAAGTCCTTTTTCTTGACTTTTGTGACTCTTTAGGCCACTTAGGATTCATAAATTTCCCATTTTTCCCTTTCCCTATCGGTTTCGGTACATGAACTGACTCGGTTCATAAACCGTTTCAACTCAGTTGGATCCGGTTCATCTGAACAGGATTAGTTTTTTCCCTTCTAATTTGTTCTAGTGTTCTTTTCCAAGGTTTTATGAATCCTTTCGGTCATTTGGGAGTTGAAATTTCCCAAATTGCATGTTCTTTGATGATCGGTTTGTGAACCGGTTCGGTGTTTCTCACTCGATTTGACTGGTTATTTTCCTGGTTTTTCCTTAATTCAAAAGGTAGGGTTTACAACTCTCCCCTCCTTTTAGGGGTTTTGTCCCCAAAACTTAATAAGTAACTTTTGCATGAGGAACCATTTCCTTTGATATCAACTTAGTGTTTGCTTGACATGCAAACTTCTCTCTTGTTCTTTCAATTAACCGTTTTTATATCATTCACTTAAGAAATTTATTTTCCTTTATATTATTTACTCCCTCCATGGAGTTTATCATAACTAGACATGCCTTACTTAAGGGTATATCCTTAGATTCATATCTTTCTTTACTTAGAGCAACATTTTTTTTCCCTTTGAGGTCATGTACTCAGCATTGGGAGTTCCAAGATACCTAACCATTCCCGTGTCTAGTTAGCCTCATGGTCGTTGAAACCGTTAGCTCGATGTTCCTTAGAGTGTTACATACTTTTTTCACGGGTTTCCTTGTTATCACCTTTTTGTCCTATTTCGACTCTTCCTTCATCCGCTGTTCATTAACATTTCAATCCAAATTTTATGTTTGACCTTGTCATGCTTACTACCTTCCCTATTTTGAGTCATTTTTTCCTCAGGATTGTTGGTCTTACATACCCCTTGCAATATGGCATTTTCTAGATCTTGTCTCTATGTCCATTAGATTCCCAGAACACCTCCTTTAGGGTTATTCCCAACCTCTCAGGGATTGTATGACATTATCCCTCTTTTCGTTTGGTAGTATTCCTAAACTACCTTTACTGTTATCCAATCAACTTACATAACCGTGTCGATTCTCCTTACCCGCTCGTCCTTTCTCAACTTCCTTATTGAGTATTTTCGGTTCCAATGATTTGGTTTCCCAATGGTATACCGACAAGCTAGGATTCTTTCCTTCTTAAGTCCTTGACATTCTTTATTCAAGGATTTTTCCTTTTTCCTTAATCCACTTTTACTCACTCATGATCATTTCATGATTCTTCATTCTAAATTAATCACTTTCGGTCTATGTGTCGATTCCTTTGCCTGGGAAGGTTCCCTTCTTCCGATTTCGTTCTCTACTATGTCCCAAACAATAGAGACTTCCATCTTAGGAGCTACATGCTTAATCTTCTTATCATTTCATGTAGGGTTCTTTCTTCCTTTCTTTGTACCCCTATCTATGTTAGGACATTTGCCCGCTTTGTATCCTTCTCTATCCACAACATTTGTTTCATCCCTTATTCCTTACTTGAGATACTTTCGATTATCAGTTTTATTCCGTGCATTCCACACTATACTCAATCGTCTACTCTTTAGGCTTCATATGCATGTGTGGACTATGACCCATCTTACCAATTGTGGTTATTCCTCCTTAGCCACATCTTATTTGGGGGGCTTACTTTCCCAATGTTTCTCGGACATTCTTCCCTTTATTACCTTATTGTGGGTAGTCCACTCATTCTTACTTGTTACAGCATCTTTTGATGCTAACTTCCTATTTACCCATTAACTTGTTTCCTTTGGTCTTCCTAGTATGCTTTCTTGGTTCTTTCACCTCAATTTGCGCTTCATCTATAAGTTTATCTCTTTGTCCCTTTCAATTGGTTCCATTATCTCTTAGTTGGAATACATATGCCTTTCCAAGGTTTCCTTCCTCGGTAGGACTCCTTCCCTTTCTTCCAAAGTTCCTTTTTCATTTGCTCTAGGGAATAATATCTCCCCTTAAATGACATCCTTTGATGTCGACATCTCCTATTTACTTTTACTCTTCAAATCTTATGGCACATCTTTTGTATTCTATCCTCATCCTCATTTGTACCCCAGCACTTGTCTATTTCTTTTAGGGAGAGCTCAAATCCTCCTTATTTCAAGATCTCTTAATCATGCGAGAGGCTTGCCTACTCCTCTCTTGGCTTGAGTTTGGTCGTTAATTTGGCCATTGGTCTTTTTAAGGATTTTCTCCATCCTTCTTTTTCCAATTATTTGGCCTTTCCACCTCTCTCTTCTTTGTTGGAGCTTAAATTGTGGCTTTCATGAGTATCAATTCATTAACTGTCTCATCTCTACCATTCCTTTGGTCTAATTTCATTAGGGCAGTTATTTCTCGAGTCCTCTTGTCCTTAACATCCATCCCACCGCTCTTTTTAGGGTGTAGTCATTTCTACTTTCTGGTCTTCTTGAGAGCGTCGTTTATACTCTTTGACTATCTAGTTGTAATGACTTGCTTCCCTCTGCTATGTTTGTCTAGAACTTCTATTTGGCTTCACTACTTTTTCCAAAGTGAGTTGTATTTGCCATCTTGAGACATTTCATTTGTCATCAATTGCTCGGCTGGTCTTTCCTTGTAGAGGCACTCCCTTCTTTGTTCCTAAGTGGTTTGTAGTGCTCCTTAAGGGAAAATTCTACTATCTTTAGGTTTTCTTAAGGTCCTATCCTTGATCTTCTTTTTGTGATTCTTTCTCGGGCAATTGAGACATGCTTTCATATTATTAAGGAAAAGAGAAATTTTTAGAAGCTTAGAATCTTATTTATTGAAGTAAGAATACAATTTTGGGGTTTTGACACCTCTTGAGTGAGATTGTTACAATGATGGGTTGGGGAGTAGAGGGATTTCTTCCTAGGTTAGATTGGGTTCCCTAGCCGCAATTGTGGTTCTTGTAATGTTATCCCTTCGAACTTCTGTAGGGCTGGAGGTGTCCTTATTGGAGGGTTCGCTTGGATCCCTCGTAGTGTGGGACAATTCCTTTCTATATGTCCCACCCTCCTACACTCATAACAAATCCTCTTGGGTCTTGTCCTCTGAAATGTCGGGCATCTTCTAATGTAGTGTCCCCATTGCCCATGTCTATAACAGGTTATCTCCTTGCGTGGATCTTTATGGTTCCTCCTATACTTTAAGCATTGTGGGGCCTTTCTAGGGGGTTGCTGAGGGTTCAATGCCTTGCCGTCCTTGAGTCTAAACACCTTGGAGGCTTTCTTGTCGAGTCCTCTTCGACCTGAGGTTACTCCAAGGGTCCTTCTATGCTCTTGGTTCATCTTCTCCCTTGGGGTGGGGTTTTCTCGAGCTTCCGGGGTGGCTTTGGTATTGTGGGTTTGTTTGGCTACTTTTCTTCGAGCCATTTGAAAATTTTAAGATCAATCCTATTAGTTACTATATTTTCTAGTTTTGATTATGTATTCAAGTAAAACTGGTTCTTATACCAGTCAAGTGGTCATGCCCCGACCCTGTTTGGTCAGATACCCATGATCAACCCGCCACTCTCCTGGCTTATTAAGGGTTGCCCCTTCTTTTTAAACCGTGAGAAGTAAGGCGTCCTTTAAACCTATACCTTTCTTCGAATAACATAAATCATAACTACATAAAATTTCAAACTTTTCATACCTGCCTTATAGGTGTGTTAGCTAGTGGTCTTTGGGTAAGCTTCCTGGGGTTACCTGAAAGTGGTATTAGGGAGGGGGTGAATACAATGACTTAGGTAATGGTTTTTCAAAATTTAACTTTTAGAAAAAAATGTTTGAATCAGAGTGTGCCAGACTCCTTATTTTCTTTTTAAAACATTTCATTCTTAACTTTAGTTTTTATATTCATTTCTTATTACCACAGTGTGACATCACCCAACACACATCCTTCATCAGAAAGGTCAAACATACAATCACATGCCAGCCCATCCATTGAACCCACTTGTGGCATCGAAGCGACTTTACCGGCCACCTAGATAGAAGCACATCCACTTCTACCCTAAGAATGAGTGGATGTTCACGACATCCGACCCTCAATCCCATAATAAAACTTCGTGTCTATATGAGGACAGAGACCTCATCATGTTTCCACCCCGGTCTCATGTGCTTGAAGCTACTCCAAGCTTCGCAAGACTTCTGGTATGACTAACTGCCCTTATATCCACCAGGTCGTCCAGAGCCCTAGGACGCATCACTACCCCTCTTGGGCATCCTGAAGGTCCCGTAACACAGTGCATGCACAATCAACAGTTTATCATATAATGCTATATAATTTGTGGTGCCATTGGTCCAATAGCCCCGATCCTTGACTTAACATGCAGCTGTTTGTCTTGACTAGTCCGGAGGTATGTCATGTCGCACTACCGCTAGTTGACTGAGTGTGTCGGTCCTGTCATGGTGCCATCGCCAAAAAATCATTTACTTAAGTTTTCATGGCATATTAATCATGTTTGTTTACGAGCTCCTACTCGTGCCAACTGGCCTAGGGCCCACTATTTGAGATTTTCAAAATCGAGAATATTAGCCCCCAAGTTCCAAAACTCAGGTCTCCGGCCTAACAAAGCTATCCGAGCTCCCGTCAAGAAGGTCTCCGAAAATGTTTAAGCAGTGGCACACAATCAAGGGAGAGCACTTCCAACAAAATATACTTTTCAACTGTCCATCATACCAATAAAGTATGAGGACATCTCTGCTCATAACCGATGAACAGATTTTCCACATCCTTCGAGGAAGTTTCATCATACCAACCAGGTATGATCTACTTACAATCAGTAAGTAGTTTTTCCAGTTGATTTCCACATCACTCCTCTCAGGTGTGATGATTAAAATACCACTTAACAGTGGGTTTTCATTTTCGAGGTGCTTATCATCTCAACCGGGTATGATATTAAATTTTCACTCACCCGTTAATGTAGTGAATTCCTCTAAACCGATTCATTGTATTCACGCGAGCTTGTCCATGCTGGCATTCCCGGTACTTTGTGTTCCTACACGATATGAACATCTTTGTTCATTATCCCTCGGCCTAATTGCCTTCATTCATTCCAAATAAATGAGAAAATCAAACTTTTCATCTATTTGCAATTAGGTCCCTAAAGTTTTTTTTCTTTTACTTTATGTCCCTAATGCCAATTTTTCCTCAAATTGAGTCCTGAAACTTTTAAAATTCACCTTGGGAACTCAATTTATTCAATTTCACAAAAAGGGGTTCAATTTCCCAAATTTCCAATTTGGTCCCCCAACTTTTCCAAAATTACCATTTTGCCCCTACTTCACAAAAATGGTAAGTTTTGCCCCCAAAAATTCCAAAATTTCCCAATTGGTCCTCCAACATCTTTATCATGCCCAATTGGTCCTCAATTTTATGAAATTGCATTTAAGTACCTTGAATTTTTGAAATTCCCAAATTTCCTCAATCTTTCCCCCAATTCCAACCTTAACTCAGTCGAATTTGATTTAATCAAATTGACCAATAAAATGAGTTTAATTGTTGAAATTGAAGTTAGATTGGAGTTCCTATACCTTCGTACGATTCAATTGCGCTTTGAATCGAATGATTTGATGCCAAAATGAGCTCAAATGGAGCCTCGTCGGAATACTAGACTGAGAGAGAGAAAGCTTCGAAAGCTTACTATCGGGGGCCCAACGGTCCGAGCTTTCGATTTGGGCAAATAGCTCTCATTTTGAGGTTCCTCCTAGGATCAAGAATTGCATCAATTAATGCAAAATTCAATGAGAATTTTTTCATCAAAGTTCTACCGATTCTCTCTCTAGCATCTATCAGAATTTATACAAGGCAGCCAAATTGGCTTATCTTTCCACTCTAATTTAGTTGTAGGAGGACTATGGAGGTATTGGGAGGACTTGGTTTGGCCTGAGGAGGGCTTGAATTGGCCATTTTCAGCTCGACCAAAATTGGGTTGCTTTGGTCTGCTGGAGTTGCTTCACTGTTCTATCATGTCGGCATCTCTCCAGTGACCCTCGGAGCAAATGGAGACTACTGTCGGGTAGCTGACTTCTTCCTGGTTCTAAAGAACCTGACTGTGCCTTCTTTGGCTTAAAAAAGACCCTATGTCGGAGCTCTGGTTCGAGCTTCACCAGAAACTGGAGTAGTTGAGAGAGAATGGAGTTTTCAAGTTTTGAAAGAATGAATGAGGAGGGGCTCTTTATATTGGAAGCTCGGGGACTTCTTGGCCGTCCGATTGGTGCCTTAATGGTAGTCATTCATTGCGTAAAACTCCCTAGCTGAAGACTTTTCAGCTTCGCCGGTGCTGCTCGATTTTCCAGCGAGTGAACAGTGTTGTCATCTGAAGGAAGAAGATCACACTGTTTCAAACCATGTTCAAAGCTTAAACTGGTCGGTTCAGGCACAATTCAACCGAATTTTTCAAAATTAAAATTTTAAAATTCATTTTCCATCCAATGGTGGCCTCAAATCCCAAATTTGAATTTTCTAGGCCACCTAGAAAAATGAATTTAGCATCCGGTTCAATAGTGGTTCAAATCGGTCCAAACTAGTTCAATCTTGTTCGGATCTAGTTCACCTGAACTGGTTTGGTTTCCATCTCCAATTCATCGTAAAGTTCTTTTTCTTGACTTTTGTGACTCTTTAGGCCACTCAGGATTCATAAATTTCCTAGTTTGCCCTATCCCTATCGGTTACGGTTCATGAACTGACTCGGTTCATAAATCGATTCAATCTAGTTAGATTCAGTTCATCTGAACCAATCTAGTTTTTTTTCTCTTCCAATTTTTTCTAAGGTTTTATGAATCCTTTGGGTCACTCGGGAGTTGAAATTTCCCAAATTATCCATTCTCTAATGATTGGCTTGTGAACTAGTTCGGTGTTTCTCACTCGGTTTGACCGGTTCTTTTTCTATTTTTTCCTTAATTCAAAAGGGCGAGGTTTATAGTTGGGATATGTATGCCTCTCTAGGGCTCCCTTCCTTCGTAGGCTTCTTCCTCTTTTCCCCGAGATTCCCTTTTTCATTCGTCTTTGTGGGTATCTATCCATAAATCAATTCCATGACCTCATTTGATGCCATTCTCTACTTCTTACACTTACTTTAGGGGTGCCACGGGTATATCCTTTGTATATGGTCCTTATTCCTACTTGTAATCACTACAAGTTCATTTTATTAGGGAAGAGTTCCGATCTCTTTTCATTTGGAGGTTTCTTGACCTTCTTCTGAGATTCTTACTTAATCCTCCTTGTGGCTTGAGTTCAATCATCAATCCATTTTCAACCATTGATTTCCTTAAGGATTTCCTTCATCCTTCTTTTCCAATGTTTAGTCTTTTCACTTCTCCTTTCTTTGTCGAGGTTTAAGTCCATAATTCTCATGAGAGTTAGTCCGTTAACTACCTCGTCCCTATTATTCTCCTTGTCAATGATTTTGAGATGGTTGTCTCTTAGGTTCACTTAATTCTTGATGCCCATCCTGCCGCCATTCAGCGTGCCTGCAATTATTACCACTTCCATGTCCTTCATGGGGCACCGTTCCTCCTCCACTTTTCCAAATTGGTTTACATTTATTGTTCCGAGACATCCCGTTTGGCATCTCACATTCAGGGTATGCCTTCTCTTGTGGAGATGCTTCCCTTCTTGTAACTAAATGGCTTGTGATCCTCCAAGGAAAATTCCTCCTTGTCTCTAAGTTCTATTCCATTTGTAGCTTCTTAGGGTCCTTCCTTTGATCTTTTGTTTTCCTGTGACCTTTCCACATGTTAGTTGAGGCACACAATCACTTCATCATTGGGGGATAGAAAATTTTTAGGAAATCAAGATTTTCTTTATTTATTATCAAATTAGGAATACAATTTGGGGTTTTAACTCTTCTTAGAGGGAGATTGTTACAATGATGGGTCGGGAAGTACCCACTACTATACTAGGGTCTTGAGGAATTTCCTCCTGGGTGAGATTGAAATCCCTAGTTAGAATCGTGGTTCTTGTGGTGGTATCCCTTCGGACTTCTATAGGTGAGGAGGGTTCGTTCTTGGAAGGTATTGCTCTAAATCCTTGCAGTGTGGGACAGTCCTTCACTACATGTCCTATTCCCCTACACCTATAACAGGTTATCTTGATACATGTCCTTAGTAGTGTTGGGCACTTTCTCACGTAATGTACCCATTGTCTACACTTGTAACAAGTCATTTCCTTGCGTGGACCTTTGTGGTTCCTCCAATACTTTGAGCATTGGGGAGCCTTTCTAGGGGATTGTTGGTAGTTCTGTGCTTTGCTATTCTTGAGCCCAAACACCTTGACGGTTTTCTTGTCGACTCTTCTTTGCCCAATAGTTATTCCAAGAGTTCTCCTAAACTCCTTAGTCACCATGATGGTTTTCTTGTCGAGTCTACTATGACCAGTAGTTACTCCAAGAGTTCTCCTAGACTCCTTAGTCACCTAAATTTCCTTATTTGGGATGGGATTCTCCCCGGTCTTTGTGGTATCTAGGGTAACACGGGTTTTTCTGGCTACTTTTCTTGGGGCAATCTTCCTATAGTTGAGGCGCAAGATCACATCATATTTGAGAGATAGGGTTTTAGGAATTTAGAGTTCTTCATTAATGGAGAATGAGTACAATACATTGGGGTTTTAGCCCCATTACAAAAGGTGGTTACGAAATAGATTGGGAGCTACTAGGTTCTTGATAAGTGTCCTCCTTAGCAAGGTTATAAGCCCTTGTTGGCGTTCCTAGCTTCAGGCTTGGCTCCCTTCATACTCTGGGTTGTGACCTCAATAGGTCCTAACACCATATTCCTTAGTGGTACAAGATACTTCTCCATAATATCTCTTGGTCATTTGTGACTTCTATTATACCTCGGGCGTTGGAGAGCTTTTAGGGTTGTCTTCCTACGATGAGTGTTGGTGACGTCAGTCTTAGTTTTCTTGGTTCCTCTCTTAAGAGCCATCTGAAATTTTTTGGTAGTTTTTCTTTTAGTTCTTATGTTATATAGTCTTGATAATGTATTCGAGTAAACAGGCTCTGATACCACTCAAGATGACATGCCCTGACCCAGTTTGGTCGGAACCTCATGAGTAACCCGCCACTCCATTTGGTCAAAGAAGGGTCACCCATTCTTAAGGTAGCGAGGAGTCAGGCATAACTTCTGACCTTGTTTCCTAGAATAGCATTATTCAAAACTTAATAATTAAAAACCTTAATGCATACCTAATTTAGGATTTTGCTTCAAGATTTCCTTAAGGTTTAGTCCTTTCCTGAAAGGAGTTTAAAGGGAGGGGGTGAGTTTCTATAACTTAGTGAGCGGGTGTTAGGAAATGATTTTTCAAAGATATAGTTTTATAAAATATTTAATACATCACTCTTTAAAACCTTTTATCCTTTTCAAAGCCTTTATGTGTTTAGCTCTTTTTGCACATCCCCTTTCCTCAGGAGACATTTATCAATCATACACACGCCCTTTTTCATAATGGGTACACACGTTCATCGATGCAGCACGCTCACTGCACCCACTTGTGGATCAGAGCGTCTTTACCGTCCACCAAGATAGAAGTCTCTGACTTCTACCTTGAGTCCGAGTGACGCCCCAGGCACTAGGCCCTTAGACTCAACATAACTTCGGGTTCGTATGAGGACGAAGACATCATCCCGCCTACACCTCAGTTTCAATGCGCATGAAGCACCAAAATAGTAGCTTCATGACTAACAAGTACGACGAGAAGCCCAAACACAATAGCTTCTCCTTCTCTTATTGCCACCATGTCGTCTAGCAGTCCTTGGAACCCATCACTACCCCCTAGGGTGTCTTGATGGCACCGAATCAGAGTGCATACACAAATAATAGTTTTCATATATAATCATTATCTTTGGTGCCGACAGTCCAACGACCCCGACACTCAACCCGACCTGTAGTCATTTGCTTGACCGGTCCGTCGACCTAGTCATGGCACACTACTACTAGCCCATCGAGACTTGTCTGTCCTAACTTGGTACCATGGTAAATCACACAAACATTTCCACTTTTAATGGGAGTTTTTCGTAGCTCTTCCTATTCATATCTTTTTACGAGCTCTAGCCCATGCCCACGAGCCTTGAGCCCACTTAACGAGTTTTTCAAAACTAAGCCTTGAGCCCTATGAGTTCAAATACGAGGCCTCGAGCATGTTAGAGATGTTCTAGCTCTTGTCAGAAAAGTCTCCTAAATAGTTTGAGCGATGGCTCACAGTAAGCGGAGAACAATTCTGACAAAATCTCTTTTAACTAATCGCACAACCAAGTGTGATGATAAATGTAGGTCCACTTACAATCGGTAAGTGGGTTTTTCCTTTCTTAACAAGGGTGCCCATCATTCCAACTGGTATGATGTATAAAGTTCCCACTCACAACCGATAAGTAGGTTTTTAATTTTAAAATGTGCTCATCACACCAACCGGGTATGACGTTTAAATAAGCCCACTCACCCAATAATTATTAAGTGTTTGTCCCAAGTTAGCTTTCCAAATTCTACTTGAGCTTCTGTGCTCACATCCTTATCTGAATTCATTCCTACATGATTTGAATATCCTTATAAGGAATGGCTTGGCATGAATAGTCCCTCCATTTTTAGGTATTTATATTTAGACCTTTATTTTTGCCTTATTGCAATTAGGTCCCTAAAGTCCAAGATCTTTGACTTTAGGTCCTCAAATGCTCAATTATTTTCAATCAAGGCCTCGGGGCTTCCAATATCCCTCTTGGGTCCTTAATTTTTTAAAAATGGTACATGGGGCTCAAATTTCCAACTTGGTCCTTCAACTTAAAAAAATACCAATTTGTCCCTAAGTTCCAAAAATGGCCTTTTGGTCCCAATTCTTTCAAAAAACTAACCAATTAGTCCTCCAACATCTTTCTCACTGATAATTGACCTTCAATTTTGAGAAATTGTATTTAGGTCTTTCAATTTTTTGAAATCCTCTATTTCCCCCAATTTCATCTCTTTCTATTGACCAAATTTGATTTCTTCAAATTGGCCATTCAAAAGGCTTTAATTACTCTAATTGATGGCATGGATCAGTTACTACACTTCCATATAATCTAATTGAGCTTTAAATTGCAGAATTTGGGTCTGAAACGAGCTCAAACGAAGCTTCGCCAGAAAATTGTACGTAGAGAGAGAAAGCTTCGAAAGCTTACAATCGAAGGCGCGACGATCAAAGCTCTTGATCTAGGAAGGTAGCTCTTGTCCTTAGGGTCCTTCTAGAATCAAGAATTGCTACAATTGATGTCAAGATCAGTGTGAATTTGGTTAGTAAAATTTAACACTTTCTCTCTCTAGAACTGAACTGCAACGATAGAGGGGGTCGAATTAGCTTACCTTTCTCCTCTAGAGAGGTCATGTGAAGGCCTTGGGGGCTAAGGGAAGGATTGGTTTGACAATAGGAGGTCTGAATTGGTTGAATTCAAGTCGGCAAAAATAGGGCAGCTTCGAACCGGCGGAGCTGCTTCACTGTTTGATTTCGTCAACACTTTTCTAGTGATTCTTGGATCGAGGGAAGGTTATTGTCAAGTAGATGACTTCCCCTAGATTTTTTATGACCCAAGTTTGCCTTCTAAGGCCGAGAAAAGTGCCCAAGTCGGAGCTCTGGTTTGAGCCTTACTAGAAAACTGAGCACTTTGGAGAGGGAGGGTTTTTTATATAGGGAGCTCGGGGACACTCTACTCTACTAGTTTCCATACTGGTTAAGCTTATCCTCTCCAGAAAATACTTAAATCAGAGGAAATATTCCTTCATTGAGAAAGAAAAGTTTATGCATTGATGAACAGTATTGTCATCCCAAGGAAGAAGACGACACTGTTATGGACCAGACCGGTCCGATTTGACCGAGTTCAGTGACGAAAATCGACCGGTTCAAGTCCGATTCGACCAGTTTTCTCAAAATTAAAAATTTCTAAATTAGTCTAAATTTATTTTCTATCTGATGGTGGCCTCAATTTTACAATTTGAGATTTCCAAGCCACCTAGAAAAATAAATTATCCAATCTAGTTCATTATGGTTCAATCTGGTTCACCCTAAACAAGTCTAATTTTCCCATCCAATTTACTTCACAGTTCTTCCCCATGATTTTCATGACTTTTTGGTCACTTGGAATTTCCAAATTTTCCAATTTAACCCTTCTTTACCATTTTTAGTTCATTACATGGTTCGATTTTCTCCTTAGAATCGACTGGTACTTTCCTGATTTTTCTCATTCTTGAAAGGACAGGATTTACAAAGAACCACTCGAGGAAAGGAGAAAGACTACAGGAAAAACCTCATCCGGAATGAAGGTTCCATCCAAAATGGAAGGGTGGAAGGGAATCAAAAGAAGAGAAGGAGTTAGTATTAACTGATAACTCTAGTACAACCTAACTAAAGCGCGGGTAGTCGCGTATAAGGTCAAGGAACTTCAGCACAAAGGGACCGAAACTTTTCCTAAGTAGGACCGGAACTTTTCCTAAGTAGGAAAACTCATGTATACGAATAAGACAAAGGAAAGGGTAACAAGGATAGTCCACAAGATTTGCACAGACAAGTGGGTGAAGACAATAAAGTCGTGTTAAAGATTAGATAACCTCAAGAATGAATTTTGGGAAGACAAGGATTCTACCAAGGAAGGGAGTCATAGAGAAGTACATGGACCCAACTGAATTGGGAAAAAGAGAAGACAAGCTCGCAAATGATATGCAGGTTAAGGTAAAATGGCCAAGTACAAGGGAGGCATACTGTAAAACCTACCCTTTGTAGTTAAGGAAAATCGAGAAAAGAACTTGTCAAACCAGGTGAGAAAACCCAAACCGGTTCACAAACCTGATCATTAGAGAATGGACAATTTGGGAAATTTACAACTTCTGAGTGACCCAAAGGGGTTATAAAAACTTGGAAGAGGGCCTTATTACTATTTGGAAGAGAAAACCAGACCGATTTAGGAGAACCGGATCTGAACCAGATCGAACTAGTCATTTGCAAAGAGAAAACTGAGTCGGTTTATAAACTGAAACCGATAGAGAAAGGGCAAACCTAAAAATTTATGTATCCTGAGTGACCTAAATAGTCACAAATGTCATGAAAAAGGACTTTAGGATGATTTGGAGGTGAAAACCAAACCGGTTCAGGTGAACCAGACCTAAACCGATTTGGACCGATTTGAACCACTATTGAACTAGATGCTAAATTCATTTTTCTAGGTGGCTTAAAAAATTCAAATTGGAGAATTGAGGCCACCATTTGATAGATAATGAATTTAGAAATTTTTAATTTTGAAAAACTCGATCGAATCAGACCTGAATCGGCTGGTTTAAGCATTGAACCCAATTCGGACCGGTCTGGTCTAGTTCGGAGCAGTGTCTTCTTCTTCCTTCAAATGACAGCACTGTTCACTCGCCAGAAAATCAAACCAGCACTGATGAAGAGGAAATGTTTATGTTTAGTATGTTTTATTCCATCAATGACTGTCATTAATGTGCCAAACGGACAGCTTACAAATCTCCGAGCTCCCTATATAAAGAGACACTCTCCATTCATCCTCCACACACATGAAAACCTCAATCTCTCTCAGTTACTCAGCTTTTTAATGAAGCTCAAACCAGAGCTCTGATATAGGATCTTTTCTGAGCCAAAGAAGGTGTGGTGGGTTCCTTAGACTCGGGGAAAAGCCAGCTACATGGTGGTAGTCTCCAATTGTTCTAAGGGTCGCTGGAGAAGCACCGACGTGATCGAATAGTGAAGCAATTCCGACGAACCAAAGCTGCCCAATTTCTGTCGAGTTGAAATTAGCCAATTCAAGCCCTCCTCAAGCCAAACCAAGCTCTCCCAACACCTCCTTAGCCCTCCTACAGCCGAATTGGTGCGGAAAGATAAACCAATTTGACTCCCCTCTGTGAATTCCGATCGGTGCTAGAGAGAGAACCGATGGATTTTCACTGACGAAATTCTCCCTCAATTTGACATGAATTGAAGTGATTCTTAATTCTAGGAAGGACCTTAGGACAAGAGCTATTTGCCTAGATCAAAATCTCAGACCGCCGTGCCCTGACGTTAAGCTTTCGAAGCTTTCTCTCTCTACGTTCAGTTTTCTGACGAAGCTCCATTTGATCTCGTTCTGGCATCAAATCGTGCTATTCAAAGTGTAGTTGAATCCTATGAGGTGTAGAAACTCCAATCTAACTTCAATTTCAAAAATTAGACTCATTTGATTGGTCAATTTGATGAAATCAAATTCGACTGAGTTAGAAGGTTGAATTTTGGGGAAAATTTTGTGGAAATTTTGGGGATTTAAAAAATTTGAGGGACTAAAGTGAAATTTCATAAAGTGGAGGGCCAATTGGGAATAATAAAGATGTTGGAGGACCAATTGGCCAATTTTTTGATTTTTTGGGGTGAAACTTACCATTTTTGTAAAGTAGGGGCAAAATGGTAATTTTGGAGAAGTTGGGGACCAAGTTGGAAATTTTGGAAACTTGAACCTATTTTGTGATTTTGAATAAATTGAGGTCCTAAGGGGAATTTTAGAAGTTTTGGGACTCAATTTGGGGGGAAATCGGTATTTGGGGACCTAATTGCAATAAATCAAAAAGTTTGAGTATTTCATCCATTCATGATGAATGAAGGCTATTAGGCCAAGGGATAATGAACAAGGATGTTTATATTATGTAGGAACACAAAGTACCAGGAACGCTAGCAAGTACAAGCTCGCGTGAAGACAAAGAACCGGTCAAGAGAAATTCACTGCATTAACGGGTGTGTGGGATTTTGTATCATACCCGATTGGGATGATAAGCACCTCATAAATGAAAACTCACTACTAAGTGGAAATTTTAAACATCACACCCAAATGGAGTGATGTGGGAATTATGCGGAAAAACTACTTAATGGTTGTAAGTGGATCATACCCAATTAGTATAATGAACTTCCTAGAAGGAAGTAGAAGACCTGTTCATCGATTATAAACAGAGATGTCCTCACATCTAATTGGTGTGATGGACGATCAAAAGAATTATTTTTGTCGGAAGTGCTCTCCCCTGACTATGTGTCACTACTTAAACTTTTTGGGAAGCCTTCTTGACGAGAGCTCGAATAGCTTAGATAGGCCAGAGGCCTCGATTTTTGGAACTTTGTGGCTAATATGCCCGATTTTGAAAATCTCATACAGTGGGTACATGGCCAGTTGGAACGAGCAGGAGCTTGTAAACAAACATAAGTTTAAACAATGAAAACTTTAAATGAATGATATGTCTAGCCATGGTAACAAGACATGACCGACATACTTGATCAACTGGCGGCAGTGCGACATGACAGGTCGACGGACCAGTCGAGACAAACAATTGTAGGTCGAGTTGAGGGTCGGGGTTGTTGGACCACTGACACACAGATTAAATGGCTTATATGGAAAACTGTTGTTTTGTGCATGCACTAAGGTACGAGACCTTCAAGATGCCCAAGAGGGGTAGTGATGCGTCCTAAGGGCTACTAGACGACATGGTAGAGATAAGGGCATATTGTCATGCTAGCTGTCAGGGAAGCTTGATGTAGCTTCATGCGCATGAGATCGAGGTGGGGTCTAAATGAGGTCTCTATCCTCAAACGAACATGAAGTTTTCTTTACGGGATTGAGGGTAGGATGTCGCGTACATCCACTCATTCTCATGGTAGAAGTGGATGTATTTTTATCTACGTGGCCTTTAAAGTCACTCCGAAACCAAAAGTGAGTGCAGTGGACGTGCTACCCTACGAATGTGTGATCCCTTCATGATGAAGGGCTTGTGTTGGTTGTTGAAAACACTATTTATTGTTGATGATGAAGAAATGACTTTGAAAACTAAGAAAACAAGGAAGAAAGAATTTTAAAAATAAGGAATCTGATACACTCCAATTTAAAAACTATTTTATTAAAAATTTATTTTTTTAAATATCCATTCACTGAGTTGTAGGAACTCACCCACCCTTTTTTATCCATTTTTAGGAAATAGAGAAATGACTAGGGATAACACTAGGCCTTACCCTCTGTCAGGTATGCTTAACTTTCTTAAGCTTGCATTTTATTTGATATATGTTATTCCAGGGAACAAAATTGAGATTACGCATGGCTCCTCTTGAATTAAAGAAGGAGGAAATCTCTTTTGAACCAAGAGAGCGACGAGTTGTTCACGGGGATCCAACCAAATCAGGTTGGGGCGTGACAACTTGAGTGGTATTAGAGCTAAGTTCCCTTGAAACATTATCAATATTATGCCTTGACATTAATCAAACTTTAACTATCGTGTAGGAAGGAGAATCATTAGGAAGTTCGCTGTGAAATCTAACCCTCCACCCATAACCCTGAAAAAGACATCCAACCCAAGGGAGGAGGCCATTCAAAGATTCTTAAAGGGCGAGAAAACAGTACCCAAGGACATGGTAGAAGACTACCGGAAACTGGTAAGAGCCTTATTGGAACCAGAAGGCATCATATACACTCCTCCAAGACAAGAGGAACTTGTACCTCCTCCTAGGAGCCCAACCCCTCCTCTAGCACCAAAACAACTGGAGAGGAATCCAACCAAAAAAGAGGCCTAGGATAACTACTGGGATGCGTATGCCACCTTCATGAAAGTCCACCAAGTACCCCCGCCTACTTAGCCCAACTTCAATCCCTCCCAATGGATGAAGTGGACATATGAGTGCAAGGTAGAGGTACTAAGGCAATACGGATTGGAGGCCGTACATGAGATTCATCCCATAAGGGAATATTAGTGGACCCCAACTAGTTCCTCAGAGCCTTCTAATCAAGAATCCCACAACTGTTCAAAGGCTAATTCTTGGCCTATGACCCCAAGGGATTATGGAGTAGAAAATTCTGTAATAAGCCAAATAGGGCAAGAAAATTTCTTGAATGAATGAAGTTAAATTCTTCTTGATAAAATTTTTGGAGTTTCCTTGATAAATTCAAACAATAAGTGTATGCTAATAAAGATTAACATAAAAGGATAGAAAATCACCCAAAGAAGGAAAACAGGTTATTTCTAGATAACCTTAACCTTTAAAATTTTCCTCAGAAGTACAATGAAATTTGGCAAGGAAGGAACTCTTAGAGTTCACCCAAGGAAGACGAATCCTAACTAAAGAAAATAAGCATTTAAGAGCAGAGGATTAGTATAAGAGTTAAGGAAGGGTTCAAAGGATAAGGGTAAAGAAAACAAATAGACTATTCCAAAGAAATCCAAAGGAATGAAAGTTGATCGGAAAGAAAGGGAGAAGGTTAGGGAAAGAACAGAAGATGTTAAGACAAGTAAGGTGGGACAGGAAAAGAGAAGAGAAAGAAGTACGATAGAAAGAAACTCTAGGAATAATACCAACCCTTGGAAAGAGCTAGGACACACATCCTTAGGAACCTAATAGTGATAAAGGACTTGTTTGGAGATAAGGATGTGAAGCAAAAAGGAATAGAAGATAGGGGAGAAAGCTAGAGTAAATCACCATGCAAAGGTCGAGGAATATAAGAAAGAATGAAGGAAGAACTTTTAAGGAGCAGTAATGAAAATGAGCGTGAAAATCCCAATATGAAAGTCCCTAGAAGAAGAATGAAGATAGGAAGTGCAATCGTAGAAAAAGTTTCAAGCTAAGGAAATCAACAGATGAGATATTATAAACTAGAGCAGGAACTAGGAACTCAATAAAGGAAATAAGTGACCAAGTAAATACCTGTAAGGCCAAACATGGTCTAATTGTAAGAGAGCAAGAAACCAAATGGGGATTTTAAACTAATCCGATTGAAGGAAATAACTCCTATTAACCAAATCATCTGGAAGAATAAATTAGGCTCTAATAAGGACTACACCCTAAACGAGGAAAAGGTGGATACTGGTTCAATAGTGGTTTAAGCCAATTAAAACTAGTTCAATCCGGTTCAAACTGGTTCAATCCGGTTCAAACTGGTTCAATCCGGTTCAGATTCAGTTAACCTGAACTGGTTTAATTTTCATCTTCCATTTATTATAAAGTCCTTTTTTATTACTTTTATTACTATTTATATCACTCAATATTAATAAGTTTACCATTTCTCTATTAGTAAGTATTCATGAACCGATTCGATTTTATCACCCGGGTTAACCGATTTTTTTCTCAGTTTTCTCATATTAAAGGAGCAGGGTTTACATTATTAGCCTAGTTCTCTTGTGTTGCCACATTGGATTCTTATTACATTTTTTACAATAAGATAATTTCGTTTAACTCACCCTCACAATCTTTAAATAAAAATTTAATGTTATTATTATATCGGTATATTAAAATAAAAATTGTAAATAACCACATTCAGTATAATAGTAGTCATTATTTATAAATTTACTAACCATTATAATCGAAACTTATTTGTACCGACAAATTTTTTTTTAATTCGGTACATGATACACGTATTAAAATTTTGAAATTAATATAAATAAAATATATTATATATTATGGATCAAATTTGAGTTATATTTAGTACTAATGTATTAATAAATAATTTTATAAAATTACAATTTTACTCGTTCATAAATTTATTATAACTAATTTATTTTATTATTTATCATTTTTGTAAAAATATATATTTAATTTAAATAATATATTTCTAACTATTTTAATATAATTTATATTAAAAATAAAAATTATTTTATAAGTAATAATTATATAATAATATCAAGTATATTTATTTTGTTGGAGTAGTTATAGTGATAGTATTTTGAACTATTAAGCTTAATTTTATACATAATTATTTTCTATTTTGTATTTAAATTGATATCATTACTACCTGATGAATTAACGTAAACGAATAAATATTTTAAGAGTTTTTAATATATACTTAAACTCGAACTCAAACTTAAGCGGGTGTACATGACCTGATCCAATTCCATATAGATTTAAACTTGAACCAATATTTTATATCAGTGTAAGCTAAAATTTTACTCGTAATTACTGTACCTAAATTTCGGATACTTATATGTTTGGATTGTATCAACTGTCCCAAATTCGAATTACAAGAAAAAATTATTTTATGTAAATTTTGACATTTAAAAATTTTAATAATAAAGTGAAATGTTTTGTATAAAAATATAATTTAGTCACATTTTTAGTATAACATATTACTAATGTATTGAATATGGATATTACTAATATATTGAATTCAAACGTGGACCATTATAATGTATCATACCCCTAGTATCACCTGTAAGGGCGGTTTCCTACCTCACCAACGTAGCGAGGGCGGCGTTTGGTCCCTCTACACGGTGGACGGAGGCTAGAGGGCGGTCATCTTGGATAGGGTTCGCGGGATGATGGAGGAGACTGTGAGTGAGGGGACACACTTCCTCATCCCGTGGCTCCAGAAGCCCTTCATCTTCGACATCAGGACACGTCCCCACAACTTCTCCTCCGTCTCCAGTACCAAGGACCTCCAGATGGTCAATCTTACTCTCGGTGTCCTCTCTTGCCCTCGGGTCTGTGTCGCGGAAGTTCCATTCTTTGTCTGGCTGCAGATAATTTTGTTGGGCTCTTTCTTTTGCACTTCAGAATTAGTTCTGCTACCTGAAATACGCGAGCTACTTCCGGAGCCTGACCATTTCTGAATGAATACATAAGTTCAAGTAGTTTCATTACGAAAATTCTAGAATCATGCATATTCATCCCTTATCTCGCGATGGTAATTCCCTTGCTAGTTGTGCTCGAGTTTTAGTGTGCTTACTGTTCATCCAAATTCTGGTTTCTGGCCATTTTCGTTGATGGTCCTCGTGGGAAATGAGGTCCTAAAAGCTGTTGCTGCCCAATTTAATGCGGATCAGCTTCTAACCCAGCGGCGTGCCAATGTGTTCAAACATAATCCTTAATGATGTGGCCATCACCCACCTTTCATATGGTGTTGAATTCTAGAGGGCAGTTGAGCAGAAACAGGAAGCCTAGAGGTCCAAGTTTGTAGTGATGAAGGTAGACCAGGAGAGGAGAGCCACCATTATAAGAGGCCACAATTGATATCTGAAGCCACTGCCGCTGCTAGTATAGGAGTGAAGCTTCATGAGAGATTGCAGACACTTAGGCTATGAATCCCAATATTGCATACTTGTAAGCTGGCAATTTCTCAATTTCAGTCAAGTTACTCAATAGATTGTTGCAGATTGGCTTCCCTTGTTTTTTTGGACCAATTAAGCATGCACATAAATCAATTCTACCTCTATTTCTCTTGGTTATTATATATTATTTAACAAAACGTTCCTATGTCATCTTTTTTCATGATGGATATTCTTGGATTAATATCGCAGCATTATTTTGAAAATATTTTCTGAGTTAATTATCAACACCATGGAATTCTTTTCACATGAATTTATTTAGTCTCATTAAACAAGATAAGATCATTGAATACGACAAATGAAACTGAGACCTAGTTACTCTTTTGCAGTTTCATCTTGAATGTCAAAATCAGGTGACAATCTAAACTTAAGTATCTTAGTCAAGGAGGCTTCGGGCCTCACTTCCTTCTTAGGGGCTTTATTTGACTCCTCCATATGCTTCCCAGCAAAAAGACTCGCATCTGTTGGCCCTGTTTCTACGTGAACTTTTGAAGAAACATCTGAACAACCAGACAAGCTTCAATGGACATTCGAATCATGATTTGAGATTAATTTTTTTTAAATCATAGTTGTGTACCTACCATTTTCACTAAAGATAATGCAGGTTCCAATGGATTCCTCATAGTGCCCAATCTGAAAAAAGAGGGACAAAATAAGTAACAGGAGACGAGAATGATTTGATGCAAAGAATTTGTAATTTTTCTATTTAAAAAGAAAAAAAAAGAAATTCAAATTGTACATCCACATTATATATACCAATCAAGTAACTGAATAGTTCTCAAGGGGTGGATCAAAAGAATCATTTGGTAAAAGAGTGCACCCTAAAAACCATTTTCAAAGTTTTTTTTAACTATGAAATAGCCACATGTACATTTTAAAATCAGACCCCAGACCCAAGTCCGTGTGTTTGATTCAGTCCACCTCAGGGTCGTGCCAGCTCAAAGGAGACTCAGCCTTGATTAGAGTGTTGACTTGATCAGGATTTAGATGGCTCATCACAACCACATTGATCCCAAAACCAAGTCAAAAACCTGTTCAGACCTCAATTGGCTACCCTAACCTATTCATCCTTCCATATTAGTGTAAAAAATTCAAAACATCAGCCTCAAACAAAGTTGCCAGACTCAGCCCCAACAAAATCGAAAGTTGCAAATTTATTCTGAAGTTAGTGACCTATTAGATGGGGCCATAGATGCAGATCCACTGCATCATGTTGCCAAAACTTGGGCTATGGCAGAGTAGAATTATCTTGAAAAAGAAAGACTAATTTATTGGTAGCATTTATCATAAGGATTTAGATGGTTCATCACAGTCACATTGATCCCCAATCCAAGTCAAAAGCCATTTCAGGCCTCAACTCAGGCTACCCTACCACTTTCATCCTTCCACATTGGTAGCACGAACCCAAAACCTCAAACCAAGTTGCCAGCCTTAGCCCCCAAAAAAACTTAAGTTGCAAGTCTATTCCAAAGTTAGTGACCTATCGGTTGGGGCTAGAAATGCAGATCCACAGCACCCTGCTGCCAAATCTTGGGCTATGGCAGGGTAGAATTGTCTTAAGAAAGACAGAATGATTTATTGGTAGCATTTCTAATAATCACTATAAAACCTTCTCCTCCACCGAAATGAAACTCCCATCTTTTCAAATTCTTTCAATTTCTAGAAACCATCAGTATGACATAATAAAATCTTATGAAATCGAACCATGACAATGAAGTTTTACCAGCTTCAGTCTGTTATCTATGACCAATACTGGGTTCAGAGTGTCAAGACCCTGCAGAGTAGATAAAGACTCGTTACAATAGATTAACCCTTAGTGAAAATAATAATCACAGAAAAAGGAGATAGCACAAAGAAAATATGTCGTTGTAGAACAAACTGAAAGGAGATAAAATGAGGATGAGAACAAATCGATTTTAAACTTCTAGATCTTTTCCTACTAATATATTTTCATGACATTTCATCTAAGTTTATCAGAAGCATCAATTGAATCAGATTAGAGAATCAAATCATACTGTAGATGGTGAGATAGAGGAGCAGGAACATACAGATAATACATATGGTGCATTTGGTGGGATATCCACTACCTCCGAGACAGATTCTAAGTCGAGCAAGACATACTCTTCTTCAATTTCTTGACCACTCTCCACTGAATTATGCTCCATTTCTGCAAGTGAAAGGAGATCCTGGCTTTATGTTCTTTTAATGCTTAGTTATATTAGAAATTTCATTACCTTCGAAATACCAACAAAATCATCAAGTGATGTTTTAAATCTATCACAACACCAACTTTTTTTTGCTCAATCACAACACCAAATTTGAAATGGGACATTTTGGACCTAGAAAAAAATAGCAGCAATCTATATCTTTATAAAATAAGATCATATCAAATTCCTTTTTCAATTAACCAATGACAAGGGATATCACAGATGTCCTTAGAAAATGCCATGGCCTTTACTTTTGCAAAAATAATCCATGTTTGGTATTACACGAATACTCCTATATTAGCAGTACTACCTCACCTCACATTGAACAAGGAGGCCCTCCAAGACAATAAAAAATGAACGGCCAAAGAGAGTAGTTCATCATTAAGGAGACGAATAGATTCTATTGACATAACTAGAACTACATTACACACTATTAATTGCAATAATCCCTTCCCATAAACATTAACATTATATTCCCTCCCCGTGGTAATGAGAGAAGAGGGAAATTCTACCTTCGAAAACAAAACAAGCAAAAGATCTAAAATTGCAAGATGTTTCTGAGCTAGAGTGCCAAGGCGGGAATATAATTGTGTAAAAAAAAGAGTGCTAAGGCGGACAATAAACTAACCATTATCCTTCTTAGTTTCCTCCCTCGGCCTCTTAAGGTTACGGGTCCAATCAGCGAGGCTGGAGCAGCCCTCGCCATCGGATTTGAAATCGTGAAGGTGGGGGACGATTTCAACCTGCAGGACCCTGTCGGAGAAGTTGCTGTGGTTGAAGGCGAAACCGAAGTCCGATTCCGATCCGGTCACGGATGGTCTCACGGGAGTGGAGTCCGAGTCCATAATGGTCCTCGGATCGAACAAATCGACGTTCGCCTCCCTCATGCCCCGCCCGAACACCGCACAAGAAGCAAACGGGCTCAGAGGAATCGGCCTCAAATGGGAGGAAGTAATCGTGCCCTAGGAATTTTATTGAACAAAATTAATCCAAAAACTTTCCAAACAAACATTTTATTGAACAAAATTTCAGTATTTAAATATTATTTTTAATAATATTTAATTTTTTTAGGTAGCCCGTGGAATATAATATTTATTATATTTTATATTTTTAATACAATAGATTAATTACATTTTCATTTTTTTGGAAAATTAATATTTAATATAAAAATAATTTAGAAGATTCAATATTGATTAGTATATTTGATGTGTATATTCACTAATTAGATTTATAACTTCAATTATATAGTCATATTATTTAGTTTATCAGTGACAAATATTTTTGTTATCAGCTTACAGCTCCCGAGATTTCTCGGGACCCGGTCGGTATGACTCAGGTTGTATATTTTAATTTTTTATATGCTCCCTAATGGTTGAAATCATTTCCGCCCAATACGAAGAAAAAACACGAATAATATTTGTATTGAAACAGAATCTCGAGAAGGGATCAAGTGTACTTACCGACACTGCTAGTCCTCAGTCCTCAGGGCATCCCTGGGACAAGGGGGCAGAACTGGCGGCAGAATGGTGCTTATGCTCATTTCAAGCTATCTTGAAGTCGAATCTTCATTTTCCTTCTAGGAGGATACAAGGCCCCTCCAACGCAGAGCAATGCGATGGCTTGAGAACATTCTCGAGCCTCTTCCAGCTCCCACCTAAGAGAACATGATGCCTTACCATAGCTTAGTGAAATAATATTTTAACTATTTTCCATGCTTTCACTAGTATTTTACTATAATACTCAGTTCGCTTGTTATAAAATAAGATTCACACAAAAATAACCTATATAATACTAATAATAAAATTGGATTTAATTAAATGAAATTGTTGTATTGTAACATAAATTAGAGAAAATAAAGTCAAGAAATTATAAATTAGTTGTAAATTAAGAATAGAAAATTTAAAATAAAATGTAAAATAATCAAATATAAATTAGAACGAATAACAGAATTATAAGAATTTTTTGCATAAATTTAATAGATATAAAAATATCATTATTGACTTTAAAAGGTATAAAAATAGTAAAAAATTCGGATCGAATCAGTCATGAACCAACCAATTTTCAAATTCGAGTTGACATGAAAGGACCGGTCAACGGTACAGCTAGTTAACGGACCGCTGTCAGGTTAGCACTCGATCAGTAGGCATGACCAATCAATGCGCGGCGCGTGGCGAAGCGCGCTCAGTAAGTGTTGATCAATTAGAGTGCAACACGTGTACTCAGTCAATGGTCAATGGTCAAATGGAGAAAAGTCCATGTAAACCCCGACCTTTTTAGTTAAGGAAAAACTAAGAAAAGAACTGGTAAAAATGAGTGAGAAACACAACCGATTTACAAACCCAATAATTAGAGAACAGGCAATTTGGGAAATTTACAACTCCCGAGTGACCTAAAAGGTTCATAAAGTCTTGGAAAAGAACCAGGTCAGCACCCGGTCAACAGGCATGACCAATCAACGCACAGTGTGTGGCGAAGCGCGCTCAGTAAGCGTTGACCAATCAGAGTGCAACACGTGTACTCGGTCAATAGTCAATGGAGGAAAGTCCATGTAAACCCCGCCCTTTGGAGTAAAGGAAAAACTAAGAAAAGAATTGGTCAAATTGAGTGAGAAACACACAACCGATTTACAAACCCAATCATTAGAGAACGGGCAATTTGGGAAATTTACAACTCCCGAGTGACCCAAAGGGTTCATAAAGTCTTGGAAAAGAACATTAGGACAAATTGGAAGAGAAAAATCAGACCGGTTCAGATGAACCGGATCCAATTAGATTGAACTGGTTTATAAACCGAGTTAGTTCATGAATCGAAACCGATAGAGAAAAGGGCAAACCAGGAAAATTATGGATCCCGAGTGACCAAAAGAGTCACAAAAGTCAAGAAAAGGGACTTTAAGATGAATTAGAGATGAAAACCAAACCGATTTAGGTGAACCATATGCTAAATTCATTTTTCTAGGTGGCTTAGAAAATTCAAATTTGAGATTTGAGGCCACCTTCGGATAGAGAATAAAATTAGATGAATTTAGAAATTTTTAATCTTGAAAAACTAGATCGAATCGGGCCTAAACCGACTGGTTTAAGCTTTGAACCCGATTCGGATCGATCCAGTACAGTTCGGAACAGTGTCGTCTTCTTCCTTCAGATGATAGCACTGTTCACTCGCCGAAAAATTGAGTAGCACCGACGAAGCTGAAAAGTCTCCGACCAGGAAGTTTCAGGCAATAAATGGCCGCCATTAAGTGCCAATCGGATGACCAAGAAGTCATCGAGCTTCCTATATAAAGAGCCCCTCCTCATTCATCCTCTCCACACATGAAAATTCCATTATCTCTCAACTACTCCAATTTTTGGTAAAGCTCAAACCAAAGCTCCGATATAGGGTCTTTTCTGAGCCAAAGAAGGCATGGTTAGGTTCTTTTAATTCGGGGAGAAGTCAGCTACATGTCTGTAGTCTCCATTTGCTTCGAGGGTGGCCCGAGAAGCGGCGGCGTGATCGAACAATGAAGCAGCTCCGACGGACCGAAGCTGCCCTCTTTCGGTCGAGCTGAAATTGGCCAATTCGAGCCTTCCTCAGGCCAAACAAAGCCCTTCCAACACTCCATAGTCCTCCTACAACTGAATTAGATTGAAAAGGTAAGCCAATTTGGCTCCACTCTGTAAATTCTAATCAGTGCTAGAGAGAGAACCGACAGAACTTCGATGACTAAATTCTCATTCAATTCAGCATCAAGACGAGAGCTATCTGCCCAGATCGAAAGCTTAAACCATCGTGCCACCGACAGTAAGCTTTCGAAGCTTTTTCTCTCTAAGTCCAGTTTTAGGGCGAAGCTCCATTCGAGCTCATTCTGGCATCAAATCTTTGTGATTCAAAGTGGAATTGAATGGTATAAAGGTGTAGGAACACCAATCTAACTTCAATTTCAACAATCAATCTCATTTGAATGATCAATTTGATGAAATCAAATTCAGCTGAGTTATAAGGTTGAAATTGGGGAAAATTTTGGAATTTCATAACTTCGAGGGACTAAAGTGCAATTTCATAAAATTGAGGGCCAATTGGGCATGATAAAGATGTTAGAGGACCAATTGGGAAAATTTTGGAATTTTTGGGGCAAAACTTACCATTTTGTAAAGTAGGGGCAAAATGGTAATTTTGGAAAAGTTAGGGATTAAATTAGAAATTTAGGAAACTTGAACTCCTTTATGTGATTAAGGACAACAAGCCGGCTAAGAGAATATTCACTACACTATTGGGTGAGTGGGATATTTAATATCATACCCAACTGGGATGATAAGTATCTCGGAAATGAAAACCTATTGTTAAGTGGTATTTTAATTATAACATCTAAGAAGTGTGATGTGGAAATCATACAGAAAAACTACTTATCAGTTATAAGTAGATCATATATGGTTGGTATGATGAAACTTCCTAAAAGGAAGTGGAAAACCTGCTTATCGGTTATAAGCGGAGATGTCCTTGTACTCGATTGGTATGATGGACAATTGAAAATATTATTTTTTCAAAAATGTTCTCCCCTAATTGTGTGCCACAGCTTAAAATTTTTGGGAGAATTTCTTGACAAGAGCTCAAATAGCTCATATAGGCCGGAGGCCTTGGTTTTGGAACTTGGGTGCTAATATGCCTGATTTTGAAAATCTCGAACAATAGAACCTAGGCCAGTTGGATGAGCAAGAGCTCGTAAATAAACATGATTATTAAGCCATGAAAAATTAAGTAAATGAGTTTTTTGGCCATGGTACTGAGACAGAACCGACATACTCAATGGACTAACGGCAATGCGACACAACAGGTTTTCGGACTAGTCAAGACAAACAGCTGCATGTTGAGTTGAGGATTGGGGCCATTGGACCAATGGCACCATATATTATATGGCTTATTGCAAAAACTATTGATTGTGCATGCATTGTGTTATGGGACCTTCAAGATGCCCAAGAGGGGTAGTGATGCGTCTTAGGGCTCTGCACAACCTGGTGGGTATAAGGGCAGTTAGTTATACCAGAAGTCTTGCAAAGCTCGGCGTAGCTTCAAGCGCATGAGACTAGGGTGGGGATAAGATGAGGTCTCTGTTTTCATACAGGCACAGAGTTTTGTTAGGGGATTGAGGGTCCAATGTCGTGAGCATCCACTCATTCTCAGGGTAGAAGTGGACGTGCTTCTATCTAGGTGGGCGGTAAAGTTGCTTTGACACCACAAGTGGGTACAGTGAACGGGCTGGCCTGCGATTGTGTGTTCCTTCAAGATGAAGAGTGTGTGTTGATTGATAAACACATCGTTATGATGAGAAATGGTTATGGAAACCAAGAATTGAGAATAAAATATTTTTAAAAGAAAATAAGGAGTCTGACACACTCCGATTCAGATATTTTTCCTAAAAGTCAATTTTAAAAACCTATTCACTGAGTTGTTGTACTCACCCCCTCTCTTATATATCTTTTCAGGTAAACCAAGGAAAAACTACCCAAAGACCCTAGATAACTACACTTGCAAGATAGGATGTTAAGTTTAAAATTTCATGCAGTTTTGATTTATGGTATTCTAAGAAAAGTACAAGTTTAAAGGACGCCTTACTCCTTGTGGTTTAAAGAAGGAGAAAACCCTTAATAAACTAGAAGAGTGGTGGGTTGCTCACGGGGATCCGACCAAACTGGGTCGGGGCATGACAGTCCACTTCAGCAGCGACCGACTAATAGGAGAGCAACATGTGTCCCCTATTAACGGTCAATGTTTGAGAAGCCCTGGTTGGGCTGACCAATGGGAAGCGGACATGTGGCAAAGGTGTCATATCAGCATCCGATTGGGATGTCGGAGAAACGGTCGATCAATCAAAGGTTGACATATGATAGAGCCACATTGGATGGCCTCAGTCAATCAGAGGCTAACACATGGCAGTGGCACTGTGCATCAGGAAAGAAATTTGACGTATTTAAATTAGCCAATTAGAAGACACCACATGTCACAGTCAATAGGGAATGAGTGACCAATGGGAGGCAGACATGTGGCTAGTCAACAAGTCAATGGTTAACGTGGGCGATGATTGAGAAGCCGTATCAATAAAGCTAACCAATCACAGTGCATCACATGGCAACTCACACGTGTGAAGCTCACAGGCATGCACACAATATCACCATCAACCTCTAAAAGCTGGTAGAGATGATGATCAGGTGAGCTCTTCGATCTTCGGTGACAAAAGAATGCTCCAGTATTACCGTCGACGACCGAGTCAGGGGCCGAGTCTTGGGCAAACGATTCGTTGGTAAGTTGTCAAGCTCCCTATATAAAGAACTACTCCTCGCTCATCTTGCTTATCCTACAAATGATTGAAGAAGTTAAAGTGCTCAGTTTTTCAATGAGGCGTTAACTAGAACTCCAACATTGGTATTTTCTTCAACCTCTGATGCTACACTTGGGGTCCCTGGAACCGAAAGGAAGTTTTCTACCCAGACACACCCTTCGTTTGACCCGAGGACCACCGTAGGAGCACCGACAAGCCCGCACAATACCGTTGCTCTGATGGACACTAAGTGGCGAAGTTTTGTCAAGCCAAATATTGGCCACCCCAGACCTCCTGCAGCTAGACCGACCCTCCCATGACTCCTCCTAGCTGATCCTCGACCTCCCTGAATTAAGCAAGTCCATTCCGCCTCCACTCGTCGGAATAGTAACATTCTAGAGAGAAAAAGTGTCTAAACTATTCTGATTGAATCCCCTAACGCAAGATGTCAATTGGGGCGACTTTCAATCCTCGAATGACCCTCCCGATGAGTGCTAGCTCCCCAAATTTAGAGCTCTAACAACTGCGTCCTAGCCGATAAGATTCCAAAGCTCTCTCTCTCAGCTTAATTTTTCAGCGAAGCTCCATTTTAACTTATCTTTAGGCCAATTAAGGTGATTCAAAGTATGAACTAATCGTAGGAAGGTGGGGAAGACTATTAGAAGCATGCTAGGGACAAATTAACTAAGTTTGCATGTCCAATTTGATGAAACATGATTTCGGGACCAAAATGAGTGATTTGGGGGAAATGGGCAAAAAATTGGGGGACTTTTGTGAAATTAATTTTCAATTGAGGACTAATTGGTGATTTTGAAGAAATTGAGGACCTAATTACAATTAAATATAAACTTAGGATTTTAGTTGCAATTAAAGGAAACTAATAGGATTTATTGACAAGTTTGAGTAAGGCTATGAAAGTTTGGTAATTAATTGGGAAATGATTGCCACGAGAATAAACTTAGGGGCTTAAATAAAATGAATCGGATAACGGGATGACTCCTTATCTGAAATACTGTAGGTACGAGAAGGGTACTCCTACCACAAATTTGGAGCACCTCAGAAGTGTCGATGATCTAATCCGGGGAAATGAGTCACGAGATACCGGGTGAGTGGATTTAGAACATCATATCTAGTTGGGCTGATGGACGCACTTTCCAGAATTTAAAACTGTTTTTCTAGAAATGATCTCCCATTACTTCTTGAACTAGCTTAAACTTTTTGGTAGACTTTTTTGAAGAGAGCATGAATCATGTATTATTAGAGCTAGACTTGCTCAAGTGGGCCCAAGGCCAATGAGCACGGGCTTAGGCCTATAAACAAGTTAAAGTCTATATACTTAAAAGACTTTCATAATGAATTGATTGTGTGAATTAGCTAGCGAGCCGAAGCCGAGTCGTCGAACTCGTTGGGCTAGAAGAACCAAAGATAATGGTCAATAAATATAAGACTGTTGATTGTGCATGCCGTGTTACGGAACCATTGAGGTGTCTGGTATGGGGTAGTGGTGGTTATAAGGGCGGTTGGATGACCCAAGGAGCATAAGGGAAGCTTTGTCATCCAGTATGCCAAGAAGCTCAAAGAGCTTCATGAGCATTGAGATCGAGGTCAAAGGGGGAGATGTCTCCTCCCACATTTGCGGACACGAAGTATGAACTCGAGTCTAGGGATCATGCAATTGATGCCCACATAGGCTTTTGGGTAGGAGTTGAGAACTTCTACTAGAGTAGATGGTAAAGATGCTCCGATCCACAACTAGAATAGTCGGGGACAATCATGCGAACGTGTGATCCCTTTGATGATAAAGGGCGGTTGATTGTTTACTAATTCAACTTGCACATTAAATAAATTACCTAAATTTATAGCACGTTGATTGCTCAACCCCTCACTAAGTTATGAAAACTCACCCCTCCCTTGACCCCTTTTAGGAAAGCTCTTACATCGAGGAGGGGGAAAGGCCAAAGAAGTTCTTGAGGTAAGAAAAAAATTCATATGGTCGTTTTGATTACTTTGTTTTGGAAAACCAGTTTGTTGTGGTACACCTTTACTCTTCCTATACTGCCTTGGTAGGGATACTTGGATAGTGCAAGAAAAGATGGCGGGTTGTTCATGGGGTTCTAGTCAAACTGGGTCAGTGCGTGACATACAACCTCTACCACATAGTCTGTGTTAGAACCATTGTCCAACCCCCAGACCATCTCAATACTCCATGTTCGTTATTGTGGGATGAGACCTCTCTCCCTTCTTCATCGGTCTCAATGCGCATGAAGCTTCCAAAACTTATCAACATATTGTACCAATAATACTTCCCTTATGCTCCCTAGGCTATCCAATAACCCTTTGAACAAACACTACCCATACCAGATGCCTCGGTAGTTCCTTATCTCAACAAGCACAATTCAATAATCTTTTTATTTAGACATTTATCTTTGCGCTACCAGCCCTAACGGCTTCGACAACCCAGCTTCGACTCGGTAGTTGAATAACACAAATTATCAAAATTGTGATAACTTTTTATCAACCATATAATTCAATAATTATTTACAAGACAATACCCGTTTGCATTGGCCTTGGGCCCACTTTCACAAGATTTCCAAAACAAGGCATTAGACTCACTTCTCTTTAAAAATTATGGCCTTAGGCTCACTAGAACATTATAATCCATATAGAGAATATATTCCCCAAAAATAAATTTTAGCTAGGTTCATACAGTAAAGTGGAAATATATTTTGAAAATATTTTCATTAATTAGAAAATAATAAAATGTGAGTAATATTGCATCATTAGTTTAATCAATACTGATGCCATAAATTTCACCCACCTTTTATTGGAAGACATGTTCGTCCTAGAGGGATTCCCAAGTCTTCGTGCTTCCAATTGCCCGATCGTCCATAAGTTGCTCCCTTCTAGTTGTGATCCGATACTTGAAGAATTTTAGGGTTGATCTATAAAGCATGGGATTTTCACGTAATGTGATTATGCCTTTAGCAGCATTTTTGTAATTTTGACATCATAACTATATTTACCCTCCCAAAATTACCTTGATAGCATTCTTGAAATTAATCTTCACAAGGGAATTTTGGTTATATTATTATTAGGGTATTTTTGTCAATTGAATGGCCAATAGCAGGATTGTAATTACATCACATATTAGGGGTATTTTTGCCCATTTGTGGGCTAAGGGCAATCTTGTAATTTTGCCCTATTGTAAGGGCATTTCCGATTTTCATGACTTGAGGTCATTTTGGTAATTTAACCAAAATTACCCTCAGCGTATTCATCGCTTGGTGTCTCTCTACCCCTAGCTCACTTCATCTATCGAATGCTCTCAATCAGTTCCACGATGATTGTCTAATTCGTGTGCTTTCGACGATTGTCACCAGCTAATGCCACCCCTACTCTCTTCAGGCGTTCAAGTATGCTTAACTCATTTGCCCCTTTAATGTCTCTGTAACTCTATACTTAGTTGGTTGTCTGCTAAGTTTATCGACGCTCACCAAAGCCCGAGCTCGAGGTCGTCTATTGCACCTCCCTTTCCAAACGTCCAAGCAGTTGCCTTTATCTAGTTGGTGGTTCCTTCTCTCTAGCTTTCCCTCTGCTTACAAGCTCGATGATTCCATTCCTCCCTTCAATGATAGGTAATTGGACAAAAATATGCATTTGGGCCTCCGATCATCGTACGTCCATAATCCGTCTTCGTCTTCCTTCCATTCGACTATTGATGATTTCTCAAGTTCGTCATTTTCCTCTCCATGTTTCTAACTATATTTTCCTGCTTGGTACTAGTGATGTTTTGCCCTAAGATCCTCTATCGGTATTCATACCCATTCCCAAATTTCTAAGTTTGACCTCCCTTGTTTTTTCCCATAGCACCTTGGATTCTCTATTAATGACGTCAAGGTTGAATTTGACTCCTTGCTCAGTTCCATGTCTTGATCCCATTGTCTTCTCTAGATGTTCATTTTTTCCTCAGCAACCCCAAGCGACTATGCCTCCTGCATGTCACTCATATTGTAGTGTTGTTCATGTCATTCCTCGATTGAACTCGATAAAGGCTTGGCTTGCAGGTTTGTTGCTCCTTGAATTTGGAATTTTTCTCCATACCTTTGGATTGCAGTTGTTAGCTCAAATTATGGTTTGTATTTAACTTCTAATGCCTTTATAGGAATGACTAGAATTATAAAGCAGTAGCTAACTCTATGATATTAATGGCAGGGGCAATCTCAGTGGGACTCTCATTCGCATAGGAAGACAGGATGGAATTTTATAAGAATTGGTACCTCTAGTTGGTGGTTCTTCAATTTCTTAGGCAACTCCTCATTACTCCTTCACATTTTGTACCCCTCATATTTTTGCTAATGTTTTTGTGTCTTCTTGTAGGTCTAATGCCCATGCATTTATATGAACATGAATGCATTAATCCCTTAGGTAAGGTATTTCTTTCAATGCATCATATTGAGTGGGCCCTAGTTAAATGAGGTAACCCTTTGTATTCATCCTTATCGATTTCTAGAAATGCTCACCCATTAATATTCTAGGTAATAATACATAAGGTACTACTTAAATTTCATTTATCTCTTATAATTGATGTCTCTTGGTATAATGAGGTAGCCATTTAGCTTGAGGTATTCATTTAACTTCTTTAACTTTCGAGTTGTTTATTCATCCTTACAAATAATGGCAGTCCCATTGAAATGCTAGGTTAAATTCTTATGGAAAATAAGGAATTTCCTTTCCTTTCTTTAATTTTGAAACCATCCACTTAAAAGGTTAGGCCCTGACATGGTAGGATGCTTATTAAGTTATACTTATTTAGTAACATCAATTTAGATGTTTTGAATGTTATATGTTTGGGCTTGTCACATGGAATATCATTCATCTAATGTTGTTGACAAATCCTAAAATAAGTCTAGGCAATTTCCCTGGTTGTTATATTTCTTCCTTCCGTTTTCCTATTAGTCCAATATCCGCATTTTTGTGAGCTCCTCCTTCTGATTACTTACCGACACTTCGCTCTTATTTTTCTTGCAAGACCATTTCCTTACTGAGGAAAGGATTAGTGTGGTCATTTGAAAGTGGTTCCTCTAGTTTTCCAATATAACTTTTGTGAAGGTTTGTTGTTACGCCCCAACCCGGTTTGGTCGGAGTCATGTGATCAACCCACCACGCTTCCTCGTACTAATCTTGTATTTGTACCAAATAGTCCAAGGAAGGTAAAGGCGTTGGAGTACTTGTTTTTCATAACAAAGTTTACAAAACATAAAAGTTACCTGATGGCAGTGCCCTTGGCTTTCTCTTCTAGTCTTAGTTCGTCATAGCAAGGTGTCTTCCCTAAAAAAATTTAATGAGAGGGGGTGAGTTTCTACAACTTAGTGAGTGGGGATTGAGAAGTGAGTTTTCAAACAAATAGTCTTATCAAATATTTTAGACTTTCAGTTTATTGTAATATAAGTTCATCTCTTCTTAACATTTCCCCTTTCTCAGGAGGTGCCTCAGTAAACAATCACATGACATTTCTATCATAGAAAGAGAACACACATTCGTAGAACAGTCCCCGACCGTTCCACTTGTGGTTTGGTGCGTCTTTACCATCCACCCGAATAGAAGTGCACTGCCTCTACCCTACATTTGAGTGGACATCAATAGTTAGACCCTTAAACCCTTATCATGTCCGCTTGGTGAGATGAGACCTCATTTCCCCTCCAATCTCTATCTCGAGACCTCATTTCCCCTCCGGCCTCGGTCTCAGTGCACAAGAAGCTATTAGAGCTTCATGACTGACTATCCAACAAACCCGCCCTTATTACATCCACATCATCCAGTAGCCCTTGGGACCCATCGACTACCCCTCCCAGACGTCTAGATGCTCATGAATTCCTCATGCAAGCATACAACAGTTCTGATCCATTAACCATGCTCTTTGGTACCAACAATCCAACTACCCCGACACTTGACCTAGCCTGCAGCTGTTTTCCTTGACCGACCCGTCGACCTGGTCTAAGCACACTACTCCAAGCCCATCGAGCCTTGTCAGTCCTTTCTTGGCCTGGTGGCAAATCACACAACAATTCTTGTTTTTTTTTTAGAGTTTTCATGGTTCTTATGATTCACATTTGTCTATGGGTCCAACCCGTGCATGCTAGCCTTGGGCCCACTTCACGCACTCAAGGATGGTGAAATGTAGAGGCCCCCAACAACCAACAAGAAAAACTTCCCAAAACCCGAGATGGAGAAGAAGCTATAACGGTCCATGCAAGGACGTAACATGCTACAATTGTGGACAGAGGGGACACTACGCATGAAAATATCCAAAACCACTAAGGAATATGGCACCCACTCCTGGGAGCACTACCTCCACAAGTGGGGAAGGACATGAAGAAAGGAAGAGAAAGGAGAAGAGAGCATAGGAAGCCTCTCCACCATGAAAATACCGAAGGACCAACGTAAGGGCGAGTGTCGTGATAACCTGTTATAGGTGTGAAGGAATAGGACAGATGGTGAGAAGATGTCTCATGTCACGCCCCGACCCGGTTTGGTCGGATCCCCGTGATCAACCCGCCACTATCCTGGTTTATTAAAGGGTTTCCCCTTATTGTAAACTGTAACGAGTAAGGCGTTTTTTAACTTGCACCTTTTTCCTGGAATAGCATAATCAAAACTGCATGAAATTTAAAATTTACATACCTATCTTACAGGCATCTTAGTTGACAGTCTTTAAGGGGAGGCTTTCCGGGATTTCCTAGAAGGGATATAAGGGAGGGGGTAAGTACGACTACTTAGTGAATTGGTTTTTAAAAGCTTTTGACTTTTAAGAAAAATATTTATATGGAGTGTGCCAAACTCCTTTGTTTTCAAAAATCCATTCATTTAAAAATTCAGGTTTTTCCATGATTTCTTAGTTACCACGGTGTGTCATCACCCAACACACATCCTTCATCATGAAGGTTACACACATTCGCAAGTCAGTATCACTACTGAACCTGCTAGTGGCTTCGGAGCGACATTTCCTGCCACCCGGATAGAAGTACGACCACTTCTATCCAAGGAATGAGTGGATGTACGTGACATCCGACCCACAATCCCGAAATCACTTCTTCGTGTCCGTATGAGGACAGAGACCTCATCCTATCCCTACCCCGGTCTCATGGGCTTGGTGCTACTCTGGATTTTGCACAGACACCTGGAACGACAAACTGCCCTTATAGCCACCAGGTCGTCCAGTGCCCTTAGGACGCATCACTACCCCTCATGGGCGTTTTGATGATCCCGTACTCACAGTGCATGCACAAACAATGTTTTTTTATATTGTCATGTAATCTGTAGTGCCATTAGTCCAACTGCCCCGACTCTCAACTCAACCTACAGCTGTTTGTCTTGACTAGTCCGTCGACCTATCATGTCGCACTACCACTAGTTGACTGAGCATGTTGGTCCTATCTTGGTACCATGGCCAAAAAATTCACTTATTAAGTTTTATGGCACATATATCATGTTCGTTTACGAGCTCCTGCTCGTGCCAACTGGCCTTGGGCCCACTGTACAAGATTTTCAAAATCGGGCATTTAGCCCCCAAGTTCCAAAATCGAGGCCCCTAGCCTATTAGAGCTATTCGAGCTCCCATCAAGAAGGTCTCCCAAATAGTTTAAGCATTGGCACACAGTCAAGGGAGAACACTTCCGAAAAAATAGGTTTTCACTATCATACCAATCGTGTATGATATACATACAACTGGTAAGTAGTTTTTTTTTTTCGCATAATTTTCACATCACATTGTCTAAGTGGTGATGATTAAAATACCACTAAACAGTGGGTTTTTATACCGAGGTACTTATCATCCCCTACCGGGTATGATATAAAATTTCCACTCACAACGGTACGTGGTTTTTATCTTTAAGTTGTGCTCATCATCCCAACCGGGTATGATGTTAGTAAAGCCACTCACCAGTTAATGCCGTGAATTCCACTAGACTGGTTTTTTGTATTCACGCGAGCTTGTCCTTGCTGGCGTTCCTAGTATTTCGCGTTCCTACACGATATGAACAACCTTGTTCATTATTACTCGGCATAACAGCCATCATTCATTTCTAATGAATGAGAAAACTGAAACTTTTAGTTATTTGCAATTTGGTCCATAAAGTTATTTCTCTTTAACTTTAAGTCCCTAATATCGGTTTTTCCTCAAATTGAGTCCCGTAACTTTTAAAATTTATCCTGGGACCTCAATTTATTCAATTTCACCAAAAAGGGGTTTAATTTACCAAATTTCCAATTTGGTCCCCCAATTTTTCCAAAATTACCATTTTGCCCTTCTTTTACAAAAATGGTAAGTTTTGCCCCCAAAATACCAAAATTCCTCAAATTGGTCCTCCAACATTACTTTCATGCCCAATTGACCCTCAATTTCATAAAATTGTATTTTGGCCCTTTGAATTTCGAAAATCCCCAAAATTTCCCCCAATTTCAACTCTTTAACACTACTAAATTTGATTTTATCAAATTGACCGATCAAACACTTCGAATTATTGAAATTGGAGTTGAAATTGAGTTCCTACATGTTCATATGATTCTAAGAAACTTTGAATCATAGATTTTAACGTCGGAACGAGCTCAAACGGAACTTCGCCGGAAAATAGACTATAGAGAGAAAAAGCTTCGATTACTCACCGGTGAATGCACGGCGGTCCGAGCTTTTGATCTGGGCAGATAGGTCTTGTCCTTAGGTTCATCCTAGAATCAAGAATTGCATCAATTGATGCAGAATTGGATTAGAATTTTGGCATTTGAAATTCGGTCGACTCTCTCTCTAGCACCGATCGAAAATTGTAAAGGGGAGCCAAATTGGCTTACCTTTCGGTCCTAATTCGTTCGTGGAAAGGCTGAGGAAGTGTTGGGAGGGCTTGGTTTGGCCTGAGGAGGGCTTGAAATGGCCGATTTTAGCTTGGCTGAAATAGGGTAGCTTCGGTCCGCCGGAGTTGCTTCACTGTTCCATCATGTCTGCGCTTCTCCAACGATTCTCGGATTGACTGGAGTTTTCTATCAGATAGCTATCTTCTCCCCGGTTCTAAAGAGCCCGACCTTTGTTCAAGTCGAAGCTCTGGTTCGAGCTTTACCGGGAAATAGAGCAGTACAGAGAGAGAGAGAGAGAAGTGTTAAGGTGTGAGGAGAATGAAATAGGGAGAATAAAACCCGTGTATTAAATGGGAGATATTTATTACTAGTATTAATATTGTCATAAATTATTGGTATTAATTCCAATAATTTAATTTCAGTATTAAATTATTTGTATTAATTCCAATAATTTAATTTAGGTATTAAATTATTATTATTAATTACAATAATTAAATATATATTAATTTATGGCTATTTATGATAAGCCATACATTCGCATAAAAATTTTTGACCGAAATTTCGGATTACAAAAAAATCATACTTCCTAGGAGGTCACCCATCCTCACAATACTCTCAAGCAAGCACGCTTATCTTTGAAGTTCTTATGAAATCTAGTTCACCTGAACCACTTTGGTTTTTGTTTTCTAGTTTGTTTTAAGTTTATTTTCCAAGGTTTAATGAACCCTTTGGATCACCCGAAAGTTGTAAATTTTTATATTGCTTATTCCCAAATGTAAACTAGCTTGATTTTCTTATTCGGTTAGACCGGTTCTTTTCCCGGTTTTCCTTAACTCAAATGTGCGAGGTTTACAACTCTCCCCTCCTTTTAGGAGTTTTATCCCCAAAACTTAGTTAACATTCTTGCATGAGCAATCATTTCCTTTGATGCCCCTTTGGTGTTTGCTTAACATACAAAGTCTTCTCTTTTTCTTTTAATTAGTCCTTTTTACATCCTTCACTCAAGGAATTTCTTTTCCTTTATATTATTTACTCCCTCCATGGAGTTTATCATAACGAGACATACCTTACTTCAGAGTATATTCTTAGATTTATATCTTTCTTTGCTTAGAGCACATTCTTCCCTTTGAGGTTCTGTACTCAAGATTGGAAATTCCAAGATACCTAACCATTCCCGTGTCTAGTTAACCCCTTGGTCGTTGAAACCTTTAGCTCAATGTTCTTTCGGGCGTTACGTACTGGTTGCCACGATTTTCTTTATTCTCACTTTTTCATCCCATTTTAACCCTTCCTCCATTCGTTGTCTATTATAACTTCAGTGCAAATTTTTATATTCGACTTCATCATGCTTATTAGTCGACTCTTCCTTACTTTGAGTCATATTCTCCTCGAGATTGTTGGGCTTACATACCCCTTACAGCATGACATTTTCTAGGACCTGTCTTTGTCCATTAGATTTCTAGAACATCTCGTTGAGGGTCTCTCTTAGCTTTTTTTTTTTTTTTTTACCTTTCAAGGATCATATAACTTCATCCCTCTTTTCTTTTGATAGCATTCCTCAACTATCCTTTTTACCGTTATCCTCTCATCCATCATGCCTTTGAAGTTATGTCTCACAAAACCACATGGATTTCTCTTACCTACTCATCCTTTCCAAATGTTTTTATTGGGTCCTTTCAATTCCAATCGTTGTGTTTCCTGATGATTATTGACATACGAGGATTTTTTTTCCTTCTTATGTCCTTTCTCTTCTTTAGTGACATCCCTTATTCAATGACTTCCTTTTTCCTTAATCCACTTTTACTTGCTCATGAATCACTTCATGATTCTTCATTCTATGTGTCGATTACTTTGCTTGGGAAGGTTCACTCCATCCAGTTTTGTTCATTATCTTTGGCTGTCCGCCGTTGCTAGTTTTCCTCTTTCTACATGGCTCTCCTATTCTCTCCAAACAGGTCATAATGGACCATTACAATACTTCCTTCCTTGGAAAACATTTCTAAATAAGGGTTGGTTCCATTTCCTCTTAATTGGGATACACATGTCTTTTCGGGGCTTCCTTCCTTGGTAGGATTCTTTGCCTTTCCCCTGACATTCTTTTCTTACATTTGCTATAGGGGATTTCTACCCTTAAATGACATCCCTTGATGTTGTCTTCTCCTATTTACCTTTACTCCTCAAATCTTTTAGGCACATCTTTTATGCTCTATTTGCATCCTTATTCGTACCCAGTACCTGTCCATTTCTATAGGCAGCGTACAAATCTTCCTTGTTTCAGGATCATTGTGGGAGAGGCTTGCCTATTCCTTTCTTGGCTTGAGTTTTGTCGTTAATTGGCCCTTGGTCCTTTTAAGGATTTCTTATATCCTTCTTTTCCCGAGTATTTGACCTTTCCGCCTCTCTCTTCTTTGTCGGAACTTACATTATGGTTTTCCCGAGTATTTGTTCGTTAACTGCTTTGCCTCCACCATTTGTTTGGTCTAAGTTTCTTAGTAGCTGTTTCTTGAGTCCTCCTATCCTTAACATCCATCTCACTGACCTTTTTAGGGTGTAGTCCCTTCTACTTCCCGGTCTTCCTTAGGGTGTCATTTGTTCCCTCTAACTATCTTATTGTAACGACTTGCTTTCTCTTGTCCTGTTGGTCCGAACTTCCTATTTGACATAGTTGCTTTTTCCCAGGTGATTTATTCCTGTAATCCCAATACGTCCCGTTTTTCATCAAATGTTCGTCTTGTCTTCTCTTATGGATGCACTCCTTTCTTTGCTCCTAAATGGTTTGGATTTTCTTCTTAAAGGGGGAATTCTCTTCACCTATCCTTTGTTATGTTTGTGGTTTTATTGAGGTCCTACCTTTACCCCTTTTTCCTTCTTACCACTTTGCTAAGATTTTGAAGAGTTTCCTCTTATTTGTGGTTGCAAATGGAGTCACATTTCTTGGGATGGTATCCTTTCGGATTTCCTATAGTTGTGGGGTGTTTATTCTTGGAAAATATTGTCCTGACTCCTGGCGAAGTGGGACAGTTTTTCACTTCGTGTCCTATTCCCCTCTAGGTTAACTTGATTCCTGTCCTTTGTAAGGTTGGGCACTTCTCCATGTAGTGTCCCTATCATTCATGCTTTTAATTACATGAACATAAGTGGTTACTGCTGGCGTTTTCTTAGAAATTGTTTATTTTAGTGCTCCTTCATCCTTAAGTCTGGATACCGTGAGTTTTTTTTCTTTTTTAGAGTCTTCCTTGAAGATCACATCATTTGAGGGCCAGGGTTTTTAGGAATTTGGAGTACTTTATTAATAGAGTAGTACAGTATGTTGGGGATTTTGGCCCTATTACAGAAAATAGTCACCAAATAACTATGGAGCTACAAGATTCTTGATAAGCATACTCCTATGTAAGGTTATATGCCCCATTTTATGGCTTCACGCTTGGCTTCCTTTATACTTAGAGTTGTGACCTCAATAGGTCCTGTCACCATTCTCTAGGATACTTTCTCATTTGCTCTTTTGAGATTTCTGCCATGCTTTAGGCATTTGGGAAGCTTCTAGGGTTGTCTTCCTACGAAGATAAGGTGTTGAGTAGAGCCATTCCTAGTTCTCTTGGTTTCTCTCCTGGGAGCCATCTGAAAATATTAGGATAAATCCTATTAGTTACAATATTTTATAGTCTTGATTATGTATTCGAGGAAACAGGCTCTGATACCACTCTAGTTGTCACGCCCCGACCCGATTTGGTCAGAACCCCGTAATCAACCCGCCACTCTCCCGGTTTATTAAAGGGTTTCCCCTTATTGTAAACCGTAACGAGTAAGACATCTTTTAACCTACACCTTTTTCCTAGAATAGCATAGTCAAAACTGCATGAAATTTAAAACTTTACATACCTGTCATACAGGTATCTTAGTTGACGGTCTTTAATGAGAGGCTTTCCGGGATTTTCTGAAAGGGATATAAGGGAGGGGGTGAGTACGACTACTCAGTGAATGGGTTTTTAAAAGCTTTTGACTTTTAAGAAAAATATTTATATGGGGTGTGTCAGACTCCTTTGTTTTGAAAAATCCATTCATTTAAAAATTCGAGTTTTTCCATTATTTCTTAGTTACCACAATGTGTCGTCACCCAACACATATCCTTCATCATGAAGGTTACACACATTCGCAAGTCAGTATCACTACTGAACCCGCTAGTGGCTTCAGAGCGACTTTTCCTGCCACCCGGATAGAAGTACGACCACTTCTACCCTGGGAATGAGTGGATGTACGTGACATCTGACCCACAATCCCGAAATCACTTCTTCGTGTCCATATGAGGACAGAGACCTCATCCTGTCCCCACCCCGGTCTCATGCGCTTGGTGCTACTCCAGATTTTGCACAGACACCTGGAACGACAAACTACCCTTATAGCCACCAGGTCGTCCAGTGCCCTTAGGACGCATCACTACCCCTCATGGGCATCTTGATGATCCCGTACTCACAATGCATGCACAAACAATGTTTTCTTATATTGCCATGTAATCTGTGGTGCCATTAGTCCAACCGCCCCGACTCTCAACTCAACCCGCAGCTGTTTGTCTTGACTAGTCCGTCGACCTGTCATGTCGCACTACCGCTAGTTGACTGAACATGTCGGTCCTATCCTAGTACCATGGCCAAACAATTCACTTATTAAGTTTTATGGCACATATATCATGTTCGTTTACGAGCTTCTGCTCGTGCCAACTGGCCTTGAGCCCACTGTACGAGATATTCAAAATCGGGCATTTAGCCCCCAAGTTCCAAAACCGAGGCCCCTGGCCTATTAGAGCTATTCGAGCTCCCGTCGAGAAGGTCTCCCAAATAGTTTAAGCATTGGCACACAGTCAGGGGAGAACACTTCCGAAAAAATAGGTTTTCACTGTCCATTATACCAACCGGTATAAGGACATCTCCATTCATAACCGATGAACGGGTTTTCAACTTCCTTCGAGCAAGTCTCATCATACCAACCGGGTATGATATACATACAACTGGTAAGTAGTTTTTTTTCCGCATAATTTTCACATCACATTCTCTAAGTGGTGATGATTAAAATACCACTAAACAGTGGGTTTTTATACTGAGGTACTTATCATCCCCTACCGGATATGATATAAAATTTCCACTCACAACCGGTAAGTGGTTTTTATCTTTAAGTTGTGCTCATCATCCCAACCAGGTGTAATGTTAGTAAACCCACTCACCCGTTAATGCCGTGAATTCCACTAGACTTGTTCTTTGTATTCACGCGAGCTTGTCCTTGCTGGCATTCTCGGTATTTCGCGTTCCTACACGATATGAACAACCTTGTTCATTATTACTCGGCATAACAACCTTCATTCATTTCCAATAAATGAGAAAACCTAAACTTTTAGTTATTTGCAATTTGGTCCCTAAAGTTATTTCTCTTTAACTTTAAGTCCCTAATGTTGGTTTTTCCTCAAATTGAGTCCCGTAACTTTTAAAATTTATCCTGGGACCTCAATTTATTCAATTTCACCAAAAAGGGGTTTAATTTCCCAAATTTCCAATTTGGTCCCCCCAATTTTTCCAAAATTACCATTTTGCCCTTCTTTTACAAAAATGGTAAGTTTTGCCCCAAAAATTCCAAAATTCCTCAAATTGGTCCTCCAACATTATTTTCATGCCCAATTGACCCTCAATTTCATAAAATTGTATTTTGGCCCTTTGAATTTCGAAAATCCCCAAAATTTCCCCCAATTTCAACTCTTCAACACTACTGAATTTGATTTCATCAAATTGAACGATCAAACACTTCTAATTATTGAAATTGGAGTTGAAATTGAGTTCCTACATGTTCATATGATTCTAAGAAACTTTGAATCGCAGATTTTAACATCGGAACGAGCTCAAACGGAGCTTCGCCGGAAAACAGACTATAGAGAGAGAAAGATTTGATTACTCACCGGTGAAGGCACGATGGTCCGAGCTTTCGATCTGGGCAAATAGGTCTCGTCCTGAGGTTCATCATAGAATCAAGAATTGCATCAATTGATGCGGAATTGGATTAGAATTTTGGCATTTGAAATTCGGTCGACTCTCTCTCTAGCACCGATCGAAAATTGTAAAGGGGAGCTGAATTGGCTTACCTTTCAGTCCTAATTCATTCATGGAAAGGCTGAGGAAGTGTTGGGAGGGCTTGGTTTGGCCTGAGGAGGGCTTAAAATGGCCGATTTCAGCTTGGTCGAAATAGGGCAGCTTCAGTCCGCCGGAGTTGCTTCACTATTCCATCATGTCTGCGCTTCTCCAACGATTCTCGAATTGACTGGAGTTTTCTATCATATAGCTATCTTCTCCCCGGTTCTAAAGAGCCCGACCTTTGTTCAAGTCGAAGCTCTGGTTTGAGCTTTACTGGGAAATAGAGCAGTAGAGAGAGAGAGAGAGAAGTGTTAAGGTGTGAGGAGAATGAAATGGGGATGACCTCTTTATATAGGCATAAAACCCGTGTATTAAATGGGCGAGATTTATTACTAATATTAATATTGTCATAAATTATTGGTATTAATTCTAATAATTTAATTTCGGTATTAATTCAAATAATTTAATTTCGGTATTAAATTATTTGTATTAATTACAATAATTAAATATATATTAATTTATGGTTATTTATGATAAGCCGTACGTTCGCATAAAAATTTTTGAGTGAAATTTCGGGTTACAAAAAATCATATTAATTACATTACTCTCAGGAAAGCACGCTTAACTTTGAAGTTTTTATGAAATCTAGTTCACCTGATCCACTTTGGTTTTTGTTTTCTAGTTTGTTTTAAGTTTCTTTTCCAAGGTTTAATGAACCACTTGGATCACCCGAAAGTTGTAAATTTCTATATTGTTTATTCCCAAATGTAAACCAGCTTGGTTTTCTTATTCGGTTTGACCGGTTCTTTTCCCGGTTTTCCTTAACTCAAATGTGTGGGGTTTACATCTCACGTCACCTGGATTGATGTCAATACCTCACAAGAGTAATACCTCCTCGACTACCGGAGTCCGAAGGGATGGATGATAGGATGCTACCCTAGGAGCCACAACTCCAAATGAGGATTTCAAACCCACTTCGGAGAGAGTTCCTCAAAATTCTAGCATAGGGTTTCCCAACCTTACTTTTAAACATCTCCCTTAGAGGGAAGAGGTCCCCAAATGAATTGTATTTTATTCCCAATAAATAAGATTTCAAGTTCCCATAAAATTCTGTCGCCCAAATCATAATACGTCCAATCAAAATCTCATGCCCCGGGACAAATAAGGAACAAGAAGGACAAACCTAATGAGGACAAATAAAGCCCTTGAATCCCCCATGCAAAGAGGTCCAGGTTGTCACATCCTGACCCGGTTTAGTCGGATCCCTGTGAACAACCCACCACTCTCGTGGTCTATCAATGGTTTCCCCCATTCTAAATCACGAGGAGTAAGGCATCCTTTTACCTATATTTCCTAGAATAGCATTATACAAAACTAAGTGATTTAGAATAGACCTACCTGTCTTGTTCCAAATTAGTAGGGTCTTTAGGAAGGGTCTTTCATCGGTTATCTAAAAGGGGTAAAAAGGAAGGGGATGAGTTCTACAACTCAGTGAGCGAGTGTTGGGAGTGAGTTTTTAAGAATTAGTTTTGTTCAAAGTGTGCCAAGATTATCATTTCTTTAAGAAGGATCTTTCCTCAAATTTTGGTTTTCAAAACCCTTTTTCCCATTTCCATGTTAGGTGTGTTTAGCAACTAACACACACCCTTCATCAAGAAAGGGTAACACACATTCGCAGGTGCAGCCCGTCCACTGCACCCACTTGTAGATCGGAGCATCTTATCGACCACCAAGATAGAAGCCTATCCACTTCTACATTGGGTCTGAGTGGATGTTCTTGACATCCGACCCTCAGACTCAAATACCACTCTGTGTCCATGTGAGGATAGAGACCTCATCCCAACCCCACCTCGGTCTCATGCGTAAAAAGCTACTTCGAGCTTCCCAAATGAGTGGCACGACGAATTGCCCTTATCTACACTAGGTTGTCTAGTAGCCCTTAGGACCCATCACTACCCCTCTTGGGCGTCTTGATGGTCATGTACCACAAGTGCATGCACAAACAATAGTTTTCACATATAGCCATTATCTTTGGTGTCGATGGTTTGACGGCCCCGACCCTCAACTCGACCTGTAGCTATTTGACTAGGCCAGTTTGTCAACTTGGCCGTGATACACTGTCTCCAGCCTATCGAGTATTGTCGGTCCTGACTTGGTACCATGGAGAAATCACATAACAATTTCATTATAAATTTCATGGGTTTCCTTTACTCAAGTTTGTTTATGAGCTCTTTCTCGTGCCCGTTGGCCTTAGGTCCACTACACGTGATTTTCCAAAACCGGGCATTTCGCCCCATAAGTTAAAAAATCGAGGCCTCTGGCCTATTTGAAATGTTTCAGTTCCCATCAAGAAGATCTCCCAAATAGTTTAAGCAATGGCACACAATTAGGGGATAACACTTTTGACAAAAAGTATGTTTTCCACTTCATCACACCAACTAAATGTGATGATATCTCTGCTAATAATTGGTAAACAAGTTTCTCATTTCCTTAAGGAAGTTTATCATACCAACCGGGTATAATCATCTCTACTTACAACTAGTAATTATGTTTTCTTTTCATAAAAGTATGCTCATCATCCCAATTGTGTATGATGTGATTAAGCCTACTCACCCGATGACTGTTTCGTGTTCACCCCAATCGAATTGTCAAGTCTACGCGAGATTTCTCTTTCTTGCGTTACAGTCACACATGTCCCTACATGATTTGGTTATATGAATTTCAGTTTGGCATGAGAGCCTAGGCTCACAATTTATTGATTAATTGCTCTTAGGTACCTAAAGTTCATTTTCCCTTAACTTTAGGTTCCTAATGCCAATTTTTCCCCAAATTGAGTCCCAAGGTTTCCAAAATTCCCTTTTAGTCCTCAATTTACTCAACTTTGTATAAGGGGCTCAAGTTTTCAAAATTTCTAATTTGGTCCCCAACTTTTCCAAAATTACAATTTTACCCATACTTTCCAAAAATGGCAATTTGACCACAAATTTTCCAAAATTTGAAAAATTGGTCCCTCAACATCTTTCTCATGGCCAATTTGCCTTCAATTTTGGGAAATTTCAAAGAGGTCCCTCAATTTTTCAAAATTCCCAATTTTTCCCAAAAATTTCCCATAATTTCTCCCCTTCAAACTGACCAAATTTGATTTCTTCAATTTGGCCATTCAATCAGGGTTAATTACTCCAATTGAAGGTTTGGATCAGTTCCTACACTTCCATACGATTCAATTGAGCTTTGAACCGCATCATTTGGGTTGAAATTGAACTCAAACGAAGCTTCGATCGGGAATAGTAGCTCTTGTCCTGAGGTTCCTCCTAGGGTCAAGAATTGCTACAATTTATATCGAATCGATAGAGAATTATGTCGGTACAATTTAATACTTTCTCTCTCTAACACCGATCTGCAACAACTGAGAAGGGCCGAATTGGTTTACCTTTCAACTTTATTAAGGTCGTATGAGGGCTATGGGGGTGTTGGGGAGGCTTGGTTTGAATGGAGGAGGGCTGAATTTGGCTGAATTCAGGTCGGCCAAATTAAGATAGCTTTGGTCCGTCGGAGCTGCTTCACTGTTGATTCCATCGGTGCTTCTCCGGCGGTCCTCGAGTCGAAAGGAAGATGCTATTAGGTAGTTGACTTCCCCCGGAGACTATGGGTCTCAACCTTGACTTTTGAGGCTGAGAAAAATGCCTATATCGGAGCTCTAGTTCGAGCTTCACCAGAAAATGGAGCAATTGAGAGAGAATGGAGATTTCAGGTGTGTGGAGGATAAATGGAGAGGAGCTCTTTATATAGTGAGCTTAGGGTCCCTCTGCCCGACAACTTTCCTTTTTGGTCGAGCTTATCCTCGCCTTGAAATGGCATGATCGAAGTCATTTTCCTTCACCGGCGTTATTTTTTTTGGCATTTAATGAACAGTGTTGTCATCCAGAGGAAGAAGATGATACTGTTTCGAATCGGATCGGACCTGTCTAATCGGGTCCAATGCATAAATCGGTCAGTTTTGGCCCGATTCGACCAATTTTCTCAAAAGTAAAAATTTCTAAATTCATCTAAATTTATTCTCCACCTAATGGTGGCTTCAATTCCCCAATTTGATCATTTTAAGCCACCAAGAAAAATGAATTTAGAAACTGGTTCAAGTATGGTTCAAATCGATTGAATCCGGTTCAGGTCTGGTTCAGGTCTGGTTCACCCTGAACTGGTCTGGTTTTCTCTTCCCATTTGTCTCAAGGTTCTTTTCCATGATTTGTATGACTCTTGAAGACACTCGAGGTTTGTCAATTCCCCAATTTACCCTTTTCTTATCGATTAAGGTTTGTGAACCAGCTCGGTTTTCTCTTTCAAAATGTCTGGTTCTTTTCCCGATTTTATTAACTATCAAGAGACAGAGTTTACACAAGTACTCCGACCTCCATGAAAGGGGCAAACCTATGTAAGAGGGATGGTAGGACCATGTATAGAGCTAAACCCAAAGAACGGGCAAACGAGGAGACAACAACAAAGGAGACGATAACCCAATTAGGATAGGTAAGATAACCATAACCAGGAAACAAAGGAAGGAATTTCTGAGGAGAGAGGAATCTTGGAAGAGTACGCCCACTAACAAAGAAATGATGAACATCAAGACTAGTCTCTAACCCCACCTACTTAAGGAAACCTAGGATCAGATGACGAGGCGTAATTAGGCATGCACAAGACGAGGACGAGAACCATAAGTTCCTCGGGTAGAAACATGAAGTTAGGGATGGCAAAGTGTAACTTGCTTTGGAAAAGCATAGGAGCCAAGTAGGGTTACAAACCCACCTAGCGACTTTACCGGCCACCTAAATAGAAGCCTGTCCACTTCTACCCTGGTAATGAGTGGATGTACGCAACATCTGACCCTAAACACGAAAAGAAACTCCGTCTCCGTATGAGGACAGAGACCACATCTTGACCCCACCCCAGTCTCATGTGCATGAAGCTACGTCGAGCTTTCCTGACTGCTAGCATGACAAACTGCCCTTATCTCCACCATGTCTTCCAATAGCCCCTAAGACGCATCACTACCCCTCTTGGGTTTCTTGATGGCCCCAAACCTCAGTGCATGCACAAACAATAATTTTCTATATAAGCCAATAATCTTTGGTGTCACTGGTCTAACGGCCCCGACCCTTAACTCGACCTACAGCTATTTGTCTCGACTGGTCCATCGACCTGTCTTGTCGTACTGCCACCAGTCCAGCGAGTATGTCCATCATGTCTTGGAACCATGGCCAAATCACATCATTCATTTAAAATCTTCATGGCTTACTCTCATGTTTTTTTACGAGCTCCTGCCCATGCCAACTGGCCTTGGGCCTACTGACCGAGCTTTTCAAAATCGGTTATTCAAGCCCTCAAGTTCCGAAATTGAGGCATATGGCCAATCTGAGCTATTCAAGCTCCCGTCAAGGTCTCCCAAAATGTTTAAGTAGTGGCACACAGTAAGGAGAGATGACTTTAGACAAAAATAATTTTTCAGTTGTCCATCAATAACAACTCACCTGCCGATTCAACTAGCCCTGAAAATGGATGGCGCTGAAGCGCGCGACCTATAACCGGTCGTTAGGGCAAGTTCCAGGCCCCGATGAGTAGGAGGGCGCGGCGGTCGCTGTAAAACCTGGGGCGCGAGCCCGGGCGGAGCGGCTGTCGGTGCAGATCTTGGTGGTAGTAGCAAATATTCAAATGAGAACTTTGAAGGCCGAAGTGGGGAAAGGTTCCATGTGAACAGCACTTGTACATGGGTTAGTCGATCCTAAGAGACGAGGGAAGCATGTCTGATAGCGCCTCGTGCGTGAGCTTCGAAAGGGAATCGGGTTAAAACTCCTGAACGGGGATGTGGTGGGTGATGGCAATGTTAGGGAGTCCGGAGACGTCAGTGGGGGCCTCGGGAAGAGTTATCTTTTCTGTTTAACAACCTGCCCACCCTGGAAATGGCTCAGCCAGAGGTAGGGTCCAGCGGTTGGAATAGCACTGGGTGTGAGGACATCTCCGCACATAACCGAAAAGCGGGTTTTCTACTTTCTTCCAGGAAGTTTGTGATACCAACCGGTATGATCTACTTACAACCGGTAAGTAGTTTTTCTGTGTGTTTTCTCACATCACCACAACCAGGTATGATGTTAAAATTCCACATAATAGTGGGTTTTACATTTCGAGGCACTCATCATCCCAACCGTGTATGATGTGAAAAATCCCACTCACTCGATAAGTGCAGTGTATTTTTTCCTCTTAACCAGCTCTTTGCCTCATGCGAGCTTATCCCTGCTGGCGTTTCTAGTACTTTGTGTTCCTACACGTATAAACATCCTTGTTCATTAACCTTTGGCCTAATAGCCTTCATTCATCATGAATGAATAAAATGCCCAACTTTTAATTATTTGCATTTAGGTCCCTAAAGTTCTTTTTCTTTAACTTTAGGTCAATAATGCCATTTTTTTCACAAATTGAGTCACAAAACTTCTAAAATTCACTTTGGGACTCAATTTATTCAAAATCACAAAAAGGGGTTCAAGTTTCATAAATTTCCAATTTGGTCCCCAAACTTTTGAAAAATTACCATTTTGCCCCTACTTTACAAAAATTGAAAATTTAACCCCTATAATTCCCAAAATTGACCAATTGGTCCTTCAACATTTTTTTCATGGCCAATGGCCCCCAATTTTGGGAAATTGCACTTAAGCCCATCAATTTTACGAAATTCCCAAATTTACCCAAAATTTCCCCCAATTTTCCCCTATCAAACTGGCCGAATTTGATTTCATCAAATTGATCATTCAATATGGTTTAATTGTTGAAATTGAAAGTAAAATTGAGTTCCTACACTTTCAAATGGAACTGTGAATCATGTCATTTGGATTCGAATTGAGCTCAAACGAATCTTTGTCGAAAAACTAGACTTAAAGAGAGAAAGCTTCGAAAGCTTATCGTCGGGGGTGCGGCGATCCATGTTTTTTATCTATGCAGATATCTCTCATTCTAAGGTTCCTCCTAGGATCAAGAATTGCATCAATTCATGTGGAATTGAGGAATAATTTGGTCAGTGAAGTTTTGTCGGTTCTCTCTCTAACACTGATTGAAAATTACAGAGGGCAGCCAAATTGGCTTACCTTTTTGCTCTATTTCAGTAGTATGAGGATTGTGTAAGTGAGGGGAGAGCTTATTTTGGCCTGAGAAGGGCTCAAATTGGTTATTTTTAGCTCAGCCAAAATAGGGCAGCTTCAATGCACCGGAACTGCTTCACAGTTTGATCACGCCGACGCTTCTTCAGCGATCCTCGGAGCAAATGGAAACTAATGTTGTGTAGTTGACTTCTACCTGAATCTAAGGGACCTGACCTCACCTTCTTTGGCTCAAAAAAACCCCAATATCGGAGCTTTGGTTCAAGCTTCACCAAAAAATGGAGCAGTATGGAGAGAGAGGAGTTTTCAAGTGTGAGGAGGATGAATGAGGAGAGGCTCTTTATATAGGAAGCTCGGGGACTCCTTGGTCATCCAGTTGGCACATTTATGGTTGTCATTAATTGCCTGAAACTCCCTAAATGGAGACTTTTTAGCTTCGTTGGCACTACTCGATTTTTCGGCAAGTGAACAGTGTTGTTATCTGAAGGAAGAAGATGACATTGTTCTGAACTGGACCGGACTGGGTTCAATACTTAAACCGGTCGGTTCATGCCCGATTCGATTGAGTTTTTCAAATTTAAAATTTGATAAATTTATCTAAATTCATTCTCTATCCAATGGTGGCTTCAATTCTCCAATTTGACTTTTCTAAGCTACCTAGAAAAATGAATTTAGAAACTGGTTCAATAGTGGTTCGAACAAGTTCAATTAGGTGGTTTTCACTTCTAATTCATCCCAAAGTCTTTTTCCATGACTTTTATGACTCTTTAGGACACTCAGGATCTGTAAATTTCCCATTTTCCCTTTCTCTAACAGTTGGGGTTTGTGAACCAGTTCAGTTTTCTCACTCGGGTTGACCAGTTCTTTCCTTGTTTTCCTTGTCTTTAAGGGATGGCATTTACAGAAACCCTTAGAGAAATCAATGGTCAAAGGAGATTGATGACCACCCTTGAGCCACAAGGAGTAAGCGAGCTCCCATAAGGCGATCATGAGGCCTTGACACAAGGAGGATTTAAACTTCCCCAAATCAAGTATACTTTTAAAATTTTCAAGTAGGAATAAGGAAATGGTACAAAGGAAGGGTAAGTAGAAAAGGATAGGCATCAAAGGATAACACAAAATTGATTAAAGGCTTGATACCCTCTGTAAACCCCGTCCTTTAATAATAAGAAAATAGAGAAAGAACCGGTCATTTCGAAAGAGAAAAGTGAGTCAGTTTAAGAATCGAAACCGATAGTGAAACAGCAAACTCAGAAATATATGGATCCCGAGTGACCAAAAAAGTCACAAAAGTCATGAAAAAGGACTTTAGGATGAATTGGAGATGAAAATTAAACCGGTTCAGATGAATAGATTCGAACGGGAATGAACCGCTTTGGACTAGTTTGAACCACTATTGAACCAGATGCTAAATTCATTTTTCTAGGTGGATTAGAAAATTCAAATTTGAGATTTGAGGCCACCATTGGATAGAGAATGAATTTAGATGAATTTAGAAATTTTTAATTTTGAAAAACTTGGACGAATCAGGCCTGAACCGACCGGTTTAAACTTTAAACCCGGTTCGGATCGGTCCGGTACGGTTCGGAATAGTGTCATCTTCTTCCTTCAGATGTCAGCACTATTCACTCGCCAGAAAATCGAGCAGGGCCGGAAAAGATGAAAAGTCTCTAGCCATGGAGTTTCATGCAATGAATGACCGCCATTAAGGTGCCAATCGGATGGCCAAGAAGTCCCCAAACTTCCTATATAAAGAGCCCCTCCTCATTCATCCTCCTCACACTTGAAAACTCACTCTCTCCCAACTGCTCCATTTTCCGGTGAAGCTCAAACTAGAGCTCCAATATAGGGACTTTTTTGAGCCAAAGAAGGCGTGGTCCGGTTCTTTGGATCCGGGGAGAAGTCAGCTACACACATGTAATCTCCATTTGCTTTGAGGGTCGCTGAAAAAACGCCGGCGTGATAGAACAATGAAGCAGGTTCGATGGATCGAAGTTGCCCTATTTCAACCGAGCTGAAATTGGCCAATTCGAGCCCTTCTCAGGCCAAACCAAGCCTTCCCAACACCTCCACAGCCCTCCTACAACTGAATTAGAGCGGAAAGGTAAGCCAATTTGGCTTCCCTATGTAAATTCTGATCTGTGCTAGAGAGAGAATCAATAGATTTTCAATAACTAAATTTTCACTCAATTTGATATCAATTGATGCAATTCTTGATCCTAGGAGGAACCTTGAGATAAAAGCTATTTGCCCAGATTGAAAGCTCGAATTGTCGCACCCCCGATGGTAAGCTTTCAAAGCTTTCTCTCTCTAAGTTCAGTTTTCCGGTGAAGCTCCGTTTGAGCTCATTTCGGCATCAAATCATGCGATTCAAAGTGCAATTGAATCGTATGAAGATGTAGGAACTCCAATCTAACTTCAATTTCAACAATTAATCTCATTTGATTTGTCAATTTGATAAAATCAAATTCATCTAAGTTAGAAGGTTGAAATTGGGGGAAATTTGGGGATTTTGGAAATTCGAGGGACTAAAGTGCAATTTTATAAAATTGAGGGCCAATTGAGCATGATAAAGATGTTGGATGACCAATTGTGCAAATTTAGGAATTTTTGGGCCAAAACTAACCATTTTTGTGATGTAAGGGCATAATGGTAATTTTGGAAAAAATGAGGACCAAATTAGAAATTTGGGAAATTTGAACACCTTTTTGTGATTTTGAATAAATTGAGATCCTAAAGTGAATTCTAGAGTTTTTGGACTCAATTTGGGGGAATACCGATATTAGGGACTTAAAGAAAAATAACTTTAGGGACCTAATTGCATATAAATGAAAAGTTTAGTTATTTCATTCATTTGTGATGAATGAAGGCTATTAGGACAAAGGATAATGAACAAGGAATGTTCATATCATGTAGGAACATGAAGTACTGGGAACGCCAACGAAGACAAGTCGTGTCACGCCCCGACCCGGTTTGGTCGGATCCCCATGATCAACCCGCCACTCTCCCGATTTACTAAGGGTTGCCCCTTTGTTTATAAACCGTGAAGAGTAAGGCATCCTTTAAACCTGCACCTTTCCTGGAATAACATAAATCAAAATTGCGTAAAATTTTAAACTGAACATACCTGTCTTACAGGAGTATTAGCTGGTGGTATTTAGGATAGGCTTTCTGGGTTTACCTGAAAGGGATATAAGGGTGGCATCGGAGCGACTTTATCGACCACCTAGATAGAAGCACATCCACTTCTACACTAATAATGAGTGGATGTTCGTGAAATCTGACCCTCAATCCCGTAACAATTCTCTGTGTCTGTATGAGGACAAAGACCTCATCCCAACCCCACCCTGGTCTCATGCACTTGAAGCTATGTCGAGCTTCGCAAGGCCTCCTAGTACGACTAACTGCCCTTATATCCACCAGGTCGTCTAGGGCCCTAGGAAACATCACTACCCTTCTTGGGAGTCTCGAAGGCCCCATAAACACAGTGCATGCATAATTAGTGTTTTCACATCATGCCATATAATCTGTGGTGCCACTAGTCCAACGACCCCAACCCTCAACTCAACCTATAACTATTTGTCTTGACTAGTCCGGAGACCTGTCATGTCGCACTACCGTTAGTTGACTGAGTATGTCGGTCCTGTCTTGGTACCATGGCCAAACAATTCAATTACTCAAGTTTTCATGGCATATAATGCATGTTTATTTATGACCTCCTACTCGTGCCAACTGGCCTAGGGCCCACTATTCGAGATTTTCAAAATTGGGCATAATAGCCCCTAAGTTCCAAAACTGAGGCCTCTGGCCTAACTGAGCTATTCGAGCTCCTGTCATGAAGGTCTTCCAAATGGTTTAAGCAGTGGCACACGATCAGGGGAGAGCACTTCCGACAAAAATGTATTTTCAACTGTCCATCATACCTATTGAGTATGAGGACATCTCCATTCATAACCGATGAACGGGTTTTCTACTTCCTCCGAGGAAGTTTCATCATACCAACCGAGTATGATCTACTTACAACCGGTAAGTAGTTTTTCCGCATCATTTTCACATCACTCTTCTAAGTTGTGATGTTTAAAATACCACTTAGTAGTGAGTTTTTATTTCTGAGGTACTTATCATCCAACCGGGTATGATATAAAAATCCCACTCACAACCGGTAAGTAGGTTTTCCTTAAATAAAAGTGCTCATCATTCCAACAAGTATGATGTATAAGATTCTCACTCACCCGTTAATACAGTAAATTCCTCTCGACCAATTCTTTATTATCACGCCCCAACCCTGTTTGGTTGGATCCCCGTGTATAACTTGTCGCTCTCTCGGCTTAAGAGGAGTTTCCTCCAACTTTAACTCGAGATGAGCCAGGCGTAATTTCAACCTTGTTCCCTGGAAGACATATATCCAATAAAATGCAAGCTTAAGGAAATATAAGCATACCTGACAGAGGGTAAGTCTCGATATTATTCATAGTCATTTTCCTTTTTCCTGAAAAAGGGATAGAAAGGAGGGGGTGAGTACAACAACTCAGTAAATGGGTTTTTCAAGAAAATATCTTTAAGGAAAAGAGTTGTATTGGAGTGTGCCAGACTCCTTTATTTCAAAAATCCTTTAAATTTCAAATCTCAGATTTTTCCATCATTACCACGGTGTGTCATCAACCAACACACATCCTTCATCATGAAGGTTTAACAGACATTCACAGGTCAGTACGACCACTGAACCCACTTGTGGCTTCGGAGCGACTTTATCGGCCACCTAGATAGATGCATGTCCACTTCTACCTTGAGAATAAGCGGATGTACGCGTCATCTGACCCTTAATCCCAAAATCGATTCTTCATGTCCATGTGAGGACAGAGACCTCATCCCGTCCCCACCCTGGTCTCATGCACTTGGTGCTACTCCAAATTTCGCACGGTCACCTGGTACGATGAACTGCTCTTATACTCACTAGGTCGTCTAGGGCCCTTAGGACGCATCACTACCCCTCATGGGCGTCTTGAAGGTCTCATACTCATAGTGCATGCACAAACAATATTTTCTTATCATGCCATGTAATCTGCGGTGCCATTAATTTAACGGCCAAAACCTTCAACTCAACCTGCAGCTGTTTGTCTTGACTGGTCCGGAGACCGGTCGTGTCGCACTACTGCTAGTTGACCGAGTATGTCAGTCTTGTCTTGGTACCATGACCAAACAATTCATTTATTAAAGTTTTTTGGCACATATCTCATGTTTGTTTATGAACTCCTGCTTGTGCTCACTGGTCTATGGCCCACTGTTTGAGATTTTTTTAAAACCTCGCATAATAGCCCCCAAGTTTCAAAATCGAGGCCCCGACCTATAAGAGCTATTTGAGCTCCCGTCAATAAGGTCTCCCAAATAGTTTAAGCATTGGTACACAATCAAGGGAGAGCACTTCCGACAAAATAAATTTTCAATTGTCCATTATACCGACCGAGTATAAGGACGTCTCTGCTCATAACCGATGAACGGGTTTTCAACTTCCTTCAAGAAAGTTTCATCATACCAACTGCGTATAATCTACTTACGACCGGTAATTAGTTTTTCCATATGGTTTTTATATCACTCTTCTAAGTTGTGATGTTTAAAATACCACATATTAGTGGGTTTTCATTTTGATATACTTATCATTCCCAATTGGGTATGATATAAAATCCCACTCACCCAGTAATGCCGTGAATTCCACTAGACCAGTTCCTTGATTTCACGAGAGCTTGTCCTTGTCAGTGTTCCCGATGTCTCGTTCTCCTACACGAAATGAACATAGTTGTTCATTATTCTTTGGCCTATTGGCCCTCATTCATTGCAAATGAATGAGAAAACCCAACTTACTATATATTTACAATTAGGTCCCTAAAGTTATTTTTCTTTAACTTTAAGTCCCTATTACAGGGTTTTTCCTCCAATTTGAGTCCCAAAACTTTTAAAATTTATCTTATAACCTCAATTTATTCAAATTCACAAAGAGTGTAATTTCCCAAATTTCAAATTTGGTCCCTTAACTTTTTCAAAAATACCATTTTGCCCTTCCTTTACAAAAATGGAAAATTTTACCCCCAAAATTCTAAAATTTCTTAATTGGCCTTCTAATATTTTTATCATGCCTAATTGACCCTTAATTTTAGAAAATTTCATTTTGGTCCCTCAAACTTTTCGAAAATCTCCAATTTCCCCAATTTCAACTCTTTAACATAGTCGAATTTGAAATTGAAGTTGAAATTGAGTTTCTCCATGTTATATGATTCCATAGAACTTTAAATCACGAGTTTTAACACCAGAATGAGCTCAAACGGACCTTTGCTGGAAAATAAATTGTAGAGAGAGAAAGATTCGATTACTCACCGGTGAGGGCGTGACGGTCTGAGCTTTCTATTTGGGTGGGTAGCTCTCCTCCAGAGGTTCTTCGTAGGATCATGAATAACATCAATTGATGTCAAATTAGATTAGAATTTCATCATTGAAATTCGGTCGACTCTCTCTTTAACATCAATCGGAAATTACAAAAGGGGAGCTGAATTGGCTTACCTTTCAGTCCTAATTTGGTTGTGGAAGGGCTGAGGAAGTGTCGGGAGGGCTTGGTTTGGCCTGAGGAGGGCTTGAATTGGCCGATTTCAACTCGGCCAAAACAGGGCAGCTTCAGTTCGTCAGAGTTGCTTCATTGTTCGATCACACCGGCGCTTCTTTGGCAACTCTCAAAACGAATGGATGCCACCGCCGTGTAGCTGACTTCTCCCCAATTCTAAGAAACCTGACCTTACCTTCTTTGGCTCAGAAATAACCCTATATGGGAGCTCTGGTTTGAGTTTCACTGAAAAACTAAGCAACTGAGAGAGAGTGAGCTTTTCAGGTGTGAAGAGAACGAATGGAGAGGGGCACTTTATATAGGGAGCTCGGGGACTCGTTGGTCGTCCGTTTGGAACCTTTATAATAGACATTGATGGTTGGAAACGTATTGAACGGAGACATTTCATCTTCGTCGGCATTGCTTCAATTTTCCAGTGAGTGAATAGTGCTGTCATTAGAAGGAAGAAGATGACACTATTCCGAACCGGATTCAAAGCTTAAACCGGCCGGTTCACCCCTCTTTCGATCGAGTTTTTCAAATCTAAAATTTTCTAAATTCATTTTCTATCCAATGGTGGCCTCAAATCTCAAATTCAAATTATTTAAGCCACATAGGAAAATAAATTTAGGATTCAGTTCAGTAGTGGTTTAAACCAGTCCAAATCGGTTCGAATTCGGTTCACCTAAACCGGTTTGGTTTTCATCCCCAATTCCTTCACAAGTCCATTTCCATGTCTTTTGTGACTCCTTGGGTCACTTAGGGTCCATAAAATTTCCAGTTTACAATCTTTTTATCGATTCTGGTTCATAAACCAACTTGGTCTTTAAACTGGTTCAATCCGGTTTGGGTCCGGTTCACCCGAACTGATCTGGTTTTTCTTCCCCATTTCATCCTAAGGTTCTTTTCCAAGATTTTTGAACCATTTTGAGTTGCCTAGAAGTTGTAAATCATCAATTTGCCTCATTTCCTAATAATCAAACTTGTAGATCGTTTCGGTTCAAAATTCAAAATTGATCGGTTCTTTCCCCGGTTTTCTCATTATCACAAGATGGAGTTTACATTTGTATTCACGCGAGCTTGTCCTTGCTAGCATTCCTAGTAGTTCGTGTTCCTACACGATATGAACATCCATATTCATTATCGCCCGACCTAATAGCCTTAATTCATTCCAAATGAATGAGAAAACTAAACTTCTTATTTATTTGCAATTAGGTCCCTAAAGTTATTTTTCTTTAACTTTAAGTCCCTAATGCCGATTTTTCCTCAAATTAAGTCCTGAAACTTTTAAAATTCACCTTGGGACCTCAATTTTTTTAATTTAACAAAAAGGGGTTCAATTTCCCAAATTTCCAATTTGGTCCCCTAATTTTTCCAAAATTACCATTTTGCCCCTACTTTAAAAAAATGGTAAGTTTTGCCCCAAAAATTCCAAAATTTCTCAATTGGTCCTCCAACATCTTTATTATGCCCAATTGGTCCTTAATTTTATGAAATTGTACTTTAGCCCCTCAAATTTTTCAAATTCCCCAATTTCAACCTTCTAACTCTGCCGAATTTGATCAAATTGACCAATCAAATGAGTTTAATTGTTGAAATTGAAGCTAAATTAAAGTTTATACACCTTTATACGATTAAATTACACTTTGAATCACACGATTTGATGTCAGAATGAGCTCAAACGGAGCTTCACCGGAAAACTGGACTTAGAGAGAGAAAGCTTTGAAAGCTTACCGTCGGGGGCACGACGGTCCGAGCTTTCGATATGGGCAAATAACTCTTGTTCTAAGTTCCTCCTAGGATCAACAATTGCATCAATTGATGCCAAATTGAGTGAGAATTTTATCATCAAAGTTCTGACGGTTCTCTCTCTAGCATCGGTCAAAAATTATAGTGGGGAGCCAAATTGGCTTATCTTTCAACTCTAATTCAGCTATAGGAAGACTGTGAAGGTGTTGAAAGGGCTTGGTTTAGCCTGAGAAGGGCTCAAATTGGCCGATTTCAGCTAGGCCAAAACAGGGCAGCTTCGTTTCGACGGAGCTGCTTCACTGTTCCATCATGTCGGCGTTTCTTCGGCGACCCTCGGAGCAAATGGAGACTACATGTGTGTAGCTGACTTCTTCCCGGTTCTAAAGAACACAAACTCACCTTATTTGGCTCAGAAAAGTGCCCAAGTTAGAGCTCTAGTTCAAGCTACACCGAAAAATAGAGCAATTGAAAGAGAATGAAGTTTTTAGGTGTGGAGAGGATGAATGAGGAGGGGCTCTTTATATAGGAAGCTCAAGACTTCTTAGTCATCCGATTGGCACATTAATGGCGGTCATTCATTGCTTGAAACTCTCTGGCTGGAGACTTTTTAGCTTTGCCAGCGCTGCACGATTTTCCAGCGAGTGAACAGTGTTGTCATCTAAAGGAAGAAGTCGATAGTGTTCCGAACCAGACCAGACTAGTCCGAATTGGGTTCAAAGCTTAAACCGGCTGGTTCACCCCCAATTTGACCAAAATTTTTAAATCTAAAAATTTCTAAATTTATCTTCTATCCAATGGTGGCATCAAATCTTAAATTTGAATCTTTTTAAGCCACCTAGAAAAATGAATTTAGCATCCGGTTCAATAATGGCTCAAACCGGTTCAATCTGCTTCGGATCCGGTTCACCAGAACCGTTAATTTTTCATCTCCAATTCATCCTAAAGTCCTTTTTCATGAATTTTGTGACTCCTTAGGTCGCTCGGGATCCATAAATTTCCCGATTTGCCATTTCTCTATCAGTTCTGGTTCATGAACCAACTCGGTTCATAAACTGGTTCAATTTGGTTTAGATCCGGTTCTCCTGAACCGGTCTGATTTTCTCTCCCAAATCATCCTAAGATCCTTTTCCAAGGTTTTATGAACCCTTTGGGTCACTCAGGAGTTGTAAATTCTCAAATTTCCCATTTTTTTATGATTGGGTTTGTGAATCGGTTCAATTTTTCTCACTTGGTTTGGCTTCTTTTCCCGGTTTCCTTAACTCAAAAGGATGGGGTTTACAACTCTCCCCTCCTTTTATGTGTTTTGTCCTCAAAACTTAATTAGCAACCTTTGCATGAGGAACAACTTCCTTTGGTGTCAACTTGGTGTTCGCTTAACATGCAAACTCTTATCTTGTTCTTTCAATAAGCCTTTTATATCATTAACTTAAGAATTTTTTTTCGTTTATATTATTTACTCCCTCCAGGGAGTTTATCATAACTAAACATACCTTACTTAAGAGTATATCCTTAGATTCACATCTTTCTTTGCTTAGAGCAACATTTATCCCTTTGAGGTACTGTACTCAGGATTGGGAGTTCCAAGATACCTAACTATTCTCTGGTCTAGTTAACCTATTGGTCATTGAAACTCTTAGCTCGATGTTCTTTAGGGTGTTACACACTTGTTTTCATGGTTTTCCTTGTTATCACCTTTTTGTCCTATTTCGACTCTTCCTTCATCTGTTGTTCATTACCATTTCAGTCCAAATTTTAGGTTTGACCTTGTCATGCTTACTAACTGACTCTTCCTAATTTTGAGTCATGTTTTCCTCGTGACTGTTGGGCTTACATGCCCCTTACAGCATGACATTTTCTAGATCTTGTGTCTATGTTCATTAGATTTCTAGAATACTTTCTTCAGGGTTGTTCTAATCCTTCAAACCTTTTAGGGATCATATAACTTCATCCCTCTTTTCGCTTGGTAGTATTCCTCGACTACCTTCTCCATTATTTCCTCATCCATCTTGCCTTACATAACCGTGTAAATTTCTCTTACCTACTCGTCCTTTCATAACTTCTTTATTAGGTCTTTCCAATTCCAATCACCTGAAACGGTTTGGTTTTCATCTCCAATTCATCCTAAAGTCCTTCTCCATGACTTTTGTGACTCCTTGGGTCACTCGGGATCCATAAATTTCCCGGTTTGCCGTTTCTCTATCAGTTCTAGTTCATGAACCAACTCAGTTCATAAACTGGTTCAATTTGGTTTGGATTCGATTCTCCTGAACCAGTCTGGTTTTCTCTCCCAAATCATCCTAAGATCCTTTTCCAAGGTTTTATGAACCCTTTGATTCACTTGGGAGTTGTAAATTCCCAAATTGCCCGTTCTCTGATGATCGGGTTTGTGAACCTGTTCCATTTTTCTCACTCGGTTTGACCAGTTCTTTTCCCGATTTCCTTAACTCAAAAGAGCGGGGTTTACAAGTTTGCGTAAAGGCAACAAGCCGATTAAGAGGAAATTCACTGCACTATTGGGTGAGTAGAATTTAATATCATACCAAGTTGGGATGATAAACACCTCAGAAATGAAAACCCACTATTAAGTGGTATTTTAACCATCACACTTGAGAGGAGTGATGTGAAAATTACACGAAAAAACTACTTACCGGTTGTAAGTAGATCATACCCGGTTAGTATGATGAACTTCCTAGAAGGAAGTAGAAAACCCACTTATCGGTTATAAGTGAAGATGTCCTCATTCCCAGTTGGTAAGATGGACAAATGAAAAGTTTATTTTATCAGAAGTGCTCTCCCCTAACTGTGTGCCACTGCTTAAAACTTTTGGGAGACCTTATTAATGGGAGCTCAAATAGCTCAGATAGGCTGGAGGCCTCGGTTTTGGAACTTGGGGGCTAATATGCCCGATTTTGAAAATCTCGTACAGTGGGCCCTAGGCCAGTTGGCACGAGTAGAAGCTCATAAACAAATATGATGTTAAGCCATGAAAATTTAAATTAATGAATTGACATGGTACTAAGATAGGACAAAATACTCGATGGAATGGCGGCAGTGCGATATGACAAGTCTACGGACCAGTCGAGACAAACAACGACAGGTCGAGTTGAGGGTCGGGGCCGTTGGACCAGTACCACAAATTATATGGCTTATGTGGAAAATTATTGATTTGTGCATGCACTAATATTACGAGACCTTCAAGACGCCCAAGAGGGGTAGTGATGTGGCCTAGGGCTCTAAACGACATGGTGGAGATAAGGGCAGTTAGTCGTACCAACAGCCTTGGAAGCTCGACGTAGCTCCATGCGCATAAGTCCAGGGTGGGGACAGGATGAGGTCTCTGTCCTCATATAGACACAAAGCTTTATTTATGGGATTGAGGGTCGGATGTCGCGTACATCCGCTCATTCTCAGGATAGAAGTGAACGTATTTCTATCTAAGTGGTCGGTAAAGTCGCTCTAACGCCATAAGTGGGTACAGTGGACGTGTTGGCCTACGAATGTGTGTTCCCTTCATGATGAAAGGTGCGTGTTGGTTGATAAACACACCGTTGAGATGAGAAATGGCTATGAAAAATCAAGATTTGAGAATGAGATATTTTAAAGAAAAATAAGGAGTCTGACACACTCCAATTCAAACTATTTTTCTTAAAGTTATACTTTAAACACCCATTCATTGAGTTGTTGAACTCACCCACTCTCTTATACTTTTTTTAAGTAATCCCAGGGAAAGTCTACCCAAAAATCACAAGTTAACACATCTGTGAGGTAGGTATGATAAGTTTAAAATTTTATGCAATTTTGAATTATTTTATTCTAAGAAAGGTACAGGTTTGAAAGGACGTCTTACTCATCACGGTTTAAAAGAATGGACAACTCTTAATAAACCGGGAGAGTGGCAGGTTGATCACGGGGATCTAACCAAATCAGGTCGGGGCATGACACCCTCAACACAAACGCAAAAGGAAGCGTACCCACAACCCAAGGAACGGGTAGTAGGAGGATAAGCTCATATGTTATTGTAACAAATGGAAATGGGCGGAATACACATAATAAGAAAATATAAGAAAAGATATACGAGAAACATTGGAGAGTGAGCCCTTCAAATAAGAAGTGATTAAGGAAACATTCAAAAAATGATGATAAGGATGAACACGCAACTTAAAGAATGGAAAAAAATCCTGACTTTATGGTACAAGAGTAGCAGATAAAATCAACAAATGGAATTTATTGGGGTGAAATAAATGAATGAACAAGTAAGCTATAAGAGATTAATTAAGAATAAAAGATCTGAAAAATGGTAATAAACTAGTAACGATGGATCTAAGAAAAATAAGTTCTTGAGTAAGGAAGCCGTTAGGCGTGAGGGAGGAATAAAAGAAAGAAACCCACTAGTATGTCGATAAGTCGAGTAGGTTGAACAGTTTTAAAAAAAAAATGAAAATATCATTTAACTTATTTGTGACATAAAATTAATTTTCATTTCTAATTCAAACTAATTTATGGAGGTATTAATTTTAAATATAATTTCACGAATTTATTATTTATTACTTTGTGTTATTTACGAAATTTTTATGAGATTTGTAATATATTAATATTTTTTCATGAAAAATTTTATATTATAATACTTTTATTATATTCACTACTATAAATTTGGAATCGATAGTTAGTTGGGTTATGGATTAGGAATTGAGAAAGTGGAATTAAAATCTAAAATTTAAAATATATTTTTAAAAATAAAAAATTGAGAAAATTAATATCACTTATAAAATCTTTATTTATATTATTAAAATACTAAAAAGAGATGAAGTTTTAAATAAATGACCCTACGAGTGGTTTTGTACCTCCAGATGAGCCACCAAAAGGGCTTGAAAAATAAATCTCATGCGTAAAAAAGGGGCACGGGCGATGCTGGATCCATTGGTTTTCGAGAGACGGTAGAGGAACCCGAGCGCCCCTGGCAAATCCGCAAGAGAAGTGAGGCAACCCCGGAAGGTTTCAACAAGGCAGAGCAGTGGTGGGTGGGCAACACTGGTATCAGTGGGGCAGTGGTCAGGGAGACACGTGTATGGGCCTGAAGGTGCTCTGACGAATTCGAGAGCCGCGTGCGTTGGTATTTGAGCTTGGCGTCTTGATTGAACAGAAGGTACTTAAAGTCGTCTAGCGGCATCCCATCGAGATGGTCGGGGCAAGTGCCAGGCAGAGGGGTTCTCAATCCTCACCAAGCCTATAGAGGATGCGGCTGATGATAGAAGCTTGTGATGCCGAGACAGAAGACAAAGACAGAAGGCAGAGACAGGAGCACAAGGGGAGGGGCAGGGGGGCTCGACTGGGTGAAAGGAGATGGAATTTTCCAAGGCAGGATCTGATACCATAAGAAGATTCGAGGTGAGAGGAATTGCTCAATTGTACTGTGTTGTTATTGCATTCATGTTTACATTGGTACAACAATGTATAGAAACAACTAAGGCCATATGTTGCTGAATTGGTGCAGGAGTGGAGTGGTGCCCGTTGAGATGGTCTGGTCTTGACTAGGGAGGGTGCTGAAGACCGTTGGGGAGTCTTTGGAAAATGTATGGTCCAGAGGGCGTGTAGGTGAGGTCGGGAAGTGTAGGAGTACTGTTATTATCATGCACCAACTTGATAATGGAGGGCGTATGGTCCAGAGGGAAGTGTAGGAGGTCTGGAAGTGTAGGAGACCTTTTGTCCTACTACATGTCTTGTGTAACCATCATTGTTGCTGGCTACCACATATTTTCACCATAATCGAGAATCTAGCAGTAGAGGAAAAAAAAAAGAGAATCTAGCAGTAGAGGAAAAAAAAAAGAGAATCTAGCAGGAATATCTCCCAAAAGTAAGGAATACAATATAATGTACAATAGTCCCGATAGCCCAAGAAAACAGACAAGAAGAAGAATGAGACACGAAGTGATTATAACCCAAAAGACGATCCAATAAGGTAAGATTTAGAAATCGGCTAATTGTTACCTATCAACAGAACATATCCTTGAATTTGATATTTCAAGTATGTGGCAGTACTAGGGCATAAACCATGCTGATCTACCTAAACTCTTGATTTTAGAGTCCTAATTTGGACTCAACTGCCCCATAATCGCGAGAAAGCCACAAGACGGGGGTCCAATAACCAGCTGCAGACTCCCAAGTTAGAAGACCCAAATCCAAAGTAGGATGCTTCAGCTTTAGGCTTTATTAGATCTTAGAAGACTGGTACTCCAACATCTCGGACTTGTACCTCTCCTTATCTTTCAAGCCCTTTTCCTGATATACCTACAGGAGATAATCAAAGAAAAACTCAACAAATGTTGCTAGTTACAGCAAAAGTAATGTTATCAAGAATCTTTTTTTTTGCTCAGTAACAATATTATCAAGAATCTGAATCAGTTGATATTACTCCTTAAACTAATCAGCATTGCTAACTAGTCAATACAAATATAAGAGTACCCTTCACCCTTTCAAAAAAAAACTATACAAATTCTTTAACTCCAAGCACGATGAAAGAGAGAAGGAATTGTTTGGAGATACGCAAGCACTTGCATGGACAAGAACCACAGATTTTCTATACCACCTTGTGGATCCATGCTACCATTGATGTTTTGTAGCATTTGGCTGTCATCCATGAGTACCATGGTCATTCAGCCAGAAGAAAAAAAAAAACACATTTCACTGCAAAGATAGATCCACCAGCATAAAGAGATTCTAGCAGATTCAGCTGAGGCAGACAATTAGTCTGGAGATATGCAGATATAAAACACAATACCTGTTTTTCAGCATCCGTAAGACTGCTCCACAGGTGTCCAATCTTCTTGGTGATGGCCCTCTCTTGCCCATAATACTGAGGTCTAAGCTTTGCATATTGCTCAGAAAAGAAGAAATTATATCCACTCTTATTTGACTTGGGCCTGGATGGATCACGCATTGCCAGACGGGACCTCTTTCTACTACGTCGAGCAGAGATAAGAGAAGAATGGGGAACATCACCTTGAGACATGTGTGAAATTGGAGGAATATGGTAAAGAACGCCTTTTAGTTCTTGGCTCCCAAGTTTGACAGTAACAAGGTAACCATTATCAAACTTCCCATCAATTGAGCCTGTCACTGAGTAACCGGGCTGCAGGTTTGATTCTTCTGTGCACCGTTGAGGAAAAAAATATATTCATTTAACCTTCTGCGTCAATGAAACATCAGCTTCCAGAAACAAACAAGACATTGAACAGCTAGAGTAATAGGTTTGTAGTAGCTCTACAGATGCTCAACTTTTCAAGGGCTTGCATAATTAATACCAAATTGATATTAAAAAGAAAAATTATAAGTCCGGGGAAATTTTGACCAGTGTAATGGACACATTTGCAAATCAAACCATTTTCACTAGATCCAATCTTAAACAGGCTATGGGTAAATTTTCGGCCCAATAAGTCCAAGTTTTTCTATCATTACCATGACCTGATGAAAGTGCCATGTAACCATCCCCTTCTTTCATAACTGATCCATTGATCAAACTTTCAATTCCAGAATCTGTATAAATAATCCAGAGTTAGTCATCCTAAACCATATGGGATGGATAAATCAGAGAACAACATTTCCCTACCAGGCATTGAAACTGGAGGAACTTCTTTGCAGAAAAAGTAGACCTGTTCAAAGTGATAAAGCAATGACATATAATGTTTCCGTAGGACAAATGAAGCACTGGTAATTGTTGAAGGGAAGCTAAATGCAAGAATCACTTCTTTCCATCTTCGATCTCTCGTAACCTGTTAATAAAATCAGGATAAGGGCCTTTTTTTAAGTGATGGATAGTTCTTCAAGGTACAGAAGAATTACCATGGAGGGTTCTCATTTAAACCTCTTAAAAAAGTGTTCAGCAAAGAAGTGGGTAAGCCTACCTTTTCAATACCACCGCGGCTTGTGACTTCCACAAATAGCCGGTGGAGGTCAAGAGCTCTGCATCCTACCGTGGGAACCCTATATAAAAAAAAGAGTACATGTAACTGCATCTTATCCTTGCAGGGTGAATTTATAGGTTTGGCTGATATACCTTCAAACGATCTAGCCAAATCAACAATATACATGAAAATGATGCAGTAACATTTTCATATATAAGATAGATTGCCTTGGCAAGAATCAACCCTTACATTCATCAGGTACTTATGGAGGAGCTTAACTTAAACCACAAATGGCAATACTAAAATAAGAGCTGAAGCATAGCGGATGCAATATTTTTTTTTATTGTCCAAGAGCATCATCATAAACTGAAGTTCAGCATCTCCAATGAGAGGGATAAACTCACAGATCTGCAGCTAACAATTGGATCATAAGCATATATTTATCATCAATTCAAGCAGCCATCTTCCCAGTAATTGAGCCAGCGAACATGCACAGGTCAATCGAAGACCTCAAAAACCTACTTAGAAATAATCGCCAAAAAGGCGCACAAATTGGAGTACAACGAGAACCAAAACCAAATATCAATATCAAGAGCTGAGAGGGGCAGCAGGGGAGAAATCCAACTCACGCGAACTTGGAGCCATAGCACGAGTGGAAGGCTCTGAGTTTCTCTTGGAAGACCTCCGAGTTCTGAACAAGATCCTCGTACTCTGCCGTCTTAGGAGGGTAAGCCCTTTGACGTCCAGTGGGTGAAGCTGAGAAGCCATCTGGGCTCTCCTTGACAAGTTGGTGTAAAACCATGGGCAGTATATATCTTTGCTCCGATATATAGGAAGGTAAAATAAACGGAGACGATACTGAAATGTCGCCCCTTTTCTGTAATGTAAGGTCAGGAGCTTAGCAAAGATTAAGAATGTCTATGTGAATCTTACAGAAGACATCCAAAAATCAAAACTTTACTGCTGAAGAAAATAAAAATCCTCATGAATAGACATGGATATTTATGGGTTTACAACAGAAAGGGTTAGAAAAGCTGGAACATTAGGGTTGGTTTGGAAGGGAATGGAGAAACACAGTATTATTTATTGATATTAAGATTAAGCTATACAATAACAAAGCATTTATGTGAATTCAATATATGAAATTTAAAATAATATTCTTCATAAATTTCTGGCTTGGGCCAAAGAACACCGGCATTTCCCTGTAGACTTCGGAAGAATTAGACTCACCTGCAAGTGTTACAGATTATTATAAGATATTAGTTATTTATTCATATAACTTTTTACGATATATGTTTATTATTTAATAATACATTTTTTTATTGAGCAAAAAAAATACATTTTTATTAAATAAGATATATTATTTATTATTAATACAATTTGTTTATATTTATTTGATAATAAATTACTTTGATCCTACTACAATTTATAATGTACTGTTAATTTATAAAAACCTTCCTCATGACTAGGAAGGCAAATTTATTAATAATTTTCTAAATTGAGAAAGAAAATTGTTAGAATTTAATATTATATAAATTAAGTATAGATATGTTAGTACACTCATTAATTTACTGCATTTATTTTGATAAATTAAGTTGATAATTTTCTTTCTATATATATTATGGCATATAATATAATAATTTTGTTAAAATATTATTATTGAAATTTTTTTTCTTAATATATATTAATCAAATATTCAATCCACAACTTTTCCATCATTTAAAATTGGATAGCTTCCTGTGCAATTATTGATCAATAATCATTGATCAATAATTACATATGCCCTTAAGAAATAGGATACCAATTATGTTAAATTCTTGTTTAGCTCAGAAGCTTGTGCTATCTTACCAAACAAAGGTTTTTCTCACCAAACAAGTGCTATCTTAAATAAAAAGTCATTGTACAAATCAACTAGCACAACAAATACAGGTACACTACCATGTTCAATAACAAATTTCATTTGCCTAACTACAGTGTTTGCTAATTACTACGTGTACAAACCATATGCAGTCGTCCAGCGGTTGGGCAAAACTGTATCACAACTCACAAGTGCACTCAAAAAACCATATAGAACAAGCACGTCTTTCATTTTGGGGAATAGAGATAAGGGGAGTGATTTTTTTTCTTTTTTTTTTTTTCTGCCTAGGAAGGTGAAGCTGCATTATAGAAGCAGAAACCACCATCCCTAACTTGGCTAGACACCATACACTGCTTTACCAATCTATCACCCACAAAGGGGAACACACTCAAATAGATTTAGATAATATAACTATAAATGGGGCAACTAATAGGACAGGGAATCCGGGCCCTGAGGGAGGGTGGGCTGGCATTTGTGAATTCTGGGCACAGCGGCGCATATATATGTCAAGAGCTAGAGACTGCCTCTAATTGCTAGGATTTAAGATTCCTCCGCAAAAAGAAGACAGCAAGCCAGTTAAGCACGTGTTTTAGCCCTTTTCATGCCAAGGCTGTTCTGAAATGGGGAAGCAGAACCAGACATGGGGGAGCCTTCCTCTCGTAGAGTTCCATTCAGCATGGCTAGCTCCCGTAGTTGTTGTTTTTTGTAAAAATCTTGAGACTCATCCTGGGTAAACCAAAAGGCATAAGTGATGAGAAAATAGTATTCTGTAAAAGCAACATGATGATGAATCCTGAGGTAAGATATGATGATTATCATAAGGGCAATAACATTACCACTGGTTGGAGAAGGTCCAGGAGTACATCGCGGGCTTGAATTAAACGGGCATCAATTATCTCAACTGGTAATTCAGCCTCCAACAAGACATGGAGAGGCTCGTCCAGGTGCTCATACCCTGGTTTTCCTCTCATCATTTCTTCCTGGATCCAAAATGATTAAGGGACAAGTCAAGATGATAAACTTGCAATAATTTAGCACTCACTATAACACAAACTGCTCCAAGGAGTACAATATTTATCTGCATGGGAATACATCAAAAGTACGGAACATGAAAATCAATTGTCTATGCTCAAGTCAAGCATATGTATCAACTAAATTTTCTAATGTATGTCAAGGAACCAGACTTCAATAGTAGTCATGACACAAAGAAAGCACTTCATTACTTCCTTTAATGGCTTAAATATCAACTATGATATATATGCAAGTGCTTGCCAAATTCATACCTGCCTACAGATGACACATGACTATGTGGTCAGGAGCCCTTAAAAACCTGCCCTAGATGCTTTATTTATCCAAAATTTAATTTGATATGCCACAGAAGATCTGTTTTATGGGCAACCAATCTTATGGTCTAAGAGCTTCTCTTTGCAGGGATACAGAGTTTAAGCAAAAACATGCTCGATAATTCTCATACTCAAGGTCTGACATGATTCTACAAAAAATAATCAACAAATTACAAAAGAATATATTAGATATCACCTTCCATTCAACAGACTAAATTTAATAAATATTTTATGTTCCAACAAATTGGTGCACGGAAAGATATATCCCCAAGCTTTAGGCACAGCAGAATTAACACAGATGGTCTGCTACACAGGTCCAGGAGTCTAACATTTCAGGCACTTTCAAGACAAAATCACAGGATAATCTTAACTTCAAAAACATCAATGAAATTATTACCTTAGCAGGATCTTTGATGCTACCGCGTCCCCTAATCAGAATACAGCACTCAGTGCTTGCTTCCACTCGCTTAAGAGAGTTCCCCCTGGGACCAAGGAGGCGACCCACAAAGTTGTACTGCATCATTGGAGCAACACCAAATAGTTTGTATCCCAGTGATAAGAAAGTATAATAAAGAAATATTTAAACATTTTCATACATTAGGATACTTGTCAACAGGAATATCCAGTCTGACTTTCTTCTTCACAATAATTCCTGATGAGCTCTCCTGAGGACCAACCCAATTATGTGCTGATGAGGGGGGTATTAAACTTGGTAGCTGCATATTTTGATACAGCATTATCAGAAGCCATGGAGGCACGTAAATGTACCTTTCAAGTCTCAGTTTATGTGTTACATGGGTAGAAACAAATAGATAGATAAAAGAAACAAATATCACACAATCAATGCTTTGGAGTAACCAGTTGGATAAATAAAAAGCAGAATAATAGGATATTATATTGAGACAAAACCCAATGAACTTGATCAGCAGGCACAATGATTAATGCCATAACTAACTACAGATATAAAATAGAAAAGAAAGAAGTGTGCATCTAAAACTCAAACAACTCAATAGGGTTCTGACACTGACCAATGCATCCACTGTAACCGAAAAGGTTGTACTGCAAGAAACCAAGTGCCGTATTACTTGACCAAAAAAAGAGAAAACTAAAGAGACACGAGTTGCAAGACATATTTAGTACAACAACACAGGATCATCCAATCAGGTAAAATCTACTGTTAAGATATGTTAGATATCCTATGAGCACTGGTTAATTAGACATCCAGGATGTTGGATATAAACATCCAATATGAAGTTTTCTAGGGCGTTGGATAATTATCATGTACCTAAAATTGCATCAGGTGGCTACCTCTACATTGTAGACATTCACCTAAGTGGTAATTTAATTAGACATTAAATTACTAATAAAAGTTAGATAATAAATTAATTATCATTGCCTCCACAAACCTGTCACATCATCCACAAATCCAGGAGGCAAGCAGCAAAAGAGTTAATAAGTTAGAATAAATTTAGAATGTCAGCAATGCTTCTAAAAGCAGAAATATAGACTGAAAAGGTTATGTTAATGGTCAGTATCCATACTTCTGATGGAAACCTTGATGCCCAGCCATTCAGATCAGCTCCTCCATTTGAAAATATTCCTCCAAAAGCCAACAGGTTAGCATGGTCTAGTCCACTTTGACCTAAAACTGACGCATTCTCCAATAGTGTAGTTACACGCAATATTTCTGCTCCAAAATGTCAATTTACAAGAATAACATGTATGGGTTAGCAGAATTAGAAATTTGTCAGCGGTCGCCATAATACAGATAACAACCTTTGATATGTCAGCAAAATCAACATCTCAGGGAATAAGTATAATCTTGATGCTAATGGAATTATGTTTGGAATCTTTTTAAAGTATATGCTGTCTTTCATGTAGCAATTAATGAAGGTATCCACAGTATCTTGGGAGTATAAAAATACAGAGAAGTTAAATTCAATTCTCACTCAACAAGTTTCTCTAACAATTTAAACAGATATGCAAGACCAGACAAGGTAGAAAAATGTCATTATAAACAAGATCATCTTTTTTATTTAATGACAAATAATGTATTAAACTTGCTTGGAATAGGAGCCTAAAAGATCAGTACTATAAGAGAAATCACAAGTGTGATATAAACATTATATATAGCATTTTCCATTAGAAAGGGACATAAAAAAACAAAACCCATATCTAGAAAGACTAGCAATCAAGTTATCTGATCAACAATAAGGTTGTAGAAAGTTCAAATTTAGTCATATTGAGAGGTTATTGTTCCAAGACATGAAGTCATCATAGAATAAACTTGTAACATGCAGTGCAAAAGTTAGTAAATTACACCAGTTGAAGACTTGAATACAATTCATTGGAAAGTGAGACCCTTAACATGAAATTTTAAATCTCATAAAACAGCAACAACTCCATACCTTTCTCAACCTATCAACCATAATCATTCCATATATCAAGAAACTTAAAATTCTAACGCTGCATCATCGTAGTCAATAAAATAAACAAACATCAACGATTTACTGTTTGTGATGTGATTGGATAAATATATTATCTATTAAAAAGATAGATGGTGGTCACTGAGCTAAATGAAAGTAATTGCTACTCGCACTACTAACTTTTGCATGTTAACATGGGCATCAGCAATATGACCATCTTGCAACCAGAGCTACCATATATGAGCAGGCAAATTATGCATGATATGTAGAAAAGAACTTCCTCAATAATTACTTACCTGAAAAATCCCCTACAACTGGTGCAATATGAAGTCCTCTTATAATCAGAGAAAATGGAACAGGGGGATAAGAAAAGTACAGAAAGAACTCATGCAATCAGTGATATTTTTAGATCATAGTGGAATTTGGATTAACACAACTGAGTTAGAATTCATTATCAGATGAAACATGGGCCAGATGAAAACAATCATATCACTCTCAATTCATGAAGTGCAATAGCACTAAAATGAAGGGTCAACCACACACATACATTCTGGGGAAAAAAAGAAAACCACACACAAATATCAAGTTATTCCAGAAAACTACAGAACGTGGGAAAAATAAACATCAAATAAGTATCTTTCTGCTATTACAGATTCTTTTCAGCAGATTTCTATAGAAAATCTCACCTTGATTTAACAACCGAGAGCAGTGTGGCAACACAGGTCTAAATACAGTAAACTTTTGATACTCCGCAAGTAATTCATTTAGATACCTGCCACCAGGAAAAGGAGGAGAATCAGGTGCGTTAGTTTTGCCAACATTTCAGATGTTCATAACGCTGTTCTTCATTACTATGGGGAATATTACTACGATAAGATTTGCTCAAAATAATTCAACAATTACAGCCACTAGAAGCATACTGCAGAATTTCATTCTTTTTTCTGAGGAAGAATTCCATTGCAAATATTATCAAAGATAATTCGTCTAGAACATAAGCACATGTCGTGATGTGAAGTCATCAAAACAGAGAATCGTCACCCATAATTAGCAACCCGATGAGGAAAAATCCAACAAGATAAAAAGTTACGAAAAATGACAAATTTCTTCGCTGCAGGAGCTTGAGTAGAAGAAAATGAAATCTTAATACACGCTAGTTAAGAAAATCGGAGATCAGTTTAGAGTCAAGACGTCACTTGACGATCCAAAGCCAGCAAGGGAAAAAACAATCCGATCTCTGAACACTCGTTGCCGATCTCGCTTCTGCATATGTGGACGCAGACCGACATCCTTCTAGGGAAGGGAAACTTACTTCTCTTGCTCAGCGAAGGAGGATGACGAGGAGCGGATGCCGGAGACGTGAGGCGAGGAGGATGGAGACGGGGAGTACGCCATGAACCTGCCGCCTGAGGAAGCCCTCATGTCACCGACGATCGGAGCATCAAACTCAGTGGCGAACTGCATCGTGTGGCAATAGGGCGGTGATTGCTGCTGGTGGATGAAGTGGAAGGCGCCGCGCCGCAAGGGGAAGCGTTCAGTAACAGATGAAGAGTCACCTCTCCTCAGCGCCAGCTAGCGTCAGTGGTGAAAATGAATGAATGGCCCTGCTAGAGGCGGGCTGAAATGAAGTATTCATACTAGTAAATCCACTGAATTCTGATGGCTAGTCCGGGGCGCTTGGGCACCTTAGGAAAACTATACTATGGAGATCTGATATCGTATTTTTCGAATTAAATAGACTATCTTTTTTTCTGAATAAATATATATAGACAGTTTGCATATCTGAATTATTAAATTAATAAAAATAAAAGATAGAATATCGAATAAATAAATAAAATAAAATTTAAATTGTTATGTCACTAGTAACAAGATTTTATTAAAATTATAAAAAAATCTAGTATGTTTAATATTATTAGCTGTCCGTAGTATGGTCAATCCCTACATTTTAATTTAGAATCAAATTTAATTTAAATTATTTGAATAATAAAAATATATATTAGTTAAATATTGTTTGAATTTTATCAAAATTTTATTGGGATCTACTGCATAGAGTTTCGAGGCGTTTATCCTAATGTGAAATTGCAATTACACAAGAATCCTTGCGCCGGGTCCAGAGTCTAAGTCATCGGATTGAGTGCAGTTATTATTTTACTCTGAAAAGGAACAAAATTAAGCATTTACAGGCCTCTTCGCATATAGCGAACAATAATATATCACATTATGTAGAATATGTCCGAGTAAATTTTGAAATAAGAAATGTATGAATTGATTCAGTCAATTGTGCATTAATTAGGTTATCAAAAAAATTTGGACATTAATTAAATTATTTTGTATATCAAATATATTACAGTACAATAAATAGGTCATTCCCAGAATTAAATAAATTTATTTGTACACCAATGTTTATTAATACACTAAATATATAACAATTAGATCACAAGATATATGTTTCTAATAAATACCTCAAAACACTATATATAGAGAGGCATATTATGTCTCAAAAACGCTTTTATATAAAAATATTTATAATTAATTTGTCTAATAAAATATTGTAAAATACATTTTAGGATTAGACTACTGTATGGATGAATAGAAGGTTTTTGTTTTGGTTATAAGATTAATTTATGTGTTTATTTGTGTACTACAATTCGGCTTAATTAGGTACAGATAAGTGGTTGGAGTTCCTTAACTATGAGATCACATCATACCTTATTTGGAACCTCAAATTGATGGTTAGATAACTTCATATGGGATCTAAGTTGAGTGGTGACATTTTTTGTTAAGAAAAGAACACTTACTAGAACTACAGTATGGAGCTCCTGGGAGACTCGCGATGCTCTGTATGTCCGCATGTTCCTATCAATACCTACTATAATTGGTATTTTGACTATGGTAAAAATCGGTGTTAAAGATCAGAGTTAACAGAGATTTGATAAAATAATCTGTAAAATAGCGAAAAATTAAAAATTTTATTTAAAAGTTTCTCCATTAGCCTACAAAACAGTTTACTAAAATATATTAGAAAAAAATAAAAATATGATACAAAACTTATAACATGATTTTTTGGACACAAAATTAAAAATTTTATTTTAAAGTTTCTCCTAACAGTTTACTAAAATATATTGGAAAAAAATAGAAATATGATACACATCTTAAATTGTAACTGATATTTTGGACCAAAAAATTTATGTTACAAATTAATTGTGGTATTATTTTAAAAAAATCAAGTTGATTGGAGTAAAAATCAAAATTTAAATTTGGGCAAAATCTAAATTAAATTTTGAGTAAAAATTAACTGTATCATAGTGTTCAATTTAATTTAAATATATGAGATTAAATTGTTATTAGATATTTTGGATAAAATAAATAAATAAATAAAATTCTTATTTTTAAACAATATATATGCATATATATACCAAACAAAAAAATGTGAGATGTGTGTAAGATTAATCATGCATAAACCATTACACCTACAAGTAATCAACATATTTATAATACATGATTAAATCTGTAAACCCTGTTTCCCATAATAATGAAATCGGAAATAGTAACTGAAAAATTTCGAGAGAAAATCAAGTTTAAATTAAACTGAAATTGATATAAATAAGTTAAAACGGTAATTTGGAAAATTCAAATGGTTCAATTAAAATTCAAAGATAAAGAAAATTGATAATCAACTAAATTGGATGTGAGAATCTAAACAGTTTAGAGTAAACTGGACCTGAACCAGGTTGACCAGACTGAACTAGAAGGAATCGGTTCGAAAATTTATTTTTCTAGATGTTATAAAAAATATCAATTTGGGAAATTGAATTCACCATTGGATAAAAAATTAATTTAGACAAATTTAGAAAATTTTAAATTTTAGAAAATTGATTAAATCGAGCTTAAACTGATCAATTTTCAATTACGGGTCACCAAAACTATCAACGAACCGCCTACCAGGTCATCGCCTAGTCAACGTGTGACATGTGGTGAAGCTCGCCCAATCAGCCACTCGATTAGTGCCCAGAAGTGCTGACCAATCATAGTGTGATACGTGTCCTTGGTCAACAGTGAGATGAAGAAAAACCACGTCACTGACGGTTGACCAAAGATAGAGCGACACATGTCCTTAGTCAACGATCAATTGAGAATAAGGCTCATCAGTAGGGCTGACCAATGAGGAGCTGACATATAGCAAAGGTGCCACATTAGCAGCCGACTAGGATGTCAGAGAAACGGTCGACCAATTAGAGGTTGACATGTGGTAGAACCATGTTGGATGACCACAACTAATCAGAGGCTGACACGTGGTAATGACAATGTGTGTTAGTAGGGAAAACCAACTTATTTAAATTGTCCAATCAGAGGGCGCCACGTATCACGGTCAATAGATGGTCAAATATGGTTAGCAACCACGTTGGAATGAGCGACCAATGGGAGGTAGCCACATGGTAGGTCAACGAGTCAATAGATGACTCGGACGTTGAGTGAGAAGTTATTTCAGTGAAGCCAACCAATCATAGTGCGTCACATGGCAACTTGCACGTGTGAATCTCGCACGGACGAGAGCTACCTCCCCATATCAAGAGCTCGGACCGCCGCACCTCTAACGGTAAGCTTTCGAAGCTTTCTCTCTCTATAAATAGTTTTCTAGCGAAGCTCCGTTTAAGCTCGTTTTGGACTCAAATTCTACAATTCAAAGCTCCATTTGATCGTATGGAAGTGTAGGAACTGATCCATGCCATCAATTGGAGAAATTAACCCCAATTGAATGACCAATTTGAAGGAATCAATTCCAATCAAAAAAAGGGGGAAGAAATTGGGGATTTCGAAAAATTGAGGGACATCCATGCAATTTCTCAAAATTAAAGGTCAATTGGCAATGAGAAAGATGTTAGGGGACCAATTGGTCAATTTTTGAAAGAATTGGGGCAAAATCGTAATTTTTAAAAAATTGGGGATCAAATTGGAAATTTAGAAAACTTGAGCCCCTTACACAATTTTGAGAAAATTGAGGATCTAAAGAGGATATTAGAAACCTTGGGACTCAATTTGGGGGAAAAGTTAGCATTAGGGACCTATAGTTAAGAAAAATAAACTTTAGGGACCTAAGTGTAATAAACCAAGGAATTTGAACCTAGTCGCTCATACGTGAGAAAACGAAGGCTGTCATGCCAAACCTTAATTGATAATTATACCCAAATTGTGTAGGGACACGAGAGACCAGAATGCCAGCAAGGAAATGCTAGCGTGGACTTAGAAGTTGACTGGAGACGAACACGTTATAGTCATTAGGTGAGTGAGATTAATGTTATACTCAGTTGGGATGATGAACATTATTTTTAACAGATAAAACCTATTCACTGGTTGTGAGTAGGAATGAATAGACATCATACTCAGTTGGTATGATGAGATTTCTTTAGGAAAGGAAAAACCCGCCTACCGGTTGTAAGCGGAGTTATCATCACACCTGGTTGGTGTGATGGGATAATAAGTCAATTTTGTGAGAAGTGTTCTCCCCTGATTGTGTGACAATTGCTTAAAATATTTGGGAGACCTTCTTGACGGGAGCTAGAACAACTCAAATAGGCTAGGGGCCTTAGTTTTTGAACTCATAGGGCTCAATGCCCCGTTTTGGACCGACCTAGACAAATAGTTCCAAGTCGGGTTGAGCATTAGGACCATTGAACCGTTGGTACCAAAGTGGATGGATAAATATATTAAAACTATTGTTTGTGCATACACTTATGGTATGGGACAATCAAGATGTGCTAGGGGGTAGTGATGGATCCTAAGGGCTACTAGATGACATGGTGGAGATAATGGCAGTTCGTCGTGCCAGTTAGTCATGAAGCTCTAGGAGCTTCTTGCACATGAGACCTGGATGGGGTCAGGATGAGGTCTCCGTTCTCATACAGACATGAAGTAACATTCGGGTTTGAGGGTCAAACGTCTAGGACATCCACTTAGACTCAGGGTAGAAGTGGACATGCTTCTATCATGGTGGACAGTAAAGATGCTTCGATCCACAAGTGGGTATAGTGGACGTGGTGCACCTATGAGTGTGTGTACCATTCCTGATGAATGGCATGTGTTTGTTTGCTAAACGCCTTTCGAGGCAAGGGGATGAGGTAAGAAAGCTAAACACACCTAATATGAAAATGGAAAAAGGTTTTGGAAAAATCAAATTTGAGGAAATTCTTTAAAAAGGAGATGTTAACCTTGGCCTGTTTTTTATTAACTGGATATATTTTGAAAACTCACTCCCAACATCTACTCGCTAAGTTGTAGAACTCACCCCCTCCCTTTATCCCTTTTTAGGTAACAGAGGAAAACTAACATTAAATAACCTCCTGTAGTTGAACTATAAGACATGTATGACTACCATAATATATTCAGTTTTGTATAATACTATTCCAAGAAAAATAGGAAAAATGACGCCTTACTCCTCGCGGTTTAGAAGAGGGTGAAACCCTTCATAAAGCATAGAGAGTGGCGGGTTGCTCACGGGGATCTGACCAAACTAGGTCGAGGCGTGACACTCTGCCCTACCAGTTTCCATACTGGTCGTGCTCATCCTGATCAGAAATTGCCCAAATAGGAGCAAATTTCCGTTTGGGGTGTGGTGGTCCGAGCTTTCGATCTGGGCAGATAGCTATCGTCTTGAAGTTCCTCCTAGGATTAAGAATCACATCAATTCATGTCAAATTGATGGAGAATTTAGTTAGTGAACATTCGTCAGTTCTCGATCTAACACTGATTGGAAATTACAGAGGGGAGCCAAATTGGCTTAACTTTCCGCTCTAATTCGGTCGTATGAGGGCTGGGGGAGTGTTGGGAGAGCTTGGTTTGGCATGAGAAGGGCTCAAATTGGCTGATTTTAGCTTGATGGAAATAGGGCAGCTTTGGTCCATCGGAGCTGCTTCACTGTTCGATCACGTCGACGCTTTTCCGGCGATCCTAGGAGCAATTGGAGACTACCGTCGGATAACTGACTTCTCCATGAGTCTAAGGAACCTGACCACACCTTCTTTAGCTAAAAAAAACCCCTATGTCAGAGCTCTAGTTCGAGATTCATCGAAAAATTGAGCAGCTAAGAGAGAGTGAAGTTTTCAGGTATGTGGAGGATGAATGGAGAGGGACTCTTTATATAGGGAGCTCAGGGACTCTCCAGCCATTTGTTTGACACATTAATGATAGTCATTGATGACTTGAAATATCCTGAATAGAAACGTTTCCTTTCCACCGGCGCTGTTCAATTTTCCGGTGAGTGAACAGTGCTATCATCTGAAGGAAGAAGACGACACTATTCCGAACCAGATCGGACCGGTCCGAACTGGGTTCAACGTTTAAACTAGTCGGTTCAGGCCCGATTCGACCAAGTTTTTCAAAATTAAAAATTTCTAAATTCATTTAAATTCATTCTCTATATAATGGTGGCCTCAATTATCCAATTTGAATTTTCTAAGCTACATAGAAAAATGAATTTAAGATCCAGTTCAATGATGGTTCAAACTGGTCGAAATCGGTTCAATTCGGTTCACCGGAACTGGTCTGGTTTTCTTTCCCAAATTGTACTAAAGTCCCTTTCCAAGGTTTTTATAACTCTTTAGGTCACTCGGGAGTTGTAAATTTCTCAATTTGCCTGTTCTCTAGTGGTTGGGATTTGTGAAAGGATTCGGCTTTCTCACTTGGGTTGACCGGTTCTTTCCTGGTTTTCCTTAACTTTGAGGGCGGAGTTTATAACTCTCCCCTCCTTTTAGGAGTTTTGTCCCAAAAACTTATTCAACATCCTTCATATGGGAATGAACTTCCCTTGATATCAACTTATTATTTATTGACATGCAACCTTCTCGGTTATTTCCATTTAATCCCAGTATGACACACTTATAAGTTTCTTTTCCTTCTCATTATCCATTCCATGGAGCTTACTAAAGCTAAGCATACCTTACTTGAAGATTTAAGGTCATTTCCTTAAATTCACATCCTTCATTCCTTGAAGTAAAATTCTTCATCTTGAGATTCTTTACTTAGGGTTCAAGGATTGAGAGTTCCAAGATACCCCACTCATTCATGTATAGTCACTTCCTTTGTCATTAAAACTCTTAGTTCGGGGTCCTCTCGAGCACCATCTACTCACTTCATAGATTTCGGTGTTAACTCCTTTTATTAAGTTTTGACCATTCCTATGTCCTTCCTTAGTTTCAATGGTGGCCTTTTCTCATGGACTTTCTCTTCTTTTAGTCAACTCTTATTCTTTTGTAATCACTTCAAAATTCTTATAACAGTTAATCTCCTTTGGTTTTAAGTATCAATTGCTTACTTGTGATTGTTCTCTTATTTTGGTTTTTGCTCTTTACCTGTCCCTTCCATAAGAGACATTTACCATGGGATTTACACGTTAAACCTCCTCTTCATTTCTTTGAAATTTTCATTCCTTTCCTTTCTTCACACCCCTTCCTATAATAGGACATTCATTCTTTTAAATCCTTCTCTATCTGAAATTTCAGTCTCCTTCCTTATTCTTTACCTATGACATTTTCAGCTCTCATTCCCATTCCGGGTACTCCATACTATGTCTAGTCGTTCTCTCCTTAGGCTCTATCAACTTGAGCATTGATCACTACTGATCCTAACGTCAGTGATCCATTACTTAAACCACTTCTTAACTGAGGGTTTAACTTTTCCAAGAGTTCTTAGATGTATTTTCCTACTTACATTACTTGGACTTAACTTGCTCCTCGGGTCCTCCCGAGTACCTTTCCTTTGTACTTGATCTTTCCATTTCAACCAGCATATCTTGGATGAATTTATCTTGTTTCCATTTATGTTGATCCCATTTCCTTTAATTGGGTCACTTTGTTCCTTCCAAGGTTTCCTTCCTTGGTAGTTTATGTTCTTTTCTCTCGGGTTCTCTTCCCATCTTGCTATTTTAACTTAGAAGTTATTCCATGATGCCATCCTTTTCTGCTTACTCTACCCTTAAGAACTTATATGTACTTCATCTTCATTCTCATTTCTTTCCTATATCCATCCATTTCTTTTAGATGAGATTCACATCAGCCTTATTTTAAGATTTCATGATTATCATGTGAGAGGCTTGCCTAATCTTCTCCTATCTTGAGTTTGATTATTAACTCAGTCTTGATCGTTGATCTCTTCAAAGATTTTGTCTTCATCTTAAATTCCCAAATGTTTGTCTTTTCCATCTCTCCCTCTTTACTAGAGTTCAAATTTATAATTCTCCTGTGGGTCATTTCATTAATTACCTCGTTCTTATCATTCTCCTTGTCATATGGATTTGAGACCGTCGTCTCTTGAGTCATATTGCCCTTAATACCCATCTCATTCCCTTTTAGGGTGTAGTCCTCAATACTTTCCAGTCCATCTTAGGACATCAGTTATTCTCCAAGATGATCTGGTGATTATAAGTTATTTTCTTCAACTAGGTCTGTCCAAAATCCCTATTTGGTTCCTCTACTCTCTTGCAAGTAGATCACACTTGGCCCTCCAGGTATTTACTTAGTCACCTATGTCCTTTAACGAGGTCCTGGTTTTTGCTCTAGTTTATGATATTTCATCTGTTGATTACCTTAGCTTGGAACATTTTCCTTTCCACGATTCCACTTCCTATCTTCATTCTTCTTCTAGGGACTTCCATCATGGGATTTTCACGTTCATTCTCCCTACCGCTCCTTGAAAATTCTTCCTTCATTCTTTTCTTATACTTCTTGACCTTTGTTTGGTGATTCACTTTGGATTTCTTTCCTACCTTCTATTCCTTTTTGTTCCACGTCCTTACCTCCAACAAAGTCCCTTATTACTATTGAGTTCCTAAGGATGTGTGTCCTAACTCTTTTCCAAGTATTGGTATTATTCCTGAGGTTTCTTTCTATCATACTTCTTTCCTTTCTCCTTATTTTGTCTTAATTGTCTTAACATCTTTATTGCTTCCCATATCTTTCTTACTTTCTCCCTGGTTAGTTTCCATTCTTTTGGTTTTCCCTGGTATAGTCTAATTCTTCTTGTTTCCTTACTTTTATCCATAAAGTCTTTCCGTGAATCCTTAGACTTCCACTCGTCCCATGCTCTTTGACGCTGAATTTCCTTACTCTAGACTTTTCCTTCCTTCCCTTAGTTAGGTTCTTTCCTCCTTGGTGAACTTTAGTAAACTCTTTTAGGATTCCTTGCCAAGTCTTTTTCCCTTCTCCAGGTGAAAAACTTACTTGGCAAACTTAGAGATTAGGTTAACTTGAATTTTTCCTTTACCTGTTACTTCAATTTTTATCGGTATACCCCTATTTCTATTAGTTATATTTATCAAAAGACAAAAGTTTAAGGAGAAATAGTACTTTTATTCATTCAGGAAATAGTTTCTTGTCATTCTTGGCTTATTATAGAGATTTTCTACCCCCTAGTCCCTTGGGGTCATAGGTCGAGAGTTAGCCTTGGAATGGTTGTGGGATTCCTAATCAGATGGCTTTGAGGAACTAGTTGGGGTCTATCTGTATTCTCTTATGGGTCGAACTTCATGTATGGCCTCCAATTCGTACCGTCTCAATACCTCAGCCTCACACTCATATGTTCACTTCATCCATTGGGAGGGATTGAAGCTGGACTGAGTAGGTGGGGGTGCTTGGTGGACATTCATGAAGGTGACATACACATCCCAATAGTTGTCCCAAGCCTCCTTCTTAGTGGAATTTCTCTCCGGTTATTGTGGGGCTAGAGGAGGGGTTGGGCTCCTGGGAGAAGGAATAAGTTCCTCTTGCCTTGGAGAAGGGTATGTAATGCCTTCTAGTTCTGTAGGGCTCCTACAAGTTTCTGATAGTCCTCCACCATATCTTTGGGTACTCTTTTCTCGCCTTTTAAAAATCATTGAATAGATATCTCCCTTGTGGTATGTGTCTTTTTCAAGGTCATGTGTGGAGGATTGGATTTCACAACGAACTTCCTAGGGATTCTCCTTCCTACACGGTAGTTAAAGTTTTATTAATGTTAGGGCATAGTATTGATAATATTTCAAGTGAACTTAACTTTGATACCTCTCAAGTTGTCACGCCCAGACTCGGTTTGTTCGGATCCTCATTATCAACCCACCGCTCTCTTGGTTCAAGAAGGGTTTTCCCCATTCTTTAATCAAGAGGAGCCAAACAAAATTTACAACCATGTTCACTAGAATAACATATATAAATCAAAATGCAAGCTTAAAATGAATTTAAGCATCCCTGGAGTCATTTCTCTATTACTAAAAAGGGATATAAAGGGTGAGTGAGTTTCTACAACTCAATGAATTGATATTAAAAAAAATTTCAATAAAATAGTTTTTGAATTGGAGTGTGCTAAACTTCTTATTTCCTTTAAAATTATTTCTTTCTCAACTCATCATTAACCACAAACGATGTGTTTAGCAACCAACACACACCCTTTATCATGAAGGGATCACACATTCGCAGGGCAACTCGTCCATTGCACCCAGTTGTGGCATCGGAGTGACTTTATCAGCCACCTAGATAGAAGCCTGCTCACTTCTACCCTAGGAATGAGTGGATGTATGCGACATCCAACCCTCAAACCTGAAAAGAAACTCTGTGTCTATATGAGGACAGAGACCTCATCCCGACCCCACCTCGGTCTCATGCGCATGAAGCTACATCAAGCTTCCCTGACTACTAGCACGACAAACTGCCCTTATATCCACCATGTCGTCCAGTAGCCCCTAGGATGCATCACTACTCCTCTTAGGTGTCTTGATGGTCCCGAACCTTAGTGCATGCACAAACAATAATTTTCCATATAACTCATTAATCATTGGTGCCACTGGTTCAACAACCTCGATCCTTAACTCGACTTGTAGCTATTTGTCTAGACTAGTCTATCGATCTTGTCTTATCGCACTGTCGCCAGTCCATCGAGTATGTCTGTCCTATCTTGGTAACATGGCCAAATCACATCATTCATTAAAATTTTCATGGCTTAACATCATGTTTGTTTATAAGCTCTTGCTTGTGCCAACTGGCCTTAGGCCCACTTTATGAGATTTTCAAAATTGGGCATTCTGGCCCTAAGTTCCAAAACCGAGGCCTCTGACCTGACTGAGCTATTCAAGCTCTCATAATGAAGGTCTTCCAAAATCTTTAAGTAGTGGCACACAATCAGGGGAGAACGTATTTGACAAAAATATGTTTTCACTCGTTGATTACACCAACCGGGTGTGATGACATCTCCGCTTACAACCGGTAAACGGGTTTTCCACTTCCTTTCAGGAAGTTCATCTTACCAACCAAGTATGATCTATTTATAATCGTTAATTAGTTTTTTTGTGTGGTTTTCACATCACCCCATCCAGGTGTGATGTTAAAATTCAAACTAGTAATGGTTTTTCATTCCAAGGTACTCATTATCCCAACTGGGTATAACGTGAAAATTTTCACTCACCTGATAGTGTTGTGTATTCCTCTTATTTGGCTCTTTGCATCCACGAGAGGTTGTCTTTGCTGGCATTCCCGGTCCCTCGTGTTCCTACATGATTTCAACATCCTTTTTTATTATCATTTCGCCTAATAACCTTCATTTCTCATGAATGAACAAAATACCCAAACTTTTAATTATTTACATTTTGGTCCCTAAAGTTCTCTTCCTTTAACTTTAGGCCCCTAATACCAAATTTCCCCCAAATTGAGTCCCAAAACTTAAAAAAATTAATTATGGGTCCTTAATTTATCCAAAATTCCAAAAATGGTTCAAGTTCCCCAAATTTCCAATTTGGTCCCTAACTTTTAAAAAATTACCATTTTGCCCCTACTTTACAAAAATGGGAATTTGACCCCCAAAAATCCCAAAAATCGACCAATTGGTCCTCCAACATCTTTTTCATGGCCAATTGGCCCTTAATTTTGGGAAATTACACTTTAGTCCGTCAATTTTTTGAAATCCCCAATTTGCCCCAAAATTTTCCCCAAATTTCCCCCTTTCAACCTTTCTGAATTTGATTTCATCAAATCGACCAATCAATTGAGGTTAATTGTTGAAATTGAAGGTAAAATTGAGTTCCTACACATCATATGATTCAATTGCACTTTGAATTGCATGAATTGACATCGGAATGAGCTTAAACGGAGCTTCGCTAGAAAATTGGACTTCAAGAGAGAAAGCTTTGAACGCATACCGTCGGTGGTGCAACGGTCTGTGCTTTCGATCTGGGCAGATAGCAATCATCCTGAGGTTCCTCCTAGGATTAAGAATCACATCAATTCATGTCGAATTGATGGAGAATTCAGTGTATGAACATTCACCAATTCTCTCACTAACACTTATTAGAAATTACAAAGGGGAGCCAAATTGGCTTAACTTTCCACTCTAATTCAATCGTATGAGCGCTGAGGGAGTGTTGGGAGAGCTTGATTTGGCCTGTGGAGGGCTCAAATCGGCCGATTTAAGCTCAAGAGAAAAAGGGCAACTTCGGTTTAATAGAACTACTTCACTATTCGATCATGTCGGTGCTTCTTTGGCGATACTCGGTGCAATTGGTGACTACCGCTGGGTAGCTGACTTCTCCACAAGTCAAAGGAACCTGACCATGCCTTCTTTGGCTCAGAAAAACCACTATGTCGAAGATTTGGTTTGAGCTTCGTCGAAAAACTGAGTAGCTGAGAGAGAGTGAAGTTTTCAAGTGTGTGGAGGATGAATGGAGAGGGGCTCTTTATATAGGGAGCTCGTGGACACTCTGATCATGCATTTGGCACCTTAATGATAATAATTGAAGGCTTGAGACATCTTGAATGGAAATGTTTCCTTTCTGCCGGTGCTGTTCGATTTTCTGGCGAGTGAATAGTGCTGTCATGTGAAGGAAGAAGACAACACTATTTCGAACCAGATCGGACCGCTATGAACCGGGTTCAACTCTTAAACTAGCCTGTTCAAGCCCGATTTGACTGAGTTTTTCAAAATTAAAAAATTTTAAATTCATCTAAATTAATTCTCTATTTAATGGTGACCTCAATTTTCCAATTTGAAATTTCTAAGCCACCTAAAAAAATGAATTTAACATCTGGTTCAATGATGGTTCAAACCGGTCCAAATGGTTCAATCTGGTTTGGATCATGGTTCACCTGAACCGGTCTGGTTTCCTTTCCCAAATTGTCCTAAAGTCTCTTTCTAAGTTTTTTATGACTCTTTGGGCACTCGAGAGTTGCAAATTTCCCAATTTTCGTGTTCTCTAGTGGTAGAGGTTTGTGAACTAGTTCGATTTTTTCACTTAGGTTGACCAGTTCTTTCTCAGTTTTCCTTTACTTCGAGGGTGGGGTTAACAAAAAACCAAACTGGTTTAGGTGAACTGGACCTTAACTGAATTGAAATGTTTTGAACCACTATTGAACAATTTCTAAATTTATTTTTCTATGCGGCTTAAAATATTCAATTTAGAGAATTGAAGCCACCATTGGATTGTGAAAGAATTTAGAAATTTTTAATTTTGAAAAAATGGTCGAATGGAACCTAAACCGGCTGGTTTAAGCATTGAACTCGCTTTGGACCGGTCCAGTCCGGTTTAAAACAGCGTCATCTTCTTCCTTCATATGATATCACTGTTCACTTGCCAAAAAAGCGTGCAACGCTGAAGATGGTAAAAAGTCTCTATTCAAGCATTTTAGGTCATGAATGGTTGCCATAAAGGTGCCAATAGGACGACCAAGGAGTCCCCGAGCTCCCTATATAAAGAGCTCCTCCTCCTTCATCCTCCTCATACTAGAAAACTCCCCTATCTCTATACTACTCTAATTTCTGGTGAAGCTCGAACCAGAGCTCTGATGTAAACTCCGTCCTTTCAAGCTAAGGAAAATCGGGAAGAGAACTGGTCAAACCAAGTGAGAAAATCGAACCTGTTCACAAACCCGATAAATTTTGAATGGGCAATTTAAGAATTTACAACTCCTAGGTGATCCAAAGGGTTCAAAATACTATGGAAAAGAACCTTAGGACGAATTGGAAGAGGAAAATTAGACCGGTTTGGATGAACCGAGTGTAATAGGATTGAACTGGTTTATGAACCGAGTTGATTCATGAACCGAAACCTATAGAGATTGGGAAAAACAAAGGAATTCAACTCCATTATACTCCAAAGAAATTCATAAATCTTGGGAAGGAACCTTAGAAAAAAGTGGGAGAGAAAAACCAGACCGGTTCGAGTGAACTGGATCCGAACCAGATTGAACCGGTTTAAGGACCAAGCCGATTTATGAACTGAAATAAATAAATAGATGGTAAACTGGGAATTTTATGGGCCCTAAGTGACCCAAGTAGTCACAAAAGACATGGAAATGGACTTGTGAAGGAATTGGGGATGAAAACCAAACTGGTTCAGGTGAACCGGATCCATACCGGTTCGGACCGGTTTGAACCACTATTGAACCGAATCCTAAATTCATTTTTCTAGGTGGCTTAAATAATTAAAATTGGAGATTTGAGGCCACCATTGGATAGAGAATGAATTTAGATTAACTTAGAAATTTTTAGATTTGAAAAACTCGATTGAATGGGGGGTCAACCAGCCGGTTTAAGCTTTGAACCTGGTTCGGACCTGTCTAGTCCGGTTCGGAACAGTGTCACCTTCTTCCTCAGGATGACAACACTGTTCACTCTCCAGGAAACTGAAGAAATGCTAGCAAAGAAGAAACGCTTCTGTTTGGGGTGTTTCAGGTCTTCAATGTCAGCAATAACGGTGCGAAACGAACGGTCAACGGGTCTCCAAGCTCCCTATATAAAGAGCCCCTCCCCATTCATCCTCTCTACACCTAAAAACTCCATTCTCTCTCAACTGCTCCATTTTCCGGTGAAGCTTGAACCAGAGCTCCAACATGGGGTCTTTTCTAAGCCAAAAAAGGTGAGGTCGGGTTCTTTAGAACCGGGGAGAAGTCAGCTACACGTCTGTAGTCTCCGTTCACTTCAAGAGTCACCGACGTGATGAAACAGTGAAGTAGCTCCAACAGACTGAAGCTGCCCTATTTCAGCCGAGTTGCAATTGGCTATTTCGAGCCCTCCTCAGGCCAAACCAAGCCTTCCCAACACTTCCTCAACCCTTCCATGGCCGAATTAGGACTGAAAGGTAAGCCAATTCAGCTCCCCTCTACAATTTCTAGCCGGTGCTAGAGAGAGAACTGACAAAATTTCAATGATGAAATTCTAACTCAATTCGGCATCAATTGATGCAATTCTTAATTCTAGGATGAACCTCAAGATGAGAGCTATCTGCCCAGATCGAAAGCTCGGACCGTCGTACCCTCATCGGTGAGAAATCGAACCTTTCTCTCTCTACAGCCTATTTTCCGGTGAAGCTCCGTTTGAGCTCGTTCCACATTAAAATCTACGATTCAAAGTTCCTTAGAATCGTATGAACATGTAGGAACTCAATTTCAACTCCAATTTCAACAATTAGAGGTGTTTGATTGGTCAATTTGATGAAATCAAATTCAGAAATGGTAATTTTTAAAAAGTTGGGGACCAAATTGGAAATTTGGGAAACTTGAACCCTTTAAGTGATTTTGGGTAAATAGTGGACCCAAAGTGAATTTTGGAGGTTATGAGACTCAATTTGGGGAAAAGTTTGCATTAGGGGCCTAAAGTAAAGAGAAAAGAACTTTAGGGGCCTAAATGTAAATAATTGAAAGTTTGGGCATTTTGTTCATACGTGAGGAATGAAGGCTATTATGCCAAATGTTAATAAATAAGGATGTCCAAATCGTGTAGGTACACGAAGGACCATAACGCCAGCAAGGATAAGCTCGCGTGGAGGCCAAAAGCCGATTAAGAAGAAATATATTGCAAATATCAGGTGAGTGAGATTATTCACATCATATCTAGTTGGGATGATAAGCACTTCAAAAATGAAAAATCACTTCTATGTGCAATTTTAATACCACACCTGGTTGGAGTGATGTGAGAACTATGCGGAAAAACTAATTACTGATTGTAAGTAGATCATACCCAATTGGTATGATGAACTTCCTAGAAGGAAGTAGAAAACCCACTTACCGGTTGTAAGCGGAGATGTCATCACACTCAGTTGGTTGCTGTGATTGACGAGTGAAAACATATTTTGTTAGAAGTGTTCTCCCTTGACTGTGTGCCACTGCTTAAAGATTTTGGGAGACCCTTTTGATGGGAGCTAAAATAGCTCAGATAGGCCGGAGGCCTCGATTTTGGAACTTAGGGGCTAGAATACCCTGTTTTGAAAATATCGTATAGTGGGCCCAAGGCTGATTGGCATGAGCAGGAGCTCGTAAGCAAACATGTTGTTAAGCCATGAACACTTTAATGAATGATGTAATTTGGCCATGGTACTAAGACAGGACCGACATACTTGATGGACTAGCGGCTGTGTGACAGGACCGAGTTGACGAACCAGTCTAGATAAATAGCTGTAGGTCGAGTTGAAGGTCGGGGCCGTTGGACCAGTGACACCAAAGATAAATAGCTTTATGAAAAACTTCATTTTTGCATGCACTTGAGGTTCAGGACCATCAAGATGCCTAAGAGAGGTAGTGATGTGTCCTAGTGGCTATTGGACGACATGGTGGAGATAAGGGTAGTTTGTCATGCTAGAAGTTAGGGAAGCTCGACGTAGCTTCATGTGCATGAGACCGAGGTGGGGTCGGGATGAGGTTTTGTCCTCATACGAACACATAGTTGATTTCGGGTTTGAGGGTAGGATGTCATGAACATCCACTCATTCCCAGGGTAGAAGTGGACAGGCTTCAATCTAGGTGGCCGGTAAAGTCACTCCGACGACATAAGAGGGTGCAGTGGATGGGCTACCCTGTGAATGTGTGACTCCCTTCCTGATGAAGGGCATGTGTTGATTGTTAAACACACCTGATATGGAAATGAGGAAATGGTTTTGAATAACCGAGAATGAAAGGAAAATAATATTTTTGAATAAAATAAAGAATCTGGCACACTCAAATTAAATATGTTTTGTATATTATCACCTAACACCCATTTACTGAGTTGTTAAACTCACCCCCTCCCTTTACCCCTTTTCAGGTAATCAAGGGAAAACCTACCTAAAGATCTTTCAATAGTTGAACCTGCAAGACAAGTATGTAAGGATAATATATATCCATCTTTGAAAAATGTTATTCCAGGAAAGGTACATGTGAAAAGGACGTCTTACTTCTCACAGTTTAGATAATGAGAAAACCTTTAATAAACCAGGAGAGTGGCGGGTTGTTCACGGTGATCCGACCAAACTGGGTCGTGACGTGATAACTTCCAATGTCCTCCTTAGTTTACTTAAAATTGTAAATGGGGCTCAAATTTTCCAAATTTCCAAATCGGTCCCCAACTTTTCTAAAATTATCATTTTGCCCCTAACTTTTCAAAAATGGCCAATTAGCCCCAATTCTTTCGAAAACTAACCAATTGGTCCTCCAACATCTTTCTCATTGCCTATTGACCTTCACTTTTGAGAAATTCCATGAAGGTCCTTCAGTTTTTTGAAATCCCCAAATTTTCACCCTTCTCTATTGACTGAATTTGATTTCTTCAAATTAGCCATTCAAATGGGGTTATTTTATTAAATTAGTGGCATGAATCAATTTCTATACTTCCATACAATCCAATTTAGCTTTGAATTGTAGGATTTGGATCCAAAACAAGCTCAAACGGAGCTTCGTCGAAAAATTGGGAGTAGAGAGAGAAAGCTTCGGAAGCTTACCGTCGGAGGTGCGATGATCTAAGTTCTTGATCTAGAGAGTTAGCTCATGTCCTCAAGCTCCTCCTTGGATCAAGAATTGGGACAATTGCTATTAGGATTAGCGAGAATTTGATCAATGACTTCTATAACTTTCTCTCTCTAGAATCGAACTATAATGATGGAGGAGAGCCAAATTGGCTTACGTTTCTTCTCTGGAGAGGTCATGCGATGGTCATGGGGACAATGGGAGGACTTAATTCATTCGCAGGTGGTTAGAAGTAGTCAAATTCAAATCGACTGAAACAAAGTAGCTTCGGTTTGACGGAGCTACTTCACAGTTCGAGTTCGGTGGTGCTTCTTCGGCGATCCTTGAGATAGTCGGAGGTGGGTGTTGGGTAGATGATTTCCTCCTGAGTCTGTGTGACCCGAATTCATCTTCTAAGGCCAAAAGAAGTGCCCAAGTCATAGCTTTGGTTTGAGCTTCATTGGAAAAATAAGCACTTTAGAGGGAGAAGAGAATTTAGGTGTGTGGAGGATAAACGGATGGGAAAGAACCAGTCAACCTGGGTGAGAAAATCGAACCGGTTCACAAACCCCAACTATTAGAGAAAGGGCAAATTGAGAAATTTATAAATTTCGAGTGACCTAAGGAGTAACAAAAGTCATGAGAAAGGACTTTAGGATGAATTGGAAGTGAAAACCAAACCGGTTTAGGTGAACTGGACTTGAACCAAATTGATTCGGTTTGGATAGGTTTCTAAATTTATTTTTCTATGTGGCTTAGAAAATTCAATTTGGATAATTGATCCCACCATTGGATAGAGAATGAATTTAGATGAATTTATAAATGTTTAATTTTGAAAACTCAGTTGAATTGAGTTTGAACTGGCCAGTTTAAGCATTGAACCCGGTTCGTACTGGTATAGTCCGGTTCGAAAAAATTATTATCTTCTTCCTTCAGATGACATCAATATTCACTCATTGGAAAATCGAGCAACCAAGGAGTTTCAGGCAATGAATGACTGCCATAAAGGCATCAATCGAACGACCAAGAAGTCCCTGAGCTTCCTATATAAAGAGCTCCTCCTCATTCATTCTACTCACACTTGAAAACTCCTCTCTCTCCCTACTGCTCCATTTTCTAGTGAAGCTCGAACCAAGGCTCTAACATTATAGTTTTTCTGAGACAAAGAAGGTGGGGTCAGGTTATTTAGATTCGGGGAGAAGTCAGCTACACGACGGTAGTCTCCATTTACTCCGAGGATCGTCGGTGAAACACCGACGTGATCGAACAGTGAAGCAGCTTCGGTGGACAGAAGCTGCCATGTTTTGGCCAAGCAGAAAATGACCAATTCGAGCCCTTCTCAGGCCAAACCAAGCTCTCCAAACACTTCCATAACCCTCATATGACTGAATTAGAGCTTAAAGGTAAGCCAATTTGGCTCCCCTCTATGATTTACAATCAATGTTAGAGAGAGAACCGACGAAACTTCATTGACCAAATTCTACCTCAATTCAACATGAATTGATGCGATTCTTGATCCTAGGAAGAACCTCAAGATGAGAGCAATCTGCCTAGATCAAAAGCTCGGACCGTCACACCACCGATGATAAGCTTTTTATCTGTAAGTCTATTTTTTTGACGAAGCTCTGTTTGAGCTTAATTCGGATCCAAATGTCGCGATTCAAAGTTTCTTTGAATCGTATGGAAGTGTAGGAACTCAATTTTACTTTCAATTTGAACAATTAACCTTGATTGGTCAGTTAATTTGATAAAATTAAATTTGACCACGTTGAAAGGGGGAAATTGGGGGAAAAGTTTGGGAAGATTTGGGAATTTCAAAAAATTTAGGAACCAAAGTACAATTTCCCTAAATTGAGGGCCAATTAGCAATAAAAAGATGTTGAAGGATCAATTGGTCAATTTTTGGAATTTATTGGGGGTCAAATTGCCATTTTTGTAAAGTAGGGGCAAAATGGTAATTTTTGAAAAGTTGGGGAACAAATTGGAAATTTGGGATACTTGAACCCCTTAAGAGATTTTGAATAAATTGAGGATATAAAGTGAATTTTAGAAGTTTCAAGACTTAATTTGGGGAAAAGTTTGCATTAGGGACCTAAAGTTAAGGAAAAAGAAATTTATCGACCTAAATGTAAATAATTGAAAAGTTTAGTCATTTTGCCCATACGTGAGGAATTATGGCTATTATGGCAAATGTTAATAAATAAGGATGCCTAAATCGTGTAGGAGCATGAAGGACCGGAAACGCCAACAAGGATAAGCTCACGTGGAGGTAAAAAACCGATAAAGAGGAATACACTACACTTATCAGGTGAGTGGGAATTTTCACATAATATCCGGTTGGGATGATGAGTAACTCAGAAATAAAAATCTGCTACTATGTGGGATTTTAATATCACACCTGGTTAGGGGTGATGAGAGAAAACGTAGAAAAAAACTACTTACCGATTGTAAGTAGACCATACCTGGTTGATATGATGAACTTTCTATAAAGAAGTAGAAAACCCGCTTATCGGTTATAAGCGGAGATATCCACACACCCGATGGACATATGAAAAGTTATTTTTTTTAGAAGTGCTAGCCCCTGTTTATGTGCTACTGATTAAAGATTTTGGGAGACCTTCTTGACGGGAGTTCGAATAGCTCAGATAGGCCGGAGGCCTCAATTTTGGAACTTGGGGGCTAGAATGCCCAATTTTGAAAATCTGGTACAGTAGACCCAAGGCTAGTTGGTATAAGCACGAGCTCGTAAACAAACATGATGATAAGCCATGAAAATTTTAATGAATGAATGATGTGATTTGGCCATGGTACCAAGACAAGACTTTCATACTTGATGGACTAGCGGTAGTGTGACAAGACCAGGTTGACAAACCGGTCTAGAAAAATAGCTACAAGTCGAGTTGAGGGTTGGGGCTATTGAACTAGTGGCACCAAAGATAAGATGGCTTTATGGAAAACTTTTGTTTGTGCATGTATTGAGGTTCGGGACCATTAAGACACCCAAGAGGGGTAGTGATACGTCCTAGGGGCTACTGGATGACATGGTGGAGATAATGGCAATTTGTAATGCCAACAGTTAGGGAAGCTTGATGTAGCTTCATGCTCATGAGACTGGGATGGGGTCGGGATGAGGTCTCCATCCTCATATGGACACAAAGTATTTTGGGTCAGAGGTTAGGATGTCAGAGACGTTCACTTAGACTTCGGGTAGAAGTTAGAGACTTCTATCAGGGTGGATGGTAAAGAGGCTCTGATCCACAAGTGGGTGCAGTCAGCGTGTTATGCCACAACCCAGTTTGGTCGGATCCCCATGATCAACCTGCCACTCTTCCTTGTTATAACCCGTAAAGAGTAAGACATCCTTTAACCTGCACCTTTCATGGAATAACATAAATTAGAATTGCATAAAATTTTAAACTAAACATACCTGTCTCATAGGTGTATTAGCAGGTGGTCCTTGAGGGTAGGCTTTCTGGGATTTCCTAAAAAGGGATATGGGGGGGGGGGGGTGATAAGTACAACGACTCAGTGAATGGGTTTTCAAAAATTGACTTTTAGGAAAAAGGTTTATTTGGAGTGTTCCAGACTCCTTATTTCTTTTAAAAAATCCTTTCATTTCAAATCTCTATTTTATCACCATTTCTTATTAATCATGATGTGTCATCACCCAACACACATCATTCATCATGAATGTCAAAAACACACAATCACAGGCCAGCCCATCAACTGAACCCACTTGTGCCGTCGGAGCTACTTAACTAGCCACCTAGATAGAAGCATGTCCACTTCTACCCTAAGAATGAGTGGATGTTCACGACATCTAACCCTCAATCCCAAAATAAATTCTCCATGTCCGTATGAGGACAAAGACCTCATCCCGACCCCACCCCGGTCTCATGTGCATGAAGCTACGTCAAGCTTCGCATGGTCACCTGGTCAGACGAACTATCCTTATACCCACCAGGTCGTCAAGGGCCCTAGGACACATCACTACCCCTCTTGGTTGACTTGAAGGTCCCGTAATCATAGTGCATGCACAATCAATATTTTCACATCATGCCTATAATCTGTGGTGCCACTGGACCAATGGCCCGACCCTTAACTTAGCCTACAGTTGTTTGTCTTGATTGGTCCATCAACCTGTCATGTCGCACTGCCACTAGTTGATTGAATATGTCAGTCTTGTCTTGGTACCATGGCCAAACAATTCATTTATTTAAAGTTTGTTTACGAATTCTTCCTCGTGCCAACTGGCCAATGGCCCATTGTTCGAGATTTTCAAAAATGGGCATATTAGCCCCCTAGTTCCAAAACTGAGGCCTTCGGCCTAACAGAGCTATCTGAGCTCCCGTCAAGAAAGTCTCCCAAATCGTTTAAGCAGTGGCACACACTCAAGGGAGAGCACTTCCGTCAATTTTTTTTTCAACTATCCATCATACCAACCGAGTATTAGGATATCTCCGCTCATAACCGATGAATGGGTTTTCCACTTCCTCCAAGAAAGTTTTATCATACCAATTGGGTATGATCTACTTACAACTGGTAAATAGTTTTTTTACATTATTTTCACATCACTCCTCTAAGTTGTGATGTTTAAAATACCACTAAGTAAAGGGTTTTGATTTCAAGATGCAAATCATCCCAACCAGGTATGATATAACAATTCCACTCACTCGTTAATGAATTGAATTACTCTCGACCCCACTAAGTAGAGGGTTAATGTAGTTGAGAGAGAGTGGAATTTTTAAGTGTGAAGAGGATGAATGGGGAGGTGCTCTTTATATAGGAAGCTCGAGGACTTATTAGTTGTCCAATTTGCATCTTAATGGCAGTAATTCATTGCCTGAAACTCCCTAGCCTGAGACTTTTCAGTTTCGCCAGCGCTGCACGATTTTCCGGCGAGTGAATAGTGCTGTCATCTGAAGGAAGAAGACGACACTGTTCCGAACCAGACCAGACCATTCTGAACCAAGTTCAAAGCTTAAACCGGCCGATTCACCCCCCCAATTCAACTGATTTTTTTCAATTCTAAAAATTTCTAAATTTATTTTCTATCCAATGGTGGCCTCAAATCTCAAATTTGATTTTTTAAGCCACCTTGAAAAATGAATTTAGCATCCGGTTCAATCCGGTTCACCTGAACCGGTTTGGTTTTCATCATCAATTCATTCACAAGTCCATTTCCATGACTTTTAGGACTCTTTGGGTCACACGGGATCCATAAATTTCCCAATTTTCCCTTTCTCTATTGTTCACGATTTTCCCTTTCTCTATTATTCCTGGTTCATGAACCGAGTTGGTTTATAAATCGGTTCAATCCAGTTGGATCCGGTTCATCTGAACCGGTCTAATTTCTCTCTTCCAATTTGTCATAAGGTTTTTTTCCATGGTTTTATGAACCCTTTGAATCACTCAGGAGTAGTAAATTTCTAAATTTCCCATTTCCTGATAATTGGGTTTGTGATCTGGTTTAATTTTCTCACTCAATTTTATTGGTTATTTTCCCGGTTTTCCTTAACTCAAAAGGGCATGGTTTACAACTCTCCCCTCCTTTTAGGAGTTTTGTCCCCAAAACTTAATTAGCAACCTTGCATGAGGAATCATTTCCTTTGATGTCCATTTGGTGTTTGCTTAACATGCAAACTCTTCTATTATTCTTTCAACTAGCCCTTTTTACATCCTTCAATCAAGGAATTTATTTCCCTTTATATTATTTACTCCTTACATGGAGTTTATCATACCTAGACATACCTTACTTACGGGTATATCCTTAGATTTGCATCTTTCTTTGCTTAGAGCAACATTTTTTTTCCTTTGAGGTCCTATACTCAGGATTGGGAGTTCCAAGATACCTAACCATTCTCATGTCTAGTTAACCTCTTGGTCGTTGAAAACCTTAGCTCGACATCCTTTAGAGCATTACATACCTGTTTTTGTCCAATTTTGACTCTTCCTTCACACGTTGTCCATTACAATTCCATCCAAATTTTATGTTTGCCCTTGTCATGCTTACTAACTGACTATTCCTTATTTTGGGTCATGTTTTCCTTGGGACTATTGGGTTTACATGCCCCTTATAGCATGACATTTTCTTGTTTCTATGTCCATTAGATTTTCAGAACACCTCCTCTTTAGGGTTATTCCTAACTTTCCAACCTCTTAGAGATTGTATAACTTCATCCCTATTTTCTTTTGGCAGTATTTCTCAACTACCTTTACCGTTATCCAGTCAACTTAAAAATTGTGTCGGTTCTCCTCACCCACTCATCCTTTCTCAACTTTTTTTATTAGGCCTTTTCGATTCCAATCATTGGGTTTCCTGATGACTTATTCACATCAATACCCCTCTTGGGTGTCTTAAAGGTTCCATAATCACAGTGAATGCACAATCAACATTTTCACATCATGCCATATAATCTATGGTGCCACTGGTCAAACGGCCCCAACCCTCAACTCAACATGTAGCTATTTGTCTTGACTGATCCGTCGATTTGTCATGTTGCACTGCCACTAGTTGATTGAATATGTCAGTCTTATCTTGGTACCATGGCCAAATAATTCATTTATTTAATGTTTTATGGCATATAACTCATGTTTGTTTATGAGCTCTTGCTCGTGCTAACTGGCCTATGGCCCACTGTTTGAAATTTTCAAAACCGGACATATTAGCTCCCAAGTTCCAAAACCGAGGCCTTTGTCCTAACAGAGCTATCCGAGCTCTCTTCAAGAATGTCTCCCAAATCATTTAAGAAATGGCACACAGTCAGGGGAGATCACTTCCAACAAAAATAATTTCAACTATCCATCATACCAATCGAGTATGAGGATATCTCTGCTCATAACCAACGAGTTTTCCACTTCCTCCAAGTAAGTTTCATCATATCAACCAGGTATGATCTACTTACAACCACTAATTAGTTTTTTCGTGTTATTTTCACATCACTCCTCTACGTTATGATGTTTAAAATATCACTAAGTAGTGGAATTTCATTTCTAGGTGCTTATCATCCCAACCGGGTATGATATAAAAATCCCACTCACTCATTAATTCAGTGAATTCCTCTAGACCGATTCTTTGTATTCACGCGAGCTTGTCATTGCTGGCGTTTTCGGTACTTCGTGTGCCTGCACGATATGAACATCATTGTACATTATCTCTCGATTTAATAGCCTTCATTCATTCCAAATGAATGAGAAACTAAAATTTTTATTTATCGTCGAAGTTATGATGGTTCTCTCTCTAGCACCAGTCGAAAATTGTAGAGTGGACCTGAATTGACTTACCTTTCAACTCTAATTCAGCTATAGGAGGGCCATGGAGGTGTTGGGAAGGCTTGGTTTGGCCTGAGAAGGGCTTGAATTGAACGATTTCAGCTCGGCCGAAATAGAGCAGCTTCGGTCCGTTAAAGCTGCTTCACTGTTCCATCATGCTGGCGCTTCTCCGACGACCCTCTAAGCAAATGGAGACTACAAGCGTGTAGCTGACTTCTTCCCAATTCTAAAGAACCCAACCTCACCTTGTTTGGCTCTGAAAAGTGCCCAAGTCAGAGCTCTGGTTTGAGCTTTGCCAAAAAATGGAGAAATTGAGAGAGAATAGAGTTTTTCTGTATGGAGAGGATGAATGGGGAGGGGCTCTTTATATAGGAAGCTCAGAACTTCTTGGCTGCCCGATTGATACCTTAATAGCGGTCATTCATTGCTTGAAACTCCTTGGTTGGAGATTTTTTAGCATCACCGGCGCTGCACGATTTTCTGGAGAGTGAACAGTGCTTGTTGTCTTCTGAAGGAAGAAGACGACACTGTTCCGAACCAGATTAGAACGGTCTATACCGGATTCAAAGCTTAAATTGGCCAGTTCACCCCTAATTTGTACCAGGTTCAAAGCTTAAACGGTCTAAATTCATTTTCTATGCAATGGTGGCCTCAAATCTCAAATTTGAAATTTTTAAGCCACCTAGAAAAATGAATTTAGCATCCGGATCAATAGTGGTTCAAACCGGTTCAATCTGGTTCGTATCTGGTTCACCTGAACCAGTTTGATTTTCATCTCCAATTCATTCTCAAGTCCATTTCCATGACTTTTGGTACTCTTTGGGTCACTCGGGATCCATAAATTTCCCGGTTTGCCCTTCTTCTATCGTTCCCAGTTCATGACCCGTCTCAGTTCATAAACCGGTTCAATCCAGTTGGGTCTGGTTCATCTGAATCGGTCTGGTTTCTCTCTCCCAATATGTCCTAAGATTCTTTTCAAAGGTTTTATGAACTTTTTGGATCACGTGGGAGATGTAAATTTACAAATTGCCCATTTCTTGATAATTGGGTTTGTGAATTGGTTCGATTTTCTCATTCGGTTTGACCGGTTCTTTTCCAAGTTTTCCTTAACTCAAAACAGCGGGGTTTACATGGTGTAACTGCATCTCGCGAATGTGTGTTCCCTTTTTGATGAAGTGTGTGTGTTGTTTGTGAAACACAACTAATATGAAATGGGAAAAAGTTTATGAAAACCTTGGAAAGGATTTGAGAATCCTTGGAAAAGAATTGGAGAACCTTGGAAAAATGGTTTTAAAAACTAGAACTTAAGAAAAGAATGTTTTTAAAGAAAATAAGGAGTCGGTCCGATTGAAGTTGTTTTTTGTGAAAACTCACACCCAACACCCATTCACTGAGTTGTCGAACTCACCCCCCCTCCCCCCACTTTTACCCCTTTTTAGGAAACCAAGGAAAACCAACTATAAAGATATGATTGTAGCTGAACCTTAAGACAAGTATTTAAAATTTATATTTAGTTTTGATTAATTTTATTACAGGAAAGATACAGGTGAAAAGGATGTTTTACTCCTCGTGGTTTAGAGAAGGGGAAAAACATTTTATAAACCGGGAGAGTGGCGGGTTGCTCACGGGGATCCGACCAAACTGGGTCGGGGCATGACAACTTGAGTGATATCAAATCATGTTTCCTCGAATACATTATCAAGACTGTATAACATAGTAACTTAGAGAAAGAGTCAGGATTTTCAAATGGCTCATAGGAGCGGAACCAAGAAAACTAGGACTGACTCTACTCAACACCCTGTTCTCGAAGGAAGACAACCCTAGAAGCTCCCCATTGCCCAAGGCGTAGTAGAAGTCTCAAAAGACCAAATGGGGAAGTATCTAGGAAAATGGTGCCAGGACCTGTTGAGGTCACAACTCTAAGTACAAAGGGAGCCAAGCCTAAAGCTAGAAATGCTTGCAAATGGCGTATAACCTTAATTAGGAGGATGCTTATCAAGAATCCCATAGTTCCATATCTATTTTGTGACCACTTTTTGTAATAGGGCTAAGACCCCATCATATTGTACTCCTCTAATAATGAAGTACTCTAAATTCCTAAAAACCTTGTCTCTCAATAGGATGTGATCATGTTATGAAGATGGCCCCAAGAAAAGTAACCAAACAAACCTGCGCTACCATAGAAACTAAGGAGAATCCCATCCTAGTTAAGGAAACTGAGTTAGGAAATCAAGGAATCTATGAGGACTCTTAGAGTGATCCTTTGGCAAAGAAGACTCCACAAGAAAACTCTCAAGGTATCCAGACTCAAGGACGACGAAACACCAAAACCAGCAATTCCCTAAAAAAGATGCTAGGAAGAATCACTTAGGTCCAGGTAATTACAAGTATGAACGATAGGGACACTACGTGAAGAAGTGCCCTACTAAGGACGGGTATCAAGTTAACTTCTAGGGGGATAGGATAGGTAATGGAGGACAGTCCCAAACCCCATGGATTTAGGGCAATACCTCCCGAGAAAAACGTCGACTATAAAAATCCAAAGCCACAGATGGTAGGAAGGACCAAAGGTAGGACCTTGAGAAATCACAAACAAAATATAATATAGATGAAGGGAATCTTCCCTTACAAGAGAGCTATAGGCCATCTAGGAGCAAAGAAGGAAGCACCTCCGCCAGAGAAGACAAGCCCCGAATGTTGAGAAATAAATAGGATGCCTGGAGATAATAAGGAGTAACCTACTATGGAAAAGCAGAGGAACCAAGAAGAATCTAACAAATAGATGTAAATAGTAATTGTGCAAGGACACGCCCTAGAAAGGACCAGAAAGTAGTAAAGACTACACTAAAAAAGGGGTGATAGGATAGGTGCCAAGGACAAGTGAACCCGAGGGGTAGCTAACCCAAGACACGTAAACCAGGAAAGTAGTAGGGATGAAATAGTTAACGAACCGACCCTCATAGGAATTATGAATTTAAACACATGCAAAGAAGAGAGAAGTGAAAGGCCAAATATTGGAAAAGAAGGATGAAAGAAATCCTTAAATGAAATTATGGCTGAAAATGGAATGGGGACCATACTCAAGCGATGAGGAGGATTAAGTAAGCCTCACACAAAGAGGTCTTGAAACAAACTATGTCTGAACCCTTCTTAAGTAAGAAAACTTGTGTGGGATACTAGTAGAATTAAGGAAATGGTACAAGGATGTACTGCTAGATTTCTCGGGAAGGGTATACGGAAAGGATGACATTAAAGAATGTGATTTAATGATTAGATACTTCCAAAGGACGAATGAAAAAGGAATTTCATGAGAAAGGGAAAGAATCCTACCAAGGAAGGAAGCTCCGGAAAGGCATACATATCCCAACTAAGAGGTAATGGAATCAACCGAAGTGGAAAGAAAGATAAGCTCACCAATGAAATGCTGGTTGACATGGAAAGATCAAATATAAAGTAAAAGTACTCATGAAGGCCCAATAAGTAAGCCCTCAATTAAGAAGTGAAATAGGGAAACAACCACTGACATCAGGATGGGTCGTGGTCCATGCTCACTTAATGGAGCCTAAAGAGTGAACAGATGAGCATAGTGTGAAGTACACGGAATAAGACCGATAATCGGAAGTAACTCAAGTAAGGAATAAGGGATGAAACAAAAGTTGTAGATAGAGAAGGATCCAAAGTGAATAAATGCCCTAAAATAGAAAGGGGTGTGAAGAAAGGAAGAAAGAACCCTTTAAGGAATGATAAGAAGGTTGAGCATGTAGCTCCTAAGATAAAAGTCTCTACAATGAGGGACATAGTAGGGAACAAAACTGTAAGAAGGGAACCTTCCCAAGCAAAGGAATCGACACATAGGCCGAAAGTTATTAACTTGGAATAAAGAATCATGAAATGATCATGAGTGAGTTGGAGTAGATTAAGAAAAGGGAAAGTCCTTGAGGAAAGGATGTCACTAGAAATTCGAGAGGACATAAGAAGGGAAGAATTCCAATGTGTTGGTAAATCATCAGGAAACCCAATGATTTGAATCCGGAAAGACCCAATAAGAAAGTTGGAAAAAGACGAGTAGGTAAGGAAAATTGATACGGCTATGTAAGGTATGACGTCAAAGGCAAGTTGGATGATGGGATAACAGTAAAGGTAGTAGAGAAATACTACCAAATGAAAAGAGAGACGAAGTTATACTATTCCTGAAAGGTTAAAAGGTTGAGAACAACCATTATGGAAATGTTATAAAATTTTAAATGGCCAATGGCAGGTTCTAGAGTATGTCGTGCTGTAAGGGACATATAAGCCTAACAGTTCCAGGGAAAATGTGACTCATGTAAGGAATAGTCAGATAGTTAAGCATGAGAAGGTCAAGCATTATATTTGGACCGAAGTTGTAACAAACAACAAATGAGGAAAAGGTTAATATAGGACGAAAAGGTGATAACACTGAAACCTGTGGAAGCAGGTATGTACCACTTGAAAGGACACAAAGCTAAAGGTTTCAACAATAAAGAGAAAAACTGGATACATGAATGATTGGAAATTTTGGAGCACCCAATCCTAAAATACTGAGCAAGAACTTTCAAGAGGAAGAATCTTTCCCTAAGCAAAGGAAGATGTGAACCAAAGGATATACTTTTGGACTCATGGGCAAGACATACTAGTTATGATAAACTCCATGGAGGGAGTAAATAATATAAAGAAAAGGAAATTCCTTAAGTGAATGATGTAAAAAAAGGTTAATTGAAAGAACAAGTAAAGAGTTAGCATGTCAAGCAAAAACCAAGTTGACATCAAAGGAAATTGGTCATGATGCAAAGGTTGCTAATTAAGTTTTGGAGACAAAACTCCTAAAAGGAGGGGAGAGTTGTAAACCCCATCCCTTAAAGATAAGGAAACCAGGGAAAGAACCAGTCAACTCTGTGAGAAAATTGAACCGGTTCACGAACCCCAATCGTTAGAGAAAGGGAATATCGGGGAATTTATAAATCCTAGGTAACCTAAATAGTCACAAAAGTCATGAGAAAAGACTTTAGGATGAATTGGAAGTGAAAACCAATATGGTTCAGGTGAACTAGACCTGAATTGGATTGAACCGGTTTGAACCACTATTCAATCAATTTCTAAATTCATTTTTCTAGGTGACTTAGAAAATTCAATTTGGAGAATTGATGCCACAATTGTATAGAGAATGAATTTAGATGAATTTAAAAAATTTTAATTTTGAAAAACTCGGTTGAATTGGGCCTAAATCGGTAGGTTTAAGCATTGAACCCGGTTCGTACAGGTCCGATCCGATTCGAAACAGTGTCATCTTCTTCCTTCAGATGACAACACTATTCACTCACCGAAAAATCGAGCAGCGCTGACAAGGATGAACAGTGTCCAGCCAGGGAGTTTCAAGTAATAAATGACCATCATAAAGGCACCAATCGGACGACCAAGAAGCCCCTGAGATTCCTATATAAAGAGATCCTCCTGATTCATCCTCCTTACACCTGAAAACTTGCCTCTCTTCCTACTGCTCCATTTTTTGGTGAAGTCAAACCAGAGCTCCGACAATGTGGTTTTTCGGAACCAAAGGAGGAGAGGTCAGGTTCTTTAGATTCAAGGAGGAGTCAGCTACCCGACAATAGTCTCCATTTGCTCCGAGGATTGTCAGAGAAATGCTGGCGTGATCGAATAATGAAGCAGCTCCGACGGACCAAAGTTGCCTTGTTTCAACAGAGCTGAAAATGGCCCATTCGAGCCTTTCTCAAGCCAAACCAAGCTCTCCCAACACTTCAACAACCCTCATACGACTGAATTAGAGCTGAAAGGTAAGCCAATTTGGCTCCCCTTTATTATTTCCAATCAGTGTTAGAGTGAACCAGTGAAACTTCACTGACCAAATTCTCCCTCAATTCGAGATGAATTGATGCGATTCTTGATCCTAGGAGGAACCTAAGGACTAAAGCTATATGCCCAGATCGAAAGTTTGGACCGTCACACCACTGACTGTAAGCTTTCGAAGATTTCTATCTATAAGTCTAGTTTTCCGACGAAGCTTCGTTTGAGCTCAATTCGGATCCAAATGTCGTAATTCAAAGTTCCATTGAATTGTATGGAAGTGTTTGAACTCAATTTTACTTTCAATTTCAACAATTAACCTTGATTGATAGGTCAATTTGATGAAATCAAATTTGACTAGTTGAAAGGGGAAAATTGGGGGGAAAGTTTGGGGAATTTTTGGAATTTTAAAAAATTGATGGACCAAAGTAAAATTTCCCTAAATTGAGGGCTAGTTGGCTATGAAAAAGATGTTGGAGGACCAATTGGTCAATTTTGGGAATTTATTGGGGTCAATTAACCTCGATTGATAGGTCAATTTGTTGAAATCAAATTCGACTAGGTTGAAAGGGGGAAATTGAGGGAAAGTTTGGGGAAATTTTGGAATTTTAAAAAATTGATGGACCAAAGTAAAATTTCCCTAAATTGATGGCTAGATGGCCATGAAAAAGATGTTGGAGGACCAATTGGTCAATTTTTAGAATTTATTGGGGTCAAATTGCCGTTTTTGTAAAGTAGGGGCAGAATGGTAATTTTTTAAAACTTTGGGGAACAAATTGGAAATTTGGGAAACTTGAACCCCTTAAGTGATTTTGAATAAATTGAGGACACAAAGTGAATTTTAGAAGTTTTGGGACTCAATTTGGAGAAATGTTTGCATTAGGGACCTAAAGTTAGGGAATGAATGACCGAAATGCTAGCAAGGATAAGCTCACGTGGAGGCAAAAAGTCTATCAAGAGGAATACACTACACATATCGGGTGAGTGGGAATTTTCACATCATACCTAGTTGGGATGATGAGTATCTCAGAAATGAAAACCCGCTACTATGTGGGATTTTAACATCACAACTAGTTGGGGTGATGTGAGAAAACGCAAAAAAAACTACTTATCAGATGTAAGTAGATCATACCCGGTTGGTATGATGAACTTTCTACAAGGAAGTAGAATACACGCTTATCGGTTATAAGCGGAGATGTCCACACACCTAGTTGGTGTGATAGATAGATAAAAAGTTATTTTTGTTAGAAATGCTCTGTCCTGCTTTGTGACACTGCTTAAAGATTTTGGGAGACCTTCTTGATGGGAGCTTGAATAGCTCACATAGGCCGGAGGCCTCGGTTTTGAAACTTGGGGGCTAGAATGCCTGATTTTGAAAATATTGTACAGTGGGTCCAAGGCCAGTTTGCACGAGCAGAAGCTCGTAAACAAACATGATGATAAGCCATGAAAATTCTAATGAATGAATGATGTGATTTGGCCATGGTACCAAGACAGGATTCTCATACTCGATGGACTTGCGACAGTGTGACAAGACTAGGTTGATAGACTAGTCTAGACAAACAGCTGCAGGTCGAGTTGAGGGTCGAGGCCATTGGACCAATGGCACGAAAGATAAGATGGCTTTATGGAAAACTTTTGTTTCTGCATGCACTAAGGTTCGAGACCATCAAGACGCCCAAGAGGGGTAGTGATGCATCCTAGGGGCTACTAGACAACATCGTGGAGATAAGGGCAGTTTGTCGTGCCAGCAATTAAAAAAGCTCAACGTAGCCTCATGCGCATGAGACCGGGGTGGGGTCAGGATGAGGTCTCCATCCTCATATGGACACAAAGTATTTTCGGTTTGAGTGTAGGACATCGAAGACGTTCACTCATAGTTCGGGTAGAAGTCAGAGACTTCTATCAGGGTGGATGGTAAATACACTCTGATCCACAAGTGAGTGCAGTTGACATAATTGTATCTTGCGAATGTGTGTACCCTTTTTATGAAGGGAATGTGTTATTTGTGAAACACACCTAATATGAAACGGAAAAGAGGTTATGAAAATATGAAGAGGGGTACAAGCGAAGAATATATTCCATGGTAAGCTTCATGCAATAGTCATGTTCGGTCATATTTTATGAAATATTCTGTAAATTATTTTGAAACGTTTCAGGTTATGCCTAACTAATGTCGGTATCAAAATGGTTATTATATCCAAAGGAGTGACGGTTTGTTCACGAGGTTCCAACTAAACTGAGTTAGGGCATGACAACCATTCTATAAGATTGTTACTCCTTTTCATTTGCGTTTTGGGTACTTCCTTCCTTATGGAAGTTTTATGTTATAAATGAACGTTTTATTAGCGTTATTCTCATTTTATCCCATTATCCCAAATTTCATTTTACCAAAGTCCCATATTTTTAAAATATGGGCTTTAATACCACTAAAGCTATAATGCCCCGACCCGATTTTACGCGCCACGAGAACTATGGCAACTTGTCACGTCCCCTCTGTACTATTGTGGTAGGTATTTTCACTAAAGTAGTACCAAGAGGATAAAAGCTTAAGAATAAAAACTTACATAATTTAACGAAAATTTCAAAATTTCAAAAAAAAGTAGTGTACCAAAAATAATTACATCCTTCCAACTAAAATTTAGCAATTGATAAGCAAACATATAATTAGCCTTCATGTACACCTTTTGTCACGCCCCAACTCAGTTTGGTCGGATCCCTGTGAACAACCCGCCACTCTCACAGTTTATCAAGAGTTTTCCCTTTCCTAAACCGCGAGGAGTAATGCGTCCTTTTTACCTTTATCTTTCTAGGAATAACATTAAACAAAACTGAATATATTAAATCTTATATACCTGTATTAAGGGTTCGACTACAAAAAGGTCTTTAGGATTGGTTTCCCATAATTACCTGAAAATGGGTAAAGGGAGGAGTGAGTTCTACAACTTAGTGAATGAGTGTTGGGAGTGAGTTTTTCATAAACAAATTAACTTTAATCAACGTGTGCCAAAATCCTTATTTCCTTTAAGAATGATCTTTACTCAAATTCTGGTTTTTCAAAACCTTTTTCCTCATTTTCACATTAGGTGTGTTTAATAGTCAACACACACCCTTCATTAAGAAGGGATCACACATTCACGGGTGTAGCCCATCAACTACATCCACATGTGGCTCTAACCGTCTTTACCGGCCAGCAAGATAGAAGCCCGTCCACTTCTACCCTGGGTCTGAGTGGATTTTCATGACATCCGACCCTCAGACACGAAAGTAACTCCATGTCCGTATGAGGATGGAGACCTCATCTCGACCCCACTCCAGTCTCATGCGCTAGAAGCTATGTTGAGCTTCCCGACTGCTGGCACGACAAGCTGCCCTTATCTCTACCATGTTGTCCAATAGCCATAGGATGCATCACTACCCCTCTTGGGCGTCTTGATGGCCTTGTACCTCAAGTGCATGCACAAAACAATAATTTTCACAATTTTCCATTTATCTTTGGTACCATTCATCCAGCGGCCTCGACCCTCAACCCGATATGCAGTTGTTTGTCTAGGTCGGTTTGTTGACCTGGCCTTGACGCACTGCCGCTAGTCCATCGAGTATTATCGGTCTTGACATGGTACCATGGCGAAATCACACAACCATTTAATTAAGTGTTTTCATGGTTTCCATAACTCACGTTTGTTTACGAGTTCCTGCTCGTGCCTACTGGCATTGGGCCCATTGCACGTGATTTTCCAAAACCGGGCATTTAGCCTCACAAGTTCAAAAACTAAGGGCTTTGGCCTATCTGAGCTATTCTAGCTCTCGTCAAGAAGGTCTCCCAAAGAGTTTAAGTGTTGGCACATAGTCAAGGGAAAACACTTCTGAAAAAAATATAATTTTCACTTCATTCCACTAACCCAGTGTGATGATATCTTCGCTTACAATCGGCAAGCGGGTATCTCCTTCCTTCAAGGAAGTCTATCATAGCAACCATGTATGATTTTCTCTACTTACAACCGGTAAGTAGGTTTTAGCTTCGTTCACCCATCACCCCATCCAGGTATGATGTCAAAATTCCACTTAGGAGTGGTTTTTCATTTTTGAAGTTCTCACCATCCCAACCAGGTATGATGTACATAAGTCCAGTCACCCGATAACCGTGACATGTTCATCCTTGGTTGATTTTCCAAGCCGATGTGAGCTTTCTCTTGTTGGCGTTCCGATCACACTTGTCCCTACACAATTTGGGCAGCCTTTACACTTCAGGTTTGGCATAAAAGCCTAGGCTCACAAATTATCAATAAATTGCACTTAGGTTCCTAATGTTCATTTCTCTTAAATTTAGGTCCCCAATGCTCATGTTTGCCTAATTTGAGTCCCAACGTTTCCAAAATTTCCCTCTGATTCCTCATTTTACTCAAAATTGTATAAGGGGCTCAAGTTTTCCAAATTTAAAATTTGGTCCCCAACTAATAAAAAATTACCATTTTGCCCCTTCTTTCCAAAATTGGCAATTTGGTCCCAAATGTTCCAAAAATCGACCAATTGGTCCTCCAACATCATTTTCATGGCCAATTGGTCCTTAATTTTGGGAAATTGCAAAGAGTTCCCTCAATTTTATGAAATCCTCAATTTTTCCCAAAAATTTTCCCCAATTTTCCCCTTTCAAACTGGCCGAATTTGATTTCTTCAAATTGACCGTTCAATGGGGTTACTTACTTCAATTGGAGGTGTAAATCAGTTCCTACACTTCCATACAATTCAATTGAGCTTTAAATCACATGAATTGAGGTTGGAACAAGCTCAAATGGAGCTTCACTGAAAAATTGTGCGTAGAGAGAGAAAGCTTTGAAAGCTTACCATCGGAGGTGCGGTGGTCTGAGCTTTCTATCAGGGAAGGTATCTCTCTCTTCCTGAGGTACCTTCTAGGATCAAGAATTCCTACAATTGACCTCGAATCGAGGAAGAATTTTGTTAGTGAAATTTCATAGTTTCTCTCTCTAACTCTAACTTGCAACGATTGAGTAGGGCCGAATTGACTTACCTTTCAGCTCACTTGAGGTCGTATGAGGGTCGTGGGGATGTTGGGAGGGCTTGGTTTGGCCTAATGAGGACTGAATTTGGTTGATTTTAGATCGGCTGAAATAGAGCAACTTTTGTTCTTCAGAGCTACTTCACTAATTGATTCTGTCGGCGCTTCTCCAACGGTCCTTAGATCGAACAGAGGTTGCTGTCAGGTAGCTGACTTCCCCTTGAGTCTAAAGAACATGACCTCACCTTGTGAGGCTCAGAAAACTACATAAGTCACAGCTCTGGTTTGAGCTTCATAGGAAAATGGAGCAGTTGAGAGAGAATGGAGATTTCAAGTGTGAGGAGGATGAATGGAGAGGATCTATTTATATAGGGAGCTCGGGGACTCTCTGCCTGACCATTTCACATCTTGGTCAAGCTTATCCTTGACCTGAAACACCATGAATACATATGTTTTTCCTTGATCAACGCTATCAGTTTTGCATTGAATGAACAGTGTCATCATCTGAAGGAAGAAGACGACACTGTTCTGAATCGGACCGGACATATCCGACCGGGTTCAATGCTTAAACCGACCGGTTTATGCCTGATTTGACCAATTTTCTCAAAATTAAAATTTTTTAAATTCATCTAAATTCATTCTCTATCCAATGGTGGCTTCAATTCCCCAATTTGAATATTTTAAGCCACCTGGAAAAATGAATTTAGAAACCGGTTCAATGATGATTCCAATCGGTTTAAACTGGTTCAATCCAATTTAGGTTCGGTTCACTTGAACCGATCTAGTTTTCTTTTCCAATTCATCTCAAGGTTTCTTTCCATAGTTTTTATGACCTTTTGGGTCACTCGAGATTTGTAAATTTCCCATTTTTCCCTTTCTCTATCGGTTAAGGTTCATGAACCAGCTCGATTTTCTCTTTGGAAACGACCGGTTCTTTTCCCGATTTTCTTATCTATAAAGGGACGGGGTTTACACCTTTCGAGTCTCATTCCTTAGTTGCATGCCTTTGGATGTTATGGACATCGTAGGCTCTTTTGTGCTCCTTCAATCACACTTGGAATAGGTTTGGGGGAGGGAATGAGCTCATAACTCAGTGAATGTTCTTACCGATGTCAATCCACGACATGGCTTATGACTTGGTCTTCACTCCATCTTTTTATTGTATATTCAGTGATATTTGACTTGTATCTTTTATGAGTACTTTTACTTACTATTCCTCACAATTGTTTTTTAACTCAGGAACTTAATTGCTATTTCACAATGCACACAATCAACCCCCGAGTTCTCACATATGCAACCTCAGGGTACGAGTGGCATGTGCATCTTGACGCACTCCCAAGGAACATCCATAGATGATCATCTCCCTTTTATTGTTGTTAACGATGCATTCATCATAACAGCTTCACACATGGTGGCCCTTCCACGTATCCATAGAGATCTCACATACGAGCATCTCAAGGGTATCAGGAGTATGTGTGTTATATATCCGCACTCCCAAGAAAACGTCTCATGATGATTCGTCCACCTTATACAAATGTCAATGATGTGTCATTTGAAATTCCGCATCCTTTGATCTAGCTCGGCCAATCTCCTAGATCATAAGTGATTACTAAACCCCCACCATAATCCTCTTTCGTGTCTGTGGGAAGATTTTGGAGTTACCCTTCCCTTGTACCCCTACTTCCAATCTTCCCTATTACGCATGGCATCACATATAGTACTAGTTGTCATGTTGGAATCATAAGCATCATCCCGATCATAACACAATGATAATCACGTAATATAATGGTCATTCTTATTCAGGTGTGCGGTATGCTATCTGACTGAACACAATACACATTTTCTTTAACACACATTTAATACCATATTCACAAGGAGTTTGGTCATACATCTGACCAACTCCATATCAGAAGATTAATTTTGGGCATACGAACATTATTCACAGAGTCCTTGTCACGCCCCGACCTAGTTTGATCAGATCCCTGTGATCAACCTGCCACTCTCCCGATTTACAAAAGGGTTTTCCCTTATATTATAAACCGTAAAGAGTAAGGCGTTCTTTAGGCCTACACCTTTTTCCAAGAATAACATAAATCAAAATTGTATAGTAATTTAGTTTAATCATACTTGTCTTGTAGGCATTTAATTATGCTTATCTTTAAAGGTTCGGCTTCCCGGGACTTCCTAAAAGGGGTATAAGGGAGGGGGTGAGTACAACTACTCAGTGAATGGGATTCAAATCTTTTGACTTTCAAGAAAAACATTTATATGGAGTGCCAGACTCCTTTCTTTTAAAAAATCCATTCATTTAAAAATTTGGATTTTTCTATTATTTCTTAGTTAACGGTGTGTTATCACCCAACACACATCCTTCATAATGAAGGTTACACACGTTCGCAAGTCAGTATCACTACTGAACCCGCTAGTGGCTTCAGAGCGACTTTTCCTGCCACCCGGATAGAAGTATGACTACTTCTACCCTAGTAATGAGTGGATGTACGCGACATCCGACCCACAATCCTGAAATCACTTCTTCGTGTCCGTATGAGGACAGAGACCTCATCCTATCCCCACCCCCGTCTCATGCACTAGGTGCTACTCTAGATTTCGCACAGACACCTGGAACGACGATCTGCCCTTATACTCACCGGGTCGTTTAGGTCCCTTAGGACACATCATTACCCCTCATGGGCATCTTGATGATCCCATACTCATGGTGCATGCACAAGCAAAGCTTTCTTACATTTGCCATATAATATGTGGTGCCATTTGTCCTAATGGTCCCGACCTTCAAGTCAACATGTTGCTATTTGTCTCGACTGGTCCGGAGACCTATCATGTTGCAACTAGTTGACTAAGTATGTCGGACCTGCCTTGGTACCATGACCAAACAATTCACTTATTAAGTTTTAATGGCACACACACACACACATATATATATATATATATCAAGTTCTTTTACGAGCTCCTGCTCATGTCCATTGGCCTATGGCCCACTGTTCGAGTTTTTAAAAAACTAGCATTTTAGCCCACAAGTTCCAAAACCGAGGCCCCCGGCCTATAAGAGCTATTCGAGCTCTCGTTAAGAAGGTCTCCCAAATAGTTTAAGCATTGGCACATAGTCAAGGGAGAACACTTCCGACAAAAATAGGTTTTTACTATCCATTTATACGAACCGGTATAAGGACATCTCCGTTCATAACCGATGAACAGGTTTTCAACTTCCTTCGAGGAAGTCTTATCATACCAACCGGGTATGATCTACTTACAACCTGTAAGTAGTTTTTCTGCATAACTTTCACATCACTTTCTCTAAGTAGTGATGATTAAAAATACCACTAAGTAGTGAGTTTTTATACCGAGGTACTTATCATCCCTAATCGGGTATGATACATAATCCCACTCACCTGATAGTGTAGTGAAATTCCACTTAGTCAGGCTTCATCCTTAGCAAGCTGGACCTCGACTAGCATTCCCGATGTCTCATTCTCCTACACGAAATGAACATAATTATTCATTATTCTTTGGCCTAATAGCCCTCATTCGTTTCAAATGAATGAGAAAACCCAACTTTACATATATTTGCAACTAGGTCCCTAAAGTTATTTTTCTTTAACTTTAAGTCCCTATTGCTAGGTTTTCCCTAAATTCGAGTCCTAAAACCTTTAAAATTTATCTTAGGACATCAAATCATTTGATTTCATACAAAGGGGTTTAATTTCCCAATTTTCCAATTTGGTCCGTCAATTTTCCCAAAATTACCATTTTACCCTTACTTTAGAAAAATGGTAAATTTTGCCCCAAAAATTATAAAATTTCTCAATTGGCCCTCTAATATTCTTATCATAACCAATTGACCCTCAATTTTAGAAAATTATATTTTGGTCCTTCGAATTTTTGAAAATCCTCATATTTCTCCAAATTTTCCCCCAATTCTAACTCTTCAACACTACTAAATTTGATTTCATCAAATTGACCGATTAAACACCTCTAATTGTTGAAATTGGAGTTGGAATTGAGTTTCTACATTTTCATACGATTCTAAGGAACTTTGAATCGTAGATTTTAACGTCGGAACGAGCTCAAACGGAGCTTCGCTGAAAAACAGACTATAGAGAGAGAAAGCTTCGATTTCACACCGGTGAGGGCGCGGCTATCGGAGCTCTCTATCTGGGCAGGTAGCTTTTCTCCAGTGGTTCTTCTTAGGATCAACAATGACATCAATTGATATCGAATTGGATTAGAACTTCTTCATTGAAATTCGGCTGACTCTCTCTCTAACAACGATCTGAAATTGTAAAGGGGAGCCGAATTGGCTTACCTTTCGGTCCTAATTTGGCCGTGGAAGGGCTGAGATGGTGTCGGGAAAACTTGGTTTGGCCTGAGGAGTGCTCAAATTTTCTGATTTCAACTCGGTCGAAATAGAGCAGCTTTGGTCCACCGGAGCTGTTTCACTATTTGATCACACCGGTGCTTCTTTGGCGACTCTCGGGACGAACTGATGCTACCACCGTGTAGCCGACCTCACCTTCTTTGGCTCAGAATTGACCCTATATCGGAGCTCTGGTTCGAGCTTTGCCAAAAAAATTAAGCAACAGAGAGAGAGAGAGCATTTTAGGTGTGGAGAGGACGAATGGAGAGGGGCACTTTATATAGGGAGCTTGGGGACCCGTTGGCCGTCCGTTTGGCACTGTTATGATAGGAATTGATGACCTGAAATGTACCCAACGGAGGAGTTTCTTCTTCGCCAGCGTTTCTTTAGTTTCCCGGCGAGTGAACAGTGTTGTCATCCTAAGGAAGAAGATGACACTGTTTCGAACCGGACCGGACCGGTCCGAACCGAGTTCCAAGCTTAAACTAGCCAGTTCACCCCTCATTCGACGGAGTTTTTCAAATCTAAAAATTTCTAAATTCATTCTCTATCCAATGGTGGCCTCAAATCTCCAATTTGAATTATTGAAGCCACCTAGAAAAATGAATTTAGGGTTTAGTTCATTAGTGGTTCAAACCGATCCGAACCAGTTGAGATCCGGTTCACCTGAACTGGTTTGGTTTTCATCCCCAATTTCTTCACAAGTATATTTTCATGTCTTTTGTGACTCCTTGGGTCACTCAAGGTCCATAAGATTCCCGGTTTACCATCTCTTTATCGATTCCAATTCATAAACCGGCTTGGTCCTTAAACTGGTTTGATCCGGTTGGGTCTAGTTCACTCGAACTAATCTAGTTTTTCTCTCCCACTTGGTTCCAAGGTTTCTTGCCAAGGTTTATAAATTTCTTTGGGGAACAAGGGAGTTGAATTTCTCTGTTTTGCTCATTCTCTATTGGTGCCGGTTCATGAACCAACTTGGTTAATAAACGGATTCTATCTAGTTCGGACCCGGTTCTCTTAAACTGCTTTGGCCTTTCTTCCTCATATCATCCTAGGGTTCTTTTTATAAGTTTATAATTATTTTTTAGTCACATGGGGGTTAGAAATTTTTGAATTCGCTTGTCCCCAATTAGTTGGGTTTACAGACCAATTCGGTTTAAAGATCACATTGACCGGTTCTTTCCCGGTTTTTCTCATTACTAAAGGACGGGGTTTACAGTCCTAGTATGGGACTATGCTTTTCTCACGGGCTATCGACATTATCCTGTTTAATCATTACCGAAAATAATCTTATTTATTAAGTATGCATCCATATATTTTTTCACTACTTTTCAAATAATTTTCCAAAACATATATAATGTATTTCTCTATATCTTAGAAAGGTAGTAAAGTACGTCGATTGGTCCAATTGGGCTATCAATACTTCTACTCACTATTTTCATTGGGACTTTCGTCTCAAATGTTATTTCCCTTATCTCTGGTTGTGTGATCCATGCATGTTCAACTGTAGAGTTCATTATATAAAAATCAAATTACACAATCGGGGTCAGTTTAGATATCAATTTTGTACTTATAAATAATATCCCGTAATTTTCCAAAATTTATAGTTTTGCCCCTCGGGCATGGTTCTCTCGACCAATGTGTTAATAAACCATCAAAATTACTAACCCCACCTATGATTTCATTCCAAATCAAAGGTTGAACCCACATTTGGTCTCATTTACCAAAATGCCCAAAAGTTTCTAAGTTCACTATTTAGATAAGTCAACTTTTTCAAAATTTGCATTTTGGTACAAAAGTTGGACAAAATTACCATTTTGCCCCTATTCATAAAAAAATCCTTATTTCGGACCCTAAACTTCCTAAATCTCTCATTTGGGTCCCCAAAATTCCTTTAGACATATTTGGGTGCCAAAAATATACTTATTACACTTTGGCCCCTAAAATGGGTAAAATTACCATTTTACCACTTACTTGTAAAAGGACCCATTTTTTACACATTTATTTTGGCAAAATTACCATTTTACCCTTTATAGTTTAAAATTAACTAATTGATCTCACTTTGGGCATAAATTGCCATTTTGACCCTATTTGAGAAGAATTACCATTTTCCCCTCCTTCACAAAAAATTACAGTTTTGCCCTCGAACTTTAAAAAATTATCTTATACATCTCAATATGTCCCAAAATCACTTATAAGCCCCTTAGGCTACTCTTAGGGTTGTTTTCCACAAATTTTCCCATATTTTCAATTTGGCCCCCAAACTTTTCATAATTACATTTTAGTTCCTAAACTTGAAACTTAAATAAATAAACTTCTAAAATCACAATTCACTCCCAATTGATATCATTATACTCCTACTGGCTCGTGGGAGGAGTGGGGGTCTCACCCTAGCCAACCATGTTTGGATTCAGTCATTTTTCAAAATTGGCCAAAATAGAGCCATTGAGTGAGTTGTCTGAAATTTTTATTGGAAGTGGTTGGAACTTAGGTGTTTTGTAGCCAATGTCCAAGCAAAACCTTCTGTGGTGGTGGCTGACCAAGAGCTCGCTGGAGTTTGGAAAATTTAGTCATTGATTGATCATGATAGGGCATAACTTGACAAACCCACCGGTGGAAATCACCTTGTGCCCCACAAAGTCATATTCGACGGACATAAATTATGTCTTGGATCAGGGTTAGCAAAAACTGCCCTCATGCGATATTTTACGACCACTAACAAGTTGGGACTCGACCAAAAAACTTAAGAGGAATCCATGAGCGGCATTTTGACACCAATATCACTCCATTTAGTGATTGAATGAGAGAGAATTGTTCATTCAATCATCGTGGGTGAATTAGGTTTCTTATATTGAGATTTCTTATTTTAAAACCAAAATTTGATTTGTTTAGGAGAAGTTAATTCAATTAACTTTATAGGGAGATCGAAGTTCAATTTCTAGCTAATCTCTACAATTTGTAGCATTCAATTTGATCCAAAATTGAATGAATTGTAGAGATATTTGTGAGGGTGCACAGTCGGAATTCTGTCGGTCGGTGGGGGTGAATCGTGGGTGAGTCAATTTGACCCGACTCGATTCCAACTAACCCAACTTCCTTCCTTTTCCTCTTTGTTTTTGAAAATTAAATTACAATTTTTCCCTTTTTGTTTCCCCTCTGTAATAAAATGCGAAATCCTAGCCCCGTTTGGTTGAAGACCAACTTTTTATAAAAGCCTCAATTTTCATGCTCATGTATCTGATCATATCCCTAGTCCTTGCATCAAGTTCCCGTTCCCAATTCCAACACGGGGTTATGATTCGATTTAACTTTCTAAATCCCAACTCGGGTTCCATTCCTAATTTGGGGTTTCGTTCTTGGTTTTGGTTTTTGTCTTCGTTTTAGGATTTCATTCTCGGTTTCAAATTCCATTCTCGATTTTGGTTTTCGTTCTCAATTCATGATTTCATTCCCGATTTAGCCTTGATTTCTAGTCAACTTGGGCTTAACCTAGGTTTCAAAAGTTTCGGTGTTACACCACTTGTAAGAGCTATACTAAAATAATCAAATAATATAGCATGTATCAAACTTGGGTCTAAACAGTAATTTTAGTATAATCCTATAACTTTCCTAAAGTTACGGTTTTCCCATCAACTCAGTTTGCTCGACTCTCGTGTGTCATCAACTCATCACAACTAATCCACGTTCGTTATTTTTTCTTACTACTTGAGGCTTACACCCAAGTTGAGTCATATTTTCCAAAATGCCCTAAGTACTATAAGTTTCTCACTTAGATCCTTAAATTTCCCCTTTTTGCATTTTGGACCCAACATTCTCCAAAAATTACCACAATGCCCTTATACATTTCATTTTCCATTTTGAAAACCTTAACTTATTAAGGAGTTTATTTCAAGTCCCCTAATTTTCTTTGGTTTCATTTGGGTCCCCACATTCTTAGAATTTCCATTATTGTCCCAAAATTTTCAATATTTACAATTGTCCCTAGAATTTTCCAAAATCACTCTTTGGTTCCTCTACTTTCTCCTCATTATTTTTAGACTTAAACTTATATCTTATTTCTCCTTAGGTTATCTGACATTTTCTGAGTTTATTAGAGATCCCTAACTTCTCCTAAATTCCATTTTGGTTTGTCCTCCAACTTTTCAAAATTATTTTTTGGTCCCTTAAACTTATTCTATGTTTCATTTGGGTCTCTATCCTATCCCAAGCTATCTTTTCAGGTCTTTAAGTTTTCTCATGCTTTCATTCAGGTCTTTAAACTATTACTGAGTCTCATTTAGGTCATCATGTTTATGAAATCACATCCTAACCCCTATACTTTTCAAAATTTGCAATCTAGTCCCCAAACGTTTATATCCTACAAAACAACTCCTTAAATCCATCAAAAACCTTTTCTAGGCCCCTCATCATCTTCCCCATTTGTCTATTTTCTAGAACATTGTTGATCCAACGCTGATCAAACTCGCACTGGAAAATAGACACATAGTCGGGTTTTGGTCAGAAACTCACTAGAGAAGAAGTGGTGACATCCAACGGTAGTGAGGTTGTGTAGTTGACTCTCCCATGAGTTTGTGGACACCTAGATTTGGCTCTGCGGTGGTTGGAGTCGCCTGTAACACCCGATTTACAAAATGATGTAAAAAATAGTGGGTTTCCAGAGATTCTCAAATTTTTCATGGCCATTAGGCTTACCATTAACCCGAACAACTAAAGGAGTTGTCTAGAGGGGATCAAGAGGAGCTTCTAGTATTAATTTGGGTCATGTTTGGCCGTCTCGGAGGTCAAGGCGAGCCCCAAAAGCCTTTCCTCTATTTTCGATCAAAGAAGTAGCATTACTATTCCATTGGATCTCCGTCGCTAGAGGGCACGTTGGTGGCTGAGAGTAGCGTTACTCTCCCTTGGTTTTAATGACACCTATTTGGCCAATTTTGGTAGCCCGAGGAGAAAATGAGAATATATGCTTTGAATGTCATCAAAAAAACTGAGCATCTGAGCTTTCAAAGAGAATTTCGGCCCAACCCCAACTAGAGGAGTGCCGACACTTATATAAGAAGCTCAGGGGACTAACGCTCCATCTGTCCATGTCTATAGCCAACCAGATTGAACTCCCTAAACTCTACTTTTCATTTAATTTTCTTGAGAGAAGGACGGTAGAAATATCACTTGTCATTCGGGTTACTTTCAGGTTCTGGGTCAAGTATTTGTGTTGCTTGTCGAATGAAGAAGACGATACATGCATGCACTTCTCTTAAAAATTGAGTGATTTGGCCTTAAGACGATTCAATCCCGATTCAAACTAGTTTTCAGTTTAACTTTTCTAGATTCTTGATTTCTGATAAAATATGATTTTTTGAGGTTAATTTTGTTAACTTAACCATTGTCCAAATTTATGCTCTGAACCAGTTTTCAATCTCATATGATTCCAAATCTTAGTTTTTGGGTTTTTATTTCTTATTCAACATCGATTTTCGATCTAATTATGTTTATATCCTAGTTTTAAAAATTTTAATTTTACAAATTCTGTCAATTTATAAATCAACCCTCTCATTGTGTTATCATCAAGTATATCTTATGTTATCTTCATAGCAATTTACATCACATGATTTTCATTTATTGTATATCCTACCTCAATTAATTGTTTCCCTTATGTTAATTGGGCTATAAATCCTTATTTGTTATTTTATTTAGTTGTAATCTCATCTATTAAAGTTCAAATAAATAACTTATTTTGTCATTTTCAAACACCAATATTTAATACAAATGACTTGTTATTATAATTTTATTTTAATTCAATCCATTTTTTTACAACCTTTCTCTATTTGTCTCGACCTTAAACTTATTAATCATTATTTACTTTATAGGTATTTTATTAATACTAATGCAACCTTTTTTTATTTACTTGATATACAAACTTATATTTAATATTCATACCAAATACATCAAAATTAACTATCATTTTTCCGTAAACTTATTAATCATTATTTACTTTATAGGTATTTTATTAATACTAATGTATAAATGGCAAGATTCTGCTCTATATTCCAATTCATTTTTTACTTGGGAGAGTATTTAGGCATGTTATCATCTCCACCTCAACATAATTATTCTCTAGCTGGGCAGGACCACTACCTTTCTCTATTATGCTACCTCCTCATGTTTTATCACCTGCAAATGGTACACACTTAAATTATACAAACAACAAATTTATTTATTTTTTAGCATTACATCAATTGTATAAATGTAGGTGTTTTTCAACAAGGTAAGAAAAATTCTTTATAGTTGAGTATTATGTATCATCTATGATCTACTTCAACCTATCCATCCCTTTTAGGTGCCTCATTAATAGTAAGATAATGGTTCATCAACTATAATTTTTTTTACAAAAATGGGATCCATGGAGGCTAAAGATGGCTCTCCCATCTCACCTTCAATGTAAAATTGTAATTTGAAATTATTGTTGGCAAACATGTAATGTCAATAATATCAAGAGTTTATGCTTAAAATATACCAGAGAAAGGTACTCCCCTTTAATTGAATTTCATATTTTTTTTCTTTAAACAATGAAAGTGAAAAGAGATCTCATTTCATGGAATCTTTTTTTTTCTTTATGTTTGCTTTTCCTCCTTTTTGATATAAAACATAGGAGCACTCCCATTGTTTCTCTCCCATTTATTTCTTTAGTGGTAGTTTTTAGGAACAAAATCATTCATTCATCTCAAAGTTGTGGGATAAGAGAGAGATCTTCTGGTTTTTCAAGTTTTCAAGCTTTTCCTTTGAGACCTACGAAGAAGAATAGCAGAAAATGAGTCGAGTTTTTAGAGAGTGGAGAGAAGGGGACAGAGGTGGAGAGGTGGGGTTCCCTCTCTCTCAATTTTCGAGGCCTCTGTTGTTGAAAACTTGAAATCGCCCTTGGCATTGGTCTTGTAATCAATCAGGTAATCATTTATTATTCATGCCACAGTGAAGTCCATTCAATTTGCTCACTTGCCACCCTCATACTCATGCTCTTTATGTTATGCTCGACATTACTTATCTGGGCAACACCTGAGATTTATCTTTTTGATTTAGTTCTGTGTTTATACTTCCATCCATCTCCTAAAAATTTTGCGGCTTTGCCCTATTTCTAGGTTTGTCTTCCATTTTGCTCGAATCACTCAGAGGTGGCTGTTCGTCAGGCATTTATAGTTCCTTCTGCTGTGTATCGACAAATCTTGTTCTAAAATTTCTGCTTTTGTTGATTTAAAAATCTGACGTTGATGATTAGTGTGGAGAAGCTTTTTTTTTTTTTCTGGGATCTGATTCTCTGACATTCGGAGGAGGAGTAGCTGTCTCTCTGCGGTGAAATGTTGAAAACCCCATGGATTTGTTCGGATAATACTCATGTTTCCTTTCTTGGGTTTTCTCTCTTTTTTGAATGGAATGTTGTGTGTTTCAATATCACTTATGAAACCTTGGCCAGCTTCTGAAACCTTGCCCAGCAATCTGCCTAATATAAGTTCCACTGTGATTTTACTATGAACAAAATTTCAGAAATATGCTCACAATTTCAACCGGCCTTCATTGGAGTCCCATGAATCTGCCATTCAGAATTCTCAAAAGAAAAAGAATCTGTCATTCTGTTTACCCTTTTCCCATATAAGTAGTTATAGTCTAGTGTTGGATTTTCTTTGTACCCATCTGTCATTTAGTGGGATTTTCATTTTCTTCTGATCATTTGATTCATACGCCTCTCTGATTGCAGGTCATCCTGACTGATTAACTGAGTATGAGTGGGATGAATGATAATATTGCATTAATCAATGAATGGGTACCCCCTAGTCCTTGCCCGAGTACCTTCTTCTCCACTTTGCTGGGAGATGAAATTGGACTAAAGGAAACATCTATTAGGGGAAATGCTGAGAAATGCAGTTTCTCGAACCATTTTGCTGAATCTGGTCTCTTCTCCAAGCTAAGATCTGGCCCTCATGAAGGCCTCATGGAGAGAATTGCAGCAAGGGCAGGGTTTATTGCTCCAAAGTTGAACACTGAGGGGATTAGGTCTTCCAATGTTTTGAAACCTGAAGCTCAGTCTACTTTCTTAATGCTCTCACCTGGTTCAAGTCCTACTACTCTGCTGGAGTCTCCTGTTTTCCTCTTAAATTCTTTGGTAAGCAAATAATGAAAAGTGTGGGGAAAAACTTTTCACTGTCAACATGTCTTGCATGTATATGATTTGAGATTCTGACATGAGGAAGGTTTATCTTTGAATCAGTGTAGGGGCGTTATTTAATTTCCTCTCACTTATTTTTTGATAAATTATTCATGTTATTGATATGGAGAATATATTGCAAATCTGAGACGTGAACTTGCATGTACATGATTTCAACTTCTTATATGCTTTTACTGATAATTTCTTGACTAGTCAATATTGGTTTGATTAGATATCCGGACTTTATCTAGATCACATGATACACTTTGTATATTGTCCAACTATATTGTCACACACTAACTGTGTTGCTCAAGTAATCAGTTAAGTTTAATACTTGGAAAATTGAATAGAAATTAGGCCAATATGTAATCTGTATTTTCTTTTGGAATGTGTATGCAGGTGCAGCCTTCTCCTACAACAGGAAAGTTCTCTATTGTCCCAAAGGGTTGCAGCAAGAGCTCTGTGTTGATATCTGATGGTGATAGAAGCAAAGACAGTAGCCTTCTTGATGATAATGATTCGTCATCATTTGCTTTCAAACCTGTTGTTGAATTAACTCCCTCCTTTTTCAGCAGTGAGGCAAAAGTAAGTTGATTTTGCTTTAAATCTTCTAGGCCTATGCAGAAGGATATTCCAAAGCTATTTTCAAAGTTTCAACTATGATATTTTGTTTTTTTTTCCAAATAAATTGGCATCTATGATCTTTTGGATTGAAGAAAGTATATCAGTTTTCTACTTTTCCTGCCATACTAAACACAATATTGGATAATAGGATTTATTCATATTGATACATATTACTGAGACAATTTATTTTTTCGTGGAATTGTTTGAACAATTGACTTTTAGCAATTCTAGTTGTAGAAAATCAACATCAGAATCCTTCTCCAATCGAATACATAATGTTTGCTTTGCTTTTGTTATCATTGTCACAGGTGACACCAACATTTCCCCAGCTATCCTTCCCAAGGATGGAGGCTTCGGCTCAGTTGGATACTTCTTTTCAATCACATAATGTTGAACCTCACAAATTCTGTCCCCAGGTGGACTTTGGTCAGTCAATGATGGAAAAGGATATGGGAAGCAATAGTAATAACAGCAACAATGTTGTTCCATCAGATCAGAGGTTGTTATTTAACGATATGGCTGGAGATGATCAGTCTTCACCGCTCCATGAGCTGCCAGACGATGAAGGAGACCAGGACAATGGAGATTCCACTCTTGGATGTGGTGGAGCACTGTCGGAGGATGGGTATAACTGGAGGAAGTACGGACAGAAGCAGGTTAAGGGCAGCGAGTACCCGAGAAGTTACTACAAGTGCACTCACCTGAATTGTCAAGTAAAGAAGAAAGTCGAACGGTCTCACGAAGGATATGTAACAGAGATTATCTATAGGGGTATCCACAACCACCCCAAGTCTCAACCAAACCATCGGGGGGCCATTGGGGGTTCCAACATGCCAGAACAGGTGGGTGCACAAGGCGGCACCATTCATGCGGACCAAGGTTGGGGCCGTAACATGCCTAAGCCTTCCAATTCTGACTACTGGAAGCAGGACAACTTTGAGGTGGCATCCTCACCATCCCAGAGACGTGAGTTGTGCAACCCAAATAATAGAGGCCAACATGCCAATAATGGTACACAGTTTGAGAGCTGGGATTTGGTTGATGTCTTGTCTACTTTCTCAAACGAGGAGGGTGAGGATGATCAAGCAAATGCCAGTGTCTCATTGGGTTATGATGCAGAAGAAAATGAATCAGATTTGAAAAGGAGGTACCTAATTGTTAACACTGTATTGCCCTTTTATATCTTACACCTCCAAATATCATGCACTATTAACATATTTGGCTTCAAAAAAGACAAGGGTTTGTGATTAGCAAGCCTTAATATAAATCTTTTAAAACTGATATGTGCAAGAGTCTCTCTTTATGGAAAAAGGGACATTGTTAGGAATCTTATACTCTGGTATGATTTATAGGAAAATCGAATCTTATCCAACAGATTTGACTGGGGCGATCAGAGCTATTCGAGAGCCTAGGGTGGTAGTCCAGACAACAAGCGAGGTGGACATCCTGGATGACGGGTACCGCTGGCGCAAGTATGGGCAGAAAGTTGTGAAAGGAAATCCTAATCCTAGGTAATCTCAACTTTGCAATATTATCCCATCTTCTCACATGCTACAATGCAGGAATTGGCAGTTGAGAGCTTTGCTGCTCTTTTTCTATGACGCAGGAGTTACTACAAGTGCACTAGCCTGGGATGTACAGTCAGGAAGCATGTGGAGAGGGCATCCCACGACCTTAAATCTGTGATCACGACCTACGAAGGGAAGCACAACCATGATGTCCCTGCCCCTCGCGACAGCTGCCACGGGGGATTTGGAGCCGGACCAGGCCAGCTTGTATCCGCTGCCTCAGGAATACAGACCAACCACAGCCACTGGCCTGGGCCTGCACAGGTTCACAATAGCTTTAACAGATTTGAAGGGCATGGGGCTGTTTCCTCGTTCCATCATGCAGCAAGGCCTCAGCTGCCTCATTCTTTCTCCTTTGGTCTGAACACTCTATCTGGCATGGCCAACCTCCCCATGGCTGGGCTAAGGAAGATGCCGGTGCTGCCCATTCACCCGTTCCTAGCTGTAGAGCAACAGCAGCTACATCAAGTGCAGGTGGATAGGATGGGTTTTGTGCCGATGAAGGGAGAGCCCAAAAAACCTGAGGCTGTCATCTCAGGCACAGGCTTGAACCCGTCCACCAACTCAGTGTACCAGCAACTCATGAGTAGCCTACCTCTTGGACCCCAGATGTGATGTAAAATCCCCCTTTTCCATAGCTTCTTGACTCCTGAAGAGCACAAGCATTATGCAGGCTTTTACATATATGTTATATTGAAATATATATATACACACACATATAGGTGCTTCCATAGAGGTAAAGTCTTTGGAAATTCTCATAGGAATTGAGCGTGGTTGATGTTGTTACTGGAAATTTACTATTGAAATACAATCATGGATGGCTTTCTGTAATCATGGATGGCTTTTTGTTGTCTCAGTGCAGCTAAGTGATCATTGTGTACTCAATTTAACATCGACATGTATGATGGGACAAGCCTGCTTCATTGGTCTTTTTATCCGGGCTAGGGCGTGAATACGTACCTAATAAAAAATGATGTCATGATAATGGTAGATACCACCTAACAAGAAGAAATGGTCATGCCATTTGCAGAAGAAGCGTTCTTTTATATTTTCTTTTATCTGTCTACGACTGTTCTTTACATACCATTGATGTAATTTACACACCAATAATTTGTTGGGCAACTAATTTAGGGGAACATCGCATTCAAAGTGAAACCAGACACACATATTATATATTTTTTGCACTCGTAATCGCACATATTATATTCAGCTATAGTTTTTTGGGTCATATTAATATTCAGCTAAAACTTTAAGTATTTTAATTATAAAAAAAATTATGTACTAGTAATTTTACTTTCAAAGCAATTTTTAGGATTTAATAGTCAAAATAGACATTAATTTTGATAGTTTTTATCAATTTTTTGCACAAACTCTTTTATTTGATAAGCCTATCACAAACTTTCATATTTTTACCAAATTGGGTAAATATTTTTTATTTAACCTAACCCGGCATATATATATATATATATATAAATTTTGTCACTTAATTTTTATTTGACCAAATCAAACACAAATTTTAACCTAATATCAATTTTTGTGGCAAATGGGCAAAAGGACATAAGTTCCAATTAGCCTTTGATGAAATTTGAGGTAAATTACTCCCCGATTAAAAAGAAAATAATGACGTTATAAACTTAATATAATATTTCAAGATCATTTTTATTATATAAAATAAATAAATAAACTAAAATTTATAAAAATGTTGAATGTGATGTTCAATTGGATCAAAGAATAAACTTTATACCAAAATTGATATAAATATCGAAGCTTTTAGTTGATTTTGTTTTTACCCAAACAAGAGCATTTTATTAATTAACCAAAATTATACCAATGTTATGGAGCCTTGGTTTTAAATACACAAATTTGGCTTGATTGAACGATGGATTGACACATGTACAATATTTTTTTTACAACAAGTACAATACTAAAACAACTATTTAAGCACTAAGTTCACTTGAACTTTATGAATTTGTCAATTTTTAAATTCATTTATACATAATCACACCTACCATTAAATATCAATAATTAATCCTCATGCAAATTATATACTTTATTCACTCTATATAATGTTAATATATTTATCTAAAAGTAGGCTGTCTTTTGTTTTGTGTGTATTTATTTGACTAGCAGCGGTCGAACAATTATATTGATAAATATATAGACCTTGTCGATATTTGTATCACGTGTTAGACAAAATAAACTAAGTTGTACTAACGTTAATAAATATGTTATTTTAATATGTAATAAGCTAGAGTTAGACTTCTTGCTTAAAGTACTTATTACCATGTTAGTATTTTAGATATGGTAGTAGATTATAGTGTTGATTATCAACTATTTATGAGGTTTAATTCATTTTAAATTATAATTTATTTCAATTTATTGTGATTTGTAAAAATTTTGTAAATGGCTATATAGTGATGTATTTATATATTGAGTGCGAATATAATTGTAACTAACTCAAAATTATGCTCATGGTTTATTAGATCTATAGATGTATTAACAATTACCTTAATATTTTGTATTAGCATGTAACCAAGTCAATATCTTGATTCGTCATTATACACGGTACACTCCACATTATAAAAATTTGTGAATACTAAAATTGTGTCGGTTGTGATACGCGTCTCCAGCTTCTCTAATGTTGTCTCACATACCACTGATACTTGATGTAATTTTGTGACAATTTCGTCAATTGAGTTAATAATATAGAGAAATTATCTCTAAATTTATGGTAATACTTCACTAATCCTATGAAGTTTCTTACATTGGTGGGATTTGTAGGTTGTTTCAGTTATACTAATTCGATATTCGAGTAATCGACCATAATATCCCAATACCACATTTCCTAGGAATTCACCTCTCGTATCCATAACATGTATTTCAAGAACTTTATATACAACTCATTCTCTATTAGTATTTGCAACATTACTTGAAGGTTCATTTTGTGTTTTGTCTTAGATCGAGACTAAGTGAATATATCTACCTAAACAATTACGAATTAGTATAGGTAATGTTGGAATACCCAATTCTTGATGTCCATGGATGTGATTGGGGCATTCTACAAACCAAATAACTTTATCAGAAACTTATAATGTCAGTAACAAGTTCGTAAGGCCGACTTCTATATATGTCCACTTTCTTGTTATTCAACTATTGGTACCAATTAGATGATTAACATTCAAAAAGTATGAGTCCTCATCATTTCATCCAAAAAGTCAATAATCCTACGTAGTGGATATTTATTCTTGATCGTAGCTTGGTTAAGGCTATGATAATCTATATATAGCCTTAAACTTTTGTTCTTCTTCAAGAATATGATTGGGGCACACTAAGGAGAGTAGATTGGGCATATGAAACACTTCTCTAGCTATTGCTCTAACTACTCATTTATTCAGTTCCACAAGGGCCATTCTATATGAAATCAATGATATTATGTGAGTTCCGAGGTGATTTCAATAAGGAAATCTAACTATATGTCAAGAAGTAATCCAGGGAGGTTCTTTGGAAATACATATGGAAATACACTCACAATTAGTATATCCTTAGGCAACTCTTTGGGTACAAACATACTCATGATATTTGCTAGGAAAGCCATACATCATTTTCTTAATAATTCTTAAGCCTCTAGGCCTTGAAATACGACTACTTCGGTTCCCTGGACGTGGAAGGCCACCACCTTGCCTTTTCAATCTACTTTGGTGTGGTGTTTGAAAAACCAATTCATTACCAATATGACATTTACATCCCATAATAGTAGCATAATGAGGTAGGCCTCTACCACATCTTCCTCTCTCTGTATCTTGCCAGCTCAAAGTACTCGTCTCCTTATCGCCTCTTTGCCCAAAGATGTATAAATCACAACCTTGAGGTTTAGTGGGGATATCAATTGTGGTATCACCTCTTTGCCCAAAGATGTATAAATCACAACCTTGAGGTTTAGTGGGGACATCAATTGTGGTATCTCCTCTTTGCCCAAAGATGTATAAATCACAACCTTGAGGTTTAATGGGGACATCAATTGTGGTATCTTGGGTTCCAGTTGTAACGCCTCGACCCAATTATTTGGGTTGGACCAACATTAGTAGTTTGCTTGCTATTTATAAATACAATCACCATGTCCTCTGATGCACCACTATAGATCCGACAAGCCGTAAGACTAAATAACACAAAATAATCTCATTTTCAGTAATAATTTAAATTATTTCTAAAATACGAGTATAGAAAATCTACTATTTACAAAATTTCCAACTGAAACATTTTGTTGCTACTTGGAACTCTCTTATTTAATAGAGAATCTTTCACAAAAAAAAATGTTGCTTCCTTTTTGAGCTTTTGTTACATTCACTGCTTTATACCTAAAAGGGGTTTAGGGAGAGTGGTGATCTATGGAGCTCAGTGAATGAAGCACTAGCGTTAAGATTTGTTGTCCATGATCTATGTGCATTAGGGTCACAACCTAGTAGTGGGTTCATGCCCCTCTCTGCTTGGGTATAGTGGCGAGTCTCAACCACTCTCCAATGGCCTTTGCTGAAGCACGTCAGAAAGAGTACTCTCTCGTACCCTCTAAGGTTCAGATCACTAACATATTATGAATATTGTGACCATCTCCAACTATCACCTAGCCAATCACTAGATACTGCCTTTTGGCTCCCTTGTTATGGGTATATGGGTTAAGAACATCTCTCCCATAGTATCTCATATCCCATATATCCCTTAATACATGATACTACCCCTCTATACAAGCATCTACCAACACCGTTTCACATCTGCCAAAAACATAAGCAATGCATCAAATAATTCACAATAACATTAAAGGTTGGCTTGCTATCTGACCAACCCCTATAAGGTTGTATCACACTTAATTAGGTATGTTAGAATTCATGAGTTCATGGAGGGAATTCCGAAACTTACATTTTTATACGTTTCATAAAGGTTAACTAAAATCCCTTTTTCATAACTATGAACTTGGATTTTTTTTCAATTCATGGTTCAAGCTCTTCTTGCAAAAATATTAGTTAAAGCCCCTTCTTTCAAAATTGTCATGCCCTTAACCGGTTTGGTCGGATTCCCGTGATCAACCCGCCACTCCCTTGGTTAAAGAGGGGTTTCCCCCTTCCTTTAATCAAGAGGAGCCAAGCGTAATTTAAACCTTGTTCCCTGAAATAACATAAATCAATAAAATATAAGCTTAATAGAACTTTTAAGTATACCTGATAGAGGGTAGATCCTGGTATTTTCTTTAGTCATGTTTTTCCTTACTCTTGAAAAGTGATATAAAAGAGGGGGTGAGTTCTACAACTCAGTGAGTAGGGTTGGAAGTAAAATTTTCAAAATAAATAGTTTTTACTAAATTGTGCCAGGGTGGTTGTTTTCTTTCAAAGAAAGTTTTTCTCATGTTCTGATTTTCAAAACCCTTTTTTCTCATTTCCACATTAGGTGTGTTTAACAGACAACACACACCCTTCATTAGGAAAGGAACACAAATTCGTAGGTGTAGCCCATCCACCGCACCCACTTGTGGCTCGAAGCGTCTTTACCGGCCACCAAGATAGAAGCCCGTCCACTTATACCCTGGGTTTGAGTGGATGTTCGTGACATCCGACCCTCAGATCCAAATATAACTCTGTGTTCGTATGAGATAAAGACCTCATCCCGACCCCACCCCGGTCTCATGCGCAAGAAGCCACTCTGAGCTTCCTGACTGTTGGCACGATGAACTATCTTTATCTCCACCATGTTGTTCAGTAGCCCTTAGGACGCATCACTACCCCTTTTGGGCATCTTGATGGTCCTATACCTCAAGTGCATGCACAAAATAATAGTTTTCACATAGCCATTCATCTTTGATGCCACTGGTCCAACGACCCTGACCCTCAACCCGACCTGCAGCTGTTTGTCTAGGCTGTTCCGTTGACCTGGCCCTAACGCACTACTGTCAGTCCATCGAGTATTGTCGGTCCTGACTTGGTACCATGGCAAAATCACACATCCATTTCATTAGAGTTTTCATGGCTTTCTCAATACAAGTTTTTTTACGAGCTCCTGCTCATGCCCACTAGCCTTAGGCTCACTTGTCACACCCTGACCCGGTTTGGTTGGATCCCTGTGATCAACCCGCCACCCTCCTGATTTACTAAGGGTTTCCCCTTATGTATAAACCGTGAAGAGTAAGACGTCCTTTAAACTTGTACCTTTCCTGGAACACTCTAGGGACCAAATTGCAAATATTTGAAAAGTTAGATATTTTTAGTCATTCATAATGAATAAAGGCTATCAAGCCGAATGATAATGAACAAAGATGTTCATACTGTGTTGGAACACGAAAAAATCAGGAACGCCAGCTGAGGCAAGGCTCACAAGGGACGAAAGCCAATTTAGAGAAAATACACGACACAATCGGGTGAGTGGGATTTTTACATCATACTTGGTTGGGATGATAATCACCTTGAAAATGAAAACCCACTGTCAAGTGGAATTTTAAACATCACACCTACGAGGAGTGATGTGAAAATCACGCAGAAAAACTACTTATTAGTTGTAAGTAGATCATACCTGGTTGGTATGATGAGACTTCTTGGAAGGAAGTGGAAAACTTGCTTATTGGTTATAAGCAGAGACGTCTTCATACTCGGTTGGTATGATAGACAAATGAAAGGTTTATTTTGTCAGAAATGCTCTCCCCTGACTGTGTGCCACTGCTTAAAATTTTTGGGAGACCTTCTTGATGAGAGCTCAAATAGTTCATATAGGTTGTAGGCCTCGGTTTTGGAACTTGGGGGCTAATATGCCCGATTTTGAAAATCTCGAACAGTGGGCCCTAGGCCAGTTGGCACGAGTAGGAGCTCGTAAACAAATATGATTAATATGCCATGAAAACTTAAGTAAATGAGTTGTTTGGCCATGGTACCGAGATAGGACCGACCTACTCGATGGACTAGTTGCAGTATGACATGACAGGTCTTCGGACTAGTCAAGACAAATAACTGCTGGTCGAGTTGAGGGTCGAGGCCATCAGATCAGTGACACCACAAATTATATGGCTTTATGTGAAAAAAATTGTTGATTGTGCATGCACTGTGTTACGGGACCTTCAAGATGCCCAATAGGGGTAGTGATGTGTCCTACGGCTGTGGACGACCTGGTGGGTATAAGGGCTGTTAGTCATACCAGAAGTCTTGCGAAGCTCGACATAGCTTCAAGCGTATGAGACCAGGGTGAGGATAGGATGAGGTCTCTATCCTTATATAGACACAGAGTTTTGTTACGGGATTGAGGGTTTGATGTTGCAAACATCCACTCATTCTCAAGGTAGAAGTGGACGTGCTTCTATCTAGGTAGCCGGTAAAGTTGCTCCAACGCCACAAGTGGGTATAGTGGACGGGCTGGCATGCAATTGTGTGTCCTTCATGATGAAGGGCGTGTGTTGGTTGATTAACACACCATTGTGATGAGAAATGACTATGAAAACCAAGATTTGAAAATGGAAAATTTTAATGAAATTAAGGAGTCTGGAACACTCCAAATTTAAAACTACTGTTTATCGAAAAATTCAATTTTGAAAATACCCATTCACTGAGTTGTAGAAACTCACTGCTCTTTTTTATCCATTTTCATGAAATAGATAAAATGACTAGGGATAACACCAAGCCTTACCCTCTGTCAGGTATGCTTAATTTCTCTTAAGCTTGCATTTTATTTGATATATGTCTTTCTAGGGAATAAGGTTGAAACTACGCTTGACTCCTCTTAAGTTAAAGAAGGAGAAAACTCCTCTTGAACCAAGAGAGCGACAAGTTGTTCACGGGGATTCAACCAAACCGGGTCGGGGAGTGACATTAGTTATATTAACAACTTCAATCATAGATTCATTTATTTGAATTAACTCTCCAAATCCCGGCTCGGGTTCCATTCTTTGCCCGAGGTCTTGTTCTCAGTTTTGGCTTCTTGTCTTCATGATTCTATTCCCAGTTCACAATCACATTCTTTTCTATTTAGGCTTACCCTTGGTTTTGAAAGTTCCGGTGTTACAACTACTCCCCTCATTTTAGGAGTTTTGCCCCCAAAACTTTACCATTTGTCGAAAGTGTCTTTCCTATCTCTTATCTCCATCAGTCTTTCCATTCCTTTATATTAGCATGATCTTAATACCATTGGATATTTTTTTCGTTCTCCATTCTTGTGCTTGTGCAATTCTCCCTTTGGTTGTTTCAATAACTCTTGTACCTAAATCTGTGAGGTACTTATGGAGTTTCTCACTCAGATCGTGTTTTTTGCGGCATTTACCCCTTTTTGACCCTCATTGAGGATTAAGAGATATCCCCCTTTCCCAAATCATTGAACTTTATCGAGAACATACCTAGTAGTACCCTAGTTTTTGGAATAATACCTTACAACCTTTAATAAGGTCTGAACTACTTTCCCCTCTTGTAACCATAGCCCACCATAGTTTAGAAGGAATTTTTCTTGGTCATACCCTATCGGTACGCCTTTTGGCTAGTGTCTCCAGATTGCTTAGCAGAAGGACATTTCCCACTATGTCCATACTACTTTTTGGTACATTGTTTTCTGAATTTCAGAGTCATTTTACTAGGTCACTTAGGCTTACACATTCACTTGATAACACTTGCTCGTTTCACCATTCTATTACACAAAAAGGAATATGTTAACATTCTTACTTAGGCTTGCTAAGATGTTCTTGCTATCGTATTTGGGTTGCTCTGCCTATTCCTCGCATCACATTGTAGACTCTTAGATAGGATCTCTAGGTCTAGGTGTAAGGAGCTTCAGATCCCCTTCTTTGTTATACCACTACCTAATGCATGATCTGCCCTTGGTTGGAACCATGGGGGTAACGATTCTCGAGCCATAGAGGTCTCGATAGTAGCAGTTGAGCACCCGACATATGGGTAGTTACGAAGTGTCCTGGTTGTTTGCACATGTAACAAACTATGCCCCAATAAGAACCTAGTTGAACCTTTCCGCACTACGAACATCGGGGTGCCTTGGTCCCCATTTGGTCATTACTTCTCATTTTCTTCATGGAAGAATACCTTACACTACCTAGTGCTCGACTGGTCTCTCAATTGTTCATTCTCAGAGCGGCGAAAGTTACTCCACTCTCCTTTCTCTTTCTTACTATCACACCCCAACCCGATTCAGATAGAATCCTATTAACAACCCGCCACTTCTCCTAATACTATAATAGATGCCACCTCCGTTATCATAGTATTGACATAAACAAGGCTCAAGACAATGAGGAAAACAATGCATCATATATGTTTTCCAAAACTTTGTTGAAATAAATCATGTAGTACATAAACATTATAAAGAAGATTTTTCATACCAAGTTATTAACTCAACTTCTAACATCCTTCTTGACATAATTAGGACTTGAAAGGGGTAAGGGAGGGGGTGATTTTATAACTAATTGATGTTTTCTACTCACATCATGACTTCTCATCCACAATTCACCACATACTAAAAAATATATAAAACTTTCCTTTTCTTAAAACAAATGGTTTAATTGGCCCTGATAAACAAGCTACAACTTGTCTTATCATTTAGAAATGTTCTATCAATAAATTCATTGCTTGTTTCTCATAAGCTCAAATCAAGTTCCTAGTTTGATGAATTTTTCTAGTTCATATATGGTGGATTTTCCATAGGTTTGTATCACAAAAACACCATTTCTCAATAAAAAGGGATCAAACATTCGTATAACAGACCCTCATATATTACAACCTCGATCTATTCCACAAGTGGCCCGGAGCGCCTTTACAGTCCACCTTAGTGAGATGATACTACCTCTATCACATTATCTATGTGAGCACCATGGCCAAAACCCCCATACATCATCGATACTTTTGTCCTCTACTGAGGGACTAGGCCTAATTCTACTTCCCATCAGCCTCATGCGCATGAAGCTCCCAAAGCTTCAAGACACACTAGAATAGGATAACTTTCCTTGTACCAACCTTGTTGTCTAATAGATGTTAGAACCAACACTACCCCATACTGGGAATCTCCTTAGTTCCGAACGATTTCAATCACAAACATATTTCTTTTGATTTAAGACCTTTATCTTTGCATTGCTAGCCCAACGGGCTCCAACCGGACTATGGCTCAACAACTTCAACAAACATTATAATATTATGATAATTTTATCATGCTTTTAAATTAGAACTTATTTATGGGATTTGACCCACTTCCATTTGCCAACGGACCACTTGCACATGTTTTTCAAAACATGGCCTTAGGCCTACTTCATTTTTCTAAATTTTGGCCTTGGGCCCAATTTTGGAGAATTAAATCTAACTAACCTTTTGTCGACCATGGGCCTCACCCATTTCTTACATTGACAATCGAAACTAAATTATCCACTTGAAGTGTATCCATACACTATCCAAGGGTAGTTCTATTAACATGCTTTATGCTTTCTTCAGAAATATATCCCAAAATGTTTGAGCAATTTCACATAGTCTAGGGATCATATTTCTAGAAAAAAAATATTTTCTTAGCATGCTTTTGTTTTTTCGAGTAGTAACACGTCATTGATCTAATCAAACTCGATACCAGAAATCTCACTCACTCGAGATTTGTGACTTGTCCATCCCTGATGGATTTTTGATTTCTTTGGATGATCTCACGATTGTAGGTAAAAGATTTCTTTTCACACCTATATTTTCACGAATAACGAATCCATAAATTATCCAAAATTTTCACTTATTACCATATGTTTTGTTTTATATACATTTAAGTCCCTAAATTTATTTTATTTACAAATAAATCCCTAATTATTTGCAATAATTTTCTTAAAATTTGTTTGTTTACAATTTCATCCCCATATAATTTTATTTAAAATAAAATTATCCAAAATTACAAATAAAGCATTATATTTATTCTAAATTGTAATTAAGTCTCCAAACTCATCTTATTAACAAATTGACCCTCAATTTATGCTAATTACACAAAAATCCCAAAGTTTCCAAAAATCTCCAATTTGCCAAATTTCAAAATTGTATGTTTGCACTAAATAATCAATTAATCAAATTGATCACTTAAACTCAGTTAATTACCTCTTATCATGCTACTAATCATCTACCCTATCTCTCCACGATAAGTTCAAGCTTTGAATGGTCCAATTTGACCTAGATTTGAGCTTAAATGAGGCTTCGCTAGAAAATATTTCTAGAGAGAGAAAGTTTTGATTTGTTACCAGTAAGGGCATAGTTGTCAAAGCTATTGATATGGAGAGCTAGCTCTCATTGAGAGAATCCTCTCATGATCAATTTCACCTCAATTGATAGCCTGAGTAGGGAGAGTTCAATTAACAATATTTGCACAATTGTCTCTTTGTAAATTCACTATTCTGGTTAAGGGTGGTAGTAATTGCTTACCTTAAAGGCTTAGGGAGGATGAGGCTCGGTCTTAGAGAGTTGTGTGAGGGTCAGCTTGGTCTGATGAGATCCTAGAGTTGCCCGAATTCAGCTCAAAAAGTTTTGCTCTAACTCGATCGTCAAAGTGGTGGTACCGTGCGACGTCTCTAGTAACCCTCGAGCTAAAAGAAATATGCAAGAAGGTAGAGGACTTTCTTAGAATTCTAGATAACCTAACTTTGCATTTAGTGGTGAAGAAATGGATTAATGTTAGAGCTTTGGTTCAGAGATGATCGAAAATGGGAGTAGTTCATGTTGTTTAAGTTTTGGAAGCGTAGAAAGGGTGAATGGAGAGGAGCTCTATAATTGAAGGTCCTATCCATTCTCATACAGTCGACCATAAATTCCATGGTTTAATGTCTTGTTAGAGGGAGTAAAGGCTTGCCATAGTTAAGGCGTCAGACTCTCTCACCTTTCGTTCAAAAGTCTGAAGTAATAAGACAACATGGCGTGCACTTGTGTGAGCTTTGCACGTGTGAACTACCATGTGGCGTGCTGGGATTGGCTGGCATTGCTAACGTGGCTGCTAACATAATCTAACCCTCAATTGAACATGACAAGTGGCATCCTCTGTCTGGTTGATTTAAATTCATCAATTTTCTCATTTGATGTATTGTGTCATTGCCACATGCCCTCCTCCAATTGGTTGTGACCATCTGATGTGGCCTTGCCATGTGTTGACTCTTTATTGGTCGACCCCTCTCAGACATCTTCCTTGGCTACTGACCTGGCATCTTTAACATGTGTCAACCTCTCATTGGTTAGCCTTACTGACGGGATTTTCCTCAGTTGACCATTGATAGAGGACACATGTAACACTCCTATTGATCACTCTTTGATGACATGAATTTTTCTTCTTAACCGAGGACACGTGTTACATGCTTTACCATGTGTTGCATGCTGACCTAACAAGCGGTCTGTTGACTGGCTGGATCATTGACCGATTTGGTAGGACCGATTTTGATAACCCGAAATAAAAAATCCACCTCTTCGGGACCAATTCGACCAGTTTTCTAAAATTTTAGATTTTTTTAATCCATCTAAATTCATTTTCTATATAGTGGTGACTTTAGTTTCCAAAATTGACATTTTAAAGTCACCTAGAAAAATGAATCTTTTAACCAATTTCTCTCAATTTAATTCGGTTTGACCCAGTTCAGGTTCAGTTCACCCTGAACTGGTATGTTTCCCTTATCCAATTTACTTCATGATCAATTTTGTTGAGTTTTGGATCTTCATTGGTCACTTGGGATATTTCAAAATCCCATTTTAGTTTTTCTTTACCAATTCTGGTTCATTTAGAATAATAGTTTTCTCTCAATAATTTTCTGTTCTCCTTTCCTGTTTAATTATTTTATGGAAATATCATTGTTTACACCAACTCCTTTTGTTGGGTCTTGGTCGGTCAGTAAGATGCGTTCACACTCATGTGTTGAGTTAATGACTATTGCTAGATCTGTGGGTTGCCCTAGTCTTCCCATACTAACTAAATCTGGTGCAAACAATTGAAGGACATTCAATATAGTATCGTATTTAGCCACCGATCCTTAGCTTTGTTGTAATAGGTGGAACTCCTGCTTCTTTTCATTCAATAATTATGATGACAAGTATTACTCTATAAACCTAGCCTCAATCTTGGTCCAGTTTAGGGGTGATGTGGATGTGGCCCGTAAGTTTAATCACCATCTGTTGATGTTTACTTCCAAGAACAATTAAACAATGGTTACCCTAGCTATCTCTAGCACTTTTACAATGTCCATTTGCCTCTTGGCGTTCCTTAGCTAATCCATGGCTTCAACTATATCCTTTTTGCCTATGAAGGTCATGCACCCCAATTTCCTTAGAACTTTTAGATTCTTCGGAATCTCAAAGTTTTGAACATTTCAGTTCTAGGGTCATGCCACCAGGTGCACTCTCACCTCTGAAAGTTTTACCGATGTTGGTAACCCGATTAGTCCAGGGTCCATTATGATATGCTTCATGATATCCATATTGGCTCCGATATATACTTTGGAGTCATGATGTTTGCATGGGAGTTCTCGCAATGAATTTACCCATCCTCATTTCCCGACTCTCCATGATACGGTCCTTCCATAGTTTGATTGTCATGCTCCATCGGGATGTTCCAGTATGTGTGACGGAGACAATCCTTAGCCTTCTAGTTATCTACAAAAACTATGTTACTCACTAGAATTATATTGTACTCATTTTCTTATCTTTCATAAGGTATATATTATTAATAGTTTCTCAAAGTGTACATAGTTCTCATCCAAGTCCTCTCCATACTAGGCTCGAGTATGATGGTGGCCATGGCCTCACCATATTACAACACAAAACAAACAAAAAGTTTAATTCTAACCCTGGAAAGTTCATAGTAGGTCTCTTATCCAAAATGTACATTTAAGCCAATCATGACTTCCTTGGTATAAGGGTTCTAGGAGGTTTCCACTGCATTGGGGTATCTAAACACCGAGCACCTCATTGAAATCATCCTTCTTATTCCTTTGGTGATCGGGCCCTCATACGGTTTTGCCTACCCATCAAACTATCTATCGGTCATAATGCCCTTCCCTTTACGAGGGTTCCTATGCACCGGTGAGTCTGGTAGTAGTTACACTTACGGGTCTGGTTAGGTGTTGCCCAATGGACAATCTCGAACTCTATGTCCCCATTGGCCACAACCAAAATAGATTACAACCCCTATGAAGCATCCTTGGTGACACTTTTTACAATGACGACATGGGAATGACTTTATTGTCTTGCACACTTCTTTCGTACTTCCCTTAGCCCTCTTTGGATGGCCTTGGACAGCTCTATAATCCCAAGCCCTATGCCTTGAATCTCCACACTTAAAACTCTTGCTCGTACCAAATAACCCTTTATGGAAACGATCGTAGCATGGGCACTAAGGTGGTTTACCACGAACATTTTATAGTAAAGCCAATAGGACTAAGACTTAGAATAGAATGATATCAATGCATTAAAAATCAAACACTGGGAACTCATATCTCGTACATAAACATGGCCATCTCACATCTTGCACCTTGAGTTAATCACGGTTTGGGCAACACATGGCTACTCATGGCCCGTACAAATGGGCTACTCATGGCCCTTACACAATAAACACACACCTAGAATGTACCATTGCTTGGATGATACCAAACTAGAAAATTAGAGTGTGGGAGCCGCCTAGGGCGTTCTTACCACAAATGACACTTCAGGTGCCATATTGTAGTTGGGTGTCTCAACTCCCGAGGCCACTTAGCCCTCTAAACAATACAACACATGGGGCTGTTCATGACCATTTTTTAGTTTTTTTCCTTAATAATCATATGTGGATGTAGAGTATGTGTCCTCGAGCATTTGTATACTATGTATGTGTCCTATGACCACTTACTTAAGTATATGCATACCCTAATTCTAAATCTCATTTCTGATAATAAGTGTGGATTGGAAACCAGAAAATTACAAGTGAAAACCAAAGTTAAAGCAAACTGAAATTGGTATTGAGAAGCCAAAATGAGGAATTGGAAAATTACAAGTGGTCAATAAAGACAAAAAATCATAGAAATGAAACATGAATGAAATTTCATGAGGAAACTAAACCGATTCAGGGTCTACCGGACTTGAACCAGATTAAAATAGATTGAACCATGAACAACTAGTTCAAAGAATCATTTTTATAGGTGACTTAAAAATAAAAATTTGAGAAATTGAAGTTTCCATTTGATAGAAAATGAATTTAGAAAACATTAGAAAATTTTTAAATTTTAGAAAACCGGTTGAATTGGGCCTAAACCGGTTATTTTTAATTTTAGGTCATCGAACCCATCATATTCGAACCAGTCAATGGTCCAGCAGGTCAACAGACTGCCTGCTAGGTCAGCACCCAGTCAACATGTGCGACCAATCAGTGCGTGTGACCAATCAACGTGCAACGTGTTTTGAAGTGCACCAAGTCAGCCGCTCGTTGAGTGCTTTGAAACACTGACCAATCAGAGTGTGACATGTGTACTTGGTCAACGATCAGATGAAGAAAAGCCACATCATCAACGACTGACCAATGGGAGAGTGACACGTATCCTTAGTCAATGGTCAATTGAGGATATGCCTCATTAGCAGTGCTGACCAATGAGGAGCTGACATGTGGCAAAGGTGTCATGTTAGTGGCCGACTAGGATGTTAGAGAAATTGTCAACCAATCAGAGGTCGACACGTTGCAGTGACATGTGGGATGCCCATAGCCAATAAGAGGCTGACACATGGCAATTGCACTATGCGTGAGGAGGGAAAACTAATATATTTAAATTTCCAATGAGAGAATGCCATGTGTCACAATTAATAGATGGTCAAATGTGGTCAGCAGCTAGGTTGGAACGAGTGACCAATGGGAGGTCACCACATGGCAGGTCAAGGAGTCAACGGACGACCTGAATGTTGAGTGGGATGCTGTGTCAGCAAAGCCAACCAATTATAGTACATCACGTGACAGCTCGCATGCACGTGACAATGTCTTCTTCAACATTCAGTTGACAACACTATTCATAGAACAGAAAATGGAATAATTCCTTTCCTTTTCCGACGAGGGAATATCCACTTTGATAATGGAAAATTTCAAAGAGAATAAGCTTAGCCAATTTGGAAACTGGTAGAGCCTAGGGTCTTCGAGCTCCCCATATAAAGAGCTCTTCCCATTCATACTTAATGACTGATGAAGAAGAAAACCTGCTCTTTTAGGCCAAGCGTGAATGAGAACTCGACTTAGGAACTTTACTCCACCTCCAAAGGTGAATTTGGGTCCCTTGGAATCCTGGGAGAGTCCTCTCCTTGTGGCATACTTCATTCGGATCGAAGGTCATTGGAGAAGCTTTGGCAAGGCCGTAGATAACACCCACTACGCCAACGAAATCTGAGCTGAAAAGTGTGAGCTGCATTCCAGTCACTCCGACCTCCTGAGACCAGGCCGACCTTCCCACGACACTCCCTAACCAACCCTTGACCTCCTTGAACCTTTGAGGTAACCCAATTTCGCTTCCTTTTGCTGGAATAGTGGAATTACAAAGCATAGAATGTGAAAAATTCTCTCATAAAATTTTAATTGCTAAGGCTACCAATCGATGCACAATTCAATCCTAGGAGAATCCCCTCGACGAGCATTAGCTGCTTATACTCAAAGTTCAGACAATTGTCGCCTCACTGGTAAGTAAGCAAGTTTTCTCTGTCTAGAAAATTTTTCAGGTGAAGTTTCGTTTGAGCTAAATTTAGGGTCAATCGAAGTCGTTCAAAGCTTAGGATGCTTATAGGAAGATGGGGGAAACGATTAGTAGCATGCTAGGAGGTAATTAACATGATTTCAACTCTCGATTTGATCAATCAAGAATTCATGGTAAAAAATGCAAAGTTTGACAAAATTAGGCAAATGTGGGATTTTTGAAAATTTGGCGATTTTTGTAAAATTAACATCAATTGAAGGTCAATTGGTGATTAAGAAGAAATTAAGTACTTAATTGCAATTAAAAATAATTTGAATGAATCTAATTATAATTAAAAGTTCTTATAAGGATTTATTTTGCTATTTAAATAATTTTATTTTGATAAAATTATATAATGGGTGAAATTGCAAATAAAGTAAAACAAGGAATTTGGTAGTTAATTGGGAGTTAATTGCCTGTAAAATAAACCTAAGGACTTCTATGCAATTAGGAGAAAATATATGGATCTATGTGAAAAGATTCAGATAATTTAATAATTCATTATCCATGAAAATATAGGTACGTAAATGAGACTTCTACCTACAACCACAACACGACCCCAAAACACTGGAAATTCACCTAGGATGAATGTGTCGTGAAATATGGGTGAGTAGGATTTCTGACACAGGACTGATTGGACCAATTATGCATATACATATGACCATTCTTTACTTTGAAAATGGTTTTCCAGAAATGTAATCCCCTAACAACGTGAAAATGCTTAAACATTTTGGGATTTCATTTCTGATGAAAGTATGAAGCATGTTATTAGGACAACCCTTGGATGGTGTATGGATACACCTTATGGGTATGGTCTAGTTCGACCGTCGATGTAGGATATGGATAAGACCCATGATCGACAAGGGTGGAAAAGATCAAGTCGTGTGCAATGTGGGCCTAAGGCCACGATTTTGAAAATGAAGTAAGTCCAAGGCCAAGATTTGAAAACTCGTACGAGTGGGCCCAATGCCAATGGGAACGGGCCCAAACCTCTAAACAAATTAAGATTTATGTGCATGTTGAAAACATTCATAAATGGTTAATTTGTGTGATTTAGCTACCAAGTCGTGGCCGGGTCGTTAAACTCGTTGGGCTAGTAGCACAAAGATAAATGTCTTAATTAAAAAGACTTTTGATTGTGCATGTTGAGATACGGAACCGAATGATACCCGGTACGTGGTAGTATTGGTTCAAAAGAGCTGTTGGACAACAAGGTTGGCAAAAGGACAGTAACGTTTCCAAGTCTTGAAGCTTTGGGAGCTTCATGCACATTGTGATCAAGGGGTTAGAAGAGTGAGGTCACACCCCGTACAAATTAGGGATTAAAGTATCAATAAGTTTGTGGGATGTGCAATGGTTCTCATACAGACTTGTGGTGGAGATTTGTGGCCTCTCGCTTGGGTGAACGGTAAAGGTACTTCGAACTGCTAGAGGAACTGATCGAGGTTGTAGGCGGTGAGGGTCTATTATGCGACTATTAGATCCATTTATGGATAAAAGGGTGTTTGCCTATCTGTTTGTGTAAACCTCGCACATTTGAGTTAAGGAAAACCGGGAAAAGAACCGATCAAACCGAATAAGAAAATCAAACTGGTTTACATTTGGGAATAAGCAATATGAAAATTTACAACTTTCAGTTGATCCAAATAATTTATTAAACATTGGAAAATAAAATTAAGAAAAATTAAAAAATAAAAACCAAATTGGTTCAAGTGAACTAGATTCCATAAGAACTTCAAAGTTAAACGTGCTTACTTGAGAGTAGTGTGAGGATGGGTGACCTCTTGGGAAGTATGATTTTTTGTAACCCGAAATTTCGGTCAAAAATTTTTATGCGGCTTATCATAAATAGTCATCAATTAATATATATTTAATTATTGAAATTAATTCCAATAATTTAATTTAGGAGGTCATCCCCATTTCATTCTCCTCACACCTGAACACTTCTTCTTCTCTCTACTGCTCCATTTCCCGGTAAAGCTCGAACCAGAGCTTTGACTTGAACAAAGGTCTGGCTCTTTAGAACCGGGGAGAAGACAACTATCTGATAGCAAACTTCAGTCAATCCGAGAATCGTTGGAGAAGCGGCGACATGATGGAATAGTGAAGAAACTCCGGCGGACCGAAGCTGCCCTATTTCGGCCAAGCTGAAATCGGCCATTTTAAGCCCTCCTTAGGCCAAACCAAGCCCTCCCTACACTTCCTCAGCCTTTCCACGTCCGAATTAGGACCGAAAGGTAAGCCAATTCGGCTCCCCTTTATAATTTTCGATCGGTGCTAGAGAGAGAGTCGATCAAATTTCAATGACAAAATTCTAATCCAATTCCGTATCAATTGATACAATACTTGATTTTAGGACAAACCTCCAGACGAGACCTATCTGCCCAAATCGAAAGCTCGGACTGTCGTGCCCTCACCGGTGAGTAATCGAAGCTTTCTCTCTCTACAGTCTTCCGACAAAGCTCCGTTTGAGCTCGTTCCGACGTTAAAATCTGCGATTCAAAGTTTCTTAGAATCGTATGAACATATAGAAACTCAATTTCAACTCCAATTTTAATAATTAGAAGTGTTTGATTGGTTAATTTGATGAAATCAAATTCAGTAGTGTTGAAGAGTTGAAATTGGGGGAAAATTTGGGGATTTTCGAAATTCAAAGGGGCCAAAATACAATTTTATGAAATTGAGGGTCAATTGGGCATGAAAATAATGTTGGAGGACCAATTGAGGAATTTTGGAAATTTTGGGGAAAAACTTACCATTTTTGTGAAAGAAGGGCAAAATGGTAATTTTGGAAAAATTGGGGAACCAAATTGGAAATTTGGAAAATTAAACCCCTTTTTGGTGAAATTGAATAAATTGAGGTCCCACGATAAATTTTAAAAGTCACGGGACTCAATTTGAGGAAAAACCGACATTAGGGACTTAAAGTTAAAGAGAAATAACTTTAGGAACCTAACTGCAAATAACTAAAAGTTTTGGTTTTCTCATTCATTAATGAATGAAGGCTGTTATGTCGAGTAATAATGAACAAGGTTGTTCATATCGTGTAGGAATATTAAATACCGGGAACGCCAACAAGGATAAGCTTGCGTGAATACAAAGAACCAGTCTAGTGGAATTCACGGCATTAACGGGTGAGTGGGTTATTCACATCATACCCAGTTGGGATGATGAGCACAGTTTAAAATTAAAAACCACTTACCGGTTGTGAGTGGGTTTACTAACATCATACTCGGTTGGGATGATGAGCACAACTTAAAGATAAAAACCACTTACCGGTTGTGAGTGGAAATTTTATATCATACCCGGTAGGGGATGATAAGTACCTCGGTATAAAAACCCACTGTTTAGTGGTATTTTAATCATCACCACTTAGAGAAAGTGATGTGAAAATTATGCGAAAAAAACTACTTACCGGTTGTAAGTAGATCATACCCGGTTGGTATGATTAGACTTCCTCAAAGGGAGTTGAAAACCCGTTCATCGGTTATGAACGGAGATGTCCTTATACCGGTTGGTATAATGGATAGTGAAAACCTATTTTGTCAGAAGTGTTCTTCCCTGACTGTGTGCCAATGCTTAAACTATTTGGGAGACCTTCTCGACGGGAGCTCGAATAAGCTCTGATAGGCCAGGGGCCTCGGTTTTGGAACTTGGGGGCTAAATGCCCGATTTTGAAAATCTCGTACAGTGGGCCCAAGGCCAGTTGGCACGAGCAGGAGCTCATAAACGAACATGATATATGTGCCATAAAACTTAATAAGTGAATTGTTTGGCCATGGTACCAAGATAGGACCGACATGCTCAGTCAACTAGTGGTAGTGCGACATGACAGGTCGACGGACTAGTTAAGACAAACAGCTGCGGGTTGAGTTGAGAGTCGGGGCTGTTGGACTAGTGGCACCACAAATTACATGGCAATATAAGAAAACATTGTTTGTGCATACACTGTGAGTACGAGATCATCAAGATGCCCATTAGGGGTAGTGATGCGTCCTAAGGGCACTGGACGACCTGGTGGCTATAAGGGCAATTATCATTCCAGGTGTCTGTGCGAAATCTGGAGTAGCACGAAGCGCATGAGACCGGGGTGGGGACAGGATGAGGTCTCTGTCCTCATATGGACATGAAGAAGTGATTTCGGGATTGTGGGTAGGATGTCACGTACATCCACTCATTCCCAGGATAGAAGTGGTCGTACTTCTATCCGGGTGGCAGGAAAAGTCGCTCCGAAGCCACTAGTGGGTTCAGTAATGATACTGACTTGCGAATGTGTGTAACCTTCATGATGAAGGATGTGTGTTGGGTGATGACACACCATGGTAACTAAGAAATAATGGAAAAATCCAAATTTTTAAATGATGGGATTTTTGAAAACAAAGGAGTCTGGCACACTCTATATAAATGTTTTTCTTAAAAGTCAAAAGCTTTTAAAAACCCATTCACTGAATAGTCGTACTCACCCTCTCCCTTATATCCTTTTCAGGAAATCCCGGAAAGCCTCCCTTTAAAGACCGTCAACTAAGATGCCTGTAAGAAAGGTATGTAAAGTTTTAAATTTCATATAGTTTTGGTTATGCTATTCTAGGAAAAAGGTGCAAGTTAAAGGACGCCTTACTCTTTACAGTTTACGATAAGGGGAAACCCTTTAATAAATCGGGAGAGTGCCGGGTTGATCACGGGGATCCGACCAAACTGGGTCGGGGCGTGACAGTTTGTGTGAAACAAACTAGGGTAGGTTTAATTAATTAAATCCCTCCAACTAGGAAGGTACCTATCATAAGCTTAATGAAATTAGCTAAGAAGTTTTCAAGAAATTTTTTATAAATAAGGCAAATAGTGGCTTACTTATCACACATATACTTTTCAAGAAAGAAAACATTTTTTTCTTAAGTGCATACTATGTCATGAAGTCATAAGTGTCATATGAACCCTACTCACCGAGTTATAGAACTCACCCCACTCCCATAAACCCCTTTCAGATAAAATAAGAAGAGGAATACGGGTGGAGACATAACACATAGATAAGTCTTATGCAATAAGCATATTATGGTATGTTTTATGGAAAACATTTTCCTTAAATTTATTTTGAAAGTATTTTTAGGTTACGCCTGAATCGTACCAGTACCATAGTGGTGGTTAAATGTTTTTAAAATACAGAAAGAAGTGGCGGGTTGTTCACAGGGTTTCGACCATACCGGGTCAGGGTGTGACAACTTAAGTTTAAGAAAATAAACCATTTTTGAAAAACATGTGGTTGGAAAAATACTTTCAAAATAATACCAAAAATAATTACTCCATGAAAATTATCTTACTAAAACTTTTCGCGTTCCACTTGTGGACTGGAGCACCTTTACCGTTCACCCTAATAAAGGTCAGGGGCATCTACCCTGATTTTGAGTGCACATCAATAGTTCGATCCTCAAACCCTAATCACTTCATGATGTCTGCTTAGTGGGATGAGACCTCCTTTCCCCTACTGCCTTAGTCTCAGTGCGTAGAAAGCTCTCCGAGCTTCTCGACAGACTGGGCGCCAAACTGCCCTCATGCACCCTAGGTCGTCCAACAGTCCTTGTGATCCATCACTATCTCATGTCAGGTATCTTGATGGCCCCGTATCTCATAGCGCATGCACAATCAAGAATCTTTTCATTTATAGTCATTATCTTTGGCTCTCTAGTGCAACGGTCTGTTGCCTTGGCTTCATCCCACACGTACTACCCAATAGGCTCGATGACCTAACTTCGGCTTAGTAGTGGATCGACCTAACAAGCCCAACATCCTAGACTTGGCTCGGTGGGTATCACACACAATTACCCGTTAATTGGATCTTTTAGCATCATTCATCACATGTTGATTCTGGACGGGTCCATGCTTGTGTCTATTCTGGACGGACCCACTTGCATACTGAGCCTAAGCCACGAAATTAGTCCCAAAGGTTTTAAGCAGTGTCACCTGGTCAGGAGAGGCTAATTCTGAGAAAATCATTTTCAAGGTGAACTGTCATTCCAACGTAATTGATGTTGTAAAGTTCCCACTCACCTGGAAATCTCGACGAGGTGTCCCAGCGGAACTTGTTTTGTGGCACGCTTCCAAGGACCGGCGCTGGGACAGTTTGCTTCTACATAACACGAATATCCATATCAAAATGCTTTGACTAAGAGGTTGCATATTTTTCTAGTATTTACACATAAACCCTCATACTATACCATAATTGCATTTAGGTCCCTAATTGCCTCTTAGTTTCAATTAAGCCCTTGGGATTTCCAAGTATCATTCTTGGGTCCTTAATTTTATCAAAATCACTCATTGGCTCTCAATTTTCCAAAAATTGCCATTTAGTCCCTAATTTCCAAAAAATTGCAATTTGGTCCTACACTTTTCAAAATTGCCAATTGGCCCTCAATTGGGTGTAAATTTCACGAAAATGCCCTTAATTCCATCAATTTTCCATTTAGCCATCAAATTTTGGAGAATTGCACAAAATCCCCCAAAATCCCCAAATTTGCCTCATTCTTCCCCAATTTGTGCATTTGTACATTTGAATCTTACCTCGTCCAATTGATGACTTGTAAGGCCTTGATTTCTTCATTTCTTTCTGTTATTCGCCTCCTCCAACTCCCCTCAATCATCCTACACTTTGAATTTCCCAATTTTGTTGAGTTTTGACCTCCGTCGGAGCTTTGTTAGAAAACTTATAGTAGAGAGAGAAAGCTTGCTTAGCTTTCTGATGGCGGGGCGGTGGTCGGAACTTGAGGTAGGGGCAGGTAAGGCTCGTCGAGGGGGTCCAACTGGGATTGGGTTTCACTGCAATTCACCACCACATTGCGGGAATTTAAAGAGAGAAGTTTCAGGGAGGTGAAGTTCTGAAACTTAAAAAATCCAATGAGGAGAGGCAAAATTGAGCTTATCGAGGGTCTGTGAGGTGCTGGGGAGTGTTAGGTGGTCGGAGGTGGTCATATCTAGCGGTGAAAAGGTTGTGGGAGTCGGGGTTGGGTTAGTCGGGAGCTCGCTTGTCACACCCCAATCCGGTTTGGTAGGATCCTCGTGATCAACCCGCCACTCTGCTAGTTTATTTAAGGGTTTCCCTTTGTTATAAATTGTAAAGAGTAAGACATCTTTTAAGCCTACACTTTTCTTGGAATAACATAAATTAAAACTGTATAAAATTTTAAATTCATCATACCTGTCTCACAAGCATATTAGTTGGTGGTCCATGAGGGTAGGCTTTACGGGATTTCCTAAAAAGGGATATGAGGGAGGGGGTGAGTACAACGACTTAGAGAATAGGTTTTAAAAATTTAACTTTTAGGAAAAAGATTTGTTTGGAGTGTGCCAAAATCTTAATTTCCTTTCAAAAATCCTTTCATTTCAAATCTTTGTTTTATCACCATTTCTTATTAAACACGGTGTGTCATCACCCAACACACATCCTTCATTATGAAGGTCAATCACACAATCACATGCTAGTACGTCCACTGAACCCACTTGTGGCGTTGCAGCGACTCTACCAGCCACCAAGATAAACGTACGTCCACTTCTACCATGAGAATGAGTGGATGTTCACGATATCCGACCCTCAATCTCGTAACAATTCTCCATGTCCATTTGAGGATAGAGACCTCATCCCGTCCCCAAGGTCACCTGGTACGACGAACTTCCGAGCTTCACAAGGTCACCTGGTACGACGAACTTCCCTTATACCCACCAGGTCATCCACGACCCTGTGACACATCACTACCCTCTTGGATGTCTTGAAGGTCTTGTAAACATAGTGCATACACAATCAATATTTTCACATCATGCCAAATAATTTGTGGTGCCATGGTCCAACAGCCCCAAGCCTCAACTCAACTTGTAGCTATTTGTCTTGTCTAGTCTGGAGACCTATCATGTTGCACTGCCGCTAGTTGACTGAGTATATCGGTCCTATCTTGGTATGATGGCCAAACAATTCAATTATTCAACTTTTCATGGCATATAATTCATGTTTATGAGTTCTAGCATATGGCCCACTATTCGAGATTTTCATAAATTAGGCATAATACCCCCAAGTTCCAAAACCGAGGCCTCCGGCCTAATAGAGCTATTCGAGCTCCTGTCAAGAAGGTATTCCAAATTGTTTAAGAAGTGGCACACAGTCAGGGGAGAGCACTTCCGAAAAAAATATATTTTCAATTATCCATCATACCATATGAGTATGATGACATCTTCGCTTATAACCGATGAACATGTTTTCCACTTCCTCCGAGAAAGTTTCATCATACCAACCGGGTATGATCTACTTGCATCCTGTAAGTAGTTTTTATACGTCATTTTCATATCACTCCTCTAAGTTGTAATATTTAAAATACCACTAAGTAGTGGATTTTCATTATCAAGGTACTTATCATCCCAACCGGGTATGATATAAAAATCCCACTCACACGTTCGTGCAGTTAATTTTCACTTAATCGGTTTTTGTCCCTTGCGAGCTTTACCACAATTGCCATTCCTGATGTCTCGTGTTCCTACATGAAATGAACATCGTTGTTCATTATCATCTAACTTGATCACCTCATTTAATATAAATGACTCAATTCACAACTTTTCCAATATTTGCAAATTAGTCCATAAAGTTAATTTTCCTTTTTACTTTAGGCCCCAATTACCGATTTTTCCCCAAATTGAGTCCCAAAACTTTTAAAATTCCTCTTGGGATCTCAATTTACTTAATTTCATAAAAAAGGGTTCTAGTTTCCCAAATTCCCAATTTGGCCCCCAAAATTTCCAAAATTACCATTTTGCCCTTCCTTTACAAAAATGGTAAGTTTTACCCCAAAAATTATAAAATTGCTAAATTGGCCTTCTAACATTCTTTTCATGCCCAATTGATCCTCAATTTTATAAAATTGCATTTTTGTCGATCAAATTTTTGAAAATCCCCAATTTCCCAAAATTTTCCCCCAATTTCAACTCCCTAACACTTCTAATTGTTTAAATTGAAGTTGAAATTGAGTTTCTACATCTTCATACGATTCCATAGTAGTTTGAATCGTAAGTTTTAATGTCGGAATGAGCTCAAACGGAGATTTGTCAAAAAAATAAACTGTAGAGAGAGCTTCAATTGCTCACCGAAGAGGGTGCGACAGTCCGAGCTTTCTATCTGGGCAGGTAGCTTGTGTCTTGAAAAGGCATCAATTGATGCTGAATTGGATTAGAATTTTGTCGGCTCTCTCTACCATCAGTCAGAAATTGTAGAGGTGAGTTTAATTGGCATACCTTTTAGTCCTAATTTGGCCGTGGGAGGGCTAAGGAAGTGTTGGGAGAGCTTGGTTTGGGCTGAGGAGGGCTTGAATTGGCTGATTTAAGCTCGGCTGAAATAGGGTAGCTTCGGTCTGCCGAAGCTGCTTCATTGTTTAATCACGCCGGCATTTCTCTAGAGACTCTCAGAGCAAATGGAGACTATAGGTGTTTAGCTAACTTCTCCTCGGCTCTAAAGAACGCGACCATGCCTTCTTTGGCTCAAAAAAGGCCCTATGTCAGAGCTCTGGTTCAAACTTTACCGAAAAACTAAGCAGTTGAGAGAGAATGGAATTTTCAGGTGTGGAGAGGATGAATGAGGCGGGGCTCTTTATATAGGAAGCTCAGGAACTTCTTAGTTGTCCGATTGGCACCTTATTGGTGGTCATTCATTACCTGAAACTCCCTGGCCAGATACTTTTCAGCTTCACTAGCGTTGCACGATTTTCCGATGAGTGAACAGTCCTATCATCTAAAGGAAGAAGAAGACACTGTTTCAAATTGGACCAAACCGGTCCAAACCGGGTTCAAAGCTTAAATCGGCCGGTTCACCCTCAATTCGACCGAATTTTTCAAATATGAAAATTTCTAAATTCATCTAAATTCATTTTCCATCCAATGGTGGCCTCAAATCTAAAATTTAAAATTTTTAAGCTACAGAAAAATGAATTTAGAATCCTGTTCAATAGTGGTTCAAACCAGTTCGGATCCGGTTTACTTGAATCGGTTTGGTTTTCATCCCCTATTCATCCTAAAGTTCTTTTTTCATGGCTTATGTGACTCTTTAGGTCACTTGGTATCCATAAATTCCCCGGTTTACCCTTTCTCTATCGGTTCAGGTTCATAAATCGGTTCAACTCGATTTGGATCCGGTTCACCTAAATCGGTCTGGTTTTTCTCTTCCAATTTGTCCTAAGGTTCATTTCCAAGGTCTATGAACCATTTTGAGTTAGTTGGGAGTTGTAAATTCCCCAATTTTCCAATTTCCTAATAATCCGGTTTGTAGACCGACTTGATTTTCAATTTGAAAATGATCGGTTCTTTCCCTGATTTACTTATTATCAAAGGACGAGGTTTACAACTCTCCCCTCCTTTTAGAGGTTTTACCCCCAAAATAGTTACATGTTAAATAATTGAGGGTAACTATCCCTCATCATACTCTCAGTTTCCCATGTCTCTTTGTGCATGAGTTTGTTCTACCACAAAACCTTGACCATAGGAATTCTCTTGTTCCTTAAGTTCTTGTCCCTCCGGTCGATGATTTTTATTAGTTTTGTCTGATAGGTCAGGTTCTCTTCCAGTTCTAATGGAGGTCGGTCCAATAGATGACTAGGATTAGGCTGATATTTCTAAAGCACTGAGATGTAGAATACATCATGTATTCTCTCCAGGTTAGGAGGTAGTTCCAATTTATAAGCTACCGGCCCTATCCTTTGAATGATAGAATATGGACCAATATATCTTGGTTTCAACTTTCCTCTTTGCTGAAACCTAAGTATTCCCCTCCATGGGGATTGTCACGCCCTGACCTAGTTTGGTCGGATCCCCGTGATCAACCCGCCACTCTCCCAGTTTATTAAAGGGTTTCCCCCTTATTAAAAACCGTAAAGAGAAAGGCATCCTTTAAACCTGCACCTTTTCCTGGAATAGCATAATCAAAATTGCATATCATTTTAACTTTACTATACCTGTCTCACATGTGTCTTAGTTGATGGTCTCTATAGGTAGGCTTTTCAAGATTTCCTGAAAGGGATATAAGGGAGGGGGTGAGTACAACTACTCAGTGAATGGGTTTTTTTTTAAAAAACTTTTTATCTTTAGGAAAAAGATAAGTTTTGGAGTGTGCCAGACTCCTTTCTTTCAAAATCATTTCATTTGAAATCTCGGGTTTTATCACCATTTATTTAATCACGGTGTGTCATCACCCAACACACATCCTTCATCATGAAGGTTACACACATTCGTAGGTCAGCACGACCACTGAACCCACTTGTGGCTTCAAAGCGACTTTACCAGCCACCCGGATAGAAGTACGTCAACTTCTACCTTGAGAATGAGTGGATGTTCGTGACATCCGACTCTCATTCCCGAAATAAATTCTTTGTGTCCGTATGAGGATAAAGACCTCATCCCATCTCCACCCCGGTCTCATGCGCTTGGTGCTACTCCAAATTTCGCACGGTCACCCGGTACGATGAACTGCCCTTATACTCAACAGGTCGTCCAATGCCCTTAGGACACATCACTACCCCTCTTGGCGTCTTGATGGTCCCATACTCACAGTGTATGCACAAACAATGTTTTCTTATCAAGCCATGTAATATGTGGTGCCACTGGTCCAATGGCCCCGACTCTCAACTCAAATCGCAATTGTTTGTCTTGACTAGTCAGTCGACCTGTCATGTTGCACTGCCGCTAGTTGACTAAGTATGTCGGTCCTATCTTGGTACCATGGCCAAACAATTCCTTTATTTAAAGTTTTATGGCATATAATTCATGTTTGTTTACGAGTGCCTGCTCGTGCCATCTGGCCTTGGGCCCACTGTACGAGATTTTCAAAATTGGGTATATTAGCCCCCAAGTTCCAAAACCGAGGGCCCCGACCTATAAGAGATATTCGAGCTCCTGTCAAGAAGGTCTCACAAATAGTTTACGCATTGGCACACAGTTAGGGGAGAGCACTTTTGACAAAATTATATTTTCATCTGTCCATTATACCGACCCGATATAAGAACATCTCCGTTCATAATTGATGAACGGGTTTTCAACTTCCTTTGAGGAAGTTTATCATACCAACCGGGTATGATCTACTTACAACCAGTAAGTAGTTTTTCTACATGGTTTTCACAACACTACTCTAAGTCGTGATGTTTAAAATACCACATAGTAGTGGGTTTTCATTTCAATGTGCTTATCATCCCCAACCGGGTATGATATAAAATCCCACTTACAACCGGTAAGTGGTTTTTATCTTTAAGTTGTACTCATCATCCCAACCGAGTATGATGTTAGTAAACCCACTCACTCGTTAACGTAGTGAATTCCACTAGATCAGTTCTTCGTATTGACGTGAGTTCATCCACGCTGGCGTTCCCGGTACTTCGTGTTCCTACACAATATGAACATCCTTGTTCATTATTGCTCGGCTTAACAAACTTCATTCATTTCAAATGAATGAGAAAACCCAAACTTTTTAGTTATTTGCAATTAGGCCCCTAAAGTTATTTCTCTTTAAGCCCATAATGCTGGTTTTTCCTCAAATTGAGTCTCGAAACTTTTAAAATTTATCTTGGGACCTCAATTTATTCAATTTCACAAAAAGGGTTTAATTTCCCAAATTTCCAATTTGATCCCCCAACTTTTCCAAAATTACCATTTTGCCATTTCTTTGAGGAATACTTGATCTCCCACCTCGAACTCAAGATCTTTCCTTTGATTGTCCACATAACTCTTTTGCCTGTCATTTGCAGTTTTTAGATGACTCCTTATTAATTTTATCTTCTCTGTGGCTTCCTCAATTAGTTCTTCCCTTTCGAACTTCCTTTTCCCCCATTCTTCCTAAAATAGAGGGGTACGACATGGTCATCCATAAAGGGCTTCATAGGGAGCCATCTGAATACTGGCCTAATAACTATTATTGTAAGCAAATTCCATCAGACACAAGTATTCTTGGCAGCTTTTATTCATAGTGAGTACGCACGCGTGCTGGGAGAGCTTGGTTTGGCCCGAGAAGGGCTCGAATTGGCCGTTTTCAGCTTGGCCGAAACAGGGCAGCTTCGATCTGTCAAAGGTGCTTGATTGTTCTATCATGTCGGCGAACCTCAGAGCAAATGGAGACTACCGTCGTGTAGCTAACTTCTCACCGAATCTAAAAAACCTAACCTCACCTTATTTGGCTCAAAAAAATGCCCAAGTCAGAGCTCTGGTTCGAGCTTCACTAGAAAATGGAGTAGTAGGGAGAGAGTGAAGTTTTTAGGTGTGAAGAGGATGAATGAGGAGGGGCTCTTTATATAGGAAGCTCGAGGACTTCTTGGTTGTTCGATTGGTGCTTTATGGTGGACATTCATTCCCTGAAACTCCCTGGCCGGAGACTTTTCATCTTTGTTGGTGCTGCTTGGTTTTTTTGTGAGTGAATAGTATTGTCATCTAAAGGAAGAAGATGACACTATTCCGAACCGGACCGGACCGGTCCGAACCGGGTTCAATGCTTAAATCGGTCAGTTCATGCTTGATTTGATTGAGTTTTTCAAAATTAAAAATTTATAAATTTATCTAAATTCATTCTCTATCCAATGGTGGCCTCAATTCTCCAATTTGAGTTCTCTAAGCCACCTAGAAAAATAAATTTAGCATTTGGTTCAATAGTGATTCAAACTAGTCCAAACCGATTCAATCCGGTTTGGATCTAGTTCACCTGAACTGGTCTGGTTTTCTTTCCCAAATTGTCCTAAAGTCCCTTTCCAAGTTTTTTATGACTCTTTGGGTCACTCAGGAATTGTAAATTTCCCAATTTGCCCATTCTCTAGTGGTCAGGGTTTGTGAATCGGTTCGATTTTCTCACTCAGGTTCATTAGTTCTTTTCCCGATTTTCTTTAATTCCAAAGGGTGGAGTTTACATTTTTCCTTTCCCTTGTTCCAAACAGCGAGGTTCGGTGTTTAGCCCTATGATTGCTTCCTTGATTAGTCCCTATCTAATTCACCCTTAGGGGACTTCTCCTCTCTCCCGACGTCCACCTACCTCATGGGACTTACACTGATTTCCTAAGGTTTCCCATTTGTTCCAAAATATGATCCTAGATCTTGTTCACCTATGGCCTGGAGTGGGTTTTCTCCCTTTCTCCTCAATCGCTCCTTTATGTCATTTTTCTTCTTGTTTATTGAGCTCATCTACTCCCTCATTCGATCTTGTCATGTCGGGATGGGCATCTTTTCCTTCCCTAGGTCGTACCTCCTTTTGGGGATTGAGGCCCACATATCCCTAGTGGTTAGACATGCCCTAGTCCTGTACTCACTTTCATTTTAACTTAGTAGTGTTTCTTCACCACCTTGGAGGTGCATAGTTATCTAATGCATACACCCATGGCTTGGCCAGTTCCCCCTAACCCCATAGGTGTCTGCCTCCTGGAAATTTCTAGTTCTAGTAAAGGGTGTCCTCCCATGCTTTCCTTCTTACGGGGTAGGATACCCTTCTTGCCTCGTGTTTCTCTTGAGTATCAAACTTCTCCTCATTATTTCCTTATGTATCCTCCTAACCACTTTATAGGCTCCACGCTTGTCCACCCCATCCTCCTTATGGTGTTACTTTTCCTGATCCTTAGTGTCAGGGTTCCTTATCCCTTCACCACCGACTCGTCTCTCACTCTTCCATTCAATGTTATACCTAGTCGTTATTTCCTGATCATCCTGGATGTCACTCCCTAGGGTCCCTCTAGGGCAGGTAGGCCTTCTTCTGATTCGCCCTCAAGAGGTTCTTGGCCTACCCCCGTTTCTATTTGTGTAACTAGTCTCGGACTTTCCCCTTCATGACCAGGCTTTCACCCTAATGTTCTCCTTGGCTAGTGTCCTTCCCTCTTATTTTCACATCCGATTTTATGGTCGCGTCCCTTATCCCTACTATGGCCCCTCAATCTCTAATTGGTTTGTCGAACCCGTCTTACCCTTATTTTGGTTGACCGCATTCCTACTTAGGGTCCTCGTCCTTGGATACATCGTGGGTCCATTTAGAGTGTTCTCCAAGGTCCTCTTACCCTTACCCTAGCCTTATGATTCTAGTTCTGGTGTCTTCACTTGGAAATATTTGGTATAGCTTTTAGGGAAGTTGGGCGGCTAGTCCACCCCGAGTTTGTTCCTCGACTAGCTTCTTTATTTGTCCTGGTCTCCTTAGGTTCCTTGGCATCCCATGCCTCTGTTGCATGGGAGTTGTATTTCCTTTTTGCGAGTGCCTACTTTCTGTGTTCTCTAGTTCTAGGGTTTCTTAATCCACACGGGTCGGTAATGTCAAGAATTGTCTTGTACCTTCATCCTTTTTTAAGGACTTTGGGTTTCTTCGTGGGTTTTCTAGGTTGGGGTTACTTTCCTCCTTAACATTTGGCATTTTGTGGGAACGAAATAATTGAAATCTTTTATTCGTTAACTAGAAAAACCCCGACTAGGGTTTATTATAGCATCCAATCTCAAGAATTTATTGCTACATCTCTAACCTCTCTAGTTAATTGACCTAGAGTTAAACCTAGGTGGGTTGCGAGACACAGCATCGGGTGCCCTAGTGTGTCTCCTCGTCCTAGGTGGACAGTCACCTTCATGGTACCTCCCATAGCGGGGGTACAGGTTCATGTTGGGTTCCTCGAACTCGATGGATATCGACAAACTAGGAGCCCTCCTGGCTTGCCCTGTCAGTGCGACATCCACCCCATATCGGCTTAAAACAACAGTAACATGGGCAGGTTGAATGGGGTTTGATAAACATGTACTAATGTGTATTGGGGTTTGATATACATGTAATTTGTATATGCCTCCTAGAAATTTCTCTCGGTCTCTTCTCGGATATGGCCTGATTCGATTCCCTAGGTGGGGAAGTTTCATCTTTCATTGAATAGGGAGGGGTTCTCTCTCGAGGTGCATCCCATGGGATAGCCTCTTCTAGCGCCTCTAAACTTTGCTCCATGGCATGTATCCAAGGGATATATTATTCGTTGATGTTTCTGTTTATGTTTTCTGCAAGGGCTTTGGGAATCAAGAATTAGGGTTGGTGGGGACTTGTCAGGAAAGTTATGCTCTGATACCACTCAAGTTGTCATGCCCCGACCCGGTTTGGTCGAGGTCCCGTAATCAACCTGCCACCTTTCCATGCATCATCCAAGTATTCCTACCTTAATGATACATGGAAGGTAAAGGCGTGCCTTTGTTTATTCCCTTACTATAAGTTGGGGATATGGAATGTACCTTGAGGGCTTGAGCTTGTCCTAGAACTTTCTGTCTTTGTCATGGACTAGAAAGGGGTGAAAGGAGGGAAATGAGTATATATATACATATACTCAGTGGGGGAAACTTTTACAACAATTGACTTGTTTTGTTACTTCACCCATTGGTCATTCATTAGTCATTTTTCACGTATCATTCATTAGTCAGTTTTCACCTATCATTCATTAGTCATTTTTCACCTATCATTCACGCATCAACCGCCCTCCTATCATAGGAGGAATCACACGTTCGTAGAACGGTCCTCGACTGTTCCACTTGTGGACTAGAGTGCCTTTACCATCTACCCTAATAGAGGTCAATGACCTCTACCCTGAGTTTGAGTGGACATCAATAGTCCAACCCTCAAACCCTATTCACTTCATGATGTTCGCTTTATGGGATGAGACCTCTTTTCCCCTACTACCTCGATCTTAGTGCTCAAGAAGCTCCCCAGGCTTCTTAACATACTAGACGCCAAACCGCCCTTATGCACCCTAGGTAGTCCAATAGTACTTGGGATCTGCCCATATCTCATAGTGCATGCACAATCAAGAATCTTTTCATTTATAGCCATTATCGTTAGCCCTCCAATGCAATAGTCTGTTAGATTGGCTTCGACCCACGCGTAATGTTCCAATAGGTTCGACAACCTGGCTTCGACTTAGTAGCAGATCGACCCAACAAGCCCAATATTCCATGCTTGGTTCGGTGGGTATCACACACAATTACCCGTTAATTGGATCTTTTAGGATCATTCATTACATGTTGATTCTAGACGAGTCCATACCAGTGTCCATCGGCCTTGGGCCCACTTGCATACCGAGCCTAAGCCCCAGAATTAGCTCCAAATGTTTTAAGCAGTGTCACTCAGTCAGGGGAGGAAAATTTTGAGAAAATAATATTCAAGGTGAACCATCATTCCAACCAGAATTGACATTGTAATGTTCCCACTCACCCGGTAATCTCGACGGGGTGTCCCGACGGAACTTGTTTTACGACACGCTTCTTGGGGCCATGACAATTTGCTCCTACACGACACAAATATCCATATCATGACGCGTTGACTAAGAGGTCGCATATTTTTCTAGTATTGGTGCATAGGCCCTCATAATATACCTTAATTGCATTTAGGTCCCTAATTGCCCCTTAGTTTCAATTAAGCCCTTAGGATTTCCACATATCCTTCTTGGGTCCATAATTTTATCAAAATTACTCATTGGTTCTCAATTTTCCAAAAATTTCCATTTAGTCCCTAATTTTCCAAAAATTGCAATTTGGTCCTACACTTTTCAAAATTGCCAATTGGCCATTCATTTTGCCAAAATTGCCTAGTTGGCCCTCAATTAGGAGTGAATTTCATGAAAATTTCCTCAATTTCATCAATTTCCCATTCAGTCCTCCAATTTTGGAGAATTTTACAAAAGCCCCAAAAATCCCCAAATTTGCCTCCTTCATCCGCAATTTGAGCATTTGAACATCTGAATCTTACCTTGTCCAATTGATGACTTGTAAGTCCTTAATTTCTTTGTTTCTCATTGTTATTCACCTCCTGTAGCTCTCCCCGATCATCTACACTTCGAATTTCCCTATTTTGTTGAGTTTTGAGCTTCGTCGAACCTTTGTTAGAAAACTTATAGTTGAGAGAGAAAGCTTGCTTAGCTTATCAATGGAGGGACGGTGGCTGGAGCTTGAGGTGGGGGCAGGTAGTGCTTGATGAGGGGGTCCGACTAGGACTAGGTTCATCTATAATTCGCTGTTACACTGTAGGAATTTGAAGAAAGAAGTTTCGGGAGGTGAAGTTTTGAAACTCATAAAATTCGATGAGGAGAGGTGAAGTTGAGATTACCGAGGGTTTGTGAGGGGCTTGGGAGGGACTTAGGAAGTCGGAGGTGGTCAATTCTAATGATGGAAGTTTTGAGGATGTATCAAGCTAGGGGACACCTCCCTAATTCTGATGCCACCCTTCAGAGCTTCTTTAGTTTTGAATTTTCACGTCGTTAGAGCCTTGATCAGAGTTTCGTCGAAAAGTGAGTTGTTTATCTTTAGAGGGCATCTAAGAGGTGAGGAGGACGAGTGGGAGGGTTCTCTTTATAAAGGGAACTCGACAACTATTCAGGCTACCGGCCGGTGTGAGACTCGGCCCCTGTCCTGCTCGTCGATGACTAGACTGGAGGAATTTTTTAGTCACTGGAGATTCCCGCTTTCCCAGCCTCTCTCTCCTTTCTATCAGTGAACTGAGGTTGAAGATGATGATGTGGTGGGCATGCCATGTGACACACTATGATTGGCCAGTTTTTTCTGATGTAGAGGTCAAATTCAGTTGTCGCATTAGTCGTCCATTTTCTACTTGTGTCTTCGTGACAAGCTGATGGATTGTCCGCTGACCCTTGACCGAACATGTGGCAGCCTCCCATTGGTTAGCCGTGTCTGCGTGGCTGCTGACTGGGTGTCGTTGACCATTGACCAGTCTGGTCCAAGGTTCAGTGAACCGAATTTGAAAATCGGCCGGTTCAGACCTGATTCGACTGGTTTTCTAAAATTTAAAATTTTCTAAAATCATATAAATTCATTTTCTATATATTGGTGGCCTCAATTTTCCAAATTAATCTTTTTAAGCCACATAGAAAATGAATTATTGAACTGGTTCACTACGTTTCATCCTGGTTCAATCCGGTTCGGGTCCAGTTCACCCCGAGCCGGTCCAGTTCTCAAATCGAATCCACTTCCTGGTTCTTCCTCAAAATTTTTGTGAATTTTTGGTCTCTTGGGATTTTCCAATTTCCATTGTTAACCATTCATTACTCTTTTCTATTGATTAATTTGCCCCGATTTTCATAAATATTGTCGGTTCTTCTCCTGCTTTCCTTCGTCCGAGGGGACGGGTTCCACAAAAGCACTTACATCTAGGAGGGGAGAGGCCAAAGTAGAAAGCCTATGCTAATAAGGTACGAAAACTTTCCTACAATTGTTTTGTCACACCCCGAACTAGTTTGGTCGGATCCTAATGAGCAACCCACCACTCCCTTTGGTCTATGAAGGATTTCAATTCCTACTTAACCGCAAGGAGTCAGGTGTCCTTTTTACCTGCTTTTCCTAGAATAACATTATACAAAAATGAATATGTTAAAGACTTACATACTTGTCTTTGTCTTAAGAGTTTGGCTTCGAGGTAATCCTTAAGAGTTTGCCTTCTTTCCTAAAAAGGGATTAAAGTGAGGGGTGAGTTTCTACAACTTAGTGAGCGGGTGTTGGGAAATGAGTTTAAAAAATATTTAGTTTATCAAAATCTTTAGCACACTATTCTTTAAAACATTTCATCCTTTTAAAGTCTTGATGTGTTTAGCTCTTTTAGCACATTCCCTTGCCTCGGGAGACATTTAGCAAACAAACACACACCCTTTCTCATAAAGGGTTCAAGCATTCATGAGATGTAGTTATGACAACTGCATTCACTTATGGATTGAAGCGTCTTTTCCATCCACCCTAATAGAAGTCATAGACTTCTACCTAGAGTCTAAGTGGTAATCAACTATTTGATCCTCAGACCCTAAATACTTCGTGTTCGATATGAGGATAGAGACCTCATCCTAACCTCACCCGATCTCATGTGCAAGAAGCTCCTAGAGCTTCATGACTAATTGGCACAATGAACTACTCTTATCTCCACCATGTCGTCCAACAACCCTTGGAACCCATCACTACCACCTTGGGCATCTTGATGCTCCCAAATCCATAAGTGCATACACAAATAATAGATTTAATAATCTAGCCATTCTCTTTTGTGTCGACGGTCCAACGGCCTCAACACTCAACCTAGCTTGTAGCTATTTGTCCGGCTGGTTCATCGACCTAGCCTTGACGCATTCCCACCAGCCCATTGAGAATTGTCTGTCCTGACTTGGTATTGTGGCGAATCACACAATTAATTTCCAGTTTAAATAAGAGTCTTCATGGCTCTTCCTATTCATGTTTGTTTACGGGCTCCAGCTCGTGCCCACTGGCCTTGGGCCCACTGCAGATGTTTTTCAAAACTAGGCCTTGAGCCCTATGACATCAAAACTGAGACACCTGGCCTGTTAGAGCTATTTTAGCTCTCGTCAACAAAGTTTCTCAAATAGTTTAAGTAATGGCACACAGTTAGGGGAGAACACTTCTAACAAAATCTTCTTTTTATCTCATTACACCAATTGGGTGTGATGATAGGTCCACTTACAACCAGTATGCGGGTTTTTTCCTTTCAATGAAGAAGCTCATCATACCAATTGATTATGATGTTTAAATAATCTCACTTACAACTGGTAAATATGTTTTCCTTTAATAAATGTGTTCATCACCCTAATAGGGTATGACGTTTAAATGTCCCACTCACCCGATGTGTCACACCCCGATATGGTTTCCCTAGTTGGACCAGCAAACAACCGCCGCATCATCCTGACTTTACAACAATGTGTGCCTTATCATTGTAAAACTGACAGGGTGCAAGGCTCAAAACAAAATATCCCAAATTATTTTTCAAATTAATAAATTGGATCTTTCAAAAGTAAATTTCGGAAACCATATACCAGGACTATATACTGAATGTAAGACATACCTTTTGTTTAGATTTGGCTTTCCCCATCAACACATGTCCTTCTTCATCATTTTTACCTAAAAGGGGTAATTAGAGGAGAATGAGTTTGACAATTCAGTGCGAGGGCTTTGCTGTAAACCCCGCCCTTTTTAGCTAAGGAAAACTAGGAAGGGAACTGGTCAAACCAAGTGAGAAAACTGAACCGGTTCACAAACCCGATCAATTGTGAATGGAAAAGAACCTTAGGATGAATTAGAAGAGGAAAATTAGACCGGTTTGGATGAACCGGGTCCAACAGGATTGAACTGGTTTATGAACCGAGTCGGTTCATGAACCGGAACCGATAGAGATTGGGAAAAACAAAGAAATTCAACTCCATTGTACTCCAAAGAAATTTATGAACCTTGAGAAGTAACCTTAGAACAAACTGGGAGAGAAAAACCAGACCAGTTCAGGTGAACCGGACCCGAACATGATTGAATCGATTTAAAGACCGAGTCGGTTTATGAAACTAGAATCGATAAAGAGATGGTAAACTTGGAATTTTATGGACCCTAAGTGACCCGAGGAGTCACAAAAGAGATGGAAATGGACTTGTGAAGGAATTGGGAATGAAAACCAAACCGGTTTAGGTGAACCGTATCTGAACCGGTTCGGACCTGCTTGAACCACTATTGAATTGAATACTAAATTCATTTTTCTAGGTGGCTTAAATAATTCAAATAGGAGATTTGAGGCCACCATTGGATAGCGAATGAACTTAGATGAATTTAGAAATTTTTAGATTTGAAAAACTAGATCAAATGGGGGGGGGGGAGGGGGGGGGGGCGAACCGGGTGGTTTAAACTTTGAATCCGGTTCGGTCTAGTTCGGAACAGTGTCATCTTCTTCCTCAGGATGACAACACTGTTCACTCACTGGGAAACTGATGAAACGCTTCTGTTTGGGGCATTTCAGGTCTTCAGTGTTAGTCATAATGGTGCCAAACAGACGGCCAACAGGTCCCCGAGCTCTCTATATAAAGAGCCCCTCCCCATTCATTCTCTCCACACTTGAAAACTCCATTCTCTCTTAACTGCTCCATTTTCTGGCGAAACTCGAATGAGAGCTCTGACATGGGGTCTTTTTTGAGCCAAACAAGGTGAGGTTGGGTTCTTTAGAACCGGGGAGAAGTCAGCTACACATCTGTAGTTTCTGTTCACTCAAAGGGTCGCCAGTGAGATGTCAGCATGATGAAACAGTGAAGCAGCTCCAGTGGACCGAAGCTGCCCTGTTTCAGCCGAACTGAAATTGGCCATTTCGAGCCCTCCTCAGGCTAAACCAAGCCTTCCCAACATTTCCTTAGCCCTCCCATAGCCGAAATAGGACTGAAAGGTAAGCCAATTCGGCCCCCCTCTGCAATTTCCGGCCAGTGCTAGAGAGAGAATCGACAGAATTTCAATGATGAAATTCTAACTCAATTCAGCATCAATTAATGCGATTCTTGATTTTAGGATGAACCTCAGGATGAGAGCTATCTGCCCAGATCGAAAGCTCGGACCGCCGTGCCCTCACTAGTGAGTAATCGAAGCTTTCTCTCTCAATAGTCTGTTTTTCGGCCAAGCATCGTTTGAGCTTGTTCCGACATTAAAACTCATGATTCAAAGTTCTATGGAATCGTATGAACATGGAAGAACTCAATTTCAACTTCAATTTCAAAAACTAGAGGTGTTTGATTGGCCAATTTGATGAAATCAAATTCGGCTGTGCTAAAGAGTTGGAATTGAGGGAAAAATTGGGGGAAATTGGGGATTTTCGAAATTCACAGAACCAAAATACAATTTTATGAAATTGAGGGTCAATTGGGCATGAAAATAATGTTGGAGGACCAATTGAGGAATTTTGGAATTTTTGGGGCAAAACTTAATATTTTTGTAAAGGAAGGGAAAATGGTAATTTTGGAAAATGTTGGAGGACCAAATTGGAAATTTGGGAAATTAATCCCCTTTTTGTGAAATGGAATAAATTAAGGTCCTATGATAAATTTTAGAAGTTTTGGGACTCAATTTGAGTAAAAATCTGCATTAGGGATTTAAAGTTAAAGAGAAATTACTTTAGGGACTTAATTACAAATAAATGAAAGTCTGCATTAAGCCGAAGGATAATGAACCGAGATGTCCATATCGTGTAGGAACATGAAGTACTGGGAACGCCAACAAGGACAAGCTTGCGTGAATACAAAGAACCGGTCTAGCGAAATTCACAGCATTAACGGGTGAGTGGGTTTACTAATGTCATGCCCGGTTGTGATGATAAGCACAACTTAAAGATAAAAACCACTTACTAGTTGTGAGTAGGTTTATTAACATCATACCTGATTGAGATGATGAGCACAAATTAAATATAAAAACCACTTACCGGTTGTGAGTGGAAATTTTTTATCATACCCGGTTGGAAATGATAAGTACCTCTGTATAAAAACCCACAGTTTAGTGGTATTTTAATCATCACCACTTAGAGAAAGTGATGTGAAAAATATGCGGAAAAACTACTTACCGGTTGTAAGTAGATCATACCCGGTTGGTATGATGAGACTTCCTCGAAGGAAGTTAAAAACCCGTTCATCGGTTATGAACAGAGATGTCCTTATACCGGTCGGTATAATGGACTGTGAAAACCTATTTTGTCGGAAGTGTTCTCCCTTAACTGTGTGCCAATGCTTAAACTATTTGGGAGACCTTCTTGATGGGAACTCGAATAGCTCTTATAGGTCGGGGGCCTCGGTTTTGGAACTTGAGGGCTAATATGCCCTATTTTTGAAAAAGTCGAATAGTGGGGTATAGGCCAATGGACATGAGCAGGAGCTCGAAAAAGAACTTGATATATATATGTGCCATTAAACCTTAACAAGTGAATTGTTTGGTCATGGTACCAAGGCAAGTCCGACATACTCAGTCAATTAGTAGCAGTGCGACATGTCCAATCGTCGGACCGGTCAAAACAAACAACTACTGGTTGAGTTGAAAGTTGGTACCGTTGGGACTAATGGCACCACATATTACATGACAATTTAAGAAAACTTTGTTTTTGGATGCACTATGAGTACGAGATCATCAAGACGCCCATGAGTGGTAGCGATGCGTCCTAAGGGCCTTGGACGACCCAATGAGTATAAGGGCAGATCGTCGTTCCAAGTGTCTGTGCAAAATTTGGAGTAGCACCGAGCGCATGAGACCGGGGTGGGGATGGGATGAGGTCTTTGTCCTCATATGGACATGAAGAAGCGATTTCAGGATTAAAGGTCGGATGTCGCATATATCCACTCATTTACAGGGTAGAAGTGGTCGTACTTCTATCCGAGTGGCTGATAAAATCGCTCAGAAGCCACTAGTGGGTTCAGTAGTCGTGCTGACCTGCGAATGTGTGTAACCTTCATGATGAAGGATGTTTGTTGGATGATGACATACCGTGGTAAATAAGAAATGATGGAATGTAAACCTCAAACTTTTGAGTTAAGGAAAATCGGGAAAAGAACCTGTCAAACCGAGTAAAAAAACCGAGCTGGTTTACAAACCCGATCATATGGGAACAAGCAATTTGGAAATTTACAACTTCTGGGTGATCCAAATGGTTCATTAAACATTGGAAAAGAAACTTAAGACAAAATAAAAGAGAAAAACTAAATTGGTTCAGGTGAACAAGATCTCATAAGAACTTTGAAGTTAAGCGTGCTTACCTGAGAGTAGTGTGAGGATGGGTGACCTCCTTAAATTAAATTATTGGAATTAATACCAATAATTTATGGCAATATTAATACTAATAATAAATCTCTCCTATTTAATAGACGATTTTGAGGTCAACCCCATTCATTCTCCTCACACCTGATCTACTGCTCCATTTCCCGGTGAAGCTCGAACCAGAGTTTCGACTTAAACATTTTTATTAACTTCGAAAGGAGAGGTCGAGCTCTTTAGAACCGAGCAGAAGACAACTATCTAATAGCAAACTCCGGTCAATACGAGGATCACTAGAGAAGCGCCGACATGATGGAACAGTGAAGCAACTCTGGCGGACCAAAGCTACCCTATTATAGCGAAGCTAAAATCGGCCATTTCGAGCACTCCTCAAACCAAACCAAGCCCTCCCATGGCCGAATTAGGACTGAAAGGTAAGCCCATTCGGTTCCCCTCTAAAATTTTTGGCCGGTGCTAGAGAGAGAACCGACAGAATTTCAATCATGAAATTCTAACTCAATTCGGCATCAATTGATGCAATTCTTGATTCTAGGATGATCCTCAAGATGAGAGTTATTTGACCAGATCGAAAGCTCGGACAGCCATGCCCTCACCGGTGACAAATCGAAGCTTTCTCTCTCTACAATCTATTTTCTGGTGAAGCTTCATTTGAGCTCGTTCCGACATTAAAATCTATGATTCAAAGTTCCTTAGAATCGTATGAACATGTAGAAACTCAATTTCAACTCCAATTTCAACAATTAGAGGTGTTTGATCGGTCAATTTGATGAAATCAAATTCGGCAGTGTTGAAGAGTTGAAATTGGGGGAAAATTTGGGGATTTTTGAAATTCGAAGGACCAAAATGAAATTTTATGAAATTGATGACCAATTGGGTATGAAAATAATGTTGGAGGACCAATTGAGAAATTTTAGAATTTTTGGGGCAACACTTACCATTTTTGTAAAGGAAGGGCAAAATGGTAATTTTGGAAAAGTTCGAGGACCAAATTGGAAATTCGAGAAATTAATCCCCTTTTAGTGAAATGGAATAAATTGAGGTCCTATGATAAATTTTAGAAGTTTCAGGACTCAATTTGAGGAAAAACCGGCATTAGGGACTTAAAGTTAAAGAGAAATAACTTTAGGGACCTAATTGCAAATGAATGAAGCCGAAGGATAATGAACCAAGATGTTCATATCGTGTAGGAACAAAAAGTACCAGGAACGCCAGCAAGGACAAGCTCACGTGAATACAAAGAACCAGTCTAGTGGAATTCACGGCATTAACGGGTGAGTGGGTTTACTAACATCATACCTGGTTGGGATGTTGAGCACAACTTAAAATTTTAAAACCACTTACCGGTTGTGAGTGGAAATTTTATATGATACCCGGTTGGGAATGATAAGTACCTCGATATGAAAACCCACTATTTAGTGGTATTTTAAACATCACTACTTAGAGGAAGTGATGTGAAAATTATGCAGAAAAACTACTTAATGGTTGTAAGTAGATCATACTCGGTTGGTATGATGAGACTTCCTCGAAGGAAGTTGAAAACCAGTTCATCGATTATGAACGGATGTGTCCTTATACCGGGCGGTATAATGGATAGAGAAAACATATGTTTTGTTGGAAGTGCTCTCCCCTGACTGTGTGCCAATGCTTAAACAATTTGGGAGACCTTCTCGACGGGAGCTCGAATAGCTTTGATAGGGGGCCTCAGTTTTGGAACTTGGGGGCTAAATGCCCGATTTTGAAAATCTCGTACAGTGAGCCCAAGGCCATTTGGCACGAGCAGGAGCTTGTAAATGAACATGATATATGTGCCATAAAACTTAATAAGTGAATTGTTTGGCCATGGTACCAAGATAGGACCGACATGCTCAGTCAACTAGCGACAGTGCGGCTTGACAGGTCGACAGACCAGTCAAGACAAACAATTACGGGTTGAGTTGAGAGTCCGGGCCGTTGGACCAGTGACACCACTGATTACATGGCAATATGAGAAAACATTGTTTGTGCTTGCACTCTGAGTACGGGATCATCAAGACACCCATGAGGGGTAGTGATGCGTCCTAAGGGCACCAGACGACCTGGTGGCTATAAGGGCAGTTTGTTGTTCCAGGTGTCTGTGCGAAATCTGGAGTAGCACCAAGCGCATGAGACTGGGGTGGGGACGGGATGAGGTCTCTATCCTCATATGAACACGAAGAAGTAGTTTCGGGATTATGGGTCGGATGTCACATACATCCACTCATTCCCAGGGTAGAAATGGTCGTACTTCTATTCGAGTGGCAGGAAAAGTCGCTCCGAAGCCACTAGCAGGTTCAGTAGTGAGACTGACTTGCGAATATGTGTAACCTTTATGATGAAGGATGTGTGTTGGGTGATGACACACCGGTAACTAAGAAATGGTGGAAAAACTTGAATTTTTAAACGGAGGTATTTTTTGAAAAAAAAAAGGAGTCTGGCACACTCCATAGAAATATTTTTCTTAAAAGTCAAAAGCTTTTAGAAACCCATTCACTAAGTAGTCGTACTGACCCCTTCCTTATATCCCTTTCAGTAAATCCCAGAAAGCCTACCCTTAAAGACCGTCAACTAAGATGCCTGTAAGACAGGTATTTAAAGTTTTAAATTTCATGCAATTTTGATTATGCTATTCCAGGAAAAGGTGCAGGTTAAAGGACACCTTACTCTTTACGGTTTACAATAAGGGGAAATCCTTTAATAAACTGGGAGAGTGGTGGGTTGATCACGGGGATCCGACCAAACCGGGTTGGGGCGTGACATGGAAAAACCTGAATCTTTAAATAAAGGGATTTTTGTAAAGAAAGGAGTCTGTCACACTCCATATAAATGTTTTTCTTGAAAGTCAAATGATTTGAAACCTATTCACTAAGTTGTTGTACTCACCCCCTCCCTTATACCCCATTCAAGAAATCCTGGAAAGCCTACCCTTAAAGACCATCAACTAAGAAGCCTGTGAGACATGTATGATGAATTTAAAATGTTATGCAGTTTTGATTATGTTATTCCAGGAAAAAGGTGCAAATTTAAAGGATGCCTTACTCTTTACGGTTTATAATAAGGGAAACCCTTTAATAAACCGGGAGAGTGGCGGGTTGATCATGGGGATCCGACCAAACCATGTTGGGGCGTGACAACTAGAGTGGTACCAGAGCTAGGTTCCTCGAATACATATTAAAGACTAGAAAATATAGTAACTAATAGGATTTATCCTAAAATTTTCAAGTGGCTCCTAGGAGAGGAACCAAGAAAACTTGGAATGGCTCTACTCAACACCCTATCTTCGTAGAAAGACAACCCTAGAAGCTTCCCAAATACTTGAGCCCTGGCAGGAATCTCGAAAGAAAAAATGGGGAATTATCTTGGAGAATGGTGCTAGTACCTATCAATGGCACAACTCTAGGTATGAAGAATGATGTTTATCAAGATTTCCCTAGCTCCTTAGTTATTTTGTGACCATTTCCTGTGATAGGGCTGGAAGCCTAATCTTTTGTATCCCCCTGTTAATAAAATACTCAAATTCTCAAAACTCTATCTCCTGATAATGCGATCTTGTTGGGAATATGGCCTAAGGAAAATAAAACAAACCCACACTATCTTGGAAACTAAGGAAAAGTCACATCTCGGTTATGGAAGATGAATCAGGGAATTAAAAAACCTAGGAGGACTCTTACCATGACCCTTTAGCAAAGGAGATTCAGCAAGAACATTGTCAAAGTGATCAGACTCAAGAATGGTAAAGCACCAAATCACTAGTAACCCTGGAAAAGCCCCACTTGAAGGAAAGAAGGAACCACAACAATCCATGTAAGGGAATAATGATGGGACATTACCTAAAGAGATGCCCAACCCTACTAAAGAACAAGTACCAAGATGAACTATTATATATGTACAGAAGGAGGGAATGTTCCACACCTCATAGATTCAGGGCAATACCTCCTCAAAGGTCACGAAAGACATGAAGGATTAGAGACTGATACCATGGAGTAAGTTATGTAAACGGTTCACCAAGAGGTCAAGAAATGACGAGTGAATGCAAAAACTTCCTAAGAAGGTCAAATCGAGAAGGATACCTTAAGAATAGGGATAAGGTACATGGGAAGTATACTTGAGAACCCTCTCATAAGGGGCATACACAGAAAAACGTCCCCCAAAACTCTAGGGAATGACATAGTGAGAGTGAAGAAGAGAAGGAATACGCTGTGAAAGGGAACTCCGGAGGGATGCATACAACCAAGTGCCTTGAAGGAATCATTGGTTGGTAGATGGACATAACGTGGAGTGCAAGGAGCCAACCCCTCATTAGAAACTACTTGAAGAAAGGAAGTATCGGAGGCCAAGACTAACCTGCTTTGGAAAAGTGATATAATTTTAAAGTACAACCTCTTTTGGGAAAAAGCAGAGAAGTAAAAAATTGGAGTCTCTGACCAACATAGCATAGGTAAGCAAACCATAAAAATAAGATAGTCAGAGGAAAGAAATGATACCCTAAGGAAGACCGAGAGGTAGAAAGGACTACAACCTAAAAGGTCAGTGAGATAGACGTTAAGGACAGGAGGACTCGAGAAACAACTGCCCTAATAAACTTAGACCAAGGGAATGGTGGAGACGAGGCAGTTAACGAACTAATACATGGGAAAGCCATAATTTGAGTTCCAGCAAGGAAGAGAGGGGCGGAAAGGTCAAATACTCGGGAAAAGAAGGATGAAAGAAATCCTTAATAGGACCAAGGGCCAAATTAACGACTAAACTCAAGCCAAGAAAAGAATAGGCAAGCCTCTCACACAATTGTCAAGAAATATTGAAACAAAGAAGATTTGAATGCTCCATAAGGAAATACATTATGAAAGTAAACTTTAGAGGGATGCATACGACTAACTACCCTTGAAGAAATTATGGATGGGCGGATGTACATAATGTGGAGTACAAGGAAACAACCCTTAGTTAGGAAATGTTTCAAAGGAAGGAAGTATCGTGGTGGCTCAGGGTGACCTGTTTGGAAAGAGTAGGAGAACCAAGTAGAAAGAAGAAACTGGTAGTAGAGAGCAGCCAAAGAGAATGAACAGAATCCTAAGAAAGGCTGAGATGTCGTAAAGACTACATTCTATAAAGAATAAAAGGATAAGCATGAAGAAAGAGTGATATAACTGCCCAAATGATTGGATCAAAAAAATTGTGTGAAGGAGGTAGTTAAAGAACTAGCCTTCGAGAGAACCAGGAATTTAAACCACGATAAAGAAGGGAGAAGTGAAAAAGGCAAATCATTGGAAAAGAAGAACGAAGGAAAATCCTTAAAAGAAATCAATGGACAGAACCGGAACTATAAAGTCTTGAGACGGTTAAATGAACCTCTCGAAGGGTAATCAAGGAATTTTGAAACTAGGTGGATGCGAGCTCTATACATGTGCTGAGGTGCGAGTGATAATGAGGATGGAGTATGAAAGACGTACCTATAGGATCTCAAGGGTAAAGGTAAACATGAAAGAATAGCACCAAGGGACGTCATTTAAAGTAAGGTGTCATCAAGGATGTATGAAAAAGAAATTTCGGGAGAAAAGGGTAAGAATCCTCCCAAATAAGGAAATCCTAAGAAAGGATACATGGCGTAATAAAGAATAAACGGAGCCTAGTGACGAGAGGTGAGGAGACAAATTCACAAATAAAAGTACATGTTAAAGTGAAAGAAATCCAAGGAAGCATATTAAGAGATGTCGTGGCAAGTAAGAATGAGTGGACTATCCATAATAAGGTGAGGAAGGAAAGAACGTATGAGAAACATTGGGAAAGTAAGCCCTCCAAATAAGATGTGGATATGTAGGAATAACCACAATTAGTAAGACCGGTCGTAGTCCACACACGTATAACAAAGCCTAAAGAGTGGACGGCTGAACATAATATGAACTACCCAAAATAAGACTAATAAACTACTCAAATAAGGAATAAGGGATGGAATGGGAAAATTTTAAGACAATGGAGGAGTAAAAGCGGGCAAATGCCCCAATATGGAAAGGGTGTAAGGAGATGAAGAAAGGAAACCTTCAAGAAATGGTAAGAAGTTTGAACATGTATCTCCTAAGATGAAAGTCCCTACCTTGAAGGAAATAGTAGAGAATGAAACCATAAAAAGGGGATACTCCCTAAACCGAGCAAACGATATGTAGGCCGAAAGGAATTGGCTCGATCTAAAGAATAGTGAGATGATTACAAATAGGTAAGAGTGGATTAAGGCCAAAGAAAAATCCTTGAATAAAGGATATCATTGGGAATAATGATGGACCTAAGAAAGGACAAATACCCGCATGTTAGTAAAACATCTGGAAATCAAATAATCGGAACCGAAATACTATAAGGAAGTGAAAAAAAAGACGAGTGGGTAAGGAGAACCGACACAGTTGTGTAAATTGAGTTAATAACGGTCAAGGTAGTTGAGGAATACTACCAGAAGAAAGGAGGGATGAAGTTATACAATTCCTGAGAGGTTAAAAAATAAGGAATAACCCTAAAAGAGGTGTTTGGAGATCTAATGGATATAGAGGCAAGATCTAGAAAATGTCATGCTCTAAGGGACAAGAAAACTTAACAAGCCCAATGCAAACATGACTCAGAATAAGGAAGAGTCAGTTCATAAGCATGACAAATTCAAACATAATTTGGACTGATTTGTAATGAGCAACAAATGAAGAAAGAGTCAAAAGGGTACGAAAAAGTGATGATAAAGAAATCTGTGAGAAAGGGTATGCAATGCTCTAAAGGATGTTGAGCTAAGGGTTTCAATGACCAAGTGGTTAACTAGACACAGATATGGTGAGTTATCTTGGAATTTTTAATATTTAGTACAGAACCTCAAGGGGAAGAATGTTGCTCTAAGCAAAGAAAGAGATAAAATCTAAAGAACATACCCTGAAGTAAAGTATGTCTAGTTATGACAAACTCCTTGGAGGGAGTAAATAATACAAAGGAAAAAGGAATTCCTTAAATGAAGGTCGTAAAAAGGGCTAATTGAAAGAACGAGAGAAGAGTTTGCATGTCAAGCAAACACCAAAGGGGCATCAAAGGAAATGATTCCTCATACAATGTTGCTAATTAAGTTTTGGGGACAAAACTACTAAAAGGAAGGGAGAGTTGTAAACCCCGCCCTTTATAGCTAAGGAAAACCGGGAAGGGAATCGGTCAAACCGAGTGCGAAAACCGAACCGATTCACAAACCCGATCAATTGTGAATGGGCAATTTAGGAATTTACAACTCCCAGGTGATGCAAAGGGTTCATAAAACTATGGAAAAGAACCTTAGGATGAACTAGAAGAGGAAAATTAGACCGGTTTGGATGAATCGGGTCCAACAGGATTGAACCAGTTTATGAACCGAGTTAGTTCATGAACCGGAACCGATAGAGATTGGGCAAAACAAACCGGAACCAGTTTGGAAACTCCATTGTACTCCAAAGAAATTCATTAACCTTGAGAAGGAACCTTAGAACAAAGTGGGAGAGAAAAACCAGACCGGTTCGGGTTAACTGGACCCGAACCGTTTTAAACACCGAGTCAGTTTATGAAACTGGAATCGATAAAGAGATGGTAAACTGAGAATTTTATGGACCCTAAGTGATCCAAGGAGTCACAAAAGACATGGAAATAGACTTGTGAAGGAATTGGGGATGAAAACCAAACCGGTTCACGTGAATCGGATTCGAACTGGTTTGAACCGATTAGAACCACTATTGAACAGAATCCTAAATTCATTTTTCTAGTTAGCTTAAATAATCCAAATTGGAGATTTGAGGCCACCATTGGATAGGGAATGAATTTAGAAATTTCTAGATTTGAAAAACTCGATCAAATGGTTGGTGAACCGGCCGATTTAATCTTTGAACCCAGTTCGGAATAGTGTCATCTTCTTCCTCAGGATGACAACACTGTTCACTGGCCGGGAAACTGAAGAGATGCTGGCAAAGAAGAAACAGTTCTATTCGGGGCATTTCAGGTCTTCAATGTTAGTTATAATGGTGCCAAATGGACGGCCAATGGGTCCCTGGGCTCCCTATATAAAGAGCCCCTCCCCATTCATCCTCTCCACACCTGAAAACTCCATTCTCTCTCAACTACTCTATTTTTCGGTGAAGCTTGAACCAAAGCTCCGACATGGGGTCTTTTCTGAGCCAAACCAGGTGAGATCGGGTTCTCTAGAACCAGGGAGAAGTCAGCTACACATCTGTAGTCTTCGTTCACTCAGAGGGTCGCTGGCAAGACCGAAGCTGCCCTATTTTGGCTGAGCTGAAATTGGCCATTTCAAGCCCTCTTCAAGCCAAACCAAGCCTTTGCAACACTTCCTCAGCCCTCTCACGGCTAAATTAAGACTGAAAGGTATGCCAATTTGGCTCTCCTCCGCAATTTTCGGCCGGTGCTAGAGAGAGAACCGACAGAATTTCAATGATAAAATTCTAACTCAATTCGACATCAATTGATGCAATTCTTGATTCAAGGATGAACCTCGAGATGAGAGCTATCTGCCCAGATTGAAAGGTCGGACTGTCGTGCCTTCACGGGTGAGTAATCGAAGCTTTCTCTCTCTACAGTCTATTTTCCGGCGAAGCTCTGTTTAAGCTCATTCCATCATTAAAACTCACGATTCAAAGTTCTATGGAATCGTATGAACATGAAAGAACTTAATTTCAACTTCAATTTCAACAATTAGAGGTGTTTGATTGGTCAATTTGATGAAATCAAATTCGACTGTGTTAAAGAGTTGGAATTGGGGGAAAATTGGGGGAAATTGGAGATTTTTGAAATTCAAAGAACTAAAATGAAATTTTATGAAATTGAGGGTCAATTGGGTATGAAAATAATGTTGGAGGACCAATTGAGGAATTTTGGTAATTTTGGGTTAAAACTTACCATTTTTGTAAAGGAAGGGCAAAATGGTAATTTTGGAAAAAGTCGGAGGACCAAATTGGAAATTTGGAAAATTAATCCCCTTTTTGTGAAGTGGAATAAATTGAGGTCGAATGATAAATTTTAGAAGTTTCGGGACTCAATTTGAGGAAAAACTGGCATTAGGGACTTAAAATTAAAGAGAAATAACTTTAGTGACCTAATTGTAAATAAATGAAAGTTTGACTTTCTCATTCATTTGGAATGAATGAAGGCTATAAGGCCGAAGGATAATGAACCGAGATGTTCATATCATGTAGGAAAATGATGTACCGGGAATGCCAGCAAGGATAAGCTTGCGTGAATACAAAGAACCAGTCTAGTGGAATTCACGGCATTAACGGATGAGTGGGTTTACTAACGTCATACCCGGTTGTGATGTTGAGCACAACTTAAAGTTAAAAATCACTTACCGGTTTTGAGTGGGTTTACTAACATCATACCCAGTTGGGATGATAAGCACAACTTAAAGATAAAAATCACTTACCGGTTGTTAGTGGGATTATATATCATACCCTGTTGGGGATGATAAGTTCCTCGGTATAAAAACCCACTATTTAGTGGTATTTTAATCATCACCACTTAGAGAAAGTGATTTGAAAATAATGCAGAAAAACTACTTACCGGTTGTAAGTAGATCATACCTGGTTGGTATGATGAGACTTCCTCGAAGGAAGTTGAAAACCCGTTCATCGGTTATGAACGAAGATGTCCTTATACTGGTCGATATAATAGATAGTGAAAACCTATTTTATCGAAAGTGTTCTTCCCTAACTGTGTGCCAATGCTTAAACTATTTGGGAGACCTTCTTGATTGGAAATCGAATAGCTCTTATAGGCCGGGGGCCTCGGTATTGGAACTTGAGGGCTAATATGCCCTGTTTTTGAAAAAGTCAAATAGTGGGCCATAGGCCAATGGACACGAGCAGGAGCTCGTAAAAGAACATGATATATATATGTGCCATTAAACATTAATAAGTGAATTGTTTGGTCACGGTACCAAGGCAGGTCCGACATACTCAGTGAACTAGTAGTAGTGCGACATAACCGGTCACCGGACCAGTCAAAACAAACAGCTACCGGTTGAGTTGAAAGTCAGGACCGTTGGGACTAATGACACCACATATTACATGGCAATTTAAGAAAAATTTGTTTGTGTATGCACTATGAGTATGGGATCATCAAGATGCCCATGAGGGGTAGCGATGCATCCTAAGGGCCCTGGATGACCTGATGAGTATAAGAGCAGATCGTCGTTCCAGGTGTCTGAGCGAAATTTGGAGTAGCACCAAGGGCATGAGACCGAGGTGGGGACAGGATGAGGTCTTTATCCTCATATGGACACGAATAAGAGATTTCGGGATTGAGGGTCGGATGTCACGTACATCCACTCATTTCCAGGGTAGAAGTGGTCGTAGTTCTATCTGAGTGGCTAGTAAAGTCGCTTCGATGCCACTAGTGGGTTCAGTAGTCATGCTGACCTGCGAATCTATGTAACCTTAATGATGAAGGATGTGTGTTAGGTGATGACAAACTGTGGTAAATAAGAAATGATGGAAAAACCAGAATCTTTAAATGAAGAGATTTTTGAAAAGAAAGGAGTCTGACACACTCCATATAAATGTTTTTCTTGAAAGTCAAAAGATTTAAAACCCATTCACTGAGTAGTTGTACTCACCCCCTCCCTTATACCCCTTTTAGGAAATCCCGGAAAGCCTACCCTTAAAGACCATCAACTAAGAAGCGTGTGAGACAGGTATGATGAACTTAAAATGTTATGTAGTTTTGATTATGTTATTCTAGGAAAAAGGTGCATGTTTAAAGAACGCCTTACTTTTTACGGTATATAATAAGGGAAACCCTTTAATAAAATGGGAGAGTGGCGGGTTGATCATTGGGATTCGACCAAACCGGGTCGGGGCGTGACATTTGCTGATATCATGACTTCATGTCCACAATTCAGCTAATACTCTAAATAGGGTTTCAGGAAGGTTTTGGTAAAATAGGTGTCCCCAAAGGTAAGCTTGTGTAGATATTAAAGAATTAACTTGTATTTGACAAGTTTGAAATCTATTTCTTTCATCAACCACCCTCCTATCATAGGAGGGATCACACATTCGTAGTATGGTCCTCGACCGTGCCACTTGTGGACCGGAGTGCCTTTTCCATCCACCCTAATAGAGGGATACTACATTTACCCAGAGTTTGATTGGACATCAATAGTCTGACATATCAAACCACATATTACTTCACCATGTCCGCTCAGTGGGACGAGACCTCATTTCCCCTACTGCCTCGGTCTCTATGTGTAGAAAGCTCATCAGTTTCACGACCTACTAAATGAGGAAATTGCCCTTATGCTCCCTAGGTCGTCCAACAGCCCTTGGGCTCCATCACTACCTCATGCCAGGTGTCCTGATGGCCCAACATCATAATGCATGCACAATCATTAAATTATAGCCTTTATCTTTGGTCCTCTAGCACAGTGGTCTGTCAGCTTGGCTTCGGCCCACGCGTACTAGCCCAACAGGTTCGAAGACCTGGCTTCAGTAGAGTAGCGGTTCGACCCAACAAGATCGACAACTCAGCTTGGTTCGATGGGTAGCACACAAAGTTCCCATTATTCAGATCTTCTAGCATCATTCATCACATATTTTGTCATGCCCCAACCCGGTTTGGTTGCATCCCCGTGAACAACCCGCCGCTCTCTCAGTTCAAGAGGAGTTTCCTCTAACATTAACTTGAGATGAGCCGAGCGTAATTTCGACCTTGTTCCCTAGAAAGACATATATCAAATAAAATTCAAGCTTAAGGAAAATTAAGCTTACCTGACAGAGGGTAAGGCTCGGTGTTATTCCTAGTCATTATCTTTTTTTCCTAAAAAAGGGATAGAAAAGATGGGTGAGTTTCTACAACTTAGTGAATGGGTTTTTAGAACTTTTAACTTTTAGGAAAAAGATGTGTATTGGAGTGTGCCAGACTCCTTTATTTACAAAAATCCTTTCATATCAAATTTAAGTTTTTACCACCATTTCTTATTAATCATGGTGTGTCACCACCCAACAAACGTCCTTCTTCATGAAGGTCAAACACACATTCGTAGGCCAGTACGTCCACTGAACCCACTTGTGGCATCGGAGCAACTTTACTGGCCACCTAGATAGAAGCACGTCCACTTCTACCCTGAGAATGAGTGGATGTACGTGACATCCAATCCTCAATCCCGAAATCAATTCTCCGTGTCTGTATGATGATAGAGACCTCATCCCGTCCCCACCCCGGTCTCATGTGCTTGGTGCTACTCCAAATTTCGCACGGTCACCTGGTACGACGAACTGCCCTTTCATTCACCAGGTCGTCCAGGGCCCTTAGGACGCATCACTACCCCTCTTGGGCATCTTGATGGTCTCAAAATCACAGTGCATGTACAATTAATATTTTCTTATCATGCCATATAATATGTGGTGCCACTAGTCCAACGGCCCCGACCTTCAACTCAACCTGCAACTTTTTGTCTTGACTGGTCCGGAGACCTGTCGAGTCGCACTACCACCAGTTGATTGAATATATCAGTCCTATCTTGGTACCATGGCCAAACAATTCATTTATTAAAGTTTTATGGCACATATCTCATGTTTGTTTATGAGCTCCTGCTCGTGCCCACTAGCGTATGGCCCACTTGTTCGAGATTTTCAAAACCAGACATAATAGCCCCCAAGTTCCAAAACCGAGGCCCCCCGACCTATAAGAGCTATTCGAGCTCCCATCAAGAAGGTCTCCCAAATCGTTTAAGTATTGGCACACAGTTAGGGGAGTGCAGTTCTGACAAAAATATTTTTTCAACTGTCCATCATACCAACCGAGTGTGAGGACATCTCCACTCATAATCAATGAATGGATTTTCCACTTCCTTCAAGAAAGTTTTATCATACCAACCGGGTATGATCTACTTACAGCCGGTAAGTAGTTTTTCCACATTATTTTCATATCACTTCTCTAAGTTGTCTTATCATTCCCAACCAGGTATGATATAAAATTCCATTTGATCGATTCTTTGTGTTCACGCAAGCCTGTCCTTGCTGGCGTTCCTGGTACTACGTATTCCTACATGATATGAATATCCTTGTTCATTATTCCTTGGCCTAATAACCTTCATTCATTCCAAATGAATGAGAAAACCAAACTTTCTATTTATTTACAACTAGGTCCCTAAAGTAATTTTTCTTTAACTTTAACTCCCTAATGTTGATTTTTCCCCAAATTGTGTCCCAAAACTTTTAAAATTTATCTTATGACCTCAATTTATTCAAATTAACAAAAGGGGTTTTAATTTCCCAAATTTCTAATTTGGTCCCCCAATTTTTCCAAAATTACCATTTTGCCCTTCCTTTACAAAAATGGTAAGTTTCACCCCAAAAATTCTAAAATTCCTCAATTAGTCCTCTAACATTCTTATCATGCCCAATTGACCCTCAATTTTATAAAATTAAATCTTGGTCCTTTGAATTTTTTAAAATCCCCAATTTTCCCCAAAATTTCCCTTAATTTCAACTTCCTAACACTGCCGAATTTGATTTCATGAAATTGACCGATCAAACACTTCCAATTGTTGAAATTGAAGTTGAAATTGAGTTTCTACATGTTCATACGATTCTCTAGCACTTTGAATCGTAAATTTTAACACTGGAATGAGCTCAAACGGAGCTTCGTCGGAAAATTGACCGTAGAGAGAGAAAGCTTTGATTGCTCACTGGTGAGGACACAGCAGTCTGAGCTTTCTATCTAGGCAGGTAGTTCTCCTCCTGAGGTTCTTGCTAGGATCAAGAATGACAATAATTGATGTCAAATTGGATTAGAATTCTGCCATTGAAATTCGACCGACTCTCTCTCAAACACTAATCGGAAATTGTAGAGGGGAGTCGAATTGGCTTACCTTTCGATCCTAATTCGACCGTGAGAGGGTGGGGTAAGTGTTGGGAGGGCTTGGTTTGGCCTGAGGAGGGCTCAAATTGGCCAATTTTAACTCGGCCGAAACAAGGCAGGTTCGGTCCGCCCGAGCTACTTCACTGTTCGATCACACCGACGCTTCTCCAGTGACTCTCGGAATGAGTGGTGTCACCACCATGTAGCTGACTTCTCCCTAGTTCTAAGGAACCCAACCTCGACTTCTTTGGCTAAAAAATGACCCTATATTGGAGCTCTGGTTTGAGGTTCACCGAAAAACTAAGCAGCTGATAGAGAGTGAGCTTTTCAGGTATGGAAAGGATGAATGGAGAGAGGCTCTTTATATAGGAAGCTCGAGGACTTCTTGCCCGTCCGATTGGTGCCTTAATGGCAGTCATTCATTGTCTGAAACTCCCTGGCCGGAGACTTTTCAACTTCGTTAGTGCTACGCGATTTTTCGGCAAGTGAACAGTGCTATCATCTAAAGGAAGAAGACAACACTATTCCAAACAAGACCAGACCGGTCTGAACCAGGATCAAAACTTAAGCCGGCCGGTTCACACCCCCTCCCCCCCCCCCCCCCCCATTTGACCGAATTTTTCAAATCTAAAAATTTATAAATTCATCTAAATTCATTTTCTATACAATGGTGGCCTCAAATCTCAAATTTGAATTTTTTAAGCTACCTAGAAAAATGAATTTAGAATTCAGTTCAATAGTGGTTCAAACCGGTCCAGATCTGTTCAATTCACTTGAGATTCATAACTTCCCCGATTTACCTCTTTCTCTATCCGTTCATGTTCATGAGTTGACCTGATTCATAAACCATTTCTATCTGGTTCGGAACCGGTTCACTTGAACCGGTTCAGTTTTTCTTCCTCATTTTGTCCTAAGGTTCTTTTCCAAGATTTATGAACCATTTTAAGTCACATGGGAGTTGTAAATTCTCAAATTTGCATGTTTCCTAATAGTTGGGCTTGTAGACCGATTTAGTTTTAAAATTGAAATTGATCGGTTCTTTCCTCAATTTTCTCACTATCAATAGACAAGGTTTACATATTCATTTTGGACAAGTCAACGCCCATGTCCATCAGCCTTGGGCCCACTTTCACGAGATTTCTAAAACATGGCCTTGGGCCCACTTCTTTTTTATAAAAACTGTAGCCTTGGGCCCATTGGGACATTATAATCCCCATATGGAATATATTCCCTCAAAATAATATTTTTGGCTTGGTTTACACAGTAAGGGGGGAATATATTCTCAAAATATTTTACTTAATAAAAGATAGAAAATTTTGAGTACTATTGCATCATCGGTCCAATTAGTACCGATATAAAAAATCTCACTTAGCTTTCATCCGAGGACATGTTCATCTCGAAGGGATCCTGAGTGCACGTGGTTCCTCCTGCACCATCATGTGTGAATGTTCATCGTGCACCGAGTAAATATGAAGATTTGAACTTTCGGTTAAAAGCCATGTCTCATGCAACTACATGCATATATCAACAATGCACTTGTAGACCACAATAAGTGTGGAATCTGATTTACGCTCCAATTTATGATTATTTTTGCATTGTTCCAATATTGGCTGCCTTTGCCTTCTACTCCATAATTCTCTCAACATCTTCCTCTTCATGCAGTGTCCAATAATTAGAATTGTATAAGTAAACTTATCAGGTCGGCACCCACTTCTTTCCATGTCAACCACTACAATATTTGCCTTATCCACTTTCCCAGCTTGCAGAGACCATCAATCAAGGGATTGTAAATAAATGGCTTGGAAACAAGATTGGTTAGCCTCAACCTCCTAAGAAACTCAAGGGCATCATTTAACCTATTATACTTGGACAATGAAATAATCACTACAGCAAAAGTGTAAAGATTTAGGAATATGCTTCTTGAAATCATCTCTTGCCAGAACTTCAAGCCCTCATTTATTTGCCCTGCTTGTATTGCCAGCCTTACCACAACCATCAACAAGCACATTAAAGGTGACAATACTTGGTCTTATTCTAGAAGAAATCATCTCATCAAAAATAATTAATGCCTCACTTATGTTGCCTGACTTACAAAGACTAGAAATAACAAAAATATAAGTCACAACATTAGTTGACAATTTACGCCATGAATTAACCTCCTTCAATAAGTGATGTCTTGTATCAATCCCATCAACCATGCACAACCCGCTTATAAAAGTGTTATACATGACAATATCAAGAGAACAACCAAAGTTCTTTATTTCATTAAATAGCTCAAAGGCAATGTATATTGCTTTTCTTCTGTATAAACCACGGATTAGAATGTTAAAAGTCCATGTATCAGGACTAGAATGTGAGGTTAGCTCTTCCTAAAAAGGTCAATGGCCTCATCCCTTGATTTCGGGTTACCAACAAGTTCAATAAATAATTATACATATAGGTAGAAAACTTAATCCCAAGACTTTTAACTTTAGTAAGCAATCTCTTTGCGACAGAAACTCTTCTAGCTTCAACAAATGAAGACACTAAAAATCTTGAAATTGATATATCAATCAAATGTCCATCACATCTCATGCAGTTGAACACCCTCTCTACAGGATCATGTAGACCAGATCAACATAATACCCTAATGAGTAAAACATAAGTTATGGAACAATGGTGGATTCCCAAATCATGGCAACTACACTAAAAAAAACCCAAAGCCAACTTCCGAGCAATCACTATATCTCTGTGTAACCTCAAATGCAATACCTAGAGTCAAGAATTTGTGCAAATAATTGAGGGGAGTTTAGAATAGCGCAATTAAGGGTGAGTGAAGATGCAACTGGCAACTTTGACAATCCAAGGGTTTGCTCCATCTACTAATGCTTCCTCTAAGGGAAGAGAGCAAGAAGGTCCTCCTAGTACCAGAGTGTGGTAGTAAGTAATCATCATTCTAGAGGCTAAAAACCTAAGGGCATGAGGATGAAAATATATGGGGTTCATCTGCAGCACAACTCCATAAATGAAATCCATGGACTTGCTAGGAAAGATACAAAATTTTCATGAGTTTCTCAACAGTTCTTTCGTCTTCAAGTAGGTCAAATGCCACCGCAATGCAAGACCTCAATTGGATGTCCATAAAAACCAAGGAATCACTACCTGTCTCTTTGGATGCCCACCATGTTTCTTTAGGTCGAAAAGATGACCAACAAGCAATCTAATTCTCTGACTTATGAAGATAAAAATTCCTTTTATTCCCCTCTTTCCCTTCCCTACACCAATGGTCACCTTAGTTTTTATCAAGCCAGGAAAGATGCAGAATGAATGCAACAGTAGGCGTTGAATCAGCAGGAACGTCGCGTGAGCAACTGACCAAAAAAGAACTCTGAGGTAGGGAGTTGATGGGCAAGCCGCAGCATGAAGATAGTATAAGACAATAGTGAGTGGCAACTTGCAGGAGTGGCGAAGGTAAGAACAGAACACCCATCTGAGGAAAAGGGCAGCGTCGAGGGGCAAGCAAGCAGTGGGTGGGTAGTAGGGAATAACGCTAGAATTTCTCAAGGGAGAAACAACAAAGATTGGGTTCATGAAGAGGATGGAGGAGGAGAGAGTGACATTTAGAGTTTGAAAAATGAGAAAAAATACTTGGGTTTTACTATAAAGGGCTATTTATAGGGAGGCTTATGGGTGGCCCATTTGTAGTGGGCTAGGCCTCACTTTTTTTTTATATTTATTTGTAATTTAAAATAGGATTTATATTAATATATCTCCATCTAACTATATATATATATATCTCATTTACAACTTTATATATATATATATGCTTAATAAATATTTATTTTCACCAAATTACTTGGATTTAACTCCATTCCTCTGAGTTATTTAAACCGGCTAAATTTGTTATAATCAATTAAATAAATTATGATCATATATATCGAATCCGAATCTAATCAATCGGATTTTAAAGAAAAATTCTGAAATAATTTATGATCGATTTTCTTTTTAAAAAATATTGGTATTACAATTACTCCCCACCTTTTTAGAAGTTTTGTCCTCAAAACTTTTGTAGCATATGTTTCTGATTTCCATAGTTATCCTATGCATTTGTACTCATTATTCCATATTTGTTTTTTCACAAGAGTAACCATATCCATTGGTAATTAATATTCCATTATCCATATTTTATGTTATGGGTCAAATGCATTTGTAATACCCTATTTAATTTGAAGTTAACAAATATTTACTATTTGTGGTATGTTTTATTCATATGTACTCTTTTGTTAAATTATACCACGAATCCATTTGGTAGAACTTGTTTAATAATTCTTATCTTTCATTTCATACTTTTTATAATAGGCATTTTATGTCATTCACACATTTTTACTAAATAGTTCATCCAACAAGGGTATAACCTATTGTCCCCCAAAATATTGGTTATTATTTTGTGTTAGTTTTGACAATTCGAAAGTTGTTCACTACATTTTAGGTTATTGGGTACCCATATATAAGACATCCTTTCTCATTGTCCAACCGATTATCTATCAGTAACATTATAAGGTTAGCTCTTGTTACCAACATGGGTACCTTTATTTATATGAGTATTGTTCATGTGCTCCATTAGTACTAGTGTCATACTTAGTCGTTATTGATTAAGTTTTTCATCTTTTGACTTAATTGGAGTACTGACTTACTCCACCTCCTATGGGGTCAATCCTCTTCCTTTCATCCTACTCTTTATTTCGGGTAAATTTTCACTAAGTCTTGTCACCAAAAAGACATGTGTCAAGAGTTGTCTTTGGAATCATTGTTAGAGGTCCAAACTCAAGATAGACATTTGGGTTTCCCTTTACTCCTCTAAACTCTTTCTCCTTTGGCATGCCATCATCATTTTCCACATCATTGGCATATTCCCCTAGGCAATACATGCTTCTCGGTTTTCTTAGAAATGAGGTTTATCCAAAAGTTTTACCCATATTTCATATTTACTCTATGGATATTCCCATATAATTTTTTTAGTATAATATTTATACTTTACCCCTTGCTATCATTTTTCTCTAATGACATCCTTTAATATTATTTCACTAATTCTCACCCTGGTGTCGAGAGGGTAGTGCTCAAGACTTTATCTTGCATACTTCTTCCCTCATTCTTACTCCATGACATTTTCTTTAGTGTCATAATCGAATTTCCATCCCTTTATTCTCTTTATGACCTCATTTGATGTCTCATTCCACCTTACCCATTATTGGAGCATGACCCTCTCTGGGGCTTCTTAGGGGTGTACACATTTTTTTCTATGTGTAGACTTACTTCCACCCTTCTGGTTATCCCTCGACATTTTCAAGTTAGTATCTATTTGTAACCTTACTATGTGAAGCAATTATTTTCTAAGACCTTGGACTTAGATGTTATCTCGATAGTAAATTTTTCCTCTCCAATACTTGATATTCCATTAAGATTTTGTAAATCCTTTCAAAAGATGTTTCTTCGATTCCTCCTCAGAATTCTCCATACTACTTTCTTTACAACTACCCAAAATGTTCTTCTGAAGGTTTTCCAATTTATATTTCCCGACATTCTTGAGTCAATATTCCATTTTAACATTTTCCTCAAGGTCGCTCCCATACTAGGGTCATGGACCTAGTGCTCCATTCAATAAGAGTAGCCTTGATTTAAAGCTAAGGTTATTGAGATCTTTGGGGGATGACAGGTGTAAGTCTTACATAGTACTTTCCCGGTACTTTTGTTTATTCAAAAATGTTTTCACTTCCCTAAAAACCAAGTTAAAAAATATTTTTCTCTAATACCACTTAAGTTGTCACATCCCGACCTAGTTTCCCTGATCGGACCTGCAGACAACCGTTTCATCCTCCCGACTTTACAACGATGGTAGCCTCATCATTGTAAAATTGATAAGGTGCAAGGATCAAAACAAAATATCCCAAATTATTTTCCAAATTAATAAGTTGAATCTTTGGAAAGTAAATTTTGGAAATCATATACCGGGACTATATACTGAATATAAGACATACATTTGGTTTAGGTTTGACTTTCCCCATCAACACATGTCATTTTTCACCATTTTTACCTAAAAGGGGTAATCGCTGGAAATAGTTTGACAACACAGTGAGAGGACTTTGTTGACATTGTGACTTCATGTCCACGATTCAGCTCATACTCTAAATAGGGTTTCAAGAAGGTTTAGGTAAAATAGGAGTCACCGTGGGTAGGCTTGTGTAGATATTAAAGAATTGACTTGTATTTGACAAGTATGAAATTTGTTTCTTTCATTAGATGAAAGTTATCCTTTCACCTTATGATTTAAGTTTTGCACGCACAATCAACCACCCTTCTATCATAGGAGGAAACACACATTCGCATTACGGTCCTCGAACGTGCCACTTGTGAACCGGAGTGCCTTTACCATCCACCCTAGTAGAGGAATATTGCCTCTAAGAGTTTGAGTGGACATCAATAGTCTGATATATCAAATCCCAAATTACTTCACCATGTCCGCTTAGTGGGATGAGACCTCATTTCACCTACTACCTTGGTCTCCATGCGCAAGAAGCTCCTCGACTTCACGGCCTACTGAATGACGAAACTGCCCTTATACTCCTCGGGTCGTCCAACAGTCCTTGAGCTCCATTACTACCTCATGCTAGGTGTCCTCATGGCCCGAACATCATAGTGCATGCACAATTAACAGTCTTTTTGAATTATAACCTTTATCTTTGGCGCTCTAGCGCAATGGTATGTTGGCTTGGCTTCGGCCCACACATACTAGACCAACAGGTTCAATGACCTAGCTTTGGTAGAGTAACGGTTCAGACCAACAAGCTCGACAACTCAGCTTGGCTCGATGGGTAGCACACAAAGTTCCCATTATTTAGATCTTTTAGCGTCATTCATCATATATTCATTATGGACGGGTCCACGCCCATGTCTATCGGCCTTGGGCCCACTTTCACAAGATTTCTAAAACATGGCCTTGGGCCCACTTATTTTTTTAAAAAACTATGACATTGGGCCCATTGCGACATTATAATCACCATACATAATATATTCCCCCAAAATAATATTTTTAGCTTGTTTCACACAGTTAAGAGGGAATATATTATTAAAATATTTTACTTAATAAAAGATAGAAAATTTCTAGTACTATTGCATTATCGGTCTAATCAGTACTGATGTTAGAAATCCCACTCACCTTTCATCCGAGTACATGTTCATCCCGAAATGATCCTAAGTGCATGTGGTTCCTCCTCCACGATCATGTGTGAATGTTCTTCGTGCACCTTGTAAATATGAATATAAGAACTTTCCCTTAAAAGCCATGTCTCTTGTAGTTGCATGCATATATCAGCCTTGCGCCTGTAGACCATAATAAGTGTGGAATCTAATTTACATTCTAATTTATGCTTATTTTTTTATTGTTCCAATATTGCCTGCCTTCGCCTTCTACTCCCTAAATCTCTCAACATCTGCCTCATGTAGTGTCCAATAATTAGAATTGTAAAAGCAAACTTATCAGGTCGACACCCACCTCTTTCCATGTTAGCGACTACAATATTTGCCCCATCAACTTTCCTAGCTTGTAAAGACCATCAATCAAGGTATTGCAAATAAATGGCTCGGGAACAAGATTGGTCAACCTCAACCTCCTAAGAATCTCAAGGGCATCATTTAACCTATTATCCTTGGACAAGGAAATAATCACTACAGTAAAAGTGTAAAGATTTGGGACTATGCTTCTAGAAATCATCTCTTGCTAGAACTTCAAGCACTCATTCATTTGCCCTGCTCGGCAACACCCGTCAATTAAGGAAGTAAAAGTGACCACATCAGGATAGCAACGAGGAGAGTCAGTCATCATGGAATAAGTTTGTAAACCCCGCCCCTTAAAGACAAGGAAATCGGGGAAAGAACTGGTCAACCGGGGTGAGAAAATTGAATCAATTCACGAACCCCAACCATTAGAGAAAGGGCAAACCGAGAAATTTATAAATCCCGAGTGATCTAAAGAGCCACAAAGTCATGAGAAAGGACTTTAGGATGAATTGAAGGTGAAAACTAAACCGGTTTAGGTGAACCGAACCTGAACCGAATTTAACCGAATTGAATCAGTTTGTACCACTATTGAACTAGTTTCTAAATTCATTTTTCTAGGTGGCCTAAAAAAATCAAATTGTGTAATTGATGCCACCATTTGATAGAGAATGAATTTACATATTTTTAATTTTGAAAAACTTGGTCAAATTGGGCCAAAACCGACCAGTTTAAGCATTGAACTCAGTTCGAACCGGTCTGGTCTGATTTGGAACAGTGTCGTCTTCTTCCTTCAGATGACAACACTATTCACTTGCCGAAAAATTGGGCAGCACCGGCAAAGATGTAAATTCTCTGGCCAAGGAGATTCAAGCAATGAATGACCACCAGTAAGGTGCCAATCGGATGGCCAAGAAGTCCTCGAGCTTCCTATATAAAGAGGCCCTCCTCATTCATCTTCCTTATACCTGAAAACTCCACTCTCTCCCTACTGCTCCATTTTCCTATAAAGCTCGAACCAGAGCTCCGACTTGAGTATTTTTCTAAGCCAAAGAAGGCGTGGATGGGTTCTTTTGATTCGGGGAGATGTTAGCAACACGACTATAGTCTCCATTTACTCCGAGGATCGCCGAAGAAACACCAGCGTGACAGAATAGTGAAGTAGCTCCGACAGACCGAAGCTGCCCTATTTTGGTCGAGCTGAAAATGGTCAATTCGAGTATCAGGCCAAACCAAGCCCTCCCAACACTTCCACAGCCCTCCTACAGCTGAATAGGAGCGGAAAGGTAAACCAATTTAGCTTCCCTCTATGAATTTTGATCAATGCTAGAGAGAGAACCAATAGATCTTTACTGGACAAATTTGACATGAATTGAGATGATTCTTGAATGAAGGAGTAACCTCAATATAAGACCTATCTGCCCAGATCGAAAGTTCGGACAGCAACGCGCCCCAACGGTAAGCTTTCAAAACTTTCTCTCTCTACGTTCAGATTTCCAGCGAACCTCTATTTGAGCTCGTTCCAACATCAATTCATGTGATTCAAAGTGCAATTGAATCGTATGGAGGGGTAGGAACTTAAATCTAACTTCAATTTTAACAATTAACCTCGTTTGATTGGTCAATTTGATGAAATCAAATTCGGCCAAGTTGAAAGGTTGAAATTGGGGGAAAATTTTGGGATTTCGAAAATTCAAGGGACTAAAGTGCAATTTCCTAAAATTGAGGGCTAATTGGGCATAAAAAAGATGTTGGAGGACCAATTGGTCAATTTTTGGAATTTTTGGGGTGAAATTTACCATTTTTCTAATGTAGGGGCAAAATGGTAATTTTGGAAAAATTGGGGACCAAATTGGGAATTTGGGAAACTTGAACCCCTTTTTGTGATTTTGAATAAATTGAGATCCCAAGGTGAATTTAAGAAGTTTCGGGCTCAATTTGGGGGAAATTGGCATTAGGGACGTAAAGTTAAAGAAAAATAACTTTAGGGACCTAATTGCAAATAATTGAAAAGTTTGGGTATGTTATTCATTTGTAATGAATAAAGGCTATCAAGCCAAAGGATAATGAACAAGATATTCATATCGTGTAGGAACATGAATTACCATGAATGCTAGCCAAGATAAGCTTGCTTAGAGGTAAAAAGTCGGTCGAGAGAAATTCACTGCATTCACGGGTGAGTGAGATTTTTATATCATGCTCGATTCGGATGATAAGCACCTTGGAAATGAAAACCCACTACTAAGTGGAATTTTAAACATCACACCTGAATGGAGTGATGTAGAAATTACATGAAAAAATTACTTATCAATTGTAAGTAGATCATACTCGGTTGTTATGATAAACTTCCTCGAAGGAAGTAGAAAACTCGTTCATCAATTATGAGCAGAGATGTCCTAATACCTGGTTGGGTGATGGATGGCTAAAAGATTACTTTTGTCAGAAGTGCTCTCACCTGACTATGTGCCACTACTTAAATTTTTGGGAGACCTTCTTGACGGGAGCTCGAATAGCTCAGATAGGCCGGACGCCTTAGTTTTGGAACTCAGATATGCCCAATTTTGAAAATCTCCTACAGTGGGCCCAAGGCCAGTTGGCATGAGTAGGAGCTCGTAAACAAACATGAGTTTAAGCCATGAAAACTTTAAATGAATAATATGTTTGGCCATGGTACCAAGATAGGACCGACATACTCGATGGACTAGTGGCAATGCGGCGTGACAGGTCAATGGACCAGTCGAGACAAATAGATACAGGTCGAGTTGAGGGTCGGAGCCGTTGGTGTCATGCCCCGACCCGGTTAGGTCGGATCCCCGTGAGCAACCCACCACTCTTCCTGGTTTACTAAGGGTTTTCTCCTCTTTTAAACTCGAGAGGAGTAAGGCATCCTCTAAACCTATACCTTTCCTAGAATAACATTATAAAAAACTGAAAAACAAACATACCTGATTTTATAGTTCCTATATAGGAAAGTCTTTAAAATTAGTTTTCCCTTGGTTTCCTGAAAGGGATATAAGGGAGGGGGTGAGTTCTACAACTCAGTGAGCGGGGGTTGGGAGTGAGTTTTCATAAATAAAACAACTTTAATCGGAGTGTTCCAAACTCCTTATTTTCTTTTAAAATATCCTTTCCTCAAATACTGGTTTTTAAAACCTTTACTCTACCGGGGGTGAAATTTTCAAGTTGTAGTGTGCCAGACTCCTTAATTTCCTTTAGATATTCTCCACTTTAAAAATCTCAATTTTCACCATTTCTTATTAATCACGGTGTGTTATCACTCAACACACATCCTTCATCATGAATGTGTAAACACGCAATTGCTGGCTAGCCCATCCACTAAACCCACTTGTGGTGTCGGAGCAACTTTACCTGCAACCTAGATAGAAGCATATCCACTTCTACCCTGACAATGAGTGGATGTACGCGACATTCGACCCTTAATCAATTCTCCATGTTCGTATGAGGATAGAGACCTTATCTTGACCCCACCCCGATCTCATGCGCAATGAAGCTACGTCAAGCTTTGCAAGGTCACCTGGTCCTATGATTTGCCCTTATATCCACCAGGTCGTCCAGGGCCCTAGGACACATCACTACCCCTCTTGGGAGTCTTGAAGGTCCCATGCACATAGTGCATGCACAATCAGTATTTTCACATTATGCCTTATAATCTTTGGTGTCACTAGTCCAATGGATCCAACCATCAATTCAACCTACAACTGTTTATCTTGACTAGTATGGAAACCTGTAATGTCGCACTGCCACTAGTTGACTGAATATATTTGTCCTATTTTGGTACCATGGCCAAATAATTCATTTATTTAAATTTTTATGGTACTCATGTTTGCCCAGGCCTTGGGCCCACTCTACGAGATTTTCAAATCGGGCATATTAGCCCCCAAGTTCCAAAATCGAGGCCTTCGGCCTAACAGAGCTATTCGAGCTTCCGTCAAGAAAATCTCTAAAATCGTTTAAGCAATGACACATAGTCAGGGGAGAGTACTTCCTAAAAAATATGTTTTCAACTGTCCATCATACCAACCAGGTATAAGGACGTCTCTACTCATAACCAATGAATGGGTTTACCACTTCCTTTGAGGAAGTTTAATCATACCAATCGGGTATGATCTACTTACAACCGGTAAGTAGTTTTTTCACGTTATTTTCACATCACTCATCTAAGTTGTGATGTTTAAAAAACCACTAAGTAGTGGGTTTTCATTTCGAGATATTTATCATCCCCAATCGGGTATGATATAAAATCCCACTCACAACCAGTAAGTAGGTTTTTAGCTTAATTTGCTCATCACCTCAACCAGGTATGATGTTAAAAGTCCCACTCACGGTGATGTCTAATTTAGAAAAGGTGCTCATCATCCCAATTGGGTATGATGTGAATAACCCACTCATCATTAACCGTGACGTGTTCGTCCACGATTGGTTTTCCAAGTTGATGCGAGCTTTCTCTTGCTAGCATTTCGATCACACTTATCCTGTCAGAGGTGCGACGGTCCAAGCTTTCTATCGGGAAAGGTAGCTCTCTTCCTAAAGTACCTTCTAGGATCAAGAATTTCTACTATTGACCTTTTAGCATCGTTGAGGTCATTTGAGGGTTGTGGGGATGTTGGGAGAGTTTGGTTTGGCTAGAGGAGGGCTAAATTCGACTAATTTTAGCTAGGCCAAAATAAGGCAGTTGCAGTCTACCGGAGCTGTTTCACTATTTGATTATGTCGACGCTTCTTTGGCGATCCTCGGATCGAATGGAGGCTATTATCAAATAGCTGACTTCCTCGGAATCTAAAGAGCCCGACCTCTCCTTCTAAGGTTAAGAAAAATGCCTAAGTTGACGCTCTGGTTGGAGCTTTACCAGGAAATGGAGTATTAGAGAGAGAAAAGAGTTTTCAGGTGTGAGTAGAATGAATGGGAATTAGCTCTTTATATAGGAGTAGAATTGCGTATTAAATGGGGAGGATTTATTACTACAGTATTAATGTTGTCATTATTCTCAGGAAATTGATGGGCATTTATTTGTATTAATTCTAATAATTAAATATATGTATTAAATTATTGATATTAATTTTAATAAATAAATATAGGTATTTACGTTAGGGATGTAGGATTAAATAAAAAATATATATTTTTTATCTCATTATTTTAACCTAATAATTTACACTTTTCATTTAATTATTCCAACTATTGATAGGATCTGGTGCATTAGTGCTAGTATGTTATTACATTTTGGGTTACTAAACAAATATGGTTTGACAACTATTGAGGGGATGCAAGATGAATACTTCCCCATAAGTCACCCATCCTAACACTACTCTCACCAAGCATGCTTAACTTCAAAGTTCTAAAGAAATCCTGCATTAGTGCTGGTATATTTTTAATTTTGGATTACTAAAAAAAATATGATTTGTCAACTATTGAAAGGGTGAAACCCTACATGAATACTTGTCAGGTCACCCATCCTAGCACTTCTCTCACCTAAGCAAACTTAACTTTGGAGTTCTAATCAGATCTTTATGCATTGGTGTTGGTATGTTATTTAATTTTTTGTTACAAAAAAAAATATGGTTTGACAACTATTGAGAGAATGCAAAATGAATACTTCCCATGAAGTCACCCATCCTAACACTACTCTAACTCAAGCACACTTAACCTTGGAGTTTTGATAGGATTCGATGCATTAGTGCTAGTATGTTAATTAATTTTTGGGTTACTAAAATAATATGCTTTGACAACTATTGAGAGAATGCAAAAATGAATACTTCCTAAGTGTGCTTGGGTAAGAGTAGTGTTAGGATGGGTGAACTCGAGAAGTATTCATTTTTGCATTCTCTCAATAGTTGTCAAAGCATATTATTTTAGTAACCCAAAAATTAATTAACATACTAGCACTAATGCATCGAATCCTATCAAAACTCCAAGGTTAAGTGTGCTTGAGTTAGAGTAGTGTTAGGATGGGTGACTTCATGGGAAGTATTCATTTTGCATTCTCTCAATAGTTGTCAAACCATATTTTTTTTTGTAACAAAAAATTAAATAACATACCAACACCAATGCATAAAGATCTGATTAGAACTCCAAAGTTAAGTTTGCTTAGGTGAGAGAAGTGCTAGGATGGGTGACCTGGAAAGTATTCATGTAGGGTTTCACCCTTTCAATAGTTGACAAATCATATTTTTTTTTAGTAATCCAAAATTAAAAACATACCAGCACTAATGCAGGATTTCTTTAGAACTTTGAAGTTAAGCATGCTTGGTGAGAGTAGTGTTAGGATGGGTGACTTATGGGGAAGTATTCATCTTGCATCCCCTCAATAGTTGTCAAACCATATTTGTTTAGTAACCTTGGAGTTTTGATAGGATTAGATGCATCAGTGCTAGTAGAAAGGTCACCCATCCTAGCACTACTCTCACACAAGCATGCTTAACTTTGATATTCTAATGGGATCGAGTTCATCTGAACCACTTTGGTTTTTCTGTTTAAAATTTTTTTTTCTAGTTCCTAAAAACAAGGTGTTACAGTTGGATCAGTGGCACCAAAAATTAAATGGCTTATTAGGAAAACTGTTGTTTTGTGCATGCACTGAAGTACGGGACCTTCAAGATGCCCAAGAGGGGTAGTGATGTGTCATAGGGGCTACTGGACGACAAGGTGAAAATAAGGGCAAATCATCATGCCAACAGTAAGGGAAGCTCGACATAGCTTCATGTGCATGAGACCGGGGTGGGGTCGGGATGAGGTCTCTGTCCTCATACAGACATGGAATTTCTTTACGGGATTGAGGGTTGGATGTCGTGTACATCCACTCATTCTTAGGGTAGAAGTAGACGGGCTTCTATCTAGGTGGCTGGTAAAGTTGCTCCGACGCCACAGGTGGGTGCAGTGGACGTGTTGCCTTGCGAATGTGTGTTCCCTTCAAGATGAAGGGCGTGTGTTGGTTGATAAACATACTGTTTGTGGTTAATGATGAGAAATGGCTATGAAAACTGAGATTTTGAGGATGAAATATTTTAATGAAAATAAGGAGTCTGGCACACTCTAATTTAAACTATTTTCTGAAAGTCAAATTTTAAATACCCATTCACTGGGTCGTTGAACTCACCCCCTCCCTTATACCCCATTTTAGGTAACCAAGGGAAAACCTACCCAAAGTCCTCAAGTTAATTGCACCTATAAGATAGGTATGTTAATTTTAAATTTTATGCAGTTTTGATTAATGTTATTCCAAGAAAGGTATAGGTTTAAAGGACGTCTTACTCCTAACAATTTAAAAGTAGGGGAAACACTTAATAATCCAGGAGAGTGGCGGGTTGATCACGGGGATTTGACCAAACCGGGTCAGGGCATGACAACTTGAGTGGTATTAGAGCCTGTTTACTTGAATAGATTATCAAGACTATATAACATAGTAACTAAGAGAAAATTTTAAAATTTTTAGATGGCTCCTAGGAGAGGAACCAAGAAAACTAGTATTGGTCTTACCAACACCACTCAACACTCTGTTCCCGTAGGAAGATCGCCCTAAAATACCCGAGAAGTCTCAAAGAATGAAGAGATGTTAGTGGGAAGTATCCAGGAGGATGGTGTTAGGACCTGTTAAGGTCACAATCCCGAGTACGAAGGAAGCCAAGCCTAAGTCTAGGAACGCCATCAAGGGCTTATAACCTTACCAATGAGGATGCTTGTCAAGAACCTTGTAGCTCCCCATCTATTTTGTAACCACTTTTTGTAATGGGGCTAAAACCCCAACATATTGTACTACTTCTCCACCAATAAAGAACTCCAAGTTCCTAAAAACTATATCTCTCAAAAAATGATGTGACCTTGTGACTTAGCTGTAGGAAGATTGCCCAAGAAAAGTAACCAAACAAACTCATGTTACCCTATACATCACGAAGACCAAGGAGATTTTCATCCCGCATGAAGGAATGAATCAAGGAAATTATTAGGCAAAGAAGGCAAGACAAGAAAACTGTCAAGGTAAGGAGTCTAAAAGAATTCTTGGAGTAACAACTAGGCAAGGAAACGACCTATTTCAAGGTGTAAAGGAAATGGGACATGATGTGAAGGACTGTCCTACACCACAAGGATTTAGAACAATACTTTCCAAGAAAAACCCCCCACAGCTATAGGAATCCGAAATGATACCATCCCAAGAAACACGACTCCTACTCGGAATTTCAATCACATCCAGGAGGAAGCTCTTCAAGATACTAACATAGTGGCAGAAAGGGAAAAGGACTAAAGGTAGGACCTCGATAAACCATAAACAGAACAAAGGGTATCTGAAGAGAATTCACCCTTAAGAAGAAATTTCCAGCCATTTGGGAGAAAAGAAGGGAGTGCCTCCACAAGAGAAGACAAGTTGAGCATTTGACAACAAATGGGATGTCTTGGAATTGCAAGTACGACTCACTTTGGAAAAAAATAGTGAAGCCAAATAGGAGTTTTAGACCAATATAGCAGAAGGAAGCAAGTCGTACCAACAAGATAGGAGTTTTAGACCAATATAGTATAAGGAAGCAAGTTGTACCAACAAGATATTCAAGGAGAATAAACGACGCCCTAAGGAAGACCGGGAAGTAGAAAGGACTGCACTCTAAAAGGGCATTAGGATGGACCTTAAGGACAATAAGACTCAAGAAACAACTGCCCTAAGATAATTAGACCAAGGGAATGGTAAGCACAAGGCAATTAATGAACTGATACTCGTAAAGGTCATAATTTAAGCTCCAACAAAGAAGAGAGAAGTGGAAAGGCCAAATGTTGGAAAAGAAGGATGAAGGAAATCCTTAAAGGAAATTATGGTCGAAAACAAAATGGGGACCATACTCAAGCCATGAGAAGGATTAAGTAAGACTTGCACAAAGAGGCCTTGAAACAAACCATGTCTAAACCCTTCTCAAGAAAGAAAACTTGTGCATGATACAAGTAGAATTAAGGAAATGGTACAAGGACATACTGTTGGAATTCTCAAGAAGGGTGCACAGGAAGGAAAACATCAAAGGATGTCATTTAATGATTACATACTTCCAAAGAATGAATGAAAAAAAAGGAATTTCAGGAGAAAGGGAAAGAATCCTACTACGGAAGGAAGCCCCAGAAAAACATACGTATCCCAACTAAGAGGAGATGGAACCAACCAAAGTGGAAACAAAGGTAAGCTCACCAATGAAATGCTGGTTGAGATGGAAAGATCAAGTATAAAGGAAAAATACTCATGAGGGCCCAAGAAGTAAATTAAACCCAAGGAACGAGTAAATATGATGGTAGCATCAAAAGATGTCATAACAAGTAGGAATGGGTGGACTACAATAATAAGAGAATAAAAGGAAGAACATGTGAGGAACCTTGGAGAAGTAAGCCCTCAATTAAGAAGTGAATTAGGGAAATGACCACTGACATCAGGATGGGTCCTGGTCCACGCTCACTTAAGGGAGTCTAAAGAATGGACGGATGAGTATAGTGTGGAGTACACGAAAAAAGACAAATAATAAGAAATTCCTCAGATAAGGAATAAGGGATGAAATGGAATTTTAAGATGAAGAAGGATTCAAAGTGGGCAAATGCCTCAACATAGAAGAAGGTGTAAGGAAGTGAAGGAAGAAATCTCCAAATAATGGTAAGAAGGTTGAGCATATAGGTCTTAAGGTTAAAATCTCTTCTTTGAGGGACATAATAGAGAATGAAATCGTAAAAAGGGAACTCCCCAAGGAAAACAATCAACACATTGACCAAAAAGGAATCAACTTGAAATAATGAATTGTGAAATGGTCATGAGCAAATAAGAGTGGATTAATGACAAAGGAAAATCCTAGAGTAAAGGATGTCACTGGGAATGAGGAAGGACATAAGAAGGGAAGAATTTCAACGTGTTAGTAAATCATCAGGACACTCAATGATTTGAAACCAGAAAGACTCAATAAGGAAGTTGGAAAAAGACGAGTAGGTAAGGAAAATCAATATGGTTAGGTAAGATATGACGTTAATGGCAAGATGGATGATGGGATAATAGTAAAGGTAGTTGATAAATACTACCAGACGAAGAGAGGGATTAAGTTATACTATTACTAAAAGGTTGGAAGGTTGAGAACAACCATTATAGAAGTGTTCTAAAATTTTAAATGGTCAATAACAGGTTCTAGAGTATGTCGTGCTGTAAGGGACATATAAGCCCAACTCTCCCAGAGAAATATGACTCAAGTAAGGAAGAGTCAGATAGTTAAGCTTGACAAGGTCAAGCATTATATTTGAACTGAAGTTGTAATAAATAACAAATGAGAAAAAGGTCAATATAGGACGAAAAGGTGATAACGTCAAAACCTGTGGAAGCTAGTATGTAGCGCTTGAAAGGACACAAAGCTAAGGGTTTCAACAATAAAGAGAAAAACTGGATACAAGAATAATTTGGCATTTTGGAGCTCCCAATCCTAAAATAATGAGCAAGAACTTTCAAGAGAAAGAATCTTGCCCTAAGCAAAGGAAGATGTGAACCAAATGATATACCTTTGGACTCATAGGCAAGACATACTAGTTATGATAAACTCCATGTAGGGAGTAAATAATATAAAAGAAAATAAATTCTTAAAATGGATGATATAAAAAGGGCTAACTGAAAGAACAAGTGAAGAGTTAGCATGTCAAGCAAACACCAAGTTGACATCAAAGGAAATTATTCCTAAAGCAAATGTTGCTAATTAAGTTTTAGGGACAAACTCCTAAAAGGAAGGGAGAGTTGTAAACCGCGTCCCTTAAAGACAAGGAAACTAGGGAAAGAACTGGTCAACCCAGGTGAGAAAAATCGAACTGGTTCACGAACCTTAACCATTAGAGAAAGGGCAAACCATGAAATTTATAAATCTCGAGTGACCTAAAGAGTCGCAAAAGTCATGAGAAAGGACTTTAGGATGAATTCGAGGTGAAAACCAAACCAGTTTAAGTGAAATAGACATGAACCGGATTAAACCAGTTTGAACCACTATTGAACCGGTTTCTAAATTCATTTTTGTAGGTGGCTTAGAAAATTCAAATTAGGGAATTGAGGCCACCATTTGATAGAGAATGAATTTACAAATTTTTAATTTTGATAGACTCGGTCGAATCGGGTCTGAACCGGTCAGTTTAAGCATTGAACCTGGTTCAGAACGGTCTGGTCCAATTCGGAACAGTGTTATCTTCTTCCTTCATATGACAGCACTGTTTACACGCAGGAAAATCGAGCAGCGCCAATGAAGATGAAAAGTCTTCGGCCAGGGAGTTTCAAGCAATGAATGACGACCATTAAGGCACCTATCAGATGGCCAAGAAGTCCCCGCACTTCTTATATAAAGAGCCTCTCCTCATTCATCCTCCTCATACCTGAAAACTCCACTCTCTTCCTACTACTCAATTTTCCGGTGAAGCTCGAACCAAAGCTTCAACTTAGGCATTTTTTTAGCCAAAGAAGGCACGGTCAGGTTCTTTAGATTCAGAGAGATGTTAGCTACACAACTGTAGACTCCATTTGCTCTGAGGATCGTTGGAGAAATGCCGGCGTGATAGAACAATGAAGCTGCTCTGGTGGACTGAAGCTGCCCTATTTTGACCAAGCTGAAAATGGCCAATTCGAGCCCTTTTGATGCCAAACCAAGCCCTCCCAACACTTTCACAGCCCTCTTACATCTGAATTAGAGCAGAAAGGCAAGCCAATTTGGCTCCCCTCTGTGAATTATGATATGTGCTAGAGAGAACCAGCAGATCTTTACTGACCAAATTCTCTCTCAAATCGACATGAATTGAGGTGATTCTTGATTCAAGGAGGAACCTCATGATAAGAGTTATCTGCCCAGATCGAAAGCTCAGACCGCCGCCCCCCGATAGTAAGCTTTCAAAGCTTTCTCTTTCTCCATTTAGTTTTCTGACGAAGCTCCATTTGTACTCATTTCGACGTTAATTCATGCGATTCAAAGTGCAATTGAATCGTGTGGATGGGTAGGAACTTAAATATATCTTCAATTTCAATAATTAACCTCATTTGATCGGCCAATTTGATGAAATGGAATTCGACCAAGTTGAAAGGTTGAAATTGGGGGAAATTTTGGGGAAATTTTTTAGATTTAAAAAATTCAAGGGACTCAAGTGCAATTTCCTAAAATTGAACGCCAATTGGGCATGGAAAAGATGTTGGAGGACCAATTGGTCTATTTTTGGAATTTTTGGGATGAAATTTACCATTTTTGTAAAGTAGGGGCAACATGATAATTTTGAAAAATGTTGGGACCAAATTGGGAATTTGGGAAACTTGAACCCCTTTGTGATTTTGAATAAATTGAGGTCCCAAGGTGAAAGTTTCGGGACTCAATTTAGGGGAAAATTGGCATTAGGGACCTAAAGATAAAGAAAAATAACTTTAGGGACCAATTGTAAATAATTAAAAAGTTTGGGTATGTTATTCATTTGTGATGAAGGAAGGCTATCAAGCTAAAGGATAATAAAAAAGATATCCATACCGTGTAGTAACACAAAATACTGGGAAAGCTAGCCAAGACAAGCTTGTGTAGAGGCCAAAAGTCGATCGAGAGGAATTCGCTACATTCACGGGTGAGTGGGATTTTTATATCATACACAATTGGGATAATAATCACCTCAGAAATGAAAATCCACTGCTAAGTGGAATTTTAAACATCACACCTGAATGGAGTGATGTGAAAATTACACAAAAAAACTATTTAATGATTGTAAGTAGATCATACCTGGTTGGTATGATTAACTTCTTGGAAGGAAGTAGAAAATCCGTTCATCGATTATGAGCAAAGATGTCCTTACACCCGGTTGGTGTGATGGACGGCTAAAAGATTACTTTTGTTGAAAGTGTTCTCCCTGGACTATGCGCCACTACATTAAATTTTGTGAGACTTTTTTTATGGGAGCTCGAATAGCTTAGATAGGCAGGAGGCCTCGGTTTTGGAGCTTGGGGGCTGATATGCCCAATTTTCAAAATCTCGTCTAGTGGGCCCAAGGCTAGTTGGCACGAGTAGGAGCTCATAAACAAACATGAGTTTAAGCCATAAGAACTTTAAATGAATGATATGTTTGGCCATGGTACCAAGATAAGACCGACATACCCGATGGACTGGCGGTAGTGCGACATGATAGGTCAACGGACTAGTCGAGACGAACTGCCGTAGGTCGAGTTGAGGGTCGGGGCCGTTGGACCAGTGGTAGCAAAGATTAAATGGCTTATGAGGAAAACTGTTGTTTTGTGCATTCACTGAGGTATGAGATCTTCAAGATGCCCAAGAGGGGTAGTGATGCATCCTAGGGCCTAGTGGACGACATGATGGAGATAAGGGCAAATTGTCATGCCAGCAGTTAGGGAAGCTCGACGCAGCTTCATGCACATGAGACCGGGGTGGGGCTGGGATGAGGTCTCTATCCTCATATGGACACAAAGTTTTTTTTACGGGATTAAGGGTCAGATGTTGCGTACATCCACTCATTCTTAGGGTAGAAGTGGACGGGCTTCTATCTAGGTGGCTGGTAAAGTCGCTCCGATACCACAAGTGGGTGCAATGGACGTGCTGCCCTACAAATGTGTATTCCCTTCATGATGAAGGGCGTGGTTGGTTGATAAACACATCGTTTGTGGTTAATGATGAGAAATGTCTATGAAAATTGAGATTTTGAGAATGAAATATTTTAAAGAAAATAAGGAGTTTGGCACACTCCAATTAAAACTATATTCTAAAAGTCAAATTTTAAACACTCATTCACTGAGCCGTTGAACTCACCACCTCCCTTATACCCCTTTTCAGGTAACCAAGGGAAAACCTACCCAAATACCTCAAGTTAACTACATTTGTAAGACATATCTTTTGTTTAAATTTCATGCAATTTTGATTAATGTTATTCCATGAAAGGTATAGGTTTAAAGAACACTTTACTCCTTACGATTTAAAATAAGATGAAACCCTTAATAAACCGAGAGAGTGGCGGTTTGATCACGTGGATTTGACCAAACCAGGTCAGAGTATGACAATGTTGCTCTAGCCTTGCTTGTATTGCCAGCCTTACCATAACCATCAACAAGCGCATTAAAGGTGACAGTACTTGGTCTTATTCCAGAAGAAATCATCTCATCAAAAATAATTGATGCCTCACTTATCCCACCTGACTACAAAGACCAGAAATAACAAAAGTATAAGTCACAACATTAGATGACAATTTACCCCACGAATTGACCTCCTTCAATAAGTGATGTCCTCTATCAATCTCATCAACCATGCACAACCCACTTATAAGAGTGTTATACGTGACAATATCAGGAGAACAACCAAAGTTCATTTCATTAAATAGCTCAAAGGCACTATCTATTGCTTTTCTTCTACATAATGCATGAATTAGAATATTAAAAGTCCATTTGTCGGGACTAGAATGTGAGGTTAGCTCTTCCTAAAAAGGGCAAAGGCCTCATACCCTTGATTTCGGGTTACCAAAAAGTTCAATAAATAATTATACATATAGGCAAAAAATTTAATCCCAAGACTTTTAACTTCAGTAAGCAATCTCTTGGCGAGAGAAACTCTTCCAGCTTCAACAAATGAAGACACTAAGAATCCTTAAATTAATATATTAATCAAATGTCCATTGCATCTCATGCAGTTGAGCACCCTCTCTACAAGATCATGTAGACCAGATTGACATAATACTCTCATGAGTAAAACATAAGTTATGGAACAATGGTGGATTCCCAAATCACAGCGACTGCACTAAAAAAACCCAAAGCCAACTTTCAGGCAATCACTATATCTCTGTGTAACCTCAAATGCAATACCAAGAGTCAAGAATTTGCACAAATAATTAAGGGAAGCTTCAAAATAGCTCAATAGATGGTGAGTGAAGATGCAGCTGGCAACTTTGATAATCCAAGGGTCTACTCGATCTACTAATGCTTCCTCTAAGGGAAGAGAGCAAGATGGTCCTCCTGGTACTAGAGTGTGGCAGTAAGCAATTGCCATTCTAGAGGCTGCAAACCTAAGGGCACGAGGATTAAAACATATGGGGTTCATCTACAGCACAACTCCATAAATGAAAGCTACGGACTTGCTAGGAAAGATACAAAATTTTCATTAGTTACTCAACGATTCTTTCCTCTTCAAGTAGGTCGAATGCTACTGCAATGCAAGACCCCAATTGGATGTCCATAAAAATCGAGGAATCACTACACATCCCTTTGGATGCCCAACCTGTTTCTTTCGATCAAAAAGATGACCAACAAGCAATCTAATTCTCTGACATATGAAGATAAAAATTCTTTTTATTCCCCTCTTTCCCTTCCCTACACCAGTCGCAGCCTTAGTTTTTATCAAGCGGGGAAAGAAGAAGAATGAACACAATAACAGGGGTCGAATCAACAGGAACGCCACATGAGTAGCCGACCAGAAAAGAACTCGGAGGCAGTGAGCTAAAGGGCAAGCCGCCGCATGATGATAGTATAGGACAGTAGTGAGTGGCAGCGTGCAGGACGCAGCAAAGGTAAGAACAAAACACCTAGCTGAGGAAAAGGGCAGTGACACTGCGGAAGTGGAGTTGTCCACTTAACAAAGAAAAGGGGTGATGGTTGGGCAAGCAAGTAATGGATGGGCAACATGGAATAAAGCTAGAATTACTCGAGAGAGAAATGGTGGAGATCGAGTTCGTGGAGAGGATGGAGGAGGAGAGAGTGACATTTAGGGTTTGAAAAAATGAGTAAAAATGCTAGGTTTTACTATAAAGGGGTATTTATAGGGAGGCTTATTTAGGGATGGGTGGCCTAATTGTAGTGGGCTAGGCCTCACTTTTTTATATTTATTTGTAATTTAAAATATGATTTATATTAATATGTTTTCATCTAACTATATATATATATATACACGAAGAAATGAATTGATTAATGGACAAAAAAATAATTAATGTGGGAAATTGGAAAGTCTCAAGTGATAAAAAATTCACAAAAATTACAATGATGAACCGGGAAGTGGAATTAGGAAGAGAATCGGATCGGTTCAAGGTGAACCATAGTGAACCGATTCACAAATTCATTTTTCCAAGTGGCTTAAAATGTCAATTTGGGCAATTGAGGCCACCATTAGATAGAAAATGAATTTAGAAATTTTTAAATTTTAAAGAACTGGTCAAATCGGATATGAACTAGCTGATTTTCGAATTTGGGATAACGAACTCGATCGGACCGGACTGATCAATGGTCCAACTAGACTAGTTAACGAACCAGACCAGTCAATAGTCAGACCGGTCAATTGTCAACGGTGCCCCGTTAGCAACCATGCAAACATGGATAGCCAATGGGAGGATGTCACGTGTCTTGTCAACGGTCAATTGGCACCCCGTCAACATACCATGCAGACATGAGCAGGCAATGAGAGGCTGTCATGTGTCCGGTCAATGGGTCAATGGCTGAGGCGGCAGCTAAGCTGGACCTCCATGTTAGAAAAATTGTCCAATCACAGCGCACCATGTGGCATGATCGCCACATCATCATCTTCAACCTTCAAATGCTAACAGAGAGAGCATAGGAGAGAGAGATGCCAAAAATGTTGGAGTCTCCGACGACTCAAAAAACTCTTTGGTCAGGTCGCCGATGGCCGAGTTGGAGGTCGAGTCTTACGCCGTTAGATAGTCTGAACAGTTGTCGAGCTCCCTATATAAAGAGCACCCCTCCATTCGTTATCAACATCCCACAATCGAGTGAAGAAGAAGAAGAAGAGTGCATCCCACTCACTCCTCGGCCAAGAAATTGCTCAACCCTCTACCACCACTTTGAGCATCCCCACGGCCAATTGTAGCCAAACCCTACCCCCCTACACCCCACCTAGAGGTGTCTCGACCTTCACCCGAGCTAAGAAAGTAAGGTCCCTCCCCCATCCTTCACCGAAAAACACTGTTCACAACTGATTTCTACATAAAGTTTAACACTAAAATTTGCACTACTTAGGTCATCAATTGAGACGTGGTGTGATCCAGGGAGAATGCCCAATATGAGAGCAACGCATTGGTAGCCAAAGCTACGGTCACCGAACCCTCACTCGTAAGATATCGAAGCTTTCTCTCACTAGACTATATTTTATGGTGAAACACAGTTTTAGCTCATTTTCGAGCCAAATGAACCAGTTCAAGGCTTAAAACAACGAGGAAAACATTAAAGGAAGTGATGCAAATCATGATTGGGGACAATTAACCACGTTTTGATCAACAATTTGATGAAATTAAGATTCGAGGGCCAAAGTGCAAATTTTGAGATATTTGGGCAAATTGGGGATTTTCGAAAATTGGGGACTGAATGGAAATTGATAAAATTGAGGACATTTTCATGAAATTCCCTCCCAATTGAGGGTAAATTGGGAAAATTGAATAAAATGGGGGACCAATTTGAGAAGTTGGGGTTAAATTGCAATTTTGGGAAATTTTGGAGCAAAATGGAAATTTTAGAAAATTGAGGGGCCCATGGGCAATTTTGATAAAACTAAGGACCTAGAAAAGATAATTGGGAAACCTATAGGCTGAATTGAAGAAAAAGGGGCAATTAAGGACTTAAAGGTAAATGCACAAACCTTTGGGACCAAAGTGCAATTAAGGTAAAATATGGGGGCCTATATGCAAACACTCAAAGAGATGCGGTCCCTTAATCTAATACCCTAATAAAGATATTCTTGCAATGTAGGAACAGACTGCTCGAGCACCCAGAAGGATACCGCGAGGCCAGAATCCGTCGAGACGGCCTTGCCAAGATTACCCAGTGAGTGAGAACCGCTATAACGTCAATTATGGTTAGAATGACAGATCAGATTTGAAAACAATTTTCTCGGAATTAGCCTCCACTGACTGGGTGACTCTACTTAAAACATTTGAGAGATAATTCCAAGCTTAGGCTCGATATGCCAGTGGGCCTAAGACTGATGGATATGGGCATGGACCCGTCCATAATGAGTATGTGATGAATTATACTAAAAGATCCCAATAATGGGAACTTTGTGTGATACCCATTGAGCCAAGTCTGAGTTGTTGAGCTTGTTAGGCCAAACTACTACTCTACCAAGGTGAGATCGTCAAACTTGTTGGGCTAGTACGCATGGGCCGAAGCTAAGCCGACAAACCGTTGCGCTGGAGGACCAACGATAAAGGCTATAATTATAAAGACTGTTGATTGTGCATACACTGTGATGTTCGGGACATCATGACACCTAGCATGAGGTAGTGATGGAGCCCAAGGACTGTTGGACAACCCAGGGTGCATAAGTGCGGTATGTCGTTCAGTAGGTCATGAAGCTCAAGGAAGCTTCTCATGCACTGAGACCGAGGTAGTAGGGGACATGAGGTCTCATCCCACTAAGTGGACATGATGAAGTGATTAGAGTCGGACTATTGATGTCCACTCAAACTCTAGGTAGAGGCAGTGCGCCTCTATTAGGGTGGACGGTAAAGGTGCTCCAGTCCATAAGTGGAATGGTCGAGAAACGTTCTACGAGTGTGTGATCCCTCCTATGATAGGTGGGCAGTTGTTGATCATGTGAACCAAGAAATCTAAGAAGAAACTGTGGAAATACCAAACATTTGAAAATATAGAATTGAACATTTTCTAAAAGATTTTTCCCACTCACTTAGTTGTCGAACTCATCCCCTCCCTCTAAACATTTTCAGGAAGAAATTCGACTACGCTAGTCTCTTCCTCCCCATGCCCCAAACAAGGTATAAAGATTTTAAATCTCAGTTTTGTATAATGTTATCCTGGGAAAACATGACAGGTACTACGCCTGACTCTATTAGATCTCTTAGAGGAGTACCTCTTCAAGGTTCGGAAGAGTAGTGGGTTATCCACAAGATCTCGACTAAATTAGGTCAGGGCATGACAACTTGAGTGGTTTCAGAGCTTGTGTTTTCCCGGATACATTACCAAGACTTTATAACAAAAATACTAATCAAAGAAAACTTTACCCCAACTGTGGAACCCAAGAGAGGAGTTAAGAGAATGAGGGTGGCAACCGTTGACTCCGCCAGCAACCCCCTCCCAGAGGTAGAATTCCCAAGAGCTCCATCAGCCCCATAGGGCATCAGCTCCGAACACCAAAGGCTCTATAAGGAATTCTCAAGGGTGTTTGGGGAACCCCACATTAGTAATAAGCCCCACTTAAACTCCGAGTCCCGGAACCACAAGGAGGAGGTCCAATCCCAACTCTCTTCTGCACCTATTCCACCCCTCTTCGACATCCCCAGGTACCTCAAGACTCTCTGACAACTAGGATGCAAGCCCTTCTACAGAGAGAAGGAGGTTGGGGCCACCATGGACCAGTTGTTGAGCCTCAAGAAGTTTATGGGTATTATCAGGATACCCTTGAAGGAAATGGTCACATTGGCAGAATTCTTTCTAGAGTCCAGCGCAAAGCGATGGTGGGATAATGTAGGATCCTCTTCCTGACCACCCCTACTTGGGAGGAGTTTGAAAGGAGGTACACAGAAGAGTACTTGGCCCACAACCTAATCAACGAGAAGAAGGTGGAATTTTTCCAACTCCGCCAAGGAGCACGCACGATCTCAAAATATGAGACCAAATTCAACGAGTTGAGACCCTTTGCCCCCAACTTGGTAGGGCCAACAAACCTCTACCATAAGTTCATTGATAGTCTCAATATGGATATAAGAGATTGAATGGGGGGTTTTGGGACACCCCATCAACTTGGCCGTCATCGTTGGCATGGTGCACAAGTGTGAACGGCTTGTACAAATGGAGCGTCGAAGGATGGAGGTGGGTGGACGAAGGGACGACATGGGACTAGGTAATAGAGGAGGCCCAAGAGAGCAGGGTCAGCCTCGATGGGGGGACCGACCAAGGTTCCCACAAAGGGAGGAGGGCCACCATGGTCATAGGGAGATGAACGCACTCACTCTGAGGAGAAGCCCCTACTGCCCCCGATGTTAGAGAAACCATGAAGGGGCATGTATAACATGCTATGGGTGTGGGAAATCTGGGCATTTCATCAGGAATTGCCCGAGGGCATGAGAAAATGCCCCGTGAAATGCTCTGCAACCACCGCTCAAAATTCAGAGGGCACCTAGTGAGGGAAGGGAAGTGCCCACGAGAGTCCCTGCCAGGGTCTACAACCTGACCCAGGAAGAAGCTCGAAAGGACCCCAGCATGGTGGCTAGTTTCATACAAGTGTTCAGAAAGGAAAGGTACACCCTCTTTAACTTAGGGGCAGAACGATCTTTCATCAAGGAAGCCCTAGTCCTAGAACTCCTTAAGGAACCCTCCCCTCTCCTACCACCCCTCCACATCCTCACACCCCTAGGAGAAACACTGGAGCGGCACATGTACATTAAAGCCTGCAAAGTGCGGATAGGAAGGACCACCCTAGAGGCCGACCTGATTCATCTTCGAGAAGTAGATGTCATCTTGGGAATGAACTGGCTAAGCACACATCAAGCCTAGGTGGACTGTGGTAGTAAGAGGATAACCTTTCATGCTCCTGGGAAGGAGAAGGCTATATTTGAAGGGGATAAGGGAAGAGTAGGAATACACATGGTGTCTTGCATAGAAGCGCATGACTTACTTCGAAAAGGGTGTAAGGTATTCCTTGCTTAGATCACTTGCAAGGATCCACTAGAGAAGGAGTTAACCAAAATCCTGATAATCAACCGTTATTTCAACGTCTTCCTGGAGGAACTACCTAGTCTACCCCCGGATCGTCAGCTAGAATTTGTGATCGAAGTAGTGTCGGGATCCCACCCCATATCAAAAGCCCCCTATCGTATGGCGCTCACGGAACTTAAGGAACTGAAGGACCAATTGGATGAACTATTAGAGAAGGGTTTCATACATCATAGCCAATCCCCGTGGGGAGTGCTAGTTCTATTCATCAAAAAGAATGATAGAAGCATGAGACTTTACATTGACTATCGAATGTTGAACTAGGTGACCATTAAGAATAAGTACCCTCTCCCCAGAATAGATGATCTATTTGACCAGCTACGAGGGGCAGCCTTCTTCTCCAAGATTGACCTGCGAATTGGTTACCACTAGTTGAAGATTTGGAAGGAGGGCATATAGAAAACCACATTTCGATCACAATGTGGGCATTATGAGTTTAGGGTAATGCCCTTCGGGCTAACAAGCGCACCCGTAGCCTTCATGGACCTAATCATCCGGGTGTTCTAGCCTACTTGGACAAGTTCATGATCATGTTTATAGACGATATCCTCATATACTCCAGAACCGAAGAAGAGCACCGGATGCACCTAGAGACGACCCTGAGTACCCCACGAGAAAACTAGTTGTACGCCAAGTTCTTTAAGTGTGAATTTTGGCTACAAGAAGTGTACTACTTGGGGCATATAGTGTCCAAGGATGGAGTGAAGGTGGATCCAGCCAAAATATAGACCATTTCAAATTGGAAAGCCCCCACCAACCCAACCGAGATACGTAGCTTACTTGGCCTTGACGGGTACTACCGAAAGTTTGTGGAAGACTTCTCCAGGATCGCCGCTCCCTTAACTCGCCTCACAAGGAAGGGAGTGGACTATAAGTGGGACGCCAAGTGCGAGGAGTCCTTCCAAGAGCTTAAGTCTCGATTAACGATGGCCCTAGTGCTGGCCTTACCCAATGCAGACGCTAGGGAATACACAGTGTATATCAATGCATCTGAACAAGGGTTAGGATGTGTCATGATGTAACAGGAGAAGGTTATTGCCTATGCATCATGACAGCTAAAACCCCACGAGAAAAATTACCCCACCCATGACCTCGAGGTAACAACCATAGTGTTCACCCTCAAGATATGGTGTCACTATTTGTATGGAATGAAGTGTCACATCTACACTGACCACAAGAGACCAAAGTATTTCTTGGCCCATAAGGAACTCAACCTGTGCTAAAGAAGGTGGCTAGAGCTGGTAAAGGATTACGACCTGACAATCGAGTACCATCCCGATAAGGCAAACATGGTGGTAGACGCACTCAGCTGCAAGTACCACATAGGAGTGGCCTCGGTAAGTACCAGCTACCTACCCTTATTAATCCAACTACACAACTTGAGAGTGGACCTCAACTTGGACGAGGGTCAGGGTAACCTAGTTGTGAGACCTAGCCTAGTGGACTAAATACGTGCTCTATAAAAGGAAGACATGGAGTTTCGACCCCATAGAAGACAAATCGTGGACGGCCTAGCCCAAGACCTCGCGGTGAGGAGCGATGGAGTAGTGAACTTCATAAGAAGGGTCTGGGTTCCAAACAACTAGGAATTGAAAAGGGAGATACTAGAAGAGGCACATGACTCGATGTACGCAATGCATCCAGGGAGTACCAAGATGTACTGCACCCTCAAACATGGATACTAGTGGAAAGGGATGAAGTGGAACATTGCTGATTATATGGCTAGATGCTTGTCATGTTAGCAAATGAAGGTCAGACACCAAAAACCCTCCCGACTACTGTAGCCTTTCCCGATTCCTGAGTGGAAATGAGAGCATATCGCCATGGATTTCATGATTGGGCTGCCAGTAATAAGAAGGGGTCGTGATGCCATATGGGTTATCATGGATCGGCTAACCAAGTCCGCGCATTTCTTACCCATCTGAATGATAGACCCGATAGAAAAACTCACCATCCTATACGTGGGGGAGATCGTGTGGCTCCATAGGGTCCTTGTAAATATAGTATCAGATCGGGACCCGAGGTTTACCTCTCAGTTTTGGCCCAATCTACAAGCTGTCATGGGGACTAGGCTCCACATGAGCACTACCTTTCACCCTTAGATAGAATAAAGGTTGGCAGGATTACGTGTGCCTCATGAAATTTGCCCATCCAGATGGCACCCTATGAGGCCCTCTACGAGCGACCTTATTGCACGCCCCTATTTTGGGAATAGGTAGGGGAAAGAAAACTCGAAAAGGTCAAGTTGATAGAGGATGCATCTGAGAAAATTCGGATAATAAGGAGTTGACTTAAGACGGCTCAAGATAAGTAGAAGAGCTATGCCGACCACCAGAGAAAGGACCTAGAGTTCGAGGTCGGGGATCGAGTATTCCTCAAGGTGTCGCCATGGAAGGGGATACTTAGGTTTTAATAGAGAGGGAAGTTGAAACCAAGGTACATTGGCCCGTAAGCCATAACCTAAAGGGTCGGACAAGTAGCATACTGATTGGAGTTACCCTCAGACCTGCAGAGGATTCACTACATCTTCCACATGTCAGTACTATAAAAGTATGAGCCCGACCCCATCCATGTGCTAGATCAACCGCTGCCACAGATTGAGGTTGATCTGACCTATGAAGTAGAACCCGTTTGGATCCTTGATCGATGTGAGAAAAACCTCTGGAAGAGGAATATCCCCATGGTGAAGGTTCTCTAGCGAAATGGTCAAGTGGAGGAGGAAGCATGGGAAGTTGAGTCAACCATGAGGGGTAGATACCCACAACTGTGTAATATGTAATAGTTTTGAGGACAAAACTCCTAAAAAGAAGGGAGAGTTGTAAAACCCATCCTTTGGAATCAAAGAAAACCGGGAAAAGAACCAATATTATACGAAGAAACGAGCCAACTAATGAACAAAAAAATGATTAATGTCGGAAATTGGAAAATACCAAGTGACAAAAAATTACAAGGAAGAACCGGGAAGTGGAATTGGGAACAAAAATGAACCCATTCAGGGTAAACCGGACTCAAACCGAGATGAACCATAGTGAACCAATTCACAAATTCATTTTTCTAGGTGGCTTTAAAATGTTAATTTGGGAAATTGAGGCCACCATTAGATACAAATGAATTTAGATTAATTTAGAAATTTTTAAATTTCAGAAAATCGGTCGAATCGTGTCTGAATCAACTGATTTTCAAATTCGATACAATCAACCTAATCGGTCTGGGGCAGTCAACGGTCTAACTAGACCGATCAACAATCTAATTGGTCAATGAACCGGACCGATCAGCGGACTAGACTGGTCAACGGTCAACAGCACCCATCAACAGCCACGCAGACACGGGTAACCAATGGGTGGCTGCCACATGTCCGGTCAACGGTTTGTTGGCACTCCGTTAGCATGCCATGTAGACATTAGCATCCAATCAAAGGCTGCCATGTGTCCAGTCAACGGGACAACAGCTGACGTGGCAGCCGAGTTGGACCTCCATGTCAGAAAAACTAACCAATCACAATGCGCTACGTGGCATGACCATCGCGTCATTGTCTTCAACCTTCAAACACTGACAGAGAGAATGGAGGAGAGAGAGATGCTGAAAAAGCTAGAGTCTCTGGCGACTTGAAAAACTCTCCAGTCTGGTCACTAGCGGCTGAATCTTATGCCAGCAGGTAGCTTGAAAAGTTGCTGAGCTCCCTATATAAAGACCACCCATCCATTCGTTCTCACATTCCACAAGCGAGCGAAGAAGAAGAAGAAGAAGAAGAGTGCATTTTTCAGCGAGCTGCAAACTAAAGCTCCGGCAATGGGATTTTCTCAGCCTCTGAAGCCACATTGGGTGTCTTTGGAATCGCCCCACCTAGAGGTGTCCCAACCTTCCCCCGAGCTAAGAAGGTAAGCTCCCTCTGCCATCCTTCACTGGAAAACACTATTCACGACCAATTTTTGTAAAAACTTTAACACTGAAATTCACACTGCTCAGGTTATCAATTGATACACGGTTTAATCTAGAGAGGATCTCCGCGATGAGAGCAACGCATTGGTAGCCAAAGCTCCGATCACTGGACCCTCACCAGTAAGATATCAAAGCTTTGTCTCTCTAGATTGTATTTTCCAGTGAAGCTCTGTTAGAACTCATTTTCGAGTCAAATGAAGCGGTTTAAGGCTTAAAATGATGAGGAAAACATAAAGGAAGTGATCCAAATCACAAATGGGGACAATTAAATAGGCTTTGATGGTTAATTTGATGTGATTGGGATTTGGGGGCCAAAATGCAAATTTTAAGAAATCTGGGCAAATTTGGGATTTTTTGAAAATTGGCGGTTAAATGGAAAATTGATAAAATTTAGGGCATTTTCATGAAATTCTCATCCAATTGAGGGTCAATTGGTCAAATTAGATAAAATGTAGGACCAATTTGCAAAATTTGAGAAGTTGGGGTCAAATTGCAATTTTGGGAAATTTTGGGGCTTAATGGCAATTTTAGAAAATTGAGGTGCCCATGGGAAATTTTGATAAAACTAAGGACCTAGAAAAGATAATTGGAAAACCTAGGGGCTGAATTGAAGAAAAAGGGGCAATAAATGACTTAAAGGTAAATGCACAAACCTTAAGGACCAAAGTGCAATTAATGCAAAATATGAGGGCCTATGTGCAAATGCTCAAAGAGATGTGGTCACTTAGTCCAGTACCCTAATAAGGATAATCGTGTCATGTACGAGTAGAATACTCGAGAGCCGGCTTTCAAAAGGATATACAAGGCCAAACTCGGTCGGGACGACCCCACCAAGATTATCAGGTGAGTGGGAACCGCTATAACGTCAATTCTGGTTGTAATGATGGTTCAGCTTTGAAAACAATTTTCTCGAAATTATTCTCCCCTGACTGGGTGACTCTACTTAAAACATTCAAGATATAATTCCGGTCTTAGGCTCGATATGCTAGTGGGCCCAAGGCCGATGGATACTGGCATGGACCCGTCCAAAACAAGTATGTGATGAATGATGCTAAAAGATCCAAATAATGGGAACTTTGTGTGATACCCATCAAGCCAAGTCTGAGTTGTCAAGCTTGATGGGCCAAACCGCTACTCTACTGAAGTTATGTCGTAAAACCTGTTAGGCCAATACGTGTGGGTCGAAGCCAAGCCGACAGACCGTTGCACTAGAGGGCTAAAGATAAAGGCTATAATTAAATAGATTGTTGACTGTGCATGCAGTGTGATGTTTGGGCCATCAAGACACCTGGCATGAGGTAGTGATGGAGCCCAAGGACTACCGGATAACCTAGGGTGCATCAGTGTGTGTCGTTCAGTAGGTCGTGAAGCTCAAGGAAGTTTCCTGTGCACTGAGACCATGGCAGTAGGGGAAATGAGGTCTCATCCCACTAAGCGGACATGATGAAGTGGTCAGAGATTGAGGGTCGGACTATTGATGTCTACTCAAACTCTAGGTAGAGGCAATGTACCTCTATCAGGGTGGACAATAAAGGTGCTCTGGTCTACATGTAGTATGGTTGGGGACCGTTCTGCAAATATGTGATCACTCCTATGATAGGAGGGCAATTGTTGATCGTGTGAATTGAGAAATCTAAGAAGAAACTACAGAAATACCAAACATTTGAAAATGTTGAATCGAACATTTTCTAAAAGATTTTTCCCACTCACTGAGTTGTTGAACAAACCCCCTCCCTCTAAACATTTTCAGGAAGGAACGTGACTACGCCAGCCTCTTCCTCCCTAGGCCCCAACCAAGGTATAAAGATTTTAAATCTTAGTTTGTATAATGTTATCGAGGGAAAACATGACGGATACTATGCCTGACTCTCTTTGATCTCCTGGAGAAGTACCTCTTCGAGGACCGAGAGAGTGGTGGGTTGTCCATAGGATCTCGACCAAATCGGGTGGAAGAGTGACATTGGGAACCCTCTTCCCGACCAGTTTCCATATTGATCGAGTTTATCCTCTTCAGAAAATGCCTAAATCAGAGAGAATATTCCCTTGCCGAAGAATGAAAGTTTTTCTTCCATATGAACAGTGTTGTCATCCCAAGGAAGAAGACGACACTATTATGGACTAGACTAGATCGGTCCGACCGAGTTTGGCGATGAAAATTGGCCGGTTCAGGCCTTATTCGAATGCTTTTCTCAAAATTAAAAATTTCTAAATTAGTCTAAATTCATTTTCTATCTAATGGTGGCCTCAATTTTCCAAATTGAAAATTTTAAGCCACCTAGTAAAATGAATTAAGAAACTGGTTCATCCTTGGTTCAACCCTGTTCAATCTGGTTCAGGTTCGGTCCACCCTTAACCGGTCCGATTTTCCAAGCTAATTTACTTTATGGTTCTTCCCCATGATTTTCATAACTTTTTGGTCATTTGTGATTTTTCAATTTCCCATTTTAACCCCTCTTTACCATTCTTAGTTCCTTGAGTAGTTCGATTTTCTCATTAAATTTATCGGTTCTTTCCTAATTTTCCTTCATCCAAGATGATGGGTTTTACAAGTTTTGATTACTTTATTATGGAAAACTCTTATGACTGTACGCCTTTACTTTTCTTGTTCTACCTCGGTAGGAAAACCCAAATAGCACAAGAAAAGTGGCGGGATGCTCATGGGGTTCCGACCTAACCGGACCGAGACGTAACAATCCCCGTGAAAGGGTATTCTATGGTTCTAGCATAGAGGAAAGTTGAACATGCGGTATATTGGACCTTACCCAATAGTGTAGATGGTTAGCCCAGTAGTCTACAAATTGTAGCTTCCCCTAGAATTAAAACGAATCCATATTGCATTCCACATGTCAGTGCTAAGAAAGTATGAACCAAACCCAATGCATGTGTTAAAGAGACGTTATCATATGTAGCAGAATCAATATGTGTTATGGACCACCAAGATAAGTAATTGTGCAATAAGAATATTCCCATGGTAAAGGAATTATGGCTCAGTAACTAGGTAGACAAAGAAACAAAGGAACTTGAGGAAGTTATGAGAGAAAATACCGTTATCTATTTTGCTAAAGATTTGCTAAATTATAATGTTGATGTTGATGTGACAAATGAATGAGGGTTTTGGGGACAAAACTCCTAAAAATGAGGGGAGTAGATGTAACACCAGAAAATCAGAACCAGAAATTTAAACTAAGTAGACTGGGAAAACTATAAATTTTAAATAAAAAAAGGTAGGAGGGGAAGAGCATACGAACCCCAAACTTTGAAATGGGAAAATTCACCCCAAATTCCCAAAGGACCCCCTCTAATTAGTGATAAAGGATTGGGCAAATCCCAAGTGGAAACCGGGTCGAACTGAGATTCGAGCCATTTAAATAAAATGACAAAAAATTATTAAGGGATATAAACGAATCAAGAAAAGGAAAATCTTGAGCCCATTCAATAGTTAATGTAAACAAGGAATTTTAAAGAATTTGATGGGGTCGAGAACCAGTCAAATTAAAGGTGAACTAACCAAAAGATGTCCAAAACTGGTCAAAACAACTTAGAGTAGTAAAGCCCCTCGATTTTTAAAGGGGGGCAAGTTAAATTGGAATTTAGACATTTTTTAGTTTAATTGATAGGAATTTGAATGAAGAATTTTTAGAAATTTAATTTGGGGCAAGAACTAGTCGAATTGGATGTGAACCGACCAAGGAAAGTCGAAATTGGTCAAACCGGCTAATTTATTCATTGGAAACTGATTCGCTACATTGCGAATCGGTTGGTACGCCACACGCGTGGGGCATGCATGGTCATGGACAACCCATGACCCGACACTATGCAACCCCTCCCTCGACCCACATTCTGATAGAAATTTTCTCTACAACACGCTAAAGGGAATTGCTCTGAGAGTTCATGGTGATCTTTAGGCAATCGACACTTTTGAGCAAACATTCTTCTCCCTTAGACCACCAAGCTTAGTGATTTTAATGTCCTTGTGTGCGTGCAGAGGTTGGCTTTCTATCTTCCTCGTATCCCACATCGACATCCCCTTTATCAATGTCGATGATCATGTATATTAACATACCTACCCTCACCAGAAAATGGCCAACTTCCTTCGGGGTCGCATTCTCCTCCACCTCATGACCAAAAATTGCACAAAAATTCCCACGGCCTCCCTCCAACTTAGGCTACTAAACAATATTAGTAAGCTTAGTAGTCATTCTCCTTTATGGAAGCTTTGTCCATGCTTTATTTTTAACCCCCTTCTGTAAATGGGGAAATGGAGGTGATCTAGACCGCCTCCGAGAGTGATTGAGGTAGCCTTGGACTCGTGGGGAAATAAGCTTTATAGCCCCACCAGTGCCAACATTTGCCACTCTTTCAACGGTGAGGTATAACCCCAAACTCGACTCTATGTCATTTTCCGATGATAGGTAAAGTGTAGTCGAAATGGCACTATTCCAGCTAGGGCTAGCTAGAATAGAGTCATGGGGACCTAGGGAACATTCTTAAGATGATATTAGGACTTGTTACTAAGGTTAATGTGGTTAATTGATAATGAGAAAAGTTGAGGGATTAAAGTGTAATTTTTTAAAGTATAGAGACCAAATTAGAAATTTCTAAAGTGTGGGTACAAATCAAAGTCAATAGAAGTGTATGGACCATATATAATATGCTAGGAAACTCAGGGACCTAAGTTGAGAGTTGTAAAATGTGTTAAGGACCTAAATGGAGTTTTAATAAGTTTGAAGGGTAAAATGGTAAATATTATAAAAAGTAGGGGCAAATTATAAATTTGAGAACATAAGGACCCGAATGAGGTTAAGGAATAGTATAAGGACCAAAGGGAAATATTTCAAAATTTTTTACTAAAAATAGAGGTAGTTAAAGAATAGAGGCATTTTGATAATTTTGTAAAGTTTAAGAATTAAAATGTAAAAAGTAAAAAGTTAAGTGTTTAAAAATGATTTTAGGATATTTAGGGACTTTGAAGTAATTATGGTTAAGTAATCAAGGGAAGATATATAAATATCACACAAGGGGAAATAAGCGTCTAAACAAGTTCACCGATGCAAAAGTCGGGCGAGTTTGACCAAAGGGGAAAATCCTTAATTTTGGAAAAATTACGGGATGGTGTTATGGTTAACCGAGTAAACCGAATTTGACCTTATTTATATGACTTGAATTTGTAGTGAAACCATCATCCAAAATAATGTGGGGGTACGCGTGTCCTGAGATAGTTGAAAAAGAATCTTCCAAGACGAACAAGTTTTGGAAATAGAGCTAAGTTTAAAAGTTATAGAATATAGAGAGTATGATAGGGCTTTCCTAAATATAAATAGAGATATGAAAAGTACATGCTAAACTATAAATTGGACTAGTAATCATGATAACATAATAGAAAAATTAAAATTATGTTCCGCAAGTGATTTTCTAAAAAACAATAATATGTTAAGAATTTTTTTTAAAGTAAAGGGAATATTGGATCCATGTTTACCAATTAATTTAAAAAGGTAAATAATGATCAACTACTCGAATAAATAAGAACATAAATAGTGGGGTCAGTTAGGTAGCATACCAAACCTCATGAATAAAAAAAAATATTTTGATGTGTGAATGTAATGCGTGCCTAAAAATATGAGTAGTGGGGGCGATTAAATAACATATCGCATGCCCAAATTAATATGTCATTGTTGTTATTGATGGTGTGTGATATGCTTGTTTGGGTGGATGAGTTATGTGTGGACATGTCACCTGAAATAAGAGGTGGTGCCAACATATAATAAATAATGAAAGTGGTGATGTAAGGGAAGAGTGGCTTCTGGAAATTTCCAGGACCCATGAACTTTTATGGTTGGGGTCTAGGCATCCCTTGTGATCCATGTGTACTTTTATGGTTGGGGTCTAGGCATCCCTTGTGATCCATGTGTACTTTTATGGTTGGGGTCTAGGCATCCCTTGTGATCCATGTGTATGTTGAGTGGATCAAATGATGCAGAATATCGATGACATTCATGTGAGGGAAATGGTTCATCAGGGATGTTCCAAGTGAGTGTGATTATATAACGTACAATACACTCATGGAACTGAGTTGCTCGTGTGTGAGCACTTAGTGGATATGGTGGTCGAGCCACCAAATGTGACGTCGAAATATTATGAGTTCCATCAACGATAAGGGGGAATGTCGTTTGGGATGACATTGCAAGTGTGGAATATGTACGTACAAATACCCCCTATAACCCTAGGGTCACACATGGGTGACCTTCGAGGTATTGTGTTATTGGTGTGATTGAATGTGGTATAAATGATAAAATTTTGGGATAATCAAATAACTGAAATTTGTGATAAGTTAAATGCAAAAATCTTATTTACTTGGAAATAAGTCTTAAAAAGAAAATTTTAATAGAGACCGACTATGTTGTGACTCGACTTCGCTACACTCACTCACTAGACTATGAGTTCACCCACTTCTCAAAAAATTTCAAGTACGAGTGTGGAAGCACCGAAGAGTTCACACCAACATCAACTCTCAAGACACACTAATTAGATACAATACTATATTGTGTGCATGAATGTTAAAAATTTGTGATTTTCTGATGCTAAATTGTGTTTAATAGTTTTGCGGCTTATAAAAGTTTAAATTTTTGTTAAAAATTTTGTATTTTTTTTTATCTTTACATTTGTTCGACTCTAATTTAATAAATATACACACTATTATAATATGAGTGGATGTAGGGTTATGGCGGACGAGAATATGAGTAGAGAATGACAATCTATTTTTTTTATTTATCTAACCACTTTAAAATATTTAGATATTTTCATATTACCACGTGGTTTGATTTATTTTTATTATATTTTGTTTGTTTTACCATAATTTTACTGGTTTTTTAATAAATTTATTTTTCTTAAAATTATTTTTCTAATTCATTATAATTTGTGGATTAGTAATATTATCATTACATGTGTCATAGTTTGCACTCTCCTTATATGTTAAACTTGGATGCCTAGACGGAAAATGTTAAACTTAAGGCGTGTGTAGCACTCGACTCATGTTGAAGAATGTGTACTAAAATATATGCAACCGAAACTCGCTCGAGCATGTAGCAGGCGATGTTATTATTGGACCCACCGATTAGCCGAGATAACATTGTTCTCTTGTGGTAGGTAGCCCTAAAATCAACAATTGAAGGCGCTGAATCGATGATCAGTTAGTAGCTATCGAAACATGCTGAACCGCGTACAATTACTAGATTGCGATAAACGAAGCATGTTGAAATCTTTCGGGTGAATATTGAGAATCAAACATGATTTAATCGCCTAAATCATGTTTATGATCACATGGAGAACTGTAGCTCCTTGCAGATTGAAAACAAGTTCATTCTTGAGGCTGGCTTATCTGTTTCATGAAAACATGTTCTTTCCTTTCCAGCATGCCAACAAGGTACTCAAGTTAATATACCATTTAAAGCCAAAGATTACCACCTAAAGTTAAGCTCCACCCTGCTCAATATACATGAACAGAAGTTTGAACTGTCCAATTCGATCAAATAAGTTAGCTAGAAATAGAAGATACTACGGAGAGAACATAATCTGTATGTATAACAATCAACCCTTCTCCCCTTGCCGAATCTTATGTGCCTGGCTTATGACCATCTTTCCTGTCTCTCTTGTCCACCTTAATGACTTATACAGGGCGCAATTCATAAAGACAATACGAAGTTTCTCCAATGTCTCACGCAGCATGCATCCCCACAGCAGCAGGACAGCAGATCTCAGAAACAGCACCACCATTTCTTCTGCAGTTCAAGGACCAACATTCAGAATGTCAATTGTTCAAGTGAATGGATGCAATGCAAGGGGCTATAAAAGAAATGGATCCATGGCAGTTTCCTGCACACAATTAATAGACCTACAACCCAACCGCTGATTCTGATATTGTTTTGCCCAGAATCGCTAATTCTGATGGAATTACTAATTGTTGCATTTCAGAAGTCAAAATCAGAAAAAATCAATTCTAAAGGGCATATAAAAGTCGAGAGATTCCCTTCCTTCTATTTAATGGAATATCCTGAAGTCATGGTGAGGTCGACTTACCATGACGGGGCCTTCATAATTCTGGGCGGGATTCATGTCCTGGTGGGATGTGGAGGTTGCGGCACCTACTGGCACTGCCCCATTGGACTTCTTCTCGTCCCTGGCCTTTGTAAAGATCACGGTAAACCCTTCAGCTGAAGCTGGATTGTTAACATCCCATTCACCAAACTTAGGCAGAGGCCGGCCCTTTTCCTGTTGCTGATGATCATTTTCAGGTGTAAGCTCAATGTATTGATAAACCCTCATGATCTCAGTCAATGGATGACCCCAGAAAAAAAAAACATGTTTCTTGAGAGCCGCTTGCTTCAATAAGCTGGCTAGTTTTAAACAGAAAAGCACGTATGGTATTTGTGGAAACAAAATCAGAGAAACATTTAAAATACATAAACAGAACAATCAATGCAGGAAATTAATAATTGACCAAAAGCATGTCTATGGGTTGATGAACAAGAACTTGAAGCAAACATTTTGCAAGAAATAAACTTGAGAGGGCTTTGATGTTCTCAAAGCAATGCAGATGGAGTACTTATCACGAGCATTTTTGGATCTTACCGTGGCCATTGTAATATGGAGCTCTACGATTTGAGAAAAATGGCCGATCTTCCGAGGGAGGGAGGATGATGGAAATCAAATGCAAGGATGAACAGAGGAGAGAGAAGAATGATGAAGATTAGCGGGGGATCGAGCTGAAAATCGGGGAACTCAAGATCTGAGACCAATTAGGTAGGTCCCATAAATGGACAAGAAACAAGACATAAAAAATGGATCGAATTTGTTTCTGTCGGTAAACTTTAACTGAATGAAATCATCTATGCATATAATGATAACAGCGCCATGTAAGTCAGCTTAAAACTTCCAGATTGGGATTCTGTTGGGATATGCCAGTATCAGCTATGTTAATCTCATTTCATCATATGCTGCAATATTTACCAAATACCTGCAATAATTAGGTAATTTAATACATATATATATATATATGGGTCCATATTATTTTTTTGGGCGCAGCTTGTAAAGGTTGAACTAATTTGCCAAAGGTGTTGATCTTGCTTCTATGAAGTGAACATCCACCATGGGCTGGAGCAAAAAAAAAAAAAAACATCCACCATGGGAGAAGCTCTAGACAATCGTGCACCATTAGGAGTAGCATCCACCATGACATGTCCTTGAGGCTGTGCTTCACTACATGAAGTTCCATTACCTCAACTTATTGAGAATTGAGAAACTGATAAGTGATCAAGGTAACTCGAGTTTTTAAACTCGGGAACGGTAAGACAAGCCATAGGAGCTCCATAGAATCTCCATAGAATCGGCAGACAGGTGAACTTATAGATGCTGTGGTGGGATTAGCCAAATGGAGTATAGTTCAATGCCATCTGCATGCCAAATAAAAGAATAATTCTTAAGATCAAAGCTCATATTATAATTACCTCTCACAAGTGAGAGGGAGAATCCCACTTGGATTTGCCCTCGGCGTACAAATTACCTCAGAAATGCCATACTACTCCAGCATCATAATGAGATGGAGAAGGTAAAAAGGCTGTTCCTTTTAAGATATGTTCTATCTTCCTTTATTTTCCTCCATCAAGTCCCTCTCTAGGAGAAGCTTAACGTCATTGCCTTATAAATTTTAAAGGATTTAACAATGCCCGATATGCTGCATGCATGTGCTTTATAGCAAATCAGTATGGTATTGTCCTCCAGACGAAGAGACTGAGAAAATTTTTGACAGCTTCATAAAAATTTTTTCAAGAAACTATAGTTGTTCTCCATATTCTGATAAAAGTTTTTTGTGAGCTTTGAATCTTGTGGAACCCATTATATAACCATGGATTAATTTAATGTCAAACTTATATATAGGTTTGAAAAATAAATAAGCTACTACATGTGCATGAATCCATTCAATAATTTCCTTTTGCAAATACCATAAAAATTTATATACCACTAATGCAGTAGTAAATTCTCTTTTAAAATTATAATTTCAAAATAAATCATAAATCAAAATAAGTAGGGGTTCAATGTTCCCCACAACTTAAAGGCCTTGATGCAACTAAGATGCAAGACTTGAGATATCATAACTTTTTCTGGGATGAACAAGTCACGGATCTCGGGTGAGTGGGATTATAGATATTGAGTCCGATTGGACTAATGAGACATACTTAGAAGCATGTTTTATCTTGAAATTAAATTTCCAAAAATATAAAACCTTGATTGTGTAAAACTGCTTGAACTTTTGGGATTATATTTTTGAATAAAGCATGAGTTATGCTAATACGAGTATCCTTTAATGGTGTATGTATACACTTAAAGGGGAATGGTCTACTTCCGACCATCGATGTAGGAAATGGGCAAGGCCCATGGTCGATAGAAGGTTGGCTAGATCTTGTTCTATGAAAGTGAGCCCAAGGCCACAATTTTTGAAAAGTGAAGTGGGCCCGATGTCATGTTTTGAAAACTCATATGAGTGAGCCCAAGGCTAATGGAAACAAGGCAAATCCATAAATAAGTTATTATTTAAGAGCATTATAAATTTATCATAAACTAATAATGTCTGCTGATACTACTGAGCTAGAGTCAGGTTAGAGCTTGTTGGGCTAGCAATGCAAAAATAAAATGTCTTAAATAAAAAATTTATGTTTGTGATTGCAATCATTTGAAACTAAAGAGACGTCTGGTATGGGGTAGTGTTGGTTCTAAGGGTAGGCAAAAGGTTGATACAAGGGAAGCTATGTTGTTTCGGCATGTCTTGAAGCTTATTGAGTTGTGAGCTGTGTTGTTTCAGTATGTCTTGAAGCTCATGGAGATTTGTGCACACTGAGACTGAGGAGATAGAAGAGTGAGATCCCATCCCCTCCATATGAGGATTGAATTATCGATAAGTCTGGGGGTTGGGCTAAGGTACTCACACAGACGATGTGGTGGAAGTTGTGGCCTCTCACCAGGGTGGATGGTAAAGACACTTCGGACCACTAGTGTAATAGATCGAGGTTGTAGCCTCTAGGGGTTTGTTCTGTGACTTTTGATCCCTTTAATGAGAAAGGTTGTTTGTGTGTTTGTCATGCAAACCCATGGTTGTTCTATCATAACAAATAATGAAAATTCTTCCAACTAGGAAGGAAACTACCTTAAGCTTGTAGGAACAAGCAAGTGAACTTGAAAGGAAAGTTTTTCAATGATAAACAAGTTGTAGCTTATTTATTTGTCAATCAAACCTAGTTTAAGCTTGTGAGATACAAGCAATGGATTTAACCAAGAACCCTTGTTAAGGAAAATACAAGTTGTAGCTTGTTTAAACCCTTTTGCTTTAAGGAAAGGAATGTTGTATATACTAATGAGTAAGTGTTGAATCGTGGATAGGAAGTCACGATGTCAGTAGGACCCTCACTAAGTGATAAACTCCCCTCTCCCTTATCCCTTTTAGGGCACAAAATGTCATGGAGGACATTAGAAGGTGAATTACCAAATAGGTATGATAATTTCCTTTTCCAAAATTATGTACAACACTTTATGTTCTGACATATTTTGGAAAACATATCCGATGTGTTGTTTTCCCGTTGTTTTACCCCTTGCTCCTGCCAATACTATGATATTGGAGGTGACCTCTACTATAGTACTGGGAGGAATGGTGGGTTGTTCACAGGGTTCTGACCAAACTATGTTGGGGTGTGACAACTTAAGTGGTATCAGTGTAAAAGATTTTCAAACTTGAATTTTGGGAAAAAATATTTTTGAAACTCTGGAATCTTGGGAGAAATATTTTTACTAATATCACAAATAATTGTTGTATAAATTTTAAAAATCTCCAAACTAAAGGAAAAACATCATTTCCATAGGAGGATCCCCAAAAGATGTAGAACCCAATCTAAGTTAGTCAAGGATGAAACAACTCCATGACCTGAGAACCAACCAGACTTGGGGACAGGAAATACTAACCCAACTCTTACTCGACAAGAGGCTGAGAACAAATTTTGGGGGACCTATGCGTACTATGTGAAGGTGTTTAAGATGGTTCCACCCATTCAATCCCCCCAAAAGTTCAGACCCGCAACTCTACTCAAGCAAGCCTATGAGTATGTGGCCATAATGATGATGAGATATGGAGTATCAAACTCTAGGAGTGCCGAACTACCAAACTCTCAAAGTCAAGCCTCTTCCTTAGAATACCATGAACCAAGCATGAATGCTTGTAATCGATGTGGGAAATACCAGGGAGACCCATGTCCCCCAATGAAAATAGTGCCAACTTCCAAATCTTCAGATGATGAATCATGCTATCGATTGGTGATAAACTCTGAGTTAGTTAACAAGCATGGCTAGAGTAATAGATAGTGAGGAAGTTGGTGTAATTGCTTTTCTATGTACTAAGCCATATTTATGGCTAATGAAATCAATAAATAAAACATTATACAATAAAAGTTTTATGATCTCATACTATAACTGTTAAGCTCGTAAATTTGAGCAAATGAAGCAAAAAACCCTTTTAGAAAAAGGGTTATGAAAGTTATAGTATGAGGAAGAGAAGGAGAGAGGAGATCCTTAGTAATGATAAAGCCATAGAAAGGGATTGACAAGGAAGAAGTCAATAACCCTAAGGACTACTACCAAAGTATTGGGAGATAAAACTTCATACTGCAAAGATTTTACAAGAAATCGAATTGGCCTATGAGTTTATGGTTCGAGAATGGGTCATTAAACCTTTTAAAACTCTTTTAAAGGAAGTCAAGAAATTGGGGAGTAGAATAACCAAAACTCCTCCCTAAGAAAGTAAACTTGTAAATATAATATAAATAAGGATAAAGTACAAGGGCATACTCACAAGATTCCAAGAAGGAAGCTAACCCCAAAGAATGGGTAAATGAGAAGAAGATATCAAATGATGTCATAAAATTTTCGATGGTCCAGATGCAAATAATGACAAATTAAAGGAAGATATTCTCAAAGAAGAGGAATAAGACGCACTTTGGATGGAACTTTTGGAGAAGTACATACTACAACAAAAGAGTGATTGATCCAATTAAAGGGACAATGAAGATGAGAACTTGTGGACATCAAGGAGAATGGATTTAGTCCACCTCCATTTAATGGAGCTTAAGATTTGACAACAGGGCACAATGTGAAGTACACAAAATAAGACTCAGATAATAAGAATTCCTTTGATAGGAAATAAATTTCAAATGGATAATTCAAATATGACAATGCATTGGATTTGGACAAATGCACCAATACAAAAGGGTGTAAGGATATTAAGGAAGGTTATAAGAAGGCTGGATGCATAGTTCCAAAGATGGAAGTCTCTAATTCGAAGTACGAGAGTAGAGAATGGGATAAATAAAGGGAACTCCTAAAGAAAAGCCCAAGTAGGTAAATACTTACCATAAGGGATAAATTAAGTAAGAATGGAATAATCGTGAAATGGTCATGAACAAGTACTGATAGACTAAGGAATAGAAACCCTTAAGGAAGGATATCTCGAACTAAAGGGAAAGTGTATAACGTAAATTAGAGGGGGATAGCCATGAGTATGCCGTTAAGCAAATTGAGAAGTGATCGGGAAACCCAATCATTGGAACCAAGAATGACCAATAAGAAAATTGGTAAATGATATGTAAAACAAGTAATGCTTGAATTGTTGGAAGGAAAACCTTGAGACATAACCAAAAGCTCTCATCAGAAGAGAGAGGCTCAAGTTGAATTTCTAAAGAATGCAACTACTACAACTCGCTTGATGAAAACAAAGACTGGTGAGATGGAAACTCACCACGATCAAGGGAAAACCCTAAGAGCCACTAACCACCATGAAGGCCATAACATAATAACAATGAGGAACGATGTAAAACCAAGTCAATTGACTAAGTAAAGGATAAACCCTTGGAAGGGAAATAAAGGACTGGTTTTATGGAAACGATCTATGGAGAGATAAAAAAGTCAAAGGAAATAAACAAGTAATGGAAGGGTCATAGATTGACCATATGATCCTTATGAGGAACGCTTTTATAATTATATCAAAAAGAGAGTTAATGATGAACTTAAGGACCGACACAATACCAGAGGTGCAAAGTTAATAACATCAAGGGAAGAAGAGGCAACAATGAAAAGTTCAGAAGGGTGTCTTACCAAGGATTTTTAACGACTAAGAGAACAACCAAACAATGGAAGGATTAAGTATTACCGAGATCACAATCCTGTGATCCAAATTAACTTTTGGGCGTAAACTTCAAGAGGGAGAATCTTAACCATAAATAACATAATGATTGGACTTAAGAAAAGATCTTTAGGTAGACAGGTAAGAGAAACCAATCATAATTAACTCCACAGAGTAAGCGGATGCTCGAAGGGAAGGGAAACCCCTCAAGGATATTAGCTAAAGGACGAAGTAAAAGAGTGTCGATAGTAATATTTTGCCAAGGGAAATGGAGTGCTCAAGGAAAAGGAAATGTGAGGCCAAATTGCTAAGAGATTTTCTCCTCAAGTCCGAATGCATAATAATGCCATTAAGAATGAGGGCAAAATATTTGATGAAGAATGGACATCCCAAGATGGGAAAACGAAGGGTTTAATGTCCATGGTGAGATGTAGGATATGCTATGCTCCCAAAAGAGATGGTGGAGATATGAAGTATGGTGCCATTTGGTAATGGCGTGAAACATTCAAAACACCTCAAACAAAAATGGTTATAAAGAAACCATTAATAACTCCCTATGATGTGTGGTATGTAATGGGAGTATGGATGTTATAAGAAGAAGTCATAAAGGAAATTTTTATATTCAACATTATTGGTTACCTCACAGGAGGTTAAATTTATGAACAAAAATGGAAAAAATAAATAAAATTAATATTTCTGAAAAGAATGCTCGAATGAGAAACGAGTGGTGTAACGCTCTAACCATGTAAGAAGAAGACCTTGGGAGTACAAGCTCGAAACATTGGATAAAGTTGAACAAAAATACAATTTAATGAATGAAATGGTGAGGATTTAGCACTGGGAAAGTCCGAATAACAAGAAATGGAGATTTAAATTGAATTAAAAAAATGAATAAGCAATGAAGGAGTAATTATGGAGCACTTGGATGATGTTCATGATGATTAAGGAATTTTACCAAATGCCAAGAATTGATGAAAATTTGATGAATTCACAAAATAGAAGTTTGATGATTAACAGGATAACATTTCTAAAATATATCATGCTACAACACCCTACTGTACTGAGGACTCGTAAGTCCAATTGACTAAAAGGATATGACTCATGGAAGGAAGTATTGTTTATGAAAGCATGGTGATGCCAAATGGACGTCTTGAGTAGACCTGAATTATAATAAATATTAGATACCTCTAAGCTAGGAAGCCATAAATAAGTAAGGTTGTTGTCACGCCCCGACCTGATTTGGTCGAATCCCCTTGAGCAACCCGTCACTCCCTTTGGTCCATTAAGGGTTTCACCCTTTTTTAAACCGCGAGTAGTAAGGCGTCCTTTTATCTGTCTTTATTGGAATATCATTATACAAAACTGAGTATTTTAAAATAGATATACATGTCTTCTTATTGTTCTAAATTAGAAGGGTCTTTGAGAATGGTGTTTCCTTGGTTACCTAAAAAGGGTAAAAGGGAGGGGGTGAGTTCTACAACTCATTGAGCAGGTGTTGGGAATGAGTTTTCAAAATCGATTTATCTGAACTGTGCCAAGGTTATCATTTCCTTTAAAATGGATTTTTCCTCAAATTTTGGTTTTTAAAACCTTTTTCCAAACCCATATTAGGTGAGTTTAGCTTTCTTAGTCCATCCCCTTGTCTCGAGAGGCGTTTAGCAAACAAACACACACCCTTCGTCAAGAATGGTACACATATTCGCAGGTGCAACCCACTGCACTCACTTGTGGATTAGTGCATCTTTACCATCCACCAAGATAGAAGCCCATCCACTTTTACCCTAGGTTTGAGTGGATGTTCTTGACATCCGACCCCCAGACCCGAATGCCACTCCGTGTCCGTATGAGGACAAAGACCTAATCCTCACCTCACCCTGATCTCATGCGCAAGAAGTTACTTCAAGCATCCAGATTGATTGGCACGACGAATTGTCTTTATCTCCACCATGTCGTCCTGTAGCCCTTAGGACCCATCACTACCCCTCTTGGGCATTTTGATGGTACTGTACCACAAGTGCATGCACAAACAATAATTTTCACATATTGCCATTATCTTTGGTGCCAATGTTCTAACGGCCCCGACCCTCAACCAACCTACAACTATTTGTCTAGACTAGTCCGTCGACTTGGCCCTAATGCACTACCGCTAGTCCATCGAGTCCTATCAGTCTTGATTTGGTACCAGGGAAAAATCACAAAACCAATTTCATTAGAAATTTTCATGGCTTTTTGTAATCAAGTTTGTTTACGAGCTCCTGCTCGTGCCCACTAGCCTTGGGCCCACTGCACGTGTTTTTTCCAAAATCGGGCATTTATCCCCATGAGTTCAAAAGCTGAGGCCTCTGGCCTATCTGAGCTGTTATAGCTCCCATCAAGAAGATCTCCCAAATATTTTAAGCATTGGCACACAGTCAGGGGAGAACACTTCTGACAAAATTAGTTTTCAACTTCATCACACCAACCGGGTGTGATGATATCTCCATTTACAACCGGTAAGCGGGTTTCTCCTTTCCTTAAGGAATTTCATCATACCAATCGGGTATGATTATCTCTACTTGCAACTAGTAAGTAGGTTTTTATCAGTTAAAGATGGTACTCCTCATCCTAAACGGGCATGAAGTTAGATAATCTCACTCACTCGATGACTGTGACGTGTTCGTCTCTAGTCAGTTTCCAAATCCATGCTAGCTTTCCCTTGTTGGCATTCTAGTTTCTCGTGTCCCTACACAATTTGGACATCCTTATCAATTTATATTTGGCATAACAACTAGCGTTTTCTCACATATGAGCTACTAGGCTCATAATTGTTGATTAATTGTACTTAGGTCTCTAAAGATCATTTTCATTAACTTTAGGTCCCTAATGCCAACTTTTCCCCAAATGGAGTCTCAAGTCTTCCAAAATTCCCTTTGAGTCCTCAATTTACTCAAAATTGTATAAGGGGCTCAAGTTTTCCAAATTTCCAATTTGGTCCCCAACTTTTCAAAAATTACAATTTTGCCCTTACTTTCCAAAAATGGCAATTTGACCTCAAATATTCCAAAAATTGATCAATTGGTCCCTCAACATCTTTCTCATGGCCAATTGACCTTCAATTTTTGGAAATTGCAAAGAGGTCCCTCAATTTTTTGAAATCCCTAATTTTTTCCCTTCAAACTAACCAAATTTGATTTCTTCAAATTGGCTATTCAATTATAGTTAATTCAAATTGAAGGTATGGATCAGTTCCTACACTTCCATATGATTAAATTGAGCTTTGAACCACATCATTTGGGTGTAAATTGAGCACAAATAGAGCTTTGTTGGAAAATTGCTCGTAGAGAGCGAAAGCTTCGAAAGCTTATCGTCGGAGGTGCGGAGGTCTGAGCTCTTGATCGGCGAAGGTAGCTCTTGTCCTGAGCTTCCTTCTAGGATCAAGAATCGCTGCATTTGAAGTCAAATCAAGGTTGAATTTAGTAAGTGAAATTCAACACTTTCTCTCTCAAACCCGATCTGTAATGACTGAGTAGGGCCGAATTGGCTTACATTTCAGCTCTGTTTAGGTTATGTGAGGGTCGTTGAGGTGTTGGAGAGCTTGGTTTGGGCAAAGGAGGGCTGAATTTGGCCGAATTAAGCTCGACCAAAATGGGGCAGCTTTGGTCCATGGGAGCTACTTCAGTGTTTGAATTTGCTAGTGCTTCTCCGGTGGTCCTCAGGTCGAAAGGAAGATGCTATTAGGTAGTTGACTTCCCCCGGAGTTTGTGGGACCTGACCTTGCCTTCTAAGGCTAAGAAAACTACCCATGTCGGAGCTCTGGTTTGAGGTTCACTAGAAAATGGAGTAGTTGAGAGAGAATGGCGATTTTAGGTGTGTGGAGGATGAATGGACAATAGCTCTTTATATAGGGAGCTCGGGGACCCTCTGCCCGACCACTTTCCATTTTGGTCGAGCATATCCTCACCCTATAAAGGCCTGAATGGAGCAGTTTCATCTTTGGTGGAGTTATACATTTTCTGCATTAATGAATAATGTTGTCATCCTAAGGAAGAAGATGACATTGCTCTTAACTGCATAGCACCGATCCGACCCGATTCAATCGGTTTTCTCAAAATTAAAAATTACTAAATTAATCTAAATTCATTCTCTATCTAATGGTCTCTTCAATTTCCCAATTTGATCATTTTAAGCCATAAAGAAAAATGAATTACAAACTAGTTCAAGTATGGTTCAAACCGGTTAAATGTGGTTTAGGTCCGGTTCACCCTAAACCGGTCTAGTTTTCTCTTCCCATTTGTCATAAGGTTCTTTTCCATGATTTTCATGACTCTTTGAGTCACTTGGGATTTGTCAATTTTCCCATTTTTCCCTTTCTTTATTGGTTATGGTTCGTTAACTAGCTCGGTTTTCTCTTTTGAAATGACCGGTTCTTTTCCCTGTTTTATTATCTATAAAGGGACGGGGTTTACAATTTTCACCTCTTTCTAGGGGTTTTATCCCCAAAACAATTTACATCTCGAATAAATGAGGTCACCCGTCCTTCATAACACTCTTGGTTTCCCATGTTTCCTCTTGCACTGGCCCGTTTTGCCAAAGAAACTTGACCATGGGAATCTTCTTGTTCCTTAAATTTTTTTCTCTCTGGTCGATGATTTGGACTGGTTCTACCTGATAGGTTAGGTTCTCTTCTAGTTGATGTGGAGGTCGGTCCAGCACATGACTGGGATCAAGCTGATACTTTTGGAGTACCAAGATATGGAATACATCATGTATTCTTTGTAAGTCAGGAGGCAGTTCTAATTTATGTGCCATCAGCCCTATCCTTTGGACTATGGTGTAGGGACCGATGTACCTTGGTTTCAACTTCCCCCATTGTTGGAACCTATGTATGCCCTCTATGGGGATACTTGGAGAAACACTTGGTCTCCCACATCAAATTCCAGATCCCTTCTCCAATGGTCTGCATAGCTCTTTTTCCTGTCTTGAGTGGCCTTAAGTCGACTCCTTATGATCTTAATATTTTCTATGGAAACCTCTTTTAGTTCAATCCTTTCTAGCTTCCTTTCTCCCATCTCTTCCCAAAATAAGGGGGTATGACAAAGTCGTCCATAAAGGGCCTGATAAGGAGCCATTTAAATATTGGCTTGATAACTATTATTATCGGCAAACTTCGCAAAATTATTCCTCCCAACCCTTATTCATGGTGAGTACGTAGGCCCGTAACATGTACTCTAGGGTTTGGATCGTCTGCTTAGACTATCCATCGGTATGAGGATGAAATGTCATACTCATGTGGAGCTTGGTCCCCAAGGCACTTTGCAAACTAGGCCAGAACCTTGTGGTAAATCTAGGATCTCTATCCGACACTATGCTTATTGGGATGCCATGGAGTCTCACAATTTCCCTTATGTATAAGATAACCAGTTGTTCCACTGAATCAGTCACTCTTATAGGTAAGAAATGGGCGGACTTGGTCAATCTATCCACAATGACCCAAATTGCGTCTCGTCCCTTTCTACTCATAGGTAGTCCTGTGACAAAGTCCATAGTGATGTGTTCCCATTTCCATTCGGGGATTGATAAGGGTACTAGTAGTCATGAAGGTTTCTGATGCTCAACTTTAATCTGCTGACGGGACAAGCATCGGGCTACATATTCCGCAATATCCCTCTTCATCCCTCTCCACCAATAACCTTATTTGAGGGTGCGGTACATCTTGGTATTTCCCGGATGCATCGCATAGATAGAGTCTTGTGCCTCTTCCAAGATTAATCTCTTCATTTCCTTTTCTTGAGGCACATGCACTCTATACTTATAAGTTAGCACTCCATTGCCTCGAAGGTTGTAGTCCTAGTTTGTCCCTTCATTGACCGAGTCCAAATAGAACAAGAGTTCCTTATCCCCTTTTTGTTGGACCTTTATTTTCTCCATTAAGCTAGGTCTTACCACTACGTTAGCCAATAGGCATTTTTCTCTATTGTCTACTATAAGGTCCACTTCCATTCTTTCCAACTGCTGCAACAAGGGTAAGTAGCTTGTTTTTATCTGCACCATCTCAATTTTATACTTGCGACTTAGAGCATCTGCCACCACATTGGCCTTCCCGGGGTGATATTCTATCACAATGTCATAGTCCTTTACCAACTCTAGCGATCTACTATGGTGGAGGTTCAACTCCTTTTGAGTTAGGAAGTACATAAGACTCTTATGATCGGTATATATCTTACACTTAACCCCATGTAGGTATTGTCGCCAAATGTTGAGGGTAAACACAATTGCGACTAACTCTAAGTGGTGGGTAGGGTAGTTCCTCTCATGTACTTTTAGTTGTCGCGAGGCGTAGGCGATAACATTTCCTTATTGTATTAATACACATCTGAGTCCCTGTCCAGATGCTTCACTATAGACAATATACTCCCCTACACTTGGGCCAGGTAGAGAGAGTACGGGTGCCGTTGTTAAACAGGTCTTCAACTCTAGGAAGGATTTTTCACAGCTTTCATCCCACTTATACTCCACTCCTTTCATTATGAGATGGGCCAAAGGGGCACCTATCTTAGAGAAATTCTGCATAGACCATCTGTAGTACCATACCAAGCCAAAGAAACTATGTATCTCAGAGGGATTCTTTGGTGCCTTCCAATCAGATAAGGCCTCCACTTTTGTCGGGTCCACCTTGACTCCATCTTTGGACACTATGTGCCTTAAGAACCCCACCTCCTACAACCAGAACTCACACTTGGAGAATTTCGCACATAAGCAATTATTTCGTAGTGTCTCCAAGGTGATAGCCAGATGTTCTTTGTGCTCCAACCTAGTTTGTGAGTATGTAAGTATGTCGTGTCACGCCTCGACCAGGTTTGTTTGGATCCCTATGATCAACCCACTACTCCCTTGGTTTAAGTAGGGTTTCCCCCTTTCTTTAATTAAGATGAGTCGGGTGTAATTTAACTTTTTTCCCTAGAATAACATAAATTAATAAAAATCCTAGCTTAAAAATAACTTTTAAGCATACCTGACAAGAGGTGGATCCTAGTATTTTCCTTAGTCATTTCCCCTACTCCTGAAAAGGGATAGAAAAGAGGGGTGAGTTTCTACAACTCAGTGAATGGGTGTTGGGAATAAGTTTTCCAAAAAAATAGTTTTTAATTGGAGCATGCTAGACTCCTTATATCCTTTAAGATCATTTCTTCCTCACATTTCAGTTTTCAAAATTTCTTTTTTCATTATTCACAATAGGTGTGTTTAATAGCCAACACACGCCCTTCATTAGGAAGGGATCACACATTCGCAGGGCAGCCCATCCACTGAACCACTTGTGGTGTCGGAGCGATTTTACTGACAACCTAGATAGAAGCCTATCCACTTCTACCCTGGGCATGAGTCGATGTTTGTGAAATCCAACCCTCAAACTCGAAATCAACTCCATGTCCGTATGAGGACAGGGACCTCATCTCGACCCCACCCCGGTCTCATGCGCATGAAGCTACGTCGAGCTTCCCTGACTGCTGGCATGACAAACTACCCTTATCTCTACCATGTCATCTAGTAGCCCTTGTGATGCATCACTACCCCTCTTGGGCGTCTTGATGGTCCTAAATCTCAAGTGCATGCACAAACAAAAATTTTCCACAAAGCCATTTATCTTTGGTGCCACTTGTCCAACAACCCTGACCCTCAACTCGACCTACAGCTGTTTGTCTAGTCTGGTTCATCGACCTGGTCCTATGTCACTGCCTCTAGTCCATCGAGTATATCGATTTTGTCTTGGTAACTTGGAAAAATCACATAATTCATTCATTAAGAATTTACATGGATTAAACATCATATTTGTTTTTGAGCTCTTGCTCGTGCCAACTGGCCTTGGGTCCACTATATGTGATTTTTCCAAAACCTGGCATTTTAGCCCTCAAGTTCCAAAACTGTGGCCTCTAGCCTATATGAGTTATTCTAGCTCTTGTCAAGAAAGTTTCCCAAAAATTTTAAGAATTGGCACACAGTGAGGGGAGAACACTTCTAGCAAAATAATTTTCCATTTATCACACCAATCGAGTGTGATGACACCTTCGCTTACAACCGGTAAGCGAGTTTTCTCCTTCCTTTCAAGAAGTCCATCATACCAACCAGGTATGATCTCTCTACTTACGATTGGTAAGTAGCTTTTCCGTATTTTTTTCACATCACTCCAACCGGGTGTGATGTTAAAAATTCTACATATAAGTGGTTTTTCATTTCAGAGGTGCTCATCATCCCAACCAGGTATGATGTGAATAAACCCACTCACCCGATAATCATAGTTTATTCCCTTTAAATTGGTTTTTGCCTCTACGCTAGCTCATCCTTGCTGGCATTCTAGCCATTCATGTTCTTACATGATTTGAACATCCTTATCTATTAATATTTGGCATGATAGCCTTCATTCCTCATGTATGAACGAGAATGCCCAAAAGTTTCATTTAATTGCATTTAGGTCCCTAAAGTTCTTTTTCCTTGTTTTTAGGTCCCTAATGCTAACTTTTCCCCAAATTGAGTTCTTAAACTTCCAAAAATTCACTTTGGGTTCTCAATTTACTCAAAATTGTTTAAAGGGTTCAAGTTTTCCAAATTTTCAATTTGGTCCCTAACTTTTCAAAAATTACCATTTTGCCCCTACATTACAAAAATGGCAATTTGACCCCAATTATTTTAAAAAATTGACCAATTGGTGCACCATCATCCTTTTCTTGGCCAATTGGCCCTCCATTTTGGAAAATTGCAATTTGGTCCCTCAATTTTACGAAATCCCCAAATTTCCCCAAACTTTTTCTCCAATTTCCCCCTTTCAAATTGCCTGAATTTGATTTCATCAAATTGACCATTCAACCATGGTTAAATGTTGAAATTGAGGGGATAATTCATTTCATACACATTCATATGATTCAATTAATCTTTGAATATTATGAATTGAGGTTGGAACGTGCTCAAATGGAGCTTCGCCGAAAAACTGTGCGCAGAGAGAGAAAGCTTCGAAAGCTTACCATCTGAGTGCAACGGTCCGAGCTTTCTATCGAGGCAGGTAACTCTCATCCTGAGGTTCCTCATATGATCAAGAATTGCAACAATTCATATCGAATTGATGGAGAATTTGATCAGTGAAGTTTCATAGTTTCTCTCTCTAATGCCAATCGGAAATGAGAGAGGGGAGCCAAATTGGCTTACCTTTCAACTCTAATTTGGTCATGTGAGGGTTGTGAGGGTGTGAGGAGATCTTTGTTTGGCCTGAGAGGAGCTAAATTTGGTCGATTTTAGCTCGGCCAAAAAAGGGCAGCTTCAGTCCGCCGGAGCTGCTTCACTGTTTGATTATGCCGGCGCTTCTCCAGCGGTCCTCAGATCTGATGGAGGCTGCCGTCGGGTAGCTAACTTCTCCCCAAAATTAAGGAACCTGACCTCACCTTCTAAGGCTAAAAAAAACCCCAATGTCGGAGCTCTGGTTCGAGCTTTGCCAGAAAACTAAGTAGTTGAGAGAGAGTGGAGTTTTCAATTGTGAGCAGAATGAATGGAGATAAGCTATTTATATAGGGAGCTCGAAGACTCTCTAGCTAATTGTTTAACATCTTGATGGTGCTCATTCATGGCCTAAAATGCTTTGAACAGAAACATTTCATTTTTGTCGGTGCTATTCATTTTTCCAGTGAGTGAACAGTACTTTCATTTGAATTAAGAGGACGACACTGTTTCAAATCGGACTGGACCGATCCAAACTGGGTTCTATGCTTAAACTGGCCGGTTTAGGCCTGATTCGACAGAGTTTTTCAAAATTAAAAATTTCTAAATTCATTCTCTATCTAATGGTGGGTTCAATTCTCCAATTTGAATATTTTAAGCCACCTAGAAAAATGAATTAAGCATCCAGTTCAATGATGGTTCAAACTGGTCCAAACCGATTCGGATCTGGTTCACATGAACTGGTATGGTTTTCTCTCCCAAATTGTCCCAAATTCCCTTTCCATGATTTTTAAGACTATTTGGGTCACTCGAGATTTGTAAATTTCCCAATTTTCTCATTCTCTAATGGTTGAGTTTCATGAATCGGTTTAATTTTCTCACTTAGTTTGACCGGTTCTTTCCCAGTTATTTTTAAGGGACAGGGTTTACAACTCTCCCCTCTTTTTAGAAGTTTTGTCCGTAAAACTTATTCCACATCCTTTGCACATGAAATAATTTTTCTTGATGTCAATTTGAAGTTTTTTGACATATAAACATTTTGGTTATTTCCACTTAGTCCCTTTATAACTTGCACTTTAAGAAATTTCTTTTCCTTTACATGGATTACTCATTCCATGGAACTGATCCTAGTTAAGCATACCTTACTTGAGAGATCAAGGTTATATCCTTAGATGCACATCTTTTGTTACTTAGAGAAAAATTCTTCTCCTTGAGGTTCTTTACTTAGGATTTCAGGATTGGAAGTTCTAAGATGTCCAATCGTTCCTGTGTCTAGTCACTTCCTTTATCATTGAAACTCTTAGCTCGATGTCCTCTCAAGCGCTACCTACTTGCTTTCATAGGTTTTGGTGTTAACTTCTTTTATCTAGTTTTGACCCTTCTTATGTTCTTCCTCATTTTTAGTGGCGTCCTTTTCTCAAGGACTTTTCTTTCTCTTAATCCACTCTTACTCCCTCGTGATCACTTCACAATATTTTATTCTGAGTTAATCTCCTTCGGTCTAAGTGGCGATTACTTGTTTAGGAAAGCTCCATTATTACAATTTTGTTCTCCACTATGTTCCTCATAGTAGAGACTTTCACCTTAGAAACTACATACTCAACCTTCTTATCAATCCTTGAAGGTTTCTTTCCTTCCTTTGTTAATACTTCTTTCTATATTAGGGAATTTTCCCGTTTGAATCCTTCTCTAACTGAAATTTTAGTTTCATCCCTTATTCTTTACTTGAGACACTTCCAATTTCATGTCTTATTCTATGTACTCCACACTATGTCTAGTCATCCTCTCTTTAGGCTCCATCAATTGAGCATTGACTACGACCAGTCCTAATGTCAGTGATCATTTACTTTAATCACTTCTTAACTAGAGGGTTTACTTTTCCAAGGGTTCTTAGGTGTGCTTTCCTCTATTTCCTCTTTTAAGGGTAGTCCGCCCCTTGCTTACTCGCATGACATCTTTTGGTGATGTTTTCCTACATACACGTTACTTGGACTTAACTTACTTCTTGAGTCCTCCTAAGTACCATTCCTTTGTACTTGATCTTTCCATCTCAACCAGCATATCTTGGATGAATTTATCTTGTTTCCACTTCTGTTGGTCCCATTACCTCTTAATTGGGGCACTTATGTCCTTCAAAGGTTTCCTTCCCTGGTAGTTTATACTCTTTTCTCTCGGGGTTCTCTTCTAGTTTTTCCATTTAGGACATCTAGCCTTAAATGATATTCTCTGATGCCATCCTCTCCGGCTTACTTTACTCTTGAAAACTTATATGTACTTCTTTTATGCCTTGTCTTCATTCTCCCTTATTCCTTGTATCCATCTATTTCTTTTAGGTGGAATTCACCTCTTCTTTATTTCATGATCTCTTGATCATCCAGCAAGAGGTTTGCTTTAACCTTCTCATGGCTACTTAATTGTTACTCTCATCTCAACCATTGATCTTTTTAAGGCTTTCCTTTATCCTCATTTCCCCAAATGGTTTTAGCCTTTCCACCTCTCCCTTCTTAACTGGAGTATTGACCTTAACAAGGGTCCATTCATTAATTGCCTTGATCCTATTATTCTCCCTGTCAAATGATCTTGAGATCATTGTCTCTTGAGTCTTCTTGTCCTTAATGTCCATCTCATTTCCTCTTTTAGGGCATAGTCCTCACTACTTCCCATTCCATCTTAAGGCATCTTTTATTCTCCAGGATTATCTCGTTGTTACGAGTTATTTCCTTTAATCAAGTCCCTCTGAAATTCTTATTTGGTTTCTCTGCTCTTTGAGAGTAGGTCACACTTGCCCATCCCGGTACATCCTTACCCACCTATGTCTTTTAATGAAGTTCTTATTTTAGTTCTATTTTTTGATGGTTCATCTATTGGTTACCTTAGCTTGGGATTTTCTCCTTCCATGGTCTCTCTTCCTATCTTTATCTTTTTTTCTAGGGATTCCCGTCTTGTGAGTTTCACGTTCAAGTTCCCTAACTCTTCTTGAAAGTTTTTCCTCTATTATTTTCTTACACCTTTCCAACATTAGTATGGCTATATACCATGTATTCTTCCTTATCTCCATTTCCCTTTTTATTCCACATCCTTCCGTCAAGAAGTCTCCTCGTCATTGTTGAGTTCCTAATAATTTGTGTCCTACCTATCACTAACTCTTTCCAAGTACTTGTATTATTCTTGTGGGCTTTCTTCCTACCATACTTCTTTCCTCTTTCCTTCCTCCTTGTCTTATCCAAAATTGACTTAACATCTTCTGCACTCCTATATCTTTCTTACATTCCTCCCGGTCAGCTTCCATTCCATTGATTTCCCTTGGAACAGTCCAATTCTTCTTGATTTCCTTACTTTTATCCATAGGGATTTTCCTTAACTTTTTACTAGTCCTGCACCCTTTGATGCTTACTTCCCTTGCACTAGACTTCTTCTTCCTTCCCTTAGTCAAGGTATGTCTTCCTTGGTGAACTATAGGTAGACTCTTCTAGAATTTCTTTCCAAGTCTTATTGTCTTGTTTCCCATTCTCTAGGTAGGGAAAACATACTTGGCTAATTTAAAGGTTTGGTGTTAACTAGTAGTGACCTGTAGTTTTCTTTTGTTAGGTGATCTCTACCTATTACTCTTATCAGCATACTCCCATTATGTTAGTTGTATTTATCAAAGAGACTAAATTTTTAATCAAGGAAAAATCGGATTTTCATTCATTCAGGAAATAGTTTCTCGCCATACTTGGCTTATTACAAAGATTTTCTATTTTCTAGTCCCTTGGGGTCATAGGTTGGGAGTTAGCCTTGGAATGATTGCAGGATTCATGGTCTCATGCTCTAAGGAGCTGGTTGAAGTCCATCCATATTCCCTTATGGGACGAACTTCATGTATGGCCTCAAGTCTATATCTTCTTAACACCTCTGCCTCGCACTCATATGTCTGCTTCATCCAATGAGAAGGATTGAAGCTAGATTGAGTAGGTGGGGGTACTTGGTAGACTTTCATGAAGGTGGCATAGGCGTCCTAATAATTATCCCAAGCCTCTTTTTTAGTGGGATTTCTCTCTGGTTGTTGGGGGGCTGGAGGAGATGTTGGGCTCCTTAGGGAAGACACAACTCTTCCTGCCTTTGAGGAGGATATGTAATGCCCTCTAGTTCTAGTAGGGCTCTAACGAGTTTCTGATAATCCTCAACCATATCCTTGGGCACTCTCTTCTCGCCCTTCACGAATCATTGAACAACTGCCTCATTGGGGGTAGATGTCACGCCTCGACCCAGTTTGGTCGGATCCCCGTGATCAACCAGCCACTATCCAGATTTACTAAAGGGTTTCCCCTTATATTATGAACCGTAAAGAGTAAGGCATTCTTTAGACCTGCATCTTTTTCTAGGAATATCATAAATAAAAACTGCATAGTAATTTAAATTAATCGTACCTATCTTGCAAGCGTTTAATTGTGCAAGTCTTTTAAGGTTCGGCTTTCCAGGACTTCCTGAAAGGGGTATAAGGGAGGGGGTGAGTACAACTACTCAGTGAATGGGATTCAAATCTTTTGACTTTCAAGAAAAGCATTTATATGGAGTGTGCCAGACTCCTTTCTTTTAAAAAATCCCTTCATTTAAAAATTCAGGTTTTTCCATTATTTCTTAGTTACCGGTGTGTCATCACCCAACACACATCCTTCTTAATGAAGGTTACACACACTCACAAGTCAGTATCACTACTGAACCCGCTAGTGGCTTCGGAGCGACTTTTCCTGCCACCCGGATAGAAGTACGACCACTTCTACCATGGGAATGAGTGGATGTACGCAACATCCGACCCATAATCCTGAAATCACTTCTTCGTGTCCGTATGGGGATAGAGACCTCATCCCGTCCCCACCCCGGTCTCATGCGCTTGGTGCTACTCCAAATTTCGCATAGATACTTGGAACGATGATCTGCCCTTATAGTCACCGGGTCGTCTAGGGCCCTTAGGACACATCACTACCCCTCATGGGCGTCTTGATGATCCCATACTCATAGTACATGCACAAACAAAGTTTTCTTAAATTACCATGTAGTATGTGGTGCCATTTGTCCTAACGGTCCCGACCTTCAACTCAACTTGTAGCTGTTTGTCGTGACTGGTCCAAAGACCGGTCATGTCGCACTGCTACTAGTTGACTGAGTATGTCAGACCTGCCTTGGTACCATGACCAAACAATTCACTTATTAAGTTTTAATGGTACATATATATATATATATATCATGTTCTTTTACGAGCTCCTGCTTGTGTCCATTGGCCTATTGCCCAATGTTCGCGTTTTTCAAAAACAGGGCATATTAGCCCTCAAGTTCCAAAACCGAGGCCCCTGTTCTAAGAGAGCTATTCGAGCTCCCATCGAGAAGATCTCCCAAATAGTTTAAGCATTGGCACACAGTCAGGGGAGAACACTTCCGACAAAATAGGTTTTCACCGTCTATTATACCGACCAGTATAAGGACATCTCCGTTCATAACCGATGAACAGGTTTTCAAATTCTTTCGAGGAAGTCTCATCATACCAACCGGGTATGATCTACTTACAACCGGTAAGTAATTTTTCTGCATTATTTTTACATCACTCTCTCTAAGTGGTGATGATTAAAATACCAGTAAACAGTGGGTTTTTATACCGATGTACTTATCATCCCCCAACCTGGTATGATATATAATTCCCACTCACCCGTTAATGTAGTGAATTCCACTAGACCAGTTCTTTGTATTCACGCGAGCTCGTCTATACTGGCGTTCCCGGTACTTTGTGTTCCTACACAATATGAACATTCTTGTTCACTATTACTCAACTTAGCAACCTTCATTCATTTCCAATTAATGAGAAAACCCAAACTTTTTAGTTATTTGCAATTAGGTCCCTAAAGTTATTTCTCTTTAAGTCCCCAAATGCCAGTTTTTCCATAAATTGAGTCCCGAAACTTTTAAAATTTATCTTGGGACCTCAATTTATTCAATTTCACAAAAAGGGGTTTAATTTCCCAAATTTCCAATTTGGTCCCCCAACTTTTCCAAAATTACCATTTTGCCCTTCCTTTACAAAAATGATAAGTTTTGCCCCAAAAATTCCAAAATTCCTCAATTGGTCCTCCAACATTATTTTCATGCCCAATTGACCCTCAATTTCATAAAATTACATTTTGGTCCTTTAAATTTTAAAAATCCCTAGTTTTCCCCAATTTCAACTCCTTAGCATAGCCGAGTTTGATTTTATCAAATTGTCCAATCAAACACCTCCAATTGTTGAAATTGAAGTTAAAATTGAGTTCCTCCATCCTATTATGATTCAATAGCACTTTGAATCACAAGTTTTGACGCCGGAACGAGCTCAAGCAGAGCTTCGCTGGAAAATGAACTATAGAGAGAGAAAACTTCGATTACTCACCGGTGAGGGCACGACGGTCCAAGCTTTCGATCTGGGCAGATAGCTCTCATCCTAAGGTTGATCCTAGAATCAAGAATCACATCAATTGATGCCTAATTGAGTTAGAATTTCATCATTGAAATTCTGCTGGTTCTCTCTCTAGCACTGGCCAAAAATTGCAGAGGGGAGCCCAATTGGCTTACCTTTCAGTCCTATTAATAGTATTAATATTGCCATAAATTTAATTTTGGTATTAAATTATTTGTATTAATTCCAATAATTTAATTTAAGTATTAAATTATTGATATTAATTACAATAATTAAATATATATTAATTTATGGCTATTTATGAGAGGAGGTCACACATCCTCACACTACTCTCGTGCAAGCACGCTTAACTTCAAATTTCTTATGACATATCGTTCACCTGAACCAATTTAGTTTTTCTCTTCTATTTTGTCTTAAGTTTCTTTTCTAAGGTTTAATGAACCCTTTGGATCACCTTTCCAAATTGCTTGTTCCCATTAGATCGGGTTTGTAAACCAGCTCAATTTTCTTATTCGTTTTGACTGGTTCTTTTCCTGGTTTTCCTTAACTCAAAAGTGTGGGGTTTACAGTAGGTGTCTTTTTCAAGGTCAAGTGTGGGAGATTGGATTTTACTGTGAACTTTCGAGGGACTCTCCTTGCTACACGGTAATTATGTTTTCATTAGTGTCAGGGCATAGCATTGATAATGCTTCCTGGGAACTTGGCACTGATACCACTCAAGTTGTCATGCCTCGACATAGTTTGGTCAGATCCCCATGATCAACCCGCCACTCCATTGGTTTAAGAAGGGTTTCCCCCTTTCTTTAATCAAGAGGAGTCAAAAGTAATTTAACCTTGTTCCCTGAAATAATATAAATCAATAAAAATGCAAGCTTAAAAATAAATTTTAAGTGTACCTAACAAGAGGTAGGTCTTGGTGTTTTCCTTAGACATTTTCCCTACTCGTGAAAGGGGATAGAAAAGAGGGGTGAGTTTCTACAACTTAGTAAATGGGCGTTGTGAATAAGTTTTCCAAAAAAAATAGTTTTTAATTGGAGTGTGTCAGACTCTTTATTTCCTTTAAGATCATTTCTTCCTCACATTTTAGTTTTCAAAATTTCTTTCCTCATTATTTACAATAGGTGTGTTTAACAGCCAACACACGCCCTTTATTAGGAAGGGATCACACATTCACAAGGCAGCTCGGGCACTGCACCCACTTGTGGCGTCAAAGCGACTTTACCGGCCACCTAGATAGAAGCTCATCCATTCTACCCTAGGTATGAGTGGATGTTTGTGACATCAAACCCTCAAACCCAAAATCAACTCCATGTTTGTATGAGGACAGAGACCTCATCCCGACCCCACCCTAGTCTCATGCGCATGAAGCTATGTCGAGCTTCCATAACTGCTAGCATGACAAACTGCCCTTATCTCCACCATGTCATCTAGTAGCCCCTAAGATGCATCACTACCCCTCTTGGGCGTCGTGATGATTCTGAACCTCAAGTGCATGCACAAACAAAAGTTTTTCACAAAGCCATCTTTGGTGCCACTAGTCCAATGGCCCCGACTCTCAACTCGACCTGTGGCTATTTGTCTAGATCGGTCCATCGACCTGGTCCTATCGCACTGCCGCTAGTCCATCGAGTATGTCAGTCCTATCTTGGTACCATGGTGAAATCACTTAATTCATTCATTAAGAATTTTCATGGCTTAAACATCATGTTTATTTATGAGCTCTTGCTCATGCCAACTGGCCTTGGGCCCACTGTACATGATTTTTTCAAAACCAGGCATTTTAGCCCTCAAGTTCCAAAACTACGGCTTTTCGCCTATTTGAGCTATTCTAGCTCTCGTCAAGGTCTCCCAAAATTTTTAAGCATTGGCACACAGTTAGGAGAGAACACCTCTAACAAAATAATTTTCCATTCATCACACCAACCGGGTGTGAGGACACCTTCACTTACAATTGACAAGTGGGTTTTCTCCTTCCTTCTAGGAAGTCCATCATACCACATATAAGTGGTTTTTCATTTTCGAGGTGCTCATTATCCTAACCGGGTATGATGTGAATAAACCCACTCACCCGATAATCATAGTGTATTCCCTTTTAGTTGGTTTTTACCTCCACGCTACCTTATCCTTGTTGGCGTTCCGGTCCTTCGTGTTCCTACACGATTTGGACATCCTTATCTATTAATATTTGGCATGATAGCCTTCATTCCTCATGTTTGAACGAGAATGCCCAAAATTTTCATTTAATTACATTTAGGTCCCTAATGCTAACTTTTTCCCAAATTAAGTCCCAAAACTTCCAAAAATTCACTTTGGGTCCTCAATTTACTCAAAATTGTCTAAAGGGTTCAAGTTTTCCAAATTTCCAATTTGGTCCCCAACTTTTCAAAAATTACCATTTTGCACCTACTTTACAAAAATTGTAATTTGACCCCAATTATTTTAAAAAATCGGACAATTGGTCCTCCAACATCCTTTTCATGGCCAATTGGCCCTCTATTTTAGGAAATTTCAATTTGGTCCCTCAATTTTATGATATCCCCAAATTTCCCCAAAATTTTCCCCCAATTTGCCACTTTCAAACTAGCCGAATTTGATATCATCAAATTGACCATCCAATCGAGGTTAGATTTTGAAATTGAAGGTATAATTTAGTTTTTACACATCCATACAATTCAATTGAGCTTTGAATCGCATGAATTGAGGCCGAAATGAGCTCAAACGGAGCTTTGCCAAAAAACTGTGCGTAGAGAGAGAAAGCTTTGAAAGCTTACCGTCGGAGGTGCGGTGGTCGGGCTTTCTATCGGGGTAGGTAGCTCTAATCCTGAGGTTTCTTCTAGGATCAAGAATTGCAAAAATTCATATCGAATTGAGGGAGAATTTGATCAGTGAAATTTTATAGTTTTTCTCTTTAACACAGATCGAAAATGACATAGGGGAGCCAAATTGGCTTACCTTTCAGCTCTAATTCGGTCGTGTGAGGGCTCTGGGAGTGTTGGGAGAGCTTGGGTTGGCCTTAGGATGGCTGAATTCGGCCAATTTCAGCTCGGCTAAAATAGGGCAGCTTCGGTTTGCCAAAGTTGCTTTACTATTTGATTACGCCGGCGCTTCTTAAGTGGTCCTTGAATCGAATGGAGACTGCCGTCGAGTAGATGACTTCTTCCAAAATCTAAGGAACCTGACCTCACCTTCTAAGGCTTAGAAAATCCTCAATGTCAGAGCTTTGGTTCATGCTTCACTGGAAAACTGAGTAGTTGAGAAAGAGTGTTGTTTTCAGGTGTGATGAGAATGAATGGAGAGGTGCTCTTTATATAGGGAGCTTGGGAACTCTCTAGCGGACCATTTGGCTCCTTAATGCAACTCATTTATGGCCTGAAATGCCCTTAATGGAAATGTTTCATTTTCGTCGGCACTGTTCATTTTTCCAGTGAGTGAACAATGTTGTCATATGAAGGAAGAAGACAACAATGTTATGGACCAGACAATATAGGACTGAACCGAGTTCAATGTTTAAACCGACCGGTTCATGCCCGATTTGATCGAGTTTTTCAAAATTAAATATTTCTAAATTCATTCTCTATCCAATGGTGGCTTCAATTCTCCAATTTGAATATTTTAAGCCACATAGAAAAATGAATTTAGCTTCTAGTTCAATAATGGTTCAAACTTGTCCTAACTAGTTTAATATGATTTAGATCCGGTTCACCTGAGCCGATCTGGTTTTCTCTCCTAAATTATCCCAAAGTCCCTTTCTGTGGTTTTTAAGACAATTTTGGTCACTCGAGATTTGTAAATTACCCAATTTTCCCATTCTCTAATGGTTGAGTTTTGTGAACTAGTTCAGATTTCTCAAATGGTTTGACCTGTTCTTTCCTTGGTTTCCTTATCTTTTAGGGATGGGGTTTACATGTTGTCTATAAACACAATCATGAACTTGTCCAAGTGCGGCTGGAACACTCAGTTCATCAAATCCATGAAGTCTGCAAGGGCATTCGTTAGGCCAAAAGGCATCACCCTAAATTCATATTGTCCATATCTAGATCGAAAAGTAGTCTTAGGGATATTTTCCTCTTGGATCCTGAGTTGGTTGTATCTTGATAGAAGGTCTATCTTAGAGAAGTAGGCTGCTCCTTTTAGTTGGTCAAATAGGTCGTCAATCCGTGGAAGCGGATACTTATTCTTTATGGTGACCTGGTTCAACTTCTGATAATCTATGCAGAACCTCATACTTCCGTCCTTTTTCTTTATGAATAGGACTGGTGCACCCTATGAAGACTGACTAGGACGTATGAAAACCTTTTCCAATAGCTCGTCCAACTGCTTCTTTTACTCCGTTAGAGCCATGCGATAAGGGGCTTGGGATATGGGATGTGTTCCAGGGATTACCTCTATGGTAAATTCTAGTTGTCGACTTGGGGTAACTTGGGTAATTCCTCTAGAAATATGTATGGGTATGTTTCAACTACCGCGATTCCTTTTGGTCCCTTCTCCTCTAACTCCCCGTTGATGATCATTGCAAGGAAAGCTTTACAACCCTTCAGTATCATCTTTTGCGCTTTTATGTGGGACACTAATTGCACTTCTCTCTTCCTCCTGTCTCCTTGGAAATGCAGTCCGAGTGTTTTAGGAGTGTGGAAAGTTATTACCTTCTTCTTACAGTCCATCTTGACTTGATAGGTACTTAACCAATCCATTCCCAATATTATTTCTACCATCCTTCGAGGTAATGGGATCAAATCCGCCTCTAGTTTAACTCCTCCAATCATGATCTCACATCCCTTTAACTGATTGTCTTTATCCAATCCTTCTCCTAAGGGTGTGAGGACATTGAGACATTGTTCTAGGAAGGTATGTTCTAGGGGAAGACTTGAGATTAGATCTTTCTTGATGAAGGATCTCTCTGCTCTTGAGTCAAAGAGAGCATGGACTTTTCTCCCCCACAAGTGTATGTACCCTGATTGAATAAACACATGTTTTTAGAAGGAAAAAAAATTAATTTCCTTATTGAATAAAATCAAATTACAGGTTTTGTCTTTATTTTAGTTAGGGAGGTTTTGGGAAGTACCCGCTATGGTACTAGGGTCTTTTCTAGCCTCTTCCTTAGTGAGGTTGTATACCCTAATTGGTACCCTTGTCGTGGCATCCTGCCTTGGAGTCCTTGGGTTCCCTTGGGGTGGTCCAAGCCTATTCTATTGCTTATTCTCCCTAAGAGTGGGGCATTCCTTTGAAAAGTGCCCACCTGCCCGCATCCGAAATAGGATAAGCAGGCTCCCTTGTGGTATCTTTGGCATCTAGGACATCAACAGTTTCCTTGTAGTAGGGTGGGGATTACTCTCCGTTGAGGTGGTGGCACATCCTTCCTCTTTTGGAAACCCACCCAATTTCCCCATGTTGGACCATTTTGCTCCTTCCATCCTCCATGACGACCTTGGCTCTTGTCCTCCTTTCAGTTAGCCTGCTCCATCTAGCGGCATCGAGTTTGCACCAGACGCTCACATTCATGGGCCATACTGATTACAACTGCCAGATCTGTGGTGCGTCCTAGTACTTCCATCCGGTCTCATATGTCCATGTTGAGACCGTCCACGAATCTTTGGCATATTTCTTCAGGTCTAGCTAGGTTAGGGGCAAATGGTCTTAATTGGTTAAACTTAGTTTCATACTCCGAGATAGAGTTAAGCCCTTGTTGGAGTCAGAGGAAACATCACTTTTTCTCATTAATCAGATGCGGAGCTAGGTATTCCTCTATATACCACTCCTCGAGCTGCTATGTATACCATTATTTATCTTAGTTACTATGTTATGTAGACTTGACAATGCATTCAAGTAAACAGGCTCTGATACCACTCAAGTTCTCATGCACCGACCCGGTTTGGTCGAATACCCGTGAGCAACCCGCCACTCCCTTTGGCCCATTAAGGGTTTCACTCTAGTGAGGCATCCTTTTACATGTCTTGTAATAGCATTATACAAAGCTGAGAATTTTAAAACAAACATACCTATCTTCTTACTATTCCAAATTAGGATGGTCTTTAAGAATGGTGCTTCCTCGATTACCTGAAAGGGGTAAAAGGGAGGAGGTGAGTTCTACAACTAAGTGAGCGGGTGTTGGGAATGAGTTTTCAAAATAGCTTTATCTGAATTGTGCCAAGGTTATCATTTCCTTTAAAAAAGATTTTTCCACAAATTTTAGTTTTCAAAACCTTTTTCTATACCCATATTAGGCGTGTTTAGCTTTCTTAGCCCATCCCCTTGCCTCAGGAGAAGTTTAGCAAACAAACACATGCCCTTCATCAGGAAGGGTACAGACATTTGCAGGTGTAGCCCGTCCACTGCAACCACTTGTGGATCGATGCGTCTTTACCATCCACCAAGATAGAAGCCCGTTCACTTCTACACTGGGTATGAGTGGAATTCGACCCTCAGACCTGAATGTCACTCCGTGTCCGTATGAGGATAGAGACCTCATCTCGACCCCACCCCAATCTCATGTTCAAGAAGTTACTCTAAGCTTCCATACTGAATGGCATGACGAATTGCCCTTATCTCCACCCTGTTGTCTAGTAGCCCTTTGGACCCATCACTACCCCTCTTGGGCGTCTTGATGGTCTTATACCACAAGTGCATGCACAAACAACAATTTTCACATATGGCCATTATCTTTGGTACCAATGGTCCAATAACCCCGACCCTCAACCTGATGTACAATTGTTTGTCTAGGCTAGTACGTCGACCTAGCCCTGATGCACTACCCCCAATCCATCGAGTATTGTTGATCCTGACTTGGTACAATGGTGAAATCACACAACCAATTTTATTAGAAATTGTCATGGCTTTCTTTAATTAAGTTTGTTTACAAGCGCCTACTTGTGCCCACTGGCATTGGGCCTATAGCACATGTTTTTTCCAAAACCGGGCATTTAGCCCCATGAGTTCAAAAATTGAGGCCCCTGGCCTATCTGAGCTGTTCTAGCTCCCGTCAAGAAGGTTTCCCAAATATTTTAAGTATTAGCATACAATCAGGGAAGAACTGTCATGCCCCAACTTAATTTGGTCAGATCCCCGTGATCAACCTGCCACTCTCCTATTTCAAAAGAAGTCTCCTCCTTCTTTAACTCAAGTAGAGCCTGGCATATTTTTAACCTTGTTTCATAGAAAGACATATATCAAATAAGATGCAAGCTTAAGAGAGATCAAGCATACCTGACATAGGGTAAGGTTTGGTGTTATCCCTAGTAATTTTCTTTATTTCCTAAAAAGGGATAAGAAGAGGGGTGAGTTTCTACAACTCAGTGAATGGGTATTTAAAACAAATTAAGTTCGATGAAAATATTTTTAAAAAAATGGAGTGTGCTGAACTCCTTAATTTCCTTAAATTTTCCCATCTTCAATTTCAAAGAAAATTATTTCATATTATCACAATGTGTCATCACCCAACACACATCCTTCATCATGAAGGTAAAACACACAATCGCAGGCTAGCCCTTCCACTAAACCCACTTGTGGCGTCGGAGCGACTTTACCAGCCACCTAGATAGAAGTACATCCACTTCTACCCTGAGAACCAGTGGATGTTCACAACATCCGACCCTCAATCCCGTAACAAATCTCCGTGTCCATAGGAGGTTAGAGACCTCATCTTGTCCCTGCCACGGTCTCATGCGCTTCAAGCTACTCCGAGCTTCGCAAGACTTTTGGTATGACTAACTGCTCTTATATCCACCAAGTCGTCTAGAGCCCGGGGATGCATCACATACTCTCTTGGGTGTCTTGAAGGTCTCGCAAACATAGTGCATGCACAATCAACATTTTTAACATAATGCCATATAATTTGTAGTTCCACTAGTCCAACGGCCCCGACCCTTAACTCAACTTGCAACTCTTTGTCTTGACTAGTCCAGAGACTTGTCATGTCGCACTACCACTAGTTAACTGAGTATGTCAGTCTTGTCTTGGTATCATGGCCAAACAATTCATTTACTTAACTTTTCATGGCATATAAATCATGTTTGTTTATGAACTCCTGCTAATGCCAACTGGCCTAGGGCCCATTGTTCGAGATTTTCAAAATTGGGCATATTAGCCCCTAAGTTCCAAAATCTAGGCCTTCGGCCTAACAGAGCTATTCGAGCTCACGTAAAAAAGATCTCCCAAAAAGTTTAAGCAGTGACACATAGTCAGGGGAGAGCACTTCAAACAAAAATATATTTTTCAATTGTCATCATACCAACCGAGTATGAGGACATCTCTGCTCATAACTGATGGGCAGGTTTTCCACTTCCTTTGAGTAAGTTTCATCAAACCAACCAAGTATGATCTACTTACACCATTAAGTAGTTTTTCTACATAATTTTCACATCACTTCTCTCAGGTGTGATGTTTAAAATGCCACTTAGTAGTGGATTTTCATTTCCGAGGTGCTTATCATCCCAATCGGGTATGATATAAAAATCCCACTCACCCAATCGTGTAATGTATTTCCTCTACGTCGATTTTTATACCTTGCAAGCTTAATCTCAGTCGGCATTCCCGATATCTCGTGTTACTACACAAAATGAACATTTTTGTTCAGTATCATTCAGCTTGATAAGCTTCATTCATTATAAATGACTAAACAATCCAATTTTTCAAATATTTGCAATTTGGTCCCTAAAGTAATTTTTCCTTTATCTTAGGCCTCAATTGCCAGTTTTTCTCCAAATTGAGTCCCAAAACTTTTAAAATTCCCCTTGGAACCTCAATTTATTCAATTTCATAAAAAGGGGTTCAAGTTTCCCAAATTCCTAATTTGGCCCCCAATTTTTCCAAAATTACCATTTTTCCCTTCCTTTATAAAAATGGTAAGTTTTACACCAAAAATTAGATTTGCGTTGAGTTTCTACATCTTCATATGATTCAATTGCACTTTGAATCGCAAGTTTTGACACTAGAATGAGCTCAAAGGGAGCTTCGCTGGAAAATAAAATGTAGAGAGAGAAAGCTTCAATTGCTTACCGTCGGGGGCACGACGGTCCGAGCTTCCAATCTAGGCAGATAGCTCTCCTCTTGAGGTTTCTCCTAGGATAAATAATTGCATCAATTGTTGCCGAATTGGGTGAGAATTCTATCATCAAAATTCTATTGGTTCTCTCTCTAACACCGGTTGAAAATTATAGAGTAGAGTCAAATTGGCTTTCCTTTCATTTCTAATTCAATCATACGAGGGCTAAGGAGGTGTTGGGAGAGCTTGGTTTGGCCTGAGGAGGGCTCAAATTGGCCGATTTCAGCTCGGCTGAAATAGGGCAGCTTCGGTCTGCTAGAGCTACTTCATTGTTCGATCATGTCGGCGCTTCTTCAGTGATCCTCGGAGCAAATGGATACTAGCAGCTAAGAGAGAGTGAGGTTTTTAGGTGTGGAGAGGATGAATGGAGAGGGGCTCTTTATATAGTGAGCTTGGGGGCTTGTCGACCATCCGTTTGGCACCTTTATGATAGTCATTGATAACCTCAAACGTACTAAACGGAAACGTTTCCTGTTCGCCAGTGCTGTTTCAATTTTCCAGTGAGTGAACAGTGTTGTCATCTGAAGGAAGAAGACGACACTGTTCCGAACCAGACCGCATCAGGTTCAAAGCTTAAACCAGCTGGTTCACCTCTGATTCAACCGAATTTTTCAAATCTAAAAATTTATAAATTCATTTTCTATCCAACGATGGCCTCAAATCCCAAATTTGAGTTTTTAAGCCACCTAGAAAAATGAATTTAGCATCCAATTCAATAGTGGTTAAAACCGGTCCAAACTGGTTCAATCTGGTTCGAATCCGGTTCACTTGAACTAGTTTGGTTCTCATCTCCAATTCATCCTAAAGTCCTTTTTCGTGACTTTTGTGACTCCTTAGGTCACCTGAGATCCATAATTTTTCTGGTTTGCTCTTTATCTATCGGTTCCAGTTCATGAACCGACTCGGTTCATAAATTAGTTCAATCTGGTTCGGATCCGGTTCACCTAAATTGGTCTAATTTTTCTCTTCCAATTGATTCTAAAGTTCTTTTCCAAGGTTTATGAACCTTTTTGGGTCACATGGGAGTTGTAATTTCTCCAATTTGCATGTTTCTCAATAGTCGGGTTTGTGAACTGGTTCTGTTTTCTCACTCAATTTGACCGATTCTTTCCCGGTTTTCCTTAACTCCGAAGAGCGGGGTTTACAACTCTCCCCTCCTTTTAGGAGTTTTGTCCCCAAAACTTATTTCACATTATTTGCATATTTTCTTAAACTTTTTATTGTTATGTAATTTTCTATTCTTACAACCTTCTCGATTGTTCTCGTTCATGCCTTTCATCACATATCTAAGATTCTCGTCTCATTCTCATCCTTTCCTCATTCCATGGAACTAACTTTAGCCTAGAATATCTTCCTTGAAGTTCTAGGATCATTTCCTTTAGTTACATCCTTCCTTCCCAAAGGCACCATTCCCATTCCAAGCTTCTTTTACCCCAAACTTTCAAAACTATGAGTTCCAGTCAATTATCTTCCACGGATTTTGGAGTTTATCACCTTTTCATCATGCATGGATCCCTTCCTCATTCTTTGGTTATCACCTTTATGCTTGACTTCATTATGCCTTACTCATAGACCTTTCCTTGCCTAATTCGTATTTCCTTGAGTCAGTTGGGTTTACATACCCCTTACCATATGACATTCTTCGTGATGTCTTTAAATTCACGTCCCTATAACCATATTGGTTTCTGTACTTACTCGTCTTTTCCAAACTTCTTTATTCGGTCATTCAACATTTAGATCATTGAACTTCCTGATACTCACTGACATATTAAAACTCTTGATCTTTTTCTTCATTCCTCATTCCCACTAGCGTCCTTCCTCTTTAAGATCTTTTATCTTTCTAAATTTGTTCTTACTCGTATAGTATCTTTTGATGTCATCCTCCTACTTACACGTTACTTGGATTTGACTTACCCCCTGGATCTTTATGATTTCCTTCCCCTTGTACTTGATCCTTTCATCTCCAACATCTTGTTCTTGAGGAGCTTATTTTCTTTCCTATTCCGTTGGTTCCATTTCCTCTTCATTGATACACCTATGTTTCCCAAGATTCCTTTCTCAGGTGAGCTTCCCTCTCTCTCGACATTTCCTTCTAGTTTTACCACTGTAGTTATGGAATTCTAGATTGTCTTTTGCCATTATTTTTATCTGCTTACATCTTATTTTTCGGATATGTGGGTACTTTTCGTTTATCTTGCTTTATTCCCACTTGCTCTAGCATTTGTTTATTTCTTTGAGGTGGACATCTCATCCCTCTTGTGTCAAAACCTTTCGTATCTTCGTATCCTTGGTATACTTCCCTTTGCCTCAATTAAGGTGTATTCTTTTACTACTCCCCTGCTCTTATTAGAGCTTCGTTTACTTCTCTGAATGATTTGGTCAATAAGAGTGATTTCCTTCATTTGGATTCATCTAAAATTTCTATTTGGGTCTCCATGCCTTCTTGCGATAGATCATACTTAACCTCCCAAAATACTCGCTTAACCACTCGTAATTCTTACTTATGTCTTTATTTCTGCTCCGGTTTTGCGACATTTGCCCATTTGATTTTCTTGACCTAGAGTTTTCTCCTTCATTGATCTAACTTCCTATTTTTCATCCTCCTTCTAGTATCTTCCATTCTAGGATTCTTTTTGTTTAATCACCTTACCATCATTTAGAAATTCTCTCCTTTAAATCTTCACCTAACTTAAGGGTCTTGTATGACTCGTCCACTTCTGCTTTTCTTTCTCTTTTGGTCAATACCTTTTCCTTCCACAAGTCTTTCTATCTTATGAAGTTCATAAGGAATTATATCTTAGTTCTTTATTAAGTAGTTGTTACACCGGGGCCTTGTTGTTATTCTACTTTCTTCTTATCTTTCCTTGGTGGTCTCTATACTTATTTCCCCTTTTTTCCTTCTTGATCAGCTTCTATTCTTGTGGTTCCCTTTGGATTGTTCTACTCCTCCTTGTTTTTCCTTACTCTTCATTCTCTAAGCTTTTTTTTTTAACTCCTTGGACTTTCCATAATTTTGTACTCTTTGAAGATTGCTTCCCTTTGTTCCAACTTCTTTTTCCTTTTCTTAAGATCTCCCTTAGATGGATTATTTCTTATCGTATTCCCAAGGGTAAGTCTTAAGGGTTGAGATTAACTATAAATAACTCGTATTTTCTTCCTTAGGTGATTTCCTACATTATACTTAGATCATACTATTTTGTTTTAAATTTATCAAAGAACTCAGAAGTTTTAACAAAAACTTTTACTTTCATTCATTCAAGAAATATTTTCTACCCCCTAATCCCTTGGGGTCATAGGACTAGATTTAACCCTAGAACGATTGTGAGACTCTTGATCAGAAGGCTTTGAGGAATTGGTTGGGGTCCATTCGTGTTCTCTAAGAGGATGAATTTCATGTATGACATCCAATCTATACCGCCTTAGTACCTCAACTTCACACTCATAGGTCCACTTCACCCATTGGGAGGGACTGAAGCCAGGTCGAGTAGGTGGAGGTACTTGGTGGACCTTCATGAAGGTGGCATATGTATCCCAATAATTATCCTATGCCTCCTTCTTGGTTGGATTCCCCTCCGATTGTTGTGGGACTGGAGGAGGAGGGGTTAGACTTCTAGGAGGTGATACTAGTTCCTCTTGTCTAGGAGGAGGGTATATGATACCTTCCAGTTCCAGTAAAGCTCCTACTAATTTTCGGTAGTCTTCCACCATGTCCTTGGGTACTCGTTTCTTGCCCTTTAGAAACTTTTGTACGGATTCCTCCCTTGGGTTGGGTATCTTTTTCAGGGTTATGGGTGGACTATTGGATTTTACCGTGAATTTCCTAGGGACTCTCCTTCCTACATGATAGTTTATAGTTCCTTTAATGCCAGGGCATAATATTGATAATGTTTCAAGGGAAGTAGGCTCTAATACCACTCTAGTTGTTATGCTCTGGCCCGGTTTGGTCAGATCCCCATGATCAACCCGCCGCTCTCTTGGTTCAGAAGGAGTTTCCTCCTTCTTTAACTCAAGTAGAGCAAGGCATATTTTTAACCTTGTTCCCTATAAAGACATATATCAAATAAAATGCAAGCTTAAGAGAGATCAAGCATACGTGATAGAGGGTAAGGTTTAGTGTTATCCCTAGTCATTTTCTTTATTTCCTGAAAAGGGATAAGAAAAGGGGTGAGTTTCTACAACTCAATGAATGGGTATTTTAAAAAAATTTAAGTTCAATTAAAATAGTTTTTAAAAAATGGACTGTGCCAGACTCCTTAATTTCTTTAAATTTCCCATCTTCAATTTCAAATAAAATCATTTCATATTACCACGGTGTGTCATCACCCAACACATATCCTTCATCATGAAGGTAACACACACAATCGCAGGCTAGCCCATCCACTGAACCCACTTTGGCGTCGAAGCGACTTTACTGGCCACCTAGATAGAAATACGTCCACTTCTACCCTAAGAATGAGTGGATGTTCACGACATCCAACCCTCAATCCCATAACAAATCTCCATGTTCGTATGAGGACAATGACCTCATCCTATCCCTGCCCCAATCTCATGCGCATGAAGCTACGCGCCTAATCATCCGCTCAGTCAACATCCAAAAGTGCTGGCCAATAAGAGCGTGACAGGTGTACTTGGTCAATGATCAAATGAAGAAAAAGCCACGTCATTAGAAACTGAACAATGGGAGCATGACACCAGTCTCAATCAACGACCGGTTGAGGAGAATCTCCATCATCTGGGTTGACCAATGGGATGCTGACACTTGGCAAAGGTTCCAACTAGGATGTCATAGAACAGTCGACCAATCAAAAGTCGACATGTGGCAATGCCTCGTTTGGTCGAGGCTAACTGTTACGCTCTGACCTAGTTTGGTCAGAACCTTATGAGTAACCCGCCACTTCCTTTGGTCTAGGAAGAGTCACCACATCGAAAATCGCGATGAGTTAGGCATTATTCCCTTTAATAACATTATATAAAAATAATATAAAATAAAGTACCTGAGTTTATGGGCTTGATGTAAGGATTCCTTAAATATCAGCTTCTTCCCAAAAAAAGATTTAAAGGGAGAATGTGAGTTTTTACAACTTAGTGAGTGGGTATTAAGGTGAGATTTCAAAAATTCATAGCATCACTCATTGTTCATAGGTTTGTGACTTTAACTTCCTCTTTCAAAAACATATCAATTCTTCCCCTTGCTCAAAATTTGTTTAGCATTCAATCACATGCACTTTAACAAAAATGGTGGAAACATTCGCTGATGCAGTACATCGACTGCATCCACTTATGGACCGGAGCATCTTTACCGTCGACCTTGATAGAAGTACATGACTTCTACCCTAAGTCTGAGTTGACATCAATAGTCCAACCCTTAAACTCGAAAAATACATAGTGCCCGTAAATGTCGGACGAGACCTCTTCTAACCCCGCATCGGTCTCAATGCATAGGAAGCTACTACGAGCTTCAAGACTCACTAGATGACACAACTTCCCTTATGCAACGTGTGTCATTCGGCGGCCCTTAGAACCAACACTACCCCATACTAGCCACCTCGATGGTTCCATAATTAGTGCATGCACAAACAATAGTCTTAGGAATTATATCCATTATATTTGGTGCAACCGGCCCAACGATCCCGACAACTCAGCTTTGGCTCCATAACTGCAAGCCAACAAGTTCAACGACCTAGCTTCGACTCAACAACTACTAACCCAACGAGTCTGTCGGTTCGGCTTTGGCATAGTGACGATTCACACAAATAACCAATTATGAAAAAGTTTCATGGCTCATATGCTTATTTGTCTACGGGCTTCAGACCATGCCCATTGGCCTTGGACCCACTTCACGAGTTTTCAAAACTAGGCCTTGGGCCCTATACGTTTCAAAATCGAGGCCTCAAGTCTATGAGAGCAATTCCATCTCTTCATCAGAAATCTCTCCCAAAATGTTTAAGAAGTTTTACAAAGTCAAGGGAGAATATTCCTCGAAAATGATTTTGAAATCTGAAAATAGTGCTCATCACCCCAACCGGGTATGATGTTGGAAAATCCCACTCATAGACAGGGGAGACTATTTCTAGAAAAAAGTTTTCAAAATGTGCTCATCACCCCAACTAGGTATGATATTAAAAGTCTCACTCACCTGATGTGCAATGAATCATTTCTCTCGAGCTAGTTTGCTCGTATTCCCGAGGTGTTTCGTGATGGTAAGTTTATGTGCTTCCTCTCGGACCTACATCATTCCGGGTAAGAAAAGTTAAGTCTTGGCTAATTTCAAAGTTCCCGAACTCTATCCTCATGGTACTTAACTCCTGCTTAAATACCAGCATTATAAATCATTAACTTTGTAAATGTTCACAAAACTCCATTTCTAGACTTTGAAATCTCAATTTTTGCTTATTTGCACTTTAGTGCTCAATTATTTCAAAACTACCAATTTGCCCTAAATTTTCCAAAAATGACCAATTACTCCTCAATTTCCTTAAAATCACCAATTGACCCCCAATTTCATCATAATTACCAATTGACCCTTAATTGAGAGTTAATTTCATGAAAATCCCCAATATTTCCTTTAATTGCAATTCAGACCTCAATTTCCAAAAATTCGCAAATTTCCCAATTTTCCAAAAATTGTAATTTGACCCCCAAAATCGTATTTCATCAAATTGACTTCTAAAACTTGGACAATTGTCCCCTATCATGATTTGAATTGTCTTCCCTATGTCTCCCTTGTAATTTTAATCTATAACATGCTGAAAATGGTTTAAAAATGAGCTCGAATGGAGCTTCGCTAAAAAAGATTATTCTAGAGGGAGAAAGTTTAGATTTCTTACCAATGAGGCTCCGACAATCGAAGCTCTTGCTTCCTCTAAGTTGCTCTCACCCTAAGGATCCTTTTTGGATCAAACCGCACCTCAATTTGTGGTCTAAGTAGTGTGATTTTTGCATTTTAGTTTTTATGCAAAATTGACCGTGAATAGTAATTTTCAACGAAGGGTGGTGGATGGGACTTACCAGCTTAGTTCAAGGAAGGTTGGGGCACCTCTAAAGGTAGACGAGGGAGCTTAGTTTGGCTGGAATTGGTCCATGGGTTGCTCGAATTGAGCTAGGAGCTCGAGTTGCAGACTGCCGAGGAGTGCATGTACTGTGCGTGTAAACCTTGTCCTCTCGGACAAAGGAAACTAGAAAAGGGAATGAGAAAATTTCAAGAGAAAAATCAAAGGTCTAAGTGAACCAAAATTGGTAAAGAAGAATCAAAACAGGAATTTTGAAATTTCCAAGTGACCAATAAATCCCTAAAATTATGGAAAAGAACAATGAAGTGGATTGGATTTGATAACCAGACTGGTTCAGGGTGAACCGAACTGAGCCATATTGAACTGGATTGAACCTTAAAGAGTCAATTTAATGATTCATTTTTAAGGGGGCTTAAAAATATCAAATTGGGAAATTGAAGCCACCATTGTATATAAAATGAATTTAGATAAATTTAGAAATTTTAAATTTTTGGAAAATCGGACGAATCGGGCATAAATCAGTCAATTTTCAATTTCGGGTCACTGGACCTAGTCGGATCGGACCGGTCGATGGTCAAGCCAGTCAACGAACCGCTGCTAGGTCAGCGCCCAGTGAGCAGGCACAACCAATCAGCATTGGACGTGTGGTGAAGTACGTCCCACCAGTGTATAGCCAATTAGAAGGAGCAACATGTCCTCGGTCAACAGTCAGAAGAAGAGAATCCACGTCTATGAGGACCGACCAATAGAAGAGCGACACGTGTCCCCGATCAATGGTTGACCGAACATGATCAGCAACCATGTTGGAACAAGTGACCAATGGGAGGCCACCATGTGTCAGGTCAACAAGTCAAAGGCTGACTAGGCTGTTGAGTACGAAGCCATGTCAGCAAAGTAGCCAATCACAGAGCGTTGCATGGCAAGTACGCACGTGCGAAATAGGGTCATCGTCTTCCATTGGATGTGTAGAAGAGTGAAGGCCAAAAATAGATGCCTTCTCCGGCGATGGATAAAATCCTCCAACAAGGCCATAAATCAGAGAGTTAATGGCCAATTGATGGGGTAACCGATAGAACGATTAGTAGTCGAGCTCCCTATATAAAGAGCTCATCCCCATTCATCCTTCTCATCCCTCAAACACCTAAAGAAGAAGTGTCCATTTTTTGACGAAGCACGAACCAAAGCTCCAACTTGGGCATTTTTCTCCACCTCCAAAGTCCAATTTGAGTTCTTTGGAATCCTGAGTAAGTTAGCTACACAAAGACATCCTCCATTCAGCTTGAGGATCACTGAAGAAGCACCAATGATCTCGCACAATACTATTGCTCATCGGTGGTCTGTAACCCGAGCCGCTTGAGCTCAATTTGAGTCATCCTCAGACCAATTCTTGCTAAACCAAGCTCCCAAGACCACCCTAGAAGTGCCTCAACCTTCCATGAGATGAATTGGTAAGTCCCCTCCGCCGCCCTTCGCCAAAATTTACTGTTCACAGTCAGTTTGGCTTGAAAACTAAATTGTAAAATTTGCACTGCTCGGGCCACCAATTGAACACAGTTTGATCTAGGAAGAGAGAAATCCATTGGAAGTAAAAGCTCCAATTGTCGGATCCTCACCGGTAAGTAATCGAAGCTTTCTCTCTCTAGATCGATTTTTTGGCAAAGCTTCATTCGAGCTCATTTTTTAGCCATTTTCAGCATGCTAAAGCTTGAAATGACTAAGGAGACATAGGGAAGATGAATTAGATCATGAAAGGGGGCAATTAACCAAGTTTAAGGAGTCGATTGAAAGAAATAAGATTTTGGGGGTTAATTGCAATTTTTGGCAAAATTGGGCAATTTGAGGATTTTTGAAAAATTGGGGATTGAATTACAATTAAAGGAAAATTGGGGGATTTTTATGAAATTAACTCCCAATTGACAATTTGGATGAAATTGAGGGCCAATTAGCTATTTTTGGAAAGTGGAGGACCAATTGGTATTTTTAAGGAAAGTGATGATCAATTGACAATTTTGGAAATTGAAGTACCTATATGCAAACACTTGGAAGTAAGATGTCCTTTATACCAAGTTTTCCTTATGAGAATACTCAAACCCCGTAGGAACTGGTCATGTGAGCATTAGTGCATAGAAGCACATTTACAATTGAAATTTAGCGAGGACGAACGTGTCTTAGTACTCGGTGAGTGGGATTTTCCAACATCATACCCGGTTGGGGTGATGAGCACCGTTTTCGATTTTGAAAATCTTTTTCTAGTAATTGTACTCCCCTAACTGTGTAAAATTGCTTAAACCTTTTGGGAGATGTTTCCATCGAGAGCTGAGATAGCTCTAATAGTCTGGAGGCCTCGATTTTGGAAACTTATAGGGTCGAAGGACTAGTTTTGGAAAATTCGTAAAGTGGGCCCAAGGCCAATGGGCACGGACTAAAGCCCCTAGAAAAATAAGCTTATGAGCCATGAAAAGTTTCATAACCGGTTATTTGTGTGAATCGCCACCATGCCGAAGCTAGTCCATCAACTCGTTGGGCTCATAGTTACTAAGCCGAAGCAAGGTCAATGAACCTGTTGGGCATAGCAGTTATGGAGCCGAAGATGAGTGTCGGGATCATTGAGCCGGTAGCACCAAAGATAATGGATATAATTTCTAAAAATTATTGTTTATGCATGCACTAATTTGCAGAACCATCGAGGTGCCCAATCTGGGGTAGCATTGGTTCCAAGGGCTGTTGGATGACCCATGGAGTATAAGGAAAGCATGTCATCCAGCATATCTCGAAGCTCAAGGTAGTTGCCTACGCACTAAGACCAAGGTGGAAGGGGGGAGAGATCTCATCCCCCAGTGGACACGAAGTATTTTTGGGTCTGAGGGTTAGACTATTGATGTCCACTCAGACTCAGGGTAGATGTTATAGACTTCTATCATGGTTGATGGTAAAGATGCTCTGATCCACAAGTGGATGCAGTCTTCGTAGTGCATATGCGAATGTGTGAACACTTTTTATTAAAGGGCATATGATTGAATGCTAAACTAATCCTGAGTAAGGGGAAGCTTTAAGGAATTTTTCTAAATGAAGAAAAACCACAAAACCTATGATCAAGGAAAATGTTATAAACTCTATTTTGAAAACTCACCCTAACACCCGCTCATTGAGTTGTAGAAACTCGGCCCTCCCTTTAAACCTTTTTTTTCAGGAATGAATACGATCCTTTAGGGTATCCTTATGCCAAGCCTCTAAATCCAGGTATTTTAATTTTTAAGTTATCAGTTTTGCATAATGTTATTCAAGGGAACAATACAAAAGGTACACCTGACTCCTCGCGGGCTTAAGAGAGTTGACTCTTCCTAGACCAGTGGGAGTGGTGGGTTGCTCACGGGATACAAACCAAACCGAGTCAGGGCATGACAGTTCGAGCTCGTTGGTGCTTCTTCAGTGATCCCCGAGCTGAATGGAGGATGTTGTCATGTAGCTAACTTCTTTAGGATTCTAGAGAACCCAAATTCAACTTTTGAGGTGGAGAAAAGTGCCCAAGTGGGAGCTTTGGTTTGTGCTTCGTCGAAAAATGGACACTTCTTCTTCTCTAGGCGTTTGAGGTGTGAGGAGGATAAATAGAGAGGATGTCTTTATATAAGGAGCTTGGGAATAGACTGTTCTATTCGTTTCTCCATTGATTGGTCATAAACTATCTGATTTAAGGCCTTGTTGGAGGCGTTTATTGGCCGTCGAAGAGAGGGTGTCCATTTTGGCCCTTTCTCTCTCCCTTTTTTGGAGGTAGACGATGACACTGTACTGTGTGTATGAGCTTCGCACAAGCACACTTGTCATGTGGTGCTCTGTGATTGGCTAGCTTTACTCATGTAACTTCCTACTTAGTAGCCTGGTCAGCCATTAATGATATGAATCAAATTGGGCACGTTGTGATTCACAAGTTAAGGGCCAAAAGATTTGAAGAAGCAATGAATGGACTAATTGGAGCAATTGCAGAAACCTAAGTGGAAGCCCAAAGAAAGAGTCCAATAAGATCTCAAGCTCAAAGAAAGAGCCCAATAAGATCTCAAGCCCAAAAGAAGAGCCCAATAAGATCTCAAGAAGATAATTCAAATTTGAATTTCAAATTTGAAATTAAAGTGAGAGATTTATCATAAATCTTCTAGAAGATTAAATTAGGAAACAATATATTTTCTAGATATGTTTAAGAAATATATTAACAATATTTTCTATATATTTGGCATGTCAACCCCAATATTTTATTTCCTTATTTAGATAATTGCTAATATTCTCAAGTGCCTATAAAAGGCTATCTTTATACCATTGTAAAGATAGATTTTTTATTTCAATTTTATTGTGAGGCTTATGTCTTCTTTCTCTTTTGAGAGAACTTTTGAACTTATCAGGTTTTTACTTGTAGCGTTCAAGCAATCGGAATTATCACCAGGGTTTTTTAGGAGCTCTTCTTAGAGGAGTTTGGTGTGGCGTCTACATCTATCCGTACCTTGTTTCTTAACCAAACAAGTTATATTCCATTCTTTTTACTTGCGTAATGAAAGTCTTGGGGTCTATTCCATATTTGGTCTATTCCCTAGTGATAAAAACCTGATAAGTTCAAAAGTTCTCTCAAAAGAGAAAGAAGACATAAGCCTCACAATAAAATTGAAATAAAAAATCTATCTTTACAATGGTATAAAGATAGCCTTTTATAGGCACTTGAGAATATTAGCAATTATCTAAATAAGAAAATAAAATATTAGGGTTGAAATGTCAACCATATAGAAAATATTGCTAATATATTTCTTAAACATATCTAGAAAATATATTGTTTCCTAATTTAATCTTTTAGAAGATTTATGATAAATCTCCCACTTTAATTTCAAATTTGAATTTCAAATTTGAAATTCAAATTTGAATTATCTTCTTGAGATCTTATTGGGCTCTTCTTTTGAGCTTGAGATCTTATTGGGCTCTTTCTTTGGGCTTGAGATCTTACCGGACTCTTCCTTTGGACTTCCACTTAGGTTTCTTCAATTGCTCCAATTAGTCCATTCATTGCTTCTTCAAATCTTTTGGCCCTTAACTTGTGAATCACAGTGTGCCCATTTTGATTCACGTCAATTAACATGTTGATTGGACATGTGGCGGCCTCCTATTGCCCACCCGTTCCTATGTGGTCGATGAGCATGTGCAAACACCCATTGACTGTGACACGTGGCATCTTCTGATTGGCTTATTTAATTGTCTCAAATTTCCCTTCTAATCGAGAGTCCCACTGCTACATGTTAGCCTTTGATTGGCTGAGGTCATCCAATGTGGCACTGCCATGTGTCGACCTTTGATTGGTTGGTCGTTTCTTCGGCATCCATTTCATAAGTTGACATGGCATCCATGCCACATGTCAGCTCCTCATTGGTCAGCTTTGCTAACGATGCTTCTTCAACTTTGACCATTGACTAAGGACACATGTCACTCTCATATTAGTCGGTCGTCGCTGACGTGGATTTCTCTCCTTTGACTGTTGACCAAGGACATGTGTCACACTCTAATTGGCCAATGCTTTCAAGCGCTGACTGAGCGGTTAACTGGGCTCATTTCACCACCTGTCATTCATTGATTGGTTGCGCCTGCTGATTGGGTGCTGACCAGGCAGCGGTCCGTTGACCGACTGGACCGTTGACCAGTCCGGTCCAACCGGGTTCAGTGAGCCGAAATAAAAAATCGATTGGTTCAAGCTTGATTCAATTGATTTTCCAAAATTTAAAAATTTATAAATTTATCTAAATTTATTTTCTATCTAATGGTGGCTTCAATTTTCTAATTTAATATTTTTAAGCCACCTAGAAAAATCAATCTTTGAACCAATTCTTCACAGTTCAATATGGTTCAGGTCCGGATCACCCTAAACCGATTCAGTTTTCACATCCAATCCACTTCATAGTTCTTCTCTATGGATTTTGTGATTTATTGGCTACTTGGGATTTTCCAAATTCCTATTTTAATAATTGTTTATCATTTCTGGTTCTCTTGGATCCTCGGTTTCTTCTCAAAATTTTCTGGTTCTTTAGTACCAAAGGGCAAGGTTTACAACTTTACCCATCTTTTAGAAGTTTTGTCCCCAAAACTAGTTAGGCGTCCTTTACATAGTGACATGTTACCTTAGTATTAGTTTACGATTTGATCCATTATGATAACATGGGATACGTTCCCATCTTGGTTAAATTTTTTTAGGCACTCTTCATGCCTATCCGCCCTTTGGGCTTCTTTCCTTTCCATGTATTGGGTTTCTATTTTGCATAATTTATTCATTTCTTCATCTTAATGTGTGATTTAACATTCACTCTTAAAAAGTAGATTCCATAGCACACTAACCTCCCACTTCCTTTTCTTTTGAGCATTTCCTTGCTCATACACTCTTTCCCTAGGCAAAATACCACCTTGGTTTCTCCTTTACTTAACCTTTTAGATAAGATACTTAACATAATTCTCTTCTCCTTAACTAGTCATCCATTCCGTGGGTACATTATGCTTAGCTTGACTCAACCACTTGTCCAAAGGTATTTTTCTTAGGTCCAATTCTTATGTCTTTTAGGATAAGACTCTCCCTCTTGAGGTGTCTGTCCAAATGTTAGTCCCAATCACAAGATTGGGAGTTCCTAAAGATGTTCAACAGTCCCTGTGTCTGCTTGTTTCCCTTAGGTTGTCAAAAATCTTTAGCTCAGCATACTTTCGAGCTTTTCGTTTCTAACTTTATGGGTTTTGATGTTATCCCCTTCTTGTCTTGTATTGGTCCTTTAGTCCATTCCTTACTTCCTAGTGAACATTTCATGGTTCTTCATTCCAAATTAATTCCTCATGATCTACTTATCAATTCCTTGGACTCACTTGAAGGAGTTCCTTTCATTTGCTTCTTCCTCCACTCTCAAACTTCAGAATATGGATTTCCTTCTATGAACCCCCACATGAGATCACACCCAAGGTAGGGTCAACCAAGGGACTGAGCTCAGGGAAAGTTGGGAACTTTACGCCCTTATGGTTATCAAACCCTAAAGCAACTTTACAACCTCCTTTTTATACCATCATTCCTATTTACCCTTACTTTGAGAATCTAACGGGCACATCCTTTGTACCCCATCGTCATTCCTAGTTGCATCCTAATATAAGTTTACTTCCTTAGGGAAGAGTTTAGATCTCTTTCATTCTGAAATTTCTTTACCTCTTTGTGACAGGCTTACTTAATCCTTCTCATGGCTCGAGTTGGTTGTCCCTAACATATCATTCAATATTGATTCTTTTTCGGTCATTAGTTGCTCTAAGGATTTCTTTCATCCTTCTTTTTATGATATTTTACCTTTCCACTCCTCTCTTCTTTACTGGGGTTTAAATTTGTGACCCTCTTAGAGATTAGTTCATTAATTGTCTCACCCCTACTACCCTCCTTGTCCAGTGGCTTTGAGACTGTTATCTCTCTAATTCACTCATGCTTAGTGTCCATCCTACCGCTAGTCCATGTGGGAGTAGTTGTTACTACTTCCTTATCCTCTTTAGGGCACCGTTTATCCTCCTTGGTCATTACATAGTTACTAGTCGTCACCTACATCCTTTTTTCTTGTCTCTTTCTCTCTTATCATTTCTAGGCACCTACTCATCTTAAGTCTTGATGATATCCCCGACCACTATCTTGAGTGTATCTTGGTACTTGGCTTCTCGTTAGGTTTTGAGCCTTCTCCAATCCTCTTGACCCCTTTTAGTAAGGAAGGTATTATTCCTATCATAAGCCAACCTCCCAACCTCTACCCTTGAAAGTTCTTAACTTATTAATTATTTAGAGGGAAGTTTGCCTTAGATTTTAAGGTTTTGAGGCCCCTTCATCCTATTGTAGGAAGTTTAAATTCTTTGGCTGCCTCTTAATTGAGCTTCATAATTCCAGACATAAAGAATTTATTCGAGGAAAGATTTGCCAAAAGTATGCTTATTACATGTACTCGTCTCACACTCCTTCTAACCCTACATATCCACCAATCGAGAATCCACCTTTGATTTGTTTCGGGACTCCTTGTCTGATGGTTATGAGGATGAAGAACTTATGTCTAAGTATTGTCCCTAGCATCCTTTATACGAATTCAGACTAGGTTCCTTGGAGCAAAGTGGAACGGCATTGTAAGGTGTTCCACGGGCTCTAACTATGTGAGTCACTTCAAGCCCATACCTCCCTAGTAGGGACCTAAAGTTAAGGAAGAGGAACTTTAGGGACCTAAATGTAATTAATTGAAAAGTTTGGGCATTTTTGTTCATACATAAGGAATGAAGGCTATCATGCCAAATATTAATAGATAAGGATGTCCAAATTGTGTAGGAACACGAAGAACGGGAACGTCGGCAAGGATAAGCTCGCGTGGAGGCCAAAAAGCCAACTAAGAAGGTATACACTACGAATATCGGGTGAGTGAGATTATTCTCATCACACCCGATTGGGATGATGAGTACTTCAGAAATGAAAAACCACTTTTATGTAAAATTTTAACATCACACCTAGTTGGAGTGTAGTGGAAATTACGTGAAAAAATTACTTAATTGTTGTAAATAGATCATACCCAGTTGGTATGATGAACTTCCTGAAAGGAAGTATAAAACCAGCTTACTAGTTATAAGAGGAGATGTTATCACACCTAGTTGGTGTGATGAACAAGTTGAAAAGTTACTTTGTCAGAAGTGCTCTCCCCCTAATTGTGTGCCAATGCTTAAAACTTTTGGGAGACCTTCTTGACGAGAGCTCGAATAGATCAGATAGGCTAGAGGCCTCGGTTTTGGAACTTGGGGGCTAAAATACCCAGTTTTGGAAAATCACGTATAGTGGGCCCAATGCCAGTTAACATGAGCAGGAGCTCGTAAATAAACATGATGATAACCGATGAAAATTTTTAATGAATGAATGATGTGATTTGGCCATGGTACCAAGACATGACCGACATACTCGATGGACTGGTAGTAGTGTGACAAGACCAGGTCGACAGACTGGTATAGACAAACAGTTTCAGGTCGAGTTAAGGGTCGATATCGTTGAACCACTAGCACCAAAGATTGATGGCTTTATGGAAAACTTTGTTTGTGCATGCACTTGAGTTTCGGGACCATCAAGATGCCTAAGAGGGGTAGTGATGCTTCCAAGGGGCTACTGGACAACATGGTGGAGATAAGGGTTGTTTGTCGTGCCAACAGTTAGGAAAGCTCAACGTAGCTTCATGCACATGATACCGGGGTGGGGTCGGGATGAGGTCTTTGTCCTCATATAGACATGGAGTTGATTTCGGTTTTGAGGGTCGGATGTCGTGAACATTCACTCATTCCTAGGGTAGAAGTGTATGGGCTTCTATCTAGGTGGTCGGTAAAGTCACTTTGACACCACAAGTGGGTGCAGTGGATAGGCTGCCCTACGAATGTGTGATCCCTTCATGATAAAGGGCGTGTGTTGATTGTTAAACACACCGATTGTGGATAATGAGGAAAATGGTTTTAAATAACTAGGAATTTAAGGAAAATAATATTTTTAAAAAATAAATAAGAAGTCTGGCACACTCCAATTAAAGATGTCTTGAATACTCTCTCCCAACACCCATTCACTGGGTTATCGAACTCACCCCTCCCTTTTACCCCTTTCAAGTAACCAAGGGAAAAACCAAACTTAAAAACCTCCATGTATGGGAACTGTAAAGACAGGTATGTATGTTTAAAAGATTTTCAGTTTTGTATAATGTTATTCTAGGAAAGAGAGGAAAAAAGGACACCTTACTCTTCACTGTGTAGAAAAGGGTGAAACCCTTCACAAATCAAAGTGAGTGGTGGGTTGCGCTCTTCACAGGTACATGCCAAATGCCACCCACACTGGGACCTTATTCATGATTTGCAATCTACCTAATCTGAGATGAATGGTTGCTGGCTGGCACTTGGGCAGGAACGAGATTGCGAGCCTAGTGCTAGAAAAGAGCGAGAGCCTACGAGCCACTGGATCAGCCATCATTTTGCAGGCCAACGGCTGGTGGGCACTCGACCACCTCGGACTCGGAATTGCATCCCTCCTCCGACAGGCTTCTCTTCCTATCGACTTGTAATATATTATGTGCGCTATCACCATAATTTCTTACACCTAGTCATCATGATATCCGCCGTCTGCATCGTCTCACACACATATATATACTACAATCTGTATGCACGTAGAGGACGATTGGTGGAAGTCGACAGCGGAAAGGAAAGCGACGTTCTTCTCGGGTGAGCTTTAGCTATGGGATATCTCTTTGTAGTGAATCAATGATCTAATAGTATTCTGGTGCTTGTGTCTTCAGGAGCGAAGAACTGCGATGTGTGAAGCGGATGGATCTTATCAAATCACTCGCCGATATGTTGCCGTTGGGAACTCTCAAGCTAGGTTGTCGTGTTACCTCCATCGAGCGGGATCCCTTCACTCGCCACCCTCTCCTGCAACTCCATAATGGGAATCTCATCCGTCCAAAGGTGGTATATATACCTATTTATATCTGTGGTTTTTTTTTATGACGACTTCACTCGAAATATCTTTCTTGTACTGATTATGATCATCAGATGGTGATTGGTAGCTCTCTTAACATACCTATGAAGGTTTGATTATGCTTCTTATCACTTCACTATTTTTTCATTATATTTATGTAAACCATTTTGGGCTTAAACGTGAGGTTTTAAAGAAAATTTTCAAATTTTTACTACAAAATACAAATAATTTTTTTACCGAAAGTCTTGGTCTCTCTGGTTTCACTGTAGTGAAAGTACCCATCATGATAACATTGAGGGGGGGGCTTTACAAGACTCAAAACCGATAAAATCGAGTTAGGGCGTGACATAACCAAACTTTTCAAAGGGTCCCTAAACATCATGCAGACCCTTCAAATGATCCCCAAGAAAGTTTATTCTCAATTAGGTCATTCAACTAAGCAATATTTATATTTTGATCCGTACCTTTTCATTCTAACCAAATGAACCCCAAAAATTCCCAAACTTAGGTATGGGGTCCCCTTGGCCTTCCCTAAGGCCATCGTGGTTTTTGTTCAATTAGGCTTGGTTGTATCAGTGATAATCAACTATAATTAAAACTACCTAACTCAGCAAACCAAAATTGGGTTAAGGCCAGGAACTCACTAAAGACAGTGCCTTAATTGCTAGCACCAATGACGTTTGAAAGTTGGTTTCGAGAGGAGTCCATGGACACCAAGTTCATCACCAACGGAGGATTAAGATGCCTACAATTAGCATTTTACCGATCTCTATTATTTTAGAAGCAAATTCAAGCTTCAACAATTTAATTATGCCTCTACACTTATCTTGTAAGGCTAGTTGCATTGGAATGCTGAGATTTCAAGGAGTTTCCTAAATTTTTTCTAGCCTTAGTTACCCATCAGGGCCATCAGAAGTGACCCTCGAAACAACTGCTATGTTTTTCACTGGAGAAAACCCGATACTATTTGATATTGCTAGCACTGGTAGAGTGGTTGTCAACCATCGAGAGTAGTAGTGTTGGAAAATTGGTGATCTATCTCTTTTTAGGGACACTAACAACTCCAAGGTTGGTGGTCAGATGGAGGAGTAGTACTCTCTACAAGCTCTCTCGCCAAAAACTAGAGTTTTTCAAATTTCAGAGCAGATTTTAATCCCAAAATGGATGGGTAACATATTAATTTTATATGGTCGAATTTTAGACTTAGGTGGCTATTCAACCATAGTATCCTTTTATCATTCCATAACATGTGTCACTCGGGATAAATTAATTTTTCAAGAAGTGGATTTTGTAAGTTAGTTGAGGAAATTCAAGTTTTTAAACCTTCATCTAAGTCAAGCGTCGGGCACGGAAGAAAACACATGCGCATGTGTCATGTGTTTGTGCGCCCCACGCTCCGTGCGTGCGCCAACCGCTCCATGTCTCAATCAATTTGGCCTTTTTTCTTGGTCAGTTCACCACTTTTCTAACAAGTTCTTTGCCCAATAAAAATAGCAAACAAATTTTCATTTAATTTTCTATTAAATTGACTCAATAATCGCCACATTTTAATTTGTTTAGAATTTTCTAAAAATTGAATAATTTTATGATATTAATCAATATGAACCCGATTCAAACCGATTATTTTCCATGTATTTCTTTACACTTGATTTCGAATATCTAAATATATTCTAAAGTGTATTATGACAATTCTCATCATTTTAAAGTTATTTTTCGAACTTTTTTTAGCCCGATTTGATTTAGACTCTTGCTTCATGCTTAATTTTTTGGATTATTTGATATTGTGATAAAATTAGTCCTAACGAAGTTCGCCACTTTTTTGTGGAAGTTTGAAATTTAGTCTTTATTTCATAAACTTAACCAAGTAGCATATGACAAGGCTACCATAAAATGCAATGGAAGGGAAGCTGCCACGAACTTTAATGCTAGCAACTAAGAAGATTAGAAAACGGCTATGGTTAATGATAGATGTATTGATCTTTAAGACAATTATTGTATACATTTTTTGTATACTCAATCCTAAATCTCTTGATTTATATGATGATTAAAGTCTCCACTTAAGCTTAGTAATTGCTCCCCTAGGATAATGACATAGCTCATTAAAGGAAACGGGGTAATTAGACTTCACTTAAACATTATACCAAAATGATGCATGAATTAATGTAATGCATTTTCTTCTTGGTATTCTATGGCAGCCAAACCCTAACAATTTTATTGTAAACCTAATTTTTTGGCCCAATACACTAGCTTGAACAATCTAGTTTGTTAGCTAAAAGGCTTGAGCACTTTCTTGGCCTCCAAATACCCCTTTCTCATCAGGTGAAAAAAATTAATTAAGACTAATAGGTTATACTAGGTCGAAACACTAAATATATCTATTTAAATTCGATCATCAATCACAGGATTTAATGTTATTTTAGTGTTATAATAATATTTTATGTTGACATTTCTGTGCATAACACCGATGATATTATAATAATATAATATTATAGATATTATTATATTTTAAATATTTTGCAATTTTTTCTAATAAGTAAATGTATTATGCAATTTTTTCTAATAAAACCATAGCTGCCAAATCCGTATTAGTACAAAATTATTAGCTAATTTCAACTCAATAAAAAATGTCACGTGATATTCTGTTCTTGATTTCTTCTCTCGCTTCTCTCTCTCTCGGTATACTTGAGGTGATTTCTCTCTTCTCTGTTCTCTTCTCTACTCTAAGCTGCTGATTGCGCCTTTTCTCATCTTTATCCTCGCGAATCTTTGCCATTCATCATCGGTAAGCCCTCTCCTACATCTCTCTCCGTCTGTTTCCAGCTCCTCCTTCCGTAGATCGGGTGTTATTAGTTTGTTATGGCGGTTCCTAGGACTAAGTATCCATTTTGATGACCTCGATCATCTTGTTGGGATCTTGGCACTGTATGGTGGATTAATTGATGCGCCTGATTAAGAAACTGAGGAATCTGGTGATTAGTTCTTGTCGCCGAACTGCTTTGCTTTCTACAATATATTTGTGAATTTCGCATGTACTTTTATGGATTTTCCTGGTTGATCTACTTGAATTCCGCATTTCAATGGAAAAAGGGCAGGAGAATTAATATATATGCTGATTTTAGATGTAGATATTCTATATTTGTGCATCATTTTCTTGGTTTATTCCCTAGCAAGTGTGTTATGCTTGCAAATTGGGCTTGTGATATTCTAACATGGGGATATCAGGCATAAGGAATTTTCTTTAGTGGGTATACCTTCTTCCACTATACTGGGAGAACGTGCATAAAAGTGTTTTTTTATGTAGCTGAATAGGGTCAGTGTTGATGGGGGAAATCAAGACAGGATTTTCTTTTGGTCAAAATCAAGACCGAAATTGACATGGGAAAATCATACTTAAGTGGAGGAGGTTGTGATTGCCTGATAGAGGCACAACCATTCCACTGGTTGAAGTGCATGAGCCCTTCATTGATGAATTATGTCCCAGTTGATAATGAATATCGGGTTCTCATTCTCCATTAAAGTGCTAAAGTTATAAAAAGCTAGCCAATAGAAGGATTCTGTCATTTCGTATCTGGGGCAATAAGATTTCACGAATAATAAACACTCTTGCAAATGTGAAGCCTTCTTCATTGAGCCATTTCATATATATGAGCAACAACAGCTGATTTTGGTGGCGATGAAGGGTGTTTTAGTTTTTGTTGACTACCCCACAATTTTCCCCATTCTCTCCCTTGGGCCTGACATCCTGTGATTTCCTTGGTTTCTAAATTATCAGTTGCAGATGCCAAATTTTCAGCATGATTTTTCTGTTTACAGTTATGGAGTTGCAGTGTACATGGTTGTTTCTCAAGTTCTCAATTCTTTTGGGGTGCTGATCTCTATTCAATTGAAGAACCACTGCACATGATCATCGGTTTGATTTCCTTTTATATTGTAGAAAAATGATTAAGCTGTTCAAAGTGAAAGAAAAGCAGAGAGCAAACGTCACAAATACAAAGAAGCAAACTGCTGCAGAACTCCGTCTTCACAAAGGTATCTGTTGAAGAAAATGACTTTTCACCCTTTAACCCATGGAACTGAATTTAACCCATATCAACCTTTAATCCATGGAATGATGATTTGAATCTTATGTAAATGTAGCTGCAAACTTATCCTGTCAATGCATAAACTGTATATAGGAAGTGATACTGATTTTTTATGCTGTAATTCATTTTGAGGATTACTATAGAAGTGCCTCACTGTTATTGCTCTATCATTCTAGACATAAGTGAGCTGAATCTACCCAAATCATGCTCCATCACATTCCCAGATGGTAAGGATGATCTGATGAACTTTGAGGTTCTAATTCGGCCTGATGAAGGATACTATGAGTAAGATTATCATTTTTGTTGTCTTTTCCTGCCTTCTGAAGATAAATCTTGTTTTAGTTTTTGTGGTTGCCGACTGAGAAAATCTTATTGATTTTTCTTAAAAAGAGGGGGGAAATTCTTGTTCTCCTTCCAAGTATCACCACACTATCCTCATGAGGCTCCAAAAGTCAAGTGCAAGACCAAGGTAAATATGCTATTAATGTTTGGTTGAAAAGTTATGCCAGTTTTTTATTTCTATACATAGGAGCTCCATTGTCCTTGCATGATACATGAGGTACATAAGTATAAACCTTGTAGATCTATCACCCCAACATTGATTTGGAGGGGAATGTCTGCCTGAACATACTGCGAGAGGACTGGAAGCCTGTGCTGAACATAAACACTGTAGTATATGGGTTGTACCATCTTTTCACGGTATTGATGAACCTCCATCGCCTAGAATGGCTTTTGTACGATGCAGCTAGGAACTGTTAGGGTGACACTCCCTTTGTCCTTTTGTGTGTTATCTTAGGAACCAAACTATGAGGATCCACTGAATCACGATGCAGCTGCAGTGCTGAGGGACAACCCCATGCTATTTGCAACCAATGTGAAGAGGGCAATGGCTGGTGGTTATGTCTGCCATACCTCCTTCACACGATGTACATAACTTTTGCGTATTTTGTTTACTTGATTAAGTGTCTTTGTCTTGGACACAAAGTTCTCTGGTAAAGAAACTCTTGTTAACTTAAAAGTATTAAAGTTCTTCTGTCTGTTGTGCTTCAAACTTGCTGTACCCAAAGTTGAATTTTCTTTCTGCTCAACTTGGAAAAACCACATAAGTTCAATTGCATAATGTTTTTGGTTCTCTGTTCATATTACAAGAATTTGTCAAGGGAAATCATTCGTAAGATGGGCAGCATGCGTATGTTGCAGAAGACTAATCTCTAATGTAGTCTATATACTATTTATACATGGGATGCGATGAATATCTCCCTTCAACATCAAATTTCCAGGTTTTCTTGCAAAATACCACTGAATAAATTGACCAAAAAGCGAAGACTGAAGATGAGTCTAGGGAGACAACGTCATCGTCATAGGAAGAAGCCCGCAGGAAGAGCGACGTTCTCTAAATTAGGCCAATGGTGGGTATGCAAGCCCACGCCATAAAGGTGATGAAGTCGCAATCTTTCCATACACACCATTGCATGGTCATCCTCTCAATTGGAGTTGTAGACCAGTGCCGCGAGAGGGGACGAGGAGTGAGCCCAGGGGTAGATTGGGAAATAAAGTACGTGTATTTATCATTTTTTTTTGTACTTTTTATCACAATTTATTTAAACTATATTTGAAGAATTGTTATTATTAACTCTTTCATAAGAGATATCATTATTATATTTATTTTTTATTATTATATTAATTTTCTTTATACTTTATTATAAAAACGTATTAATGTTCTCTCCATTTTTCTTGTATTTATATTTCCTGTTGAAAATTTTTTTTAGGTTAAAAATTAAGCTTCTCCAATCAAATGGAGCTAAAAATTTTATTTTATTTAATTTTTAACGTTAACTCCAAATGTATGGCATTTCTCATCGTATTTTGTGCTTATATACATCACAGTAAAATGGAGCAACTCTATTAAAATTGTTAAATTGTTGATATGGGTCTCACTTTTGCTCTGGTTATCTTACTATGAAATTTTAGAATTTTACTTTTGAAACATTTATATTTCTCATCAACAGTTTTCGCACTCATATTCTTAAGTATTATTCTCCTTATCAATTACTCCATCAGTTGACTATCATATTAGCGTATGTGGATGTTAATGTTTTCCTTATCTTTTACCTTACCAGACTCACAAACTTAAGTTTCGCTCTCAACCATGTATCTTTCTTGGCTATCCTTCGAACTATCTCAAGTACCACTGTTTTAATCCATATTCGAGTCACATGTTCATCTGTCACACGGTCACATTTAATTAGTTTGTGTTTCCCTTTATTTCCCCACCTTTAGACCCTCCTCCAACTGCATCCCTCATCAATCTCCCTCTCCCTCCAACCTTGACTGCTTCTCATCCCGATCCCCTTAGGTTGGATCCCCCCTGCAACTGAGGCTTCTGAAATTACAGCACCTCGTCCCCCGCCTCGACACATGGTTACTCGTTCTCAAGATGGTTGTCTTCCTTCTCAATACTTTACCATTACTGATAATCCAACTGTATTTATTATTGCTAATCATTTATAGGAGCCTCGCACATTTGCTCAGGCTCGCCACCAATCTCATTGGATTCATGCAATGTATCAATAATATTTGGCTCTCCTCGCCCATCACACTTGGGATCTTATTCCGTCTCCCACAACTCGTCATGTTATCAGTTGCAAATGGGTTTACAAAGTCAAACAACACCTTGACAACTTAGTTGCTTAGTGCAAAACTTGTCTGATTGCTCAAGAATTCTCCCAAAAGGCATGTATTGACTATAATGAGAACTTTTGTCTAGTGATTAAACCGATCACCATGCGACTTATTCTGACCATTGCAATTTCTTAACGATGGTCCATTTGTCACATTGACATCAATTATGCGTTTTTACATGGCTATCTCAATGAGAAAGTATATATGCATCAACCATCTAGTTTTCATGACACTACTCATACTCATCATGTATGCCGCTTTCGTCATGCTTTGTATGTCTCAAACGGTAAAACCGACCCTTTGGGACCAAAGAAAACTAGGAAAAAATTGGTATAGGTTTATACATGAAGAACCGAGTCATTCAATGAATGAAAAATAGCTAACATGGGAAATTGGAAAATCCTAAGTGACCAAAAATTTACAAAAATTACAAGGAAGAATCGGGAAGTGGAATTAAAGAGAGAACCAAACCGGTTCGGGGTGAACTGGACCCGAACCAGACCAAACCGACATGAACCATAGTGAACCGGTTCACAAATTTATTTTTCTAAGTGGCTTAAAAATATCAATTTGGAAAATTGAGACCACCATTAGATAGAAAATGAATTTAGATAAATTTAGAAAATTTTAAATTTGAGAAAAACGGTTGAACTAGATCCGAACCGGCTGATTTTCAAATTTTGGGCAACGAACCCGGTCGGACCGGACCGATCAACAATTCGACCGGACCGGTCAATGGTCAGCTAGTGCCACGTCAGCTGCCACGCAAACACAATTAGCTAATGGGAGGCTGCCACGTGTCCGATCAATGGACAGCCCCATCAGCACGCCACACAAACATGAGAAGCCAATGAGAAGTTGCCATGTGTCCGATCAACGGGTCAATGGCAGACACGGCGGCCGAGCTAGCACTCCACGTCAGAAAAATTGACCAATCACAACGTGCCACATGGCACAACCGCCGCATCATCGTCTTCAACCTTCAGATGCTGATAGAGTAGAGAGAGAGAGCGAGAGTCGCCAAAAAGTCATAGTCTTCGGCGACTTGAAAAATGCTCCGGTCAGGTCTCTAGCAGCCGAGTCGGAGGCCGAGTCTTACACTGGCAGGTAGCCTGAACAGTTGCTGAGCTCCCTATATAAAGAGAACCCCCTCATTCGTTCTCAGCATCCCACAATCTAGTGAAGAAGTAGAAGAGTGAGATTTTCGGTGAGCTGCAAACCAGAGCTCCAACGATGGGAAAAACTTACACCAAAGGAGCTACGAAGGGTGGCATTGGAACCAGGGAAGAGTTCTCTAGCTCTACACCTTCTCAGAACAACTAGAGGGTGCTTGGGGAGTTGCGTAGAGAAACGCACAGTGAAGCTGCTTCGGAGCTCGAAGCAACGAGCTCCTTCCGACGCCATCTTGCTCCTTCCAACCCTTTCACCATCCATATTGGCCAACACTAATCGCCTAAGACCCTCCACAACACCTATACAGGCCCCAATAAGCTCAATTTCACCTCTCCTCATCGAAATTTCCAAATTTCAAAGCTGCCCCAATCGGAACTTCTCTCTTCAATTTCTCGTAGGGCAGTAGCAAATTGTAGTAGAATTCGATCCTACTAGATCCCCCTCGACTAGCTCTAGCTGCCCCCACCTCAAGCTCTGGCCGCCACCCCTCCATCGGTAAGAAAAGCAAGCTTTCTCTCTCTATTGTGAATTTTCCAGCGAATCTCCGATAAGGCATAAAACTCGGCCAAATTTAGAAATTTGAAGTGCAAGATGATCGAGTAGAGTTGTAGGAAGTGATTAGAAGCAAGAATCGAAGAAAATATGGACTTACAAGCCACCAATAGGACAAGGTTAGATTTGAAGTTCCACATGCTTGAATTGGGAAGAAGATGAAGGGCTATTTGGGGGGACTTTTGTGCAATTTTCAAAAATTGGAGGGCTGAACAATAATTTCATGAAATTGAGGGTGTTTACATGAAATTCACCCCAATTGAGGGTCAATTGGGCAATTTGGACAAATTTGGGGCAAATTGGAAATTTTGAAATGTTGGGGGACTAAACTACAATTTTTGGAAAATTAAGAACTAAAAGGCAAATTCGGTAAATTAAGGTCCAATTTAAAATTAAAAGAGTTAAGGACCAAAAAAGAGTAATTGGGAACTCAAGGGACCCAATTGAAACTAAAGGGAAATTAGGGACCTAGGTATAATTTAAGCAAAGTATGGGATCTTAGGTGCAGATATGAAAAAGTATGTGGCCCATTTGTCACCCCTTCCTAATACGAACACTCGCACCCTATAGGAACGGATTATTCGAGCATCGACCCTAGAAGTGCATCGAGGAGAGAGATTTTGTTGGTGCGACCCCACCGATATCACCGGATGAGTGGGAACCGCTATAAGGTCCATTTTGGTTGGAATGACGGTTTAGCTTTGAAAACTGTTTTCTCGAAATTAGCATCACCTGAATGGGTGACTCTGCTTAAAATATTTGGAAGCTAATTTTGGGCTTAGTTTCAAGATGCGAGTGGGCCTAAGGCCAGTGGATACGGGCATGGACCCATCCAAAGAAGACATGTGATATATGATACTAAAAGACCTGAATAATGGGAACCTTGTGTGATACCCATCGAGCCAAGTTGAGTTGTCAAGCTTGTTGGACCGAACCGCAGCTCTGCCGAATCTTGGTCATCAAATTTGTTAGGCCAGTATGCATGGTAGGCCGAAGCCAAGCTGAGAGACCGTTGTGCGAGAGGGCCAAAGATAATTCCTATAATTCAAAAAACTTGTTGATTGTGCATGCACCGTGATATTCAAGCCATCAAGACATGAGGCATCAGTTAGTGATAGAGCCCAAGGACTGTTGGACAACCTAGGGAGCATAAGGACGGTTTTGTGATTTAGTAGGTCATGAAGCCGAGTAGCTTCCTGCGCATGGAGACTGAGGCAGTAGGGGGAATGAGGTCTCGTCCCCCTAAGCCAACATGGTGTAGCAATTTGGGGGTTTGATGTCAGATTGTTGATGTCCACTTAAACTCCGAGTAGAGGCAGTATCCCTCTATTAGGGTGGACGGTAAAGGTGCTCTGGTTCACAAGTAGCACAGTCGAGGACCATACTACAAATGTGTGATCCCTCCTATGATAGGAGGGCGGTTGTTGATCATGTGATTGTGTGAAATAACAAAAGGGATTAATTTAAAAGACTGAAAAGATGAATTCAAGTAAAAGTTATAGTAGTTTCCCTCACTGAATATTTTACTCACCCCCTCTTTCACCCCTTTTAAGGATAACACCCAAACAAGAAGTTCTCGGACGCGCTCAGGCCCTCAAGGTACACTTCATACCCCAACTTAAAGTAAGGGTTCGAACGTAAACACGCATTAACCTTCCTTGCCTCATTCGGGTAGATATATATGAATGATGTAGGGAAGGGTGGTAGGTTGATGACGGACTCCAACCAAACCGGGTCTGGGCATGACACAAACATTCTTTGCGCGCTTGGTTTCTTCATCTTAGCACTTTTTCACTCCACCTGGGATTTCATGCTTCTATGGCTGACACCTCTTTATTCATTTATCAACATCACAATGTTGTCATCTTTCTCCTGATTTATGCCAATGACATGATCATCACCGGTTCTCCGAATGTACCTCTCAAGCATATCCTCACTGCTCTCCATCAAGAGTTCTCCATGAAGGACCTTGACCCACTGCATCATATTCTTGACATAGAGGTTCATTCATATTCTTAGGGACTCTTTCTCACTCAACACAAATACATTATGGATATTCTTATTTGGGCCACCATGAGCACTCCCGTAGCTGTTGGACCTCGACTTTCTCTTTATGATGGGACTCTCCTCTCTAATCCCACGACATACCGTCAAATTGTGGGCTCCCTCTAGTACATCACCTTAACTCGATCAGATATCACATATGCTGTAAATCAGGTTTGTTAATTCATGAATCATCCCACCACAACCCATTGGGTCGCTATTAAATGCATTTTGCGTTATCTTCAATGTATTTCTACTCATGGACTTTTTATTTAGAGGGATTCTTCCCCCTCTCTTCACTATTTCTCTTATGTTGATTGGGTGGGTAATCTAGATGATCGTCACTCTATTAGTAGATTTGCAATATATTTTTGTCGTAACTTGATCTATTGGAGCTCTAAAAAAGCAAAGAACTGTGGCTCGTTCTAATATTGAGGTAGAATATAAGAGTATGACCAATGACACCGCAGAACTCATTTGGATTCAGTCTCTTCTACAAGACCTTGGAGTCTTGGCCTCTCAAGCTCCGATCCTTTGGTGTGATAATCTCTCGGCCATCTATGTGACTGCTAATCCAGTTTTTCATTCTCACATCAAGCCTATTAAAATTGACTATCATTTTTTCTGTGAAAATGTTCAACAAAAATGTCTATTTATTCGCTTTATTGGCATTGACAATCAACTTGCTGACCTTCTCAGCAAAGGATTTCTTACTACCCGATTCATATTTTTACGATCCAAGTTGAATGTGAGTGACTCTCCCATTAGCTTGCGAGGAGTAATAAATAACCTAAACCACCATCTGCTACCAATTATTATCCACTCATTAATGGACATGAAAAATCGACACATCCACCAACAACAAACCTACAATTTGTGTTCATAGTTACTAGCAAATCTATAGTATAGAGTCATTTAATAGTTATTAATATTGTGTTCATTTTACTCTATTTAAACACCATGTTACTATTGTTGTACGAAATGAAGTTGAAAACATTAATACATTCTTTTTCTCTATCTTCATACCTTTTTCTACTCTCTCTAACTCTTTTCATGCCATCATTCCTGCATTACAAGCTAGAGGCCTTCTAAAATGCTAATAGCCTCGGCTTATATGGATAAGCTGTAATGCCCAACCTTTCTCTACATGCCAAGATCTTGTCCAAGTCATACCTTGCTATTACCTTACTTGTACTCCCCTTTTGCTATTTGGTAGGGCTCGTGGCTATTAATCTTGGTGACCCCAATGGGATGCCTCTACAATGCAGGATAATGCTAACCGGGGACTTCCTTGAGACCCTCTTGATTTGAGCTTCTATGCTTTTGTATACTTGATTGTAGTTTTGAGTGTGTTCGATTGTTGTTCTTCAAAATGACATCAGTTTCACTCCTTTTCTGTTGCCTAGTGTGTATTAGCTAGCTTGTCTAGCATATCATCCTTGTATTGCCTACTCAATTTTTGGTGCCTTGTATTAGCTAGCTTATCATGCCTACTCAATATTTGGTGCCATCTCCATGACAAAATTGTATCCCATCTAACAGTGAAATTATAAATAGCATGGATACGCCTACGCCCCAAACATGAAACCATATAACTCTAATTCAATACAATGAAAAAGTGCATGCTCTATTGTTTTAGTTTCTTCACAAAATATGTGGCTATTTAAATTTTTTTATCTTTTTCTAGCAAGTTCGAGTTTACAGAAATAACATTTGCCAACCATTCACAAGAAATTTTTTATCTCTTAAATTCCATATTGATATCCATCATGTCTTGCTAATATAACTTGAAGATAATAAACCCATATAAGAGTTAGATAATGTCTCTTATTCACTAGGTAGGCATAAGCTCAATGCACACTTAAACACCCTAAATTCTCCCAAAGCTAAGCCATGATATCATTCATACAGGGTACTAAAGAAACTATTAGAATGACATCATATTTTACATCTAAAATAAGGTTATTAATGCTATATAGTTCCGACATACTCGTTCGTAGATTTGTTAATAAAAGAACATAGTAACTAAGAGAAAATTTTAAAATTTTTAGATGGCTCCCAAGAGAGGAACCAAGAAAACTAGGACTAGTATTACCAACACCACCCAATACTCTGTCCCCTTAGGGAGATCATCCTAAAATTCCTGAGAATTCCCAAAGAACCAAGAGACATTAGTGGGAAGTATCTAGAAGGATGGTGCTAGGATATGTTGAGGTCACAATCCAGAGTACGAAGGGAACCAAGCCTAAGCCAGGAATGCCATCAAGGGCTTATAACCTTACCAAGGAGGACGCTTGTCAAGAACCATGTAGCTCCCCATTTATTTTGTAATCACTTTTTATAATGGGGCTAAGACCCCAACATATTATACTACTTCCCCACTAATAAAGAACTTCAAGTTCCTAAAAACTATATCTCTAAAAAATAATATGACCTTGTGCCTCAACTATAGGAAGATTGCACAAGAAAAGTAACAATACAAACATGTGTTACCCTAGACATCATAGAGACCAAGGAGATTTTCATCCCAAATAAAGAAATGAATCAGGGAAATTATTGGGCAAAGAAGGCATGACAAGAAAACTGTCAAGGTAAGGAGTCTAGGAGAACTCTTGGAGTAACAATGGGGTAAGGAAAAAACATATTAAAAGGTGTGAAGGAAACGGGACATGAATTGCATGACTGCCCCCACACCACAAGGTTTTAGAATAATACTTTCCAAGAAAAATGCACCATAGCTATAGGAATCTGAAAGGATACCATCCCAAGAAACATGAATCCTGTTCAGAATTTCAACCACATCTAGGAGGAAGCTCTTCAAGATCCTAGCATAATGGTAGGAAGGAAAAAGGTTTGAAGGTAAAACCTTGATAAACAACCAACAGAACAAAGTGTAGCTGAAGAAAATTTTCCTTTAAGGAGAAATTTTCAACCATTGGGAGCAAAGAAGGGAGCGCCTCCACAAGAGAAGACCAACCGAGCATTTAACAACAAATGGGATGTCTTGGGGTGACAAGTACGACTCACTTTGGAAAAAGTAGTGAAGCCAAATAGAAGTTTTGAACCAACATAGCGGAAGGAAGCAAGTCATAATAACAAGATAGTCGAGGAGAATAAATGACGACCTAAGGAAGACCGGGAAGTAGAAAGCACTACACACTAAAAGGGGTAGTACGATGGACATTAAGGACAAGAAGACTCGAGAAACAACTGTCCTAAGATAATTAAACCAAAGGAATGGCAGGGACGAGACAGTAAATGAACTAACCCACGTAGGAATTATGGATTTAAACCCAGGTGAAGAAGGGAGAAGTTAAAGGCCAAATGTTGGAAAAGAAGGATGAAAGAAATCATTAAAGGAAATTATGGCCGAAAATGGAATGGGGACCATACTCAAGCTATGAGGAGGATTAAGTAAGTCTCGCAAAAAGAGGTCTTGAAACAAACCATGTTTGAACCCTTCTAGAGTAAGAAAACTTGCGCAGGATACAAGTAGAATTAAGGAAATGATACAAGGATGTACTGCTAGATTTCTCAGGAAGGGTACACGGAAGGGATGATATCAAATGATGCCATTTAATGATTAGATACTACCAAAGGATGAATGAAAAAAGAATTTTGGGAGAAAGAGAAAGACTCCTACCAAGGATAGAAGCCCCGAAAAAGCATACGTATCCCAACTAAGAGGTAATGGAACCAACCGAAGTGGAAAGAAAGATAAGCTCACCAATGAAATGCTGGTTGAGACGGAAAGACGAAGTACAAAGGAAAAGTACTCATGAAGGCACAAGAAGTAAGCCCTCAATTAAGAAGTGAAATAGGGAAACAACCATTGACATCAGGACAGGTCGTGATCCACACTCACTTAATGGAGCCTAAAGAGTGAACAGGTGAGCATAGTGTGGAGTACATGGAATAATATCGATAATCGGAAGTATCTCAAGTAAGGAATAAGGGATGAAACAGAAGTTGTTGATAGAGAATGATCCAAAGCAGACAAATGCCCTAACATAGAAAGGGGTGTAAAGAAAGGAAGAAATAACCCTTTAAGAAATGATAATATGGTTGAGCATGTAGCTCCTAAGATAAAAGTCTCTAATGTGAGGGACATAGTAGGAAACAAAACCAAAAGAAGGGAACCTTCCCAAGCAAAGGACTCGACACATAGACCAAAAGTGATTAACTTGGAATAAAGAATCATGAAATGATCACAAGCAAGTAGGAGTGGATTAAGAAAAGGGAAAGTCCTTGAGGAAAGGATGCCATTGGAAATGAGGGACGACATAAGAAGAGAAGAATTATAACGTATCGGTAAATCATCACGAAACCCAATGATTTGAAACCGGAAAGACCCAATAAGGAAGTTAGAAAAAGACGAGTAGGTGAGGAAACACCGATACAGCTAGGTAAGGTATAACGTCAAAGGCAAGATGGATGATGGGATAACAGTAAAGGTAGTCGAGAAATACTATCATACAAAAAGAGGGATGAAGTTATACTATTCCTAAAAGGTTAGAAGGTTAAGAACAACCATTAGAGAAGTGTTCTAAAATTTTAAATGGTTAATGATAGGTTCTAGAGTATATGGTGCGATAAGGGACATATAAGCCCAACCGTCCTAGGGAAAATATGAGTCAAGTAAGGAAGAGTCGGATAGTTAAGCATGACAAGGTCAAGCATTATATTTGAACAGAAGTTGTAATAAACAATGAATGAGAGAAAGGTCAATATAGGATGAAAAGGTGATAACACCGAAACTATGGAAGCAGGTACGTAGAGCTTGAAAGGGCACTAAGCTAAGGATTTCAACGATAAAGAGAAAAACTAGATACATGAATGATTGTGCATTTTGGAGCTACCAATCCTGACATATTGAGCAAGAACATTCAAGAGGAAGAATGTTTCCATAAGAAAAGGAAGATGTGAACCAAAGGACATACCTTTGGACTCATGAAAAAGACATACTAGTTATGATAAAGTCCATGGAGGGAGTAAATGACATAAAGGAAAGGAAATTCCTTAAGTGAATGATATAAAAAGGGTTAACTAAAAGAACAAGCAAAGAGTTAGCATGCCATGCAAACACCAAGTTTACATTAAAGGAAATTGTTCCTGATGCAAAGGTTGCTTATTAAGTTTTGGTGACAAAACTCTTAAATGGAGGGAAAAGTTGTAAACCCCGTCCCTTAAAGATAAGGAAACTGGGGAAAGAACCGGTCTACCCGGGGTGAGAAAACTGAACTGGTTCATGAACCCCAACCATTAGAGAAAGGGAAAATTGGGAAATTTATAAATCTCGAGTGACCTAAAGAGTCACAAAAGTCATGAGAAAGGACTTTAGGATGAATTGGAACAGAAAACCAAACCGGTTCAGGTGAACCGGACCTGAACCGATTTAAACTGGTTTGAACCACTATTGAACCGGTTTCTAAATTAATTTTTCTAAATGGCTTAGAAAATTCAATTTGGAGAATTGAAGCCACTACTTGATAGAAAATAAATTTAGATAAATTTATAAATTTTTAATTTTGAAAAACTTAGTTGAATCGATCCTAAACCAGTTGGTTTAAGCATTGAACTCAGTTCAGAACGATACAGTCCGGTTCGGAAGAGTGTCTTCTTCTTCCTTTAGATGACAGCATTGTTCACTCGTTGAAAAATCGAGCAGCGCTGGCGAAGACAAAAAGTCTCCGGCCAAGGAGTCTCAAGCAATGAATGACCGCTAGTAAGGCATCAATCGGATGGCCAAGAAGTCCTTCAGCTTCCTATATAAAGAGCCCCTCATCATTTATCCTCCTCACACCTGAAAACTCCACTCTCTCCCTAATGCTCCATTTTCCAGTGAAACTCGAACCAGAGCTCCGACTTAGACATTTTTCTAAGCCAAAGAAGGCATGGTCGGGTTCTTTAGATTCTGGGAGAAGTCAGCTACACGACTGTAGTCTCCATTTACTCTAAGGATCTTCGGAGAAATGCTGGTGTGATAGAAAATTGAAGCAGCTCTGGCGGACCAAAGCTGCCCTATTTCGATCGAACTGAAAACGACCAATTTCAGCCCTTCTCATGCCAAACCAAGCCCTCCCAACACTTCCATAGCCCTCATACAGCTGAATTAGAGTGGAAAGGTAAGCCAATTTGGCTCACCTCTTTAAATTTCGATTAGTGATAGAGAGAGAACCCATGAAATATGACTAACCACATTCTCCATTAATTCGACATGAATTGATGCGATTCTTAATCCTACGAGTAACCTCAGGACAAGATCTATCTGCCCAAATTGAAAACTCGAACCACTGTGCCCCCGACAATAAGCTTTTGAAGCTTTCTCTCTTTACGTCCAATTTTCCAGCGAACCTCCGTTTGAGCTTGTTGGGGCATCAATTCATGCGATTAAAAGTGCAATTGAATTGTATGTATACGTAGGAACACAAATCCACCTTCAATTTCAAAGATTAACCTCATTTGATCAATCAATTTTACAAAATCAAATTCGGTCAAGTTAAAAGGTTGAAATTGGGGAGGGGGGGATTTTTGGGGAAATTGGGGAGGGGGGGATTTTTGGGAAATTTGGGGATTTCAAAAATTTGGAGGACTAAAGTGAAATTTCCTAAAATTGAGGGCCAATTGGGCATGGAAAAGATGTTGGAGGATCAATTGGTCAATTTTTTGAAATATTAGGGTCAATTTTACGATTTTTGTAAAGTGGGTACAAAATGGTAATTTTAGAAAAAGGACCAAATTGGAAATTTGGGAAACTTGAAGCCCTTTTGTGATTTTTAATAAATTGAGGTCCCAAGGTGAGTTTTAGAAGTTTTGGGACTCAATTTGGATGAAAATCGACATTAGAAACCTAAAGTTAAATAAAAAGAACATTAGGGACCTAATTGCAAATAATTGAAAAGTTTAGGTATGTTATTCATTCATGATAAATGAAAGCCACAAGCCAAAGGATAATAAAAAAGGATGTTCATATCATGTAGGAACACGAAGTAATGGGAATGCCAGCAAGGACAAGCTCACTTAGAGGCCAAAAAATCAATTGAGAGGAATTCACTGCATTCACGGGTGAGTGGGCTAATTTACACTTCATACCCGCTTGGGATGATGAGCACCTTTTCTAATTTGGGAGTCACCGTAAGTGGGATTTTTATATCATACCTAGTTGGGATGAGCACTACAAATGTGGGATTTTAACATCACACTTGGATGGGGTGATGTGAGAAAAGACACGAAAAAACTACTTATCGGTTGTAAGTAGATCATACTCAGTTGGTATGATAAACTTCTTAGAAGGAAGTAGAAAACCCGTTCATCGATTATGAGCAAAGATGTCCTCATACTTGGTTGGTGTGATGGATAGCTGAAAGATTATTTTTATCAGAAGTGCTCTCCCCTGACTGTGTGCCACTACTTAAACTTTTTGGGAGACCTTCTTGACAGGAGCTCGAATAGCTCAGATAGGTTGGAGGCCTCGGTTTTGGAACAAGGGGGCTAAAATGCCCGATTTTAAAAATCTCGTATAGTGGGCCCAAGGCCAATTGGCACGAGCAAGAGCTTGTAAACAAACATGATGTTAAGCCATGAAAACTTTAATGAATGGTGTGATTTGACCATGGTACCAAGGCAGGACTAACATACTCGATGGACTAGTGACAGTGCAACAAGATAGGTCGACGGACCATTCGAGACAAATAGTTGTAGGTTGAGTTGAGAGTCGGTGCCATTGGACTAGTGGCACCAAAGAGTAAATTCTTATGAGGAAAATTATTGTTTTGTGCATGCACCGAGGTTTGGGACCATCAAAATGCCTAAGAGGGGTAGTGATGCGTCCAAGGGGCTACTAGACGACATCGTGGAGATAAGGGCAGTTTGTCATGCGAACAGTCAAGGAAGCTCGATGTAGCTTCATGCGCATGAGACCGAGGTGGGGTTAGGATGAGGTCTCTGTCCTCAAATGGACACGAAGTGTAAACCCCACACTTTTGAGTTAAGGAAAAACAGGAAAAGAACCAGTCAAACCGAGTAAGAAAACTGAGACGGTTTACAAAACTGATCATTTAGGAACAAGTAATTTGGAAATTTACAACTTCCAAGTGATCCAAAGGGTTTATTAAACCTTGGAAAAGAAACTTAACATAAATTAGAACAAAAAAACCAAATTTGTTCAGGTGAACGAGAGTACATAAGAACTCTAAAGTTAAGCGTGCTTGCCCGAGAGTAGTGTAAGGATGGGTAACCTCCTGGGTGAACTGCTTATCATAAATAGTAATAAATTAATATATATTTAATTATTGGAATTAATACAAATAATTTAATACCCAAATTAAATTATTGGAATTAATACAAATAATTTAATCAATATTAATACTAGTAATAAATCTCTCCCATTTAATACACGATTTTACACCTATATAAAGAGGTCATCCCCATTCATTATTCTCACACCTGAACACTTCTCTCTCTCTTTACTCCTCCATTTCCCTGTGAAGCTCGAACTAGAGCTTCGACTTGAACAAAAGTTGGGCTCTTTAGAACCGGGGAGAAGATAGTTATCTGATAGCAAACTCTAGTCAATCCAAGAATCATTAGAGAAGCGCCAGTATGATAGAATAGTGAAGCAGCTCTGGCGGATCGAAGCTGCCCTATTCGGCCAAGCTGAAATCGGCCATTTCAAGCCCTCCCAACACTTTCTCAACCTTTCCACGACCGAATTCGTACCGAAAGGTAAGCCAATTCGGCTCCCCTTTACAATTTTTGATCGGTGCTAGAGAGAGAGTCGACCGAATTTCAATGACAAAATTCTAATCCAATTCTGCATCAATTGATGTGACTCTTGATTCTAGGATAAACCTCAGGATAAGAGCTATCTGTCCAGATCGAAAGCTCTAACCATCGTGCCTTCACCAATGAGTAATCGAAGCTTTCTCTCTCTATAGTTCATTTTCCAGTGAAGCTCTATTTGAGCTCGTCCCGACATTAAAACTTGCGATTCACATTTTTGAAGAATCGTATGAACATGTAGAAACTCAATTTCAACTTCAATTTCAACAATTGGAAACGTTTGATGGGTCAATTTGATGAAATCAAATTCGGCTGTGTTAAGAAGTTGAAATTGGGGGAAAATTGTGGATTTTCGAAATTCAAAGGACCAAAATGAAATTTTATGAAATTGAGGGTCAATTGGGCATGAAAATAATGTTGGAGGACCAATTAAGGAATTTTGAAATTTTTGGGGCAAAATTTACCATTTTTTAAAGGAAGGGCAAAATGGTAATTTTAGAAAAGTTGGGTGACCAAATTGGAAATTTGGGAAATTAAACCCCTTTTTGTGAAATGGAATAAATTGAGGTACTATGATAAATTTTAGAAGTTTTGGGACTCAATTTGAGGAAAAACCGGCATTTGGGACTTAAAGTTAAAGAGAAATAACATTAGGGACCTAATTGTAAATAAATGAAAGTTTGACTTTCTCATTCATTTGGAATGAATGAAGGCAATTAGGCTGAAGGATAATGAACCAAGATGTTCATATCGTGTAGGAACACGAAGTACCAGGAACGCCAGCAAGGATAAGCTCGTGTGAATACCAAGAACCGGTCTAATGGAATTCACGGCATTAACGGGTGAGTGGGTTTACTAACATCATACCCGGTTGGGATGATGAGCACAACTTAAAATTAAAAACCACTTACCGGTTGTGAGTTGAAATTTTATATCATACCCGGTTGGGCAATGATAAGTACCTCGGTATGAAAAACCACTATTAAGTGGTATTTTAAACATCACTACTTAGAGGAAGTGATGTGAAAATCATGTGGAAAAACTACTTACCGGTTGTAAGTTGATCGTACCCGGTTGGTATGATGAGACTTCCCCAAAGGAAGTTAAAAACCCGTTCATCAGTTATGAACGGAGGTGTCCTTATACCCGGGCGGTATAATGGATAGAGAAAACATATGTTTTGTCAAAAGTGCTCTCCCCTGACTGTGTGCCAATGCTTAAACAATTTGGGAGACCTTCTCGACAGGAGCTCGAATAGCTCTGATAGGTCGAGGGCCTCGATTTTGGAACTTGGGGGCTAAATGTCCGATTTTGAAAATCCCGTACAGTGGGCCCAAGGCCAGTTGGCAGGAGCAGGAGCTCGTAAACGAACATGATATATGTGCTATAAAACTTAATAAGTGAATTGTTTGGCCATGGTACTAAGATAGGACCGACATGCTCAATCAACTAGCGGCAGTGCGACATGACAGGTCGACGGACTAGTCAAGACAAATAGCTATGGGTTGAGTTGAGAGTCGGGGCCGTTGGACTAGTGGCACCACAGATTACATGGCAGTATAATAAAACATTGTTTGTGCATGCACTATGAGTACGAGATCATCAAGACTCCCATGAGGGGTAGTGATGCGTCCTAAGGTCACTGGACGATCTGGTGGCTATAAGGGCAATTTGTCGTTCCAGGTGTCTGTGCAAAATCTAGAGTAGCACCAAGCGCATGAGATCGTGGTGGGGACAAGATGAGGTCTCTATCCTCATACGAACACGAAGAAGTGATTTCAGGATTGTGGGTCGGATGTCGTGTACATCCACTCATTCCCAGGGTAGAAGTGGTTGTACTTCTATCCGGATGGTAGGAAAAGTCACTCCGAAGCCACTAGCGGGTTCAGTAGTGATACTGACTTGCGAATGTGTGTAACCTTCATGATAAAGGATGTGTGTTGGGTGATAACACACCGGTAACTAAGAAATAATGGAAAAACAAAATTTTTAAATGAAGGGATTTTTGAAAATAAAGGAGTCTGGCACACTCCATATAAATATTTTTCTTAAAAGTTAAAAGTAGACCTTTGAAAACCCATTCACTAAGTAGTCGTACTCACCCCCTCCCTTATATGCCTTTCAAGAAATCCCGAAAAGCCTACCTTGAAAGACCATCAACTAAGATGCCTGTAAGATAGGTATGTAAAGTTTAAAATTTCATGTAGTTTTGATTATGCTATTCGAGGAAATGGTGCAGGTTTAAAGGACGCCTTACTCTTTATGAATTATAATAAGGGGAAACCCTTTAATAAACCGGTAGAGTAGCGGGTTGTTCACGGGGATCCGACCAAACCGGGTCGGGGCGTGACACGAAGTATTTTTGGTCTGAGGGTAGGATGTTAGAGACGTTCACTCAGACTTTGGGTAGATGTCAAAGACTTCTATCAGGATGGATGGAAAAGATGCTCCGATCCATAAGTGGGTGCAGTCGGTGTAACTGCATCTCGCGAATGTGTGAGATCCCTTCATGATGAAGGGTGTGTGTTGTTTGTGAAACACACCGAATATGAAAATTGAAAATGTGGTTATGAAAACCGTGGAAAGGATTTGAGAATCCTTGGAAATGAATTGTAAACCTTGGAAAAAGATTTTGATAAACCGGAATTTGAAGAAAAGCATTTTTAATGAAATGAGGAGTCTAGCACACTCCGATTAAAATTGATTTTTTTGATAACTCTCACTCAACATCCATTAACTAAGTTGTCGAACTCACTCCCCTCCCTTTACCCCTGTTCAGGAAACCAAGGGAAATCCAACCTTAAAGAATCGGTAGCTGAACCTTAAGGCAGGTATGTAAAATTTATATTCAGTTTTGATTAATGTTATTCCAAGAAAGGTACAGGTAAGAAGACGTCTTACTCCCCACGATTTAAAAGAGGGGAAAACCCTTAATAAATCGGGAGAGTGGCGGGTTGTTCACGGGGATTCGACCAAGCCGGGTCGGGGCGTGAAAACTTGAGTGGTATCAGAGCCTATTTCCTTGAATACATTATCAAGACTATATAATATAGTAGCTAAGATAAAATTTTAAAATTTTTAGATGGCTCCTAGTAGAGGAACCAAGAAAACTAAGATTGGCGTTACCAATACCAACTAACACTTTGTCCTCAAAGGGAGATCACCCTAAAATACCTGAAAAGTTCTAAAGAACTAAGAGACATTAGTGGGAAGTATCTAGAAGGATGGTGCTACGACCTATTGAGGTCACAATCCTGAGCAAGAAGGGAATCAAGCCTAAGGTTAGGAATGCCATCAAGGGCTTAAAACCTTAACAAGGAGGATGCTTGTCAGGAACCCTGTAGCTCCCCATCTATTTCGTAACCACTTTTTGTAATGGGGCTAAGACCCCAACATATTGTAGTACTTCCCCACTAATAAAGAACTCTAAGTTCCTAAAAACTATATCTCTAAAAAATAATGCGACCTTCCACCTCAACTATAGGAACATTGCCCAAGAAAAGTACCCAAACAAACCTGTATTACCCTAGACATCACAAAGACCAAGGAGATTTCAATCCCGAATAAAGAAATGAATCAGGGAAATTATTGGGCAAAAAAGGCATGACAAGAAAACTGTCAAGGTAAGGAGTCTAAGAGAACTCTATGAGTAACGACGGGGTAAGGAAGCGACCTATTACAAGGTGTAAAGGAAATGGGACATGAAGTGAAGGATTATCCCACACCACAAGGATTTAGAACAATACTTTCCAAGAAAAGCACCCCACAACTATAGGAATACGAAAGGATACCATCCCGAGAAACATGACTCCTGCTCGGAATTTCAACCACATCCAAGAGTAAGCTCTTCAAGATCCTAGCATAGTGGTAGAAAGTAAAAAGGACTGAAGGTAGAACCTCGATAAACCACCAATAGAAAAAATTTTAGCTAAAGAAAATTTTCCTTTAAGGAGAAATTTCCAACCATTTCAAGCAAAGAAGGGAGTGCCTCCTCAAGAGAAGATCAGTCGAGCATTTGACGACAAAGGGGATGTCTCAAGATGACAAGTACGACTCACTTTGGAAAAAGTAGTGAAGCCAAATAGAAGTTTTGGACCAATATAGCAGAAGGAAGCAAGTCATAATAACTAGATCAAGAGAATAAATGACGCCCTAGGGAAAACTAGGAAGTAGAAAGGACTACACCCTAAAAGGGGTAGTACGATGGACATTAAGGACAAGAAGACTCGAGAAACAACTGTCCTAAGATAATTAAACCAAAGGAATGGTAGGGACGAGACAGTTAATGAACTGACCCACGTAGGAATTACGGATTTAAACCCATGTGAAGAAGGGAGAAGTTAAAGGCCAAATGTTGGAAAAGAAGGATGAAAGAAATCATTAAAGGAAATTATGGCCGAAAATAGAATGGGGACCATACTCAAGCCATGAGGAGGATTAAGTAAGTCTTGAAACAAACCGTGTCTGAACCCTTCTCAAGTAAGAAAACTTGGGTAGGATACTTGTAGAATTAAGAAAATAATACAAGGATGTACTGCTAGATTTCTCGGAAAGGGTACACGGAAGGGACAACATCAAAGGATGTCATTTAATGATTAGATACTTCCAAATGATGAATGAAAAAGGAATTTCGGCAGAAAGGGAAAGAATCCTACCAAGGAAGGAAGCCCCAGAATGGCATACATATACCAACTAAGAGGTAATGGAACCAACCGAAGTGAAAAGAAAGATAAGCTCACCAATAAAATGCTGGTTGAGATGGAAAGATGAAGTACAAAGGAAAAGTACTCATGAAGGCACAAGAAATAAGCCCTCAATTAAGAAGTGAAATAGGGTAACAACCATTGACATCAGGACAGGTCGTGGTCTACACTCACTTAATGGAGCCTAAAGAGTGAACAGGTGAGCATAGTGTGGAGTACATGGAATAATACCGATTATCGGAAGTATCTCAAGTAAGGAATAAGGGATGAAATAGAAGTTGTTGATAGAGAAGGATCCAAAGCAGAAAAATACCCTAACATAGAAAGGGGTGTGAAGAAAGGAAGAAATAACATTTCAAGAAATGATAAGATGGTTGAGCATGTAGCTCCTAAGATAAAAGTCTCTACAGTGAGGGACATAGTAGGAATCAAAACTGGAAGAAAGGAACCTTCTCAAGAAAAGGAATCGACACATTGACCAAAAGTGATTAACTTGAAATAAAGAATCATGAAATGATCACGGGCAAGTAAGAGTGAATTAAGAAAAGGGAAAGTCCTTGAGGAAAGGATGCCACTGGAAATGAGAGAGGACATAAGAAGGGAAAAATTCCAATGTATCGGTAAATCATCAGGAAACCCAATTATTTGAAATCGGAAAGACCCAATAAGGAAGTTAGAAAAGGATGATTAGGTGAGGAAAAACTGATACAACTAGGTAGGTATGATGTCAAAGGCAAGATGGATGATGGGATAACAGTAAAGGTAGTCGAGAAATAATACCAGGCGAAAAGAGGGACGAAGTTATACTATTCCTGAAAGGTTGGAAGGTTGAGAAAATCCATTAGGGAAGTGTTCTAAAATTTTAAAAGGTCAATGATAGGTTCTAGAGTATATGGTGCGGTAAGGGACATATAAGCCTAACCGTCCTAGGGAAAATATGAGTCAAGTAAGGAAGAGTCGGATAGTTAAGCATGACAAGGTCAAGCATTATATTTGGACCGAAGTTGTAATAAACAACGAATGAGGGAAAGGTCAATATAGGATGAAATGGTGATAACACCAAAATCTGTGGAAGCAGGTACGTAGCACTTGAAAGGACACTAAGCTAGGGATTTCAACAATAAAGAGAAAACCTAGATACAGGAATGATTGGGCATTTTGGAGCTCCCAATCCTGAAATACTGAGGAAGAACATTCAAGAGGAAGAATCTTACCATAAGCAAAGAAAGATGTGAAACAAAGGACATACCTTTGGATTCACGGGCAAGACATTTTAGTTATGACAAACCACATGGAGAGAGTAAATAATATAAAGGAAAGGTAATTCCATAAGTGAATGATATAAAAAGGGTTAACTAAAATAACAAGCGAAGAGTTAGCATGTCAAGCAAACACCAAGTTGACATCAAAGGAAATTGTTCCTAATGCAAAGGTTGCTAATTAAGTTTTGGGGAAAAAACTCCTAATAGGATGGGAGAGTTGTAAACCTGGGAAAGAACAGATAAACCCGGGTGAGAAAACCGAACCGATTCACGAACCCCAACCGTTAGAGAAAGGGCAAACCAAGAAATTTATCAATCTCGAGTGACCTAAAGAATCACAAAAGTCATGAGAAAGGACTTTAGCATGAATTAAAAGTGAAAACTAAACCGGTTCAGGTGAAACAGACCTGAACTAGATTGAACAATTTTAAACTAGTTTGAACCACTATTGAATCGGTTTCTAAATTCATTTTTCTAGGTGATTTAGATATTTTAATTTGGAGAATTGAGGCCATCATTTGATAGAGAATGAATTTAGATGAATTTACAAATTTTTAATTTTGAAAAAGTGAGTCGAATTGGGCCTGAACCGGCTAGTTTAAGCATTGCACCCGGTTCGGACCGGTCCGGTCAAGTTCGGAACAATGTCGTCTTCTTCCTTCATATGACAACACTATTCACTCACCGAAAAATTGAGTAGCATCGGCGAAGATGAAAAGAGTCTGGCCAGGGAGTTTCAGGCAATGAATGACCCCCACTAAGCTACCAATTGGATGGTCAATATGTCTCCGAGCTTCCTATATAAAGAGTCCCTCCTCATTCATCCTCCTCACACCTGAAAACTCCACTATCTCCCTAATGCTCCATTTTTTGGTGAAGCTAGAACCAGACCTCTGACTTGAGCATTTTTCTGAGCCAAAGAAGGTGTGGTTAGGTTCTTTAGATTCAGAAAGAAGTCAGCTACACGACTGTCATCTCCACTTGCTCCGAGGATCGTCGGAGAAATGCTGGCATGATAGAACAATAAAGTAGGTTCAGCGGACCGAAGCTATCATGTTTCGGGTGAGTTGAAAACAGCCAATTCAAGCCCTTCACATGCTAAACCAAGCCCTCCCGACACTTCCACAACCCTCATACAACTTAATTATAGTGGAAAGGTAAGCCAATTTGGCTCCAATCTCTAAATTACAATCAATGATAGAGAGAGAACCCATGAAAATTCATTGACCAAATTCTCCATCAATTCGACATGAATTGATGCAATTCTTGATCCTAGGAGGAACCTTAAGACAAGAGCTATCTGCCCAGATCGAAAGCTCAGACCACTGTGCCCCCGACGGTAAGCTTTCGAAGCTTTCTCTCTCTACGTCCAATTTTGCAGCAAAGCTTTGTTTAAGCTTGTTATGGCATCAATTCATGCGATTCAAAGTGAAATTGAATCGTATGTATGTGTAGGAACTCAAATCCACCTTCAATTTCAACAATTAACCTCGTTTGATCAGTCAATTTGACGAAATCAAATCCGGTCAGGTTGAAAGGTTGAAATTGGGGAAACTTTTTGGAAAATTTGGGGGTTTCGAAACTTCGAGGGACTAAAGTGCAATTTCCTAAAATTGGGGGCCAATTGGCCATGGAAAAGATGTTGGAGGATTAATTGGTCATTTTTTGGAAATATTGGGGTCAATTTTACCTTTTTTGTAAAGTAGGTGCAAAATGGTAATTTTGGAAAAGTTGGGGACCAAATTGGAAATTTGGGAAACTTGCACCACTTTTGTGATTTTGAATAAATTGAGGTCCCAAGGTGAATTTTAGAAGTTTTGGGACTCAATTTGGGAGAAAATCGGCATTAGGGACCTAAAGTTAAAGAAAATGAACTTTAAGAACCTAATTGTAAATAATTGAAAAGTTTGGGTATATTATTCATTTGTGATGAATGAAGGCCATCAAGCCAAAGGATAATGAACAAAGATGTTCATATCATGTAGGAACATGAAGTACTGGGAACGCTAGCCAAGACAAGCTCGCATAGAGGCCAAAAGGCCGATGGAGAGAAATTCACTGCATTCACGGGTGAGTGGGCTAATTTACACTTTATACCTGGTTGGGATGATGAGCACCTTTTCTAAATTGGAAGCCACCATGAGTGGGATTTTTATATCATACTTGTTTGGGATGATAAGTGCCTTAGAAATGAAAACCCTCTACAAATGTGAGATTTTAACATCACACATGGATGGGGTGATGTGGGAAAACACACGAAAAAATAATTTATCGGTTATAAGTAGATCATACCCAGTTGGTATGATGAACTTCCTGGAAGGATGTAGATAACCCGTTCATCGATTATGAGGGAAGTTGTCCTCACACCGAGTTGGTATGATGGATAGCTAAAAGATTATTTTGGTCAGAAGTGCTCTCCCCTAACAGTGTGCCACTGCTTAAACTTTTTGGGAGACCTTCTTAACAGGACCTTGAATAGCTCAGATAGGTTGAAGGCCTCAGTTTTGGAACTTGGGGGCTAAAATGCCCGATTTTGAAAATCTCGTACAGTGGGTCCAAGGTCGGTTGACACAAGTTGGAGCTCATAAATAAACATGATGCTAAGCCATTAAAACTTTAATGAATTATGTGATTTGGCCATAGTACCAAGACAGGACCAACATACTCGATGGACTAGCGGCAGTGCGACAAGACAGACTGAATGGACTAGTCGAGACAAATAGTTGTAGGTCAAGTTGAGGGTAAGGGTCGTTGGACCAGTGGTACAAAAGATTAAATGACTTATGAGGAAAATTATTGTTTTGTGCATTCACTGAGGTTTGGGACCATCAAAATACTCAAGAGGGGTAGTGATGCGTCCTAGGGGCTACTGGACGACATGGTGGAGATAAGGGCAGTTTGTCGTGCCAGCAGTCAGGGAAGCTCGATGTAGCTTCATGTGCATGAGACCAGGGTGGGGTCGGGATGAGGTCTCTGTCCTCATATGGACATGAAGTATTTTTGGTCTAAGGGTAGGACGTCAGAGACGTTCACTCAGAATTCGGGTAAAAGTTAGAGACTTCTATCAGGGTGGATGGTAAAGATGCTCCAATCCACAAGTAGGTGTTGTCGGCGTAACTGCATCTCGCGAATGTTTGTGATCTTTTCATGATGAAGGGCGCGTGTTGTTTGTGAAACACACCGAATATGGAAATGGGAAATGAGGTTATGAAAACCGTGGAAAGGATTTGAGAATCCTTGGAAATGAATTGGTAAACCTTGGAAAAAGGTTTTGATAAACCGAAATTTGAATAAAAGCATTTTTAATCAAATGAGGAGTCTGGCACACACCGATTAAAAATGATTTTTGTGAAAACTCTCACTTAACACCCATTCACTGATTTGTCGAACTCACCCCCCTCCCTTTACCCCTTTTTAGGAAACCAAGGGAAATCCAACCTTAAAGATCTATCGGTAGCTAAACCTTATGGCAGGTATGTAAAATTTATATTCAATTTTGATTAATGTTATTTTAGGAAAGGTATAGGTAAGAAGGATGCCTTACTCCTCACGGTTTAGAAGAGGGGAAAACCCTTAATAAACCGGGAGAGTGGCGGGTTATTCACGGGAATCTGACCAAACCGGGTCGGAGCATGACATCCCGTCACTAGCACTTATGTGGGTCCTTCGATATTTATCTGATGGAGAGGCTTCCTCTAAGTTCTTCTCCTTTCTCTTCCTTTCTTCACATCCTTCTCCGCCTGTGAAAGTAGTGCTCCTAGGAGTGGGTACCGCATTCCTTAGTGGTATTGGGCACTTTCGTGCGTAATGTCCACTCTATCCACAATTGTAGCAAGGGACCTTCCTATGTGGACCTTTATAGCTCCCTCTCCATCTCAGGCTTTGGGAAGTTTTTCTCGGTGCTCGCTAGGGGTTCCATGTGTCACCAACCTTGGGTGCGCACTTCCTACAAAATGGTCCCTATTCTTAAGCATGAAACAACGTTCCTCGAATACCTTGATGAATTCTTTGTAAAGTCTCATGGGTTGGGTCCTCCTAGGCTCTTGAGCTCCCAAGCTAATCCCCTCGAGTGGGGCAGGATTTCTACCTAGTTCCAGGGTGGCTACAACAACGTGTGTCCATTCGGTTTCTATAGGGGTGGTCATATCTGTTAACAGAAGTTTATGGTGGGTTAGTGTTCTAGGGCTTTTGGCTTTGAAAATTTGTTTGGAAAACCTTGCTCTCATACCACTTAAGTTGTCACACCTTGACCTGGTTTGGTTGGGGTTCTGTGATCAACCCGCCACCCTTCCTTGTACTAATAGTCCGAGGAAGGTAAAGGCATTGGAGTACCTATTTTCCATAACAAAGTTTACAAAACATAAAAGTTACCTGATGGTGATACCATTGAACTCTTCTCTAGCCTAGACTCATCATGGCAAGGTGTTTCTCCTGAAAAAGGTTAATGGGAGGGAGTGAGTTCGACAACTTAGTGAGTGGGAAAAATCTTTTATGAAGGTTCCATTCAGCAATTTCAAGTATTTGATATTTTATGTTTCACAATTCAAAAATTGTCCTCCTATCATAGGAGGGATCACACATTCGCGGAATGGTCCTTGACCGTACCATTTATGGACAGGAGCGTGTTTACCATCCACCCTAATAGAGGGATACTGCCTCTACCCGGAGTTTGAGTGGACATCAATAGTCTGACACATCAAACCCCAATTTCTTCACCATGTCCGCTCAATGGGATGAGACCTCATTTCCCCTACTGCCTCAGTCTCCGTGCACAAGAAGCTGCTCGGCTTCACAACCTACTGAACGACAGAACTGCCCTTATGCACCCTTGGTCGTCCAACAGTACTTGGGTTCCATCACTACCTCATGTTAGGTGTCCTGATGGCATGAATATCACAATGCATGCACAATCAACAGTGCCTTTAAATTATAACCTTTTTCTTTGTCCCTCTAGCACAATGGTCTATCGGCTTGGCTTCGGCCCACGCGTATTGGCCTAACAGGTTCGACGACATGGCTTCAGCAGGACAGCGGGTCAGCTCAACAACTTAGCTTGGCTTGATAGGTATCACTTAAATTATAACCTTTATCTTTGTCCCTCTAGCACAACGGTCTATCGGCTTGGCTTCGGCCCACTCATATTGGCACAATAGGTTCGATGACCTGGCTTTGGCAAAGTAGCGGTTTGGCCCAACTAGTTTGATAACTCAGCTTGGCTCATGGGTATCACACAAGGTTCCCATTATTCAGGTCTTTTAGCATCATATATCGCATATCCATTCTGGACGAGTCTACACTCATATCCATCGGCCTTGGGCCCATTGGCATCTCGAGCCTAAGCCCAAAATTAGCTCCCAAATGTTTAAAGCAGACTCGTCCAGTCAGGGGAGGATAATTCCGAGAAAATAGTTTTCAAAGTTGAATCGTCATTCCAACCAAAATGGACGTCATAGCGGTTCCCACTCACTCGGTAATAGTGACGCAATCATCCTAGTGAGATCTTGACTCGTGGTGCGCTTCCTTGCACCGGTACGTGAACAATCAACTCCTACATGGTTCGAGTACCCTTATCAGGAGAATCGCATAAAGGACTTCCTAGTTTCGAGTATTTATGCATAGGTCCTCGTACTATGCCTTAATTACATTTAGGTCCATCAATGTTTATAACCTTACATTTAGGTCCACAATTTTCATTAAATCTCCGTTAAGTCCCTAGCACTTCCAATTACCCTTCATGGGTTCCTAACTTTTCCAAATTTACCAATTGGTCCTCAATTTTCCCAAAATTACCAATTAGTCCTTAATTTTCTAAAAATTATAAATTGGTTTTTAAACTTTCAAAAATTGCCAATTGGCCCTCCATTTCATCCAATTGCCAAATTGGGTCCCAATTAGAAGTTAATTTCATGAAAATGCTCCAATTTTCCTTCAATTACAATTCGGCCCCCAATTTTCTAAAAATCCCCAAATTGCCCAATTTCTCAAAAAAACAATTTAGTCCATGGATCACAATTTCATTCAATTGACACCCAAAACATGTTTAATTATCTTAATTGGTGATCTGAATCATCTTCTTTATGTCTCCCTCATCATTTTGAGCTTTGAACTGCTCGATTTGGCTTAGAAATGAGCTCAAACGGAGTTTCATTGGAAAATTCAGTCTAGAGAGCGAAAGCTTCGATATCTTATCAGCGAGGGTTCGGTGATTGGAGCTCTTGCTTTCTCTTGATTCCTCTCCTCCCATGGATCCTCCCTTGATCAAACCACGCCTCAATTGGTGGCCTGAGTAGTGTGAATTTCAGTGTTAAAGTTTTTACAGAAATCAACCTTGAACAGTGTTTTTCGATGGAGGGGCTTACCATGCTCGGGGAAAGGTCGGGGCACCTCTAGGTGTTGTTTGGGGGGCTTGGTTTTGTCAGAATTAGCTTGGAGACAACTCAAGTTGAGCTCGAGCAGCTTAGGCTGTTGACAGCTGAGGAGCAGCATTATTGTTTGAGCTTCCTCGTTCTTCCACGGTGGCTCTCGGATGGAATGGAGGGAGCAGCTATGTAGAGGACTTCCTTCCAGTTCTAATGGTACCAAATGCAGCCTTAGAGATGGAGAAAAGCCCCAATGTCGGAGCTCTGGTTTGTTGCTCGCCGGAAAACTGAGCAGTTCATCTTCTTCGATCGATTGCGGGATGCTGAGATTGAATGGAGGGGTGCTCTTTATATAAGAAGCTTGGCAACTGCTCAGGCTACCCGCTAGCGTAAGACTCAGCCGACGGCGACCTCACTAGAGAGTTTTTCGAGTCGCTAGAGACTCCAGCTTTTCTGGTGACTCTTTCTCTCTCTTCTCTTTGTCAGCGGCTAGAGGTTGAAGACGATGACGTGGCGAGTGTGCCCTATGGCTGGCGTGCCACATGGTGCATTATGATTGGTCAGTTTTTCTAACATAGAGTGCCAGTGTGGCTGCCCTATTATCCATTGACCATTGACTCATTCGTTGACCGTTTACTGGTTCGTTGACCGGTCCGATCGGGTTCGGTGACCCGAATTCAAACTTTGTCTGGTTCAGACCCGATTTAACCTATTTTCTTAAATTTAAAAATTTTCTAAATTTATTTTCGATCTAATGGTGGTCTCAATTTCCCAAATTGACATTTTTAAGTCGCCTAAGAAAATGAATTATTGAATCGATTCACTAAGGTTCATCCTGGTTTGGTCCAGTTCGGGTCTGGTTCACCTTAAACCGGTCCAATTCTCTCATCATTTCTACTTCCCGGTTCTTCCTCATGATTTTTATGAATTTTTGGTCATTTGGGATTTTCCAATTTTCTATTTTAGCCCTTCTTTGTCATTTTTTGTCCCTTTTTCGGCTCAATTTTCTCAAAACCGCCGGTTTCTTTCCTAGTTTACTTGGTCTAAGGGTCGGATTCCACAGGTTCGTTGAGTAGCTCGTTGATTGGTTAGACTGTTGACCGGTCTGGTCTTACTAGGTTCGATGACCCGAATTCAAAATTTGGCCGGTTAGGACCCGATTCGACCGGTTTTCTTAAATTTAAAATTTTCTAAATTCATTTTCTATTCTATGGTGACCTCAATTTCCCAATTTGACATTTTTAAGCCATCCAGAAAAATGAATTTGTGAACCGGTTCACTATGGTTCGTTCTAGTTCAGTCCGGTTCAAGTTTGGTTCATCCTGAACCAGTCCGGTTATATCCTCAATTCCACTTCCCGGTTCTTTATTGAAATTTTTGTGAATTTTTTGTCATTTGGAATTTTCTAATTTACCATATTAACTATTTTTTGTTTGTTAATCGACTCATTTATTCGCATATAAATCTATACTTGTTCTTTTTCCGATTTTTTTTTTGTCCAAATGACGGGTTTTACTCTATGTTTGAATTGAGGGGTTTGAAAAATTTTGGAGTGGAGGTAAAGCTAGTAGTTTAGAGGGGAGGTGAAGTGATGGGTTTAGAGGTGTTATTAAACACCTCCAAATCCACAGTTTTTTATGGATAAGTGTAAATATACTATTATACCCTTAATTAAATATTTTAAAATAATTATAGATTTCTCTATAATCATCCACAATTATATATATATATATATATATTATATATATTTTAACAATAACAAAAATAATATTGATTAATAATAACATAATCTATAAAATAGAAAACATTAATAATAATATAATTTATATTCAAATAAATATATTCTTACAAAATTATCAAAAATTCTATTCAAATATAACAATTTTAATTATTTTTTGTTTAAAATAAGAGAAACACAATTTTGAGAAGAATATTTTTGAAAGATCATCCAAATAATAAACAAACAAATAAAATTAGTCATTGTTGTTTGTTTTTCTTTATATTTAATAATAATTTTATTTAACATCTTAAAATTCATATATAAAAATACAATATACATAATATTTATATATAAATACATAAATATAACATATCAAAATTTCAATATATTTAAAAATAATAACTAAATATAAAACGTAAAACTTAACTCGTATAAACATTAAAAAAATTATTATAAACATGTAGAATATCTGATATACATTATATAAAAATAGTGAATATATAGTGATCAACAAATTTAGAATATATTATATAAAAAAATTTTAATATAAATATTTGTATATAAAATAAAAAATATATAAATATATTTCAAAAATAGTTAACTAAATTTATTTAATTAAAAATTATAACTCACCTTATATAGTGCAGTAGTTGCAAGAAGAATAAAATTAAAGTATAGAGTAAATAGAAATAAGAAAAAAATAATATTTTATATTATATATAGAATAAAGATAAGAATGTTAATATTATTTAATATTATTTTAATTAAAAAATTACATTCATTCCAAAATCTCAAAATTAGAGCGATTATTTTTTGGTGTAATAAAAAAATTTGGAGGGGATTTTGAACCACTCCAAATCACTCTAAAAAAATTGAAGTATTATTTCACCAGTTCAAACAATTTAATCTAAATATAGCATTAGAGTTGTGTATGTAGGAAACTTTTGTGTAAATAATTTTTTTATTATGTTCTCCTTGTGTGAGCCGAACCTTTCGCTTGAGTTATAAAATGCATCATATCGAAACTTGAAGGAGAGGAGAAATCATGGAGATAGAAGCTAAATGGAGTAGATGGCTCGCTTGATAAGTTAAAGAATAGAAGAACTGAAGATTTAAGGAATTACATGAAGGTGTATTTCTTGATTCACTTTGTCTTTTACATTCAAAAAGGTTAGATTAATAAGTTTTTGTCTTTTATACCCTAGGCAGTTTTTGTACCAAAAGCAAAACAACCCACATTGCCTTCAATGTTAACCTATTGAGCTTTAATAATTGCATCACATATAGGACTAGAATTACTAGGTAGTTTGACCTTTGCATTTGAATGCTTAAATGCCTATAGGTTTATTTGTTTCACACATATTTTGTTAAGACGTAGGGTAGTATCTGGATTTTCATTAACTTCATCTTCATCTTCACTAGTAAAATTGGGTTATTCAGGAATATCTTCAAACTAATCATTCTCATTTTCATAGCAAACAATAATATTATTCATATTTTTCCATTTGAATTCAATATAATCATCCTTTCTTATGGCATGCCCACTTTTGCCCACTTTTCATTCTAAGCGCAAGTCACACTTGTACAAATAATAACTATTTTAGCTTTAGGAGTATTAAAACGATATACTTTAGATTTTTTACTTATCCGAAGTATTAAACATCTTATACTTATAAAATTCACTTTATTTTTATGAGATTTATACACATAATTCACAAATACAAAAATTTAGAAATGACTTACCGATTTTATTTGACTCTAAATTTTTTCCGATGTTTTATAACAAACTTAGAGCATCTATTCAAAACATAAAAAGACCTATTAGACGTTTCAATCCAAAAATACTTTATCACATTCATTTTAGTAAGAATACTTTTAATGATATTCATTATAGTTCTATTTCTTCTTTTAGTCACATTCTTGTATTAAAGTATATATAGAGTAGCCTTCGAATTTTACTTTGATGCACAAAAATGAGTGAACTCATTAGAGTTAAATTCACCTCATCAATCTGCCCTTAGACACAAAATAGATTCTCCCTTTTCGGTTGCAGTTTTGAACAACTTAAATTGCTCTAGTGCTTCTTACTTATCAGGTAAGAAATAAATATAAATATTCTAACTAAAACCATTAATGAAAAGTTACCAATTAACATTTGTTTCTATTAAATTTGGAAATTATTAGACCATACAAGTTAGCATATGCTAATTGGAGCTACAAGTACTACTCCTCCGTTAATATTCCTTTTATTACATTCACAGTCGAAAAATGATGCACACCTCAGTCTGACGTTGTGAGGTAAGCCAATCGTCATTTCTTTCATATACATAGTGTTTGGTTATTAATCATACAAATGCCCCGCGCCATAACAAAGCACCGCTATTGATTGTCATCTTGTAACATTCTAATATTAGCACTTTAGGCTTGAGTGAAAATATCTTATTTTCTCTTATTTTAATTTTCAATAGTTCACCTTCATCATTGTTAAGAATTGTACAACATTCTATTAAAAAATTACCTTCAAACCTTTTTCCAATAATTTTCAAAGAATAAGGAGATTATTCGTTAGATTAGGCATAAAATAGATTTCAGTATAAATGAGTTTGATCATTTAATCTTATGATTATTATATTTTTTTTCTCTAATTTCCATCTGAGTTATCTTAATATTCACATTCAGTCTAAAATTATATTGAATGTTAGAAAAATATTATTTACAACCATTGATTTGTTTGCTATAACCCGAATCTAAGTATTACACTGCACTTAAATTTACTTGATTTTCAAGTTTGTGTATGTTATCAAGCAACATAGTTTTATCATCCTTGCCAGATTCAATATAATTGGAATTTCATGGCATATTAGGAAATTTATATTAGTAATGCCCAAAAGAAGACATTTAATCCACTGTATAGGTGCCTTATGTGAGAACCCTTTGCCTCTAGCTCTCCCTGATCCCGGTATCCATTTCTAAGTGAACTTATATCATTCATTCTAAAGGTTTTTGCATTCATAGAAGTTAAGTTTTTATATATGCTAACGCATAATGCATGTTCATCTTTCGGTGCTTGATCTTTTTTTTTTATGAACCATTAGATCGTTATGGAGATCTTTATTTGTTAAAGTCCAAGTATCACTTGATTTCTCTATTTCATAAAATATATAATTAAACTTAGTTGTTATCCAGCTCTCTATTTTCTCAACAATAATATTTAATTATATATTTTCACCAAACTGCTTTATTTTATTATCCAGAATACGTTGGTTATTAGTTTTTTTACAAATACATTTTCCTTCATTTATAAGAGTTCAAACTATTAAAATAAAAGTTGAAGTTAAGCTCATTTAACCCTAGAGAGTCTGAATTTTTTTTAGAAATATATATGTTTAAAATAGATTCTATTATATTATAATATAATCTATTGATTGAAATAGAAAAATTTTCACTTTTAGATCACTTAATTGCATCGATTCTAGCTATTTAACATCCATATGAGTTTTTTTATGTGGAATGAATTCTCCCATCAAGAAGATTCCAATATTTGATTGAGTAAGGAAATTTTTCATGAATATTATTCAATGTTAATAGTAACCATCAAATTTTGAATGTATACTTCAATAGCCATGATAACTTAGAGTAGTAGTATTATGTTGCCGTTATAATTTTGTATCTAATAATCTTGAATTCATATAATTCTAATACCAATTGTTACAATTTAATGTTTTTTCCTTGTATCGAATAGGAATAAGAAGAGTTCAAGAAATATCAAAACTCGTAGGAGAGGAGGAAGAGTTGAGAAGCTAAATGAATTGGGTGACTAACTCTAAGTACAAAATGAAGTTTTAAGAGATTTAACGAAGTTGCACTGCTTAATACTCTCTGTCTCTCTTGCATTTTATAAAGTTACAAGAATAATTTTTGTCTTTTATACCTTATGCCACCAGAAACCAAAGTGCCTAAATTACCCTATTGATCTTTAGTAATTACATCACATATAAGATTGCAACTAAAATGTAGTTTGAGGTTGCATTTCTACATCCTCTATAAATTAAATACTTAAATGGCTATAGGTTTATTTGCTTTACATGTAAGGTTAATTTTGGCTAACAAATGAGTGAGATAGTCAGATCTCCTCCCATTCATTTCTTAGTCTTACCAAAGTAAATATTAGATGATTAATTAAGTTATGGTTACAATTTATGTTTTAATTCCTACCGTTGTGCTTGTGTGCCATTTTATGGTAGTTTTTAAGGACATATTAGTAATTGAACAGTGTTGGGACTTGGTATTTAATGGAGCACGTGCTAATTGATTTTATAAAATCTTTTAATATAAAAAATAATAATTTAATATAAAATAATTTAAATATGCACCTTAATATCAAAAGTTTCATACTCTTTTATTATCATATTCTAATATTAAATATGTATATTTTATAAAAATAAAAATTTTAAATGTTTAATATCAATTGTATTTTATAAAATTTTCATATTAAAAAACGTAATTATAATTTTTTTTAATATGGAAGTATCACTTTTTACAAATATTTAGTACTAACAATTTATTATAGCATTAACAATTTTGAAGTTTTTTGAATGTGGATAGTAATAGTGAGTAATTAGGTTTTAAATTTCTTCAATTAATCCATTCAATTAAGATTAAATGTAGTATTAGTGGTTATAGCTTACACGTAATTATAAAATATTCAAAATGTTACATGGGGTATTGACATGTGGAATAAGATAATAAGAAAGTATGCCCTTCTTCAATATTTTGCTCATAATCCTATTCGAAGTTATCGCCTTCAAAATCATCATAATATCATTAATAACTTGTTTCAGCAATTTATATAGGACTTATGATCATTCAATTTGACATTTCCTATGTACATTGAAAAAAACTCCTAATAATAAAAATAATGATAATTTAGGGTAACAAAAATTTATAAAAATTATAGTTCAGCTACAAATATTTAAAAAATATTATTTTGTTACAAAATATTTGAACTAAATTATATTAACTATTTATATCAAATATTTATAAAAAAGTAATAGTTTATTATTAAATATTTTAAAAAACATTTTTTAATAATAAATGTTTTAATAAAATATACTTATTTCAGAATTATAATATATTTTAAATCATTATTCTATTTTATTAAAGTCTTAATATTAAAATTGAGTTATTATTACAAATATTTCCTAATATATTTATTTATCCTAAAAAATCAATTATTTTCTCTTGTTAAATGAAAAACGCTTTGGAGTGGGATAACTTCAAAAGAAAAGAACAAACTTGATGGCTTAAATGAAAGGGAAATGAAGAGAGACTTCCAAGAAGCTCAACTTGTGAGCAGTGGTGACTGGACTGTTTTGTCTGTGATCAGGGACTACGATGAGTGAGCTGCCGTAGATCATGGAATTTCGAACCGATTTATGGGGTTTTCATTCAAAATAGTGTGGTTCAGCTGGGAGTGCCCAATGGTTTTTTTTCTTTAGAGTGAACGATGATAATGTTCATGAAGAGCGTACACTTTCATCTTTGCATTCGTTGACCGTCGCAGTCAGTCAAAATGACAGACTTGGTCATCGGTCAGCACCAGATCCAAACCGCGTAGCATTGTCTTTCTTCTTCACCCTCTCGGATTCCGCTGCCCTATGCTCTCTGCCTCAAAACCCAAACACGCGCACACACGGATCTTTAAATGTGGGGCAGCCTTTGATCCAGTCTGCTACTTCCCAGTTTGCCTTCCCCCACACCATGAGATTACCTAACCTCATCTTCTCCAACCATTTCCATGGCCGCCAAGCTCTATAACTCCACAATTATCCCTCTCTTCTCTATCCTCCTCCCCATCCTCGCCAGTCCCGCTCATTCCCTCTCCACCGTCTCCATCTCCGAGACCTCCGATCGGACCCTCATCTGTGCCTTGCAGGGCATCCCGGGTGGGACATCCCCCTCCCTCAACTGCACGAGCTTCCCTGCCGGTGGGATTCGCATCAACACAGAGATCCGTAACACGATTCCCTTCTCGGGGATCGTATCGGGCGATGGTTTCCTCTGCGCCCTGATGGCTTCCACCTCATCGCCGGTCTCGATCATCGGTTGCTGGAGATTCTCCCCCGACGGGACCGCCACGAGGAACCTTCGTCAAATCTACAAGGGACCTACGATCAAAGATCTCGATTCTGGAAACGAGCGCATTTGCGGGGTCTTCAACGGGACGAATCGACTGGGCTGCTGGCAGTGGCGAAAATTTAACTACTCCGGCAGCCGTAACGCTAGCCTATCGACGGTCACGGTGGGGGACGATTACGTGTGTGGTCTCTCATCGAGCAAAGGAGAGATTTTCTGCTGGGGTGACAACTCCGGTATCAACGACCGCATACCGGAGGGTGCCTATCGCCTTGTCAAGGCGGGACCAAGGCACGCCTGCGCTATCTCCGTCAACGACACGCTACGCTGCTGGGGAGACTCTCCGGCGCCCGACTCTGTGATGCCGGCGGCGCATTTTACATCGTTGGCCCTGGGAGAGAACCGAACCTGCGGTCTGTGGTCAAACGGGACGGTTACGTGCTGGGGCTCGGGAGGCTTCACCCTTCCGACCGCATTGCGTGGGATCAATTTCGTGGCGATTGAGGCGAAGCGGTCGGTGTTCTGCGGGGTGGCTTCTTCCAACTCCTCGCTGTTCTGCTGGGGAAATGGCTACCTCGACTCGAACCCCATAGTGTTCGATAACGTGCTGCCTGGACCCTGCATGAGCTCATCGTCTTGCTGTTGCCGTTCGATGATATTATCTTCGAGTTTTTGCAGCAGCGGGTACTCTATATGTCAGCCGTGTACAGGAAAATGTGGGGATTTCGGCCTCGAACCTTCGGCGTCTGACCCCTCGCCACCGCTAGGGAGAGGAAGCAGCGGCGTGGATGGCCAAATGATGGCTTTCCTGGTGGTGGGATGTGTGGGGTCTGCTAGTTTCTTGTTAGTCTGTGGATTTCTAGTATTTAGATACTGCAAGGGGAAGGTCATCCGAGTCCACGACTCGGGCCGGCTGGATACGTCCGAGTCAAACCACGGTTCTAGCCCCGACCGCTCCACCCGACCGCAGCCGGTATTGACTAAGCGGCTCAGTCATATGTTCAGCGCTGGAAACCGGACTCACCTAGAGGAATTCTCGCTGCAAACACTCGCAGAGGCCACAGACAACTTCTCGCCGGAGTTCAAGGTAGGGATAGGGAGCTTCGGATCGGTCTACCGCGCGTGTCTCGACGACGGGCGAGAGGTCGCCATCAAGCGGGCTGAGATCTCCATGACCTCCGGCGGCGGCACGGCGAGACGGCAACAGGACAGGGACAAGGCGTTCGTGAATGAGCTGGAGTCCATGTCGCGCCTCAACCACAAGAACCTAGTGAAGCTCTATGGCTTCTGCGAGGACGGGGACGAGCTCATCCTAGTCTACGAGTACATAGATGATGGCTCCCTCCACGACCACCTCCACCAGTTCTCCCACTCCTCACCCGCAACATCCTCGTGGCAGGGTCGACTCAAGGTGGCCCTGGACGCCGCCCGTGGCATCGAGTACCTCCACGTGTACGCCGTCCCGCCGGTCATTCACCGCGACATAAAGTCATCCAACATCCTCCTCAGCTCGGACGGCACAGCCAAGGTGTCTGACTTCGGCCTCTCCCTGTCCGGCCCGGAGGACGACGACTCGCACCTCTCCCTTCACGCGGCAGGGACCGTCGGCTACGTCGACCCGGAGTACTACCGGATGCAACACCTGACCCCAAAGAGCGACGTGTACAGCTTCGGGGTGGTACTGCTGGAGCTGCTCTCCGGCTACCGAGCCATCCACAAGAACGAGAACGGCGTGCCACGGAACGTGGTGGACGTTGTGGTTCCGTTTATAGTGCACAACGAGATTCACAGGGTGCTGGACCCGAAGGTCCCGCCCCCGACGCCGTTTGAGATAGAGGCGGTGGCCTTCGTGGGGTACTTAGCCGCGGACTGCGTGCGATTAGAAGGGAGGGACCGGCCTACATCGACGGAGGTTATTGATAGGCTCGAGAGGGCTCTCTACGCGTGTGTGGCTCAAACGCGCCATGGCTCGTCCATGAGTGATTCGATAGTCGTTCTAGATTCTTTCCATTCATAATTAAGGGAATTGGGGATTAATGATTAAATTGCACATACATCCTTATTTTTTTCTTATACAATTTTATAGATAATCGTCCTATTAATTAAGGTATGTTCTCTATTCTTTCAAGGGAATGTTTGAATTTGGGAAAGGGAGGGAAAGAGGGACTTCAAAATAGATGCTAATATCAAGCCGGCTTATTTCTAATTAAATTATTCTAGTAGAAATTTGAGATAATCTTTAAATTTAAAGTCCCTTGATACTAGCATCTATTTTGATAACTTATTATTGATAAATAATATTTTTTTAAATAATATAACAGTAATTGTACTCATATCCGAAACTAATCAAAAACTATAAAATCAACAATTGGTTTGCACTTCTATAGAAAAAAAATATTCAATTAAAAGTAATTGAGAGCCATTCTTTATAATAAGATTAAATATTTAATAAAATATAAAATTATTATAAATTTATAAAGTTAGAAACATTATACTCCTTTTCATTTAACAATACATTTTTACAAATTAGATTATATTTATTATAAAAAATATTTTTATTATTTTTACGGGTACAATTTTTATTATTCTTTTTTAGCACGAATTTTTACACCTTTTGATATTTTAAAATTGATTTATACCTTAAAAAGTAAGGGATGTGAATTGAATAATTACCAAATAAAAAATATTAAAATTCTTACCATTAAAAGTAAAATTGAAAATATTCTAATTGCAGTTGGCGATGATGAGGCTCTAGGTAGGTCCGGTAAGCTTGTTGTCTTTATTGTGTATTGTTTTAGGGTCTTTATTGTTTCCCTAATACTCCCTCCAAGATCAAAGAGCACATGTTGGGATATCAACTAATTGCGACACTTTTCAAATGAATTTGACGGGAAGAAGGGAAAACCTAACTAATTCATCAACAAAATAGAAATTAATGGTAGTAGTGTTGATTGGTTTATAAAATACGGAATTATAACTAAAATATGTATAAATTATCGTATTAATATTATATTTGTATTGAATATTTTAAAATAATTTATGAGTGATTTTAAGGATGTTTTGAGAGAATAATTGAAGTAATAAATTTGAAATTATTAAAACATTTTAATAATATATTGTTTCTATTATTAAAGTGAAATTATGTAAATTATTATTAATAAAAAATTTAAAATATAAAATTATCATTTTAATTAAATTAAATAATTTATTAATTATTATATATTATATTAAATATATATTATATAAAATATTATTAATATATAAATTTATTTAAAATATATAATAATAATAATAATAATAATAATAATAAATAAGAAAATAATAATATAAATAATAAATAAAAGTATTAAAGTAATTTAATTAATAAACAATATAATTATTCAAAACATTGTAAGAGGGGCAATTGCGTTTTAGTTTAAATGGATTAATTTATATCAAAACCCTACGATTTAGTGTACCAACGATATATTTCTTTACCATATAAACTATTTTTACTCTATCACTATAAATTACTCAATCTAAACAAAGAATGAATCGTACCAAATATGCAAATGTCTAATTTATGTACTAAAAGTTGAATTCATATAATACTTTATTTTTGTAAATAAAATAAAAAAATTAAATAATAAAAAAAATTAAAATAATAAAAACCGTCACTATAATTGAGAATAAAAGTGCATTTAATAAAAAAATAAAAAAGTTTTATTAGTAGAAAAATAAGAATTTGAAAATTTTAAGTTAATACAATCAAATGAAAAAGTAAAGCCGAATGGGTGAAAAATTAGATGTCCTTCTAACTGGAATTTAAATTACGAAAATATAAAAAATAATAAAAATAGTAAATATAAATTTATATAATAAATAAATAATTTTAGTAAAAAAAATTAATTGACCGCTGTAACTGGACCCAAGTATAAAGCGTGTTCCCAGATCAAAATCATCTCAAAATTCAACGGTACGTATGAGCTCTTAGAAGAAAAAATGAAACAATAAGACAATAAAACTCTTTTTGCATTAAGTAATTTAGAGTGATTTGAAAAATAGAGATTAAGAAGTATTTGAAGTCTAGGTAGAGCGATGGTTTGAAGAGTTACAAACATATACAAATTTATCTTGAATTTTGTTAATAAAAAATAAATATATATTTTAATTAAATTTAATAATTTATTAAGTAAAATGTATAATTAAATTATATTAAATATATTGTATAATAAAATAAATATATTAATATATAATAAATATAAATATATATAATTCTATCATATATATATATATGTGATAAATTATATGCATAAAATTATATTATATAATTAAATTATATAACATATTTAAGTTGTTATTATAATAAAAATAAATTAATATTAATTATTTAATAATAGTTATATATAAATATTTTATAATTATAGAAAGAAAAATAATATATACGTATTTAATAAAGTATATTATATATAATGTACATATTATTTTTATGTATAATATTTTATTATATAATTATATAATATAATTTTATATAAAATATTATTAATGTATAAATTTATTTAAAATATATAAAAATTAAAATAAATTAAAAATATAAATATAAATATAATATTATTAAAGAAAATTTAAATTAAAAATATCACAACCCTCTCTATCCTCCATTAGGTTTTATTGTAAATTGAACAATTTGATGGTGTTTATCCACCCATTCAAAAACTCTCTATTTTATTTTATCAAATGAATTATTTATTTCACCACTCCAAATTATTCTCTTTCAAATTACTCGATTTCTCTTAATTTAAATAATATATAAATGAAAACCTTATCTATCACACTCTAACTCATTTATAGAACAAATTTCTTGTTCAACTTACAAATTCTCTTAATACTACAATTATTGACTTATTCACTAAATTAAAAATGAAGGGAATAGGCTTAAAACAAAAAAAATTTCTCTATTTTTTAGTGGAAATTAAATTTTTTTTAAATTATAGTACGTCCAAAATAGTTTAACAACAAAATAAAAATATAACAATTGATAAAAAGTAAATTATAACATTCATACGTGAGAAAAGAGGTCTATCACGAACTGCGTTTGTGTGAATGTGCTCCTCCGTTCTTTTCTCAAGTTTCCTCGACTTTTACCTAAAATTGTTTGGAGAGTGTGAATTCACATATTAGTGAATAAGACACTGATGTCGGAATACTACAACTCAAACATTACCCTTTAAACTACCTAATAAAATCTCCTTTATGGTTTCTTAATATAATCGCAATTCCCGTGATTTATCTCATCACTTGAGACTTTTGTCTCGGGCCAACCTTAACTCTAGTCTACTCTATGGTTGGGTCACTTTTGGTCTCCCCAACCATTACCACAAGTAATACATTATGTCAAATCATAATAACAATAATCAGGAACTTAGCATGGGCGACTTACACGTATGGGCTACTCATGGTTCCACCGTATAATAGTACCATTCTCTTATTAAACGTATTTTGTTTCTTATATTGACATGACATGTACCTACTAAGGGTAAAATGCCATATCCACTCAACTTGTCACATATCCAATGTGATTTAGGGCCTTTCTTTCCAAGGCCTTGCTTTCACCAATTTGTATCATTTATTTTTTATCCTTCTTGTACAAGGATTTATGATACTTTCTTGCCCTCTTTAATGTCTCATCTCATCTTGTGTCGAGTGTGTCAAGTTTCTTTCTCTATTAACCATCCATAATCTTGGCAATTAGTTTGTTATTGCACTCACATGCACGTCTTAGTCCGCCTTAACTTTCTCATGTGATAGACTATGCACTACTGTTGGCACTCTATACTATACATAGGGGTTTCCACTATAACATTTCATCTCGGGTTGCTACTCGAGACATTTCTCGATATCTACTAGAGCTTGTATTTTTATTTCCTTCAGTATCCTCATTGCGACCCTTAAGCTTAGGTTCGTTCACCCGTACTTGAATGTAATGTAGTTTTGTTACTTCCTTTGTTAGTAGTTAAGCTCTTATCAATGATACTCCCACCTTTCGTTGATACCAAGGTTTAGTCTCTCTTATTCACCCTTAATGTAATTAATATGTTGTAGTTTCATGGTGTTCTCCATCTTATGACCACGATCCCTCATGTTATTTATCAAATGGTATTGTAAATCCATCATTTCCCACTTTGGGTTAACTTTTTCAAGTAATTTTGATACTTCCATTCCCCTCATATTCTTTCTGACTTTATTTGGGGAACTATCCCTCACATCATACATTTATTTTATCCTTTTCTCAAGGATGCCTTCATAGTTTCTAGCCAAATGTGTATTGTACACTCTCCCATGTACACTTTTTCACATTAGAACTTTCATCACTTAGCTCATTTACTTGTGAGGTAATAAGCCTATGCTCTTTCTTAAAGTAACCATACTTACCACAAGAATTGTTATACCTGCCGTGTGTATCACATTTGCTTTATTTGCCCTTTGAGTCCAAACATATACTTATGTTGGAACCCTTCCTGCATTTAAGGATTATAGGAACTTACTACTTCATAAAACTTAACCTACCAACCTTATTCAATAGGTGAGGGGCAAAACTCGTACTTTGTTTCATTTCAAAGTATTTTGCCATTTAATCAAGGTTTCTACCCCATAGTTCTCTCGTATATGGGTATCATCCCTTGTCTGTTTAATTATAAAAGGACCTTACCTTTGGTTAAGGTCTTGAGTCATTCCCATCATTTACCTTTGTGTTCTTACCGACTTCTCACTAAGTTAGGTCATATTTCTTTACCCTTAGTACCCTTTTGCTAGTCCGAGTCACTTAGGCCTGCTATCATTTGGACTACTGCCTTTAAACCTTGTTATGGTTCTCATATCAACTTAACCACATTGACCACTTTGGTCACTTGCTTTCCTGAGACAACCATTCATCCTTCTTGTTTCTCGAGTTATTCATTGTAGTTACAACATCCTTCTATTATTTGAAAGATTTATAGTCCCAACCTAACGATGCACTTTACATACTTAGGTATATTTTAAGTAGTTTCCCTCCTGATCCCATATCGGGGTATTCTCAGAGGCAGTATACACTCTCAGCATCTTCTCTCAATGGTTCTAACCATTTAGACATATTATTTCCCGTCTCTTTGGGTTTTGTCTTAGGTTCATACTGTTGAAGTATATTCTTATTATTGGGTTTCCTTAATTGAAACCTCATTTCTCACTCTCTACCACTTGTCCCTATACATGGCTTCTCGAGCCATGTGGCCACTGATTTCTACGACTTGACCCATTGGGAAAGCTGACAATTTGTCAATTGCATCTCTCATGGTACTCTCTTAATATTTCTTCTGTAAAATTTTCACTTTTGTTGTTTGTATTTTTGAATACTCCATTCGTTTTAGGAAGTTTTATTTTATAAATGAATGCGTTATAAATGTTATTCTCATTTTTCCATCCAACCCAAAATATTTTATTTCCAAAATCCCCTATTTTGAAAACACGGGCTGTAATACCACCAGAAGTTGTCATGCCCCGACTCGATTCATCGGTCAGTAGTCCCATTCAACTTGCCAAACCCCTCAATGTTACAGTGGTGGGACCCTTTACCAAAGTAAAACCAAAGGAACTAAGGCTTAGAATAGAAAATCCTTCTTTGTATTTTAGTGAAAATTTGAAAATTTTATTTAAAGTATAGTACGCCCAAAATGGTTTAAAAACCTTGAAATATAGCAGTTGATAAACAGTAAATTACAACCTTTGTACGCTAGTCAAGAGTTCTACCTCGAGCTACATTCATGTGGAGGTGCTCCCCCGTTCTTGCCTTGAGTTTACGTATCTGTTACCTCTAATTGTTTGGGTGAGGAGGGTGATCTCATAACTTAGTGAATGTTACATTGATATAGGGCCATTATATTGCTTACGACTCAAATATCCCCCTTTAAACCACCTAACAAAATTTTCTTTTATAGTTTTTTAATTCAATCGCAATTCCCATGGTTTATCTTGCCTCTTGAGACTATTGTCTTAGGCCACCCATAGTTGTAGTCTATTCTATGGTTGGGTTACTCTCCGTCTCTCCAATCATTGCTACATGTAACTCATTATTTCAAAGCATAATAACAATCATAAGGAACTCATGTCTCGCACAAACATGGGTGACTCACGACCCGTACACATGGGCTACTCATGACCCTATTCATGCCTTAGAGTGCATCTAACGATACCAAATAAGGCAAGCTGAGAGTGTGGGAGCCATGTGTACTCGACTACAACCGATGCCTCAGAAGTGTCATCTCTCAGTTGGATGTCTTTGCATCCGGGGTAATGGCCACCACAACTGCCATTCGTCAGCTCAAGCCCCTTACATATACGACTCAATTTCGCCATTTTTCGTCGTAATGGTGTATTGGGCAATACCCGTACATCAACTGGGTGTCTTGAGAAATCTGGAAGATAATCCCACATCATCTCTTCGAACTCCTTTTCTATTTCCCTTGAGCGTCAACACTACCTTAGAAGGTGTCCTGTCGTGCCCCCTCCTATACCAGTATCACAATACAGAAATGAATATACAATAATCTTATTCACTAGGCACTATTGACCCTATATTAATACTTTATGAGTATGATCCCTATTCCAACCATTTCCATGAAATGCACACAAAAATTCATTATGGAGAGTTTGGTCTGTCACTCGACCAACTCCCTAAATCAACAAGGTGGGCACGTAACCCCAACATCCAGACCTAACGGACATCAACAATATAATACCTTAGGTCTTCACAACCTTTTCTTACCTTTAGATTTTAAAGGAACATTTGTTTTAGTAGACATGCACTTAGTTAATTTACACTTCTTATACAAGTTCTAAAGTCAAGATTTCTATTCATTTCAAGGAACTCATTGAAGCAACCAAAGTGATCCGGTCAGTCCAATTGGACTCACTGTTAATATGCCCATTCATGGTTTTCATCGGGACATGTTCATCCTGATTTCTATTTTCTCTATCTCTGGTTGTGAGATCCTCGTGTGATCTATTGTAGTATTCATTTTACATGAATTAATTGTACAACCGGGTTAGTTAGATATCTACTAAACACTTATAAGTACTATACATAATTTCCAATAAATTACGATTTTGCCCCTCGAGCTAGGTTTTCTTAACTAACATGTCAATAACCTTTCAGAATTACTAAACCCACCTATGATTTCATTCCAAATCAAGGCTAAAACATATTAGATCTTATTTACCAAATGCCTCGAAAGTTTCGAAGTTACTCACTTAGATAACTCAACTTTTCTAAATTTCACATTTTGGTACTTAAGTTAGAAAAATTATTATTTTGCTACTACTCATAAAAAATTCCTTAATTTGGACCTTATACTTCTCAATTCTCTCATTTGGGTTATCACAACTCCTTTAAACACACTTTTGCCCCAGAAATGTATTAATTTTATTTTGGTCCCTAAAATGGGCAAAATTACTATTTTGCTCCTCAATTGCAAAGAAATATCTATTTTTTGCATATTTACTTTGGAAAAATGAACTATTTGACATACATTTGAGCATAATTGACCATTTTGCCCCTACTTTACATAATATTTATGGTTTTTCTCCTAAATTCCTGAAAATGAATTTAGACATCCCCATATATTTTAAAATTACTTTTAAGCCCCTTAGGCTTCTCTTAGGGACATTTTTTCACAATTTTTCCATATTTACAATTTGGTCCCCAAACTTTCCATTATTACAATTTAGTACCTAAACTTTAAAATTCAAATCAAATAAACTTCTAAATTCACAATCTACCCTCAATTGATTTTATCATACTCCCAATAGCTCGTGGAAGGAGTGTGGGGCCTTATCCCGACCAGCCATGATTGGGTTTGGTCATTTTTCAAAATTGGTTGAAAATGAGCAACTAAGGGATTGTCGGAAATTCTCACGAGAGGTGGCCACAACTTATGCATTTTTAGCCAAGGTCCATGTGAATCTTTCTGTGGTGCTAGCTAACCAAGTGGCCATGATTGGATTGAAATGAGAGACCCACCAGTGGAAATCAGCTTGTGTCGGTCGATTTCGCACTTTCCGGAGGTTGGTCTTGGCCATGGAGGGGTAGAGGGGATGCAAGCGGTCATTTTGACATCAATGACTACTAGAGTGGTGTTCGGAGGTGGGAGAATTCGACATCGCATGGCCATTGGCAACAATTGAACTTTCTATCCCAAAATTGTGTCATCCAAAATGACCCTTGTGCAAAAATTTTCGGCCACTAGCAGATCAGGTTCTGGCTATAAAACTCAAGAGGATCCCATTGGTTGCATTTTGACACTAAGATAACCCCATTTGGTGATTGAACAAGATATAATTGCTTGTTTGTGTGATGGGAGGTCGGAGAGCTATCATCGATCGAGGTTTTTTTACTTTGAATGACAAATTTGAGTTATCTAAGAGAAGTTAATGCAATTAACTCAATTAGAGCAACATTTGAAGTGGAGCAACAAAGAGTTGTGGGGTAGTGTGTGGTGGCTTGCGAGTGATTAGGGTCGACCTGACTTAGTCCGCTCCATCCTAACTTCCCTTATTTTTCTTTTTTATTGTATATTTAAATTATCATTTTGCCCTTTTGGGTCATTTCAGCAAACAAATTCGAAATCCCGACCATATTTTTGCAAAAACTAGTTTTTGCAAAAAACTTGGTTTTCGTGCTCAAGAACTCGATCCCAAATCCGATTGAATCCCTAGTTTCGACATCGAGTTTCCTTTCTCATTTCCAACATTGGGTTATGATTTGAATTTAACTTTCCAAATTCCATCTCTGGGTCTCGTTCTTGATTTTGGCTTTTGTCTCTAGTTCGGGATTCAATTCCTGATTTCTGAAAATCCCAAATTTGCCTAATTTTCACCAAAAATTGCATTTTAGTCCCCATATCCTTAAATCATCATATTGACCAGTTAAAAATCCTTAATTTCCTCCTATCATTCAACTAATCATCTTCTCTACCTCCCTACAAGCATTCTAAGCATTGAATTACTTAATTTGGCCAAGAATTGTGCTTAAATAAAGTTTTGTCAAAAACAATTTTTAGAGTGAGAAATCGTTGATTTCTAATTGGCAAAGGTACGATTGCTGGAGTTATCGGTATGGGAAGCTGTCTTTCATTAAGGGGATCTTCCTAGGATCCAATTTCACCTCAATTGATGATTAGGTGGGGAGCCAGGTTGTAAACCCCGTCCTTTAAAGATAAGAAAACTGGGAAAAGAACTGGTAAATTCAAAAGAGAAAAATCGAGCCGGTTCACGAACCATAACCGGTAAAGAAAGGGTAAAATAGGAAATTGAAAAATCTCAAGTGAATCAAAGAGTCATAAAAATCATGGAAAAGAACCTTGGGACAAATGGGAAGAGAAAACCAGACTGGTTTAGGGTGAACTAAACCTAAACCGGATTGAACTGATTTGAACCATACTTGAACCGATTTCTAAATTCATTTTTCTTGTTGGTTTAAAATGATCAAATTGGGAAATTGAAGCCACCATTAGATAGAGAATGAATTTATATTAATTTAGAGAATTTTAATTTTGAGAAAACTAGTCGAATTGGGCCTGAACCAGCCAATTTACACATTGAACCCGGTCGGACCGGTCCGGTCCAGTTTGGAATAGTGTCATCTTCTTCCTCAGGATGACAACACTATTCATTAATGCAGAAAATGGATAACTTCATTGAAGGAGTAATGGCTCGGATCAGGCCGTTTTAGGGTGAGGGTAAGCTCGACCAAAATGGAAAGTGATCGCGCAAAGGGTCTCCGAGCTCCCTATATAAAGAGCTACTCTCCATTTATCCTCCACACACCTCAAATCTCCATTCTCTCTCAAGTGCTCCATTTTTTGGTGAAGCTCGAACCAGAGCTCCAACACAGGCTTTTTTCACAGTATGAGAAGGCAAGGTTAGGTTCTATAGAATCTGGGGGAAGTTAAATACTTAAGAGCTACCTCCTTTCGACCCGAGGACCACCGGAGAAGCGCCGATGAAATCAAATCGTGAAGCAGCTTTGAAGGACTGAAGCTGCCATGTTTTGGCCGATTCAGCTCTCCTCTAGCCAAACCAAGCCTCCCTAACACCCCGACAGCCCTCACACGGCCTCATCAAAGCTGAAAGGTAGGCCAATTCGGCCCTCCTCTATCATTACTGGTAGGAATTAGAGAGAGAAAGTGCTAAACTTTATTGATGAAATTCTCCATTGATTGGATATCAATTATAGCACTTTTTAATCCTAGAAGAAACCTTAGGACAAGAACTACTTCCTCAGATAGAGAGCTCGGACCGTCGCACCTCCGACGGTAAGTTTCAAAGCTTTCTCTCTCTACGAGTGATTTTTCGGCGAAGCTCCATTTAAGCTCGTTTCAGACTCAAATCAGGCGATTCAAAGCTCAATTGAATCATATGGAAGTATAGGAACTAATCTGTACCTTCAATTAAAACAATTAACCCCAATTGAATGACCAATTTGAAGAAATCAAATTCGGTCAGTGTGAAGGGGAGAAATTGGGGATTTTGGAAAATTGAGGGTTTTCTTTGCAATTTTCCAAAATTGAAGGCCAATTGGCCATGAGAAAGATGTTGAGGGACCAATTGGTCAATTTTTGGAACATTTAGGGTTAAATTGCCATTTTTGGAAAGTAGGGGCAAAATTGTAATTTTTGAAAAGTTGGGGACCAAATAGGAAATTTGGAAAACTTGAGCCCCGTATACAATTTTGAGTAAATTGAGGACTCAAAGGGAATTTTGGAAGCTTTGGGACTTAATTTGGGAAAAGTTGGCATTAGGGACATAAAGGAAAATGAACTTTAGGGACCTAAGTGCAATTAATCGATAATTTTTTAGCCTAGGCTATTATGCCAAAACTTAATTGATAAGGATGCCCAAATCGTGTAGGGACACGTGTGACCGGAATGCCAGCAAGAGAAAGCTCACGTAAACTTGGAAAATCGACTGGAGACAAACACGTCACAATCATCGGGTGAGTGAGCTAATTTACACTTCATACCCAATTGGGATGATGAGAACCTTTTCTAAATTGGAAGCCATCATGATTGGTACTTTTAACATCATACCCGGTTGGGGTGATGAGAAATTTAGGCTAAAAATCACTTACCGGTTGTGAGTGAGATTGTCTAACTTCATACCTGGTTGGGATGAAGAGTACCGTCTTTAACTGATAAAACCTACTTATTGGTTGTAAGTAGAGATATTCATACTCAGCTGGTATGATGAGCTTCCTTGAGGAAAGGAGAAACCCGCTTACCGGTTGTAAGCGGAGATATCATCACACTCGGTTGGTGTGATGAAGTTAAAAATGAAATTTTGTTAGAAGTGTTCTCACCTAACTATGTGCCAATGCTTAAAAGATTTGGGAGACCTTCTTGATGGGAGCTAGAATAGCTCAGATAGGCCAAAGGCCTTGGTTTTTGAACTCTTGGGGGTAAATGTCCAGTTCTGGAAAAACACGTGCAGTGGGCCCAAGGCTAGTTGGCATGAGCAGGAGCTCGTAAAAAAACTTGAGTAAATGAAAGCCATAAAATTTCTAATGAAATTGTTTTGTGATTTCGCCATCGTATCGAGTCAGGACCGACAATACTCGATGGACTGGCGATAGTGCGTTAGGGTCATGTTGACGGACCGACCTAGACAAACAGCTGCAGATCAAGTTGAGGGTCGGGACCGTTGGACCATTGGCACCAAAGATAATGGCCATATGTGAAAACTGTTGTTTGTGCATGCACTTGTGGTACAAGACCTTAAAGACGCCCAAGAGGGGTAGTGATGGGTCCTAAGGGCTACTAGACGACATGGTGGAGATAAGGACAGTTTATCGTGCCAATCAGTCTTGAAGCTCGGAGTAGCTTCTTGCGCATGAGACCGGTATGGGGTTGGGATGTGGTTTCTATCCTCATATGGACACGGAGTGGCATTCGCGTATGAGGGTCGGATGTCGAGAATATCCACTTAGACCTAGGGTAGAAGTGGATGGGCTTCTATCTTGGTGGACGATAAAGATGCTCCGATCCACTAATGGCTGCAGTGGACGGGCTGCACCTGCAAATGTGTGTACCCTTCCTGATGAAGGGCATGTGTTGTTTGCTAAACACACCTAATATGGTAATGGGAAAAAGTTTTGAAAATCGAACTTTGAGGAAACCCTCTTTTTAAAGGAAACGATAACCTTGGTACGGTTTGAATGAAGCTATTTTTCTTGAAAACTCACTCCCACCACTCACTCACTAAGTTATATAACTTACCCCCTCTCTTTTACCCCTTTCAGGAATAAGGAGATATAAGAAAACATGAAGATGTACCCTCCATCAGGTATGCTTAAAGTTACTTTTAAGCTTGCATGTTGATTGATTTATGCTATTCCAAGGAACAAGTTTTGAATTTATGCATGGCTCCTCTTGATTAAAAGAAGGGGAAACCCCTCTTAAACCAAGGGAGCGGCGGGTTGATCCCGGGGATCTGGCCAAACCTGGTCGGGGCGTGATACAGGTACTCCTTTGAGTACCTTTCTTCAAACTCCTCCTAGGTGGGTGTGGCGGGGGAGAGGCTCCTCACGTTGTCCCACCACCTCTTGGCGCTATACTCCAAAAAGAATTCAGTCAGCATCACCATCTCTTATGGAGGTGTCCTTTTGATCCCCATAAACTTCTTAAGGTTAACTAGCCAATCCATAGCTACCATGACATCCTTCTCTCCTTAGGCATGCACTACCTCTTACGGGCATCTCCATGGTCCAGAACCAAAGTGTATGCACAAATAATAGTTTTTCACATAATATCCATCATCTTTGGTGCTAATGGTCCAATGGTTCCGACACTCGACTTGGCCTGTAGTTGTTTGCTTGACCAATCCATCGACCTAGTCTTATTGTACTACCACTAGCCCATCAAGCCTTGTCAATCTTGACTTGGTACCATGGCAAATCACACAGAATTTCTAGTTTAATCCGAGTTTTCATGGCTCTTTTACTCATGTTTGTCTACGGGCTCTAGCCCGTGCCCATTGGCCTTGGGCCCACTTTACGAGTTTTTCAAAAATTGGGCCTTGAGCTCTATGGGTTCAAAATTGAGGCCCCTAACCTATTGAAGTTGTTCTAGCTCTTGTGATGAAAGTCTTTCAAAGAGTTAAAGCATTTGCACATAGTTAGGGAAGAACATTTTAAAAAAAAATGGTTTTTAGCTCAAAGTACTCATCACACCAACCGAGTATGAATATAGAGGTAGGACCACTCGGAAGTGGATTTTTATTTTTAACTTGTGCTCATCATCCCAACTGGTATGATGTATAAAATTCCTACTCATAGTGGTTTTTTATTTCAAAATGGTGCTCACCACCCCAACCGGGTATGATGTATAAATATGTCCACTCACTTGATGACTGTGACGTCTTCGTCCGGAGTTGGTTTTCTAAGTCCAGGCTGTGCTCCCTTTTTGTCATTTCCTGGTCCAATGTGTCCCTACACAGTTTGAACATCCTTATAAGGAAGGGTTCGACGTGAAAGCCATATTGTTCTCATGTATTGGAAACTAGGCCATAATCTTAGTTTTATTGCACTTAGGTCCCTAAAGTTCATACTTCTTGATTTTAGGTTCCTAATGCTAACTTTTTTGCCATTAAGTCCCTAGGATCTCCAATATCCTCCTTAGGCCCTTAGTTTTTCTTAAAATTGTAAATGGGGCTCAAAATTTCTAAATTTCCAAAATTCCAAATCGGTCCCCAACTTTTCTAAAATTACCATTTTGCCCCTAACTTTCCAAAAATGGCCAATTGGTCCCAATTGTTTTGAAAACTGACCAATTGGTCCTGCAACATCTTTCTCAATTTTGAGAAATTGCATGGAGGTACTTCAATTTTTTTGAAATCGCCTATTTCCCCCCAATTTTCACCCCTATCTACTAACCGAATTTGATTTCTTCAAATTGGCCAATCAAATAGGGTTAATTTCTCAAATTGTTGGCGTGAATCAATTTCTATGCTTACATATAATCTAAATGACTTTTGAATTGTAGGATTTGGTTCTGAAACAAGCTCAAATGAAGCTTCGTCGAAAAATTGGATGTAGAGAGAGAAAGTTTCGAAAGCTTACCATCGAAGGCGCAGTGATTCGAGTTCTTGATCTAGGATGTTAGCTCTTTTCCTCAGGGTCCTTGTAGGATCAAGAATTTGGACAATTGGTGTCTGGATCAGTGGGAATTGATGAAGGAAATCTAGCACTTTGTCTATCTAGTACCGAACTGCATCAATAGAGGAGGGCCGAATATGCTTACTTTTCTCCTCTGGAGAGGTGATGTGATAGTTGTGGGGGCTAAGGGAGGACTTGATTCAGCCGCAGAAGGTTTAAATTGGCCGAATTCAGTTCGGCCAAAATTGGGTAACTTCGGACCGACACAACTGCTTCACTGTTTGACCTCGCCGGTACTTCTCCGACGATCCTCGGGTTGGGTGGAGGTGGGCATTAGGTGGCTAACTTCTTGCTGAGTCTGTAGGACCCAAATTCATCTTTTGAGGTTTGGAGAAGTTCCCAAGTCGGAGCTCTAGTTTGAGCTTCACCGAAAAATGGAAAACTTCTCCTTCTTCCAATACTTGAGGTGTGTGGAGGATGAATGGAGGGGGGCTCTTTATATAGGGAGCTCGAAGACCCTCTACTCTACCAGTTTCCATATTGGTTGTGCTTATCCTCTTCGGAAAATGCCATAATAGGAGGGAATATTCCTTTGCCGGAAAAGGAAGGTTTTTCTGCCATTGATGAATAGTGATGTCATTCGAAGGAAGATAATGACACTATTCATTTGACCGATCTAAGTGTTCATTGGTCTGGTCCGATTGGGTTCGGTGATGAAAATCGGTCTGTTCAGGCCAGATTCGACCGATTTTATAAAAATTAAAAATTTCTAAATTAATTTAAATTCATTTTCCATCTAATGGTGGTCTCAATTTTCTAAATTTTCATTTTTAAGCCACCTAGAAAAATTAATTAAGAAACCAGTTCATCCATAGATCAACTTGGTTCAATCTGGTTTAGGTCCAGTTCAACCTGAACCGGTCCAGTTTTCTCATCCAATCCACTTCATGGTTCTTCCTCATGATTTTTATGACTTCTTGGTTACTTGGGATTTTTAAATTTCCCATTTTAACCCTTCTTTACCATTTTTTAGCTCATTTAATGGCTCGGTTTTCTCATGAATTTTGCTAGTTCTTTTCCCGGATTCCTTGGCCCGAGAGGACGGGTTTCACAACTCCCCCCTCCTTTTAGGAGTTTTGTCCCCAAAACTTAATTATGCCCCTTTTCGTGAGGAATCAGTTATCTTGACTTCAACTGGGGTTCACTTTGGTATATTACCACATGGGTTTACCCCTTTCACTTATTGAATGAATAGTGCTGTCATCTGAATGAAGAAGACGACACTGTTCCGAACTGGACCGTACTAGTCTAATCGAGTTCAATGCTTAAACTGGCCAATTCAAGCCCAATTCGACCAATTTTCTCAAAATTTAAAAATTTTAAATTCATCTAAATTCATTCTTTGTCCAATGGTGGCTTCAATTCCCCAATTTGAATATTTTAAAACACCTAGAAAAATGAATTTAGCAATCGGTTCAATGATGGTTCAAACCGGTTCAATTCGATTCAGGTCTGGTTCACCTAAATTGGTCTGGTTTTCTCTTCCAATTTGTCCCATGGTTCCTTTCCATGGTTTTTATGACTCTTTGGGTCACTCGGAATTTGTAAAATTTTCAATTTATCCTTTCCTTATTGGTTATGGTTCGTGAAACGGTTTGGTTTTCTCTTTGAAATAACCGGTTCTTTTCCTAGTTTTCTTATCTCTGAAGGGATGGGGTTTACAACTCTCCCCTACTTTTAGGAGTTTTGTCCCCAAAACTAAATTAGCATCCTTGGCCTCGGGAATAATTTCCCTTAATGTCCACTTGGGGTCTGCTTGACATGCTAACACTTCAGTTATTCTTTCACTTAGCCCCCTTTATAACACGCACTTAAGGAATTTCTATTTCTTTCCATTGTTTACTCATTCCATGGAGTTTATCATTACTAGGCATGTCTTACCCACTATTCCAAAGGCACATCCTTAGGTTCACTTCTTCCTTTGCTTAGGGCAAGATTCTTCCCCTGGGGTTCTTGCCCATGGCTTTAGGATTGGGAGTTCCAAAATGACCATTCGTTCTCGCGTCTAGTTTTTCTCTTGATCTTTGAGACCTTTAGCTTGGTGTTCTTTCAAGCATTACGTACATGTTTTCACGGGTTTTGGTGTTATCACCCCTTCGTCCTATTTCAACCATTTCTCCACCCGTAAATTATGTTTGACCTCCTCATGCTTACTAACTGACTCTTCCTTACTTGAGTCATATTTTCCTCAGAACTGTTGGGCTTACATGTCCCTTACAACATGACATGTTCCAAAACCTATCTCTATCCATTAGATTTCTTTAACACTTCCTTATTGGGTCTTTTTGGTGCTAATCATTAGGTTTCCTGATGACTTACAAACATGCTGGGATTCTTCCCTTCTTATGTCCTTCTCCATTTTTGGTGGTGTCTTTTACTCAAGGATTTTCCTTTTTCCTTAACACACTCTTACTTGTTCATGACCATTTCACGATTCCTTTGTTTAGGAAGTTCTCCTTTAATGGTTTTCATTCTCTACTATGTCCTTCAAAGTAGAGACTCCCCCTTAGGCGTTATACGTTTGAATTTCTTACTATTCCTTGAAGGTTTCCTTCCTTCGCATTCTTACACCCTTTTGAATTAGAGCTTTTGCCCATCTTTAATCATTCATCGACCTTAATTTCTCAGTTTACCCTTTACTTTCCTATTCGAGGTATCTTCTATCGTTAGGTCTTATTTCGTGTACTCCACACTATGCCCATCCTATTGCCCTTATTCGAGTGTAGTCTCTACTACTTCTCAGTCCTTCTTAGGGCATTGTTTATTCTCCTTGACCATCCTATTGTTACTAGTTGCTTCCTTCCGCTAGGTTTGTCTAAAATCCCTATTTGGCTTCTTTGTTCTTACAAAACAAGTCACACTTGGCCGTACCGATATACCCTCAACCACCTATGCTTATTTACGAGGTTCCTTATTAAGGGTTAAGCCTCTTATAATCCATTTGTTGGTTCCTTAGCTTGGGAATTTCCCTTTTAAGGTCTCACTTCCTACCTTTATCCTTCTACCTAGGGACTCCCGTCCCGGTTCAACCTCCCTAATGCTCCTTGGAGGTTTTTCCTTCTTTCCTTTCTTACACCCTTCTGAGATCGGTGTGATTGTTTGCTCTTTATCCTTCCGTGTCCTCCAACTCCCTTTTGTTCCTTATCCTCCCTTCGAGGAACTCCTGCTGATAAGTTGGTTCCTAGCACTCTATTTTATGTCTAGCCATCCACTCCTTGGGCTCTATTAAGTGAGTGTGGACCACAACCATCCTTGATATCAATGGTTGTTCCCCTTAACCACTTCCGAATTGGAGGGCTTACTTCTCCAAGGTTTCTCAGATGTTCTTTCCTTTATTTCCTTGTTATGGATAGCCCACCCATTCTTACTTGTCACGGCATCCTTTGATGCTATCTTACTACTTGCCATTCCTTTGGTTTAACTTACTCCTTGGGTCCTCCTAGTATGCTTCCATTGGTTCTTTCACCTCAACATGCACTTCATCTCCTCATCCTTTGTCACTTGGTCCATTACTTCTCAGTTGTGACATGTATGCCTCCCAGGGTTTTCTTCCTTGGGAGAATCCTTCCTCTTCTTTCCTGGAATTCCTTTTTATTTGCCCTTGAGGGCATCTAACCTTAAATTTATTTTCATGACATCCTTGGATGCCATCCTTCATGTTTCCCTATTTTTGGAGATTTGATGGGTATGTCCTTAGGGATTTCTTTTACGTGTATCTAATCACAAGTTTATTTTTATAGGAAATGAAACTTTTATTTATTATAATGACAACGAATTACATGGTTTTGGCTATATTTGTCTAGGGGAGCTTTGGTAAGTACTAGCTATGGTACTAGGAATCATTATGTGCTTCCTTCTAGGTGAGGTTGTATTCTCTGGTTGGTACCCTCGACGTAGTGGTTATGTCTTGTACTCCGTCTAGTGCCCTCGGTTCTCCTTGATGTGGTCCAAGCATGTTCTGTTGCTTGTTCTCCCTAAGAGTGGAGCATTCCTTTGCAAAGTGCCCCACTTGCCCACATGCGAAACAGGACAAGCAAGCTCCCTCGTGACACCGTTGGCACCTAGGACAGCGAGGGTTTCCTTGTGGTAGGGTGGGGATCACTCTTCATGGGGGTAGTGGTACATCCTTTCTCTTTTGGAAACCACCATGTTTCCCCATCTCAGACCACTTTGCTCCTTCTGTCCTCCATGAAGGCCTTGGCCCTTGTCCTCTTTTCGGTTCACCTGCTCTATCCAGCGACGTTGGGTTTGTACCAGTCACTCACATTTGTGAGCCATACTGATCACTGCTGCCAGATCCGTGGAACGTCCTAGTACTCTCATCCGGTTTCACATGTCCATGTTAAGTCAGTCTACGAATCATTATCATATGTCTATTTGTCCAGCTAGATTAGGGGCAAAGGGTCCTAGCTCATTGAATTTAGTTTCGTACTCTAAAATAGAGTTAAGCTCTTGTCAAAGTCGGAGGAAATCATATTTTTCTCATTAATCAGATAAGGAGCCAAGTACTCCTCAGTGTACCTCTCTCAAATTGTTCCCCGGTGGGGGTGGTGGTATGTAGGCTCCTGACATTATCCCACCATCTTTTCACATTGGCCTCCAGGAAAAATTCCACCAGGATCATCATGTCATCTGGTGAAATCCTAACTATCCCCATGAGCTTCTTGATGCTGGCCAACTAGTCCATAGTAGCTCTAGCATCCTTCTCTCCAAGGAAAGGCTTACACCCTAGTTAACGGAGAGTTTTGGGGTATTTGGTGATGTCAACTGGAGGAGGATAGTTAATAGGAGGGGGATGAGATTGTACTTCCTCCAGCTCAGCTCGAGAATTGGTGCCCACCTTAGGGACGAGGTTAGGCCATCCAAATACTCGAGTGAATTCCTTGTATAGTCTCTAATGTTCTAAGCTAAGTCTAGGTGGAACTAGCTGGGCTTCTCGGGGAGTTTCTACAGGGAGGGGTTATTGGGCAATGTCAAAAACTACGACCCTTGTTCTCTTGGTTCCTCTCTTGGGAGCCATCTGAATTTTTTTTAAGATTTATTCCTCTTAAGTACTATGTTATATAGTCTTGATAATACATTCGAGGAAACATGTTCTGATACTACTTAAGTTGTCACGCCTTGATCCAGTTTGGTCGGATCCCTGTGAGCAACCAGCCACTCTCGTGGTTTATCAAGGCTTTCCCCCTCTCTAAACCATGTGGAGTAAGGCGTCCTTTTTACCTGTATTTCCTAGAATAACATTATACAAAAATGAGTAATTTAAAGTAGACATACCTATCTCGTTCCAAATTAGTAATGTCTATAAGAAAGGCCTTTCCTCGGTTACTTGAAAGGGATAAAAGGAAGGGGGTGAGTTCTACAACTTAGTGAGCTGGTGTTGGGAGTGAGTTTTAAAAATAATCACACCAAGGCTACAACTTAGGGCTTTTGAACTTATCAGGTTTTTACTTGTGGCGTTCAAGCAATCAAGACTTATCACCCGGGGTTTTCTAAGAGTTCTTCTTAGATGGATAAATGAATTCTGCCCACCTTGCATGATACTCATTCAGCTTGAGGGCTACTCTGCTGAACTTTTCATTATATTGTGCAATTGTTCTTCTTTCCTGACTTACCAAATAAGGTGTTTGCCAATCTTGAATTTCCTTAATTTCCTTGTCAATGGCAATCCCTTCAAAACTTATAACATATCTAGGAAATACAAGTTTACCCAAACATAATACGCAATTTTTCAATTTGGCAAACAAATGATCTTTCCTAAAAAATTGCAAGGAAATTTTTAAATATCCTTCATGTTTATCTAAGTAATTGTTGTATATTATGATTTTATCAAAATATATGTCGACAAAGTTTTTAATAAAAGCATGCAGGATATAATTTATTAACCTCATAAAAGTGTTATATGCATTAGTCAAACTAAAAATTATAGCCAACCATTCATATAAACCAAGTTTTACTTTCAATGTAGTTTTCAATCCATAATTAGCTTTCTTTCGAATTTCAGAATATTCACTCTTGTGATTAAATTTTAAAAACAAATAGTTTTCATGTAACTCATCTAATATAATATTTACTTGAGGAATAGAGTGAAGATACATTACCTTCATATGGTAGATGATTCGAAAATCAACACATCTTTGCCAAATTTTGTCTTTCTTAGGCATTTGCACAATACCTGAAATCATGTTATCCCGTGCATATCCTAGTTTCATCAAATTTAGGATTTGGTGTTGAATTTGATACTTGATTTCTCGATCAGGTTGCAAACTAGGAGTTTTCTTCTTAGGAATGACATTCTTGAATTCCTGCATAAGAGAAATACTAATACTCGGCAAATATCCAACAATATGGTGAGTAAAACATAAATCCTTGTACATAAGTACTATAAGGATTTGATCTAAAATTATATCTCTCTTTATCTCACTTTTTCTCTTACTCTCTTTTCTTTTTATTATGGCTTTTCTCTCTTCTTTTTCAACCTTGCCTTTTCTCTCTTCATCTTTAATTTCGGCTTTTCTCTCTTCTTTTTCAATGTTGCCTTTTCTCTCTTCATCTTCAATTTTGGCTTTTCTCTCTTCTTGTTTTTCTGCTATTCTCTTTTCATTTGCCTTTTTCTTTTTCAATTGATCTTGAAAAACTTGTTGTAAAGTCAAAGGTACAAGAGATATTGGTCTATTATTCATCACGAATGAGTACCTATCTGTTGATCTATCATATGTAACGTGACGATCTAACTTCCAAGGTTCTCCCAATAAAATATGACATGAATGCATTGTTACTACATCACATAATATTTCATCCTGATATTTCCTAATAGAGAAGGATACTGTCACCTGTTGGGTTACCTCGAGTTTGGGTTGATCACTCAGCCTTTGAATTTGATATGGCTTTGGATGCTTCGTTATATGTAATGCCAACTTCTCCACAAGCTCGGTGCTAGCAAAGTTAGTGCAGCTTTCCCCATCTATGATAACAGAACAAACCTTATTGTTCATAGAGCAACGAGTATGAAATAACTTCTCATGTTGGTTGTCCAAGATATCATCAACCCATGGTCTGTTCCAAGTAGTAAGTTGATTGAAGGAATTGAGCTTGATGTTACCGCGATTAACTTGGAGATCATCGAACTCCCCTAGTTCTTGTGGATTGAAGCATCGAGATCGATTGCTCCACGGTCGTTCAATGGAAGTATGTGAGTGTCGTCTCACACCTTCCTCCAAGCGATCCATTCGTGTATGAAGTGGCTCAAATTCAGACTTCACTATCTCTTTTATTTGACTCTTCATTGCTTTCCATTGTTGGTTTTGAATAGGCGATATGAAACCCTCTTCTTTCATTGTGTTTTCTTGTCGTAGGGCCTTCTGAACCTGATAATTGTTAGAAAGAAAAGAACCTCGCAACTTTCCCTCGCATGTTTCTCTCAAACACTCATGTTTCACACTCAAATAGCTTTTTCTTATAGATTTAAAGCACTCTTGCCTTTTTCCACTCATATGTCCTCTTTCAATCTGAATTGAACTTTAAAAACAAATCATTTTTACGAAGCAGTTCAACTTGAGGAACAATCAAGACATATCGGTAAAGGTTTTCAAAAAGCAATTCCAAAGAATTTAAGTGAGAGGTATGAATAGACTCAGAAATAAGAGTAAATTTTAGATAGAGAAGAAAGAAATTAAGATGGAATGAAGTGATAGACTTAGATAGAGCATAATAAGAATGATATATAAGATAGAATTGTGTGCCTCCTTTTTTTTTTACCTTTTTTTTCACGAATTTTTTTGCTCTTTTTTTTAGCACGAACTTTTTTTGCTCTTTTTTTTGCACGAATTTTTTTGGCTTTTTTTTCTCTTTTTTTAACCTACTGAAGAGAAGATAGATAGAAGAATAAGATAATTTTTTTTATAAAGAATAGAAATAGGTAGAGAAAATAAAAAAAAACTAGATAAAAAAAATGGTATGGAACTTGCCGTGCAATCGTGTGCTCTGATACCAACTGATGCGAACCTCGCCAATATGCTGACGACACCCTACACCAAATATGGCAACGATCCCAAGACGTTCATGACGCAAGTGCAAAAAGATGGAATATACCTTGTTTATATGAGAAATAAGGTATGGGATATGTAGACGCCACACCCAAATCCTCTAAGAAGAACTCTTAGAAAACCCTGGGTGATAAGTCTTGATTGCTTGAACGCCACAGGTAAAAACCTGATAAGTTCAAAAGCCCTTTCAAGATAGAAAGAAGACAAAACCTCACAAGATATAAATTCCAAAGTGTGTCTCTCCAATGCTGTGGAGTATGCCTTTTATAGGCTCAGAAAATAACCGAATGACCCACATAATAAGCTAACCTTATCTAATCTAACCACCTAATATTATCCTAAGAGATTTATTATATTTATAAATCTCTCCTTATTAATTAAATCTGGACCTTCTCTTGGGCTCATCTTGGGCTCTTCATTTGGGCTTCTATTTGAATATTCAGCAATCTCTTTAATCAGCCCATATAAAGCTTCTTTGAATCTTTTAGCCCTTGACCTTGTGATTGGGCCCTCTTGAAGTCTCAAATAATCATTTATCCCATTTGGTGACAAAGTGTTTAGCTCCATTCCACGTTCGGTTGATTGGACTTGTGAATTTGTAAACTCTTTTGTCAGATTCACATCATTTACCCTGCCAAGGGCGACCTTTTCTTTTAAAATTGTTTTTTCTCAATTTTCAATCTCTTTTTCCTAAACCTTTTTCCAAGGTTTACCAATTCTTTTTCCAAGGATTCTCAAATCCTTTCCAAGGTTTTCAAAACCATTTTCCCATTTCCATATTTGGTGTGTTTCACAAATAATACATGCCTTTCGTCAGGAAGGGTACACACATTAGCGAGATGTAGTTACACCGATTGCACCCACTTGTGGATCAGAGCGTATTTACCATCCACCCTAATAGAAGTCCCTGACTTCTACCCGGAGTCTAAGTGAACATCCCAGACGTTCAAACCTCAGACTAAAAAATACTTCGTGTCCGTATGAGGATGGAGACCTCATCCCGACCCCACCCCGGTCTCATGCGCAAGAAGCTACTCCGAGCTTCATGACTAACTAACATGACAAACTACCCTCATCTCCACCATGTCGTCCAATAGCCCTTAAGACCCATCACTACCCCTATTGGGTGTCTTTATGGTCCTTTACCACAGGTGCATGCAAAAAAGAAAACGTTTTCACATAGCCAGTTATCTTTGGTGCCACTGGTCCAACGGCCCCGACCCTCAACCTGACCTGCAGCTATTTATCTAAGCCGGTCCGTCGACCTGACCTTGACGCACTGCCGTCAGTCCATCGAGTGTTGTCAGTCCTAACTCGGTACCATGGCCAAATCATACAACCATTTCATTTAGAATTTTCATGGCTTTCATAACTTATGTTTGTTTACGAGCTCCTGCTCGTGCCCGCTGTACGTGATTTTCCAAAACTGGGCATTTAGCCCCACAACTTCAATTTGAGTTGTTCTAGATCTTGTCAAGAAGGTCTCCCAAAGATTTTAAGCATTGGCACACAGTCAAGGGATAACACTTCTGACAAAATGTAATTTTTCACTTCATCTCACCAACCGGGTGTGATGATACCTTCACTTACAACCAGCAAGCGGGTTTCTCCTTCCTTCAAGGAAGTCCATCATACCAATCGGGTATGATTTCCTCTACTTACAACCGGTAAGTAGGTTTTAACTTTGTTCGCCCATCACCCCAACTAGGTAAGATGTCAAAATACCACTTACATGTGGTTTTTCATTTCTAAAGTGCTCATCATCCCAATTGGTTATGCTGTGAATAAGCCCACTCACCCGATAACCGTGAGTTAGTTTTTCAAGTTGAAATGAGCTTTCTCTTACTTGCATTTCGATCACACTTGTCCCTACACAATTTGGGCAGTCTTATCACTTATTGTTTGGCATTAAAGCCTAGGCTCACAATTTATCGATAAATTGCATTTAGGTCCCTAAAATTTATATTTCTTAACTTTAGATCCCTAATGCCAACTTTTGCCCAATTTATGTCCCAAAGTTTCCAAAATTCCCTTTGAGTCCACATTTTACTCAAAATTGGACAAGGGGCTTAAGTTTTCCAAATTTCTAATTTGGTCCCCAAATTTTCAAAAATTACCATTTTGCCCCCATACTTTCCAAAAATAGTAATTTGACCCCAATGTTTCAAAAAATCGACCAATTGGTCCTCCAACATCTTTCCCATGGCCAATTGACCTTCAATTTTGGAAAATTGCAAAAAGGACCCTCAATTTACCGAAATCCCCAATTTTCCCCAAAATTTCTCCCCTTCAAACTTACCGAATTTGATTTCTTCAAATTGGCCTTTCAATCAGGGTTAATTTCTCCAATTAAAGGTATGGATCAGTTCCTACACTTCCATATGATTCAATTGAGCTCTAAACCACGTCATTTGGGTCCGAATTTAGCTCAAACGAAGCTTCGTCGAAAAATTGTGTAGAGTGAGAAAGTTTCAAAAGTTTATCATCGGAGGTGCGGCGGTTTGAGCTCTCTATTGAGGAATGTAGCTCTCTTCCTAAGGTACCTTCTAGGATTAAAAAAAATCATAGAATTGACCTCGAATCGAGGAAGAATTTCGTTAGTGAAATTTCATGATTTCTCTCTTTAACTCCAACCTGCAACGACTGAGGAAGGCCGAATTGACTTACCTTTTAGCTTAGTTGAGGTCGTATGAAGGATATGGGGATGTTGGGAGGGCTTGGTTTGGCCGGAGGAGGGCTGAATTTGTCCGATTTCAGCTCGACAGAAACAAGGCAACTTCGGTCCTTCGGAGCTACTTCATTGTTTGATTTTGTCGGCGCTTCTCCGGTGGTCTTCGGTTCGAACGAAGATTATTGTCAGGTAGCTGACTTCCCTCGAAATCTAAAGAAGTCGACCTCACCTTATGAGCCTTAGAAAATTGCCCAAGTTGAGACTTTCGTTTGAGCTTCACCAGAAAATGGAGTAGTTGAGATAAAATGGAGATTTGAGGTGTGAGGAGGATGAATGGAGAAGAGCTCTTTATATAGGGAGCTCGATGTCTCTTTGCCCGACCATTTCACATCTTGGCCAAGCTTATCCTCACCTTAAAACGCCATAAACAGAGATGTTTTTCCTTCATTAGCACTATCCATTTATGTATTGAATGAACAGTGATGTCAACTGAAGGAAGAAGACGACACTATTCTGAACTTGACCAGACCAGACCGGTCTGACCAAGTTCAATGCTTAAATCGGCCAATTCAGGCTCGATTTGTTCAATTTTCTAAAAATTAAAAATTTCTAAATTCATTCTCTATCCAATGGTGGTTTCAATACCCCAATTTGAATATTTTAAGCCACCTAGAAAAATGAATTTAGCAATAGGTTCAATGATGGTTCAAACCGGTTCAATCTGGTTCATGTCCGTTTCACCTGAACCGGTCTAGTTCTCTCTTCCAATTTTTCCAAAGGTTTCTTTCCATGGTTTTTATGACTCTTTGGGTCACTTGGGATTTGTAAATTTCTCAATTTACCCTTTCCTTATCGATTATGGTTCATGAACTGGCTCGATTTTCTCTTTGAAATGACAGGTTCTTTTCCCGGTTTTCTTATTTATGAAGGGATGGGGTTTATAGTGAATTTCTCAGCTAAAGTTTTTAAAGAAATGCATTGTAAACAGTGTTTTCCAGTGAAGGGCGGCAGAGGGGACTTACCTTCTTAGCTCGGGGGAAGGTTAGGGCACCTCTAGGTGGTGTTTGGGGAGATAGGTTTGGTCAGAATTGGCCTAGGGACAGCTTGACTTGAGCTTTAGTGTTTCAGGTTGTTGCCTAGTCGAGGAGTGGCAACACTGTTTGAGTTTCCTCACTCTTCTCTGGTAGTCCTCATGCTAAAAGGAAGGTGTAGCTGGGTGGAGGACTTCCCCCCAGTTCCAATGACACCGAGTGTGGCTTCAAAGGAAGAGAAAAGTCCCATTGCTAGAGCTCTGGTTTGTTGCTCACCGAAAACTTGGACACTTCACCTTCTTCGCTTGATTTTGGGATGCTGAGAATGAATGGAGGGGGTGCTCTTTATATAGGGAGCTCGACAACTGTCCAGGCTACTGGCCGGCGTAGGACTCAATCGTCGACGGTCATACCAGAGCTCTTCCCAAGTTGCTAGAGGAAGCATCATTCCTCCTCTCTCTCCTTTCTGTCATCTAACTGAGGTTGAAGATGATAACGTGGTGGGCGTGCCACGTGGAACACTGTGATTGGTTGGTTTTTCTAATATGGCATTCCAACTCAACCGTCGTGTCAACCATTGACCAGGCACATGGCAACCTCCCATTGGCTGCTCATGTCTGCATGGCAAGCTAACTGGTCATCCATTGGCTATTGGCCGGACACTTGGTAGCCTCCCATTGCTTTCCCGTGTCTACGTGGCTGCTGACTAGGCGCCATTGACCATTGACCAATCTGGTCTATTGATCGGCTGAACCGTTGATCGGTCCGGTTCATTGATCGGCTGGACCGTTGACCGGTCCGGTCCGACTGGGTTCAATGACCCGAATTCAAAAATGATTTGTTTAGACCCGATTCGATCACCCCATTGTTACTAATTGCTTCCTTCTGCTAGGTTCGTCTGTAACCCAACTTGGTTCCTATGCTCTTCCAAAGCAGGTCGCACTTTATCATCCTGAGACATCTTGTTTGTCGTCCAACAATTGGGGCAAGTCTTCTCTTGTGGAGGGGCTTCCTTTTTTGCTCCTAGATGGCTTGTAGCTCTCCTTAAGGGAAAATTCCCTTCATCTATACTATTCTTCATTTGTAGTTCCTTAAGGTCCTACCTTTGGTCCTTTTTGCCTTCTGTGATCCATCCTCATATAGTTGAGGTATGAGAACACATCTTTATTTGAGAGATAGAGTTTTAAGAATTTGGAATTTTTATTAATTAATTGGGGTACAATACGTTTTGGGGTGTTATCCCTATGACAAGAAGTAGTTTAGATTGGGGAGCTACTATACTAGGTTCTTGATAAGTGTCCTTCTTGGTTATAAGTCCCTTGTGTTGTCCCGGTCGCTAGGTTGACTCTCCTCATACTCATGGATGTGACCTCAATAGGCACTGACACCACATTCCTTGGTGATATTGGACACTTCCCACATAATGTCTCTTGGTCCTTCGTGACTTCTACTATACCTCAAGCATTGGAGAGCTTTTAGGGTCATCCTCCTATGGAAACTGGATTTTAGGTAGCGTCGGTGACAACAGTCCTAGATTTCTTAGTTCCTTGCCTAGGAGCCATATGAAAAAATTAGGTAGTTTTTCTCTTAGTTCTTATGTTATATAGTATTTATAATGTACTCGAGGAAACATGCTCTAATACCACTCAAGTTGTCACGCTCCGACCTGGTTTGGACGAAACCCTGTGAACAACACACCACTCTCGTTGGTCTAAGAAGGATTTCCTTTCTTCTGGACCACGAAGAGTCAGACGTCCTTCTAACCTAGTTTCCTAGAATAACATTATACAAAACTTGAGTAAATAAATATTTTTAAGCATACCTGTCTTAAGGTTCGACTTTGAGGAATCTCGTAGGGTTTTGTCTCCTTTTCCTAAAATGGGTTAAAAGGGAGGGGCGAGTTTCTACAACTCAGTGAGCAGGTGTTAGGAGTGAGTTTTCAAAATAGATAATTAAATCCATTCCAAAATCTTTCACCATTTTTACCTATTATTTGTGTTTAGCTCTTTTAGCACATTCACTTTCCTCGGGAGGCATTTAGCAAACATACACACACACTTTTATGTAAACCCCATTACTTTAAAGAAAAGAAAACCGGGAAAAGAGAAAACTGAGCCGGTTAACGAATCCAAATCGGTAAAGAAAGGGTTAAATGGAAAATTTGAAAGTTCAAAATGACTCAAAGAGTCATAAAAATCATGGAAAAGAACCTTGGAACAAATGGGAAGAGAAAACCAGACCGGTTAAGGGTGAACCGAACTTGAACAAGATTTAACTAATTTTTAAATTCATTTTTCGTGATTGCTTAAAATGATCAAATTGGAAAATTGAAACCACAATTGCATAGTAAATGAATTTAGATATTTTTATATTTGAGAAAACCAGTCGAATCGAGCCCGAACGAATCGATTTTTGCCATTAAACCCGGTCGAACCGGACCGGTCCAGTTCAAAATAGTGTCGTCTTCTTTCTCAGGATGACAACACTCATCATCGGTTTAGAAACTTTCCTTCTATGGTGAAGGAATATTCACTTCGATCAGGGTATTTTCAGGTGAGGATAAGCTCAACCAAAATGGAAAGTGTTCGGGCAGAGGGTCCCCGAGCTCCTTATATAAAGAGCTACTCTCCATTCATCCTCCAGATACCTCAAATCGCCATTCTCTCTCAACTGCTCCATTTTTCGGTGAAGCTCAAACCAGAGCTCCGACTTGGGCCTTTTTCTTAGCCTTAGGCCTAGTCCTACAAACTCTAGGGGAAGTCACCTACCTGACAACCTCCATTCAACCCTAGGACAGTTAGAGAAATGTCGGTGGAATCAAATAGTAAAGCAACTCCGATAGATCGAAGCTGCCATATTTTGGCTGAGCTGAATTAGGCCAAATTCAGACCCCCTCCAGCCAAACTAAGCCTCATTGACACCCCCACGATCCTCATACAGCCTCAATAGGGCTGAAAGGTAAGCCAATTCGGTCCTCCTCCGTTGTTGTAGATTGGTGTTAGAGAGAGAAAGTGACAAAAGTCACTGATAAAATTCACCCTCATTTGGACTTCAATTTTAGTAATTCTTGATCTTAGAATGAACCTCAAGATGAGAGCTACCTCCAAGATCAAGAGCTCAGACCACCGCACCTTTGATGGTAAGCTTTCAAAGCTTTCTCTCTCTATGAACAATTTTCCGGCGAAGCTCCATTTGAGCTCATTTTGGACCCAAATGCTGCGATTCAAAGCTCAATTGAATTGTATGGAAGTGTAGGAACTGATCCATACCATCAATCAGAGCAATTGACCCTGATTGAATGACTAATTTGAAGAAATCAAATCCGGTCATTATAAATGGGAGAAATTGGAGGAAACTTTTGGGGAAAATTGGGGATTTCAAAAAATGGAGGGGCCTCCTTGCAATTTCTCAAGATTGAAGGTCAATTGGCAATGAGAAAGATGTTAGGGGACCAATTGGTCAATTTTTGAAAGAATTAGGGCAAAATTGCTATTTTTGGAAAGAAGGGGCAAAATCATAATTTTTGAAAAATTGGTGACCAAATTGAAAATTTGGAAAACTTGAGCCCCTTACACAATTTTAAGTAAATTGAGGACCGACAGTGCTTGATGGACTGGCGGCAATGCATTAGGGCTGGTCAACCAATCGACCTATACAAATAGCTAGAAGTTGGGTTGAGCGTCGGGGCCGTTGGACCGTTTGCACCAATGATGATGGCTATTATGTGAAAACCCTTGTTTGTGCATGCACTTGTGGTATGGGGCCATCAGGATGCCCTAGGGGGTAGTGATAGGTTCCAAGGGCTGTTGGACGACATGGGGGCGATAAGGGCAGTTTGTTGTGCCAATTAGTCATGAAGCTCTAGGAGCTTCTTGCACATGAGATCGAGGTGGGGTCATGATGTCATGCCTCGACCCTGTTTGATAGGATCCCCATGAGCAACTCACCATTCTTCCTGGCTTTCTAAGGGTTTTCCCCTCTTTTAAACCCGGAAGGAGTAAGGTGTCCTTTAAACTTGTACCTTTCTTGGAATACATAAATAAAAACTACATAAATATTTTAACTTACATACTTGTCTTGCAGGTGTAACTAATAGGAGGTCTTTGGGTAGGTTTCCCTTGTTTACATGAAAAGGGATATAAGGGAGGGGGTGAGTTCAACGATTCCGAGAATTGGTGTTTAGAGTTTGACTTTTAGGGAAAAATATTTAAATTGGAGTGTGCAAGACTCCTTATTTTAAAATTTCTCATTTTTAAAGTCTCAGTTTCATTGCCATTACTCACTCCTCAACCATAACCGGTGTGTTTATCAACTAATACACGCCCTTCATCATGAAGGGAACGCACATTATTAAAACTCTGTGTCTGTATGAGGACATTGACCATATCTTAGTCTCGTGCACATGAAACTCAAACACAAAAGCTTTAGGATGTCCCAAACACAGCAACTTCACAGAGTCCAAACACAGAAACTTTGTAGAGTACAAACACAGAACTCCATGACTAACTGGTATGACGAGAAACACAAACCCAGTAGCTTCTCTTTTTCCCTTCCACCATGCATCCAATAGCCCTTAGGATGCATCACTACCCCTCTTGGGTGTCTTAATGGTCCTGAACCTCAAGTGCATGCACAAACAAAGTTTTCCTCAAAAGCCATTTAATCTTTGGTGCCACTGGTCCAACGACCCCGACCCTTAACTCGACCTACCGCTGTTTGTCTCGACTGGTCCGTTGACCTGTCATGTCGCACTACTACTAGTCTATTGAGTATGTTTTATGGCTTAGATTTATGTTTGTTTACGAGCTCCTACTCATGCCAACTAGCCTAGGGCCCACTGTTCGAGATTTTCAAAATCGGGTATATTAACCCCCAAGTTCCAAAACTGAGGCCTCTGGCCTAACTGAGCTATTCGAGCTCCCATCAAGAAGGTCTTCCAAATTGTTTAAGCAGTGGCACATAGTTAGGGGAGAGCACTTCCAACAAAATATATTTTCAACTATTTCTCATACCAACCGAGTATGAGGACATCTCCACTCAAAACTAATGAACGAGTTTTCCACTTCCTTTGAGTAAGTTTCATCATACCAACCGGGTATGATCTACTTACAATCGGTAAGTAGTTTTTTCGCATGATTTTCACATCACTCCTCTTAGGTGTGATGTTTAAAATACCACTTAGCATTGGATTTTCATTTTCGATGTGTTTATCATCCCAACTGAGTATGATATAAAAATTCACTTATAACCGATAAGTGGTTTTTAACTTTATGCTGTGCTAATCATCCGAATCGGGTATGACGTTAGTAAGCCCACTCACAAGTGAATTTTCAGTTTAGTAAATGTGCTCATCACCCCAACCGGGTATGAAGTGTAAATTAGCCCACTCACCAGTTAATATAGTGAATTACTCTCGATCGGTTCTTTGTATTCACGTGAGCTTGTCCTTGCTGGCGTTCCCGGTACTGCGTGTTCCTACACGACATGAACATCCTTATTCATTATCGCCCGACCTAATAGCATTCATTCATTCCAAATGAATGAGAAAGCCAAACTTTTCATTTATTTGTAATTAGGTTACTAAAGTTATTTTTCTTTAACTTTATGTCCCTAATGCTGGTTTTTCCTCAAATTGAGTCCCAAAACTTTTAAAATTCACCTTGGGACCTCAATTTATTCAATTTCATAAAAAGGGGTTCAATTTCCAAAATTTCCAATTTGGTCCCCTAACTTTTCCAAAATTACCATTTTACCCCTACTTTACACAAATGGCAAGTTTTGCCCCCAAAATTCTAAAATTGCCCAATTGGTCCTCCAACATCTTTATTATGGCCAATTGGTCCTCAATTTTATAAAATTGCACTTTAGTCCCTCAAATTTTTGAAATTCCCCAATTTCCCCCAACTTTTCCCCGATTTCAACCTTCTAACTTTGCCAAATTTAATTTCATCAAATTGACCGATCAAATGAGTTTAATTGTTGAAATTGAAGCTAGATTAGAGTTCCTACATCTTCATATGATATAATTGCACTTTGAATCGCACGATTTGGTGCTAGAATGAGCTCAAATGGAGCTTCGCCATTAAATTGGACTTAGAGAGAGAAAGCTTCGAAAGTTTACCTTCAGGGGTGTGGTGCTTCGAGCTTTTGATCTGGGCAGATAGCTCTTGTCCCGAGGTTCCTCCTAGGATCAAGAATTGCATCAATTGATGCCGAATTGAGTGAGAATTTTATCATCAAAGTTCTGATTGTTCTCTCTCTAGCATCGATCAGAAATTGCCGAAGGCAGCCAAATTGGCTTACCTCTCAGCTCTAATTTAGTTGTAGGAGAACTGTGGAGGTGTTAAAAGGGCTTGGTTTGGCTTGAGAGGGGCTTGAATTGACCGATTTCAGCTCGGCCGAAATAAGGCAGCTTCAGTCTATTGGAGCTGCTTCATTGTTCGATCACACCAGCGCTTCTTCGATGACCCTCGGAGCAAATGGAGACTACAAGCATGTAGTTGACTTCTCCCTAGTTCTAAAGCACCTGACCTCGCCTTTTTTGGCTCAGAAAAGTGCCCAAGTCGAAGCTTTGGTTCAAGCTTCATCGAGAAATGGAGCAGTTGAGAGAGAATGGAGTTTTTAAGTGTGGAGAGGATGAATCAGGAGGGGCTATTTATATAAGAAGCTCGAGGACTTCTTGGCTATCCGATTGGTGCCTTAATGGGAGTCATTCATTGCCTGAAACCCCCTAGCCAGAGACTTTCAGCTTTGCCGATGCTACGTGATTTTTCGGCGAGTGAACTGTGCTGTCATCTGAAGGAAGAAGACGACACTATTTTGAACCGGACTAAACTAGTCCGAACTAGGTTCAAAGCTTAAACCGGCCGGATCATCCCCAATTTGACTGAATGTTTCATATCTAAAAAATTCTAAATTCATTTTCTATCCAATGGTGGCCTCAAATCTCAAATTAAAAATTTTTAAGACACCTAGAAAAATGAATTTAGCATTCGGTCTAATAGTGGTTCAAACCGGTCCAAATTGGTTCAATTCGGTTCGGATCCGGTTCACCAGAACTGATTTGGTTTTTCATCTCCAACTCGGTTTATAAACCAGTTCAATCTAGTTCGGATCCGATTCTCCTGAACCGGTCTACTTTTCTCTCACAAATCATCCCAAGATCCTTTTCTAGGGTTTTATGAACCCTTTGGGTCACTCGGGAATTGTAAATTCCCAAATTGCCCGTTCCTTGATGTGAGGTTTGTGAACCGGTTCGGTTTTTCTTATTCAGGTTGACCGATTCTTTCTCCAGTTTCCTTATTTTAAAAGGACGGGGTTTACAACTCTCCCCTCCTAAATCAACATCCTTTGTATCGGGAATGTCTTTTCCTTTCTATTGTTCACTCACTTCCCAGAGTTTATCATAACTAGGTATGTCTTATCCACACGTCCAAAAGAATATCTTTATATTCACTTCCTCCTTTACCTAGGGTGGTTTCTTCCTCTTGAGGGTTCTTGCTCAAAATTTCAAGGTCGAGAGTTCCTAGCTGTCCAATCATTCCCTTGGGTTTGACTTACTTTATTGGATCATCCTAGCATGCCTTCTTTAATTCTTTCACCCCAGCATGCACTTCCTTTGCAACCTCATCTCCTTATCCCTCGTCACTTGCTTCCATTACCTCTTAGTTAGGATATGTATGGTTCCCTAGAGTTTTCCTTCCTTGGTAGTACTCTTCCCCTTTCTTCTGAAATTCTAAATGTCCTTGAGTGTATCTATCCTCAAAGTGATGTACTTAAATATCATCCTTTCTCGTTTACTCTTTGAAATTTTGTGGGTATGCCCTTTGTATTTTCTCTTACTTGTATCACAACTTTATCTTTGTAGGAAATATAACTTTCATTATGATGATAAGGAATTACAGTTTTTAGCTATATTTATTTCGGGGAATTTTGGTAAGTACTAACTACGGTACTAGGGTTTTCCCATGTTTCTTCTTGGTTGAGGTTGTATACTCTAGTTGGGACCCTTGATGTAGTGGCGATGTCTTGCCCTCTGTCTAGTGCCCTTGGGTTTCCTTGAAGTGGTAGGTGGGTACTTTGTGTGTATTGCCCTGAAGGGCTGGGCAGTTCTTCGCAAAATGGTCAGGCTGTTTACATTCATAGCATATTCAGCATAGTCCTTCATGGTTTTTTTGGCATTTGGAACAATAGGGGCTTCTCCTTGGTGGAACTGTATTTGTCTCCCTTCGTGTATGATAACCTTCCATTGTCCTAGAGAACCCAATTCTTATTCTCCATTTATGTCCACCTAGCTTCTTTTGTCTTCCTCGGCTATCCTGACCTCCTTCTTCTTTCCTACTGGTCTATTCTACCTGGCGGTGTCTCATCTATACCAGGCGCTCACATTCATGGGCCATGCTAATGACAGCAGCTAAATCCGTGGGGGTGTCCTAGTACTCCCATTTGGTCTCGTATGTCCAAATTAAGACCGTCCACAAATCGTTGGCAAACATCGACAGGTCTGGCTAGGTTAGGGGCAAATGGTCTTAACTCGTTTGTCACACCCCGACCCAGTTTGGTCGGATCCCCGTGATCAACCCACCACTCTCTCGATTTATAAAAGGGTTTCCCCTTATTATAAATCATAAAGAGTAAGGCATCCTTCAAACCTGCACCATTTCCTGGAATAGCATAATCAAAATTGCATGAAATTTTGAACTTTACATACCTGTCTTACGGGCATCTTAGTTGATGGTCTTTAAGTATAGGCTTTCTAGGATTTCCTAAAAGGGATATAAGGGAGAGGATAAGTACGACTACTTAGTGAATGGGTTTTCGAAGGTCTACTTTTAACTTCTAAGAAAAACATTTATATGGAGTGTGCCAGACTCCTTTCTTTTCAAAAATCCCTTCATTTAAAAAGATTCGGGGTTTTCCATTATTTCTTAGTTGTCGGTGTGTCATCACCCAACACACATCCTTCATCATGAAGGTTACACATATTCACAAGTCAATATCACTACTGATCCCGCTAGTGGCTTCGGAGCGACTTTTCCTGCCACCCGAAAAGAAGCACGACCACTTCTACCTTGAGAATGAGTGGATATATGCGACATCTGATCCTCAATCCCGAAGTCGCTTCTTCGTGTCCATATGAGGATAGAGACCTCATCCTATCCCCACCCCGATCTCATACACTTGGTGCTACTCCAAATTTCGTACAGATACCTGGAACGACGATATGCCCTTATACTCGCCGAGTCGTCTAGGGCCCTTAGAATGCATCACTACCCCTCATGGGCATCTTGATGATCCCGTACTCATAATGCATGCACAAATAATGTTTTCTCATATTTCCATGTAATCTTTGGTGCCACTGATCCAATGGCCCCGACTCTCAACTCAACCTGCAGTTGTTTGTCTTAACTAGTTTGTTGACCTGTTATGTCACACTGTCGCTAGTTGACTGAGCATGTCGGTCCTATCTTGGTACCATGGCCAAACAATTAACTTATTAAGTTTTATGGCACATATATCATGTTCATTTATGAGCTCCTGCTTGTGCCAACTGGCCTTGGGCCAACTGTACGAGATTTTCAAAAACCGAGGCCTCCGGCCTATAAGAGCTATTCGAGCTCCTGTCAAGAAAGTCTCCCAAATAGTTTAAGCATTGGCACACAGTCAGGGGAGAACACTTCCGACAAAATGGGTTTTCACTGTCCATTATACCAACCGATATATGGACCTCTTCGTTCATAACCGATAAATGGGTTTTCAACTTCCTTCAAGGAAGTCTCATCATACCAACTGGGTATGATCTACTTACAACTGGTAGGTAGTTTTTTCACATAATTTTCACATCAATTTCTCTAAGTGGTAATGATTAAAATACTATTAAACAGTGGGTTTTTATACCGAGGCACTTATTATTCCTAACCGGGTATGATATATAATTCCACTCATAATCGGTAAGTGGTTTTTAATTTTAAGTTGTGCTCATCATCCCAACCGGGTATGATGTTAGTAAACCCACTCACCTGTTAATGCCGTGAATTCCACTAGAGCGGTTCTTTGTATACACGCTAGCTTGTACTTGTTGGCGTTCTCGGTACTTCATGTTCCTACATGATATGAACATCTCAGTTCATTATCCTTTGGCCTAATAGTCTTCACTCATTCTAAATGAATGAGAAAGTCAAACTTCCATTTATTTGCAATTAAGTATCTAAAGTTATTTCTCTTTAACTTTAAGTCCCTATTGCCGGTTTTCCCTCAAATTGAGTCTCAAAACTTCTAAAATTTATCATAGGACCTCAATTTATTCCATTTCACAAAAAAAGGATTAATTTCACAAATTTTCAATTTGGTCCTTTAATTTTTCCAAAATTACCATTTTGCCCTTCCTTTACAAAAATGGTAAGTTTTGCCCCAAAAATTCTAAAATTCCTCAATTGGTCCTCCAACATTATTTTCATGCCCAATTAACCCTCAATTTCATAAAATTGTATTTTGGTCCTTTGAATTTTGAAAATCCCCAATTTTTCCCCCAATTTCAACTCCTTAGCACAGTCGAATTTGATTTTGTTAAATTGACCAATCAAACACCTCTAATTGTTGAAATTGAAGTTAAAATTGAGTTCCTCCATCCCCTTACGATTCAATAGCACTTTGAATTGCAAGTTTTGATGCCGGAACGAGCTCAAACGGAGGTTCGTCAGAAAATGGACTGTAGAGAGAGAAAGATTTGATTACTCATAGGTGAGGGCATGGCGGTCCAAGCTTTTGATCTAAGTAGATAGCTCTCATCCTGACTTTCATCCTATAATCAAGAATCACATCAATTGATACCGAATTGAGTTAGAATTTTATCATTGAAATTATGTCGGTTCCCTCTCTAGCACCGACCGAAAATTGTAGAGAGAAGCCTAATTGGCTTACCTTTCAGTCCTAATTCGGTCGTGGAAAGGCTAAGGAAGTCTTGGGAGGGCTTGGTTTGGTCTGAGGAGGGCTCAAAATGGCCGATTTCAGCTTTGCCGAAATAGGGTAGCTTCGGTCCGCCAGAGGTGCTTCACTGTTACATCATGTCGGTGCTTTTCCAGCGATTCTCGGATTTACCAGAGTTTGCTATCAGATAGTTGTCTTCTCCCCGGTTCTAAAGAGCTTGATCTCTCCTTCCAAGGTTACGAAAAATGTTCAAGTCGAAGCTCTCGTTCGAGCTTTATCAGAAAATGGAATAGTAAAGAGAGAGAGAGAGAGAAGTGTTCAGGTGTGAGGAGAATTAATGGGGATTACCTCTTTATATAGGTGTAAAAATGGTGTATTAAATGGGAGAGATTTATTACTAGTATTAATTTGCCATAAATTATTGTTATTAATTCAAATAATTTAATTTTGGTATTAAATTATTTGTATTAATTCAAATAATTTAATTTAAGTATTAAATTATTTGTATTAATTATAATAATTAAATATATATTAATTTATGGCTATTCATGATAAAGCGCATAAAAATTTTTGACTGAAATTTTAGGTTACAAAATTATCTCGGGCAAACACGCTTAACTTCACCTGAACCAATTTGGTTTTTCTCTTCTAATTTGTCTTAAATTTCTTTTCCAAGGTTTAATGAACCATTTGGATTACCCGAAAGTTGTAAATTTCCAAATTGCTTGTTCCCAAATGATCGGGTTTGTAAACCGGCTCGATTTTCTTACTCGGTTTGACCGGTTCTTTTCCTAGTTTTCCTTAACTCAAAAGTGCGGGGTTTACATCGTTAAACTTGGTTTAATACTCTAAGATAGAGTTAAGCCCTTGTCAGAGTCGAAGGAGGTCTTGTTTCTTCTCGTTGATTAGATGTGGAGCTAGGTATTCCTCCGTATATCTTTCCTCAAATGGCTCCCATGTGGAGGTGGTGGTATGCAAGCTTCTGACATTTTCCCATCACCTCTTTGCACTAGCTTCCAGGGAAAACTTTGCTAGGATCACCATATCCTTTGGTGAAATCCTGACTATCCCCATGAGTTTCTTGATGCTAGCTAGCTAGTCCATAGTAGTCCCCACATCCTTTTCTCCTAGGAATGTTTTACATCCTAATTGTCGGAGGGTTTTGAGGTATTTGGGATTGTCCACTAGAGTTGGAACATTAGAAGGAGGGGGATATGATTGTACTACCTCAGGCTCAGTTCGAGGGTTGGTGTCCACCTCAGGTGTGAGGTTAGGCCATCCAAACACTCGGGTTAACTCTTCGTACAATCTCTGATGTTCTAAGCTTAATCTAGGTGGGGTTGTCTAAGCTCCGTGGGGAGTTTCCATAGAGAGGGTTGTTGGGTAGTGTCGGAGACTGCGTTTGTAGTTATCTTGGTTCCTTTCTTGGGAGCCATATGTAAATTTTAAAATTATTCTTATTAGTTACTTTGTTCTCTAGACCTGATAATGTATTCGAGGAAACAAGCTCTGATACCACTCAAGTTGTCATACCCCGACCCATTTTGGTCGGATCCCTTGATCAACCAGCCACTCCCCCAACTTACTAAGGGTTTTCCCCTCCTTTAACCAGGAAGGAGTAAGGTATCCTTTAAACTTGAACCATTCCTAGAATACATAAATCAAAATTGCATAAACATTTTAACTTACATACCTGTCTTGTAGGTGTAACTAACAAGAGGTCTGTGGGTAGGTTTTCCTTGATTACCTGAAAAAGGGATATAAGGGAGGGGGTGAGTTCAACGACTCAATAAATGGGTGTTTATAGTTTGACTTGGTTAAAGTTTGACTCAGTAAAAAGGGATATAGCTGGATTCCAATCACGAATGTGCCCCTCTGCACAAGTACTTGCATAATCAGTTTTGGTGAGGATCAGACAATTGGAGCTTTTAATTATGATAGATTGGTCTCTTCTTAGAGGTCCTTCCTAGATCAAGTTGCACCTCAATTGGTGGCAAATGTAGCTCAGGGATGGTTGGGGCGCCTCTAGGAGTGGTCTAGAGAGCTTGGTTTGGCCGGAATTGGCATGAGAGTGGCTTGGATTGAGCTCGACTAGTTTTGGTTACAGACCGTCGACGAGTGATAGTACTGTGTGAGCTCGCCAATGCTTCTCCTGCGATTCTCAAGCTGAATGGAGTATGCAGTTGTGTAGTTGACTTCCTTAGAATTCTAGAGAACCAAAATTTACCTTTGGAGGTGGAGAAAAGTGCCCAAGTGGGAGCTCTGGTTTGTGCTTCGTCAGAAAATGAGCACTTCTTTTTCTCCAAGCATTTGAGAGATGAGGAAGATAAATAGATAGGAGCTCTTTATATAGAGAGCTTGGGGACTGAGTGTTCTATCCGTTTCTCCATCAATCGTCCATTAACTCATTGATTTAAGGCATTGTCGGAGGGGTTTATCGGCCGCTAGAGTAACGACAACCATTTTGGCTTTCTCTCTCCTACCCACCTGGAGGTAGAAAACAACACTATGTCGCATGTGCGGACTTGCCATGTGGCACTCCGTGGTTGACAGGCTTTGCTGACGCGGCATCCTACTCAATAGCCTAGTTAGCCTTTGACTCATTGATCGGACACGTGGCAACCTCCCATTGGCTACTCGTTCCTACATTGCTACTGACCATGTTTGGACAGCCGTTGACCGTGGCACGTAACATCCTCTGATTGGCTAATTTAAACGCGTCAGATTTCCCACCGAACACACAGTGCCATTGCCATGAGTTAGCCTCTGATTGTGTAAACCCCATCCTTTAAAGATAAGAAAACTGGGAAAAGAACCAGTCAATTTAAAAGAGAAAACCGAACCGGTTCATGAACCTTAACTAATAGAGAAAGGGTAAAATGGAAAATTGACAAATCCCAAGTGACTTAGAGAGTCATAAAAATCATGGAAAAGAACCTTGGGACAAATGGGAAGAGAAAACCAAACCGGTTCAGGGCAAACCGGACATGAACCAGATTGAACCGGATTGAACTAGATTAAAAAAGTTTGATCTAAACTTGAACCAGTTTCTAAATTCATTTTTCTTGGTGGCTTAAAATGATCAAATTGGGGAATTGAAGCACCATTGGATAGAAAATGAATTTATAAATGTTTAATTTTGAGAAAATTGGTCGAATCGGGCTTGAACCGGTCAATTTACGGATTGAACCCGGCCGGACCGGTCCGGTCCAGTTTGAAACAGTATCATCTTCTTCCTTAGGATGACAACACTGTTCATTAATGTAGAAAATGGATAATGTCAGCAAAGCCTAAATTGCTTCGATCAGGCCATTTCAGGGCGAGGATAAGCTTGACCAAAAGGGAAAGTTGTCCCTGAGCTCCCTATATAAAGTGCTCCTCTCCTTTCATCCACCACATACCTCAAATCTCCATTCTCTCTCAACTGCTCCAGTTTTTTGTGAAGCTCAAACCAGAGCTCTGATATAGGCATTTTTCTCAGCCTTAGAAGGCAAGGTCGGGTTCTATAGACTATAGGGGAAGTCAACTACTTGACAGCAACCTTCTTTCGACCCGAGGATCGCCGACGAAATCAAATAGTGAAGTAGCTTTGAAAAGATATTTTTGTCAAAAGTGTTCTCCCTTGACTGTGTGCTATTGCTTAAACTATTTGAGAAACCTTCTTGATGGGAGCTCGAATAGCTTAAATAGGTCAAAGACCTCATTTTTTGAACACATGGGGCTAAATGCCTAGTTTTGGAAATCACATGTAGTGGGTCCAATGCTAGTGGGCACGAGTAGGAGCTCGTAAACAAACTTGACTTAAAGAAAGCCATGAAATTTCTAATGAAATTGTGTACGTGATTTCGCCATGGTACCGAGTCAAGACTGACAATACTCGATGGGTTGGCGGTAGTGCGTTAGGGCCAGGTCGACAGACCGACCTAGACAAACAACTACAGGTCGGGTTGAGGGTCGGGGCCGTCGGACCATTGACACAAAAAATAATAGCCATATGTGAAAAAAATTATTGTTTGTGCATGCACTTGTGGTACATGACCATCAAGACACCTAAGAGGGGTAGTGATGGGTCCTAAGGGCTACTGAATGACATGGTGAATATAAGGGTAGTTCGTCATTGTCACGCCCCGACCCGGTTTGGTCGAATCCTCGTGATCAACTCGCCACTCTCCCGGTTTATTTAAGGGTTTCCCCATGTTATAAACTATAAAGGGTAAGACTTCCTTTAAACCTATATCTTTCCTAGAATAACATAAATCAAAATTGTACCAGATTTTTAAATTAAATGTACCTGTCTCATAGGCATATCAGTTGGCGGTTCTTGAGGGTAAGCTTTTCGGGATTTCCTGAAAAGGGATATGAGGGAGGGGTGAATACAACGACTCAGTGAATGGGTTTTCAAATTTTTAATTTTTAAAAAGATCTATTTGGAGTATGCTAGATTCCTTAATTCCTTTAAAAAATCATTTCCATTTTAGTTTTTAGTTTTTATCACCATTTATCATTAATCACAGTGTGTTATCACCCAATACATATCCTTTATCATGAAGGTCAATTACACAATCGCAGGCCAACCCATCCATTGAACCCACCTGTGGCATCAGAGCGACTTTACTGGCGACCTAGATAGAAGCACGTCCACTTCTACCCTAAGAATGAGTGGATGTACGCGACATCTGACCCTCATTCCCAAAATCAATTCTTCGTGTTCGTATGAGGACAGAGACCTCATCCCAACCCCACCCCAGTCTCATGCGCTTGAAGCTACGTCAAGCTTTGCAAGGCCACCTAGTCCGACGAACTACCCTTATATCCACCAGGTCGTCCAGGGCCCTATGACACATCACTACCCCTCTTGGGCGTCTTGAAGGTCCCGTACACAGCGCATGCACAATTAGTATTTTCACATCATGCTATATAATCTATAGTGCCACTGGTCCAACAGCCCCGACATTCAACTCAACCTGCAGCTATTTGTCTTGACTAGTCCGGAGACCTGTCATGTCGCACTACCACTAGTTGACTGAATATGTCGATCCTGTCTTGGTACCATGGCCAAACAATTCATTTATTAGAGTTTTATGACACATATCTCATGTTTATTTATGAGCTCCTGCTCGTGCCCACTGGCCTATGGCCCACTTGTTCGAGATTTTCAAAATCGGGCATAATAGCACCCAAGTTCCAAAACCGAGGCCTCCGGCCTATAAGAGATATTCAAACTCCCGTCAAGGTCTCCCAAATTGTTTAAGCATTGGCACATAATCAAGGGAGAACACTTTTGACAAAATATGTTTTCAACTGTCCATTATATCGACCGGGTATAAGGACATCTCTGCTCATAACCGATGAACGAGTTTTCAACTTCCTTCGAGAAAGTTTTATCATACCAACCGAGTATGATCTACTCACAAATAGTAAGTAGTTTTTTCGCATAATTTTCACATCAACCCTCTAAGTTGTGATGTTTAAAATACCACTAGATAGTGGAATTTCATTTTGAGATATTTATCATCCCCAATTGGGTATGATATAAAATCCCACTCACCCGTTAATGCAGTGAATTCCACTCGACTGGTTCTTTGTATTCACGTGAGCTTCTTCTTGCTGGCATTCCTGGTACTTCATATTCCTACAAGATATGAACATCCTTGTTCATTATCCCTCAGCCTAATATCCTTCATTCATTCCAAATGAATGAGACAACTAAACTTTTTATTTATTTTCAATTAGGTCCCTAAAGTTATTTTTCTGTAACTTTAAGTCCCTAATGCCGGTTTTTCCTCAAATTAAGTCCCAAAACTTTTAAAATTTATCTTATAACCTCTTTTTATTCAAATTCACAAGAAGGGGTTTAATTTCCCAAATTTCCAATTTAGTCCTCCAATTTTTCCAAAATTACCATTTTGCCCTTCCTTTACAAAAATGGTAAGTTTTACCCCAAAAATTCTAAAATTACTCAATTGACCCTCAATTTTATAAAATTGCATATTGGTCCCTCAAATTTTTTAAAATCCCCAATTTTGCCCAATATTTCCCTAATTTCAACTTTTTAACACAGCCAAATTTGATTTCATCAAATTGACCAATTAAACACTCCTAATTGTTGAAATTGAAGTTAAAATTGAGTTCTTACATCTTCATACGATTCAATAGCACTTTGAATTGCAAATTTTGACGCCGAAACGAGCTCAAACGGAGCTTCGCCAGAAAATAGACTTAAAGAGAGCTTCAATTACTCACCATTGGGGATACGGCGGTCTGAGCTTTCGATTTGGGCAGATCGCTCTCTTCCTGAAGTTCATCATAGAATCAAGAATTGTATCAATTGATGACGAATTGGATGAGAATTTTATCATCAAACATCTGTTGGTTCTCTCTCTAGCACTGGTCGAAAATTGCAGAGGGGAGCCAAATTGGCTTACCTTTCCACTCTAATTCAGTTGTAGGAGGGTTGTGGAGGTGTTGGGGGGGTGGCTTGATTTAGCTTGAGGAGGGCTCAAAATGGCCGATTTTAGCTCAGCCAAAATAGGGCAACTTCGGTCCGCCAAAGCTGCTTCATTGTTTCATTACGCCAACGCTTCTCCAACGACCCTCGAAGCAAACAGAAATTACAGACATGTAGTTGACTTCTCTCTGGTTCTAAATAACCCAACCTCACCTTGTTTGGCTTAGAATAGTGCCCAAGTCAGAGCTCTGGTTCGAGCTTCACCAAAAAAATGGAGCAGTTGAGAGAGAATGGAGTTTTCAAGTGTGGAGAGGATGAATGGAGAGGGGACTTTATATAGGAAGCTCGAGGACTTCTTGGTCGTCCGATTGGCACCTTAATGGCAATAATTCATTGCCTAAAACTCCATGGCTGGAGACTTTTTAGCTTCATCGGCGCTGCGCAATTTTTCGGTGAGTGAACAGTGCTGTCATCTGAAGGACGAAGAAGATACTATTTCAAACCGGACAGGACCGGTATAAACCGGGTTCAAAGCTTAAACTGGTCAGTTCACCCCCCATTTGACCGAATTTTTCAAATCTAAATTTTTTTAAATTTATCTAAATTTATTTTCTATCAAATGGTGGCCTCAAATCTCAAATTTGAATTTTTTAAGCCACCTAAAAAAATGAATTTAGAATACAGTTCAATAGTGGTTCAAACCGGTTCAATCTGGTTCGGATTCGGTTCACCTAAACTGGTTTGGTTTTCATCTCCAATTCATTATCAAGTCCATTTCCATGACTTTTGGTACTCTTTGGGTCACTTAGGATCCAAAAATTTCTCGGTTTGCCCTTTCTCTATCTGTTCCGGTTCATGAACCCACTCGGTTCATAAACCGGTTCAATCCAATTGGATCCTGTTCATCTAAACCGGTATGGTTTTTCTCTTCTAATTTCTCTTAAGGTTCTTTTCCAAGGTTTTATGAACTCTTTGGGTCACCCGAGAGTTGTAAATTTCCAAATTGTCCATTCCCAAATGATTGGGTTTGTGAACCGATTTGATTTTCTTATTTGGTTTGACCGGTTCTTTTTCCCCATTTTCCTTAACTCAAAAGGGCGGAGTTTATAGTCATGCCAGTCAGTCAGGAAGCTCGGAGTAGCTTCTTGCACATGTGACCAAGGTGGGGTCGGGATGAGGTCTTTGTCCTCATACAGACACAGAGTGGCATTCGGGTATGAGGGTCAGATGTCGAGAACATTCATTCAGACATAGGGTAGAAGTGGACGAATGTAAACCCCACCCTTTTGAGTTTAGGAAAATCGAGAAAAAAGAACTGGTCAAACCGAGTAAGAAAACAAAACCGGTTCACAAACCCTATCATTTGGGAACGGGCAATTTGGAAATTTACAACTCTCGGTGATCCAAAGGGTTCATAAAACCTTGGAAAAGAACCTTAGGACAAATTGGAAGAGAAAAACCAGACCGGTTTAGATGAACCGGATCCAACTGGATTGAACCGGTTTATGAACCGAGTTGGTTCATGAACCGAAACTGATAGAGAAAGTGCAAACCGGGAAATTTATGGATCCCAAGTGACCCAAAGAGTCACAAAAGTCATGTAAATGGACTCAAGAATGAATTGGAGAAGAAAACCAAACCAGTTCAGGTGAACCGAATCCGAACCAGATTGAACTGATTTGGACCAGTTTGAACTACTATTGAATCAAATTCTAAATTCATTTTTCTAGGTGGCTTAAAATTTTCAAATTTGAGATTTGAGGCCATCATTAGATAGAAAATGAATTTAGATGAATTTAGAAATATTTAGATTTGAAAATTTTGGTCAAATGGGTGGTGAACCGGCTAGTTTAAGCTTTGAACCAGGTTCGGATCAGTCCAATTCGGAACAATGTCGTCTTCTTCCTTTAGATGATAGCACTGTTCACTCGCCGAAAAATTGCGCAGCGCCAGCGAAGCTGAAAAGTCTCTTGCCAGGGAGTTTCAGGCAATGAATGACTGCCATTGAGGCACCAATAGGATGGCCAAGAAGTCTTCGAGCTTCCTATATAAAGAGCCCCTCCCCATTCATCCTCTCCACACCTGAAAACTCCATTCTCTTTCAATTGCTCCATTTTTCGGTGAAGCTCGAACCAGAGCTCTAACTTGGGCACTTTTCTAAGCCAAACAAGGTGAGGTCAGGTTCTTTAGAACCGGGGAGAAGTCAGCTACGCGCTTGTAGTCTTCATTTACTTTAAGAGTCACCAAAGAAATGCCGGCGTGATCGAATAGTGAATCAGCTCCGGCGGACCGAAGCTGCCCTGTTTTGGCTGGGCTAAAATCAGCCAATTCGAGCCTCCTCATGCCAAACCAAGCTCTCTCAACACCTACTCAGCCCTCCCACGACCGAATTAGGATAAAAAGGTAAGCCAATTTGGCTCCCCTCTATAATTTCCGACCAGTGCCAGAGAGAGAACCGATAGAATTTCAATGATAAAATTCTAATCCAATTCGGCATCAATTGATGCTATTATTGATCCTAGGAGAAACCTTAGGAGGAGAGCTACCTACCCAGATAGAAAGCTCAGACCGTCGCGCCCTCACCAGTGAGCAATTGAAGCTTTCTCTCTCTACAGTCTATTTTCCGGCGAAACTCCGTTTGGGCTCATTCCGGCATTAAAATATACGATTTAAAGTGCTATGTAATCGTATGAACATGTAGAAACTCAACTTTAACAATTAGAGATGTTTGATTGGCCAATTTGATGAAATTAAATTCACTGTGTTAGGGAGTTGAAATTAGGGGAAAATTGGGGATTTTCAAAAATTCAAAGGACCAAAATGCAATTTTATAAAATTGACGGTCAATTGGGCATGATAAGAATGTGAGAGGGCCAATTGAGCAATTTTAGAATTTTTGGGGTAAAACTTACCATTTTTGTAAAGGAAGGGCAATGGTAATTTTGGAAAATGTTGGGGGCCAAATTGGGAATTTAGGAAACTTGAACCCCTTTTTATGAAATTGAGTAAATCCAGATTACAAGAGGAATTTTAAAAGTTTCAGAACTCAATTTGAGGAAAAACCTGCTTTTTGGACTTAAAGTTAAAGAAAAATAACTTTAGGGGACCTAAATGCAAATAAAGGAAAATTTGGTTTTTCTTATTCATTTGGAATGAATGAGAGCTATTAGGCCAAAGAATAATGAACAACTATGTTCATTTCATGTTGAAAAATAAGATATCGGGAATGCTAGTTGAAGTTAAGCTTGCTAGGGATGGAAACTGACTAAGTGAAATTTCACTGCACGATCAGGTGAGTGGGATTTTTATATCATACCCGGTTGGGATGATAAACACCTTGAAATAAAAACCCACTACTTAGTGGTCTTTTAAACATCACAACTTAGAGAAGTGATGTGAAAATAACGCAGAAAAACTACTTACTAGTTGTAAGTAGGTCATACTCGATTGGTATGATGAAACTTTCTCGGAGGAAGTGGAAAACTCGTTCATTGGTTATGAGCGGAGATATCCTCATACTCGGTTAGTATGATGGATTGTTAAAAATATTTTTTTTATCAGAAGTACTCTCCTTTGATTGTGTGCTACTACTTAAATGATTTAGGAGACTTTTTTTATAGGAGCTCGAATAGCTTTGATAGGCCGGAAGCCTCGGTTTTGGAACTTGGGGTCTAATATGCCCGGTTTTGAAAATCTTGAACAGTGGGTCATAGGCCAGTTGGCACGAGTAGGAGCTGGTAAACAAATATGAGTTATATGCCATAAAACTTTAAATAAATGAATTGTTTGGCCATGGTACCAAGACAGGACCGACATATTCAATCAACTAGTGGTAGTGCGACATGACAAGTTGACGGACCAGTCAAGACAAACAGCTGCAGGTTGAGTTGAGGGTTGGGGCTATTGGACCAATAGCACCACAAATTATATGGCATGATGTGAAAATACTAATTGTGCATGCACAATGATTACGGGACCTTCAAGATGCCCAAGAGGGGTAGTGATGTGTCCTAGGGGCCTAGACGACCTGGTGGGTATAAGGGCAATTCGTCGGATCAGGTGACCTTGCAAAGCTCGGAGTAGCTTCAAGCGCATGAGACTGGGGTGGGTATGAGATGAGGTCTTTTTCCTCATACAGGCACAGAGAATTTTTACGGGATTGAGGGTCAGATGTTGCAAACATCCATTCATTCTTAGGGTAGAAGTGGATGTACTTCTATCTACGTGGCCGGTAAAGTCGCTTCGATTACATAAGTGGGTTTAGTGGACGTACTGGCCTGCGACTGTGTAATTGACCTTCATGATGAAGTATGTATGTTGGGTGATAACACACCGTGATTAATAAGAAATGGTGATAAAAATCGAAATTTAAAATGAAAGGATTTTTGAAAGGAAATAAGGAGTCTAGCATACTCCAAACAAATCGTTTTCCTAAAAGTTAAATTTCGAAAACCCATTCACTGAGTCGTTGTACTCACCCCCTCCCTCATATCCCTTTTTCAGGAAATCCCGAAAAGCCTACCCTTAAGGACCATTAACTAATACGCTTGTGAGACAGGTATGGTAAATTTAAAATTTTATACAATTTTGATTTATGTTATTCTAGGAAAGGTGCAGGTTTAAAGTACGCTTTACTATTTACGGTTTATAACAAGGGGAAACCCTTAAATAAACTAGGAGAGTGGCGCGTTGATCACATGGATCTGACCAAACCGGGTAGGGGTGTGACAACGAACTTCTATCTTGGTGGCCAGTATAGACGCTACGAGCCACAAGTGGGTGCAATGGATGGGCTACACCTGCGAATGTGTGTTCCCTTCCTGATAAAGGGTGTGTGTTGTCTGCTAAACACACCTAATATAAAAATGAAAAAATGGGTTTTGAATGCTAAATTTTGAGGAGAACTTCTTTTAAAAGAAACGATATACCTTGGCACATTTTAAATGAAGCTATTTTTCTTTAAAACTCACTCACAACACCCGCTCACTGAGTTGTAGAACTCACCCCCTCTCTTATACCCTTTTCAAGAGTAAGGAAACATGATAAAAGAAAACACAAAGATGTACCATTCGTTAGGTATGCTTAATATCACTTTTAAGCTTCATTTTTATTGATTTATGCTATTTCAGGGAATAAGGTTTGAATTACGTCTGACTCCTCTTGATTAAAAGAAGGGGGAAACCCTCTTAAAACAAGGGAGCGACGGGTTGTTCACGGGGATCCGACAAAACCGAGTCGGGGCGTGACAGATTGGCTGAGGTCATCCGACGTGGCACTGTCACGTGTTGACCTCTGATTGGCCAGCCATTTCTCTGACATCCTTGTTGGATGCTGAGGTGGAGTCTTTGCCACGTGTCAGCTCTCATTGGTCAGTCTTGCTGATGGGGACTTTCCGACATTGACCGTTGACCTAGGACATGTGTCGCTCTCCCATTGATCGGTCGTTGCTAAGGTAGATTTTCCTCCTTTGACCATTTACTAAGTACATGTGTCTCCTTCTGATTGGTCGGCGCTTCTGCACGATTAAGCGGCTAGGCACGCTTCGCTACGTGTTGCACGCTGATTGGTTGTGCCTGTTGATCGTGCACTTACTTGACAATGGTCCGTTGACCGACTAGACCATTGATCGGTCCGATCCGATCGGGTTCGGTGATTTGAAATTGATAATCGGTTGGTTCAGGCTCAATTCGACCAATTTTTAAAAATTAAAAATTTATAAATTTTTCTAAATTTATTTTCTATTTGATGTTGATTAATTTTCTGATTTGATATTTTTAAGCTATCTAAAAAAATGAATATTTTAATTAATTTTTTACGGTTCAATCCGATTCAGGTCTTAACCCTTAATTATCATTTTCAATTCACTTAAACTTTTCGTTTTCTCTCGAAAATTTTCGATTTTCCTTTTTTAATTTATTAATTTGATAGAATGAGATTTACAGTAACGATGTTAAATATAAAAGTTTAGCTAATGTACATCTAAACTTATTTACATTCAATTTCTTTTTTTTTTATACTTCCATCTTTTGTGATTTATACTAGTACGACAACTTATCTGCAATCTATCTTATTACTAATATGATATATTATGTTCGTATCAAATATGTTAAGATAAATTATCATTTCATGCATAGAAGAGTTAATCAGCAACAACTCCGCGCGTGTTACGTTGTATTCACCAAAAGACTCTAAACAAGTCGATTTAACTTTTTGCAATAAAAAGTCCCATGAGCTTGCAAAGGAACCATAACACTACTAGAATGAATAGAGATATCAATATATTTAATATAGTTAGTGTGTTATTTATTATTTAAACATTGGTGTATTCTATTGTATTTCATAATAAGAATCTTCTCATCATTATTATACTATTCCCATCTTACGTCCGCAATTTCAATCTTTTATGTTTAAATATTTACGATAATTTATGTGAACACTCGTACTTTTGCAGCTAAAGTTATATATATATATATATATATATATATATATATAAAAAGGATTAATGCATTTGAATTATTGAAATATTTTTAGTATTTTTCAAATTTAAAATTTCTAATCATACCCTTTCCCTTTTCGATTATTCTTAATAATTCTTATTTTGTTAATATTGTAAGATTTATATCATATTTATTTGGGTTTATATATTTATTAGGTGGATTATTATATATACATTTTTCGTTTTAAATTCTTAAATACTCGTTTTTTTTTCATTTTAATTCCTTATCTAATGCATTTAAAAAGTAGTTTGTACATTATATATAAGACGTTGTTTTTCTTTTAGGTGAATTAATATAATTTTTAATATAATATATTTTGTACGAGTCACATTGGTAACTACGATTCAGAACGGATATGTCCGTGGCGTACTCGAACTTAGTCTAATGAATGCATGAGAATCGATGATTATTACTTGACTAACACAGAGTGAGTTTGGACCTTCAAAATCCCAACCCATACTGGCTTACATGGAATTCACATGGTCCGTAGTAGGATAGTCAATGGGGGCGGACGGGGCGGGTTTTGGGAGATATGTGCCCGAGCCGTCCATGCAGAGGAGAATGGGATCTGTCCAAATTGTGTAGGGTCTTATAGAAAGGACTCGCCCGACCACATGGGTCAGGGTGGGCCCGACCCACAGGATTTTGCAGATAAAATTTTATTATTTCCTTAATAATAATAAGATTAAATATTATAAAAGTTTATCTTACTTTTACAATATACAACGACAAATACTATTCAGGGCGGCCGACCATAAAATTGATTTTGTGGCGAAAATGCCCTTTTTCGTCAGAGGTGAACAGTTTTTGTGGCTCTTGTTGATCCCCAAGAGGCTGTCTCAGAATGTCTCACGGACTAGTAATAAAAAGCGGGCCCTTTTCTCCTCTTTTGCATCATCTCAGCTGGGGATTCAGAGGCAACGGGCTCAAGAGAATGGCGAGTTTCGTAGTGCCGCTCCCCAACCGCTTGAGAAGCTTCTCCATATTTGCCTCCTCCAACGGTATTCTTCTCGCACTTCGGAACATCAGTTCTGAGATTGTCTCCTGAATCAGTGCTGCAGATCAGTTTTTTTCTCTTATTTATTGCTGATGATTGTATATCTATTCATAGGGGCGCCGCCTCGTGATAGCAATAGCCAGAGCCAGACGGTGGGGCCGGTGATTTTGGAGCTTCCCCTGGAGAAGATACGAAGACCATTGATGCGTACCAGAGCCAACGATCCCAATAAAGTTGAGGAGCTGATGAACAGCATCCAAGAAATTGGCTTGCAAGTCCCTGTAAGCTTTGTTCTTGCCCCTTTACAGTTGTGTTTGTTTTTTTTTTAATTGGCGTTGATGAAATCTTTTAATGAACTTTCTCTCCAGATTGAATGTTTAGGTTGACTGTATTCTTCTAGGAACGATCAATGGATTGCGGTGCAATATTTGACAAGGAGCTATCTTGAGTTCTTCACAGGGGATATAGTCGATGATTTGTCTTTTGTTTCTGAGGTTGCTAAGTTTCAACCAGTTCCACTGATAGATTCAATGTTGTCTGCAAGGGGATTTATATGACCAAATAAATTGTTTATGATTGTAGAATCCTCCAGCTCAATAATTTCCATATAAAAAGAGGTGTGAAAGCATTAGATGTGTATTCCTCTTTGAGCTGATTAACTAATCTATTTTTCTTCCATGGGAGTAAATTAATTATCTGGGTCTTAACAGTGTGAGTTCAACGCATAAAATTCATGATTAGTCCTATAATCAAACACACTTTTTCTCTAGTGTAAATCCAAAAACCTGTGGTGACCAAGCTGGAATTAAAGCTTTTAGGTGGAAATGTGGTAGATTTGTTTCATATGATTGTTGGGTATGGGTATGATAGTCCTAACTTTTGTATGTTGTGAATCTGTGGCTGCCTCTGCCTTTATAAAAGTCAATCATTATGCCAATTTAGGATTCATCAAGCCCAAGTGTTAATGCTCTTTTTTCTCTTGGTGTAAGGCAGATTGATGTGCTTGAGGTAGATGGAGTGTATTATGGTACGTGACACTGCTGTTATTTCTCTGGCATTATGTCAATATGTAGAAAATTTTCTTGGAGCTTCGACTTTGATAGCTGGAAAGATAAGTATCTCTTAAATTCATTTCTACATTTTATTTTTGTTTTGGTAGGCTTTTCAGGCTGCCACAGGTACGAAGCTCATCAGCGCCTTGGGCTTCCAACTATACGCTGTAAAGTTCGTCGTGGGACCAAGGAAACACTGAGGTTTTACTCTGATTTTCTTCTTCTATCAAATGATTCTTAACGCTTATGAGATTGGTTGCTGAAATTTTTTTGATGCATTCCATTGATTCACAGCCTTACTTTCGTTTTACTTACCAGGCATCATCTCCGCTGAGTACCAGAATGAATGCTTTTTATCATGTGATGTCTTCATGTCCATGAACCATAGCTAGTACTAGTTAAGTTATCTCCTTAACATGGCTCAAGCTATGCATATGCAAATGTGTCTGTCTGATATGTTGCTCCATTAGAAAGAGAAGAGGGCATATATGATAGTAGGCCATGATACAAGGGCCCGTCTGCTCAAAGTGTGGAAATGTGACTTGTCAAAGTAAGTATCTTTCTTTGAGAACGTCAGCTATCTATTTCTATCTCATCCCTGGATTTTTGTCTGAAGAAGAAAAATAGAGGATAACTGAAGTGAAAGCTCCTAAAACATATTGAACCAAAGGGAAACTATGGTCTACAAGTTGCCTAAACACAGTTTTAGACAAAGCTGACATGTACCATTATTACTGCAATATGAAATGAAACAAGAAAGGGCCAGAGGAGCCTGAAGCCCAGAGATTTGCTCCACAAGCACATATATTTATACACAATGAAGGGAAATAAGTAAAACACTAAAAAACTATTATTCTATTAGGGTACAACCTGATAAATATTGCTTCAGATGCTTGCTTTTGCATTTTCAGAGCATATCACTATTGTCTCACCATGTTCACCTATACTATGCAAATAATGAACTCTCAACTCAACTGCTGTCGCACCATCTCTTTCCATTTCAGATCATTATTATCAAATCGGGGTTTAACCATAACAGGTACCATTATAGAATAATCTGGCCAAGCTTATCAAAATATCTCAATTAACTCGAAATTTAAATTAATCAATTTAGATTTAATTAGAATTCTTTTTTAAAATTAGAATATTTTTTTAAATTTTCAAAATTTATTTTCTATATAACGGTGATTTTAATTTATTAATTTATTATTTTAAGTGAACCAGAAAAATAAAATTTTAAAATAAGTTTAAATATACTTTACCCTAATTTAATACGATTTTCACTTAAACTTCTAATTTGTATTATTCTTATTTAATATTTGATAATTTATATCCTACTTTTCCAATTGATATCTTATATTGGTTCTCCTTTTACTTCTAATTTGTATTATTCTTATTTGATATTTAATAATTTATATCCCATTTTCGATCTCGTTCATATCTCATATTTAATAAAACTTGATTTTATTTTAAAAATTTTTTATTTTTATTTTTGAGGGTTAGTTTTTCATCAAAACTAAATTAGATAATATAATAATTTTTTAAAATTAACTTGTATTTTTTTATTTTTCCTGAATTCTATTTAAACTTGTTGAGAATAAAATCTCAAATTGTATAATATAGAGAGATAATTTAGAGAAGTGTTGTATATTTATAAGGTTGGAAAATTACCATACTTATAAGTTATGGTTTTTAAGTAGATATCAGTTTAATAACTTATCGGTCCACATTACCTTCTCTAACATGGTATCAGAGCCAGTGGACTTACACACGTACTCGACCCGATACTGGAAATCCAGTTCGTGGTACAATTCTTCTCCCCTTATCTATCCATATTATATTATACAATCTATTTGATTCTTCTTCCCTTCCAAGCTTCTTCAACGATAGCATGAGATCTTTCTCTGCTTTTCCACTCGTCCGAGATTGAAAGGGTTTAAAAATTGTACGTGGTAAGTGTATACACGTTACATGTGAGGGCGGATGTTGAGAATAAAATCTCAAATTGAATAATATAAATAAGTATAATGGGTTTATAAGATTGAAAAAATACCACTACTTATAAGTTATAACTTTTAAATAGATATTACTTAACCTTCTATCGATTCACAATACCTTTTCTCACAAAATTTATTTTTAATTATTTTTTTTATATAAATTATATTATGTTGTATTCCACTCAAACCTTTTTATATGCAATCACACCCTTCTTTTTATATGTTAATCATGTCCAACAATTAATATTAGGTTTAATCTAATGATTTATCTTTTAAATTTACTTTGATATATTTTTTTATCCCAATTATTTTTTAAATAAAATTTTGTTTATTGTAAAATCTTTTTCTAGAATTTTTACATATTTCACTAATCCCCACCACATTGAAACATTCTTATGATACGCTAATTATTTTTGAGTGATTGTGTATTATTTTAATTAATAGCCCTCATTTTACAACTTATCTTTCTAACTTTCTAATCTCATACCCTCTTGTAGACAATCATATAATTTTCACATTATCTTATAACTTTTATAAATAAGTTATTTCCAAAAAAATTTATTATTCTTTTAGTGGTAAAAATACATTTCTATGATTATTATTGATGATCAAGTTTCAATGTAGATGTTCAAATTTCTCTTCATATTTGGATTTTTTTGCTTAGATGAACTATTTTCATTTGAGAATCCTTTTACTCATTATTTGCCTCAAATGACACCTTAATCATGGACATACTTACTTCCCTATCTGATAATTACTTAAAAAATTCATTTATAACGTTAATGTCATATACGGTTATTCATTTAAAACCATTATTATTTTCAAAGTTAAATGCTTCTTATAATTTAGTTTGTCACTCCTCATTTAGACCACTTACTCATAGTGGATCATATTGCGACCGCTTCTTAGCAAACATAATTTTCCCTTTTAGCTCTTATATGTTGGAAACATCTTTTCTATTGACCCTGGTCTTATTGTTCTTGTTTAAGGTTGGAGGTCAATGTTATTAGTATGCCGATATATTATCTTGACCTATACTATTTCTTATATCCGGTTTTCTAATCGATAATTTTATCAACTATTATAGTTCTATACGATTTTGTTTATTTATTTCATAACATATTTCTGATTCTTTAGATGTTTATTGATTAGTCTTAAATTCTACGTGTTCTAGTGGATTTGAGATTTTTTGCCGAGATCATCCAAAATAATTTGTCCAAAAATTTATTCAAAGTTTACACCCAACTTGTGTGCTCTCTTTTTAACTCTCTGAGGGCAATGCATATCTCTTATCACTCGGTGACATATAATTATCATCTCACGAATCCAGTTTTAGATAGTATTTGCATCAAATTTACATTAAATACCTTTTTAGGGTTTAACAATTATTGATATAACAAAAAACTTCTTATAAGGTTATTTGGTTGCCTTTTTTCTTTTCCAGACTTTCTATAGTCCATTTTCTCCTTGGGAATTCCAACTCAATCGCTCAGTTGTCACTTCCATCAGTGTTGATGTCACTTTATTTATAGAACTCCATTTGACATTCTTCCTTACTCAATGATGGTATTTGAAATATTCTCCTATGAAATATTTCTTTTAACAAGCCTTACGAGTTTCTTGCTTGTTCAAGCTTTTGACAATATTCCTTAGATCTTCCTGCAATACCTAACTTGGTTTATGTCGTGCACATATTGTGCTTTCACTATTATCGTCCAACTTGGTTTATGTCATGCACATGTTGTACTTTCACCATTATCGTCCAACTTGGTTTATGTCATGCACATGTTGTACTTTCACCATTATCGTCATCTTGTCCTTCCTTCCGGTATATCTAACCAGGATACCCTCCTTTAACTAGGATACCCTCCTTTAAGGGTCCCTATCCTCCAATGTACTTTCACTTTCCCTCGTAGTGCATTTGTTCATGATCATTTCAAAGTTATCTTTGACTTATTCTATTATAAGTTGTCCCATATTGTACGAACTTTTAAATCACAAGTGTCTTACTTATTTCATCCATTTACTCAATCCACTTAGAATAGAGATTATCATCATGATAAAATGTAACCAATCGCCTTTTAATCTCCCACCTTAGGAGAATGCTCTCTTGCTTACCTCGAGTTTGTTTTGTGCACATCCAGACTCATACTTCTAGGTGAATCTTTTTTCATCCCATTGTTAGTTTATCTCAGTAATGAGAATGAGTTTATGGGTTCTATATACTTGTTTATTTTCCCTTAGTTCTCATTTCTAATCCTGAGTCTTTTCCTTAAGATTCACAAGCCAACCATATTATGGTTTGATACTAATACTATCATTTTATGCAACTAGGCTCTAGGTACTCCAATTTTACTCTCTAGCATCTCATATATCCCTAGATTGGCTCTCCATCCATTTAGCCTTCCTTACATATTTTGTACCATACCATCCTAATTGCCTATAACTTGTGGTAAAATAAATTTTGTTAGAATTTATTAGGTGTAAACCACTTTCCCTTTATGTGAGAACTTTGGTTCTACTTGTAACCTTGGGTTTGTGTTAGGTAAAAACTTTGGGATGCCCTCTTCCATCCATACCTAGACTTATCGTAAGGGTTCTTCGGGTCTATTGTTTAACTTTAGTTGTAGGTTAAGCTATTTGTTTAGTACTTTTTGAAATGCTTGTTAGTTTCTAGTCTTGTAGATAGTTCCTACTTCAACCTTTTTGAATTTCCCCCAACATTCCAATGTTGGTAATTATTTGTAATCCTAATATTCCGAGGTATTTACACTCTCCTTTTTAGCATGTTATTCCCGAATTTCCTATGGCCAACTTTTTGGCTTTATACACTAAGAGTTTCTTTTCATTCTCCTTATCCAAGTTATTTAAAGAGTAAATACTCTTTAATTGTCACACTTTAGTAGTTCTTTCGAGATCTTCATAGATAGTCTTCCTTTTTCGATTGGGTTTGGAGGTTTAGGTTCAGTATTGTGTAGTAAACATTTATAACATAATATGAATTTATCATAAAAATGGTTTATTTCTCGATTTTTTATTATCAACCATACTTTATTACACAAAATAATCAACCCTTCACTATTCCATTCCAACCACATTTATTAATTGATTAAGTAGAACTCCTCAAAGTTGCTATCCCCTTATGCATGGATGGGTGAAGGGACCTTACTTCTCGAGGGTATGAATCTAGAGCAAGAGGGCGTAGTGATATTGGTCTCTCTTTGGGGCATGGTACTCTATGATACTTGCCACATTTGGTACAACTATTCATGTTAGGTTCATCGAAATCTAAAGAGGGGGTTTTACTTGAAGAGTTTTAGGTTCTTATCCTTCTTTCCTCGATTATCACGTACTGGGTGTGTACTATTGATTCGCAATCATAAGCCTATCTCATGAGGGTTGTGGATCCTTGGCCAGTTTCCCGATTTCCCATATCTAGTGGTAGATTTTTGAATGACTTAATGTACTCAATACAAGCTACCCATAATGTTTCTTCAGTTTTCCTCTAGGCATGTGTCAAGTCCTAAATTTTGGCTTTTCTACGAGAATTGGTTTCCTTCGGAGAAGTATTTCTCATATCATGCTCTTATGGAGCTTGAAATGTCTCAATTTTAATGGATTCTCATGGACTTCTATTCTTCTTGGCCATATTCCTACAAGGATGTTCTTTTTGCGTGTTTTTTACTATGTAGAAATTTTTATAGCATATTACTTCCGGCATCTTCAAAAATGTTTTACAAAGTTCAAGGTTTTAAAACTTGGACTATGATACCACTTAATCTTAGGTTTTCAAACTTTAATTATCTTGTATTAGACAAACATTCATCACACTAGTTCTATCATGGAAGAATCACAAGGGATGATATCTCCTTTCCGATGGGTCATGACTCCTTTCTTATAAAACATGACCTTGAGCTTACTTTCACGATTATTTTAAAAAAATATGGCATTAAGTCCACTTCTATTTGAAAACAATGACTTTGGGTCCATTTTCTATAAACAATCATTAATCTCATTCCCGTCGACTATGGGCTTGACCCATTTACAATGTTGAGGATAACACTAGATCATATTCTTAGAAAAAAAGGACTTTCAAATTTATCCCAATATAGTTTTCTATATTTTCAAAAATATTTTCATAGTGTTCATACTTTTGAAAGTGCGATTAATAATGTATCATCGACCCAATCAAACTTAATGCTAAAAATCTCACTCACCCAAATTTTATGAATGTGTTTGTCTCGGAGAGATTCCCGAGTCTATATACATTTACTTGCACGTGTTGGTAGATAGATAGACACTACAATAATTGGACAATTATCATTGAATACTTGGGTTGACTCTTGGGGTATATCCATAATGTATCATACTTCTCCATAATTTTTTATTCTACCCTTATGGTCTCGTTATCTAGAGTTACAATACTTTTTTCTCAATTATCCAAGTCTTAACTTCTCCAATTTCATGAAGTTTTTTAAAAACTAATTTAGCTTTAATAATTGGTTCTCTTATATTATATAATTATAATTAAGTCCCTATACACTCATTTATTTACATATAGGTTCCTAAGTTTTACCTTATCTTTAATCAGGCCCCTAAAATTCATAGATCTTTCCTTTAGATCCTAAAATTTTCTTTATTTTTATTTGGGTCCTTAATATATTATTATTCACAATATAGTCCCTACTTTTCTTAAAATTACAATGTACCCCTAACTTTTTTCTTCTTTAAATTAAGCTTAAACCTCTCTATTTCGGCCCTATCATGTCACTAATCATCTTCCTTATGTCTCCCCAGTCATTTCAAGCATTTAATAATCTAATTTGGCCTAGAAATAACTGAGAAATGAGCTTCATAGAAAAAATAACTCTAGAGAGAGAAAGTTTTGAATTCTTACGGTGAGGGCACGTTGATCGGAGTTTTAGATAGGAGAAGCAAGATCTCTTCCCAAGGATTGCTCTAGGATTAAATGGCACCTCAATTGATGGCTTAAGCTATCTAAATTCGGGTAAAAAATTCAATAAAAATGAACTAAAATTGGGATATTCTAACATGCATCGAAAGTGGGGACTTACTATGGTGTTGTAGGGAAGATGTGGGCACGCCTAGGGATGATCTAGGGGTCTTAGCTTGGCTATGAGTGGTCATGTGATGACACAATTTTAGCCTGACTTAGACTGTGTTTGCTTGGATGTTGGAGTCAAAGTATTGGCGATCCCGTTAGAGCTTCTCCGGTTGTCCCCAAGTCGAGTTGAAGCTGCAGTCGGGTGGGGGACTTCCTCGAGCGTTTGTAGAACCTTGTGTCAACCCTTTTTTATAAGAAAAAGGCCCTTGTGAGAGATATGGTGTAGAGTTTTCCAAAAAACTAAGTAGTGGAGGGATTTCAAATGTTTGTGGTGTGAGGAAAATAAGAGGGGATAAGCTCTTTATATAGGGAGTTTGGAGACATTAGGCTATATTTGTTCTCCCATCTGTAAGTCTCTATGTCTTCTATACTCTCGCTACTAGGGAAAATGTTCGACTTTCAGAGATGGAAAAAATTTTATTTCTTTCCCTCTCTTCTTTCTACACAATGTGATTAGAGGTTAAAGATGACAATGTGCGCACACATCCGAGCTTCGCATGTGTGAACTGTCACGTGGCACACAATGATTAGTTGGGGCTATTGATGTGGAATCCCACTAAGGATTCATGTCACCCTTTGTCTGTATGACCTATCACATGGGGACCTCCCAATGGTCACTTAATCTGATATGGAGATTGATCGAATCTAGTCGTCGGACAACCATTAAGACTTTACCATGTGGCATAATCTGATTGGATGTTTTAAATGAGCCAAGTTTTCCACTTGATGGAATGTGTCAATGCCACATGTCCCCTCGGGCTTGCTTGTAGATTTATGATGTGGATTCGCCACATGTCATCCGCTGATTAGTCAATTTTCTCAAATAACCTAGTTATTCGCTGACTTAACAAACTTTCTATGTGTCACTTCCTAATTGGCCAGCCCAACTAATGTGACTCGTTCAAATGGAATCCTTTCATTTAACCATTAATGACCGCTCTGTGTCACTTCATGATTGGTCAACACTTCCAGATGCTAACTTAGCAGCTAAGTAGATGCACTTTCCATGTGGTGCCTACTAGTGAGTTGTACACGTTGATGTGGCACTCACTTAGCATTCCAGCCCGTTGATTGGATGGACCGTGTTAACCCAATTAAACCGTTTACAGATGACCCAAAATTTATATATGTTGGTTCAATCCCAATTTGACTAGTTTTCTAAAACTTAAAAATTTCTAAATTTATCTAAACCATTTTTTATATGGCGGTAACTTTAATTTACCAATTTTTCCTTTTTGAGTCACTCTAAAAAAGGAATCTTTGAACTGACTGTTGTTGTTAGTTCCTTCTGGTTCAATCCAATTTAAGCTCGATTCACCTTGATTTTGTCAGGCTCACCTCAACTTCTAATTTGGATCATTCTTCTTTGAGATTTGGTAATGTATATCCCATCTTGGATCACTTCATATACCATATTGGTTACCTTTCATGATCTTTGTTCGATATGAACCTGAGTTTTCTCTCAAACTTTTCTCACTTCCACTTCTAATTTGTATCATTATTCTTTGAGATTTGGTAATTTATATCACACCTTGGATCACTTCATATACCATATTGATTACCTTTCATGATCCTGGTTTTTAATCTCAACTAGCATTTCATTTGGGAGCTTATCTTTCTTTTCATTTTAGTTGGTTCCATTTCCTCTTAATTGGGATATGTATGCCTTTTCGGGTCATACTTACTTGGTAGGATTCCTTCCTTTTCTCCCGAAATTCCTTTTGTATTCGTTCTTTAGAAATATCTAATCATTAAATGACATCCTTTGATGTCTTCGTTGCCATGCACCCTTCTTGGAAAATCTAGCAGTGCGTCTTTGTACCATTTTCCTTAATTCTACTTGTATCCTGCATAAGTTTTCTTACTTGGGAAAAGTGCAGACATAATTTGTTTCAAGACCTCTTTGTGTGAGGCATACTTAACTTTTTTTTGGCTTTGATTTTGGTCATCAATTTGGTTTTGGCTTATAAATCTCCTTAAGGATTTCCCCCATCCTTATTTTCCAAGTGTTTGGCCTTTCCTTCTTTCCTTTCTTTACTAGAGCTTAACCTATGACCCTCATGAGGGTTAGTTTGTTACTTGCCTAGCATCTATAATTCGCCTTGTCTAATTCTCTTGAGGCAGTCATCTCTCAGGTCTCCTTGTCCTTAATGATCATTCCATTACCCCTTTTAGAGTATATTCCTTATTACTTCTCGGTCCTCCTTAGGGCGTCATTCATTCTCCTTGACCATTTTGTTGTCACAATTGCTTATTTCAGTTATGTTGGATTGAAACTCCAATTTGACTTCTCTACTTTTTCCAAAGGAAGTTGTACTTGAAATCTCAAGACATCTCATTTGTTGTTAAATCCTCGGCTTGTCTTCTCTTGTGGATGCACCCCCTTCTTTGCTCCTATATTGTGGGAAATTTCTTCTTTAAGGGAGAGTTCTCTTCAGCTACTGTTTGTAGTTTTATCGAGGTCCTACCTTTAGCTCTTTTTCCTTCTTGTCACTTTGCTAAGATCTTGAAGAGCTTCCTCCTGTATGTGGTTGAAATTTTGAGTGGAAGTCGTATTTTTTGGGGTGGTATTCTTTTGGATTTCCTATGGCTGTGGGGGTGTCATTCTTGGAAAGTATTATTCTAAATCCTAGTGGGATAGTCCTTTATTTTATGTCCTATTTCCTTTGCACCTTGTAATGGGTTGTTTCCTTGCTTAGTTGTTACTCCAGGAGTTCTTCTAGACTACTTAAACCGGTTGGTTCATTCCCAATTCGGCCAAAATTTTCAAATCTAAAAATTTCTAAATTCATTTTCTATCCAATGGTGGCCTCAAATCTCAAATTTGAATTTTTTAAACTACCTAGAAAAATGAATTTAGAATCCAGTTCAATAGTGGTTCAAACCGGTTCAATTCAGTTCGGATCCGGTTCACCTGAACCTGTTTGGTTTTCAGCTCCAATTCATACTAAAGTTCTTTTTCTTGACTTTTGTGACTCTTTAGGTCACTCGAGATCCATAAATTTTCTGGTTTGCCCTTTCTCTATCGATACCGGTTCATCTAAGCTAGTCTGGTTTTTCTCTTCCAATTTGTCATAAGGTTCTTTTCCAAGACTTTATGAACCCTTTGGATCACTTGGGAGTTATAAATTTCCCAAATTGCCTATTCTCTAATGATCGGATTTGTGAACCAGTTTGGTGTTTCTCACTTGATTTGACCGATTCTTTTCCAAGACTTTATGAACCCTTTGGATCACTCGGGAGTTGTAAATTTTTCAAATTTCCCATTCTCTCATGATCGGATTTGTGAACTGGTTCGCTATTTCTCACTCGATTTGAACGGTTTCCTGGTTTTCCTTAACTAAAAAGGGCATGGTTTACAAAGTATATACCCCAACTAAGCGGCGATGGACCAAATTAACTTGGGGAGAGAAGATAAGCTTGCAAATACAATGCAGGGTGAGGAAAAAGATCAGATACATAGGAAACATACTCATGAGGACCCAAGGCGTGAGTTAAACCAAGGAACGGGTAAGTAGTAAAATAGCATCAAATGATGCAGTAATAAGTGGGAATGGTTGATATACCCCAAATAAAGGAACCATGGAATGAATTCCGAAGGATGTACAACCTTGGGAAAGGATGCACTCCAGTCAAAACTTGTTTTAAGGGGAGTCACGATGGACATCAGGATAAATTCCGGTCCATGCCCATGGAGCTTAAGATTAATTGCCAAATCCTAATGTAAAAGGACACGAAATTAGGCTCGACAATAGAAAATACCTCGGATAGGAAGGAAAGGGGTGAACTAGGAAATTAAGGTTGGTAATGGATTAAAGGTGGGTGAAAGCTCAAAGTCAAAAGGGTGTAAGAATGTAAAGGAGTGAAACCTTTTAGGAATGGTAAGAAGATCAAAGGTATAGCCCCTAAGATGGAAGTTTCTACTTTGAAGGATATAGTAGAGAATGAAAACCGTAAAAGGAGAACTCCCCAAATAAAGGAATCAACATGTAGACCAAAAATGGTCAACTTAGGATAAGGAATGGTGAAATGGTCATGAGCGAGTAAGAGTGGGTGGAAGAAAGGAAAGTTCTTGAGATAAGGACGCCATTGGAAATGAGGAAGGACATAAGATAGAAAGAATCCTAATGTGTCGGTAAGTCATCAAGAAACCCGATGGTTGGAACCGGGGGAAAAACCAGTAAGGAAGTTGGTAAGGAATGAGTAGATAGGGAAAAAAACCAACATTATCCTGATGTCAAAACTTTAAATGACAATTGGATAACACCGAAGGTAGTGGGGGAACACTATCGAGTAATAAGAAGGAATGAAGCCACACGACTCCTAAACGGTTGGAAAGGCATGAACCGTTATTGAAGACACATATTCTAGAACTATAATGGACAAAGATATTTATAGAACATGTCATGATGTAAAGGACATGTAGTTCCAATAGTCTCAAGAAAAGGTGGCTCAAGTAAGATAGAGTCTGTTAGTCAAACCTAAGAACTGGAACCAGAGTCGTAGTAAACCAAAGATGGAGGAAGGACCAATATAAGATAAGGAGGAAATTATATCAAAACTCACGAGGTTAAGGATGAAAACTCCAAAAGGATGCTAAGCTAAGAGCATCAACAACTAAGGCAATGATTGGAAACGAGGACGATTAGATATATATGGAACACACAACCGAGTGATTTGGTTAAGAACCCCCAAGAGAAAAAGTCTTACCCTAAGCAGAGTAAGAAGTGGACCTAAGGATGTACCTTGGGATGAGTGGGTAGGAAATATATGGTTGTGATACACTCCATAGAGTGAGTGGAAAAATGGAAAGGAAGAAAGATTCCTTAAGTGCATGGCTAAAGGGCTAAAGTGAAGGAAACAACCAAAGTGATAGCATGTCGAGCAAACCCCAAGAGGATATCAAGGGAAGCTACTCCTAATGAAAAGGATTGCTGACTTAGTTTGGGGGATAAAACCCCTAAAAGGAGGGGAGAGTTGTAAATCTCGTCCTTTAAAGATAAGAAAACCGGGAAAACAACCGGTCAATTCAAAAGAGAAAACTAAGCCGGTCAACAAACCCAAACCGGTAAAGAAAGGGTAAAATGGGAAATTGGAAAAACCCAAGTGACTCAAAGAGACATAAGAATTATGCAAAAGAACCTTGGAATGAATGGGAAGAGAAAACAAGATAGGTTCTGGGTGAACCAGACCGAACCAGTTTGAAACATACATGAACTAGATTCTAAATTAATTTTTGGTGGTAGCCTAAATTCATCAAATTAGAAAATTGAAGCCATCATTGGATAGGAAATGAATTTAGAAATTTTTAGATTTGAGAAAATCGATCAAATCAGGCCCAAACCAGCTAATTTTCGCCATTGAACCCGGTCGAACCGGACCAGTCTGGTTCCAAACAGTGTCGTCTTCTTCCTCAGGATGACAGCATTGTTCATCGGTTCAGAAACTTTCCTTCTCCGGTGAAGGAATATTCACTCTAATCAGGGCATTTTCAAGCGAGGAAAAGCTCGACCAAAATGCAAAGTGGTCGAACAGAGGGTCCCCGAGCTCCCTATATAAAGAGCTCCTCTCCATTCATTCTCCACACACCTCAAATCGCCATTCTCTCTCAACTGCTCCATTTTCCAATGAAGCTCAAACCAGAGCTCCAACTTAGGCATTTTTATTAGCCTCAGAAGGCAAGGTTGGGTCCTATAGACTACATGGAAAGTTAGCTACCTGACAGCAACCTCCTTTCAACCCAAGGATCGTTGGAGAAGCACCGACGGAATCAAATAGTAAAGCAGCTCTGACGGACCAAAGCTGCCATGTTTTGGTTGAGCTGAATTTGGCCAAACTCTAACCTCCTCCAATCAAACCAAGCCTCCCCAACACATCCACGGCCCTCGCATGGCCTCAACAGAGCTGAAAGGTAAGTCAATTCGACCCTCCTCCATCGTTGCAGATTGGTGTTAGAGAGAGAGTGCGTTGAATTTCACTGATAAAATTCACCCTCATTTGGACTTCAATTGTAGTAATTCTTAATCCTAGAAGTAACCTCAGAATGAGAGCTACCTCCCTAGATTGAGAGCTCGGACCGGCACACCTCCGACGGTAAGCTTTCGAAGCTTTCTCTCTATATAAACAATTTTCTAACAAAGCTCCGTTTAAGCTCGTTCCGGACTTAAATCATACAATTCAAAGCTCAATTAAATCGTATGCAAGTGTAGGAACTGATCCATATCATCAGTATGAGAAAGTAACCCCGATTGAATGGCCAATTTGAAGAAATCATATTCGGTCAGTATAAATGGGAGAAATTAGGGGAAATTTTTGGGGAAAATTGGGTATTTCAAAAAATTGAGGAACCTTTATGCAATTTCTCAAAATTAAAAGTCAGTTGTCAATGAGAAAGATGATGGGGGCACTAATTGGCCAATTTTTGAAATATTTGGGGCCAGATTGCAATTTTTGGAAAAGTATGGGCAAAATGGTAAATTTTAAAAAATTGGGGATGAAATTGGAAATTTGGAAAACTTGAGCCCATTACACAATTTTGAGTAAATTAAGGATCCAAAAGGGATATTGGAAACCTTGGGACTCAATTTGGGGGAAAAGTTAGCATTAAGGACCTAAAGTTAAGAAAAATGGACTTTAAGGACCTAAGTGAAATAAACCAACAATTTTGAGTCGAGTCGCTCATATGGGAGAAAATGATGGTTGTTATGCCAAACCTTAATTGATAAGGATACCCAAATCGTGTAGAGACACGAAAGACCAGAACGCCAGTAAGGAAAAGCTAGCATCGACTTGGAAGTTGACTAGGGACGAATGCGTCACGGTCATTGGGTGAGTGGGCTAATTTACACATCATATCGGTTGGAATGATGAGCGCCATTTGAAATTGAAAATCCACTTGTGAGTGGGAGCTTTATACATCATACTGGTTGGGATGATGAGCTCACTTTTATTAAAAGAAAACCTACTTACTAGTTGTGAGTAGGAATGAGTATCTTACCTGATTGGTATGATGAGTTTCCTTAAGGAAATGAGAAACCCGCCTACCGGTTGTAAGCAGAAATATCATCACACCCGGTTGGTGTGATAAGTTAAAAATGAATTTTTTTCAGAAGTGCTCTCCCCTAATTGTGTGCCATTGCTTAAAACATTTGAGAGACCTTCTTGACAGGAGCTAGAACAGCTCAGATTGGCTAGATGTAAACCCCGTCCTTTGAAAATAAGAAAATCAGGGAAAGAATTGGTCATTTCCAATTTGAAAACCGAGTCAGTCTACAAACTGGAACTGATAAAGAAAGACAAACTAGGAAATTTATGGATCTCGAGTGACCCAAACAGTCCCAAAAGTCATGAAAAAGGACTTAAGAATGAATTGGAGATGAAAACCAAACCGGTTTAGGTGAACCGGATCTAAATAGGATTGAACCGGTTTGAACCACTATTGAATTGGGTGCTAAATTTATTTTTCTAGGTGGCTTAAAAATTTTAAATTTGAGATTTGAGGCCATCATTGGATAGAAAATGAATTTAGATGAATTAAGAAATTTTTTATTTTAAAAAATTTGGTCGAATCGGGGGTGAACCGGTCAGTTTAAGCTTTGAACCCAATTCTGACCGGTCTAGTTCAGTTCGAAATAGTGTCGTCTTCTTCCTTCAGATAACAGCACTATTCACTCGCCGAAAAATTGCACCGCACCGGTGAAGTTGAAAAGTTTCCGACCAGTGAGTTTTAGGCAAAAAAATAACTGCCATTAAGGCGCCAATCGAATGACCAAGAAGTTCCTGAGCTTCCTATATAAAGAGCCCCTCCTCATTCATCCTCTTCGCACCTAAAAACTCCATTCTCTCTCAACTGCTCCAATTTTTGTCAAAGCTTGAACCATAGCTCCGATATAGGGTCTTTTATGAGCCAAAGAAGGCATGGTCAAGTTCTTTAGAATCGGGGAGAAGTCAGTTACCCAGCAGTAGTCTCCATTTACTCCAAGGGTCGTCGGAGAGACATCGGCATGATAGAATAGTGAAGTAGCTCCGACAGACTGAAACTGCTCTATTTTGGCCGAGCTGAAAATGACCAATTCAAACCCTCCTCATACCAAACCAAGCCCTCCCGACACCTCCATAGCCCTCCTACAACTGAATTACAGCAAAAAAGTAAGCCAATTTGGCTCCCCTCTGTAAATTCCAATCGGTGCTAGAGAGAGAAATGGTAGAACTTTGATGACTAAATTCTCATTCAATTCGGCATCAATTGATGCAATTCTTGATCCCAAGAGAAACCGCATGACAAGAGCTATTTGCCTAGATCGAAAGCTCGGATCAGCACACCCCTGATGGTAAGCTTTCAAAGCTTTCTCTCTCTAAGTCCAGTTTTTCGGCAAAGCTCCGTTTGAGCTCATTCTCGCATCAAATCATGTGATTCGAAGTACAATTGAATCGTATAAAGGTGTATAAAATCCAATCTAAATTCAATTTCAACAATTAAACTTATTTAATTGGTCAATTTGATTAAATCAAATTCGGTTGAATTAGAAGTTTGAAATTGGGGGAATAATTAGGAAAATTTTGAGAATTTCAAAAATTCGAGGGACAAAAGTGCAATATCATAAAATTGAGGACCACTTGGACATGATAAAGATGTTGGAGGACCAATTGGGCAATTTTGGAATTTTTTGGGCAAAACTTACCATTTTTGTAAAGTACGGGCAAAATGGTAATTTTGGAAAAGTTGGGGGACCAAATTAGAAATTTGGGAAATTGAACCCCTTTGTGTGAAATTGAATAAATTGAGGTCCCAAGGTAAATTTTAAAAGTTTCGAGACTCAATTTGAGGAAAAACTGACATTAGGGTCTTAAAGTTAAAGAAAATAACTTTAGGGACCTAATTGCAAATAAATGAAAAGTTTAGTTTTCTCATTCATTTGTAATGAATGAAGGCTATTAGGTCGAGGGATAATGAACAAGTATGTTCATATCGTGTAGGAACACGAAGTACCGGGAACGCTAGAAAGTACAAAGCTCGTGTGAATACAAAGAATCGATCAAGAGGAATTCACTGCATGAACGAGTGAGTGGGATTTAATATCATACCCGATTGGGTGATAAACATCTCAAAAATGAAAACCCACAGCTAAGTGGTATTTTAACCATCACACCTAAGAGGAGTGATGTGGAAATCATATGGAAAAACTACTTACCGGTGGTAAGTAGATCATACCCAGTTGGTATGATAAAACTTCCTAGAAGGAAGTGGAAAACCCACTTATCGGTTATAAGCGTAGATGTCCTCATACCCGGTTGGTATGATGGACAGTTGAAAATTTTATTTTGTTGGAAGTGCTCTCCCCTAACTGTGTGCCACTGCTTAAAATATTTGGGAGACCTTATTGACGGGAGCTTGAATAGCTCATAAAGGTCGGAGGCCTTAGTTTTGGAACTTGGGGGCTAATATGCCCGATTTTGAAAATCTTGAACAATTGGCCCTAGGCTAGTTGGAATGAGCAGAAGCTCATAAACAAACATGATTAACATGCTATGAAAACTTAAGTAAATGAGTTGTTTGGCCATGGTACCGAGACAAGACCGACATACTTCATGGACTAGTGGTAGTGCAACATGACAAGTCTTCGGACTAGTCAAGACAAACAGCTGCATGTGGAGTTGAAGGTCGAGGCCGTCGAACCAGTGGCACCACGGATTATATGGCATTATGTGAAAAACTGTTGATTGTGCATGCATTGTGTTACGGGACCTTTAAGACGCCCAACAGGGGTAGTGATGCGTCCTATGGCTTTGGACGACCTAATGGGTATAAGGGCCGTTAGTCGTGCTAGAAGTCTTGCGAAGCTCGACGTGGCTTCAAGTGCATGAGATTGGGGTGGGGACAGGATGAGGTCTACGTACTCATAAGGACACGAATATTTGTTATGGGATTAAGGGTCAGATGTCGTGAACATCCACTTGTTCTTAGAGTAGAAGTGGACATTCTTCTATCTAGGTGGCTTGTAAAGTCGCTCCGATGCCACAAGTGGGTTTAGTGGATGGGCTGGCCTGCCATTGTGTGTTTTACCTTCATGAAGAAGGATGTGTGTTGGGTGATAAACACACCATGGTAATGAGAAATGGTTATGAAAATCGAGATTTGATAATGAGTAAATTTAAAGAAAATAAGGAGTCTGACACACTCCGATTCAAACATTTTTCCTAAAATTTAAATTTTTAAAACTCATTCATAGAGTAGTTGTACTCAACCCCTCCCTTATACCCCTTTTAGGTAATCCTGGAAAGCTTACCCAAAGACTACCAGCTAACGCACCTATGAGATAGGCATGTTAAGTTCAAAATTTTGTGTAGTTTTAATTTATGTTATTTCAGGAAAGGTGCAGGTTTAAAGGACGCATTACTACTCACGATTTATATTAAGGGGAAACCATTAGTAAACCGGGAGAGTGGCAGGTCGATCACGAGAATCCAACCAAACCAGGTCAGGGCGTGACACCAGAAAAAGATGCCATTCGTTTGATGAGAAATAAAAAGGAATATCGAAAATTCGAGTGGCTGAAGCTGAAGCAACTACTTTCGAAGTAACAGAAAGAAAAACAACGACTGGAGTGGGAGAGTCAGAGTCGAAAAGAGGATTCCTCACTTCTTTCTCTCATTCAAAACCGTGCATGAGACTTTCATCTCGCACGGCTCCTAAGTGATAAAAGAAAGAAGAACTCATTTTCTAGAGGCCCCGATTTTCTAACTCATGGGGCTAAATGCCTAGTTTTGGAAAAATACATGTAGTAGGCCTAAGGCTAGTGGGCATGAGTAGAAGCTCATAAATAAACTTGATTAAAGAAGAACCGTGAAAATTTCTAATGAAATTGGTTGTGTGATTTCACCACAATACTGATTCAGGACCGACAGTGCTCAATGGACTAGCGGTAGTGCGTCAGGGCCAGGTCGATGGACCGACCTAGACAAACAGGTATAGGTCAGTTGATCATTAGGGTTGTTGGACCATTAACACCAAAGATGATGGCTATTATGTGAAAAAAATTCCCATTACGGGAATTTGAAGAGAGAAGTTTTGGGGAGGTGAAGTTCTGAAACTTAGAAAATCTGGTGAGGAGAGGTGAAATTGAGCTTACCGAGTGTCTGTGAGGGGCTGGAGAGGGTCTCAGACAGTTAGAGGTGGTCAATTCTAGTGGTGGAAGCCCTAAGAGGGTCGGGGTTAGGTCAGTCGGGAGCTTACTATTTTGGCCTCCAGTCTGGTTCACCTCGAATCAGTCCAGTTCTTTCATCTAATTCACTTTCTGGTTCTTCCTTACGATTTTTGTGAATTTTTGGTCACTTGATATCTTCCCATTTCCCATGTTAACCCCTATTTACTATTTTCTATTGCTTAATGTGGCCCGGTTTTCAATATATTGTCGATTATTCTCCCATTTTCCTTGGTCCGAGTGGATGGGTTCCACATAAGTTATAGCAAAGGATTCAACAAAAGACTAAATTGCCCAAGGTTAATGTATGTGGATGGAGGGAATACCAAATGTGGACACCATACTTACAATCATGGGATAGTTGTAACATTGGGAATTCCCGGACTAGAAACCAAGTCGAACCGAACTGGAAATCATACTAAATCAAGAAAGGAAACATGAACCAGGATCTCAAATCGAACATGGCTAAGAAAATGGTTCTAAAAGGGGACTTAGATAATGACATTTGTCATAATAGGCCTTAAAGAACATCCCAAGGTCTGAATTCAAGGATCGGAAAATACTCAGGAAATAACTAGTTCGAACCTGGTTTGGACCGACTTAGGTCACAAAACCCCCTAATTTTTAGAGAAGGCTAAACAAATTTGAATAGGATAGTTATTGAGTCCATTTAATAGAAAATTAAACAAAGGTTTTTAGATATTTTTATTGGGCTAAGAACCGGTAAGAAAAAGGGTGAACCGACTAAGAAATGATCGAATTAACTGAGAAATTCATTGAAAACCGGTTTGCTACAATGTGAACTAGTTGGCACGTCACACCGAGTGCACACACTACATGCGTGGGGCGCACAAATGCACGGGCATGCATGTGCATGTTGTCTCCTTTGCCCGATTGTGAGGCATTCGACCCGAAAAACCCCATTCGATAGTTCAAAACCCACCGTTTGGGGAAATTAATTCTTTTAGAGAGCCAAATGCTATGGAATTATGCAATGAAGATATGGATAGATAGTAACGAAAGTATAGAATCCATCCATATAAAGATCGTATGTCCCCTTATCGGTTTTAGATTAGAATTCTCTCTTAAATATGAAGAGCTCCAATTTTCAGTGAGAGCAGTTATAGAGAACATCGTGCCTCCATCCGACCACCAAACTCAGTGTTCTTAGTTTCTAAGAAAAGCTACAAGAGTCAACTTTTCATTGCCACCTCTCTTCTCCCTCGACTCACCCTTTGCCTTCACCTATGAGATTACATAATACCAGACCCACACTCACCAGAAATAAAACATTAGATTTAGAAGTAAATTTCAACAGCCTCGATGGCCAACAATGACTAAGAAAAATTTAGCAGACTCCCTGTGACCTCAGCTTTCGATTACCACTAGCCTCAAATGATTTGGGTAACTGTAGAGGTAAAATTAAATTTGAGAATTTTAAGTTTAATTTAAAAATAACAAAAATGAATAAAATAGACATTACAGATGGCCTAGACCTCCATTTGAGAAGGTTCAAGCTACCACAAATTCATCGGAGGGGCATCTTTCAAACTAGACTTGTTCCATCAATTGAGGCATCATCTTCGGTGAGTTCCCGGTCTTGACCCATTTCCTACTCGTTAAGTTCTCAGTTTAATTAGACTGATCGAAGCACTTTACAAGCTTTACAAAATTGAGTACTTATAAAATTTGCGTCGAAAAACACATATAGAAAATAATACTAATGTGATTTATCAAAAGATGGGTTATACGTCGATGAACTATGAAATAAATGCCAAGAACTAACAATTTATAAAGAGATGAGAAATATTACGACGAGTTAAAAAACATGGGACGAGACCTAATAATTTATCATAAAATTGGTAATAATGTAAAGGTTTATAAAAAACATACTAAGACTCGAACTATTTAAGAAAAATATGCTAATGTCTAATTGTTTAAGAAAGGCAAGCTAAGGCCAAAGTACTTATAAAAGACAGGTTAAGATTTGCTTAATAAAAATGGACTAAGACTTTAGTGTTTAAGAAAGACATGACTAAAACTCAGTATTAAGATAGACAGAATAACACCCAAGTGCTTACAAAAAAATGGGTGAGACTTAAACAATTAAGAAATATGGGCTATGCTCAAGTGTTTAATAAAGACGGGTTGAAATCTAGATATTTAACAAAGATAGGCTAAGCCCAATCATTTATAAAAAACAAGTCAGACCAGAAGATTTAAGAAAGACGAGTTATTACCCAAGTGTTTAAAAGAATACGTGCTAAGACCCTAGCATTTAAGAAAATAGGTTGAGACCTGGTTGTTTAAGAAACATGTGTTGAATTTTGATCATTTATGTAAAACGGACAGAAATTTGACGAAATATGAAATATGGGCTAAGTCTCAATATTTTTATAAAAAATTGACTAAATTTTAATTTATTTATAAAAGACAAGTTGTGCGTGATATGTACATAATATAGCCTATAGGGTAGCATTTTTAGTATCAATTAGATGTATGATTATGTGGTTGGATAATAAGAACAAGTGAACCTATGTATATTTGATGCATAATCGAGTGGTTAGCTAACAATAAGCCAATATATGTTTATATTTTGCATCATAGATTGTGTTCGAAGAGTTTGAGAATCTGGACCATAGACACATGAATTAAGATATGGTTACCAATGGCTACTGAAAATCACATGAATTAAGATATGGTTACCAAAAAACTCTAAAAAATCATAGTATGTAATAAAGGAGAGAAGTAATTTTTTTCTAGTTTGTTTAGATGTCATAATTTCGTGGTCCAATGTGTTAACTAGAAGCGTTGTTGTGATGGTCATTGCTTTACAGTTTGGGGAGCCGTGTTGTGATATGTCAGCGCCATTTGATCGTTCTCTATATTTGGAAAGTGTAGTACGTGCATGTGCATTGGTTGACTTGACTATCCAACTATTGTGCTGGATCTCGTCCACCTATGGCTACCTGTGCTATGTACCTCGTGTTGTGTTGCTTATTGGGCATGCTGGCTTGCGCGCTTATTCGCAAGCTGAACCCATACTATTGTAGCCCCATACTTACAAACTGAACCCATCGTCCCTGGTTTTGGCCGGGCGTCTTGTGATGTGCGTTTTGTTGCACCTTAACTCGTGGTTCATCCGGTGGACTGCAATTACCACACCACGGTTCATAACTCCCATAACGCACATCGTCCCGCATTATATTCCTCAGTCCTTACTAGCTTACCCACTTCAAAGGAAAGCGACACTGAACTTACTCGGGATGGAGAACTCAACGTGAAAAATATCATCCCGTGACGATGACAGTATCTTTGGTCACGTCTTTCTTTTATTGTACATCTACCATGAACCGATGGAGATGATCGCATCTTACCTCAAAAGGATATCTCCCTTTGACATTGTTTAGCCATGGAAATTCAAAGAAATGCTTCAGTACCAACTTCTGATCCTCGAAATAATCTCTTAACTTCGAATAGAATATAGACCCAAAAAGGCTCAAGAACAGAAGGACAAAAATTTTTTAAAAATGAGTTAAGCCAAGAAAAACTAAAATAGTCTAGCAAACCAGTGGCTTTACAGGAAATTTGTATATGACATGTTGATCAATCCTATAGACCCTCTCCAAAAACCCCATAATGTCATATGATGATTAGCAGTTCAGCACTTGGAAAAGTGATCAGGGTAAGGATCTCAAAGTTTAGCAGCTCATCAACCGGATCGGAAGCACATCTCTTTTTGCTGCATTAGACCTCTGAAACTACTCAGTATTTCATCTTCCAGATCACAGAAGAATGACAATCATCAACTGCAAAACACAGTTCAGGTGAAATGCTCCTGGAAATACTGTGCTTTAACAGCTGAGAGTTGAGTGAGGCCAGCAATTGCTTATGCATGGTCTGCTTTCTCTTCAGTACTCGTACATATGCAACCAAACCAAGCCACTCAACCTCATCATTCTCTAACTTTAGAACCGGCTGGATATTGGGAATATATCGGGCGCGCATTCTCTTTTTTATCAGATTTTTCATATATCTGTTAGTACATACAGAGAGATACAAACGTATGAATACAACAGCTATAGGATTAAGAAAAGGAATTAGCATGTCGCTTTTACTAAGACAAGGAATCTACAAATATTTTTCTTCAAAAACTAGCGAATAACAAGGAATCTACAAATATTTGTCTTCAAAAACTAGCGAATAACTTTACCCTAGACACGAAATTGAACAGCATGGTCTCAGCTGCTTTCCTGAGTTTAATGCGGAGAACAGTCCTATATCATCAACTGTGCATTATTTGTTTTTGGAATTCTAGTGACAAGGAAATTTTTTATGTGAAAAGAAATGAACTAAAATATAATCCAAGTGAATAATAGACCAGTGATATCCCAATAGAGGAAATTACATGCAATAAAAATCAGATGAATAAGGATGTAGAGGATCAATACCCCAAAGACCTTCTGATGGCGTTGAAATAGAACCTTGGTTTAAGCTTGCAGTAGCAGGATAAGTCGCGAACATAGCAGTGAAACTTCATAGCACATAGCACGAACACTTGATAGATATTTAGTCGGACAATAGGAGCTGAATTTACATTCGAATCAAAAAATATTGCATGGCACTTGGGCCTTAGAAAGTTGCACAACCTTTCCTTCAGATGAGATGCAGGTTTTCCTTGCCAACAGACAGTGAGGGTAGATCGCAAATGATTATTCAAATACCTGTCAAAAAGCATAGCTTGTTATACGCATGAAATCAAGGGACGCTTCTCATTTTAAGTTGTGTAAATTACCGCATATGCAAGTTTATAGATACGAATATGTAACCTGGTCCGAACATGTTTTCTAAATAACAGCTAAATTTTTCTTACACTGGCTAGATATAGAAAACAATGGAGTTGCAGAATCTTTGATAAAAAGGAATCCAGCTCCATTTAAGAATTTATCTTTATTTATATAATATGTTATTATCCACTGATGCAGATTGAGGCTCGAAAATTCCAGAGATCTGAAGGGTACCAAATCTATGATCTGCCCAGCTGAGTTCCTGATATTATGAACCTCACTAAATAGGATAACACACTAAACGTCCCTCCAAATAAGAGCAACGAATAATAACAAGATGGTAAAGATATACCTGGAGTAATCAGCCTGTATTTCTAATGTATGGGAATTTATGAGAAGGCCACCCCATTGAACAAACTGAATACCATCTGTGCCAATATCAGCCTTGTTTGGCTGAGTCCATAGTGTATGTCCATCATCAAAATTTGCAGAGAATTTCTTCTCGTTCATTTGAAAGTTAAAGTCACGGAATCCTCTTTTTAGCCTTGACAAAAGACGGGATGCCTTCTCTCTTGATGTTGTTAGGAAAAGGAAGTCATCAGTAAATCTAAGCATCAGAAAACGATGAGAAGATGCAATTTCACCCTCAGTGTGAGTAGCTACAGGTTCAGGGTTTTTTTCCAGGAATGGAAGGATAACATTTTCTTCAAGATACCCAAAGTAAAACGAGCAAAGAAGAGGGGAGATAATGCTTCCTTGAGGGATGCCAATCTTTTGCAAGTAGAACTTTTTATCATACAGCAAGATGTTGCGCTTGATGTGCTCATTCAGATTATACAAAATCTCTTGCTTTTTTACAGACTTGGATCCCATCTAATGCATCAGGAAGAAACACAAAAAAACATTACACATTTTAGTTACACATAAATTTATCGAAAAAGAGATGTATATACTTCTTCCAAAAGGGTCTTAACTGCAGCCAACTAAATTCCCAAATTGAACAGAACTTTTTTCTCCTATATAAGTCTGTTGAGCTTCGGCTAATTAGTTCAAGCACATTATGATGCAATTTAACTCTAACTGATAAATCCCAGGCACTTCATCTAGATCATAGCATAAAAAGATGCTGCAATACCAGAGTTTTACAACCTACAATCCCTATTGAAAATTTTCAGACAAATAATGATGAGCGTGTCCCTCTTGGACTCATGAACACCTCACAAGTTTATGGATCCAGGTGAGTTCATCTGCGAGTGCATATTTGGGTGCCCTCACCAAGGACTATGTGCTTAATGGAAGAAGTAGGAAAGGAGCCATCTGCCAGAAGATAGAAAAAGTTATGCGCTATATTTTTCACGTGTGTTTATTTATGTTCTATTCTCGGGGTATGTGGCATTAATGAGTTAACATGGGAAGACTATCCATTACTAGGAAGGAACGTGTTAACTTGTCCACTAAAAGGCTGTTAATCTCATTGAGAAGAAACAAGGAAGGATCTTGACCTTCTGCAATGAATTGCTAGAAAAGAGCTAATAATTCAAAAGTCAGAAAACCAGTGGCTAAACCTTTTTTCTAAGAGATACAAATAGCTAGACTAACAGAAAAAAGTACACATTTTTTGGAAGGTGAACCTTGGGGGGTAAGTTTGGATAATTCTGCCACTATTCCAGGAAGAATGTAAACTCAGTTGTTTATGGAAAAATGAATTGCAGAACAGCACAGCAACAACATGCAACCTAGATTTTGTGCATAGTAAGCATTCAAATTCTAGTTGTTCAGGACTACCAGGAGGAATGTAGTAACGCCTTTGGATGTTGGATACTGTGTATGTGCAAAGAACTCTCAGCACATTGCATGGAGATTAATGAAGACATGAAATTCAAACTGCAAAGGGGAGGAAATGAATCTGAACTATGTTTTCTTTAAAAGCTTCTCTTTAGGATATAATCAATCAAAAAAGTAATGGGTACTATCTAGAGTTTTTGCAGAAAGAGGTGGAGAACTTTTTGTGCAAATATGGAGTTTGATGACCTTAAGGGTTAAAACCTTCATACAATGATGCCACCATTTTATCTAAGGATAAAATGATCCTAGTCATAGTTCATGAGAGATGCACCAGGCAAACAGAAAGTAGTTGGAGCTTAGGATTGACTTAGACAATAGAATGGTCTGATTAAAGAAGAATGTCAAGGCAAGGCCCAAAATACAAATAAAAGAAGATGCATGGTCGTTAATTCTATCTTTAATATTTACATGGTTGAGGAAAAAACAAGTACTAAAACTAATCTTAGACTGCCAGGTACATATTCATGGACAAGCAAAAGCTGCCATATTATTCAGTATGCTTTAGAGAATGAAAAGGCAGTAATCCATCTAACATACAAATATTCAACTAAAAAAAAGAAAGTCAAGTCCAATCAATCATTTAAATAACCTCTCTTACCCGGTTAATGATGATGCCATGAATAGAACCAGCTTCAACATCTGTACCAGCCAAAGAGAATTTATCACGAACCCACACAGACTTCCTGCTACAGTTCATTTCACAAGACTTCGCCAAAATATAGACAGGTTCTGTAATCAGGTCATTCATTATGCCTAAAAGTTTATCCTGGTCCAGAGAGTCGAATGCTTTTACCACATCAGAGACAACAATATATACCTCAGGCATGGCAGATCCTCCATTCTTCAAATCAAGGATAAAAGGATAGATCTTCCTATAGACATCATTGTAATCAGACACTGTGGAGCCCAACTTCTCAGGTACATTTAACTTAAGATTTTTCAGAACAGCATGTGTATCAAGGAGAAAAGAATTCACAGATTTGGAGTGCTGAAGTTTTTCTATCTTTTGATACAGGCTCCTTTTTTTTTTATTTTCACCAGATTGACCATAGATAGAGAACTGTTGCAAGGGCACAAAGGATGGAGATCTGAGATTAACCAACATCCTCAATCCATTTTTCTTTGGTCGAAATCTGACCTTGGAGAGACCATAGGATCTTTTAGTTACAATATTCTGAACAGTTATATCATTTAAGTCAGCAAAGACCTGGCCTGTCAAGCTACCCATAGCTTCACTGGTTAGCTTCTTCCAGGTTGTTTTTCGATAATAGAATACCTCTTGTTTCCCATGCTCACTTTCAGTGACATAAAAGTTGGCTTGTACAAGTGGCACAATTAAACATGAAAAGAACCAATAAATCCATCTTTCCAATATTTTATGCCTCAAATTTGACAGTATTTCTCTCAGTCCTTTATGTGATTCCACGCTGTGAGCCACTTCATTCTTACTCATCGAGCACTTGAACTGAGGTGACGATGGGTCTGCTAAAAATGTAAATCTTGATGCCTTTAGCTTATACATACACTGCTTCAAAGAAAATTTCTCATATCTTCGGAGTTCAATGAACTTGTATATGTTTCTCCTTAAAATTCTCCAATTGGATGGTGTTCCCAACAGTTCAGGAGGTATTATACTCCTGCAAACAGCCCATAAAAATGACACCACTTGACTTTTTGAGCAATAAGGCTCGGGATTCTCTAAGTTCGTTGTTTCCTGAAGCTTTTTCATCCGCCCATTCCCCTGAAAATGAAGAAACAATGACCACCCAGTTCCATAAAACAATAAAACATTCCAATCGGTTCTTATCATGAGCTAGTCTCCATTAAGAATGACAGATATTAAATCATATAATTGTAACTGTCCCTAGTTGCTCTAAAACGAATTTGTATATGCATAATGAAAAGGAATACTCTTCAATGATGCAGGCTAATGAATCTATCAATTGTACACCGAACTCAATTTCAAAGGATAATGTATAGGTCTCTTAATCAATCATATGCTTCTAAATATGCACATAGATCCACAAAGCTTCAGGTAATGCCAACAATAACACAGTCTACTATTTGGTAAATATTAAAATTCTTTATGTGCAAATTTAACTATGCCAATTCTTGAGACACTGTTGAGCAAAAACAAATTCTTGAGGCACCAAATTCTTCATTCCTAGTTGGAATTTGTTTCTTTATTTTCTCCACGAATTTTGACCGTGATATAGAAATGACGCATCATTTTAGAGCACATGCCTCAGTTATATTGCCAGAAATTTCACAAGAACTTCTACCATAGCCCAAACAATAAATTGAAGATTTCAGGATAGTGACATATGAAAACAAATTTGTTCAATTAAAATGTAAACTTAAACTACAACATACGCCAGATTTTGTTTACGAATTGACCACCTCTGATCTACTGGTCTCTTTTGTAGAAGCATCTTGATCTAATAATGGAGATGGAGGAGCACAATGCTTTTCCAGTAACCTCGAGTATTGGCATTGTCTACTTCTACGAATAAGACTCTTGAGCAACTTGATGATTGAATGGTACCTAAGAGGTGAAAAGCCAATAGAGGGGTAAACTTGGTAATAAAAAGAACAACTAAAATTGCAGTTTGCATGTTATTGTTTTGGTACTAAAGTGCATGACGATTCTCAGTGACTCAAGTAATCTCTAGAAGTGTGTGCTTTCTTATCAATTCCTTTCCTCAACAATACACACATCTTCCCCCTTGTCTTCCTAGGACATACTCAATGATGATGTCCATTTATAATCACAATCATTTTGAATCTAATGGCTACCACTTCATAGTCACTATGACCCCAAGAGAATAACAAACACATATTCAATTATCATCTTTATACTCAAAAAAGGATATTCAATCAAACTCAAAACATATGATTATATTTCACAATTTTTAAAGCTATGGGCAGGCCACTGTTATCTAAAGCATATACAAATATCACAAATCATATTTCTATACCCAAAGAAAGATTTATGTATATTAGTGTATTAGAAAAACAATAAAAAATGAATAGAAAATGTTGGTCATGTCCATGAAAGCAGTAATGTTATCTAAAGCATATACAAAGTTCATAAATCATCTTCCTATAACTAGTTTTATAAATTCAAAGCATTATGTGTGTCAATCATGCCCTTGTGTGAAAAGGTAAATAAGATAAATTCAGACACTATCCTTGCTTACAAGCATGAAGAGTGAAAGCCACAAAAAGCACCCTCATGGAGACAATTCTTTGACTGGGAATGAGAATCTACATCACTTAAGTCGAATATTTTGCGTAGGAGAGACACTGCACCTACAATATCTGGTCTCAAGCAATTTAATTCATCTTCGTCCTATTAAGGTGTACATGATCCACTTCAGGAGCAAAAAGTTTGCTTCCCTGGTACAATGTGAAAGTGGAGAAGCAGAATACTGGAAAACATACAAAACGAGCAATAACTCCACTATAATATTGATGCTAAAGCAATGACTTCCATTTGTTTTTTTTTCCCTCAATAGGACTTCCAAAATCACAACATGGAAAAGAACATGAAAAGAGAAGTTGATTGATTAAGCATTAATTGTATGTGATAATTTGCTACACTGCACAATTTGTAACTTCAAGAAAATCTAGCCCCCACAGAAGGATTCATCTAGCAACACTGATCTTTTTGTTTGAATCAACTGCTTCCTGTTTTATTTCTTCTTTTTAATAAAATTAGGATACATAGTTTTTTAGGCATCTCAATAAGCAAACCAATGGAAAAACCACAACCTTAGTTGGGAACTTCAATTTTTTGTTCTAACATCTCACTCATACTATAGAGATGCATTTCAAAACATCATTACTACAGGTATCATGAATAGTTATATCTTGTCTATCTACTTCAGATAAGTATAGTGTGTGGTCACTTAGAAGCATTGAATATTCTTGCATATTTCTCTTCAAAGATAAACATAAATCACAGGATTTAACATAGAAATCAATTTCTCAGACAACAAAGCTCCTTAAATTTCAGTGTATAGCAAGGTCAATTAATTAGAATGAACTTATATGTATTCCTATTATCAAGATAGAATGCACATAAAGGTAAAAAAGGATACGCCTTTTTGGGAAACCAGAAGAAGAGCTTTCCAAGTTATAGAAAATACTTCTCCTCTGAATTTGACACCCTTTATGGAATTTCCCTATGGCTTGAAACTGCAAACAGCATGAGCAAAGCATTGATATCTGCAAATCAAACAATAGTGAGACCATATACTGATATATGAACATAAAACTCTAAAATGTAACATAAACTGCAGTATAACATATAGATGGGTATTTTCTAAACTCGGTATCAAGAAACCACTGATGGTGATGATAGCAAAAAGTTTTGAATGACTACAAAAATTATGAATGCATATCATACAAAAAGTATTTGAACCTGGAACAAACTAAGCTTATGGTATTATATTATATAAAATCACATGACTAGAACAAAAACATATACAAAGGATAATGCCAAAACAACACATTTGTATAAGTTCATAGGAAAATAAAACAGAGGCTAGTTTCGATGAAGAACCATCCCAAGAAATCAGTTGATCCCACATCCCATGCAGGGAAGCCAACATCCATATCAACCAGGTCTCTTGTAGCCTCAACGCCTCAAATTTAGATCAGAATTGCAAGTTGTCTCACCTCCAGAAAATGGTACATAATTTATTCATAATATCATTTTTCAAACAGTATATTAAATTCTCCTAGTTGAATGAAAATGAATTTCAATAAAACCATTAGAAACCACATTACAAGAATTCTTGTAATTTCATAACTCCAGAGTAATAGAACCTAAGGAATGGACTGAAAAAAAGATTTCCTATCCAAAACTAGCATCCATCTGTTCTTTTTCTCAACGAATAGAGCAAGCATAGCAACAGTTCATAATCAGTGGGGGTATAGCAGTTAACAAAATGGAAGGGTTCCGCTGTAATATGTCCATGCCAAATGGAGCAATTTTGCAATTTTGGCTAGTAGAATATACTATTTTCCTGCAAGGACCAGGGTAAAATGCACAAACCGGTACCTTCTTCAGTGTTGACTTGATGTTGCAATGACACTCCGCACGCAAAATATATTTATCATCACATGGTTCTCCAGTAGATGAAGTATCATATTCTTCCACCTTCAGTCTCTTTTTCTTGCTGCACTGTTGCCAGCTAAATGTTATCCGATGCTTTCTATCCGGGAGTATGGTCTGATTGATGCTTCCTGGAAATGCCTTCAGAGTAACTTCCTCATCAGCAGAGAAACTACACCCAATAGTCACCATAGTAGCATTTGTCTGATCACAATCAATCTTATTATCTTGCTCTACTGGCTTCATGCAATTTTTACTACTAGAACAACTATTACCAGAAGCACTTCTCACTATTCTCTTCTTTTTAGCACCTGTCAAAAGAAGACAATACCCTTATTATGTTACCACAATAATATAAGAAAAAATGGCCAGTGAGGAAGAAGCTAAAAGCTTGGCATAAAAAACCCAATGGAAACAAGCAATGCAAATCATAGGAAGTTACAACAAACAGAGTGTAACAATTAGGATGTGTCTACAGTAACTTTTCATCATGTGACCAAACTGCCAAGAGGAATAATGGCTTTGTTGACATCTCAATGTAGAAAATAACTGTGGATATTGTATGCCATGTAGCAGGGAGAAAATGTTAGGTTTTGATTCAACTATTTTGAATATCAAAATCCAAACCAATGTCAAGGTTGTAGAGAAAAATATTCTTATTACCACACAAGCATGTGCTTCCATGGCTAAAATAAGTTGAAATTACTAACAGTAATGAAAGTAAAAGTTTGGAAGCCATACTACCTCCTAGTGTAACTTTCATTGTTTAGAGTATTTTAGTATATGTAGTCATGCTTAGAAATACTAGATTCTTTCTCGCCATGTTGTCAGTATTGTGTTGCCTACCTTCAATCCTGCAACATTCATCTATTTCACGGCTACAGAGATTAAGCATTTCTCAGTCCCAACTTGATACTTAACTGGTTATGTAATCTACTATCACTTTGTGAATCTGAATTTTATTGGAGTCAATTGCATAAGTTATGCCAAACATGTACACATTCTCTAGAACAAGAATGCACTGGCCTACAGAAGATGTTTTCCCCCACCAACCAAACCAAGATAATTCATAGACTATCAAATGATTAATAGAGCAACTGAGTTTGATTTTTTATGCTATCTTTCTTCTCCCAAAATCCAGTTGCTTCATAGTTAATAATTTCGGACGTTTCTTCACATATAAACTTTATGTCAATGGAATAATAAAATAAATTCTTCATCCTCCCAATGCCAATCAGTAAAACCAGATAGTTATGTGACATTCTTCCATAGAAACATTAAAGTTAATTGACATTGGGAGTGATAATGTTTTTACAAAGGGAAATTTGAAGTATGTATCCCTCAGAAAAATTATACTGTCACCAGAAAAAAAAAAGTCTGAAAAATGCTTCAACCATGTTTTTAATTATGTACCAAATGAACGGGACTGCATAGAAGATTGAATAAATAAACCTTGTTGAAAATGATAGCCTGGTCTTCGCTTGTATAGTCTATGACTCAGTCTGGTTATAGGAGGTCCAGCAACCTGATGATATTTCATCACGGATGTTGGCAGAAAGATTGATGTGTTGCTAAGGAGATAAAACATAAAGGTGCAACCAACCTACAAAGAAGCATATATGGCAACCAGGTCCCAAGTGTGACCATCTAGTTAGCTCAATAGCTGCAACCGAGAAGGACGCCTGGATGCAAGAGTATATTTTAAGTAGCATACCCTTTCTAAAAGAAGGCACCAAGCTGCGCTTGATAGAAGCTCTAAAGTGGCACTGGATCGGTCAAGCTGCTAGGAGATGCAACTTGTTAACTTAGTTCCCAGAGGAAATCATAGACTCGACTCTGCAGACAATTGATACTTGATGGACAAAATGAATTAAAACAATGCACTATCGATTAATCTGGAGACTAGGAAAATGGAATGAGAACATCAAGAAGTAGAATATTGATTAAGCTACAAATTCCATGAAATTGTCACTGGAAGCATCATGAGTAAACTCATATTGCTGATTGTCCATTCTAGCAAATAACTGAACACATGAGTAAATTGAATATAGTACTCTTATTTCCTCATTTACCCAAACTTCAACCTGGACAGTGATTTTATAACTTAGCTATACAGTTCATTGATCTTCCAACCATATCATCTGTCAGTTATAGCTTTGAGGTAAAATGCATTACTGAAAATAAATATTTTCATACACGTTAATAATCAAGTTAGAAACGGAGGCTTCTCTACTTTGTCATTCATCATAGTGAATAGGATAGGAACTAAGAATAGTATAGCAACAGGTCCAGATCTACAGAAAATAAACGTCAATTATGACACATTCTTGGAATACAATATACTCCAGCTTTTGCAAACTGCGTGCTTACCTTATCATAACCATTGCATATCACATTCCCTGAAGATCTGTTTTCCCTTTGCACCGTAGTAATTACTACTGCTACAATCTGAATACGACAGAGATAAATTAGAATCTGGAAACCATCATTTGATGCAACGTACATCATTTTTCACAAGCAGGATATGCTACCATTATAGAGCCTTGAAAACAGCATAAGTGTTCAGATAACAAACACCTCGATAATAACGGAGATAAAGAAATATTTCTCTAGTTCTAAGGCAACGAAGCATAATCCAATTTAAAGATGATCAAAACAGAAAGTATTAGAAGGAAAAGCACCAACATCCCCAGCTCAGCAATGACCCACCATAAGAAAACTGCCAAATTATTGTAACATAAGATTATGAGAAAAGTTCCACGGAGTTATAGGGAGAGAGGAAGAGTGGATAGAAGAAACCTCGCGCTGTGTACGGAAGCTAAAGACGTTGAAGCCACCCGAGTAAGAAGGTGCATTGTCATCGAAGACCACAAAGCACTGATGAAGGAGCTTACGATAGTCAGGCGGATCGTCAGACTTGCAAAGGAACGCCGCCGCCGCTGCTTCCCCTTGTCTGCTGCTGCAGTTGAGGCAATGTCTCCCCTTACACCACTCGCAGCTCTTGAGAGCCGGGACTGGTGAAGGAGGAGGGAGCAACGACAGGATTGTCCGGATGAGAGGGCGCGCACGTTCTCCAAAGAGCCGCCATAGAATCTCCGGCACCTTCTTCTTCTTCTTACTCTTCATCGGTCGCTGGGAAGAGGACAAGAAGAGCCCGCGTTCAGTAACTGAGAGGAGAAAATATACCGTGCTCTGATCATATACTTTTTTTTTTCACATCAAGACTTATATTTATTAAGGAGGATATACCTAAAAAAAATAAATTCAATCTCGCTGCACAAGCTTATGCGAGCGCTCCCTAGAAACTTTCAAGGAACATTTCTAAAGTATTTTCTAATGTTTTAAGGCTTCCATTGAGTTTTTTTTTCAGACCTTCATCTTCATCTGTATACTGCATTACCTCTTCAATATGTATTTTTTAATTTATTTATTAAATTATTTTAATATTCTTGTTTATATTATTATTTAATTTTATTTTTTATATATTTTAAATAAATTTATATATTAATAATATTTTATATAAATATATAATAAAAATAGTATATATATATGTAATATAATTATAAAATATGTATATATTAATTATTATATAATTAATATTAATTATTTATTATAATAATAAGTTAATTATTTTAGTATATAATATAATTTAATTATATATAATAATTAATGAATTATTTAATTTAATTAAAATAATAAATTTTAATTTTAATTTTTTATTAACAATTATTCATATCAATCCAAAATTAAATTTGATTGTCCCTCTACATGGGGCAATCCAACATTGGTTATTATCTGCCCTACTATCTCCCTATAGCAAAAAGGAAATAAATACTAAGATATAAGTTGCTATTCTATTATTTACACAGTTTTTCATATGAAATATTTAATTTTTAGTAAATAATTAATATTCCATAAGTTTTCCATACATTTTTAGTGATTACATTTGAAGATGATGCCCTTTTATGAGTTGCTGGATTCTCTATTCATTTCAAGAAAGCATATGCTGATTTAGTATTAAGATTCTCATTTTTAACCCAAGTTCACACTTTTATATTCCTTAAACTCATTGCATGCACATGTATAGATAGTATAACATCTATTTTAGCCTACAATAAACTAGCAATGCAATCCAACTCTCACTTACATGTCCTACCTTTGAGCAAGTAGATAACTCGTATTTCTCATCTTTCATTCGATGAGGGGTTGAGGAGAGTTTGCATTGTTCCAAAGACGGGATCTCGTCTCCCATACTTTAGTAGCTTCACCGTCCCCTTTAAGAAGTAGAGTTCCACTGTATATTCCTTTCCAATGTCAAGATGGTTTGAATCCCGACTTTACTTGTAAGATGGATTCATTCTGGAAATACCTTCCCATAAGTACATTTGCCCATAACTACTCTAGTAGGAGAGGTCATGCTCCATTATTTAAGAGAGGTTAGTTAAACTTTGAGAGATCCTTGAAACCTAGTCCATGGTCTTACTATAAGTCGATGAGCTTAGATCATTTAACTCAATGTATCCTTCTATTATTCTCTTTACCATTCTACAAAAAATGGGTGGCCATGGCATTTATCTCATGGCACCCCACGGAAAGTTGAAGCATGCCATAAAATATGTAGGAATGGAATTTATAAAAGATTTTATAAGAGTTTCTTTACCTCCTATGAAAGGGGTGGGATGTCCATCCTTACATGTTGCTCTAAATTCTCTCTTTTGTGAGTGTTTTCTTCTCCCCAAAATAAGGGCATCCCCAAATACCTATCATCTTCAGTGCCTAACTCCATATGCAATCTTGCTTATCTCTTATTTTTGTGGTATGTTGGCATTGTTAATAAAATAGATGCTAGATTTTGCTAGGTTGACTTACAGTCCCGACTTCAAGCAGTAAACCTACAGAAAATTATACAATTTTTCCACATTCTTGTTTACAGCCTTTATGAAAGAAATAGCTTTATTAGCAAAAAAACAAGTAGGTTGAATATGATTTGGATATCTTAAGTGCACTTAATTCCTTTTTATGACAAGCATCAATTAATAATTGTGTGAGAGAGTTCGTAATTAAAATAAAAAGGCACGAGGAGAGAGTGTTTCCTGTCTTAGTCCTCCACTTGGGTTTACCTGGTCTGTCTACTTCCTATTTATGAGTAATCTATAGGACATAATCCATGTTATAAAAATCAGGTCGAAACTCATTTGTCAAGAAAGGACCCTTAAATCATATCATATGCTTTGAACATATCAGTTTTGATGTCACATCACTCTTTGTTCTTGTGTTTTTTTTTTCTTTTAAGTAATGGAAGCACTAATGAACTATTAATATGTTGTCGTGTGTATTGCTCGACCTAGTACAAATGCACTTTACTGGTAAGATGTGATATATGTCATTATTGATTTAAGTTTGTGAACCTCATTTCTCAATATAAAGAAGCCAGAAATAAGAACTGGAAAATTTCAAAAATAAAATAATGGATTAAAGTGAACCAAAAATTTGTAAAAATAAATTTAAAAATTTTTAAATGGATAATAAATATTCAAAAATCAATAAAAAGAATCATGAAGAAAATGGGATGCAAAAACCAGACCGGTTTAGGGTGAACCAGACCCGAATCAAGTTGAACCGGATCGAACCATGAAAATTTGGTTCAAATATTCATTTTTCTAGATGACTTAAAAAAATAAATTTGTAAAATTAAAGTCACCAATGTATAGAAAATGAATTTAGATAAATTTAGAAAATTTTAAAATTTAGAAAATCGGTCAAATCAAACCTATACCGACCGATTTTTTTCTTGTCATCGAACCTGGTCTGACTGAACCAGTCAACAGTCTTGTCAGTCAATGGACCGCCTGCTAGGACAGCAGTCCAATCAGTATACACGACCAATCAGTGTGTGCCACGTGGTGAAAGTGCACCCAATTAAGGTTGCCATTTCTCTATTGGTTAAGGTTCATGAACCGGTTCGGTTCTCTCTCTTGAGTTGACCGGTTCTTTCTCCGATTTTCTTACCTTTAAGGAACGGGGTTTACAACTCTCCCCTCATTTTAGGAGTTTTGTCCCTACAACTAAATTAGCATCATTTGCCTCGGAAATAACTTCCATTGATGTTCACTTGGGTTTGCTTGATATGCTAACACTTCGGATGTTGTTTCACTTAGACCCCTTTACATTTAAGGAATTTTTTTTCATTTTCATTGTTTACCCGTTCCAAGAAGTTTATCGTAACTAAGCATGTATTACCCGTGAGTCCAAAGGTGTATCCTTAGGTTCACATCTTCCTTTGCTTAGGGTAAGAGTCTTACTCTTGAGGGTTCTTGCTTAGGATTTTAGGATTGGGAGTTCCAAAATGCCACATCGTTTCCGTGTCTAGTTATTCTTTTTATCGTTAAAACCCTTAGCTCACTGTCCTTTCGAGCGCTATGTACTTGTTTTCACGAGTTTCGGTATTATCACATTTTCGTCCTATTTTGACCCTTCCCTCATTTGTTGTTTATTACAACTTTGGTCCAAATTTAATGTTTGACCCTATCAGGCTTAACCAATTGACTCTTCCTTACTTGAGTCATATTTTCTATGGGGCCATTGGGCTTACATATCCCTTACAGTATGACATGCTCTAGAACTTGCATTTGGTCATTAAAATTTTAGAACACTTCCTTAATGGTTGTTCTCAACCTTTCAACCTTTCGGGGATCATATAACTTTGTCCCTCTTTTATCTGGCAGTATTTCTCGACTACCTTTACTATTATCCAATCATCCATCTTGCCTTTGATGTCATGTCCTACATAACCGTGTCGGTTTTCCTTACTCGTCCTTTCCCAACTTATTTATTGGGTCTTTTCGGTTCCAATTATTGGGTTTCCTGATGGTTTATCGACAAGCGGATATTCTTCCCTTCCTATGTCCTTCATTTCCAGTGGCGTTCTTTCCTGAAGGATTTCACTTTTTCTTAATCCCCTCTTACTCACTCGTGACCATTTCACGATTCTTTATTCCGAATTAATCCCTTTTGGTTTATGTGTCGATTACTTTATTTGGGAAGTTCCCTTCTTATGGTTTTGCTCTCTACTATATCTCTCACAGTAGAGACTTCCACCTTAGGAACTACATGTTTAACCTTCATATCATTCCTGGAAGATTTCTTACTTCATTTCTTCACACCCCTTTCTATATTGGGGCATTTGCCTGCTTTGAATCCTTCTTCGTTTAAAATTTTCCGTTTCATCTCTTATTCCTTACTTGAGAAACTTCCGATTTTTCGAGTTTTATTTTATGTACTTCATACTATACCTAACCGTCCATTCTTTAGGTTCCATTAAGTGGGTATGGACCACAACCAGTCTTAATGTTAGTGGTCATTTACTTTACTTACTTCTTAATTGGAGGGCTTACTTCTCCAAGGTTTCTTAGATGTGCTTTCCTCTGTTTCCTTTTGATAGACAGTCCACCCCTTTCTTACTCATATGACATCTTTTGATGCCATCTTCTAACATACCCATTACTTGGGTTTAACTTACTATTTGAGTTCTCATGAGTACTTTTCCTTTGTACTTGATATTTCCATCTCAACCAGTCTATTATTTATGAGCTTATCTTCTTTTCCACTTCTGTTGATTCCATTACTTCCTAATCGGGACATGTATGTCATTTCTAGGGTTTCCTTCCTTGGTAGGATTTATACTCTTTTCTCCTAGAATTATCTTCTTGTTTGCCATTAAGGACATCTAACCTTAGATGACTTACTTTGTTGCCATCCTCTCCTGCTTACATTTACTCTTGAAACCTTACGTGCACATCTTTTGTACCCTATCCTCATTCTCACTTGTATCCCAATACACGTCTATTTTTTTTAGGGAGAACTCACATTCTCATATTTCAAGATCTCTTGATCATCCCGCGAGAGGCTTACTTAACCTTCTCATGGTTCTTGGTCATTAATCCTATTTTGACCATTGATATCATTAAGGTTTTCCTTCATCTTTATTTCACAATTATTTTAGCCTTTCCACCTCTCCTTCTTTGCTGGAGTTTTGACCTTCATGAGGGTCAATTTATTAACTGCCTCGTTCTTACTCTTCTCCTTGTTAAATTATCTTGAGACAGTTGTCTCTCAAGTCTTCTTGTCCTTAAACTCCATCCCATTGCCCTATTTAGGGTGCAGTCCTTACTACTTCCTGATCCTTCTTAGGGCATCATTTATTTTCCTTGACTATCTTGTTGTTACTAGTTGCTTCCTTTCGCTAGGTTCATTTAAAATCCCTATTGGGCTTCTCTACTCTTCCAGAGCAGGTCACACTTGACCATCTCGATACATCCTTAACAAAAAATGTCCTTTAATGAGTTTCCTTATTTCGGTTTAAGCCTCTTACGATTCATCTGTCGGTTACTTTGCTTGAAAATTTCTCTTTCCATGGTCCCACTTCCTATCTTTACCCTTCTTCCTAAGGACTTATGTCCTGGGAGTTTCAAGTTCAACCTCCCTAACGCTCCTTGAAGATTTTTCCTTCTTTCCTTTTTGGCACCCTTCTGATATCAGTATGGTCATTCGCCTGTGATCCTTCCCTGTCCTCCAATTCCTTTTCATTCCTTATCCTTCCTTCGAGGAGTTTTTGATTGTTGGTGAGTTCCTAATAATTTATGTCCTGCCTATCACTAACTCTTTCAAGGGTACTTGTGTATTCCTCTATAGTTCTCTTCCTAACACAATTCTTTTCTTCCCTCTCTCCACGTCTTATCCTAAGTGGCTTAGCACTTTCCGAGCTCCCACTTCTTCCTAGTACCTTAGTTTTCTCTTGGTCATCTTCTATTCAACTAGTTTCTCTTGGGCAACCCAATTCTTCTTGGTTTCCTAACTTTTATATGGGCCCCTTCCTTAACTCCTTATGGTCCTTAGGTTTTTCCTTTACTACTTCTACACCTTTTTCCTGCCTACTTCCTTTTTACCGGACTTCACACTCTTCCTCTTCTTCCTACCTTTAGTTAAGGTATGTCCTTCCTGATAATTCTGGGCTAACTTCTTTGGAATTTCTTTCCTTGTCTCGTTACACCATATTCTTGGTTTTTGTGGGGGACTTATTTGACTAACTTAAGGTTAGGGTTAATTAGAGTTGACTCGTAGTTTCCTCCTTAGGTGGTCTTTTCTCCGTCTACTACCCTGGTTATGATTAGTATACTTCCAATCAGTTAGTTGTACTTGTCATTATCAAGGAGATTTAAATTAAGAAAAAATTACTTTCATTCATTCAAATTGATAGTTTCTTGCCGTACTCGGCTTATTATAGGAATTCACTACTTCCTAGTCCCTTGCAGTCATAGGCCAGAAGTTAGCCTCAAAACGGTTGCGAGATTCATGGTCCGAAGGTTTTGATGAACTGGTTGAAGTTCATCCAGGATCTCCCTAATGGGACAAACTTCATGAATGGCCTCTAGTCCGTACCTTCTCAACACCTCAGCCTCATACTCGTAAGTCCATTTCATACATTGGGAAGGATTGAAGTTGGATTGAACTGGTGGAGGTACTTGGTGGAATTTCATAAAAGTGGCGTGGGCATCCTAATAGTTGTCCCATGCCTCCTTCTTAGTGGGAGTCCTTTTTTGTTGTTGTGGGGGTGGAGGAGGTGTTAGGCTCCTTGGAGGAGGAATAGGTTTTTACTGCTTTGGAGGAGGATAGATAATGCCTTCTGGCTCTAATAGTGCTCCGACGAGTTTCCTATACTCATTGACCATGTTGTTGGGCACTCTCTTCTCACCCTCCAAAAACTGTTGAACGGCCACCTCTCTAGGGGTAGACGTCGTTTTCATGGTCATGTGTGGGGGTTTGGATTGCACGACCAATTTCCCAGGGACTCTCCTTCCTACACGGTAATTAAGTTTTCATTAGTGTCAGGGCATAGTATTGATAATACTTCTAGGAAACCATTCTCTGATACCACTCAAGTTGTCACGTCCCGACTCGGTTTGGTCGAGTCCCTGTGATCAACTCGTCGCTCCCTTGGTTTAAGAGGGGCTTCCCACTTTCTCTAATCAAGAGGAGTTAGGCGTAACTTTAACCTTATTTCGTGAAATAACATAAATCAATAAAAATACAAGCTTAAAAATAACTTTTATGCATACTTGACAACGGATAGATCCGGGTGTTTTCTTTTGTCATATTTTCCTCTACTCCTAAAAAGGGATATAAAAGAGGGGTGAGTTTCTATAACTCGGTGAATGGGTGTTGTGAGTGAGTTTTCATAAACAAACATTTTTAATCGGAGTGTGTCAGACTCCTTATTTCCTATAAGAATTTCCTCAAATTCTGATTTTTAAAACCCTTTTTCCATATTAGGTGTGTTTAACAGTCAACACATGCTCTTTATTAGGAAGGGATCATACATTCGTAGGGCAGTCCGTACACTGCACCCACTTGTGGCTCGGAACGACTTTACCGACCACCAAGATAGAAGTCTGTCCACTTCTACCCTGGGTATGAGTGGATATTCGCAACATCCGACCCCCAAACCTGAAAACAACTTTGCGTCTGTATGAGGACAAAGACCTCATCCTAACCCCATAACGGTCTCATGTGCATAAAGCTACATCGAGCTTCCCTGACTACTAGCACGACAAACTGCCCTTATCTCCACCATGATGTCCAATAGCCCTTAAGATGCATCACTACCCCTCTTGGGCATCTTGATGGTCCTGAACCTCAACTGCATGCAAAAATAATAGTTTTTCCACAAAGCCATTTATTTCTGGTGCCAGTGGTCCAACAGCCCCAACCCTCAACCTGACTTGTAGCTGTTTGTCTAGACCGATCCGTCGACCTAACCCTGACGCACTACAATCAGTCCATCGAGTATGTCAGTCCTGTCTTGGTCCCATGGCAAAATCACATATCCATTTCATTAAGAGTTTTCATGGCTTTCATATATCATGTTTATTTATGAGCTCCTGCTCGTGCCCAATAGCATTGGGTCAACTGTACGTGATTTTCCAAAATCAGGCATCTGAGCCCCACAAGTTTCAAAACCGAGGCCTCTAGCCTTATTTGAGCTATTCTAGCTCCCATTAAGAAGGTATCCCAAAAGGTTTAAGCATTGGCACACAAGTCAGGGGAGAACACATCTGACAAATATAACATTGTCACTTCATCACACCAACCGGGTGTGATGATATCACCGCTTACAACCGGTAAGCAGTTTTCTCCTTCCTTCCAGAAATTCCATCATACCAACCAGGTATGATCACTACTTACAACTGGTAAGTAGGTTTTAGCTTAGTTCGTACATCACTCCAACCGGGTATGATGTCAAAATTCCACTTACAAGTGATTTTTATTTTCTAAGGTACTCATCATCCCAATGAGGTATAATGTACATAAGCTCACTCACCCAATAACTTAAGTGTATCCTTCTTGTCACGCCCCGACCCGGTTTGGTCGGATCTCCGTGAATAACCCGCCACTCTCCCGGTTTATTAAGGGGTTTCTCCTTATTATAAACCGTAAAGAGTAAGGCGTCCTTTAAACCTGCACCATTTCCTAGAGTAGCATAATCAAAACTGCATGAAATTTTAAACTTTAGATACCTGTCTTACATGCATCTTAGTTAATGGTCTTTCAGGGTAGTTTTTCCGGAATTTCCTGAAAGGGGTATAAGGGAGGGGGTGAGCACGACTACTTAGTGAATGGGTTTTCAAAAGTCTACTTTTAACTTTTAAGAAAAACATTTATATGAAGTGTGCCGGACTCCTTTCTTTTCAAATATCCCTTCATTAAAAATTTCTCTCAGATTTTTCCATTATTTCATAGTTACCGGTGTGTCATCACCCAACACACATCCTTCATCATGAAGGTTACATACATTCGCAAGTCAGTATCACTACTAAACCCGCTAGTGGCTTCGGGGTGACTTTTCCTATCACCTAGATAGAAGCACGACAACTTCTACCTTGAGAATGAGTGGATGCTTGCAACATCCGACCCTCAATCCCGAAATCGCTTTTTCATGTCCATATGAGGATAGAGACCTCATCCTGTCCCCACCCCGGTCTCATGTGATTGGAGCTACTACAAATTTCGCATAGACACCTGGAACGATGATCTGTCCTAATACTCACCAGGTTGTTCGGGGCCCTTAGGATGTATCACTACCCCTAATGGGTGTCTTGATGATCCCGTACTCATAGTGCATGCACAAACAATGTTTTCTCATATTTCCATGTAATCTTTGGTGCCACTGGTCCAACGGCCCTGACTCTCAACTCAACCTGCAGTTGTTTGTTTTGACTGGTCCGTCGACCTGTCATGTCGCACTACCGCTAGTTGACTGAGCATATCGGTCCTCTCTTGGTACCATGGCCAAATAATTCACTTATTATGTTTTATGGCACATATATCATGTTCATTTACGAGCTCCTACTCGTGCCAACTGGCCTTGGGCCCATTGTACGAGATTTTCAAATTTTGGGCATTCGAGCCCTCAAGTTCCAAAACCGAGGCCCCGGCCTATAAGAGCTATTCAAGCTCCTTTAAAGAAGGTCTGCTAAATAGTTTAAGCATTGGCACACAGTAAAGGGAGAACAATTCCGACAAAAAAGGTTTTTGTTGTCCATTATATCGGCCGATATAAGGACATCTCCGTTCATAACCGATGAACGGGTTTTCAACTTCCTTCGAGAAAGTCTCATCATACCAACTGGATATGATCTACTTACAATCGGTAAGTAGTTTTTCCGCATAATTTTCACATCACTTTCTCTAAGTGGTGATAATTAAAATACCCCTAAACAGTAGTTTTTTATATCGATGTACTTATCATCCCCTACCGGGTATGATATAAAATTTCCACTAACAACCGGTAAGTGGTTTTTATCTTTAAGTTGTGCTCATCATCCCAACTGGGTATGATGTTAGTAAACTCATTCACCCGTTAATGTCGTGAATTCCACTAGACCAATTCTTTATATTCACGCGAGCTTGTCCTTGCCGGCGTTCTCGGTACTTCGTGTTCCTGCACGATATGAACACCTCGGTTCATTATCCTTTGGCCTAATCGCCTTCATTCATTCCAAATGAATGAGAAAGTCAAGCTTTCATTTATTTGCAATTAGGTCCCTAAAGTTATTTCTCTTTAACTTTAAGTCCCTAATACCGATTTTTCCTCAAATTAAGTTCTCAAACTTCTAAAATTTATCATAGGACCTCAATTTATTCCATTTCACGAAAAGGGGATTAATTTCCCAAATTTCCAATTTGGTCCTCCAACTTTTCCAAAATTACTATTTTGCCCTTCCTTTACAAAAATGGTAAGTTTTGCCTCAAAAATTCCAAAATTTCTCAATTGGTCCTCCAACATTATTTTCATGCCCAATTGACCCTCAATTTCATAAAATTTCATTTTGGTCCTTCAAATTTCAAAAATCCCCAAAATTTCCCTAATTTTTCTCCCCCAATTTCAACTCTGTGTTTGATTTCATCAAATTGACCGATCAAACACCTCTAATTGTTGAAATTGGAGTTAAAATTGAGTTTCTACATGTTCATATGATTCTAAGAAACTTTGAATCACAGATTTTAATACCGGAACGAGCTCAAATGGAGCTTCACCGGAAAACAGACTATAGAGAGAGAAAGCTTTGATTTCTCATCGGTAAAGGCACGTCAATCCGAGCTTTCAATTTAGATAGATAGCTCTCATCATGAGGTTCATCTAGAATCAAGAATCACATCAATTGATGCCAAATTGAGTTAGAATTTCATCATTGAAAATTTGTTGGTTCTCTCTCTAGCACCGGCTGAAAATTACAAAGTAGAGCCGAATTGGCTTACCTTTCAGTCCTAATTCAGTTGTGGGAGGGCTGAGAAAGTGTTGGGAAGGCTTGGTTTGGCCTGAGGAGGGCTCGAAATGGCCGATTTCAACTCAGTCGAAACAGGGCAGCTTCGGTCCGCCGGAGCTGCTTTACCGTTTCATCACATTGGCATTTCTCTGGCGACCCTCGGAGCAAACAGAGACTACAGGCATGTAGCTGACTTCTCCCCAATTCTAAAGAACCCGACCTCACCTTGTTTAGCTTAGAAAAGACCCCATGTCAGAGCTCTGGTTCGAGCTTCATCGGAAAATGGACCAGTTAAGAGATAATAGAGTTTTCAGGTGTCGAAAGGATGAATGGGGAGGGGCTCTTTATATAGGGAGCTTGGAGACCCGTTGGCCGTCGTTTGGCACCGTTATTGCTGACATTAAAGACATGAAACACCCTAACCAGAAGCGTTTCTTCTTCACCGGCGTTTCTTCAGTTTCCCGGTGAGTGAATAGTGATGTCATCCTCAGGAAGAAGATGACACTGTTCTAAACTGGATCGGACCGATCAGAACCAGGTTCAATGCTTAAACCGGCTGGTTCACCCCCCCCCCCCCCCCCCCCGCCATTCGACTAAGTTTTTCAAATATAAAAATTTCTAAATTCATCTAAATTCATTCTCTATCCAATGGTGGCCTCAAATCTCCAATTTGAATTATTTACGCCACCTAGAAAAATGAATTTAGGATTCAGTTCAATAGTGGTTCAAGCTGGTCTGAATCGATTCGGATACGGTTCACCTGAACCCGTTTGGTTTTCATCCCCAATTCCTTCACAAGTCCATTTCCATGTCTTTTGTGACTCCTTGGGTCACTTAGGGTCCATAAAATTCCTGGTTTACCATCTCTTTATAGATTCCGGTTCATAAGCCGACTTGGCCCTTAAACCGGTTTGGTTTCGGTTCACCCGAACCGATCTGGTTTTTCTCTCCCACTTTGTTCTAAGATTCCTTCCCAAGGTTTATAAATTTCTTTGGGGCACAAGGGAGTTGAATTTCTCTAATTTTCCTGTTCTCTATTTATTCTGGTTCATAAATTGACTCAGTTCATAAACTGGTTCAATCCAATTGGATGTAGTTTATCTAAACCAGTCTGGTATTTCTCTTCCAGTTCATCCTAAGGTTCTTTTCCCATGGTATTATGAACTCTTTGGATCACCTGAGAGTTGTAAATTCCCAAATTTCCCGTTCACAAATGATAGGGTTTGTGAACTGGTTATGTTTTCTCACTTGGTTTGACCGGTTCTTTTCCCAGTTTTCCTTAGCTCAAAAGGGTAGGTTTTACACTTCTCTAGTCAATTTCCGCTTCCACGCTAGCTTATCCTTGTTAGCGTTTCGATCTCTCGGTTGTAATAGGGCAGCTTTAGTCCATTTGAGCTGCATCACTGTATGATCCCACTGACGCTTCTCCGGTAGTCCTCGGGTCGAACAAAGATTGTCGTCAAGTAGTTGACTTCTCCTAGAATCTAAAGAACCCGACCTCACCTTCTAGGGCTTAGAAAAATCCCTATGTCGGAGCTCTGGTTCGAGCTTTGCTGAAAAATGGAGCAGTTGAGAGAGAATGGAGATTTCAAGTGTGAGGAGGATGAATGGAGATGAGCTTTTTATATAGAGAGCTTTGGGACTCTTTGACCAACCATTTGGCATCTTGGCCAAGCTCATTCATGACCTAAAACACCCTGAATGTAGGCATTTCATGTCATGCCTCGACCCGGTTTGGTCAGATCCCCATGATCAACCTGCCACTCTCCCGGTTTATTAAAGGATTTCCCCTTATTGTAAACCGTAAAGAGTAAGGCGTCCTTTAACCTGCACCTTTTCCTAGAATAGCATAATCAAAACTTCATGAAATTTAAAACTTTACATACCTGTCTTACAGGCAGCTTAGTTGACGGTCTTTAAGGGGAGGCTTTCTGGGATTTTCTGAAAGGGATATAAGGGAGGGGGTGAGTACGACTACTCAGTGAATGGGTTTTTAAAAGCATTTGCCATTTAAGAAAAATATTTCTATGGAGTGTGCAAGACTCCTTTTTTTTTTTCAAAAATCCATTCATTTAAAAATTTAGGTTTTTCCACCATTTCTTAGTTATCAATGTGTCATCACCCAACACACATCCTTCATCAAGAAGGTTACACACATTCGTAAGTCAGTATCACTACTGAACCCGCTAGTGGCTTTGGAGCGACTTTTCCTGCCACTCGGATAGAAGTACCACCACTTCTACCCTGGGAATGAGTGGATGTACGTGACATCCGACCCACAATCCCGAAATCACTTCTTCAATCCGTATGAGGACAGAGACCTCATCCCGTCCCCACCTTGATCTCATGTGCTTCGTGCTGCTCCAAATTTCGCACAGACACTTGGAACGACGAACTGCCCTTATAGCCACAAGGTCGTCCTGTGCCCTTAGGACACATCACTACCCCTCATGGGCATCTTGATGATCACGTACTCATAGTGCATGCACAAATAATGTTTTCTCATATTACCATGTAATCTGTGGTGCCACTGGTCCAACGACCTCGACTCTCAACTCAACCCGCAGTTGTTTGTCTTGACTGGTTTGTCGACCTGTCTTGTTGCACTGCATCTTATTGACTGAGCATGTTGGTCCTATCTTGGTACCATGGCCAAACAATTCACTTATTAAGTTTTATGGCACATATATCATGTTCATTTACGAGCTTCTACTCGTGCCAACTAGCCTTGGGCCCACTGTACGAGATTTTCAAAATCGGGCATTTAGCCCCCGAGTTCCAAAACTGAGGCCCCCGGCCTCTCAGAGCTATTCGAGCTCCCGTCGACAAGGTCTCCCAAATTGTTTAAGCATTAGAAAACAGTTAGGGGAGAGCACTTTCGACAAAACAAATGTTTTCTCTATCCATTACATCGCCCGGGTATAAGGATACATCCGTTCATAACCGATTAATGGGTTTTCAACTTCCTTCGAGGAAGTCTCGTCATACCAACCGAATATCATCTACTTACAATCGGTAAGTAGTTTTTCCGCATGATTTTCACATCACTTCCTCTAAGTAGTGATGTTTAAAATACCACTTAATAGTGGGTTTTCATACAGAGGTACTTATCATTCCCAACCGAGTATGGTATAAAATTTCCACTCACAACCGGTAAGTGGTTTTTAATTTTAAGTTGTGCCCATCATCCCAATTGGGTATGATGTTAGTAAACCCACTCACTGGTTATCGCAGTGAATTTCACTTGACCGGTTCTTTGTATACACGCGAGCTCTCCATGTTGACGTTCCCGGTATTACGCGTTCCTACATGATATGAACATCCTTGTTCATTATTACTTGGCATAATACCCTTCATTCATTTCCAATGTATGAGAAAACCCAAACTTTTAGTTGTTTGCAATTAGGTCCCTAAAGTTATTTCTCTTTAACTTTAAGTCCCTAATGTCAATTTTTCCTCAAATTGAGTCTCACAACATTTAAAATTTATCTTGAGACCTCAATTTATTCAATTTCACCAAAAAGGGGTTTAATTTCCCAAATTTCCAATTTGGTCCCCTAATTTTTTCAAAATTACCATTTTGCCCTTCCTTTACAAAAATGGTAAGTTTTGCCCCAAAAATTCGAAAATTTCTCAATTGATCCTCCAACATTATTTTCATGCCCAATTGGCCCTCAATTTCATAAAATTTTATTTTAGTATGTTGAATTTCGAAAATCCCCAATTTTCCCCCAATTCCAACTTCTTAACACAACCGAATTTGATTTCATCAAACTGACCCATCAAACGTTTCCCATTGTTGAAATTGAAGTTCAAAGTGAGTTTCTACATGTTCATACGATTCTTTAGAAATGCGAATCGCAAGTTTTAACGCCGGGACAAGCTCAAACGAAGCTTCGCCGGAAAATGAACTATAGAGAAAGAAAGCTTCGATTACTCACCGGTGAAGGCACGATGGTCCAAGCTTTCAATCTGGGCAGATAGGTCTCATCCTGAGATTTATCCTAGAATCAAGAATCGCATCAATTGATGCGGAATTGGATTAGAATTTCGTCATTGAAATTCGGTTAACTCTCTCTCTAGTACTGATCAAAAATTGTAAAGGGTAGCCAAATTGGCTTACCTTTCGGTCCTAATTCGGTCGTGGAAAGGCTGAGAAAATGTTGGGAGGGCTTGGTTTGGCCTGAGGAGGGCTTGAAATGGTTAATTTTAGCTTGGCCGAAATAGGGCAGCTTCGGTTCGCCGAAGTTGCTTCACTATTCCATCATGTCGGCAATTCTCCAATGATTCTCGGATTGACTGGAGTTTGCTATCATATAGCTGTGTTCTCCCTGGTTCTAAAGAGCCCGACCTTTGTTCAAGTCGAAGCTCTAGTTCGAGCTTCACCGGGAAATGGAGCAGTAAAGAGAGAGAGAGAGAGAGAATTGTTCAGGTGTGAGGAGAATGAATGGGGATAACCTCTTTATATAGGTGTAAAAATCGTGTATTAAATGAGAGAGATTTATTACTAGTATTAATATTGCCATAAATTACTGGTATTAATTCTAATAATTTAATTTAGGTATTAAATTATTGGTATTAATTACAATAATTAAATATATATTAATTTATGGCTATTTTTGACAAGGGTACGTTCGCATAAAAAGTTTTGACCAAAATTTCGGGTTATAAAAAATAATCATACTTCCCAGGAGGTCATCCATCCTCACATTACTCTCGGGTAAGCACCCTTAACTTCAGAATTCTTATAGATTCTTGTTCACCTGAACCAATTTTGTTTTTCTGTTCTAATTTGTGTTAAGTTTCTTTTACAAGATTTAATAAACCCTTTGGATCACTCGAAAGTTGTAAATTTCCAAATTGCTTGTTCCCAAATGATTGGGTTTGTAAACCGGCTCGGTTTTCTTAATCGGGTTGACCGGTTCTTTCCCGGTTTTCTTTAACTCAAAAGTGCAGGGTTTACAACTCTCCCATCCTTTGAGGAGTTTTGTCCCCAAAACTTAATTTGCAACCTTGCATGAGGAACCATTTTCTTTGATGTCCATTTGTTGTTTGCCTAACATGCAAACTCTTCTCTTGTTCTTTCAATTAGTCCTTTTTACATCCTTCACTTAAGGAATTTCTTTTCCTTTATATTATTTACTCCCTCCATGGAGTTTATCATAATGAAACATACCTTACTTCAGGGTATATTCTTAGATATATATCTTTCTTTACTTATAGCACATTCTTCCCTTTGAGGTTCTATATTCAAGATTGGGAATTTCAAGATACCTAACCATTCCCGTGTCTAGTTAACCCCTTGGTCGTTGAAACCTTTAGCTCAATGTTCTTTTGGGTGTTATATACTTGTTTCCACGGTTTTCTTTATTATCACTTTTTCGTCCTATTTTGACCCTTACTCCATTCGTTGTCTATTATAACTTCGGTCCAAATTTTTATATTCGACCTCGTCATGCTTATTAGTCGACTCTTCCTTACTTTGAGTCATATTCTCCTTTGGATTGTTGGGCTTACATACCCCTTACAGCATGGCATTTTCTAGGACCTGTTTTTGTCCATTAGATTTCTAGAACATCTCCTTGAGGGTCTCTCTTAGCTTTTTTTTTTTGACCTTTCAAGGATCATATAACTTCATCTCTCTTTTCTTTTGATAGCATTCCCCAACTATCCTTTTTACCGTTATCCTCTCATCCATCATGCCTTTGAAGTTATGTCTCACATAACCGCATGGATTTCTCTTACCTACTCATCCTTTCCAAATGTTTTTATTGGGTCCTTTCAATTCCAGTCGTTGGGTTTCCTGATGATTATTGACATACGAGGATTTTTTCCCTTCTTATGTCCTTTCTCTTCTTTAGTGACATCCCTTATTCAGTGACTTCCTTTTTCCTTAATCCACTTTTACTTGCTCATAAATCACTTCATGATTCTTCATTCTACAATAATTGCTTTCGATCTATGTGTCGATTACTTTACTTGGGAAGGTTCACTCCTTCTAGTTTTGTTCTCTACTATGTCTCTTACAATAGAGATTTCCATCTTCGGAGTTACATGCTCAACCTCCTTATCATTTATTGTATGGTTCTTTCTCCCTTTCTTTGCACCTTTATCTATGTTAGGGCATCTGTTTGCTTTGAATCCTTCTCTATCCACAACTTTTGTTTTATCCCTTATTCCTTAGATGTGATACTTCTGATTATTGGTTTTATTCCGTGCATTCCACCCTATGCTCGGTTGTCCACTCTTTAAGCTTCATATGCATGTGTGGATTATGACCCATCTTACCAATTGTGGTCATTCCTTCTTAGCCACATCTTATTTGGGGGATTTACTTTCACAACGTTTCTCGAACATTCTTTCCTTTATTACCTTAGTATGGGTTGTCCACTCATTCATACTTGTCACAACATCTTTTGGTGCTAATTCATTAGATTATTGCTGTTTAAGCAGGGTTCACATCCTCCTTGTTTCAAATTCTCTTGTTTGCCCTTCGTGAGGCTCAGTTAACCGTCTTAAGTCTATAAACCCGGTTTTGGCCATCGATTGCTTTAAGAATTTTCCTTCGTTCTTCTTTCCCAATGTTTTGGCGTTTTCACTTCTCCCTTCTTTGTTGTGGTTTAAATCGATGGTTCTCTTGAAGACCGTTTCTTTAACTGTCTCTATCCTTTATTTTTCTGGTACTATCGTCTGGGCAGTTGTATTCATTCCCATCCTATTATCCATCATAGAGTGTAGTCTTTACTACATCTCATCCTTTCTTAGGGTTTTGTTCATTATCTTTGGTTGTCCGTCATTACTAGTTTTCCTCTTTCTACATGGTTCTCCTATTCTCTCCAAACAGGTCACACTGGACCATTACAATACTTCTTTCCTTGGAAAACGTTTACTAAATAAGGGTTGGTTCCATTTCCTTTTAATTGGAATACACATGTCTTTCCGGGGCTTCCTTCCTTGGTAGGATTCTTTGCCTTTCTCCAGACATTCGTTTTTACATTTGCTCTGGGGATTTCTACTCTTGATGTTGTCTTCTTGTGTTTACCTTTACTCCTTAGGTCTTGCAGGACATCTTTTATACTCTATCTACATCCTCATTCATACCCAATACCTGTCTATTTCCTTAGGGAGCATACAAATCTTCCTTGTTTCAAGGTTTCTTGATCATTATGTGAGAAGCTTGCTTATTTCTTTCTTGGCTTGAGTTTGGTTGTTAATTTGGCCTTTTGGTACCTTTAAGGATTTCTTTCATCCTTCTCTTTCAGAGTATTTGACCTTTCTGCCTCTCTTCCTTGTCAGAACTTACATCATGATTCTTCCGCGTATTAGCCGGTTAACTGCCCCGCCTCCACCGGTCCCTTGGTTTAGGTCTTCTTAGGGCAGTTGTCTTCTCGAGTACTCTTGTCCTTAACGTCATCTCACAGACCTTTTTAGGGTTTAGTCCTGCTTACTTCCCAGTCTTCCTTAGGTATGTTGGTTAGAGACTTCAATTTTTTTACTTTTCTGCTTTTTCCAAAAAGAGGTAGTACTTTAAAATTATATCACTTTTCCAAAGTAGGTTAGTCTTGGCCTCTGATACTTCCTTCCATCAAGTAGTTTCTAATGAGGGGTTGGCTCCTTGCACATCCACCAACCAATGATTCCTTTTCACAGCGTATTCCTTCTCTTCTTCACTCTCACTATGTCATTCCCAAGAGTTTCAGGGGACATTTTTCTGTGTTTGCCCCTTATGAGAGGGTTCTAAGTATGCTTCTCATGTACCTTATCCCTATTCAAGAGGTATCCTTCTCGGTTTGACCTTTTTAAGAAGTTTTTGTATTCACCTCGTCTTTTCTTGACCTCTTTTTGAATTGTTTATGTAAATTGCTCCATGGTATCGGTCTCCAATCCTTCATGTTCTTCGTGACCTTTGAGGAGGTATTGCCCTGAATCTATGAGGTGTGGAACACCCCTTCTTTCCTTACACCTATAATAGTTCAACTTGGTACTTGTCCTTTAGTAGGGTTGGGCATCTCTTCAAGTAATGTCCCATCGTCATTCCCTTACATGGATTGTTGTTGTTCTTACTTTCCTTCGAGTGGGGCTTTTTCCAGGGTTACTATTGGTTTGGTGCTTTAGTGTTCTTGAGTCTGATCACTTTGACAGTTTTCTAGCTGAATCACCTTTGCTAAGGGTCATGGTAAGAGTCCATATAGGTTTCCTAATTCATCTTCCATCACTGGGATGCGACTCTTCCTTAGTTTCTAGGATAGTGTGGGTTTATTTTATTTTCCTAAGGCCATATTCCTAGTAAGATCACATCCTCACAAGATAGAGTTTTGGGGAATTTGAATCTTTTATTAATATGGGGATACAAAAGGTTGGGCTCTCAACCCTATCATAGAAAATGGTCACAAATTAACTAGGGAGCTATGGAATTCTTGATAAACATCCTCCTTTATACTTAGGGTTGTGCCATCAATAGGTCCTAGTACCATTCTCCAGGATGCTTCCCCATTTGGTCTTTCGACATTTCTGCCAGGTCTTAGGCATTTGGGAAGCTTCTAGGGTTGTCTCCCTACGAAGGTAGGGTTTTGAGTAGAGTCGTTCCAGGTTTTCTTGGTTCCTCTCCTGGGAGCCATCTGAAAATTTTAGGATAAATCCTATTAGTTACTATATTATCTAGTCTTCATTATGTATTAGAGGAAATAGGCTCTGATACAACTTTAGTTGTCACACCTCGACCCGATTTGGTAGGATCCCCATGATCAACCCGCCACTCTCGCGGTTTATTAAAGAATTTCCCCTTATTGTAAACCGTAAAGAGTAAGGCATCCTTTAACCTGCACCTTTTCCTGGAATAGCATAATCAAAGCTACATGAAATTTAAAACTTTACATACATGTCTTACAGGCGTCTTAGTTGATGGTCTTTAAGGGGAGGCTTTTCGGGATTTCCTGAAAGGGATATAAGGGAGGGGGTGAGTACGACTACTCAGTGAATGGGTTTTTAAAAGTTTTTTACTTTTAAGAAAAACATTTATATGGAGTGTGCCAAATCCTTTGTTTTCAAAAATCCCTTCATTTAAAAATTTGGGTTTTCCCACCATTTCTTATTTACCACGATGTCTCATCACCCAACACACATCCTTCATCATGAAGGTTTCACACATTCGCAAGTCAGTTTCACTACTAAACCTGCTAGTGGCTTCGAAGCGACTTTTCCTGCCACCCGGATAGTAGTACAACCACTTCTACCCTGGGAATGAGTGGATGTACGAGACATCCAACCCACAATCCTGAAATCACTTCTTCGTGTCCGTATGAGGACAGAGACCTCATCCCGTCCCCATCACGGTCTCATGCGCTTGGTGCTACTCCAGATTTCACACAGACACCTGGAACGACAAACTGCCCTTCTAGTCACCAGGTCGTCCAGTGCCCTTAGGATGCATCACTACACCTCATGGGCATCTTGATGATCCCATACTCATAGTGCATGCACAAACAATGTTCTCTCATATTGCCATGTAATCTGTGGTGCCACTAGTCCAACGGCCCCGACTCTCAACTCAACTCGCAGTTGTTTATCTTGACTGGTTCATCGACCTATCATGTCGCACTACCACTAGTTAACTGAGCATGTCGGTCCTATCTTGGTACCATGGCCAAACAATTCACTTATTAAGTTTTATGGCACATATATCATGTTCGTTTATGAGCTCCTGCTCGTGCCAACTGACCTTGGGCCCACTGTAGGAGATTTTCAAAATCGGGCATTTAGCCCCCAAGTTCCAAAACTGAGGCCCTCGGCCTATCAGAGCTATTCGAGCTCCCGTCGAGAAGGTCTCCCAAATTGTTTAAGCATTAGCACAACGTTAGAAGAGAACACTTTCGACAAAACATATGTTTTCTCTATCCATTATACTGCCCAGGTATAAGGATACCTCCATTCATAACCGATGAACGGGTTTTCAACTTCCTTCGAGGAAGTCTCGTCATACCAACCGGGTATGATCTACTTACAAACGGTAAATAGTTTTTCCGCATGATTTTCACATCACTTCCTTTAAGTAGTGATGTTTAAAATACCACTTAATAATGAGTTTTCATACCGAGGTACTTATCATTCTCAACCGGGTATGATATAAAATTTTCACTCACAACCGGTAAGTGATTTTTAATTTTAAGTTGTGCTCATCATCCCAACCGGGTATGATGTTAGTAAACCCATTCACCGGTTAACGAAGTGAATTCCACTTGACCGGTTCCTTGTATTCACGCGACCTCGTCCATGCTGGCGTTCTCAATATTATGCATTCCTACACGATATGAATATCCTTGTTCAATATTACTCGGCATAACAGCCTTCATTAATTTCCAATTAATGAGAAAACCCAAACTTTTAGTTATTTGTAATTAGGTCCCTAAAATTATTTCTCTTTAACTTTAAGTCCCTAATGTCAGTTTCTCCTCAAAATTGAGTCCCATAACTTTTAAAATTTATCTTGGGACCTCAATTTATTCAATTTCACCAAAAAGGAGTTTAATTTCCCAAATTTCCAATTTGGTCCTCCAATTTTTTCAAAATTACCATTTTGCCCTTCCTCTACAAAAATGGTAAGTTTTGCCCCAAAAATTCCAAAATTCCTCAATTGATCCTCCAACATTATTTTCATGCCCAATTGGCCGTCAATTTCATAAAATTTCATTTTAGTCCTTTGAATTTTGAAAATCCTCAATTTTTCCCCAATTCCAACTTCTTAACACAGCCGAATTTGATTTCATCAAATTGACCTATCAAACATTTCCAATAGTTGAAATTGAAGTTGAAATTGAGTTTTTACATGTTCATACGATTCTTTAGAAATGTGAATCGCAAGTTTTAACGTCAGGATGAGCTCAAACGAAGCTTCACCAGAAAATGAACTATAGATAGAGAAAGCTTCGATTACTCACCGGTGAAGGCACGGCGGTCCGAGCTTTCGATCTGGGCAGATAAGTCTCGTCCTGAGGTTCATCCTAGAATCAAGAATTGCATCAATTGATGCGGAATTGGATTAGAATTTTGTCATTGAAATTCGGTCGACTCTCTCTCTAGCACCAATCGAAAATTGTAAAGGAGAGCCGAATTGACTTACCTTTCAGTGCTAATTCGTCCGTGGAAAGGCTGAAAAAGTGTTGGGAGGGCTTGGTTTGGCCTGAGGAGGGCTTGAAATGGATGATTTCAGCTTGGCCGAAATAGGGCAGCTTCGGTTTGCTGGAGTTGCTTCACTATTCCATCGTGTCGGCGCTTCTCCAACGATTCTCCGATTGATTAGAGTTTGCTATGAGATAGTTGTCTTCTCCTCGGTTCTAAAGAGCCTGAACTTTGTTCAAGTCGAAGCTCTAGTTCGAGCTTCACCGGGAAATGGAGCAATAGAGAGAGAGAGAAGTGTTCAGGTGTGAGGAGAATGAATGGGGATGACCTCTTTATATAGGTGTAAAAATCGTGTATTGAATGGTAGAGATTTATTACTAGTATTAATATTGCCATAAATTATTGGTATTAATTCCAATAATTTAATTTAGATATTAAATTATTGGTATTAATTACAATAATTAAATATATATTAATTTATGGCTATTTATGACAAGGGTACGTTTGCATAAAAAGTTTTGACCGAAATTTCGAGTTAAAAAAAAATCATACTTCCCAGGAGGTCACCCATCCTCACATTACTCTCAAGTAAGCACACTTAAATTCAGAATTCTTATGGATTCAAGTTCACTAGAAAAAATTTTATTTTTCTGTTCTAATTTGTGTTAAGTTTCTTTTACAATGTTTAATAAACTCTTTGGATCACTCGGAAGTTGTAAATTTCCAAATTGCTTGTTCCCAAATGATCGGGTTTGTAAACCGGCTTGGTTTTCTTACTCGGGTTGACCAGTTCTTTCCCGATTTTCCTTAACTCAAAAGTGTGGGGTTTACATTTCATCTTCGTTGGCACTGTCCGTTCATCTATTGAATGAATAGTGTCATCATCTGAAAGAAGAAGATGACACTGTTCTAAACCGAACCGAACTGGTACGACAAGGTACAATGCTTAAACCGGTCGGTTCAGGCCCGATTCGACCAAGTTTTTCAAAATAAAAAATTTATAAATTCATTCTCTATCCAATGGTGGCTTTAATTCTCCAATTTGAATATTTTAAGCCACCTAAAAAATGAATTTAGCAATCAATTCAATGATGGTTTAAACCAATTCGATTCGGTTCAGGTCTGGTTCACCTGAACCGGTCTGGTTTTCTATTCCAATTTGTCCCAAAGTCCTTTTCCATGCTTTTTATGACTCTTGAAGTCACTCAGTGTCACACCCTGACCTGGTTTGGTCGGATCCCCTTGATCAACCCACCAACCTTCCAGTTTACTAAGGGTTTCCCCTTATTTATAAATCGTAAAAAGTAAGGCGTCCTTTAAACTTGTACCTTTCCTGGAATACATAAATCAAAACTGTATAAAATTTTAAAAAATTCATACCTATCTCACAAGTGTATTAGTTGAAGGTCCTATTAAGAGGAAGAATATTGCCCTAAGCAAAGGGAGACATGAACCTAAGGATATACCCTTGAAACTTACAAGAAAGACATGCTTAGCTAGGATAAGCTCCAGGAATAAGTAAGCAATGGAAAGGAAAGGAAAGGAAATTACTTAAGTGCATGTTATAAGAGGGTTAAGCAAAAATAATCAAAGTATTAGCAAGTCAAACAAACTCCAAGTTGACATCAAGGGAAGTTATTTCCTATGCAAAGGAGGTTGAATAAGTTTTGGGGACAAAACCTCTAAAAGGAGGGGTGAGTTGTAAACCCCGTCCCTTAAAGATAAGGAAACTGGGGAAAGCACCGGTCAACCAAGGTGAGAAAATCGAACTAGTTCACGAACCCTAACCATTATAGAAAGGGCAAATTGGGAAATTTACAAATCTCGAGTGATCTAAAGAGTCATAAAAACCATGGAAAGAGACTTTGGGACATATTGGAAGAGAAAACTAGACTAGTTCAGGTGAACCGAATCTGAATTGGATTGAACCGTTTTGAACCATCATTGAACCGATTGCTAAATTCATTTTTCTAGGTAGCTTAAAATATTCAAATTGGGGAATTGAAGCCATCATTGGATAGAGAATGAATTTAGAAATTTTTAATTTTGAAAAACTTGATCAAATCGGGCCTAAACCGGTCTGTTTAAACATTGAACCCAGTTCAAGCCGGTCTGGTCTAGTTTGGAACATTGTAGTCTTCTTCCTTTAGATAACATCATTGCTCATTCGCCGGAAGAATGGACAGCGTTGGCGAAGTTGAATCACCTCTGTTTAAAGCGTTTCAAGCCATGAATGAGTGCCATAAAGGTGCCAAAAGGATGGCGAGAGAGTCCCTGAGCTCCCTATATAAAGAGCTTCACTCCATTCATCCTCTCCACACCTGAAAACTCCATTCTCTCTCAACTACTCCATTTTTCCAGTGAAACTCGAACCAAAGCTCTGACTTGGGTAGTTTTCTCAACCTTAGAAGGTGAGGTCGGGTTCTTTAGACTCCGGGGGAAGTCAGCTATCTGATAGCAACCTCCGCTCGATTCGAGGACCGCCAGAGAAGCATCGACGGCATCAAACAGTAAAGCAGCTCCGGTGGACCGAAGCTACCCTATTTCAGCCAAGCTAAAATCGGCTGAATTCAGCCCTCCTTAGGCCAAACCAAACTCTTCCAACATCCCCACAGCCCTTAGACGACCTCAACTAAGCTGAAAGGTAAGCCAATTTGACACTCCTCAATCGTTGCAGGTCAAAGTTAGAGAGAGAAAATACATAATTTCACTGACAAAATTCTCCCTTGATTCGAGGTCAATTGTAAGAATTCTTGATCCTATAATATATCTTGGGAAGAGAGCTATCTTCCTCGATAGATTAGATTGTTGCACCTCTGACGATAAACTTTATCTCTACGCACAATTTTCTAGCGAAGCTCCGTTTGAACTCAATTCGAACCCAAATGATGCGGTTCAAAGCTCAATTGAATCGTATGGAAGTATAGGAACTAATCTATACCTAAAATTGGAGCCATTAATCCCGATTGAATGGTCAATTTAATGAAATCAAATTCAGCCAGTTTGAAAAGGGGAAAAGTTTTGGGGAAATTTGAAGATTTTGTAAAATTGAGAGACCAAATTGCAATTTCTCAAAATTGAGGGCCAATTGGCCATGAAAAGGATGTTGGAGGACCAATTAAAAATAATTGGGATCAATTTGCCATATTTGTAAAATAGGGGCAAAATGGTATTTTTTGAAAAGTTAGGGACCAAATTGGAAATTTGGAAAACTTGAGCCCCATAATCAATCTTGAGTAAATCGAGGACCCAAAATGAATTTTTGGATGATTTGGGACTCAATTTGTGGAAAAGTTAGCATTATGGACCTCAAGTCAAGAAAATGAACTTTAGGGACCTAAGTACAATTAATTGAAATTTTTTAGCCTAGTCGTTCATACATGAGAAAATGAAGGTTGTTATGTCAAATATTAATAGATAAGAATGTCCAAATCATGTAGGAACACGAGGGACTGGAATGCCAGCAAGAAAAAGCTAGCATGGAAGTGAAAACCAACTAGAAAGAGTACACTTTAGTTATCGGGTGAGTGAGTTTATTCATGTCATACCCGTTTGGAATGATTAGCACCTTAGAAATGAAAAACCACTTATATGTGGGATTTTAACATCACACCCGGTTGGAGTGATGTGAAAACTAAGCGGAAAAAAACTACTTACCGGTTGTAAGTAGAAAGATCATACTCGATTGGTATGATGGACTTCTTGGAAGGAAGGGGAAAACTCACTTACCGGTTGTAAGCAGAGATATTATCACACCCAGTAGTTGTGATGAATAGAAGGATTATTTTGTCATAAGTGTTCTCCCTTAAGTATATTCCAATTCTTAAAATTTTTGGGAGACCTTCTTGACGAGAGCTAGAACAGCTCAGATATACCAAAGGCCTCGGTTTTGGAACTTGTGGGGCTAAATGCCCAATTTTTTGAAAATCACGTATAGTGGGCCCAAGGCCAGTTGGCACGAGCAGGAGCTCATAAACAAACATGTGATATCTATGCCATGAAAATTCTAAATGAATGGAATGTGTGATTTCGCCATGGTACCAAGATAGGACCGACATACTCTATGGACTAGCGGTAGTGCGTCAGGATCAGGTCGACAGACTAGTCTAGACAAACAGCTGCAAGTCGAGTTGAGGGTCAGGGCCGTTAGACCAGTGGCACCAAAGATAAATGGATTTTATGGAAAACTATTATTTGTGCATGCACTTGAGGTTCGTGACCATTAAGATGCCCAAGAAGGGTAGTGATGTGTACTAAGGGATACTGAACAACATGGTGGAGATAAGGGTAGTGACGTAACTTCTTGCGCATGAGACCAGGTGGGGTTGAGATGAGGTCTTTGTCCTCATATGGACACAGAGTATTTTTAGGTCTGAGGGTTGAAAACTTGAGATGTTCACTCAGACTTCGGATAGAAGTCAGGGACTTCTGTCAGGATGGATGGTAAAGACGCTTCGATCCATAAGTGGATTTAGTCGGCATAACTACATCTCGCGAATGTGTGTACTCTTTCTGATGAAGGGCATGTGTTGTTTGTGAAACACACCCAATGTGGAAATGGGAAAAAAGGTTTGAAAACCTTGAAAATGATTTGAGAAATCCTTGGAAAAAGAATTGGTAAACCTTGGAAAAAGGTTTTGGAAAAGAGATTAAAAATTGAGAAAAACCCAATTTTAAAAGAAAAGGTCGCCCTTGGTAAGGTAAAGGTTTTAAAAACCAAAATTTGAGAAAAAAATATTTTTAAAGGAAATAAGGAGTTTGACATGCTCCAATTAAAGATGTCTTGTTTATGAAAACTCTCTCCCAACATCCATTCACCGAGTTGTCGAACTCACCCCCTCCCTTTACTCCTTTTCAGGTAACCAAGGGAAAACAAACCTAAAGAACTTACTGTAGCCAAACCTGCAAGACAGGTGTCACGCCCCAACCCGGTTTGGTTGGATCCCCGTGAACAACCCGCCACTCTCCCGATTTATTAAAGGGTTTTCCTTTATTATAATTCGTAAAGAGTAAGGCGTCCTTTAAACTTGCACCATTTCCTGGAATAGCATAATCAAAACTGAATGAAATTTTAAACTTTACATACCTGTCTTACAGGCATCTTAGTTGATTGTCTTTTAGGGTAGCCTTTCTGTGATTTCCTGAAAGGGATATAAGGGAGGGGTGAGTACGACTACTCAGTGAATGGGTTTTTAAAGGTCTACTTTTAACTTTTAAGAAAAATATTTATATGGAGTGTGCCAGACTCCTTTTTTTTCAAAAATCCCTTCATTTAAAAATTTGGTTTTTTCCATTATTTCTTAGTTACCGGTGTCATCACCCAACACACATCCTTCATCATGAAGGTTATACACATTCGTAAGTCCGTATCACTACTAAACCCGCTAGTGGCTTCGGAGCGACTTTTCCTACCACCCGAATAGAAGTACCACCACTTCTACCCTGGGAATGAGTGGATGTATGTGACATCCAACCCACAATCTCGAAATCACTTCTTTGTGTCCATATGAGGACAGAGACCTCATCCTGTCCCCACTCCGGTCTCATGCGCTTGGTGCTACTCCAGATTTCGCACAGACACCTAGAACGACGAACTGCCCTTATAGCCACCATGTCGTCTAGTGCCCTTAGGACTCATCACTACCCCTCATGGACGTCTTGATGATCCCGTACTCATAGTGCATGCACAAACAATGTTTTCTCATATTGCCATGTAATCTATGGTGCCACTAGTCTAACGGCCCCGACTCTCAACTCAACTCGTAGCTGTTTGTCTTGACTAGTCCGTCGACCTGTCATGTCGCACTACCGCTAGTTGACTGAGCATGTCGGTCTTATCTTGGTACCATGGCCAAACAGTTCACTTATTGAGTTTTATGGCACATATATCATGTTCATTTACGAGCTCCTGCTCGTGCCAACTGGCCTTGGGCCCACTGTACGAGATTTTCAAAATCGGGCATTTAGCCCTCAAGTTCCAAAACCGAGGCCCCCGCCCTATCAGAGCTATTTGAGCTCCCGTCGAGAAGGTCTCCCAAATTATTTAAGCATTGGCACACAATCAGGGGAGAGCACTTTCGACAAAACATATGTTTTCTCTATCCATTATACCACCCGGGTATAAGGACACCTCCGTTCATAACCGATGAACGGGTTTTCAACTTCCTTCAAGGAAGTTTCATCATACCAACCGGGTATGATCTACTTACAAACGGTAAGCAGTTTTTTCGCATGATTTTCACATCACTTCCTCTAAGTAATGATGTTTAAAATACCACTTAATAATGGGTTTTCATACCGAGGTACTTATCATTCCCAACCGGGTATGATATAAAATTTCCACTCACAACCGGTAAGTGGTTTTTAATTTTAAGTTGTGCTCATCATCCCAACCAGGTATGATGTTAGTAAACCCACTCACCCGTTAATGCCATGAATTCCACTAGACCGGTTCTTGGTATTCACGCGAGCTTGTCCTTGCTGGCATTCCCGGTACTTCATGTTCCTACATGATATGAACATCTTGGTTCATTATCATTCAGCCTAATCGCCTTCATTCATTCCAAATGAATGAGAAAGTCAAACTTTTATTTATTTGTAATTAGGTCCCTAAAGTTATTTCTCTTTAACTTTAAGTTCCAAATGCCGGTTTTTCCTCAAATTGAGTCCTGAAACTTCTAAAATTTATCATAGGACCTCAATTTATTCTATTTCACAAAAAGGGGTTTAATTTTCCAAATTTCCAATTTGGTCCCCTAACTTTTCCAAAATTACCATTTTGCCCTTCCTTTACAAAAATGGTAAATTTTGCCCCAAAAATTTCAAAATTCCTCAATTGGTCCTCCAACATTATTTTCATGCCCAATTGACCCTCAATTTCATAAAATTTTATTTTGGTCCTTTGAATTTCGAAAATCTCCAATTTTCCCCCAATTCCAACTTCTTAACACAGCTGAATTTGATTTTATCAAATTGACCCATCGAACATTTCCAATTGTTGAAATTGTAGTTGAAATTGAGTTTCTACATGTTCATACGATTCTTTAGAAATGTGAATTGCAAGTTTTAACGTCGGGACGAGCTCAAACGAAGCTTCGTCAGAAAATGAACTATAGAGAGAGAAAGCTTTGATTACTCACCGGTGAAGGCACAGCGGTCTGAGCTTTCAATCTGGGCAGATAACTCTCATCCTGATGTTCATCCTAGAATCAAGAATCGCATCAATTGATGTGGAATTGGATTAGAATTTCGTCATTGAAATTCGATCGACTCTCTCTCTAGCACCGATCGAAAATTGTAAAGGGGAGCCGAATTGGCTTACCTTTCGGTCCTAATTCGACCATGGAAAGGCTGAGGAAGTGTTGGGAGGGCTTGAAATGGCCAATTTTAGCTTGGCCAAAATAGGGCAGCTTCAGTCCGTCGGAGCTGCTTCACTATTCCATCATGTCGGCGCTTCTCCAACGATTCTCAGATTGACTAGAGTTTGCTATCAGATAGTTGTCTTCTCCCCGGTTCTAAAGAGCTCGAACTCTCCTTCCGAGGCTAAGAAAAATGTTTAAGTCGAAACTCTAGTTCGAGCTTCATTGAGAAATGGAGCAATAGAGAGAGAGAAGTGTTCAGGTGTGAGGAGAATGAATGGGGATTATCTCTTTATATAGGTGTAAAATGGTGTATTAAATGGGAGAGATTTATTACTATTATTAATATTAACATAAATTATTGGTATTAATTTTAATAATTTAATTTCGGTATTAAACCTTTTGGATCACCCGTAAGTTGTAAATTTCCAAATTGCTTGTTCTCATATGATCGGGTTTGTAAACCGGCTCGGTTTTTCTTACTTGGTTTGACTGGTTCTTTTTCCGGTTTTCCTTAACTCAAAAGTGTGGGGTTTACAACATATAAGTAAGTTAATATATCTAGTTTTAATTAATACTATTACAGGAAAAAAAACAGGTGAAAAAGACATTACTACTCGCGGTTTAAAAAAAGGGAAAACTTTTAATAAAATAGGAAAGTGACGGGTTAATAATGGGGATACAACCAAACCGGATCAAGACGTGCCATGAGATAACATGTATTGTTCACTTACCCTATTACTTTTAAGGGTAAGGTAACACTTATTCTACATCTTATTGTGGTCCAGTATATAGTAATAGAGATTCAATATATTCACTCTTTTGTTGGCTCAATATTGAGATAAAAAATTATAATGTTCTAATTTATTGTTATAATCATCACTGATTTTTAATAAAAAAATCCTCTATTTATAAAGAAAATTATTAATTAGGTGATGATTATTAGAATTTTTTAGAGTTTTTTTAAAGATTTTTTAGATTAATCTCACCTAATTAATATTAATTTTAATCAATCAATAATAGTCTAAACATATCAAACCTAACATTGCCTAGTCAACATTAATATTAATGTATCAATCTTAACCAATCATTTTTAGTAGATAATTATTTTAAACAATAAATTATTTTAGATAATAAAATTATTCAATATATTTATTTATCCCAAAATATTGATATTATATTTAATTAATATAATTGGATAAAATATTCATATCATAATTTATAATGGTAAGAAAAGTTTCGCATATTATAGATAGTATAATATCAAATATTCTATAAATTATTTTTTAATACCAAACACAATTTGAAATTAAATATTTTTAAAATATTATTTTGATATTAAATATTTGATAAAATATAGCCATTTAATATAAGAAATAATTTATTATGTGTGTCAAACTCTTAAATACACACTAAAAATTATTAATTTCAGATTATTTTACCGTACAAATAAAAATATTTTTAAATTTTTTTGTATAAAACTGTTTTTTTTTGTAAAATTTTGTTAGTGTAAATATAATTTAGCAATTTAAAAACTAACATAGTTATTTGATTGAAAAAAAAAGTAGATAATTCTAGTCTCAAAATGAAATATTTGGTAAAAGGCTTATCGGAACGAGGCAAGAAAGAAATTTCATCCTTTGGCATGCGCATTCTAATATTTCGGATCCAAAGGGACCGACTCTACAGGAAGCTATCATAATATAAGACTTGGACGGGAGGGGTCGCTTTCTGATTGGCTACGTCATTTTCTTGCTAAATCCTAATTGGCTTGTTTACTATTATACACTCGATGGCCCGGGAATGAAAATATTCCCTATCCCCGGTTTACCAGAAGCCCAAGGTTAAGCCCAAGGTTAAGGTTGCCACGCGACTGTCATCGTCGTGGTGCACCGGGTTCGTGTAAGCCTTATGAGCGGTCCCATACCCTCCCCTCAGTTCAAAACTTGCCTCCTCCGATCAGGTCTTTTCGCTAGGAAATTTCACAGGTTCGTCGATTTTTTCAAGTATTTCGCCGGATTCTGGTCACTGTAGACGGTATACCTCCAGTGAAATTCTCCTACTGTAGTGTCTATTTACTCATTTTCCAGACAACTCTTCGTTCTGAAGGATGAAGGTTAGGACTAGGTCTGATGGGGACTATCTCTCTTGGATTGTTTGACCTGGTTATGGCTTCTATATGGGATTTTTGTTGCACACGGCCGGATCAATTTGACGCTTAATATTTATCTGCAATTCTAGGCTCAGGCCTGCTGATTTATGGTATCGATCGTCCAGTAATATCTGGGAAGTAAGTAATGTCCGGTGTTATCTGTCAATATCCGTGTGTAATTTCAATTTGAAACAGGTCTCTTACATTTTGTGACAAGAGTCACTTTGCTTCTTATGTTTGAGATGTGTTATTACCTTACTGCACAAAGTAATGGTATTTTACTTACTCTTTATGATATTTTACATTTTTACTGTGGAGCAAAATTTTGTGCTGGGTATTGCAATGGTGTTTTCCCATCATATGAACTGTGCAATTTCTAAAGCTTATTCCTTTTGCTATTCTCTCATTAATATTAAAGTGGTTAATTTTTAGTTTTGGAATAGTAAAAGTAGTTGCTACTGTGTATTTAATGCCTATGTTTGGGCAGATTTGACCCATCATTCTTCAATGTTTCATGCAGTGTTGACTTCATTGGAATTATTGCATGATACATTCTTTCTAAATGGTTAAATGATCATTCTGCCCTATATTATTAGCACTCCAGGCTTGGCTTTATTCATTATCAGTAATGTTGAATACCTGAATCTGGCTAAAGGTGCCAGCAGATCATGAGCAAATATTGGCAGAAGTCCATAGATTCTTTGATTGTTAAGGGCCAATGAGTATGGGTGATTTATCACAAGGATCTGATTTGCATAGCATGCGGAGGGAGCAAGAGAGAGAACGGCGCCGTATGCGGGATAGGGAAAGAAGACAATCTATGACTGAAGAACAAAGACAGATGCTTCTTGCTCGACGACGCAAGAACTATCAGCTTCGTAGGCAGAAAGTTAAACATTTGGAGGAGGGGTATCAATCAGGACACAGGGATACAACTTCAGGTAGTGAGATTGGTGAAAGAATTGAAGAGCAAGAAATACCTGATGCCTCAGAACTGGGTCTCAATTGCAATGTTATTATTCCTCCTGCTGGGATTGATCATGTCCTACAAAAGATGAACACAGAAGAGAGGAAATCAGGGGGTATGTACTTCAATAACTTGCCTAGTTGTCACTGGAATGGCTCGTTTTTGCTTCTTTGAAAAATTTTGGCTGTTAATATTTCCTTATAGGTCTTTGCAATTTCACTCAACAGGTTCTGAACCTCTGGCATATGATTTAGCTAAGTTCCATAGGAGGTTAAGGCTGAGCCATGTGAAACATTTTGCACGATCACTGAAGCATCCTATCTTTGAGTTTAATAAAAGTGGTCAACAAGTTCATGCTGATATAGTTGTAAAGGAGGACCCGGCAGCAAGCTGTAGGTTTAGTTGTGTTAATTTCTTTCTATAGATTATTTCATAAATAAATGAATGAAAAAGAGTTAAATTAGCAGCATGCTTGAGAGATGATGTTGAAAGGTTTGCTTGATTCAGGTAAATCAACACAAGGTATTCGTCTAAACAGCATAAAACGTCTGGCACGGACGGTGAAGAATGGTTTCAAAGAGGACCCCAAGAAGCAACACCGATCTGAAAGAGATGGTAATAAATTGCATTAAATTTGTGATCTTAATTTTACCTTCCTCTGCTGTTTTCATTATACGAACTTGACATGAAGCATAGTGATTGCAGCACAAGAGAAGGGGGAGGTTCAGTTAGGTATCAATCAACCAGACTTACAAGAGCATACTCGAAAAATTGCAGCAGAGGTCACAGCAAATATCACAAATTGCACTAATCAATGAGTAGTCACCACAGTGATACATCTTGTCTTCCATCCATATCATAAAAAGGATTCTATTGAATACATCTTGGGTCTAGAAGTGATTTTACCTCGTGTATATATTGAAGCTGAAATCTGATAATTTCCTCTTTCTTTTTTTTGCAAATTTTGAATTGCAGGATGGAGAACTTCCTGGTAAAAATTAATTGGGTAGAATTAGAATGGTCCTGTACTATTGTGTTAGTCTTATGATCAGCTTCTTTAAATCAACTTATTCAGTCCACTTATGGGACAGTGCCTTCAGATCCCACTTCCCCGAATATGCCTCTGCTTCAGAATTTTCCCTCAGTTTCTGTAGGGATTGATCAGTCCATAAATGAAAATGCAAAATCCAGTGACGTTTGATGGAGAGTCGTGGGGGCAAAAGATTAGCATAGAGAAGTAGACCGTTCCTTTTTTTTTTATTTTAATTCCATCCTTACATCATTGTTCCTTGTACTGATAAAATTGTGAAGGCCTATATGCTTCAACCAAACTTAATATTATATTGCAATATGTGTGGAGTTGGCATAAGAACTTGGTTGAAGCTGATGCATTTTGGGAGGCTGTTTGACAGAATAAATAGGGAACCTGATACGTGGCATACTGTGGTCCTGCCTAATCCTTCCACGTGGTAACAGGAGAATAAGGGTTGGATTATATTGACCAAGGAATGGGTCCATTTCAACAGATAACCTAACTGCCCACCTAATCCTAATCCTAAAAAAGAGGGTGTACTCAAACTTGTTTGGAGACAGCCCTGGTGGATGAATTCACTATTATTTTCTTGATGTGGGTGGGTGGGTGCTCAGGATTACGAAGGAAACGCGTGATCCTCCTATACAATAATAATTATACCACCATCCATCCATGTATCCTATTCTTAGTTTTCTACTTGCACCTTATGGTAAATCAATCCTACCATTAACATTACTATATTTCATACTCGACATATTTTAGGTATTAAGTTAATATTCAACTAAAAATTTAAATAATTTAAGTTCATAAATAGTAATATTTTATTTTTTTATAAAACATGTTATTTTTCATTTTATTTAATATAAAATTACTTTCTTCAAATTGATATGAATATTAACTATTGAGAGTGAATAGTACCATTATCTATATTATTATCTATGTTAGAAAATATTAACATAGATTGAGTTTAGAAGTTGATAAATGCTAGTGTACATATTATTATAAATTCATTGCAACACCATTATCTCAATAGTTACTACAAACAAGTGCACGTATTGCTAGCTTAACTTAGGCTTAGAAAGGGGACCGGTACATGGGCACAACACATACTGAGTCTTAGAGTGGTTTGGGCGGCCAAAGGTGTGTGAGATGAAGACAAGGGGTAGAGAGGACCAGGTGGTGGAGAAATCTAGAGATGATGGAGAGTAGATGACAAGGTCAATATTAGCATAACCACCACCAGAACAATAATAGAACCTTTCACCATAGGGGGGGTGTGTGGATGCTGGTGATTCATCAGTCACTTTGCATCTAATTTTACCTCCATTTAACCCCTCTTGGACGTGTGCAAAAATCTCACCAAACCATCACCTAACCCCACTATTCACCTTCTTTATAATAAACCACACTCCTCTCTGCCTTCAATTCTCCAGCTCCAACCCTCTTAGCTCCATTGACCCCCTCTCCACTCTCCCTCGACCCTTTTCATGATGCACGGGCCCCCACATCAAAACTTAAGACAGAAAGGATCACTATAAGCTGAGAGGAGTTTATTTGGAGGTAAGGGAAAAGGAGGCACAAACAAGCAAGCAAGCAGACACCCCCAACAAGCTGATCTCCACGCATACACATATCAAGCTTTCCAGCAGCTGCAGGAAAAAAGAGTTAGCTAGACATGGCTAGAGGGATCATCAGGACACCCCTTCTGGGACTGTACTTGTACGCGCTCCTCCTCTCCTCCTGGATGATGCTCTTGTCTTGCAATGCCCAGGATAATTGCTCCAAGTACAAGTTCTCGTCCAACCAGGTCTTCAGCTCCTGCGCAGATCTCCCTTACCTCAACGCCTTCCTCCACTGGAACTACGACACTTCCACAGGTACCTACATAGCCAGTACCCCGCAATTCATTTTGATATGCATCATCCATGTTGATGATGATCATCAACATCCGGTGACAAAGAGCTAATAGCTTGAGAGTTAAACTCTCTCTCTCTATATATATATGATTCTACACAGGGTAAAATGATCCTTTTTTAAGTCATTTGATCCGAAAATACACGAGTTTTATACAATTTTCCAATTACACCTTAAGTATTTAAGCTTGATCAGAATAGTGGCGACCTTCATCTTTCTCAAAATTTACTATATTGACACAGTTTCAATCGAAATTTTTGATAAAAAAATCATTTACCCCCCTCACAATTTGGATGCCAATTAGTATATGCACAGTAGATTTTGAGAGAGCTGAAAGTTCATAACCAGTTAGCAACATATACAGGTTGAAGCAACAAGGCATATATAAGGAATTGAGTTTGGTGAAGAAGAGAACATACATTTGAAGAGTTAATTCTTGAATGAACTGGCTTGAATTGAAACTAGCTTAATCACTACCAAGATTTATCAAGTTTATACATTTTCATATCATGAGTATTAATCGAATTTTTAATTTCAGAAATGTGAAATGTAACCGTGCTTGAAGGTATAGAGAAGTGATATGATTTCCTTTTGTATGGATAGGCAAGGTTCAGTTGGCCTACCGGCACACTTCAGTGGACACCAGCAAATGGGTGGCCTGGGCCATAAACCCGACGTCCACAGGGATGGCTGGGTCCCAGGCTCTGGTGGCCTACCAGCTCTCCAACGGCTCCATCAGAGCCTACACGTCTCCGATCACCCGTACATCCGGTACCACCCTGGCGGAAGGTGCCCTCAGTTTCGACGTATCGGACATTTCTGCCAACTACGCGAGCGGCGAGATGACCATCTTCGCTACCATAACGCCGCCCGGGAACAGCACGACGGTGAACCAGGTGTGGCAGGACGGCCCGATCGCCAGCGGTGGAACGCCCGGACAGCATTCGCTCAGCGGGTCGAATGTTCAATCCTCCGGGAGCATCAATTTCGCCTCCGGACTGGCGGCTGCCGGTGGAGGTAGCTCGAGAACGAGGAGGAAGAACGTGAGTATCGATTATATCTATTTTTACCTTTAAAAAAATAGGTAGAATTTGCAAATTTTGGTCCTTCAATTTAATATTTAGTACCTATATTTTAAAATACTATTGATTTAGTCACCCAACTAATAATTAGGTCATTTTATGGACGAACTGAAAGACTAATCAGCTGAAATTTACACATTTAGGTTTTTTTAAAGGTTAAAGTCTAATAAATTTAGTTAGTGCAATGTTTAATCTAGGGGAGACAAATGGCTATGTAGGTGTCTAACCAAAAACTAGAACTATTACTTTAATTGAATGATTTAAAGGCTCCATTATGTGGGCAACAAGGTTGGCTTGGCAATCGATTTCTTTTTTTTTTTTGTTATTTTTTCAAACATTAGTAAAGGAAAATGATAATACCTTTAATCCCGTAAAATTGGAGGTGGCTTGAACAGTAGCTTAGGGCTCTAGCTTAATACACTACTTGATTTACTCAGTCAAGGATCATCTGCTAATTAAATAGATTTCCAACTACTCCCTTTTTATGAATATAATTTCTCTTACTTTGTCAAACAACCCGTGTTACTACCAAATCCACCTAATTTTTCTGAAATTGTTATTTTTTTAAATTATAATACAATACCACGTCAGCATGACGTAATGATGACGCTCAATTGGGAATATGCTAAGTGCCAACGCTGTTCATATGTTTGGGTGGCATAATGGCATCGTCATTCATGAATACAACAAATGCAGATCCATGGAGTGTTAAATGCAGTGAGCTGGGGAGTTTTAATGCCCGTCGGGGTCATAGCAGCCAGATACCTGAAGGTGTTCAAGTCGGGCGACCCTGCATGGTTCTACCTCCACGTTACCTGCCAGTCCTCTGCCTACATCGTCGGTGTTGCCGGCTGGGCCACCGGCCTCAAGCTCGGCAGCGAGTCCAAGGGGATCACTTACACAACTCACCGAATCATTGGCATCATCCTCTTCTGCCTTGCCACCCTTCAGGTAATTATCAGACACCCACTCACTACTTGTTCCCTCCGTCTGCCTTTCAATGAAAATTAATTTCAGTGACAAGAAGGGTCCTTCTATTACCGTCAAATGTAAATCCCATGTTTTGTTTGGAGTATTAGTACTTCCCTCATCTGCAGTGTTTATCATCTTTTTGGGTGTACAGGTGTTTGCCCTGCTGATGAGGCCAAACAAGGACAACAAGAATCGGAAGTACTGGAACGTGTACCACCATATGGTGGGGTACTCGGTGATCATCCTCAGCTGCATCAACATCTTCAAGGGATTCGACGCCCTAAATAATCCCAACAAGAAGTGGAAGCGGGCCTACATGGGAGTCCTCATCTCCCTGGGGGTCAACTTCCTCTGGCTGGAGGCCTATACTTGGTTCATTGTCCTGAAGAGGCAGGAGAGCTCTCAGGAAGGTGGTACAGGGAAGGTCAGCTATGGATATGGTAATGGAAATGGACAGGAGACAGGGGCTGATCATGGCAGTAATGGCTTCGGCTATGGTAGCAGGCCTCACTATGATGCATAGAGATCTCAAACTCCATCAGGGACTTGTGGGTTTCATGTTCGATTTCTTCCCCTGATAGATCGATCTTTCTGATTTTGGGTGTCCTCTCTTTTTTGCCATTTCTAGGAAGAGATTTCCAGCTTTGAGCAGGATACCTCACTCCAGCTACTGTATTGTATTGTCACTGTTGCTATTCAGGATCTTAGTAGTTATTCTTTCCTAGCTTCCATATATATATATGGTGGCTGTTTATAACTAAGTCCATGTGGGTGGAGTGGCTTGCAATCCTAACGTGCAACTTCCTCACCAAACTCCATTGTTGACCCTTTCCAATTGGGTACAACTAAATTCACCACACTCTGAATCAATGTCTTAAATATAGTGAAATAATCGGTTACCGTTATCAATCACTCGGGCTCATTCGAACTGTCGCAGGACATGGAGGAATGCATCCTTGAGGTGTGGGTTGGACGCCGCCACTCGCTGAGATGTGATGTCAAAATCCTTACCAGACCTGATTGCAAAACAGAGATCACCAGGTTAAATCGACCAGGTAGAGAAGAAACAGGAAAACAGAACATATCCATCTTTAACAACCGAGCTGCGGAGATTTTGATTTTGTCATTTAAACATCCACATGACTCGAATTGTGTGGCTCACAGAGAATGACCTAGTGACAAGTAACCTCAGGGAGGTTGCTGAGCAGACAAAATTTTAGAGAAATAACGTGATTAGGAGAGTTGCAGCATATTCTCAACTTACGGGTCATAGAAGAATCCCCCAGCTTCTTGGACAATTAACACCCCAGCTGCCACATCCCTGCTCACCAAAAAATAGAATGGGTAAATCTCCTTGAATAATTGGCATAAAACTTTTCTTGACATATTGAGGACAGGTCCTTTGCCCTGTATCAATTTTTGTGCATCTGTTCTATTCTTTATCATATAAATACACTTTATCAAACAGTGAAGATGTCTAATATCTATTCATATGATGGGATTTTAGTTTCTTGTTAATTTTCTACCTCAAAATAAAAGGAAAGTTGGAAAGGAGTGAGATAGTGGACTCAGCTGAAACTGAATTAAAGAGAATTGAACTCCAACAATAATTGGAGGCATATGGTGGAAAGGCAATAAGCATCTAATTGCAATTCAACACTATAAGCATCATATAGGAATGGAAGTGCAATTTCCACAGGAAAATAATATGGCATATAAACTGTTTATTGAGGAGTTGTACATAGATAACCTTAATATTTAACCCAGAAGTGGACAGGAAATGTACCATGGACCCCCAAAGCCAAGTTCATAAAAGAGATCAATACGTCCACAGGCTATTCCACAGAGGTTTAGAGCACATGAGCCACTCATTCGAAGTGACCTTACCTGATCACCACAGAAACTGACTTGAGGTTTAGTAGTAACAAGCATAACAGGTTTAACAGGGGATAAGATACTATATGGCCTTACCTTGAATAGTAAGCTGTTGACTCTACCTGTAGTTAAATCCACAGTTAACTTGTCACGCTTAGTCCCAATCTGTGATTTCAGCAGTATGAAATTCAGTTTTGCTTAGCCTTTGATCTCCATCTTAGCCAGTAAATTTATTGAAAGTAAAAACACTAACTGATTGAGGTGGTTATTTTTTGCCAATACATTGAAATTTTTACAGCTAAAACAGTTCCTTTAATGATAGAAAAGATCAACTATAAAGAAGCAGTCTTCTTTATGGGCATATGAAATATAAATATCAAGCCGCCGATTTGCATAAATAATAACCAAACGTTAGATCTTGCAATAAACAGGGCATGCATAACTAAAGTTTTTATTGGCTTCAAGCTACTATTAGCTTAGCTTGACTAGTTGTTCTAGAGTACTGGTATATGCATGGTCAATAAATTTTGGTTTGGGCAAAAAGGGTTAAAATCCCAATTAAGGTACAAAAAATTGTGTGATGGCTCAATTTAGGTGTAAATCTTTTATTTGGTTCAATTTAGGCACAAAACTTTCATTAATGACTCAATTCAAGGGAACCCTTTTATAAAAATTGAAATGTTAGTGAAAGATTTATCTGTGATTTGAACCATTAGTAAAACAATTATATGTGATTTGAACCATCTGTGAAATATCTGTCCGTGAATTGAGTCAAATAAAATGCTTGTTGTACCTAAATTAAGTCATTGTGCAAATGTTTGTACCTTATTTGAGATTTTAGACTTAATTTTCTGTAACTGCCATCGGACAGCCACAAAGCATGTTCAGATCTAAGTAAATATGGACAAGGCAGAAGAATCAGCAAATAGGTAAAAAAAGAGTAATAGATAAGGGTGACACTTTTAATCGATCTTAGATCAGAATGCTGAAAATATTTACTATTCTTGTAGAGGGAGAAAGACTGGATCAACATCTGGAGAAAGGTTTTCGCAGAATAAATGAAACTAAATACACAAAAAAATCTCCTAATTGATTTCAATAACTCAAATTAGCCTGGTGCATTAAACATCTACGGAATGTCCCACAATAAATATCACCCAAAAAGTAAAACGTTCAGTTGATCGTGACAGCTTGTAAAGTAGAAGCCAAAATGAGATCATATTCTATGTTCTAAATGATAGTGTACCTCAGTTGCAAGAAGAGACTTCACTAGTTCAGATTGAGATGATACTGGCATGACAGAGAACAATTTTAAGATAATGAATACATAAAATAAATAGTCAAGCAATGCCTAAATGACAAAATGAAGAAAACCAAGCTCACCTTTGATAGGGTTGCCATTAAGAAAAGCACCTTTTCCATGAATTCCAGTAAAGAGCTGCATACCAGACAATCACACATTTCAAGTTATCTTTCTTTCATTTAAACAGTAAGTACAAATTTGGCCCAGAAAAACAGTTAAGTGGAAATAAATTATAGAAGGGTGGAATGTATTAAGTTCTATTTGCTTATGTATGCCAGGAAGAAATATAAAAAAAGGAAAAAAAAACAAATATAACAGATCAACAAAAATACATCATTTGATTTCTTCATAACTCATTTAGATTTCAACTAAAAGTATGTGAAATATGAATTTTTAACTTGAATATACCTAGAATACAATCTAAAAATGGAGAAAGGCCAGGAACATGATGGTTAGGGTTATTACCTCTTTCATGATTGGATTATAAACAACTCCGACCATGGGTACTTTGCCAATTGTAAGGCCAATAGAGATACATACAAAAGGGAACCTATAGATGATTTTTAAGGAGATAGATAGAAGGGTACCTCAAGAACTGTGAGAATAAGAAAAAAGAAAGGAAGCAAGTGAGAAATCAATAAGTCAATCTTCACCCATGAACAAAGTTAGTTGTTCCATCAAGAGGATCAACGATCCAGGTTGGTTCATCAGTCAGTTCTGAGGTTCCGTAAGCAGCAGTAGTTTCTTCCCCTATGAACTAAATGAAAATTTTCAATCATGATTAGATAATGGTGATATTTAACAGATGATCCCAAAACCAAAGAGAGACTAAGAAATGAATATGAAATTCCAGAAATCAAAGATGCTAAAGTCAATGGATGTAAAATCATAGGTTTTCATCATACAATATTTACTCCTCACTTTGACTATGCGAAGATCTATACACAATTCCAATTGAATAATAGAAAAGAATCATACCACTTTCCAAGTTAAAGAATGGATGCCCTTTAAATCAATTTAATTTTATTTGTCCACCCTTGAATTTTTCCTTAGAAAATAAGTAGACATATAAAGGATTTGCTCCTAATTTATCAACCAAACTTCATTTCCACATATGAAAATAGAGATATAACATATGAAGGACCCTTTCATAAGTTGCATATCAATCAGCAGACCTTGTGTTTGGGGTAACGCTCCTTCAGATGGTTAAATATAAGATCTTCACATGCCTTGTCAGTTTCGGTCACCAAATCCACCTGCAATTTTAGCTCATAAATTTAGTTCAAAAGGTTATTTTTTAATTTACAAGTCTCATGCATTTTTTGTTTACATTCTCAAATCACTCATCTAGCAAATACAAATTAAATTGTAATAGATTCTATTATTCCATAACATGTCCTATCACTATCCAAGCCCAAATTGGATTCAAGAAAGAAAGAAAAGAAAAGAAATGATTGAAGAGAAAAGAATGAACTACTTTTAACCAAGGAATCAAAATATGAAAAATAATAGAAACTAGACAATCCTACTAATACATTTTTGTTTATGAAATAACTAATAAATAGAAAAATATATAATCATAATTCACATTATTTATACAAGATAAAATCTCTTTATTTGCTATTATTATCTTCAATATTATCTTTATTATTCTTCCAAAATCTCAAAAGAGTTATTGATATTAAAATTGGATCTTAATTCAAAGTTGGAAAAAGTATGAAAACGGTTGGAGTTGCTCACTCGCTTGAGACCGAGTTAACAAAAAGTGATTAAGTGTCGAAGACTTGAAGGAATAGTGCATTCTTGCATGTGAACTACATAAAAAACACAAGCAAAAGAGAAGTCTAAAAGTAGACTCATGAATAGGAAGAGGGATGTTCTACTAGATTGGTAGACTACATCTATAATAAAACAAATATAAAGCCTCGAAAGAAGTAAGATATACAAAAAAAAGGTAAGAATATTGCTAGATTTTTTATAAATGTGCCAAATGTACTTTAGAATTAATAAAAACATGGGATGAGAGTATCTATTTAATATATGCCTTAAAAGAAAGTGTTGAATAAGAAGAGAGTGATTTAGAGTTAGTTCGAATGAATGTCACCACCACTAAGATGAAGAAAGGGAGAGATAAGGGGGAAATTGAGATGGTGAAAATATTTTAATATTAGAAAAAGGAAAATATACTTGTAGGAAGGAGAAATGCTAATTTTATCAAACAAAAGTTGAAAAATAAGAGTTAAGATCTAGTACTCGAGTAGAGGTCGATGAAGGTGATTGGATTCTCTTAGTTTGTTCAATTATAAGGGTTATCTATTCATTTGTTATTATTGTCTTCAAATATTATCTATTTAGTTTCCCTTTATAACAATTTTATATCTCAAAATTTGAGAAAATGTATCAGAATTGATCATCATCAAAGAAAAATCATGCAACGTCTGTTAAGAACAAAATCATATCCTGCAATTTCTTAACCGATTTCTTTGTTGTTAATTTTGCGCGCACATAATGACCACCTTACTCTCCTCCTGACAAAATCTCCTTGATCATTTCGCATGTGTGATTCTAAATCCATAATGCAAGCGCGGCCCAATTTGATCATACAATACAGCACTGATTCAACGCCATGAAAATGCAACAATAAATTTTCATTTTTATCCCCATTTCTAGAAAGAAAACATATATGAACCTCATTTATCGAAATTTTCAAATTTTACCTGACCTTTGTGCTCGACGTTCTTTTTCTGGTAGAATGCATTACTGATTATCTGTAGGAAAAGATTACAGAAACTTCATCAGCTGAAGTATAATAAAAATGGACGAGAATACATGGAGATAGAATAGAAATTGATTGACCTCGCCGGCTCTCTTAGCTGCATCGACAGCAGTCTCCAGATATTCTGACAGCGAATCTTGATTGGAAACAATACGTAGAAGAGAGCAGAGATCAATCAGTAAGTTTACGACCCTATGAATGATAAGATCTAACTTCTCGGGTAGACTCGATGCAGAAAAAGAAGGGGGCAATCGAGTTGTTACCGTGCTCCGCCATGGTAAGGGAGCGTGAAGCGGAATTACAGCGAGAGGAATAGGATGGATGAGTGGCTGTATAACGTGCGTGGCTCTTGCGGAGAGACTTCGAAACTAGGCAGGCACACTGAAGAGATTGAGCAAAAAGCATAGTTAAATATAAGAAGCCGAAGGTCGATCATGTCCCCAGTTATTCCTCATAATGCCAACACCCTCCCATTATCCTGGTATTGGAATATTCTGGTTACACGAGCTAAAGTTAATTAATATTAAATTTGAAAATAATATTGTTAGTTAAAAATCTTAAATTAAATTAAAATATTATATTATATTTTAATGATATATTATAATATATTAATATTTATTTATGCATAAAATGATTATATTTAGTATGAATGAGAAAGAGAAAGATTCAATAAATTATTATATAATTGGGGTGAAATTTATTTTTTTGTGTAATTTTAGCTTGTATAAAATTTTTAATAAATTGTTTGAGAAAATTAATATTATGCAATCTTATTTTGAGTGTGTGTCCGTGAGTTCCTTTTAAGTTTAAAAATACAGTATATGTTATTTTAAAGTAATGGCCTTGGAATAAATTATTTCATGTTAGATAGTGCTATTGGAATCAGGTAGAATTGAGGGCAATTCCATCTATGAAAAAATAGGCAAAAAGGGTATGGGAATATGCCGAGTAGCTCCCCACATTCCATTCTGAGATGCTCTTCTCTAATTCCGAGATACTCTTCTCTAAAACGTATCATTTTATTTACAAATAAAAACTTTTACCATTATTTTCCAAATCTTAAAAATATGTGAATGATTAAATTTTTTGTGATTTATTTAGATTTGTACTTTCATTTATTTTTACAATTTACTCTACTAATAAAACATCACCTCTTATTTAAATGATTAAGCTGAATAAATAAGATATTAATATCGAGATCTTAATTATTATTTAAAATATTTAATATAAATATAATTTTTTTAAATTTTCATTAAACATTTTATGAATAAATATTATTTTTGTATAATTAAGTTATTATTGGGAGGCTAATCATTTGATTAATTCATCAAAGTCTCAACGACAACGAATACTTATAGACCACCGTATATAATGTAATTTAATAATAGAATTATAGACCACTGTATATAATGTAATTTAAAAATAGAATAATTAGTGTGAGTTGAACCACTAAACTGAATGTCACCAATTTTGAGGAATTATGAATGTATTCATCCAATTTCTAGTTAATAAAATGGAACACCAAATATAACTCAACCAGTCTTAGGTGCTAGAGCCGCACTGAGGGAAGATAAGACCAGTAATAATTGCTTGTAATTTTGCACACTTTTATTAGTAGGCTGTAAATTTATATAAATATTATAGCAAAATGTACAAGAAAATAAATACTTGTATATATTATTTTTATTAGTAGGCTGTAAATTTATATAAATATTATAGCAAAATGTACAAGAAAATAAATACTTGTATATATTATTTTTTGTATAATTGATTATACAATAAAGTTAGTATAGTAGTGGCACGGATAAAAAAAATAAAATATTTTATACAATTGTAGTGATAATTGTGTGTGGTGATTTGACTTATTTCCTACTCTTTGCTTTCTTTTCTGTTATTATCTCCGTTGGCTCAAGTAAATATTTCAAAAATTAAACTTGGAACGAAGTAGAGTAAAACAAACAAATAAGAGATTTTTAGTGAGAATATCGACTAATTGAGAATTTGTGCCGATGAAAAGGACTTAGAGATTGCAACGCCTAATTTGTTCACGAATAAAATTATAATCAATTTCAATATGTTTGGTACGAAAAATTGAGTTGAGATTATAGATAGATTGTCATATCATAGGGTGGGGGATAAGAGACCAGAAGATAGAGTTCTTAAAAAAGCAACTGTAGCCAAATGAGCTTAATATTTTGTTACCAAAACTTTTATATTCAGTTTATGTACTAGAATGAGTGACAATTCGTTGCTTTATGGAGGCCTTGGAGATGAGGTTACGACCAAGAAAGATGATGAAACCACTAATAGAATGATAATCATCAAGGTTACCAACCCATTCTATCACGCCTCGACCCATTTTAGTTAGATCCTCGTGAACAACCCGCCACTCTCCCAATTTATTAAGGGTTTCCCCCTTCTTCTAAACCGTGGAGAGTAAGGTGTCCTTCTTACCTATACCTTTCCTGGAATAATATTGATCAAAACTAAATATAAATTTCATATACTTGCCTTAAGGTTCAACTACCGATAGATCTTTAAGTTTAATTTTCCTTTGGTTTCCTGAAAAGGGGTAAAGAGAGGGGGTGAGTTTGACAACTCAGTGAATGGGTGTTAGGTGGGAGTTTTCACAAAAATCAATTTTAATCGGAGTGTGCCAGACACCTTATTTCATAAAAAATACTTTTCTTCAAATTTTGGTTTATCAAAACCTTTTTCCAAGGTTTCCCAATTCATTTCCAAGGATTCTCAAAAATCATTTTCACAGTTTTCATAACCTTTTCCCCATTTCCATATTCGGCGTGTCTCACAAATAACACACGCCCTTCATCATGAAGGGATCACACATATTCACGAGATGCAATTACGCCGATTACACCCACTTGTGGATCGGAGCGTCTTTACAATCCACCCTGATAGAAGTCTTTGACTTCTACTCGAAGTTTGAGTGAATGTCTCTGACATCATACCCTCAGACTAAAAATGCTTCGTGTCCATATGAGTATAGAGACCTCATCTTGACCCCACCCTAGTCTCATGCGCATGAAGCTACGTCGAGCTTCCCTGACTTCTGGCATGATAAACTGCCCTTATCTCCACCATGTCGTCTAGTATCCCCTAGGACGCATCACTACTCCTCTTGGGTGTCTTGAAGGTCCCATACCTTAGTGCATGCACAAAAAAACAATTTTCCTTATAAGCCATTTAATCTTTGGTGACACTAGTCCAACGGCCCCGACTCTCAATTTGACTTGTAGCTGTTTGTCTTGACTGGTTCATTGACCTGTTTTGTCACACTGCTGCCAGTCCATCAAGTATGTCGGATCTGTCTTGGTACCATGGCCAAATCACATCATTCATTTAAAGTTTTCATGACTTAACATCATGTTTATTTTCGAGCTCCTGCTTGTGCCAACTAGCCTTAGCCCCACTATACGAGATTTTCAAAATGGGCATTTTAGTCCCCAAGTTCTAAAACCAAGGCCTCCGACCTATTTGAGCTATTCGAGCTCCCGTCAAGAAGGTATCCCAAAATGTTTAAGTAGTGACACAGAGTCAAAGGAGAGCACTTCTGACAAAATAAAATTTTATCTGTCCATCACACCAACCAGGTGTGAGGACATCTCCGCTCATAACCGATAAGCGGGTTTCCTACTTCCTTCCAAGAAGTTCATCATACCAATCGGGTATGATCTACTTACAATCGGTAAGTAGTTTTTCCCCGTAGTTTCCACATCACTCCATTCAGGTGTGATGCTTAAAATTTCACTTAGTAGTGGATTTTCATTTTTGACGTGCTTATCATCCCAACCAGATATGATATAAAAATCCCACTCACTAGATAATGCAGTGAATTCCTTCTAACCGGTTCTTTGTCTTCACACGAGCTTGTCCTTACTAACATTCCCGATATTTCATGTTCCTACACGATATGAACATCCTTGTTCATTATCCCTTGGCCTAATAGCCTTCATTCATCATAAATGGATGAAATACTCAAACTTTTCAATTATTTGCAATTAGGTCCCTAAAGTTAATTTTCTTTAACTTTAGGTCCCTAATGCCGATTTTCCCTTAAATTGAGTCCTGAAACTTCTAAAACTCACCTCGGGACCTCACTTTATTCAAAATCACATAAAGGGTTCAAGTTTCCCAAATTTCCAATTTGGTCCCCAACTTTTCCAAAATTACCATTTTGCCCCTACTTTACAAAAATGGTATGTTTCATCCAAAAAAAATTCTAAAATTGACAAATTGGTCCTCCAACATCTTTATCATGCCCAATTGGCCCTCAATTTTAGGAAATTGCACTTTAGTCCCTCAAAATTTTGAAATCCCTAAATTTTCCCCAATTTCAACCTTCCAACTTAGCGGAATTTGATTTTATCAAATTGACCGATCAAAGTTGAAATTGAAGTTAAATTTAAGTTCCTACACCTCCATACAATTCAATTACACTTGGAATCGCACGATTTGACGTTAGAATGGGCTCAAATGGAGCTTTGTTGAAAAACTAGACTTAGAGAGAGAAAGATTCAAAAGCTTACCGTTGGGGCTGTAGTAGTCTGAGCTTTCAATCTCGGCAGATAACTCTTGTCTTGAGGTTTCTCCTAGGATAAAAAATCGCATCAATTGATGCCGAATTGTGGGAGAATTTGGTCAGTGAAGTTCCGCCGGTTGTCTCTCTAGCACTAATAGGAAATTACAAAGGGGAGCCAAATTGGCTTACCTTTTAGCTCTAATTCAGCTGTATGAGGGATGTGGAAGTGTTGAGAGGGCTTGGTTTGGCATGAGAAGGACTCAAATTAGCCATTTTCAGCTCGACCAAAAATAGGGCAGCTTTGGTCCACCAAAGGTGCTTCATTGTTCTATCACGCCAACGTTTCTCCGACGACCCTCGGAGCAAATGGAGGCTATCATCGTGTAGTTGACTTCTCCCCAAATCTAAAGAACCCGACCTAGCCTTATTTGGCTAAAAAAAGTGCCCAAGTCGGAGATCTGGTTCGAGCTTCACTGAAAAATGGACTAATGGGGAGAGAGTGGAGTTTTTAGGTGTGAGGAGGATGAATGAGAATGGATTCTTTATATAGGAAGCTCGGGTTCAATGTTTAAACCGGTCGGTTCAGGCCCGATTAGACCGAGTTTTTCAAAATTAAAAATTTGTAAATTCATCTAAATTCATTCTCTATCCAATGGTGGCCTCAATTCTCTAATTTGATTTTTCTAAGCCACCTAGAAAAATGAATTTATCATCCGATTCAATAGTGATTCAAATTGGTTCAATTTGGTTCGGATCTGGTTCACCTGAACCGGTATGGTTTTCTTCCCCAAATTGTCCTAAAGTCCCTTTCCAAGGTTTTTATGACCCTTTGGGTCACTCGGGAGTTGTAAATTTCTCAATTTACCCGTTCTCTAATGATCGGGTTCGTGAACCAATTCGTTTTTTCTTACTCGATTTGACCGGTTCTTTCCCCGATTTTCCTTAGCTCCAAAGAGCGGGGTTTACAACTCTCCCCTTCTTTTAGGAGTTTTATCCCCAAAACTTAATTAGCAACCTTTGCACCAAGAATAAATTCCTTCGGTGTCAACTTGGGGTTTGCTTGACATGCTAACTCTTCGATTGTTCTTTTAGTTAGCCCTTTTTTATATCATTCACTTAAGGAATTTCTTTTTCCTTTCCATTGTTCACTCACTCCATGGATTTTATCATAATTAGGCATGTCTTACCCACTATTCCAAGGTACATCCTTAAGTTCACTTCATCCTTTACTTAGGGTAGGATTCTTCCTCTTGAGGGTTCTTGCTGAGAATTTCAGGATTGGGAGTTCCAAGCTGTCCAATCGTTCCCTTGTCTAGTTATTCTCTTGGTCATTAAAACCATTATCTCTTTGTCCTCTCGAGTGTTACATACTTGCTTTCATGGGTTTCGTTGTTATCACCTTTTTGTCTTATTTTGACCCTCTTCTCGTCTGATGTTTATTACAACTTCGGTCCAAATTTTTATATTTGACCTTATCATTTTTACTCACCGACTCTTCCTTATTCGAGTCACATTTTTCCTTGGGACTGTTGGGCATGCCCCTTATAGTCATGACATTTTCTAGAACCTGTCTTTGCCCATTAGATTTCTAGAATACTTCCTTGAGTGTCGTTCTAATCTTTCCAACCTTTCAAGGTTGTATAACTTCATGTGGTAATATATTCTTGACTACCTTTACCATCATTCACTCGTCCATCTTGCCTTTGATGTCATGTCTTACATAATCGTGTTAGTTTTCCTTACCTGATCATCCTTCCCCAACTTTTTCCTCAAGGACTTCCCTTTTTCCTCACAGTAGAGGCTTCCACTTTAGGAGCTACATGCCCCACCTTCTTACCATTCCTTGAAAGTTTATTTCTTCCTTTCTTCACACTCCTTTCTATATTGGGTATTTGCACGCCTTTAATTCTCCATTGTCTTAAAATTCCCATTTCTTCCCTCATTCCTTATATGAGGGACTCCCAATTATTGATCTTATTTAGTGTACTTCACCTTATATTTAGCCGTCCTCACTTTAGGCTACATCAAGTGAGCGTGGACCACAACTAGTCTTGATGTCAGTTATCATTTACTTTAGTCACTTCTTAACTGGAGGACTTATGTCTCCAAGATTTCTTAAATGTACTCTATTCCCTTTTTATGGGTAGTTCACCCCTTTCTTACTCGTACAACATCTTTGATGTTATCTTCTAACTTACATGTTCCTTGGGTTTAACTTATTCCTTGGGTCCTCCTAGTATGCTTCCTTAGGGTTTCCTTCTTTAGGAGAATCCTTTCCCTTCTTTCCCTTCTTTCTCGAAATTCCTTTTTATTCATCCTTGAGGGTATCTAACCTTAACTTTCCTGATATCCTCGGATGCCATTCGTCCTGCTTCACCTTGGAGGTTTCGTAGGTATGCCTGTAGGATTTTCTTTTACTCGTATTTCATCACAAGTTTTATAAGAAATGGAACTTTTATTATAATGATGATGAATTATAGGGTTTTTGGTTATATTGGTCTAGGGGAACTATGGCAAGTACTAACTATAGTACTAGGTTCATCCTGTGGTTCCTTCTAGTTGAGGTTGTATACTCGGGTTGGTACCCTTGACGTAGTGGCTATGTCTTGTCCTCAGTATAGTGCCCTTGGGTTTCCTTGAGGTGGTTGATGGTCACTTCGTTGGGTATTACCTCAAAGGGTTGGACAACTCGTTGGAAAGTGTCCTAGCTATCCACATTCGAAGTAGGCTCGACACGACCATTCATGACTTTTTTCGCACCTAGGGCAAGAGGGATTTCTCCTTTGTGGGGTTGTACTTGTCTCACTGTCCTCAAATTTGAATTATTTAAGCCTTCTAGAAAAATGAATTTAGGATCTGGTTCAATATTGGTTCAAACCAGTTCGGACCCGGTTCACCTGAACTAGTTTGGTTTTCATCCCCAATTCCTTCACAAGTCCATTTCCATGACTTTTGTGACTCCTTAGGTTACTTAGGGTCCATAAAATTCCCGGTATATATCTCTTTATTGATTCCGGTTCATAAACCGACTCGATTCTTAAATCGGTTCAATCCGGTTCGGGTTCGATTCAATCCGGTTCGGGTCCGGTTCACCTGAACTGATTTGGTTTTTCTCTCCCACTTTGTTCTAATGTTCCTTCCCAAGGTTTATAAATCTCTTTGGATCACAAGGGATGCATAAATTTCTTGCTTTACCCATTCTCTATCGGTTTTGGTTCACAGATCAACTCGGTTTATAAACTGGTTCTATCTGGTTCGGACCCGGTTCTATATGGTTTGGACCCGGTTCTCTTGAACCGATCCAGTTTTTCTTCCCCATTTTGTGCTAAGGTTCTTTTTCCAAGTTTATGGACCATTTAAGTCACATGGGAGTTGAAAATTCTCAAATTTGCCCAGTTCTTAATAATCGAGTTTATAGACCAATTCGATTTTAAAATTTGAAATTGACTGGTTCTTTTCCCGGTTTTCTCATTATCAAAGGATGGGGTTTACAAGTCTGGAGACCTGTCATGTCGCACTACCACTAGTTGATTGATTATGTCGGTCTTGTCTTGGTACCATGGCCGAACAATTCATTTATTTAAAGTTTTATGGCATATAATTCATGTTTTTTTACCAGCTCCTGCCCGTGCCAACTGGCCTTGGGTCTACTGTACGAGATTTTTAAAATCGGGTATATTAGATCCCAAGTTCCAAAACCGAGGCTCCCAGCCTGTCATAACTATTCAAGCTCTCGTCAAGAAGGTCTCCCAAATTGTTTAAGCAATGGCACACAGTTTGGGGAGAGCACTTCTGACAAAACATATTTACAATTATCCATCATACCGACCGGGTATAAGGATATCTCTGCTAATAATCGATGAACAAATTTTCTACTTCCTTCGAGGAAGTTTCATCATACCAACCGGGTATGATCTACTTACAATCGATAATTAGTTTTTCCCTATCATTTTCACATCACTCTTCTAAGTTGTGAAGTTTAAATATACTACTTAATAGTGGGTTTTCATTTTGAGGTACTTATCATCCGCAACCAGGTATGATATAAAATCCTACTCACAACCAATAAGTGCTTTTTAGCTTAATTCGCTCATCACTCCAACCAAGTATGATGTTAAAAGTCCCACTCACAAGTGGCTTTTCATTTCTAAAGTGCTCACCATCCCAATTGGGTATGATATATAATTTAGCCTACTCACCCGTTAATGCAGTGAATTCCACTAGACTGGTTCTTTATATTCACGCGAGCTTGTCCTTGCTGGCGTTTCCGGTACTTTGTGTTCCTACAAGATATGAAAATACTTGTTCATTATCATTCAGCCTAATAGCCTTCATTTATTCGAAATGAATGAGAAAATCAAACTTTTTATTTATTTGCCATTAGGTCCTAAAGTCATTTTTTTCTTTAACTTTAAGTCCCTAATGCCGTTTTTTCCACAAATCGAGTCTCAAAACTTTTAAAATTCTCCTTGGTACCTCAATTTATTCAAATTCACAAAAAGGGGTTTAAATTCCCATATTTCCAATTTGGTCCCCTAACTTTTCCAAAATTACCATTTTGCCCTTCTTTTACAAAAATGGTAAGTTTCACCCCAAAAATTCTAGAATTCTTCAATTGGCTCTCTAAAATTCTTATCATACCCAATTGGCCCTCAATTTTATAAAATTGCATCTTGGTCCTTCGAATTTTTGAAAATCCCCAATTTTCCCACAATTTCAAATCCTTAAAACAGTCAAATTTGATTTCATCAAATTGAACAATCAAACACATCTAATTGTTGAAATTGAAGTTGAAATTGAGATCCTTCATCTTTATATGATTAAATAGCACTTTGAATCACAAGTTTTGATGCTGAAATGAGCTCAAACGGAGCTTCGCCAGAAAACAAACTATAGAGAGAGAAAGCTTAAATTACTCACCGTCGGGGCACAGCGGTCTAATCTTTCGATCTGGGTAGATAGCTCTCATGCTGAGGTTCATCCTAGAATCAAGAATTATATCAATTTATGCCGAATTGATTTAGAATTTCATCATCAAAATTCTACCAGTTCTTTCTCTAGCACCGGTTGAAAATTGCACAGGGGAGCTGAATTGGCTTACCTTTTAGTCCTAATTCGGCCGTGGGAGGGCTGAGGAAGTGTTGGGAGGGCTTGGTTTGGCCTAAGGAGGGCTCGAATTGGTCAATTTCAGCTCGATCGAAATAGTGCAGCTTCGGTCTGCTAGAGCTGCTTCATTGTTCCATCACGCCAACACTTCTTCAGCGACTCTTAGCGACTACAAGCGTGTAGCTAACTTCTCCCTAGTTCTAAAGAACCTGAGCTCATCTTGTTTGGCTCAGAAAAGTGCCCAAGTCGGAGCTATGGTTTGTGCTTTACTGGAAAATGGTGCAGTTGAGAGAGAATGGAGTTTTTAGGTGTGGAGAGGATGAATTGGGAGGGGGTTTTTATATAGGAAGCTCGGGGACTTCTTGGCCGTCTGATTGGTGCCTTAATGGCGGTCATTCATTGTCTGAAACTCCCTAGCCGGAGACTTTTCAACTTCGCCAGCGCTGCGTGATTTTCCAGTGAGTGAACATTAGTGTCATCTTTAGGAAGAAGATGACACTCTTCCAAACCAGACCAGATCGGTCCGAATCGGTTTCAAAGCTTAAATTGCCCTGGAGTTTTTCAAATATAAAAATTTCTAAATTCATCTAAATTCATTTTCTATCTAATGGTGGCCTTAAATCTCAAATTTGAAAATTTTTAAGCTAACTAGAAAAATGAATTTAGAATTTACTTCAATAGTGGTTCAAACCGGTTCAGATTCGATTCACTTGAACTGGTTTGGTTTTTATCTCCAATTCATTCTCAAGTCCATTTCCATGACTTTTGGGACTCTTTGGGTCACTCAGGATCCATAAATTTCCTAGTTTGCCCTTTCTCTATCAGTTTCGTTTCATGAATCAACTCGGTTCATAAAATTGTTCAATCTAGTTGGATCCAGTTCATTTAAACCGGTGGTTTTTCCCTTCCAATTTATCCTAAGGTTCTTTTCCAAGGTTTTATGACCATTTGAATCACCTGGGAGTTGTAAATGATCGGGTTTGTGAACCGGTTCAGTTTTCTTACATAGTTTGTGTAACTCAAAAGGGCAGGGTTTACACCACAACCCGGATTGGTCGGATCCCCATGATCAACCCGCTGTTCCCTTGGTTTAAGAGGGGTTTCCCCTTCTTTTAGTCAAGAGGAGCCATGCGTACTTTTAAACCTTGTCCCCTAGAATAGCATAAATCAATAAAAATGCAAGTTTAAAAGTTATTTTAAGCATACCTAATGGATGATACATCTTCATAGTTTCGTTGGTTATATCTCCTTACTCTTGAAAGGGGTAAAAGAGAGGGGGTGAGTTCTACAAGTCATTGAGTGGGCTTTCAAGGCAAATAGCTTTACTTAGATTGTGCAAAGGTTGTTGTTTTCTTTAAAAGAAAGTTTTCCTCATATTCCGGTTTAAAAAAAATGCTTTTTCCCATTACCACATTAGGTGTGTTTAACAAACAACACGGACAATTTATTAGAGAAACCGTACGGACCTAAGAATAAAGGAACCAACGGAGTAACCCCCTAGTGGGTCTAGAAAGTCATCAGGGAAATCATACGAAATAAGCTAGAATAAAGTGCCATGAGAGGACACTAAACGAGAAATGATGTACCAAAGGATGAGAACCCTAAGTAGGGACGCTGTCAACCAAAGGAAGGGTAAGGCACGGTCGACGAACCAAGTAAAGATCGAGGTGCCAATGGTGGGAACTAAGGATGCGACCACAATAAAGGGTGTGGAGATACGAAGAGAGGAAACTGGCCAAGGATAACAATAGGGTGAGTGCCTGGCCATGAAGGTGGAAGGCCCAACCTAGGATGAACAAGTAGAAACTGGGGCAGGCTAAAGACCCCTCTTGAGAATAAGTCAAAAAGGGGCCTTCCCTACCCCAAAGGAACCCTCGTAAGTGATAGCAGGGATAATCATGAAAAGGCAATGAGGCATCCAACCGAATGGAGAAGTAAGAGGCGAGCTAGTGGTGAAGTAATAGGGAACCCTAACAGTAGGAATCGAGAAAAATCCATAAGGGGACGGGCAAGCGAGTAGGCAAAATAATCCATGCATGGGATCCCAAGACAACCAAAAGCGTTAGTAAAATGACAAGGGAGATTTGGGAGGACAAGTGTGGAGCTCGGAATAGAGCTTGGTCAAGTTGCGATATATGGGAGGCAATGAAGAGAAATTTGATACTCTAGGAGAACACATTGGAAGAAATGGGGTGGGAATGGTATCCTACTCTCGTAAGGAGGAAAGCTTTGGAGGATACCCCATAATGGAAGAGATAGTAAGGATTCGATGTTGAAAAACCCGAATTTCAAGAAGATGGACACCTACGGGTAAGGGAGAAATGGTCAAATCAAGGATGTATGCATTGGGTAACTGGATGACCCTAAGGTAGTGAAAGAACACTACCAGGTGATAAAGAAGGGTAGAGCCCCACGATCCCAAATGAATTGGAGGACCACAAAAGGAATGTTATAGAAGTATCATGGATGAGGATAAGTCTAGAGCATATTAGGTTACTAGGGGCATGTAGGTCCCAAGTCTCAAGGGAGGGTATGACTCAAGGAAAGAAGAGTTGCCTATCTAGGCATGACAATGTTAAATAAGGGAGTGGGTGGACCCGAGAAATAACAAGGGAATAATTGACTAAAGGAGTGATCAAGGATATAGGAGGGACCCTACGCCAAGCAATAGAAGAATGGGATCCAATATCGTATTTTAGGAACAAATGGGTAACTCTAGAAAATCAGTGTAAGTTTCATAGAGTACGTAGATGTTTGAAGGGAGGAGAAGTTCCTTGAGGACGCAATGAATAGGGATTAAGTGAAGTAGTAATCGTGGGGTGAACACCTGATCTCACCATATAGAACAATGGAAAAATTTAGCCCCAAAGAAACTCGATTGTCAAGGGTAGGTTGGCATGATGGCCCAAACTAGGGGAAGAAGGAAAAGGCTTTGCTAGTTGAAGGACACCATTAGACAAAAGGATAGATAGAAGGGAGGAAAACCCCCGGTATGTCGGTAAGTCAGGAAGTGGATGGGAAATCCAATAGTTGGAAATGGGAAAACCCAATAAGGCAGTGGTGTAAGACGAATAAATATGGAAAACCTAAACACTTATAAAAAGAATGACGTCAATATAAAAAGGACATTTGGTGCATGGAAGAGATGCTTGAATCGGGATCAAGTAATGAAGTATTTCGACAACGTAGGAGGAAGAGTAAGGGAAATACATTCTAAGGAGGGAAGTTGAAGAACTCGGTCCAATCCTCAAAGTAAGAAGGACTTCGAATCTAAAGAGAAGTAACCAAATTCAAGAGTCATGTTGCAAGGGACATGTAAACTCCGTCCCTTTATAGATAAGAAAACCAGGAAAAAATCTGTCATTTCAAAAGAGAAAACTGAGCTGGTTCACAAACCATAATTGATAAAGAAAGGGAAAAATGAAAAAAAAATGACAAATACCAAGTGTCTCAAAGAGTAATAAAAATCACGGAAAAGAACTTTGGGACAAATGGGAAGAGAAAATTAGACCAGTTTAGGATGAACCGAACTTGAATCGAATTGAACCAATTTAAACGATACTTGAACCAGTTTCTAAATTCATTTTTCTTGGTGGCCTAAAATGATCAAATTGGGAGAATTGAAGCCACCATTAGATAGAAAATGAATTTAGTTGAATTGATAAATTTTTAATTATCAGTAAACTGGTCAAATTGGGCTTGAACCAGTTGATTTACACATTGAACCCAATCAGACTGGTCCAGTCTGGTTCGGAACAGTGCCATCTTCTTCCTCAAGATGACAGTACTATTCATTAATGTAGAAAATGGATAATGCCAACGAAGCTGAAACCGCTTCGTTCATGCTGTTTCGGGGCAAGGATAAGTTGACCAAAATGGAAAATGGTCGGGCAGAGGGTCCTCGAGCTCCCTATATAAAGAGCTCCTCTCTATTCATCCTCCACACACCCCAAATCTCCATTCTCTCTCAACTGCTCCATTTTTTGGTGAAGCTTGAACTAGAACTCCGACATAGGCATTTTTCTCAGCCTTAGAAGGCAAGGTCGAGTCCTATAGACTCCGGGGGAAGTCAGCTAGGTGACATCAACTTCCTTTTGACTCAACGACTGTCAGAGAAGCACTAGCGGAATCAAACAGTGAAGCAGCTCCAACGAACCGTAGCTGCCCTATTTTGGCCGAGTTGAATTAGGCCAAATTCAGCACTCCTCCAGCCAAACCAAGCCTCCTCAACACCCCCATAGCCCTCACACAACCTCAACAGAGCTGAAAGGTAAGCCAATTTGGCCCTTCTGATTCGTTGCTGATTGGGGTTAGAGAGAGAAAGTGCCGAATTTCATTGACTAAATTCACCCTCGATTTGACTTCGATTATAGCGATTCTTTATCCTAGAAGGATCCTCAGAACAAGAGCTACCTTCCCCGATCGAGAGCTCAGACTGCCGCTATAAACCTCGTCCCTTGAAGATAAGGAAAACCAGGAAAAGAACCGGTCAACCCAAGTGAGAAAACCGAACCGGTTCACGAACCCCAACCATTATAGAAAGGGAAAATTAGGAAATTTACAACTCATAAGTGACCCAAAGAGTCATGAAAACCTTGGAAAAGGACTTTGGGATGAATTGGAAGAGAAAACCAGACCGGTTCAGGTGAATTAGATCTGAACTAGATTGAACCGGTTTGAACCATCATTGAACTAGTTACTAAATTCATTTTTCTAGGTGAGTTAAAATATTCAATTTTGGGAATTGAAGACACCATTGGATAGAGAATGAATTTAGAAATTGTTAATTTTGAAAAACTCGATCGAATCGGACCTGAACTGTCCGATTTAATCATTGAACTCGATTCGGACTGATCTGATCCAGTTTGGAATAGTGTCAGCTTCTTCCTTTAGATGTCAGCACTGTTCACTCGTCGGAAGAACATATAGCATGGGCAAAGCTGATTTGTCTCTCAGGGCATTGTAGGCCATGAATGAGTGCTAGAAAGGTGCCAAATGGTCAGCTAGAGAGTCCTTGAGCTCTCAATATAAAGCGTTCCTCCCCATTCATCCTTCTCACTCTTGAAAACTCCATTCTCTCTCAACTGCTCCAATTTCCGGTGAAGCTCCAACTTTGGCATTTTTCTCATCCTCAGAAGTTGAGGTCGAGTTCTTTAAACTCTGGAGGGGAAGTCAGCTATCTGATAGCAACCTTCGTTTGATACGAAGACTGCTGGTGTAATCAAACAGTGAAGTAGATTTGGCGGAACGAAGCTTCCTTATTTTGGCCGAGCTAAAATTGGCCAAATTTAGCCCTCATCCGGCCAAACCAAACCTTTCCAACATCCCCACAACTCTTAGACGACCTCAACTGAGTTGAAAGGTAAGCCAATTTAGCCCTCCTCAATCGTTGTAGGTCAGAGTTAGAGGGAGAAACTACAGAATTTCACTAAAAAAAATTCTCCCTTGATTTGAGGTCAATTGTAGGAATTCTTGATCCTAGAAGTTACCTTAGGAAGTGAGATATCTTCCCCGATAGAGAGATCGGACTGCAGTACCTCCGACGGTATGCTTTCGAAGCTTTCTCTCTCTACATTCAGTTTTTCGGCAAAGCTCTGTTGGAGCCCAATTCAGACCCAAATGACGCGGTTAATAGCTCAATTGAATCATATGTAAGTGTTGGAACTAATCCATACCTTCAATTGGAGCAATTAACTCTAATTGAATTGTCAATTTGGTAAAATAAAATTCAACTAGTTTGAAAGAGGGAAATTGGGAAAAATTTTGGGGAAATTTGGGGATATTGTAAAATTGAGGGACCAAATTGCAATTTCCCAAAATTGAGGGTTAATTGGCTATGAAAAGGATGTTGGAGGATCAATTGGTCAATTTTTGAAAATTATTGGGGTCAAATTACCATTTTTGTTAAGTAGGGGTACAATGATAATTTTTGAAAAGTTGTGGACCAAATTGGAAATTTAGAAAACTTAAACCCCTTAAAAGATTTTGAGTAAATTGAGGACCTAAAGTGAATTTTTGGAAGTTTTAGAACTTAATTTGGGGAAAAGTTAGCATTAGGGACCTAAAGTCTAGGAAAAAGAATTTTAGGAACCTAAATGCAATTAACTGAAAATTTTTGTCTTAGTTGTTCATAAGTGAGTAATGAAGGTTATCATGCCATATATTAATAGATAATGATATCCAAATCATGTAGGAACACGAAGGATTGGAATGCCAATAATGATAAGATAGCACAGAGGCAAAAACTGAATGAAAAGGAATACACTACGATTATCGGGTGAGTGGGCTAATTTACACTTCATACCCGGTTGGGATAACGAGTACCTTAGAAATGAAAAACCCCTTATATGTGAAATTTTTAACATCACACCCGGTTGGAGTGATGTGAGAACTAGGCGGAAAAACTACTTACCGGTTGTAAGTAGATCATACCCGATTGGTATGATGGACTTCCTAGAAGGAAGGAGAAAACTCACTTGCCGGTTGTAAGCGGAGTTGTCATCACGCCTGGTTGGTGTGATGAGTGGAAAGAATATTTTTTCAGAAGTGTTCTCCTCTAACTGTGTGCCAATGCCTAAAAATTTTGGGAGACCTTCTTGACGAGAGCTAGAATAGCTCAAATAGGCTAGAGGCCTCAGTATTGTAACTTGTGGGGCTAAATGTCCAGTTTTGGAAAATGACGTATAGTGGCCCAAGGCTAGTTGGCACGAGAAAGAGCTCGTAAACAAACATGATGTTTAAGCCATGAAAATTCTTAATGAATGAATTATATGATTTCACCATGGTACCAAGACAGGACCAACATACTTGATGGACTGATGGCAGTGCAACAAGACCATGTCGACGGATCGGTCTAGACACACAACTACAGGTCAAGTTGAGGGTCACAACCATTGGACCAGTGGCACCAAAGATAAATGGCTTTGTGGAAAACTTTTATTTGTGCATGCACTTGAGGTTCAGGACCATCAAGACGCCCAAGAGGAGTAGTGATGCGTCCTAGGGGCTACTAGACAACATGGTGGAGATAAGGGCATTTTGTCGTGCCAATAGCCAGGGAAGCTCGACGTAGCTTCATGCACATGAGGTTGGGGTGGGGTCAGGATGAGGTCTCTATCCTCATACGTACACAGAGTTGATTTTGGGTTTGAGGGTCGGATGTCTTGAATATTCACTCATAACCAGGGTAGAAGTGGATGAGCTTCTATCTAGGTGGCCGGTAAAGTCGCTCTGACACCACAAGTGGTTGCAGTGGGTGGGCTTCCCTACAAATGTGTGATCCCTTCATGATGAAGGGCGTGTGCTGACTGTTAAATACACCTAATGTGGATAATAAGGAAAAAGGGTTTTGAAAACCAAAATTTGAGAAATAAATGTTCTTAAAGTAAATAAGGAGTCTGACACACTCCAATTAAAGACTATTTTTTTTAATAAAAACTCATTCCCAACACCCATTCACTAAGTTGTAGAAATTCACCGCCCTTTTTATATCCCTTTTTAGGAGTTGAACAAATGACTAAGGAAAACACTAGAAGCTACCTTTTGTTAGGTATGATTAAAAGGTTATTTTTATGCTTGTATTTTTATTGATTTATGTTATTTTAGGGAACAAAGTTAAATTACGTCTAGCTTCTGTTGATTAAAGAAAGGGGGAAACTACTCTTGAACCAAGGGAGTGATGAGTTTATCATGGGGATTCGACCAAACCGGGTTGTGGCATCACAACTTGAGTGGTATTAGAGCCTAGTTCCCTAGAAGCATTATCAGTACTATACCCTAACATTAACATAAAACTTAATTACCATGTGGGAAGGAGAGTCCCTAGAAAGTTTGCTGTGAAATCCAATCCTCCACACTTGACCGTGAAAAAGGCGCTTACCCCATGGAGGTGACTGTTCAACAATTCTTAAAGGGCAAGAAGAGAGTGCCCAAGGATATGGTTGAGGATTATAGGAAACTTGTCGGAGCCTTACTAGAGCCAGAAGGCATAACCTATCCTCCTCCAAGATAGGAAGAACCTGTCCCTCCTCCAAGGAGCCCAACACCTCCTCTAGCCCCACAACAACTGAAAAGGACTCCCACTAAGAAGGAAGCCTAGGACAACTATTGGGATGCCTACGCCACCTTCATGAAAGTCCATCAAGTACCACCACCTGCACAATCTAGCTTCAATCCTTCTCAATGGATGAAGTGGACGATGAGTGCGAGGTAGAGGTGTTAAGAAGGTACAGACTTGAGACCATACATGAATTTTGTCCCTTAAGGGAATATGGATGGACTTCAACCAGCTCCTTAGAACCTTCAGACCATGAATCCCACAACCGTTTAGAGGCTAACTCCCGACCAATGACTCTAATGGACTAGAAAGTAGAAAATTCCTGTAATAAGCTGAGTACGACAAGAAACCACTTCTTGGAATGAATAAAAATTTTGTCTTTCTTGATTAAAATTTTGCTTCCTTGATGATGACAAGTATGACAAATGGGCATAAAAGTATACTAGTAATGATTGGGGTAGTAGATAGAGAAAGGATCACCTAAGGAAGAAAACTATCTGTAGTCAACCCAAAAACCTTAAAAATAGTCGAATCAGTTTTCCCTTACCCAGATAATGGAGAAAATAAGACAACAAGACTTGGAAGAAAATTTTAGTGGAGTCTACCTAAAGTTCACCAAGGATTGGACTTCCCCAAGGGAAACTAGTGGAATGGAAGCTGTCCAGGAGGAAAGTAAGAAAGTAATAGGAGTGCAGAAGATGCTAAGTCATGTTGGAACAAGACAAGGAAAGAGGAAAGAAGTATGGTAGGAAGAAAAACCCGGAGGAGTAATACAAGTACCTTGAAAGAGTTAGTGATAGGTAGGATACAAACTATTAGGAACTCAACAACAATGAGGAGCTTCTCGAAGGAATGATAAGAAATAAAAAAAAAGAATTTGGAGGATAAGGATGGAACGTGAAACATACTAATGGCAAAAAGGTGTAAGAAAAGAATATAGGTAAAACTTTCAAGAATTATTAGGGGGGGATGGAATGTGAAACTCCCAGGACAAAAGTTCATAGAAAGAAGGATAAGGATAGGAAGTGAGACCATGGAAGGAGAAAGTTCCAAGCTAAATAACTGATAGATGAACCATCAGAAGCTAGAACTGAACTAAGTACCTTATTAATGGACATAGGTGGTTAAGGACGTATCTGGATGGCCAAGTGTAACCTGCTCTCGAAAAGTAGAGAAATCAAATAGGGATTTCAGACGAACCTAGTTAAAGGGAATAACTAATAAAAATAGGATAATTAGGGAAAATAAACGATGCCCTAAGATGGACCTAAAATGTAGCGAGGACTACACTCTAAAAAGGATAATAAGATGGACATTAAGGACAAGAAGACTCAAGAGACAATAACCTCAAGGTAATTTGACAAGGAGAATAATAGGATTGAGGCAGTTAATGAACTGACCCTTATGAAGGTTAATACTCTAGTAAAAAAGGGAGAGGTGAAAAGGCCAAAAACATTTGGGAAATAAGGATGAAGGAAAGTCTTAAAGAGATCAATGACTGAGATGGGAGTAACAACCAAAAAGCCATGAGAAGGTTAAGCAAACCTCTTGCAGGATGATCAAGAGATCTAGAAACAAAGAGTATATGAATTCCACCTAAAAGAAATAGATGGATGTTGGGAATAAGAGAGAATGAAGACGAGGTATAAAAGAAGTACACGTAAGGTTTCAAGAGTAAAGGTGAGCAAGAGAAGATGGTATCAAAGAATGTCATTTAAGGTTAGATATTTTCAATGGAAAAACTAGAAGAGAATTATGGGAGAAGGAAGTATAAATCCTACCAAGGAAGGAAGCCTTGGAAGGACATATGTGTCCCAACCAAGAAATAATGAAACCAACATAAATGGAAAGGAAGATTAGATCATGAATGATCTGCTAGCTGAGATGGAAAGATCAAGTACAAAGGAAAGGTACTCAGGAGGACCCAAGGAATGATTTAAGTTCAAGTAACGTGTAAGTAGGAAAATAGCTTCAAAACATGTAGTGCGAGTAAGAAAGGGGTGGACTGCCCATAAAAGAGGAAATAGAGGAAAACGCATATAAGAATCCTTGTAAAGGTAAACCATCCAGTTAAGAAGTGATTAAAGTAAATGATCACTAACATCAAGACTGGTGGTGGTTAACGCTAAATTGATGGTGCGTAAAGAGAGGATGACTAGATATAGTGTGGAGTACACGGAATAAGACCGTGAATCGGAAGTGTCTTAAGTAAATAATAAAGGATGAAACTGAAATTTTAGTTAGAGAAGGATTCAAACGGGTAAATGCCTTAACATAGAAAAGGGGTATGAAGAAAGGAAGGAAAAAAATCTTCAAGAATGATAAGAAGGTTGAGCATGTATTTCCTAATGTGAAAGTCTCTATTGTGAGGGATTTAGTAGAGAACAAAACTGTAATAAGGGAACTTTCCCAAACAATTAAGCGACACATAGACTAAAGGGGATTAACTCGGAATAACGAATCGTGAAGTGATCACAAGCGGGTAAGAGTGTATTAAGAGAAAGGAAAGTACTTGAGGAAAGGATGCCACTGAAAATGAGGAAGGACATAAGAAGGGTCAAAATTGGATGAAAATGAACTAACACCAAAACCTATGAAAGCAAGTATGTAGCATTTGTGAAGACACCAAGCTAAAGAAAATGACTAGACACAGGAATGATTGGGTATCTTGGGACTCCCAATCCTAAAACTCTTAGTAAAAAACCTTAAGGGGAAGAATCTTGCTCTAAGCAAAGGAGGATGTGAATCTAAGGATATACCCTGGAACTCTCAGGTAAGATATGCTTAGCTAGGATAAGCTCCATGGAATGAGAAAGCAATGAAAATTAAAAGAAATTTCTTAAAGTGCGTGTTAGAAAGAGGCTAAGTGAAAATAACCGAAATGTTAATTTGTCAAACAAACCTCAAGTTGACATCAAGGGAAGTTATTTATTGTGCAAAGGATGTTGAATAAGTTTTGGGGACAAAACTCCTAAAAGGAGGGAAGAGTTGTAAACCCCATCCCTTGAAGATAAGGAAAACCAGATAAAGAATTGGTCAACCCAAGTTAGAAAATTGAACTAGTTCATGAACCCCAACTGTTAGAGAAAGGGCATATTGGAAAATTTACAACTCCCAAATGACCCAAAGAGTCATAAAAACCTTTGAAAAGGACTTTTGTCACACCCCGACCCAGTTTGGTCAGATCCCCGTGATCAACCCGCCACTCTCCCGATTTATTAAAGGATTTCCCCTTATTGTAAACCGTAAAGAGTAAGGCGTCCTTTAACCTGCACCTTTTCCTGGAATAGCATAATCAAAACTGCATAAAATTTAAAACTTTACATACCTGTCTTACAGTCATCTTAGTTGATGGTCTTTAAGGAGAGGCTTTTCGGTTTTTCCTGAAAGGGATATAAGGGAGGGGGTGAGTACAACTACCTAGTGAATGAGTTTTTAAAAGTTTTTAACTTTTAAGAAAAACATTTATATGGAGTGTGCTAGACTCCTTTGTTTTCAAAAATCCCTTCATTTAAAAATTTAGGTTTTTCCACCATTTCTTATTTACCACAGTGTGTCATCACCCAACACACATCCTTCATCATGAAGGTTACACACATTCGCAAGTCAGTATCACTACTAAACCCGCTAGTGGCTTCGGAGTGACTTTTCCTACAACCCGGATAGAAGTACGATCACTTCTACCTTGGGAATGAGTGGATGTATGCGACATCTGACCAACAATCCCAAAATCACTTCTTCGTGTCCATATGAGGATAGAGACCTCATCCTATCCCCACCCCAATCTCATGCACTTGGTGCTGCTCCAGATTTCGCACAGACACCTGGAATGACGAACTGCCCTTATAGCCACCAGGTCGTCCAATGCCCTTAGGACTCATCACTACCTCTCATGGACATCTTGATGATCCCGTACTCACAGTGCATGCACAAACAATGTTTTCTTATATTGCCATGTAATCTGTGGTGCCACTGGTCCAACAGCCCCGACTCTCAACTCAACCCGTAGTTGTTTGTCTTGACTGGTACATCGACCTGTCATGTCGCACTGCCGCTAGTTGATTGAGCATGTCGGTCCTATCTTTGTACCATGGCCAAACAATTCACTTATTAAGTTTTATGGCACATATATCATGTTCGTTTACGAGCTCCTGCTTGTGCCAACTGGCCTTGGGCCCACTGTACGAGATTTTCAAAATTGGGCATTTAGCCCCCAAGTTCCAAAACCGAGGCCCCCGGCCTATCAGAGCTATTCGAGCTCCCGTCAAGAAGGTCTCCCAAATTGTTTAAGCATTGGAACACAGTCAAGGGAGAGCACTTCTGACAAAACATATGTTTTCTCTATCGATTATACCGCCCGGGTATAAGGACACCTCCGTTCATAACCGATGAATGGGTTTTCAACTTCCTTCGAGGAAGTCTAATCATACCAACTGGGTATATTCTACTTACAATCGGTGAGTAGTTTTTCCGCATGATTTTCACATCACTTCCTTTAAGTAGCGATGTTTAAAATACCACTTAATAGTGGGTTTTCATACCGAGGTACTTATCATTCGCAACCGAGTATGATATAAAATTTCCACTCACAACCGGTAAGTGGTTTTTAATTTTAAGTTGTGCTCATCATCCCAACTGGGTATGATGTTAGTAAACCCACTCACCTGTTAATGTAGTGAATTCCACTAGACCGGTTCTTGGTATTCACGCGAGCTTGTCCTTGCTGGCATTCCCGATACTTCGTGTTCCTACACGATATGAACATCTTGGTTCATTATCCTTCGAATTGCCTTCATTCATTCCAAATGAATGAGAAAGTCAAACTTTCATTTATTTGCAATTAGGTCCCTAAAGTTATTTCTCTTTAACTTTAAGTCCCAAATGCCAGTTTTTCCTCAAATTGAGTCCCGAAACTTCTAAAATTTATCATGGGACCTCAATTTATTCCATTTCACAAAAAGGGGTTTAAATTTCCCAAATTTCCAATTTGGTCCCCAACTTTTCCAAAATTACCATTTTGCCCTTCCTTTACAAAAATGGTAAATTTTGCCCCAAAAATTTCAAAATTCCTCGATTGGTCTTCCAACATTATTTTCATGCCCAATTGACCGTCAATTTCATAAAATTTCATTTCCTTTGAATTTTGAAAATCCCCAATTTTCCCCCAATTTCAACTTCTTAACACAGCCGAATTTGATTTCATCAAATTGACCCATCAAACGTTTTCAATTGTTGAAATTGAAGTTGAAATTGAGTTTCTACATTTTCATACGATTCTTTAGAAATGTGAATCGCAAGTTTTAACGCTGGGACGAGCTCAAACGGAGCTTCGCCGGAAAATGAACAATAGAGAGAGAAAGCTTCGATTACTCACCAGTGAAGGCACGACGGTCCGAGCTTTCAATCTGGGCAGATAGATCTTGTTCTGAGGTTCATCCTAGAATCCAGAATCGCATCAATTGATGTAGAATTGGATTAGAAATTCATCATTGAAGTTCGATCGACTCTCTCTCTAGCACTGATCGAAAATTGTAAAAGGGGAGCCGAATTGGCTTACCTTTCGGTCCTAATTCGGCCGTGGAAAGGCTAAGGAAGTGTTGGGAAGGCTTGGTTTGGCCTAAGTAGGGCTCAAAATGGCCAATTTCAACTCAGCCGAAACAGGGCGGCTTCGATCCATCGGAGCTGCTTCACTATTCCATCATGTCGGTGCTTCTCTAGTGATTCTCGGATTGACTGGAGTTTGCTATCAGATAGCTGACTTCTCCCCAGTTCTAAAGAGCCTGGCCTCTCCTTCCGAGGTTAAGAAAAATCTTCAAGTCGAAGCTCTGGTTTAAGCTTTACCGGGAAATGGAGCAGTAGAGAGAGAGAGAGAGAAGTTTTCGGGTGTGAGGAGAATGAATGGGGATGACCTCTTTATATATGTGTAAAACCGTGTATTAAATGGGAGAGATTTATTACTAGTATTAATATTGCCATAAATTATTGGTATTAATTTCAATAATTTAATTTCGATATTAAATTATTTGTATTAATTCCAATAATTTAATTTGGGTATTAAATTATTGGTATTAATTACAATAATTAAATATATATTAATTTATTGCTATTTATGATAAACCGTACGTTCTCATAAAAATTTTTGACCGAAATTTTGGGTTACAAAAAGATCATACTTCCCATCCTCACACTACTCTCGGGCAAGCACACTTAACTTTGAAGTTCTTATGGAATCTAGTTCACCTGAACCAATTTGGTTTTTTTATTTTCTAGTTTGTCTTAAGTTTCTTTTCCAAGGTTTAATGAACCCTTTGGATCATCCGAAAGTTATAAATTTCCATATTGCTTATTCCCAAATGTAAACTGGCTCGGTTTTCTTATTCGATTTAACCGGTTCTTTTCCCGGTTTTCGTTAACTCAAAAGTGCGAGGTTTACAACTTTGGTTTGAATTGGAAGAGAAAACCAGACTGATTCAGGTGAATCGGATTGAATTGGTTTGGATCAGTTTGAACCATCATTAAACTGGTTGCTAAATTCATTTTTCTAGGTGACTTAAAATATTCAATTTGGGGAATTGAAGCCATCATTTGATAGAGAATGAATTTAGATGAATTTAAAAATTTTTAATTTGGAAAAACTCAGTCAAACCTGGCTTGAACTGACCTATTTAAGCATTGAACTCGGTTCATACTAGTCCGGTCCAGTTCTGAACAGTGTCGTCTTCTTCCTTCAGATGACAATACTGTTGACTCACTAGAAGAACAAATAGCACCAACGAAGTAGAATTGTCTCTGTTTAGGGCGTTTCATGCCATGAATGAGCACTATAAAGGTGCCAAATAGACGACCAAAGAGTCTCTGAGCTTCCTATATAAAGAGCTCCTCCCCAGTCTTTGAGCTTCCTATATTAAGAACTCCTCCCCATTCATCATCCTCACACCTGAAAACGCCATTCTCTCTTAATTGCTCAATTTCCGGTGAATCTCGAACTCGAGCTCTGACTTGGGCATTCTTCTCAACCTTAGAAGGTGAGGTTGGGTTCTTTTGACTACGGGGGAAGCCAGCTATCTGATAGGAACCTCCGTTCGATTTGAGGACCGCTGGTGAAGCACCGACGTAATTAAACAATGAAGCAGCTCCGACGGACCAAAGCTGCCCTATTTCGGTCGTGCTAAAATGAGCTGAATTCAGCTCTCCTCTGGCCAAACCAAGCCCTTCCAATATCCCCACAGCCCTTAGGCCTCAATTGAGATAAAGGGTAAGCCAATACGGCCCTCCTTAGTTGTTGCAGGTCAGAGTTAGAGAGAGAAACTACAAAATTTCACTAATGAAATTCTCCATCGATTTGAGGTCAATTGTAGGAATTCTAGATCCTAGAAGATACCTCAGGAAGAGAGATTTCTTCCTCGATAAAGAGATCGGATCGTCGTACCTCCGACGGTAAGCTGTCGAAGCTTTCTCTCTCTACGTTCAGTTTTCCGACGAAGCTTCATTTGAACTCAATTTAAATCCAAATGACGTGGTTCGAAGCTCAATTGAATCATATGGAAGTGTAGGATATGATCCATACCTTCTATTGGAGCAATAAACCTCGATTGAATGGTCAATTTGATGAAATCAAATTCGGCCAGTTTGAAAGGTGGAAATTAGGGAAAATTTTGGGGAAATTTGGGGATTTCGTAAAATTGAGGGACCAAATTGTAATTTCCCAAAATTAAGGGTCAGTTGGCCATGAAAAGGATGTTGGAGGACCAATTGGTCGATTTTTGAAAACAATTGGTGTCAAATTGCCATTTTTGTAAAGTAGGGGCAAAATGGTAATTTTTGAAAAGTTGGGGACCAAATTGGAAATTTGGAAAACATGAACCCCTTAAACGATTTTGAGTAAATTAAGGACCTAAAGTGAATTTTTGGAAGTTTCGGGACTTAATTTGGGGAAAAGTTAGCATTAGGGACATAAAGTCAAGGAAAAAGAACTTTAGGGACCTAAATACAATTAATTGAAAATTTTGGGCTTAGTAGTTCATACTTGAGGAATGAAGGCTATCATGCCAAATATTAATAGATAAGGTTGTCCAAATCATGTAGGAACACAGAGACCGGACTGCAAGTAAAAATAAGCTAGCGTGGAGGCAAAAACCAACTAAGAAGGAATACACTACAATTATCGGGTGAGTGGGCTAATTTACACTTCATACCTAGATGGGATGATGAGCGCATTTTCTAAATTGGAAGCCACTATGAGTGGGTTTATTCACATCATACCCGGTTGGAATGATGAGCACCTCAGAAATGAAAAACTACTTATATGTGGAATTTTTAACATCACACCCCGTTGAAGTGATGTGAGAACTAGGCGAAAAAAATACTTAATAGTTGTAAGTAGATCATACTCGGTTGGTATGATGGAATTTCTAGAAGGAAGAAGAAAACTCAATTGCTGGTTGTAAGCGTAGATGTTATCACACCCGATTGGTGTGATGAATGGAAAGATTATTTTATCAGAAGTGTTCTCTAACTGTTTGACAATGCTTAAAACCTTTAGAAGGCCTTCTTTACAAGAGCTAGAATAGCTCAGAGAGGCCAGAGGCTTCAGTTTTAGAACTTGTTGGGCTAAATGCCTAATTTTGGAAAATCATGTATTATGAGCACAAGGCCAGTTGGCACGAGTAGGAGCTTGTAAACAAACATGATGTTTAAGCCATGAAAATTCTTAATGAATGAATTATGTGATTTCACCATGGTACCGAGATAGGACTGACATACTCAATGGACTGGCGGCAGTGCAATAGGACCAGGTCGACGGATCGGTCTAGACAAACAGCTGCAGGTTGACTTGAGGGTTGGGGCCGTTGGGCTAGTGGCACCAAAGATAAATGGCTTTGTGGAAAAATTTTGTTTGTGCATGCACTTGAGGTTCGGGACCATCAAGACGCCCATGAGGGGTAGTGATGCATCCTAGGGGCTACTGGACGACTTGATGGAGATAAGGGCAGTTTGTCATGCCAGCAGTCAAGGAAGCTCGACGTAGCTTCATGCGCATGAGGCTAGGGTGTGGTCGGGATGAGGTCTATGTCCTCATTCGAACACAGAGTTGATTTTGGGTTTGAGGGTCGGATGTCACAAACATCCACTCATACCCAGGGTAGAAGTGGACGGGCTTCTATCTAGGTGGGCGATAAAGTCGCTCCGATGCCACAAGTGGGTGTAGTGATCTCTTCATGATGAAGGGCGTGTGTTGATTGTTAAACTCACCTAATGTGGATAATAAGGAAAAAGGGTTTTGAAAACTAAACTTTTAGGAAGAAATGTTCTTAGAGGAAATAAGGAGTATGACACACTCCAATTAAAAACTATTTTTTTGTGAAAACTCATTCCCAATACCCATTCACTTAGTTGTAGAAACTCACCCTCCTTTTTATATCCCTTTTTAGTAGTAGAACAAATGACTAAGGAAAACACTAGAACCTACCTTTTGTCAGGTATGCTTAAAAGGTTATTTTTAAGCTTATATTTTTATTGATTTATGTTATTCTAGGGAACAAGGTTAAATTACGTCTGATTCATCTTTATTAAAGAAAGGGGGAACTCCTCATGAACCAAGGGAGGGGTGGGTTGATCACGGGGATCTGACCAAACCAGGTCGGGGCATGACGGTCGCATCTCCGACGATAATCTTTCGAAGCTTTCTCTCTTTACGAGCAGTTTTCCAGCTAAGCTCTGTTTGAGCTTAATTCGGACCCAAATGCTGCAGTTTAAAGCTCAATTGAATCATATGGAAGTGTAGAAACTAACACATACCTTCAATTGGAGCAATTAACTCCGATTCAATGGCTAATTTGAAGAAATGAAATTCAGTCAGTTTGAAGGAGAGAAATTGGGGAAAATTTTGGGGAAAAATGGGGGATTTCGAAAAATTGAGGGAGCTCTTTGCAATTTCCCAAAATTGAAGGCCAATTGGCCATGAGAAAGATGTTGAGGGACCAATTGGTCAATTTTAGGAACATTTGCGGTCAAATTGCCATTTTTGGAAAGTAGGAGAAAATTTGTAATTTTTTAAAAGTTGGGGACCAACTTGGAAATTTGAAAAACTTGAGCTCCTTACACAATTTTGAGTAATATGTGGACCCAAAGGGATTTTTGGAAGCCTTGGGACTCAATTTGGGGAAAACGTTGGCATTAGGGGCCTAATGTTAAAGAAAATGAACTTTAGGGACCTATGTGTAATTAATTAAGAATTTTTTAGCCTAGTCGCTCATACATGAGGAAACAATGGCTGTTATGCTAAACCTTAATTGATGTGGATGCCCAAGTCGTGTAGGGACACGTGTGACTGGAACACCAGCAAGAGAAAGCTCGTGTAAACTTGGAAAACCGAGTAGGGACAAACACATCACAGTCATCGGATGAGTGGGACTTTTAACATCATGGCCGATTGGGGTGATGAGCAATTGTAGCTAAAACCCACTTACTGGTTGTGAGTGGGATTATCTAATTTCATCTCCGGTTGGGATGAGGTGTACCATCTTTAAATGAGAAAACCTACTTACTAGTTGTAAGTAGAGATAATCAAAATTGGTTGGTATGATGAACTTATGTGAGGAAAGGAGAAACCCGCTTACCGGTTGTAAGCGAGGATATCATCACACCCGGTTGGTGTGATGAAGTTGAAAATGAAATTTTGTTAGAAGTGTTCTCCCCTGACTGTGTGCCAATGCATAAAAGATTTGGGAGACCTTCTTGACGGGAACTAGAATAGCTTAGATAGGCTAGAGGCCTTAGTTTTTTTAGCTTATGAGGCTAAATGTCCGATTTTTTAAAATCACGTGTAGTGAGCCTAAGGCCAGTGGGCATGAGCAGATGCTCATAAACAAATTTCAGGAAAGGAAATCCATGAAAATATCTAATGAAATTGTTGTGTTATTTCTCCATGGTATCAAGTCAGGACCGACAATACTTGATGGACTGGCAGTAGTGAGTCAGGGCCAGGTCGACGGACCGACCTAGACAAACAACTATAGGTTGGGTTGAGGGTAGGGGCTATTGGACCATTGACACAAAAGATAATGGCTATATGTAAAAACTATTCCTTTTGCATGCACATGGGGTATAAGACCATCAAGACGTTTAAGAGGGGTAGTGATGGGTCCTAAGGGCTACTGGCATAAGTTCTTCATTTCTAAAGGTATCTCCATCCCAACCATATATGATGTATAATTAAGCCCACTCACGGTGGCTTCCAATTTAGAAATGGTGCTCATCATCCCAACTAGGTATCAAGTGTAAATTAACCCACTCACTCATTAATCGTGACGTGTTCATCCTCGGTTGGTTTTCCAAGTTGACACAAGCTTTCTCTTGCTGGCGTTCCAATCACACTTGTCCCATCGGAGGTGCGACGGTTCGAGCATTCTATTGAGAAATGTAGCTCTCTTCCTAAAGTACTTCTAGGATAAAAAATTCCTACAATTTTCCTTCCAGCTTTGTTGAGGTCGCATGAGGGTTATGGGGATGTTGGGAGAGCTTGGTTTGGCCGGAGGAGGTTGAATTCGACCGATTTCAGCTCGGCCGAAATAGGGTAGCTTCAGTCTGTCGGAGTTGCTTCACTATTTTATTATGCCGACGCTTCTTCGGCAATCCTCAAATCGAATGGAGGTTGCTATTAGATAGCTAACTTCCCCCGGAGTCTAAAGAGCGCGACCTCACCTTTGAGGTTGAGAAAAATGCCCAAGTCGAAGCTCTGGTTCGAGCTTCACCAGAAAATGGAGTAGTAGAGAGAGAGAGAGAGAGAGGAGTTTTTAGGTGTGAGGAGGATGAATGGGGAGAAACTCTTTATATATGTGTAAAATTGTTTATTAAATGGGAAGATTTATTACTATATTATGGGTATTAATGTTGCTAGTTATTCTCATTAAATTGGAAAATTGATGGGTATTTATGAGTATTAATTCCAATAGTTGAATGTATGTATTAATTTATAGGTATTGATGGGTATTAATTCCAATAATTGAATGTAGATATTAATTTATGTGTATTAATTTCAATAATTGAATGTAGATATTAATTTATGTGTATTAAATCCAATAATTGAATGTTTGTATTAATTTATCGGTATTTATGGTAGGGGCATAGAACTAATACTAAAAAGTGCTAACATACCAAATTCACATAATTATCTCATTATTTTCACCTAAAGTAATTTACTAGGTATTTACCCTATCCATTCCATTGAGTTATTTATTTCAGTCAAAACAACACTTTTCATTTTATTTATTCCAATTATATCAATTGACTTTTAAACTTCTAATACAATTCCAAAAATATTTTAGACCAAAATTTCTGGTTACTAAAAATACGGTGTGAGAACTACTCCCCATCTTTTTAGGAGTTTTGTCCCCAAAACTCATGCAATATTAGTCTTTACTTCTTACCCCTTTTTTGTGTACTTATGTGGTTTCCTTTTTAATAACTTTCTACTACACCTCAAGCATTGGAGAGCTTTTAGGGTGGTCTTCCAACGAGAACATATTATTGGGTAATGTTGGCGACATCAATCCTAGTTTTCTTGGTTCATCACTTGGGAGCCATCTGAAAATTTTAAAACTTTCTCTTAGTTACTATGTTATATAGTCTTGATAATATATTCGAGTAAACAAACTCTGATACCACTCAAGTTGTCACATCCCAACCCGATTTGGTTGGATCCCTATGAGCAACCCGCCACTCTCTTGGTTTATTAAGGGTTTCTCCTTTATTTAAACCACGGGGAGTAAGGCTTCCTTTAAACCTGTATCTTTCCTGGGATAACATTAATCAAAACTGGATATAATTTAAACTTACATACCTATATTGCAGGTTTAGCTAACTGAAAGTCTTTGGGTAGGTTTTCCCTTGGTTACCTGAAAATGGGTAAAGAGAGGGGGTAAGTCTGACAACTCAATGAATGGGTGTTTGAAAAATGAGTTTCTGAAAAATAACCTGAATTGGAGTGTGTCAGACTCTTTAATTTCTTTAAAAACACTTTTTCCTCAAGTTTAGATTTTCAAAATTCTTTTTCAAGGATTCTCAAATCTTTTCCAAGGTTTTCATAACCTTTTTCCCATTTCCATATTAGGTGTGTCTCATAAACAACACATGTCCTTTATCATGAAAGGATCACACACAATCGCGAGATTCAGTTATGCCGACTACACCCACCTTAAGAGAAGTCGCTGACTTCTACCCAAAGTCTGAGTGAACATCTCCGATGTTCAACCCTCAAACCCAAAATACTTCGTGTCCATATGAGGATGGATATCTCATCCCGACCCCACCCCTATCTCATGCGCAAGAAGCTATGTCGAGCTTTTCGACTACTGGCACAACAAACTGCCCTTATCTCCACCATGTCTTCCAGTAGCCCCTAGGACACATCACTACCCCTCTTGGGTGTCTTGATGGTCCCGAACCTCAGTGCATGCACAAATCAATAATTTTTCACATAAGCCATTTAATCTTTGGTGCCACTGGTCCAACCACCTCGACCCTTAACTCGACCTGCAGCTGTTTGTCTTGACTAATTCGTCGACCTGTCTTGTCACACTGCTGCTAGTCCATTGAGTATGTCAATCTTGTCTTGGTACCATGACCAAGTCACATCATTCATTAAAGTTTTCATGGCTTAACATCATATTTTTTTACGAGCTCCTGCTCGTGCCAATTGACCTTGGGCCCACTATATGATATTTTCAAAATCAGGCATTTTAGCCCCCCAAGTTCCAAAATCGAGGCCTCTAGCCTATCTGAGCTATTCAAGCTCTCATCAAGAAGGTCTCCCAAAATATTTAAGTAATGACACATAGTTAGAGCAGAGAACTTCTGACAAAATAACCTTTCAACTTGTCCATCACACCAACCGGGTAGATGACATCTCCGATTACAATAAAAAAGCAGGTTTTCTACTTCCTTCCAAGAAGTTCATCATACCAACCAGGTATGATCTAATTACAACCGTTAAGTAGTTTTTCCGTGTATTTTCCACATCACTCCAACTAGGTGTAATGTTAAAATTCCATATAGAAGTGGTTTTTCATTTCTGAAGTACTCATCATCCCAATCGGGTATGATGTGAATAATACCACTCACAAGTGGCTTTTCATTTCTAAAGTGCTCACCATCCCAACCGGGTATGATGTATAATTAAGCCCACTCACAGTGGCTTCCAATTTAGAAAAGGTGCTCATCATCCCAACTAGGTATGAAGTGTAAATTAGCCCACTCACTCAATAATCGTGACGTGTTCATCCTCAGTTGATTTTCCAAGTTGATGTGAGCTTTCTCTTACTGGCATTCTGATCACACTTGTGTCGTCGGAGGTATGACAGTCCATGCTTTCTTTCGGGAAAGATAGCTCTCTTCCTAAAGTACCTTCTAGGATCAATAATTTCTACAATTGACCTTTCAATTTTGTTAAGGTTGTGTGAGGGTTGTGGGGATGTTGGGATAGCCTAGTTTGGCTAGAGGAGGGCTAAATTCAGCTAATTTTAGCCCGGCCAAAATAGGGCAACTTCGGTTTACTGGAGCTGCTTCATTGTTTTATTATGCTCACGCTTCTTTAGAGTTCCTCAGATCGAATTGAGGTTGCTATAAGATAACTGACTTCCTCCGGAGTCTAAAGAGCTCGACCTTGCCTTCTGAGGTTGAGAAAAATGCCCTAGTCGGAGCTCTGGTTCAAGCTTTACCAGAAAATGCAGGAGTAGAGAGAGATAGGAGTTTTCAGGTGTGAGGAGGATGAATGGGGGAGGATCTCTTTATATAGGTGTAAAATTGTTTGTTAAATAGGGAAGATTTATTACTACATTATGGGTATTAATGTTGCCAGCTATTCTCATTAAATTAGGAAATTGATGGGTATTTATGTGTATTAATTTCAATAGTTGAATGTAGGTATTAATTTATAGGTATTTATAGGTATTAATTACAATAATTGATTGTAAATATTAATTTATGGGTATTAATTCTAATAATTGAATATAGGTATTATTTTATGTGTATTTATAGGTATTAATTCCAATAATTGAATGTATATATTAATTTTTGGGTATTTATGGTAGGGGCGTAAGGCTAATACTGTAATGTTCTAATAGTTTTGTATTAAATTCACATAATTATCTTATTATTTTCACCTAAAGAAATTTACTAGATATTTACCCTATGTATTCCATCGAGTTATTTATTTCCGTCAAAACAACACTTTTTATTTTGTTTATTCCAATTATATCTATTGAATTTTAAACTTATAATACAATTTCAGAAAAATTTTCGACTGAAATTTCAGGTTACTAAAAATACGGTGTGACAACCACCCCCACCCGAGAAAAGTTCGATGAGAGGTATACTGAGGAATACCTAGCTCCGCATCTGATTAATGAAAAGAAGCAATATTTCTTCCAACTCCAACAAGGGCTTAACTCTATATCAAAATATGAAACTAAGTATAATGAGTTAAGACTCTTTGCCCTTGACCTAGCGGGACATGCAAATGTGAGTATTTGCTAGGACGTCCCTAATTCATGGATGGTCTCAACATGGACATACGAGACTGGATGGGAATGCTAGGGCGCCACACGGATCTGACAACAGTAATTAGTATGGCTCACAAATGTGAGCATCTGATGCAAACTTGACGCCACCGGATGGAGTAGGCTAACCAGAAAGAGGACAATGTCTAAGGCCATCATGGAGGATGAAAGGAGCAAAATGGTCCAAAGTGAGGAAACAAGGTGGGTTTCCAAAAGAGGAAGGACATGCCACCACCTCAACGGAGAGTAATCCCCACTTTATTACAAGGAAACCCTCATTGTCCTAGATGCCAAGGACACCACGAGGGAGCCTACTTATCCTATTTAGAATTTGGGTAGGTGGGGCACTTTGCAAAGGAATGCCCCACTCTTAAGGTGAATAAGCAATGAAACATGCTTGAACCACTCCAAGGGAACCCAAGTACTCCCAGGGAGGATGCCATGATAAGGGTATCAACTAGGGTATACAACCTCACCTAAGAAGAGACTAGAAAAGACCCTAGTACCGTAGCGGGTGCTTCCCAAAACCTCTCTAACTAATTGTAAACCCCGCCCTTTTGAGTTAAGGAAAATCGGGAAAAGAACCGGTCAAACCGAGTAAGAAAACTGAACCAGTTCACATACGCGATCAATTAGGAATGGGCAATTTGGAAATTTACAACTCCCGGGTGATCCAAAGGGTTCATAAAACCTTGGAAAAGAACCTTAGGACAAATTGGAAGATAAAATCCAGATCGATTTAGATGAACTAGATCCAATTAGATTGAACTAGTTTATGAATTGAGTCGGTTCATGAACCAAAACCGACAGAGAAAGGGCAAATAGGGAAATGTATGGATCCCTTGTGACCCGAAGAGATTTATAAATCTTGGAAAGGAACCTTAGAACAAAGTGGGAGAGAAAAATCAGACTAGTTCAGGTGAACCGGACCAGAACCGAATTAAACCAGTTTAAGAACCGACATGGTTTATGAACTAGAACCGATATAGAGATGGTAAACCAGGAAATTTATGGACCCTAAGTGACCTAAGGAGTTATAAAAGTCATGGAAATGGACTTGTGAAGGAATTGGAGATAAAAACCAAACCGGTTCAGGTGAACTAGATCCGAACCGGTTTGAACCACTATTGAACCGAATCCTAAATTCATTTTTCTAGGTGGCTTAAATAATTAAAATTTGAGATTTGAGGCCACCATTAGATAGAAAATGAATTTAGATTAATCTAGAAATTTTTTAATTTGAAAAACTCGGTCGAATGAGGGGTGAACCGGCCGGTTTAAGCTTCGAACCCGGTTCGGACCGGTTCGGTTCGGTTCAGAACAGTGTCGTCTTCTTCCTTCAAATAACAACACTGTTCACTTGTAGGAAAATTGAAGCAGCACCGATGAAGTAGAAACATCTTCGTTCAATATTTTTCTGGCCATCAATGTCTGTCATAAAGGTGCCAAATAGATGGCCGATGAGTCCTCGAGCTCCCTATATAAAGAGCCACTCTCCATTCATCCTCTCCACACCTGAAAAGCTCACTCTATCTCAGTTGCTTAGTTTTCTAGTGAAGCTCGAACCAGAGCTCCGATATAGGGTCATTTTTTAGCCAAAGTAGACGAGGTCGGGTTCCTTAGAACCGGGGAGAAGTCAGCTACATGCATGTAGTCTCCATTTGCTGTGAGGGTCGCCGGAGAAGTGCCGGCGTGATGGAACAGTGAAGCAGCTCCGGCAGATCGAAGCTGCTCTATTTCGGCCGAGTTGAATTTGTCCATTTTGAGCCCTCCTCAAGCCAAACCAAGCCCTCCAAACACTTCCTTAGCCCTCCCACGGCCGAATTAGAATGGAAAGGTAAGTCAATTTAGTTTCCCTCTGCAATTTCCGATTGGTGTTAGAGAGAGAGTCGACCGAATTTCAATGATGAAATTCTAATCCAATTTGACATCAATTGATGTCATTCTTGATCCTAGGAAGAACCTCAGGAGGAGAACTACCTGCCCAGATAGAAAGCTCGGACCACTGTGCCCTCACCGATGAGTAATCGAAGCTTTCTCTCTCTACAGTTCATTTTCCGACGAAGCTCCATTTGAGCTCGTTCTGGCGTTAAAACTTGCGATTCAAATTGCTAAAGAATAGTATGAACATGTAGAAACTCAATTTCAACTTCAATTTCAACAATTGGAAACGTTTGATCGATCAATTTTATAAAATCAAATTCGGCTGTGTCAAGAAGTTGGAATTGGGGGAAAATTGGGGATTTTCAAAAATTCGAAGGGCCGAAATGCAATTTCCTAAAATTGAGTGTCAATTGGGCATGATAAAAATGTTAGAGGGACAATTGAGGAATTTTAGAATTTTTGGGGTGAAAATGGTAATTTTGGAAAAGTTGGGGGACCAAATTTGAAATTTGGGAAATTAAACCCTTTTTTGTGAAATGGAATAAATTGAGGTCCTATGATAAATTTTAAAAGTTTCGGGACTCAATTTGAGAAAAAACTGACATTAGGGACCTAAAGTTAAAGAGAAATAACTTTAGGGACCTAATTGAAAATAAAGAAAAGTTTGGTTTTCTCATTCATTTGGAATGAATGAAGGCTATTAGGCCATGTGATAATGAACTGAGATTTTCATATCATTTAGGAACATGAGGTACCGTGAACACCAGCAAGGACAAGCTCGCGTGAATACAAATAACCGATCTAGTGGAATTCACTGCATTAACGGGTGAGTGGGCTTACTAACGTCATACCTGGTTGGGATGATGAGCACAATTTAAAGATTAAAAACCACTTACCGGTTGTGAGTGGAAATTTTATATCATACACGGTTGGGGATGATAAGTACCTCAAAATGAAAAACCCACTATTTAGTGGTATTTTAATCACAATTTAGAGAAGTGATGTGAAAATCACGCGGAAAAACAATTTACCAGTTGTAAGTAGATCATACCCGGTTGGTATGATGGACATTTGAAAACATATTTTGTGAGAAGTGCTCTCCCTTGAATGTGTGCCAATGCTTAAACGATTTGGGAGACGTTCTTGATGGGAGCTCGAATAGCTCTTATAGGCCGGGGGAGTCGGTGTTAGAACTTGGGAGCTGTTATGCTTGGTTTTGAAAATCTCGAACAAGTGGGCCATTAGCCAGTGGGCACGAGCAGGAGCTCGTAAACAAACATGAGATATGTGCCATAAAACTTTAATAAATTAATTGTTTGGTCATGATACCAAGATAGGACCGACATATTCAGTCAATTAGTAGCAATTTGACATGACAAATCTCTGGACTAGTCAAGACAAACAGCTGCAGGTTGAGTTGAGAGTCACGACCGTTGGACCAGTGGCACTACAGATTATATGGCATGATAAGAAAATACTATTTGTGCATGCACTATGATTAAGGGATCATCAAGACACCCATGAGGGGTAGTGATGCATCTTAAGTGCAATGGACGACCTGGTGGATATAAGGGCAGTTCGTCGTACCAAGTGATCATGCGAAATTTGGAGTAGCACCAAGCGCATGAGACTGGGGTGGGGACGGGATGAGGTCTCTGTCCTCCTACGGACATGGAAAATTTATTTTGGGATTGAGGGTCAAATGTCACGAACATCCACTCATTCTCAGGGTAGAAGTGGACGTACTTCTATCTAGGTGGCCGGTAAAGTCACTTCGACGCAACAAGTGGGTTTAGTGGACGGGCTAGCCTGCGAATGTGTGTGACCTTCATGATGAAGGATGTGTGTTGGGTGATGACACACCGTGATTAATAAGGAAATGGTGGTAAAAACCGAGATTTGATGTGAAAGGATTTTTAAAAGAAAGGAGTTTAGCACACTCCAATACAAGTCTTTTTCCTAAAAGTTAAAAGATTTAAAAACCCATTCACTGAGTCGTTGTACTCACCCCCTCCCTTATATCCCTTTTAGGAAATTCCAGAAAGCTTACCCTTAAAGACCATCAATTAGGATGCCTGTGAGACAGGTATGATAAATTTAAAATATTATGCAGTTTTGATTTATGTTATTCCAGGAAAATGTGCAGGTTTACAAGACGCCTTACTGTTTTCGGTCTATAATAGGGGGAAACCCTTTAATAAACCAGGAGAGTGGCGGGTTGATCACTGGGATTCCAACCAAACCTGGTCGAGGCATGACACTAATATTGAGACAAAACCTATAATTTTATTTTTATTCAATAAAGAAATTTCTCCTTCTAAAACATGCATTTGTTCAATCAGGGTACATACACTTGTTGGGGAGTAAAGTCTACACCCTCTTTGACTCGGGAGTAGAGAGATCCTTCATCAAGAAAGATCTAATCCCAGGTCTTCCTCTAGAACTTACCTCCCTAGAACAAAGTCTCAACATCCTCGCACCCTTAGGAGAAGAACTGAATAAGGACAAATAGTTAAAGAGATGTGAGATCATGATTGGATGAGTTAAACTAGAGGCAGATTTGATCCCATACTCCTGAAACACTCGGATTGCATTTCCAAGTAGATAGGAGGTAGGGAGAAGTGCAATTAATGTCCCACATAAAGGCTCAAAAGATGATATAGAAAGGTTGTAAAGCTTTCCTAGCAATGATCATCAATGGGAAGTTAGAGGAGAAGGGACCAGAAGGTGTCCCGATACTTGATCACTACCCGAACGTATTTCAGGAGGAATTACCCAGATTACCCCCAAGCTGACAACTAGAATTTACCATAGAGGTAATCCCTAGAACACATCTCATATCCCAAGCCCCTTATTGCATGGCTCTAGCGGAGTTAAAGGAGTTAAAAGAGCAACTGGACGAGAAATTGGAGAAGGGTTTCATACGCCCTAGTCAGTCTTCATGGGGTGCACCAGTCCTATTCGTAAAGAAAAAGGATGGGAGCATGAGGCTATGTATAGATTATCAGAAATTGAACCAGGTCACCATAAAGAATAAGTATCCACTTCCATGGATCGATGACCTATTCTACCAAATAAAAGGAGCAGCCTACTTCTTCAAGATAGACATTCAGTCAAGATACCACCTGTAAACCTTATCCTTTAAAGATAATAAAATTGGAAAAAAAATCGGTCAATTCAAAAGAGAAAACTGAGTTGGTTCATGAACCTTAACCTATAGAGAAAGGGTAAAATGGGAAATTGACAAATCCCAAGTGACTCAAAGAGTCATAAAGATCATGGAAAAGAACGTTAGGACAAATGGGAAGAGAAAACTTGTCTGATTTAGGGCAAATAGAACATGTACTAGATTGAATCGGATTGTACTAGATTGATCCATACTTGAACCGATTTCTAAATTCATTTTTCTAGGTGGCTTAAAATAGTCAAATTGGGGAATTGAAGCCACCATTAGATAGACAATGAATTTAGATTAATTTAGTAATTTTTAATTTTGTGAAAACCGGTCAAATCAGGCCTGAACCGACCGATTTTCGCATTGAACCCGGTCGAATCCATCTGATCCGGTTTGGAACATTATCATCTTCTTCCTTAGGATGACAACATTGTTCATTAATGTAGAAAATGGATAACGTCAGAGAAGCTGAAATCTCTCCAATTAGGCCATTTCAAGGCAAGAATATGCTTGACCAAAATGGAAAGTGGTTGGGTAGAGGGTCCACGAGCTCCCTATATAAAGAGCTCCTCTCCATTGATCCTTCACACACCTCAAATCTCCATTCCCTCTCAATTGCTCCATTTTTCGGCGAAGCTCAAACTAGAGCTCTGATATAGGCCTTTTTCTCAGCCTTAAAAGGCAAGGTCGGGTCCTATAGACTCTGGGGGAAGTCAACTACCTGATAGCATCTACCTGATAGCAACTTTACAGACCACCTAGATAGAAGTCCATCCACTTCTACCATGGGAATGAGCAGATGTACGCGACATCCGACCCTCAAACCTGAAAAGAAACTCCGTGTCCATATAATGACAAAGACCACATCCTGAACTCACCTCGATCTCATGCACATGAAGCTACGTCGAGCTTCCCTAACCACTGGCATGATAAATTGTCCTTATCTCCACCGTGTCGTCCAGTAGCCCTTAGGACCCATCACTACTCCTCTTAGGTGTCTTCATGGTCTTGTACCACAAGTGCATGCACAAACAATAATTTTCACATATGGCCATTATCTTTGGTGCCAGTGGTACAATGTCCCCATCTAAATTTATTCTCTATCAAATGGTGGCCTAAATTCTCAAATTTTAATTTTCTAAGCCACCTAGAAAAACAAATTTAGAAATCGATTCAATAGTGGTTCATACTAGTTCAAGTCCAGTTCACCTAAACCAGTTTGGTTTTCATCTCCAATTCATCCTGAAGTCTTTTTTTATGACTTTCGTGACTCTTTAGTCACTCAGAATTGATAAATTTCCTAGTTTGCCCTTTTTTTGGAAACTGTTTATAAACTAACTCAGTTCTCTCTTTCGAAATGACCAGTTCTTTTCCCAATTTTTCGTATTATCAAAGAACGGGGTTTACAAGAGCTACCTTCCTAGATAGAGAGCTTGAACCACCACACCTCTGACGGTAATCTTTCTAAGCTTTCTCTCTCTACTAATAATTTTCCGACGAATCTCCGTTTGAGCTCATTTCGGACTCAAATCATGCGATTCAAAGCTCAATTAAATCGTATAGAAGTGTAGGAACTGATTTATATCTTCAATTGAAATAATTAACCTCGATTGAATGGCCAATTTGAAGAAATCAAATTCAGTTAGTTTGAAGGGGAGAAATTAGGGAAAATTAGGGAAAAATTGGAGATTTCAGAAAATTGAGGGTCCTCTTTGCAATTTCCCAAAATTGGAGGCCAATTGGCCATGAGAAAGATGTTGAGGGACCATTTGGTCAATTTTTGGAACAATTGGGGTCAAATTGCCTTTTTTGAAAGGTAGGAGCAAAATTGTAATTTTTGAAAAGTTGGGGACCAATTTGGAAATTTGGAAAACTTGAGGCCCTTATACAATTTAGAGTAAATTGTGGACCCAAAGGGGATTTTGGAAGCATTAGAACTCAATTTGGAGAAAAGTTAGCATTATGGACCTAAAGTTAAAGAAAATGAACTTTAGGGACCTAAATGCAATTAATAAAATTTTTTAGCGTTATCGCTTATACATGATAAAACAATGGCTATCTTGCCAAATCTTAATTGGTAAAAGGTGCCCAAATCATGTAGGGATGTAAGAGACTAGAACGCTAGCAAGGAAAAGCTAATGTGGATTCGGAAACCGATTAGAGACGAACACGTCACCGTCATCGGGTGAGTGGGCATATTTACATCATACTTGGTTGGGGTGATGAGTGATTTAAGCTAAAAACCACTTATCGGTTGTGAGTGGGATTATTTGACTTCATACCTGGTTGGGATGAAGAGTACCATCTTTAACTAATAAACCTACTTACCAATTCTAAGTAGAGGTAATCATACCCAGTTGGTATGATGAACTTCCTTGGGGAATGGAGAAACTCGCTTACCGTTGTTAGCAGACATATTATCACACCCGATTGGTGTGATGAAGTTGAAAATATACTTTTTATCAGAAGTGTCATCCCTTGACTATGTAACAATACTTAAAAGATTTGGGAGACATTATTGACGGGAGCTAGAACAGCTCAAATAGGCTAGAGGCCTCAGTTTTTGAACTCATGGTGTAAAATGCCCGATTTTTGAAAAACACGTGTAGTAGGCCCAAGGCTAGTGGGCACGAGCAGGAGCTCGTAAGCAAACTTGAGATAAGGAAGCCATGAAAATTTCTAATGAAATTGTTGCGTGATTTTACCATGGTACCAAGTCAGGACCGATAATACTCGATGGACTGGCAATAGTGTGTCTGGGCTAGGTCGTCGGACCGGCTTAGACAAACAGCTCTAGGTCAGGTTGAGGGTCGGGGCCGTTGGACCATTGGAACCAAAGATAATGGCCATATGTGAAAATTATTATTTTTGCATGCACTTGTGGTACAGGACCATCAAGATGCCCAAGAGGGGTAGTGATGCGTCCTAAGGGCAACTGGACAACATGGTGGAGATAAGGCCAGTTCATTGTGTTAGTCAGTCGGGAAGCTCGAAGTAGCTTTGTGCACATGAGACCGAGGTGGGGTTGGGATGAGGTCTTTGTCCTCATACAAACATGGAGTGGCATTCAAGTTTGAGGGTCAGATGTCGGGAACATCCACTCAAACCCATGGTAGAGGTGGACAGACTTCTATCTTGGTGGACGGTAAAGATGCTTTGATCCACAAGTGGGTGTAGTTGACGGACTGCACCTATGAATGCGTGTACCCTTCCTGATGAAGGGCGTGTGTTATTTGCTAAACACACCAAATATGATAATAGGAAAAAGGTTTTGAAAACCGAACTTTGAGGAAACTTTCTTTTAAAGGAAATGGTAACCTTGGCATAATTTAAATGAAGCTATTTGTCTTGAAAACTCCCTCCCAACACCCACTCGGTGAATTGTAGAACTCACCCCATCTCTTTTACCCCTTTCAGTAGTAAGAAGATTTAACAAAAGAAACCCTGAAGATGTACCCTCCATCAGGTATGCTTAAATTTTACTTTTAAACTTGCATTTTGATTGATTTATGCTATTCTAGGGAACATGATTTTAAATATGCATGGCTCTTCTTGATTAAAAGAAGTGGAAACCCCTCTTAAACCAAGGGAGTGGCAGTTTGATCATGGGGATCTAACCAAACTGGGTCGGGGCGTGACACCACCAACTTAGGATCCAAGAGGAAGATATCCCTAAGACCGCCTTTCGGTTCCAATACAGACACTATAAGTTTAGGGTGATGCCTTTTGGCTTGATGAATGCCCCTGCAGCCTTCATGGATTTGATGAATCAAGTGTTTCAGTCACACTTGGACAAGTTTGTGATAGTGTTTATAGACGACATACTTATATACTCACAAACTCGACTGGAGCACGAAGAACATCTAGCTATCACCTTGGAGACACTATGAGATAACTGCTTATATCTGAAATTCTCCAAGTGTGAGTTTTGGTTGTATACGGTAGGGTTATTAGGGTACATAGTGTCCAAAGATGGAGTTAAGGTGGATCTAGTGAAAGTGGAGGCCATATCTGATTGGAAGGCACCCAAGAATCCTTTAGAGATATGAAGTTTCTTGGGCTTGGTAGGGTACTACAGATGGTTTGTGCATGATTTCTCTAAGCTAGCTATCCCTTTGACCCGTCTCACAAGGAAAGGAGTGGAGTATAAGTGGGATGAAAGCTGTGAGAAATCCTTCTTGGAGTTGAAGATCCGTTTAACAATGGCACCCGTACTCTCTCTGAATGACCCAAGTGTAGGAGAGTACCCCATCTATAATGACGCATCCGGACAAGGACTCAAATGTGTATTAATGCAACAAGGAAAGGTTATCACCTATGCCTTGCGAAAACTAAAGTTATATAAGCGGAACTACCCTACCAATGACGTAGAGTTAGCCACAATAGTGTTTGCCCTCAAGATTTGGCAACACTACCTATATGGGGATAAGTGTAGGATATATACCGATCACAAGAGTTTTAAGTACTTCCTAACTCAGAGGGAGTTGAACCTTCACCAGAGGAGATGGTTGGAGTTGGTTAAGGACTATGACCTTGTGATAGAATATCATCTCGGTAAGGCCAATGTGGTGGCAGATGCTCTAAGTCGCAAGTACCAAACCGAGGTAGTGTAAATAAAGAGAAGCTACTTACCCTTGTTACAATAGTTGGGAAGAATGGAAGTGGACCTTAAAGTGGACAAAAGAGAAAAGTGCTTATTGGCTGACGTAGTGGTAAGACCCAGCCTAATGGAGCAAACAAAGGTCGATAAAAAAAGGGGATAAGGAACTCCAACCCTATTTGGACTCGGTCAACGAAGGGACGAGACCGAACTACAACCTTCGAGGTGATGGAGTGCTAACCTATAAGGGTAGAGTGTGTGTGCCTCAAGATAAGGAACTGAAGAGATTAATCTTGGATGAGGCACATGACTCTGACTATGTGATGCATCCGGGCAGTACTAAGATGTATCGCACCCTCAAATAAGGTTATTGGTGGAGAGGGACGAAGAGGGATATTATAGAATATGTAGCCCGATGCTTATTCTATTAGCAGATTAAAGCTGAACACCAGAAACCTTAAGGACTACTACAACCCTTACCAATCCCTGAATGGAAATGGGAACACATTACTATGAATTTTGTCACTGGACTACTTGTGACTAGGAAGGGACAAGACGCAATTTGGGTCATTATAGATAGATTGACCAAGTCCACCCACTTCTTACCAATAAGAGTGACAAATTCGGTAGAGCAATTAGCAGTGTTATACATGAGGGAAATTGTGAGACTCCATGGCGTCCCAGTAGGCATAGTGTCTGATAGAGACACTGGATTTACCTCAAGGTTCTGGCCTATTTTACAAAATCCCTTGGGGACCAAGCTCCACATCAGTATGGCATTTCATCCTCAGACCGATGGATAGTATAAGCGAAGGATCCAAACCCTAGAGGACATGCTATGGGCATGCGTACTCACCATAAATAAGGGTTGGGAGGAATACTTGTGCCTGATGGAGTTTGCCTATAATAACAATTATCAAGTTGTATTCAAATGGCTCCTTATGAGGCCATTTATGGACGACCATGTCGTACCCCATTATTTTGGGAAGAGGTGGGAGAAAGGAAGCTAGAAAGTATCAAACTAATAGACGATGCTACAGAAACAATTAAAATCATAAGGAGTTGACTTAAGGCCGCTCAAGACAGGCAAAAGAGCTATGCGGACCGTTAGAGAAAGGACTTAGAATTTGAAGTGGGAGACTAAGTGTTTCTCAAGGTATCCTCATAGAGGAGAATACTTGGGTTTTAGCAACGGGGGAAGTTGAAACCTATGTACATCGGTCCCTACACCATAGTCCAAAGGATAGGCCCAATGGCCTATAAATTAGAACTGTCGTTAGACTTACAAAGAATACATGATGTATTCCATATCTTAGTAGTCCAGAAATATCAGCTTGATACCAGTCATGTGCTAGACCGACCTCCACCCAAACTAGAAGAGAACCTAACCTATCAGGCGAAACCAGTCCAAATCATTGACCGAAGAGAGAAAAACTTAATGAACAAGAAGATTCCCATGGTTAAGGTTATTTGGCAAAACGAACTAGTGCAAGAAGAGACATGGGAAATCGAGAGTGTGATGAGGGATGGGTACCCTCATTTGTTCAAAATGTAAATTATTTTGGGGATAAAACCCCTAAAAGGAGGGGAGAGTTGTAAACCCCATCCCTTTATAGATATGAAAATTGGGAAAAAAAACTAGTCATTTCAAAAGAGAAAACCGAGCCGGTTCATGAACCATAACTGATAAAGAAAGGGGAAAACGGAAAAATTGACAAATTCCAAGTGACTCAAAGAGTCATAAAAATCATGGAAAAGAATCTTGGGACAAATGGGAAGAGAAAATCAGACCAGTTCAGGGTGAATCGGACATGTACCGGATTGAACCCATTTGAACCGGTTTCTAAATTCATTTTTCTTTGTCACTTAAAATGATCAAATTGGGGAATTGAAACCACCATTAGATAGAGAATGAATTTAGAAAATTTTAATTTTGGGAAAACTGGTTGAATCGGGCCTAAATCGACCGATTTATACATTAAACCCGGTCGGACCGGTCTGGTCCGGTTCAAAATAGTGTCATCTTCTTCCTCAAGATGCCAACACTATTCATTAATGTAAAAAATGGATAACACCGGTGAAGGTGAAACTACTCTGTTCAGGCCATTTTAGGGTGAGGATAAGCTTGACCAAAATGGAAAATGGTCGGGCAGAGGGTTCCCGAGCTCCCTATATAAAGAGCTCCTCTCCATTAATACTCTACACACATCAAATCTCCATTCTCTCTCAACTGCTCCATTTTTTGGTGAAGCTCAAACTAGAGCTCTGACATAGGGCATTTTTCTTAGCCTCAGAAGGCAAGGTCGAGTCCTATAGACTCTAGGGGAAGTCAACTACCTAACAACAATTTCATTTTGACTCAAGGACCATCAAAGAAGCACCGATGGAATCAAATAGTGAAACAGCTCCAATGGACGAAAGTTGCCCTATTTTGGCAGAGCTGAATTCGGCCAAATTTAGCCCACCTCCAACCAAAACAAGCCTCCCCAACACCCCTACAACTCTCACACGACCTTAATAGAGCTGAAAGGTAAGCCAATTCGACCCTTCTCAGTCATTGTAGATCGGAGTTAGAGAGAGAAACTGTTGAATTTTACTGACTAAATTCACCTTCGATTTGACTTTAACTGTAGTGATTCTTGATCCTAAAAGGAACCTTAGGACAAGAGCTATCTTCCTCGATCGAGAGCTCAGACCGCCGCACCTCTGACGGTAAACTTTCGAAGCTTTCTCTCTTTACAAGTAATTTTCCAACGAATCTCCGTTTGAACTCAATTTAGACCCAAATGTCACGGTTCAAAGCCCAATTGAATCATATGAAAGTGTAGTAACTGATCCATACCTTCAATTGGAGCAATTTACCCTGAATTAATGGCCAATTTGAAGAAATCAAATTCGGTCAATTTAAAGGGGAGAAATTGGGGAAATTTTGGGGGGAAATTGGGGATTTCAAAAAATTGAGGGACCTCTTTGCAATTTCCCAAAATTGAAGGCCAATTAACCATGAGAAAGAGGTTGAGAGACAAATTGGGCAATTTCTGGAATATTTGTGGTCAAATTTCCATTTTTGGAAAGTAGGGGCAAAATTGTAATTTTTGAAAAGTTGGGGACCAAATTTGAAATTTGGAAAACTTGAGCCCCTTACACAATTTTTAGTAAATTGCGGACCCAAAGGGAATTTTGGAAGCCTTGGGACTCAATTTGGGGAAAAAGTTGGCATTAGGGACCTAAAGTTAAGGAAAATGAACTTTAGGGACCTAAGTGCAATTAATTAACATATTTTTAGCCTAGTCGCTCATACGTGAGAAAACGATGGTTGTTATGCCAAACCTTAATTGATAAGGATGCCCAAATTGTGTAGGGACACGTGTGAGCAAAACACCAGCAGGAGAAAGCATGTGTAAACTTAGAAAACTGACTGGGGACGAACACATCACAATCATCGAGTGAGTGGAACTTTTAACATCATGCCTAGTTAGGGTGATGAGAAATTGTAGTTAAAACCCACTTATCGGTTGAGAATGGGATTATATAACTTTCTCCTCGATTGGGATGAGGTGTACCATCTTTAACTGACAAATTAGGCTATTACAAGAAACACAGGTAAAATGTTGTCTTACTCCTCGTGGTTTAGAAAGGGTGAAACCCTTAATGGAGTAAAGGGAGTGGTTGGTTGCTCATAGGGATTCGATCAAACTAGGTCGGGGTGTGATAGGACATGTAGACCCAACAATTCCAATAAAAGGGGGGACTCAAGGATGAAAGAATGGATTAACAGACCAAAAAGGGGGACAACACCAAAAATCGTGAAAAACAAGTACGAAAAGCTCGAAGGGGCAACGAACTATGGAGTTTCAATGACCAAGAGAATAAATGGACCCGAGTACAGTCAGACACTTTTGGAACTCCCAATTCCGGACACACCCTCAAGAGGAAAGGTCTAACCCCAAAATGGCAGGAAGAATTGGATCTAAGAAATTACAGGGACACAGGGGGTAAGACAAGTCAAGGGAACTAAGTCCAAGGGAGTAGGGTATCAAATCAAACCCCAAGATGATCGTAGGGGAATTCATTCTTGATGTAAAAGGCAAACGACTAAGTTTTGGGGACAAAACTCCTAAAAGGAGGGGATAGTTGTGAAACCCATCCTCTCGAACCAAAGAAATTGGGAAAAGAACCGACCAATCCCCACGGTAAAATCGAACCAATTAATGAAGCCAAAATAGTAAAGAAGGGTTAAAATGGGAAATTGGAAATCCCAAGTGATCAAAAAGTCATAAAAATCATGGGGAAGAAGTAAGCCCCGTCCCTTGAAGATAAGTAACCGGGGAAAGAACCGGTCAACTCGAGTGAGAAAACCGAACTAGTTCACAAACCCCAACTGTTAGAGAATAGGAAAAATGGGAAATTTACACATCCCGAGTGACCCAAAGAGTCATAAAAATCATGGAAAGGAACTTTAGGACAATTTGGGAGAGAAAACCAGACCGGTTTAGGTGAACTGGATCTGAACTGGATTGAACCGGTTTGGGCCGATTTGAACCATCAATGAACTAGATGCTAAATTCATCTTTCTAGGTGGCCTAAAATATTCAAATTGGAGAATTGAAGCCACCATTGGATAGAGAATGAATTTAGATAATTTTAGAAAATTTTAATTTTTAAAAACTCGGTTGAATTGGGCCTGAATTGGTCGGTTTAAGCATTGAACCTTGTTCGTACCAGTCCGATCCGGTTCGGAATAATGTCGTCTTCTTCCATCAGATGACAACACTGTTCACTCGCTGGAAAAACAAACAGCACCGATGGAAAGGAAACATTTCCATTCCAAACATTTTAGGCCATCAATAAGGGCCATTAAGGTGCCAAACAGACGACTAGAGTCTCCCCGAGCTCCCTATATAAAGTGCTCCTCTCCATTAATTCTCCTCACACCTGAAAACTCTACTCTCACTCAGCTCTTCAGTTTTTCGACGAAGCTCAAACCAGAGCTCCGACATAGGGGTTTTTCTGTGCCAAAGAAGGCAACGTTAGGTTCCTTAGATTCGGAGAGCAATCATCTACCTGACGATGGTCACCATTCGATCCGAGGATCACCGGAGAAGCGCCGGTGTAATCAAATAGTGAAATAGCTTCAGTAGACTGAATGTCACACCCCGACCCAATTTCGTTGGATCCTCATGAATAACCCACCGCTCCCTTGGTTCAAGAGAGGTTTCCCCCTTCTTTAATTCAAGAAAAGTCAAGCGTAATCTCAACCTTGTTCCCTATAATAACATAAATCAATAATAATGCAAGCTTAAGAGGAGATTAAGCATACCTGACATAGGGTAAATCCTGGTGTTATCCCAAGTCATTCTCTAAACTTGAAAAGGGATAAAAAGGGCGGATGAGTTTCTACAACTCGATGAATGGGTGATTTAAATAAAGTTTTCAATAAAATAATTTGGAGTGTGCTAGACTCCTTAATTTATTAAAAATCCTTTCTTCATCAATTTCTTAGTTTTCAAGATCATAACTCATCATTTACCGTAGTCGGTGTGTTTAACAATCAACACACGCTCTTCATCATGAAGGGATCACATATTCATAGGTCAGTTCATCCATCGCACCCACTTGTGGCATTGGAGCGACTTTACCAACCACCTTAATAGAAGCTTGTCCACTTCTACCATGGGAATGAGTGGATGTACGTGACATCCGACCCTCAAACACAAAAAGAAATTCTATATCTGTATGAGGACAAAGACCTCATCCCGACCCCACCCCAATCTCATGCGCATGAAGCTACGTCGAGCTTCCCTGACTGCTGGTACGACAAACTGCCCTTATCTCCACCATGTCGTCCAGTAGCCCCTAGGACGCATCACTACCCCTCTTAGGTGTCTTGATGGTCCCGTACCTTAGTGCATGCTCAAAATAATAGTTTTCCTCATAAGCCATTTAATCTTTGGTACCACTAGTTCAATGACCCTGACCCTCAACTCAACCTGCAACTGTTTGTCTCGACTGGTTCGTCAACTTCTCTTATCGCACTTCCGCCATTCCATCGAGTATGTCGGACCTGTCTTGGAACCATGGCCAAATCACATCATTCATTTAAAGTTTTCATGGTTTAATATCATGTTTGATTATGAGCTCCTGCTCGTGCCAACTAGCCTTGGACTCACTGTACAAGATTTTCAAAATCGGGCATTTTAGCCCCCAAGTTCCAAAACAAAGGCATTCGCCCTATCTGAGCTATTCGAGCTCCCATCAAGAAGGTCTCCCAAAATGTTTAAGTAAGGGCACACAGTCAAGGGAGAGCACTTCTGACAAAATAAATTTTCATCTATCCATCACACCAACTGGGTGTGAGGACATCTCCGTTCAAAACCGATAAACGAGTTTTCTACTTCCTTCGATGAAGTTTATTATACCAATCGGGTATGATCTACTTACAACTGTTAAGTAGTTTTTTGCGTAATTTCCACATCACCCCATCTAGGTGTGATGTTTAAAATTCTACTTATTACTGGTTTTTCATTCTGAGGTACTCATAATCCAAACTGGTTATGATGTGAAAATTCCCACTCACCTAATAGTGCAGTGAAAATTCCTCTTAAAGCGATTTCTGCCCTCACACGAGCTTAGCCTTGTTGGAGTTCCTCGTACTTCATGTTCCTACACAATGTGAACATACTTGTTCATTATCCTTTGGCCTAATAGCCTTCATTCATCACAAATGGATGAAATGCCCAAACTTTTAATTATTTGCATTTAGGTCCCTTAAGTTCTTTTTTTTAACTTTAGGCCCCTAATGCCAATTTTCCATCAAATTGAGTCCTGAAACTTCTAAAATTTACTTTGAGACCTCAATTTTTTCAAAATCACAAAAAAGGGGTTTAAGTTTTCCAAATTCCCAATTTGGTCCCTAACTTTTCAAAAATTACCATTTTGCCCCTACTTTACAAAAGAGGTAAATTTCACCCCAAAAATTCCAAAAATTGACCAATTGGTCCTCCAACATCTTTTCCATGGCCAATTGACACTCAATTTTGGGAAATTGCACTTTAATCTCTCAAATTTTTAAAATCCCCAATTTCCCCCTTTCAACCTAACTAAATATGATTTCATGAAATTGACCAATCAATCAAGGTTAATTGTTGAAATTGAAGGTGGATTTGAGTTCCTACACATCAATATAATTCAATTGCACTTTAAATCGCATGAATTGATGCCGAGACAAGCTCAAACAGGGCTTTGTCGAAAAACTGGATGTAGAGAGAAAAAGCTTCGAAAGCTTACCGTCGGGGGTACGGCGTCCAAGCTTTCGATCTGGGTGGATAGCTCTAGTACTAAGGTTCCTCTTAGAATCAAGAATCACCTCAATTCATGTTGAATTAAGGGAGAATTCGGTAAGTAATGATTCATCGGTTCTCTCTCTAGCACCAATCAAAATTCACATAGGGGAGCTAAATTGACTTACCTTTCGCTCTAATTCGGTCGTACGAGGGCAGGGTGAGTGTTGGGAGAGCTTGGTTTGGCCTGAGGAGGGCTCGAATCGCCTGATTTCAACTCAACAAAAATAGGGCAGCTTCGGTCCGCTAGAGCTGCTTCATTGTTCGATCACACTGACACTTCTCCAGCGATCCTCGGAGCAATTGGACACCATCATCGGGTAGCTGACTTCTCCCCGAGTCTAAAGAATATGACCACACCTTCTTTGGCTCAGAAAAGACCCTATGTCGAAGCTCTGGTTCGAGCTTCACCAGAAAATGGATTAGTTGAGAGAAAATATAGTTTTCGGGTGTGAGGAAGATTAATGAAAAGGGGCTCTTTATATAGGGAGCTCGAGGACTATCCGACTATCCGTTTAGCACCTTAATGACAGTCATTGATGGCCTGAAGCATACTAAATGGAAACATTTCCTCTTCGTCGGTGCTGTTCGATTATCTGGCGAGTGAACAGTGTTGTCATCTGAAGGAAGAAGACGACATTGTTCCGAACCGGGTTCAACGCTTAAACTAGCCGGTTCAGGCCTGATTCGACCGAGTTTTTAAAAATTAAAAATTTCTAAATTCATCTAAATCTATTCTCTATCCAATGATGGCCTCAATTCTCAAATTTGAATTTTCTAAGCCACCTAGAAAAATAAATTTATTATATGGTTCAAACCGGTTCGGATATGTTTCACCTGAACCGATCTAGTTTTCTTACCCAAATTGTCCTAAAGTCCCTTTCCAAGGTTTTTATGACTCTTTGGGTCACTCAAGAGTTGTAAATTTACCAATTTCCCATTCCCAAATGGTCGGGGTTCATGAACTGGTTCTGTTTTCTCATTCGGTTTGATCGATTCTTTCCCCGATTTTCCTTAACTCCAAAGGGCGGAGTTTACTACTCTCCCCTCCTTTTAGGAGTTTTGTCCCCAAATCTTATTCAATGTTCTTCGCACTAGAAGGAACTTCCCTTGATGTCAATTTGTTGTTCATAGACATTCTACCTTCTCGGTTATTCTCATTCATCCCTTATATAACATACACTTGAGATTTTCTTTTCCTTCCCATCACTTTCTCATTCCATGGAGTTTACTTTAGCTAAACAAAAAGTTTAAGGTCATATCCTTAAATTCACATCCTTCATTCCTTAAAGCACAATTTCTCCATCCCGAGATTCTTTACTTAAGATTTCAGGATTGGGAGTTCCAAAATACCCAATCATTCTTGTGTCCAGTTATTCTCTTTATTGTTGACCTCCTTAGCTCAGTATCTGTTCATGCACCAAGTACATGCTTCCACATGTGTCGATGTTATCACCTTTACAACCTACATTGATCCTTTCCTCCTTCGTTGGTTATTACAACTTCATTCCAAATTTAATGCCTGACCTTGTCATATTCAATTAACGGACTCTTCCTTACCTGAGTCATATTTCCCTGGGATAGTTGTGCTTACATGTCCCTCACAGCACGACATTCTCTAGAACTTGTCTTTGACTATTTAATATTTTAAAGCACTTCCATAATGGTTATTCTCAATCTTTCTATCTTTCAAGGGTGGTATAACATCGTCCCTCTTTTCGTTTGGTGGTATTTCGTAACAATCATTATCGTTATCCAATCGTCCATTTTGCCTTTGACGTCATATCCTTTATAACTGTATTGGTTTCCTTACCTACTCGTCTTTTCCCAACTTTATTGGGTTTCTCCAATTTCAAGTCTTTGAGTTTCTTGATAACTTACTAACATGCTCACACTCTTCCTTTCTTACGTCATTCCTTATTTCTAGTGGTGTCCTTTCCCTAAGAACTCGGCTTCCGACTCAGCTGCCGGCGACCGGACCACAACATTTTCCCTTCCTTCACTCTTCCTCTCCTCTTTGTCCTCTCAGTCAACAGCCGGAGGTTGAAGATGATGATGTGGTGGGTGTGCCATGTGGCTCGCTGTGATTGGTCAATTTTTCTAGTGTGGTGTTCCAACTTAGCCGCTGCGTCAATCGTTGATCGGACACGTGGCAGCCTCCCATTGGCTACTTGTGTCTGCGTAACAGGCTAGCTGGTCATTCGTTGACCATTAATCGGTCTGGTTCATTGACAGGCTAGACCATTGACCAGTCCAATCCGACCAGGTACGGTGACCCGAATTCAAAAATCTGTCGGTTCAAGCCCGATTCGACCGGTTTTCTAAAATTTAAAATTTTCTAAATTTATTTTCTATCTAATGGTGGCCTCAATTTCCCAATTTGACATTTTTAAGCCACCTGGACAAATGAATAATTGAATCATTTCACAATGTTTCAATCCAGTTCAATCTGGTTTGGGTCTGGTTCACCCCGAACCGGTCTGGTTCTCCTATCCAATTCACCTCATGGTTCTTCCCCATGACATGTGTGAATTTTTTGTCACTTGGTATCTTCCAATTTCCCATATTGACCATTCTTTATTATTTTTGGTCCCTTTTTTGGCTTGGTTTTCTCAAAACCACTGGTTCTTTCCTTGATTTACTTGGTTTGGATGATGGGTTTTACATCGCACCATGTGGCATGCCCGCTGCATCATTGTCGTCTTTCTCAGTCCGCTGACAAAAAGGATAGAGAGAGAGGGAGGGTGATTCCTACGGTGACCCAACAAGAGCTCCAGTATGACCATTAGTGGCCAAGTCGGAGGCTGAGTCCAATGCCGACCGGTAGCCTGATTAGTTGTCGAGCTCCCTATATAAAGAGCACCCCTCCATTTGTTCTCAGCATCCCACAAATGAGCAAAGAAGGTGAAGTACTCCATTTTCCAGTGAGCAGCAAGCCAGAGCTCTAGTAGTGGGGTTTTCTTCAACCTTAGAAGCTACATTCGGTGTCCTTAGAACTAGGAGGAAGTCCTCTACCCAGCTGCATTGTCATGCCCTGACCTAGTTTGGTCGGATCCCTGTAACCAACCCGCTGCTCCCTTAGTTTAAGAGGGGTTTCCCACTTATTTTACTTAAGGGGAGCCATGTGTAATTTAAACCTTGTTCCCTGGAATAGCATAAATCAATAAAAATGTAAGCTTAAAAGGACTTTTAAGCATACCTGACATAAGGTAGATCCTGGTGTTTTCTTTAGTCATGTTTTCCCTACTCTTGAAAAGGGATATAAAAGAAGGGGTGAGTTCTATAACTCAGTGAGTGAGGGTTGGAAGTAAATTTTCAAAACTAATAGTTTTAACTAAATTGTGCTAGGGTTATTGTTTTCTTTCAAAGAAAGTTTTTCTCATGTTCCAGTTATCAAAACCATTTTCCTCATTTACACATTAAGAGTGTTTCACAGACAACAAACACCCTTCATCAGGAAGGGAACACACATTCGTAGGTGCAGCCCGTCCACTTCACCCACTTGTGGCTCGGAGAGTCTTTACTGCCCACCAAGATAGAAGCCCGTCCACTTCTACCCTGGGTCTGAGTGGATGTTCACGACATTCGACCCTCAGACTCGAAAGCAACTCTGTGTTCATATGAGGACAGAGACCTCATCCCGATCCCACCCCAGTCTCATGCGCAAGAAGCTACGTTGAGCTTCCAGACTGCTAGGACGATAAACTACTCATATCTCCATCATATTTTCCAATAGCCCTTAGGACGCATCACTACCCCTCTTGGGTGTCTTGATGGTCCTGTACCTCAAGTGCATACACAAACAAAGTTTTCACACAGCCATTTATCTTTGGTGCCACTGGTCCAACGACCCCAATGCTCAATCTGACCTGTAGCTGTTTGTCTAGGTCGGTCCGTGGACCTAACCGTAACTCACTACCACTAGTCCATCGAGTACAGCTGGTCCTGTCTTGGTACCACAGCTAAATCACACATTCATTTCATTAGAAATTTGATGGCTTTATATATATATATATCATGTTTGTTTAGGAGCTCCTGTTCGTGCCCATTGGCCTTGAGCCCACTGGCCTTGAGCCCACTGCACGTGATTTTCCAAATCCAGGCATTTATCCCCACAAGTTCAAAAAATGAGGCCTCTACCCTATCTGAGCTATTCTAGCTCCCATCAAGAAAGTCTCCCAAAGAGTTTAAGCATTGACACACGGTTAGGGAAGAACACTTTTGACAAAACACATTTCCACTTCATCACACCAACCGTGTGTGATGATATCTCCCCTTGTAACCGACAAGCGGGTTTCTCCTTCCTTCAAGGAAGTCCACCATACCAATCGAGTATGATTTTCTCTACTGACAACCAATAAGTGTGTTTTAACTTCGTTCGTCCATCACCCCAACCGGGTATGATGTCAAAATTCTACTTACAAGTGGTTTTTCGTTTCTAAATTACTTATCATCCTAACTGGGTATGATGTGAATACGCCCACTCACCTGATAACCATGACGTGTTCGACCTCGGTTAATTTTCTAAAGTCAACACAAGCTTTCTCTTGTTGGCATTCTAATCACACTTGTCCCTACACAGTTTGGGTAGCCTTTTCACTTAAAGTTTGGCATAAAAGCCTAGGCTCACAATTTATCAATTAATTACACTTAGATTCCTAAAGTTAATTTCTCATAACTTTAGGTCCCTAATGCCCATGTTTGCCCAATTTGAGTCCCAAGGTTTCCAAAATTTCCCTTTGAGTCCTCATTTTACTCAAAATTGTATAAGGGGCTCAAGTTTTCTAAACTTACAATTTGGTCCCCAACTTTAAAAAAAAATAACATTTTTCCCATATATTCCAAAAATGGCCATTGGTCCAAAATGTTCCAAAAATCATCCAATTTGTCTTCCAACATATTTTTCATGGCCAATTGGCCCTCAATTTTGGAAAAATTGTAAAGAGTCCCTAAATTTTACGAAATCCCCAATTTTCCCCAAAATTTCACCCAATTTCCCCCTTTCAAATTGGCCGAATTTGATTTCTTCAAATTGACCATTCAATTGGGGTTAATTGCTTCAATTAGAGGTGTAATTCAGTTCCTACACTTCCATATGATTCAATTGAGCTTTGAATCGCATGAATTGAGGCAGAAACAAGCTCAAACAAAGCTTCGCTAAAAAACTGGGCGTAGAGAGAGAAATCTTCGAAAGCTTACTGCTGGAGGTGCGGCGGTCTGAGCTCTCTATCAGGAAAGGTAGCTCTCTTCCCGAGGTACCTTCTAGGATCAAGAATTCATACAATTGACCCTGAATCGAGGGAGAATTTAGTCAGTGAAATTTCATAGTTTCTTTATCTAACACCGACCAGCAACAACTCAGGAGGGCCGAATTGACTTACCTTTCAGCTCAGTTGGGGTCGTATGAGGGCCGTGGGAGTGTCATGAGGGCTTAGTTTGGCCGGAGGAGGGCTAAATTTGGTTGATTACAACTTGGTCGAATTAGGGCAACTTCGTCCTTCGAAGCTGCTTCAATGTTTGATTTTGCCGGTGCTTCTCTAGCGGTCCTCGGATCGAACGGAGGATGCTTTCAGGTAGCTGACTTCCCCTAGAGTCTAAAGAACTAGACCTCACCTTCTAAGGTTGAGAAAAATGCCTATGTCAGAGCTTTGATTCGAGCTTCACTAAAAATGGACTAGTTGAGAGAGAATGGAGATTTTAGGTGTGAGGAGAATGAATGGAGAGGAGATCTTTATAAAAGGAGCTCGGGGACTCTCTGCCCCACCGTTTCACATCTTGGTCAAGCTTATCCTCGACCTGAAACGCCTTAAAAGAAGACATTTTTCCTTCGTCGGCGCTGTCAGTTTTTGCATTGAATTAACAATGTCGTCATTTAAAGGAAGAAGACGACACTGTTCCGAACCGGACCGGTCCGACCGAGTTCAATGCTTAAACTGGTCGGTTCAGGCCCGATTCGACTGATTTTCTCAAAATTAAAAATTTCTAAATTTATCTAAATTCATTCTCAATCTAATGGTGGCTTCAATCACCCAATTTGAATATTTTAAGCCACTTTGAAAAATGAATTTAGCAATTGGTTCAATGATGATTCAAACCGATTCACGTAAACCAGTTTGGTTTTCTCTTCCAATTTGTCCTAAGGTCCTTTTCCATCATTTTTTATGACTCTTGAGTCACTTGGGGTTTGTCAATTTCCCATTTTTCCCTTTCTCTATCAGTTAAGGTTCATGACCCGGTTTGATTTTCTCTCTTGAGTTGACCGGTTCTTTCCCTGGTTTTTTTTTTATCTTTAAGGGATGGGGTTTACAACTCTCCCCTCCTTTTAGGGTTTTGTTCCCAAAAATAAGTCAGCAATCATTTGCACTGGGAGTGACTTTCATTGATGTCCTCCTGGGGTTTTCTCGGTATGTTATCACTTTGGCTATTCCTTTCACTTATTCCTTTAGCCCCATATTTGAGAAATCTTTCTTCCTTTGTCTTTTCCACTCATTCCACGGAGTGTATCATGACTGATTGTGTTCGGTTTACTTATCCCAAGGTACTTCCTTAGGTCTCCCTCTTAATCCACTCAGGGTACAACTCTTCTTCTTAAGGGTTCTTATTTGTATAATTGGGTTGGATGTTCCATATACATCCAATTGTCCCTGTTTTCTCTTCATTTCGTAGATTATTGATGCTCTTTGTATAGTATCCTTACTAACTCTTCATCTTTAATCTCGTTGATTTGGACATACTTTTGTCCTTATCTTATTTTAGTCCTTCCTCCATTTTGGTTTAGCATAATCCTGGTTCCATTTCTTAGGTTTGACCATCAGACTCGGTTCTCCTTGGGTCACTTTACTTGGACTGTTGGCACCACATGTTACTCATAGTATGATCTGTTCTAGAATTTTCTTTCTCCCTTATGGTTTCCAGAATGTGTATCACATATAACGGTTTATGCCCTACTACCTGGTTAGGAGTCGTAGGGTTTCGTTCCTTCCTACTATTCGGTAGTGTTTTCCAACTACTTCCTATGTAGTCCCACTATCCTTTAATCTCCTCAATATCGGAATCGTGTCGGTTCCCTTTATCTACTATTCCTTACCATTTTTCCTACGGTTTACCCTGGTTCGAACCATTGGTTTTTTAGCTTACCAACACATTAAGATCCTTTGTCACTTATGTCCTTCCTCATTTACATAGATGTGTTTTCTCAGGACTTTCCTTTACTTCATCCTTTCTTGCTTACTTATGACCATTCTCCATTTCTCATCTGAGCTTACCCTTTTTCCAGTTTACGTAATATTTCCTTGTTTTGGGGGAGGTCTCCCTTTTTAAGGTTTCTTTTCTCTACCATGTCCTTCAAGGTAGAGAGTTCCATTTTAGGGTGATACCTTTGATTTTTTACCATTCTTTGAAGGTTCCTTCCCTTTACCTCACTACACTCTCTTTATTTTGGGCATTTTCCTGCTTTTAAATTTTCCTTTGTCTTAAAATTTCCATTCTATCATTCATTCCCTATCCAATGAACTTCTGGTTTTCGGATCTTATATCTTGTATCTCACACTATGTCAAACAATGCAGTCGTTATCCTTTAGGTTCCATTAAGTGATTGTGGTTCACGACAAGTCTTGATGTTTGTGGTTGTTCCCATTATTCACTTCATAAATTGAGGCCTAATTTTTTTTGAGATTTCTCAGTTAGTCTTTCCTCTATGTCCTTATTATGGACAATGCACCCCTTTCTTACTTATACGACATCTTTCGATGCTATCTTTTTATCTACCCATTCCTTGGGTTTTAACTTACTCCTTTAGTTCTAGGAAATCTTTCCATGTATTGGTCCTCTATTCCCTACTTGCATTCCATTTGAAATTTACCTTATATTCCACATTAGTTGGGTTCATTACTTCTACGTTGGAATATATATGCCTCTTTAGGGCTCCTTTATTTGGTAGCCTTCCTCCTTTTTCATCCTAGATTTCCTCTTTCCTTCATCTTCTTGATTATCTATCTTAATTTGACCTCTTGACATCCTTGATGTCATCCCATCCGACTTATCCTTACGTTGGGAGTTTCGTTAGCACATCCCTTATTCTTGTCTTTGATTCCAACTTGTTATTCACTACGATATTTATTCCTACAAGTGAAGGGTTCTCGGTCTTTTTCCTTTTGAGGTTATTCCATCCTGTTCTGAGAGTTTACTTAATCCTTGCCATGGTTTGGGTTTGGTCGTCGATTAGTTCTCGGCTATTTATTTCTCCAAGAATTACTTCATCCTTCTTTTTCCAATGTTTTGGCCTTTCCACTTTTCTCTTCCTTGCTAGAATTCAAATTTATGGTCGTCTCGAGGGTCAGTTCATTAACTGCCTCGTTTCCACCACTCTCCTGTTCAGTTGTCTTGGAACAATTGTCCTTTGAGTTTACTCGTCCTCAAGGCCTATCCCATTGTCTTTCCTAGGGTGTAGTCCCTACTATTTTCTGATCCTTCATAGGACGCCATTTATATACCATGATCATTTCATTATTTCTAGTTGTCCCCCACTTGAATCCTCTCCTTTTTCCAAAGCAAGTCACACCTATCATTGAGAGACATCCTTACCTACTTATACTCCTTTTTAGTTCTCTTATTTCGGGTTATGCCTCTTATGATCCACTCTTTAGTTCCTAAGTTGGGATTTTCTTCTCATGGTCTCACTTTCCACCTTCCTCCTTTTTCCTTAGAGACTTTTGTCATGGGCTTTCCACATTCAACCTCTCTAATGCTCCTTTTAGACCTTTCCTTCTTTCCTTTCATACATCTTTCCGACATTGGTACGGTTATACGTCCTTTATTCCTTCTCATCCTCTAATTTCCCTTTTTGTTCCTTATCCCTCCTTTGAGGAGTTCCTGATTGTCAGTGGGTTCTAATACTTTATGTTATGTCTATCTACCTATCAAGAGTTCTTTCAAGGGTACTTGAAGAGGTTTTCCATGTCATCCCCCCTCCCCCCTTTTTAAAGGTTCTTGTATCTTACCTCTTCTCTTGGTTAGTTCTCATACTCTTGGTTCTTCTTAGAGGTCACCCAATTCCTCTTGATTTCCTAACTCTCGTATGAGGACTCTTTCTCAATCCCTTATTGTCCTTAGGTTTTCCTTTACTACTCTTGTACCTTTTGATGCTTACTTCCCATACACGGGACCCTACACTCTTTCCCTTCTTCCTACCCTTGGTTAGGGTATGTCTTTTCTGGTGATTCTAGGTAGACTCTTGGTCCTTCCCTGGAACTCCTTCCCTAGTCTTATTACCTTATTACCCTTAGTTCTTGCGGGGGAACTTATTTGCTATCTTGGGGTTAGTGTTAACTAGAGGTGACCCATAGTCTTCCTCCTTAGATGGTCTTCTCTCCATTTACTACCTCAGTCATGATTGGTATACTTCCAATCTGTTGTACTTGTCATTGTCAGGAAGATTAAATTTTTAATCAAGGAAAAACTGAACTTTTATTCATTCAAAGAGAGAGTTTCTTATTGTACTCGACTTATTATAGGAATTCACTACTTCCTAGTCCCTTTGAATCATAGGCTAGGAGTTAGCTTCTGAACGGTTGTGGGATTCATGGTTTGAAGGCTTTGATGAACTAGTTGAAGTCCATTTATATTCCCTTTGGATTTCCCTAATAGGATGAACTTCATGAATGGCCTCGAGTATGTACCTTCTCAACACCTCAGCCTCGCACTCGTATGTTCATTTCATCCATTGGGAAGGATGGTAGTTGGATTGAATTGGTGAACTTTCATAAAGGTGGCATGGGCATCCCAATAGTTGTCCCAGGCCTCCTTCTTAGTGGGAGTCCTTTTTGGTTGTTGTGGGGCTAGAGGAGGTGTTGGGCACCTAGGAGGAAGGATAGGTTCTTCCTGCCTTGGAGGAGGATAGGTGATAACTTCTGGCTCTAATAGGGCTCCAAGCAGTTTCTTATGGTCTTCAACCATGTCATTAGGCACTCTCTTCTCGCCCTCTAGGAATCGTTGAATGGCTGCCTCTCTGGAGGTAGGCATCTTTTTCACGATTTCATGTGGGGGTTTGGTTCGCACAATGAACTTCATATGAACTTTTCTTCCTACAAGGTAGTTCAGTTTTCGTTAGTGTCAGGGCATAGTATTGATAATGCTTCAAGGGAACTTGGCTCTAATACCACTCAAGTTGTCAAGCCTCAACCCAATTTGGTCAGATCCTTGTGATCAATCTGCCGCTCCCTTGGTTTAAGAGGGGTTTCTCCCTTCTTTTACTCAAGGTGGGGTCATGGGTAATTTAAACCTTGTTCCCTAAAATAGCATAAATTAATAAAAATACAAGCTTAAAAGAACTTTTAAGCATACCTGACAAAGGGTAAATCCTGGTGATTTATTTAGTCATGTTTTCCTTACTCTTGAAAAGTGATAAAAAAGAGGGGGTGAGTTCTACAACTCAATGAGTGGGGGTCGGAAGTGAATTTTCAAAATAAATAACTTTAACTAAATTGTGTCAAGTTTGTTGTTTTCTTTCAAAGAAAGTTTTTCTCATGTTCCGGTTATCAAAACCATTTTCCTCATTTTCATATTAAGTGTGTTTCACAAACAACACACACCCTTCATCACGAAGGGAACACACATTCGCAGGTGCAACCCGTCCACTGCACCTACTTGTGGCTTGGAGTGTCTTTACCAACCACTAAGATAGAAACTCGTCCACTTCTACCTTGGGTCTGAGTGGATGTTCACGACATTCAACCCTTAGACCCAAAAGTAACTCCATATCTGTATGAGGATAGAGACCTCATTCCAACCCCACCCTAGTCTAATGCATAAGAAGCTACGTCAAGCTTCCTAACTATGGGCACGACAAATTGCCCTTATCTCCACCATGTCATCCAGTAGCCCTTAGGATGCATCACTACCCCTCTTAGGCGTCTTGATGGTCATATACCTCAAGTGCATGCACAAACAAAGTTTTCACATAGCCATTTATCTTTGGTGCCACTGATCCAACGGCCCCGACCCTCAACTCGACCTGTAGCTGTTTGTCTAGGTCGGTCCGTCGACCTGGCCTTAACGCACTATCGTCAGTCCATTGAGTACAGTCAGTCCTGTCTTGGTACCACGGCTAAATCACCCATTCATTTCATTAGAAATTTGATGGCTTTATATATATCTCATGTTTGTTTACGAGCTCCTATGTGTGCCCACTGCACGTGATTTTCCAAATCCGAGCATTTAGCACCACAAGTTCAAAAATTGAGGCATCTGGTCTATCTAAGCTGTTCTAGCTCCCATTAAGAAGGTCTCCCAAAGAGTTAAGCATTGGCACACACTCAGGGGAGAACACTTCTGACAAAATACATTTTCACTTCATCACACTAATCGGGTGTGATGATATCTCCCCTTGCAACCTACAAGTCGGTTTCTCCTTCCTTCAAGGAAGTCCATCATACCAACCAAGTATGATGTTCTTTACTTACAACCGGTAAGTAGGTTTTAACTTCGTTCGTCCAACACCCCAACCGGGTATGATGTCAAAATTCTACTTACAAGTGGTTTTTCGTTTCTAAAGTACTCATCATCCCAACTAGGTATGATATGAATAAGCTCACTCACCCAATAACCGTGACGTTTTCATCCTCGGTTGATTTTTCAAGTCAACGTGAGCTTTCTCTTGTTGGCGTTCCAATCACACTCATCCCTACACAATTTGGGCAGCCTTTTCACTTAAGATTTGGCATAAAAGCCTATGCTCACAATTTATCAATTAATTGCACTTAGATCCCTAAAGTTCATTTCTCTTTACTTTAGGTCCTTAATGTCCATGTTTGCCCAATTTGAGTCCCAAGGTTTCCAAAATCTCCTTTTGAGTCCTCATTTTACTCAAAATTGTATCAAGGGCTCAAGTTTTCCAAATTTCAAATTTGGTCCCCAACTTTTCAAAAATTACCGTTTTGCCCCTACTTTCCAAAAATGGCAATTTGGTCCCAAATGTTCCAAAAATTGACCAATTAGTCATCCAACATCTTTTTTATGGCCAATGGGTCCTCAATTTTTGGAAATTGCAAAGAGGTCCCTCAATTTTACAAAATCCCCAAATTTTCCCAAAATTTCCCCTTTAAAACTAGTCGAATTTGATTTCTTCAAATTGAGCATTCAATCAGGGTTAATTACTTCAATTGGAGGTGTAATTCAGTTCTTACACTTCCATATAATTCAATTGAGCTTTGAATCACATGAATTGACGCTAAAACAAGCTCAAATGGAGCTTCGCCAGAAAATTGGGTGAAGAGAGAGAAAGCTTTGAAAGTATACCGTCGGAGGTGCGGCGGTCCGAGCTCCCTATCGAGAAAGGTAGCTCTCATCCTGAGGTAACTTATAGGATTAAGAATTCTTACAATTGGCCCCGAATTGAGGGAGAATTCCGTTAGTGAAATTTCATAGTTTTTTTCTCTAACTCTGACCTGCAACGTCTAAGCAGCGTCGAATTGACTTACCTTTCAACTCAGTTGAGGTCGTATAGGGGTCGTGGAAGTGTCGGAGTGCTTGGTTTGGCCGGAGGAGGGCTGAATTTGGCTAATTTCAGCTCGGCCGAAACAAGGCAGCTTCGGTTCTTTGAAGCTGCTTCACTATTTGATTACGTCGGCACTTCTCCGGTGGTCCTCGAATCAAATGGAGATTGCTGTTAGTTAGCTAACTTTCCCCAAAGTCTAAAGAACCCGACCTTGCCTTCTGAAGCTGAGAAAAATGCCTACGTCGGAGCTCTAGTTTGAGTTTCATTGGAAAATGGAGCAGTTAAGAGAGAATGGAGATTTTAGGTGTGAGGATGATGAATGGAGAGGAGCTCTTTATCTAGGGAGCTCAGGGACTCTCTGTCCGATTGTTTCACATCTTGGTCAATCTTATCCTCGACCTGAAATTCCCTGAACAGAGACATTTTTCCTTTGTCGATGCTGTTAGTTTTTACATTGAATAAATAGTGTCATCATTTGAATGAAGAAGATGACACCGTTCTGAACCGGACTAGACCGGTCCGATTGGGTTCAATGCTTAAACCGGCCAGTTTAGGCTTGATTCAACCGATTTTCTCAAAATTAAAAATTTCTAAATTCATTCTCTATCCAATGGTGGCTTTAAATCCCCAATTTAAATATTTTAAGCCACCTAGAAAATTGAATTTATCAATCAGTTCAATGATGGTTCAAACCGGTTTAATGATGGTTCAAACTAGTTCAATCTGGTTCAAGTCTAGTTCACTTGAACTAGTCGAGTTTTCTCTTCCAATTTGTCCCAAGGTCCTTTTCCATCATTTTTATTACTCTTGAGTCACTTGGGGTTTGTTGATTTCCCATTTTGTCCTTTCTCTATCGGTTAAGGTTCATGAACTGGTTCGATTCTCTCTTATGTTGACCGGTTTCATTTTCTCTCTTGATTTGACCTGTTCTTTCCCCGATTTTTTTTTCTTATCTTTAAGGTATGGGGTTTAGATGCACTCCCCATTCAGCCCGAGAACCACCAGAGAAGAGCGGGGAAGCTCGCACAGTATTGCCACTCCTTGACAGTCAGGAACCTGAGCTGCTCGATCTCAAGTCGAGTCATCTCCAAACTAATTCGGCCAAACCAAGCTCCCTAGACCACGCCTAGAGGTGCCCCAACCTTCCCTAAGCTAAGAGGTAAGTCCCCTCTGCCGCCCTTCGCCGAAAAATACTATTCACACTACGTTTCTACAAAAGTATAAACTACAAAATTTGCACTGCTCACACCACCAATTGAGGCATGAGTTGATCTAGGAAAGATCCCCAGGAGGAGGGAAATTCAAAGAAAGCAAGAGCTCCAGTCGTCGGACCCTCGTCAGTAAGATATCGAAGTTGCCTCTCTCTAGACTTAGTGTTCCGACGAAGATTCGTTTGTGCTCATTTTTTAGCCAAATGAAGCGTTTCAAAGCATGAAATGACGAGGGAGACATAGGAAGATGATTTAGAATAAGAATGGAGACAATTAACTGAGTTATGATGGTCAATTTAACGAAATGATGTTTTGGGGGCCAAATTACAATTTTTGAAAAATTGGGCAATTTGGAGATTTTGGAAAAATTAGGGGCTAAATTGTAATTTAAGGAAATTTGGGGGATTTTCATGAAATTAACTCCTAATTGAGGTCCAATTAGACAAAGTGGATGAAATGGGGGACTAATTGGGAATTTTCAGAAATTTAAGAACCCATTTATGATTTTTTTGGGCAATTTTGGAAAAAATTGAGGACCAATTGGTAATTTTGGAGAAACTAAGGACCCATGAGGGATAATTGGAAATCTTGGGAACTTAATTGAAATTAAAGAATGATTAGGGATCTAACTGTAAAGTTCTAAACTTTAGGGACCTAAATGCAATTAGTGCATAATGTGAGGACCTATGTACAAATAAGTGAAAGTATGAGGTCCCTTATATCAATCCTTCTGATGTGTATGCTCAAACTAGGTAGGAGTTGGTTGCCCTAGGTGCCCATGTAAGGAGCGCACCACAAGTTAAGATATCATTGGAACGGTCACGTCACAGTTACCGAGTGAGTAAGAAATTTACAACATTGGTCTCGATTGGGACGATGGCGTTGCCTAAAAAAATTGGTTTTCACGGAATTAGCCTCTACTGACTAGGTGACTCTGCTTAAAATATTTGAGAGCTAATTCCAAGGCTTAGGCTCGGTAATACAAGTGGGCCTAAGGCCGATGGGTACTAGCATGGACCCATTAAGAATGAGCATATTATAAACTGCTAAAAGTCCTTGTAAACCCCACGCTTTTAAGTTAAGGAAAACTGGGAAAAGAACCGATCAAACCGAGTAAGAAAATCGAGCCGGTTTACATTTGGGAACAAGCAATATGGAAATTTACAACTTCTGGGTGATCCAAAGGGTTCATTAAACCTTGGAAAAGAAATTTAAGAAAAATTAGAATACAAAAACCAAATTGGTTTAGGTGAACAAGATTTCATAATAACTTTGAAGTTAAGCGTGCTTTCCCGAAAGTAGTGTGAGGATGGCTGACCTCTTATACTGGGAAGTATGAATTTTTTTGTAACCCGAAATTTTGGTAAAAAATTTTTATCATAAATAACCATAAATTAATATATATTTAATTACTGTAATTAATACCAATAATTTAATACATAAATTAAATTATTGGAATTAATACAAATAATTTAATATCGAAATTAAATTATTGAAATTAATACCAATAATTTATGGCAATATTAATACTATTAATAAATCTCTCTCATTTAATACACGAGTTTTACACCTATATAAAGAGGTTATCCTCATTCATTCTCCTCACACCCGAACACTTCTCTCTCTCTCTCTCTATTGCTCCATTTCCCGATGAAGCTTAAACCAGAGCTTCGACTTCAACATTTTTCTTAACCTCGAAAGAAGAGGTCGGGCTCTTTAGAACTGGGGAGAAGTTAGCTATCTGATAGCAAACTCCAATCAATCCGAGAATCACTAGAGAAGCGCCGACATGATGGAACAATGAAGCAGCTTCGGTCCACCGAAGCTGCCCTATTTTGGCCGAGTTGAAATTGGCCATTTTGAGCCCTCCTCAGGCAAAACCAAGCCTTCTCAACACTCCCTCAGCCCTCCCACGGCCGAATTATGACTGAAAGGTAAGCTAATTCGGCTCCCCTCTACAATTTTCGATCGGTGCTAGAGAGAGAACCAACAGAATTTCAATAATGAAATTCTAACTCAATTCGGCATCAATTGATGCGATTCTTGATTCTATGATGAACCTCAAGATGAGAGCTATCCACCTAGATCGAAAGCTCGGACAGTCGTGCCCTCACCGGTGAGAAATCGAAGCTTTCTCTCTCTATAGTTTATTTTCCGGTGAAGCTCCATTTGAGCTCGTTTCGGCATTAAAATCTGTGATTCAAAGTTTCTCAGAGTTATATGAACATGCAGGAACTCAATTTCAACTCCAATTTCAACAATTAGAAGTGTTTGATCGGTCAATTTGATTAAATCAAATTCGGTAGTGTTGAAGAGTTGAAATTGGGGGAAATTTTGGGGATTTTCAAAATTCAAAGGGCCAAAATGTAATTTTATAAAATTGAGGGTCAATTGGGCATGAAAATAATGTTGGAGGACCAATTGAGAAATTTTGGAATTTTTGGGGCAAAACTTACCATTTTTGTAAAGGAAGGGCAAAATGGTAATTTTGGAAAATTTTGGGGACCAAATTGGAAATTTGGGGAAATTAAACCCCTCTTTGGTGAAATTGAATAAATTGAATGTGTGCCAATGCTTAAACAATTTGGGAGACCTTCTCGATGGGAGCTCGAATAGCTCTGATAGGTCGGGAGCCTCGGTTTTGGAACTTGGGGGCTAAATGCCCGATTTTAAAAATCTCGTACAGTGGGCCCAAGGCCAGTTGGCACGAGCAGGAGCTCGTAAACAAACATGATATATGTGCCATAAAACTTAATAAGTGAATTGTTTGGCCATGGTACCAAGATAAGACCAACATGCTCAATCAACTAGCAGCAGTGTGACATGACAAGTTGACGGACTAGTTAAGACAAACAGCTACGGGTTGAGTTGAGAGTTGGGGCCGTTGGACTAGTGGCACCATAGATTACATGGCAATATAAGAAAATATTGTTTGTGCATGCACTATGAGTACGGGATCATCAAGACGCCCATAAGGGGTAGTGATGCGTTCTAAGGGCACTAGACGACCTAGTGGCTATAAGGGCAGTTCGTCGTTCCAGGTGTCTGTGCGAAATCTGGAGTAGCACCAAGCGCATGAGACCGGGGTGGGAATGGGATGAGGTCTCTGTCCTCATACGGACACGAAGAAGTGATTTTGGGATTGTGGGTCGGATGTTGTGTACATCCACTCATTCCCAAGGTAGAAGTGGTTGTACTTCTATCCGGGTGGCAGGAAAAGTTGCTCTGAAGCCACTAGCGGGTTCAATAGTGATACTGACTTGCGAATGTGTGTAACCTTCACGATGAAGGATGTGTGTTGGGTGATGACACACCGGTAACTAAGAAATAATGGAAAAACCCAAATTTTTAAATGAATGGATTTTTGAAAAGTCAGTAGTGATACTGACTTGCGAATGTGTGTAACCTTCATGATGAAGTATGTGTGTTAGGTGATGACACACCGGTATCTAAGAAATAATGGAAAACCCAAATTTTTAAATGAAGGGATTTTTGAAAAGAAAGGAGTTTGGCACACTCCATATAAATATTTTTCTTAAAAGTTAAAAGTAGACCTTTAAAAACTCATTCACTGAGTAGTCGTACTCACGCCCTCCCTTATATCCCTTTTAGGAAATTTCGGAAAGCCTACCCTAAAATACAATCAACTAAGTTGTCTGTAAGACAGGTATGTAAAGTTTTAAATTTCATGCAGTTTTGATTATGCTATTCTAGGAAATGGTGCAGGTTTAAAGTACGCCTTACTCTTTACGAATTATAATAAGGGAAAACCCTTTAATAAACCGCGAGAGTGGCGGATTTTTCACGGGGATCCAACCAAACCGGGTCGGGGCATGACAGTCCTAATAATGGATAATTTTGTGTGATATCCACTGAGCCAAGGTTAGGATTTTGGGCTTGTTGGGCTGAATAGCTACTAAGCTAAAGTTAGGTCGTCGAATCCGTTGGGCTGATGCGCATGGGCCGAAGCTAAGCCAATAGACCCTTGAGTTGGAGGGACAAATATGATGGATATAAATGAATAAGACTCTTAATTGTACATTCAATGTGATGCGAGACCATTAGGACACCTAGTACGAGGTAGTGGTGGTCCAATGGCTGTTGGAAGGCATAGGGAGCATAAGGGTGATATGTCGTCCAGTATGTCGAGAAGCTTTGAGAGCTTACTATACACTAAGACCAAGGCAGGGAGAAAAAGGTTTCGTCCCATAAAGCGGACACGAAGTGTGATTGAGGTTTGAGGGTCGGACGAGCAAGGTTTACTTAAACTCGGGGTAGAGACTGTTAACATCTATCAGGGTGGACGGTAAAGGCGATCTGGTCCACAAATGGAACGGTCGGGAACCATTTTCCGAATTTGTGATCACTTCTATGATAGAAGAGCCGTTGATAAGTGAATGCTATGTAACAATTGCTAATGAATTAAGTAACTAATTAAAGTAAGCGATCGTTGTAGAAATTTTTCCTCGCTAAGTATATATATACTCACTCCACTAATCTCACCCTTAACACTTGAAAGAATCGGGGCAAAGGAGACGTAAATACGTGATAATGGATCATCAATGTATGAATACTAGGATTATTCATGTAAGGGTGGCGTGATAATGCATGCCACCTTTAATAGAAAACCCATAAATTTCTTACAAGGCTCATATCAAGTTATAACACACTTTTATCATTTTGTAACCCGCCACTCTCTATAAGAATTAATCAATGTACACGGGTTAAAACTATATAAATGTCTAATGACATTGGGCACATATGCACATAATTTGGTACACTCCCTGCACACGTTTTTGGTAAGTTTTGGTTATTTTTTGACCAATTTATCTTTAATTCTTAATCCAAAAAAATTTCTAATTTTTTTTTATTAATTGCATTCTATCTGAGTTTAAGTAGTAATTCAATATGATATCAATTTACATATTTATTTTTCCTCTAAATTATTTTTTTTCAACCTGATTCAATTTAAATCCTGATTATTTTCCATGGTTTAAACTCTATTCTGGCTCAAAATTTCTGATGTTATTGTAAATTTTTGGTAAAATGAGACCATCCGACCAATAATATTTTGAATAAAAGATAATTAAATAACAAGAGTTAATATATAAGCGATCATATATAATAAGTTTTGAAAGTACGCAAAATGGGAAATATCAATTAAATAATTTTTTAAAATAGAAATAAATTTTATTAAAATTTCCATTATATGAACTACTGGATAATAAATGTTTGCACACAATAAACTATGCTTACCCTCTACAATTATATATTTAAGGAAATAGAGAGAGAATAAGGAAAGAGAAGAAGTATTCTAGCATTAGACAAAATATTTGATCATATTATAACATCGAGATGTGTGTTAAAAATAATTAACAAAAAATTTTAATTCAATATTATCTAGTTTTCTTATATTTTAAAAGTTTGGTAACCGTGTACATTTTAAAAAATATATAATTTTTATATTTTATTTTTTGTCAAATCTAGATTGTGATGAAGGCACTATTATAGTATTGTTCGAGCCCCTGGACAAGTGAATTAGGTCATAATGTTAAGTCGAACATCCATTTATAAATACAAAATAATTTTAAATTAGCAATTATAGTTATTATACTTTAGGATAGACCAAACAAAAACTCAAACATAAAATATGCTCCAAAAACAAAATTGGGATCCCCTGAAGTAATGTGAAGCATGTGTCATGTAATTCAACCCACTTCAGTAAAGGACAAAACCCAACAAAAACAACTCTTGCCAGGGTTATATTTTAAAATGAGTTCGTAAGATGGTGTTCATCGTTTTTCTGTAGTTCAAAACATGAGCAAAAACAAAGCCATTCAATCACAAGATTCGCTAGTCAACAAAAGGCATAGCTCGAGCAAATATTGGACTCTTCAAGATTTTTCCTTATCCACAAGAACAAAATTTAGCAATCATACATGATAAGGACTCAAGACAACCTAGAGGAATATACACAAAATTATAACAACAGGAATATATTTACAGGAAAGGCCAGGTTTCCATATTTTTCTTTTATTATTATTATTATTTCACAGGACATACAACCAAAGAGAGGATATATAGCGAACATGTCTAATATAATCCTTACAATCCTCGAGCAACACAATTTATGGAGTGTATAGGTTCACTGTCATGATGGTGTAGGGTTGTACCGGAGATTTTGCTCATAGAATTCAATTAGCTGTCACAGATCAGAAGAATGTATCAGTCTTTGCTTGAGCGAAGCAAGCAGACAAACATCAATTCAGGAACAAGAATTTTCATTTACCATGAGTGGATTATTTGTCTTGAGAAAGCTATTGTCCACCACTACTTCCTTCCCGTCCGATCTACAGGGGAATACAAGGCAAATAACAAACTTTAAATTTTCATAAATCTAGTATGAAGGCAAAAATTTTAAAGGGCCTATTAAGAAAATTTGTCATTACAAGGATTACTATACATCTAAATGAAGCTCTAAGCTAATGGTGTTATCTTCTATATAAAGGACTTCGAACATTATAGTGTTGGCAGAAGCATTTGACGAAATGCATATAAATGCCGTTTCCATTCAATAATTGAAAGAAATACCACAATCCGAGGTCATTTCACATGAAAAAGAAATGAGAAGGGAACAGTTATTGGGTTCCATACAGGTGGAAAAAAAGTATCATTTCAATGGTACTCAACTCTGACTCATCCATTTTCTGATTTGACATGTAAGGTAAGACAGATCTAAAATCAATAAATTTGAAGAACCATGTTGAGAAACTAAAATGGTGGGGAAGATCACTAGAATAGACCTAATGCATTTCATCTCTTCAGCCATATTATGTTTTAAGAAAAGGCTTATTTGAGTAACTCACATGGAATAAAAATCAAATTTGGAACATATTTCTATAGCAGGAACATGCATAACTCCTATAAATTCTTCCAGGGTATGCTTATACACTAAAAAAATGAATAAGCATATACATGTATAATTCAGATTATTTGAGATAAGTCCATTTTAAGGGATCTTTTAGTTACTAAAGCTCATCTAATGAGAGAGAGAGATTGACAGAAAATATGGTTTGAATTTAAAAAGAGAGGTAAAGGACATTCAAATATTGACTTGAGATGAACCATTCCACTAGAGGTCATCATCAATATTGGCTTCTAGTTGTTTCTCATAATAGAGTGAAAAATGTGTTGTCATCTTTAGTGAAGTCAAAAGAACTTCAGAGTTTCTCCTTAATTTTCTATGTTTTCATTATGTTTTTTTGGATACAATTACTATAGAAAAATTATGCACTCCATATTAATATCAATTTCAAAGTCTAACATGACTCATAAGATTCATGACTAACAAAGTTTCAGTTGTTTAAATTATATTAATAAATCTTCCAAGTGTTGCCAACCAGAAAAGATGACAAGGTTAGTGGAGCAAACCTCAAGACCAAAAAGGTCACTGATACACTTTGGTCAGCGGCTGTCCCAGAGGATGAGAATCCAACAGGTTTAATTATCTTTGTGATGACAGGTGAAGCACTTAACGTATCACTCTCAGTGGGAATTGAATTCACCCTCACGGAGTTATGATTCTCCACACCCTGATCTTGGGTCCTACAGCAGGGTTTCTCCACACCCAATTCAGAAATGATATCTTGTCTAAACCTCTTCACAGAACCTGATTTTCTCCTCTTGGCTCCAATGCTGCGATTCAGATTAGCCGTTTCCAACTTTAAGATCCCATTCATAATGCCAGTATTATCAGTAATTGGAGGAGTTTTTGCCTGAATCTTCAAATCAGTGCCAACCAGGCGAGCTGATCCCATGAGTTCACCAAGCTTAGGATCATACTCCAGTCCGTCTCTCATATCCACAGATTCTTGAAAATTGCTTTTGGAACCATGTAGCTCATTTTCTGACCTGTTTATGGCCAAATTAACCTCACTAGGAAGACCTACAGGGATTAAACTCTTGATTGGTACAGAAGTGAGAATCTCATCATCTATGTTATCATTGACTCGTCTTGAACTGTAAGAAGATCGCTTTTGGATAGTCGGCTTCTTTTTGGATTGGTTATGAATGACCACATGTTTGCGTTTACCCTTCCCATATGATCTATGTTTTCTTGACTGCAAGCTACAAGGAAGAATTGGATATTCATAGATAGTGGTCAATGATCAAGTGAAACATAAGCTATTCAAGGTGCCATCACAGGTCAAAGGAATTAAAGTAAATTGAAAAAACAAATATATCATATCTTATAGAGCAAAAAAAACATACATTCACATTTACCAACAATGAAAAAAGGATATTTTCTTTTCCTTCTCTAACATTAGAGTAAGACCATCAGTATATTATAGAAAGAATAGGATTCATGCACCTTTCTTCAAAAGCATCAACAACATCATAACATGACAATAGATTCTCCAAAGGTTCCCAAGTGTTGGCAGTCTCTGGCCAGCCACGCCTATGATCATCATTATCAAATCCCAATCAGCTTAACATGAAAAATTAAAAAAAAAATTAAAATCTGATGATAGAAAGACATTCAGAGAAGAAATCTTACCATTTTATAAGATACTGAACCTCTCCCTGATTACCATTCATGCCAATGAGTAAAATCAGTATGTCACACCAAACTAAAAAATATAACATCTAAATCCAACACATTTTGTTATTGTGATTCCTTAATTCCTAATGAAGTCTTAATGTCTCCATCTTATTCCTCCTCTTTTTTATTGTGAATGAAGATAAAATATGTAACTTCTTTCATGAAACTTTCAAGCGAAACTTTGCATTTGAGATCCTGCCAAACTTTTCTAACAATTAATCATCTTAATATCTTCTCTATATTCATGATAAAGTCAAATACTTTATTTTAGTGAGACTTAGGACATGGGGCATAGCAATTAGAGTACACAGGAAATTGTAGAAGATTTAGCAGAAGGAATATTGAAAGACCTTGCGGATCCTCTTACGACGTACTCCTTCAATCTCATAGAAGCCCTCTTGGAGTTTGGCACAATCATTATCTTCTTCTTGGATATCAAGGTAAGCATCTTTTGGTTCCCCTTCATCATCGAAATCTCCCTCCTCTTCACCACCTTCAACCCTTTCCTCACTTCTTCCCTCCGAAGGATTCCTTCCTCCTTCTGCAATAGAAACCCAACAGCACTAACATCAACCCCGGAAAATCAAAAAACCTTTCCTGAGATTGGTTCATTGAATTGGTACCTTCTTCTCCATCTTTCACGACCCTCTTCTCTCCCTTCATTCCCTCGAACAGTACTACCAATTTATATTTCTCCGGACCGCAGAGCTGCAAGCACCTTGACGAGGGAAGTAGGCGGCAAACTTGGACAAATGGGGCAGTTGACTCGGACAAAACACTAGACGGAAGGCTCACGGTCAGCCAGGCCAGCATATCCCTACTTAATATTGGAGATTAATCTTTCTTCATGATTAAGCAAAAGGTACAATAGAACTTGTGAAAAGAAAAAAAATGTAAAATGAACATTTAAGAAATTTTGGACGAAAATGAAAATTGCTACTAAATTTAGAAATTGTCTTCCCATCCCATAAAATCAGATTATATCAATGGACATTTTAGTGCAAGAGTGTGAACCAACATACAAAGCCCACAATCAAGTTTTTAACACAAGTTTTGGATGAATTCATATCATGGTCACCAGATTTACACTTGGATGAAGATCTCCTTGATTTTTTGACATTTTATTTAGGCTATAGGAATTAGTTTTACTTCGATTTCATCCCAACTACCTCTCAATCAGGCACCATCATCATCCCATTATATACCAACAATGTTTAGAGAGAAATGAAACCAAACACAACAATGTTTACATCAAAAACTCTAAAAGAAATCCGTTCCTTCGGTTGAGCAAAAAAATCCGTTCTTTTCTATTCTTGAGAGGGTAGACCCAAAAAAATAAATATTGATTATTATAAGAAAATATGTAACAAAGAGAACATACTTATTTCTATTTTAAGTAAATTAAAATGACAGTGAACTTAAATTAGAACGAGTTATAGAAATTAGAATACGAAAATTTTAATCACATTTAATATTAAATTGGATAAAATTAAGTATAAAATTAAAAATAAATCAATAAAAAAATATTAAAATTGGTCGAATAAATGGATAAATTTACTATAAATCGATTTTAAATATTATTGAAATGCCGAGTGAACTAGTACACGTGTGGCATGCATGATGACCCCATCCACCTAACCTAAAATCAATTTTATCCAATTTTTCATATTGTACTTCTAAGACCATCTATAAACTAATTCTTGAATGATTTAACCTATAATATAATGAAAATAAATTATAACCAGATACTCAATTAAGTTTATAACACGATCATATAAGGTTTAACTCTTCCCGTGCTCATAGCTCACCATAATTCTCACTAAATGTTAAACAACTTCGTTTTCTAATGACTCAACTAGTAGAAACTATAACTTTCTTTCCTGATTATCAAATCAAGTACTTTAAATGTCATTAGAAAGTTACTTGAGTCAATTTTTCAACCCTAGTTATATTGGTCGCTAACTATCGATACCAACGTGATCAAATATTACACATGCTCTGACAAGTAGAAATAAAAAAATCTATTCTCGAGCCTTTTTTGATATCCTCGACGATTAGCTATGGCCACGAAAAATACCATAGACACCTCTTGTATCCATTTTTCCAACCTCACTCGCCTAATAAGATTTGGATAAGTATTCAACTTAAATAAATTTATGTAAATCTCCACTAGCCTTTAGTTAAAATAAATTATAGTAAATTGTCATTGCACGTTGCTCATTTATTATGTATGCAGCAATAGAAACTTTTATTTCTTCTCATTTATTAAGTATGCATACACTTCCGCCCATGTTGGAGTGGAAGGGGTCATGGCTGATATATTTAACCACCATCTTATCTTCCATAAAGAATTTCACCATGGTTACTCACTTAGAGGTGGAAACCTTGATTGTGTCTAACATCTTTTTAGTATTTCTTAGTCAATTCATAGTTGTCACAACGTTCTTATCCCCAAGGAATAACTTGCAACCCACTTTCCTTAATGCCTTCAGGTTCCTCAGTAAATCAAAGTCTTGAATCTCTATAGGAGGTAGGGGTGCCTCTTATGCCATGGCCTCCTCGGGCATTATGGCGACAACATGTTCAACCGGAGGGGGAGGGCTCTAGTTGGCTCTAGATTTAGTCCAAGCCCTCTCATGAGGTGCACATATGCTCTTTAAAACTCTGGGGCCATGGCCAAAACCTAGGGGCATGTCGTGATTATTCCCCTAATTCCGCTTTCTATGTCTATGCGTGTCTGTCTACCAACCTATTTCGCAATATGTTCCTCTCGAAGTACTCGATTTCTATCACACGAGGCAACACGTGGCCTCCTAGGAGCCATATATACAATAACCACTATCCCGTTTTTTTATCATTATATACGAATGCATTATTAGTGTTATTCCCAATTTTCCAACAATTAAAAAAATCATTTATATTCCAAAATTTCCTTTTAAAACATGGGCTTTGATACCTCTAAAAATTGTTGTCACACCCCGACCCGGTTTGGTCGGATCCCCGTGATCAACCCGCCACTCTCCCGGTTTATTAAAGGGTTTCCCCTTATTGTAAACCGTAAAGAGTAAGGCGTCCTTTAACCTGCACCTTTTTCCTGGAATAGCATAATCAAAACTGCATGAAATTTACAACTGTACATACCTGTCTTACAGGCATCTTAGTTGATGGTCTTTAAAGGGAGGCTTTCCAGGATTTCCTAAAAGGGATATAAAGAGGGGGTGAGTACGACTACTCAGTGAATGGGTTTTTAAAAGCTTTTGACTTTTAAGAAAAATATTTATATGGAGTGTGTCAGACTCCTTTGTTTTCAAAAATCCCTTCATTTAAAAATTTGAGTTTTTCCATTATTTCTTAGTTACCACGGTGTGTCATCACCCAACACACATCCTTCATCATGAAGGTTACACACATTCGCAAGTTAGTATCACTACTGAACCCGCTAGTGGCTTCAGAGCGACTTTTCCTGCCACCCGGATAGAAGTATGACCACTTCTACCCTGAGAATGAGTGGATGTACGTGACATCCGACCCACAATCCCGAAATCACTTCTTCGTGTCCGTATGAGGACAAAGACCTCATCCTGTCCCCACCCCGGTCTCATGCGCTCGGTGCTACTCCAGATTTCGCACAGACATCTGGAATGACGAACTGCCCTTATAGCCACCATGTCGTCCAGTGCCCTTAGGACTCATCACTACCCCTCATGGGCGTCTTGATGATCCCGTACTCACAGTGCATGCACAAACAATATTTTCTTATATTGCCATGTAATCTGTGGTGCCACTAGTCCAACAGCCCCGACTCTCAACTCAACCCACAGCTGTTTGTCTTGACTAGTCCGTCGACCTGTCATGTCGCACTGCCGCTAGTTGACTAAGCATGTCGGTCCTATCTTGGTACCATGGCCAAACAATTCACTTATTAAGTTTTATGGCACATATATCATGTTCATTTACGAGCTCCTGCTTGTGCCAATTGGCCTTGGGCCCACTTTACGAGATTTTCAAAATCGGGCATTTAGCCCCCAAGTTCCAAAATCGAGGCCCCCAGCCTATTAGAGCTATTCGAGCTCCCGTCGAGAAGGTCTCCCAAATTGTTTAAGCATTGGCACACAGTCAGGGGAGAGCACTTCCGACAAAAATAGGTTTTTACTGTCCATCATACCGACCAGTATAAGGACATCTCCGTTCATAACCGATGAACGGGTTTTCAACTTCCTTCGAGGAAGTCTCATCATACCAACCGGGTATGATCTACTTACAACCAATAAGTAGTTTTTTTTTCGCATAACTTTCACATCACTTTCTCTAAGTAGTGATGATTAAAATACCACTAAAAAGTGGGTTTTTATATCGAGGCACTTATCATCCCCAACCGGGTATGATGTTAGTAAACCCACTCACAATCGGTAAGTGGTTTTTAACTTTAAACTGTGCTCATCATCCCAACTGGGTATGATGTGAATAACCCACTCACCCGTTAATGCCGTGAATTCCACTAAACTAGTTCTTTGTATTCACGCAAGCTTATCCCTGCTGGCGTTCCCGGTATTTAACGTTCCTACACGATATGAACAACCTTGTTCATTATTACTCGGCATAACAGCCTTCATTCATTAATGAATGAGAAAACCCAAACTTTTAGTTATTTGCAATTAGGTCCCTAAAGTTATTTCTTTTTAACTTTAAGTCCCTAATGTCAGTTTTTCCTCAAATTGAGTCCCGTAACTTTTAAAATTTATCAATGGAACCTCAATTTATTCAATTTCACCAAAAAGGGGTTTAATTTTCCAAATTTCCAATTTGGTTCCCCAATTTTTCCAAAATTACCATTTTGCCCTTCTTTCACAAAAATGGTAAGTTTTTCCCCAAATTTTCCAAAATTCCTCAATTGGTCCTCCAACATTATTTTCATGCCCAATTGACCCTCAATTTCATAAAATTGTATTTTGGCCCCTTTGAATTTCGAAAATCCCCAAATTTTCCCCTAATTTCAACTCTTCAACACTACCGAATTTGATTTCATCAAATTAACCGATCAAACACTTCTAATTATTGAAATTGGAGTTGAAATTGAGTTCCTGTATGTTCATACGATTCTAAAAAACTTTGAATTGCAGATTTTAACATCGGAACGAGCTCAAACGGAGCTTTGCCGGAAAATAGACTGTAGAGAGAGAAAGCTTCGATTACTCACCGGTGAAGGCACGACAATCCGAGCTTTCGATCTGGGCAGATAGGTCTCGTCCTGAGGTTCATCCTAAAATCAAGTATTGTATCAATTGATGCGGAATTGGATTAGAATTTCGTCATTGAAATTCGGTCGACTCTCTCTCTAGCACCGATCGAAAATTATAAAGGGGAGCCGAATTGGCTTACCTTTTGGTCCTAATTCGGCCGTGGAAAGGCTGAGGAAGTGTTGGGAGGGTGGTTTGGCATGAGGAGGGCTTGAAATGGCCGATTTCAGCTTGGCCGAAATAGGGCAGCTTCGGTCCGCCGGAGTTACTTCATTATTCCATCATGTCGGCGCTTCTCTAACGATTCTCGAATTGACTGGAGCTTGCTATCAGATAGCTGTCTTCTCCCCGGTTCTAAAGAGCCCGACCTTTGTTCAAGTCGAAGCTCTGGTTCGAGCTTTACCGAGAAATGGAGCAGTAGAGAGAGAAGTGTTCAGGTGTGAGGAGAATGAAATGGGGATGACCTCTTTATATAGTCGTAAAACCCGTGTATTAAATGGGCGAGATTTATTACTAGTATTAATATTGCCATAAATTATTGGTATTAATTCCAATAATTTAATTTCGGTAATAAATTATTTGTATTAATTCCAATAATTAAATATATATTAATTGATGACTATTTATGATAAGCCGTACATTCGCATAAAAATTTTTGACCAAAATTTCGGGTTACAAAAAATTACACTTCCCAGAAGATCACCCATCCTCACAATACTCTCAGGTAAGCACACTTAACTTTGAAGTTCTTATAGAATTTAGTTCACCTGGACCAATTTGGTTTTTGTTTTCTAGTTTGTCTTAAATTTCTTTTCCAATGTTTAATAAATCCTTTGGATCAACCGAAAGTTGTAAATTTTCATATTGCTTATTCCCAAATGTAAACCGGTTTGGTTTTTCTTATTCGGTTTGACCGGTTCTTTTCCCGGTTTTCCTTAACTCAAATGTGCGGGGTTTACAGTTGTTATGCCCCGACCCGATTTCCTAGGCTCGGAACCACGATGGTAACTCATCACACCCTCTTAATGCTACGAAGGTGGTACCTTTACCAAACTAGAGCCGATAATATCTAAGGCTCATAATAAAATACATAGATTTTAGTAAAAATTTAAACTTTTACGAAATGTACAATGAGCCCTAAAATCAAATACAATTTACCCTTGGTAATTGAGCATTTGATAAGTAAGCATAACCTTCATGCATGTTGCATCTTTTGATCCAAACACAACCGACTTCCGAATCACAAATGATATATGAATCCCATCCATAAATCTCATTGGGTTCGTGGAAGGATTCTGGAGCTACTCTTCCCTTGTACCTATGCTCTAGTCTTCCCCGTTCCGCTCAGTATCATGACTATTTCTAGGTGTCATACCAGTGGGACGAGTATCCTCCAAATCGAAATAATATAAAACACAATCCAATGGACATTCTTAGATCGAACGTGCGATATGCTATCTCACCGACCTTACAACTCATGTTTTCAAACAAACAATTAAAAATCATAATAAGTATATATTATTTCATAAATTTTACAGGGTTTGGAAAGTTAATTGATTGACCCCACCTCTTTTTATTCTTACTCATTTGATTTAATCTCGTTTCACATTTAGGAATAAGCTTTAGTTTTGTCATACATGTGAAACATGGTTCTTAGTCCTATTTTAATAACATCATGCTCATATATCTCGTGTATCATTTGGTTCTCCTATCATGCTTTTCTACCCATATACAAATTATGAAAAAAAAAAAAAGAAAACTAGATAGGAACCATGATTGGTCCAATAGTACTCGTTGTTTTTAAACCCATTCACTTGAGTAGTTGGACACAATGTTTGTTCCGGTTTAGTCCCGAGTGTCTTTGGTCGATTTCATCCACTTGACCAAGTGCAGTGGTATAATCTATAATTTCATAAATAATTATCACACAATTAGGTTCGGTTATAAATGTTGTGTCATGATATCATCCCATAATTTCTTTAAAATTACGGTTTTTCCTTTTGAGTCGGGTTTGCTCAAATCTCTTATTTGAAACATGTTTATTACACTCTTAACCGTAGTTTATAAGTAACCCAAGTTATCTTCTTATTTCTAGGTTACTTCCTCCATATGGCCTTAAGTCTTTTCCACCTTTTTCAATTAAGGTCCTCATACTTCCTATTTATTGCATATTAGTCCCTAACATTCCAAAAATTACATTTTAGTACTGCTAATTTCTATTTACTCTGATTGGTCTTACATTTTGGTTAAAACTCATTCCTTAGGCCCTCTAATGTTTCTTAGCATCATTAATGGTCCTTAACTTCTCATATATTTTATTTTAGTCCTCTAACTTTTAAATATTACATTTTAGTTCCTCATACTTATTTAAGAGTTGCACTCAGGTCCTTAGCCAATTTTATGCTACCATTTCAAATCTCGAATATTTCTCAACTTTCCTTTGGGTCCCTATACTTCTATTAAACCTCATTGGGGTTTCCATTTTATGAAAATCATAGTTTGGTCCCTAAACTTTTCAAAAATTATGATTTGGTCCCTAAAATTTTCTCTCTTTCGAAACGACTATTCAAAAATCCATTTTAGGTCCCTCACCATCTCCCCTAGGTCATAACATTGATCCTATAGCTAGCCGTTGGCTCTTAATTTAGTCCAAGCCTTCTCATGAGGTGCACATATTCTATTTAGCACTATCGGGCCATGGTCAGAACCTTGGGGCATGTCGTGGTTGTTCCCCTAATTTCGCTTTCTATGTCTATGCGTGCCGGCCCTCCAACCGATTCCATAATATGTTCCTCTTGGCATACCTAATTTCCATCATATAGGGCAACACGTGACCTCCTATGAGCATTATATACAATAACCACTATCCCATTGTGAATGTTTCTTTTATCATTATATACTAATGCATTATTAATGTTATTCCAAATTTTCCAACCATCCAAAAAATCATTTATGTTCCCAAAATTTCCTTTTAAAACATGAGTTTTGATACCACTAAAAGTCATCATGCCCCGGACTGATTTCCTAGACTAGGGACCACGATGGTAACAGCACACCCCCTCAATGCTACTAAGGTGGGTACCTTTACAAAACTAGAACTGACAAGATCTAAGACTCATAATAAATCACACAAATTTCAGCAAAAAATTAAACTTCTAAAAAATGTACAATGAGCCCCAAAATCAAATACAATTTACCCTTGGGAATTGAGCATCTTATAAGTAATCATAACCTTCGTGCATACTTATCGAGTACCGTACCATGGTAGTGTGGGTATAGGAGTTAAGGTTGTTGCAAATCTTCGTGCTCCTTGTAAAATCATGAAAAGAGTTTGGAGGGAGGGGGTGAACTCACATTTTAGTGAATGGATTTATCGACGTCGAGTGACAACATGGCTTACGACTCCATCCCTACCTAGTCTTTTAGCAGTTGTATTCTGATATATTTATTCACGATTTCATTTATCTCCTTCATATTTTTCTTTTAGTCATAAGACTCCAGAATTCATCTCACTTTTCACAACTTCACAAGTTAAGTGCATAAATAAAAACCTTAAAGTTCCTTCATAAACGAACTCGAGCTATGAGGGGTATGTGTACTCCTAGGGAACATCTCGAGATGACCGTCCCCCTCACACGAATGCAAATGATGTGTCATCCAACATGCTACATCATTTGATCTAAACTCAAACAACTTCTGGATCACAAATGATCTCTGAATCCCATCCATAAACATCCTTAGGTTCGTAGAAATATTCGGGAGCCACTCTTCCCTTGTACCTATGCTCTAGTCCCCCCGTTCCGCTTAGTATCACGTCTATTTCTAGGTATCATACCGGTGAGATGAGTTTCCTCCTAATTGAAAAAATATAAAACACAATCCAATGGACATTCTTAGATCAAACATGTCGTATGTTATCTGACCGATCTCGCTACTCATGTTTTCATGTAAACAATTAAAAATCATAACAAGTAGATATTATTTCATAAAATTTCAAGGGTTTGGCAAGCTAATTGATACCCCACCTCTTTTTATTCTTACTCATATGATCTAATCCTATTTCATATTTAGGAGTAAGCTTTAGTTTCATCATATGCGTGTAACCTGGTTCTTAGTCCTATTTTAGTAACATCATCCTCATAGATCTCATGTATCATTTGGTTCTCCTATCATGCTTTTCTACCCATATATAAATTCATAAAAAATAAAAAATGGATAGGAAACATGACTGGTCCAATAGTGCTCATCGTTTATAAACCACTCACCTGAGTAGTTGGATACATGTTCGTTAAGGTTTAGTTCTGAGTGTCTCTGGCCGATGTCTTCCACTTGACCAAGTGCAGTGGTATAAGCTACAATTTCGTAAATAATTATCACACGATTTGGTTCGGTTGTAAATGTTGCGTCATGATATCGTCCCATAATTTATTTAAAATTATGGTTGTGCCATTTGGGTCAGTTTTGCTAAAATCTCTTATTTGAAACCTATTTATTCCACTCTTACCCGTAGTTTCTAAGTTTCTTATTTCTAGGTCACTTCCTCCCTATGGCCTTAAGTCTTTTCCACCTTTTTTTTCTATTAAGGTCCTCATAATTCCTATTTATTACATATTAGTCCCTAACTTTCCAAAAATTACATTTTAGTCCTACTTTCCATTTACTCATTTTAGACTTAGATTTCGATTAAAACTCTTTCCTTAGGCCCTCTAAGGAGAGAATTTTGGTGATATTTCAGCAAGAGGATGGCAGACATATATATAGGGAGGTTAGGGATTGAGTTGTCTATTCGGCCATGTCCATAGCCGACTAGATGGTGCTCCCTAGACTCTTATTTTTATTTAATTTTCTTAGGGGAACCACTGTGCAGAAAATTGTCTGACAGTCAGGTTATTTCCAGATTAGGGTCGGGTATTTGAGTCATGAGTGCGGTGAAGGAGATGATACATGCACGCACGCGCATACATCTACGAGCGTCGTGCCCCCTACGTGCGCCCAATGTGGCGCACAGACTTGTTTGCACTGTAGCGAATCGGTTTCTGATAAATTTCTCAATCGGTTCGACCAATTTTGATCTTTCCTTTACTGGTTCAACTTCCAATTCGATTGGTTCTTAGCCTAAATTAAATTTCTAAAATTTTTTATTGAATTTTCTCCATATTTAAATTTAATTAGCCCTTTCTAAATAGCATGGAGCTTTACTACTCTGAGCCATTTTGATCATTTTTGCCTTCATTTGGTCGATTCACTTTTGATATGACCGATTATTGGCCCAATTATTTTTCTAAAAATTCTTCATCTCAAACTAAGTTGATTGGGCCTAGAAATTGCTATTTATTTTATTAAATTAATTCTTTTTAAAATATGGAGGTTTTTTTACTTCATTTTCCTTGATACCTTTTTTGGCTCATTTTCGTTTGGGTTTCTCCCAATCCTTTATTCTAATCGGGGGAGGTTTCACTAAGGTCGTTTGGGTGTACTTCCCACTCCCATGTTTGGGGTTTTGTATGGATTCTAAATCAAGTTTGATTTCTCCTATTTGTTTGTCAGTATCCATCTCAGCTTTCGTGATCCACTTGAGTTTAAGTTCTGGATTGTAGTTTTTCAGTGTTACAACCTCTCCCCTCCTTTTTATAAGTTTTGTCCCCAAAACATTCATTCATTAGTTCTGTTGAGATGTCAAACTTTACATTTTTGCATGTCCATCTAAAACAAGTAAGGGTACCTTTCCTTCATGACCGCTTCAGGTTCCCATGTTTCTTCTTCTACCCAACCATTGCGCCACAGTTCCTTCGCCATTTGAATCCTCTTATTCCAAAGTTATTTCTCCTGGCAATCCATGATGCATACATGTTCCACCGTGCTTGACAAGGTCTCCTCTAGTTTGAGTGGGGGTTGATTCAACACGTTCTTTAGGTCGGGTTCATACTTCCTTAGTATTGAAACATAGAATACATTATGAATCCTTTCTAGCTCATTTGATAGATGTAACTTGTAAGCCACTAGACTAGCTCTTTGTATCACAACGTAAGGACCAATATATCATGGGTTAAGTTGCCCATGGTGTTGAAAACATAGTATACCCTTCCATGGGGATACTTTTAGAAACACTTTATCTCCTAATTCAAAGTTTAACTCTTGGTGTTAGTTATCAACGTTGATTTTCTGTTTATCTTGGGTAGTTTTCAGTCTATCCCATATGGTTTTAATCATTTTTGTTGTGTCCTCAATCAACTCCACCCTCTTCAACTTTTGCTCACCCACTTCGTCCCAATATAAGGGAGTCCTACACTTCCTCCTATATAGCACATTGTAGGGAGCCATCTATATACTAACATGATAGCTATTATAGTATGCGAACTTCATTAGGCACATATAGTCCTTCCATATTATGCCAAAGTTCATTAGGCATTCTTAGAGCATATCCTCCAATGTTTGTATTGTCCACTTCGATTGCCCATCTGTCTAGGGATGGAAAGTATTACTCAAATGTAATCTCGTTCTCAATGAGTCTTGTAGGCTTTGCCAAAATCACGATGTGAATCATGGGTCCCTTTCTGACACAATGTGCATGTACATCCCATGTAGTCATACTTTCTCTACAATGTATAATCTGACCAACTTCTCAATGGGATATGCTACTTTGATAGGGAGAAAATGAGCTGCCTTTGTGAGTCAGTCCATGATTACCCATATCGCATCATGTCCCTTCACGGGAAGGGGTAATCTGGTTACGAAGTCCATCGTGATTTTCTCCTATTTTAATTTTAGAATAGGTAGTGGTTGTATCATTCCTACCAACTTCTAGTGTTCTTCCTTAATTCGTTGGCATGATAGGCAGTGAGCTACATACTCAGCTATTTCTCGCTCCATCCCCAACCACTAGTGTCCTTCCTTTAGGGTACATTACATCTTTATGTTGTTGGGTGCATTGCATACACTGAGTCATTTACCTCATCCAGTATAACATTCTTTATTGAGGCGTCACCCGACACCACCATATGACCCTTATAACCTAGCATTCCATCATTCCTTATCATAAAATTGATGGTGGTGACATTGTCGATCTTATCCAAGTACTTCTTCATCCTTATGTCCATCTTTTGATTTTCTTTGATTTGTTCCACCATGGTCGGACATACGGTCACACTGTCCAATAAACATGTTGTTCTAGAATCTGTGTCTAATTTGATTCTCAATTGCCCAAGATATTCCAATAATGCCACATAGGCAGATTGGATGTGTGTGATACTAGCTTTATACTTGTGACTCCAAGCATCTGCTACTACATTCTCTTTCCTAGGGTGGTACTCGATCACAAGATCGTAGTCTTTGATTACCTCTATCCACCATCATTGTCTTAGGTTTAATTCCTTCTTAGTCATAATGTAGCTTAGTCTCTTGTGATCGATAAACATCCTGCAATTGACTCCATAAAGATAATGCTTCTAGATGTTTAAGGGCAAACATTATGGCTTATAGTTTCAAGTCATGGGTAGGGTAGTTGATCTCATGTTTTTTTAGCTTTCTTAAGGTGTACACAATCTATCATGCCCTGATCATATTCTATCGATTGGGGAACTGTGAACCCCCACTCCTTCCCCCCACCCGTCCCTGACATTATCACCATGGTAGGTATCTTCACCATAGTTAAACTAGAAGGACCAGAGCTTTTGATAAACACCTCAATAGTTTGCAACCAAAAATTTTGAAACTTTTATTAAAAGCACTGCATTTGAGCCCAAAAAGGGTTTACATAAACCTCTTGGGAAAAATAGTATTGTGATAAGATATATAACCAAACCTTCGTAAGCAAGGAAGAGGGCTACATTGGACGGCGGTGATCGGGGAGATCCTCCCACTTTCGTCTCAAGCTTCCTTGGCTTTCACCTACAATAGTTTTAGGGGAGGGGAGTGAGCTCACAACTTAGTAAATGAAGCATTGGCATCGGGCCACTACATAGCTTATGACTCAAATATTCCCCGTAAACCACCTATTTCAATTTCATATATTTTTAATTGGATTCTTTGCTTAGATCATGAATCACATAGTTTATTTGACTCCTCGAGACTCTATCTCAGGCTACCCCTCACCATAGCCTACCCTATGTTCAGGTTAATCATAGTCTCCTCCAGTTATTACCACATGGAATACAATTATATTGAAGTAGTAAATCATGCATCGGGAACTCAAGTCTCACACACATACTTGGCCAACTTAGGTACTGCACTTTGGGGCTACTCATGGCTGGTGAAAAATCATGGGCTACTCAAACCCGCACACATGGTTTACACAAGCCCGCACACATGGACTACACAAGCCCACACATATGAACTACACAAGCCCATAGACATGGGCATACTTACAACCTTATAGCACGCCTTGGAATGTACCACAACTTAATGATATAGGGTTCGGGTAAAACTGGAGTGTGGGAGTTACGTGCAACTCTATCACAACTGAAACTTCTTGAGTGTCATCTCACAGCTGGGTGCCTTAGCACCCGTGGTCATGGCTGCAATAACCTTCACTCACCAGCATATGCCCCTCACACATGTGACTCAATTTTGCCATTTCTCATCATAGCGGTGTACTGGGACAATATTCATACATCAACCAGGTGTCCAGGGAAAACTAGGAGTATTTCACAACTTCTCCCCTAACTCCTCCTCATTTTCCATTTGGACGATGGTACAACCTCATTAGACGTCCATCCACCGCCCCTCCTATACGAGTATTTCAACATAATGTAAACATAACATTCATATAAATGGATCACTCACTCGACCCTAGATCAATTTCGCATACATGGGCCTCTCGGCCTCATATCAATTTCACATGTATGGGCCACTCTCGACCCTCAATATTTTTTTTTATGAAATATGAGTCCCTCTCGACCTCAAATCATTTTTATGAATATGGGCCATTCTCGGACCCCAACTCACTTTTATAAATACATGCAACTCCTAATCCCAAATTATTTTCATGAATATGGGCCACTCTCGACACCTAATTCTTTTCCATAAAAATGGGCCACTCCCGACCCCTAAATCATTTTTATAAACACGGGCCACTCTCAGGCCCAAATCAATGACGAGTATGGTCTTAGCTATTTCACACTTCTTGTACAATTTATAAAGATCAAATTTCCTTTCATCTTAAGCACTAAGTCAAACAATCAATCAAACACATAATATTTTGCTCCGGTCGGTCCAATTGGACACTCCATCAATACACCCACTCAACTCGAGTCTTGGTACTTGTTCGTTCCAAGGGTTCTAGAGATTTTGTTCTCGATCTCGCTCAAGTGGTCTTTCACTTTCTCTAAAATATTTAGAAAGTAGAGGATCAGTTTCCCTCCTACTGCCTCTTAATTTAACACATTGTAATTCATTTATGAATTTACAATTTAGCCCTCATAGGTCTCAGGCTAGCCGACTCATTGGTTAGTAAACCCACCTATATCTTAACTTTCTCTATGGTTAGTCCCTTGGGTTTAAGTTTATTTTCTTTCCACTTAGCGCTTATTGAAGTGTCCATCTTTTATTTATTTACCACCTAGTGGTCCTACTTTTCCAAATTACCATTTGGTTCTCAACTTGGGCAAAATCACCATTTTGCCCTTATACTTTAAAACATCCTCTTTTTGGACCCTAAAATTTCCTAAGGCTTTCACTTAGGTCCTCCAAGTTTCCTTGGATCCCATTCTAATCCTAAATAGGCTTTGTAACAATTCTAAGCTCCATTTCTTACAAATTTCTGAATGGTCCCTAAGTTTGGGTAAAATTACCATTTGCCCTTCTTCTTTATAATTTAGGTTTCGAGACTCCTTTGCCCCTCATTTTTCTCACATAGGTCCTTATGCTTAATTATGTTAAAGACCTTAGACTACCCAAAAGTTTCCTTTTGACCACACACATACTCTTATTTGCACTTTAGTCCATAACTTTGCCTTTATTGCAAATAGGTCACTAGACCTTCCATAGTATGCAAATGTAATCCTCTAACTTCACAAAACTTTCAAATCAGCCCCAAAACTTTATTTATCCTCTTAAGAAGACCCTACAGAAAGTTCATTCACTTTTGGGTCTCCTAACTTTCATTTATTTTCATTTTAGTCCCTGACATTTGATCCTTGATAAAAGTATCTAAGAAAATTACCAAACAAAGTGTCAATGTCCCATGGCCTCCCTCTAGGCCATCATAAACATATTTTGGCCAGAGTCAGCTAGAATAGTGTCAATCGGGCTTGATCGTAAACTTGAAAGAAAATGAGTAACAGTCGAGTCAGAGTTGGGGACTCACTAGAAACGACACATCGGTCATCAAGGCAAGTGCGGTATGAAGGCTAACTCCTCAAGTAGTCTGTAGCCACTTGAATCATGTTGATTGGTGGTATGTAGCTCCTGCAATTTCCATTTTAGTCTGTTCGATCACGTAACTTATCACACCCCAGCTTGATTCCTCGGTCGATGATCCCGTGCAACCCACCAAACACTCCAATGTTATAGTGATGGGTACATTCACCAAGGTAACTCCAATGGGACTAAGGTTGTCACACCCCGATCAGGTTTGGTCGGATCCCCGTGAACAACCCGCCACTCTTCCGGTTTATTCGGGGTTTTTCCCCTCTTTTAAACCATGGGTAGTAAGGTGTCCTTCTTACATGTACCTTTCCTATAATAACATTAATCAAAATTGAATATAAATTTTACATACCTGCCTTAAAGTTCGGCCACTGATAAATCTTTAATGTTGATTTTCACTTGGTTTCCTGAAAAGGGGTAAAAGGAGGGGGTGAGTTTGAAAATTCAGTGAATGGGTGTTGGGTGAGAGTTTTCACAAAAATCAATTTTTAATCAGAGTGTGTCAGACTCCTTATTTCATAAAAAATGTTTTTCTTCAAATTTCGGATTATCAAAACCTTTTTCCAAGGTTTCCCAATTCATTTCCTAGGATTCTCAAATCCTTTTCATGGTTTTCATAACCTCTTTCCCATTTCCATATTTGGTGTGTTTAACATACAACACACACCCTTCATCATGAAGGGATCACACACATTCGGGAGATGTAGTTACGCCGACTGCACCCACTTGTGGATCGGAGCGTCTTTACCACCCACCCTGATAGAAGTCTCTGACTTATACCCGAAGTCTAAGTGAACGTCTCTGACGTCCTACCCTCAAACAAAAAATACTCCATGTCCATATGAGGACATATACCTCATCCTGTCCCCACCCCGGTCTCATGCACAATGAAGCTATGTCGAGCTTCTCAAGACTTCTGGTATGACTAACTGCCCTTATCTCCACCAAGTCATCAAGAGCCCTAGGACGCATCACTACCCCTCATGGGCATCTTGAAGGTCCAGTAACACAATGCATGCGCAAATCAATAGTTTTTTCACATAAGCCATATAATCTATGGTACCACTGGTCCAACGGCCCCGACCCCTTTAATAGTCCGAAGACCTATCATGTCGCACTGCCACTAGTCCATCAAGTATGTTGGTCCTGTCTCGGTACCATGGCCAAAAAATTCATTTACATAAATTTCATGGCATAATAATCATATTTATTTATGAGCTCCTGCTCGTGCCAACTAGCCTAGGGCCCATTGTTCGAGATTTTCAAAATCAGGCATATTAGCCCCTAAGTTCCAAAACCAAGGCCTCCGACCTATATGAGCTATTCGAGCTTCCATCAAGAAGGTCTTCCAAAAATTTTAAGCAGTGGCACATGGTTAGGCGAGAGCACTTCTGACAAAATAAACTTTTCAACTGTCCATCATACCAACCAAGTATGAGAACATCTTCGCTTATAACCGATAAGCAAGTTTTCAACTTCCTTCCAAGAAGTTTCATCATACCAATCGGGCATGATCTACTTACAAACAGTAAGTAGTTTTTCCATATGATTTCCACATCACACTTCTCAGATGTGATGATTAAAATACCACTTAACAGTGTGTTTTTATTTCCAAGGTGCTTATCATCCCAACCAGATATGATATTAAATCTCACTCACCCGTTAATAGAGTGAATTCCACTTGACCGGTTCTTTGTATTCATGCAAGCTTGTCCTTGCTGGCGTTCCTAGTACTTCATGTTCCTACATGATATGAACATACATGTTCATTATCACTCAACCTAATAACCTTCATTCATTCCAAATGAATTAGAAAACCCAACTTTTCATTTATTTGCAATTAAGTCCCAAAAGTTATTTTTCTTTAACTTTAAGTCCCTAATGTTGGTTTTTCCTCAAATTTAGTCCTGAAACTTTTAAAATTCACCTTGGGACCTCAATTTATTCAAATTCGCAAAAGGGGTTCAATTTCCCAAATTTCCAATTTGGTCCCCCAACTTTTCCAAAATTACCATTTTGCCCCTACTTTACAAAAATAGTAAGTTTTGCCCCAAAAATTACAAAATTGCCCAATTGGTCCTCAATTTTATGAAATTGCACTTTAGTCTCTAGAATTTTCAAAATTCCCAATTTTCCACCAATTTCCCCCCAATTTCAACCTTCTAACTCAGTCAAATTTGATTTTATCAAATTGACCGATAAAATGGGTTTAATTGTTGAAATTGAAGTTAGATTGACATTCCTACACCTTCATACGATTCAATTGCACTTTGAATCGAGCAATTTGATGTCAGAATGAGCTTAAATGGACTTTTGCCAGAAAATTGGACTTAGAGAGGAAAGCTTTGAAAACTTACCATCGGGGGCATGGCGGTTCGAGCTTTCAATTTGGGTAGATAGCTCTCGTCCTAAGGTTCCTCTTAGGATTAAGAATTACATCAATTGATGTTAGTTTCGATGGGTTTAGGCTCGATTCGATCAAATTTTTCAAAATTAAAAATTTCTAAATTCATTTTCTATCTAATGGTGGCCTCAAATCTCAAATTTGAATTTTCTAAGCCACCTAGAAAAATGAATTTAGCATTTGGTTCAATGGTGTTCAAATCGATCCAAACTGGTTTGTATCTGGTTCACTTGAACCAGTTTGGTTTTCATCCCCCATTCATCCTTAAGTCCTTTTTCATGACTTATGTGACTCTTTAGGTCACTTGGGATCCATCAATTTGCCGGTTTACCTCTTTGGATTCCGGTTCATAATCTAGTTTAATCTAGTTTGAATCTGGTTAACTCGAACTGGTCTAGTTTTTCTCTCCCAATTTGTCCTAAGGTTCTTTTCCAAGGTTTATGAACCTTTTTGGGTCACTCGGGATTTGTAAATTCCCTAATTTTCCCATTCTCCTATGATTAGATTTGTGAACCGGTTCAGTTTTTCTCACTTGATTTGACTAGTTCCCGATTTACCTTAACTCCAAAGGATGGGGTTTACAAAGGTTTAGAACTGTAGAACACTTGCAAAAAATGCCGCAAAAATTTCAAACTTTTATTTCAAAGTCCCTCGTGGGAGCCCCTAAAAACACTTTCTCAAAATTAGTGGGAATAGCTATAGCATGATAGGGAGAATCAAATCTCCATAAGAAGGAAGTGAGGCTACCTCGAGCAAGGGTGTGCCTCAAGTGTAACTTACTCCTTCCTACAATGCTTTCTCGGCTTATCTACACATATGTTTAAGGGAGGGGATGAGCTCATAACTAAGTGAGTGGGATACTGATGTCGTGCCACAACATGGCCTATGACCCAAATCTTTTCCATAAACCACCTACCATGGAATCCTACATCCTTAACTTATAATGCCTCGACGTGTCACACCCCAACCCGGTTTGGTCAGATCCCCGTGATCAACCTACCACTCTCCCATTTTATTAAAGGGTTTCCCCTCATTATAAACCATAAAGAGTAAGGCGTCCTTTAAACCTACAACTTTTCCTAGAATAACATAAATCAAAACTAGATAATATTTATCATACTTGTCGTACAAACGTCTTAGTTGATGGTCTTTAAGGGTACACTTTCTAGGATTTCCTGAAAGGGACATAAGGGAGGGGGTGAGTACGACTACTTAGTGAATGGGTTTTCGAAATTTAACTTTTAGAAAAAAAATTATATTGGAGTGTGCCATACTCCTTATTTTCTTTCAAAAATCCTTTCAAATCCCTATTTTTATCACAATTTCTTATTAATCATGATGTGTTATCATCCAACACACATCCTTCATCATGAAGGTCAATCACACAATCGCAGGCCAGCCTGTCCACTGAACCCACTTATGGTGTCGGAGTGACTTTACTGGACACCTAGATAGAAGCATGTCCACTTCTACCCTGAGAATGAGTGGATTTACACGACATCCAACCCTCAATCCCGAAATCAATTCTCCATGTCCGTATGAGGACAGAGACCTCATCACAACCCCACCCCGGTCTCGTGCGCTTGAAGCTACGTCGAGCTTCGCAAGGTCACCTAGTCCAAGGAACTGGCCTTATATCCACTAGGTCATCTAGGGCCCTAGGATACATCACTACCCCTCTTGGACGTCTTGAAGGTCCCATACACATAGTGCATACACAATCAGTATTTTTATATCATGCCATATAATCTGTGGTGCCACTAGTCCAATGGCCCCGGCCTTCAACTCAACCTACAGCTGTTTGTCTTGACTAGTCTAGAAACCTGTCATATCGCACTGCCACTAGTTGATTGATTATGTCGGTCTTGTCTTGGTACCATGGCCAAACAATTCATTTATTTAAAGTTTTATGACATATAACTCATTTTTGTTTAAGAGCTCATGCTTGTGCCAACTGGCCTTGGGCCCATTGTACGAGATTTTCAAAATTGGGCATATTAGCCCCCATTTTCCAAAACCGAGGCTCCCAGCCTATCAAAGCTATTCGACCTCCCGTCAAGAAGGTCTCCCAAATTGTTTAAGCAGAGGCTCTTTATATAGGGAGCTCGAGGACTCGTCGGCCGTCCGTTTGGCACCTTTATGACAGACATTGATGTCATGAAACGTATTGAATGAAAACGTTTCTTCTTTATCGGTGTTGCTTCGATTTTCCAACGAGTGAACAGTGTTTTCATCTGAAGGAGGAAGACGACACTGTTCCGAACCGGACCGGACCAATCCGAACCTGGTTCAAAGTTTAAACCGGTCGGTTCACCCCCTATTTGACCAAATTTTTTAAATCTAAAATTTTTTAAATTCATCTAAATTCATTTTCTATCCAATGGTGGCCTCAAATCTCAAATTTGAATTCTTTAAGCCACCTAGAAAAATGAATTTAGAATCCAATTCAATAGTAGTTCAAACTGGTCCAAACCGGTTCAATTCAGTTTGGATCCGATTCGCCCGAACCGATTTGGTTTTCATCTCTAATTCCCTCCCAAGTCCATTTTCATTACTTTTGGGACTCTTTGGGTCACTCGGGATCCATAAATTTCCTAGTTTACCCCTTTCTCTATCGGTTCCAGTTCATAAGTCGACTAGGTTCATAAACCAATTCTATCTAGTTCGGACTTGGCTCACTTGAACCGGTCTAGTTTTTCTTCCCCATTTCATCCTAAGGTTCTTTTTCCAGATTTATGAACCATTTTGAGTCACATGAGAGCTGTATATTCTCAAATTTGTCCATTTCCTAATAATCGAGCTTGTAGACCGATTCGGTTTTAAAATTTGAAATTGCCTGGTTTTCTCACTATCAAAGGATGGGGTTTACAACTATCCCATCCTTTTAGGGGTTTTGTTCCCAAAACATTTACACATTAAATAATTGAGGGTAACCATCCCTCATCATACTCTCGGTTTCCCATGTCTCTTCATGCATGGGTCCGTTCTGCCATAAAACCCTGACCATAGGAATTTTCTTGTTCCTTAAATTCTTGTATCTCCAATCAATGATTCGTATCAGTTCTATCTAATATGTCAAGTTATCTTCTAGTTCCATTGGAGGTCGGTCTAGTACATGACTAGGATTACGCTGATATTTCCAATGTACTGAGATGTGGAATACATCATGTATTCTCTGCAGATTAGGAGGTAGTTCCAATTTATAAGCTACCGATCCTATCCTTTGAATGATGGAATAAGAATCGATATATCTTGGTTTTAGTTTTCCTCTTTGCTGGAACCTAAGTATTCCCCTCCATGGGGATACTTTGAGGAATACTTGATCTCCCACCTCGAACTCCAGATCTTTCCTTCGATTGTTCGCATAACTCTTTTTCCTGTCCTGTGCAGTCTTAAGACTACTCCTAATTAATTTTATCTTCTTTGTGGCATCCTAAATTATTTATGTCCTTTCTAACTTCCTTTCCCCCACTTCTTCCCAAAATAGAGGGGTACGACAAGGTCGTCCATAAAGGGCTTCATAGGGAGTCATCTGAATACTGGCCTAATAACTATTATTGTAAGAAAATTCCATCAGGCACAAGTATTCCTTCCAACTTTTGTTCATGGTGAGTATGCATGCTCTTAGCATGTCTTCCAAGGTTTGGATGGTTCGCTCAGACCAATCATCTATCTGAGGGTGAAATGTCGTGCTCATATGAAGCTAAGTCCCCATGGCGTTTTGTAAACTCGGCCAGAACCTGGAAGTAAATCTCGGATCTCTATCTGATACTATACTCATTGGAACACCATGGAGTCTTATGATTTCCTTCATGTATAGGATGACCAGCTGTTCTACTATGTCCGTCACTTTTATAGGAAGGAAATGTGCCGATTTGGTCAATCTATCCACTATGACCCAAATCACATCTCGACCCTTTCTGGTCACCAGTAGGCTCATGACAAAGTCCATGGAGATGTGCTCCCATTTCCACTCCGGAATTGGTGGTTGTAGTAGTCTTGATGGTTTCTGATGCTTTTCTTTTATCTATTGATAGGACAAACATCAAGCTACATATTCCGCAATGTTCCTCTTCATACCCTTCCACTAGTATCCTTATTTGAGGATGTGATACATCTTAGTACTGCCTGGATGCATAGTGTACACCGAATTGTGTGCCTCTTCCAGAATTAATCTTTTCAACTCCTTATCTTGAGGCACACATATCCTACCCTTATAGGTTAGTACCCCGTCACCTCACACGTCGTAGTTTGGTTTCCTTTATCTATTAACCATGTCCAAATAAGATTGGAGTTCTTTATTGGTCCTTTGTTTAGCCTTAATATGCTCGATTAAACTGGGTCTTACTACCACATTAGCCACCAAGCATTTTTCCTGCTTGTCTATCCTCAGATCCACCTCCATCCTTCCCAATTGTTGTAACAAGGGTAGGTAACTTGTCTTTACTTGTGCCGCCCCAGTTTGATACTTGCAACTTAAGGTATCTACTACCACATTAGCCTTTCTAGGGTGATATTCTATCGCAAAATCATAATCCTTCACCAATTCCAGCCATCTCATCTGACGGAGATTCAACTCCATCTGAGTTACGAAGTACTTAAGGCTCTTGTGATCTATGTATATCCTGCACTTAACCCTGTAAAGGTAGTGTCGCCATATCTTTAGGGCAAACAATATTGCAGCTAATTCTAAGTTATGAGTCGGGTAATTTCTTTCATGTACCTTTAATTGTTGTGAGGCATACACGATAACCTTTCCTTGTTACATTAAGACACATCCAAGCCCTTGTCCAGAGGCATCACTATAGACTATGTACTCTCCTGCATTAGGATCAGGTAAGGAGAGTACCGGTGCGGTTGTTAGTTGAGTTTTTAACTCTTGAAAAGACTTATCACAACTCTCACCCCATTTATAATCAACTCTCTTCTTGGTGAGTCGAGTTAGCGGAGCTGCTATTTTAGAAAAGTCTTGCTCAAGCTATCTATAGTATCCTGCCAATCCTAAGAAACTTCTTATTTCTGTAGGATTCCTTAGAGCCTTCCAATCTGATATAGCTTCCACCTTAGCTGGATCTACTTAAACTCCGTCCTTAGATACAACATACCCTAAGAATCCTACCTCCTGCAACTAGAACTCACACTTGGAGAACTTTGCATATAATTGGTTTTCCTTCAATATTTCCAATGTAGTTGCCAAATGCTCTTCATGTTCCGACCGGGTTCGTGAGTATATAAGGATTCTATGAATACTATCATGAACTTGTCCAAGTGAGGTTGGAACATGTGATTCATTAAGTCCATGAAGGCTGTAGGGGCATTCATCAATCCAAATGGCATCACTCTAAACTCATAGTGTCCATATCTAGATCTAAATGTCATCTTAGAGATGTCCTCTTCTCTAATCTTGAGTTGGTGATAGCCCGACCGAAGGTCTATTTTAGAGAATTAAGATGCTCCCTTTAATTGGTCAAACAAATCGTCTATCCTTGGGAGTGGGTATCGATTATTGATGGTGAACTGGTTCAGCTTTCTATAGTCGATGCACAGTCTCATGCTTCCATCCTTTTTCTTTACGAATAGAATAGGAGCACCCCATGGAGACTGACTTGGACGTATGAAATTCTTTTCCAATAATTTGTCCAGTTTTTCTTTTAATTCTTCCAGCTTTGCTGGAGTCATGCAATATGGGGCCTGGGATATGGGGTTTGTTCCTAGCGTTATTTCTATGGTGAACTCCACTTGTTGACTTGGAGGTAGTCCGGGTAGCTCTTCTGGAAAAACCTCTAGATATTGTATGACTACCGGAATGTCTTCCAATTTCTTTTCTTTAGACTTCTCGCCTACAACCATGGCCAGAAAGACTGTACATCCTTTCTGTATCATCTTTTGAGCTTTCAGGTGGGACACCAATTGTACTTCACTTTTCCTTCTATCTCCCTGGAACTTTAGTCTTTTTGTTTTGGAAGTATGGAAAGTTACCGTCTTCTTTCTACAGTCCATCCTTGTTTGATGATTACTCAGCTAGTCCATTCCCAGAATTACTTCAACCTCCTTTAGGGGTAATGGGATCAAGTCAACTTCCAGTTGGATTACTCCAATTCTTATATCACATTCCTTTAATTGTTTATTCCTGTTTAAACCTTCTACTAAAGGTGTAAGGATGTTAAGGCTTTGTACTAGTGGAGTGAGCTCCAGGGGTACTTTCAAAACCAACTCTTCCTTGATAAATGATCTCTCTACTCCGAAGTCAAAGAGGGCATAGACTTGTTGTCCCCATAGCTGTATATACCTTGATTTAAGAAACGTATGGTTTATAAGGAATTCCCTTTATTAAATCAAAAGATGTTTAGTTTACATGACTTCTTTGGACTAATTTGTAGGGTTCTAGGATGTACCCGCTATAGTGCTAGGGTATCCTCTAGCCTCCTCCTGAGTGAGGTTGTATACTCTAGCTGGTACTCTTGCTATAGTGTCAGACCTGGGGTTTCTGTGATTCCCTTGAGGGGGTCCAAGAGTATTCCTCTACCTGTTCTCCCTAAGGGTTGGACAATCTCTTACAAAGTGCCCTAATTGCCTGCATGCAAAGCAAGTAAGGCATGCTCCCTCATGGTTCCTTTGACACTTTGGGCAACGTGGGTTTCCTTGGGGTAAGGTGGGGACTACTCTGGGGGTGGTGGCATATCTCTTCTCTTTTGGAAAGTCGTTTCTGTTTCCCCATCTTTAAGCGTTAGGTTCCTTCCATCCTCCCTAACCGTTTGGGCCCTTATCCACCTTTTTGTTCGTCTGTTCTATTCAACGACGTTGGGTTTGCACCAATTGCTCACATTCGTGAGCCATACTGATTACGGATGTCAAGTCCGTGGGGCATCCCAGTACCCCCATACGGTCTCTAATGTTCATATTGAGACCGTCCACGAACCTCTAACATATGTTAGCTGGCCCAACTAGGTCAGGGGCAAATGGTCTTAACTCGTTGAACTTTATCTCGTATTCCACTATGGAGTTAAGCCCTTATCGAAGCTAGATAAATTCTTGCTTCTTCTCATTTATCAGATGGGCTGCCAAGTACTCCTCTAAGTACCTCTCCTCAAATTGTTCCCAATTGGGGATGGTGGCATGTAGGTTTCGAACATTGTCCCACCATTTATCCTATGATGGTATCCTGATAATCCCCATCAGTTTCTTAATGTTGGCCAACCAATCCATAGTGGCACCAACATCTTTTTCTCCAAGGAAAGGCTTACATCCAAGTTGTCGAAGAGTCTTCAGGTTTCTAGGGATGTATATTGGAGCAGAATGGTTGACAGGGGGAGGGTGAGATTGCACCTCTTCTAGCTCAACCCAAGAATTGGTGCCTGCCTCGAGGACGAGGTTAGGTTGTCCAAACACACAGGTGAACTCCTCATACAATCTTTGGTGCTCCCTGCTGAGTCCAAGAGGAGTTGTCTGGGCCTCTTTAGGAGTTTCTACCGGTAGGGATGGTTGAGCAATGTTGGAGATGGCAGCCCTAGTTCTCTTGTTCCTTTCTTTGGAGCCATTTCTGAAAATTTTAAATAAAGCCTATTAGTTCATATATTTTCTAGTCTTGATTATGTATTCGAGGAAATAGGCTCTGATACCGCTCAATTTGTCACACCACGACCCGGTTTGGTTGGATCCCCGTGATCAAACTGCCACTCTCTTGGTTTATTAAAGGGTTTCCCCTCATTATAAACCGTAAAGAGTAAGGCATCCTTTAAACTTGCACTTTTTCCTGGAATAACATAAATCAAAACTGCATAATATTTATCACACTTGTCGTACATGTGTCTTAGTTGATGGTCTTTAAGGATAGGCTTTCCGAGATTTCCTGAAAGGGACATAAGGGAGGGGGTGAGTATGACTACTCAGCGAATGGGTTTTCGAAATTTAACTTTTAGAAAAAAAAAAGATTTGTATTGGAGTGTGCCAAACTCCTTATTTTCATTCAAAAATCCTTTCAAATCTCTGTTTTTGTCACCATTTCTTATTAATCATGGTGTGTTATCACCCAACACACATCCTTCATCATGAAGGTCAATCACACAATCGCAGGCCAACCCCGTCCACTGAACCCACTTGTGGCATCGGAGCGACTTTACCGACCACCTAGACAGAAGCACGTCCACTTCTACCCTGAGAATGAGTGGATGTACGTGACATCCGACCCTCAATCCAGAAATTAATTCTCTGTGTCCATATGAGGACAGAGACCTCATCCCGACACCACCCCAGGCTAGTGCGCTGAAAGCTACATCGAGCTTCGCAAGGTCACCTGGTCCGACGAACTGCCCTTATATCCACCAGGTCGTACAGGGCCCTAGGACACATCACTGCCCCTCTTGGGCATCTTGAAGGTCCCATACACACAGTGCATGCACAATCAGTATTTTTCATATAATGCCATATAATATGTGGTGCCACTTGTCCAACGGCCCCGACCTTCAACTCAACTTGCAGCTATTTGTCTTGACTAGTCCGGAGACTTGTCATGTCGCACTATCACTAATTGATTGATTATTTCAGTCCTATCTTGGTACCATGGTCAAACAATTTATTTATTTAAAGTTTTATGGCATATAATGCATGTTTGTTTACGAGCTCCTGCTCATGCCAACTGGTCTTGGGCCCACTGTACGAGATTTTCAAGATTGGCATATTAGCCCCCATTTTCCAAAACTGAGGCTCCCAACCTATCAGAGCTATTCGAGCTCCCGTCAAGAAGGTCTCCCAAATTATTTAAGCAGTGGTACATAGTCAGGGGAGAGCACTTCTAATAAAACATATTTTCAACTATCTATCATACCAACCGAGTATAAGGATATCTCCGCTCATAACTGATGAATGGGTTTTCCACTTCCTCCGAGTAAGTTTCATCATACCAATCGTGTATGATCTACTTACAATCGATAAGTAGTTTTTCCGTGTCATTTTCATATTACTCTTCTAAGTTGTGACGTTTAAAAATACCACTTGATAGTGGGTTTTCATTTCTAGGTACTTATCATCCCCAACCAAACATGATATAAAATCCCACTCACCCATTAATACAGTGAATTCCACTCGATCGGTTCTTTGTATTCACGCGAGCTTGTCCTTGCTGGCATTCCCGATACTTGTTCATTATCCCTTAGCCTATTAGCCTTCATTCATTCCAAATGAATGAGAAAACCAAACTTTCTATTTATTTGTAATTAGGTTCCAAAAGTTATTTTTCTTTAACTTTAAGTCCATAATACCGGTTTTTCCTCAAATTGAGTCCCAAAACTTTTAAAACTTATCTTAGGACCTCAATTTATTCAAATTCACAAAAAGGGGTTTAATTTCCCAAATTTCCAATTTGGTCTCCCAACTTTTCCAAAATTACCATTTTGCCCTTCCTTTACAAAAATGGTAAGTTTCAAACCAAAAATTCTAAAATTCTTCTAACATTTTTATTATTCCCAATTGGCCCTCAATTTTATAAAATTGCATCTTAGTCCTTCAAATTTTTAGAAATCCCCAATTTTCCCCCAATTTCAACTTCCGAAACACAACTGAATTTGATTTAATCAAATTGACCTATCAAACACTTCTAATTGTTGAAATTGAAGTTGAAATTGAGTTTCTACATGTTCATACAATTCCATAGCACTTTGATTGTAAGTTTTAACGCCGGGACGAGCTCAAACAGAGCTTCGCCGGAAAACAAACTGTAAAGAGAGAAAGCTTCGATTGATCACCGGTGAGCGCGCGACAGTCTGAGCTTTCTATTTGGACAGATAGTTCTCCTCCTGAGGTTCCTCCTAGGATCAAGAATGACATCAATTGATGACGAATTGGATTAGAATTTTGTCCTTGAAATTCAGTCGACTCTCTCTCTAATACTGATCGAAAATTACAGAGGAAAGCCAAATTGGCTTACCTTTCGATCCTAATTTAATCATAGGAGGGCTAAGTGTAGGAATGGGTTGGTTTGGCAGGAGGAGGGCTTGAATTGGCCAATTTTAGCTCGGCCGAAATAGGGCAGCTTCAGTCCGCTGGAGCTGCTTCACTGTTCGATTACGTCGACGCTTCTCCGGCGACTCTCGGAACGAATGAATGTCACCATCGTGTAGCAAACTTCTCCCTGGTTATAAGGAACCCGACATCGCCTTCTTTGGCTCAGAAATGACCCTATATCGGAGCTCTGGTTCGAGCTTCATCAGAAAACTAAGCAGCTAAAAGAGAGAGAGAGCTTTCCAGGTGTAGAGAGGATGAATGGAGAGGGGCTCTTTATATAGGGAGCTTAGGGACTCATCGGCCGTCCGTTTGGCACCTTTATGATAGACATTGATGCCATGAAACATATTGAACAGAAACGTTTCTTCTTCGCCGGCGCTGCTTTGATTTTCCAGCGAGTGAACAGTGTTGTCATCTGAAGGAAGAGGACGACACTGTTCCAAATCAGATCGGACCGGTCCGAATCGAGTTCAACTTAAACGGGCCGATTCACCCCCCATTTGACCGAATTTTTCAAATCTAAAAATTTCTAAATTTATCTAAATTCATTTTCTATCAAATGGTGGCCTCAAATCTCAAATTTGAATTTTTAAGCCACATAGAAAAATGAATTTAGAATTCGATTCAATAGTGGTTCAAACCAGTCCAAATCGGTTCAATCCGACTCAGATCCGGTTCACCTGAACCAGTTTGGTTTTCATCTCCAATTCCTTCTCAAGTCCAATTCCATGACTTTTGGGACTCTTTGGGTCACTCGGGATCCATAAATTTCCCGGTTTACCCCTTTCTCTATCGGTTCCGGTTCATGAGTCGACTCAATTCATAAACCGGTTCTATCTGGTTCGGACCCGGTTCACTTGAACCGGTCCAATTTTTCTTCCCCATTTTATCCTAAGGTTCTTTTCCTAGATTTATGAACCATTTTGAGTCACATGGGAGTTGTACATTCTCAAATTTGTCTGTTTCCTAATAATCGGGCTTGTAGACCAATTCGGTTTTAAATTTTGAAATTGACTAGTTTTTTTCCCCGCTTTTCTCACTATCAAAGGACAGGTTTTACACTACGAGTCTTGTGATTTCCTTTCACCCTTCGAGACCAAAGTCTTGGGCCCCCTGACTCATAGTTTAAGCTATGACCAAGTTATTATAGGTCTCCCCTTTTCTATCTCGCGTCTCTGCATTTTATGTGCCAGCATTGGGACTTAGTCCCGTACACAATCACGCCCTATACTCAGGCAGCACGTTTGGACTATTCGCAACCTGTGCTTAAACCCAACAACTTAGGTCTTAATAAAAGCAGGGGCACTCATGGCCCTAAAGCAAACAATCACATGCCCAAAATGTATAACCACTTGAGCCATACCAAATCGGGAACTAAAGTGTGGAAGGCCCAAGGCACTCTTACCACAACCCACACTTCACTTGTGCCATCTTGTAGTTTAGTGTCTTAGCACCTTGGGGTCCTAGCGGAACTCATGGCCCTCTCCCGCACATTTTGGGCACTTAAACCCACATCAAAATGGGCTACTTGGGCCCTACACACCCACCCACCCACACACACACACACACACACACATATATATATATATATATCACATCCCAGAATGTGATATATATATCACACCCTTCTAGGATGATATGAGACAGGAAACTGGAGTGTAGGGATCGCGAACCCTCTAATGACAACTGACACTCTCACGTTTCATCTCACAGCTGGTGTCTTAGCACCCTAGGTCATGGTCGCTTAACCGCCTCTCGCCGACCCATGCCCTCTATACATGTGACTCAATTCCACCATCGTCTCAAGTCACCCTACTCACCTCGAGCCACCGAATACCGATCGATAATTCCTCCTGCACCTCAAGATGTGGCTCTAATTAACCAAAGTTTTCACCAAATTGAGTGCTACAAATCGAAGATATTAGCCTCCCTATTGAGTTCATTACATTAACTCCTTATGGATAACATGAATTTGTCATTCAAATTGAGAAATCTCATCCTCGAACTGCTCCCCGACCTTCGATTAGTAAAATGAGCATATCTCTCTCATCTTATCACTAAATGAGGTAAGTTTGGTGTCAAATTTACAGTAATTGAATCCTCTAGAGATCCAAATCTGGTAGTGGCCGGAACAGGCCATAAAATGACCATTTTGTTGACCCCAATTTTAGACACCAGGATCGGTCACCGCCGATGACATTTTCAGGGGCCAATTCTCCATACTCTGTCCACCACTCTGGAGGCCACCGGTGCCAAATTGTCAGCCCGCCTCCCCTATACTCCTCCATGGCCAAGGCCAACCTTTGGCATGGGACAAATCAACTAATAGGAGCTGATTTTTGCATGCGGGTCTGTATAGTTCAAACCGATTACGACTAGTTAACCACAAAATTCTTCCAACTCTAGTCACCACTTGGCCAGAAACCACTACAGAATGTTTCACATGGACCTTGGCTACAAAACGCCTAAGGTTTGGCCACCTAACCGGCCACCTCTAGTCAGGATATTTGTCAACACCCTCTAGTGCTCGATTTCGGCTAATTCTCGCAAATAACCAAATTCGGTTGTCATTAGCTGGGGTAAGGCCTCCTACCCCTTCCACGATCCATTAGGAATACTGTGTTTGAGCTTCATGCGCACGAGACCAGGATAAGGTCTCTATCTTCATATGGACATGAAGTGGTATTCGGGTCTAAGGGTCGAATGTCAAGGACATCCACTCAGACCAATGGTAGAAGTGAATGGACTTCTATCTTGGTGGACGGTAAAGATGCTCTAATCAACAAGTGGATGCATTGGATGGGTTGCACCTGCAAATGTGTGTACCCTTCTTGATGAAGGGCATGTAGTTGTTTGCTAAACACCTCCCGAGGCAAGGGGATGGGCTAAGAAAACTAAACACACCTAATTTGGAAATGGGAAAAAAAGCTTCATGAATTTAGTTTGAAAATCCTAGGTAAAAGGAATGGTAACCTTTGGAGAAAGATTTTGGAAATTAAATTTTAGAAAAGATCCTTTTTAAAGGAAATGATGACCTTATCATTGTTTGGATAAGCTATTTTGAAAACTCACTCCCAACACCCGCTCACTAAGTTATAAAAATCACCCCCTTCCTTTACCCCTATCAAGTAATTGAGGGTAAACATTTAACCAAAAGATTCTCCTATGTTGGAATTATAAGACAGGTACGACTATTTCAAATATTAAGTTTTGTATAATACTATTCCAAGAATGACAGGACAAAGGACACCTTACTCCTCATGGTTCAGGAATGGGTGAAAACCCTTCATGGACCAAGGGAGTGGCGGGTTGCTCACGGGGATCCGACCAAACCAGGTCGAGGCATGACAAGGGTTTTAGGGATTTAGTTTTAAAAACTTTGTTTGGAAAACTGTGCTTTGATGCCACCTAAGTTCACACGCCCCAACCCGATCTTGTTGGAACCCCGTGATTAACCCGCTATCCTTCCTTGTACTAAATCGGTATCCTTACCAAAATAGGTCGGCGAAGGTAAAGGCTCATGAGTACACATATTTTCCACAACAAAGTTTAACAAAACAACTAGATAAGAGTTTACCTTCTTGCGATACCTCAAACTCGCTCTTCTAGTTTATGATTCTCTTGATAGGAGATTTTCCTGAAAAAAAGGGTTTAGGGGAGGGGGAGAGTTCTACAACTCAGTGAGTGGGTGTTAGGGTGACATTTCATAAAAAAAAATGTTTATAAATATTACCCTTCTTGTTTGTGGGTTTTGAGTGTTTAACTCCTTATTAGAGAAAAAAGATTTTAACATTTTCCCATGCTCGGGTTTGGTTTAGCATACAATTACACACGTCCTTTATCACAAAGAGTTCACACATTCATAGAGTAGTCTTCGACTGCTTTGCTTGTGGCTCGGAGAGACATTACCAACCACCTTGGTAGGAGGTGATACCTTCTAGCCCAAGTATGTGTGAGCATCAATTACCCAATCCCCATACTTGAATTCCTTCGTGTCCGCTATGGTGGGATGAGACCTCTCCCCCTCTGATCACGATCTCAATGCACATGAAGTTTCTTTGAGCTTCAAGACTTACACAATGACAAAGCTTCCCTTATGCACCATGGGCATCCAACAACCCTTAGAACCAACATTACCCCATGTTGGGCGCCTCGATTGCTCCATATATCAGCATGCACAAACAAAAGTCATTTAAATTTAGACCTTTATCTTTGGTGCCACTAGCCCAACAAATTTGATGACCTAGCTTCGGCTCGGTAACTACCAATCCAATGAGTTTAACGACCTGGCTACGGCTCGATAGATACTAGCCCAACGAGTTCTATGATCCGATATCGGTTGTGTGGCTTTATCACACAAATTAACCATTTTTGGTAAATTTCCATAAATCTTAAAAATCAAGATTTTATCTACGAGTTTAAGCCTGTTCCCATTGACCTTGGGCCACTTCATGAGTTTTTCAAAAACTTGGCCTAGGGCCCTATTGGTTTCAAAACCGAGGCTTGGGTCCCACTAGAGCAATTCCAACTCTCATAAAAAACATCTCCTAAAAGGTTTAAGCATGTTCACATAGTTAGGGTAGACTATTACTGAAAAACGGTTTTTAATTCGAAAATGTGCTCATCATCCCAACCGAGTATGATGTCAAAAATTCAACTCATCCAGTTATAGTGACGTGATCGTCACGATGAGATCTCAATCCATGATGTGCTCCTCTGCACAGGTACTCACACAACCCGCTCCTACATGGTTTGAGTATTCACATCAGGAAAATTGGCAAAAAAGATCTTATACTTTCATGTATTTTCACATAGGTCCTCACATAATGCATTAATTACAATTAGGTCCCTAAAGTTTATAACAATACATTTAGGTCCCTAATATTCATTTTATCTTCACTTAGGTCCCTAAAGTTTATAACAATACATTTAGGTCCCTAATATTCATTTTATCTTCACTTAGGTCCCTAAGGTTTCCAATACCTCCCTTAGGTCTCTAATGTCCTCTTATTTCCATTCAAATCCTCAATTTTCCTTTAATTGCAATTCAACCCCAAATTTTCCAAAAATTCTCAATTCGCCCATTTTTTCCAAAATTGCACTTTGACTGCCGATTTCTCATTTAATCAAATTAACTGCTTAAACTTGGTTAATTGCCCCTAACATGTTGCTAATCATTATACATATCTTCCTACAAGCTTCCTACCCTTTGAACGACATCAATTAACCCAAATTTGAGCTCAAATGGAGCTTCACGGGAAAAACTTTCTAGAGAGAGAAAGCTTAGTTCTCTTCTGTAAGGGGTCGATGGTCAAAGCTCTGGATAGGGGCGGCTAGTTCTCTTCGAGGGGTCCTCCTAGGATAAAAGAGCAAGTCAATTGGTTGCCTTAGCACAGAGAATTCGATAAGAAAAGTTATGGTACTTAAGTTTTTGAAACCTTACTATTTAGACGAAACTGGGCAGAATTGGCTTACCTTCTATGTTCCAAGGGATCAAGGGTCGGTCGAGGAGGGTTGGGGGAGGTTTAGCTGAGCTGTAGGAGGTCGGAGGCAACCAGAATTTGACTTGGGCAATTCAGCTTCTTTACGACCATTGGAGCAGCAGCATCGTTTGAGCTTGTCGGTACTCCTACGGTGGTCCTCAGGTCGAATGGAGGGTGCAGCTAGGTGGAGAACTTCCTACCAGTTCTAGAGACACCAAATCTAGCTTCGAAGGTTGAAGAAAAGCCCGATGTCAGAGCTCTAGTTTATGTCTCGCTAGAAAATGGAGCATCTCTTCTACTTAGATTGCTGGTGGGATGAGGAAGTCGAGGGAATGGATGCTTTTTATATAGGGAGCTCAGCAACTTACAAGGCTACCGGTCGGCATAGGACTCAACACTCGTCTCACTCATCAGTGGTGAGATCAGAGCATTTTTTGAGTCGCCGGAGACCGCCCCTATCATGCACCAACCCGATTTGGTCGGATCCCCATGAGCAACCCGCCACTCCCTTCGTCCATGAAGGGTTTTTACCCATTTCTGAACCACGAGGAGTAAGGTGTCCTTTTACATGTCATTCCTGGAATAGCATTATACAAAACTAAATATTTTCAAACATATCTACCTGTCTTATAATTCCAATACAGGAGAGTCTTTAGGTTTAATGTTTCCCTCAGTTACCTGAAAGGGGTAAAAGGGAGGGGGTCAGTTCTACAACTCAATGAGCGAGTGTTGGGATTGAGTTTTTATACTAGCTTTATCCAAACTATGTAAAAAGGATTTTTTTTTCTCAAACTTTAGTTTTCAAAACCTTTTCCATTTCTGTATTAGGTGTGTTTAGCTCTCTTAGCCCATCCCCTTGCCTCAGGAGGCAAATAGAAAACAAACACATGCCCTTCATCAAGTGGGTCCACTACACCCACTTATGGATTGAAGCGTTTTTACTGTCCACCAAGATAGAAGCTTGCCCACTTCTACCCTGGGTCTAAGTGGATGTTCTCGACATCCAACCCTCAAATCTGAATGTCACTCCATGTCCGTATGAGGATAGAGACCTCATCCCGACCCCACCCCACTCTCATGCGCAAGAAGCTCTTAGAGCTTCATGACGAACTGACGTGACAAACTACTCTTATCACCCCCATGTCATCCAACAGCCCTTGGGACCCATCACTACACCCTAGGGCATCTTGATGGTCCCCTACCATAAGTGCATGCACAAACAAAAGTTTTTCACATATAGCCATTATCTTTGGTGCCAACGGTCCAACGACCCTAATGCTCAACTCGACCTCCAGTTGTTTGTCTAGGTCGGTCCATCGACCTAGCCATGACGCACTGCCGCCAGTCCATCAAATATTGTCGGTCCTTACTTGGTACCATGGTGAAATCTCACAAGTATTTCATTAAGAATTTTCATAGCTTTCATAACTCATGTTTGTTTACAAGCTCCTGCTCGTGCCCACTGGCCTTGGGCCCACTGCACGTGATTTTCCAAAACCGGGCATTTAGCCTCCATTAGTTCAAAAATCGAGGCCCCTGGCCTATTTGAGCTATTTTAGCTCCTGTCAAGAAGGTTTCTCAAATTTTTTAAGAATTGGTACACAATCAGGGGAGAACACTTCTGACAAAATTTATTTTCAACTTCATCACACCAACTAGGTGTAATGATATCTTCACTTACAACCAGTAGGCGAGTTTTTCCTTTCCTCAAGGAAACTCATCATACCAACTGGGTATGATTATCTCTGATTATAACTAGTAAGTAAGTTTTATCCATTAAAGATAGCGCTCATCATCCCAACCGGTATGATGTATAAATTAGCCCACTCACCCGATGACCATGACGTATTCGTCCCCAGTCGGTTTTTCCCAAGTTCACGGTAGTTCCTCCTTACTGACGTTCTAGTCTCTCATGTCCCAACACAATTTGTGCATCCTTATCAATTAAGGTTCGGCATGACAGGCATCGTTTTCTCACGTATGAGCAATTGGGCTCAAAATTGTTGGTTTATTGCACTTAGATCCTTAAAGTTCATTTTCCTTAACTTTATATCCCAATTGCTAACCTTTCCTCAAATTGAGTCCCAAGACATCCAAAATTCCATTTGGGTTCTCAATTTACTCAAAATTGTGAAATGAGCTCAAGTTTTCCAAATGTCCAATTTGGTCCCCAATTTTTCAAAAATTATAATTTTGCCCCTACTTTCCAAAAATTGCAATTTGACCCCCAAATGATTCAAAAATTGACCAATTGGTCCCATAACATCTTTCTCATGGCCAATTGGCCTTCAATTTTGGGAAATTGCATAGAGGTCCCTCAATTTTTCGAAATCCCCAATTTTTCCCAAAATTTCCCCCCAATTTCTCCCCTTCAAACTAACCGAATTTGATTTCTTCAAATTGGCCATTCAATCGAGGTTAATTGCTCCAATTGATGATATGGATCAGTTCATACACTTCCATATGATTCAATTTAGCTTTGAATTGCATGATTTGGGTCTGAAATGAGCTTAAACAGAGCTTCGCCAAAAAACTATTTGTAAAAAGAGAAAGCTTCGAAAGCTTTCCGTTTGAGGTGCGGCAGTCCGACGGTTCGAGCTCTCAATCTGAAGAGGTAGCTCTCTTCTTGAGGTTTATTCCAGGATTAAGAATCTCTATAATTGATGTCCAAATGAGGGCGAATTTGGTTAGTGAAATTCGACACTTTCTCTCTCTAACACAGATCTATAACAACAAAGGAGGGCGAATTGGCTTACCTTTCAACTCTGTTGAGGCTGTGTGAGGGTCGTGGGGGTGTCAAGAAGGTTTGGTTTGGCTGGAGGAGGGCTGAATTTGGTCGAATTCAGCTCAACCAAAATAGGGTAGATTTAGTCTACCGAAGCTGCTTCACTGTTTGATTCCATTGGTGCTTCTTCGATAGTCCTCAGGTCGAAAGAAGATTGCTATTAGGTAGTTGACTGCACCTAGAGTCTATAGAACTTGACCTTGCCTTCTAAGGCTGAAAACAATGCCCAAGTTAGAGCTCTGGTTTGAGCTTCAGCGGAAAATGAAGTAGTTGAGAGAGAATGGCGATTTCAAGCGTGTGGAGGATGAATGGAGAGAAGCTCTTTATATAGGGAGCTCAGGGACCCTCTGCCCAACCACTTTCCATTTTGATCGAGCTTATCCTCACCCGAAAATGTCCTAATCGGAGTGGTTACACCTTCACCGGAGAAGAAAGGTTTTGCATTTATGAATAGTGTTGTCATCATGAGGAAGAAGATGACACTGTTCCGAACCGGACCGTACTGATTCGACCAGGTTCAATGGTGAAAATGGATCGATTTTCTCAAAATTAAAAAATTCTAAATTAATCTAAATTCATTCTATATCTAATGGTGGCTTAAATTTCCCAATTTGAATATTTTAAGCCACCACACCAAGAAAAATGAATTTAGAAACTAGTTCAAGTATGATTCAAACCGATTTGATTCGGTTCAATCTAGTTTAGGCCGGTTTACCCTTAATCGGTCTGATTTTCTCTCCCCATTTGTTTCAAGGTTCCTTTCCATGATTTTTATGACTTTTTGAATTATTTGGGATTTTCCAATTTCCCAATTTACCCTTTCTTTATCGGTTATGGTTCGTGAACCAGCTCAGTTTTCTTTTCCCAATTTTTCTTATCTTTAAAGGGACAAGGTTTATAGCCCCTCTCTCCCTTATCCCTTTTTGTCAGCTATCCTAAGGAGAAAGATAACATTGTGCCTTGTGTGCGAACTTCGCACGTGCGGGCTTACCACATGGTACGCTATGATTGGCTGATTTTGCTGATGCGACTTCCTACTCAGCATCCTAGTCAGCATTTGACTCACTGACCGGACACATGGTGGCCACCCATTGGCTGCTCATTCAAATATTACTACTGATCGAGCTCCGTCAGCCATTGATCATGACATGTGGCATCCTCTGATTGGCTTACTTAAATGCATTAGATTTCCTTCATGATGCACAGTGCCACTACCACATGTCAGCCTCTGATTGGATGAGGTCATCTGAGGTGGCTCTGCCATGTGTCGACCTCCTATTGGTCAACTATTTATTCGACATCCTTGTTAGATGTTGACGTGGCATCCTTGCCACGTGTCAGCTCCTCATTGGCCAACCTTGCTGATGAGGCATCTCCTCAATGGACCGTTGATAAAGGACATGTGTCAGACTCCTATTGGTCGGCCATCGATGATGTGAATTTTCCTCCTTTGACCGTTGATTGAGGACGCGTGTCACGCTATGATTGGTTAGTGCTTCCTGGTGCTTACTGAACAACTGATGGGGTGTGCTTCGCCAAGTGTCATGCCTTGATTGGTCAAGCCTATTGATTGGGCACTAACTGTTGGATGGCCCGTTGACCGACTAGACCATTGACTGGCTAGACCATTGACCAGTTCGGTCAGACTGGGTTTGGTGATCCAAAAATTGAAAAACGGTCGATTCAGGCCCGATTTGGCCAGTTTCCTTAAAATTAAAAATTTTCTAAATTTATCTAAGTTCATTTTCTATCTAATAATGGTTTCAATTTTCCAATTTGATGTTTTTAAGCTAGAAAAATAAATATTTGAATCAGTTCTTCAAGGTTCAATCTGGTTCAGGTTCGGTTCACCCTGAATCGATTCGGTTTTCACATACAATTCACTTCATGGTTTTTTTCCCTGATTTTTAGGCATTTATTGGCCAATTGGAATTTTCTAAATTCCTATTATGTCTCATCTTTACCAGTTCCTATTCACTTACATCCTTAATTTTTTTTTTGAAAATTTCCTGTTTCCCTTTTTGGTTCCTTATTCCGAGAGAACGGGGTTTACAAGTTGAATGTTTCTATCGTAGATTGCCATGTGTCATTTTGTGATTAGTCAGCCCTTTGAGACGCTAACTGAGTGACAGACGAAATGTGCTCACCACACGTTGCTCGTTTATTGGTCGTGCCAACTGATATTGTGCCCATGTGGCATTCAGTTCGTTGACTTGGTCAAATCGTTGACCAATCCAATTGAACTGTATTGCAGTGAACCGAGACTTAAATCGGTCGGTTCATGCGTAATTCGACCAGTTTTCTAAAAATTAAAATTTTAAAAATTAAATTAAATTTATTTTATACATGGTGGTGAACTCAATTTACCAAATTGACATTTTTTAGACATCTCAAAAAATGAATTTTTGAATTGGTTACTCTCGGTTCGGTACTATTCTATCTGGTTTGGGTTCGATTTATCTTGGTTTGGTCTAGTTCTCACTTCCAATGATCTATTCATTTATTAACTAAGATGTTTAAGTTGATTTTTCATTACACATTGATCATTTGCGAAGTTACGATTTAATCATAACCTCAATTTTCTTTTGAAAATATTCGATTATCATTCCCTGTCCTCTTAGGTTATAAAAGGCTTACACTCAGGGTGGAGATATCGGGGGAGGAAATTAACTTCAACTCCAAGTCATGTCAAGGTTGATTATGTCACTAATAGCGCATTGCTAGTCAATTTTTCAAAAACTAGAGTATTACTCGGTCGGAGGTCATTCCTAGTAAAAATGGATGGGTTAGAAGGGGGAGATGACTAGGGAGGGTCGATAAGTCAAATAAGGGGAAGTAGACAATGATTCTTAACTTTGGGCAACAAAAACCTAACCTTTTACTTTCTATTTGTAAACCCCGCCCTTTTGAGTTAAGAAAAACTGGGAAAAGAACTGGTTAAACCGAGTGAGAAAAACCAAACCAGTTCACAAACCTGATCATTAGAGAATCAGCAATTTGGGAAATTTACAACTCTCGAGTGACCCAAAGGGTTCATAAAGTCTTGGGAAAGAACCTTAGGGAAAATAGGAAGAGAAAAACAAGACCGGTTCAGATGAACCGGATCCAACTAGATTGAACTAATTTATAAACCGAGTCGGTTCATGAACTAGAACCAATAGAGAAAGGGCAAACCGGGAAATTTATGGATCCTGAGTGACCTAAAGAGTCACAAAAGTCAAGAAAAAGGACTTTAGGATGAATTAGAGATGAAAACCAAACCGGTTCATGTGAACTGGATAAGAACCGATTTGAACCACTATTGAACTAGATGCTAAATTCATTTTTCTAGGTGGCTTAGAAAATTCAAATTTTAGATTTGAGACCACCATTAGATAGAAAATGAATTTCTCCAATTTTTAGATTTGAAAAATTCGATCGAATCGGGGATGAACTAACTGGTTTAAGCTTTAAACCCAATTCGGAACAGTGTCGTCTTCTTCATTCAGATGACAACAATGTTCACTGGCCAGAAAATTGTGCAATGCCAGTGAAGGTGAAAAGTCTCGGACCAGGGAGTTTTAGGCAATGAATGACCACTATTAAGACACCAATCGAATGACCAAGAAGTCCTCGAGTTTCCTATATAAATAGCCCCTCCTCATTCATCCTCTCCACACCAGAAAACTCCATTCTCTCTCAACTGCTCCAATTTTCGGTGAAGCTCGAACTAGAGCTCTGATATAAGGTCTTTTATGAGCCAAAGAAGGTGTGGTTGGGTTCTTTAGAACAGGGGAGAAGTCAACTACACACATGTAGTCTTCATTTGCTCCAAGAGTCACTAGAGAAACGCCGACGTGATAAAACAATGAAGCAGCTCCAACGGATCGAAGCTGCCCTATTATGGACGAGCTAAAATCGGCCAAATCAAGCCCTCTCAACACCTCCACAGCCCTCCTATAGTTGAATTAGAGCTGAAAGGTAAACCAATTCAACTCCCCTCTGTAATTTCCGATTGGTGCTAGAGAGAACCAGCAGAACTTCGATGATGAAATTCTCACTCAATTCGACATCAATTGATGCAATTCTTGATCCTAGGAGGAACCTCATGACACAATCTGCCCATATCGAAAGCTCAGACCGTTGTGCCCCCGACGGTAAGCTTTTGAAGCTTTCTCTCTCCAAGTCCAATTTTCCGGCGAAGCTCTGTTTGAGCTCATTCCGACACCAAATCGTGCAATTCAAAGTAAAATTGAATCGTATGAAGGTGTAGGAACTCTAATTTAACTTCAATTTCAATAATTAAACTCATTTGATCGGTCAATTTGATGAAATCAAATTTGGCAGAGTTAGAAGGTTGAAATTGGGGGAAAATTGGGGGAAATTTGTGAATTTCAAAAATTAGAGGGACAAAAGTGCAATTTCATAAAATTGATGACCAATTGGGCATGAAAAAGATGTTGGAGGTCCAATTGGGCAATTTTTTGAATTTTTGGGGCAAAACGTACCATTTTTGTAAAGTAGGGGCAAAATGGTAATTTTTGAAAAGTTAGGGGACCAAATTGGAAATTTAGAAAATTAAACCCCTTTTGTGAATTTGAAGAAAATGAGGTCCTAAGATAAATTTTAAAAGTTTCGGAACTAAATTTAAGGAAAAACCAGCATTAAGGACTTAAAGTTAAAGAAAAATAACTTTAGGGGCCTAATTACAAATAAAAGAAAAGTTGGTTTCTCATTTATTTGGTATGAATGAGGGCTATTAGGCCAAAAAATAATGAAATAGAATTTTTATATCATGTAGGAACACGAATTATTGAGAACGCCGGCTAAGACGAGTTCAAGTAAGGATAACAAGCCGACTAAGAGGAATTTCATTGCACTATCGAGTGAGTGAGATTTTTATATCATACCCGGTTGGGATGATAAGCACCTCGAAAATGAAAACCCACTGCTAAGTGATATTTTAAACATCACACCTAAGAGGGGTGATGTGAAAATCACGCGAAAAAACTAATTACCGGTTGTAAGTAGATCATACCCTGTTGGTATGATGAAACATCCTCGAAGGAAGTGGAAAACCCATTCATCGGTTATGAGCGGAGATGTCCTCGTACTCGGTTGGTATGATGGATAGTTGAAAAATATATTTTGTCAGAAGTGCTCTCCCCTCACTATGTGCCACTACTTAAACAATTTGGGAGACCTTATTGACAGGAGCTCGAACAACTCTATTAGGCCGAAGGCCTCGGTTTTGGAACTTAGGGGCTAATATGCCCAATTTTGAAAATCTCGAACAGTGGGCCCTAGGCCGGTTGGTATGAGCAGGAGCTCGTAAACAAACATGATTTACATGCCATGAAAACTTAAGTAATTAAATTATTTATCCATGATACCAAGACAGGACCGACATACTCAGTCAACTAGTGGCAGTACGACATGACAGGTCTCCGAACTAGTCAAGACAAACAGTTGCAGGTTGAGTTGAGGGTCGGGACCGTTGGACCAGTGGCACCACAAATTATATGGCATCATGTGAAAAATGTTGAATGTGCATGCATTGTGTTTACGGGACCTTCAAGACGCCCAAGAGGGGTAGTGATGTGTCCTAGGGCCCTGGACGACCTAGTGGATATAAGGGCAGTTAGTCGTACCAGAAGCCTTGCGAAGCTCGACGTAGCTTCAAGCGCATGAGACCGGAGTGGGGTTAGGATGAGGTCTCTATCCTCATACGGACACGGAGAATTATTTCGGGATTGAGGGTTGGATGTCGCAAACATCCACTCAATCTCAAGGTAGAAGTGTACGTGCTTCTATCTAGGTGGCTGGTAAAGTCGCTCTAACGCTACAAGTGGGTTCAATGGACGGGCTGGCCTGCAATTGTGTGTTTGACCTTCATAATGAAATATGTGTGTTGGGTAATGATACAATGTGGTAATAAGAAATGAATGTAAAAACCGAAGTTAAGAATTAAATATTTTTGAAAGAAAATAAGGAGTCTGGCATAATTCAAATCAAACATTTTTCCTAAAAAATTAAATTTTAAAAATCCATTCACTATGTCGTTGTACTCACTCCCTCCCTCATATCTCTTTCAGGTAATCCCAAAAAGACTACACCAAAGACCACCAACTAATACATATGTAAGACATGTATGATCAGTTTAAAATTTTATGTAGTTTTGATTTATGTTATTCCAAAAAAGGTGCAGATTTAAATAACGTCTTACTTTTTATGGTTTATAAACAAATGACAACCCTTAGTAAACCGGGAAAGTGACGGGTTGATTTCGGGGATCCAACCAAAACGGATCGGAGCATGACACTATTTGTCAACTCAAATTTAATTCAATCATAGTAAAAACAATAGAGCAGTGAGAACAAGGCATGCATCTTTGTTCTACATGAGTAGGAGGATAATATTTACCTCATTCAAGTCAAAATAATATTTTTTTTCATAATTTTATTTATTTACACAATTGACCCTATAAATAAAAATACACCTAATTAGATATTTTTAAAATCATTTCTAATTATGCCAAAGTTTTGGTTTTTACATCAAAAGTATTACAAACAAATCTTTGAAAATTTCACATGCAAAAATGTAATGTTGTGAACAATATTGTTCCAAATATCATACTCACAAAGATAGAAAGTGAGATTAAAGTTGATGTATTATACATAGAGAAAATTGATGTATTTAGTAGTAGTCAATACATCAAAAACCAAAACTAACTAAGATACAATTGCAAGTTATTAAAAGAATTTTCATTTATTTCGTTAAGATTTTGTATTTCAAAATTGAGTAAAATAAATAATAAAAGAAGTTTAGTTATTTTTATTTACGTTACTGGGTTGGAGTGAAGGTTAGATTTTCCTTAAAATTAAAAATTTTTAAAATTTATCTAAATTAATTTTCTATATAACGGTGGTTCCAATTGTTCAATTTAATATTTTTAAACCGTTTAAAAAAATAAATATTTGAATCGGTTCTTCATAATTTAGTTTGGTTCAATTTGATTCGAATTCGATTCACTTTAAACTAATTCGAATTTTATATCAATTAATGGTTATTTTACTTGATTTTTAGGTATTTATTAACCACTTGAAATTTTTTAAATTCTTATTCTTATCATTTTTTTACTAATTCTCATCAACTTACATTCTTAATTTTTTTTCAAAAATTTCCTTTTCCCATTTTAATTTCCTCATTGGAGAACGGTGTTTATAGGTTGAATGTTTCTGTCGCAAATTATCGTGTCAATCGAGTGGCTGAACGAGAGCCAACTAACTTAATGCCCATGTGATATTCAATTTGTTGACTTGGTGGTTACTATACAAACAATTAAACCGTATTTCCGCTAACCGATATTTAAATTAATTCAATTGGATTATTATACTAATCAATGGTTGGAAAATTGATGTATTTAGTAGTTACTCATTCGTTTGGTTAGTCGATACATAAAAAAACTAAAACCAAGTTACAATTGCACGTTATTAAAAGGATTTTCACATATCCCAATAAAATTTTGTATTTTGGAATTTAGTAAAATAAATAATAAAAGGAGTTTCCTCCTCTTCCTCTTCGTACTCCTCGTAGTCCACAGTGGCGTCCTGGTACTGCTGGTACTCGGACACCAGATCGTTCATGTTGCTCTCCGCCTCAGTGAATTCCATCTCGTCCATCTCGTCCATCCCTTCACCCGTGTACCAGTGCAAGAAGGCCTTGCGCCGGAACATGGCAGTGAATTGCTCGCTGACCAGTCAGAAGGCCATAGACCAGTATCACAATGCCAAATGAATAAAGGAAAACGACTGAAATGATTATATATTGGCCAAGTTAACTAAAAAACATGGATGCAGAGAGGAAATATACCGCGTAAATCACAACATAGAAGAAGACAAGCATGTCACGATGAGAGATCCGAGAAGAAAAGTGAGAAATAATGGCATTCATTGAGTGACGCATAAATAGTCGACCCCAAAGAGGGAGAAGATGACAGATCTATTACCCTGCAAGCAGTTGCAGTTTTCGGCCAATAAGCTCAGCGCCCTCGGTGTAGTGGCCCTTTCCGGCGCCGAACTGACCAAAGACAAAGTTGTCGGGGCGGAAAATCTGGCCGAAAGGGCCAGATCTCACGGAATCCATGGTGCCGGGCTCGAGATCCATGAGAATGGCACGCGGAACGTACCTGCCGCCACTGGCCTCCTTGTAGTACACGCTTGATCCACTCGAGCTGGAGCTCGGAGTCGCCGCTGTACTTGCGGGTGTGGTCAATGCCGTGCTCGTCACAGATCACCTCCTAGAACTTGGCGCCGATCTGATTCCCGCACTGGCCGCCCTGAATGTGAAGAATTTCTCTTATTTTTGCCTCTTGTTACAGTCCCGTAAGATCGATGATGTGATCCGAGAAGGCAGATGAGATGAAAGAGGTAGAGAGAGAGGGCTCGTCCAAGGATAAAAGTGGGGGTGGAGGGGACCAACCAGAAGCCAAGGGGAAGTGTTAAAAAGGGATTGGCGGTAGTTTCAGCACCATGACACCGCCCACTTCCATGCTCTCTTTCAGCACCATGACACCGCCCACTTCCATGCTCTCCTTGAGCGATTTCTCCTTTGCCCGATGGCGTCCCATGGACTATGGAAGACACGACGACGCTTGGCAGAGACACTGGGCGGAGGAACACTCACCCAAGGAGTTGTTGGCTGAAGCAGGGCGGTGGTAGCGTCATGGTGCTGGGCCTGGAGATGGCTATATTTGGTGACATCATAAGTCATTCATTTTTCAATGACAACATTGGGTGGTTTTACCTTCAACATACAGGAAGCGAGAAGAAAGAACCTTCATTATTTTTTTTTCCTACGGGAACATTGATGCCACATTATAGATTTAAAGTGAGTATGGGTCCAACTTCTTTTACAGCAACCAGATGTTTTCTATTTAGCGTGACACCCATAAATCATATTCTAGAAAAGCTTACTGAGAAGGTAAGCATGAAAAAATAATCCAGCAAAAGATTAAAAAAGAAACAAAAAAAAACAATATTTATCATCTCCACCGATTCCTTCTGAGACCTTCTCCTAAGACCCCATAGAAATCCTCTGGAGTTTTCAACTAATTTTTGTTCAGTAGGCAGGCAAGATTCCGGAGTTCTTCAAATGCTTGCATGGTTTCCGAATCAAAACCACCTGCAAACTGCATTTATTCCCAAAATGGCACAGTGAAATGGAACCAGATTAATAGCATAGATGGTATATGAGAACTATGGAGGGATGGAGCTGCTTTGTATCAGACCTGATGAATCCTGAAGGCGAATCTCACACCCTGGAGGAGCATGTAGTCCATTGCTGGGTCTTTGTCCAGTGAGGCCATCGACTGGAGTTCTAATGCTACCCTCTTCATATACTTCTGAGCCAATTTCACTGACCCAAACTTTATCTGCAAAGCAAGTCATTGACTTCAATAAACTTTCTGGTGTTTGGGCAAAAAAAAAAAACTTTCTGATGTGAATTTGGTTTTCTTCACCAACTAGGACCAGATTTCCCAAGGCCCCATTGACTTCAATAAACTTTCTGGTGTTTGGGTAAAAAAAAACTTTCTGATGTGAATTTGGTTTTCTTCACCAACTAGGACCAGATTTCCCAAGGCCACATTGGTCAAATTCCAAGTGCAACAGAAGGACTATGGACACCTGCTTAGTTTTAGCCTTTTAGGCAAACCATTTCAGATATAAAACAGACCTGATCATAGATTTGTGCTATTGTTTCTGCAGAAAAAGTCCAACACTTGCATCATTGAAGAATCCAATGAACAGAGATAGCCAATGCACATAGACATTGAAATGTTTGAAGGGGCAAACACAAGCTTCTAACCTTACTAATGATGCCATTATCCAACATCCAATCAATAGGAATATGGAACTCCTTGCAGTTGCGCATCAGAGACTCTCGTGTCCTAAGAAGGTTGTACACAGTCCGTTCCATCCTGATGGCCCCAATATGAATTTAACCATGAACATCCAAGGCATTTGGAACGATAGAGATGACAAGGCACGGAAAAACAGGACCAGATCCTTACTTCTCAGACAAGGCAACAATTTTCTTCAGAGCGAGGTCGCAAGGCAACAGACGGTCGTCTTTATAATTACAGACTTCAGACTCCAGCCTTTTCAGGTCCCTATAGCCAAACGCCGCTTCTCTAAATGTGTCAGCCTTCTTCTCCGGCCACTCGAAGTGCTTCAAAACTGCCCTTTCATCAACCTAGCAAGAGCAGCACGGATTTCAGGTGAACCTTTAAAAATATGAAACTCTCAAAAGGGATTGATTGGTAAGCACAAATTGGTGTTTTGAGAAAGCTTATATTTTGTTTTCTTTGGTATTTCATCTTCTGGATGCAGCAAGGCACAACATTAGAAAACTTACAAGAAAGCACAGCTCGTCATCGAGCCACTTTACAAATGCCACAACATCTTCGATGTTTTGATAGACTGCATCATTCACCTCTCTGATCAATGAGTTGACAAATTCTCCTTGTGTCTCAACATCGGCCTTTATCTGCAGTTTCACAAAGTCAGAAACTAAATAAAGGGAATCTCATTTTTTGTGGAATATCATTTTATCTGCTTGTTCTTATTTGTTCTCTTTTTCTTTGAATCAAGAACATCATTAGTGATTCTGAAAAAAAATGCAGAGGAAGTAATTGCATCTATAGTTGGTCTTGTAAATCAAGGAACCTCTGAAAATCTAACGGATAGCAGCAAAACAATACTCACAGCAAGCAAATAGGAAGAACGATTCTCTATTTCTCCGATCATGCTACTTCGGACGTTAGCCACATCGACAGCATCACAAACTCCACTTGATGCATCTTTTCTAGAATCCCTCTTCATGAGTGAATGATAAAACTCAACCACCTGGGGAGCCCGCTTCACCTTTCCTGGTGTAGTACCCTTGGCAGCTGCTGGCCTGGCCATAGGAGGTGGAGGGGGAGGTGGCGGAGGTGGTGGATGTGGATGTGGATGTGGCGGGGCAGGGACAGGGACAGGGACATGGGCCGTAATCTCAGCTGTAGAATCTTTCTTGGAATCACTTGGAAGTGAATAAAAAGTAGGCCTGGGAGGGGGGTTTGGTATCCTTAAGGACCTCTTCTCAATCTCATAAGGGATGACTAGTTTACTGATTTCTTGGCCATTCACATTCCACTCAAGTTTTTGTGCAGGACCTGACTCCATTCCCTTCTCAATTAGCACGAACCCATCAGACTGCCTTCTCTTACTCGACTTAATCTCATCGGAGCTGCTGCATTGAATCCCACTTATAGAGTGCCTTCTTGGACTTCTCTCATCATCCAAACATACCCAGTTCTTATCCAGTTCATTATCTGTGATAACATCTAAGCTCGACATTTCCTCGTCTGTAATAGGCCATTTCTTCAACTTCTTTACGAGGTTCACTTTCCTTGCACTACTTCCATACTCTGATGACTCATAACTTTTTACAGACAATGTGTCAGCTGAACTGGGGCTTGATTCACTTTCAGAATTTAAATCTGATGATCCATTGTTTCGCAACTCTTTTCTTAAACAGGAGTTCACCCACCTCAGGTATGCAAGCTCCTCAACTTCATTTAGTCTGCTCATCTGTAGGCCTTCAACTTGTTTGCATAGGTCTTCGTTTGTGTGTCTCAACATGGAGGCCTCAGCTTTAATCTTCTCCACAGAGTCGATCTGATAATCATTGAAACACAACATATCAAACTGTCTGGAAAAGAATAAACAGCAGATTAGGATTAATGGCAATACTTTTCATCGTGATCACGTGAATTCCTAAATAGATCTATCCATCAAAGAGATTTCCAAGTTCTAACCAGTGAAATAAAACATAAGCTAAAGGTGATTTTAATGTTGGCAATGGCAATAGCTAAGAAGATTGACTACAATAACTACCTCAGAAGCCTTTGTAAGTCTAGCAAGCTGGGACTCCAGAGAAGACAGCCTGTAGGAAAGACTCCTCTTCTGTAGCTGCAACTCTTTATTCAGCCTTCTCAGCTCCACTACCTCCATCTCGAGATTCCTCGAACCCACCCTCAAATCACCTCCATCATCTCTCTTCAGCGTCGTGCTTTCCACAGCCGCCAGTTGCTCCGACAAGTTCGACTTCTCACACTCGAGCGATTCGACCTTCCTCGTGAGCTCCTCTGCTTCCACACTCTTGGACGCCGCTTCCCTCTCAAGGCTCCTCCTGCATTCGGAAAGCTCGGACTGGAGCTTGCATTCCCTGTCCTTCGACTCCTGAAGAAGGCACCTAAGTTGGTCCAACTCGATGAGAATATCTCGGGACCCCGAGGAGGATGAGCTCCGGCGGTGAGTTGGGTTGGTCTGCACGGTTCCGGCAGAGCAGGACAAGTCGCTGATCAGCGACCTCTTGACACGAGGATGGGGTGGCGCGGCGGAGGGGTTCTTCTGCGCCGACGAGTCCGACAAGAGGAGCGGGAGCTTCTTGGTCTTCTTGTCGAAGTTCTTGACTATCTGTGACCCCCACGAGGAGGCTGATCGCAGCTTCAAGGAATGGGTGGTCTGCCTCACGTTCTGACACCTCGGCACCTGATTCTGATCGGCGAATCGCAGAGCTCTCGGGTGGCTGCCGTGACCCTCACCGGAAACAGACATCACGACTTCTTCCCTCATCCCAGAATGCTGCTGCACTTCCGCTTGATCTTGAACTAAACTGGACCAACAATGTCCGGGAGATTTCCGTTCAAAGACCTTGGCGGAAAGAAAGAAAGCTTCAATATTGCTTCACCGCATGAGGCTGTTCTTCTCGAACGGGGTGGCAGTGCAATTAGGTTCGCCCCTTTCCTGAGTAAGATAAGAACCCCAAAGGAAATACAGAGTCAGAGATAATGATTCAGTCATCACTCTCCCTCGAGTCTCTGCCTATAAATGCCTGCTAGAAAGATAGAGCATAGCAGAGACGAACTGCTGCTGCCACGGATACCACATCTTTTATGGTTGTAGCGAAGAAATCACCGTTTTCTAGGCAGTGTCATTAACATTAGGGGGAGAATTTAGGGGGAGAATAGTGGGTGCCGGCAGCTTTATTTACTTTTCTTTCTTCATTCCCCTTTTTTGAATTTTTGAATTTGAATTGCCCACTTCTTCCTTTGTTTCTTTTTTTTTTTTCATCTTTCTTTTCCCTGAGCCGTGGTGAGCCCTCTGTATATAGCGTCTTACAGAGGGAGGGCAACGGTCGAATTTGCACAAAGTGGGCCCCACGTATTGGACAACGACAAAGTTTGACTTGGATGGAACCCATTGGCTGCATTTGTCAGCATGATACTTTTATTGCTTGTCTTGGCCTAGGGTAAATTTGATCAGCTTTGTGTTAGGATTGTTTTATTGAGAGTATTACTATTTCCTATTAAATCATGTTTTTTTGGTTGAATATATTATAGATATTAAATTTAAAATATGAGATAAAGAAAGTGAAGTGATATTGAGAGACAAACTTCTATACTTGTATAAGTAAGCAATAAGAATACAACTTAACTTAATTATATAAAATATATTTATTAATTATTTTTAAATAATAATAAAATATTATAATTATATAAAATATTATTTTAATAATATATTATAATATTTTAACATTTTAATCAAGAGTAGCTATTTGTAATTTAAACCTTATTTCCTAAAATAATATAAATTAATAAAAATTCAAACTTAATCAAGAGTAGCATATTTGATAAATGGTAAGTACGGGTGTTTTATTTAGTCATTTTTTCTCTACTTCTGAAAATAAATATAAAAGATAGGTGAGTTTATACAACTCAGTGAGTGAGGGTAGAAAGTGAATTTTTAAAATATATAGTTTTAACTAAGTGTGCAAGAGTTATTGTTTTTCTTCCAAATGAGGTTCTACTCAAAATTCAATTTTCAAAACGAGAGGAGCGGGTAGTAAAAAGATAACCTCAGATGATGACGTAACAAGTGAGAATTGGTGAAATACCCATAATAAGGAAACCTAGGGAAGAATACTCGAGAGACCTTGGAGAATGCGCCCTTCAACTAAGAGGTGATTAAGGGAAATCTTCAAGAAATGATGAGAAGGATGAATGTGCAACTCGAATGATGGAAAATCTCGACCTTAAAGTACGAGAGTAGGAGATCAAACCAACGAATGGAACTCCCTTAGGTGAAATTAAGGAATGGACAAGTAAACCATAAGGGGATAACTCGAATTAAAGAACTGTGAAATGGTCACGAGCGAGTAATGATGGACCATAGAAGGAAGTCCTTAAGTAAGGACGCCATTAGACACGAGAAAGGATTGAAAAGAGGGAACCCACCAGCATGTCAAGAATTGGATGGGAAACCCCGATAGTTAGAAACAGAGAAACCAAACAAGAAAGTGATATAAGAATGGAATAAAAGGCCAACATAGGACAAAAAATGTATAATACCGAAACCCGAGAATGCGAGTACAAAACACTCGAACGGACACCGAGCTAAGGGCTTCAATAATCGAGGAAACGAATAGACCCGGGGACGATGAGACATTCTGAAACTCCCAAATTCCGGACAAAACCTTGAGGAGGAAAGGTTTGACCCCAGAAATCGGGAAGTGTTGGACCCAAGAAATTACTTGGACACGAGGGTAAGGCGAGCCAAAGTAACTAAGTCCAAGGAAGGAAATTGATGAGTGAAAAGGGTAACCAGGGCGATAGGATGTCAAATCAAACCCCAAGTCGACCGCAAGAAAATTGATTTCCAATGTAAAGTGTAAACCCTGCCCTTTTGAGTTAAGGAAAACCGGGAAAAGAATCGGTCAAACCGAGTGAGAAAAATCAAACCGGTTCATAAACCCAATCATTAGAGAATGGGTAATTTGGGGAATTTACAACTCCTGAGTGACCCAAAGGGTTCACAAAATCTTGGAAAGACCTTAGGACAATCTGGGAGAGAAAAACTAGACCGGTTTAGGAGAACCGGATCTGAGTTAGATTGAACCGGTTTATGAACCGAGTCGGTTCATGAACCGGAACTGATAGATAAAGGGTAAACCAGGAAATTTATGGATCCCGAGTGACCTAAGGAGTCAAAAAATTCATGAAAAAAGGCTTTATAATGAATTGGAGATAAAAACCAAACCGATTCAAGTGAACAAGATCCGAACCGGTTTGGATCGGTTTAAACCACTATTGACCTGAATGCTAAATTCATTTTTTCAGGTGGCTTAAAAAATTCAAATTTGAGATTTGAGGCTACTATTGGATAGAAAATGAATTTAGAAATTTTTAGATTTGAAAAATTCAGTTGAATTGGGGTTGAACTGGCCGGTTTAAGCTTTGAACCCGATTCGTACCAGTGCGGTCTGGTTCAAAACAGTGTCATCTTCTTCCTTCAAATGACAGCACTATTCATTCGTCGAAAAATCGTGCAGCGTCGACGAAGCTGAAAAGTCTCTGGCCAGGGAGTTTCAAGCAATGAATGACCGTCATTAAGGCACTAATCATACGGCCAAGAAGTCCACGAGCTTCCTATATAAAGAGCTTCTTCTCATTTATCCTCTCCACACCTTAAAACTCCATTCTCTCTCAATTGCTCCAATTTTCGATGAAGCTCGAACCAGAGTTCCAATATAGGGTCTTTTCTAAGTCAAAGAAGGCATGGTCAAATTCTTTAGAACCGGGGAGAAGTCATTTATACGCCTATAGTCTCCATTTGCTCTAAGGGTCGCTGGAGAAGTGCTGGCGTGATTGAACAATGAAGAAGCTCTAACGGACCGAAGCATCCCTGTTTTGGCCGAGCTAAAATCGGCCAATTCAAGCCCTTCTTAGGCCAAACCAAGCCCTTCCAACACCTCCACAACCCTCTTACAACTGAATTAGAGGTGAAAGGTAAGCCAATTCGACTCCCCTCTATAATTTCCAACCGGTGCTAGAGAGAGAACTGTTAGAACTTCGATGATAAAATTCTCACTCAATTCGGCATCAATTGATACAATTCTTGATCCTAGGAGGAACCATAGGACACGAGCTATCTGCCCAGATCGAAAGCTCGGACCGCCGCACCCCCGACAGTAAGCTTTTGAAGCTTTCTCTCTATAAGTCCAATTTTCCGGCGAAGCTCCGTTTGAGCTCATTATGACACCAAATTGTGTGATTCAAAGTACAATTGAATCGTATGAAGGTGTAGAAACTCCAATCTAACTTCAATTTCAACAATTAAACTCATTTGATTGGTCAATTTGATAAAATCAAATTCGGCTGAGTTAGAAGGTTGAAATTGGGGGAAAATTAGGAATTTCAAAATTTTGAGGGACTAAAGTTCAATTTCATAAAATTGAGAAGCAATTGGGCATGATAAAAATGTTGGAGTATCAATTGGGCAATTTTTAGAATTTTCGGAGCAAAACTTACCATTTTTGTAAAGTAGGGGCAAAATGGTAATTTTGGAAAAGTTGGGGGGACCAAATTGGAAATTTGGGAAATCAAATCCCTTTTTGTGAAACTAAATAAATTGAGGTCCCAAGGTGAATTTTAAAAGTTTCGGGACTCAATTTGAGGAAAAATCGACATTATGGACTTAAAGTTAAAGAAAAATAACTTTAGGGACCTAATTGCTAATAATGAAAAGTTTGGTTTTCTCATTCATTTGGAATGAATGAAGGCTATTAGGTCGAGGGATAATGGACAAGGATATTCATATCGTACCGGGAATGCCAGCAAGGACAATCTCGTGTGAATATAAAGAACTAGTTAGGAGGAATTCATTGCATTAACGGGTGAATGGGATTTAATATCATACCCGATTGGGATGATAAGCACCTTGAAAATAAAAATCCAGTGGTATTTTAAACATCATACTTGAGAGGAGTGATGTGAAAATCACATGGAAAAAATACTTACCGGTTGTAAGTAGATCATACTCGGTTGGTATGATAAAACTTTCTAGAAGAAAGTGGAAAATCCGCTTATCGGTTATAAGTGGAGATGTCCTCATACTCGGTTGGTACGATGGATAGTGGAAAAGTTTATTTTGTTGGAAGTGCTCTCCCCTGACGGTGTGCCACTGCTTAAAAGTTTTGGGAGACCTTCTTGATAGGAGCTCAAATAGCTCATATAGGTCAAAGGCCTCGGTTTTGGAACTTGGGGGCTAATACACCCAATTTTGAAAATCTTGAACAGTGGGCCCTAGGCACGAGCAGAAGAAGCTCGTAAACAAACATGATTAATATGCCATGAAAACTTAAGTAAATGTGTTGTTTGGCCATGGTACCGAGAAGAGACCGACATACTCGATGGACTAGTGGCAGTGCGACATGACAGGTCTTTGGATTAGTAAAGATAAACAATTGTAGGTCGAGTTGAGGGTTGGGGCTGTTGGACCAGTGGCACCACATATTATATGGCATTATGTGAAAAACTGTTGATTGTGCATGCACTGTTTTATGGGACTTTCAAGGTGCCCAAGAGGGGTAGTGATGCGTCCTAGGGCTGTCACGCTTGGTTGGATCCTGTGAACAACCCACCACTCTCCCAGTTTATTAAAGGGTTTCCCCTTATTATAAACCGTAAAGAGTAAGGCGTCCTTTAACCTGCACCTTTTCCTAGAATAACATAAATCAAAATTGAATAATAATTTGGATTTATCATACCTGTCTTACAGGCGTCTTTATTGATGGTCTTTAAGGGTAGGCTTTCCGAAATCTCCTGAAAGGGATATAGGGAGGAGGTGAGTACAACTACTCAGTGAATGAGTTTTCAAAACTTTTTATCTTTGGGAAAAAGATAAATTTTGGAGTGTGTTCGACTCCTTTCTTTAAAAAATCCTTTAAATTTCAAATATCAGGTTTATCACCATTTCCTTATTTAATCACGATGTGTCATCACCCAACACACATCCTTCATCATGAAGGTTAAGTACACATTCGCAGGTGAGTACATCCATTGAACTCACTTGTGGCTTCAGAGCGACTTTACCGGCCACCTAAATAGAAGTACACCCGCTCCTACCCTGAGAATGAGTGGATGTTCGCGACATCCGACCCTCAATCCCGAAATAAATTCTTCGTGTCCGTATGAGGACGGAGACCTCATCCTGTCCCCACCTCGATCTCATGCACTTAGCACTACTTCAAATTTCGCACAATCACCTGGAACGACGAATTGCCCTTATACTCATTGGGTCGTCCAGGGCCCTTAGGATGCATCACTACCCCTCATGGGTGTCTTGATGATCTTGTACTCATAGTGCATGCACAAACACTATTTTCTTATCATGCCATATAATATGTGGTGCCACTGGTCCAACGGCCCCGACTCTCAACTCAACATGCAGTTGTTTGTCTTGACTGGTCCATCAACCTATCATGTCACACTGCCGCTAGTTGACTGAGTATGTCGGTCCTATCCGGTCAATGGTCAGCATGTAAACCCTACTCTTTTGAGTTAAGGAAAATCGGGTAAAGAACTAGTTAAACCGAGTGAAAAACACTGTACTGGTTCACAAACCCGATCATTAGAGAACGGGCAATTTGGAAATTTACAACTCCCATGTGATCCAAAGGGTTCATAAAACATTGGAAAAGAATTTTAGGACTAATTGGAAGAGAAAAACAGAGCAGTTCAAATGAACGGAATCCAACTAGATTGAACTAGTTTATGAACTGAGTCGGTTCATGAATCGGAACCGATAAAGAAAGGGCAAACCGGGAAATTTGTGAATCCCGAGTGACCTAAAGAGTCCCAAAAGTCATGGAAATTGACTTGAGAATGAATTGGAGATAAAAACCAAACCGGTTTAGGTGAACCAGATCTTAACCGGATTGAACTAGTTTGTACCGGTTTGAACCACTATTGAACCGGATGCTAAATTCCTTTTTCTATTTGGCTTAAAAATATTCAAATTTGAGATTTGAGGCCACTATTGAATAGAAAATGAATTTAGAAATTTTTAGATTTGAAAAATTCGGTCAAATTGGGGGTGAACCGGCCGGTTTAGGCTTTGAATCTGGTTCGGACCGGTCCCGTCCGATTCGGAATAGTGCAGCACCAGCAAAGCTGAAAAGTCTCTGGCCAGGGAGTTTCAAGCAATGAACGACTGCCATTAAGGTGCCAATCGGACGACAAAGAAGTCAATGAGCTTCCTATATAAAGAGACCCTCCTCATTATCCTCTCCACACCTGAAAACTCAATTCTCTCTCAGCTGCTCCCATTTCTGGTGAAGCTCAAATTAGAGCTCTGACTTGGGCACTTTTCTGAGCCAAAGAAGAAGTGGTTGGGTTCTTTAGAACTAGGGAGAAGTCAGCTACACGCATGTGGTCTGCATTTGCTCTAAGAGTCACCGGAGAAGCACCTGCATGATTGAACAGTGAAGCAGCTCCGGTGTATTGAAGGTGCCCTGTTTCGGCCGAGCTGAAATTGGCAAATTCAAGCCCTTCTAGGGCCAAACCAAGCCCTTCCAATACCTCCACAGCCCTCCTACAGCTGAATTAGGGCTGAAAGGTAAGCCAATTCGGCTCCCCTCTTGCAATTTTGGACCGGTGCTAGAGAGAGAACTGGCAAAATTTCGATGAACAAATTCTCACTCAATTCGGCATCAATTGATGCAATTCTTGATTCTAAGATGAACCTCAGGATGAGAGCTAACTGCCTAGATCGAAAGCTCGACCCACCGTGCCATCGATGGTAAGCTTTCAAAGCTTTCTCTCTCTAAGTTAAGTTTTCCAGCGGAGCTCCGTTTGAGCTCATTCCAGCACCAAATCTTGCGATTCAAGGTGCAATTGAATCATATGAAGGTGTAGGAACTCCAATGTAATCTCAATTTCAACAATTAGACTCATTTGATTGGTCAATTTGATAAAATCAAATTCGGCATAGTTAGAATGTTGAAATTGAGGGAAAATTTAGGGGAAATTTGGGAATTTTGAAAATTAGAGAGACTAAAGTGTAATTTCATAAAATTGAGGACCCATTGGCCATGATAAAGATGTTGGAAGACCAATTGGGCAATTTTTGGAATTTTGGGGGCAAAACTTACCATTTTTGTAAACTATGGGGAAAAATGGTAATTTTGGAAAAGTTGGGGGACCAAATTGGAAATTTTCGAAATTAAACCCCTTTTTGTGAAATTGAATAAATTGAGTTCCAAGGTGAGTTTTAAAAGTTTCGGGACTCAATTGGAGGAAAAACCAGCATTAGGGACTTAAAGTTAAAGAAAAATAACAGTAGGGACCTAATTACAAATAAATAAAAAGTTTGGTTTTCTCATTCATTTGTAATGAATGAAGGCTATCAGGCCGAGGGATAATGAACAAGGATGTTCATATCATGTAGGAACACAAAGTACCGGGAATGCCAGCAAGGACAAGCTCGCGTGAATACAAAGAACCGGTCGGGTATAATTCATTACATTAATGGGTGAGTGGGATTTTTATATCATACCCGGTTGGGATAATAAATACCTCAAAAAATGAAAACCCACTACTTAGTGGTATTTTAAATATCACAACTTAGAGGAGTGATATGAAAATGACACGGAAAAACTACTTACTGGTTGTAAGTAGATCATACCCGGTTGGTATAATAAAACTTACTCGTAGGAAGTGGAAAAACTCGTTTATCGGTTATGAGGGGAGATATCCTCATACTCGATTGGTATGATAGATAGTTAAAAATATATTTTTGTCAAAAGTGCTCTCCTCTAACTATGTGCCACTACTTAAACGATTTGGGAGACCTTCTTGATAGGAGCTCTAATAGCTCTGTTAGGCCGGAGGCCTCGGTTTTGGAACTTGGGAGCTATTATGCTCAATTTTGAAAATTTTGAACAGTGGGACATAGGCCAGTTAGCACGAGCAGAAGCTCATAAAAAATATGAATTATATGCCATGAAAACTTCAATAATTGAATTGTTTGGCCATGGTACCAAGATAGGACTGACATACTCAGTCAACTAGCGGCAGTGCGACATGACAGGTCTCTGGACTAGTCAAAATAAACAGTTACAGATTGAGTTGAGGCTTAGAGCCGTTGGACTAGTGGTACCACATATTATATGGCATGATGTAAAAATACTGATTGTGCATGCACTGTGTTTACGAGACCTTCAAGACGCCCAAGAGGGGTAGTGATGTGTCCTAGGGCCTTGGAGGACCTGGTGGGTATAAGGGCAGTTCGTCGTACTAGGTGACCATGCTAAGCTTAGAGTAGCTTCAAGCACATGAGACTAGGGTGGGGACGGGATGAGTTCTCTGTCCTCATATGGACATAGAGAATTGTTACGGGATTAAGGGTAAAATGTCATGAATATCCACTCATTCTCAAGGTATAAGTGGACGTACTTCTATATAGGTGGCTGGTAAAGTCGCTTCGATGCAATAAGTAGGTTTATGGATGTACTGGCCTACGATTGTATGATTGACCTTCATGATGAAGGATGTGTGTTGGGTGACGACACACTGTGATTAATAAAAATTGGTGATAAAACAAATATTTGAAATTAAACGATTTTTGAAAGGAAACAAGGAGTCTGGCACATTCCAAACAAATCTTTTTCCTAAAAGTCAAATTTTGAAAACCCATTACTTGAGTTGTTGTACTCACCCCCTCTCTCATATCCCTTTTTAGGAAATCCTGGAAAGCCTACCCTCAAGGACCACCAACTAATACACATATATGATAAATTTAAAATTTTATACAGTTTTGATTTATGTTATTCTAGGAAAGGTGCAGGCTAAAAGACACCTTATTCTTTACAGTTTATAACAAGGGGAAACCCTTAAATAAATGGGGAGAGTGGTGAGTTGATCACGGGGATCCGACCAAACTAGATCAGGGCGTGACACGGCGGATGATCGGTTAGCCTACCACGCAGACACGGGCAGCTAATGGGAGGCTGCCCTGTGTCTGGTCAACCAGTCAACGGCTGACGTGACGACTGAGTTGGAATGCCATGTTAGAAAAACTGACCAATCACAACGCGCCACATGGCACACCTGCCACATCATCATCTTCAACCTCCGACCGCTCACAGAGAGAACATAGAGGAGAGAGAGTGTGAAGGAAGGGGAGTTTGCGGTGACTTGGAAATTGCTTTGATCAGGTCACTGGAGGCCGAGTTGGAGATCGAATCCTATGCTAGCCAATAGCTCGGTCAGTTGTCGAGCTCCCTATATAATGAGCACCCCTCCATTTGTTCTCAACATCCCACAATCGATAGAAGAAGGAGAAGTTCTCAGTTTTCCAGCAAGTAGCAAACTAGAGCTCTGACATTGGGGTTTTTCTCCACCTCTAAAGCTGCATTTGGTCTAATTAGAAATGGGAGGAAACTCCCTAGCCAAAGACTTTTCAGCTTCACCCGCGCTGCACGATTTTCTGACGAGTGAACAGTGCTGTCATCTGAAGGAAAAAGACAACATTATTCCAAACCGGACCGGACTGGTTTGACCCGGGTTCAAAGCTTAAACGGGTCGGTTCATCCCCAATTTGACTGAATTTTTCAAATCTAAAAATTTATAAATTCATTTTCTATCCAATGGTGGCCTCAAATCTTAAATTTGAATTTTTTAAGCCACCTAGAAAAATGAATTTAGAATTCGGTTTAATAGTGGTTCAAACCAATCAAAACCAATCCAAACCGGTTCAATCCAGTTTAGATCTTGTTCACTTGAACCGGTTTGGTTCTCATCCCCTATTCATCCTAAAGTCCTTTTTCATGACTTATATGACTCTTTAGGTCACTTGGGATCCATAAATTTCCCGGTTTACCCTCTCTCTATTGGTTCTGGTTCAGAAACTATCTCGATTCATAAAATGGTTTTATCTAGTTCGGATTTGGTTCACTCGAACTGGTCTGGTTTTTCTCCACCAATTTGTCCTAAGGTTCTTTTCCAAGGTTTATGAACCAATTTGAGTCATATGGGAGTTGTAAATTCTCAAATTTGTCTATTTCCTGATAATCGGGCTTGTAGATCAACTCAGTTTTAAATTTGAAGCTGACCGGTTCTTTCCCCGGTTTTCTCATTATCAAATGATGGGATTTACAACTCTCCCCTCCTTTTAGGGATTTTGACCCCAAAATAGTTACACGTTAAATAATTGAGGCTAACTATCTCTCATCATACTCTCGGTTTCCCATGTCTCTTCCTGCACAGGTCTGTTTTGCCACAAAACCTTGACCATAGGAATTTTCTTGTTCCTCAAATTCTTGTCTCTCTGGTCGATGATTCGTACTGATTTTGTCTATTAGGTCAGGTTCTCTTCTAGTTCCATTGGAGATCGGTCCAATACATGACCAGGATCAGGCTGATATTTTTGAAGCACTGAGATGTGGAATACAACATGTATTCTATGCAGCTCAGGAGGTAGTTCCAATTTATAAGCTACCGGTCCTATCCTTTGAATGATGGGATATGGACCGATATATCTTGGTTTCAACTCTCCTCTTTGCTGAAACCAAAGTATTCCCCTCCATGGGGATACTTTGAGGAATACTTGATCTCCAACTTCGAACTCCAAATCTTTCATTCGATTGTCTGCGTAACTCTTTTGCCTGTCTTGTGTCGTCTTAAGACAACTCCTTATTAATTTTATCTTATTAGTGGCATCTTCAATTATTTATGCCCTTTCTAACTTCCTTTCCCCCACTTCTTCCCAAAATAGAGGGGTACGGAATGGTCATCCATAAAGGGGTTCATAGGGAGTCATCTGAATACTAGCCTGATAACTATTATTGTAACTAAATTCCATCAGGCACAAGTATTCCACCCAGCTTTTATTCATGGTGAGTACGCACGCTCTCAACATGTCTTCCAAGGTTTAGATGGTTCGCTCAAACTGCCCATCTATCTGAGTGTGAAATGTCATGCTCATATGAAGCTTGGTCCCCATAGCATTTTGTAAACTTGGCCAAAACCTAGAAGTAAATCTCATATCTCTATCCGATACTATACTCACCGAAACACCATGGAATCTTTTGATTTCCTTCATGATGTGCTCTCAGTTTTTGATGCTCTACTTTTATCTATTAATAGGAAAAAAATCGAGTTACATATTCTGCAATGTCCATTTTCATGTTGTTCCACCAGTATCCTTATTTAAGGGTGCGGTACATCTTGGTACTGCTCGGATGCATTGCATACACCGAATCATGTGCCTCTTCCAGAATTAATCTCTTCAACTCCTTATCTTGAAACACACATACCCTACCCTTATAGGTTAGTACTCCATCACCTCGCACATCATAATTCAGTTTCCCTTCTCTATTTACCGGGTCCAAAAAATGATTGGAGTTCTTTATCAGTCCTTTGTTAAGCCTTAATATGCTCGGTTAGACTGGGCTTTACTACCACATTAGCCACCAAGCATTTTTCCAGCTTGTCCATCCCTAGGTCCACCTCCATCCTTCCCAATTGCTGCAACAAGGGTAGGTAACTTGTCTTTACTTGTGCCGCCTCAATTTGATACTTGCGACTTAAGGCATCTGCTACCACATTTGCCTTTCCAGGGTGATATTATATTACAAGATCATAATCCTTCCCAATTCCAGCCATCTTCTCCTTCTGAGTTAGAAAGTACTTAAGACTCTTGTGATATGTGTATATCATGCACTTAACCCCGTAAAGGTAGTGTCACCATATCTTTAGGGCAAACACTATTGCAGCTAATTCCAAGTCATGAGTCGAGTAGTTTCTTTCATGTACCTTCAGTTGTCGTGAGCCATACGCGATAACCTTTCCTTTTTGCATTAAGACACATCCAAGCCCTTGTCTAGAGGCATCACAATAGACTGTGTACTCTCCTACATTAGGATCAGGTAAGGAGAGTACCGGTGCAGTTGTTAGTCGAGTCTTTAACTCTTGAAAAGACTTGCACATACCATCTATAGTATCCTACTAATCCTAAGAAACTTCTTATTTTTGTAGGATTCCTTGGAGCCTTCCAATCTGATATGGCTTCCACCTTAGTTGGATCTACTTTAACTCCATCCTTAGATACGATGTGCCCTAAGAATCCTACCTCCTGCAGCCATAACTCATACTTGGAAATTTTTGCTTATAATTGGTTTTCCTTCAATATTTCCAATGTAGTTTCCAAATGCTCTTCATGTTTTGACCTGGTTCGTGAGTATATAAGGATGTCATTTATGCATACTATCACGAACCTATCCAAATGAGGTTGGAACATGCGGTTCATTAAGTCCATGAAGGTTGCAGGGGCATTCATCAATCCAAACGACATCACTGTAAACTCATAGTGTCCATATCTGGATTGAAACGTCTTAGGGATGTCCTCTTCTCTAATCCTGAGTTGGTGATAGTCCGACCGAAAGTCTATTTTAGAGAAGTAAGCTGCTTCCTTTAACTGGTCAAACAAATCATCTATCCTTGGGAGTGGGTATCGATTCTTGGTGGTGACCTGGTTCAGTTTTCTGTAGTTGATGCACAGTCTCATGCTTCCATCCTTTTTCTTTAGGTATAGAATAGGAGCACCCCACAGAGCTGACTTGAACATATGAAATTCTTTTCCAATAATTCGTCTAGTTGTTCCTTTAATTCTTTTAGCTCTGTTGGAGCCATGCGATATGGGGTTTGTTCCTGGGATTATTTCTATGGCGAACTCCACTTGTCGACTTAGAGGTAGTATGGGTAGCTCTTTTGGAAAAACCTCTGTATAATGTCTGACTATTGGAATATCTTCAAGTTTCTTTTCTTCAGACTTTTCGTTCACAACCATGGCCAGAAACGATGTACAACCTTTCTATATCATCTTTTGAGCTTTTAGGTGGGACACCAATTGTACTTCACTTTTCCTTCTATCCCCCTAGAACTTTTCGTCTTGGGAGTATGGAAGGTTATCATCTTCTTCCTACAGTCCATCTTTACCTGGTGGTTACTTAGCCAATCCATTCCTATGATTACTTCAAACTCCTTTAGGGGTAATGTCACGCCCCGACCCGGTTTGGTCGGATCCCCGTGATCAACCTACCACTCTCCCGGTTTATTAAAGGGTTTCCCCTTATTGTAAACCCTAAAGAGTAAGGCGTCCTTTAACCTGCACCTTTTTCCTGGAATAGCATAATAAAAACTGCATGAAATTTAAAACTTTACATACCTATCTTACAGGCATCTTAGTTGACGGTCTTTAAGGGGAGGCTTTTCAAGATTTCCTGAAAGGGATATAAGGGAGGGGGTGAGTACGACTACTCAGTGAATGGGTTTTTAAAAGCTTTTGACTTTTAAGAAAAATATTTATATGGAGTGTGCTAGACTCCTTTGTTTTCAAAAATCCCTTCATTTAAAAATTCGGGTTTTTCCATTATTTCTTAGTTACCACGATGTGTCATCACCCAACACACATCCTTCATCATGAAGTTACATACATTCGCAAGTCAGTATCACTACTGAACCCGCTAGTGGCTTCAGAGCGACTTTTCCTGCCACCCGGATAGAAGTACGACCACTTCTACCCTGGGAATGAGTGGATGTATGTGATATCCAACCCACAATCCCGAAATCATTTCTTCATGTCCGTATGAGGACAGAGACCTCATTCTGTCCCCACCCCAGTCTCATGCGCTTGGTGCTACTTCAGATTTCGCACAGACACCTGGAACGACAAACTGCCCTTATAGCCACCAGGTCGTCCAGTGCCCTTAGGACGCATCATTACCCCTAATGGGCATCTTGATGATCCCGTACTCACAGTGCATGCACAAACAATCTTTTCTCATATTGCCATGTAATATGTGGTGCCACTAGTCCAATGGCCCCGACTCTCAACTCAACCCACAGTTGTTTGTCTTGACTGGTCCGTCGACCTATTATGTCACACTGCCGCTAGTTGACTAAGCATGTCAGTCCTATCTTGGTACCATGGCCAAACAATTCACTTATTAAGTTTTATGGCACATATATCATGTTCATTTACGAGCTCCTACTCGTGCCAACTAGCCTTGGGCCCACTGTACGAGATTTTCAAAAATCTGGGCATTCTAGCCCTCAAGTTCCAAAACCGAGGCCCCCGGCCTATAAGAGCTATTCGAGCTCCCGTTAAGAAGGTCTTCCAAATGGTTTAAGCATTGGCACACAGTCAGGGGAGAACACTCTCGACAAAATAGGTTTTTACTGTCCATTATACCGACCAGTATAAGGACATCTCTGTTCATAACCAATGAACGGGTTTTCAACTTCCTTCGAGGAAGTCTCATCATAGGACCTCAATTTATTCCATTTCACAAAAAGAGGTTTAATTTCCCAAATTTCCAATTTGGTCCTCCAACTCTTCCAAAATTACCATTTTGCCCTTCCTTTACAAAAATGGTAAATTTTGCCCCAAAAATTTCAAAATTCCTCAATTGGTTCTCCAACATTATTTGCATGCCCAATTGACCCTCAATTTCATAAAATTTCATTTTGGTCCTTTGAATTTCGAAAATTCCCAATTTTCCCCCAATTCCAACTTCTTAACACAGCCGAATTTGATTTCATCAAATTGACCCATCAAACATTTCCAATTGTTGAAATTGAAGTTGAAATTGAGTTTCTACATATTCATACGATTCTTCAGAAATGTGAATCGCAAGTTTTAATGCCGGGACGAGCTCAAACAGAGCTTCGTCGGAAAATGAACTATAGAGAGAGAAAGTTTCGATTACTCACCGGTGAAGGCACGGCGGTTCAAGCTTTCTATTTAGGCAGATAGCTCTCGTCCTGAGGTTCATCTTAGAATCAAGAATCGTATCAATTGATGCGGAATTAGATTAGAATTTTGTCATTGAAATTCGGTCGATTCTCTCTCTAGCACCGATCGAAAATTATAAAGGGGAGCCGAATTGGCTTACCTTTCGGTCCTAATTCGGCCGTGGAAAGGCTGAGGAAGTGTTGGGAGGGCTTGGTTTGGCCTGAGGAGGGCTTGAAATGGCCGATTTCAGCTTGATCGAAATAGGGCAGCTTCGGTCCGCCGAAGTTGCTTGACTATTCCATCATGTCGGCGCTTCTCCAACGATTCTCGGATTGACTGTAGTTTGCTATCAGATAGTTGTCTTCTCCCCCGTTCTAAAGAGCCCGACCTTTGTTCAAGTCGAAGCTCTGGTTCGAGTTTTACCAGGAAATGGAGCTGTAGAGAGAGAGAAGTGTTCAGGTGTGAGGAGAATGAAATGGGGATGACCTCTTTATATAGGCGTAAAACCTGTGTATTAAATGGGCGAGATTTATTACTAATATTAATATTGCCATAAATTATAATTTAATTTCGGTATTAATTCCAATAAATTAAATTTCGTTATTAATTCCAATAATTTAATTTCGGTATTAAAATATTTTTATATTAATTCCAATAATTTAATTTAGGTATTAAATTATTGGTATTAATTACAATAATTAAATTATATTAATTTAAGGCATACATACAAATTTTTGACCAAAATTTCAGGTTACAAAAAAATTCATACTTCACAAGAGGTCACCCATCCTCACACTACTCTCGGGCAAGCACACTTAACTTTAAAGTTCTTATGGAATCTAGTTCACCTGAACCACTTTGGTTTTTATTTTCTAATTTGTCTTAAGTTTCTTTTCCAAGGTTTAATGAACCCTTTGGATCACTCGAGAGTTGTAAATTCTCAACTTGCCCGTTCAGAAATAATCAGGTTTGTGAACCGGTTCTGAATCCTCACTTAGTTTGACCGGTTCTTTTCCTGGTTTTCCTTAGCTCAAAAGGGCGGGTTTTACTGGTAATGGGATTAAGTCAGCTTCAAGTTGGATTCCTCCAATTTTTATCTCACATCCCTTTAATTGTTTATTTATGTTTAAACATTCTCCTAAATGGGTAAGGATATTAAGGATTTGTACTAGTGGGGTGGGCTCTAGGGGTACTTTCGATACCAACTCTTCCTTGATGAATGATCTCTCTGCTTCGGAGTCAAAGATGGCATAGACTTGTTGTCCCCATAGCTATATATACCTTGATTTAAGAAACGTATGGTTTAGAAGAAATTCCCTTTATTAGATCAAAAGATGTTCAGTTTACATGACTCCCTTGAACTAATTTGTAGGGTTTTGGGATGTACCCACTACAGTGCTAGGGTCTCCTCTAGCCTCCTCCTGAGTGAGGTTGTATACTCTAGCTAGTACTCTTGTTGTAGTGTCTACCCTGGGGTTTCTGGGATTCCCTTGAGGTGGTCCAAGAGTATTACTCGATCTGTTCTCCCTAAGGGTGGGACAGTCCCTCGCAAAGTGCCCCAATTGCCCGCATGCAAAACAGGTAAGGCATGCTCCCTCATAGTTCCTTTGACACCTTGGGCAATGCAGGTTTCCATGGGGTAAGGTGGGGACTACTCTGGGAGGTGGTGGCATGTCCCTTCTCTTTTGGAATGTTGTTTTGTTTCCCCATCTTGGAGCGTTATGTTCCTTCCGTCCTCCCTGATGGTTTGGACCCTTATCCTCCTTTTTGGTCGTCTGCTCTATTCAATGACGTCAGGTCTACACCAGTCGCTCACATTCGTGAGCCATACTGATTACGGCTGCTAGGTCTGTGGGGTGTCCCAGTACCCCCATATGGTCTCTAATGTCCATATTAGACCGTCAACAAACCTCTCACATATGTCTGTCGACCCAACTAGGTCAGGGGCAAAGGGTCTTAACTCATTGAACTTTGTCTTGTATTCTGCTATGGAGTTAAGCCCTTATCGAAGTCAGATAAATTCTTGCTTCTTCTCGTTTATCAGATGGGGTGCCAAGTACTCCTCTGAGTACCTCTCCTCAAATTGTTCCCAATTGGGGATGGTGGTATGCAGGTTTCGAACATTGTCCCACCATCGTTTAGTGCTTCCCTCTAGGAAAAACTCTGTCAGGGTCACCATATCCTCTGATGGTATCCTGACAATCCCCATCAGTTTCTTGATGCTAGCCAGCCAATCCATGGCGGCTCCAACATTCTTTTCTCCAAGGAAAGGCTTATATCCAAGTTGTCGAAGAGTCTTGAGATTTTTGGGAATGTCTATTGGAGCGGGATGGTTGATAGGAGAAGGGTGAGATTGCACCTCCTCTGGCTCAACTTGAGAATTGGTGCCTGCCTCGGGACGAGGTTAGGTTGTCCAAACACACGGGTGAACTCCTCGTACAATCTTTGGTGCTCCCTGTTGAGTCTAGGAGGAGTTGTTTGGGCTTCTCTGGGAGTTTCTACAGGTAGGGATGTTGGGCAGTGTTAGAGATGGCAATTCTAGTTCTCTTGGTTCCTTTCTTTAGAGCTATTTTTGAAAATTTTGAATGAATCCTATTAGTTACTATATTTTCTAGTCTTAACTATGTATTCGAGGAAACAAGCTCTGATACCACTCAAGTCGTCATACCCCGACCCGATTTGGTCAGATCCCCGTGATCAATCCGCCACTCTCCCGGTTTATTTAAGGGTTTCCCCTGGTTATAAATCGTAAAGGGTAAGGCGTCCTTTAAACTTGTATCTTTCCTGGAATAACATAAATCAAAACTACACAAGATTTTTAAATTAAACGTACTTGTCTCACAGGCATATCAGTTGGTGGTCCTTAAGGGTAGCCTTTCCGGGATTTTCTGAAAAGGGATATGAGGGAGGGGGTGAGTACAACGACTCAATGAATGGGTTTTCAAAATTTTAATTGTTAATATCTATTTGGAGTGTGCCAAACTCCTTAATTCCTTTCAAAAATCCTTTCCTTTTAATTTTTTATTTTTATCACCATTTCTCATTAATCACAGTGTGTTATCATCCAACACACATCCTTCGTCATGAAGGTCAACCACACAATCGTATGCCAGCCCATCCACTGAACCCACTTGTGGCGTCGGAGCGACTTTACCGGCCACCTAGATAGAAGCACGTCCACTTCTACCCTAAGAATGAGTGGATGCATATGACATCCGACCCTCAATCCCAAAATCAATTCTCCGTGTCTGTATGAGGACAAAGACCTCATCCCGACCCCACCCTGGTCTTGTGTGCTTGAAGCTACGTCGAGCATCGCAAAGGTCACCTAATCCAACGAACTACCCGTATATCCACCAGGTCGTCTAGGGTCCTAGGACACATCACTACCCCTCGTTGGCGTCTTGAAGGTCCTGTACACAAAGTGCATGCACAATCAGTATTTTCACATCATGCCATATAATATGTGGTGCCACTGGTCTAACGGCCTCGACCTTCAACTCAACCTGCAGCTATTTGTCTTGACTAGTCTAGAGACCTCTCATGTCACACTACCACTAGTTGACTAAATATTTCGGTCATATCTTGGTACCATGGCCAAACAATTCAGTTATTTAAAGTTTTATGGCATATCTCATGTTTGTTTGTGAGCTTATGCTCGGGCCAACTGGCCTATGGTCCACTCTTCGAGATTTTCAAAACCGGGCATATTAGTCCACAAGTTCCAAAACCGAGGCCCCCGGCCTATAAGAGCTATTCGAGCTCTCATCAAGAAGGTCTCCCAAATCATTTAAGCAGTGGCACATAGTCAGAGGAGAGCACTTCCAACAAAATATGTTTTCAACTGTCCATCATACCAACCGAGTATGAGACATCTGCGCTCATAACCAATGAACGAATTTTCCACTTCCTTTGAGGAAGTTTCATCATACTGAGTATAATCTACTTACTACCGGTAAGTAGTTTTTCCGCGTGATTTTTCACATCACACTTCTAAGTTGTGATGTTTAAAATACCACTAAGTAGTGGGTTTTCATTTCGAGGTACTTATCATCCCCAACCGAGTATGATATAAAATCCCATTCACCCAATCGTGCAATGAAATTCCACTTAGTCGGTTTCCTTCCCTAGCAAGCTTAACTTCAACTGGTGTTCCCAATGTTTCATTTTCCAATACAAATTGAACATAGTTGTTCATTATTCTTTGGCCTAATAGCCTTCATTCATTCCAAATAAATGAGAAAAACCAACTTTTCCTTTATTTGTATTTAGGTCCCTAAAGTTATTTTTCTTTTAACTTTAAGTTCCTAATGGCAGTTTTTCCTCAAATTGAGTCCTGAAACTTTTAAAATTCCTCTTGTGATCTCAATTTACTCTTTTTCATTAAATGGGTCTCAAGTTTCCCAAATTTCCGATTTGGCCCACAAATTTTCCAAAATTACCATTTTACCCTTTCTTTACAAAAATGGTAAGTTTTGCCCCAAAAATTCTAAAATCACTCAATTGGCCCTCTAATATTCTTATCATGCCCAATTAAACCTCAATTTTATAAAATTGCATTTTGGTCCTTTGAATTTTTGAAAATCCCCAATTTCCCCAAATTTTCCCCCAATTTCAACTCTCTAATACAACAGAATTTGATTTTATCAAATTGACCGATCAAACACTTCTAATTGTTGAAATTGAGTTTCTACATGTTCATAGGATTCCATAGCACTTTGAATCGCAAGCTTTAATGTCGAAACTAGCTCAAATGGAGCTTTACTGGAAAACAGACTATAGAGAGAGAAAGCTTCAATTGCTCACTGATGAGAGCACGACAGTCTGAGCTTTCTATCTGGGCAGTTAGCTCTCCTATTGAGGTTCCTTCTAAGAATGACACCAATTGATGTCAAATTGGATTAGAATTCTGTCATTGAAATTCGACCGACTCTCTCTCTAACACTGGTCGGGAATTGTAGAAGGGAGCCAAATTGGCTTACCTTTAGGTCCTAATTCGGCCATGGGAGGGCTGAGGGAGTGTTGGGAGACCTTGGTTTGGCCTGAGGGGGGCTCGATTTCAGCTCAGCCGAAACAGGACAGCTTTGGTCCACCAGAGCTGATTCACTGTTCTATTACGCCGGCATTTCTCCAGTGACTTTGGAGCAAACGGAGACTATATGCTTGTAGCTGACTTCTTCCCGGTTCTAAGGAACCCGACCTCACCTTCTTTGGCTTAGAAATGGCCCTATATCGAAGCTCTGGTTCGAGATTATCCAGAAAACTAAGCAGCTGAGAGAGAGTGAGCTAGTGAGCTTTTCAGGTGTGGAGAGGCTGAATGAGGAGGAGATTTTTATATAAAAAGCCCATGGACTTCTTGGTCATCCGATTGGCACCTTAATGGCGGTCATTCATTGCCTGAAACTCCATGGCTGAAGACTTTTCATCTTTGTTGGCGCTGCGCGATTTTCCAGTGAGTGAACCGTGTTGTCATCTGAAGGAAGAAGACGACACTGTTCCAAACCAGACCAGACCGGTATGAACCAGGTTCAAAGCTTAAACCGGCCGATTCACCCCCAATTTGACCGAATTTTTCAAATCTAAAAATTTCTAAATTCATTTTCTATCCAATGGTGGCCTCAAATCTCAAATTTAAATTTTTTTAAACCACCTTGAAAAATGAATTTAGAATCTGGTTTAATAATGGTTCAAACCAGTCCAAACTGATTCAATCCAGTTCGGATCTGGTTTACCTGAACCGGTTTGGTTCTTATCCCCTATTCATCCTAAAGTCCTCTTTCATGATTTATATGACTATTTAGGTCACTCGGGATCCATAAATCCCCTGGTCTACCCTCTCTCTATTGGTTCTAGTTCACATACTTGCTCAGTTCATAAACCGGTTCTATCCGGTTTTTCTCCTCCAATTTGTCATAAGGTTCTTTTCCAAGGTTTATGAACCAATTTGAGTCATATGGGAGTTGTAAATTCTCAAATTTGTTTGTTTCCTAATAGTCGAGCTTGTAGACCGACTTGGTTTTAAATTTGAAATTGACCAGTTCTTTCCCCGGTTTTCTCATTATCAAAGGACGGGGATTACAGTCGGACTATTAATGTACACTCAAACTCAGGTGGATGGTAAAGGCACTCCAGTCCACAAGTGGAATAGTCGGGGACTATTCTACGGATGTTTGATCCCTTTCTATGATAGAAAGGGTGTGTGAATGTTTGCTGAAATGCCTCCCCAGCAAAGGGAAGGACTCAAGAAGAGATGAATTCATATTACAACAAACTAAAAGTATAAAAGGTTTTCATAAACTAAATGTTTCGAAAACTCACTTCTCAACCCCCACTCACTGAGTTGTAGAAACTCCTTGCCTCCCATTAAACATTTTTCAGGAGAAACACCTAGCCATGACGAGTAGTGGCTAGAGGAGAGAGCCAAAGGTGCCACAAACAAGTAACTTTTACTTAGTTGTTTTGTAAACTTTGTTATGAAAAATAGGTGTAGGTCGACATCTTTACCTTCTTTGGTCTATTCGGTAGAAATACTAAAATAGTACGAGAAAGGGTGGCGGGTTGATCATAGTACTCCAACCAAACCTAGTCGGGGCGTGACAGTATCACACACAATTACCCATTAATTGGATCTTTTAGTAGTATTTATCACATGTTGATTCTGGACGGGTCCATACCCGTGTCCATCAACCTTGGGCCCACTTGCATACCAAGCCTAAGCCCCGAAATTAGCTCCTAAATGTTTTAACTAGAGTCACCCAGTCAAGGCAAACCATCATTCCAATTGGAACTGATGTTATAAGGTTCCCACTCACCGATAATCTCGACGGGGTTGTGATGGTTCTAAGGACTACTAGTCAGCAAGATTGGTACAAGTGAAGCTATAGTTGAGCTAGTACGTTGAGGGCTATGGGAGTATTGTACGCAATATACCTGGTGAAGGCGGAAGGTCTAGTTCATTTATAGTGGACAATTTGATCGATATGTATGAGGGTTGGGTGATGGTGCTCATACGGACAGTCTAACATGGACATTATGATCAAATCGAACATGTGGTCGATATTTTAGGCTCATACCAAAGTGGTTGGTAAAATTGTTCTGAATCATAAGTGGAATTGATAGGATGTTTATTCTGTGAATAGGTTATCCCTTCCATGATGGTAAAGGGTGCGTGAAATGTTGTAATTTAAAAACAAATATCATTGTAATATCATTTAACCTTATTATATGCTTAACCATAAATATGGCATTAAAATGTCTATATTTCTTAGTTATAAACCCACACCCCTTTAAACCATTTGAGCATATTGGGAACACAATAGAAAGATATTCAACAAATATTTACACCTATGGATCATAATAAATCTTATGAAATTCTTACAATTAATTTTCTTATATTTTCTTTTTGATAATTATATTTTAAAAAATATCACATATTGTACATATTTTGAGAGTTTTTTCGATTTGTATTATCATGGTATTCCATATCATTTTAGAACGGAGAGAATTGGTGAATATTTATAAATTCTGTTCGGACAAATTAATTGGGATATGACACAAAAATTATCTTTCTACAATTCTATAATTCAGATTATATTTCCCGATAGCCATTTTTTTCTTAAAGCTTCCCATTTTTTAACCTCCATTTTATTTATGATCTTGTATCGTATTCTCATGAAGTAATGTGATAGTTTTAAAGTTCATGTACATTTATAGTGGCAATATTTTGGATTTCATTATTAAATGCACCATATAGTTAAATTTAAGTGTAATTGAACAGAAAAATCTTCTAAACAATCACACTTTACTCCATTTCATCATGAAAATTCATTTTATTTGAAATGGTGAGAGTTTTTTTTAAGTTCTTGTAAAATATTCATAAATCTTATTCTACTTTCATCTTAGAAATATGAATTCTCTAAAGAGACTATAATTGAAAATGTCTCACTTTGGTGGAAACCTGAAATTTTTTAATCATAGAATTGTAGATAGACTTTTAAGGTTTAGTTATCTAGAATGATCCCAATTTCAATGTCTTCATATTAGTTTCATCTCCCTCTAGAGTACCTTTTAATTCCTAGTATTCTTCAAATGTGAGGAAGTTTTAGGCATGACCCAATGATCATGCAATCTTTAAATTATTTGTTTAATAAAATTACTACTTTATGTCATCATTATATTTCAACTTTTTTTTCTTATAGATATAGTCACACTTGTGGGAGCCATCCTAACTCATCTAAGGTGGCCATTTTTTTTGAAGATATTATGTTTATTCCTCCCTTTTTTGCTTTTTCCTTAAAAAACAGCATATTTTTAATTTATTGCTATCTTAATTTTGATAACACTAGCACTCAAAGAAGAGAAATCCAAATATATTTTTCATTCATTTGGTTAGATCACCTATTACAAACTTTATACTAAAAAAAGAGAGGTGATGCTTACCAACCACCTTCAAACTGAATTCCCTACAATCCCCAATTCAATACATTCTTTCTAGAAGATGAAGTTAATTCAACAAATTCATTCATTCCAAAATGGAGCAGAACATACAAATAGGACAAACAATGCATCTAAGGCTACTCACCCTCTCAACCAATAAATAAAGAATCTCACTGAATGGAGAGAATCTCATTCAGAAGCTGCTGCACTTCTTGTTGGTCTTGTATCTGTAAAGTGCCCTCTTCTTATTGCCGGAGATGTTCTCCACATTGAGCACAACTTTCCCAGGCTCCCAGTTCTGGAACGTGTTGCGGAGGGGCCCCTCTTGGGCGTTCATCCACTTCCCCTTCTGCACTATAATGGTGTACGACCCTTCATCTGCCGGAACAAACTCTTCCCTGTAGTTCACCTCCCAGCCCACGACCGTCAAGTCCCACACCGCTGTGCTCCCAATCTCCTCCATAGGAATCTCGATGGTTTCAGTAGACCCCGGTTTGACGGAGACTTCAGAAACCCCATTGTCGTGGCTGGAGAACTCGTCGTTCTCCCTCTTGAATCCACCGTACTGAATAGGAATCTGCTCAGCCGAAATGTACCTGCGAGAAGAAGATTAGAATATGACATATTCATTGTCATCATCTGAGCTGCGTACTACTCTGATATGCTAATTTAGGGGATATAAACAGTGGAGAAAAAAACTTACCTGAGGAGCGTCTCCGTCACCCTCGCCGGCCGGGCGAAGACGAACTTGCTCTTCGTCCTCTGGGTCAAGAACGGCGACAGGAGGGAGTGGATCGCGTAGTACCAGAACGGAACATTGATGAATATCTGCAAATCAGCACCGTCTCCTCAAGCTTGGATGAATAAAGCATTGACAGGTGCAGCAGAAGACCAAGTAATGAAGAAGACAACTCACGTTTCTGGCGACCAGCTCGGGGTAGTTGTCCTGGAGGAGATTGACGGCCTGCTTCGTGGCGGACCGGAGATTCTTCTTGGTGGGTCCAGGCGAATTCCTGAGGTCGTTGACCTGAAGCAACGACAAGACGCCTCCGGGCCTCAGGTCGAGCTTATTGATGCCCCTCTCCATCAGCTGGACCCTCCACCTCAGGAACCTCTCCTTCTTCTCCTCGCTGCCGAAGGTCCTCTGGTACATTTCCTCGTCCCCGAAGACCCCATAGATGTTGTAGCAGACGGGGTGGCCCTCGCGATCGGCGCCGTCCATGTAAGCCGCCGGATCCAACTCAACGGCCACTTCCTCGTCCAGGATGGCGTCGATCTTGAAGTCCTTCCTCCACTGGAGGGTCCTCTTCAGCATCTCGAACGCCTCGGCCACCTTGAAGTCCCGGGCCCTCAGGAACTTCAGGAGGACAACGTCGGCGCCGCCGTCGGAGGAGCCCTTTTTCGGCAGTAGCGGAACCCCCCAGAGGGAGATCTCGCCATACCCCGCTTCTTCTCCTGTGTTTTCTTCCCCTTCTTCCTTTCTCAAGAGACTATTGCCGAGGACGGCCTCCTCGAGCCTCGACTTGAGCTCCCTCAAGGCCTTCCGCTCGGAGGCCTTGAGGTCGGAGGTGAAGTTGATCTCTTCCTTGAAGGAAGGACACTTCTCCACCACATTCAATGATAGAGACCCGCCGGCGCTCTCCTTCTGTTCCTCTGTCTCTGTCTTCTTGTCGATGGGGGCTTGAGGAATCATCATCGCCTCCTCTACCACTTGGGTTTCATCGGATTTGACATCGACCGTCATGATTGAATTGAATCACTGGAGAGAGCTACCGAGCGAAATTAATGAATGGACGCAGGGAATTAATGAGAGCAAGTGCGAAAAGCTCCGCCTTGAAGTTTGATTTAACGCCCCTTTCGTCCGGAGGGTTTCAACGGTTGAATATTTCCTTTCGGGGATCGCGAGGTCCCGGGCCTACCAACGGTCGATTACCTGGACCCACCACAAGTACAGAGCCGTTGTGTCGTGCCTCCAACATAGCATCACATTAATGTAATAATATATTTTTATAATTTTAAAATGAAGCCCAAGGGGAATCAGAAATGTAATCCCACGTGTGGTTTGTGTTGCTGTACTTGTGCTGGTTTGTGTCATCACCCCCATCATGAGTCTGTACTGTGGGCATGAAAGATACGGGGCCTAGAAGGGCTGAGCCAGGTTCACGGAGCTCTGCGGAAAGGGCGTGGCGGTGGACGCCATCTTTCCGCCGTATGGGTTGAAGGTAAAGATGGGATTTGAGCAAAAAAAAAAAAAGGTATGGGTCTCTCCAGCTCGATCATCCTGGCGAAGAAACCCTCTCTTGGGATGGGCCGCTTTACATAGTCGGACTTCTTCTTGATGTTGGCTTTGGGGGGTTCGTCTCAGTAGGGCTTGGGCCAGGACCCATCGGATACGAGGTCCTGTATAGAACCCACTTGACCCATCTCATCTAGGAGCACGGGCCATGAATGGCCCAAAAGAGATCCCCATGGCCTCCCCTTCTAGGATCCGCCCGTTGGCGTCGACCATTAGAGCAGCATCCACGACGTCGTCATTGGCGAGGCCGTGCTTCCGCATCATGTCCCGGTGGCCGCCACCGCTCAGGTGCCATACGACCCCGACTGTTGGGTAAAACTACCCACGGGAAGCTGTGGGTAGCTCGCCCAAGGTGGCTAAAATAATCTGATAATTTAAACGGACAAGACATCAATCATTTGAGCAGGCATCGAACATTTATACAAGCTTAAATTTTGTGCTCCATGTCATTGACAACTTTCCCTGATACAAGGGTAGACTAGTTATTGGTGTGGCAATTTCCATAGTGCTGGTGTCCTCCCCTATCAGTGGAACATTTGGCTGCACACTGTCATTTCCCTATATATATATATAGAGAGAGAGAGTCTCAGTCGACATATACATACTGCTCTGCTCTGCTCTGTACGGTGATGGGGAAGCTGTATTTCACTCTGTTTCTGACTTATATGTATTAAAGTTTCAGTTTTTTTAAGGGGAGGAGAAAGACTACAGCTTCTCAAAAAACCCACAGAGAGAAGGGGAGAGAGTTCTCCCTCCTCCTCCTACGGCTGTCTGGGCGCCCTCCTTCCCTTTCCTGTAAAGGATTTTGACGGTTCACTGGTGCATACATACAAATTAACAACTTTCAAGATTCTCAAATTCTTGATCCAGTTTTGAGCTGTTGTTTTTAATTATTGCCTAAATAAATTTCATTTTATATCAGTTCTGGACTAATGTAAGTTAGTTATCATTTCATGACAGGTTTTACCGAGACAATTTGTGGTTCTGTACTAGATTTAACTTTTATTGGAATTCATCTTCTAGGCATTCTTCCGAATTCATGTCTAGGGAGTCATACATTTATTGCATCCAATCTTGTGGTTACTCTTAACTTTGAAGAGGAGATAATTCATGTATGTGTATGACAATGTGGACATAATGAGCCTCTTAATAATTGCTTGTAGGACATTGCCTCTTCTTGGCAGGACATTTCTTATAGTGCAATACCATATATGACTGACTGTCCATAGCTTCATTTGTGCTTTAGTGCGTTTAGCCTGCTTCTTACAGAGAAGAACAATTGGAAGTCCCCATCTGTTTGTATGCAGAGTGATTTGATGGTGAAAGAAAGTGATTTGTTTATTATTCACTGCATGCATTCCGAGTCCTTTAATTGTAAAAAAATAGAATTTTGGTGCAAGATCCACTCCGAGTGAATTTTCATGTTTGATTTTTCTTCTGTTCTTGTGAATTGTTGTGCTGCCATACATCAATTGTCATATAATTATCTGTTGTCTGCAGCTTAACTTGATTGAGCTCTTTAGTTGCATATCCATGGTTGAATTCAGTGAATGATTTATCTAATTGATGAGTTAGGATGGCAAACATAATATTTTGTTTGTTATCTATAGAGTTATAAATTAGTTTGCATACTTACCTTTCACTTATAATGACTGTTGCTGATATAAACATCTCTAATATCTTTTACAAAATTTCATCCCTTAATGGGAGGTTCATTTGCTGATAAAATTCGACTGTCTCTATTTTCTTGCTCCTTTCTGTCCTTTTATCTATGTGTGCATTTGCTCGTTGTCTAGTATTATACCTTAAGATTGTTAATTTAGTCCTTTTGGAGGAGGGATGGTGCAAGATCTTAAACTTTGGTAGCTTTGTTCTGTTGCTATTTGGTAATTGCTTCTGATAGGCTCTTACAATGATGTAGAGGATAATAATATATTAGTATATAATTAGTTCTATGGATGAATTGTTGTTAATTTATTGTTGGATGTTGATTGAAATTGGGAAATTCGTTCTTACTGATTGAGTGACTTGGGATGTTTTTCTATTCAGATTCTAGAATGGAAGACATGATGCAATGTTTCACATCACTTGAACCATTTGTGAGTGTATTGATCCATGTTCAATCAATTATACTAGCGGCTGATTTCTTAATTTTTCTTGTTGGAATTTCTTTGTCCACCAGTGTTAACACCAAAATTCAGGTACACTCTTTTGTATTCATCATGGCTGAATTTGATGAACCAGAAGAAGGGCATTATTATCTTGCTTATAGTGAAGACATGCACGAGGATAGGATGGGACTGAAGAAGGTCATAGTGAGATGGTTTTATCTCACTCGGGAAATATGTCACATGTTTCCTCAGTATAATCCACATCCTCGGGAAACCTTCATCACACCCCAGGTAGAGGTGATCTGTGCTGATTGTGTTGAGGAACCTGCGACAGTTGTCCACCTCAGAAATTCATATGTGCTATGGGCTTAAGTTGTATAGATAATTATGTGAAAAGGTATTGAAAACCGATAAGGGGTCGGATTAATGTCTACTTAAAATTAATGATTTGTAAGTATTGAAATATTTCTAACCTTATAAACCCACAACACTTCTCTATTTTATCCAATATAAGATCTTATTCTCAATACTCGCCTTCACGTGCAATGTGAATACACTTGCCACGTGCAATTTTTAAATCCGTACTCAACAATTATTTACGAGCCAAGTATTATTCTTTCGGTCTCGGATGAAGGGGAAAGTAGAGGAAGGTCACATACTTTCATTGGAGAGACTCGGAAGGGAAGAAGAATTAAAGAGACTATATGATGAAAGATGGTAGATAAGGGGAGAAGAATTAAATCACGAGCTGGGTTTTTTAGTTTCAGGTCGGGTACAAGTGTGAGTACATTGACTCTGATACTATTTAAAAAAATACTGTGAAACGATAAAGATTAGATCAATTTATACTTTAAAAGTTATGACTTATAAGTAGTGAAATATTTGCAACCTTATAAAACCATAATATTTTTATATTTTATCAAATATGAGATCTTATTTTCAACAACTTCAACCAAGAAATTGTATCTCTTCTATATCCAGCTCTCAACCCAAGATCCAAAATCATGGGAAGTAATGGTAATGGAGTGGATAACATCGAAGTTTCCCATGTGAACTATATTCTTCCAGGTGGGCTTAGGAGCCAGGTGGTGAATATTGTCCAACCTGAACTGTATATTGAATATGTCAAAAAGTGTGGCGCACGGGAAAAATTGATGGGTCAAAATCCAGATCTTCATCTTCCTTTAGAGGAAATGACAAGATTCAGTTGCTCTACTATCAAGATAGATTCTGGATGCTAGTTCAGATGTCAGATCCTGAAGATCTCATCTAAGAACATGAAAGTCATATATGAGGATGTCTTGGACATTGATGATTCTACTAAGCTAGAGGTACAGAGATTCTTAGAAACATTTTCTCTAGTTTTATGAAACTAGAATATTCATCATTCCTGCATTTCCCCTTTTAAAGTCAGAAGAGTGTCAGGATCATATCAAGCAAAACAACTTAAATTATAGTATAACCAATGATCTGCAAAAGATAACATTTTTTATCAGTATCAATATTTGATTAATGATCATTGTACCTGATTAACAGCTGCACGAGCTTATCAATTGAATCTGTCATGTTAATCACTTTCAAGGATTTCACCAAGAAGGTTATCTTACTCAATGGCTATGCAATCAAATTTATGAAAATGTATTACATTTTGCACTGACATTTTGCAGGACATCAAAGGGTGGAAAATCCTGATAAGCAGGAGATGAGATGCCCTGGTCGCAGAGCAGTTAGGCCATGGCCTCCAAAGGAACACATTACATGTTCTTTTAAGGTAGGAGATGCAGTGGATGCATAGTGGTGTGATGGGTGGTGAGAAGCCGTTGTAGTTGGAGACATCCCCAAACCTGATGAAATGCATGTTTATCTTCATGCTTAATTTTGAATCATGTTCCATTTCATCAATTGTTTACTTGAAAACTGTTGAGGCATATTTTGGGCTAGTTGGATTGCCACCAAGTAGGTTGATTTCATGTTCCATTTCATCAACTGCTCCTACCCGAGGTTGATTTCTTTCCCCTTTCATATTTTCAAATGGATTTCAGATCCCCAAACCCATCACAAGCATCAGTACTGTGGAAAAGCAGCTTGGACCCAGGGGTAAGGGTAACAGGGTCTCAGCTCCTCACATCATGGACTTCATGGAGGTGAAGCAAGGAGTCCTGGACCAAGCAGAGACACCTTCAAGCTATTGGAAGAATCGGCTTTATCTCAATATGATAGAGACAATGCATCATTTACACATACATACATGTACAAAATGGTGGAAGTGTAACTATGATGGTGACGGATGGTTAAGGAGAATCAGATAAATAATATCACCATTAACCTCCAACTAAGAGATTGTATGTGTTATTCTAATTAATATACTCCCTGTGCCCTCTACATCCACACACATCCCATGACCTTCCTCGTATTTAAAAGAAATCATACCTTCCTCGTGTTTAAAAGAAATCATATGAAGATGAGGAATTATATGAACAACACAGAATATGAATGCATTTATATTTCCATCTCATCTCATTCTTAGAGATCATTTCTCTAAGTCAGTTTATGGCCTATTATCAGTAAAAGAGGTTTTGTCCAAGAGACTTGACAAAATGCTAACAAGAGAAAATAAAGGTGGAATCAATCATCAAGGTGCAGCTATGAGACTTGACAAAATGCTAACAAGAGAAAATAAAGGTTGGAATCAATCATCAAGGTGCAGCTATGCCCTTCCTCACAAGCATATCATAAACCCGATCGATCTTGCTAGGTTCCATCTGGAACAATTGGTGGGCATCTGTCTTCTTGGTGACTTTGCCCTTGAAGATCTCCACCGACATCACTTGCTGCATGTTAAGATATACATGTGGCGGTATCCTAATTTCTGCACAAAGCCTTTTCTCCTGCACGTTCAGAATATATTATTACTAATATGTAAATGAATTGGCCTACAAGGCCACAAAAGAGGAATTATCCAAAGGGAAGAAATTGTGATTTTGCAGTTCCAAAAAGGCAGGTCGTAGAACAGCCATTCCAGGGATGAACAATAAAAAATACAGTCATTTGAAACTTACCTAGCAAATATACAGAGTACTACTCATCAATACCTCATCCACTTTGAACATGATATCATATTTATTTATTTATTTGCTTTTGTAAAAGCTGGTATCATAATGTCATTTCAACAGTTAAAAAGATGCTCCAATTTTTCAGTGTCCAAGATATAAGACTCTACAATGTAATAGAATCCTGTAAAATGTAAGCCCTGAAAATAAGCAGCAAAAGTGGATCACTGGACATGTTTATATTTGGATACGGTTTTTTCTAGGAGATGATTCATGTGTGCCAATCCCAGTCAGACAATCAGGCATATCCAGATCTTATTGGAAACATGGCAAAAATATCTCTAGCAAATGTGCATGAAGAATTGTTCCTATGAATAGAAGTTAGCTTTTTTTGCAAAACTCACATTCTCAGATAGCAAATCAGAGCTGCTATAACCCATAATTTCCACATTGTTGGCAGTGCTGGAAGAACCGTGTCCTGCAGCTCTCGGGTCCAAAGATCCCATGAAGGCACCATGACTTCCAAGACCCATCTGAGAGCCATCTTTGGCCCTGCGAGCACTCTCTTCCGCCTCCCTTCTCTGCTCAGTGTATGCTTCTAACTCTGCAGGGGTGCGGCACCCTGCAGCACGGGCATCCTGTAAATTATTCCCAAGAATTTCATCAGAAAAAATAAATTTTTGTGGGGAAATGGAACCATAAAAAACAGTGTTTTCAGAACCATTATTTCTCAATGACATAAATCCATCAAACTAACTCTCTCAATTGATTTACCAACCAATTCTTCTGTGCAAGAGAATACATCAGTTTCATATTTATTCTCACTTATAACAATTTCCAACTTACAAACTCAGCAATGTCAGTATTTTCATGAAAATGACACTCATCAACAGTTTCTGATTTCATCCCGGAATAGGTTTTCAAGAAATTTCCCTCAAGTTCAAATAAATGCCTAGTTTGTGCAAACAAGCACTATAGAGCTAGAAATTTAATCAAATAACAGTCAAGCATATATTTTTACTGTGCAGACCAATTTAATCTTAATAAGAATCAGACTGTGGTAGTATAGTCATATCTGCAAAGCAGGAAATGATGCATTCGTGATGTTCTCAGAGCATTTCAATCAAACACTTTGCACGTGACAGTAAAAACATGAAAAAAAGACCCCTAAACTGATTTCTCTATTAATCTACAAACAATGTACAGTAACAACCCCTAGGCTTTTGAAGAAGAGTTTTTTCTTTTTTTTTAAGACAATATAAGAGAAAGTTTGATTGATAGAGCATAGCAAGTTTGATTGATAGAGCATAGCACTTACCTTGAGTAGTTGGATCCTCTTCCTAATACGGTGTTCAGAGATAACAGTCTTGATTAATTCATCATGATCTTCTTTTGTGTGAAATCGCATGAACACATCATAACGACGGCATATCGCTTTCTCCTCAGGTGTGAAATCCTTCTCAATGGGATTCGGGTAGAGCAGGTTCCTTTCCAATATAAAATCCTTCCTTCGCTTTCTCTCATCAAGCCTGATTTTATTTTTATTTTTATGAAATACAGGCAACAATTAATATAGGTTTTCATTTTTAAAGATATGCTGATCTTTACCCTATGAAAGAAACGAATTTGTTTATTGAATGCTCAAAAGAAAACGAAAGCAATTCTGTGAAGAGGGGCAACAATGATGATAATGATCTGTATCTTCAGTACAGAGGCCTAAGGACCAGAATGAACTGTTTATATTGATTGGCAGGATAACATGAAAAAATAAGAGCATATAATCACACCCAGCTCGACCAACAAGAGATAACCAAAAGAGGCCACTATATCATTGTTTTCTCCTTTCTATGAGTAAATAATTGTTTTTCTGTATGGATCCACTGAAACACTCAACAATTCAAAAGCAAATTTTGTCCAGTGCAGTTCCACAGGCTATGATATCAAGCAGTAGCAACTAGTAGCTACAGATATTAGAGGCAGTTAGTCATCAAGCATACCTTTTTGAATAGATACGAAGAATTCGCAACTTAAGTTCGCGCTCATCTTCAGTGTCAGTATCCTTGAATTCCATCTCAGCAAGCAAATGTTCAGCGTCATTATCATATTCAATGTCAAACTCCTGCCTCTTTGGATTGTAACCACTCATCTCCAAGAGAGAAGAGCTATTTTTCGCAAGTGAGCTCCTATTCTCCTGAGCATCTGTCAGCACCATTTGAAGAAGACAAAAGAAATCAATCATACCAGCTTTTTCTGGTCAAAGTATCAGTTAAATGGGAATAGTAACTTTTATGCAAGACTTCTTAATGTCTACAGCTATATCATTATGCTTTTCGGAATTAACCCAAGTCTCTATCGCATTAACTACGAGCAAAAAAAAAATGCCTTGATTGGTCCCAAAACCACTGTAGAATATTGTAATATAAAAGCTAAAGCTGTTTCAGAATTTCTTGATTTCTTTTTCGTCGAAAGGCAAGTATTTTAAGTGGATGGTATTTCCATTGTACCAGAAAAATAGAATATACACTGCATTTAAAAATCATTGACTCATAGGACCACCTACAATACATATGAGATCCAACAAGGAAGCAAAAAAGGGCAGAAAACAGTGATTTAATTTATAACTAAGCACGGTGAATCAGCAGTAATGCATTTCTAAAGTATCAACACTTCTACGGGCAAATTACCACAAACAATGCAATGACTCAAAAAGTACAGAAGAAATAATCAGCACCTACAGAAAATATTAAAATGAAAAACTAAATGGAAAAGGCAGCCCACTAAATATGGTCAGTTACATGTGGAAAAATGGTAGCATACCTTCCATTTTCACCAAACCATCTTTAACTTGGGCCATGTTAGAAACCTTCTTCATAGGAGATGCTGCTGCCAAATTTGCGCCGCTGGCACACGGCTTGCCATCCACATCTAGAGATTCAAAGATAAATCCAGAAGTTGAATATAGACAAAAAAAAAAAAAAAAGAAGATGATACTTTTTACGCTAATTGGAAATGTTAACCAACCTACCTGCACCTATCCCAGAAATAAAACGTCCAGAGGAGCCACCTTTTTGGGGATCTTCAACTCTGGTAAGTGGCAAAATTGAATAAGGATTATCAAAACTTAACTTGATAATCAAAGATCTTCATAGTATTATACAACATCCAACTAAGATATTCCTGTAAAAATTAATTCATAGTGAAGACATTGAACTGTGTGGGATCCATTCCAGACTTAGTTTTATCAAATTCACGAAGAGAATGGATTTCACATTATGTCATGAATCTGCCAAACTTGTTGGATGCATGGCTAGTTTCATGAGATCCTACCACAACCAGACTTGTTTCCAGTGTGATACTTGCAAATTATAAACATAGCACAATGTACATGAGATTGGTAACCATACTTGACCCTTGAAGGAGAAAAAGGAGACTCTTCCTTCAAACTAAGATCCCCGAGGTTGGAGACTCCTGTAACAATTACCATCAGTAAACAATATAAGTTTCAATATGATGGCCATTGAAATTCCATAACATTTTCTGAATAGTTATACCAATACAATAACATCAACCTTTCTTGTCATCTCCTTGACCTTTGGCCATGGCCAGCAGCTCAGAGCGGTTCTTCCCAACCACATGAGACATATCCTTTACCAAAAATGAAATCTTATACTTTAGTTTTCTATCCACTGATGAGTCCTATACAAAAAGTAAACCCGATTAACTGTTTAAGACATTCATTCATACAGGAAGAGGAAAGTAAGGCGACTGCAGATACACTTCATTGTAGTGATCAATACATTGTTCTTTGTTCTTTGTTCCAACATGCTCAGCTACTTCTGCCCAATTTCCCAGCCCATACATCTCAATGCCCTACAATCAACAGAATCATGAAACTAAGTAGTTAACCACAATTGATTAAGTTAGATTTCCAAATACCAACCCCATTCTTAAGAAACTAAGAATGAAGAAAATATGAATGATTGATTTAATATGCAAGTGAAAATGGACAATACCTCAAGTAGAAGTATTTCATCATCAGCATTCCAGTCAGGACTAATGAGAGGGAATGACAAATTATCCTGAAGGTACATCAAGGCATTATTTTATGCTGCAATCCAAATTATCAGCTGAAATTATTCAAAAAACAAATGGCAGGAGAATCATCACCTGCATTAGAAATATCCAATGATGAAAGGAGAAAAGGAAATTGAGCATTGTTTAACTATCCATTCTCAATTACAACACAATCTTTCCTATAACAAATTAGATATATAAGTTTCTCCACCTTCTTGTATGAGGCCAATCATAAAGATTTGATGAGAGACATGGATATATCATTTTTTTTTTCAGAATGACAGAATGTCAACAACACACAACATTAAGATGAGATAATTTTTCTTATTGCCAATAGTAGTACTAACCATAACTTGGTACGGATGGTTGCTCTTATGAGGTGTCACTTCTGCGCCGACAGAGAAGCATTCAACACACAGGTCAAAATCGGGGCAAAAGGCACATTTGATCCGGATTCGCCCAGTGATATCTTTGTTGCAGTAATTGCAGTGATACAATGCCCTTTTCCCATCACTATTTCCTTGGCCTAATAAATAATATAAAGTAGCAGATGAAGTTTTCCATTTTTAAGAAGCCATGCTAGAAAACATGCCTGTGAAAACCCTATATTGGTAAATTTATAAATTGAGTAGTATAGCTTAACCAGCTTAATAGTTCCCATCATCTTCAAATTGTGCTAATAATCTTAGGAATCTTGTCTAATAATAACAAGCCACAAAATTTCAAGTTTGATGGCAGTTTCCCTATGATATTTAAGGATGTTGAACAATGCTAAAATGGATAACTAACTGCTAAAGTTTTTTAGATTTTCCTTTTTTTGGAGAGATGACAACTAACTTCTGTATGCAATTGTTTATCAATTGGAAACTCTAATTTGTTTCAAAAAAAAGAGCCAGTAAATAAACTGACTAAGCAGGAAATGAATATGTGCAAGGTTTCCAACACAAGCCTTACAAGTTGGTAACCTCAGATCAGCTCCGTGCAAACAGATAAGAAATAGCAATCAAGTATCCTAGATATGGTAAACATTAGGTTTACATGGAAATATACCTACGGAGGCAGATTCTGAATTTTCTCCACTTGATGCATTTTTCTTTCTCCTTGATCTGTAAAGACAAAGTAGTGCTTTCATCAGAAATTAGATGCCAATAATTCATTGTAGATGGAACTACCACATAGATGACTTTGTACCATGTTATCCTTAATGAAATAAATTACTCAATTGCCTACTTACTAAAGTAATAGAATTTATTGAAAAAACATGAAAAATGTTCTTCTTGGAATACGGATAACAGAGCATGCTGGCAAAACTTCCTTATGATAAGCAACGGTATAGATTACTTTGCTCTATGTTATCATGAACGAAACAAATGACTCAAAGACCTATTTACAAATGTAAGAGAAATTATTGAAAACCAGAGTACAGAGTCAAGATGTTCCTCTTGGAACATCGATAACAGAACATACTGATATAACTTTCTTGTGATAAACAATGGGAAACTTCTCTATTCCTGATTGACTGGGCTGTCAGGCATAGCATTAAATCAGCATTTTTTAAGCAAAGGATAGCAGAAGTACAATTTTTCAAGTTTACTTAATGAAACAAAAAACAAAATGTGCTTAGAGCACACTCTTCGGATAGATTTAATTTTTCTTTACAATATAAGTCCACAGTGCGATTGACTGGATTGTCTTGCTGATAAAAATTGACTAAATCTGAAATTATATTACTTAAATAAAACATACATCATATTTTGTTTGCAAACATCACAAATGATTCAAACTAAAATTCTTAAGAGCCTCAATATTCATGACCGTATTTATGCAATTCATGATTATATGCGCATAAATGCACGAGAGTAAATGCTAGAAAGAGACCGAGAAATAGCAAGTCGAGCACAAGTAACATTCATCTGGACTCGGCAATTCAGACGCGAAAGACTCAAAGAAAGAATAAGCCAAAGATCAAGCTCAAACCTCTGGGCGGGATCCTCATCAGTGGAGTGGAAGTTCCCACGGGAGCGACCCATGCCTGCGGAAATCTGATTGAGCCCAAGATCACCTTCTTATTCCAACAAACGGTTTCGCGCGGAGCTAGTAATGTCACCGGTGCTAAGATTTATACTGCGGAAAACACAGGAACCCTAGAAGAGCCGGCACGGGTAAGAATTGGCAAGGACTTCAAAATCTCATTAAGCAAGCTTCCAAATCGGGCACATGTTCAACATTTTTACTGAGATGCCATATGCGACTGTGCACGTGCTAGTGATCACCGCTGCATGTTGCTTTCGTGGGAATGGATGTCAACGACCTAGATTCGCTGCTTCTTTTGAATTTCATAGACGAACTGTATTTAGTCGGCAACTAGACGGAAACTCACGGAAAATTAAATTAATATTTATTTATAATTTCATCAATAAAAACATAGAAAAGTCTGACTGAAAAAGTAATGCTATTTCAAAAGTATAATTAATTATATATTTATTTAAATAATAAATTAAATGTGAGAAAAAAATATGGATTTAGGAGTAAAGGAGGTGTGAAGTTACAAGTGAGAAATTGCAATTTAACTCTCATTTCAGAGTGTGAGGTATAATAGACTAATAATTTTGTCAATCCTTAATTTAATCTATATATTCATATATGCCGATGTAAAATGTATATAATCATATTATTTTGATGTCCATACAATAGGTTTTTAAATTCAGGGAGAATATTCCTCTTATTGTCTATGTATTAAGATATAAAAACTTTATTCATCAATATTAAATATTAAAGATTATTTTATAATATATATTTTAAATATATTATAATGTAGATAAGTCTCTTTTTTTTTACTATTTAAAAGTTAAAATAATCCTATAGTATATAATATATAGATGATTCTATATGATATGTATTTTGTATTTGATTTAGTATATTATTAGAGAAATTATAAAGAAGATTTAGGAAAATTCCAATTATGGATTTAAGACATTTTTATACGATAAAATGATAATTTTGGAATGTGTGTATGAATAAATAAAATTTTAAAAATGATATAAATAAAAAGAAAAAAATAAAATAAGTTCCAACAACTAACACCCTTGAAAGTTAACTCATTTTTATTATTTGGAGGGTACTTGCCCTATTTTCGGATTGCGATATAGCTTGAAAATTATTTAAGAAAATTTTATTTTTGAACTAAATTGTAAGTAATAATTTTCCTTAAAATTATTTGAGTTATATCTTTATATTTAGTCGTAATCTTTAAAATTTAGAATTGTGTTTTGGTGCGTGAGATTGGACACATTTATGTATAGATTTTTGTTGAGAATTGCCCCTCACAAAAATATATGGTTGAACTCGCAAATTACTCCCCAATATTTTATCTAAATTTATGGTCAACTCGTCCCTACTTAGTGGCATTTCACTTGATAAATTGGCCCATCTTGAAAAATATTATGTGTTATCTCGACTTTTACCTCTCATAAAAATCTTATTAATAGATTTGATTATGGTCTTTTTTATACAATAAAAAGATTGGCTAAATTCATAACTTTCACCCCAAACTTCCATTCTCACAACTACGATAGCTCGAAAGACTTATATTATTTCATTATAACAAAAATCACTTGTAATTTAAACTTTTGTAGATAACTTTTCAATTTAAAATGCTAACCACAATCAAATATCGAAAATAGAGTAACTAATTTGAAAACACCTATTATTAACTCAAGTACATTGTCTTGAGTTTATTGCTTTGTTAAGGTTTTCTCTTCACGTGCTACACTCATTTACAAGTTACTGAGTGCAAAAGCCGCTCATAAGACATTTCATGACCTCGATAATTTTGAAACACAAAATAATTTATTTGATTTTAAATTTTCATTTTCATGTACTAATATTAGTTATCCTCTTGTACTATGCACACAATTTTGGACGAAAACAACCATCTCAACCAACTAGCAAAGTGGCATCTATCGATGTACTATTGTGCCAAGATATCTCCCTCAACACAATCTTTCATATGTATTGTCACGTCCAATCCAGTTTGTCCGGTCAGAATCTGTGAACAACCCACCACATCCTCCCATTTTTACAACAATGGACACCTTATTATTATAAGCTTGATGAGACTTAAGGCTTGGAATAAAACATATCAGATTATTTTTTTAAAAAAATATTCATTTGGAATTGGGAAATAAATTTAATAAGTAATATCGGGATGAAGTACTAAATGTAATGCATACCTTTAAAAAATTTACAGGTTTTTATCTCTTCAATGTGTCCTGAAAACGTTTTAGTTTCATGAAAAGGGTATTGGAGGGGAATGAGTTCACAACTCACTGAGTATGGTTAGCTGAAATCGTGATGTTATGTCCATGATTAATTCATCACATACTCTAAATAATTATATGAGGAATTTTAGGAAACATTTTACTAAGTTAAACCATGAAGGGTGTAAAGCTTTAATCATAGGGTTTGTATTGAACAAGTTTACATCATGTCCATTCCATCATGGAATAACCTTTCATTGGGTTTATCCCTAACAAAACTTAAAGGTTTAATTTATAAAACTTGCATTTGAGAAACATATTTTAACATCAGAACTTTTGGAATCTGGGTTAAGCCCAAGTGGACTAGAAACTGAGTGTGAACTAAGAAAAGAATCCCAAATTGAGAATAAAACTCTAAGCTAGGAAAAGGGATCCTGAATTAAAAATAAGAACCAAAATGGGAATGAAATTCTAAACCCATGTTAAGATCGAAAATTGGGAATGAAATCCCGAATTAGAGACAAAAGCCAAAATTGAGGACGGGATCCTAAGCCGAGAATGGAACCTGAGGCGGGATTTGGAAAGTTGAATTTGGATCATAACCCAATGATAGAAATAGGATAGGAGACCCAATTCCAGGACTAGGGACCCGATCGAATTGAGATTGGGTTCCCAAGCACGAAAATCGAGATTTTTGGGGAAAGTCGATTTTCGCCCGAACAAGGTGGAGATCTAGAATTTAATTTCCAAAAGGACCATAAAGGGGTAAAATTGTAATTTAAAAGTTCAAAAATGGAAATAAAAGAAAAGAGAAGTCGGGTTGGATAGGACCGAGTTGGGTTGACCTGACTCACTTCGAGCCATCGCATGCTAACCGATAATTTATGTTATATTGCTTCAAGATGTGGCTCTAATTTACTTAATTTTTGATCAAATTGAGTGCTACAAATTACAGAGATAAGCTAAGAACCGACTAGCGGTCTCCCTAGGGAGATAATGCATTAACTTTCCCTAAATTACTCAAATTTGGCATTCAAAGTTAGAATTCCAGACAACTCCCCGATCTTTCGTCACTAAAATGAGTAATTCTTTCTCATTCAATCACCAAGTGGAGTGATCTTGGTGTCAAAATGACAGTAATTGATTGTTCTTGATTTTAGTTGGGCCCCAATTGGTAGTGGCCGGAAAAGGCTGCATGAAGGCCGTTTTGGCCGACCCCAATTTTGAATAGCAAGATCGGTCATAATTGACTGCACTTTAGGGGCCCAATTCTCTGTCTTTCGGCCATCACTCCAGTGGCCACTAGTGCCAAAGTGATCGCTTGCCTCCCTTCTACCCCTCCATGGCCAGGCCGACTTTTGGCAAGGGAGAAATCAGCTGGTACAAGCCAATCTCCGACGGTGGGTTTGTTGGGTAAATTGTAAATTTATAAGTTCATTTGATTTGAATTTCAAAGTTTAGAGACTAAATTACAATTATGGAAAGTTTGGGGACCAAATTGTAAATATGGAAAAATATGGAACATTTTTGGGATGTGATTTTAAGACATATGGGGATGTTTAAAGTCATTTACAAGAAGTCGGAGACAAAACCGTAAATATTGAGTAAAGGAGGGGAAATGGTAATTTTACCCAAATAGAGGTAAAATTATCAATTATGCCCAAAGGGATGTAAAATAGTTAATTTTGAACCATTAAGGGAAAAATGGTAATTTTTTCAAAGTAAATATACAAAATAGATATTTTTGCAAGTGTGGGACAAAATGAAAAATTGTTTCATTTTAGGGACCAAAATATAATTAATACATTTTTGGGGACCAAGTGTGTTTAAAGGAGTTATGAGTACCCAAATGAGAGACTTGGGAAGTCTAAGGTAAAAAATGGGAACTTTCAGTAAGGGCAAAATGGTAATTTTTCCAAATATAATGACAAAAATGCAAACTTTGGAAAAATGAGTTATCTAAGTAAGGAACTTAGAAACCTTTAGGCATTTTGGTAAATAAGACCTAATGTGAGTTTAACCTTAGATTTGGAATAAAATCATAAGTGGGTTAATGATTATGAGGGTTCATCAACACCCTAATAGAGAGAACCAAGCCCGAGGGCAAAACCATAAATTATGGAAAATTATGAGAGAATATTATAAGTGCTTAGTTAATGCCTAAATTGACTCTAGTTATACGAGTTGATTCATGTAGAATGAATATTGCAATGAAATCACACGAGGATCACAAAACTAGAGATAAGGGAAATAATAGTCCAGGTGTACAAGTTCCAATGAAAACAGTGAGTGGGAGTAATGACGGTGAATCCGATTTGACTGGTTGAATCATTTTACCATTTTTTTTTATCTTTGCTCTGAAATTAATGCTAAGCTTGATTTTTGAAACTTGTATGAGAAGTGTAAAATGACATAAATGCATGTCTACTAAAGAAATACCTTTTAAAGTTTAAGAAACGAGGTAGGGGTCTTGGAGACCGGGATATATGAACCATAGTAGCATGCTAGAGCTATGGAATTGGGGCTTCATGCCTGTCATATTTGCTTAAGAGAGTTGGATGATAGATAGACCAAACTCTCCATATGAATTAAGTTTGCATTATATTTTGGTAAGGGTAGTTGGTCGAGAGATGGACCAAACTCCCGGGATGGATTGAGCTTGCATCATATCTGATGAGTCATGCTTGTGCTTGCATAGAGATGGCCGGAATAAGGACCATACTTGACAAAATGTGATATGCCTGAATATGGTTGTGAATATGATGTTTGATTGTTGAATTAGTATATACCTATTTTTTTTTTAAATATAGACATTGTCAGAACGCCTATCAAGGTAGTAATGACGGTTAGGGTAAGACTAAGAGTGGTATTAAGGAGGGTGTAAGTGTGCTTTTAGATTGCCCCGAGTTCCATGTATAACCATTAGGTGATTCATTTTACCAAATTACCATTTGGCCATCCATGGTATACATATACTTGAGTGCGTGGTCAGAGGGGACGTACCTCTTGACTGAGAGTTATCTATGGAAACTCCTTGGTTCATACTCAAGCTTATTCCATTGAGCACCTCATTAGGAATTACTAACTCATTCACTAACCATTAGGTACTTCATTTTACCAAATTACCATTTGGCCCTCCCCTTTTGGAGAAAAATACTGTTTTGCGCTTTTTCTCTTAAAAGTTTTCCTCTTTGGACCTTAGACCTTTCTAACTCTTCCATTTGGATCCCACAAGTTCCCTTGAGTCCCATTTACATCCTTGATGACCAATTTAAACATTTCAAGCCATACTTTCTTGAACTTACCAAAATGCACTAAGTTTTAGAAAAAATACACTTTTGCACTTCTACCTTAAAACTTTGGTTTCAGGGTTGCTCAAACCACCAAATTCCTTATTTATGTCGCCAAACTCTTTTAAACTACATTTGGGCCTTTAGGTTTCCTAAAGGTTGCCGTTTATCCATGCAAAACCCTATTTTTGCACCTAGGTCCCTAACTTTCATTATTTGCAATTTGGTCACTAATCTTTCAAAAATAGGTAACTCCAGTCCCTAACCTTCCCCAAACTTTTCTATCAGCCCCAAAACTTTATTTTTACCCTTAGGAAGACCCCGTAAAAATCTCAATTGTATTTGGATCCCCTAGCTTTTAAATATTTGCATTTTGACCCCTAACGTTGACCCAAACTTAAATTAACTCTAAAAATTACTAATGTAAGTGGGGAGGTCTGTCACGCCCCAACCCGGTTTGGTCGAATCCCCGTGAGCAACCACCACTCCCTTTGGTTTATGAAGGGTTTCACACTTTTCTAAACCGTGAGGAGTAAGGCATCTTTTTTTTGGAATAACATTATACAAAACTAAATATATATTAAAATAAGCATATATGTTCTTATATTACGACTATGAGAGGGTTTTTAAGGTTGGTTTTCCTCGGTTACCTGAAAAAAGGATAAAGGGAGGGGGTGAGTTCTACAACTTAGTGAGCAGGTGTTGGGAGTGAGATTTCAAAATATATTCAATTAATAAAAAACTAGGCCAAGGTTAACATCTTTTTAAAGGATTTCCTCAAATTTAGTTTTTTTCCAAAACCTCTTTCAATTTCCATATTAGGTATGTTTTAGCTTTCTTAGCCCCTCCCCTTGCCTCGGGAGGCGTTTAGCAAACAAACACATGCCCTTCATCAGGAAGGGTACACACATTCACAAGTGCATCACGTCCACTGCACCCACTTGTGGATCAGAGCGTCTTTACTATCCACAATGATAGAAGCTCGTGTGTAAAACCCGCCCTTTTGAGCTAAGGAAAACAGGGAAAAGAACCGATCAAACTAAGTGAGGATTCAAAACCGGTTCACAAATCTAATCATTTCTGAACGGGCAATTTGGGAATTTACAACTTTCATGTGATCCAAAGAGTTTATTAAACCTTGAAAAAGAAACTTAAGACAAAATAAAAGACAAAAACCAAATTGGTTTAGGTGAACAAGATTCCATAAGAACTTTGAAGTTAAGCATGCTTACTTAAGAGTAGTGTGAGGATGGGTAACCTCCTAGGAAGTATGAATTTTTTTGTAACCCGAAATACTAATAATTTATGGCAATATTAATACTAGTAATAAATCTCTCCCATTTAATACATAGGTTTTACGCCTATATAAAGAGGTCATCTAACATTTCTCTCTCTCTCACTCTACTGCTCCATTTCCACGGCCGAATTAGGACTGAAAGGTAAGCCAATTCGGCTCCCCTTTATAATTTTCGATCGGTGCTAGAGAGAGAATCGACCGAATTTCAATGAAAAAATTCTAATCTGATTCCGCATCAATTGATGCGATTCTTGATTCTAGGATGAACCTCAGGACGAGAGCTATCTGCCTAGATCGAAAGCTTGAACCGTCGTGCCTTTACCAGTGAGTAATCGAATCTTTCTCTCTCTATAGTTCATTTTCCAGCAAAGCTCCGTTTGAGCTCGTCCCGGCATTAAAACTTGCAATTCACATTTTTGAAGAATCGTATGAACATGTAGAAACTCAATTTCAACTTCAATTTCAACAATTGGAAACGTTTGATGGATCAATTTGATGAAATCAAATTCAGCTGTGTTAAGAAGTTGGAATTAGGGGAAAATTGGGGATTTTTGAAATTCAAAGGGCCAAAATACAATTTTATGAAATTAAGGATCAATTGGGCATGAAAATAATGTTTGAGGACCAATTGAGGAATTTTGGAATTTTGGGGCAAAACTTACCATTTTTGTAAAACAAGGGTAAAATGGTAATTTTGGAAAAATTGGGGGACCAAATTGGAAATTTGGGAAATTAAATCCCTTTTTGGTTAAATTGAATTAATTGAGGTCCTATGATAAATTTTAAAAGTTACGGGACTCAATTTGAGGAAAAACCGAAATTAGGGACTTAAAGTTAAAGAGAAATAACTTTAGGGACCTAATTGCAAATAACTAAAAGTTTGGGTTTTCTCATTCATTGGAAATGAATGAAGGCTGTTATGCCGAGTAATAATGAACAAGGTTGTTCATATCGTGTAGGAACGCGAAATACTGGGAACGCCAACAAGGACAAGCTCGCTTGAATACAAAGAACCGGTCTAGTGGAATTCACAGCATTAACGGGTGAGTGGGTTTACTAACATCATACTCGGTTGGGATGATGAGCACAACTTAAAGATAAAAACCACTTACCGGTTGTAAGTGGAAGTACCTCGATATAAAAACCCACTGTTTAGTGGTATTTTAATCATCACCACTTAGAGAAAGTGATGTGAAAATCATGCGGGAAAACTAATTACCGGCTGTAAGTAGATCATACCCGGTTGGTATGATAAGACTTCCTCGAAGGAAGTTGAAAACCCGTTCATCAGTTATGAACGGGGATATCCTTATACTAGTTGGTATAATGGACGGTGAAAACCTATTTTGTCGGAAGTGTTCTCCCCTTACTGTGCGCCAATGCTTAAACTATTTGGGAGACTTTCTTGATGGGAGCTCGAATAGCTCTTATAGGCCGGGGACCTCGATTTTGGAACTTGAGGGCTAGAATGCCCAGTTTTTTTGAAAATCTCGTACAGTGGGCCCAAGGCCAGTTGGCACGAGCAGGAGCTCGTAAACGAACATGATTTATGTGTTATAAAACTTAATAAGTGAATTGTTTGGGCATGGTACCAAGATAGGACCGACATGCTCAATCAACTAGCAGTAGTGCGACATGACAGGTTGACGGACTAGTGAAGACAAACAACTGCGGGTTGAGTTGAGAGTCGGGGCCATTGGACGAATGGCACCACATATTACATGGCTTGATAAGAAAATACTGTTTGTGCATGCACTGTGAGTATAAGATCATCAAGATGCCCATGAGGGGTAGTGATGCGTTCTAAGGGCACTGGATGACCTGGTGGCTATAAGGGTAGTTCGTCGTTCCAAGTGTCTGTGCGAAATCTGGAGTAGCACCAAGCGCATGAGACTGGGGTGGGGACAGGATGAGGTCTCTGTCCTTATACGGACACAAAGAAGTGATTTTGGGATTATGGGTCGGATGTCACGTACATCCACTCATTCCCATGGTAGAAGTGGTCGTACTTCTATCCGAGTGGTAGGAAAAGTCGCTCCGAAGCCACTAATGGGTTCAGTAGTGATACTGAATTGCGAATGTGTGTAACCTTCATAATGAAGGATGTGTGTTGGGTGATGACACATTGTGGTAACTAAGAAATAATGAAAAAATCCAAATTTTTAAATGAAGTGATTTTTTTGAAAAGAAAGGAGTCTGGCACACTCCATATAAATGTTTTTCTTAAAAGTTAAAAGTAGACCTTTGAAAACCCATTCACTGAATAGTCGTACTCACCCCCTCCCTTATATCCCTTTCAGGAAATCTCGGAAAGCCTACCTTGAAAGACCATTAACTAAGATGCCTGTAAGACAAGTTTGTAAAGTTTAAAATTTCATGCAGTTTTGATTATGCTATTCCAGGAAGTGATGCAGGTTTAAAGGATGCCTTACTCTTTACGAATTATAATAAGGGGAAACCCTTTAATAAACTGGGAGAGTGGCGGGTTGTTCATGGGGATCTGACCAAACCGGGTCGGGGCGTGACATCGTGCACTTCTACCATGAGTCTGAGTGGATGTCCCAGATATTTGACCCTTAGACCTGAATGCCATTTCGTGTCTATATGAGGACGGAGACCTCATCCTGACACCACCTCAGTCTCAAGGGCAAGAAGCTCCCAAAGCTTCCAAACCAACTAGCACGACAAAGTGCCCTTATCTCCACCATGTCATCCAATAGCCCTTAGGTCCCATCACTACCCCCTAGGGCGTCTTGATGGTCCCGTACCACAAGTGCATGCACAAGCAAGAGTTTTCTTATAGTTATCCATCCTCTTTGGTGCCAATGGTTCAACGACCCCTACGCTCAACCCAACCTGCAGCTATTTGTCTAAGCCGGTCTGTCGACCTGGCCCTAACGCACTGTTGCCAGTCTATCAGGCACTGTCAGTCCTGACTCGGTACCGTGGCATAACACACAATCAATTCTATTTTAATTACAAGTTTTCATGGCTCTTCCTAATTAAGTTTGTTTATGAGCTTCTACCCGTGCCCACTGGCCTTAGGCCCACTACACGTATTTTCCAAAACTAGGCATTGAGCCATATGAGTTCAAAAATCGAGGCCCCTGGCCTATCTGAGCTATTCTAGCTCCCATTAAGATGGTCTACCAAATATTTTAAGCAATTGTCACACAGGGGAGAACACTTCTAACAAAAATAATCTTTTTATCTCACCCCACCAATCGGGTGTGATGATGGATTCGCTTACAACCGGTAGGCGGTTTTATCCTTTACTCAAGGAAACTCATCATACCAACTAGATATGATATTTATTTATTCATACTCACAACTGGTAAGTAGGTTTTATTCATTAAAAACAGTGCTCATCATTCCAACCAGGTATGACGTTAAATAATCCCACTCACAGCGATCTTTCAAGTTAAAGGGTGCTCTTCATCCCAACTGGTATGATGCGTAAAGTTTCCACTCATCCAGTGACTGTGACGCATTCGTCCCTAGTCAGCTTCCAAGTCCACGGTAGCTTTTCCTTACTAGCGTTTCGATCTCTCGTGTCCCTATAAGATTTGGGTATAATTATCAATTAACACATATGAGAGACTAGGCTCAAAGTTCTTAGTTTATTGCACTTAGATCCCTAAATTTCATTTTGCTTAACTTTAGGTCTCTAATGGTAACTTTTCCCTAAATTGAGTCCCAAGGTTTCCAATATCCTCTTTGGATCCTCAATTTTCTCAAAATTGTGTAAGGGGCTTAAGTTTTCCAAATTTTCAATTTGGTCCCCAATTTTTCAAAAATTATGGTTTTGCCCCTACTTTCCAAAAATAGCAATCTGGCCCCAATTCTTTCAAAATTTGACCAATTGGTCCCCCAACATCTTTCTCATTGCCAATTGGCTTTCAATTTTGAGAAATTGCATGGGGTTCCCTCAATTTTTTGAAATCCCCAATTTCTCCCCTTTATACTGATTGAATTTAATTTCTTTAAATTGGCCATTTAATCGGGGTTAATTGCTCGAATTGGTGGTATGGATCAGTTCCTACACTTCCATATGATTTAATTGAGCTTTGAATCGCAGCATTAGGGTTCGAAACGAGCTCAAACGGAGCTTCGCCAAAAAACTATTGGTAGAGAGAGAAAGTTTTGAAAGCTTACCATCGGAGGTGCAGTGGTCCGAGCTCTCGATCTGGGGAGGTAGCTCTCGTACTTAGGTTCCTTCTATAATCAAGAATTGCTACAATTGAAGTCCATATGAGGGTGAATTTTTTCAATGAAATTCAACACTTTCTCTCTCTAACACTAATCTACAATGAGGGAGGAGGGCTGGATTGGCTTACCTTTCACCCTTGTGGAGGTCGTGTGAGGGTCGTGGGGATGTTGGGGAGGCTCGGTTTGGTCGGAGGAGGTTTGAATTTGACCGAATTTAGCTAAGCTAAAATAGGGCAACTTTGGTCCATCGAAGCTACTTTATTGTTTGATTCCACAGACACTTCCCCTGCAGTCCTCGGGTCGAAGGGATGTTGCCGTCAGGTAGCTGACTTCCCCCGAAGTCTGAGGACCCGACCTTGGCTTCTAAGGCTAATAAAAGTGCCTAAGTCGGAGCTTTGGTTCAAGCTTCACCAAAAAATGGAGCACTTGAGAGAGAATGGCGATTTGAGATGTGTTGAGGATTAATGGGGGGGAGCTCTTTATATAGGGAGCTAAAGGACCCTTTGCTCTACCAGTTTCCATATTGGTCAAGCTTATCCTGTAAACCCCACCCTTTTTAGTTAAGGAAAACCGGGATAAGAACTGGTAAAACTGAGTGAGAAAACCGAATCGGATCACAAACCTGATTATCAAGAAATGAGCAATTTAGAAATTTACAACTCTTGGGTGATCCAAAGGGTTCATAAAACTTTGGAAAAGAACCTTAGGACAAATTGGAAGAGAAAAACTAGATCGGTTTAGATGAACAGGATCCAACTGAATTGAACCGGTTTATGAACTGAGTTGGTTCATGAACAGGAATCTATAGAGAAAGGGAAAACTAGGAAATTTATGGATCCCAAGTGACTCAAAAAGTCCCAAAAGTCATGAAAATGGACTTGAGAATGAATTGGAGATGAAAACTAAACTGGGTTAGGCGAACCAGATCCGAACTAGATTGAACCGGTTTGAACCGATTTAAACCACTATTGAACCGGATTCTAAATTCATTTTTCTAGGTGGTTTAAAAAATTTAAATTTGAGATTTGAGGCCACCATTTGATAGAAAATAAATTTAGATGTATTTAAAAATTTTTAGATGTGAAAAACTCGGTTGAATGGGGGTGAAACAACAGGTTTAAACTTTGAACCTGGTTTGGACTGGTCCGGTTCAGTTCAGAACAGTGTCGTCTTCTTCCTTCAGATGATAGCACTGTTCACACACCAAAAAATTGAAGCAGCACCAGCGAAAAAGAAATGTTTTCTTTCAGTACATTTTAGGCCATCAATGTCTATTATAAAGGTGCCAAACGGATGGCCGACTTGTCCCTGAGCTCCCTATATAAAGAGCCCCTCCCGATGCATCCTCTCTACACCTAAAATCTCCATTCTCTCTCAACTTCTCCATTTTCCGATGAAGCTTGAACCAGACTTCTGACTTGGGCACTTTTCTGAGACAAACTTGGCGAGTTCGGGTTCTTTAGAGCCGAGGAGAAGTCAGCTACACGCCTATAGTCTCTGTTTGCTCCGAGGGTCGCTGGAGAAGTGCCAGTGTGATAGAACAGTGAAGTAGCTCCAGCGAACCAAAGCTGCCCTATTTTGATCGAGCTGAAATCGACCAATTCGAGCCCTCCTTAGGCCAAACCAAGCCATCCCAATGGCTTCCTTCTGCAATTTTCGACTAGTGTTAGAGAGAGAACTGATAAAAATTCGATGAGGAAATTCCAACTCAATTCAGCATCAATTGATGCAAATCTTGTTTCTAGGATAAACCTCAGGACAAGAGCTATCTGCCTAGATTGAAAGCTCGGACCATTGTGCCCCCGACGGTAAGCTTTCAAAACTTTCTCTCTCTATAGTCTGTTTTCTGGCGAAGCTCTATTTGAGCTCGTTCCAACGTCAAAACTTGCGATTCAAAGTGCTATGGAATCGTATGAACATGTAGAAACTCAATTTCAACTTTAATTACAACAATTAGAAGTGTTTGATCAGTCAATTTGATGAAATCAAATTCGATTGTGTTAGGAAGTTGAAATTGGGGGAAAATTGGGGATTTTCGAACATTCGAAGGACCAAGATGCAATTTTATAAAATTGAGGGTCAATTGGGCATGATAAGAATGTTAGAGGGTCAATTGGGCATGATAAGAATGTTAGATGGTGAATTGAGGAATTTTAGAATTTTTGGGGTGAGTCTTACTATTTTTGTAAAGGAAGGGCAAAATGGTAATTTTAGAAAAGTTGGGGGACCAAATTGGAAATTTGGGAAATTAAACCCCTTTTTGTGAATTTGAATAAATTGAGGTACTAAGATAAATTTTAAAAGTTTTGGTACTCAATTTGAGGAAAAACTGGCATTAGGGACTTAAAGTTAAAGAAAAATAACTTTAGGGACCTAATTGTAAATAAATAGAAAGTTTGGTTTTCTCATTCATTTGGAATGAATGAAGGCTATTTTGCCGAGGAATAATGAATAAGGATGTTCATATCATGTAGGAATATGAAGTACCGGGAACGCCAACAAGCACAAGATCGCGTGAAAACAAAGAACCAGTCAAGTGGAATTTACTACATTAATGGGTGAGTGAGATTTTATATCATACCCGGTTGGGGATGATAAGTACCTTGAAATAAAAACCCACTATTAAGTGGTATTTTTAAATATCACAACTTAGAAAAGTTATGTGAAAATGACACGGAAAAACTATTTACCGATTATAAGTAGATCATACCCGGTTGGTATGATGAAACTTCCCCGGAGGAAGTGTAAAACCCGTTCATCGGTTATGAGTGGAGATATCCTTATACCTGGTTGGTATGATGGATAGTTGAAAATATGTTTTGTCGGAAGTACTCTCCCCTGACTGTGTGCCACTGCTTAAACAATTTGGGAGACCTTCTTGACGGGAGCTCGAATGGCTCTAATAGGCTGGGAGCCTCGGTTTTGGAAATTGGGGGCTAATATGCCGAGTTTTGAAAATCTCGTACAGTAGGCCCAAGGACAGTTGGCACAAGCAGGAGCTCGTAAACAAACATGAGTTATATGCCATAAAACTTTAAATAAATGAATTGTTTGGCCATGGTACCAAGATAGGACCGACATAATCAATCAACTAGGGCAGTGTGACTTGACAGGTCTCTGGACTAGTAAAGACAAATAGGTGTAGGTTGAGTTGAAGGTCGGGGCCGTTGGACCAGTAGCACCACATATTATATGACATGATATGAAAATACTGATTGTGCATGCACTGTGTGTATGGGACCTTCAAGATGCCCAAGATGGGTAGTGATGTGTCCTAGGGCCCTAGACGACCTAGTGGATATAAGGGCAGTTATCGGACTAGGTGACCTTACGAAGCTCGATGTAACTTCAAGCGCACGAGACCGGGGTGGGGTTGGGATGAGGTCTCTGTCCTCATAAGGGCATGGATAATTGATTTTGGGATTGAGGGTCAGATGTCACGTACAACCACTCATTCTCAGGGTAGAAGTGGACGTGCTTCTATCTAGGTGGTCGGTAAAGTCACTCCGATGCCACAAGTGGGTTCAGTGGATGGGCTAGCCTGCGATTGTGTGATTGACCTTCATGATGAAGGATGTGTGTTGGGTGATGACACATCGTGATTAATAAGAAATGGTGATAAAAATAGAGATTTGAAATGAAAGGATTTTTGAAAGAAAATAAGGATTTTGGCACATTCCAATACAAATCTTTTTCGTAAAAAAATTAAATTTCGAAAACCCATTCACTAAGTAGTCGTACTCACCCTCTCCCTTATACCCCTTTCAGGAAATTTAGGAAAGCCTACCCTTAAAGACATTCAACTAAGACGTCTGTGAGATAGGTATGATAAATTTAAAATATTATGCAGTTTTGATTTATGTTATTCCAGGAAAAGGTGCAGGTTTAAAGGACGCCTTACTCTTTACGGTTTATAATAAGGGGAAACCCTTTAATAAACTGAGAGAGTGGTAGGTTGATCACGGGAATCCGACCAAATCAGGTCGAGGTGTGACAACTTGAGTGGTATCAGAGCCTGTTTCCTCAAATACATAATCAAGACTAGAAAATATAGTAACTAATGGGATTGATTTTAAAATTTATAAATGGCTCCGAGGAGAGGAACCAAGAAAACTAGGAATGACTCTACTCATCACTCTGTCCTTGTAGGAAGACAACCCTAGAAGTTCCTAATGCCTGAGGCATGGTTGGAATCTCAAAAGAACAAATAGGGAAGTATCCGGGAAAAGGGTGCTAGGACATATTGAGGGCATAACTCTAAGTACAAAGGAAGCCTGTCGTGAAGTTATAAATGCCAGCAAAGGGCATATAACCTTACCTAGGAGGATGCTTATCAAGAATAACTTAGCTCACTATTTATTTTATGACAACTTTCTGTAATAGGGCAAAAACCCCAACATATTTTTATTAATGAAGTACTCCCAATTCCTAGAAATCTTGTCTCTCAAAGAATGTAATCTTGTTAGGAAGATGGCCCCAAGAAAAGTAACCAAACAAAACTGTGATTCCCTAGACACCACGAAAATCAAGGATAAAGGAATGAATCAAGGAGATTATTAGGCAAAGAAGGCATGACAAGAAGACCGACATGGTAAGGAGTCTAGGAGAACTCTTGGGGTCACTAAGCGAGGAACAACCTATTATAAGGTACAAAGGAAATAGGACATGAAATGAAGGACTGTCCCACACCACTAGGATTTAAAATAATACTTTACAAGAAAGACGCCCTCATACCTATAGGAAATTCGAAAGGATATCATCCCAAGAAACACAACTCTAGCTCACAGTTTCAACCATAGACAAGAGGAATCTCTTCAAGATTTTAGCGAAGTGGCATGAAGAAAAAGGGGCTAAAGGTAGGACCTCAATAAAACTACACACAGAACAAAAGGTAGCTGAAGAGAATTCTCCCTTAAAGAAGAAAATTCCAACAATTTAGGAGCAAAGAAAGGAATACATCCATAAGAGAAGACAAGCCAAGCATTTGACAACAAATGGGATGTCTTGAGATTGCAAGTACAACTTCTTTTGGAAAAAGTGGAGAAGTCAAAATTGGAGTTTCTAACCAATATAGCAGAAGTAAGCAAACCATAAAAATAAGATAGTCAAAAGAGAATGAATGATGCCCTAAGGAGGACCGGGAAGTAGTAAGGAATACACCCTAAAAAGGGCATTGAAAGAGTCATTAAGGACAAAAAGATTTGAGAGACAACTGCCTCAAGAGAATTAGACAAGGTGAATAGTAGATGCGAGGCAAGTAACACACTAACCCTCATGAGGGTCATAGCTTAAACTCCAGCAAAGAAGGAAGAAGTGGAAAGGCCAAATATTGGGGAAAAGAAGGATGAAGGAAAATCCTTAAAAAGACCAATGGCCAAATTAACGACCAAACATAAGCCAAGAGAGGAGTAGGTAAGCCCCTCGCATGATCAAGAGATCTTGAAATAAAGAAGATATGAGCACTCCCTAAAACAAATAGACACGTACTGAAGTACATGTAAGGATGAAGATATAGTGCAAAAGATGTGCCCATAAGATTTCAAGAGTAAAGGTAACCAAGAGAAGACGTCATCAAAGGGTAGAAATTCCCTAGAGCAAATGAAAAAAAAGAATTTCAGGAGAAAGGGAAAGAATTCTACCAAGGAAGGAAGCCCCGAAAAGACATACCTATCCCAATTAAGAGGAAATGGAACCAACCGAAATGGAAAGAATGATAAGCTCACAAATGAAATGCTAGTTGAGATGGAAAGATCAAGTACCAAGGAAAAAATACTAATGAGGGCCTAAAAAGTAAATTAAACCAAATGAATGGATAAATAGCATGGTAGCATCAAAGAATGTTGTAATGAATAGGAGTGGGTTGACTACAATAATAAAAGAATAAAAGAAAGAATATATGAGGAATCTTAAAGAAGTTAGCCCTCAATTAAGAAATAAATTAGGGAAAATGACCACTGACATCAGGACGGGTCGTGGTCCACACTCACTTAATGGAACCTAAAGAATGGACAGATGAGCATAGTGTAGAGTATATGAAATAAGACCAACAATTAGAAATTCCTTAGATAAGGAATGAAAGGAAATTTTAAGACGAATAAGAATTTAAAGTGGGCAATTGCCTCAACATAGAAGAAGGTGTAAGGAAATGAAGGAAGGAATCTCCAAAGGATGGTAAGAAGGTTGAACATGTAACTCTTAAGGTTAAGACCTCTACTTTGAGGAATATAGTAGAGAATGAAACCGTAAGAAGGGAACTCCCCAAACAAAACAATCAATACATAGACCAAAAAGAGATCAACTTGAAATAATGAATCGTGAAATGGTCACAAAAAAGTAAGAGTGGATTAAGGAAAAAGGAACGTCCTTGAATAAAGGATGCCACTAAAGAAGAGCAAGGACTTAAGAAGGGAAAAATCCTCGTATGTTAATAAGTCATTAGGAAACCCAATGATTGGAATAAAAAAGACCCAATAAAAAAAGTTGAGAAAGGATGAGTGGGTAAGGAGAACTGACACAATTTTGTAAGTTGATTGGATAACGTAAAGGTAGTTGAGAAATACTACCAAAATAAAAGAGGGATAAAGTTATACAATCTCTAAGAGGTTGGAAAGTTAGGAATAACCCTAAAGGAGGTGTTCTGGAAATCTAATAGAAATAGAAACAAGAAAATGTCATGCTGTAAGGGGCATGTAAACCGAATAGTCCAAAGGAAAAGCTGACTCAAAATAAGGAAGAGTCAGTTAGTAAGCATGACAAGGGCAAACATAAAATTTTTATGGAATTGTAATGGATAACGTGTGAAGGAAGAGTTGAAATATGACGAAAACAGGTATGTAATGCTCTAAAGGATGTTGAGCTAAGGATTTCAATGACCAAGAGGTTAACTAGACATGAGAATGGTTAGGTATCTTGGAACTCCCAATCCTGAGTATAGGACCTCAAAGGAAAAAAAATGTTGCTCTAAGTAAAGAAATATGTGAATCTAAGGATATACCCATAAGTAAGGTATGTCTAGTTAATGTAAACATCATGGAAGGAGTAAATAATATAAAGGGAAAGAAATTCCTTGAGTGAAGGATGTAAAAAGGGCTAATTGAAAGAATAAGAGAAGAGTTTGCATGTTAAGCAAACACCAAATGGACATCAAAGGAAATGATTCCTCATGCAAGGTTGCTAATTAAGTTTTGGGGACAAAACTCCTAAATGGAGGGGAGAGTTGTAAGCCCCACCCTTTTTAGTTAAGGAAAATCGGGAAAAGAACTGGTCAAACCAAGTGAGAAAACCGAACTGGTTCACAAACCCGATTATTAGGAAACTAGCAATTTGGAAATTTACAACTTTCGGTTGATCCAAAGGGCTCATAAAACTTTGGAAAAGCACCTTAGGACAAATTGGAAGAGAAAAACCAGACTGGTTTAGATAAACTAAATCCAACTGGATTGAAGCGGTTTATGAACAGAGTCAGTTCATGAACCGAAATCTATAGAGAAAGGGCAAACTAGAAAATTTTTGGATAACAAGTGACCCAAAGAGTCCCAAAAAGTCATGAAAATGGACTTGAGAATGAATTGGAGATGAAAATCAAGCCAATCAGGTGAACTGGATCCGAACTGGATTGAACCGGTTTGGACCGATTTGAACCACTATTGAACTGGACTCTAAATTCATTTTTCTAGGTGGCTTAAAAAATTCAAATTTGAGATTTGAGGCCACCATTGTATATAAAATGAATTTTGAAATTTTTAGATTTGAAAAACTCGGTTGAATGGGGGGTGAATCGATCGATTTAATCTTTGAACTCGGTTAGGACCGATCTGGTCCAGTTTAGAACAATGTCGTCATCTTCCTTCAGATGACAACACTGTTCACTCACCGGAAAATTGAAGCAACACTGATGAAGAAGAAAAGTTTTCATTCAGTACGTTTTAGGCCATCAATGTCTATCATAAAGGTGCCAAACAGACGACCGACGAGTCCCCGAGCTCCCTATATAAAGAGCACTTCCCCATGCATCCTCTCTACACTTGAAAACTCCATTCTCTCTCAACTGCTCCATTTTTCGGTGAAGCTCGAACTAGAGATCTGACTTGGGCACTTTTCTAAGCCAAATAATGCAAGGTTGGGTTTTTTAAAACCGGGGAGAAGTTAGCTATATGTTTGTAGTCTTCATTTGCTCTAAGGGTCACCGAAGAAGCGCCGGCGTGATGGAACAGTGAAGCAACTTTGACAGACCGAAGATGCCATGTTTCGGCTAAGCTAAAATCGGCCAATTCAAGCCCTACCAAGCCATCCCAACACTTCATCAGTCCTCCCATGACAGAATTAGAAAGGAAAGGTAAGCTAATTCAGTTCTCATCTACAATTTCCGACCGGTGTTAGAGAGAGAAAATTATAACTTAATTCAGCATCAATTGATGTAAATCTTGATTTTAGGATGAACCTCGGGACAAGAGCTATTTGTCACGCCCCGACCCAGTTTGGTTAGATCCCCATGATCAACCCGCCATTCTCCCGGTTTATTAAAAGGTTTCCCCTTATTGTAAACCGTAAAGAGTAAGGCGTCCTTTAACCTGCACCTTTTTCCTGGAATAGCATAATCAAAACTGCGTGAAATTTAAAACTTTACATACTTGTCTTACAAGCACCTTAGTTGACCGTCCTTAAGGGGAGGCTTTCCGGGATTTCCTGAAAAGGATATAAGGGAGGGGGTGAGTACGACTACTCAGTGAATGGGTTTTTAAAAGATTTTGACTTTTAAGAAAAACATTTATATGGAGTGTGCCAAACTCCCTTCTTTTAAAAAAAAATCCCTTCATTTAAAAATTTGGGTTTTTCCATTATTTCTTAGTTACCGGTGTGTCATCACCCAACACACATCCTTTATCATGAAGGTTACACGCATTCGCAAGTCAGTATCACTACTGAACCCGCTAGTGGCTTCGGAGCGACTTTTCCTGCCACCCGGATAGAAGTACGACCACTTCTACCCTAGGAATGAGTGGATGTACACGACATCTGACCCACAATCCCGAAATCACTTCTTCATGTCCATATGAGGACAGAGACCTCATCCTGTCCCCACCCCGGTCTCATGCGCTTAGTGCTACCCCAGATCTCGCACAGACACCTGGAACGACGAACTGTCCTTATAGCCACCAGGTCGTCCAGTGCCCTTAGGACGCATCACTACCCCTCATGGGGTCTTAATGATCCCGTAATCACAGTGCATGAACAAACAATGTTTTCTTATATTGCCATGTAATATGTGGTGCCACTAGTCCAATGGCCTCGACTCTCAACTCAACTCGCAACTGTTTGTCTTGACTAGTCCGTCAACCTCTCATGTCGCACTACCGCTAGTTGACTGAGCATGTCGGTCCTATCTTGGTACCATGGCCAAACAATTCACTTATTAAGTTTTATGGCACATATATCATGTTCATTTATGAGCTCCTACTCATGCCAACTGGCCTTGGGCCCACTGTATGAGATTTTCAAAATCGGGCATTTAGCCCCCAAGTTCCAAAACCGAGGCCCCTGGCCTATCAAAGCTATTCGAGCTCCCATCGAGAAGGTCTCCCAAATAGTTTAAGCATTGGCACACAGTCATGGGAGAACACTTCTGACAAAATAGGTTTTCACTGTCCATTATACCAACCAGTATAAGGACATCTCCGTTCATAACCGATGAACGGGTTTTCAACTTCCTTCGAGGAAGTCTCATCATACCAACCGGGTATGATCTACTTTCAACCGGTAAGTAGTTTTTTTTGCATAATTTTCACATCACTTTCTCTAAGTGGTGATGATTAAAATACCACTAAACAGTGGGTTTTTATACCGAGGTACTTATCATCCCCTACCAGGTATGATATAAAATTTCCACTCACAACCGATAAGTGGTTTTTATCTTTAAGTTGTGATCATCTTCCCAACCGGGTATGATGTTAGTAAACCCACTCACAACCGATAAGTAGTTTTTAAATTATAAGGTGTGCTCATCATCCCAACCGGGTATGATGTTAGTAAACCCACTCACAACCGGTAAGTGGTTTTTAAATTATAAGGTGTGCTTATCATCCCAACCGGGTATGATGTTAGTAAACCCACTCACCCATTAATGCCGTGAATTCCACTAGACTGGTTCTTTGTATTCACACGAGCTTCTCATTGCTGGTGTTCCAAGTATTTCACGTTCCTACACGATATGAACATCTTGGTTCATTATCCTTCGGCGTAATCGCCTTCATTCATTCCAAATGAATGAGAAAGTCAAGCTTTCATTTATTTGCAATTAGGTCCCTAAAGTTATTTATCTTTAACTTTAAGTCCCAAATGCCGATTTTTCCTCAAATTGAGTCCTGAAACATCTAAAATTTATCATAGGACCTCAATTTATTCCATTTCACAAAAGGGGGCTTAATTTCCCAAATTTCCAATTTGGTCCCCCAACTTGTCCAAAATTACCATTTTGCCCTTCCTTTACAAAAATGGTAAATTTTTCCCCAAAAATTTCAAAATTTCTCAATTGGTCCTCCAACATTATTTTCATGCCCAATTGACCCTCAATTTCATAAAATTTCATTTTGGTCCTTTGAATTTCGAAAATCCCCAATTTTTCCCCAATTCCAACTTCTTAACATAGCCGAATTTGATTTCATCAAATTGACCCATCAAACATTTCCAATTGTTGAAATTGAAGTTGAAATTGAGTTTCTACATGTTCATATGATTCTTCAGAAATGTGAATCGCAAGTTTTAATGCCGGGACGAGCTCAGACGGAGCTTCACCGTAAAATGAACTATAGAGAGAGAAAGCTTAGATTACTCACTGGTGAAGGCACGTCGGTTCGAGCTTTCAATCTGGATAGATAGCTCTCATCCTGAGGTTAATCCTAGAATCAAGAATCGCACCAATTGATGCGGAATTGGATTAGAATTTCGTTATTGCAATTCGGTCGATTCTCTCTCTAGCACCAATCGAAAATTATAAAGGGGAGCCGAATTGGCTTACCTTTCGATCCTAATTCGGCCGTGGAAAGGCTGAGGAAGTGTTGGGAGGGCTTGGATTGGCCTGAGCAGGGCTTGAAATGGCTGATTTCAGCTTGGCCGAAATAGGGCAGCTTCGATCCGCCGGAGCTGCTTCACTATTCTATCACGCCGGCGCTTCTCCAACGATTCTTGTATTGACTGGAGTTTGCTATCAGATAGCTGTCTTTTCCTCGGTTCTAAAGAGCCCGACCTTTATTCAAGTCGAAGCTCTGGTTCAAGCTTTACCGGGAAATGGAGTAGTAGTGAGAGAGAGAGAAGTGTTTAGGTGTGAGGAGAATGAAATGGGGATGACCTCTTTATATAGTTGTAAAACCTGTGTATTAAATGGGTGAGATTTATTACTAGTATTAATATTGTCATAAATTATTGGTATTATTAATATTGCCATAAATTATTGGTATTAATTCCAATAATTAAATATATATTAATTTGTGTCACCCATCCTCACACTACTCTCAAGTAAGCACGCTTAACTTTGAAGTTCTTATGGAATTTAGTTCACCTGAACCAATTTGGTTTTTGTTTTCTAGTTTGTCTTAAGTTTCTTTTCCAATGTTTAATGAACCCTTTGTATCACCCGAAAGTTATAAATTTCGATATTGCTTATTCCCAAATGTAAACCTGTTTGGTTTTCTTATTCAGTTTGACCGGTTCTTTTCCTGGTTTTCCTTAACTCAAATGTGCGGGGTTTACAACTCTCCCCTCATTTTAGGAGTTTTATCCCCAAAACTTAGTTAACATCCTTGCATGAGCAATCATTTCCTTTGATGCCCCTTTGGTGTTTGCTTAACATGCAAAGTCTTCTCTTGTTCTTTTAATTAGTCCTTTTTACATCCTTCACTTAAGGAATTTCTTTTCCTTTATATTATTTACTCCCTTCAGGGTATATTATTAGATTAATATCTTTCTTTACTTAGAGCACATTCTTCCCTTTGTGGTTCTGTACTCAAGATTAGAAATTCCAAGATACCTAACCATTCCCATGTCTAGTTAACCCCTTGGTCGTTGAAACCTTTAACTCAATGTTCTTTCGGGAGTTACGTACTAGTTGCCATGGTTTTCTTTATTCTCACTTTTTCATCCCATTTTGACCCTTCCTCCATTCGTTGTCTATTATAACTTTAGTCCAAATTTTTATATTCGACCTCGTCATGCTTATTAGTCGACTCTTCCTTACTTTGAGTCATATTCTCCTCAGGATTGTTGGGTTTACATACCCCTTACAGCATGGCGTTTTCTAGAACCTGTCTTTGTCCATTAGATTTCTAGAACAACTCCTTGAGGGTCTCTCTTAGCTTTTTTTTTTTACCTTTCAGGGATCATATAACTTCATCTCTCTTTTCTTTTGATGGCATTCCTCAACTATCCTTTTTACCATTATCCTCTCATCCATCATGCCTTTGAAGTTATGTCTCACATAACCGCATAGATTTCTCTTACCTACTCATCCTTTCCAAATGTTTTTATTGGGTCCTTTCAATTCCAATCATTGGGTTTCCTGATGATTATTGACATATGAGGATTTTTTTCCTTCTTATCTCCTTTCTCTTCTTTAGTGACATCCCTTATTCAATGACTTCCTTTTTCCTTAATCCACTTTTACTTGCTCATGAATCACTTCATGATTCTTAATTCTACAATAATTGCTTTCGATCTATGTGTCGATTACTTTGCTTGGGAAGGTTCACTCCATCCAGTTTTGTTCATTATCTTTGGCTGTCCGCCGTTACTAGTTTTCCTCTTTCTACATGGTCCTCCTATTCTCTCCAAACAGGTCATAATGGACCATTACAATACTTCCTTCCTTGGAAAACATTTCCTAAATAAGGGTTGGTTCCATTTCCTCTTAATTGGGATACACATGTCTTTTCAGGGCTTCCTTCCTTGGTAGGATTCTTTGCCTTTCCCCTAACATTCTTTTCTTACATTTGCTCTAGGGGATTTCTACCCTTAAATGACATCCCTTGATGTCATCTTCTCCTATTTACCTTTACTCCTCAAATCTTTTAGGCATATCTTTTATGCTCTATTTGCATCCTTATTCGTACCCAGTACCTATCTATTTCTTTAGGGAGCGTACAAATCTTCCTTGTTTAAGGATCATTGTGGGAGAGGCTTGCCTATTCCTTTCTTGGCTTGAGTTTAGTCGTTAATTGGCCCTTGGTCCTTTTAAGGATTTCTTATATCCTTCTTTTCCCGAGTATTTGACCTTTCTGCCTCTCTCTTCTTTGTCGGAACTTACATTATGGCTTTCCCGAGTATTTGTTCGTTAACTGCTTTGCCTCCACCATTTGTTTGGTCTAAGTTTCTTAGTAGTTGTTTTCTTGAGTCCTCCTATCCTTAACATCCATCTCACTAACCTTTTTAGGGTGTAGTCCCTTCTACTTCCCAGTCTTCCTTAGGGTGTCATTTGTTCCCTCTAACTATCTTATTGTAACGACTTGCTTTCTCTTGTCCTGTTGGTCCGAACTTCCTATTTGACATAGTTACTTTTTCCAAGGTGATTTATTCCTGTAATCCCAATACGTCCTGTTTTTCATCAAATGTTCGTCTTGTCTTCTCTTATGGATGCACTCCTTTCTTTGCTCCTAAATGGTTTGGATTTTCTTCTTAAAGGGGGGATTCTCTTCAGCTATCCTTTGTTCTATTTGTGGTTTTATTAAGGTCCTACCTTTACCCCTTTTTCCTTCTTACCACTTTGCTAAGATTTTGAGGAGTTTCCTCTAATTTGTGGTTGCAAATGGAGTCACGTTTCTTGGGATGGTATCCTTTCGGATTTCCTATAGTTGTGGGGTGTTTATTCTTGGAAAATATTGTCCTGACTCTTGGCGATGTGGGACAGTTTTTCACTTCGTATCCTATTCCCCTCTAGGTTAACTTGATTCCTGTCCTTTGTAGGGTTGGGCACTTCTCCACGCAGTGTCCCTATCATTCATGCTTGTAATTACATGAACATAAGTGATTCCTCCTGGCATTTTCTTAGAAATTGTTTGTTTTAGTACTCCTTCATCCATAAGTCTAGATACCGTGAGAGTTTTTTTTTTCTTTTTGGAGTCTTCCTTGAAGATCACATCATCTGAGGGATAGGGTTTTTAGGAATTTTGAGTACTTTATTAATAGAGTAGTACAGTATGTTGGGGATTTTAGCCCTATTACAGAAAATGGTCACCAAATAACTAGGGAGCTACGAGATTCTTGATAAGCATCCTTCTATGTAAGGTTATATGCCCCCATTTTATGGCTTCACGCTTGGCTTCCTTTATACTTAGAGTTGTGACCTTAATAGGTCCTGTCACCATTCTCTGGGATACTTTCTCATTTGCTCTTTTGAGATTCCTACCATGCTTTAGGTATCTGGGAAGCTTCTAGGGTTGTCTTTCTACGAAGATAAGGTGTTGAGTAGAGCCATTCCTAGTTTTCTTGGTTCCTCTCCTGGGAGCCATTTGAAAATTTTAGGATAAATCCTATTAGTTACAATATTTTTATAGTCTTGATTATGTATTCGAGGAAACATGCCCTGATACTACTCTAGTTGTCACGCTCCGACCCGGTTTGGTCGGATCCCCGTGATCAACCTGCCACTCTCCCGGTTTATTAAAAGGTTTCCCCTTATTGTAAATCGTAAAGAGTAAGGCGTCCTTTAACCTGTACCTTTTTCCTAGAATAGCATAATCAAAACTGCATGAAATTTAAAACTTTACATACCTGTCTTACAGGCATCTTAGTTGACGGTCCTTAAGGGGAGGCTTTCTGGGATTTCCTGAAAGGGATATAAGGGAGGGGGTGAGTATGACTACTTAGTGAATGGGTTTTTAAAAGCTTTTGACTTTTAAGAAAAATATTTATATGGAGTGTGCCAGACTCCTTTCTTTTAAAAAAAAATCCCTTCATTTAAAAATTTGGGTTTTTCCATTATTTCTTACTTACCGGTGTGTCATCACCCAACACACATCCTTCATCATGAAGTCAGTATCACTACTGAACCCGCTAGTGGCTTCGGAGCGACTTTTCCTGCCACCCGGATAGAAGTACGATCACTTCTACCCTAGGAATGAGTGGATGTACGCGACATTCGACCCATAATCCCGAAATCACTTCTTCATGTCCGTAGGAGGACAAAGACCTCATCCTGTCCCCACCCCGATCTCATGCGCTTAGTGCTACCCCAGATTTCGCACAGACACCTAGAACGACGAACTGCCCTTATAGCCACCAGGTCGTCCAGTGTCCTTAGGACGCATCACTACCCCTCATGGGTGTCTTGATGATCCCATAATCATAGTGCATGCACAAACAATGTTTTCTTATATTGCCATGTAATATGTGGTGCCACTAGTCCAACGGCCCCGACTCTCAACTCAACCAGCAGCTGCTTGTCTTGACTAGTCCGTCGACCTGTCATGTCGCACTGTCGCTAGTTGACTGAGCATGTCGATCCTATCTTGGTACCATGGCCAAACAATTCACTTATTAAGTTTTATGGCACATATATCATGTTCATTTACGAGCTCCTGCTCATGCCAACTGGCCTTGGGCCCACTGTACGAGATTTTCAAAATCGGGCATTTAGCCCCCAAGTTCCAAAACTGAGGCCCCTGGCCTATCAAAGCTATTCGAGCTCCCGTCGAGAAGGTCTCCCAAATAGTTTAAGCATTAGCACACAGTCAGGGGAAAACACTTCTGACAAAATAGGTTTTCACTGTACATTATACCAACCAATATAAGGACATCTCCGTTCATAATCGATGAACGGGTTTTCAACTTCCTTCGAGGAATTCTCATCATACCAACCGGGTATGATCTACTTACAACCAGTAAGTAGTTTTTTTCGCATAATTTTCACATCACTTTCTCTAAGTGGTGATGATTAAAATACCACTAAACAGTGGGTTTTTATATCGAGGTACTTATCATCCCCTATTAGGTATGATATAAAATTTCCACTCACAACCGGTAAGTGGTTTTTATCTTTAAGTTGTGCTCATCATCCCAACCGGGTATGATGTTAGTAAATCCACTCACAACCGATAAGTGGTTTTTAAATTATAAGGTGTGCTCATCATCCCAACCGGATATGATGTTAGTAAACCCACTCACCCGTTAATGCCGTGAATTCCACTAGACTAGTTCTTTGTATTCACGCGAGCTTCTCATTGCTGGTGTTCCCAGTATTTCACGTTCCTACACAATATGAACATCTTGGTTCATTATCCTTCGGCGTAATCGCCTTCATTCATTCCAAATGAATGAGAAAGTCAAACTTTCATTTATTTGCAATTAGGTCCCTAAAGTTATTTCTCTTTAACTTTAAGTCCCAAATGCTGGTTTTCCTCAAATTGAGTCCTGAAACTTCTAAAATTTATCATAGGGCCTCAATTTATTCCATTTCACAAAAGGGGGTTTAATTTCCCAAATTTCCAATTTGGTCCCCCAACTTGTCCAAAATTACCATTGTCTAAAGGAAGGGCAAAATGGTAATTTTGGAAAAGTTGGGGGGACCAAATTGGAAATTTGGGAAATTAAACCTCTTTTTGTGAATTTGAATAAATTGACGTCCTAAGATAAATTTTAAAAGTTACGGGACTCAATTTGAGGAAAAACCGGTGTTAGGGACTTTAAGTTAAAGAAAAATAACTTTATGGACCTAATTGAAAATAAATAGAAAGTTTTGTTTTCTCATTCATTTGGAATGAATGAAAACTATTAGGCCGAGGAATAATAAACAAGAATGTTTATATCGTGTAGGAATTCGAAGTACCTGGAACGCAAACAAGGACAAGCTCGCGTGAACACAAAGAACCGGTCATGTGGAATTTACTACATTAACGGGTGAGTGTGATTTTATATCATACCTGGTTGGGGATGATAAGTACCTTGAAATGAAAACCCACTATTAAGTGGTATTTTTAAATGTCACAACTTAGAAGAGTGATGTGAAAATGACACGGAAAAACTAGTTATCGATTGTAAGTAGATCATACCCGGTTGGTATGATGAAACTTCCTTGGAGGAAGTGTAAAACCTGATGTTTTGTCGGAAGTGCTCTCCCGTCATGCCCTGACCCGGTTTACTAGTTCTCTCTCTAACACTGATCAAAATTTATAGAGGGGAGCTATATTGGCTTACCTTTCTGCTCTAATTTGGTTGTTAGAGGGCTGAGAGAGTGTTGGGAGAGCTTGGTTTGGCATGAAGAGGGCTTGAATTAGCTGATTTCAGCTCAACAAAAATAGGGTAGCTTCGCTTCGCCAGAGCTACTTCACTATTCTATCATGCTAACGCTTCTTCAATGATTCTCAATGCAATTAGAGATCACTGTTGGGTGGCTGACTTCTCCCCGAGTCTAAAGAACCCAACCACGCCTTTTTTGGCTTAGAAAAGACCCTGTATCGGAGCTCTGGTTCGAGCTTCATCAGAAAACTAAGTAGCTGAGAGAGAGTGAGGTTTTCAGGTGTGTGGAGGATGAATGTAGAGGGGCTCTTTATAGAGAGAGCTCGGGGACTCTACGGCCGTCCATTTGGCACCTTAATGGCAGTCATTGATGGCCTGAAACGTACTAAACAGAAATGTTTCCTCTTTGCCAGCGCTATTTAATTTTCCGACGAGTGATCAGTGTTGTCATCTGAAGGAAGAAAAGGACACTATTTCGAACCGAACCGGACCAATCCGAACCGGGTTCAACGCTTAAACCGACCGATTTAGGCTCAATTCGACCGAGTTTTTCATAATTAAAAATTTCTAAATTCATCTAAATTCATTCTCTATCCAATGGTGGCCTTAATTATCCAATTTAAAATTTCTAGGTCACCTAGAAAAATGAAATTTAGCCTCCGGTTTAATAGTGGTTCAAACTGGTACAAACCGGTTCAATACGGTTCGGATTCGGTTTAGATCCGGTTCACCTAAACAGGTGTGATTTTCTCTCCCAAATTTTCCTAAGGTCCTTTCCCAAGTTTTTATGACTCTTTGGTTCATTCGGGAGTTGTAAATTTCTCAATTTGCTAGTTCTCTAGTGATCGGGATATGTGAATCGGTTTAATTTTCTCACTCGGTTTGATCGGTTCTTTCCTCGATTTTCGTGAACTCCAAAGGGTTGGATTTACATCTCCCCTACTTTTAGGAGTTTTGCCCCCAAAACTTAATTATCAACTTTTGTATTAGGAATAATTTCCTTTGGTGTCAACTTGGGGTTTGCTTGACATGCTAACTATTCGGTTGTTCTTTTAGTTAGCCCCTTTTTATATCATTCACTTAAGGAATTTCTTTTCCTTTCCATTATTTACTCACTCCATGGAATTTATCATAATTAGGCACGCCTTACCCACGACTCCAAGGTACATTCTTAAGTTCACTTCTTACTTTGCTTAGGGCAAGATCCTTCCCCTTGAGGTTCTTACTCAAGATTTCAGGATTGGGAGTTCTAAGATGCCCAATCGTTCTTGTGTCTAGTTATTCTCTTTATCATTGAAACCCTTAGCTCAGTGTTCTTCCGAGCATTACATACTTGTTTTCATAGGTTTCGGTGTTATTACCCCTTTGTCCTATTTTGACCCATCCACCATTTGTTATTTATTTCAACTTTCATCCAAATTAGGTCTGACCTCGTCATGCTTACCAGCTGACTCTTCCCTACTAGAGTCACATTTTTCCTCAGGATTGTTGAACTTACATGTCCCTTACTGCATGACATACTCTAGAACCTGTCTTTGACCATTTTAAAATTTAGAACACTTCTATAATAGTTGTTCTCAACCTTCCAACCTTTCAGGGGTCGTATAGCTTCGTCTCTCTCTTTGTTTGGTAGTATTTCTCAACTACCTTTATCGTTATCCTCTCTCCAATCTTGCCTTTGACGTCATGCCTTACATAATTGTGTCAATCTCCTTACCCACTCTTGTTTGTTTGTGACCCTTTCATGATTCCCTTATTTAGGGAGTTCTCCTTAAACGGTTTTCTTTCTCTACTATGTCCTTCAAGTCAAGACTCCCTCTTGAAGGTTCCCTTCCTATGCATTCTTACACCCGTTAGAGCTTTTGTGCACCTTTAATTATTCACTGACCTTAATTTCCTAGTTCACCCTTTACTTTCTTATCTGAGGTATCTCTGATCGCCGGGTCTTTTTTTGTGTACTCCTCACTATGCCCATCTTATTGCCCTTCTTAGAGTGTAGTCCCTACTACTCCCTTATCCTTCTTAGGACATCCTTGATCGTACCGTTATTACTAGCTTCTCCCTTCCGCTAGGTTTGTCTGAAATCCTTATTTGGATTCTTTGATCTTCCTAAACATGTCACAATTGATCGTCCCAGTATAACCTCATTCACTTATGCTTCTTTATTAGGTTCCTTAGCTTGGGAATTTCCCTTTTAAGGTCTTCCTTCCTACTTTTATCCTTCTACCTAGGGACTCCTGTCCCGGTTCAACCTCCCTAGTGCTCCTTGGGGGCTTTTTCTTTATTTCCTTATTATGGGTAGTCAACTTGTCACGACATCCTTTGGTGCCATCTTCCTACTTGTCTGTTCCTTAGGTTTAGCTTATTCCTTAGGTCTTCCTAGTATGTTTCCTTTGATTCTTTCACCTCATTATGCACGTCATCTCCTCATCTTACGTCACTTGGTCCATTACTTCATAGTTGAGATATGTATGCTTCCTCAGGGTTTCCTTCTTTAGAAGAATCCTTTCCCTTCTTTCCCGAAACTCCTTTTTATTTGTCCTTGAGGGTATCTTATCTTAACTTTCCTGATATCCTCGAATGCCATCCTTCCTGCTTCACCTTTCTTTAGAGGTTTGGTGGGTACGTCCTTAGGATTTTCTTTTACTTGTATTTCATCACAAGTTTTATAAGAAATGAAACTTTTATTATAATGATAATGAATTATAGGGTTTTTGGTTATATTGGTCCTAGGGAGCTATGATAAGTACTACCTATAGTACTAGGTTCATCCTGTGCTTCCTCTTCGTTGAGGTTATATACTCCGGTTCGTACCCTTGATGTAGTAGCCATGTCTTGTCCTCCGTCTAGGGCCTTTGGGTTTTCTTGAGGTGGTTGATGGTCACTTCATTGTATATTACCTTGAAGGGTTGGACAACTCTTTGCGAAGTGTCTGAGCTGTCCGCATTCAAAGCATACTTGACACGACCCTTCATGGCTTTTTCGACACCTAGGGCAATAGGGGTTTCTCCTTTGTGGGGTTGTACTTGTCTCCCTTTGGGCATGATTACCATCATTTCTCCTAAAAGGCCCCATCCTTTTGACCTCTCTGGTTGGTTTGCCCTTTCTCTTCCTTCCGGTCGGCTTGCTCTATCCAACGACGTCTTGTCTGTACCAGATGTTCACACTCATGGGCCATGCGGATGATGGCAGCCAAATCTGTGTGGCATCCTAGTACTCCCATTTGGTCTCTTATATCCATGTTGAGACCTTCTACGAACCGTTGGCAGATATCTGCCTGTGTGGTTAAGTCTGGAGCAAAACGCCTTAGCTCATTAAATTTAGTCTCATACTCTGATATAGAGTTAAACCCTTGTCAGAGTCAAAGGAAATCATGCTTCTTCTCATTAATTAGATGAGAGAACAGGTACTCCTCTACATACCTCTCCTCAAACATCTCTGAGGAGGATGTGGAGGTATGTAGGCTCCAAACATTGTTAGTCGACCTAGTCTTGTCGCACTGTCGCCAGTCCATCAGTATGTCGATCCTGTCTTGGTACCATGGACAAATCATATCCATTCATTAAAAGTTTCATGGCTTATCATCATGTTTGTTTATGAGCTCTTGCTCATGCCAACTGGCCTTGGGCCCACTATACATGATTTTCAAAACCGGCATTTTAGTGCCCAAATTCCAAAACTGAGGCCTCTAGCCTATCTAAGCTATTACAGCTCTTGTCAAGAAGTTCTCCCAAAAGTTTTAAGCATTTGGCACATAGTCAGGGGAGAATACTTCTAACAAAATAACTTTTCAACTCATCTATCACACTAATCAGGTGTAATGTTATCTTCGCTCACAACCGGTAATCGAGTTTTCTACTTCCTTCCAAGAAGTTCATCATACCAACTAGGTATCATCTACTTACAACTTGTAAGTAGTTTTTTCGTGTAGTTCTCACATCACTACTACCAGGTGTGGTGTCAAAATTCCACATAGTAGTGATTTTTCATTTTTGAGGTGCTCATCATCCCAACCGGGTATGATGTGAATAATCCTACTCACCCGATAAGTGTAGTGTATTCCTCTTGATAGGCCTTTTGCCTCCATGCGAGCTTATCCTTGCCGACATTTCTGATCCTTCGTGCTCCTACCTGATTTGGACATCCTTGTTTATTAACAATTGGCATAGTAGCCATAATTTCTCACGTAAGAGCAAAATGCCCAAACTTTTCAATTATTTACATTCAGATTCCTAAAGTTCTTTTTCCTTAACTTTAGGTCCCTAATGCAAACTTTTCCCCAAGTTGAGTCCCGAAACTTCTAAAATTTACTTTGGGACATCCATTCATTCAAAATTATAAAAAGGTGTTCAAGTTTCCCAAATTTCCAATTTGGTCCCCAACTTTTCAAATATTACCATTTTGCCCCTACTTTACAAAAATGGCAATTTGACCCCAAAAATTGACCAATTGGTCCTCTAACATCTTTTTCATGGTAAATTGGCCCTCAATTTTGGAAAATTGCACTTTGGTCCCTCAATTTTATGAAATTCCCAAATTTCCCCCTTTTAAAGTGGCCGAATTTGATTTCATCAAATTGACCATCAATCGGGTTTAATTGTTGAAATTAAAGGTAAAATTGAGTTCATATACTTCCACACGATTCAATGGAACTTTGAATCGCGTCATTTGGATCCGAATTGAGCTTAAACAGAGATTCGTCAGAAAATTGGACTTAGAGAGAGAAAGCTCGAAAGCTTACCGTCGGGGGTGCGGCGGTCTGAGCTTTCGATCTGGGCAGATAGCTCTCATCCTGAGGTTTCTCCTAGGATCAAGAATCGCATCAATTCATGTCGATTTGAGGGAGAATTTGGTCAGTGAAGTTTCATTTATTCTCTCTTTAATACTGATCGGAAATTATAGAGAAGAGCCAAATTGGCTTACCTTTCCGCTCTAATTCAGCCGTATGAGGGCTGTGGAAGTGTTGGAAGAGCTTGGTTTGGCATGAAAAGAGCTCAAATTGGTCATTTTTAGCTTGACCTAAACAATATATCTTCTGTCTACCGGAGCTGCTTCACTGTTCGATCACACCCACGTTTCTTCGGTGATCCTCAAAGCAAATGGAGACTACCGTCGAGTAGTTGATTTCTCCCCGAATCTTAAGAACCCGACCTCACCTTCTTTTGCTAAAAAAAACCCTAATGTCTGAGCTCTGGTTTGAGCTTCACCGAAAAATGGAGAAGTAGGGAGAGGGGAGTTTTTAAGTGTTAGGAGAATGAATGAGGAGGAGCTCTTTATATAGAAAGCTCGGGTACTTCTTGGCCATCCGATTGGTGCCTTTATGGCAGTCATTCATTGCCTGAAACTCCCTAGCTGGAGACTTTTCATCTTTGCCAGCGCTACTCAATTTTCCGGCGAGTGAACAATGTTGTCATCTGAAGGAAGAAGATGACACTGTTGGTCTTTAAGGTTGGTCTTCCTTTTTCTTGAAAAGGGTTAAAGGGACAGGGGTGAGTGTCTATGCAAATGATAGCACTATTCACTCGTCGGAAAATCACGTAGCGCTAGCGAAGCTGAAAAGTCTTTGGCGATGGAGTTTCATGCAATGAATGACTACCATTAAGGCACCGATCGGATGTCCAAGAAGTCTTCGAGCTTCCTATATAAAGACTCCCTCCTCATTCATCTTCTCCACACCTGAAAACTCCATTCTCTCTCAGCTGCTTAGTTTTTCGGTGAAGCTCAAACCAGAGCTTTGATATAGGGTCATTTCTAAGCCAAAGAAGGTGTGCCCAGGTTCTTTAGAACCGAGGAGAATTCAGCTATATGCATGTAGTCTCCATTTGCTCCGAGAGTCACCAGAGAAACGTCGGCGAGATCAAACAATGAAACAGCTCTGGATGACCAAAGTTGCCCTATTTTGGCCGAGCTAAAATCGACTAATTCAAGCCCTCCTCAGGCTAAACCAAGCTCTCCCAACACCTATTCAACCCTCCCATAGCCGAATTACGACTGAAAGGTAAGCCAATTCAGCTCTCCTCTACAGTTTCCGGCAGGTGCTAGAGATAAAACTGGTAGAATTTTGATGAAGGAATTTTAATCCAATTCAGCATCAATTGATGTAATAATTTATCCTAGGAGGAACCTCAGGACACATGCTATCTGCTCAGATCAAAAGCTCGGACCGTCGTGCCCCCGACGATGAGCAATTGAAGCTTTCTCTCTCTACGTTCTATTTTCCGGTGAATCTCTGTTTGAGCTCGTTCCAGCATCAAAACGTACAATTCAAAGTGCTATTGAATCGTATCAAGATATATAAACTCAATTTTAACTTCAATTTCAATAATTAGAAGTGTTTGATTGGTCAATTTGATGAAATCAAATTTGGTTCTGTTAGTAAGTTGAAATTGGGGAAAAATTGGGTATTTTCAAAAATTTGAAGGACCAAAATCCTATTTTGTAAAATTGAAGATTAATTGGGCATGATAAGAGTTTTAGAGGACCAATTGAGCAAATTTTAGAATTTTTGCGGTAAAACTTACCATTTTTGTAAAGGAAGGGCAAAATGGTAATTTTGGAAAATTTGAGGGCCAAATTGGGAATTTGGGAAACTTAAACCCCTTTTTATGAAATTGAGTAAATTGAAGTCCCAAGAGGAATTTTAAACGTTTCAGGACTCAAATTAGGGAAAAATCGGCAGTTGGGGCCTAAAAAGAAAAGGAAAAATAACTTTAGGGGCCAATTTACAAATATTGAAAAAGTTATGAATTAAGTCATTAATACAGAATGAGGTGACCAAGTCAAATAATAATGAACAACGATGTTCATTTCGTGTAGGAACACGAGACATCAGTAACTCCAGCTAAGGTTAAGCTCGCAAGGGACGAAAACCTACTTAGTGGAATTTCACTACACAATCGGGTGAGTGAGATTTATATATCATACCCATTTGGGATGATAAGTACCTCAGAAATGAAAACCCACTACTTAGTGGTATTTTGAACATCACAACTTAGAGGAGTGGTGTGAAAATGACATGGAAAAACTACTTATTGATTGTAAGTAGATTATACCCGGTTGGTATAATAAAACTTCCTCAGAGGAAGTGGAAAACCCGTTCATTGGTTATTAGCGAAGATATCCTCATACTCGATTGGTATGATGGATAGTTGAAAATATATTTTTGTCAGAAGTGCTCTCCCCTGACTGTGTGTCACTATTTAAATGATTTGGGAGAACTTGACGAGAGCTCGAATAGCTCTGTTAGGCTGGATGCCTCGATTTTGGAACTTGGGGGCTATTATGCCCAATTTTGAAAATCTCAAATAATGGGCCATAAGCTAGTTGGTACGAGCAGGAGCTCGTAAAAAAACATGAATTATATGCCATGAAAACTTAAATAATTGAATTATTTGGCCATGGTACCAAGAGAGGACCAACATACTCAGTCAACTAGCAGTAGTGTGACATGACAGGTCTCCGGACTAGTCAAGACAAACAACTGCAAGTTAAGTTGAGGGTCGGGGCCGTTGGACCAGTGGCACCATAGATTATATGGCATGATGTGAAAAATACTAATTGTGCATGCACTGTGATTACGAGACCTTCAAGATGCCCAAGAGAGGTAGTGATGCGTCCTAGGGTCCTAGACGACCTGGTGGATATAAAGGCAGTTAGTCGTACTAGGTGACCTTGTGAAGCTCGACGTAGCTTCAAGCACATGAGATCGGGGTGGGGACGGGATGAGGTTTCTGTCCTCATATGGACATGGAGAATTGTTACGGAACTGAGGGTCAGATGTCATTATCAACCAACCACTCATTCTCAGGGTAGAAGTGGACATACTTCTATTTAGGTGGTCGGTAAAGTCGCTCTAACGCCACGAGTAGGTTCAGTGGACGTACTGGATGCGATTGTGTGATTGACCTTCATGATGAAGGATGTTCTTTTGAAAACCGAGATTTTTTTAAGGTGGAGAAAATCTAAATGAAAATAAGGAGTCTAGCACACTCCAAAAAAAAAAACATTTTCCCTAAAACTTAAATTTTTGAAAACTCATTCACTGAGTCATTGTACTCACACCCTCCCTTATCTCCCTTTTAGAAAACCCCAGAAAGCCTACCCCTAAGGACCTTCAACTAATATGCCTATGAGATAGGTATGAATTGTTTAAAATTTTATGCAGTTTTGATTTATGTATTCTAAGAAAGGTACAGGTTTAAAGGATGCCTTACTCTTCACGCTTTATAAATAAGGGGAAACCCTCAGTAAACTGGGAGGGTGGCGAGTTGATCAAGTGGATCTGACCAAACTGGGTCGGGGCATGACAGCCAACCGAGACAAGATCACGTGGAGGCAAAAAAGTTAGTTAAGAGGATTTCATTGCATTCACGGGTGAGTGGAATTTTCATATCATGCCCGGTTGGGATGATGAGCACCTCGGTAATGAAAACCCGCTACTATGTGAGATTTTAACATCACACCTGGATGGGGTTATGTGAGAAAACACAAGGAAAACCTACTTACCGGTTGTAAGTAGATCATACCCAATTGGTATGATGAACTTCCTGGAAGGAAGTAGAAAACTCGTTCATCGGTTATGAGCGGAGATGTCCTTACACCTAGTTGGTGTGATGGATAGCTGGAAAGTGATTTTTTTTTGTCAGAAGTGCTCTCCCTTGACTGTGTTTCACTGCTTAAACTTTTTGGGAGACCTTCTTGACGGGAGCTCGAATAGCTCAGATAAGTCGGAGGCCTCGGTTTTAAAACTTGGGGACTAATAAGCCCGATTTTGAAATTCTCGTACAGTGGGCACAAGGCCAGTTGGCACGGACAGGAGCTCGTAAACAAAAATTTTTGAGACAGGAGCTCGAATAGCTTAGATAGGCCAGAGGTCTTTTCAAGTTTGAGGGTCGGATGCTGTATACATCCATTCATTCCCAGGGTAGAAGTGGACAGGCTTCTATCTAGGTGGCCGGTAAAGTTTCTCTGACGCTACAAGTGGGTGCAGTGGATGGGTTGCCCTGCGAATATGTGACCCCTTCATGATGAAGGATGTGTGTTGATTATTAAACACACCGACTGTGCTTGATGAGTAATAGCTTTGAAAACCGATAAATTGAGGAAGAAATGGTTTTAAAGAAAATAAGGAGTCTGGCACACTCCAATTTAAACTATTTTGTTCTAAAACTCATGTTTCAAAACCCCATTCACTGAGTTGTTGAACTCACCCCCTTCCTTTACCCCTTTTCAAGTAACCAAGGAAAAACCTACCTAAAGACCTTTAGCTAGCTAAACCTGAAAGACAAGTATGTAAGTTTAAATATTATGTAGTTTTGATTAATGTTATTCCAGGAAAAGTTACAGGTCTAAAAGATGCCTTACTCCTCACAGTTTAAATAAGGGGAAAACCCTTAACAAACCAGGAGAGTGGTGGGTTGCTCATGGGGATCCGACCAAACCGGGTTGGGGCGTGACATTCTTAATCTCCTTCTGAGAGCTTATTTAATACCTTATGTGGCTTGAGTTTGCTCGTTGATTCGTTCTCGGCCATTTATTTCTTCAAGGATTTCTTCATTCTTCCTTTCCAATGTTTTGGCCTTTACACCTTTCCCTTCCTTGATGGATTTTAAATTTATGGTCTTATCGAGGGTCAGTTCGTTAACTGCCTCGTGCCCACTATTTTCCTAGTTCACTTGTCTTGGAACAGTTGTCCTTCGAGTTTACTCATCCTTGATGCCTATCCCGTAGTCCTTTTTAGGGTGTAGTCCTTACTATTTTCCGATCCTTCCTAGGGCATCGTTTATTCTCCTTGATCATTCCATTGTTACTAGTTGCTTTCTACTTGACTACTCTTCTTTTTCCAAAGCAGGCCACACTTGTCATCCCAAGACATCCTTATCCACTTACACCCCTTTTGAGGTTCCTTGTTTCTGGTTAAGCCTCTTATGATCCACCTGTCGGTTCCTTAGCTTGGAAATTTCCTTCTTATGGTCTCACTTCCTACCTTTATTGTCAAGTTGTGGCCCGGTTTGGTTGGATCCCCGTGAGCAACCTGCCACTCACATAGTTTATTAAGAGTTCCCCCTTCTCTAAACCACAAGGAGTAAGCGTACTTTCACCTATATCTTTTCTTTCCTGGAATAGCATTAATCTAAACTGAATATATTAAATCTTACATGTCTGTCTCGTAGGTTCGACTATACGAAAATATTTGGGTTTGTTTTCCCTTGGTTACTTGAAAAGGGGTAAAGGGAGGGGTGAGTTCGACAACTCAATGAATGGGTGTTGGGTGAGAGTTTTCACAAAAATAACTTAAATCGTAGTGTGTCAAACTCCTTATTTTCTTTAAGAATATTTTTTTCTTCAAATTCTGGTTTTCAAAACCTTTTTCCAAGGTTTACCAATTCTTTTTCAATGATTCTCAAATCCTTTCCAAGGTTTTCAAAACATCTTTTCCATTTCCATATTAGGTGTGTTTCACAAACAACACACACCCTTCATCAAGAATGGTACACACACATATTTGCAAGATACAATTACGTCGACTACACCCACTTGTGGATTGAAGCATCTTTACCATCCACCCTAATAGAAGTCCTTGACTTCTACCCGGAGTCTGAGAGAACATCTCCGATGCTCAACCCTCAGACCCAAAAATATTTCATGTCCATATGAGGATGGAGACCTCATCCCAACCCCAGCCTGGTCTCATGCGCATAAAGCTACGTCGAGCTTCCCTGACTGTTGGCACGACAAACTACCCTTATCTCAACTATGTCGTTCAGTAGCCCCTAGGACACAACACTACCACTCTTGGGCGTCTTGATGGTCATGAACCTCAAGTGCATGCACAAACAATAATTTTTTCCACAATGCCATTTATCTTTGGTGCCACTGGTCCAACGGACCCAACCCTCAACTCAACCTGCAACTGTTTGTCTAGACTGGTCCGTCGACCTGGCCATGACGCACTGCCGCCAGTCCATTGAGTATGTCGATCATGTCTTGGTACCATGGAAAAATCACACATTCCATTCATTTAGAATTTTCATGGCATAAATATCACATTTTGTTTACAAGCTCCTGCTCATGCCAACTGGCTTTGGGCCCACTGTATGTGATTTTCCAATAATAGGCATTTTAGCCCCCAAGTTCCAAAACTGAGGCCTCTAGCCTATCTGAGCTATTACATCTCTCGTTAAAAAGGTCTTCCAAAAGTTTTAAGCATTGGCACACAATAAGGGGAGAACACTTCTGAAAAAATAAAATTTTCCATCCATCACACCAACCGGGTGTGATGACATCTACGCTTACAATCGGTAAGTGAGTTTTCTACTTTCTTCCAAAAAGTCCATCATACTAACCAGGTATGATCTACTTACATTCGATAAGTAGTTTTTCCACATAGTTTTGGCATCACTCCAACCAGGTGTGATATTAAAATTCCACATTGTAGTGATTTTTCATTTCTGATGTGCTCATCATCCCAACCGGATATGATGTGAATAATCCACTCACCCATTAACCGTGACATATTCGTCCTCGGTTGATTTTTCCAAGTCGACGCTAGCTTCTCTTGCTAGCATTTTGGTCATTCATGCTTCTACATGATTTGGACAACCTTATCTATTAATACTTCGCATAATAGCCTTTGTTCCTCACGTATGAACGACTAATCTCAAAACGTTCAGTTAATTGCACTTAGGTCCCTAAAGTTCATTTTCATTGACTTTCGGTCTCTAATGCAAACTTTTCCCCAAATTGAGTCCCGAAACCTCCAAAATTCACTTTTGGTCCTCAATTTACTCAAAATCACTTATGTAAACCCCGCACATTTGAGTTAAGGAAAACCGGGAAAAGAACCGGTCAAACCGAATAAGAAAACCAAGTCGGTTTACATTTGGGAATAAGCAATATGGAAATTTACAACTTTCGGGTGATCCAAAGGGTTCATTAAACCTTGGAAAAGAAACTTAAGACAAACTAGAAAACTAAAACCAAATTGGTTCAGGTGAACTAAATTCCATAAGAACTTCAAAGTTAAGCGTGCTTGCCTAGGAGTAGTGTGAGGATGGTTGACCTCCTGGGAATTAATACCAAAATTTAATACACGGGTTTTACACCTATATAAAGAGGTCATCCCCATTTCATTCTCCTCACACCTTAACACTTCTCTCTCTCTCTCTACTGCTCCATTTCCCGGTAAAGCTCGAACCAGAGCTTCGACTTGAACAAAGGTCGGGCTCTTTAGAACCGAGGAGAAGATAGCTATCTGATAGCAAACTCCAGTCAATCCGAGAATCATTGGAGAAGCGTTGACATGATGGAATAGTGAAGCAACTCCGACGGACTGAAGCTGCCCTATTTCAGCCAAGCTGAAATCGGCCATTTCAAACCCTCCTCAGGCTAAACCAAGCCCTCCCAACACTTCATCATCCTTTTCATGGCCGAATTAGGACCGAAAGGTAAGCCAATTCGGCCCCCCTTTACAATTTTCGATCGGTGCTAGAGAGAGAGTCGACCGAATTTCAATGACGAAATTCTAATCCAATTCTACATCAATTGATGCAATTCTTGATTCTATGATGAACCTCAGGACGAGACCTATCTGCCCAGATTAAAAGCTCGGACCACCGTGCCTTCACTAGTGAGTAATCGAAGCTTTCTCTCTCTACAGTCTGTTTTCCGGCGAAGCTCCATTTGAGCTTGTTCCGACGTTAAAATCTGCGATTCAAAGTTTCTTAGAATCATATGAACATGCAGGAACTCAATTTCAACTCCAATTTGAATAATTAGAAGTGTTTGATCAGTCAATTTGATGAAATCAAATTCGGTAGGACCGAAAGGTAAGCCAATTCGGCTCCCCTTTACAATTTTCTATCGGTGCTAGAGAGAGAGTCGACCGAATTTCAATGACGAAATTCTAATCCAATTCCATATCAATTGATGCAATTCTTGATTCTAGGATGAACCATAGGACGAGACCTATCTGCCCAAATCGAAAGCTCAGACCGTCGTGCCTTCACCGGTGAGTAATCAAAGCTTTCTCTCTCTACAGTCTGTTTTCCGATGAAGCTCCGTTTGAGCTCGTTCCGTTTAAAATCTGCGATTCAAAGTTTCTTGGAATCGTATGAACATGCAATAACTCAATTTCAACTCCAATTTCAATAATTAGAAGTGTTTGATCGGTCAATTTGACGAAATCAAATTCGGTAGTGTTCAAGAGTTGAAATTGGGGGAAAATTTGGGGATTTTCAAAATTCAAAGGGCCAAAATACAATTTTATGAAATTGAGGGTCAATTGGGCATGAAGATAATGTTGGAGGACCAATTTGAGGAATTTTGGAATTTTGGGGGCAAAACTTACCATTTTTGTAAAAGAAGGGCAAAATGGTAATTTGGAAAAAATTGGGGGACCAAATTAGAAATTTGGGAAATTAAACCCCTTTTTGGTGAAATTGAATAAATTGATGTCCCAGGATAAATTTTAAAAGTTACGGGACTCAATTTGAGAAAAAACTGAGATTAGGGACTTAAAGTTATAGAGAAATAACTTTAGGGACCTAATTGCAAATAACTAAAAGTTTGGGTTTTCTCATTCATTGGTAATGAATGAAGGCTGTTATGCTGAGTAATAATGAACAAGGTTGTTCATATCGTGTAGGAACGCAAAATACCGGGAACGCCAGCAAGGACAAGCTCGTGTGAATACAAAGAACCAATCTAGTGGAATTCACGGCATTAACGGGTGAGTGGGTTATTCACATCATACCCGGTTGGGATAATGAGCACAGTTTAAAGTTAAAAACCACTTAACGGTTGTGAGTGGGTTTACTAACATCATACCCGGTTGGGATGATGAGTACAACTTAAAGATAAAAACCACTTACCGGTTGTGAGTGGAAATTTTATATCATACCCGGTAGGGGATGATAAGTACCTCGGTATAAAACCCACTGTTTAGTGGTATTTTAATCATCACCACTTAGAGAAAGTGATGTGAAAATTATGCGAAAAAAAACTACTTACCAGTTGTAAGTAGATCATAGCCGGTTGGTATGATGAGACTTCCTCGAAGGAAGTTGAAAACCCGTTCATCGGTTATGAACGGAGATGTCCTTATACCGGTTGGTATAATGGACAGTGAAAACCTATTTTGTCAGAAGTGTTCTCCCCTGATTGTGTGCCAATGCTTAAACTATTTGGGAGACCTTCTCGACAAGAGCTCGAATAGCTCTGATAGGCCAGGGGCCTCGATTTTGGAACTTGGGGGCTAAATGCCCGATTTTTAAAATCTCGTACAGTGGGCCCAAGGCCAGTTGGTACTAGCAGGAGCTCGTAAACGAACATGATATATGTGCCATAAAACTTAATAAGTGAATTGTTTGGCCATGGTACCAAGATAGGACCGACATGCTCAGTCAACTAGCGGCAGTGCAACATGACAGGTCAACGGACTAGTCAAGACAAACAGCTGCGGGTTGAGTTGAGAGTCGGGGCCATTGGACTAGTGGCACCACAGATTACATGGCAATATAAGAAAAGATTGTTTGTGCATGCACTGTGAGTACGGGATCATCAAGATGCCCATTAGGGGTAGTGATGCGTCCTAAGGGCATTGGACGACCTAGTGGCTATAAGGGCAGTTCGTCGTTCCAGGCGTTTGTGCGAAATCTGAAGTAGCACCAAGCGCATGAGACTGGGGTGGGGACAGAATGAGGTCTCTGTCCTCATACGGACACGAATAAGTGATTTCGGGATTGTGGGTTGGATATCACATACATCCACTCATTCCCAAGGTAGAAGTGGTCGTACTTCTATCCGGGTGGCAGGAAAAGTCGCTCCGAAGCCACTAGCGGGTTCAGTAGTGATACTGACTTGCGAATGTGTGTAACCTTCATGATGAAGGATGTGTGTTGGGTGATGACACATCGTGGTAACTAAGAAATAATGGAAAAACCCGAATTTTTAAATGAAGGGATTTTTTAAAACAAAGGAGTCTAGCACACTCCATATAAATATTTTTCTTAAAAGTCAAAAGCTTTTAAAAAACCCATTCACTGAGTAGTCGTACTCACCCCCTCCCTTATATCCCTTTCAGGAAATCTCGAAAAGCCTCCCCTTAAAGACCGTCAACTAAGATGCCTGTAAGACAGGTATGTAAAGTTTTAAATTTCATTCAGTTTTTATTATGCTATTCCAGGAAAAAGGTGCAGGTTAAAAAATGCCTTACTCGTTACGGTTTACAATAAGGGGAAACCCTTTAATAAACTGGGAGAGTGGTGGGTTGATCAGGGGGATCCGACCAAACCGGGTCGGGGCGTGACAACATAAGGGGTTCAAGTTTCCCAAATTTCCAATTTGGTTCACAAATTTTAAAAAATTACTATTTTCCCCCTACTTTACAAAAATGGCAATTTGACCCCAATTATTTTAAAAGATCAACCAATTGATCCTCTAACATCTTTTCATGGCAAAATTGACCCTCAATTTTTGGAAATTGCAATTTGGTCCCTCAATTTTACGAAATTCCCAAATTTCCCCAAAATTTTCCCCAATTTCCCCCCTTTCAAACTGGCTGAATTTGATTTCATACAATTCAATTGAGCTTTAAACCATGTAATTTGGGTCTGAATTGAGCTCAAACGGAGCTTCGCTAGAAAACTGAACTTAGAGAGAGAAAGCTTCAAAAGCTTACCGTTGGAGGTGCAGTGGTATGATCTCTCTATTAGGGAAGATATCTCTCTTCCTAAGGTATCTTCTAGAACCAAGAATTCCTATAATTGACTTCAAATTGAGGGAGAATTTTGTCAGTGAAATTATGTAGTTTCTCTCTCTAACTCTAACCTACAACAACTCAGTAGAGCCAAATTGGCTTACGTTTTAGCTCAGTTGAGGTCGTCTAAGGGTTGAGGGGATGTTGGGAGAGCTTCGTTTGGCCAAAGTAGGGCTGAATTCGGTCAATTTTTGCTCGGCCGAAATAGGGCAGCTTCGGTCCGCCGAAGCTGCTTCACTGTTTAATTACATCGATGCTTCTTCGGCAATCCTTGAATTGAATGGAAGTTTCTATCAGATAGTTGACTTCCCCCGGAGTCTAAAGAGTCTGACCTCATCTTTTGAAGTTGAGAAAAATGCCCAAGTCGGAGCTCTGGTTTGAACTTCACTAGAGAGAGAGAGAGGAGTTTTTAGGTGTGAGGAGGATGAATGGGGAGTAGCTCTTTATATAGGGAGATCGGGGACTCTCTGGCCGTCCGATTGGCGCCTTTATAGTGATCATTCATAGCCTGAAACACCCTAAACAAAAACCTTTCACCTCCACTGGCGCTATTCACTTTTTCGATGAGTGAACAATGCTATCATCTGAAGGAATAAGACGACACTGTTCTGAACCGGGTTCAATGCTAAAACCGGTCGGTTTAGGCCTGATTCGACCGAGTTTTTCAAAATTAAAATTTTCTAAATTCATTCTCTATCCAATGGTGGCTTCAATTCCCTAATTTGAATATTTTAAGCCACCTAGAAAAATGAATTTAGTATTTGGTTCAATGATGGTTCAAATCGGTCCAAACCGATTCAGATTCGATTCACCTGAACCGGTTTGGTTTTCTCTTCCAAATTGTCCCAAAGTCTCTTTCCATGGTTTTTAAGACTCTTTGGATCACTCGGGATGTGTAATTTTTATAATATTTCCTTTCTTTAATGGTTGGGGTTTGTGAACTAGTTCAATTTTCTCACTCGAGTTGTTTGATTCTTTCCTCGATTTCCTTACCTTTAAAGGACGGGGTTTACATTTATCCTTTTTCTTAGGGACTTCCGTCCTGGGATTTTCACGTTCAACCTCCCTAACGCTCCTTGAAGGCTTTTCCTTCTTTCCTTTCTTACACCTTTCTAATATCGGTATGGTTATCCGCCCTTAATCCTTCCCTGTCCTCCAATTCCCTTTTTGTTCCTTATCCTTCCTTCGAGGAGCTTCTGATTATGGGCGGGTTCCTAGCACTTTACACTATGTCCAACCGTCCATCAATGGTTCCTTCAAGGGGTACTTGGTCTTATACATTCCTCTAGAGTTCCCTTTCCTAGCACATTTCTTTTCCTCTTCACTCTTATCATGTCCTACCCCTAGAGTTGTCGGTTGAGGTTTTCCACATTTGCCCTTTTTGAGGGGGTTCTTGTACCTTACCTCTCTTCTTTGTTGTCTTTCATTCAACTGGTTTTTCTCAGAGGCAACTCAATTCCTCTTGGTTTCTTAACTCCTATACGAGGGCTCGTACAATCCCTTATGGTCCTTAGGCTTTCCTCCACTCCTCCTGCATCTTTTGATGCTGCCTTTCCTTTCCCCAGATTCGTCCTATTCTTTGACTTTGCTTCCCTTATACTGAACCCCTTATACTCTTTCCCTTTTTCCTATCCTTGGTTAGGGTATGTCCTTTATGATGAGTCCCTTTCTAGGCAGGCTCTTTGTTCCTTTCTGAAAACTTCCTTCCTAGTCTTTTGTTTCATCATGATGCCTTGTTACTCCGCGTTTTCTAGTTCCTGTGGGGGAACTATTTAGGTTGGCTATCTTAGGGTTATTGTTAACTAGAGGTGACATGTAGTCTTCCTACTTAGGTGGCCTTCTCTCGATTTATTACCCCAGGTCCTGATTGGTATACACTAATCTGTTAGTTGTACTTGTCGTTATTAGGGAGACTAACTTTTAAATAAAGAAAAATTCTCTTTATTCATTCAAGGAGATAGTTTCTTACCGTACTTGACTTATTATAGGAATTTTCTCACTACTTCCTAGTCCCTTGGAGTCTTAGGCCGGGAGTTAGCCTCCGAATGGTTTCATGATTTGTGGTCCGAGGGCTCTGATGAACTGGTTGACATCCATCCATACTCCCATCGAGCTTCCATGCTAGGATGAACTTTATGGAATACCTCAAGTCTGTACATCCTTAGCACCTCAACCTTGCACTCATAGGTCCACCTCATCCATTAAGAAGGGTTAAAGTTGTATTGAGCTAGTGGAAGTGCCTGGTGAACATTCATAAAGGTTGTATGGGCATCCCAATAGTTATCACAGGCCTCCTTCTTAGTTGGAGTCCTTTTTGGCTATTGCGGGGCTAGATAAGGTGTCAGGCTCCTTGAAGGAAGGGTAAATTCTTCCTGCCCTAGAGGAGGATACATTATGCATTCTAGCTCTAACAATGCTCCAACCAATTTTATACAGTCATCGACCATTTCTTTGGGCACTCTCTTCTCGACCTCTACAAACCTTTGAACGACTATCTCTTTGGGGGTAGGTTTCTTTTTCACAATCTCATCCATGGGTTTGGTTCGTATGGCAAACTTCCTAGGAACTCTTCTTCTTATAGGGTAGTTAAGTTTTTTTGTTAGTGTCAAGGCATAGTATTGATAATGCTTCCAAGGGAACATGACTCTGATACCACTCAAGTTGTCACACCCTGACCCGGGTTGGCGGGATCTCCGTGATCAACCCGCCGCTCCCTTGGTTTAAGAGGGGTTTCCCCTTCTTTTAATCAAGAGGAGCCAGGCGTAAATTCAACCTTGTTCCCAAGAATAGTATAAATCAATCAACATGCAAGCTTAAAAGTAACTTTAAGCATACCCGACGGAGGGTGAATCTTCACATTTTCTTTTGTTATATCTCCATATCCCTGAAAGGGGTAAAAGAGAGGGAGGGAGTTCTACAACTCAGTGAGCGAGTGTTAGGAATGAGTTTTCAAAATCACTTTATTCGAACTGTGCCAAGGTTATCATTTCCTTTAAAAAGGATTTTTCTCAAATTTCGGTTTTCAAAACCTTTTTCCATACCCATATTAGGTGTGATTAGATTTATTAGCCAATCTCCTTGCCTCGGAAGGCATTTAGCAAACAAACACATGCCCTTCATCAGGAAGGGTACACACATTCGTAGGTGCAACCCGTCCACTGCACCCATTTGTGGATCGGAGCGTTTTTACCATCCACCAAGATAGAAGCTCGTCCACTTCTACCTTAGGTCTCAGTGGATGTTCTCGACATCTAACCCTCAGACCCAAATGCTACTCTATGTCCGTATGAGGATAGAGACCTCATCCCGACCCCACCCCAGTCTCATGCGCAAGAAGCTACTCTGAGCTACCAGACTGACTGGCACAACGAACTGCCCTTATCTCCACCATGTCATCCAGTAGCCCTTAGGACCCATCACTATCCCTCTTGGGCGTCTTGATGGTCCTGTACCACAAGTGTATGCACAAACAAGAGTTTTCACATATGGTCATTATCTCTGGTGCCAATGGTCCAACAGCCCCGACCCTCAACCCGACCTATAACTATTTGTTTAGGTCAATCTGTCGACCTGGCCTTAACGCACTACCGCCAGTCCATCGAGTACTATCAGTCCTGACTCAGAATCATGGCCAAATCACAAAACCAATTTCATTAGAAATTTTTATGGCATTCTTTAATCATGTTTACGAACTCCTGCTCATGCCCACTAGCCTTATGTCCACTGCACATGTTTTTCCAAAACTGGGCATTTAGCCCCATGAGTTAAAAAACCAAGGCCTCTGGCCTATCTAAAATGTTCTAGCTCCTATCAAGAAGGTCTCCCAAATCTTTTAAGCATTGGCACACAATCAAGGGAGAACATTTATGACAAAGAGTTTATTTTCAACTTTATCACATCAATCGGGTGTGATGATATCTCTACTTACAACTGGTAAGCGGGTTTCTACTTTCCTCAAGGAAGTTTATCATATCAACAGGGTATGATTATCTCTACTTACTACCAGTAAGTGGGTTTTATCAGTTAAAGATGGTACTTCTCATTCCAATTGCGTATGATATTAGATAATTCCACTTAGCCGATGACTGTGACGTGTTTGTCTCCAACGGTTTCCGAATCCATGCTAGCTTTTCATTATTGTCGTTCTAGTCTCTCGTGTTCTTACACAATTTGGGCATCCTTATCAATTAAGATTTGGTTAACAGCCACCGTTTTCTCATGTATGAGTGACTAGGCTCAAAGTTGTTGATTAATTGCACTTAAGTCCCTAAAGTTCATTTTCCTTAACTTTAGGTCCCTAATGCCAACTTTTCCCCAAATTGAGCCCCAAGATTTCCAAAATCCTCTTAGGATCCTCAATTTACTCAAAATTGTATAAGGGGCTCAAGTTTTCCAAATTTCCAATTTGGTCCCCAATTTTTTCAAAAATTACAAATTTGCCCAAACTTTCCAAAAATGGCAATTTGACCCTAAATATTCCAAAAATTGACCAATTGATCTTCCAACATCTTTCTCATTGCCAATTGGCCTTCAATTTTGGGTAATTGCAAAGAGGTCCCTCAATTTTCTGAAATCCCCATTTTTCCCCAAATTTTCCCCATTTCTCCCCTTCAAACTGACCAAATTTTATTTATTTAAATTGGCCATTCAATCGGGGTTAATTATTTCAATTGAAGGTATGAATAAGTTCCTACACTACCTATGATTCAATTGAGCTTTAAATCACATGATTTGAGTTCGAAACGAGCTCAAATGAAGCTTCGCTAGAAAATTGTTCATACAGAGAGAAAGTTTTGAAAGCTTACTGTTAAAGGTGCGGCAGTCCGAGCTCTTGATCTAGGGAGGAAGCTCTCGTCATGAGATTAATTCTAGGATCAAGAATTGGGACAATTGCTCTTAGGATCAGTGACAATTTTATCAACGAAATCTGTTACTTTCTTTCTCTATAACTAAATTATACTAATAGAGTAGGGCCGAATTGGCTTACATTTAATCTCTGTTGCAACTGTGTGACGGTCGTAAGGGTGTCAAGGAGGCTTGGTTTGGCCAGGGAAGGGCTGAATTTGGCAGAGTTTAGCTCGGCCAAAACAGGGTAGCCTCAGTCCGTCGGAGTTACTTCACTATTTTATTTTGTCGGCACTTCTCTGGTGGTCCTCAGGTTGAAAGGAAGATGCTATCAGGTAGCTGACTTCCCCCAGAGTCTGTAGAACCCGACCTTGGCTTCTAAGGCTAAGAAAACTACCTAAGTCGGAGCTCTGGTTTGAGCTTCACCGAAAAATGGTGCAATTGGGAGAAAATGGCAGTTTGATGTGTGTGGAGGATGAATGGAGAGGAGCTCTTTATATAGGGAGCTTAGGGACCCTCTGTCCGACCACTTTCCATTTTAGTCGAGCTTATCCTCTCCCGAAAACGACCTGATCGGAGTCGTTACACCTTCGCTGGAGTTATACGTTTTCTACATTAATGAATAGTAATGTCATTTTGAGGAAGAAGATGACAATGTTCCAAACCGAATAAGAGTAGTATGACCAGGTTCAATGGCGAAAATCGGCCGGTTCAGGCTCGATTTGACCAGTTTTCTCAAAATTAAAAATTTATAAATTAATCTAAATTCTTTTTCTATCTAATGGTGGTTTCGATTTTGCAATTTGAATATTTTAAGCTATCAAGAAAAATGAATTTAGAAAGTGGTTCAAGTATAGTTCAAGCCAGTTCAATCTAGTTAGCCCTGAACCGGCCTGGTTTTCTCTTCCCATTTGTCCCAATGTTTTTTTTCCATAGTTTTTATGACTCTTTGAGTGACTCGGGATTTGTCGATTTCCCATTTTATTATTTTTTTATCGGTTATAGTTTGTGAACCGGTTTGGTTTTCTCTTTTAAATTGACCGGTTCTTTTTTCTTATCTTTAAATTACGGAATTTACAAAATAATTTTCACTAAAAACCAACTTTTAGCCTTGTGTTTGCATTTACGAATTATTTAGTATCAGTAATGGAATTCCGACCAATAACACTATTTTTCATACTGAAAAACCAAGTTTTGGCATTTGGCCTTATACTTGTATTAATGAGTTGTTTGGTACAGGGGATGGATTTCTGGCCAACTACACTGTTTTTCATACTGAAATTGAGATTTTGTCCTATTACTTGTGTTAAAGAGTTAGTTGAAATTGTTGACAAAATTTTGGCCAACAATATTTTTCATACAAGATCTATGCTTATGACTGATTTTACGGCCTATTGCTTGCATAAAAGCTATTTTTAAAATAATAATTATTTGAACATGGAACTTATCTTCTCAACTAGGAAATGCTTGAGAAATTAATTGTATTTGCTTGTGGTTGATTATCTTCTAAATTTGGAATAATATACAAGAATATAATATATGTTTGTGAATGAACTTGAACATTTTATAGAAATATATATATATATATATAGTTGTAATTTTAGTAAGGATTAAAGTCGAAAGATTATTGAAGGACATCTATCATTGCACTCAATGAACTTTCCCCTCCTTAATCATTTCACGTGAATATAGAACACGAAAGAAATGATAAGTTAAATATTAGTTGCGTATTTGAGATTTAATACTCAAGTAAAACTCTATAAATACATTCTAATCAATGAACATGGTTATTCTCGAGGTGTTTGATGGCATTTGTGAATAATTATATATTGTTATGAATAGTTCATATTTTTAGTTTAAATCTTGTATCATAATTGTACTATCAAAGGAAATGACCCCATTATTTTAGCATTGATAGTGCTACTATAAATATCATGCTTTTGATGGGATTACCTAGTCGGGCATGATATTTTTAATTTATTTGACCCTTAATTTCTTCTAATTTATGAAATCTTTTAAAACTTAGTTATATTTTTTTTAGGTCCCTATTTTCAAATAATTACATTTAAGACCTAATCTTTTCCCAAGATTGCCACTTAGTAATTAGAGTTTTCCAACATTATATTTATTCTTTTAGTGTTTCTAATTCTTTCATTTGGGTGTCTAAGTTTTTCCAACATCGTTTTTAGGTCTCCTAAACTTATTTTTAGTCTAATTTAGGTCACCAAATTTCTAAAAATTACATTTAAAACTCTAATTTCTCACATTTATCATTTTCCCTTAAACTTTTCCAAGATTTCACTTAGGTCCTTATTATTTCAAACTCCTTCATTTGATGTCCTATACTTATCAAGCCTTTCCCTAAATTCCAGTTACCCCTCCTAAAGTTTCCTATTTATGAATAGATACTCTAATTTTACCAAATTTTTATTTTAGTCGTTGAATCTCGTACCCCTAAAAAACTTATTTCTAAATTCATGAATAAATATTATCATGCTCCTAAAAAATTTTCAAGTATCCTTATAATCATTTTTCAACCTAGTTTGGTAATAATCGTATCATTTTTGCCAGTTTTTAAGACTCGCTAAAAAAATTGACAAAGTTCATAAATCGGTCGAAAAATCAATAAAGATAGCATGTCGGTCAATGGCATAGGTGGTACTTGAAAACTAACTTTTTTACCCGTTTTTTTAGCTTATGTAAGATCTCAAATGAAAATTTGAATTATCTACCATTCATGATTTACCGAGCTTAGCCAAATTAGAGCGATATCAATGTTTTTTAAGGTGGAGTCCGACCACAAATCTTACCTTTTAAGTAGAGTGTTGGGTGGGTTTTCTAGAGGGAGTTAAAAGTAGTTTATAAAATTGTCTTTATTTTTTTTGTATTTAAAAGAGGCAAAAATGACCTTAGAATGTGAGACGTCGTTTTCAACCTTCTAAGCATGTGTATTATTTATCCAGTTAGCACATGTAAAATTATTGTCGATCCCAGCAATTATGGGGAATGAAAGTTAACTTTATTATAATTTCAATAACACTAAAATAATCAAATTTGGTAGTTATAATAGAAAGTTATGACTTACTAATAAAATGGTTAATGAAAAAAACGAGTGACATGATTTTAATAAATTGTTAGTGACTAAGCAACCCAGGCTTATATGAAGATCTCTATAAGTGGAAAAATCAACTATCCATTGCCTAGTATTATTAAAATAGGGCATCATAGGTCGATTTGTAAACTATTTTTACTCATGTATAACATGCTAGAAATCGTGTTGGCAAGAACGAAATAATCAGATCGAACCATGGAACCATCAGATCTAGGTCTGGGGATCAAGTGGAGACAATACACGTGTGTATATCCACTCCTTAATGTTGATTGGTTTGTTTTATATTAAACTAGTTATTTTATATTTTTTTTCAGGCTCAATTCTATCATTTACCATCTAATTTATTTTTCTAAAATTTATTCAACTAATTTACTTATTTTAAGCCATTACTAAAAACTCTCATAAAAAATATTTTATTACAATATATATTTGTTAGCTCAAATTTCATACTAATTCTTAATAAAATTTATCTTAATTCTCATTTTTCGATATATGATATCTTTTAAGTTTTTATGTAACCGAACCCAACCCATAATGTACTCCAAGCTAGTCCAAATTTCAAAATAATTCTCGATAAAAATTTTCTTAATTCTCATTTTTTTTATATATGATATCATTTAAGTTCTCAGGTAACCGAACCCAACCTAGAATTAATGGGTCCAAGTTGGACTGTCTAGAAGGACTGAATTTACTACATGCCTAAATTCATCCTTTAGACCCACCCGCCGAGTACAAACAAGATAACTATAACACAACCCCAACCCAGTAAATAAAATAACTAGAACCCAAACCCCAGTCATCGAGTCTGTTCTCTTGAATTCATACCCCTTAATACGTCGAGTCTGTTCTCTTGGATTCACGCTTGCAAATGAAGACGAGCAAGGAAATGGAAAATGAATGGATTGCTGTATGGAACTCTGATTTGATATGTGAATTGCATCAGTAGTTGATGCTTGTACTGTAATATGGCTGCAAATTATGTATAAAATGTCCATTTCATCTAAATCTGGTATGCATGATAATCCTCTGAACTTCAAAGTAGGGCAACTTTCCTAATTATGGATTTCCTTTTTTGGCCTCTACATTGTCATTTTACCATCTCCTTTGTTTCATACAAAAACTAATAGAGAAACATGCTTGCCAGTACTGTTTGATCTAAGATAATTGAAAGATCCAAGTTATGATAAAAAATGGCATGCCCATGTAACATCCAACATGCCACAAGCTCAAAAAAGGGTAGATAGTATTCCTTGGGAATATCCTAACTTTGTTTTTCTAGCAAATCTTGAAATGTCTGCAACAGTTTCCTGAGACAAATTCATTACCAAAATATGGCAAATGTTTTTTAGTCAACACAGCCTAACTGATCCAACATCAGTGTCTCCAGTAAAAATATCTTCCCTAAAACTTACAGGTGTGACATCCACTTACCTGTAGTTATGCGGACTTGGCAAAATGAGGGGACAACAGCTTCCCTATCTCCAGAAACCCCACTTTGTCTTTCCCATCAAATATGCTCTTCAGCTTCTCATCACAGAATATTTCTCTCTTATTTGTTGGATTCTGTTTAAAAACAAACCACATTGTCAAAGAGATTGCAAGCATATTTAAGTAAAGTAGTTTAATTTTGGTTGGAGGAAGCCACAACAAATCATGACTGGTGGAAGCTATTTCATACACTTTTCCATCTTACACAATGATTGCAGGTAATTACTTACCAAAATGTAATGCCAAACACACAGAAATCTCCAGCAATAACATTTTGAAGATTTTACAGAAATCTTGCTATTTTACTTATAGTAAAAGTAAACCAGCTAGTAGAATTAGCAATACTGACTATGAAGTTGAATAAAGCCAAAGGGATGTGTGGATTTCCAGAAAATGATGAAGCCGAGGGAGACAGTATAAGGAAAGGGGCGAAAAACTAATTGCTTGGATCAACATAAGGCTCCTGAAGGTACATAAGCATACATAATTCATTGTCTATTCTCTCTACCCAATATCGATCAATGGGATCACTATATATAAGCAGCAGAGCTTGAGATATTGCCAGTCAAGGTCAACAGTGAGGCGCCACAAGTGTGTGTTCAGATTAAAACATAGCTACTGTTCGAATGTACCCCAGACTGAAACAAAAGGAGCACTGAGATCAAGTTACTCCATAAGGATTCATTCGAGTCCGTTTTTTGAAACCCTAAATCTCATTCAGCACTAATAGTAAACCCCAACCATCACGTACCTGAAAAACAGGATCGATCGATGACTGAAATCGAAAAAGAAAGGAAAGGAAAGAGAGAAGAAGCGCTGAAGGAAGAGCACCTGCAGATCGTGGAGCTTAATGTAAGACCAGATTTTCTTGACAGCCTCAGTGCGCGAGGCCTCGGGGGAGTTGAGGAACTTCGCTAGAGCTGGAGACACTGGAGTCACCTTCAGTATGCCGGAAGGCCTCTCAGGAGTTTTCCTTGGCGACGACGAGGCAGGAGACTTCGTCCTTGCCTTGGGCTTCTCCACAGCACTGGTGGCAGCAGCTGCAGCAGCTTTGGAGACCTTCGAGGGGCCCTGCACAGCAGCTTTGACAGATGAAGCGGTAGAGGCGGTGAATCGCGCCGAGGACAGAAGGGCCCTGCAGCCCCTGAAAACCATCGCAGCAGTCGAACTCGACATGATTAGGGCTTTCGCTCTAGACAGAGGAAATGTGAGAAAATCTATAGATACAAGGCTCCGAATGCTGTCGGCTGGTGGCCCGGTCCTTTGACTTCAGGTCTCGGCGCAGGTTTTTTTCCGAGGGCAAATGCCACGTGGCATTACCATAAACTTTTTCAATTATAATTAAAAAATAAGCAACCTCATTTAATATACATTTTTTAGAATATAATTACATATTATATAAAATAGAAAATATTATAAATTTATAAAATTTAAAAATATTTTATTATTTAAAATTATTATTTTAAAATAAATATATACTTTTAGAAAAAAAATATGAACATCTATAATTATTTCTAATATATTATTAAAACTAGTTTAATTATTCATTTACCCACCAATAACCCAAAACTCAACATATAATTTGTATAAATAGAGAAAAAATAACAACTCAATATGATTGCTCTTCCATTATCCAATATTGTAAAAATAATATATATCAAAAATAAATATTATATATAGATTTAAAATTGCTAATACCAAGTTTTTTCACATTATAAATTATATAAAATATAAAAATATAAAAATATTATAATTTTATAATTTTTAAAATATTTTACTAATTATAATTTTTAAATAAATATGAATTTAATTATTTATTAAGCCATAATAATAACTTAAAATTTTAATATAATACTTATATTTAAGAATAATTAAATTATAATATCTTGAAATCGATAATGTGAAATTAACATATATTAAAAAAAGTTACGATAAGTTAAAATTAAGAAATCGAGAATTGAGGTATAACACGAGAATTTTTGAACTAGAACATGAGTTAATATAAAACTTAATTGATTTGATATAATTGAAATTAAACTAATTGAATTATTTATAAATAATTAATTAAGTTGATATAGAATTTAAATTAAATTTGTAAAATTGAGTAATTAAATAATTTATAAATAAATATTTAAATATATAGATATGGGTATATTTATGAATAGATTTAAAATTACTTATAATTCTTGTGCTGAAATTTTACAATGATAATACATATTTTGTGAACTAAAATTTTGTGGTTGTATAAAAATATTACCATCCAAGATAAAATTAATATAACCCTCTAAATAATTTGATATACTATCCAAGTTACATAACTTAACGATGGGACATGAATTGAGGTTAATGAATGATTTAATTATATCATTCAATCTCATCCTTAAATAATCAAATGATACTTTGCATGGATGTTATGAGTTCTAGAATTACACAATTCAAAGGAAGTTAACTATGAGAGGACTTCAATTTGGAAGGAGGCTTGATAAATTCTAACGGCTAAGACTAATGTGAGTAGAGAGTTTCATCATTAAAACCTAGAAGGATAGAAAAGATTAATCAAGTTTAATACTATTTAAGAAAAAAAACTAAAACATTATCAAATAATCTGAATGGGAAGCTCAAGTTTAGAAAATTTTTTAAGTAGAGGCTGATGATGCAACCACAAAAAGCTAAGATCACCCTTACCTCAGCGGAATGCACTATATCTAATGAACCCATAAAGATTACGAGAAGTGGGTTGTCCACATGTAAATAAATGTACAAACTTCTATCTAATAACTTAATTACTACATTTTAAATCAAACTCAAACAACTATGTTCCATAAACAAATGTCAATTTATAGTAAATATCGGCTCATGGAAACAATCAAAATATAAGAATATGACTTAAACTAACATTGGAGTCAACATAAGAGCAGGCCAAATGCAGAAAACTTACCCCAATATGCACTTCTTATATGAGTTTTAAGGTTAGTTTTATACCCATTTCACACAATTAATGAAGTATCATTTATGTGCTTCGGTCGATTCAATTGGACACGTCGTCAATATACCCACTCACCTTAAATCACAAAACTTGTTCATTTTGTGAGGTTCTGGGAATCCCGCTCTCGTTTCCGTTAGAGTGGTCCCTTGTGTTCTCTACAATGCTTAGCTACAATGGACTCAATTCCACTTCTGACCATACTACAATTCAACCTACCATACTATCCTCATGGTTTTACAATTTAACCCTCATGGGTCCCGATTACCTGACTCATTAGTTGGTAACCTGACCTTATCCTATCCTTCTATAAGGTTAATCACTTAGACTTAAAGTCATTCTTTTTCCACTTACCACCTATTGAAGTGCCCATATTTCCTTTATTTACCACCTAGTGATCCAACTTTCCTCAAATCACCATTTGATCCTTAACTCAGGTAAAATTACCATTTTGTCTCTATACATTAAAACTGCTGCTTTTTAGACCTTAGTCTTTCTCAAGTCTTTATATTGGGCCCCTCAAGTTTATTTGAGTTATATTATTGTCCCCAATAGGCATTGGAATAAGTCCAAGCCCTATTTCTCATTAATTGTCGAATGGCCCCTAAGTTTTGGCAAAATTACTATTTTGCCCATCTTATTTATAACATAGACTTCGAGAATCCTTTAACCCCCATTTTTTGTCATTTAGGTCTATCACACCCCGACCCAATTTCTTTGTCGGTCCTGCAGACAATCGTCACATTCTGCCGGTCTTACAACAATGAGCGCCTCATCATTGTAAACCCGACAAGGTGCAAGGCTCAAAATAAAATATTTCAAATTATTTTCCCAAATTAATAAATTGAACTTTTAGAAAATAAACTTCGGAAACCATACTAGGACTATATGATGAATGTAAGACATACTTTTGGTTTAGGTTTGACCTTTCCCATCAACACATATCCTTATTCGCCATTGTTGCCTAAAAGGGGTAATTTGAGGGGGATGAGTTCAACAACTCGGTGAGAGGTTTTAGATGACATCGTGACTTTAAGTCTACGATTCAACACATACTCCAAATAGGATTTCAAGGTGATTTGGGTAAAACGGGGGTTCACCATAGGTAACCATATAGAGATTTAAAGAATTAACCTATATTTGACAAGTTTGAAATCCATTCCTTTCAACAGAAGAAAGTTATCCTTAGGTCCATCATAACAAGTCTTAAAAGTTTACTTGTATTTATAATGAGCAACAACTCACATACCCAAATGTTCATACATATACTTTTCTTTTAAACCCTATGAGTTGGGATTCCACTTAACAAGTCACCACTTATTTATTATTGAAAATCATTTCACACAATCTTTAGTTATTATTTTACCGCTTGTATCTCACAAGCTAAAATTATGTTCTTCCTACACGGAAGGTCTTTCATAATTTTATTGAAGGTAAAATATACATACGTTTGTATTAGACAAATGATCACACACCCTTTCTCAATAAATGGATCAAGCAATCGAAGAATAGACGTCAAAGGCTACAACCTCGATCTGTTCCACAAGTGGCCTTGAGTGTTTTTACCGTCCACCTTGGTGAGAGGCCACAACCTCAACAACATCATTTGTGCGAGCACCATGGCCCAACCCCTAAACTTATCAATACTTTGATCCCCATATGGAAGGGTGTGTAAACCCTGTCCTTTGATAAAAAGAAAATCAAGGAAAGAACCGGTCATTTTTAAATTGAAAATAGAGTTGGTCTACAAACCGGAACCAATAGAGAAAGGGCAAACCGGGAAAATTATGGATCCCGAGTGACCCACAGAGTCCCAAAAGTCATGGAAATGGACTAAAGAATGAATTGGAGATGAAAACCAAACCGGTTCAAGTGAACCGGATTAAACCATTTTTGACCAGTTTGAACCACTATTGAACCAAATTCTAAATTCATTTTTCTAGGTGGCATAAAAAATTAAAATTTGAGATTTGAGGCCACCATTGGATAGAAAATGAATTTAGAAATTTTTAGATTTGAAAAATTCAGTCAAATTGGGGATGAACCGACTGATTTAAACTTTGAACCTGATTTGGATCGGTCTAGTCTGGTTCGGAATAGTGTCATCTTCTACCTTCTGATGACAGCACTGTTCAATCACCGAAAAATCGAGCAGACGCCGGCGAAGCTAAAAAGTCTCCAGCCAGGAAGTTTCAGGCAATGAATGATTGGCATTAAGCCGCCAATCGGACAGCCAGGAAGTCCCCGATCTTCCTATATAAAGAGCCCCTCCTCATTCATCATCTCCACACCTGAAAACTCCATTCTCTCTCCAGTTTCCAGTGAAACTCAAACCAGAGCTCCGACTTGGGCATTTTTCTTAGCCAAACAAGACGAGGTCGGGTTCTTTAGAACTAGGGAGAAGTCAGCTACACGCTTGTAGTCTCCATTTGCTTCGAGAGTAGCCGGAGAAATGCCAGCATGATAAAACAATGAAGCAACTCTGACAAACTGAAGCTGCTCTATTTCGACCGAGCTGAAATCAACGAATTTGAGCCCTCCTCAGGCCACACCTAGCTCGCCCAACACCTATTCAGCCCTCCCACGGCCGAATTAGAACAGAAAGGTAAGCCAATTCGGCTCCCCTCTGAAATTTCCGACCGATGCTAGAGAGAGAACCGACAGAACTTCAATGATGAAATTCTAATTCAATTTGGCATCAATTGATGCAAATCTTGATCTAGGAGTAAACTTAGAACACAAACTATCTACCCAGATCGAAATCTCAGACTACCGCGCCCCCGACGGAAAGCTTTCGAAGCTTTCTCTCTCTAAGTCCAGTTTTTCGGCGAAGCAACGTTTGAGCTCATTCCAGCACCAAATCGTGTGATTCAAAGTGCAATTGAATCGTATGAAGGTGTAGGAACGCCAATTTAACTTCAATTTCAATAATTAAACTCATTTGATCGGTCAATTTGTTGAAATAAAATTTGGCAGAGTTAGAAGGTTGAAATTGGGGAAATTTTGGGAATTTCAAAAATTAGAGGGACTAAAGTGCAATTTCATAAAATTGAGGACTAATTGGGCATGATAAAGATGTTGGAGGACCAATTGGGTAATTTTGTGGAATTTTTGGGGCAAAACTTACCATTTTTGTAAAGTAGGGGCAAAATGGTAATTTTGAAAAAGTCGAGGGGACTAAATTGGAAATTTGGGAAATTCAACCCCATTTTGTGAATTTGAATAAATTGAGGTCATAAGATGAATTTTAAAAGTTTTGGGACTCAATTTGAGAAAAAAATCGGCATTTCGGGACTGAAAATTAAAGAAAAAAATAAATTTAAGGACCTAATTGCAAATAAAGGAAAAGTTGGGTTTCTCATTCATTTGAGATGAATGAGAGCTATTAGGCCAAATATTAATGAACAAGAATGTTCAAATCATGTAGGAACACGAAGTACCGAGAACGCCAGCTAAGATGAGTCGAGTAAGAACAACAAGCCGGCTAAGAGGAATTTCACTGCACGATTAGGTGAGTGGGAATTTTATATCATACCCGGTTGGGATGATAAGTGCCTCAAAAATGAAAACCCATGGCTAAGTGGTATTTTAAACATCACACCTAAGAGGAAAGATGTGAAAATGATACGAAAAAACTATTTAATAATTGTAAGTACATCATACCCAATTGGTATGATGAAACTTTCTTGTAGGAAGTAGAAAACCCATTCATCGGTTATGAGCAGAGATGTTCCATACTCAGTTGGTATGATAGATAGTTAAAAATATATTTTTATCGGAAGTGTTCTCCACTAAGTATGTGCCACTGCTTAAACAATTTGGGAGACCTTCTTGAAAGGAGCTCGAATAACTCTGTTAGGCTGGAGGACTTGGTTTTGTAACTTGGGGGCTAATATGCCCAATTTTGAAAATCTTGAATAGTGGGCCATAGGCCAGTTGTTACGAGTAGGAGCTCATAAACAAACATGATTTATATGCCATGAAAACTTAAGTAATTGAATTGTTTGGCCATGGTACCAAGATAGGACCGATACACTCAGTCAACTAGTGGTAGTGCGACATAAAAGTCTCCGAACTAGTCAAGACAAACAACTGCAGGTTGAGTTGAGGATCAGGGTCGTTGGACCAGTGGCACCATAAATTATATGACATCATGTGAAAAATGATTGATTGTGCATGCTCTATGTTTACGGGACTTTCAAGACACCCAAGAGAGATAGTGATGTATCCTAAGGCCCTTGACGACCTGGTGGATATAAGGGCAGTTAGTCGTACCAAAAAACTTGTGAAGCTCGACATAGCTTCAAGCGCTTGAGACCAGGGTGGGGTCAAGATGAGGTCTCTGTCCTCATATGGACACGGATAATTATTGCAGGATTGTGGGTCAGATGTCGTGAACATCCACTATTTCTTATGGTAGAAGTGGACGTATTTCTATCTAGGTGGCTGGTAAAGTCGCTCCGACACCACAAGTGGGTTCAATGAACAAGCTGGCCTGCGATTGTGTGTTTGACCTTCATGATGAAGGATGTGTGTTGGGTTATGACACACTGTGATTAATAAGAAATGGTGATAAAAACCAAAATTTGAAATGAAAGGTTTTTAAAAGAAAATAAGGAGTCTAAAACACTCTAAATCATACATTTTTCCAAAAAGATAAATTTTGAAAACCCATTCACTGAGTCGTTGTACTGACCCCCTCCATTATATCCCTTTCAGGAAATCCCGGAAAGCCTACCCCCAAGGACCATCAACTAATATGCCTGCGAGACAGGTATGATTAGTTTAAAATTTTATGCAGTTTTGGTTTATGTTATACCAGGAAAGGTGCAAGTTTAAAGGATGCCTTACTCTTCACAGTTTATAAACAAGGGGAAACCCTTAATAAATTGGGAGAGTGGCAGGTTGATCACGGGATCTGACCAAACTGGATCGGGGCGTGACAGGGTGAGACCTCACTCTTCTATCCCCTCGGTCTCAATACGCATGAAGCTCTTGGAGCTTCAAGACATACCAGACCAACACAACTTCCTTTATACCAACATTGTGTTCTAGTAGCCCTTAGAACCAATACTACCTCATACCAGGTGTGTCTTTGGTTCCATACGATTGCAATTACAAAACAAGTGTCATTTGGTTTAGGCCTTTTTCTTTGTGCTACTAGCCCAACGAGCTACAACCCGACTTTGGCATAGAAGCTTAAGCACACAATTATAAAATTGTGATAACTTTTTATCTAGATCATAGCTAAATAATTATCAACAGGACATGCATGTTCTCATTAGCCTTGGACCCACTTGCACAAAATTTCCAAAACATGCTTTGGGCCCACTTCTCTTTAAAAAAACTTTGGCCTTAGGCCCACTGGTACATTATAATCCACATAGAGAATATATTCCCCAAAAATATTTTTTTTGGGTTCACACGGGAAATATATTATAAAAATATTTTCATTATTTAGAAAATAATAAATACAAGTAATATCCCGTCATCGGTCCAATTGATACCGATGCCAAAAATCTCACTCACCGTTATTCAAGTACATGTTCATCACGGAGGGATTCTTGAATATTCATGCTCCTCTTGCACGATCATGTATATTTTGCTCTTTTTGTACCTACCCTCGAAATCCGGTATTTTAACAATCTGGGTCAATCATTAAGGATCAAAATTTCCCCCATTCTCTAATTATTCCTTCAAGGGTAGTTTCATAATTTTGTCATTCATACCACATTTGTCCTCCCAAATATACCCTTGATGGTATTGTTGTAATTTATCTATTTCATAGGGGCATTTTAATCATTTAATTTACCCAATGACATGCTCATAATTTATCAATTTTGGAATGGCAATTCATAAAATTTCACTAATTTCATAAATCGTAATTTCTTCCAAGGTCCCTTTGTCATTTTATAAAGGATGGCACGTTTGAAATTTTGTTGTATGAAAGGGGTAGTTTTATCCATTATTCTCAAGGCATTTTGGTAACTGCCCAGCCCCACCTTCATGTGCTCATCTTATGGCCATTTGACGCTCACCTGCGCACTCCCTCAGCTCGCAACAATGGATCGAGCTCGATCTCCAACTTCCAGGTTAGTTATCTCCTTCCGATTTATGCTCTTTAGGTTTTCATATGAGTTTCAATCCCATTCCCCATCACTGAGTGCTCGATTAAGCCTTTGTGTCATCTTCCATCGTGCGAACGAGCTGGATGGTATCCTCAGCATCGCCTTCTAGCTAGCGATGTCACCTCCTAGTTTTAGGCATCCCTCTCTTCTCCTTCAGTCTCCCCTTTTAACGAAGATTTGCGGAAGTTTTTAGGTGGGCTTCTTCCCTCTACTGAACTCCCTTATCTATCTGTTTGAGTTTTGCCTCACAATAGAATGCATACTCTACCTTCACCTTTTCTCCCCGATGGTGTCTAATGGCTAGATTGATATGCTTAGTTTGATTTTTGGTAAGCTCTACTAGTCTCTATTGCTATCAGTTATTGATTTATTTCCCTCTCTATTCCCCCTTGTCTAGTGACAAAGGTGAAGCCTCCTCCAATCAAGGATCCTAGTGACGATCAACCTCATTGACGACCTCTCTATTCGTGGCATTGTCATATGCTTAAAATGTCATCTCACTAGGAATTGCCACGACCCTTCCCAGCTTGACAATTCCCTCCTCCATTCATCTGGGTGTCCATATGAAGGTCCTCCTACAGCCTAAAGGTTTAACCTCCCTTCAATTGTGTTCTACCCTGAAGTTTTGATGTTTCAAGAACTAAAAATAAATGTCTTGTATGTTGTAGGTTTCCAGAGGGATTCCAACTCATATCCATCTACAAAGAAGAGGTCCAATGGGGTGTGCTTCTAGAGGGTGATTCCTTTTGATTTTATGTAAAAGGTAAGTATTGCATTCCCCGTAGTTCATTTCTTAGTTTTATGCAGGAACCTAGATGGTTCAATCTACACATGTAGGGGAAATCTCGGCTTAGCACCCTGCTCATGATAGGCGCTCAATTGCTTTAGTAAATTCTCTTCCATTCTCTCTCTCCTCCTTATACTATTTGATAGCTCTCCTTTGCTTAGGATCATGTGGTTTGCATGATTTGTTAGCTGGTTGGGAGCCCCATTTTATAGTACATTGTGGGATAGGATTTTTATCATAACTTATGGAAAGCCTTAAGATCTATATGGCTATAGGGATTCTTACTCATTAAATCCCTCATTAACTCAATCTAATAAAATTCTTTTAATTGATATCTTGTTATCTTATATCTGACTCTTATCTTTTGCAGGGCATTTTCTTACATTCTAAATTTTAGCTGGTAAGGGTCGTCATATATTGGGCTTAAGGTTGGTCATAAAATAAGTAACCAGATTGGGTTTCCATTTATCAATATGCTCAGCTCTTGTCTCTAGGATGCATTTTTCTCAAGTGTTTAGGGCTTGTACAATCCAATCTTTAAGATTGTGCAGACTTGGGGTAAGTCTTATGCATTGGACCCAGCTCTTACATTTGTTTTTCTTTGAATTCAAACCTTATTAATTCATTCTTATATTTTCTAATGGTCACAGTGTTCTTTGTTTACATGTACAAGTAATGGACTCTCTCTCTTGGAGTCACTCTTTCAGTGTTAACCCATAAATCTGACCATTTAACCCATCTAGACTAAGGTTTGGTTGTCTACTTATGGTCATTCCAAGAAAATTTCATAATGTACGCTAATAAGATTTTGAATTTCCTAATTTGAGTGTATGAGTAAGAACTTTCAAGAGCTCCATCATGTCCATACTCGACCACATGATTACTAACACTCTTTAATCATTGGTCTAATAATGGTTTGTTAAATTTATGGTTGTTGATATGTTCCTCTACCCCCTTGTGGTTAGGCCTCAATCAAATTGTACCTAAGTCAAAAGAAATGTTGTTTTATGTACTGGGAATTAGCCCAATAGATTATTCCATGGCTTAGAAATTTTCATTTTAGCCCGATATTTTCCAATGGTATTATCCTTTCTTATTTTTAGGTATATACAACAAGCTCTTCCTGGAACTATCTTTAGTGTTAACTAAAGATTCAACCCACTTATTACTTACAAACTAAAGCTAGGTTACTACATCGCACTTATTCCAAGAAGGCACATGAGTCCTCTTGCCTATACTAGCCCTCATTTCCTTTGCTGAGTAAATTGCTTATCGTGTATTACCTTTGTATAATCCATGTAAGGAGAGGTCTTCCTTAACTGTATTTTAGATGGAAATACTATTGTACTGACATGTTTCCTTTAGTACTTGGAGCTGACTTTCTATCTGTAATTTCACAAGGTTTTCTTTTTGGGTCAGAAGTTTTGTAGTTTAAACTCCTAGTCTCCCTTCTTTGTCGCTGTGAACATTGTACTTCCTTATTTTATTCCACGATTGCTCATATCCTTGTATGAGACTTCAATTAGACCAAACCCTATTATAGGTAGCTATTATAGAAGGCAAATTATTTTATGTAAGGTTCATGGTATGTGCAGATGTTAGCATATATGCCTTAGTTCAAACTTTCATTCTGTAAATGCTCTTCTCATTGTCTTTTTCTGAATGCAAACCATCCCTTAGTTATAATTGATCAAAGGTTAACATTTTCTCACAAGTTTTCCTTGATTCCAAATAGATTGAATGCTGTTTCATTCTTACTGCTTGTGGGGGCCGCATTCAGTCTAGAAGAGGATGTTTCTTAGCCATCCAGAAATTAAACCAGACTCAAGTCTCATTTGATCGCTTCAAGGTTGATGACCTCCAAGGCATTCCACGACTCTATGTTCGTGTATATTGTTTAAGGGGTATAATGAGATAAGAGTCATGTATAGAACTAGAGTGTCTTTAATTAGGTTTTTAATGTTTTTATCCATTCATGTAATATATACTTTCAGATGTATGGTCCACTCCACCGTGGTTAAATATACAATTAGAAGAGCTTAGCCCTTTTTAAGAATAAGAAGTATATTTGATATCAAATACTTGTACTCTTACTTACACGTTATATTCTTATTTTTATAATATATATAGAGAGAAATATTTAATAAATTTCAAATTTTACTATTCTAACTAGAATTCTCCAAGTTAATCTCTACAAAACTAATTGGTTATCTACAATTAACTCAATTAGTTTTGTTTCTATATAATAAATCACTTGAGTTTTAAATTAACTCATGTTCAAATTTCCATTTTGTATTGAAATTTTTCGGCTCAAAAATCTCGATATTATAAGGTCCCTAAACTTACTTTAATTAAGTTTAGGTCATTGAACTGCCTAAAAGTTATGTTTTGGTCTCACAAATACTCTTATATGCACTTTAGTCATTAATTTTACTTTTATTACAAATAGGTCCATAGACCTTCCAAAGTAGGCAAACCTAGTGCATAAACTTCACCAAATTTTCAATTAGCCCCAAAAATTTATTTAGCCCCTTAGAAAGACCCCACAAAAAGCTCATTTACAATTGTGTCCCCTAACTTTTAAATATTTGTATTTTAGTCCTAGCCTTTAACCCATGACAAAAGTATCTCTAACAATTACCAAACTAATTGTCAAGGTCTCATTTGCACCACTCTAGGCCATCGTAAACTTATTTTGGACAGAGTTGATCGGAATTGCTCCAATCGGGCATTATCATAAACTTGCATGAAAACAAGTAACAATCTGGTCAAAACTAGGAACTCACCGGAGATAGCATATCGATCATCGAGGCACATGCAATTTGAAAGTTGACTCCTTAAGGAGTCCATCGCCACTTAATCAACTTGATTGGTGGTTTGTAGCCCTTACAATATCCATTTTTGTTAGACCAACCACTTACCCTAAGATCTAAAATTTAAAATATTTAATTTATACTAGAAACTCACTCAAATTGGACAAGGTGATGGCTATGGAAAGCTAGTAGTATGGGGGAATTACTGAATTTTTCTCAGCTCACGAGGGTCGTCAAGGCCACCAGAATTAACCCCTAAAATAACTGCTCTATTATTATGTCCCTGGAAAAATTCTTCCAGGATTACCATGTCATCTAGTGAAATCCTTGACTATCCTCATGAGTTTCTTAATGTTGGCTAGCCAGTCCATAGCAGCTCTAGCATCCTTCTCTCCTAGGAAAGGCTTACATCCCAATTGACAAAGAGTTTTGAGGTATTTAGGGATGTCAATCGGAGGGGGATTGGTTACAGGAGGAGGAATGAGATTGTACTTCCTTAGGAGATAGTATATTTTATGACATGACTACCAGAGACCATAACTCCTCCGCTTGACCACCTCCGATAATGATCTAGGTACCCCTAGAAAGCTGAGGATGTCAACTTTCCATTACTAACTCTCTCGACCCTCAACTCCACCTCTATAGTCTCCAACGAGATCACAAAGTACACTATCTCCAAGGAAATTGGGAGATCCCAAGTGACCAAAAATTAATAAAAATCGTCAAAAAGAACCAAAAAATGAATTGGATAAGAGAACCATACCGGTTTGGGGTGAACTGGACCCGAACTGGATTGAACTAGGATAAACCATAGTAAACTGGTTTAATCATTCATTTTTTTAGGTGGCTTAAAAATATCAATTTGGGAAATTAAGGCCAACATTAGATAGAAAATGAATTTAGATGAATTTAGAAAATTTTAAATTTTAGAAAATTGGTCGAATTGGTGGTCTGTATTGGCCGATTTTCGAATTCGGGTCACCGAACCAGTCAACGGTCCAACCGCTCAATGAACCGAACCGGTCAACGGTCTAGCTGGTTAATAGACTGGGCCAGTCAACAGTCCAACCGCTCAATGAACCGGACCGGTCAACGATCTAGCTGGTCAACAAACTAGGTCGGTCAACGGTCAATGGCACCCAATCAGTAACCACACAAACACGGGCATCCAAAGGAAGGCTGCCACGTGTCTAGTCAATGGTCAACGGATGACCTATCAGCTTGCCATGCACACACTAGTAGCCAATGGAAGGCTGCCATGTGTTCGGTCAACAACTAACGCAGTGGCTGATTTGGATCACCACGATAGAAAAACTAGTTAATCACATAGTGCCACGTGGCACACCCGCCACATCATCATCTTCAAACTCAGTTTACTAACAAAAAGGAGAGAGAGGCCAGGAAAGAGGGAGTCTCCGGTGACTCAAAAATTCCTCTAGTCATGTCCTCGGCGAGCAGGGCGGGGGTTGAGTCTCACGCTAGCCGATATCCTGAACAATTGCCAAGCTCCCTATATAAAGAGCACCCCTCCAATCGTTCTTAACATCCCACCATAGAGCGAAGAAGAAGAAGTGTATAAGATTCTGGCGAGCAGCAAACTAGAACTCTGGCGACAAACTTTTCTCAACCTCCTTTCTTTCAGTTTGAGGACCACTAAGGAGGAGCAAGGGAGCTGAAATAGTATTGCCGCTCCTCGGCCATAAAATAACCCAAACTTCTGCAGCTCAAATCTAACTTTTCCCCAGCCAATTCCAGCCAAATTAGACCCCCAAACTCTACCTAGAGGTGCCCCAACCTTCCCCCGAGCTAAGAAGGTAAGTCCCTCTACCGCCCTTCACTGGAAAACGCTATTTATGGTAAAATTCTGCAAAAAACTTTAGCTAAGAAATTCACACTACTAATGTCACAATTCCAGGCGTGGTTTGATCCAGGGAGGATCCCCATGAAGAGAGCAATGTAGTGACAACCAAAGCTCCGGTCACTGGACCCTTACCGGTAAGATATCGAAGCATTCTCTGTCTAGACTGTATTTTCCAGCGAATCTCTGTTTGAGCTCGTTTCTGAGCCAAATAAAGTAGTTTAGGGCTTGAAATGACGACAAAAATGTAGGGAAGATTATTCCAATTAGGAACGAAGGCAATTAACTATGTTTTGGGGGCCAATTTAATGAAATTGTGATTCGGGGAACAAATTGCAATTTTTGGAGAAATTGGACAATTTGGGAATTTTTAGAAAATTGGGAGTCAAATGAAAAATTGATGAAATTGAGGGCATTTTCATAAAATTCACTCCCAATTGAGGGACAATTGGGCAATTTGGGAAAAATGGAGGATCAATTAGCAATTTTGAGAAGTTTGTGGTCAAATTGTAGTTTTTTGAAAATTAGGGACTAAATGGTAATTTTGGAAAAATTGAGTGTCAATGTGTGATTTTGATAAAAATTAAGGACCCAAGAAGGATAATTGGAAATCCTAGGGGCTTACTTGAAATTAAGGGGTAAATAGGGACCTAAATGTAAAAGTACAAACTTTAGGGACCTAAATGCAATTAAGGCATAATGTGCGGTCCTATATCCAAATACTCAAAATATATGCGGCCCCTTCGGCAAAGCATCCTGATATGGATATTTGTGCCATGTAGGAACAAACTGCTCGAACGCCAGCTCCAAGAAACGCACCACGAAGCAAGGCTCCACCGAGACACCCCATCGAGATTACCAAGTGAGTGGAAACCTTATAATGTCAATTCTGGTTATAATGACGATTCGCCTTAAAACGATTTTTCTTGGAATTAGACTCCCCTGATTGGTGACTCTGCTTGAACCATTTGGGAGCTAATTCTGGGGCTTAGGCTCGGTATGCAAGTGGGCCCAAGGCCGATAGACACGGGTATGGACCCGTCCATAATCAACATGTGATACATACTACTAAAAGATCCAATTAATGAGTAATTGTGTGTGATACCCATCAAGCCAAGTCTGGGATGTTGGGCTTATTAGGCCAAACTACTGCTAAGCCAAAGCTAGGTTGTTGAACATGTTGGGGCAGTACACTTGAGCTCAAGCCAAGCTAACAGACTGTTGCACTAGAGGGCACAAGAGGGCCTAAGATAATGATTGTTAATGAAAAATGACTATTGATTGCGCATGCACTATGCCATCAGGATACCTGGTATGAAGTAGTGATGGATCTCAAGGGTTGTTGGACGACCCAGTGTGCATAAGGGCAGTTTGGCATCCAATATGTCGAGAAGCTCAAGGAGCTTCCTGTGCACTATGATCGAGGCAGTAGAGGAAAGGAGGTCTCATCCCATAAAGCGAACACTATGAAGTGATTAGGGTTTGATGGTAGGATGAGCAAGGTTCACTCAAACCCTAGGTAGAGGCAGTTTGTAAACACCATCCCTTTATAAATAAGAAAACTAGGAAAAGAACCAGTCGTTTCAAAAGAGAAAACCGAGCCAGTTCACAAACCATAACCGATAAAGAAAGGGCAAAATGGGAAAATTGACAAATCCCAAGTAGAGTCATAAAAATCATGGAAAAGAACCTTGGGACAAATGGGAAGAGGAAACCAGATCGGTTTAGGGTGAACCTCACCAGAACTGTATTTAGCCGGATTGAACCGGTTTGTACCATACTTAAACCAGTTTCTAAATTCATTTTTCTTGGTTACTTAAAATGATCAAATTGAGAAATTTAAACCACCATTAGATAGAGAATAAATTTAGATTAATTTAGAAATTTTTAATTTTGAGAAAATCGGTCGAATCAAGCCTGAATCAGGCGATTTACACCATTTAACTCAGTCGGACTGGTCCGGTCTGGTTTAGAACAGTATCATCTTCTTCCTCAAGATGACAACAGTGTTCATTAATGTAGAAAATGTATTACTCCAGGAAAGATGAAACCGCTCTGTTCAGGTTGATTATGGGTGAGGATAAGCTAGACCAAAATGGAAAACGGTTGGGCAGAGGGTCTCTAAGCTCCCTATATAAAGAGCTCCTCTCCATTCATCCTCCACCACCTGAAATAACCATTCTCTCTCAATTGCTCTATTTTTTGGCGAATCTCAAATCAGAGCTTTGACTTGGATATTTTTCTTAGCCTCAAAAGGCAAGGTCGGGTCCTACATACTTCAAGGGAAGTTAGCTACCCGATAGCATCTTCCTTCTGACCTGATGACCACCGGAGAAGCGCTAGCAGAATTAAACAGTAAAGCAGCTCCGACGGACTAAAGCTGCCCTATTTTGGCCAAGTTGAATTTGGCCAAATTCAACCCTCCTCTGGCCAAACCAAGCCTCCCCAACACCCCCACGACTCTCACATGACCTTAATAGAGCTGAAAGGTAAGCCAATTCGGCCCTCCTCAGTCGTTCCAGATCGGCGTTAGAGAGAGAAAGTGTCGAATTTCACTGACTAAATTCACACTCGATTTGACTTCAATTGTAGCGATTCTTGATCATAGAAGTAACCTTGGAATAAGAGCTACCTTCCTCAATCGAGAGCTCGGACCGCCACACCTCCAATGGAAAGCTTTCAAAGCTTTCTCTCTCTCTATGAGAAGTTTTCTAGCGAAACTCTGTTTGAGCTCAATTCGGACCCAAATGTTGTGGTTCAAAACTTAATTGAATCAAATAGAAGTGTAGGAAATGATCCATACCTTCAATTGGAGCAATTAACCCTGATTGAATGGCCAATTTGAAGAAATCAAATTCAGTCAGTTTGAAGGGTAGAAATTGGGAAAATTTTGGGGGGAAATTGGGGATTTCAAAAAATTGAGGGACATCTTTGCAATTTCCCAAAATTGAAGGCCAATTGGCCATGAGAAAGATGTTGGTGGACCAATTGGTTAATTTTTGGAACATTTGGGGTCAAATTACTATTTTTGGAAAGTAGGGGCAAAATTATAGTTTTTGAAAAGTTGGGGACAAAATTGGAAATTGGGAAAACTTGAGCCCCTTATACAATTTTGAGTAAAATGAGGACTCAAAGGGAATTTTGAAACCTTGGGACTCAATTTGGGGAAATGTTGGCATTAGGGACCTAAAGTTATGGAAAATAAATTTTAGGGACCTAAGTGCAATTAATCAACAATTTTGAGTCTAATCGCTCATACGTGAGAAAATGATATTTGTTATGCCAAACCTTAATTGATAAGGATGTCCAAATCATGTAGGGACACATGTGACTAAAACGTCAACAAGAGAAGACTCGCGTAAACTTAGAAAACCGACTAGGAATGAACACGTCATAGTCATTGGGTGATTGTGATTATCTAACTTATACTTGGTTGTGATGAGTAGTATTATCTTGAATTGATAAAACCTACTTACTGGTTTTAAGTAGAGACAATCATACCCAGTTGGTATGATGAACTTCCTTAAGGAAAGGAGAAACATGCTTACTAGTTGTAAGCGGAGATATCATCACACCCGGTTGGTGTGATGAAGTTGAAATATAAAATTTTTGTCAGAAGTGTTCTCCCCTAACTATGTGCCAATGCTTAAAAGATTTGGGAGACCTTCTTGACGGGAGCTAGAACAGCTCAGACAGGCTAGGTGCCTCGGTTTTTGAACTCATAGGGCTAAATGTCCGATTTTGGAAAAAAAACGTGCAGTGTGCCCAAGGCTAGTAGGCATGAGCTATAGCTCATAAACAAACTTGATTAAAAAAAGCCATGAAATTTTCTAATGAAATTGGTTGTGTGATTTTGCCATGGTATCGAGTCAAAACCGATAGTATTCGATGAACTAGTGATAGTGCGTCAGGGCCAGGTCGACAGACCAGCCTAGAAAAACAGTTGCAGGTCAGGTTGAGGGTCGGGGTCATTGGACCATTGGCACCAAAGATAATGGCCATATGTGAAAATTGTTGTTTGTGCATGCACTTGTGGTACAAGACCATCAAGATGCCTAAGAGGGGTAGTGATGGGTCCTAAGGGCTACTAGACGACATGGTGGAGATAAGAGTAGTTCATCGTGCCAAACAGTCGAGAAGCTCGGAGTAGCTTCTTGGGCATGAGACCGGGGTGGGATTGGGATGAGGTCTCTATCCTCATACAAACATGGAGTGGCATTCGGGTCTAAGGGTCGGATGTCAAGAACATCCACTCAGACCTAGGGTAAAGTGGACGGGCTTCTATCTTGGTGGATGGTAAAGATGTTCCGATCCACAAGTGGGTGCAGTGGACGGGTTGCACTTGCAAATGTATGTACCCTTCCTAATGAAGGGCATGTGTTTGTTTGCTAAATGACTCCCGAGGCAAGGCAATGGGCTAAGAAAGCTAAACACACCTAATATGTGTATGGAAAATTGTTTTGAAAACCGAAATTTGAGGAAAAATCCTTTTTAAAGGAAAGGATAATCTTGGCATAGTACGGATAAATAAATGTTGAAATCTCATTCCCAACACCCGCTCATTGAGTTGTAGAACTCACCACCTTCCTTTTTACCCGTTTCAGGTAACTAGGAAACACCATTCTTAAAGACCCTCCTAAATTGGAATAGTAAGAAGACAGGTATGTCTATTTTAAAATATTCAGTTTTGTATAATGCTATTTGTCACGCCCCAACGAAGTTTGGTCGGATCCCCATGATTAACCCGCCACTCTCCCGGTTTATTAAAGGGTTTCCCTTATTATAAACAGTGAAGAGTAAGGTGTCCTTTAAACTTGCACCTTTTCCTGGAATAACATAATCAAAACTGCATAACATTTTAAATTCATCATACCTGTCTCACAGGCGTCTTAGTTGATGGTCTTTAAGGGTAGGCTTTCTGGAATTTCCTGAAAGGGATATAAAGGAGGGGGTGAGTACGACTACTCAGTGAATGGGTTTTAAAAACCTTTAACTTTAGGAAAAAGATTTGTTTTGGAGTGTGCCAGACTCATTTCTTTCAAAAGTTCTTTGATTTTAAATCTCGATTTTTACCACCATTTCTTTATTTAATCATGATGTGTCATCACCCAACACACATCCTTCATCATGAAGGCCAAACGCACATTCGCAGGTCAGTACGTTCACTGAACCCACTTGTGGCTTCGTAGCGACTATACCGGCCACCTAGATAGAAGTACGTCCACTTCTACCCTGAGAATGAGTGGATGTTCGCGACATCCAACCCTCAATCCCAAAATCAATTCTTCGTGTCCATATGAGGATAGAGACCTCATTCCGTCCCCACCCCGGTCTCATATGCTTGGTGCTACTCATAATTTCGCACGGTCACCTGGTACGACAAACTGCCCTTATACCCTCCAAGTCATCCAGTGCCCTTAGAACGCATCAGTACCCCTCTTGGGCATCTTGACGGTCCCATAATCATAGTACATGCATAATCGGTGTTTTCTTACCATGCCATATAATATGTGGTGTCACTAGTCCAACGACCCCGACGCTCAACTCAACTCGCACTTGTTTTTCTTGACTGGTCCATCAACCGGTCATGTCGCACTACCGCTAGTTGATTGAGTATGTTGGTCCTGTCTTGGTACCATGGCCAAACAATTCCTTTATTTAAAGTTTTATGGCATATAACTATTGTTTATTTACGAGCTCCTACTCATGCCAACTGGCCTTGGGCCCACTGTACAAGATTTTCAAAATCGGGCATATTAGCCCCCAAGTTCCAAAACCGAAGCCCCCAGCCTATAAGAGCTATTCAAGCTCCCATAAAAAAAGGTCTCCCAAATCATTTTAGCATTGGCACACAGTCAGGGGAGAGCACTTCCGACAAAAATATGTTTTCAACTGTCCATTATACTGATCGAGTATAAGGGCATCTCCGCTCATAACCGATAAACAGGTTTTCAACTTCCTTAAAGGAAGTTTCATCATACCAACCGGGTATGATCTACTTACAACCATTAAGTAGTTTATCCGCATGTTTTTCACATCACTCCTCCAAGTTGTGATGTTTAAAATACCACTTAGTAGTGGGTGTTCATTTCGAGGTACTTATCATCCCTAACCGGGTATGATATAAAATCCCACTCACAACTAGTAAGTAGTTTTTAACTTTAAGTTGTACTCATCATCCCAACTGGGTATGACGTTAGTAAAATCACTCACCTATTAATGCAGTGAATTCCACTAGACCAGTTCTTTGTATTCATGCGAGCTTGTCCATGCTGGCGTTACCAGTACCTCGTGTTCCTACATGATATGAACATCTCGGTTCATTATCAATCGGCCTAATAGCCTTTATTCATTCCAAATGAATGAAAAAACCAAACTTTTATTTATTTGCAATTAGGTCTCTAAAGTTATTTCTCTTTAACTTTAGGTCCCTAATGCTAGTTTTTCCACAAATTGAGTCCCGGAACTTTTAAAATTTATCATTGGACCTCAATTTATTCCATTTCACAAAAAGGGGTTTAATTTCCTAAATTTCCAATTTGGTCTCCCAACTTTTCCAAAATTACCATTTTACCCTTCTTTTACAAAAATGGTAAGTTTCACCCCAAAAATTCTAAAATTCCTCAATTGGCTCTCTAACTTTTTTATCATGCCCAATTGACCTCAATTTTAGGAAATTACATTTCGGTCCTTCGAATTTTCAAAAATCCCTAATTTTCCCCCAATTCTAACTTCTTAACACAACTGAATTTGATTTCATCAAATTGACAGATCAAACATTTTCATTTGTTGAAATTGAAGTTGAAATTGAGTTTCTACATGTTCAAACAATTCTTTAGCAATTTGAATCGCAAGTTTTAATGCCGGAACAAGCTCAAATGGAGCTTCGCCAGAAAATGAACTATTGAGAGAGAAAACTTTGATTACTCACCGGTGAGGGCATGACAGTCCAAGCTTTCGATCTGGGCAGATAGCTCTCGTCTTGAGGTTCATCCTAGAATCAAGAATCACATCAATTGATACCGAATTGAGTTAGAATTTCATTATCAATATTATGTCGGTTCTCTCTCTAGCATCGGCCAAAAATTATAGAGGGAAGTTGAATTGGATTACCTTTCAATCCTAGTTTGGCCGTGAAAGGGCTGAGGAAGTGTTGGGAGGGCTTAGTTTGGCCTGAGGAGGGCTCAAAATGGTCAATTTCAACTCGGCTGAAACAGGGCAGCTTTGGTTCGTCGGAGCTACTTCACTGTTCCATCACGACGGCGCTTCTCCGGCAACCCTCAGAGCAAATGGAGACTACAGGTGTGTAGCTGACTTCTCCCCAATTCTAAAGAACCCGACCTCGCCTTCTTTGGGTAAGAAAAGACTCTATATCGGAGCTCTGGTTCGAGCTTCACTGGAAAACTAAGCAACTAAGAGAAAGTGAGCTTTTCAGGTGTGGAGAGGATGAATGGAGAGGGGCTCTTCATATAGGGAGCTCGGGGACTCATCGGCGATCCGTTTGGCAACTTTATGACAAACATTGATGTCGGAAACGTATTGAACAGAGATGTTTCTTCTTCACCTGCGCTGCTTCGATTTTTCGTCGAGTGAACAGTGTTGTCATCTGAAGGAAGAAGACGACACTGTTTCGAACCGGACCGGACCGGTCCGAACCGGGTTCGAAGCTTAAACCAGTCGGTTCACCCCTCATTCGACCGATTTTTTCAAATTTAAAAATTTCTAAATTCATTTTTTATCCAATGTTGGCATCAAATCTCAAATTTGAATTATTTAATCCATCTAGAAAAATGAATTTAGGATCTGGTTCAATAATGGTTCAAATCGGTTCGGATTCGATTCACCTGAACCAGTTTGGTTTTCATCTTCAATTCCTTCACAAGTCCATTTCCATGACTTTTGTGACTCCTTAGTCACTTAGGGTCCATAAATTTCCCAGTTTACCATCTCTCTATCGGTTCCGGTTCATAAACCGGTTTATTCCGGTTCACCCGAACTAGTGTGGTTTTTCTCTCCCTCTTTGTTCTAAGGTTCCTTCCCAAGCTTTACAAATCTCTTCAGGTCACAATGGATCCATAAATTTCCCTATTTCCCCTTTCTCTATCGGTTCTGGTTCATGAACCGACTTAGTTCATAAACAGGTTAAATTCAATTGGATCCAGTTCATCTAAACCGGTTTGGTTTTTCTCTTCCAGTTTGTCCTAAGGTTCTTTTCCAAGGTTTTGTGAACCATTTGGATCACTCGGGAGTTGTAAATTTCCAAATTGCATGTTCCCAATTGATTGGGTACGTGAACCGGTTCGGTTTTCTTAGTCGGTTTGATTGGTTCTTTTCCCAATTTTCCTTAACTCAAAAGGGTGGGTTTTACACTATTCCAGGAAAAATAGGTAAAAGGATGCATTACTCCTCATGGTTTAATAAAAGGGTAAAACCCTTAATGAACCAAAGGGAGTGGCGGGTTACTCATAGGAATCTGACCAAACTGGGTTGAGGCGTGACAACTTGAGTGGTATCAGAGCCTATTTCCTCGAATGCATTATCAAGACTATATAACATAGTAACTAAGAGGAATAAATTTTAAAATTTTAGATGGCTCCCAAGATAGAAACTAAGAGAACAAGAGTCGTAATTACTAACACTGCTCAACAACCCCTCCTTGTGGAAACTCTCCGAGAAGCCCAAACAGTTCCACCTGGACTAAGCTTAGAACATCAGAGACTGTAGGAGAAGTTCACCTAAGTGTTTGGATGGCCTAACCTTACCCTTGAGGTGGACACCAACTCTCATGTTGAGCTTGAGTAAGTACAATCTCATCCCCCTCCTGCAACCAATCCCTCTCCAGTTGACATCCCTAAATACCTCAAAACTCTCTGTTAACTGGGATGTAAGCCTTTCCTAAGAGAGAAGGATGTTGGATCTACTATGGACTAGCTGGCCAGCATTATAAAACTCATGGGGATAGTCAGGATTTCACCAGAGGACATGGTAATCCTGATATTTTCCTAGAGGTGGGTGTACTTTGTGATCTCGTTGGAGACTGTAGAGGGGTGGAGTTGAGGGTCAAGAGATATAGTAATGGAAAGTACATCCTTAGCTTTCCAGGGGTACCTAGATCATTATCGAAAGTGGTCAAGTGGAGGAGTTATGGTCTCTGATAGTCAGGTCATCGGAGTTGGGAGCAATCTAATTTTTAGAGAGAATTCAAAACAATTTCTGATGAGGGAACATTTAAGTTTTATATGGATATATTCTAGACTTTTGTGACTATATATCCATATATTTCTTTTCTCATTTCATAGCCTATGGCTCTGTGAATGAATTAATTTCCCCAAGCGATAAAATTAAATTGTCTCCATCACATTAAAGTACATATAAGTATTTTTAATTTACAAGATTCAATATTTTATCTAATCGACCCTACTACTCATGTTCTCATAATACTTATTTGAGTAATTCATGTGCCTGCTATCCAACATATACCGGTTTTGGTGCTCTAACTGGTTAGTTAATTATTTTTCCTTATTTACTTAATTATTACACATGGAGTGTACCTTCCCTTTTTTATTTAAGAAAAATTTTGGTATTAATATTTCCGCTATAATAATCGAGACCTTAATCTTTCTTGTAAAATTGTACACGAAACATGGTCCTGATTTTTTTGTGTAATCATGGGTTATCATTTGCTCTTTAATTTTTTTTCCTGTATAGACATTAATATTGAAAGTTTACCCACTCAAAATAGATCTAAACCACAAACCCTCCTTAAGAATACTGCGTACATAGCTAGATCCTGATTGTTCTTGATAGAAGAGGAAAATGTGTATTTAATTCATTAACTATAAGCTCAAAAGCTCAAGAAGCATTTCGGGATGGATCTTGACGCGGTAGAAATGTATTAATACATCATACCTTTACCTTATTGTATAAGCGGTCTTAACAAACTATAGAATAGTCCATTTGAATATGTCCAATGATTGAGAGAGAATATCATGTCGGTGGCCTAAAAGTTTACCAATATTTGAAACTCAAAATTCTAGAAGTGGCCTATTTAATCATGAAAATTTATTAGATTTTGAAAGTTGCTTCTAGAAATTAAAAATTGCTCATTCCGTCCTAAACTTTTTAAAAGTAAGTCATTCTATTCTAAAACTTCTGAAAAATATGTCCTTTAGTCTTCAATGTTTTGTGCTTAACAACATTAAGTTGTCCCATGATTGAACTATATAAGCCAATATTATTTACCACTTGATAAATTTTAGGATTGAGTTTCAAATTTTCACAAAGTTTTAGGGTGTATATTATAATTTTTCTATGATTAAGCTGCCTTATTTTTTTGGGCTGATAATCAATTATCCAAACTTTTTGATAAGCTGCTTCTCATGCATATGCTGATTTTTCTTTTTTGGCCATGCATATGCTGGTTGAAATAGATATTTTACTTCCTCTCGATAACCTTATTTCTCGAGGAAGTTAGCACTTCCTCACTAGCAAGGAGCCAAATTACGAGGAGAGCTTGTGGGCTATGGTTTAACGTGTGAGTTTATAATTCCACCATGACATAATTTTGTCGTCATATATGGCATATTGACTCCATCTCAACACTGGAACACGTTATGGTTGATGAGAATAGTGAAGACGACCATATTAAGCCGGCTCCAAAGCTCATTGAAGTAGTTGTTCAGAAGGGGGCGGGTGGATTATTAGGTTGGGAGTACTTGAACGAACTGAAAAATTATACTTAAAGTGTCTATTGATGCAAGTGGTAATAGTTAACTATGTCTCTTGCAGCCAATCTTAAGCATTTAGATATATTTAATATTTAAAATAGAATATTATATATGATAAATTATATTATAAATATATATAATATATATGTACTAATAAATATATTTCTAATTTATTAATATTTCACCACCCTTAATATTAGTAGATATATATTATTCTCATATTGTTACAAATATTATCATATTTTTTATAAATTAAATTTTTAACTAATAAATTTGCTAGTTGTCCACTTATTTTCATATATTTTAACTTTACAATTTTTATATCAATTTTTTATTTGATGATAAATAGATTAATTTATACATTTTTTATCTTAATATGTTGAACTATATTGTTGACAATATTGATAACAGATTTGTTATCGCACCACAACTTTATAGGTTTTTTCCTAAATAGATGAAATTTTATTAATAAGATTTTTATCTAAATTATCTTACAAATAATTTGAGTGATTGATATGTACTCTTCTTTTGTTGATATCAGTTTACTCATTCATGATACAAGATTACCTCCAACAAACATATAATAGTCAGACATATATCTTCTACTATCTATAAAGCTAGCTCAATATGAATCACAAAAACCTTTCACTATTTTGTGACTCCAAGCCTTAAACCAAAGTCCATTACCCTCCTACTCTTTTTTAAATATCTCAACATTCTTATTGTAGTCTCCCGATTATCTGTACTGAGATCGTGCATATATCTACTTATAATACTGAGTGCATATGTGATATTAGGCCAGGGCCTTGGTTTTTGAACTCATAGGGTTCAATGCCCAGTTTTGGAAAAAACATGGAGTGGGCCCAAGGCTAGTGGGCACGGGTAGAAGCTCGTAAACATACTTGATTAGGAAAAGCCATGAAAATTCCTAATTAATGGAATTGATTGTGTGTTGCGCCATGGTACTGAGTCAGGACCGAAATGTTCAATGGAATGGCAGTAGTGCGTTAGGGCCAGGTCAATGGACCAGCCTAGACAAACATCTGCAAGTCGGGTTGAGCGTCGGGGCCATTGGACCGTTGGCACCAAAGAGGAATGATAACTATATGAAAACTCTTGTTTGTACATGCACTTGTGGTACGAGACCATCAAGATGCCCTAGGGAGTAGTGATGGGTCCCAAGGGCTGCTGGACGACATGGTGGAGATAAGGGCAGTTCGTCGTGCTAGTCAATCTTGAAGCTCTGGGAGCTTCTTGCGCATGAGACTGAGGTGGGGTTAGGATGAGCTCTCTGTCCTCATACGGACACGAAGTGGCATTCGGGTTGGACGTCTGGGACATCCACTCAGACACATGGTAGAAGTGGATGGGGTTTCTATCATAGTGGACGATAAAGATGCTCTAATCCACAAGTGAGTGCAGTGGACGTGCTACACTTACGAATGTGTGTACCCTTCTTGATGAAGGGCATGTGTTTGTTTTCTAAGCACTTCCCGAGACAATGGGATGGGCTAAGAGAGCTAAATACACATGATATGGAAATGGAAAATCCTTTAAAAAAGAAAATGATAACCTTGACATAGTTTTTTTTTATAAATCAAAGATGTTTTGAAAACTCACTCCCAACACTCACTCACTGAGTTGTAGAACTCACCCCCTCCCTTTTTCTCCTTTTTAGGTAACCGAGGAAAACCAACCTTAAAGACCCTCCTGTAGTTGAACTATAAGATAGGTATGATTATTTTAATTTATTTACTTTTGTATAATGTTATTCCAAGAAAAACAGGAAAAATGACGCCTTACTACTCGCAGTTTAGAAAAGGGTGAAACCCTTTATAGACTAAAGGGAGTGACGAGTTGCTTACAGGGATTCGACCAAACTAGGTCGAGATGTGACACTCAGGGTCATAGACACATTACCACCACTCGCCGACTTATGCCCCGTACACTTGTAACTCAATTACATTATTATCTTGTCGTAGCGGTGTACTAGGATGATACCCGGAGTAAACATGGAAGAATACATAGATTTCTCCTCAATCTCATTCCCATTTTCCTCGGGCGACAACACATGTCATGCCCTGACCCAGTTTGGTTAGATCCCCATGATTAACCCGCCGCTCTCTTGGTTCAAGAGGGGTTTCCCCCTTCTTTGATTCAAGAGGAGCTAGGCGTAATCTCAACCTTGTTCACTGGAATGAAATATATCAATAAAAATGCAATCTCAAGATAATTAAGCATACCTGACAGAGGGTAAGGCTTGGTGTTATCTCTAGTCATTTTTCCATTTCCTTAAAAGGGATAAAAAGGTTGGGTGTAAACCCCGCCCTTTGGAGTTAAGGAAACCGGGAAAAGAACTGGTCAAACCGAGTGAGAAAACCGAACCCGTTCACAAACCCGATCATAAGAGAACATGCAATTTGAGAAATTTACAACTCCCGAGTGACCCAAAAGGGTCATAAAAACCTTGAAAGAGGGCCTTAGGACAATTTGAGATAGAAAACTAGACCGGTTCAAGTGAATCGGATCCGAGCCGGAGTGAACCAGTCATTTCCAAAGAGAAAATTGAGTTAGTTTATGAACCAGAATCGATAGAGAAAGGGAAAACTGGGAAATTTATGGATCTCGAGTGACTTAAAGAGTAAAAAAAGTCATGAAAAAGGCCTTTAGGATGAATTGGAGATGAAAACCAAATCGGTTCAGGTGAATTGGATCCAAACCAGATAGAAACACGTCCACTTCTAACCAGAGAATGAGTGGATGTACGCAACATTTGACCCTCAATCTCGTAAACAAAACTTCGTGTCCATATGAGGACAAAGACTTCATACCAACCCCACCCCGGTCTCATGTGCATGAAGCTAGATCGAGCTTCTAAGACTGTTGGCATGATTAACTACCCTTATCTCAACCATGTCGTCCAGTAGCCCTAGGATGCATCACTACCCCTCTTGTGCATCTTGAAGGTCCTGTCACATCAGTGCATGCACAAATCAATAATTTTCCACATAAGCCATATAATCTATGGTGCCACTGGTCCAACGGCCCTAACCCTCAACTCGACCTGTAGCTGTTTGTCTCGACTAGCCCGTAAACCTGTCATGTCGCACTGCCACTAGTCCATCGAGTATGTCTGTCCTGTCATGGTACCATGGCCAAACAATTCAGTCATTTAAAGTTTGCATGGCTTAAACTCATGTTTGTTTATGAGCTCCTACTAGTGCCAACTGGCCTAGGGCCCACTGTACGAGATTTTCAAAATCAAACATATTAGCCCCCAAGTTCCAAAACCGAGGCCTCTGGCCTATCTAAGCTATTCAAGCTCTCATCAAGAAGGTTTCTAAAAAATTTTAAGTAGTGCACACAGTCAGGGGAGAGCACTTTAGACAAAAATAAACTTTTAGTCATCCATCACACTAATCGGGTATGACGACACCTTCGCCTATAACTGATAAGCAGGTTTTCTGCTTCCTTCTAGGAAGTTTCATCACACCAATCATGCATGATCTACTTACAACTGTTAAGTAGTTTTTTCGTATAATTTCTACATCACTCCTCTCAGGTGTGATGGTTAAAATACCACTTAGTAGTGGGTTTTCTTTTGTGAGGTGCATATCATCCCAACCAGGTATGATATAAAATCCCACTCACCCGATAATGCAGCGATCTCCTCTTAACCGGTTCTTTGTCTTCACGCGAGCTTATCCTTGTTGGTGTTCCCAGTATTTCGTGTTCCTACATAATATGAACACCCTTTTTCATTATATCTTGACCTAATAGCCTTCATTCATCGTGAATGGATGAAATACTCAAACTTTTTGATTTATTACAATTATGTCCCTAAAGTTCTTTTTCTTTAACTTTAGGTCCCTAATATTATTTTCCCTCAACTTGAGACTCAAAATATCTAAAATTTACCTTGGGACCTCAATTTATTTAAAATCACATAAATGGGTTCAAGTAAATTTCCAATTTGGTCCCCAACTTTTCCAAAATTACCATTTTGTCCCTACTTTAAAAAAATGATAAGTTTTGCCCCAAAATTTTCAAAAATTGCCCAATTGGTCCTCCAACATATTTATCATGCCCAATTGACCCTCAATTTTATGAAATTGCATTTTAGTCCCTCAAATTTTTGAAATCCCTAATTTTTCCCGCAATTTCAACCTTCTAACTCAATCAAATTTAATTTTATTAAATTGATCGATCAAATGAGTTGAATTGTTGAAATTGAAGTTAGATTGGAGTTCCTACATCTTCATATGATTCAATTGCACTTTGAGAGAGAAAGCTTCGAAAGCTTACCGTTAGGGAACGGCGATCCAAGCTTTCGATATGTGCAGATAGCTCTTGTCTTGAGGTCCCTCCTAGAATCAAGAATCGCATCAATTGATGCCGAATTGAGGGAAAATTTGGTCAGTGAAGTTCTGTCGGTTCTCTCTCTTGCACTGATTGGAAATTATAGAGGGAAGCCAAATTGGCTTACCTTTCCACTCTAATTTAGATGTAGGATGGCTGTGGAGGTGTTAGGAGGGCTTGGTTTGGCCTGAGGAGGACTCGAATTGGTCGATTTCAGCTCATCCAAAATAGGGCAGCTCCGGTCTGCCAGAGTTGCTTCACTGTTCTATCACGCTGGCATTTCTTCGGAGCAAATGGAGACTACAAGAACCCAAAGAACTCGACCACGCCTTCTTGGGAGAGAGTGGAATTTTCAGGTGTGAGGATGATGAATGAGGAGGGGCTCTTTATATAGGAAGCTTAGGGACATCTTGGCTGTCTGATTGGCACCTTAATGGTGGTCATTCATTGCCTTAAACTCCCTGGCCGGAGACTTTTCATCTTCGCCAGTGCTGCTCAATTTTTCGGTGATTGAATAGTGTGGTCATTTGAAGGAAGAAGATGACACTGTTTCAAATCGAACCGGACTGGTCCGAACCAGGTTCAAAGCTTAAACCGGTCGGTTTAAGCTCGATTTGACCAAGTTTTTCAAAATTAAAAATTTCTAAAGTCATCTAAATTCATTATCTATCAAATGATGGTCTCAATTCTCCATTTGAATTTTTTGAGCCACCTATAAAAATGAATTTAGCATCCGGTTCAATAGTGGTTCAAATCGATTCAGATCCGGTTCACTTGAACCGGTATGGTTTTTCTCTCCCAAATTGACCTAAGGTCCTTTTCCAAGGTTTTATGAACCCTTTGGGTCACTTAGGAGTTGTAAATTTTTCAAATTGCCCGTTCTCTGATGATCGGGTTTGTGAACCTATTCGGTGTTTCTCACTCAGTTTGACCGGTTCTTTTCCCAATTTTCCTTAACTCCAAAGGGAGAGGTTTACATGTAAGCTCTCCCTAAAGGAAATAGACATGTACTGGGATACATGTGAGAATGAGGATGGGGTGCAAAAGAGATGTGCACATAAGGTTTCAAAAGTAGAGGTAAGTAGGAGAAAACGACATCAAAGTATGTCATTTATGGTGAGATGTCCTCAATGGAAAATGAGAAGAGAATTCCGCCAAAAAGGAGTATAAACCCTACCAAGAAAAAGAAACCTTGGAGAAATGAGCCCTCCAGTTAATAAGTGATTAAAGTAAATGACCACTGATATCAAGACTAGTTGTGGACCACACCCAAATGATTGGAACCAGAAAGACCCAATAAGGAAGTTGGGAAAGGACGAATGGGTAAGGAAAATCAACACGGTTATGTAAGTTGATTGGATAATGATAAAGGTAGTCGAGGAATACTACTAAACAAAAAGAGTGATGAAGTTATATGATCCCTGAAAGGTTATAAGGTTGCAAACAACCCTAAAAGAAGTGTTATAGAAATCTAATGGATAGAAACAGATTCTGGAATATGTCATGTTGTAAGGGTCATGTAATTCCAACAGTCCCAAGGAAAAATAGTAAGGAAGAGTCAATTAATAAGAATGATGAGGTCAAACGTAGTTTGAACCAAAATTGTAAAAATAACGGATGGAGGAAGGGTCAAAATAGAACGAAGGGGTGATAAGACCAAAACCGTGAAAAGAAGTACATAACGCTCGAAAGAACACTGAGCTAAGGGTTTCAATGATCAAGAGGATAACTAGATGTGCATGGGTAAGACATGCCTAGTTATGATAAACTCCAAGAAGTGAGTAAACAACGAAAAGGAAAAGACATTCATTAAGTGTGTGAAAGAATAACCAAAGTGTTGGCAAGTCTAGCAAATCCCGAGTTAACATTAAGGGAAATTATTCTTGATGCAAAGGATGTTGATTTAGTTTTGGGGATAAAACTTCTAAAAAGAGGGGAGAGTTGTAAACCACATCCCTTAAAGACAAGGAAACCGGGGAAAGAACTGGTCAACTCGAGTGAGAAAACCGAACCGGTTCACAAACTCGATCATTAAGAGAATGCACAATTTGGGAAATTTTCAACTCCTGAGTGACCCAATGAGGTCATAAAAACCTTGGAAGAGAGTCTTAGGAAAATCTAGGAGAGAAAACCATACTATATCACATGAACTAGATCCAAAAACGGATTGAACCAGTCATTTCCAAAGAGAAAACTGAGTCGCTTTATAAAACGAAACTGGTAGAGAAAGGACAAACTGGGAAATTTATGGATTCCGAATGACCTAAAGAGTCACAAAAGTCATGAAAAAGGACTTTGGGATGAATAGAAGATGAAAACCAAATCAGTTTAGTGAACTAGATCCGAACCGGTTTGAACTACTATTGAACTAGATGCTAAATTCATTTTTCTAGGCAGTTTAGAAAATTCAAATTGGAGAGTTAAGGCCACCATTGGATAGAGAATGAATTTAGAAATTTTTAATTTTGAAAAACTCGGTTGAATTATGCATGAACTGGCTAGTTTAAGCTTTGAACCCAGTTCGAACTGGTTTGGTTCGGTTTGGAACAGTGTCGTCTTCTTCCTTTAGATGCAGCATTGTTCACTCACCAAAAAACTGAGCAGCATTGGCGAAGATGAAAAGTCTCCAGACATAGAGTTTCATGCAATGAATGATCGCCATTAAGGCACCAATCGGATGGCCAAGAAGTTCCCGAGCTTCCTATATAAAGAGTCAATCCTCAATCATCTTCCACACACCTAAAAACTCTACTCTCTCCCTACTGCTCCATTTTCTGGTGAAGCTCGAACCAGAGCTCCGACTTGGGCATTTTTCTGATCCAAAGAAGTTGTGATTGGGTTCTTTGGATTAGGGGAAAAGTCTGCTACATGCTTGTTGTCTCCATTTGCTCCGAGGTTCGCCGGAGAACCGTCGACATGATAGAATAGTGAAGTAGCTCCAACGAACTGAAGTTGCCCTATTTCGAGCCCTTTTCAGGCCAAACCAAGCCCTCCTAACATTACCACAGTCCTCCTACAGCTAAATTAGAGTAGAAATGTAAGCCAATTTGGCTTCCCTCTGTATTTTCCGATCAATGCTAGAGAGAGAACTGGTGAAACTTCACTAACCAAATTCTGCCTCAATTCAACTTCAATTGATGCAATTCTTGATCCTAGGAGAAACCTGAGGATAAGAGCTATTTGCCCAGATTGAAAGCTCAGACTGTCGCGCCCCTGACGATAAGCTTTCGAATCTTTCTCTCTCTACGTTCAGTTTTCCGGCGAAGCCCCATCTGAGCTCATTCTAGCGCCAAATCGTGCAATTCAAAGTGCAATTGAATCGTATGGAGGTGTAGGAACTCCAATCTAACTTCAACTTCAACAATTAAACTCATTTTATTGGTCAATTTGAAGAAATCAAATTTGTCTGAGTTGGAATGTCACGCCCCGACTCAGTTTGGTCGGATCCCCATAATCAACCCGCCACTCTCCCGGTTTATTAAAGGGTTTCCCCATATTATAAACCATAAGGAGTAAGGCATCTTTTAAACCTGTACCTTTCCTAAAATAACATAAATCAAAATTACATAAAATTTTAAATTTATCATACATGTCTCACAGGCATATTAGTCGACGGTCTTTGAGGTAGGCTTTCCGAAATTTTATAAAAGGGATATAAGGAAGGGGGTGAGTACAACTACTCAGTTAATGGGTTTTCAAAATTGAACTTTTAGGAAAAAGATTTGTATTGGAGTGTGCTAGACTCCTTATTTTCTTCCAAAAATCCTTTCATTTCAAATCTCTATTTTTATCACCATTTCCTATTAATCACGGTGTGTCATCACCCAATATACATCCTTCATCATAAAGGTCAAAAACACACAATCGTAGCCACCCCGTCCACTGAACCCAGCTGTGGCGTCGGAGAGACTTTACCGGCCACCTAGATAGAACCACGCCCACTTCTACCCTAAGAATGAGTGGATGTACATGACATCCGTCCCTCAATCCCAAAATCAATTCTCCATGTCCGTATGAGGATAGAGACCTCATCCCAACCCCACCCCGATCTTGTGCGCTTGAAGCTACGTCAAGCTTCGCAAGGTCAACTGGTCCGACGAACTGCCCTTATATCCACGAGGTCATCCAAGGCCCTAGTACACATCACTACCCCTCTTGGGCATCCTGAAGGTCCCATACACATAGTACATGCATAATCAGTATTTTCACATCATGCCATATAATCTGTGGTGCCACTAGTCCAATGGCCCCAACCTTCAGCTCAACCTGTAGTTGTTTGTCTTGACTAGTCTAGAGACCTGTCATGTTGCACTACCACTAGTTGATTGAATTTGTCGATCTTATCTTGGTACCATGGCCAAACAATTCATTTATTTAAAGTTTTGTGGCATATATCTCATGTTTGTTTACGAGCTCCTGCTCGTGCCAATTGGCCCATAGCCCACAGTTCGAAATTTTCAAAGTCGGGCATCTTATCCCCCAAGTTCCAAAACCAAGGCCCCCGGCCTATAAGAGGTTTTCGAGCTCCCATCAAGAAGGTCACCCAAATCGTTTAAGTAGTGGCACACAGTTAGGGGAGAGCACTTCTGAAAAAAAATATGTTTTCAACTGTCCATCATACCAACCGAGTATAAGGACATCTCTGCTCATAACCGATGAACGGGTTTTCCACTTCCTTCGAGTAAGTTTCATCATACCAACCGGGTATGATCTTCTTACAACCGGTAAGTAGTTTTTCCGCATTATTTTCACTTCACTCCTCTAAGTTGTAATGTTTAAAATACCACTAAGTAATGGGTTTTCATTTCGAGGTACTTATCATCCTCAACTGGGTATGATATAAAATCTCACTCACATGATCATGCAGTGAAATTCCACTTAGTCAGTTTCCTTCCCTAGCAAGCTTAACTTTAGTTGGCGTTCCTGATGTCTCATTTTACTAGATGAAATGAACATGGTTGTTCATTACTCTTTAGCCTAATAGCCCTCATTCATTCCAAATGAATGACGAAAACCAACTTTTCCTTTATTTGCATTTAGGGCCCTAAAGTTATTTTTCTTTTAACTTGAAGTCCTAAATGCCGATTTTTTCTCAAATCGAGTCCTAAAACTTTTAAAATTCCCCTTGGGATGTCAATTTACTCTATTTCATAAAATGGGGTTCAAGTTTCTCAAATTCCCGATTTGGCCCCCAAATTTTCCAAAATTACCATTTTGTCCTTCTTTTACAAGATGGTAAGTTTTAACCCAAAAATACTAAAAAAACTCAATTGGCCCTCTAATATTCTTATCATACCAATTGACCCTTAATTTTATAAAATTGCATTTTGGTCCTTTCAATTTTTTAAAATCCCTAATTTCCCCAAAATTTCCCCCAATTTCAACTCCTTAACACAACCGAATTTGATTTCATCAAATTGACCAATCAAACACTTCCAATTGTTGAAATTGAAGTTGAAATTGAGTTTGTACATGTTCATATGATTCCATAGCACTTTGAATCAAAAGTTTTAAAACCGGAACGAGCTCAAATGAACCGATGATGGTGTCGCGGTCTAAGCTTTCTATCTAGCAGGTAGCTCTTCTCCTAGGATCAAGAATGACATCAATTGATGTTGAGTTGGATTAGAATTCTGTTAATGAAATTCGGCTGACTCTCTCTTTAACACTAGTCGGAAATTGTAGAGGGGAGCCGAATTAGCTTACCTTTCGGTCCTAATTTGGCTATGGGAGGGCTGAGAGAGTGTTGGGAGAGCTTGGTTTGGCCTGAGGGGGGATCAAATTAGCCAAATTCAGCTCGGCCAAAACAGGGCAACTTCTGTCCGTTGGAGCTGCTTTACTATTCTATCACATCGGTGTTTCTCTTATGACTCTCGGGGCAATCGGAGACTACATGCATGTAGCTAACTTCTCCCCGATTCTAAGGAACCCGACCTCGCCTTATTTGGTTTAGAAATGACCCTATATCGAAGCTCTGGTTCGAGCTTCATCGGAAAACTAAGCAGCTGAGAGAGAGTGAGTGAATAGGAGTGGTTTACAAAAGAAAAGGGTCCTTAAAGGAAAAGACGCCCTTAGAAATTGGGAATGACGTAGGAAAGGAAGGGCTGCAGCATGCCAGTAAGTATCGGGAAATTCAAAAACTTGAAAATTTGAAATACCCAATAAAAAAGTTAGGAAAAGATGAGTAAGGAAATCAATATGGTTCTAAAGGACATGACGTCAAAGACAAGTTCCAATGAATGTTGTACAGTAAGGGACATGTAAGCCCAAATGTCCTAGGAAAATATGACTTAAATAAGGAAGAATCTATGATTTGAGCATGACGAGGTCAAGCATTAAAATTTGGAATGAAGAGATAATAACTAAAGAATGAGGGAAGGATCAATGTAGGATGAAAATGTGATAATACCAACACCTGTGGAAGTATGTACACAAGGCTAGAATGGACACTAAGCTAAGATGGTTAACAATAAAAAAGGTAACCAGATGCAAGAAGGATTGGGTATTATGAAACTCCCAATCCTAAAATCTTAAGTAAAGGAATTTGGAATGGAGAAATAGTGCTTTGGGAAAATGAAGGATGTAAATTTAAGTATATACCCTTAAGCCTTTCAATGAGATATGCTTAGCTAAAGTAAGCTCCATGGAATGAGAAAGAAATGTGAATGAAAAGAAAATCTTAAGTATGTGATATAAGGAATAAATGGAAACAATCAAGAAGGTTGTAGGTCGATAAACTACAAATTGACATTAAGGGAATTTCCTTCCAGTGCAAAAAAAATGTCAAACAATTTTTCGGGACAAAACCCCTAAAAGGAGGGGAGAGTTGTAAACCCTGCCCTTTGGAGTTAAGGAAACTAGGAAAAGAACTGGTCAAACAGAGTGAGAAAACTGAACTGGTTTACAAACCGAATCATTAGAGAACAGACAATTTCAGAAATTTACAACTCTTGAGTTACCCAAAGGAGTCATAAAAACCTCAGAAGAGGGCCTTAGGACAATTTAGGATAGAAAACCAAACCAGTTCAGGTGAATCGGATCCGACCCGGAGTGAACCAATCATTTCCAAAGAGAAAACCAAGTCGGTTTATGAACCGAAACCGATAAAGAAAGGGAAAACCGAGAAATTTATGGATCTTGAGTTACCTAAACAGTCACAAAAGTCATGAAAAAGGACTTAGGATGAATTGGAGATAAAAACTAAACTGATTCAAGTGAACCGAATCCGAAACGGATTGAACAAGTTTAGATCGGTTTGAACCACTATTGAACCAAATGCTAATTTTATTTTTCTAGGTGACTTAGAAATTTTAAATAGGAGAATTGAGATGATCATTGGATAGAGAATAAATTTAGATGAATTTAGAAATTTTAAATTTTGAAAAACTCGATCGAATCGGGCCTAAACCGGCTGGTTTAAGATTTGAACCCGGTTTGGTCCGATTTGGAATAGTGTCATCTTCTTCCTTCAGATGACAACACTATTCACTCACTGGAAAATCGAACCAACACTAGTGAAGAGGAAATGTTTACATTTAGTACGTTTTAGGCCATCAATGATTGTCATTAAGGTGCCAAACGGACGACCGACGAGTCCCCGAGCTCCTTATATAAAGAGTCCCTCTCCATTCATCCTCCACACACCTGAAAACCTCACTCTCTCACAGTTTTTCGGTGAAGCTCGAACCAAAGCTCTGATATATGGTCTTTTCTAAGCCAAAGAAGGCGTGGTCGGGTTCCTTAGACTCGGGGAGAAGTCAGCTACACGATGAGAGTCATCGGAGAAGCGTCGACGTAATCGAACAGTGAAGTAGCTCGAGTGGACCAAAGTTGCCCTACTTCTATCGAGCTGAAATCAACCAATTCAAGCACTCCTTAGGCCAAACTAGGCTCTCCCAGCACCAAATCAACCCTCTTACGACTGAATAAGTGTGGAAAGGTAAGCCAATTTGGCTCCCCTTTATGAATTTCGATCGGTGCTAGAGAGAGAACTGATAGATTTTCTTTGACTAAATTCTCCCTCAATTCGACTTGAATTGAGGTGATTCTTGATTCTAGGAAGGACCTTAGGACGAGAGTCATCTGTCTAGATCGAAAGCTCGAACCGCTGTGTCCTTGATGGTAAGCTTTTGAAGCTTTCTCTCTCTACGTTTAGTTTTCCGGCGAAGCTTCGTTTGAGCTCGTTCCAACGTCAAATCGTGCAATTAAAAGTGAAATTAATCGTATTAAGTGTAGGAACTCCAATCTAACTTCAATTTCAACAATTAAACTCATTTGATCGATCCATTTGATAAAATCAAATTCGACTGAGTTAGAAGGTTGAAATTGGGGGAAACTTTGGGGATTTCAAAATTTTGAACTACTAAGTGCAATTTCATAAAATTGAGGGCCAATTAGGCATGATAAATATATTGGAGGACCAATTGGAAAATTTTTAGAAATTTTGGGGCAAAACTTATCATTTTTGTAAAGTAGGGGCAAAATGGTAATTTTGGAAAAAAATTAGGGACCAAATTGGGAATTTGGGAAACTTGAACCACTTTATGTAATTTTTAATAAATTAAGATCTCAAAGTATAATTTTGAAGTTTCGGGACACAATTTGTGGGGAAAATCTGCATTTGGTACCTAAAGTAAAGGAAACAGAACTTTAGGGAGAAAATTACAAATATTTGAAAAGTTGGGTATTTTATTCATTTATAATGAATGAAGACTATCAAGCCAAAAGATAATGAACAAGGATGTTCATACCATGTAGGAACGCCAGCTAAGACAAAGCTCACAAAGAAACGAAAACCGATTAAGAGGAATTCATGGCATTCACGGGTGAGTGGGATTTTATATCATACCCGGTTGAGATGATAAGCACCTCGAAAATGAAAACCCACTACTAAGTGAAATTTAAACCATCACACCTGAGTAGACAGATGTGGAAATTACATGGAAAAACTACTTATCGGTTGTAAGTAGATCATACCTAGTTGGTATGATGAACTTCTTAGAAGGAAGTAGGAAACCTGCTTATCGGTTATAAGTGGAGATGTCCTCACACCCATTTGGTGTGATCGACCGATGAAAAGTGTAAACCCCACCCTTTTTAGTTACGGAAAACTGGGGAAAGAACCAGTCAAACCGAGTAAGAAAATTGAACCGGTTCATAAACCCGATCATTAGGAAATGGGCAATTTGAAAATTTACAACTCCCAGGTGATCCAAAGGTTTCATAAAACCTTGGAAAATAACCTTAGGACAAATTGGAAGATAAAAACCATACCAGTTTAGATGAACTGGATCCAACTAGATTAAACCAGTTTATGAACCGAGTTGGTTCATGAATCGGAACTGATAGAGAAAGGGAAAACTAGAAAATTTATGGATCTCGAGTGACCCAAAAAGTCCCAAAATTCATTGAAATGGACTTGAGAATGAATTGGAGATGAAAACCAAACCGGTTTAGGTGAACCGGTTTGGACCGATTTTTACCACTATTGAACCGGATTCTAAATTAATTTTTATAGGTGGCTTAAAAAATTTTAATTTGAGATTTGAGGCCACCATTGGATAGAAAATGAATTTAGAAACTTTTAGATTTGAAAAATTCAGTCGAATGGGGTGTGAACCGGCCGGTTTAAGCTTTGAACTCGGTTCGAACCGGTCCGGTCCAGTTTGGAATAGTGTCGTCTTCTTCCTTCAGATGACAGCACTGTTCGCTCACCGAAAAATCGCGCAGCATCGACGAAGCTGAAAAGTCTCCGGCCAGGGAGTTTTAGGCAATGAATATGACTATTAAGGTGCCAATCGGACAGCCAAGAAGTTTCCGAGCTTTATATATAAGACCCCATCTCCATTCATCCTCTCCACACCTAAAATCTTCATTCTTTCTCAACTACTCCATTTTCCAGTGAAGCTCAAACCAGAGCTCTGACTTGGGCACTTTTCTAAGCCAAACAAGGTGAGGTCAGGTTCTTTAGAACCGGGGAGAAATTAGCTACACGCATGTAGTCTCAGTTTGCTCCGAGGGTCGCTAGAGAAGCACTGACGTGATGGAACAGTGAAGCAACTCCGGTGGACTGAAACTGCCCTATTTTGGCTGAGCTGAAATTGGACATTTTGAGACCTCCTCAAGCCAAAACAAGCCCTCCCAACACCTACACAGCCCTCCTACAGCTGAATTAGAGCGGAAAGGTAAGCCAATTTGACTCCCCTCTGCAATTTCTGACCAATGCTAGAGAGAACCGGTAGAAGTTTGATGATAAAATTCTCATCCAATTCAACATCAATTGATGCAATTCTTGATTCTAGGATGAACCTCAAGATGACTTCCTAGAGAGAAAGCTCGGACTGTCATGCCCCCGACGGTGAGTAATTGAAGCTTTCTCTCTCTATAATTTGTTTTCTAGCAAAGCTTCGTTTGAGCTCATTTCGACGTTAAAACTTAAAATTCTAAGTGCTATTGAATCATATGATGATGTGTGATCTCAATTTTAACTTCAATTTCAACAATTAAAAGTGTTTGATTGTTCAATTTGATGAAATCAAATTCGGTTGTGTTAAGGAGTTGAAATTGGGGGAAAAATTGGAGATTTTTTAAATTTGAAGGACCAAAATATAATTTTATAAAATTGATTTTCAATTAGGCATGATAAGAATGTTAGAGGGCCAATTGAGGAATTTTGGAATTTTTGGGATAAAACTTACCATTTTTGTAAAGAAAGGGCAAAATGCTAATTTTGGAAAAGTTGGGGCATCAAATTGGAAATTTGGGAAATTAAACCCCTTTTTGTGAAATTGAATAAATTGAGGTCCCATGGTGAATTTTAAAAGTTTTAGGACTCAATTTGAGGAAAAACCAATATTGGGGACATAAAGTTAAAGAAAAATAACTCTAGGGACCTAATTACAAATAAATAAAAAGTTTAGTTTTCTCATTCATTTGAAATGAATTAAGGCTATTAGGTTAAAGGATAATGAAAAAGGATGTTCATATCTGTAGGAACACAAAGTACCGGGAACTTCAACAAGGACAAGCTCGCGTGAATATAAATAACCAGTCAAGTGGAATTCACTATATTAACGGGTGAGTAGGATTTTATATCATACCCGATCGTAATGATAAGTACCTCGAAATAAAAACCCATTACTTAGTGATATTTTAAACATCACAACATTGTGGAGTGATGTGAAAATGACACAAAAAAACTACTTAAATTTATGAGTCGATCATACCTATTTAGTATGATGAAACTTCCTCGAAGGAAGTGGAAAACCCGTTCGTCGATTATGAGCGGATATATCCTCATACAGGATTGGTATGATGGATAGTTAAAATTTTATTTTGTCAGAAGTGCTCTCCCCTAACTGTGTGCCACTGTTTAAACGATTTGGGAGACCTTCATGACGGGAGCTCGAATAGCTCTTATAGGTTGGGGGCCTCAATTTTTGAACTTGGGGGCTTAATATGCCCGGTTTGGAAAATCTCAAATAGTGGGCCATATGCCAGTTGGCACAAGCAGAAGCTCATAAACAAACATGAGATATGTGCCATAAAAATTTAAATAAATGAATTGTTTGGCCATGGTACCAAAATAGGACCAACAAACTCAGTCAACTAGTGGCAGTGCGACATGAACAGTCTATGGAGTAATCAAAACAAACAACTGTAGGTTGAGTTGAGGGTCGGAGCCGTTGCACCAGTGGCACCACAGATTATATGGCATGGTATGAAAATATTGAATTGTCCATGCACTATGATTACGGGACCTTCATGACGCCCAAGAGGAGTAGTGATGTGTCCTAGGGCCCTAGACGACCTAGTGGGTATAAGGGCAGTTCGTCGGAGCAGGTGACCTTGCGAAGCTCGGAGTAGCTTCAAGCACATGAGACCGGGGTGGGGACAGGATGAGGTCTCTGTCCTCATACGGACACAGAGAATTGTTACGGGATTAAGGGTCAGATGTCACGAACATCCATTCATTCTCAAGGTAGAAGTGGACGTACTTCTATCTAGGTGGCCGATAAAGTTGCTCCGATGCCACAAGTGGGTTCAGTGGATGTACTGGCCTGCGATTGTGTTATTGACCTTAATGATGAAGGATGTGTGTTGGGTTATGACACACCGTGAATAATAAGAAATAGTGATAAAAACAGAGATTTGAAATGAAATGATTTTTGAAACCTTTTTCCTAAAAAGTTAAATTTCGAAAATCCATTCACAAAGTAGTTGTACTCACCCCCTCCCTTATATCTCATTTTAGGTATACCAAGGAAAACCTACCCAAGACCTCCTATTAGTTACACCTGCATGACAGGTGTGAAAAGTTAAAATTTTATGCAAGTTTTGATTTATGTTCTTCCAGGAAAAGTGCAAGTTTAAGGGATGCCTTACTCTTACCAGGTTAAAGATGGGGAAACCCTTAATAAACTGGGAGAGCGGTGGGTTGCTCACAGGGATCCGATCAAACTAGGTCAGGGCATGACAAAAAGATTATTTTGTCAGAAGTGCTCACCCCTGACTATGTGCCACAGCTTAAACATTTTGGGAGACCTTTTTAATGGGAGCTCGAATAGCTCAGATAGGTCGGAGGCCTCGGTTGTGGAACTTGGGGGCTAATATGCCCGATTTTGAAAATCTCGTACAGTGGGCCCAAGGCCAGTTGGCATGAGTATAGCTCGTAAACAAACATGAGTTTAAGCCATGAAAACTTTAAATGAATGATATGTTTGGCCATGGTACCAAGATAGGACTAACATACTCGATGGACTGGCGGTAGTGAGACATGACAGGTTAACGGACTAGTTGACACAAACAGTTGTAGTTCGAGTTGAGCGTCTGAGCCATTGAACCAGTGGCACTACAAATTAAATAGCTTATATGGAAAACTAATGTTTTGTGCATGCACTAAGGTACGTGACCTTCAAGACGCCCAAGAGGTGTAGTGATGTGTCTTAGGGGCTATTGGACATCATGGTGGAGATAAGGGTAGATCGTCATGCCAGTAGTGAGGGAAGCTCGACATAGCTTCAAGTGCATGAGACCGGGGTGGGTCAGGATGAGGTCTTTGTCCTCATACGAACATGGAGTTTTCTTTACAGGATTGAGGGTCGGATGCCACATGCATCCACTCATTCTTAGGGTAGAAGTGGACATGCTTCTATCTAGGTGGCCGGTAAAGTCACTCCAATGCCACAAGTGCGTGTAGTTGACATGTTGCCCTGCGAATGTGTGATCCCTACATGATGAAGGGCATGTGTTGGTTGCTAAACACACTATTTGTGGTTGAAGATGAAGAAATGGCTTTGAAAACCGAGGAAATAAGAAGAAAGAAATTTAAAGAAAAGGAGTCCGACACACTCCAATGAAAAAACCATTTTATTGAAAGTTTATTTTTTTTAAAATACTCATTTACCGAGTTGTACAAACTCACCCACCCTTTTTATCCATTTTTAGGAATTAGACAAATAACTAGTGATAACACCAAGCCTTACCCTCTGTCAAGTATGCTTAATTTTTCTTAAGCTTGCATTTTATTTGATATATGTTATTCCAAGGAACAACATTGAAATTGACACATGGCTCCTCTTGAATTAAAGAAGGGGAAAACCTCTCTTCAACCAAGAGAGCGACGGGTTGTTCACGGGGATCCAACCAAACCGGGTCGGGGTGTGACAGTGGGTGAGTAACTACAACTCAGTGAATGAGTATTTTAAAAATAAAGCTTTAATAAAATATTTTTTAAATTGGAGTGTGTCAGACTCCTTATTTCCTTTAAAATTCTTTCTTCCATAATTTCTTGATTTTTCAAAACCAATTTTCACCATTAACCACCAATGGTGTGTTTAGCAATCAACACACATTCTTCATCATGAAGGGATCACACATTCATAGGGTAGTCCGTCCACTACACCCACTTGTGGCATCAAAGCGACTTTACGGGCCACCTAGATAGAAGCTCGTCCACTTCTACCCCAAGAATGAGTGGATGTACGAGACATCTAACCCTCAATCCCGAAAACAACTCCATGTCCATATGAGGACAGAGACCTCATCCCAACCCCATCCCGGTCTCATGCGCATGAAGCTACGTCAAGCTTTCCTGACTACTAGCCCGACAAACTCCCTTTATCTCCACCAAGTCATCTAGTAGCCCCTAGGATGCATCAATAACCCTCTTGGGCATCTTGTAGGTCCCGAATCTCAGAGCATGCACAAAACAAGAGTTTTCCTCATAAGCCATTTAATATTTGGTGCCACTGGTCCAACGGCCCCGACCCTCAACTCGACCTACAGTTGTTTGTCTCGATTGGTCCGTCGACCTGTCTTTTCACACTGCCGCTAGTCCATTGAGTAAGTCAGTCCTGTCTTGGTACCATGGCCAAACACATCATTCATTAAAGTTTCCATGGCTTAATCTCATGTTTGTTTACAACCATCCAGCACGTGCGAACCGGCCTTGGGCCTACTGTACAAGATTTTCAAAATCGGGCATTTTAGCCCCCAAGTTCCAAAATCGAGCCCTCCAACCTATCTGAGATATTCGAGCTCCTGACAAAAAGGTCTCCCAAAATGTTTAAGTACTGGGACACAATTAGGGGAGAACATTTCTGACAAAAATCACTTTCCAGCTTTCCATCACACCAACTGGGGGTGTGGACATCTGCGCTCATAACCGATGAACGGGTTTTCTACTTCCATCCAAGAAGTTCATCATACCAATTAGGTATGATCTACTTACAAATGGTAAGTAACTTTTCTGTGCGTTTTCTCACTTCACCCCATCCAGGTGTGATGTTAAAATATCACATAGTAGCAAATTTTCATTACAGATATACTCATCATCCCAACCGGGTATGATGTAAAAATCCCACTCACCCGTGAATGTAGTGAATTTCTCTTAACCAGCTTTTTGCCTCCACCCGAGCTTGTCATGGCTGGCGTTCCCGGTACTTTGTGTTCCTACACAACTTGAACATCCTTGTTCATTATCCTTTGGCATGATAGCATTCATTCATAATGAATGAATAACATACCTAAACTTTTTAATTAATTGTAATTAGGTCCCTAAGGTTCTTTTTCTTTAACTTTAGGTCCCTAATGCCAATTTTCCCCCAAATTGAGTCCCAAAACTTCAAATATTTTACTTTGGGTCCTCAATTTATTCAAAATTATAAAAAGGAGTTCAAGTTTCCCATATTCCCAATTTGGTCCCCAATTTTTCCAAAATTACCATTTTGCCCCTACTTTACAAAAATGGTAAATTTCACCCCAAAAATTCCAAAAAATTGACCAATTGGTCCTTCAGCATCTTTTCCATGCCCAATTGGCCCTCAAATTTAGGAAATTGTACTTTTGTCCCTCGACTTTTTGAAATCCCCAAATTTTCCTCAATTTTCCCCCAATTTCAACCTTTCAACCTGACCGAATTTGATTTCATACAATTGACCAATCAATCGAAGTTAATTGTTGAAATTGAAGGTGGATTTAAGTTCATACACATCAATATGATTCAATTGCACTTTGAATCGCATGAATTAATGTCAAAATGAACACAAACAGAGCTTTGCTAAAAAACTAAACGTAGAGAGAGAAAGCTTCAAAAGCTTACCATCGGGGGTGCGGCGGTCCGAGCTTTCAATCTCGGCATATAGCTCTCATCCTGAGGTTCCTCTCAGAATCAAGAATCACCTCAATTCATGTCAAATTTAGGGAGAATTTGGTTAGTAATTATTTGCCAGTTCTCTCTCTAGCACGATCGAAATTCATAGAGTGGAGCCAAATTGGCTTACATTTCCACTCTAATTCGGTAATATGAGGGTTGAGGAAGTGTTAGGAGAGCATAGTTTGGCTTGAGTAGGGCTCAAATTGGCTGATTTCAGCTTGATAGAAATAGTGTAGCTTCGGTCCGCCGGAGCTGCTTCACTGTTCGATCACTTTGGCACTTCTCCGGCAATCCTGGGAGCAATTAGAGACCACCGTTGGGTAGCTGACTTCTTCTCGAGTCTAAAGAACCTGACTATGCCTTCTTTGGCTAAAAAAAAACTCTATGTTGGAGCTCTGGTTTGAGCTTCATTGGAAAATTGAGTAGTTGAGAGAGACTGAGGTTTTCAGGTGTGTAGAGGACGAATGGAGAGGGGCTCTTTATATAGGGAGCTTGGGGACTCTCTAGCCATCCATTTGGAACCATAATGACAATCATTGATGGCCTAAAACGTACAGAACAGAAATGTTTCTTATTCGTCGATGCTGTTCGATTTTCCGGAGAGTGAACAGTGTTGTCCTCTAAAGGAAGAAGACGACACTGTTTCAAACCGGGTTCAACACTTAAACCGGCCGGTTTAGGCCCGATTTGACTGAGTTTTTCAAAATTAAAAATTTTTAAATTCATCTAAATTTATTCTCTATCCAATGTGGGCTCAATTCTTCAATTTGAATTTTCTAACCACCTAGAAAAATGGATTTAGCATTCGGTTCAATAGTAGTTCAAACCGGTCCAATCTAGTTCAATCTGGTTCGGATCTGGTTCACCTGAACCGGTATGGTTTTCTTCCCCAATTTACCCTAAAGTCCCTTTCCAAGATTTTTATAACCCTTTGGGTCACTTGAAAGTTGTAAATTTCCCAATTTGCCTGTTCTCTAATGATCGGATTTGTGAACCGGTTCAGTTTTCTCACTCGGTTTGACCAATTCTTTCCCTGATTTTCCTTAACTCCAAAGAGCACGGGCTTTACAACTCTCCCCTCCTTTTAGGAGTTTTGTCCCCAAAATTTATTCAACACTTTTCACACTAGGAGGAACTTCCTTCGATGTCAATTTGTTGTTCATAGACATTCTACCTTCTCGGTTATTCTCATTCATCCCTTATATAGCATACACTTGAGATTTTCTTTTCCTTCCCATTACTTTCTCATTCAATGGAGTTTACTTTAGTTAAACCTATCTCATTGGAAGATTTAAGGTCATATCCTTAATTTCACATCCTTCATTCCTTAAAGCACTATTTCTCCATTCTGAGATTCTTTACTTAACATTTCAAGATTGGGAGTTCCAAAATACCCATTCATTCCTGTATCCAGTTATTCTCTTTATTGTTGACCTCCTTAGCTCAGTGTCTGTTCAAGCACCACATACATGCTTCCATAGGTGTTGGTGTTATCACCTTTTTATCCTACATTGATCCTTCCTTCATTCATTGGTTATTACCAGTTCGTTTCAATTTTTAATGCCTAACCTTATCATGCTCAACTAACAGACTCTTCCTTACCTGAGTCATATTTCTTTGGGACAGTTGGTCTTACATGTCCCTCACAGCATAACGTGCTCTAGAACTTGTCTTTGAACATTTAACATTTTTAAAGCACTTCCATAATGGCTATTCTCAATTTCTCTATCTGCTAGGGATGGTATAACGTTGTCCTTCTTTTTGTCTAGTGGTACTTCTTGACTATCATCATTATTATCCAATCGTCCATTTTGCCTTTGACGTCATATCCTTTATAACTGTATTGATTTCCTTACATACTCGTCTTTTTCAAACTTCTTTATTTGGTCTTTCAAATTTCAAGTCTTTGAGTTTCCCAATAACTTACTAACATGTTGAGACTCTTCCTTTTCTTATGTCATTCCTCATTACTAGTGATGTCCTTTCCCTTAAGGGCTCTTCTTTCTTTAATCCATTCTTACTCACTCATGATTATTGCACGATTCTATATTCTGACTTAGTTCCTTTCTTACTCATACGACATCTTTTGATGTTGTTGTCCTACTTACCCGTTACTTCGGTTTAACTTACCCCCCTTAGGCCCTTACAATTTCTTTTCTTTTGCACTTGATCCTTTCATCTACAACAGCTCATCTTTGAGGAGCTTATCTTCTTCCAATTTTGTTAGTTCCATTTTCTCTTAATTGAAACACATATGTTTCTCTAAGGTTCCCTTCCTTGATAAGTTTTATACTCCTTTTCTCCCAGAATTCTTTCCTAGTTTTACCATTACGAATGTCCAACCTTAAATAACATTCCTGGGTGTCATCCTTTCCTACTCACCTTTACACTTGAGACCCTACGGTTAATCCTTGTATACCTCATCTTCATTCTCATTTGCTCCCAGTATTAATCTATTTCTTGGAGGTGAAGTTCACATCCTCCTTCATTTCACAATCTCTCGATCATCCTGTAGAGAGCTTATTTAACCTTCTTATAGCTATTAGGTCGTCACTCCTTATCTTAGCCATTGATCTCTTTATGGCTTTCTTTTGTCCTTATTTCTCAAGGGTTTTGGCCTTTCCATCTTTCCCTTCTTTAGTGGGATTGTGACCTTCCCAAGGGTCAATTTGTTGATTGTCTTACTCATTTTATCCTCTTAGTTTAATTATTTTGAAAATATTGTTTCTTGAATCTTCTTGTCCTTGGTATCCATCCATTTGCCCTATTTAGGGTATGATCCTTACTACTTCCCAAACCTTCTTTGTGTGTAGTCTATTTTTCCCGTATGATCTAGTTGTTACAGGTTATTTCCTTCAACTGGGTCCGTCTAGAATTCCTATTTGGTTTCCCTACTTTTTTGCAAGTAGATCATACTTAACCCCTCCAAGCACTCACTTAGCCACTTGTACTTTTTACCGAGGTTCTTATTTCGGCTCAAGTTTTGCGATATTTCCTCTGTTGATTTTCTTAACTTGGAGTTTTCTCCTTCCTTGATCCAACTTCCTATTCTCACCCTTCTTCTAGGGTCTTCCGTTCACGGATTCTTACGTTTGATTCCCTACTGCTCCTTAAAAGTTCTTCCTTCATTCTTTTCTTATACTTATGGATTTTTGTATGGCTTATTCACACTGGATTCCTCCCTTTTTGTTCTATATCTCCACTTCCCATAAGTCCCCCCTATTTTATGGAGTTCTTAAGAATTGTATCCTAACTCTTTCCAAGTAAGCATTATTCCTAGGGCTTTCTTGTGATCGTATCTTCTCCTTGTCTTGTCTAAATTATCTTAACATCCTCAGTGCTTCCTATAACCTTCTTTTTTTCTTCTTGATATACTTCTATTCCTTTGGTTTCCTTTGGAATAGTCTATTCCTTCTTGTTTCCTTTACTCTGATTCTTTGAGTCTTTCCTTAACTCCTTAAACTCTCACTAATCCCATGCTTTTTTATGCTCACTTCCCTTTATTCAAAACTTCTCCTTCCTTTCCTTAGCTAGGATTTGTCTCCCTTGGATGAACTCTAAGAGTCTCTTCCTTTCCAAATTTTATTGTACTTCTGAGGGAAAATCTTAAAGGATGAGGTTAACTAAAAATAACCCATTTTTCCTTCCTTATGTGATTTTCTACCTTTTTCTTTGATTAGTATATTCTTATTGATTGAATTTATCAAGGAGACTCATAATTTTTATCAAGAAAACTAACTTTCATTCATTCAAGAAGTATTTTCTTGCCATACTTGGCTTATTACAGAAATCTTCTACCCCCTAATCCCTTGGGGTCATAGGCCAAGAGTTAGCCTTAGAATGGTTGTGGGACTCTTGATCATATGGCTCTAAGAAATTAGTTGGGGTTCATTCATATTCCCTTATGGGATGAATTTCATATATGGCCTTCAATCCGTACCACCTCAATACTTCATGAACAACCCGCCGCTCTCTTGGTTCAAGAGGGGGTTTCCCCCTTCTTTGATTCAAGAGGAGCCAAGCGTAATCTCAACCTTGTTCCCTAGAATGACATATATTAATAAAAATGCAATCTCAAGATAATTAAGCATACCTGACAGAGGGTAAGGCCTAGTGTTATTTCTAGTCATTCCTCTATTTCCTGAAAATGGATAAAAAGGGTGGGTGAGTTTCTACAACTCAATGAATGGGTGTTTTAAAAATAAAGTTTCAATAAAATAGTTTTTGAATTGGAATGTGTCAGACTCCTAATTTCCTTTAAAATTCTTTCTTCCATAATTTCTCAGTTTTTGAAAGCCAATTTTCACCATTAACCACCCATAGTGTGTTTAGCAATCAACACACACTCTTTATCATGAAGGGATCACACATTTGTAAGGTAGCCAGTCCGCTACACCCACTTGTGGCATCATAGCAACTTTACCACCACCTAGATAGAAGCCCGTCCATTTCTACCCTGAGAATGAGCGGATGTACATGACATCCAACCCTCAATCCCAAAAAGAACTCTGTGTAAGCATAAGGATAGAGACCTCATCCCGACCCCACCTCGGTCTCATGCGCATGAAGCTATGTCGAGCTTCCCTGACTGCTGGCATGACAAACTGCCCTTATCTCCAGCAGGTCGTCTAGTAGCCCCTAGGATGCATCACTACCCCTCTTGGGCATCTTGAAGGTCTTGAACCTCAGTGCATGCACAAAAAAATAGTTTTCCTCATAAGCCATTTAATCTTTGGTGCCACTAGTCCAACGGCTTCGACCCTCAACTCGACCTGCAGTTGTTTGTCTTGACTAGTCCATCGACTTGTCTTGTCGCACTGCTTCCAATCCATCGAGTATGTTGGTCATGTCTTGGTACCATGGCCAAACACATCATTCTAGATGGCCAAACACATCATTCATCCTGCTCGTGCCAATTGGTCTTGGGCCCACTATACGAGATTTTCAAAATCGGGCATTTTAGCCCCCAAGTTCCAAAACTGAGGCCTCCGGCCTATTTGAGCTATTTGAGCTCCCGTAAAAAAGGTCTCCCAAAAGGTTTAAGCAGTGGCACACAGTCAAGGGAGAACACTTCTGACAAAAATCACTTTTCAGCTATCCATCACACCAACCGGGTGTGTGGATATCTTCGTTCATAACCGATGAACGGGTTTTCTACTTCCTTCAAGAAAGTTAATCATACCAACCAGGTATAATCTACTTACAACCATTATATAGTTTTTCCATGCATTTTCTCACATCACCCCATCTAAGTGTGATGTTAAAATCTCACATAGTAGCGGGTTTTCATTACCGAGGTGCTCATCATCCCAACCGGGTATGATGTAAAAATCTCATTTACCCGTGAATGTAGTGAATTCCTCTTAACTAGCTTTTTTGCCTCCACGTGAGCTTGTCTTGGATGGCATTCCTGGTACTTCGTATTCCTACATGATATAAACATTCTTGTTCATTATCCTTTGGCATGATAGCCTTCATTCATCACAAATGAATAACATACCCAAACTTTTCGATTAATTGCAATTAGGTTCCTAAAGTTCTTTTTCTTTAACTTTATGTCCCTAATGCCAATTTTCCCCCCAAATTAAGTCCCAAAACTTCAAATATTTTACTTTGGGACCTCGATTTATTCAAAATTACAAAAAGGGGTTCAAGTTTCCCATATTCCCAATTTGGTCCCCAAATTTTCCAAAATTACCACTTTACCCCTACTTTACAAAAATGGTTAATTTCACCCCAAATTTTCCAAAAATTGACCAATTGGTCCTCCAACATCTTTTCCATGCCCAATTGGCCCTCAATTTTAGGAAATTGCACTTTAGTCCCTCGAATTTTTGAAATCCCCAATTTTCCCCTCAATTTCAACCTTTCAACCTAACCGGATTTGATTTCATCCAATTGACCGATCAATCGAAGTTAATTGTTGAAATTGAAGGTGGATTTAAGTTCCTATACATCCATATAATTCAATTACACTTTGAATCGCATGAATTGATGCCAAAACGAGCTCAAACGGAGTTTCGTTGGAAAACTAAATGTAGAGAGAGAAATCTTCGAAAGCTTACCGTCGAGGGCACGGCGATCCGAGCTTTCAATCTAGACATATAGCTCTCATCCTGAGATTCCTCATAGAATCAAGAATCACCTCAATTCATGTCGAATGTAGGGAGAATTTGGTCAGTAAAGATATGTGGGTTCTCTATCTAGCACCGATTAGAATTCATAGAGTGGAGCCAAATTGTTTTAACTTTCCATTCTAATTCGGACGTATGAGGGCTGAGGAAGTGTTAGGAGAGCTTAATTTGGCATGAGGAGGGCTTGAATTGGTTGATTTCAGCTCGATAGAAATAGGGTAGCTTTAGTTCATCAGAGTTGCCTCATTGTTCAATCACGCTAGCGCTTCTCCGACAATCCTCAAAGAAAATGGAGACCACTGTCGGGTAGCTGACTTCTCCCCCAATCTAAAGAACTCGACCACACCTTCTTTGGCTTAGAAAAGACCCTATGTCGGAGCTCTAGTTCGAGATTCATCGAAAAACTGAGTAGCTGAGAGAGACTGAGGTTTTCAAGTGTGTGGAGGATGAATGGAGAAGGGCTCTTTATATAGGGAGCTTGGGGATTCTTCGTCAGTCCGTTTGGCACCTTAATGAAAGTCATTGATGGTCTAAAATGTACTGAACAGAAACGTTTCTTCTTCTCCAGCGTTGTTCGATTTTTCGGTGAGTGAATAGTGCTATCATCTAAAGGAAAAAGACGACAGTGTTATGAACCGGTATGAACCTGGTTCAATGCTTAAATCGACCGGTTCAGGCCCGGTTCAACCGAGTTTTTCAAAATTAAAATTTTCTAAATTCATATAAATTCATTCTCTATCCAATGATGTCCTCAATTCTTCAATTTGAATTTTCTAAGCCACCTAGAAAAATGAATTTAGCATCTGGTTCAATAGTGGTTCAAATTGGTCCAAACCGGTTCAATACGTTTCAGATCCGATTCACCTGAACCGGTCTAGTTTTCTTCCCCAATTTGTCCTAAAGTCCCTTTCCAAGGTTTTTATGACCCTTTGGGTCACTCGGGAGTTGTAAATTTCCCAATTTGCCAATTTTTTGATGATGGGTTTGTGAACCGGTTCAATTTTCTCACTCGATTTGATCAATTCTTTCCTCGGTTTTCCTTAACTCCAAAGGGCGGGGTTTATTACACAACCACCCAAATTTCAATCCATTGCATCCCTCTCCTATACCAGTATTGTCACGCCCCGACCCGGTTTGGTTGGATCCCCGTAAGCAACCCGCCACTCTCACGGTTTATTAGGAGTTTTCCCTTTTCTAAACTGCAAGAAGTAAGGCATCCTTTCACATGTATCTTTTATGGTCAAAACTGAATATTTGATATCTTACATCCTTGTCTTTTAGGTTCGGCTACAGGAAAGTCTTTAGGTTTATTTTCCATTAGTTACCTGAAAAGGGGTAAAGGGAGGGGTGAGTTCTATAACTTAGTGAATAGATGTTGGGAGTGAGTTTTCAGAAATAGCTTCAATCAAAATGTGCTAAAAACTCTCATTTCCTTTAAGAATGATTTTTTTCCTCAAATTCTAATTTTTAAAACCCTTTTTCCTCATTTTCCACATTAGGTGTGTTTAACAATCAACACACGCCCTTCATGAGGAATGGATCACACATTCGTAGGGCAGCTCATCCACTGCACACACTTGTGGCTCTGAGCGACTTTACCAACCACCAAGATAGAAGCCCGTCCACTTCTTCCCTGGGTTTGAGTGGATGTTCACAATATCTGACCCTCAAACCCAAAATCAACTTCGTGTCCGTATGAGGGCAGAGACCTCATTTCGACCCCACCCCGGTCTCATGCTTATGAAGCTACGTCAAGCTTCCCTGACTAATGGCATGACAAACTGCCCTTATCTCCACCATATCATTCAGTAGCCCTTAGGATGCATCACTACCCCTCTTGGGCTTCTTAATGGTCCTGTACCTCAAGTGCATGCACAAATAACAATTTTCACATAGCCATTTTATCTTTGGTGCCACTGGTCCAATGGCTTCGACCCTCAACCCAACTTACAGCTGTTTGTCTAGGCCGGTTTGTCGACCTGGCCCTAACGCATTACGGCCAGTCCATTGAGTATGTCAGTCCTGTATTGGCAACATGGCGAAATCACATATCTATTTCCTTAAGATTTTTCATGGCTTTAATATCTCATGTTTGTTTACAAGCTCCTGCTCGTGCCCATTAGCCTTAGGCCCATTGTACGTGATTTTTCAAAATCAGGCATTTTAGCCCCACAAGTTCAAAATCAAGACCTTTGGCCTATCTAAGCTATTCTAGCTCCCATCAAGAAGATTTTCCAAAAAATTTAAGCATTGGCACACAAATCAGGGGAGAGAACTTCTGACAAAACATATTTTCACTTCATCACACCAACCGAGTGTGATGATATCTTCGCTTACAACCGGTAAACGGGTTTCTCCTTCCTTCTAGGAAGTTCATCATACCTATCGGGTATAATCTCTACTTACAACTGCTAAGTAGGAAGCTCAGTTCGCATATCACTCCAATTGGGAGTGATGTCAAAATTCTACTTACAAGTGGTTTCTCTTTTCTTAAGTGCTAATCATCCCAACCGGGTATAATGTACATAATCCCACTCACCCAATAACTAAAGTATATCCTTCTCCAATCGGTTTCCACTTCCACGCTAGCTTATCCTTGCTAGCATTCTAGTCTCTTGTGTTCCTACACAATTTGGGCACCCTTATCAATTAGAGTTCGATATAATAGCATTCGTTCCTCACATATGAGCGACTAGGCTTAAAATTGTTAGTTGATTACACTTAGGTTCCTAAAGTCCATTTTCCTTGACTTTAGGTCCCTAATGCTAACTTTTCCCCAAATTAAGTTCTAAAACTTCCAAAAATTCACTTTGGGTCCTCAATTTACTTAAAATTGTTTAAGGGGCTCAAGTTTCCCAAATTTCCAATTTGGTCCCCAACTTTTTAAAAATTACAGTTTTGCCCCTACTTTCTAAAAATGGTAATTTAACCCTAAATCTTTCAAAAAATTGATCAGTTGGTCCTCCAACATCTTTTTCAAAGCCAATTGGTCATTTTTGTGAGTGTGAGGAGTTAGTGGGCTACCAAAGTATATGTATACGATGTAATGGGGTGGGCAGTAGATCCTTGCGGTATATTTATAATTGAAGGTCACACCCTACTCATCCTGATGAAGAGACATGTGAGTATGCTAAATTGGAAGTGCATAGCACGACACATATAATTATCGCCCTCGAATACCCTCATATGTGAGTATTCGATAGGAGAGAACATGGTTGGGCCATAAATTGTGATGAGTTAATTGGGTGATGAGTATTAAAGGTGAATAAGTAGTTTGATTATTAATGATAGATAATTATTTATAATGTGTGAAAGTATACAAATTGAATAAAGATTATCTAAATATAAGAATTTAGTCTAAGTAATTCTAATTATAACAACTAATTCCGTTAATGATAAATGGAAAATATTTTATATATTGAGTTTTGGGTAGTTGACTTAAGCTCGAGCCATGAATTAATTTCACGTCGGTAGATCTAATTACTAGAATAGTAGCTCACATACTACCAAATATTTTTTAGATAACCGGAAAAAATTGGAAATGATTATGCAATTAAAAAGTTTAACACAAATATTATGATTTTTATTTTTATTAGTATTGTTATTTTCTAGAAATTTTATTATGTATTTATAAATTTTATATTATTTTAAAAAATAAATATAAAATATTTTATATTCTAAATTTTTTGTTCATTTCTATTATGGTACCATAAATATATAATAATAAAGTGATAACTATTAATTTGGATCACTACGCTATAATGTTATTAGAAATTTTATTTGTTATTTTTAATTAAGTTAATATTATTTTAGTGAGAAAAAACTTATTTTAGTTAAAAGTCATTAACAAAGTTAAGCCGACTAACAACCATTTTTACACTACAATAGGATTTTTACATATTAAAATGTAAAATTGGGGAGCAATATTCTTAAATTTCTGTAATTACTTGGTGTTAAAGTTAAATATACGATACTATTGCGTATAATTTTAATAATATCTAATGGCATATATGCATCATGGTGCATATCCAAAAAGGTGAACCTGCATAGTATTTGAGTGCCTATTAGATGCGGGAATAAGATGTCAGAATTCAATCCGATCTAATTGCCACCCTACATGGATGGTATTGCCTTCTCATATCACAAAAAATGGACCGCAAATAAGAGTGGATGAGTACGTGTAAACTCCAATTATCACCAAATAAATCATCTCAAAAGCTGGCTACATATTCGGCAAAAAAGGGTACTTATCAGTGTCACGATCCAAAGCAAAGTTTGGATCATAAATGCGAGAGCGACAAAAAGAGGCATATGGGCATTTGGTTTAAGGGCAGAAGGACACTGGGGGAATAGGGAGTTCAAATAAAAATACCAGCTCAAATTCTAAAACTACGTTTGAATTGAGTAATTTGTAATGATTTTAAGATAGTATTTAGTATTAGTATAAATTTTTTTTAATTTAATAAAAAAATATAAAATTTTGTAAAAATTTAGAGTGGTCAGAATCAACTCCAAATCAATCTAACCTTTTTATTTAAAATAGTACACCATCCCTACAAAATGTATAAATTAGTAGGGATGGTATAATTTATTGATTAAATTATTTTAATATCATCTTTATTATTTATTTATTTTTATTTTTATATATTTTTAATAAATTTATATATTAATAATATTTTTATATAAAACTATATATTATAAATATTATAAAAATATTTTTAATATAATTTAATTATATATAATAGCTAATAAATTATTTAATTTAATTAAAAAAATAAATTTATCTTTTTAATTTTTTTTATTAATAATTATTACACTCATTTTCACTCTCTCCAAATAATTAATTATTAAAAGTTTTTAAAACCTCTAAATCTACGAATAACAATTCAACTTTAAATTACTCGTAACACCTCAATACAAATATAGTGTATCTATTAGTTAATAAATTGGTATATATATATATATATATATATATTAAAGTGCATCCCCACTACCCACCCAAACATACCCACACACTTGAAGAATAATTAATGAGCAACCCCAACACACACCACCAAATAAAAGATCATCAAATTTGGACCAATAAGAAAAAGAAATGGGCACGAGCAAGATTACATATCAGATGCTTCCACCTTACATGTCCTTAATTACATGGTACTCCATTCTTGAGATGTTAATGTCTTCTATATCAATTGTATCAGTAGCCAAAAAAATAGACAAAACAAAACCCTACACGTTCACCCAATCCCCACCAGACCCGAAAGGCATAAATGAAAGAGGAAAAAAAGAGAGGATATATATAAAGATAAAATACTTAGGAATGGTGATGCGGCAAATTGGCAAGTAGGTGTGCCTGCTAACTGACTGGATGGTGGGGGACAAGGTTTAATGAGGTGAACATGGGATGACCTGGCAGCTTGAAAATGAAAGGTACCTAAAGGTACACAGAAGAGAGAATTGATCAACAACACTTCCGCACCTACTCAGAGATCATGCCATAGTTCTTTCTTCAGATGGGAGCAGGCCGAGGTTGATAACGGCGGCGATCAGCGGACGATGGTTCAGGCAATGAGACACAGGAAAATGTTATCGGAGATTTTAAGGATGGATAGACATCGATGCCTGTAGAATTTTGTACACATTTTTGTGCAAAATGTACGTACGTATGAGTGGTAAATAATGGACTTCTTCTGGAGGAGAATGCAAAACGAATAGCAGTTAGCACTGGTGGCCCCTGCGACACCCGAGAGCCCCAGCCCCGGAAGTCATGGCACCGACCATGGAGGATGACTTAGCCCCCAAGCTCGAAGCGCGGGCATAGCTTGCTGAAGCCCCGGCACCCGATGGGGTGAAGTAAGCGCCGTTTAGCAGCAAATCGCCCTCAGATCTCCAGTTCCAGCCCTTCCACTCGCTCTCCGCTGTTTCGACCCGCTTTGTCACCTGCAAATTAGAGATTTTCCGATTAGAGGTTTTCTCTATTGCGGATTTTTGTTCGATCTGGGACTACTTACTTCCTTAGCAAAGGGGTTGGTGGGAGCGGCATATCGGTTGCCTTGGCTGTTTATAGTCGGATCAGCACTTCCTCCTATGGCATACATTTCCCAGTGAGTATAGTCGTTGTTCACCACATGGAAGTAACCGTGCCTACACCTGTGCAATAGTAGTAGATTTTGCATAATTGTGATTATCAGCTTAAACAAGCTGAAATAAAATCACGGCTCAATACTATTACGCTGTACATGTAAATAAAGAATGTGATTCGTGATTTTACCTAGGCATTCTCTGAACAAGTCCCTCTCCGAAATGGTTGTAAGCGATAGTAACTTGCATCTGCTTGTCCCTTGTGTAGGAGTCGCTGTGACCCAACAGTATCACCTGTTTTCCCCCACACAATCCAAAGATGTCGTTATCACTCTGATAAAAATAGTATCAAGAAGATAAATGTACACACAGAATTTGTGAGTGGGGCTTAACCCAAATTGCGCAAATAATAAATTTTTGGGCACCTCATTATGGTGGGTGAAGTGGTTGTTGGAGATGGTAATGGCCGTGGAGCCCAGGACAGCATCAACAAGCCCGTCTGCGCAATGGGAGAGGGAGTTGTGGTCCACCCAGATGTGGCTTGACCCGAAGATCGATATGGCATCCCCATCAGCCATAGTCCTCCAGCCATAGTGGCTCGGTGAGCTCCTGACCATGGCATTCCCCGTGGGCCTGCAGTCATGGATGTGTAGCCCGTGGATGATGACGTTAGTGATGAACTGGATCGTGATGCACCCGCCGTTGGCAATGTGGACATTAGCACCTCGGCCATCGATGGTTTTGAAGCTGTTCATGATCAACTCCTGCTTCAGCTGGATCACCATATCACGCTGGAAGATGATCCAGAGGGGATCCTCCTGGATGACTGCATGGCGGAGGGTCCCAGGCTTCGGGTTGACGGGGTCGTCATCCCCCGGGTCAGTCACCACGTAGAACCGGCCGTCGCGTCCTCCAATGGCATTGCGCCCAAAGCCGATCCCGCAGTCGGCTAGGCGCTTTCGGTTCTTGTGCCAATCAGGATCGCACCTCCAGCAATCATCTATGGGATTTCCTGTTCCACACGAGAAGAAACCTAGCTTCCTCCTTTCTGTACTGTTGCGTATGCTCCTGATAAAGAAACCAATAAGGGAATACCATGCCATCATAAGAATCACATGAAGTTACTCTTTGTTTACATTAGCAGACAGATTTATGGACAGACAACGATGCTCCATTAGTGTTAGAGATCTTGTATGACATTTATGAACAGAGAATGATCCATGTGCCACACTGGTCCTGCTAATGCTATCTGTATCATCTGCAGATTTATTTAGGCGTTCTGCAATATTATTGGGGGAGGGCAAATTAAAGAGCGAAACGCTTAATAAGGGACCCATCTAGTGTCGGTGGAGGTAATATGAAGTTCCAAAAGCCCCAGATCTGGACAGATCTGCGGTTGATGTGCAAACTGCAATACAGAACAAAGGAAAAAGTGGGAGCTTTGTCTCGATTCCAAACAAATTTGCAGGATAGATATTCGAATTTCCATGCGTAGGACACAGTGATCAACCTCAAAATAATATAGTCATAGCCCAGTAATTAACTTAAAAGATTCACACAAGCACTTGACTCGAGGTACATATCAGTAAAATCAGCAGTCCTCAACTGTGGACTTCCGCGAGAAGATTGGTCTCTGTCCAAAGAGAAGATTTGTTTTTTTAATCTGCAGATGAATCCTACTACAAAATTCGGATCTGGGTTTTATTTTATTGGGTGGTTTTATTTCTAGAACAGGGCAAGAAGTAACAATGGGTGGGAGCGTGCTCAGGACTCTTTTGAGGGATGGTGGCAGAGGAGTAACGTGTAGAGTTGATAATGATGACTCACATCACATGTGCTCCTAGAGAAACTTGCAGAAAGAAACTATGCGATAATGGAAAATGACAGCCCAAAAAGGAAAGAAGCAGATCCCAGCGCAGCGATCAAGCGGATGTAAAAGGGCGTTGTGGGAGATCAGGAAGGTCAACAAAGATCAAGGAAATTGTAAAGGTCGAGGACCATGAAGGAATTGGGGACAGACAATATTGCAAACTTTAAAAACATATATAATTATAATAAAAAAAACCATATATAATCGGCAATGGTAATTATTAGACCATCCCTTGATCTACCCCAACCCCTAGAGGAAGCATCTTAATTGGCCACACTTTCCACTTTCAATGAGCAAATTGGGATAAAAATTATTCACATATCTCTATCTCATCAACAAAAGAATAATAAGAGATACCATACATGTAAAAGTGAACAGATCCTAACCCAAAAATAGACTTCTTATACTTACTATGTGTATAAAGATAGACAACCAAAGGTTACTTACATGTCAACCATGGAGGCAATCTCATCAGGGTTGTCCACCGCATGCTCTTTGAGGCGATCAGCCATTTCCGAGCTGAAATTAACCAACCCTTATTAATAATATAGAAAATAAAATAAAAAAGATCATTATAACTATTCTTTTTTTTGCACAGAAGATCATTATATCCATTCTGCTAGTCATTATTTTCTCCCAAATCAATGTGTAGTCGGAGACATGCATGGACGCATGGACGGGAATCCAAAGAGTATTACAGAGAATGTAGGAAGTCACGGGAAACCGCCAAGCATGGACGGGAATCCAAAGAGCCTCATGAAACTGTACAAACGGTCCAGATCCAAAGAGATCCAAGTTTGCGGTTAGTATCCTCCTAGAGCTAAGATATTCATTTCTGACGACCAAAATTGTTCAGATCCATATTTGTTAGTTAAGAAGCGATGATGCCTAGTCTCATTTTAACCGCTGAAACATCTATTTCAGAAAAAGAAGAGATTAAAAAATGGCGCAGAGTAATGCCAAGAGTATGATGTGAAGCTTTGGAAAAACCTGGCTATGCTATCTGAGTGAAGTTTGAGTTTGAGTTACCTGATCTCCATTGTCGAGTCGTCCGAGCTCTGTGATTCCTCTTTCACTTGCACGGGGCTGCTGCATTAGGAAAGTAAACAGATCGGTCCTTCAATTAAATGAAATTAATCAAATTAGGACTAAATCTGTAGCGTCCTCTCCGGAATTTCATCCGTGGCAAACAGAGCATTGGATGCAGAGGAAAGGCAAAATCCTCGGAGGTTTGCGCTCCAGTGTGAAGCAAAACAGGGCAAACGAATGCAGAGTAGTGGTTTGAAGGTTCGCTTATGGATGTTGCAATGGCGGAGACAATATACTGCATACCTCGCCCCACTCGACATATTCCCGCCTCTCCAAGCTACAGCCGCCGCTCCGGCCACCAGAAAAATAAGCGTCATGGCTGTCGTGACTGGACAGACCCATCTCTTGACAACCGACATTGCACTGTGGCGGGCTCTTCTCGCTTCTGCAGCCATGGGTGGGAGGGGGAACGGAAAAATGGGAGGTGAGAGACTGACTGCAGCGTTCCAAAGCAGAGTCCTCTTATAGACTTTTTTTGCCCATCAATCCTCATATAGACTTTGCTACACGGGTCGCGGGTTTTTACGCCTATATAACGCCGCCATGACTAGGTTCTGCCCATTCCTCCACCTATTGCCAACCATACTAGACTTACTTGACCTCTCCATTAACCACAAGTTGGGTGAACATGTCGAGAATCTCCAAAGCTTGGCACTATCATAATATTCATTTTTGGGTTATATAGCAAGAGACATTGGCTCCCCTTGGCCTTCCATGCAATGTACACATCGATCAATTAATGAGAAATGGACTCAGCACGTGCACTTGACTGCTGACATGGCAAGGTGCCGATTTTTTGTCCCCTTGGTATGGGCATTGGATTGATTGCAGGGGAGAAGTTAGATGGAACAGTAGACAGTCCGTTGCACACGCACCCCCAGACGATACCGTTGCTTTAACCGTTCTCGCGACAGTGCCATTGGGTCCCTACGATCTGTCACATCCATCAGACACGCTGTTAAGTCTCCGATATAGATCCTTCCTTCCCTAGCTGGCTGGCAGGTACGGATGGATGCCTCACGGACATGGAAGAGGAATAGGAAGATATTCACCATTTCCAGCTGCTTTTGCGCCATCAATTTAGGGGAGAATCCAATGCCATGAAGGTTGAGCTTCTACGCGACTCTAAAGAGATGCTGCTTCCTGACGGATAAATCCGTGTTAACCGTACCTAACACAGTGCATGTTGGACCAATTGTACATCAATCCAACAATTTGAGGAAGAATATACTCCAAATTTTGCGCAATTAGAGCATAGTACCTGATGCTCCATGTTCATGGGTTCTCTTTGCTTAGTCCATCCATCATGGCATTTTTGTTTTAAAAGAAATAAGAATATGGATGATGGTGATGATGATGTTGATGCTGATGCTGATGCTGCCAGCAACCACCAACCACCAACCAAAGTGGTATAGTAATTTGTCTGAAATAGTAAAAATCATATATAATTAGTAGTCAATTTGTTAACCACCACGGCCATGGTTGTATTCACCATCCTCTTCCACTGTAAAAAGGCACACACACGTATCCCCTTCCATCACGGTCATCTCTTACCTTACACCCTCTCCTCCGGCGAAACATCGGCCGCTTGATTGCGTGGACCATATCCATCCAATGTTGACTTCCCCGTCCACCTCCAGAACTACAACACCTGGGCAGAAAGTCTTTGAGTTAACGATTTTCCATAATTGCGAGCTGTTTGACTGTTCACTGACATTACTGATGGGTGATCTATCTATACTATGGTCTGAGCAGGTACAAGTACCATTATCTGGATTTACACCCACCAACTCAAAATATGCATTGGAATATTTATGAGGGGCATGGACTTTGAAGGACTTTTTATTCCTAAAAATATGAACTTTATACTCAATTGCATCTTTTTTTACATGATGTGATGAAGATTGTGTAGGCATAAAGCCTGTCGCTGTTGGCAAAGGTTTTGTTCATGCTGCCCGTTGTCTGTCTCTCACTTTGCCCTTACTGTTGCTAGAATAACTTTAGCAAGAGGAGCTAATTCCTTTTACTTTCGTGTGAGTGAGAGACTTCATCACCCACAAAGGGGACACTGTGATTGATGAGACAATCTTGTTGCCCACCAGACATGAAAGTAAAAAAAGGTATGCCTATTATACTCTCAAGAGAAGAACAGTGAGGATAAGAAAGAGGGGAAAATGCGATTTTAAATATCTATCTTAACTCATACTCAAAGTACCTTAATAAATTAGAAATATATTTACAAATAATACAAATATGTATCATGCGTGATATAATTTGTTTAATATGCTATTATTTTTCAATAATTAATACGATATTAAAGTTAGCAAAACTAAAATATACATGAAAATCCCAATTCGGAAAAACTTAATATAAGTGTAAACCATTCTTCCACGCAATGGGTGCTTAAGGGATATGTGCTTCTAACTCCCACTCTCAATGGAAGAGCGACTGGCAACTGAAGACTAGTATAACACTTGCTCTAGTGAGAAAATCTCATTAGGTCGAAAAAGTGGCCTTCGGTATTTGAGAGGGACAAAACTGTCCTTCACTTCGTTGTTGGGGAAAGTGGAACATGGAAGCTCCAGAAAACTCGATGCAACTGAATTGTCGTGGGTAATAAAGAGAGCTCTAAGATTCGTCATGAGAGTAATCAAGGAGACCTAAACGCCAAAAGTGTTTTAGGAGAGTGTAAGGTGAGAAATAAAAGATAGTCAAAACTAACACTGACCCATGTGAATATTGACGGATGGATACCTCTTCATATTCAATGAACTGAAGTGTTTATTTCTAATATTTTATTATTACTAAAAGATTTAATATAAATTTTTTATTAAAATCAAGTCTTCAAAAGCTAAAAATGATGTACCCAGTTTAAATTGAAAATATGAATAACATATGTTTTATTATATTTGTGAGTAATAAGATTAATTACGATTATATCAAAATAAATAATTAGTTACCTATATTTATATCTTATAGACTATTATTTAAATATTGAATTAATGATTATGATGATGGAAAACCTATAAAAAATTATTAGAAGAGTTTTATACATATTTTGAGTATCCTAAAATTATAAATTAGTTAATTAAATAATTGATTTAAAAGTTGAATTCATAAAAAATGGAAATACTTTATTATATATATTATATCAAATAATTATTAATTTTGTAGGTTTGTTATTTCTTAATTAATTTATTATTTTTTAATAGTACCGTTAATCAATTAAACCGTAAAATATTTTTTAATTGATACGTTTGTTTCTTTTAATAAAGAAGTATTTAGAATATACTTGTAACTACTAATTTTTAATCTGATTTACTGGTAAGACTGACATAATAACCGTTATGTTCTCTCGACACTAAAATAGTGGATATTTCACTACATTAGAATTGACATCCTGTAAAACTTAGATTAGTACAATTATTTCTATAATCCACTCATAATTTAAATTTTTACAAATAACTTTTCAAAATACATAATGGACCACAAATAAACCCTAAGAATTGAGTAGCTACCTTGAACTACTTGTTATTAAACATAAGTACCTTATCTTGAATTTTTTCTCTGCGAGAGTCCTCTTCCATTATACCACACTTCTTTATATATTCATGAAATGTTCATATTGTGTAGGAATACGAAGTACTGGGAACGCTAGCAAGGACAAGCTTGCGTGAATACAAAGAACCGGTCTAGTGGAATTTACGACATTAACAGGAGAGTGGGTTTACTAAGGTCATACCCGGTTGGTATGATGAGAACAACTTAAAGTTAAAAACTACTTACCTGTTGTGAGTGGGATTTTATATCATACCCAGTTGGGGATGATAAGTACCTCAAAATGAAAATCCACTACTAAGTGGTATTTTAAACATCACAACTTGGAGGAGTGATGTGAAAAACATGCGGAAAAACTACTTTTCGATTGTAAGTAGATCATACCCGATTGGTATGATGAAACTTCCTCGAAGGAAGTTGAAAACTCGTTCATCGATTATGAACGAAGATTTTCTTATACCCGGTTGGTATGATGGACAGTTGAAAACCTATTTTTGTCATAAGTGCTTTCCCCGACTGTGTGCCAATGCTTAAACGATTTGGGAGACCTTCTTGATAGGAGCTCGAATAGCTCTTATAGGTCGGGTGCCTCGGTTTTGGAACTTGGGGGCTAATATGCTCGATTTTGAAAATCTCATACAGTGGGCCCAAGGCCAGTTGGCATGAGAAGAGCTCGTAAACAAACATGAGTTATATGCCATAAAACTTTAAATAAAGGAATTGTTTGGCCATGGTACCAAGACGGGACCGACATACTCAATTGACTAGCGGTAGTGCGACATGATAGGTCGATGGACCAGTCAAGACAAACAACTACGGGTTGAGTTGAGTGTTGGGGCCATTGGACCAGTGTCACCATAGATTATATGGCTTGATAAGAAAATATTGATTGTGCATGCACTGTGATTACAGGACCATCAAGACACCTAAGAGAGGTAGTGATGCGTCCTAAGGGCATTGGACAACCTAGTGGGTATAAGGGCAGTTCGTCGTACCATGTGATTGTGCGAAATTTGGAGTAGCACCAAGCGCGTGAGACCAGGGTGGGGACATGATGAGGTCTCTTTCCTCATATGGACACAAAGAATTGATTTCGGGATTGAGGGTTGGATGTCGTGAACATCCACTCATTCTCAGGGTAGATGTGGACGTACTTCTATATAGGTGGTTGGTAAACTCGCTCCAATGCCACAAGTGGGTTCAGTGGACATGCTGGCCTGCGAATGTATGTTTGAGCTTCATGATGAGGATGTGTGTTGGGCGATGACACATAGTGGTTAATAAGAAATGGTGGTAAAAATCTAGATTTGAAATGAAAGTATTTTTTTGAAAGGAAGGAGTTTGGCACACTCTAATACAATTCTTTTTCCTAAAAGTTAAAAGTTTTGAAAACCCATTTACTGAGTCGTTGTACTCACCCTCTCCCTTATATCCCTTTCAAGATATTCTGGAAAGCTTACCCTTAAAAATCATCAACTAAGAAGCTTGTGAGACATGTATGATGAAATTAAAATATTGTGCAGTTTTGATTTATGTTATTCTAGGAAAAGGTGCAGGTTTAAAGGATGCCTTCTTGTTTACGGTCTATAATAAGGGGAAACCCTTTAATAAACTGGGAGAGTGGCGGGTTGTTCATGGGGATCCGACCAACCGGTTCAGGGCGTTACACGTAGTTTTTCAATAGACTGGTCCACTATTTGAATTTCGATGCCTCTTCATTGATCATCTAGTTGATTGCATTCTGTCTGACTCCAAGTCAAACTTACAGAGCACGCCATATAACTTCTTGGGTTCTTGTAAACTGGAAAATCTAAATTGAACTCTCCCTTATTTGCTACATTTTTCAGTTGCCATTGGTAGTTGACATAACCTCGAGTAGGCGTCTGTCAGATTAATGATTGCTGTAAAACCCGCCCTTTTGAGCTAAGGAAAACCAGGAAAAGAACCAGTCAAACCAAGTGAGGATTCAGAACCGGTTCACAAACCCGATTATTTCTGAACGGGCAAGTTGGGAATTTACAACTCTCGGGTGATCCAAAGGGTTCATTAAACCTTGGAAAAGAAACTTAAGACAAATTAGAAAACAAAAACCAAAGTGGTTCAGGTGAACTAGATTCCATAAAAACTTTAAAGTTAAGAATTTTTTTGTAACCCGAAATTTCGGTCAAAAATTTGTATGTACGCCTTATCATAAATTAATACCAATAATTTAATACCTAAATTAAATTATTGGAATTAATACAAATAATTAAATATCAAAATTAAATTATTGAAATTAATACTGAAATTTAATTTATTAGAATTAATACCGAAATTAAATTATTGGAATTAATACCAAAAATTTATGGCCATATTAATACCAGTAATAAATCTCGCCTATTTAATACACGGGTTTTACGACTATATAAAGAGGTCATCCCCATTTCATTCTCCTCACACCTGAACACTTCTCTCTCTCTCTCTCTACTGCTCCATTTCCGGGTAAAGCTCAAACGAGAGCTTCGACTTGAACAAAGGTCGAGCTCTTTAGAACCGGGGAGAAGACAGCTATCTGATAGCAAACTCCAATCAATCCGAGAATCGTTGGAGAAGCGCCGACATGATGGAATAGTGAAGCAACTCCGACGGACCGAAGCTGCCCTATTTCGGCCAAGCTGAAATCGGCCATTTCAAGCCCTCCTCAGGCCAAACCAAGCCCTCCCAACACTTTCTCAGCCTTTCCACGGCCGAATTAGGACCGAAAGGATGAACCTCAGGATGAGACCTATCTGCCCAGATCGAAAGCTCGGACCGCCGTGCCTTCACCGGAACACGAAGTACCGGGAACGCCAGCAAGGACAAGCTCGCGTGAATACCAAGAACTGGTCTAGTGGAATTCACGGCATTAACGGGTGAGTGGGTTATTCACATCATACCCAGTTGGGATGATGAGCACAGTTTAAAGTTAAAAACCACTTACCGGTTGTGAGTGGGTTATTCACATCTTACCTGATTGGGATGATGAGCACACCTTATAAAGTTAAAAACCACTTACCGGTTGTGAGTGGGTTTACTAACATCATACCCGGTTGGGGATGATAAGTACCTCGATATAAAAACCCACTGTTTAGTGGTATTTTAATCATCACTACTTAAAGAAAGTGATGTGAAAGTTATGCGGAAAAACTACTTACGGGTTGTAAGTAGATCATACCCGGTTGGTATGATGAGACTTCCTGGAAGGAAGTTGAAAACCCGTTCATCGGTTATGAACGGAGATGTCCTTATACCGGTCGGTATGATGGATAGTAAAAACCTATTTTTGTCGGAAGTGTTCTCCCCTGACTGTGTGCCAATGCTTAAACTATTTGGGAGACCTTCTCGACGGGAGCTCGAATAGCTCTGATAGGCCAAGGGCCTCGGTTTTGGAACTTGGGGGCGAAATGCCCGATTTTGAAAATCTCGTATAGTGGGCCCAAGGCCAGTTGGCACGAGCAGGAGCTCGTAAACGAACATGATATATGTGCCATAAAACTTAATAAGTGAATTGTTTGGCCATGGTACCAAGATAGGACCGACATGCTCAGTTAACTAGCGGCAGTGCGACAAGACAGGTCGACGGACTAGTCAAGACAAACAGCTGCGGGTTGAGTTGAGAGTCGGGGTCGTTGGACTAATGGCACCACATATTACATGGCAATATAAGAAAACATTGTTTGTGCATGCACTATGAGTACGGGATCATCAAGACGCCCATGAGGGGTAGTGATGCATCCTAAAGGCACTGGACGACCTGGTGGCTATAAGGGCAGTTTGTCGTTCCAGGTGTCTGTGCGAAATTTGGAGTAGCACTAAGCGCATGAGACCGGGGTGGGGACAGGATGAGGTCTCTGTCCTCATACGGACACGAAGAAGTGATTTCGGGATTGTGGGTCGGATGTTTCGTACATCCACTCATTCCCAGGGTAGAAGTGGTCGTACTTCTATCCGGGTGGCAGGAAAAGTCGCTCCGAAGCCACTAGCGGGTTCAGTAGTGATACTGACTTGCGAATGTGTGTAACCTTCATGATGAAGGATGTGTGTTGGGTGATGACACACCGTGGTAACTAAGAAATAATGGAAAAACCCAAATTTTTAAATGAAGGGATTTTTGAAAACAAAGGAGTCTGGCACACTCCATATAAATATTTTTCTTAAAAGTCAAAAGCTTTTAAAAACCCATTCACTGAGTAGTCATACTCACCCCCTCCCTTATATCCCTTTCAGGAAATCCCGGAAAGCCTACCTTAAAAGACCATCAACTAAGATGCCTGTAAGACAGGTATGTAAAGTATAAAATTTCATGTAGTTTTGATTATGCTATTCCAGGAAATGGTGCAGGTTTAAAGGACGCCTTACTCTTTACAGATTATAATAAGGGGAAACCCTTTAATAAACTGGGAGAGTGGCGGGTTGTTCACGGGGATCTGACCAAACCGGGTCGGGGCGTGACAATTGCACTTGTTCGCCATGAGATGCATGCATGTCAAATATTATCTAACTAAACAAGTTATTCATACAAGCAATCATATGTTAGGTATGAGCTTTCTAACTAGTCATCACTTTTATTGATATCATTATTAATTAAACCTCAAGGGTCACAATACATAATACAATTCTTATCTACTTGTGAAAATATTAGGTTATTGCCATTCTTTTGAAATAGTTTGCAATATTTCCCATATTTTGATAAAGAACTTTCGTATAGTTTTTCAATAGATTTTCTCAAAATATTTTCCAAAGAATACATACCAGCACTTTTTATAAAGTTCTAAATAATGAAATTATCGATCAGATAGAATGCAAAGTTGAAAATTCCACTTAATGTTATAATTGAGACTTGTTCATCCTTACGATTTTTTCCTTGTCTAGGGAGGCATAATTTATATATGATTACTGTTGAATTCCTCTAGATAAATCAAAACATAAATCTAGGGTTAGTTTCTACCTTTATTATGTACTCATATACTATCTCATAATATTTCTAAAAATTATGGTTTTATCTCTCATGCTCAGTTCACTTGATTCTCTTGCATCGACGAACTCGTTTCGACTAATCTCTTTCATTATTCTTTTAAAAAATTGAAGATTATGCCCATGTTGGGTGATATTTTCCCAAAATTCCCAACAATCTCTAAGTTTCCCACTCATATATTTTTTTTTTGCTCAACACACTCAGATACTTAACTTTACCAAATTTTACATTTTGGTCCTTAATATGGGCTAAATTATCCTTTTGCCCTTACACTTCAAAACTCTTCCTTTTTGGGACCCTATACTTCTCAAGTCTTTCATTTAGGTTGTGAAACCCGTCATCTCGGATTAAGGAAAATCAAGAAAGAACTAGTCAATTTAATGAGAAAACCGAACCACTTAAGTAACCAAAAATGATAAAGAGGGGCTAAAATGAGAATTTGGAAAATTTCAAGTGACCAAAAAGTCATGGGAAAGAACTAGGAAGTAAAATGGATGGGAAAACTGGACCGGTTTAGGGTGAACAAGACTTAAACCAAATTAAACTAGTTTGAACTATACATGAACCGTTCTCTAAATTCATTTTTCTAGATGGCTTAAAAATCTCAATTTGGAAAATTGAGGCCACCATTAGATAGAAAATGAATTTAGAAATTTTTAGATTTGAGCAAACCGGTTGAATTGGGCCTGAACTAGCTAATTTTTGCCATTTAACCCGGTTGTATTGGACTGGTCTGGTTCAAAACAGTGTTGTCTTCTTCTTCAGGATGACAGCATCATCGGTTCAAAAACTTTCCTTCTCCGATTAAGGAATATCCTTTCTAACATCGACATTTTCTTAAGGGGATAAGCTCGACCAATATGAAAACTGGTCGAGTAGAGGGTCCCCGAGCTCCATATATAAAGAGCTCCCATCCATTTATCCTCCACACACCTCAAATCGCCACTCTCTCTCAAGTGCTCCATTTTCCAATGAAGCTCGAACTAGAGCTCCAACTTGAGCACTTTTCTTAGCCTTAAAAGGCAAGGTGGGTTCCTATAGACTTCGCATGTAAAACCCGCCCTTTTGAGCTAAGGGAAAACCAGGAAAAGAACCGGTCAAACCAAGTGAGGATTTAGAACCGGTTCACAAACCCGATTATTTCTGAACGGGCAAATTGGGAATTTACAACTCTCGGGTAATCCAAAGGGTTCATTAAACCTTGGAAAAGAAACTTAAGACAAACTAGAAAACAAAAACCAAAGTGGTTCAAGTGAACTAGATTCCATAAGAACTTTAAAGTTAAGCGTGCTTACTTGAGAGTAATGTGAGGATGGGTGACCTCCTGCCTTATCATAAATTAATATATAATTAATAGCAATAATTTAATACCTAAATTAAATTATTGGAATTAATACAAATAATTTAATACCGAAATTAAATTATTAGAATTAATACTGAAATTTAATTTATTAGAATTAACACCGAAATTAAATTATTGGAATTAATACCAATAATTTATGGCAATATTAATACCAGTAATAAATCTCGCACATTTAATACACGGGTTTTACAACTATATAAAGAGTTCATCCCCATTTCATTCTCCTCACACCTGAACACTTCTCTCTCTCTCTACTGCTCCATTTCCCGGTAAAGCTCGAACGAGAGCTTCGACTTGAACAAAGGTCGGGCTCTTTAGAACCGGGGGGAAGACAGCTATCTGATAGCAAACTCCAATCAATCCGAGTATCGTTGGAGAAACGCCGACATGATGGAATAGTGAAGCAACTCCGGCGGACCGAAGCTGCCCTATTTCGGCAAAGCTGAAATCGGCCATTTCAAGCCCTCCCAACACTTTCTCAGCCTTTCCACGACCGAATTAGGACCGAAAGGATGAACCTCAGGATGAGACCTATCTGCCCAGATCGAAAGCTCGGACCGCCGTGCCTTCACCGGAACACGAAGTACCGGGAACGCCAGCAAGGACAAGCTCGCGTGAATACCAAGAACTGGTCTAGTGGAATTCACGGCATTAACGGGTGAGTGGGTTATTCACATCATACCCAGTTGGGATGATGAGCACAGTTTAAAGTTAAAAACCACTTACCGGTTGTGAGTGGGTTTACAAACATCTTACCTGATTGAGATGATGAGCACACCTTATAAAGTTAAAAACCACTTACCGGTTGTGAGTGGGTTTACTAACATCATACCTGGTTGGGGATGATAAGTACCTCGATATAAAAACCCACTGTTTAGTGGTATTTTAATCATCACTACTTAAAGAAAGTGATGTGAAAGTTATGCGGAAAAACTACTTACGGGTTGTAAGTAGATCATACCCGGTTGGTATGATGAGACTTCCTGGAAGGAAGTTGAAAACCCGTTCATCGGTTATGAATGGAGATGTCCTTATACCGGTCGGTATGATGGATAGTAAAAACCTATTTTTGTCGGAAGTGTTCTCCCCTGACTGTGTGCCAATGCTTAAACTATTTGGGAGACCTTCTCGACGGGAGCTCGAATAGCTCTGATAGGCCAAGGGCCTCGGTTTTGGAACTTGGGGGCGAAATGCTTGATTTTTAAAATCTCGTACAGTGGGCCCAAGGCCAGTTGGCACGAGCAAGAGCTCGTAAACGAACATGATATATGTGCCATAAAACTTAATAAGTGAATTGTTTGGCCATGGTACCAAGATAGGACCGACATGCTCAGTCAACTAGCGGCAGTGCGACATGACAGGTCGACGGACTAGTCAAGACAAACAGCTGCGGGTTGAGTTGAGAGTCGGGGCCGTTGGACTAATGGCACCACATATTACATGGCAATATAAGAAAATATTGTTTGTGCATGCACTATGAGTACGGGATCATCAAGACGCCCATGAGGGGTAGTGATGCATCCTAAGGGCACTGGACGACCTGGTGGCTATAAGGGCAGTTCGTCGTTCCAGGTGTCTGTGCGAAATCTGGAGTAGCACTAAGCGCATGAGACCGGGGTGGGGACAGGATGAGGTCTCTGTCCTCATACGGACACGAAGAAGTGATTTCAGGATTGTGGGTCAGATGTTTCGTACATCCACTCATTCCCAGAGTAGAAGTGGTCGTACTTCTATCCGGGTGGCAGGAAAAGTCGCTCGGAAGCCACTAGCGGGTTCAGTAGTGATACTGACTTGCGAATGTGTGTAACCTTCATTATGAAGGATGTGTGTTGGGTGATGACACATCGATAACTAAGAAATAATGGAAAAAGATGAATTTTTAAATGAAATGATTTTTTTTTGAAAACAAAGGAGTCTGGCACACTCCACATAAATGTTTTTCTTGAAAGTTAACAGATTTGAATCCCACTCACTGAGTAGTTGTACTCACCCCCTCCCTTATACCTCTTTCAGGAAGTCCCGGAAAGCCGAACCTTAAAGGACTTGCGCAATTAAACTCTTGCAAGATTGGTACAACTAATTTAAATTACTATGCAGTTTTGATTTATGATATTCCTGGAAAAAGGTGCAGGTTAACGCCTTACTCTTTACGATTTATAATATAAGGGAAAACCCTTTAGTAAATCGGGAGAGTGGCGGGTTGATCACGGGGATCCGACCAAACCGGGTCGGGGCGTGACATCGCAGGCAGTCAGTTACTTGAAAACAATCTCCCTTTGACCCAAGGACCAACAAAAAAGCACCGACAGAATCAAACAGTGAAGCAGCTCCGATGGACTGAAGCTGTCCTATTTTGGCCGAGTTGAACTCAGCCAATTTTAGACCTCCTCCAGCCAAACCAAACCTCCCTAATGTTCCCATTGTCCTCACACGAACTCTACAGAGGTGAACAGTAAGCCAATTTAGTCATCCACTATTGTTGTAGATCGGTGATAGAGAGAGAAAGTGCCAAATTTCACTAACAAAATTTACCCTTGTATGGACTTCAATTGTAGCAATTCTTGATCCTAGAAGGATCCTAAGGACTAGAGCTACCTCTCTAGATCAAGAGCTCGGACCGCTGCACCTCCGATAATAAGCTTTCGAAGCTTTCTCTCTCTAGGAATAGTTTTCTGGCAAAGCTTAGTTTGAGCTCATTTTAGACTCAAATTCGAAAATTCAAAGCTCCATTTGATCATATGGAAGTGTAGAAACCGATCCATGCCATCAATTGGAGCAATTAACCCTAATTGAATGACCAATTTGAAGAAATCAAATTTGGTCAGTATAAAGGGGTGAAATTGGGGATTTAAAAAAATGAGGGATCTCTATGCAATTTCTCAAAATTGAAGGTCAATTGGTAATGACAAAGATTTTGAGGGACCAATTGGTTAATTTTCGAAAGATTTAGGGCCAAGTGGCTATTTTTGGAAAATAGTGGCAAAACATAATTTTTGGAAAATTGGGGACCAAATTGGAAATTTGGAAAAACTTGAGCCCCTTACACAATTTTTTTTAAAAATTAGGATCCAAAGAGGATATTGGAAGCTTTGGGATTCAAATTGTTGAAAATGTTAGCATTAGGGACATAAAGTCAAGAAAAAAAAATGAATTTTAGGGACCTCAGTGCAATAAACAAAAAATTTGGGCCTAGTCATTCTTAGGTAAGAAAACGAAGGCTATTATGCCAAACCCTTATTGATAATGATACCCAAATCATGTAGAGACATGTGAGATCAGAACACCAGTAAGAAAAAGCTAGTGTGGACTTGGAAGCTGATTAGGGATGAACGCGTCACAGTTAACGGGTGAGTGGAACTTTTATACATCATACCGATTGGGATGATGGGTACTATCTTTAACAGATAAAACCTACTTACCGGTTATGAGTAGGAATGAACAAACATCATACCCAGTTGGTATGATGAGTTTCCTTAAGGAAAGGAGAAAACTGCCTACCGGTTGTAAGCAGATCCATCATCACACCCGATTGGTGTGATGAGATAAGAAAATAATTTTTGTTAGAAGTGTTCTCCCCTAACTGTGTGACGACTGCTCAAAATATTTATGAGGCCTTCTTGAGGGAGCTAGAATAACTCAAATAGGCTAGGGGCCTCAATTTTTGAACTCATAGGGCTAAATTCCCACTTTTAAAAAACACGTGTAGTGGGCCCAAGACCAGTGGGCACGGGCAGAAGCTTGTAAACAAACTTGATTAGAAAGAGCCATGAAAACTCCTAATTAAAATGGAATTGATTGTGCGTTACGCCCTGGTATCGAGTCAGGATTGACAATACTCGATGGAGTGGCAGCAATGCATCAGGGTCAGGTCAATGGACCGACCTGGACAAACAACTACAGGTCGGGTTGAGCGTCGGGGCCGTTGGCACCAAAGAGGATGGATAAATATATGAAAACTATTGTTTGTGAATGCACTTAAGGATCGAGACCATCAAGATGCCCAAGAGGGGTGGTGATGGGTTCCAAGGGCTGTTGGACGACATGGGGGTGATAAGGGTAGTTTGTCATGCTAGTAAGTCATGAAGCTCTGGAAGCTTCTTGTGCATGAGACCGAGGTGGGGTTAGGATGAGGTCTCCATCCTCATACGGACATGAAATGGCATTAAGGTCTGAGGTTCGGATGTCTAGGACGTCCACTCAAACTGAGGGTAGAAGTGGACGGGCTTCTATGAGGGTGGATAGCAAAGTCACTATAAACCCCGAGTAGGTGCAGTCTAGGAATGCCCTACGAATGTATATACCCTTCCTGTTGAAGGGTGTGTGTTTGTTTGCTAAATGCCTCCTAAGGCAAGGGGATAGGCTAAGAGAAAGAAACACACCTACTATGAAAATGGAAAAAGGTTTTGGAAAACTGAATTTGAGGAAACCCTTTTAAAAGGAAATGTTGACCTTGGCATGGTTTTGATAAACTAAAGATATTTCGAAAACTCACTTCCAACACCCGTTCATTGAATTGTAGAAACTCACTCCCTCCCTTTACCCCTTTTCAGGCAAAAGAGGAAGACCAACCGTAAAGACCCCTTGTAGTTAATCGGTAAGGATAGGTATGAAAATTTTAATATATACAGTTTTGTATAATGCTATTCCAGGAAAAATAGGAAAAAGGACGCCTAACTTCTCGTGGTTTAGGAAGGGGTGAAACCCCTCATCGACCAAAGGGAGTGGTAGGTTACTCACGGGGATCCGATCAAACATGGTCGGGGCATGGCAACTTGAGTGGTATGAGAGCCTATTTCCTCGAATGCATTATAAAGACTATATAATGTATTAACTAAGAGAAATAAGTTTTAAAATTTACAGATGGCTCACAAGAGAGAAACCAAGAAAACTAGGTCTGACGTCACCAACACTACCCAACACTTTGTCCCTGTAGGAAGACAACCCTAAAAGCTCTCCAATGCATGAGGTATAGTAGAAGTCACAAAGGACCAAGAGACATTATGGGGAAGCATCCAATGTCACCAAGGAATGTGGTGCCAACACCTGTTGAGGTCACATCTACAAGTAGGAGGAGAGCCAATGTAAACTCCATCCTTTAAAGACAAGAAAACCGTTAAAAAAACGATCAATTCAAAAGAGAAAACTGAGCTGGTTCATGAACCATAACCGGTAAAGAAATGATAAAATGGGAAATTGACAACTCCCAAATGACTCAAAGAGTCATAAAAATCATGGAAAAGAACCTTGGGGCAATTGGGAAGAGAAAACCAGACCGGTTTAGGGTGAATCGAACCCAAATCAGATTGAACTAGTTTGAACCATGCTTGAACCGGTTTCTAAATTCATTTTTCTTGATGGCTTAAATTATTAAAATTGGGAAACTAAAGTCACCATTAGATAAAGAATGAATTTAGATTAATTTAGTAAAATTTAATTTTGAGAAAACCAGTCGAATCGGGCTTGAACCGGTCGATTTTTGCCATTAAACCCGCTCGAACCGGTCCTGTTCGGTTCGAAACAGTGTCATCTTCTTCCTCAGGATAACAACACTGTTCATTAATGTAGAAAACATATAACTTCGGTGAAGGTGTAGCGTCTCCGATGAGGCCATTTTCGGGTGAGGATAAACTCGACCAAAATGGAAAGTGGTCGGATAGAGGGTCCGTGAGCTCCCTATATAAAGAGCTACTCTCCATTCATCCTCCACACACCTCAAATCACCATTCTCTCTCAACTGCTCAATTTTCCGTTGAAGCTCGTACCAAAGCTTCGATATAGACCTTTTTCTCAGCCTCAGAAAGCAAGGTTAGGCCCTATAGACTCCGTGGGAAGTCAGTTATCTAACAACAACTTTCAACCTGAGGGCTGCCGGAGAAGCGTTGACGGAATCAAATAGTGAAGTAGCTCTGATGAACCAAAGCTACCCTATTTTGGCCTAGCTGAATTCGACCAAATTTAGCCCTTCCCTGGCCAAACCAAGTCTCCTCGACACCTCGATTGGCCTCACACGGCCACAACAGAGCTGAAATATAAGCCAATTCGGCCCTCCTCCGTCGATACAGTTCAGTTCTATAGAGAGAAAATAAAAGATTTTGTTGATGAAATTCCCGCTGATCTTGACAACAATTGTCCCAATTCTAGATCCTAGAAGGAACCTAAGGACATAAGCTACGTCTCCAAATTAAGAGCTCGGATCGCCGCACCTCCGATGGTAAGCTTTCGAAGCTTTCTTTCTCCACGAATGATTTTTTGGCGAAGCTCCCTTTGAGCTCATTTTGGAATCAAATCATGCAATTCAAAGCTTAATTGAATCATTTGGAAGTGTAGGAATTGATTCATACCTTCAATTGAAACAATTAACCCTAATTTAATGGCCAATTTGAAGAAATCAAATTCAGTTAGTTCGAGGGGGTGAAATTGGGGAAAAATTCGAGATTTCAAAAAATTGAGGGACCTCTTTGCAATTTCCAATAATTGAAGGCTAATTGGCCATGGGAAAGATGTTGGAGGACCAATTGGTCAATTTTTGGAACATTTGGGTTCAAATAAAGGTAGGGACAAAATTGTAATTTTTGAAAAGTTACGGACCAAATTGGAAATTTGGAAAACTTGAGCCCCTTATACAATTTTGAGTAAATTGAGGGGTCAATGGTAATTTTAGAGGCTTTGGGACACAATTTGGGGAAAAGTTAGCATTAGGGACCTAAAGTTAAAGAAAATGAAGTTTAGGTACCTAAGTGCTATTAATCAACTTTTGTCAGATGTGTTCTACCCTGACCATGTGCCAATACTTAAAATAATTGGGTGACATTCTTGACGGGAGTTAGAATAGCTTAGATAGGCCTAAGGCTACGATTTTTGAACTCATGGGACTAAATGCCCGATTTTGGAAGAAACACATGTAGTGGGCCCAAGGCTAGTAGGCACGAGCAGGAGCTCGTAAACAAACTGATTAAAGAAAGCCAAGAAAATTTCAAATGAAATTGGTTGTGTGATTTTGCCATGGTACCAAGTTAGGATTGACAATGATCAATGGACTGGCGACAGTACGTCAAGGCCAAGTCGACGGAACGGCCTCAGGGCCATTAGACTGTTGGCACCAAAGATAATGGCCATATGTAAAAAACTATTTTTTGTGCATGCACATGTGGTACGGGACTATCAAGACGCTATAGGGGGTAGTGGTGGGTCGTAAGGGCTACTGGATGACATGGTAGAGATTAGGGCAATTCGTTGTGCTAGTCAGTCTAGAAGCTCGGAGTAGCTTCTTGTGCATGTGACCGAGGTGGGGTTGGGATGAGGTCTCTATCCTCATACGGACACGATATGGCATTTAGGTCTGTGGGTTGGATGTTGAGAACATCCACTCAGACCCAGGGTAGAAGTGGACAAACTTCTATCTTGGTGGATGGTAAAGATGCTCCGATCCACAAGTGGGTGAAGTGGATGGGCTGCACCTACGAATGTGTGAACCCATCCTAATGAAGGGCGTGTGTTTGCTAAATCCCTCCCATGGCAAGGGGATGGGCCAAAAAGAGATAAACACACTTAATAAGGAAATGTAAAAAGGTTTTGAAAACCAAAGCGAGGAAATCCTTTTTAAAGAAAATTCTCAACATCCGCTCACTGAGTTGTAGAACTCACCCCATCCCTTTTATCCCTTTTAAGAATAAGGAGATATAATAAAGAAAACGTGAAGATGTATCCTCCATCAGGTATGCTTAAAATTTCTTTTTAAGCTTGCATTTAATTTATTTATGTTATTCTAGGGAACAAGGTTTGAAATTACGCTTGGCTCCTCTTGATTAAAAGAAGGGGAAACCCCTCTTAAACCAAGGGAGCGATGGGTTGATCACGGGGATCCGACGAAATCGGGTCGGGGCGTGACACTTGAGTGGTATTAGAGCCATATTCCCTTGAAAGCATTATTAATACTATGCCCTGATACTAACAAAAGCTTAACTACCCTATAAAAAGAAGAGTTCCTAGGAAGTTCATCGTGCGAACCAAACCCACACACGAGATTGTGAAAAAGACACATACCTCTAGAGAGGTAGTCATTCAAAGGTTCGTATAGGTCGAGAAGAGAGTTCCCAAAGATATGATTGAAGACTATAGGAAACTGTTTGGAGCATTGTTAGAGCTAGAAGGCATAATGTATTCTCCTCTAAGGCAAAAAGAACCTACCCCTCCTCCAAGGTGCCCGACACCCCCTCTAGTCCCCCGACAGCCAAAAAGGACTCCAACTAAGAAGGAGGCCTGGGATAACTATTGGAATGCCCACACAACCTTTATGAAAATTCACTAGGTGTTAACCCCGTCCCTAAAATATAAGAAAACTAGGGAAAGAACCGGTCAACCCAAGGGAGAAAACCGAACCAGTTCACGAACCCTAATTGTTAGAGAAAGGGAAAATTAGGAAATTTATAATCGCGAATGACCCAAAGAGTTATAAAAACCATGAAAAGTGACTTTGAGACAAATTGGAAGAGAAAACCAGACCAATTGAAGTGAACCGATCTAAATCGAATTGAACCGATTTGGACCGATTTGAACCATCATTGAACCGATTGCTAAATCCATTTTTCTAGGTGGCTTAAAATATTCAATTTGGGAATTGAAGCCACCATGGGATAGAGAATGAATTTAGAAATTTTTAATTTTAAAAAACTCGGTCGAATCAGGCCTGAACCGACTGGTTTAATAATTGAACTTGGCTCGGACCGGTCCGGTTTTAAACAATGTCGTCTTCTTCCTTTAGATGATGACATTGTTCATTCAACAAATGAACGGACATCACCAGTGAAGATGAAACTTCTCCATTCAAGGCATTTCTTGTCATCAATGAGCTTGACCAATATGCCAAATGGTCAGGCAGAGAGTCCCCGAGCTACCTATATAAAGGGCTCCTCTCTATTCATTCTCCTCACACCTGAAATCTCTATTCTCTCTTAGCTACTCAGCTTTTCGATGAAGCTCAAACCAAAGCTCCAACATAGGGGTTTTTCCGAGCCTTTGAAGGCAAGGTCAGATTCTTTAGATTCTGGGAGAAGTCAGGTACATGACGACAATCTTCGTTTGATCCGAGGACCGTCGAAGAAGCGCTGACGGAATCAAAGAGTGAAGCAGCTCCGAAGGACCGAAGTTGCTCTATTTTGGCCGAGCTGAAATTGGCCTAATTCAGCCTTCCTTAGGCCAAACCAAGCCCCCCAACACTCCCATAGCCCTCACATGACCGTAATAGAAGTGAAAGTTAAGCTAATTTGGTCCCCTCTATCATTTACGATCGGTGTTAGAGAGAGAAATTGTGAAAACATCACTAACTAAATTGTCCCTCGATTCCATATGAATTGTATCAATTCTTGATCCTAGGAAAAACCTCAGGACGGGAGCTATCTGCCTAGATAGAAAGCTCAGACTATTGCAACTCCGATGGTAAGCTCTCAAAGCTTTCTCTTTCTACGCATAGTTTTCTGGCGAAGCTCCATTAAAGTTTATTCACATCAGAACACTAGGAACACAAGGAATCAGAACACTAGCAAGGATAAGCTAGCGTTGAGGCAAAAGCCAACTAAAGAAGAATACGCCACAGATATTGACCGAGTGGGTTTATTCACATCATACCCAGTTGGGATGATGAGCACCTCGGAAATGAAAAATCACTTATATGTGTCATTTTAACATCACATCCAGTTGGGGTGATATAAACCCCACTCTTTGGAGTTAAGTAAAACTAGGAAAAGAATTGGTTAAATCGAGTGAGAAAGCCGAACCAGTTCACAAACTCGATCATCATAGAACGTGCAATTTGGGAAATTTACAACTCTTGGGTGACCCAAAGGATTAAAAAAACCTTGGAAAAGAACCTTAGAACAAATTGGAAGAGAAAAATCAGACCGATTCAGATGAACTGGATCCAAGCCGGATTGAACCGGTTTATGAACTGAGCCGGTTTATGATCCGAAATTGATAGAGAGAGGACAAACTGGGAAATTTATGGATTCCGAGTGACCTAAAGAGTCCCAAAAGTCATGAAAAAGGACTTTAGGATGAATGTGGTATGAAAAAAAAACCGGTAGGTCAACTGGATCCGAACTGGATTGAATTGGTTTGGATCGATTTGAACCACTATTGAATGAGATGCTAAATTCATTTTTCTAGGTGGATTAGAAAATTCCAATTTGAGAATTGGGGCTACCATTAGAAAAATAATAAATTTAGAAATTTTTAATTTTCAAAAAACTCGGTCAAATCGGGCCTGAACCTGCCAATTTAAGCTTTGAACCCAGTTTAGACCGGTCTGGTTCGGTTCGTAACAGTGTTGTCTTCTTCCTTTAGATGACATCCTTGTTCACTAGCTGGAAAATCAAGTAGCGCCGACGAAGATGAAAAGTTTATGGCCAGGGAGTTTCAGGCAATGAATGACCACCATTAAGGCACCAATCGGATGACCAAGAAGTCCTCGAGCTTCCTATATAAAGAGCCTCTCCTCATTCATCCTCGTCAGATCTGAAAACTCCATTCTCTCTCAATTGGCCCATTTTTTAGTGAAGCTCGAACCAGAGCTCCAACTGGGGTATTTTTCGAGCCAAAGAAGGCATGGTTGGGTTCTTTGGATTCAGGGGGAAGTTAGCTACATGCATGTAGTCTCCATCTGTTCCGAGGCTCGCTAGAGAAGCATCGACGTGATCGAACAGCAAAGCAACTCTGACGAACCAAAGCTGCCTTGCTTCGACTGAGCTGAAATCAGCCAATTCGAGTCCTTCTCAAGCCAAACCAAATCCTCCCAACACCTCCACAGTCCTTTTATAGCTGAATTAGAGTTGAATGGTAAGCCAATTTGGCCCACCTTTGTAAATTCTGATTGGTACAAGAGAGAGAACTGACAGAACTTGGATGAATAAATTCTCACTTAATTCAGCATCAATGGATGCAATTCTTGATCCTAAGAGTAATCTCAGGACGAGAACCCAAATCAAAAGCTCGAATCGCCGCGCCCCCACCGATAAACATTCGAAGCTTTCTCTCTCTACATTCTGTTTTCCGGCGAAGCTTCGTTTGAGCTTGTTTCGATGACAAATCGTGTGATTCAAAGTGCAATTGAATTTTATGAAGATGCAGGAACTCCAATTTAACTTCAATTTCAACATTTAAACTTGTTTGATCGATTAATTTGATGAAATCAAATTCAACTATGTTGGAAAGTTGAAATTGGGGGTAAAATTGGTGATTTCGAAAATTCGAGGGTCTAAAATGAATTTTTATAAAATATAGGGCCAATTGGGCATGATAAGAGTGTTGGAGGACCAATTGAGCAAATCTTAGAATTTTTGGGGTAAAACTTACCATTTTTGTAAAGGAGGGGCAAAATGGTAATTTTGAAAAAATTGAGGACCAAATTGGGAATTTGTGAAGCTTGAACCCGTTTTTGTGAATTTGAATAAATTGAGGTCCCAAGGGGAATTTTAAAAGTTTTGGGAATCAATTTGGAGAAAAACCGACTATTGGGGCCTAAAGTAAATGAAAAAGGACTTTAGGGACCAAATTGAAAACATTTGAAAAACGAGACCGATTTAGATGAACCGGATCCAACTGAATTGAACCGATTTATGAACCGAGTCGGTTCATGATCTGGAACCTATAGAGAAATGGTAAACTAGGAAATTTATGGATCTTGAGTGATCCAAAGGGATCAGCAAAGTCATGAAAAAGGAATTTAGGATGAATTGGAAATGAAAACCAAACTGGTTCAAGTGAATTGGATATGAACAGGATTGAACTGATTTTGATTGGTTTGAACCACTATTGAATCGAATGCTAAATTCATTTTTCTAGGTGGCATAGAAAATTCCACTTTGATAATTGAGGCCACCATTTGATAGATAATGAATTTATAATATTTTAATTTAAAAAAATTCAGACAAAATTGGGCCTGAACCGACTTGTTTTCACTTTAAACCTATTTCAGACCGGTCTGGTCTAGTTCGGAACAGTGTCGTCTTCTTCTTTCAAATGACAGCAATGTTCACTCATTCGAAAATCAAGTAGATGCTGGTGAAGCTGAAAAGTCTACATCCAGGGAGTTTTAGTCAATGAATGACCACCATTAAGGTGCCAATCGAATGGCCAAGAAGTCCCCGAGCTCTCTACATAAAGAGCCTCTCCTCATTCATCCTCTCCACACTTGAAATCTCCATTCTCTCTCAACTGCTCCAATTTCCATTGAAGCTCAAACCAAAGATCCGACTTGGGCACTTTTTTGAGCCAAACAAGGCAAGGTCGGGTTTTTTGGATTCAGGGAGAAGTCAACTACATGCTTGTAGTCTCCATTTTCTCCAAGGGTCGTCGGAGAAGCACCGACGTGATAGAACAGTGAAGCAGCTATGGCGGACCAAAGCTGCCTTGTTTCGGCCAAGCTGAAATCGGCCAATTCTAGCCATCCCCAGGCCAAACCAAGCCCTCCCAACACCTCCACAACCCTCCTACTGCTAAATTAGAGCGGAAAGGTAAGCCAATTTGCCTCCACTCTATAAATTTTGATCGATGCTAAAGAGAGAACCGATAGAACTTCGATGAGTAAATTCTCATTCAATTTGACATCAATTGATGCAATTCTTGATCCTAGGAGAAAACTCAGGATGAGAGCTATTTGCCCAGATCAAAATCTTGGACCGTCGCGCCTCCGACATTAAGCTTTCGAAGCTTTCTCTCTCTAAGTCCAATTTTTCGGCGAAGCTTCGTTTGAGCTCATTCTGATATCAAATCGTGCGATTCAAAGTGCAATTGAATCGTATGAAGGTGTATGAACTCTAATCTAACTTTAATTTCAAGAATTAAACTCATTTGATCAGTCAATTTGATGAAATCAAATTTAGTTGAGTTAGAAGGTTGAAATTGGGGGAAAATTGGGGGATATTTAGAAATTTTGAAAATTCGATGGAGTAAAGTGCAATTTCATAAAATTGAGGATCAATTGGGTATGATAATGATGTTGGAGGACCAATTGGGCAATTTTGGATTTTTTTTGGGAAAACTTACCATTTTTGTAAAGTAGGGGTAAAATGGTAATTTTGGAAAAGTTAGGGGACCAAATTGGAAATTTGGGAAAATTAATTCCCTTTTTTGTGAATTTGAATAGATTGAGGTCCTATGGTGAATTTTAAAAGTTTTAGGACTCAATTTGAGGATAAACCAGCATTAGGGACTTAAAGTTAAAGAAAAATAACTTTAGGGACCTAATTGTAAATAAGGGAAAAGTTTAGTTTTCTCATTCATTTGGGCTGAATGAGGGCTATTAGGCCAAATGATAATGAACAAGAGTGTTCATATCATATAGGATCACAAAGTACCAAGAGCGCCAGCTAAGAGAAGTTCAAGGACAACAAGCCGACTAGGAGGATATTTAGTGCACTACCGGGTGAGTGAGAATTTAATATTATACCCGACTGGGATGATAAGACCACTGCTAAATGGTATTATACATCACACTTGAGAGGAATGATGTGAAAATTACGCGAAAAAACTTATTACTGGTGTAAGTAGATCATACCCGGTTGGTATGATGAAACTTTCTCGAAGGAAGTGGATAACCCACTTATCTTTTATAAGCGGAGATGTAAACATTTTGGGAGACCTTATTAACGGGAGGTCGAATAGCTCTGTTTGGTCAGAGGCCTCGGTTTTGGAACTTGGGGGCTAATATGCCCGATTTTAAAAATCTCGAACAATGGGCCCTAGGCTAGTTGGAACGAGCAGGAGTTTGTAAAGAAACATGATTATTATGCCATGAAAACTAAAGTAAATGAGTTGTTTGGCCAAGGTACCGAGACATGATTGACATACTCAATGGACTAGCAACAATGCAAAATGACAGGTCTCCGGAATAGTCAAGACAAATAGCTGTAGGTCGAGTTGAGGGTCGGGGCCGTTAGACTAGTGGCACCACGTATTATATGTCATTTTGTGAAAAATTGTTGATTGTGCATGCATTGTGTTACAGGACCTTCAAGACGCCCAAGATGGTTAGTGATGTGCTTAGTTAATCGTACCCGAAGTCTTGCAAAGCTCGGAGTAACTTCAAGCACATGAGACCAGGGTAAGGGATAGGATGAGGTCTTTGTCCTTATACGAACATGGAGTTTTGTTATGGGATTCAGGGTCGGATGTCGCGAACATCCACTAATTCTTAGGGTTGAAGTGGATGTGCTTCTATCTTGGTGGTCAGTAAAGTCGCTCCGACGCCACAAGTGGGTATAGTGGACGGGCTGGCCTATGATTGTGTATTTTACCTGCATGATGAAGGATGTGTGTTAGGTGATAAACACACCATGGTAATGAGAAATGGTTAGAAAACCAAATTTGAGAATGAAATGTTTTTTTAAAAAACAAGGAGTTTGGCACACTCTGATTCAAGCATTTTTCCTAAAAGTTAAACTTTGAAAACCCATTCACTGAGTCGTTGTACTCACCCCCTCCTTTATATGCCTTTCAGGAAATCCTAGAAAGCTTATCCAAAGACCCCCAGCTAACGCACCTGTAAGACATGTAAGATAAGTTAAAAATTTTGTGCAGTTTTAATTTATGTTATTCCAGGAACGTGCAAGTTAAAAAGGACGCCTTACGCATCACGATTTATAAGAATGGGCAACCCTTGGTAAACCGGAAGAGTGGCATGTTGATCACGCGGATCCGACCAAACCGGGTCGGGGTGTGACACCAACCCAAGTTGACATCAAGGGAGATTTCCATTGAAAAAGAGGAGAAATATAGTTTTGAGGACAAAACTCCTAAAAGGAGGGGAGAGTTGTAAAAGCCATCTCCCCAAGTAAAGGAAAATCGGGAAAGAACCGGTCAAATTGAAGAGAAAATTGATCCCTTGATGAATCGAGGATAATAAAGAGGGGTTTAAATGGGAAATTAGAAATACCAAGTGACCAAGAGGTCACAAACATCATGGGGAATAATTGTGAAGGGAATTGGATGGGAAAACTAGACTAGTTCGAGTTGAACCGGACCTGAACCAAAATGAACCGGTTTGAACTATACATGAACCAGTCACTAAATTCATTTTTTTGGTGGCTTAAAATGATTAATTTGGAAAATTGAGGCCACCATTGAATATAAAATGAATTTAGATAAATTTAGAAAATTTTAATTTCGAGAAAACTGGTCGAATTGGGCTTGAATCGACCAATTTTCACTTTTTGGTCAGTGAACCCGGTCGAACCGAACCAGTCAACAGTCCAATAGGTCAATGGACCGCTGATCGGTCAGCGTTTAGTCAGCATGCACATGACCAATTAGAGCGCGACACGTGGTAATGTGCATTCTGTTAGTCGACCAATGGTCAACGGTCAACATGTGCTAATTAGCAGCCACATAGACACAACCAACCAATGAGAGGTTGCCATGTGTCCAATCAACGATATATGGATGATGTGGTAGTTGAGTCAGATTTCCATGTCAACATGACCGACCAAGCATCAACTGCCATGTATCTGGTCAACTAGTGAACGACTGACGTGGCAATTGAGGTGGACCGCCATGTTAGAAGGACCGACCAATCACGTTCGGCCACCTAGCTAGCTCGTATGTGCGGAACAATGTCATCTTCCTGCTCCATCCGATGACACTATTTATCGAGGAAAGAAAATCTTTCCTTTTCTGACGAATGGAAATTTGCTCTGATTTGGGTAATTTTCAATCCGGATAAGAATGGCCAATATGGAAACTAGTCGGGTAGAGGGTTCCGAGCTCCCTATATAAAGAGCTCCCATCCATTCATCATCCACACACCTTAATTCTCTCTTCTCTCTAAAGTGCTCTATTATGTGGTGAAGCTCGAACCAGAGCTCTGATCTGGGCTCTTCTTTTAGCCTTAGAGCCCGAATTTGGGTTCTACAGACACGGGAGGAAGTTAACTACCTGACGCCTACCTCCAACTGACCCGAGGATCACCGGAGAAGCATCGACGAGCTCAAATAGTGAAATGGCTCCAACGGACCAATAAACCTCATCCTTTAAAGATAAGAAAATCGGAGAAAGATCCGGTTAACTCAAGAGAGAAAATTGAACCGGTTCATGAACCTTAGCTGATAGAGAAAGGGTAAAATGGGAAACCAAGTGACTCAAAGAGTCTTAAAAATCATGGAAAAGGACCTTGGAATGAATTGGAAGAGAAAACTAGACCGACCATGTGAACCAGACCTGAAATGGACCTAAACCGAATTGAACCGGTATGAACCATCTTTGAACTAGTTTCTAAATTTATTTTTCTAGGTGGCGTAAAATGATAAAATTAGGAATTGAAGCAACCATTAGATGGAGAATTAATTTAGATGAATTTAGAAATTTTTAATTTTTTGAGAAAATCAGTCGATTGGGCATAAGCCAACCGATTTACGCATTGAATTGGTTGGATCGGTCCGGTCCGGTTCAGAACAATGTCGTCTTCTTCCTTTAGATGACAACACTATTCATTTAATGAAGAAACATATGATGCTGGTGAAGGAAAAAACGGTTCCGATCAGTTTTAGGGCAAGGATAAGCTTGACCAAAAAAGAAAGTTGTCGGGTAGAGTGTCTCTAAGCTCCCTATATTAAATGCTCCTCTCTATTCATCCTCCATACACCTCAAATCTCCATTCTTTCTCAACTGCTCTAGTTTCTGGTGAAGGTCAAGCTAGTGCTTCGATATAGGCCCTTTTCTCAGCCTTAGGAGGCAAGGTTGGGTTCTAAAGACTCTGGAGGAAGTCAGCTACCTGATAGCAACCTTCGTTCGGCACGAGGATCGCTAGTGGAATCAAATAGTGAAGCATCTCCGAAGGAAGGAAGCTGCCCTGTTTTGGCTGAGCTGACTTCAGCCAAATTTCGCCCTCCTCCAGCCAAACCAAGCCCTCTCGACTCCCCCCACGACCCTCACACGACTGCAACAGAGCTGAAAGGTAAGCCAATTCGACCCTCCTCTATCATTTTCGGTTGGAGTTAGAGAGAGAAAGTGTGAAACTTCACTGATAGAATTCTCCCTCAATTCGATGTTAATTGTAGAGATTCTTGATCCTAGGAGGAACCTCAGGATGAGAGCTACTTGCCTTGATAGAGAGCTTGGACTGCTGCACCTCCGATGGTAAGCTTTTGAAGCGTTCTCTCTCTACAAGTGATTTTCCAGTGAATCTTCGTTTGAGCTCGTTCCAGCCTCAATTCGTGTGATTCGAAGCTCAATTGAATTGCATGGAAGTGTAGGAATTGATTTATACCTCCAATTGAAGCAACTAACCCCGATTGAATGGCCAATTTGAAGAAATCAAATTTGGTCAGTTTGAAAGGGGGAATTAGGGATTTTGTAAAATTGAGGGACCTCTTTACAATTTTCCAAAATTGAAGATTAATTGGCCATGAAAAAGATGTTGGAGGACCAATTGGTTAATTTTTGAAACATTTGGGGTCTAATTGCCATTTTTTTAAAGTAGGGGCAAAATGGTAATTTTTGAAAACTTTGGGACCAAATTTGAAATTTGGAAAACTTGAGTCCGTTATACAATTTTGAGTAAAATTAGGACACAAAGGGAATTTTGGAAACCTTAGGACTCAAATTGGGCAAAAATTAGTATTAGGGACCCAAATTTAAGAGAAATGAACTTTAGGGATCTAAATGTAATTTATCGATAATTTGTGAGCCTTGGCTTTTATGCCAAAATGTAAGTGATAAGGCTGCACAAATCATGTAGGGACAAGTGTGACCAGAATGCAAGCAAGAGCAAGCTCGCATAGACTTGGAAAACCAATCGATGATGAACAAGTCACAATTTTCGAGTGAGTTTGCATATTTACATCATACCCGATTGGGATGATGAGCACTTTAGAAATGAAAAACCACTTGTAAGTGGGATTTTAACATCATACCCGGATGGGGTGATGGGTGATTTAGGCTAAACCTACTTATTAGTTGTAAGTAGAGAAAATCATACCCGGTTGGTATGATGGACTTCCTTGAAGGAAGGTGAAACCCACTTGTCGGTTGTAAGAAGAGATATCATCACACTTGGTTAGTGGGATGAAGTGAAAATACATTTTTGTCAGAAGTGCTCTCCCTTAACTATGTGCCAATGCTTAAACTATTTGGGAGACCTTCTTGACGGGAGCTAGAATAGCTCAAATAGGTCAGAGGCCTCGATTTTTTGAATTTGTGGGGCTAAATGCTTGGTTTTGGAAAATCATGTGTAGTGGGCCCAAGGCCAGTGGGTACGAGCAAGAGCTCGTAAACAAACTTAAGTAATGAAAGCCATGAAAATTTCTAATGAAATGATTGTGTGATTTTGCCATGGTACCAAGTTAGGACCGACAATACTCGATGGACTGACGACAATGCATTAGGGCCAGATCAGCAGACCGACCTAGACAAACAGCTACAAGTCAGGTTGGGGGTTGGAGTTGTTGGACCAATGGAACCAATGATAAATGGCTATATGGAAAACTATTGTTTTGTGCATGCACTTATGGTACATGAGTATCAAGACGCCCAAGAGGGGTAGTGATATGTCCTAAGGGCTACTGGACGACCTAGGAGAGATAAGGGCAGTTCATCGTGCCAATCAGTCGGGAAGCTCGGTGTAGCTTCTTGCACATGAGATTGGGGTGGGGTTGGGATGAGGTCTTTGTCCTCATACAGACATAGAGTTGCTTTCAGGTTTGAGGGTTGAATGTCGAGAACATTCACTCAAACCCATGGTAGAAGTGGATGGACTTCTATCTTGGTGGCCAGTAAAGATGCTTTGAGCCACAAGTGAGTGCAGTGGACGGGCTGCACCTACGAATGTGTATTACCCTTCCTAATGAATGACGTGTGTTGGTTGCTAAACACACCTAATATGGAAATGGGAAAATTATTTTAAAAACCAGAATATGTGTAAAGATCCTTCTTAAATAAATGAAAATCTTGGCACACTTTGAACAAATCTATTTCTTGAAAACTCACTCCTAACACACACTCACTAAGTAGTAGAACTCACCCCCTCTTTTATACCCCTTTCAGGAGTAAGGAAAATATGACCAAAGAAAACACGAGGATGTACCTTCTATCAGGTATGCTTAAAAGTTATTTTAATCTTGCATTTTTATTGATTCATGCTAATCTAGGGAATAAGGTTTGAATTATGCTTGACTCCAAAGAAAGGGGGAACCCATCTTAAACCAAGGGAGTGGCGGGTTGATCTCGGGGATCCGACCAAACCAGGTTGGGGCGTGACAGGACCGAAGTTGATATGTTTTGACCGATCAGAATTCGACCAATTCTGACATCATGTGGCAGAATCGAGCCCTCCCATAGCCCACATGACCTCTATAGAGGTGAAAGGTAACCTAATTCGGCCCTCCTCTATCATTATAGTCTGGTTATAGAGAGAGAAAGTGATGAAATTCTTCAATTGAATTCCATTTATCCTGACATCAATTGTCCCAATTCTTGATCCTAGGAGGACCTTGAGAATAAGAGCAATCTTCCTCGATCAAGAACTTGAATTACAGCGCACCCAATGGTAAGCTTTCGAAGCTTTCTATCTCTATTTTCATTTTTTTGGTGAGGCTTCATTTGAGCTCGTTTCAGACCCAAATCCTGCAATTCAAAGAGCAACTGAATTGTAGGGAGGTGTAGGAACTGATGCATATCGTCAATTTGAAGAAAAAACCCCGAATGAATGACCAATTTGAAGAAATCAAATTCGGTATGAATTGGGGGAAATTTGTGGATTTTGAAACAATTTAGGGACCTCCATGCAATTTTTCAAAATTGAAGGCCAATTGGAAATGAGAAAGATGATGGGGGACCAATTGGTCAATTTTTGAAATATTTGGGGCCAAATTGCTATTTTTGGAAAGTAGGGGCAAAACCGTAATTTTTTAAAAGGTTGGGAACAAATTCGAAATTTGGAAAATATGAGCCCCTTAAACAATTTTAAGTAAATTAAGGACCCAAGAAGGATATTGGCAGTCCTTGAGACTTAATTTGAGGAAAATTTAACACTAGAGACCTAAAGTCATAGAGTATGAACTTTAGGGAATTAAGTGTAATAAACGAGAAATTTGTGCCTAGTAGCCAATACTGAAAAGCTAGGAAGCATTTATGCAAAACTCTAATGTATAATGGTCAAACTCTGTATGGACTCATGAGATCAGAGCGCTAACAGGGGAGTCACTCTCGGATTTGGAGAACCGACTAGGGACGAGAGCGTTAGAGCCACTGGGTGAGTGGGATTTTTATACATCATACCGGTTGGGATGATGATCACTTTTTTAAAGGCTAAATCCTACTTACCAGTTGTGAGTAGGAATAAACAAACACAATACCCAGTTGGTATGATGAACTTTCTTAAGGAAAGGAGAAACCCGTCTACTGGTTGTAAGAGGATCCATCATCACACCTGGTTGGTGTGATGAATTGAAAAATTGATTTTTGTCAGAAGTGTTCTCTCTTGACTGTGTGACAACTGATTAAAATATTTGAGAGACCTTCTTGACGGGATCTAGAACAGCTCTAATAGGTCAGGGGCCTTAGTTTTAAACACATAGGGCTCAAGGCCTAGTTTTGGAAAAAGACGTGCAGTGGGCCCAAGGCTAGTGGGCACGAGTTGGAGCCCATAAACAAACATGACTAGGAAGAGCCATGGAAACTCCTAATTAAAATGGATAATGATTGCATGATTCGCCAGGGTATCGAGTCAAGACCGACAATGCTCAATGGACTAGCAGTAATGCATTAAGGCTAGGTCGACGGACCAACCTAGACAAATAGCTGCAGGTCAGGTTGAGTGTCGGGGCCGTTGGACCGTTGGCACCAAAGAGGATTGATTAATCATGAAAACTTTTATTTGTGCATGCACTTATGGTACATGACCATTAAGATGCCCTATGGGGTAGTGATGGGTCCCAAGGGCTGTTGGATGACATGAGGGGTGATAAGGGAAGATTGTCATCTCAGTCAGTCATGAAGCTCTAGGAGCTTCTTTCGCATGAGACCGGGGAGGGGTCAGGATGAGGTCTCCATCCTCATACGGACACAAAGTGAATTTTGGGTCTAAGGGTCATACGTTTGGGATGTCCACTCAAACTAAGGGTAGAAGTCTGTGACTTCTATCTAGGTGGACAGCTAAGTCGTGCTGATCCCCAACTGGATGTAGTTTGGGACTGCCCTACGAATGTGTGTACCCTTCCTGATGAAGGGCATGTGTTGTTTGCTAAGCGCTTCTCGAGGCAAGGGGATGGGCTAAGAGAGTTAAACATACCTAATATGGAAATGAAAAAAGGTTTTGGGATTTGAGTTTGAGGAAATCCCTAAAAAAGAAATGTTAAACCTTTGAACAATTTTGATAAATAAAATAGGTAAATATTTTTGAAACTCACAACCAATACCCACTCACTGAGTTGTAATAACTCATCCCCTCTCTTTACCCCTTTTCAGGAGTAAGGAGATCAACTGAGAGAAAGCGGGAAGATGTACCCTCCGTCAAGTATGCTTAAAGTTTCTTTTATGCTTATTTTAGATTGATTTTTGCTATTATAGGGAAAATGATTTGAATTTATGCATGACTCCTCTTGAATAAAAGAAGGGAAACCCCTCTTAAACCAAGGGAGCGGCGAGTTGATCATGGGGATCCGACCAAATGAGGTCGGGGTGTGACAGGTGGAGTTGGTGTGTCTGTTATGCATTGTCGGGTGAAAATAGAGCATCCAGTTCTGAAAGTTGGGCAAGGAAGATGACACCTGTGTGTGTGGTCACGCGTGCCATACGTTTGTGCTCCCGATGTTACAAACCGACCAGTTTGCACTGTAACAAATAGGTTTCCAATGAATTTCTCATCGGCTTCAGTGGTTTTTGGCCCGATTCACCCCTTTTCCAACCAGTTCTTGGAAAACAAAAATACCTTAAAATTCTACATTTAATTTCCTATTGAATGGACCCAAAAACTCACTTCATTTGGATTTGTTCCCCCCCTCCCCTTAAATATTCAGGCAGAGGGGATTTGTGACTCCGCACAACTAGAACCCAGTTCAAACCGGTTCTTAACCCGTTTTCTCCTAATCCTTGACTCCGTGTCCCAATACACTCCTAAGGGTTTCTCATGAACCTTTCTAACCCCTCGTGGCATCTCCATTAATCCCTTCCTTCTTTCTGATTCAAATTCATTTCTCAATTTATGTTTCTCGTTTCAACCCCACTTTCTGGTTCAATCTAGCTCGATTATCGAATTGGAATCTCCTGGTCTTACAGGTGATGAACTTAAACTCTAGGGACTAACCCTAGAGAAGTTAGTATGCCAGCTAAACCAGGCATGTGGGGGTGAAACCTTAAATTCATTAGGGAATTTTGGTGTGTCAATTTAAGAGCAGTAAGAGTGAAAACAAATCTCTTTACCTTGCCAATAATCATAAAGGAGAAAGAGACCACTCGAGCTAGACCACTCAAGTAGAGATACTAGAACCCACCCGGAAAGAACGAGTTCGGGAAAACGAAGGTGAGTGGGAGTATTGACAATGAGTACAGTTTCACCGAGTGGATTGCTTGAGAAGGATAAAAATCTTGAATTTAAATCTTGTATGAGAAGTTTAAAATGACTAAGTGCATATCCACTAAAATAAATGTTCCTTTAAAAGCTAAAAGTAAGGAAAGGTCATGAGATTAGCGTATTGTTTGCTGAGGTCTATTGAGGTCGGATATTGGGGTTGTGTGCCCACTTTATTGATTTTGGGGGATGGTGTAATGGCAGACCAAACTCTCCATATGATATACTATGTGATTGATGTGGAGGTGGTCAGAATAGGACCATACTCATAATATGTTGAATTAGGGCCAGAAGTGACCTATGAATTTGATTATTGTGATTTATTTCTATATTGAGATACTGGTATAAGAGGGGTGTTGGCATGAAACCTACTGAGGTAGTCCCAACATCCGAGGGAAATTGAAAAGGGATGATAAGGGGAGATGTTGTGAATTCTTCCATATTAACTAAGACACCCCAATGATATACGGGTGCCGTCCCAATACACCGTTGTGACGAGAAATGGCTTCATCGAGACCCATGTGTAAGGGGCATGTGATGACAAATGGAGGTTATTTTATGGACATGGCACCACATGTAAGGACATCCAACTAAGAGATAATAGTTATGGGGCATCGGTTGTGGTAGAGCGCACATGGATCACACTCTCTAAGCTTGCCCAATTTAGTAACGAAAGATACACACCAAGGTGTGAATAGGGTCAAATCACCCAGGCGTTTTATGGGTGATTTGTAGCCCATATGTGTGGGTCATTAGTAGCCCATATGTGCGGGTCGTCAGGTACCCATGTGTGTGTGGGACCTAAGTTCCCGGTGTTTGTTATATTACTTTGATATACTATATTTCATGGGGAAACAATTGGGGAGACTGAGAGTAACCCGACCATAGAGTATACTACGGTTAGGGGTGACCCGAGACTGGGTCTCAAGGGGTAAGATAAACCATGGGAATCACGATTGTTTTGAGAAACTGGAAAAAAAAAAGGATAATGTGTTAGGCGGTTTAATGGGAGATGTTAGAGTGGTAAGCCATGTAGTGGTTTGATTTCAGTGAAGGAGGCTATAGACGGAAGTGAAAGAACATCCCCAAGATTATCGTCATCTAAGGTAGCCCTCTTAACCTTCATACAAAGGTTTGATTATGCTTCTTATTAATTTGCTATTTTCCTAGGCGTTTTATGTAAACCATTTTGGGCTTGAACGAGAGTATTTAAAGAAAGTTTCAAATTTCCGCTACAAAATACAGAGGAGTTTTATCGGAAGCCTCAGTTCCTCCAGTTTCACTGTAGTGATGCTACCCACCATGGTGACATCGAGGGGGATTGGCAGGGGATTTATGGGACCCCAACCAATAGAATTGGGTTGGGGCATGACGACCCCTTTCGAGTGGTATTAGAGCCCATGATATTAAAAAATGTGAATTTGGGAACGAAAACATTTTGAGATGGATAAAAAATGGGAATAGAAATGATAAGGCATTCATTTATAAGATTAAAGTGTAGAAATTATTTGACTAATAATAGGAACCAAGTTCCATGAGGAAGCAAACCGAGCTAAAGAACCACCAATTGGGTCCTGCAAGGGGCAAGATGAGCTAGAGAGCTCCACGAGGTAGATAATCTTGTGAACATGCCTATTCCTGAGCACTCCGACGGGTCGGAGAACAACTTGATAATCGACATGAATAGCCTAGTGTCAGGACCAATCATGATTGGCTATTATGAAGGGGAGTCCAGTGCACCATCTGTGCAACATCCTACACCCCTAAATCAGGAGAGAGATCAATTTACCCTGGACAAGGCTCCCTCGATTGAAACATATTCGAGGGGAAATTCATTGGGAAGTACCTACCTACAACCTAGGTATAGGAGCAGGCATATCACCTAGTGCTTTTGGAGCATGGAACTTGGTTCATAGCCGCTTATGCAAAGGACTTCATGGAGCTCCAATGCTTTACACCATACTAGGTGCTACCTAATATCATATGCCAACAGTTCGCCCAAGGGCTTAACCGAGTTGTTCATTGTATTCTAGGTGGGCTAGAACCCCACACAGTTATTGAAACCACAATCGATATGTCATATGACTATGAGTGGCTTGTGAGGGATGCCTCGGGGAATATGGAAGACGTGGAAGAAGAGGATGAGGAGGAGGAAGTGGACGAGATGGATAGCACCAATAGGAACTACCAGGTGAAAGTTTGGATGGCCTACAAAGACAGCCCATGTGGCTCTCTTCTTTTGATAAGTATGTACAACAACTAGCTTAAGATAGTATAAGCACATCCTCATAGTGTGACCTAACCTATTTTTGTACATAGGAAGCTTGTAGGGAACTTAGTACATATATGTTTGTACATTATCAGAGGTTAATATTGAAGGGGAAAAGCATGATGTTTTGACTATAAGAAACACACAAATTAAAGGAAGTTCTAATGGAATAAACCAAGCCTTAGAGGTTGCTGTAAAAAAATAGTAAATACTTTAATTTGGTAAAATGCTTAGCAAGTAATAGAACACTTTTGGTAGTATCACATGACTTGTACAGTTGAACGACATAGGGGCCTTCACTCTCATTGATTCAAGAGTGGATTGGTCCTATATGCAGGAAGAATTAGCATAATGAATTCTACAAACTCCATCCCTACTAAACCCAGGACTAATGATATACATGCCATTAGGTGAAATGGTCATAAAGGACAATGTCCTACAGGGGTGTGAGGTGAACATGGAAGGAGAAATCCTTAAAGGAGCTAATGGAAAGAGAGGGTTTATAAGACCTAGCTACTATGCTTGGCATGCACTAGTCCTATTTGTAAAGAAGGACATACGCATGAGGTTATGCATTGACTATCATCATTTAAACTAGGCAATGGTCAAGAACTAATATCCACTTCCTAGGATTGATGGCCTATTCGACCAGTTGGTAGGAGCATCACGCTTCTTTAAGATATACCTACGGTCCAGATACCACCAGTTGAAGATCAAGGAGGAAGATATCCAGAAAACAACCTTTAGGACGATGTACGGGTATTACGAGTTTAGAATGATATCGTTTGGATTAACAAACACACTATCAAGGTTTATGGACCTAATGAACAAGATCTTCCAACCATAACTTGACCAGTTCCTCATAGTCTTTATTGACAACATACTAGTGTACTCCTAGACAAAAGTTGACCATGAGGCATGCCTTCGAATAATGTTGGAATCACTATGGAATGAATTGTTGTATGCCAAATACACCAAGAGTGAATTATGGATAAGAGAAGTAGCATTTCTAGGACAAATGATATATGGGAACATGATTTAGTTAGATCTCACTAAGATAGAGGTAGTATCCAATTGGAAGGCACCCAAAAATCCTTATAGAAGTGTTGAGTTTTATTGGATTGGTTGGGTAATACCAGAAGTTCGTTGAGGACTTCTCATTTATAGTAGCCCTGATGACACAACTCATGCATAAAGGCATCAAGTATGGGTGGAGCACGAAATGTGAGACAACATTTAAAGAACTCAAGAAGAGACTCGCATCAACCTCCATATTTACTCTCCTAGATATGAATGGGGAGAATATATTGTTTACAATGACACATCTAGACACGAGCTAGGATGTGTGCTAAAGCAGTGAGGAAAGGTAATCTCACATGCATCTAGACAATTAAAGAAGCACAAGGGAAATTACCCAACTCATGATATGGAGTTGGCTGCCATTGTATTCACCTACAAAATATTGAGGCATTACGTGTATGGAGTAATGTGATGGATTTTCATGGATCACCAAAGACTCAAGTACCTTTTGACACAAAAGGAGCTAAAATGAGATAGTGGTGATGGATGGAACTAATAAAAGATTATGACCTGATCATTGAGTATCACCAAGGGAAAGAAAATGTGATAGTTGATGCTCTAAACTGCAAGCACGAGGTGAGCCTAGCTCACGTAAGGTCAGTGTATCTGCCCGTGCTAGAACAAATGAAGTAGCTCCGCATATCCCTAGACACAAACAAGGAAACCCTGTGTTTGGTAGTGAACTAAATAGTTCGACCCACCTTGGATGAACCAGATTTGTGTTAAACAAAAGACCGACCTAGGCTTAAAGAAGTTCATGGACAGGATTATAGAGGACACCCCCACTAACTTCTACTTTAGGGCAGACGAATTACTTGCCTTTAAGGGTTGGGTGGTGGAACCCAATGACACTGAGCTGAAGAACGCTATACTTAAGGAGGCACAAAAATTTGTTTATGCAATGCATTTTGGGAGCAACAAGATGTATAGAACCTTAAAGGAAGGTTATTGGTGGCCAAGTATGAAGAGGGATATCATGAAGTACGTGGCTCAGTGTCTATCATGTCAACAAATAAAAGTCGAGCACCAGAAGCTTGCGGGACCCCTCTAACTGCTCCCCATTCCATAATGGAAATGAGAGAAGATCATGATGGACTTCATGATGGGGTTACCCCAGTCTACCTGAGGACACGATGAGATATGGGTTAATAGGGACCACAAAGGTCGCCCACTTTTTACCCATAAGACTCACAAACTTAGTGGAAAAACTAGCCAGGGAGTACATAGTATTGATAGTACACCTGCATGGGGTTTTAGAATCTATAGTGTCAGAGAGGGATCAGAGATTAACCCCTAGATTATGGCCTAGTCTGTAGAGCTCACTCAGGACAAAAGTACACATGACCACGGCATTTCATCTCCGTACTGACAGGCATTTAGAGGAGACAATCCAAACTCTAGAGGACATTCCTTCTAAACATTAGAAAAAGATGGGAGTACTAATTATGAATCATGGAGTTCATGTAAAATAATCAATATCAGGCCAACATCTAGATGGTTTTGTATGAAGCTCTGCTATACTGGGATGAGGTAGGAGAACACAAGTTGGAGCGAGTGGAACTAATAGAGGACACAACCAAGAAGATCCAGGATTGGCTCAAGGTGACATAGGATCAGAAAAGATCTATGCAGATAATAGACTCTATGAGCTAAATTTTGAGATAGGAGATTAGGTATTCCTAAAGGTATCCCCATGGAAAGGAGTAATCTAATTCTAGAACCGGGGAAAATTGAACCCGATGTACATTTGACTCTACCCAATCACACAAAGAATTGGATTGGTGGCATATAAAATCTTGCTACCACCAGAACTTGACCGGATTTATGTCATCTCTCACGCGTTTATGTTAAGAAAGTACATACCAGATCCCAGACACGTGCTAGACCATCCTCCTCCAAAGCTAGAAGAAACTCTTACTTACCTAGTAGAATCAATACGTCTACTCGACTGATAGGAGAAGAGTCTTCGATAGAAGGAGATCCCCATGGTCAAGGTCATGTGGCGGAACGATCAAGTAGAGCAGTAGACTTGGGAACCTAAGGGGAGGATGAGAGAGAAATTTCTTATGTTGTTCGAACACTCCATCAACCAGGACATGTAAATTAAATTATGTAATATAAATATATTAATATAAGTATAGCTAGTTTTGAGGACAAAACTCCCAAAATGGATGAGATAGCTATAACACTAGGAAATCCCAACTCGAAAATAGGGTTGAACCAAGAAATGGGATTTAATTGGGAAGGAAACAAGAACCAAGAATTCAAATTGAATTGGGTTGAGAGAAAGGTTCGATAGACAGACCTAGAGGGATGAAACAAGGCATCAGAGACATTAGGAAATGTCCTGGGATCCAAAATTAATGATCGGGAAAATCATGAGAGACATCAGTTTGAATTGGGTTCGACCTCACTCAGGTAAACCCCCCCTCCCCCACTCCAATTTTAAGAGGGGGCTAAACAAATCAAAATGGGGAGGTTCTTAGGTCCATTCAATAGGAAATTGAATTTAGAATTTTCAGGTATTTTATTTTCCCCAGAACTAGTTGGAAAAAGGGTTAACGGCTACGAAACTACTAAACCTGCTAAGAAATGTTTAAGAACTCAGTTCACTACAATGCAAACCGGTCGGCGTTGTCACGCCCTGACCTTGTTCGGTCAGAGTCTTGTGATCAACCTGCCACCCTTCCATGCATCATCCTTGTAAAACCCATCCTTGGGGACCAAGGAAAATCGGACAAAGAACTGGTAAAATTATCTTGTAAAGAACCGAGCTAATTAATGAACAAAAAATGGTAAAGAAGAGTTACATGGGAAATTAGAAGATCCCAAGTGACAAAAAATTCACAAAAATTGTGAGGAAAGAATCAAGAAGTGGAATTGATATGAGATTCAGAATGGTTCAGGGTGAACCGGACTCGAACTGAACTAAACTGGGAGGAACCATAGTGAACCGATTCAATAATTCATTTTTCTAAGTGGTTTAAAAATGTCAATTTGGGAAATTGAGGACACCATTAGATAGAACATGAATTTAGAATTTTTTAGATTTCAGAAAACTGGTCGAATCAGGCTTGAAAATGACAATTTTTGAATTCGGGTCACCGAACCTGGTTAGACCGGTCAACGGTCCTCGAATCACAATTTTGTTCAATTGATCCCAAAACTTAGTTAATTGTTCTCATTCATGATCTGAATTTTCTCTCCTATGTCTCCTCTTAAAAATGTCAATTTGGGAAATTAAGGCCACCATTAGATAGAAAATGAATTTAGATGAAATAGAAAATTTTAAATTTCATAAAAATCGTTGAATCGGGTCTTAACAAGTCAATTTTTGAATTCGGGTCATCGAACTCGGTCGGACCGGACTGGTCAACGGTCCAACCAGTCAACGAACCAGACTGGTCAACGGTCAATGGAGTCTAGTTAGCATCCACGTAAGCACGGGCATCTAATGGGAGGTTGTCACATGTCCGGTTAACGGTCAACATATGACTAGTCAGCATGCCACGTCGACACAGGTAGCCAATGGGAGGCTGCCACATATCTGGTCAATGGGTTAACAGTTGACGTGGCACCGAGTTGAACCTCCCCATCAGAAAAATTGGCTAATCACACTATGCCAAGTGGCATGCCAACCACGTCATTATCTTTAACCTCTAGCCACTGATAGAGAGAATAGAAAAGAGAGAGAGGCTGGAAAATCTCTTCGGTTAAGTCACTAGCGATCGAGACAGAGGCCAACTCTCATGCTGGTCGGTAGCCTGAACAATTGTCAAGCTCCCTATATAAAGAGCACCCCTAAATTTGTCTTCAGCACCCCACAATTGAATGGAGGAGGAGAAGTACTCAAGTTTTCGGTGAGCAGCAAACTAGAGCTCCTACATCAGGTTTATTCTCCACCTTTGAAGTTGCATTCAGTACCATTAGAACTTGAGGGAGGTCCTCTACACAGCTGCACCCTCCTTTCAGTCTGAGGGCTATCGTAGAAGAGTGGGAAAGCTAAAACAGTAATGCCACTCCTCGGCTGTCAAGAGCTCGAGTTGTCTTGAGGCCAATTCTAGCCAAATCAAGTCCCCCAATCTCCATCTAGAGGTGACCCAACCTTCCCCTGAGCTAATATGGTAAGCCCCTCCATCGGCCCTTACTCCCTTAGTCTTAGGTTGAGTTGTCTTACCCCCTGTGTCCATGAAATTCCTTAGGTCCAAAGCTTCCTACCATTTGGGTCAGGCTTTTCCTCTGGAGGGTTTTGTCCGGAATTGGGAGTTCCAACATGTCCAGCAGTATCTGGGTCTATTTATTCCCTTGGTCATTGGAACTCCTTAGCTCGTAGTCCCTTCGAGCTTTTGCACTTGCTTTTCACGGGTTTCGGGGTTATCCCCCTTTTTGGTCCTCTAGTCCGTTCTTTAATACTCGAGTCCCCCCTTTTTGTCGGGGTTGTTAGACCTATATATCCCTGGCAGTATGACTCCTGCATTCTGTTATTTCTCCTTGGACTTGAAGTCCTGCTTACCTTATAGTTTGGACTGCACTCTTCCACTCCCTTCTTTAGAGTGTACTCCCTTTGTCCTTCCTCTTGCATCATCAAAATACTTCATTACTCGATTCTGACTCATACATCAGTTCCGATTCATACTTCTTTTCCATGTTCCAAATGTCCTTTGGATGTTGACATTAGGCTCTTTGTGAGTGTTTGGGTTTCTCGAATTTATTCGTCCTACTCCACTTCCCTATTGGGTTTTCCCGTATCTAACTATCAGGTTTCCCATCCCCTTTTGGACTTATCGGCATACCAGGGTTCTTCTCCCTCAATCCATTCTCACGTCCAATGGTGCTCTCCGACTAGTGAGGGGTTCTTCCCTTTCCTTCTTCCTCTCTTCTTCTCTTGTTTCTAGGCCATTATGCCTACTGACCGTTGGCAACCGAACCTCCTTGGGGGCTCAGTCTTTTCCCTTATCCCAGACGGCAAGGTTTGGTGTTCACCCAACGATTTCTTCCTTGCTTAATCCCTATTTATTTCACCCTTGAGGGACTTCTCTCTTCCAACGTTTACCTATCCCATGGGACCTACACTGATTTCTCGAGGTTACCCATTTGTTCCAAAATATGGTCATGGATCCTGTTCTTCTATGGTTTGGAGTAGGTTCCCCCTTTATCCTCAGTCGCTCCTTTATGACATTTTTCTCTCCTTATTTATTGAGTCCATCCACTCCCCTACTTGATTTTGTCATGCTTGGATAGGTGAAATTTCTTTTCTTGAGTCGTACCTCTTTTTGGGGGCTCAGGGCCCACATGTCCCTAGTGGTCTGACATGTCCCAAACTTGTGCTTGCCTTTTGGAACATCTCTCCCGTAATCCTCTAATTTATTTGGGATCTTGGGCTCTACCCTTCGTTATAATTTGGTAGTGTTTCTTCACTACCTTGGAGGTCATCTGATCATCTAACTCTTACATCCATGGCTTGATCACTTCTTCTTAACCATGTAGGTGTCCGTTTTCTTGAAATTTCTAGTCCCATTAGAGGGTGTCCTCCCTCGCCCTTCTCCATACGGGGTAGGATACCCTTCTTGCCTCATGTTTTCCTTGAGTATCGAACTCCTCCTCATACTGCCAGGGTTCCTTATCACTTCACCACCGACTCATCTCTCATTCCTCTGTTCAATTGAATATCTTGTCGCTATTTCATGATCAACCTGGCTATCACTCAATCGGGTTCCTCTAGGGTGGGTAGGCCCCCTTTTTATTCGTCCTCAAGAGGTCTTTGGCCTACCCCAGTTTCTATTCGTGTGTGCTAGGCCGGGGTTTCCGCCTTCATGACCAGACATTTATCCTATTGTTATCCTTGGCCGGTGTCCGCCCCTGGGATCTTACCACCTTCCCTTGTTCTCACCTCCTTAGTTCGTACCATGGGCTCCTCGACCTCTACTTGGTTTGTCGACCATGCCTTACCCTTACTTCGATCGATCATTTTTCTATTTAGGGTTCTTGTTCTCTGGTACCTCGTTGCTCTTTTGGGGTTCTCTTATGGTACTTTACTTTAGCTTATCCCGTACGGGTTCCCTTATGACTTTCTGGGCTCACTATGGAGTTTACTCTGCTGTTTCCCTTATTCTTGGGTCTGAACCTCCCTTGCCCCTCTTAGGGTCCTTTTTAAGGTTTTCTACCCTAGTCTTATTATCTTAGGGTTTCCTGTCCTGACGTCCTCCTTTGGAGTGGTTGATACTAACTTCGGGAAGCTAGGTAGCTAATTGCTTATCCCCACCTCCTGATATTTCTTGACACCCCACAATCCCTTTATATGGGAATGTATTTCCTTTCTTCCTACTTTTGATGTCCCTATAGTCCCAAGGTTTCCTAGTTCACGAGGGCTCGGTAGGCCAAGAACTTTCTGGTCCCTTCGTCCTTTCCTCGATACTTTTAACTTTTCGAGGGTTTCTAGGTTAAGGGTCATTTCCATCCCTCACATTTGGTGTTGCGCGAGAGTGAAATAAATTGGAACCTTTTATTCATTAACCGGTGAAGCCCCAATTATGGCTTATTACAACAATCAATTTCAAGAAATTTTTTGCTACTTCCCTAACCTCTCTAGTTAACTGACCTAGACTTAAGTACAGGTGGGTTGCAAGACTTAGCATCGATTGCCCTGACACACCTTTTCCTCTTAGGCGGGCAATTGCCTTTGTGGTATCTCCCACATCGTTGGAATGGGTTCATGATATGCTCTTCGAATTCCGAGGTTGCCAACATGCTGGGAGGCCTCTTGGCTCATACCTCTGGTGCGATTTCCACCCCATACCAGTTCAGGACAGCAGCCTCGTAGGTGTAGGCATGCTACATAGAATTTGTCGTGCATGTGCTACTATGTATTAGAGGAAGTTAGCGTATGCTTCCCAAAAGTTTCTATCAGCTTCTTCTCGGATTTGGGTCTGATCCAGTTCTCTGGGTGGGAAAGTTTCGTCTTCCAACGAGTAGGAAGGGGTCCTCTCCCTAGGTGCTCTCCATGGGCTCTTCTGGTTCCTCTATCCTCCACTCCATGGCGTGTGTCCAGGGAATATATTTTTCGTTGGCATTTTCATTCATGTTTTTCTACAAGTTTTTTGGGGGTCAGGAATTAGGGTTGGTGGGGACTTATTAGGAAATTTATGCTCTGATACCACTCAAGTTGTCATGCCCCGACCCAATTCGATCAGAATCCTTTCACCAACCCGTTACCCTTCCATGCATCATCCTAGTATTCCTATCTTAATGATACAAGGAAGGTAAAGGCGTGCCTACATTCAGTCACTTACTATGAGTTTGGGATATGGAACGTAACTTGAGGGATTGAGCTTTTTCTTGGAGCTTTATATCTCCTTAGTCCTTGTTCTTTTTGAGGTTCTTGAAAGGGTGAGAGGAGGGGAATGAGTGTATATATATATATACACTTAGTGAGGGGGAATTTCTACAATGATCGATTTAATTTGTTACTTAATTTATTATCCATCATTAGCATAATATTCACACATTAACTGCCCTCCTAGCATAGAAGGGATCACATGTTCGTAGGACAGTCCCCGACTGTCCCACTTGTGAAACGGAGCGCCTTTACCGTCCACCTTAATAAAGGTTTATAGCCTCTACCCCGAGTTTGAGTTGATCTTGCTCGTCCGACCCTCAAATCTCAATCACACTTTATATCTGCTTTGTGGGACGAGACCTCCTTCCCCCTGCTACCTCAGTTTCAGTGGGTAGGAAGCTCTCAGAGCTCCTCGACATACTGGACAACATATCGCCCTTATACTCCCTGGGTTGTCCAGCAACCCTCAGAATCCACCACTACCACATACCAGGTGTCCTAATGGTCCCACATCATAGTTTTGCATGCACAATCAAGAGTCTTTTCATTCATAGCCATCATCTTTAGCCCTCCAGCGCAAGGGTTTGTTGGCTTGGCTTTGACCCATGCATACCAGCCTAATAGGTTCGATGATCTGGCTTTAGCTTAGTAACTATACAGCCCAACATCCCAGCCTTGGCTCAGTAGGTATCACACACAATTACCCATTATTAGGACTTTTAGCAGTTCATAACATGTTGATTCTGAACGGGTCCATACCCGTGTCCATCGACCTTGGGCCTACTTTTAGTAGTGAGCCTAAACCCCTAAATTAGCTCCCAAATATTTTAAGTAGAGTCACCCAGTCAAGGGAGGCTAATTCTGAGAAAATTGTTTTTTAAGGCAAGCCACTGTTCCAATCGGGATCGATGTGGTAGAGTTCCCACTCACCCATTAATTACGACGGGGTCGTCCCGGTGAGACCTTGCTTTGTGGTGCGCTTCCTTATGTCGGTACCTGGGCAATCTGCTCCTACACGACATGAGTACCCATATCAGGTTGATTGACATAAGAGGCCACATACTTTCAAGTATTCTGCGCATAGGTTCTCACATTATGCCTTAATTACATTTGGGTCCCCATTGTTTAAAATTTTACATTTAGGTCCCTACTCTTCCCTTAATTTCAATTAAGCCTTGTGGATTTCCAATTATCATTCATGGGTCCATAATTTTTCCAAAACCACCAATTTACCCTCAATTTTTCCAAAATTTCCATTTGGTCCTTAATTGCCCAAAAATTGCCAATTCTCCCTTAATTTCTCAAAAATTGTCAATTGGTCTTCCATTTCATTCAATTTGCCCAATTGGACCTCAATTAGGAGTTAATTTCATGAAAATGCACATAATTTTTTAAATTGCAATTCAGTCCCCAATTTTCCAAAAATTCCCAAATTTCCCAACTTTTCAAAATTTGCAATTTGGTCCCCAAATCACAATTTCATTCAATTGATCCCATAACTTAGTTAATTGCTCTCATTAATGATCTAAATTGTCTCTCCTATGTCTCCCTCGTCATTTTAAGCCTCGAACCACTTCATTTGGCTTAGAAATGAGCTCAAATGAAGCTTCGTTGGAAAATTGAGTGTAGTGAGAGAAAGCTTCAATATCATACTAGTGAGGGTCTAATGACCAGAGCTCTTGCTTTCTCTGGGTTTCTCTCCCCCAAGGATCCTCCCTAGATCAAACCCCACCTCAATTGTTGCCCTAAGCAGTGCAAATTTTTTAGAAATGTATTGTGAACAATATTTTCCAGTGAGGGGCGGTGGAGAGGACTTTCCGGCGGGACTCGGGCGAGGTCGGGGCACCTCTATGTGTGATCTAGGGGGCTCGGTTCTATTGGAATTGGCTCGGGGAGGGCTCGACTTGAGCTCGAGCAGCTCAAGTTACTAATGGCTAAGGAGTGGTGGCACTGTGCAAGCTTGCTCGCTCTTCTCTGATGGCTCTCGGGCTAAAGGGAGGGTGCAACTACGTAGAGGACTTCCTCCCAGTTCCAAGGGGTACCGAATGTGTCTACAGGTGTTGAGAAAAAACCCACTGCCAGAGCTCTGGTCTGCTGCTCATGGGGAATTGGGACACTTCACCTTCTTCGCTTGATTTTGGAATGTTGAGAACGAATGGAGGGGTGCTCTTTATATAGCGAGCCCGAGAACTGATTGGGCTACTAGTCGGCGTAGGATTCGACCTCCGACTTGGCCACCGCCGGTTATACCGGAGTTCTTCCCAGGTCACCGGAGGAAGCAACCTTCCTCCTCTCTATCCTTTTGGTCAACTGACTAAGATTGAAGATGATGATGTGGCTAGCGTGTCACATGGTACACTATGATTGGCTAGTTTTTTTTTTGATGTGCCATTCCAACTTAGCCGCCGCATCAGCCGTTGACCGGTTGACCAGGCACATGGCAACCTGTCATGCTCTGACCCAATTTGGTTGGATCCCCGTGAACAACCCGCCATTCCCTTTGGTCCATTAAGGGTTTCACCCTTTTCAAAACCGATAGTAGTAAGGCATCGTTTTACCTATCTTTCCTGGAATAGCATTATACAAAGCTGAGTATTTTAAAACAGACATACATGTCTTCTTATTATTCCAAATTATAAGGGTCTTTAAGGATGGTCTTTCATTGGTTACCTGAAAGGGGTAAAAGGGAGGGGTGTGTTCTAAAACACGGTGATCGGATGTTGGGAATGAGTTTTCAAAATTTGCTTTATCCGAATTGTGCCACGGTATCATTTCCTTTAAAAAGGATTTCCTCTAATTTCAGTTTTCAAAACCTTTTTCCATACCCATATTAGGTGTGTTTAGCTTTCTTATCCCATCCCATTGCCTCGGGAGGCATTTAGCAAACAAACACACACCCTTCATCAGGAAGGGTACACACATTTGCAAGTGCAGCCTGTCCACTGCACCCACTTGTGGATCAGAGCGTATTTACCATCCACCAAGATAGAAGCCCATCCATTTCTACCTTGGGTCTCAATGGATGTTCTCGACATCCGACCCTAAGATCCAAATGCCACTCCATGTTCATATGATGATAAAGACCTCATCCCGACCGCACCCTGGTTTCATGTGTAAGAATCTACTCCAAGTTTCCAAATTGAGTGTGTCACGCCCCGACCCGGTTTGGTCGAATCCCCGTGATCAACCCGCCACTCTCCTGGTTTATTAAAGGGTTTCCCCTTATCGTAAACCGTAAAGAGTAAGGCGTCCTTTAACTTGCACCTTTTTCCTGGAATAGCATAATCAAAACCGTATGAAATTTAAAACTTTACATACCTTTCTTACAAACATCTTAGTTGACGGTCTTTAAGGGGAGGCTTTCCGGGATTTCCTGAAAGGGATATAAGGGAGGGGGTGAGTACGACTACTCAGTGAATGAGTTTTTAAAAGCTTTTGACTTTTAAGAAAAACATTTATATGGAGTGTGCCAGACTCCTTTGTTTTCAAAAATCCCATCATTTAAAAATTTGGATTTTTCCATTATTTCTTAGTTACCACGGTGTGTCATCACCCAACACACATCCTTCATCATGAAGGTTACACACATTCGCAAGTCAGTATCACTACTGAACCCGCTAGTGGCTTCGGAGCGACTTTTCCTGCCACCCGGATAAAAGTATGACCACTTCTACCCTGGGAAAGAGTGGATGTACGTGACATTGTCACGCCCCGACCCGGTTTGGTCAGATCCCCGTGATCAACCCGCCACTCTCCCGATTTACTAAAGGGTTTTCCCGTATATTATAAATCGTAAAGAGTAAGGCGTTAACCTACACCTTTTTCCAGGAATATCATAAATCAAAACTGCATAGTAATTTAAATTAGTTGTACCTATCTTGCATGCATTTAATTGCGCAAGTCCTTTAAGGTTCGACTTTTCGGGACTTCCTGAAATGGGTATAAGGGAGGGGGGTGAGTACAACTACTCAGTGAATGGGATTCAAATCTTTTAACTTTCAAGAAAAAACATTTATATGGAGTGTGCCAGACTCCTTTGTTTTCAAAAATCATTTCATTTAAAAATTCGTGTTTTTCCATTATTTCTTAGTTATCGGTGTATCATCACCCAACACACATCCTTTATCATGAAGGTTACACACATTCGCAAGTCAGTATCACTACTGAACCCGCTAGTGGCTTTGGAGCGACTTTTCCTACCACTCGGATAGAAGTACGACCACTTCTACCCTCAGAATGAGTGGATGTACGCGACATCCGACCCACAATCCCGAAATCACTTCTTCGTGTCCATATGAGGATAGAGACCTCATCCTGTCCCCACCCCGGTCTCATGCGCTTTGTGCTACTCTAAATTTCGCACAGACACCTGGAATGACAATCTACCCTTATACTCACCAGGTCGTCGAGGGCCCTTAGGACACATCACTACCCCTCATGGGCGTCTTGATGATCCTGTACTCATGTGCATGCACAAACAAAGTTTTCTTAAATTACCATATAATATGTGGTGCCATTTGTCCCAATGGTCCCGACCTCCAACTCAACCTGTAGCTGTTTGTCTTGACTGGTCCGAAGACCGGTCATGCCGCACTGCTACTAGTTGACTGAGTATGTCGGACCTGCCTTGGTACCATGGCCAAACAATTCACTTATTAAGTTTTAATGGCACATATATATATATATATATCATGTTCTTTTATGAGCTCCTGCCCGTGTCCATTGGCCTATGGCCCACTGTTCGAATTTTTCAAAAACTGGGCATTTTAGCCCTCAAGTTCTAAAACCTTCAAGACAAACACTATTGCAGCTAATTCCAAGTCGTGAGTCGGGTAATTTCTCTCATGTATCTTCAATTGTCGTGAGGCATACACGATAACCTTCCCTCGTTGCATTAAAACACATCCCAATCCTTGTCCCGAGGCATCACTATAGACTGTGTACTCTCCTACAGTAGGATCGGGTAAGGAGAGTACTGGTGCGGTCGTTAGTCGAGTCTTTAACTCTTGAAAAGACTTTTCACAATCTTCATCCCATTTATTCTCAACTCCCTTCCTGGTGAGTCGAGTTAGAGGAGTTGCTATTTTAGAAAAGTCTTGCACAAACCGCCTATAGTATCCTGCCAATCCTAAGAAACTTCTAATTTCTGTAGGATTCCTTGGAGTTTTCCATTATGATATAGCTTCCACCTTGGCTGGATCCACCTTAACTCCGTCCTTAGACACGATGTGCCCTAAGAATCCTACTTCTTGCAACTAGAATTCACACTTGGAAAACTTTGCATATAATTGGTTTTTCTTCAAGATTTCCAATGTAATTGCTAGATGCTCTTCGTGTTCCAACCTGGTTCGTGAGTATATAAGGATATCATCTATGAATTCTATCACGAACCTGTCCAGATGAGGTTCGAACACGCGGTTCATCATGTCCATGAAAGCTGCAGGGGCATTTGTCAATCCGAACGGCATCACTCGAAATTCATAATGTCCATATCTGGATCGAAACGCCATCTTAGGAATGTCCTCTTTTCTAATCCTTAGTTGGTGGTAGCCTAATCGAAGATCTATTTTTTAGAAGTATGCTGCTCCTTTTAACTGATCAAACAAACCATCTATCCTTGGGAGTGGCTATCAGTTCTTGATGGTGACCTGATTCAGCTTCCTATAGTCAATACATAGTCTCATACTCCCGTCCTTTTTCTTTACGAACAAAACAGGAGTACCCCATGGAGACTGACTTGGACGTATGAAATCCTTTTCCAATAATTCGTCCAGTTGTTCCTTTAGTTCTTTCAGTTCTGCCGGAGCCATGCAATATGGGGCTTGGGATATGGGGTTGGTTCCTGGGGTTATTTCTATAGTAAACTCCACTTGGCGACTTGGAGGTAGTCCAGGTAGCTCTTCTGGAAAAACTTCTGGATAATGCCTAACTATCGGAATGTCTTCTATTTTCTTTTCTTCAAAATCCTCATTTACCACCATGGCCAGCACAACTGTACATTCTTTTTGAATCATCTTTTGAACCTTCAGGTGGGACACAAATTTTACTTCACTTTTTCTTTTATCTCCCTGGAATTTTAGTCCCTTAGCCTTGGAGGTATGGAAAGTTACCGTCTTCCTTCTATAGTTCATCCTTGCCTGATGATTACTCAGCCAGTCTATCCCCAGGATTACTTCCACTTCTCTTAAAGGTAACAGAATTAAGTCAGCTTCAAGTTTGATTCCTCCAATTTTTATCTCACACCCCTTTAATTGTTTAATTCTATTCAGACCTTCTCCTAAGGGTGTAAGGACATTAAGGCTTTGTACAAGAGGAGTGAGCTCCAGGGGTATCTTAGAAACCAACTCTTCCTTGATAAATGATCGTTCTGCTCTAGAGTCAAATAGAGCATAAACTGGTTGTCCCCACAGCTGTATATACCCCGCTACAGTGCTAGGGTCTCCTCTAGCCTCCTCCTGAGTGAGGTTGTATACTCTAGCCGGTACTCTTGCTGTAGCTTCTTGTCTGGGGTTCCTGGAGTTTCCTTGAGGTGGTCCAAGAGTATTTTTCTGTCTGTTCTCCCTAAGAGTAGGACAATCCTTCACAAAGTGTCCTGCTTGTCTGCAGGCGAAACAGGCATGGCATGCTCCCTCATGATTCCTTTGACACTTCGGACAGTGAGGGTTCCCTTGGGGTAAGGTAGGGACTACTCTGGGAAGGGGTGGAGGCATGTTCCTTCTCCGTTACAATACCTTTTTGTTTCCTCCCCTTAAGCTGGTATATTCTCTTCGTCCTCCTTGACAGTTTGAATCTTTATCCCCCTTTGTAGTCGTCTGCTCCATTCGACGACGTCGAGTCTGTACCAGTCGCTCGCATTCATGAGCCATACTAATTACAGTTGCTAGGTCTGTGGGGCGTCCCAGTACTCCCATACGGTCTCAAATATCCAAGTTGAGACCGTCCACAAACCTTTGGCATATGTCAGCTGGTCCGGCTAGGTCAGGAGCAAAGGGTCTTAACTCGTTAAATTTTGTTTCATACTTTGCTATGGAACTAAGCCCTTGCCGAAGTCGGATGAATTCTTGTTTCTTCTCATTTATTAGGTGGGGTGCCAGGTATTCTTTCGAGTATCTTTCCTCAAATTGCTCCCAAGTGGGAAATTATCGGAAATTAGATTTCGGAAATTATCCCACCACCGTCTAGCACTCCCTTCCAGGAAGAATTCCATCAGGATCACCTTATCATCTGGCAGTATTCGGACAATTCCCATTAACTTCTTGATATTGGCCAGCCAGTCCATGGTGGTCCCAGCATCCTTTTCTCCGAGGAAGGGTTTACATCCTAGTTGTCAAAGAGTTTTGAGATTTCTAGGTATGTCTGTTGGAGTGGTTGGATTAGCAGGGGGAGGGTGGGATTGCACTTCCTCGGGCTCAGCCTATGAGTTGGTACCTGCCTCAGGACTAAGGTTAGGTTGGCCAAATACATGGGTGAACTCCTCGTACAATCTTTGATGCTCCCTGCTGAGTCCAGGAGGAGTTGTCTGGGCTACTCTGGGAGTTTCTACCGGTAGGGGTGGTTGGGCGGTGTTGGAGACGGCAGCCCTAGTTCTCTTGGTTCCTTTCTTCGGAGCCATTCTGTCAAATTTAAAAATAACCCTATTAGTTACTATATTTTCTAGTCTTGATTATGTATTCGAGGAAATAGGCTCTGATACCACTCTAGTTGTCACGCCCCGACCCAGTTTGGTCGGATCCTCGTGATCAACCCGCCACTCTCCCGATTTACTAAAGGGTTTTCCCTTATATTATAAATCGTTAAGAGTAAGGTGTTAACCAGCACCTTTTTCTAGGAATATCATAAATTAAAACTGCATAATAATTTAAATTAGTTGTACCTATCTTGCAGGCATTTAATTGCGCAAGTCCTTTAAGGTTCGGCTTTTCGGGACTTCCTGAAAGGGGTATAAGGGAGGGGGGTGAGTACAACTACTCAGTGAATGGGATTCAAATCTTTTAACTTTCAAGAAAAAACATTTATATGGAGTGTGCTAGACTCCTTTGTTTTCAAAAATCATTTCATTTAAAAATTCATGTTTTTCCATTATTTCTTAGTTATCGGTGTATCATCACCCAACACACATCCTTCATCATGAAGGTTACACACATTCACAAGTCAGTATTACTACTGAACTCGCAAGTGGCTTCGGAGTGACTTTTCCTGCCACCCGGATAGAAGTACAAACATTTCTACCCTGGGAATGAGTGGATGTACGCGACATCCGACCCACAATCCCGAAATCGCTTCTTTGTGTCCATATGAGGACAGAGACCTCATCCTGTCCCCACCCCGGTCTCATGCGCTTTGTGCTACTCCAAATTTCGCACAGACACCTGGAACGACAATTTGCCCTTATACTCACCGGGTCGTCCAGGGCCCTTAGGACACATCACTACCCCTCATGGGCATCTTGATGATCCCGTACTCATGTGCATGCACAAACAAAGTTTTCTTAAATTACCATGTAATATGTGGTGCCATTTGTCCCAACGGTCCTGACCTCCAACTCAACCTGTAGCTGTTTGTCTTGACTGGTCCGAAGACCAGTCATGCCGCACTGCTACTCGTTGACTGAGTATGTCGGACCTACCTTGGTACCATGGCCAAACAATTCACTTATTAAGTTTTAATGGCACACACACACACACACACATATATATATATATATCATGTTCTTTTATGAGCTCCTGCCCGTGTCCATTGGCCTATGGCCCACTGTTTGAATTTTTCAAAAACTGGGCATTTTAGCCCTCAAGTTCCAAAACCGAGGCCCCCGGCCTATAAGATCTATTCGAGCTCCCGTCAAGAAGGTCTCCCAAATAGTTTAAGCAATTGCACACAGTCAAGGGAGAACACTTCCGACAAAATAGGTTTCCACTGTCCATTATACCAACCGGTATAAGGACATCTCCGTTCATAACCGATGAACGGGTTTTCAACTTCCATCGAGGAAGTCTCATCATACCAACTAGGTATGATCTATTTACAACCGATAAGTAGTTTTTTTCGCATAATTTTCACATCACTTTCTCTAAGTGGTGATGATTAAAATACCACTAAATAGTGGGTTTTTATACCGATGTACTTATCATCCCCTACCGGGTATGATATAAAAACCCACTCACAATCGGTAAGTGGTTTTTAAATTATATGTTGTGCTCATCATCCCAACCGGGTATGATGTTAGTAAACCCACTCACCCGTTAATGCCGTGAATTTAATGAATGAGAAAACCCAAACTTTTAGTTATTTGCAATTAGGTCCCTAAAGTTATTTCTCTTTAACTTTAAGTCTCTAATGTCGGTTTTTCCTCAAATTGAGTCCCGTAACTTTTAAAATTTATCGTGGGACCTCAATTTATTCAATATCACCAAAAAGGGGTTTAATTTTCCAAATTTCCAATTTGGTTCCCCAATTTTTCCAAAATTACCATTTTGCCCTTCTTTCACAAAAATGGTAAGTTTTTCCCCAAAATTTCTAAAATTCCTCAATTGGTCCTCCAACATTATTTTCATGCCCAATTGACCCTCAATTTCATAAAATTGTATTTTTGCCCTTTTGAATTTTGAAAATCCCCAAATTTTCCCCCAATTTCAACCCTTCAACACTACCGAATTTGATTTCATCAAATTGACCGATCAAACACTTCTAATTATTGAAATTGGAGTTAAAATTGAGTTCCTGTATGTTCATACGATTCTAAGAAACTTTGAATCGTAGATTTTAACTTCGAAACGAGCTCAAACGGAGCTTTGCCGTAAAATAGACTGTAGAGAGAGAAAGCTTCGATTACTCACCGGTGAAGTTACGACAGTCCGAGCTTTCGATCTGGGCAGATAGGTCTCATTCTGAGGTTCATCCTAAAATCAAGTATTGTATCAATTGATGCGGAATTGGATTAGAATTTTGTCATTGAAATTCGGTCGACTCTCTCTCTAGCACCGATCGAAAATTATAAAGGGTAGCCGAATTGGCTTACCTTTCAATCCTAATTCGGCCGTGGAAAGGCTGAGGAAGTGTTGGGAGGGCTTTGTTTGGCCTGAGGAGGGCTTGAAATGGCCGATTTTAGCTTGGCCGAAATAGGGCAGCTTCGGTCCGCCGGAGTTGATTCACTATTCCATCATGTCAGCGCTTCTCCAACGATTTTCGGATTGACTGGAGTTTGCTATCAGATAGCTGTCTTCTCCTCGGTTCTAAAGAGCCCAACCTTTGTTCAATTCAAAGCTCTGGTTCGAGCTTTACTGGGAAATGGAGCAGTTGAGAGAGAGAGAGAAGTGTTTAGGTGTGAGGAGAATGAAATGGGGATGACCTCTTTATATAGTAGTAAAACTCGTGTATTAAATGGGCGAGATTTATTACTAGTATTAATATTGCCATAAATTATTGGTATTAATTCCAATAATTTAATTTTGGTATTAATTTCAATAATTTAATTTCGGTATTAAATTATTTGTATTAATTCCAATAATTAAATATATATTAATTGATGGCTATTTATGATAAGCCGTAGGTTCGCATAAAAAATTTTGACTGAAATTTTGGGTTACAAAAAATCATACTTCCCAGGAGGTCACCCATCCTCACACTTCTCTCATGTAAGCACGCTTAACTTTAATCCTCACACTACTCTCAAGTAAGCACGCTTAACTTTAATGTTCTTATGGAATATAGTTCACCTGAATCAATTTGGTTTTTGTTTTCTAGTTTGTCTTAAGTTTCTTTTTCAATGTTTAATAAATTATTTGGATCAACCGAAAGTTGTAAATTTTCATATTGCTTATTCCCAAATGTAAACCGGTTTGGTTTTCTTATTCGGTTTGACCGGTTCTTTTCCTGATTTTCCTTAACTCAAATGTGCGGGGTTTACAGAGTGGCACGACGAACAACCCGTATCTCCACCATGTCATCTAGTAGCCCCAGGACCCATCACTACCCCTTTTGGGTATCTTGATGGTCTTGTACCACAAATGCATGCTCAAATAACGGTTTTTCACATATGGCCATTATCTTTATTGCCAACGGTCTAATGGCCCCGATGCTCAACTCGACCAATAGGTGTTTATCTAGACTGGTCTATCAACTTGGCCTTGATGCACTACCGTCAGTTCATTGAGCATTATCGGTCCTAAATTGGTACCATGGCAAAATCAGACAACCAATTTCATTATAAATTTGCATGGTTTTCTTTAATCAAGTTTGTTTATGAGCTCCTACTCATGCCCACTGGCCTTGGGCCCATTACACGTATTTTTCCAAAACTGAACATTTAGCCCAATGAGTTCAAAAATCGAGGCCTCTAGCCTATCTAAGTTATTCTAGCTCCCATCAAGAAGGTTTCCCAAATCTTTTAAGCATTGGCACACGGTTACGGGAGAACACTTGTGGCAAAAATGTTATTTTCAACTTTATCACACCAACCAAGTGTGATGATATCTACGCTTACAACCGGTAAGCGGGTTTCCCATTTACTCAAGAAAGTTCATCATACCAAACGAGTATGATTATCTCTACTTACGCCAGCATAAGTAGGTTATATTAGTTAAAGATGGTGCTCTTCATCCTAATCGGGTATGAAGTTAGATAATCCCACTCACAACCGGTAAGTGGTTTTTAGCTTAAATTGCTCATCACCCCAACTGGGTATGATGTTAAAAGTCCCACTCACCCGATGACCATGACATATTTGTCTCTAGTCAGTTTCCGTATCCATGCAAGCTTTTTCTTGCTGGCATTCTGGTCTCTCACATCCATACACAATTTGGGCATCCTTATCAATTAAGGTCTTGGCATAACATCCATAATTTTCTAACGTATGAGCGACTAGGCTCAAAATTGTTAATTAATTACGCTTAGGTCCCTAAAGTTCATTTTCCTTAGCATTAGGTCCCTAATGCCAACATTTCCCCAATTGAGTCCCAAGGCTTCCAAAATTCCCTTTGAGTCCTCAATTTACTCAAAATTGTATAAGGGGCTCAAGTTTTTTTTCCAAATTTCCAATTTGGTCCCCAACTTTTTAAAAATTACAAATTTGCCCATACTTTCCAAAAATGACAATTTGACCCCAAATGTTCCAAAAATTGACCAATTGGTCCCTCAACATCTTTCCCAAGTGGGAGCTCTAATTTGAGCTTCACCGGAAAATGGAGCAGTTGAGAGAGAATGGCAGTTTGAGGTGTGTAGATGATGAATGGAGAGGAGCTCTTTATATAGGGAGCTCGGAGATCCTCTGCCCTACCATTTTCCATTTTGGTCAAGTTTATCCTTGCCCTAAAATAGCTTGAATGGAGCGGTTTCAGCTGTACCGACGTTATCCATTTTCTACATTAATGAATAGTATTGTTATCCTGAGGAAGAATATGACATTGTTTCAAATCGGACTGGACCGGTCCGACCTAGTTCAATGGCATAAATCGGTTGGTTTAGGCCCGATTCGACCAATTTTCTCACACTTAAAAATTTATAAATTAATTTAAATTCATTATCTATCTAATGGTGGTTTCAATTTCTCAATTTGGATATTTTAAGTCACTAGTTGGTAGGACCCAACCTTGCTTTCTGAGTCTAAGAAAACTGCCCAAGTGGGAGCTCTAATTTGAGCTTCACTGGAAAATGGAGCAGTTGAGAGAGAATGGCGGTTTGAGGTGTGTAGATGATGAATGGAGAGGAGCTCTTTATATAGGGAGCTCGGAGATCCTCTGCCCTACCATTTTCCATTTTGGTCGAGTTTATCCTTGCCCTAAAATAGCTTGAATGGAGTGGTTTCAGCTGTACTGACATTATCCGTTTTCTACATTAATGGATAGTATTGTTATCTAGAGGAAGAATATGACATTGTTTCAAATCGGACCAGACCGGTCTGACCAAGTTCAATGGCATAAATCGGTTGGTTCAGGCCCGATTCGACCAGTTTTCTCACATTTAAAAATTTATAAATTAATCTAAATTCATTATCTATCTAATGGTAGTTTCAATTTCTCAATTTAAATATTTTAAGTCACCAGTAAAAATGAATTTAGAAATGTCTTCAATCTGGTTTAGGTTCGGTTCACCCTAAACCGGTCTGGTTTTCTCTTCCCATTTGTCCCAAGGTTCTTTTCCTTGATTTTTACAACTCTTTGTGTCACTTAGTATTTGTCAATTTCCTCATTTTGACCTTTCTGGCTTAGTTTTCTCTTTTAAATTGACTGATTATTTTCCTGGTTTTCTTATCTGTAAAGGGTTGGTGTCACGCCCTGACCCGGTTTGGTCGGATACCTATGAACAACTCGCCGCTCCCTTGGTTCAAGAGGGGATTCCCCCTTCTTTAATTCAAGAGGAGCTAAGCGTAATCTTAACTTTGTTCCCTGGAATAACATAAATCAATAATAATGCAAGCTTAAGAGAAGATTATGCATACCTGATAGAGGGTAAATCCTGATATTATCCCTAGTCATTCTCTAATCATAAAAAGGGATAAAAAGGTGGGTGTGTTTCTAAAATTTAGTGAATGGGTATGTTAAAATAAAGTTTTAAAATAGTTTTGAATTGGAGTGTGCTAAACTCCTTATTTTCTTAAAACCATTTCCTCAATTTATCGTCTTTAAAAAAAACCATTATTCCTCATTAATAACAGTTGGTGTGTTTAATAATCAATACACGCCCATCATCATGAAGGGATCACACATTCACATGGAAACCCGTCCATTGCACCCACTTGTGGCGTCGGAGCAACTTTACTGATCACCTAGATTGAAGCCCGTCCACTTCTACCTTGAGAATGAGTAGATGTATGTGACATCCGACCCTCAATCCTAAAAGAAAACTCCGTGTCTATATGAGGACAAAGACCTTATCTCGACACCACACGGTTCTCATGCGCATGAAGCTACGTCAAGCTTCCCTAACTACTCCCATGACAAACTGCCCTTATCTCCACCATGTCGTCCAGTAGCCCCTAGGATGCATCACTACTTCTCTTAGGCATCTTGATGGCCCCGAACCTCAGTGCATGCACAAAACAATAGTTTTCCTCATAAGCCATTTAATCTTTGGTGCCACTGGTCCAACGGCCTCGACCCTCAACTCGACTTACAGCTGTTTGTCTCGACTGGTCCGTCGACCTGTCTTGTCGCACTGCCACCAGTCCATCGAGTATGTCAGTCCTGTCTTGGTACCATGGCCAAACACATCATTAATTAAAGTTTTCATGGCTTAATCTCATGTTTATAAGCTCATGCTCGTACTAACTAGCCTTGGGCCCACTGTATGAGATTTTCAAAATCGGACTTTTTAGCATCAAGTTCTAAAACTGAGGCCTCTGACCTATCTGAGCTATTCGAGCTCCCGTTAAAGGTATCCCAAAAGGTTTAAGTAGTGGCACACAGACAAGGGAGAGCACTTTCAACAAAACAATCTTGTCATTTGTCTATCACACCAATCGAGTGTGATGACATCTCCGCTTACAACTGGTAAATGGGTTTTCCACTTCCTTCCAGGAAGTCCATCATACCAACCGTGTAAACCCCGTCCTTTAAAGGTGAGAAAAAAATTGGGGAAATAACCAGTCAACTCGGGTGAGAAAACCAAGTTTGTTCACAAACAACAAATTTATAAATCTCCAGTGACCTAAAGGGCCACAAAAGTCATGAAAAAGGGCTTTATAATGAATTGGAAGAGAAAACCTAACCGGTTCAGGTGAACTGGACTTGAATCGGATTGAACCGCTTTGAACTATTGAACCAATTTCTAAATTCATTTTTCTAGGTGGATTAGAAAATTCACTTTAGAGAATTGAGGCCACCATTTGATAGAGAATGAATTTAGATGAATTTACAAATTTTTAATTTTGAAAAACTTGTTTGAATAGGGCCTGAATCGGCCAGTTTAAGCATTGAACCCAGTTCGGACTAGTCTGGTCTGGTTTAGAACATTGTCATCTTCTTCCTTCAGATGACAACATTGTTCACTCGTCGAAAAATCGAGCAGCGCTAGTGAAGATGAAAAGTCTCTAGCCATGGAGTTTTTGGCAATGAATGATCGCCATAAAGGCACCAAACGGACGACCAAGAAGTCCCTAAGCTTCCGATATAAAGAGACCCACCCCATTCAACCTCCTCACACATGAAAACTCCACTCTCTCCCTATTGCTCCATTTTCCAGTGAAGCTCGTACTAGAGCTTCAAGTTGGGCATTTTTCTAAGCCAAAGAAGGTGAGGTTGGGTTCTTTAGATTCTGGGAGAAGTCATCTACCTGACGATAGTCTCCATTTGTCATGCCTCGACCCAGTTTGGTCGGATCCCCATGAACAACCTGCCACTTTCCCAGTTTATTAAAGGGTTTCCCCTTATTATAAACCGTAAAGAGTAAGGCATCCTTTTAAACCTACAACTTTTCCCATAATAACATAAATAAAACTGTATAATGTTTCAAATTTATCATACCTGTCACACAAGCATCTTAGTTGATGGTCTTTAAGTGTAGGCTTTCCGAAATTTCCTGTAAGGGATATAAGGGAGGGGGTGAGTACGACTACTCAGTGAATGGGTTTTTCAAAACTTTTAACTTTTAGGAAAAAGACTTGTATTGGACTGTAACAGACTCCTTTCTTTCAAAAATCCTTTCATATTGAATTCGGTTTTTACCACCATTTCCTTATTAATCATGGCGTGTCATCACCCAACACACATCCTTCATCAAGAAGGTCAAACACACATTCGTAGGCCAGCCCGTCCACTGAACCCACTTGTGGCATCGAAGAGACTTTACCAGCCACCTAGATAGAAGCATGTACACTTCTAACCTGAGAATGAGTGGATGTACATGACATCCAACCCTCAATCCTAAAATCAATTCTCCATGTCCGTATGAGGATAGAGACCTCATACCGTCCCCACCCTGGTCTCATACACTTGGTGCTACTTTAAATTTCGCACAGTCACCTGGTACAACGAACTACCCTTATACCCACCAGGTCGTCCAGTGCCCTTAGGAGGCATCAATACCCCTCTTGGGTATCTTAGGGGTCTCGTAATCATAGTGCATGCACAATCAGTATTTTCTTATCATGCCATATAATCTATGGTGCCACTGGTCCAACGACCCCGACCCTCAACTCAACCCGCAATTGATTGTCTTGACTGGTCTGTCGACCTGTCATGTCGCACTGCTGCTAGTTGACTGAGTATGTCGGTGCTGTCTTGGTACCATGGCCAACCAATTCCTTTATTTAAAGTTTTATGGCATATAACTCATGTTTTGTGCTGCCACTGGCATGACCCGTTGTAAACCCCACACTTTTGAGTTAAGCAAAACTGGGAAAAGAACAGGTCAAACCAAATAAAAAAATCAAGCCGGTTTACAAACCCAATCATATGGGAACAAGTAATTTGGAAATTTATAACTTTCGGGTGATCCAAAGAGTTCATTAAACATTGGAAAAGAAACTTAATACAAAATAAAAGAGAAAAACTAAATTGGTTCAAGTGAACAAGATCCCATAAGAACTCTAAAGTTAAGCGTGCTTGCTCGAGAGTAGTGTGAGGATGGGTGACCTCGGGAAGTATGATTTTCTTTGTAACCTGAAATTTCGGTCAAAATTTTTTATGGGAACGTACACTTTATCATAAATGGCCATAAATTAATATATATATATATATATATTTAATTATTGGAATTAATACAAATAATTTCATACCAAAATTAAATTATTAGAATTAATACCAATAATTTATGTCAATATTAATACTAGTAATAAATCTCTCCCATTTAATACATGATTTTACACCATTTCCCAGTGAAGCTCGAACACTTCTCTCTCTCTCTCTAATGCTCCATTTTCCAGTGAAGCTTGAACCAGAGCTTCGACTTGAACAAAGGTCGGGCTCTTTAGAACTGGGGAGAAGACAGCTATCTGATAGAAAACTCCAGTCAATCCGAGAATCGTTGGAGAAGCGCCGGCATGATAGCATAGTGAAGCAGCTTTGGCGGACCAAAGCTGCCCTATTTCAGCCAAGCTGAAATCGGCCATTTGAAGCCCTCCTCAAGCCAAACCAAGCCCTCCCAACACTTCCTCAGCCTTTCCATGGCCGAATTAGGACCGAAAGGTAAGCCAATTCGGCTCCCCTTTACAATTTTTGATCAGTGCTAGAGAGAGTCGATCGAATTTCAATGACAAAATTCTAATCCAATTCCACATCAATTGATGCGATTCTTGATTCTAGGGTGAACCTTAGGATGAGAGCTATCTGCCCAGATCGAAAGCTCGGACCATTGTGCCTTCACCGGTGAGTAATCGAAGGTTTCTCTCTCTATAATTCATTTTCCAGCGAAGCTCCGTTTGAGCTTGTCCCAGCATTAAAACTTGCGATTCACATTTCTGAAGAATCGTATGAACATGTAGAAACTCAATTTCAACTTCAATTTCAACAATTGGAAACATTTGATGGGTCAATTTGATGAAATCAAATTCGGTTGTTTTAAGAAATTGGAATTAGGGGAAAATTGGGGATTTTCAAAATTCAAAGGACCAAAATAAAATTTTATGAAATTGAGGGTTAATTGGGCAAGAAAATAATGTTGTAGGACCAATTGAGGAATTTTAAAATTTTTGGGGCAAAATGGTAATTTTGGAAAAGTTAGGGGACCAAATTGGAAATTTTGGAAATTAAACCCCTTTTTGTGAAATTGAATAAATTGAGGTTCCAAGTGAAATTTTAAAAGTTTTGGGACTCAATTTGTGGAAAAATCGACATTTGGCGACTTAAAATTAAAGAGAAATATCTTTAGGGACCTAATTGCAAATAACAAAAAAGTTTGGGTTTTCTCAATCATTGGAAATGAATGAAGGTTGTTAAGTCGAGTAATAGTGAACAAGGATATTCATATCGTGTAGGAACACGAAGTACCAGGAACACCAGCATGAATGAGCTCGTGTGAATACAAAGAACCAATCTAGTGGAATTCACTGCATTAACGGGTGAGTGGGTTTACTAACATCATACCCGGTTGGGATGATGAGCACAACTTAAAATTTTAAAAACACTTACCGGTTGTGAGTGGAAATTTTATATCATACCCGGTTAGGAATGATAAGTACCTCGTTATGAAAACCCAGTATTTAGTGGTATTTTAAACATCACTAATTAGAGGAAGTGATGTGAACATCATGCGGAAAAACTACTTACTTGTTGTAAGTAGATCATACCCGGTTGGTTCGATGAGACTTCCTCGAAGGAAGTTGAAAACCCGTTCATCGGTTATGAACAGAGGTGTCCTTATACTGGATGGTATAATAGATAGAGAAAACATATGTTTTGTCGAAAGTACTCTCCCCTGATTGTGTGCCAATGCTTAAACAATTTGGGAGACCTTCTCGACGAGAGCTTGAATAGCTCTGATAGGTCGGGGGCCTCAGTTTTGGAACTTGAAGCTAAATGCCCGATTTTGAAAATCTTGTATAGTGGGCCCAAGGCCAGTTGGCACAAGCAGGAGCTTGTTAACGGACATGATATATCTGCCATAAAATTTAATAAGTGAATTGTTTGGCCATGGTACTAAGATAGGACCAACATGCTCAGTCAACTAGCGGCAGTGCGACATAATTGGTCGACAGACTAGTCAAGACAAACAATTGCGGGTTGAGTTGAGAGTCGGGGCTGTTGGACTAGTGGCACCACAGATTACATGGAAATATGAGAAAACATTGTTTGTGCATGCAGTGTGAGTACGAGATCTTAAAGACGCCCATGAGGAGTAGTGATGCATCCTAAGGGCACTGGACGACCTGGTGGCTATAAGGGCAATTTGTCATTCCAGGTGTCTGTAAGAAATCTAGAGTAGCACCAAGCGCATGAGACCGTGGTGGGGACAAGATGAGCTCTCTATCCTCATACGGACACGAAGAAGTGATTTCGGGATTATGGGTCGGATGTCGCGTACATCCACTCATTCCCAGGGTAGAAGTGGTTGTACTTCTATCCAAGTGGCAGGAAAAGTCGCTCCGAAGCCACTAGAGGATTCAGTAGTGATACTGACGTACGAATATGTGTAACCTTCATGATGAAGGATGTGTGTTGGGTGATTACACATCGGTAACTAAGAAATGGTGGAAAAATCCGAATTTTTAAACGAAGGGATGTTTGAAAAAGAAAGGAGTCTGGCACACTCCAATAATAATTATTTTCTTAAAAGTCAAGAGTTTTTAAAAACCCATTCACCGAGTAGTCGTACTCACCCCCTCCCTTATATACCTTTCAGGAAATCCCAGAAAGCCTACCCTTAAAGACTGTCAACTAAGATGCATGTAAGACAGGTATGTAAAGTTTTAAATTTCATACAGTTTTGATTATGCTATTCCAGGAAAAAGGTATAGGTTAAAGGATGCCTTACTCTTTACGGTTTACAATAAGGGGAAACCCTTTATTAAACCGAGAGAGTGGCGGGTTGATCACGGGGATCCGTCCAAACCGGGTCAGGGCATGACAATTAGAGTGGTATCAGAGCCTATTTCCTCGAATACATAATCAAGACTAGAAAATATAGTAACTAATAGGATTTATCCTAAAGTAAAAGAGCAAAACTAAATTGGTTCAAGTGAACAAGATCCCATAAGAACTCTAAAGTTAAGCGTGCTTGCTCGAGAGTAGTGTGAGGATGGGTGGCCTCTTAGGAAGTTTGATTTTTTTTGTAACCCGAAATTTCGTTCAAAAATTTTTATGGGAACGTACGCTTTATCATAAATGGCCATAAATTAATATATATTTAATTATTGTAATTAACACCAATAATTTAATACCTAAATTAAATTATAGGAATTAATACAAATAATTTAATACCAAAATTAAATTATTGGAATTAATACCAATAATTTATGTCAATATTAATACTAGTAATAAATCTCTCCCATTTAATACACGATTTTACACCTATATAAAGATGTCATCCCCATTCATTCGCCTCAAACCTGAACACTTCTCTCTCTCTACTGCTCCATTTACAAGTGAAGCTCGAACTAGAGCTTCAACTTGAACAAAGGTCAGACTCTTTAGAATCGGGGAGAAGACAACTATCTGATAGAAAACTCCAGTCAATCCGAGAATCATTGGAGAAGCGCCGGCATGATAGAATAGTGAAGCAGCTCCAGTGGACCGAAGCTGCCCTATTTTGGCCAAGCTGAAATCAACAATTTCAAGCCCTAATCAGGCCAAACCAAGCCCTCCCAACACTTACTCAGCCTTTCCACGGCCGAATTAGGACCGAAAGTTAAGCCAATTTGGGCCCCCTTTACAATTTTTGATCGGTGCAAGAGAGAGAGTCGACCGAATTTCAATGATGAAATTCTAATCCAATTTTGCATTAATTGATGTGATTCTTGATTCTAGGGTGAACCTTAGGATGAGAGCTATCTGCCCAGATTGAAAGCTCGGACCGTCGTGGCTTCACCGATGAGTAATCGAAGCTTTCTCTCTCTATAGTTCATTTTTCGGCGAAGCTCCGTTTGAGCTCGTCCCAGCATTAAAACTTGCAATTTACATTTATGAAGAATCGTATGAACATGTAGAAACTCAATTTTAACTTCAATTTCAACAATTGGAAATGTTTGATGGGTCAATTTGATGAAATCAAATTCGGCTGTGTTGAGACGTTGCAATTGGGGGAAAATTGGGGATTTTTGAAATTCAAATGACCAAAATGAAATTTTATGAAATTGAGGGTCAATTGCGCATGAAAATAATGTTAGAGGACCAATTGAGGAATTTTGAAATTTTTGGGGCAAAATTTACCATTTTTGTAAAGGAAGGGCAAAATGGTAATTTTGGAAAAGTTGGGGGACCAAATTGGAAATTTGGTAAATTAAACCCCTTTTTGTGAAATTGATTAAATTGAGGTTCAAAGATAAATTTTAAAAGTTTTGGGACTCAATTTGAGGAAAAACCGGCATTTGGGGACTTAAAGTTAAAGAGAAATAACTTTAGGGACCTAATTGCAAATAACTAAAAAGTTTGGGTTTTCTCAATCATTGGAAATGAATGAAGGTTGTTAAGTCGAGTAATAGTGAACAAGGATATTCATATTGTGTAGGAACACGAAGTATCGGGAATGCCAACATGAACGAGCTCGTGTGAATACAAAGAACCAATCTAGTGGAATTCACTGCATTAACGGGTGAGTGGGTTTACTAACATCATACCCGGTTGGGATGATGAGCACAACTTAAAATTTTAAAACCACTTACCGGTTGTGAGTGGAAATTTTATATCATACCCGATTGGGAATGATAAGTACCTCGGTATGAAAACCCACTATTTAGTGGTACTTTAAACATCAATAACTAGAGGAAGTGATGTGAAAATCATGCGAAAAAACTACTTATTGGTTGTAAGTAGATCATACCCGGTTGGTATGATGAGACTTCCTCGAAGGAAGTTGAAATCCCGTTCATGGGTTATGAACAAAGGCGTCCTTATACCCGGCGGCATAATGGATAGAGAAAACATATGTTTTGTCGAAAGTACTCTCCCCTAATTGTGTGCCAATGCATAAACAATTTGAGAGACCTTCTCGACGGGAGCTCGAATTGCTCTGACAGGCCGGGGGCCTCGGTTTTGGAACTTGGGGCTAAATGCCCGATTTTGAAAATCTCGTACAGTGGGACCAAGGCCAGTTAACGAGCTGGCACATATAATTTAATAAGTGAATTGTCTGGCCATGGTACCAAGATAGTATCGACATGCTCTGTCAACTAGCGGCAGTGAGACATGATGGGTCGATGGACCAGTCAAGAGAAATAATTGCAGGTTGAGTTGAGAGTCGGGGCCGTTGGACCAGTGGTACCACAGATTACATGGCAATATGAGAAAACATTGTTTGTGCATGGACTGTGAGTACGGGATCATCAAGATGCCCATGTGGGGTAGTGATGAATCCTAAGGGCACTGAACGACCTGGTGGCTATAAGGGCAATTCGTCGTTCCAGGTGTCTGTGCGAAATTTGGTGTCGCACCAAGCACATGAGACCGCAGTGGGGATAGGATTAGGTCTCTGTCCTCATACGGACACGAAGAAGTGATTTCAGGATTGTGGGTTGGATGTCACATACATCCACTCATTTCCAGGGTAGAAGCGGTTGTACTTCTATTCGGGTGGCAGGAAAAGACGCTTTGAAGCCACTAGCGGGTTTAGTAGTGATACTAACTTGCGAATATGTGTAACCTTCATGATGAAGGATGTGTGTTGGGTGATGACACATCGATAACTAAGAAATGGTGGAAAAACAAAAAATTTTAAACAAAGGAATTTTTAAAAAAGAAAGGAGTTTGGTACACTCTAATAATAATTATTTTCCTAAAAGTCAAAAGTTTTTAAAAATCCATTCACTGAGTAGTCATACTCACCCCCTCCCTTATATCCCTTTCAGGAAATCCCGGAAAGCTTACCCTTAAAGACCATCAGCTAGGATGCCCTTAAGACAGATATGTAAAGTTTTAAATTTTATACAGTTTTGATTATGCTATTCCCGAAAAAGGTGTAGGTTAAAGGACGCCTTACTCATTATGGTTTACAATAAGGGGAAACACTTTAATAAACCGGGAGAGTGGCGGGTTGATCACGGGGATTAGACCAAACGGGGTCGAGGCGTGACACCCGTAATCATAGTGCATGCACAATCAGTATTTTCTTATCATGCCATATAATATGTGGTGCCACTAGTCAAACGGCCCTGACCCTCAACTCAACCCGTAGTTGTTTGTCTTGACTTGTCCGTCGACCTGTCATGTCGCACTACCGCGAGTTGACTAAATATGTTGGTCATGTCTTGGTACCATGGCCAAACAATTCCTTTATTTAAAGTTTTATGGCATATAACTCATGTTTGTTTATGAGCTCCTGCTCGTGCCAATTGGCCTTGGGCACACTGTACGAGATTTTTAAAATCGGGCATATTAGCCCCCAAGTTCCAAAACCTAGGCCCCCGACCTTTAAGAGATATTCGAGTTCTCGTCAAGAATGTCTCCCAAACCATTTAAGCATTGGCACACAGTCAGGGGAGAGCACTTCCGACAAAAATATGTTTTCAACTGTCCATTATACCGGCCGGGTATAAGGACATCCTTGCTCATAACCGATGAACGGGTTTTCAACTTTCTTCAAGGAAGTTTCATCATACCAACCGGGAATGATTTACTTACAACCGGTAATTAGTTTTTCTGCATGATTTTTACATGCTGGAACTGGAAGGCATCATATACCCTTCTCCTAGACAAGAGGAACCAGTATAATCTCCTAGAAGCCCAACCCCTCCTCCTCTAGTCCCACAACAACCGAAGGGGAATCCAATCACGAAGGAGGCTTGGGATAATTATTGGGACACATATGCCACCTTCATGAAGGTCCACCAAGCACCTCCACCTACTCAACCTAGCTTCAATCCCTCCCAATGGGTGAAGTGGACCTATGAGTGTGAGGTTGAAGTACTAAAGTGGTATGGATTGGAGGCCATACATGAGATTCATCAAATTAGGGAATACGAATGGACCCCAACCAATTGCTCAGAGCCTTCAGATCAAGAGTCACACAACCATTCTAGGGTTAATTCTAGTCCTATGACCCCAAGGGATTAGGGGGTAAAAAATTCCTCTAATAAGCCAAGCATGGCAATAAAATATTTATTGAATGAATGAAAGTGAAATTTCTATTAAAACTCCTAAGTTTCCTGATATATCAAAAATAAAAGGAGTATGATAATAAAGATTAAAGTAAAAGGTAGGAAATCACCTATGGAAGAAAAGACAGGTTATTTACAGTTATCCTCAACCCTTAAGGCTTACCCTCAAAAGTACGATAAGGAAGAATCCACCCAAGGAAGATCTTAGAAAAAGAAAAAGAAGTTGGGGAGCAATCATCAAAGGGTACATATTCATGGAGAGTCCAAGGAAGGCTTAAAGAATAGGAGTAAGGAAAAACAAGGAGTAGAATATTTCAAAGGGAACCAAAAGAATAGAAGCTGATCAAGAAGAAAAAGAAATAAGTATGGGGAAACACCAAGGATGTCAAGACCACCAAGGAAAGATGGGAAGAAAGTGGAATAACAAGAAGGCCCAATTGTAACAACTACTTATAAAGAACTAAGATACAATACCTTAGGAACTCCATAGGATAAGGAGACTTGTGGAAAGCAGAGGTATGGACCAAAAGAGGAAGAAAAGCAGGAGTGGATGAATCATACAAGATCCTTAAGTTTAAGTGGAGATTTAAAAGAGAGAACTTCTAAAGAATGGTAGGGTGATCAAACAAAAGAACCCCGAAATGGAAGACACTAGAAGGAGGATGAAAGTAGGAAGTTGGAATGAGGAAGGAGAAAGCTCCAGGTTAATAAAAGCAACTGAGGAAGTGTCCTAAAAGATAGAACTGAATAAGGACCTCAGTAAAATATACAAATAACTAAGTGAGTGTTTGAGAAGGGTAACTACGACCTACTGGCAATAAGACATGAAAACTCAAATAGGAATTTTAGACAGATTCAATTGAAGGAAATAAACTCCTATTGACCAAATCATTCGGAAGAAATAACAAAGCTTTAATAAGAATTGGGGAGTAGAAGGGAATACACCCTAATCGAGACAAGGGGAGGAATACCAAGGACATGGAAATATGAAGGAGTTTGATACAAGAAGGGTGGGAGATTCACCTGAAAGGAATAATTAAGTTCTGAGAGCAAATGAGAATAAGGTAAGATAAATAAAAAGTACTTGTAGGATCTTAAGAGTAAAGGTAAGTTGGTGAAGATAGTGGCTAGGAGGAACATTTGAGAGTGAGTATTCGCAATAGTAAAGTTTAGAAAGAAATTCTGGGAGAAAAGAAGTATAAAACTTACCCAAAAAGGAAACCGTGGAAGCATACATGAGTACCAGTTAAGAAGAAATGGAACCAACAAAAATTTGGAAGAAGATAATCTCCTATAAGACAAGCTACTAAAAATGAAAGGATCAAGTGCAAAGGGAAAGAAATCATGAAGATCCAGGAGATAAGTCAAACCCAAGTAATATGTAAGTAGGGAGACGACATCAAAAACGTCATACAAGTAAGATAGGGACTGGCTGAAATAAAGGACCGTGAAATGATCATGATGTGATTAAAAAATAGATTTAAAAGGAGAAGAGACTTAAAAAGGGAAGGACGCTAGTGGGAATGAGGAATGAAATAAGAAAGGAAGAGCTTTGGTATGTTAGTAAGTAACGGGAAACTCAAGGACTTGAAGGTGGAATGATCAAATAAAGAAGTTTGAAAAAGACGAGTAAGTAAGGACTTCAATATGGTTACAGGGATGTGAAGTCAAAGACAAGTTCTATCACGCCCCGACCCGGTTTGGTCGGATCCCTGTGAACAACCCGCTACTCTCACGGTTTATTAAAGGGTTTCCCCTTATTATAATCTGTAAAGAGTAAGGCGTCCTTTAAACCTGCACCATTTCCTGGAATAGCATAATCAAAACTGCATGAAATTTTAAACTTTACATACCTGTCTTACAAGCATCTTAGTTGATGGTCTTTCAAGGTAGGCTTTTCGGGGTTTCCTGAAAGGGATATAAGGGAGAGGGTGAGTACGACTACTCAGTGAATGGGTTTTCAAAGGTCTACTTTTAACTTTTAAGAAAAACATTTATATGGAGTGTGCCAGACTCCTTTCTTTTTAAATATCCCTTCATTTAAAAATTTAGGTTTTTCCATTATTTCTTAGTTACCGGTGTGTCATCACCCAACCCACATCCTTCATCATGAAGGTTACACACATTCTCAAGTCAGTATCACTACTGAACCTGCTAGTGGCTTCGGAGCGACTTTTCCTGCCACCCGGATAGAAGTACAACCACTCCTACCCTAGGAATGAGTGGATGTACGTGACATCCGACCCACAATCCCGAAATCACTTCTTCATGTCCGTATGAGGACAGAGACCTCATCATGTCCCCACCCCGGTCTCATGCGCTTGGTGCTACTCCAGATTTCTCATAGACACCTGGAACGATGAACTGCCCTTATAGCCACCAGGTCGTCCAGTGCTCTTAGGACGCATCACTAACCCTCATGGGCATCTTGATGATCCCGTACTCACAGTGCATGCACAAATAATATTTTCTTATCAAGCCATGTAATCTGGGGTGCCACTAGTCCAACGGCCCCGACTCTCAACTCAACCCGCAGTTGTTTGTCTTGACTGGTCCCTCGACCTGTTATGTGGCACTGCCGCTAGTTGACTAAGCATGTCGGTCCTATCTTGGTACCATGGCCAAACAATTCACTTATTAAGTTTTATGGCACATATATCATGTTCGTTTACGAGCTCCTGCTCATGCCAACTGGCCTTGGGCCCATTGTACGAGATTTTAAAAAAACTGGGCATTCTAGCCTGCAAGTTCCAAAATCGAGGCCCCCGTCCTATAAGAGCTATTCGAGCTCTTGTCAAGAAGGTCTCCCAAATAGTTTAAGCATTGGCATACAGTCAGAGGAGAACACTTCCGACAAAATAGGTTTTCACTGTCCATTATACCAACCGGTATAAGGACATCTCCGTTCATACCGATGAACGGGTTTTTAACTTCCTTCGAGGAAGTCTCATCATACCAACTGGGTATGATCTACTTACAACCGGTAAGTAGTTATGCCGCATAATTTTCACATCACTTTCTCTAAGTGGTGATGATTAAAATATCACTAAATAGTGGGTTTTTATAGCGAGGTACTTATCATCCCCTACCGGGTATGATATAAAATTTCCACTCACAACCGGTAAGTGGTTTTTATCTTTAACTTGTGCTCATCATCCCAACCGAGTATGATGTTAGTAAACCCACTCACCCGTTAATGCCGTGAATTCCACTAGACTGGTTCTTTGTATTCACGCGAGCTTGTCCTTATTGGCGTTCCCGGTATTTCGCGTTCCTACACGATATGAACAACCTTGTTCATTATTACTCGGCATAACAGCCTTCATTCATTTCCAATGAATGAGAAAACCCAAACTTTTAGTTATTTGCAATTAGGTCCCTAAAGTTATTTCTCTTTAACTTTAAGTCCCTAATGTCAGTTTTTCCTCAAATTGAGTCCCGTAATTTTTAAAATTTATCCTGGGACCTCTATTTATTCAATTTTACCAAAAAGAGGTTTAATTTCCCAAATTTCCAATTTGGTCCCCCAATTTTTTCCAAAATTACCATTTTGCCCTTATTTTACAAAAATGGTAAGTTTTGTCCCCAAAATTCCAAAATTCCTCAATTGGTCCTCCAACATTATTTTCATGCCCAATTGACCCTCAATTTCATAAAATTGTATTTTGACCCTTTGAATTTTGAAAATCCCCAATTTTCCCCCAATTCCAACTTCTTCACACAGCCGAATTTGATTTCATCAAATTGACCCATCAAACGTTTCCAATTGTTGAAATTGAAGTTGAAATTGAGTTTCTACATGTTCATACGATTCTTTAGAAATGTGAATCGCAAGTTTTAATGCCGGGACGAGCTCAAACGGAGCTTCGTCGGAAAATGAACTATAGAGAGAGAAAGCTTCGATTACTCACTGGTGAAGGCACGACGGTTCGAGCTTTCAATCTGGACAGATAGCTCTCATCCTGAGGTTCATCCTAGAATCAAGAATCACATCAATTGATGTGGAATTGGATTAGAATTTCGTCATTGAAATTCGGTTGACTCTCTCTAGCACCGATCGAAAATTATAAAGGGGAGCCGAATTGGCTTACCTTTCGGTCCTAATTCGGCCATGGAAAGGCTGAGTAAGTGTTTGGAGGGCTTGGTTTGGCCTGAGAAGGGCTTGAAATGGCCGACTTCAGCTTGGCCGAAATAGGGTAGCTTCGGTCTGCCGGAGCTGCTTCACTATTCTATCATGCTGGCGCTTCTCCAACAATTCTCGGATTGATTGGAGTTTGTTATCAGATAACTGTCTTCTCCCCAATTCTAAAGAGCCCGATCTTTGTTCAAGTCGAAGCTCTAGTTCGAGCTTCACCGGGAAATGGAGCAGTAGAGAGAGAGAGAAGTGTTCCGGTGTGAGGAAAATGAATGGGGATGACCTCTTTATATAGGCGTAAAACTCGTGTATTAAATGGGCGAAATTTATTACTAGTATTAATATTGCCATAAATTATTGGTATTAATTCCAATAATTTAATTTCGGTATTAATTCTAATAATTTAATTTAGGTATTAAATTATTGAGATTAATTACAATAATTAAATATATATTAATTTATGGTTATTTATGATAAGGCGTACATAAAAATTTTTGACCAAAATTTTGGGTTACAAAAAAATTCATACTTCCCAGGTCACCCATCCTCACATCACGCTTAACTTCAAAGTTCTTATGGAATCTCGTTCACTTGAACCAATTTGGTTTTTATCTTTATTTTGTTTTAAGTTTATTTTCCAAGGTTTAATGAACCCTTGGGATCACCCGAAAGTTGAAATGTCCAAATTGCTTGTTCCCATATGATCGGGTTTGTAAACCGGCTCAATTTTCTTACTTGGTTTGACCGGTTCTTTCCCGATTTTCCTTGACTCAAAAGTGCGCGGTTTACAAGTTCTAAAGAATATCATGTTTTAAGGGACATGTAAATCGAACTATTCCAAGAAAATTTTGACTTAGGCAAAGAAGGATCTATGAGTAAGGCATAAAGAAGTCAAGCATAATGGTGATAAACAAAGAACAAAGAAAGGACCCATGCAGGATAAAAAGGTGATAAATGCCAAAACCTGTTGAAGAAAACGATTGGAACTCGTCGACCTAAAATCCTAAGTAAAATAGTTTGGAATGGATGAATGGTGCCTTAGGAAAGGAAGAATGTAACTAAAGGAAATGATTCTAAGTCTTCCAGGGAAATATGCTTGGCTAAAGTAAGTTCCATGGAATGAGAAAAGGATGAGAATGAGACGAGAATTTTAGGTATGTGATGTAAGGGATGAACGAAAATAACTGAGAAGGTTGTAAGACAATAAACTAGAAAATTTATGTATCAATGAAAGTTTATTCTAGTATGCAAAAAGTGTGAAATAACTTTTGGGGACAAAAGTCCTAAAAGGAGGGGAGAGTTGTAAGCCCCACTCTTTGGAGTTAAGGAAAAACTGAAAAAGAACCAGTCAAACCGAGTAAGAAACCGAACTGGTTCACAAACTTGATTATAGCGGAACGAGCTAATTGGAAAATTTACAACTCCCGAGTGACCAAAAAGGTTTCATTAACCTTGGGAAAGAACCTTAGGACAAATTGGGAGAGAAAAACTAGACCAGTTCAAGTGAACCAGATCCGAACCAGATTGAACCGATTTATGAATCGAGTCGGTTTATGAACTGGAACCAATAGAAAGAGGGAAAATCAGGAAATTTATGGATACTAAATGACCTAAAGAGTTACATAAGTTATGAAAAAGGACTTTAGGATGAATGGAGGATCAAACAATGGTGTGATCAAACAATGAAGCAGCAACGACAGACCGAAGCTGCCCGATTTTAGCTAAGTTGAAATCGGCCAATTCGAGCCCTACTCAGGCTAAACCAAGCTCTCCCAACACCTCCTCTGCCCACCTACAGCCGAATTAGAACTAAAAGGTAAGCAAATTTGGCTCACTTTTGTAATTGATGATAAAATTCTCATCCAATTTGGCATCAATTGATGCAATTCTTGATTCTAGAGGAACCTCAGGAGGAGAGCTATCTGCCCAGATTAAAAGCTCATACCACCACACCCTTGACGCTGAGCATTTAAAGCTTTCCCTCTCTACGTTCTATTTTTCGGTGAATCTCCATTTGATCTCGTACTTGCATCAAAACTTGTGATTCAAAGTGTAATTGAATCGTATAAAGATGTAGGAACTCCAATTTAACTTAAATTTCAACAATTAAACTCGTTTGATCGATCAATTTGATGAAATCAAATTCAGTTGTGTTTGGAAGTTGAAATTGGGGAAAATTTTGGGGATTTCAAAAATTCGAATGACTAAAATGCAATTTTGTAAAATTGAGGGTCAATTGGGCATGATAAGAGTGTTAGAGGACCAATTGAGTAAATTTTAGAATTTTTGGGGTAAAACTTACCATTTTTCTAAAGGAAGGGCAAAATTGTAATTTTGGAAAAATTGGGGCCCAAATTGGGAATTTGGAAAACTTGAACCCCTTTTTCTGAAATTGAATAAATTGAGGTCCCAAGGGGAAGTTTAAAAGTTTCGGGACTCAATTTGGAAAAAAATCGGTATTTGGGGCCTAAAGGGAAATAAAAAGAACTTTAGGGACCAAATTTCAAATATTTGAAAAGTTAGATATTTTTAGCTACTCATAATGAATGAAGGCTATCAAGCCGAATGATAATGAACAAAGATATTCATACTATGTAGAAACACGAGATATCGGAAACGCTAGTTGAGGCAAGGCTCACAAAGGACAAAAGTCGAATTAGAGGAAGTACAATGCATGATCGGGTGAGTGGGATTTAATATCATACTTGGTTGGGATAATAAGTACCTCGAAAATGAAAACCCACTGCTAAGTGGGATTTTAATCATCACATCTGAAAAGAGTGATGTGGAAATCACGTAGAAAAACTAATTACCGATTGTAAGTGATCATATCCGGTTGGAATGATTAAACTTCCTAGAAGTAAGTGGAAAACTCGCTTGTCAGTTATAAGCAGAGATATCCTCATACCCGGTTGGTATGATGGACAATTGAAAAGTTTATTTTGTTGGAAATGCTCTTCACTGATTGTGTGCCACTACTTAAAATGTTTGGGAGACGTTCTTGACGAGAATTAAAATAGCTCATATAGGTCGGAGGCCTCGATTTTGTATCTTAGGGGCTAGTATGCCCGATTTTGAAAATCTTGAACAATGGGCCCTAGGCTAGTTGGCATGAGCAGGATCTCGAAAAAAACATGATTAATGTACCATGAAAATGTAAGTAAATGAATTGTTTGGCCATGTTACCGATATAGGACCGACATACTCGATGGATTAGCGGTAGTGCGACATGACAAGTCTTCGGACTAGTCAAGACAAACAACTGCAGGTCGAGTTAAGGGTCGGGGCCATCGAACCAATGGCACCACAGATTATATGACTCATGTGAAAATTGTTGATTTGTGCATGCACTTTGTTACGGGACCTTCAAGACGCCCAAGAGGGGTAGTGATGCCTCCTAGGGCTCTGGACAACCAGGTGGATATAAGGGCAATTAGTTGTACCAAAAGTCTTGTGAAGCTCGACGTAGCTTCAAGCGCATGAGGCCGGGGTGGGGACAGGATGAGGTCTCTATCCTCATACGAAAATGGAGAATTGTTACAGGATTTAGGGTCAGATGTTGCGAACATCCACTCATTCTCAAGGTAAAGTGGACGTGCTTCTATCTAGGTGGCTGGTAAAGTCGCTCTGATGCCACAAGTGGGTTCAGTGGATGAGCTGGCTTGTGATTGTGTGTTCTTTCATGATGAAGGGAGTGTGTTGGTTGATAATCACACTGTAGTGATGAGAAATGATTTTGAAAACCGAAATTTGAAGATGGGAAAATTTAAAAGAATTAAGGAGTTTGGAACACTCCAATTCGAAAACTATTTTTCATCGAAACTTCAATTTTTTTTAAAAAAATACCCATTCACTAAGTTGTAGAAACTCACCCTTCTTTTTATCCCTTTTTAGGAAATAGAGAAAATGACTCAGGATAACACCAAACCTTACCCTCTGTCAGGTATGCTTAAATTATCTTAAGCTTGCATTTTATTTCATATATGTCTTTCCAGGGAACAAGGTTGAAAGTACGCTTGGCTCCTCTTGAGTTAAAGAAGGGGGAAACTCCTCTTGAACTAGGAGAGCGGTGGGTTGTTCACGGGGATCCGACCAAACCGGGTCAGGGCGTGACATGGTTCACCTGAACCAACCTAGTTTTCTCTCCCAAATTATCCTAAGATCACTTCCCAAGGTTTTTATGACCCCTTTGGGTCACACAGGAGTTGTAAATTTCCCAATTTTCCAGTTCTTTGATGATCGAGGTTTGTGAACTAGTTCGGTTTTCTCACCCAATTTGAAAGGTTATTTCCCCGATTTTCCTTAACTCCAAAGGGTGGGCTTTACAACTCTCCCCTACTTTTAGGAGTTTTGTCCCCCAAAACTTATTCAACATTTTTTGCACTGGATGGAATTTCTCTTGATGTCAATTTGTTATTCCTAGACATTCTACCTTCTCGGTTATTCTCATTCACCCCTTTCTCATTCCATGGCATTTACTTACGTTAAACCTATCTCATTGGAAGGTTTAAGGTCATATCCTGAAATTCACATCCTTCGTTCCTTAAAGCACTATTTCTCCATCCCAAGATCCTTTACTTAAGATTTCAGGATTGGGAGTTCCAAAATACCCAATCCTTCCTGCATTCGGTTATTCTCTTTATTGTTGACCTCCTTGGCTTAGTGTCCGTTCAAGCACCACATACATATTTCCACAAGTGTTGGTGTTGTCACATTTTCATTCTACATTGATCCTTCCCTAATATTTTGGTTATTACAACTTCATTCCATATTTAATGCATGACCTTGTCATGCTCAAATAACGGACTCTTCCTTACCTAAGTCATATTTCCCTTGGACAGTTGGGTTTACATGTCCCTCACAACACGACATTCTTTGGAACTTGTCTTTGACCATATAACATTTTTAAAGCACATCCATAATGACTATTCTCAATCTTTCTATCTTTTAGGGATGGTATAACGTCATCCCTCTTTTCATCTGGTGGTATTTCTTGACTATCATCATTGTTATCCAATCATCCATTTTGCCTTTGACGTCATATCCTTTATAACCGTATCGGTTTCCTTACTTACTCGTCTTTTCCCAACTTCTTTATTGGGTTTTTCAAATTTAAATTCTTTGAGTTTCCCAATACTTACGTCATTCGTCATTCCCAGTGGCGTTCTTTCCTCAAGAACTTTCTTTTTTCTTAATCCACTCTTACTCTCATGATCATTTCACGATCCTTTTTTCTGAGTTAGCTCCTTTCTTACTCGTACGATATTTTTTTGTTGTTGTTTTCCTACTTACCTATTATTTGGGTTCAACTTACCCCTTGGACTCTCATGATTACTTTTCCTATGCACTTGATCCTTTCATCTCCAATAGCTTGTCTTTGAGGAGCTTATCTTCTTTCCAATTTTATTGGTTCCATTACCTCATAATTGTAACATATATGTTTTTCCCAAGTTTTCCTTCCTTGGTAATTCTTATACTTCTTTTCTCTTAGAATTCTTTTCTAGTTTTACCATTTCGAATGTCCAACCTTAAATGACATTCCTTGATGCTATCCTCTCATACTCACCTTTACACTTGAGACCCTATGGTTACTTCTTGTATACCTTATCTTCATTCTCACTTGCTCACAGTATTCATCTATTTCTTGGAGGTGAAGTTCACATCCTCCTTCATTTCACAATCTCTTGATCGTCCTGCAGAGAGCTTATTTAACCTTGTTATAGCTTTTAGGCCGTTACTCCTATCTTAGCCATTAATCTCTTTATAGCTTTCCTCTGTCCTTATTTCTCGAAGGTTTTTGCCTTTCCATCTTTTCCATCTTTATTGAGATTGTGACCTTCACAAGGGTCAATTCGTTAATTGTCTCGCTCGTTTTATCCTCTCAGTTTACTTATTTTAAGAGGATTGTCTCTCTAATATGCTTGTCTTTGGGATCCATCCCTTTGCCCTATTTAAGGTATGATCCTTACTACTCCCAAATCCTTCTTGAAGTGTAATTTATTTTCCTGGATGATCTGGTTGTTATGGGTTCATTCCTTCAATTGGGTCAATCTAAATTTCCTATTTGGTTTCCCTGCTTTCTTGCAAGTAAATCATACTTAACCTCTCCAAACACTCACTTAGCCACGTTTACTTTTTATTGAGGTTTCTTTCAACTCCAATTTTGTGATATTTCCTCTGTTGATTTTCTTAACTTGAAGCTTTCCCCTTCCACGATCCCACTTCCTATTCTCACCCTTCTTCTAGGATCTTCCATCTTGGGATGCTTACGTTCGATCTCCCTACTACTTCTTAAAAATTCTTCCTTTCATTCTTTTCTTATACTTACAGATCTTTGTTTGGCATACTCATACTAGATTTCTCCCTTTATTATTCAATATCTCTGCTTCCCATAAGTCTCCTTATTTTGTGGAGTTCCTAAAAAATTGTGTTCTAGTTCTATCCAAGTAGGTATTATTCCTAAGGCTTTCTTGCAAACGTATTTTCTCCTTGTCATGTCTTAATCGTCTTAACATCCTCAGTGTTCCCCATAACCTTCTTTCTTTCTTCTCGATCAGTTTCCATTCCTTTGGAATAATCTATTCCTTCTTGTTTTCCTTACTCTTGTCCTTTGATACTTTCCTTAACTCCTTAGACTCTCACTAGTCCCATGCTCTTTGATGCTCAATTCCCTTATTCCAAACTTCTCCTTCCTTTCCTTAGTTAGGATTTGCCTCCCTTGGGTGGACTCTAAGAGTCTCCTCCTTGCCAAATTGTATTGTACTTCTAAGGGAAAATTTTAAAGGTTGAGGTTAACTAGAAATAACCCATTTTTCCTTCCTTAGGTGATTTTCTACCTTTTACTTCGATCTTTATTAGCATACCCTTATTGCTTGAATTTATCAGGGGAACTTAGAAGTTTTATCAAGAAAATTAACTTTCATTCATTTAAGAGATATTTTCTTGCCATACTTGGCTTTTTATAGAAATTTTCTACCCCATAATCCCTTGGGGTCATAAGCCAAGAGTTAGCCTTAGAACGGTTGTGAGACTCTTGATCAGATGGCTCTGAAAAACTAGTTGGGGTCCACTCGTATTCCCTTATGGGACGAATTTCGTGTATGGTCTCCAGTCCGTACCGCCTCAATACCTCCACATCACACTCCTATGTCCACTTCATCCATTGTGAAGGATTAAAACTAGACTAAGTAGGTGGGGATACTTGGTGGACCTTCACAAAGGTGGCATATGCATTCTAGTAGTTGTCCTAGACCTCCTTGTTGGATTCCTTTCTGCTTGTTGTGGGACTAGAGGAGGGGTTGGGCTCCTAGGTGGAGGTACATGTTCCTCTTGCCTTGGGGGTGGGTATGTTATGCCTTCTAGTTCTAATAAGGCTCCTATAAGTTTCCGATAATCTTCCACCATGTCCTTGGGTACTCTTTTCTTGCCCTTTATGAACCTTTGAACGGCTTCCTCCGTTGGGTAGGTGTCTTTTTCAAGGTTATGGGTGGAGGATTACATTTCACAGTGAACTTCCTAGGGATTCTCCTCCCTACACGATAGTTAAAGTTTGATTAATGTCAGGGAATAATATTGATACTGTTTCCAGGGAACTTAGCTCTAATACCACTCAAGTTGTCATGCCCCGGCCAAGTTTGGTTGGATCCCTGTGAACAACTCGTCGCTCCCTTGGTTCAAGAGAGGTTTCCCCCTTCTTTAATATAAGAGGAACCAGGCGTAATCATAACCTTTTTCCCTAGAATAACATAAATCAATAATAATGTAAGTTTAAGAAGAGATTAAGCATACCTAACAGAGAGTAAATCTTGGTGTTATCCCAAGTCATTCTCTAATCCTAAAAAAGGATTAAAAGGTGAGTGAGTTTCTTCAATGATAGACAAATGAAAAGATTATTTTGTTAGAAGTGTTCTCCCCTGATTGTGTGCCAGTGTTTAAACCTTTTGGGAGACCTTCTTGACCGGAGGCCTCGGTTTTAGAACTTGTGGGCTAAAATGCCCGATTTTAAAAATCTCGTATAGTAGGCCCAAGGCTAGTTGGCATGAGCAGGAGCTTATAAACAAACATGTGATTAAGCCATGAAAACTTTAATGAATGATGTGTTTAGCCATGGTACCAAGATAGGACCAGCATACTTGATGGACTGGCGACAGTGCGACAAGATGGGTCAATGGACCAGTCGAGACAAACAACTGTAGGTCGAGTTGAGGGTCGGGGCCGTTGGACTAGTGGAACCAAAGATTAAATGGCTTATGAGGAAAACTATTTCTTTGTGCATGCACTTAGGTTCAGGACCATCAAGATGCCCAAGAGGGGTAGTGATGCATCCTTGGGGCTACTTGATGACATGGTGGAGATAAAGGCAGCTTGTCGTGCTAGTAATCAGGGAAGCTCGATGTGGCTTCATGTCCATGAGACTGAGGTGGGGTCTATATGAGGTCTCTGTCGTCATATAGATACGAAGTTTTCTTTCAGGATTAAGGGTCGGATGTCGCATACATCCACTCATTCTTAGGGTAGAAGTGGACAAGCTTTTATCTAGGTGGCCAATAAAGTCACTCTGACACCATAAGTGGGTGCAATGGACGGGCTGCCCTATGAATGTGTGATCCCTTCATGACGAATGGCGTGTGTTGATTGTTAAAAATACCAACTTGATTAATGAGGAGTAATGGTTTTTTTTTTTGAAAACTGATAAATTGAGGAAATGGTTTTAAGAAAATAAGGAGTCCGTGTGATGACATCTACGCTTACAACAGATAAACGGGTTTTCCACTTCCTTTTAGGAAGTCCATCATACCAACCGGGTATGATCTACTTACAATCGGTAAATAGTTTTTTTGTGTATTTTCTCACATCATACCTTCCAAGTGTGATGTTAAAATCCCACATAGTAGTGGGTTTTCATTACTGAGGTGCTCATCATCCCAAATAGGTATGATCTAAAAATCTCACTCACCTGTTAATGCAGTGAATTCCTATTAACCGGTTTTTTATCTTCACACGAGATTGTCTTGGCTAGCGTTCCTGGTACTTTATATTCCTATATGATATTAACATTCTTGTTCATTATTCTTTGGCCTAATAGCCTTCATTCAACACGAATGGATACAATACCCAAACTTATCAATTATTTGCAATTAGGTCCCTAAAGTTCTTTTTCTTTAACTTTAGGTCCCTAATGCCAATTTTTCTCCAAATTGAGTCCTAAAACTTCAAAATTTTACTTTGGGACCTCAATTTATTCAAAATTACAAAAAGGAGTTCAAGTTTCCCAAATTCCCAATTTTGTCCCCAACTCTTCCAAAATTACCATTTTGCCCCTACTTTGCAAAAATGGTAAAATTGACCCAAATAATTCTAAAAATTGACCAATTGGTCCTCCAACATCTTTTCCATGCCCTATTGGCCCTCAATTTTAGAAAATTGCACTTTAGTCTCTCAAAATTTTGAAATCCTCAATTTCCCCCCAAAATTTTCCCCAAATTTCAACCTTACAACCTGATTGAATTTGATTTCATCAAATTGACCAATCAATCGAAGTTAATTGTTGAAATTGAAGGTGGATTTGAGTTCCTATGTATCCATATGATTCAATTGTACTTTGAATCACATGAATTGACACCGGAACAAGCTCAAACGGAGCTTCGCTGGAAAACTGGACGTAAAGAGAGAAAGCTTGGAAAGTTTAACGTCAGGGGTGCGGCGGTTCGAGCTTTCGATCTGGGCAGATACCTCTCATCCTGAGATTTCTCCTAGAATCAAGAATTGCCACAATTCATGTTGAATTGAGGGAGAATTCGGTCAGTAAAGATTTGTTGGTTCTCTCTATAACACCGATCAAAATTCACAGAGGTGAGCCAAATTGGCTTACCTTTCCGCTCTAATTCGGTCGAAGGAGGGCTGAGAGAGTGTTGGGAGAGCTTGGTTTGGCATGAGGAGTGCTCGAATTGGCTGATATCAGCTCGTTAGAAATAGGGCAATTTCGATCCGTCGGAGCTGCTTCACTATTCGATCACGCCAGCGCTTCTTCGACGATCCTTGTAGCAATTGAAAACCACCATCAGGTAGCTGACTTATCCCCGAGTGTAAAGAACCCGACCACACCTTCTTTGGCTCAGAAAAAACCTTATGTTAGAGCTTTGGTTTGAGCTTCTTTGGAAAATTGAGTAGTTGAGAGAGAGTGAGGCTTTTAGGTGTGGATGATGAATAGACAGGGGCTCTTTATATAGGGAGCTCGGGGACTCTCCAACCATCTATTTGGCATATTAATGACACTCATTGATGGCCTGAAACATACTAAATGGAAACATTTATTCTTCGTTGGCGCTGTTTTATTTTCTGGCGAGTGAACAATGTTGTCATCTGAAGGAAAAAGATGACACTGTTCCAAATTGGACCACACCGGTCCAAACTGGGTTCAACACTTAAACCCTTTGGTTCAGGCCCAATTCAACTGAGTTTTTCAAAATTAAAAATTTTTAAATTTATCTAAATTAATTTTTTATCCAATGGTGATCTCAATTCTCCAATTTAAATTTTCTAAGCCATCTAGAAAAATAAATTTAGCATCTGGTTCAATAGTTGTTCAAACCGATCCAAAGCGGTTCAATCCGGTTCAGATCTGATTCACCTAAATCGGTCTAGTTTTCTCTCCCAAATTTATTTTCTAGCGAGTGAACAGTGTTGTTATTTGAAGGAAAAAGATGACACTGTTCTAAACTGAACCGGACCGGTCCAAACTAGGTTCAACGCTTAAACCGGTTGGTTCAAGCCTAATTCGACCGAGTTTTTCAAAATTAAAATTTTCTAAATTTATCTAAATTATTTTTCTATCCAATGGTGTCTCAATTCTCCAATTTAAATTTTCTAAACCACCTAGAAAAATAAATTTAGCATATGGTTCAATAGTGGTTCAAACCGGTCCAAAGCGGTTCAATCCGGTTCAGATCTGGTTCACCTAAATCGGTCTAGTTTTCTCTCCCAAATTGTTCTAAGTCCCTTCCCAAGGTTTTTATGACCCCTTTGGGTCACTCAAAAGTTGTAAATTTTCCAATTTGTCCGTTCTCTAGTGATTGGGGTTTGTGAACTAGTTCAGTTTTCTCACTCGGTTTGACTGGTTCTTCCCTCAGTTTTCCATAACTCCAAAGGGCATGGTTTACAGTTGGGGTTTACACAACCTCCCATTGGCTGCTCATGTCTGTGTGGCATGCGGACAGCTCGTCCGTAGACCGTTGACCAGACACGTGGCAGCCTTCCATTGACTGGCCGTATCTGCATGGCTGCTAATTGGGCGATGTTGACCGTTGACTAATCCGGTCTATTAACCGGCTAGACTGTTGACCAGTCCGATCCAACCGGGTTCGGTGACCCGAATTAAAAAATTGGTCGGTTCGTGCCTGATTCGACAGATTTTCTAAATTTTAAAAATTTCCAAATTTATCTAAATTCATTTATATCTAATGGTGGCCTTAATTTCCTAAATTGATATTTTTAAGCCACCTAGAAAAATGAATCATTGAATCAGTTCACTATGGTTCAATCCAGTTCAGTTTGGTTCTCCCCGAACCAGTCTGGTTCTCCCATCGAATTCATTTCATGGTTCTTCCTTGAGATTTTTGTGAATTTTGGGTCACTTGGGATTTTCCAATCTCCAATGTTAACACTTCTTTACTATTTTCGGTTCATTAATTGACTTGATTTTTCATATGAAAATTTTCCAGTTCTTTTCTTAATTTTCTTTGGTCCGAGAGAACACATTTTACAAGCACGCTACGTTGGGTGCACGCATGTGCTACACATGCTTGTGTCATTTTATTTGTCCGATTTCAGACCCCCAAACCCAGATTTTACTAGATAAACCCCATCCGACAATCTAAAATCCACCGCTTGGGGAATCTATTCATTCATAGAGCTACGTATCATTTGACCATCCCTCAAAATCAATAACGTGGGCACACAATTAGGAGTGCCTTGTGAATAAGATTGTTGTGTTTTCTTATTGTATTAAGATACTGGTATAGGAGGTGGAGTGTTGGAAGGACACCTCTTGAGGTAGTGCCGACACTGAAGGGAAATTGGAAAGGGAGGATAAGGGGAGATGTTTTGAATTCTTCCAAATTTCCTAGGACACCCAAGTGATGTATAGTACCATCCCAATACATCGCTGTGATGAGAAATGATGGAATTGAGTCACATGTGTATGGGAGATGTGATAATGAGTGGAGATTGTTATGTGGCCTTGACCCTGGATGCAAGGACATCAAACTAAGATATGATGCTTGTAGGGTGTCGATTGTGGTAGAGCGCACATGGCTTCCACGCTCTCACCTTGCTAGGTTTGGTATTATTAGATACACTCCAAGGCATGAATATTATTGAATTTCCCATGTGTTTTACGGGACACGAGTTGCCCACATGTGTAGTATGTGAGCTACCCATGTATATGCGGAACCTAAGTTCCCATTATTTGTAATATTGCTCTAATATATTGTGTTTCATGTGGAAACGATTGGGGAGATCGAGAGTAACCCAACCATAGAGTAAAATATGATTAGGGTTGGCCCCAGACAAGAGTCTCAAGGGGCAAGATAAACTACGGGAATCAGTTTGTATTGAGAAACCAAAAAAAAAGGAAATTGTGTTAGGTTGTATAATGAGGGATGTGAAACCCGCCCACTTAGGACAAGGAAATTGGGGAAAGGACCAATGGTTTTGAGAAAATCGTGTTAATTAATGAACCAAAAATAGCAAAGAAAGGTTAAAATGGGAAATTAGAAAATCCCAAGTGACCAAAACTTCATAAAAATTATGGGGAAGAACGAGGAAGTGAATTGGATGAGACAACTAGACTGGTTCAGGGTGAACTAGACCTAAACTAGATTGAACTATAGAGAACTGATTCAATAATTCATTTTTATAAGTGTTTTAAAAATGTCAATTTGAGAAATTGAGGCCACCATTAGATAGAAAATAAATTTAGAAAATGTTAAATTTCAGAAAATCAATTTTTTAATTCGGGCCACCGAACCTGATTGAACTAGACCGGTCAACGGTCCAACCGGACAACGAATCGGACCAGTCAATGGTCTAATCTATCAACAGACCAGACCTGTCAATGGTCAACAAAGCCCAATCAGCAACCACGCAAGCATGGGCAGCCAATGGGTGGCTGCCACATGTCCGGTCAATGGTTAGCGGATGACCAGTCACCCTACCATGCAGACACGAGCAGCTAATGGGAGGCTACCACGTTTCCGGTCAACTAGTCAACGGTTGACGCGACAATTGAGTTGGAATGCCATGTTAGAAAAATGGACCAATCACAGCGCGCCATGTAGCACACCCGCCACACCATCATCTTCAATCTTTGTCCTCTGAGAGAGATAATAGTGAGTGAGAGAGGTCGCTTCCTCTTGTGACCTGGGAAGAGCTCTAGTATGACTGTTGGCAGCCGAGTCCTACGTCAGCCGGTGGCCCGGTCAGTTGTCGAGCTTAGTTTTCTAACCAATAGCAAACTAGAGATCCAACATCAGGGCTTTTCTCCACCTCTGAAGATGCATTCGATGTCATTAGAACTAGGAGGAAGTCCTCTATCCATCTGCACCTTCCCTTCGGCCCGAGGACCACTGTAAAAGAGTGGTTAAGCTCAAATAGTGCTGCCGCTCCTCGGCTGTCAACAGCTAGAGCTACTCGAGCTCAAGTTGAGTCGTCTCTAGGCCAATTCCGATAAGCCCCTCCAGCTCCACCTAATGGTGCCCCGACCTTCCCTCGAGCTAAGACGGTAAGCCCCTCCGCCGCCCCTTCGTCGAAAAACAATGTTCACAATGCATTTCAGTAAAAACTTAAACTGAGAAATTTACACTACTTAGTCAACCAATTGAGGCGCAGTTTGATCCAGGGAGGATCCCCGGGAGGAGAGAAATTCAGAGAAAGGAAGAGCTCCTATCGTCAGACCCTCACCGGTAAGATATCGAAGCTTTCTCTCTTTAGACTACATTTTTCGGTGAAGCTCCATTTGAGAACATTTCTAAGCCAAATAAAATGGTTCAAAGCTTGAAATGATGAGGGAAACATAGAAAAGATGATTCAGATCACGAATGAGGGCAATTAATTGAGTTTTTTTTGGGTCAATTGAACGAAATTGTGATTCGGGGTACAAATAACAATTTTTGAGAAATTGGGCACTTTGGGGATTTTTGGAAAATTGTGGGTTGAATTGCAATTTAAGGAAAATTGAGACATTTTCATGAAATTAACTACTAATTAGGGCCCAATTGGGCAATTGAATGAAATGGAGGGCAAATTGGCAATTTTTTAAATTCAAGGACTAATTGGCAATTTTTGGGGAATTAAGGACCAATTGGCAATTTCGGGAATATTGTGGACCAATTGGTAATTTCGAAAAAGTTAAGGATCCATGAGGGATAATTGGAAGTCCTAGGGATTTAACTGAGATCTAACCAAGATTAGAGACCAAAAAGTAAAGTTATAAATTTTAAGGGACCTAACTGTAATTAAGGTAGAGTGTAAGGACCTATGTGCAAATACTTGAAAGTATAAGGTCCCTTATGTCAATTCTTCTTATATGGATACGTGAACCATGTAGGAGCTGGTTGTTCAAGTATCGGTGCAAAGAAGTGCACCACAAATTGGGATTTCTTTAGGAAGGCCATGTCACTGTCGCCAGGTGAGTGGGATTTTCAACATCATACCCGGTTGGGGGTGATGAGAACCGTTTTTAAGTTTGAAAATAATTTTTCTAGGGATGGTCTCCCCTGATTGCGTGAAACTACTTAAACATTTTGGGAGACGTTCTTGATGGGAGTTAGAATTGCTCTAACAGGCTCGTGGCCTCATATTTTGAAAATAATAAGGTTGAAGACCAGTTTTGGAAAACTTGTGAAGTGGGCACAAACTTGATTATAAGAACCATGAAAAATCTCACTAAAATGTTGAGTGACTTGCCATGGGGCCAAGATAGGACTAACAAGGATCGATGGGCTACCGGCAATGTGCTAGGATTAGGTCAAAGGGTCGGTCAAAGCAAACAGTTATAGGCCAGGTCGAGTGTCGGGGCTGTTAGACCATTGGCACCAAAGATCATGATTAATGATTCAAAACTATTGTTATGCATGCATGAGGATCCACAAGTATCTAGACACCTGAGAATGGTAGCCGATGGGTTCGAAGGGCTGCTAGAGGACCTGGATGCAATAAGGGCGGTTTTGTCGTGCTAGTTAGTCAAGAAGCTTCATTAACTTCCTATGCACTGAGACCAAGGTCGAAGGGGAAATGAGATCTCATTCCAAAAAGTGGACACAAATTATGATTTGGAGTTTGAGGGTCGAACAACTGATGTCCACTCAAACTTAGTGGGTTTGAGTGTTGGACAATTGATGTCTACTCAAACTAAGGATAGATGTCTGGGACTTCTATTTGGGTGGACGGTAAAGATGCACCAAACCACAAGTGGAATGGTTGGAAACTATTTTGTGAACGTGTGATCCCTTTCTGGGATAGAACGGGTGTGCAAATATTTGTTAAAACACTTCTCGAGCAAGGGGAAGTGCTAAAGAAGAGATAAACTCACATTACAAAGAAAAGGACAAAACACTTTGATAAAACTATATGATTGAAAACTCACTCCCCAACCCCTACTTAGTGATTTGTAGAAACTCACCCACTACCATTAAACCCTTTTCAGGAACCATCTCACTAAGAAGAGTAGAAGCTAGGGGAGCAAGCCAAAGGTACCGTGAACAGCTAAACTGTTATTTAATTATTTTGTAAATTTTGTAATGGAAAGCATGTGTACTTCAACGCCTTTACCTTCTTCATTCTATTTGGTAGAAATGTTGAGTTAGACTAGGAAGGGTAGCGAGTTGATCATAGGACTCTAACCAAACCGGGTCGGGGTGTGACAACTTAAGTGGTATCAGAGCATGGTTTTCCAAACAAAGTTTCAAAACTAACCCTAACCCATGGTAAACTTCTATCAAACAGATATGTCCACTCCTAGAGAAACCGAACAAATCCACACTATCACAACCACCATAGGACCTGGAAGAAACCTCGCCCTGCACGAGGAAATTAGCTTGGGAGCTCAATAGTCTAGGAGGACCTAACCCATGATACCAAGGATGCCACTTGAGCCAAGGAAACTTTACGAAGAATACGTCAAAGTATTCTAGGAACCTTGCTTCATGCTTAGGAAAGGGGAATGTTCCATAGGAAGTACGGACCCAAGGATGGTGAAATGTAGAGGCCACTAGCGACCACTAAGAAAAACTCCACAAAGCCCGAGATAGAGAAGAAGCTATAAAAGTCCACACAAATAAGTAACTTGCCACAATTATGGACAGAGGGGACACTACGCACAAAAGTGCCCAAAACCACTAAAGAATGTGGTTCACACTCCTGGGATCATTACCTCTACGGGCAGCGAAGGATATGAAGAAAGAAAGAGAAAGGAAAAGAGGGCAAATATGGAAAAGGAAATCTCTCCACCACACAAATGTCGAAGGATCCACGTAGAAGCCGATATCGGGATAACCTATTAGAGGTGAAGAGGAATAGGGCATATGATGAGGTGATGTCCCATACCACAAGGATTGGTGGAAATACATCCTAAGAGTAGTACCTCCCTGACTACCGGTGTCATGCCCCAACCCAGTTTGGTCAGATCCCCGTGATCAACCCGCCACTCTCCCAGTTTATTAAAGGGTTTCCCCTCATTGTAAATCGTAAAAAGTAAGGCATCATTTAACCTGCACCTTTTCCTGGAATAGCATAATCAAAACTGAATGAAATTTAAAACTTTACATACCTATCTTACAGGCATCTTAGTTGACGGTTTTTAAGGGTAGTCTTTCCAGGATATCCTGAAAGGGATATAAGCGAGGGAGTGAGTACGACTACTCAGTGAATGGGTTTTTAAAATCTTTTGACTTTTAAGAAAAACATTTCTATGGAGTGTGCCAGACTCCTTTTTTTTCAAATATCTCTTTGTTTAAAAATTTGGGGTTTTCCACCATTTCTTAGTTACCGGTGTGTCATCACCCAACACACATCCTTGATCATGAAGGCTACACATATTCGCAAGTCAGTATCACTACTGAACCCGCTAGTGGCTTCGGAGCGACTTTTCCTGCCGCCTGGATAGAAGTACGACCACTTCTACCCTGGGAATGAGTGGATGTACGTGACATCCAACCCACAATCCCGAAATCACTTCTTCGTGTCCGTATGAGGACAGAGACCTCATACTGTCCCCACTTCGGTCTCATGTGCTTGGTGCTACTCCAGATTTCACACAGACACCTGGAACGACGAACTGCCCTTATAGCCACCAGGTCGTCCAGTGCCCTTCGAACGCATCACTACCCCTCATGGGCATCTTGATGATCTCATACTCACAGTGCATGCACAAACAATGTTTTCTCATATTCCCATGTAATCTATGGTGCCATTGGTCCAATGGCCCTGACTCTCAATTCAACCCGCAGTTATTTGTCTTGACTGGTCCGTCAACCTGTCATGTCGCACTGCCGCTAGTTAACTAAGCATGTCGATCCTATCTTGGTACCATGGCGAAACAATTCACTTATTAAGTTTTATGGCACATATATCATGTTCATTTATGAGCTCCTGCTCGTGCCAACTGGCCTTGGGCCCACTGTACGAGATTTTCAAAATTGGGCATTTAGCCCCCAAGTTCCAAAATCGAGGCCCCCGGCCTATCAGAGCTATTCGAGCTCCCGTCAAGAAGGTCTCCCAAATTGTTTAAGCATTGGCACACAGTCACGGAGAGCACTTTTGACAAGACATATGTTTTCTCTATCCATTATATCGCTCGGTATAAGGACACCTCTGTTCATAAACGATGAACGGGTTTTCAACTTCCTTCGAGGAAGTCTCATCATACCAACCGGGTATGATCTACTTACAACCGGTAAGTAGTTTTTTCGCATGATTTTCACATCACTTCCTCTAAGTAGTAATGTTTAAAATACCACTAAATAGTGGGTTTTCATATCGAGGTACTTATCATTCCCAACCAGGTATGATATAAAATTTCCACTCAAAACCGGTAAGTTTTTTTAAAATTTTAAGTTGTGCTCATCATCCCAACCGAGTATGATGTTAGCAAACCCACTCACCCGTTAATGCCATTAATTCCACTATACCGGTTCTTTTTATTCATGCGAGCTTGTCCTTACTGGCATTCCAGGTACTTCATGTACCTACACGATATGAACATCTGGGTTCATTATCCTTCGGCCTAATCGCCTTCATTCATTCCAAATGAATGAGGAAGTAAAACTTTTATTTTTTTGCAATTAGGTCCCTAAAGTTATTTCTCTTTAACTTTAAGTCCCTAATGCCGGTTTTTCCTCAAATTGAGTCCCAAAACTTCTAAAATTTATCATAGGACCTCAATTTATTCCATTTCACTAAAAGGGGATTAATTTCTCAAATTTCCAATTTGGTCCTCCAACTTTTCCAAAATTACCATTTTGCCCTTCCTTTACAAAAATGGTAATTTTTGCCCCAAAAATTCTAAAATTTCTCAATTGGTCCTCCAACATTATTTTCATGCCCAATTGGCCCTCAATTTCATAAAATTTCATTTTGGTCATTCGAATTTCGAAAATCCCCAAATTTCCCCCAATTTCAACTGTTCAACACTGCCGAATTTGATTTCATCAAATTTACTGATCAAACACCTCTAATTATTGAAATTGGAGTTGAAATTGAGTTCCTACATGTTCATATGATTCTAAGGAACTTTAAATCGCAGATTTTAATGCTGGAACGAGCTCAAACGGAGCTTCGCCGGAAAACAAATTGTAGAGAGAGAAAGCTTCGAATTCTCACCGGTGAGGGCATGGCGGTCCGAGCTTTCTATATGGGCAGATAGCTCTCATCTTGAGGATCATCCTAGAATCAAGAATTGCAATTGATGCTAAATTGAGTTAGAATTTCATCATTGAAATTCTGCCAGTTCTCTCTCTAGCACTGGCCGAAACTTGCAAAGGGGTGCCGAATTGGCTTACCTTTCAGTCCTAATTCAGCTGTGAGAGGGCTAAGGAAGTGTTGAAAGGGCTTGGTTTGGTTTGAGGAGGGCTCGAAATGGCTGATTTCAGCTTCGCCAAAATAGGGCAGCTTCGGTCCGTCGAAGCTGCTTCATTGTTCCATCATGCCTGCGCTTCTCCAGCGATTCTCGGATTGACTGGAGTTTGCTATTAGATAGTCAGTTTTAAAGAGCTCGACCTCTCCTTCCGAGGTTAAGAAAAATGTTCAAGTCTAAACTGTGGTTCAAGCTTCATCGGGAAATGGAGCAGTAGAGAGAAAGAGAGAAGTGTTCATGTGTGAGGAGAATGAATGGAGATGACCTCATTATATACGTGTAAAATCATGTATTAAATGGGAGAGATTTATTACTAGTATTAATATTGACATAAATTTTTAGAATTAATTCAAGCGAGGTTACCCATCCTCACACTACTCTCTACCAAGCACACTTAACTTTAGAGTTCTTATGGGATCTCGTTCACTTGAACCAATTTGGTTTTTATCTTTTATTTTGTCTTATGTTTCTTTTCCAAGGTTTAATGAACCCTTTGGATCACCCGGAAGTTGTAAATTTCTAAATTGCTTGTTCCCATATGATTGGGTTTGTAAACCGGCTCGATTTTCTTACTCGGTTTGACCGGTTCTTTTCCCGATTTTCCTTAACTCAAAAGTGCAGGGTTTACAACCGGAGTTCGAGGGGGTGGAAGACAGAAGACCTCCCCAAGAGCCACAACTCCAAATGAGGATTTTAAACTCACCCTGGAGAGAGTTCCTTAGAATTCTAGCATAGTGCTTCCCAACCTCTCTTTTAACCATCTCCCTTAGAGGGAAGATGTCCCAAATTAACTGTAATATGTCCCCAATAAATAAAATATTCAAGTTCCCAAAAAAAAATTTTCACCCAAATTATAATGCGTCCAATCAATATCTCGTGCCTTAGGACAAATAAGGAACATGAAGGACAAACCTAATGGTTAAACTTAGGAAGGACAAATAACGCCTTTGAATCCCTTAGATAAAGAGGTCAAGGTACTCCGACCTCCCCGAAAGAGGCAAGCCTTTGAAAGAGGGGAGGTAGGACCATGTATAGAGCTAAACCCTAATGGGCAAACGAGGAGATGACAACAAAGGAGCCGATAACCCAATTAGGATAGGTAACCATAACCAAGAAACAAATGAAGGAATTTCCAAAGAGAGAGGAATCTTAGAGGAGTACACCCATTAACTAAGAAACGATGAACATCAAGACTGGTTTCTACCCACACCTACTTAAGGGAACTTAGGATTAAACGACGAGGCACTATATGGAGTGCACAAGACAAGGGCCGAGGATTGGAAATTCCTTAGGTACAAGCATTAAGTTTGGGATGGCAAGGCATAACCTACCTTGGAAAGTAAGGGAGCCAAGTAGGATTACAAATGAACCTAGTGAAAATAGGCCACTAGTAACTATGGGATGGTCAAGGGAGGATAACGACGCCCTAAGAAGGACCGGAAGGTAATGACGACTACACCCTAAAAAGGGTGATGAGATGGGCGTCAAGGACGAGTAAGCTTAAGAGACATCTGTCTCAAGACAAATGGGACAAGGAGAGTAGTAGGAATGAGGCAATTAAAAGAACTACCCCTCATGAGAATCATGGATTTAAACCCTGACAGAGGAGGGAGAAGCGAAAAGGTCAAACATCGAAAAAAGAAGGATGGGGGAAATCCTTAGAGCAATCAATGGTCAAAAGAGATTGGCAACCACCCTCAAGCCACAAGAAGGATTAAGCAAACCTCTAGTAAGGTGATCAAGAGACATCAACATAAAGAAGATTTGGACTTCCCCCAAATCAAATAAACCCATAATAATTACAAGTAGGAATAAGGAAAGGGTACAAAGGAAGGGTAAGTAGAAAAGGACATACATCAAAGGATGCCACGAAGTTGATTAAAGGACTGATACCCTCAACAACAAACGCAAAGGGAAGTGTACCCATAGCCCAAGTAGCAAAGCAAAGCCCAAGGAATGGGTAGTAGGAGGATAACTTCATATGATGTCATAACAAGTGGGAATGGATGGAATACCCATAATAAGGAAATATAAAGAAGGATATCCGAAAAACCTTGGAGAGTGCACCCTTCAACTAAGAATTAATTAAGGGAAACATTCAAGAAAGGATGAGAAGGATGAATGCGCAACTCAAAGGATGGAAAAATCCCGACTTCAAGGTACAAGAGTAGAAGATAAAACCAACAAAGGGAACTCCTTTAGGTGAAATCAAGGAATGGACAAGTCAGCTATAAGGGATCAACTTGGATTAAAGAACCGTGAAATGGTCATGAGCGAGTAAGGATGGACCTGAGAAAAGAAGTCCTTAAGTAAGGACGCCAATGGACACGAGGGAGGGCTGAAAGTTGAGGAGTAGATGGGAAACCCGATAGTTGGAAATGAAGAAGCCAAATAAGAAAGTGGCATAAGAATAGAATAAAGGACCAATATAGGGTAAGAAGGGGATAACACTGAAACCCATGAAAACAAGTACGAAATGCTCAGACGGACATCGAACTAAGGGTTTCAACTAGTAAGGGAGTAAATAGAACTAGGGACGGTCGGACATTTTGGAACTCCCAATTCCAGACAAAACCCCCAAGAGGAAAGGTCTTGCCCCAAACGACGGGAAGCATGGGATCTAGGAAATCATGTGGACACGGGGAGCAAGACTAGTCAAAGGAACTAAGTCCGAGGGAGTGAATGAATGAGTGAATAGGTAACCGAAGTGGTAGGGTACCAAATCGAACCTCAAGTTGACTGCAAGAGGATTCACTCCCAATGTAAAGGATGAATGACCGTGTTTTAGGGACAAAACTCCTTAAAGGAGGGGTGAGTAGTGAAACTCGTCCACTCGAAACAAGGAAACAGGGGAAAACACCGACAGTTTTGAGAAAGCCAAGTCAATTAATAAACTAAAAATAGCAAACAAAGGTTAAAATGGGAAATTGGAAAATCCCAAGTGACCAAAAATTCATAAAAATCATGGGGAAGAACAAGGAAGTGAATTGGATGGGAGAACCAGACTAGTTTAGGGTGAACCAAACCCAAACCAGACTAAACCATAGTGAACCGGTTCAATGATTAATTTTTCAAGGTGGCTTAAAAATGTTAATTTGGGAAATTAAGGCCACCATTAGATAGAAAATGAATTTTTAAAATTTTAAATTTTAGAAAACCAGTCGAATCTGGCCTGAACCGACCGATTTTCGAATTTGGATCACCAAACCCAATCAGACTGGACCAGTCAACGGTCTAGCCAGTCAACGAACCAAACCAATCAACAGTCCAACTGTTCAATATACCGGACCAGTCAACGGTCAATGAAGCCCAGTCAACAGCCACGTAAGCATGTGTAGCCAATGGGAGGCTACCATGTGTCCAGTCAACGGTAACTAGACAACCAGCCTGCCATGTAGACACGAGCAGCCAATGGGAGGCTGCCACGTGTCCGGTCAACAGTTACGCACGTTAGAAAAATGGACCAATCACAGCCTGCCATGCAGCATACCTATCACGTCATCATCTTCAACTTGAGTCTGCTAATAGAGAGAAGAGAGAGAGAGGTCGCTTCCTCCGGTGACCCGTGAAGAGCTCTAGTATGACGGCCAATGACCAAGTCGAAGGCTGAGTCCTACATCGAGCGGTAGCCCAATCAGTTGCTGAGCTCCCTATATAAATAGCACCCCTCCATTCATCGGGGCTTTTCTCCACCTATGAAGCTACATTCGAGGTCATTAGAATCGAGAAGAAGTCCTCTACCCATCTGCACCTTCTTTTCCACCCGAGGACCACCGTACAAGAGCAGGGAAGCTCAAACAGTGTCGCCTCTCCTCGGCTATCAGTAGCCCGAGTTGCTTGAGCTCAAGTCGAGCCATCCCCAGGCCAATTTCGACCAAACCAAGCCCCCCCAAACTCCACCTAAAGGTGCCCCAACCCTCCCCCGAGCTAAGATAGTAAGCCCTTCTGCCACACCTTCACTGAAAAACACTATTCATAGTGCATTTCTATAAATATTTAATAAAGAAATTCACATTGCTCATGTCATGCCCCGACCCGGTTTGGTCGGATCCCCATGAACAACCCGCCACTCTCCCGGTTTATTAAAGGGTTTCCCCTTATTATAATCCGTAAAGAGTAAGGCATCCGTTAAACCTACACCATTTCCTAGAATAGCATAATCAAAACTGCATGAAATTTTAAAATTTAAATACCTATTTTACAGGCATCTTAGTTAATGGTCTTTCAAGGTAGGCTTTCCGGGATTTCTTGAAAGGGGTATAAGGGAGGGGGTGAGTACGACTACTCAATGAATGGGTTTTCAAAGATCTACTTTTAACTTTTAAGAAAAACATTTATATGGAGTGTGCCAGACTCCTTTCTTTTAAAAAAAAATCCCTTCATTTAAAAATTTGGGTTTTTCCATTATTTCTTAGTTACCGGTGTGTCATCACCCAACACACATCCTTCATCATGAAGGTTACACACATTCGTAAATCAGTATCACTACTGAACCCGCTAGTGGCTTCGGAGTGACTTTTCCTGCCACCTGGATAGAAGTACAGCCACTTCTACCCTGGGAATGAGTGGATGTACGTGACATCCGACCCACAATCCCAAAATCACTTCTTCCTGTTCGAATGAGGACAGAGACCTCATCCTGTCCCCACCCCGGTCTCATGCACTTGGTGCTACTCCAAATTTTGCACAAACACCTGGAACGACGAACTGCCCTTATAGCTACCAGGTCGTCCAATACCCTTAGGACGCATCACTACCCCTCATGGGCGTCTTGATGATCCCGTACTCACAGTGCATGCACAAACAATGTTTTCTTATATTGCCATGTAATATATGGTGCCACTGGTTCAACGGCCTCGACTCTCAACTCAACCCGCAGCTGTTTGTCTTGACTAGTCCATCAACCTGTCATGTCACACTGCTGCTAGTTGACTAAGCATGCCGGTCCTATCTTGGTACCATGGCCAAACAATTCACTTATTAAGTTATATGGCACATGTATCATATTCGTTTACGAGCTCCTGCTCGTGCCAACTGGCCTTAGGCCCACTGTACGAGATTTTCAAAAAAAAACTAGGCATTCTAGCCCTCAAGTTCCAAAATCGAGGCCCTCGACCTATAAGAGCTATTCGAGCTCCCGTTAAGAAGGTCTCCCAAATAGTTTAAGCATTGGCACACAGTCAAGGGAGAACACTTCTGACAAAATAGGTTTTCACTGTCCATTATACCAAGCGGTATAAGGACATCTCCATTCATAACCGATGAACAGGTTTTCAACTTCCTTCGAGAAAGTCTCATCATACCAACTGGGTATGATCTACTTACAACCGGTAAGTAGTTTTTTTTCGCATAATTTTCACATCACTTTCTCTAAGTGGTGATGATAAAAATACCACTAAATAGTGGGTTTTTATACCAAGGTACTTATCATCCCCTACCGGGTATGATATAAAATTTCCACTCATAACCGGTAAGTGGTTTTTATCTTTAAGTTGTGCTCATCATCCCAATCGGGTATGATGTTAGTAAACCCACTCACAACCGGTAAGTGGTTGATAGAGAAAGCTTTGATTACTCACCAGTGAAGGCACAACGGTCCGAGCTTTCGATCTGGGCAGATAGGTCTTGTCCTAAGGTTCATCCTAGAATTAAGTATTGCATCAATTGATGCAGAATTGGATTAGAATTTTGTCATTGAAATTCGGTCGACTCTCTCTCTAGCACCGATCGAAAATTGTAAAGGAGAGCCGAATTGGCTTACCTTTCGATCCTAATTCGGCCGTGGAAAGGCTAAGAAAGTGTTGGGAGGGCTTGGTTTGGCCTGAGAAGGGCTTGAAATGGCCGATTTCAGCTAAGCCGAAATAGGGCAGCTTCGGTCCACCAGAGTTGCTTCACTATTCCATCATGTCAGCGCTTCTCCAACGATTCTCGGATTGATTGGAGTTTGCTATCAGATAGCTGTCTTCTCCCCGGTTCTAAAGAGCCCAACTTTTGTTCAAGTCGAAGCTCTGGTTCGAGCTTTACTGGGAAATGGAGCAGTATAGAGAGAGAGAGAGAAGTGTTCAGGTGTGAGGAGAATGAAATTGGGATGACCTCTTTATATAGGCGTAAAACCCGTGTATTAAATGAGCGAGATTTATTACTAGTATTATTATTGCCATAAATTATTGGTATTAATTCCAATAATTTAATTTCGGTATTAAATTATTTGTATTAATTCCAATAATTTAATTTAGTTATTAAATTATTGGTATTAATTATAATAATTAAATATATATTAATTTATGATTATTTATGATAAGATATACATAAAAAAATTTTACCGAAATTTTGGGTTACAAAAAAAATTCATACTTTCCAAGAGGTCACCCATCCTCACACTACTCTCAGGCAAACACACTTAACTTTAGAGTTCTTATGGACTCTCGTTCACCTGAACCAATTTGGTTTTTTTTTATTTTCTAAAGTTTCTTAAATTTCTTTTCCAAGGTTTAATTAACCCTTTAGATCACCCAAAAGTTGTAAATTTCCATATTGCGTGTTCTCAAATGTAAACCGGCTCAGTTTTCTTACTCGGTTTGATCGGTTCTTTTCCCGGTTTTTCTTAACTCAAAAGTGTGGGGTTTACAGCTCAAGCCACCAATTGAGGCATGGTTTGATCTAGGGAGGATCCTCGAGAGAAGAGCAATTCAGAGAAAGCAAGAGCTATGGTTGTCAGACCCTCACCGGTAAGATATCGAAGCAGTCTATCTTTAGACTACATTTTTCGGCGAAGCTCCGTTTTAGCTCATTTCTGAGCAAAATGAAGTGGTTCAAAGCTTGAAATGATGAGGGAAACATAAGGAAGATGATTCAGATCATGAATGAGGGCAATTAACTAAGTTTTGGGGCTCAAGGGAATGAAATTGTGATTCAGGAACCAAATTACAATTTTTGAGAAATTAGGCACTTTGGGGATTTTTGGAAAATTGGGGGCTGAATTGCAATTTAAGGAAAATTGGGATATTTTCATGAAATTAACTTCCAATTGGGGCATAATTGGGCAAGTGGATGAAAAAGAGGGCCAATTGGCAATTTTTGAAAATTCAAGGACCAATTTATAATTTTTGGGAATATTGAGGACCAATTGTTAATTTTGGAAAAGTTAAGAACCCATAAGGGTTAATTGGACATCCTAGGGACTTAATTGAGATCTAATGAAGATTAGGGACCAAAATGTTAAGTTATAAACTTTAAGGGACCTAACAACAATTAAGGCAGAGTGTAAGGACCTATGAGCAAATACTTGAAAGTATAAGGTCCCTTATCTCAATTCTCCTAATATGGATACTTGAATAATGTAGGAGCTGGTTATTCAAGTACTGGTTCAAAGGAGCGCACCACGAATCAAGATTTTTTCGGGACAGGCACATCTCTATCACCTAGTGAGTGGGATTTTCAGCATCATACCCCGTTGGGGGTGATCAGAATTGTTTTTAAGTTTGAAAATCATTTTTCCAGGAATGGTCTCCCTAGACTGCGAGAAACTACTTAAACATTTTGGGAGATGTACCTGATCAAAGCTATAATTGCTCTAATAGGCTCGAGGCCTCGAATTTTGAAAATAATAGGGCCAAAGGCCTAGTTCTGGAAAACTCGTGAAGTGGACCCAAGGCCAGTGTGCACGGGTTAGAATTGGAGATGTTGTGTGACTTGCCATGGGGCCAAGATAGGACCTACAAGGATTGATAGGCTAGTGGTAGTGCGCCAAGACTAGGTAATGATCCAGTCAAGGGAAATAACTACAGGCCACGTCAAGTGTTGGGGCCATTGGACCATTGGCACCAAAGATCATGGTTAATAATTCAAAACTATTTTTATGCATGCATGAGGATCTGAGAGCATCCAGACACCTTAGAGGGGTAGTCGATGGGTCCCAAGGGTTGCTGGACGACCTAGAAGCATTAAGGGCGGGTTTGTTGTGCCAGTTAGTCATGAAGCTCCAGTAGCTTCCTATGCACTGAGATTGAGGCTGGAGGGGAAATGAGGTCTCCTCCCACAAAGCAAACACAAATTATGATTTGGGATTTGAGGGATGGACAATTGATGTCCACTCAAACTTAGGGTAGAAGTCTGATACTTCTATTCATGTGGATGGTAAAGATGCACCGAATCACAAGTGGAACGGTCGAGCACTATTCTACGAACGTGTGATCCCTTTTTATGATAGAAATGGCATGCGAATGTTTGTTAACACACCTCCCGAGCAAGGGGAAGTGCTAAAGAAGAGATAAACTCATATTACAAAGAACTAAAAGGACAAAACACTTTGATAAAGCTATTTGCTTGAAAACTCACTCCCCAACCCCCACTCACTGAGTTGTAGAAACTCACCCCCTCCCATTAAACCCTTTTCAGGAACCATCCCGCAAAGAAGAGTAAAAGCTAGGGGAGCAAGCCAAAGGCACCGCGAATAGGTAAACTGTTATTTAATTGTTTTGTAAATTTTTTTATGGAAAGCATATGTACTTCGATGCCTTTACCTTCCTTGGTCTATTTGGTAGAAGTACTGAGTTAGACTAGGAAGGGTGGCGGGTTGATCACAGGACTCTGACCAAACCGGGTCGAGGTGTGACAAGGGTTGTTTGAGTTGTAAGCCGTGTAGTGGTTCGACATTATTACCCCCATTTTGTAAACCCTATTCCTTTAAAGATAAGAAAACTGGGAAAAGAACCAATGGTTCAAAAGAGAAAACTAAGCCGGTTAACAAACCCAAATAGGTAAAGAAAGGGTAAAATGGGAAATTTGAAAATCTCAAGTTACTCAAAGAGTCATAAAAATCATAGAAAAGAACCATGGAACAAATTGGAAAGGAAAATCGGACCGGTTTAGGGTGAACCGAACCTGAATCAGATTGAACCGGTTTGAACCATACATGAACCAGTTTCTAAATTCATTTTTCTTGGTGGATTAAAGTGATCAAATTGGGAAATTGAAGCCACTATTGGATAGGAAATAAATTTAGACAAATTTTTAAATTTTTAGATTTGAGAAAACTAGTTGAATCGGGCTTGGACCAGCCAATTTTTGTCATTAAACATGGTTAGACCAAACCGGTCCGGTTTGAAACAGTGTTGTCTTCTTCCTCAGGATGCCAGCATTGTTCATCGATTCAAAATCTTTTTTCTCTCGCGAAGGAATATTCTCTTCGATCAGGGCATTTTCGGGCGAGGATAAGCTCGATCAAAATGGAAACAGGTCGGGTAGAGGCTCTCCGAGATCCCTATATAAAGAGCTCCTCTCCATTCATCCTCCACACACCTCAAATCGCCATTCTCTCTCAAGTGCTCCATTTTTCGGTCAAGCTCGAACAAGAACTCCGACTTGGGCACTTTTCTTAGCCTTAGAAGGCAAGGTCGAGTCATACAGACTCCAGGGGAAGTCAACTACCTAACAGCAACCTCCCTTCGACTTGAGGACCACGGGAGAAGCACCGATGAAATCAAATAGTGAAGCAGCTCTGACGGACTAAAGCTGCCCTATTTTGGCTGAGCTGAATTCAGGCAAATTCAGACCTCCTATAGCCAAGCCAAGCCTCCCCAATGCCCCCCAAACCCTCACATGACCTCCACATAGGTTAAAGGTAAGCCAATTCGACCCTCCTTTGTTGTTGCAGATTAGTGTTAGAGAGAGAAAGTGTTGAATTTCACTAACAAATTCACCCTCGTATGGACTTCAATTGAAGTAATTCTTGATCCTAGAAGGAACTAAGGACTAGAGCTACCTCCCCAGATCGAGAGCTCGGACTGCCAACCCTTCGACGGTAAGCTTTCGGAGTTTTGTCTCTCTACAAACAGTTTTTTGGCAAAGCTATGATTGAGCTCGTTTCGAACTCAAATTCAGTGATTCAAAGCTCCATTTGATCATATGGAAGTGTAGGAACCGATCCATGCTATCAATTGGGACAATTAACCCCGATTGAATGGCCAATTTGAAGAAATCAAATTCGATCAGTATAAAGGGGTGAAATTGGGGAAATTTTTTGGGTTTTGAAAAAATGAGGGACCTCCATGAAATTTCTCAAAATTGAAGGCCATTTTGGGCCCTCTTAACCTACATACAAAGGTTTGATTATGTTTTTTATCAACTCACTATTTTACCGAGATATTTATGTAAACCATTTTGGGCTCGAACGCGGATTTAAAAAAAGTTTCAAATTTCTGCTACAAAATATAGAGAAGTTTTGTCAAAAGCCTTAGTTTCTCTAGTTTCACTGTGGTGAAGTTACCCACCATGGTGACATCGGGGGGAGGGGGTTGGTAGGGGGTTTACAAGACCCCGATCGATAGAATTGGGTTGGGGCATGACAATTACCCTATGGACAATATAAAGAAATTTGTCTTATTTGTCCGCTCTTATAACAAGTGGAAAAGCTTTGAAAAGGTCCTCCATGGTACCTCTAGCATCAATGACAAGCATCCTTGACACCCATCAGACTTTTGGTGCCATTTCCTCAGGTGAGTTCATCCTCCCTACCTTCTTGTCTCTTTGTTTCTTGGCCACCATTCTAAGCGACTGCTGCCCATGCCAGTTGCCTTGACATGAATCTCCTTGAGAGGTTCTTAGTCCTTGGCTCTAGTTCCATTTCATACTATGACAATACTTCTGTCTCATTCCTTTTCTCAAAGTGCTTTTGCCCTTTTTGATATATGCTTTTGCACTCATAAGATTTACTTATTACTAAGGCCAAATCTATGGATCTCCACACACTTCCTTGTAACCTTTTGATACTAAAGTCTAACCCTTGCACGAACATCTGGCATATATCCCTTGGGCTAGCAAAATCTCGAGCAAACAGACATAGATCATTGAACTTATTCTTGTACTCATTCACGGTACTCGAGTCCTATTGGAGTTTGCAGAATTCCAACTTCTTCTCATTCACTATGTAAACCCCGCCCTTTTTAGTTAAGGAACACAGGGAAAAGTACCGGTTAAAGCGAGTGAGAAAATCGAACCGATTCACAAACCTGATTATCAGGAAACAGGAAATTTGGAAATTTACAACTCCTAAGTGATCCAAAGGGTTCATAAAACTTTGGAAAAGAACCTTATGACAAATTGGGAGAGAAAAACTAGACCGGTTTAGATGGACCAGATCCAACCAGATTGAACAGATTTATGAACCTAGTCAATTCATGAACCGGCCGGAATCTATAGAGAAATGGCAAACCGGGAAATTTGTGGATCCCAAGTGACCTAAAGAGTCCAAAAATTCATGAAAATGGACTTAAGAATGAATTGGAGTTGAAAATCAAATGGGTTTAGGCGAACCGGATCCGAACTAGATTGAACTGGTTTGCACCGATTTGAACCACTATTGAACCAAATTTTAAATTCATTTTTCTATGTGGCTTAAAAAATTCAAATTTGAGATTTGAGGCTACCATTGGATAGAAAATGAATTTAGAAATTTTTAGATTTGAAAAATTGGTCGAATGGGGGAGTGATGAACCAGTCGGTTTAAGCTCTAAACTCGGTTCAAATCGGTCTGGTCCAGTTCGAAATAGTGTCGTCTTCTTCCTTTAGATGACAACACTATTCACTTGCCGGAAAATCGAAGCAGCACCGGCGAAGAAGAAACATTTTTGTTCAATATTTTTCAGGCCATTAATGTCTGTCATAAAGGTGCCAAATGGACGGCCAACAAGTCCCCGAGCTCCCTATATAAAGAGGACCTCCCCATTCATTCTCTTCACACCTGAAAACTCCATTCTCTCTCAACTACTCCATTTTTTGGTGAAGCTCGAACCAGATCTCCGACTTGGGCACTTTTCTGAGCCAAACAAGGCGAGGTCGGGTTCTTTGGAACTGGAGAGAAGTCAACTACATGCCTGTAGTCTCTATTTAACCGAGGGTCACCAAAGAAGCGCCAGCGGGATAGAATAGTGAAGCAGCTCCGATGGACCGAAGCTGCCATGTTTCAACTTAGCTAAAATTGGTTGAATTCAGCCCTCCTCATGCCAAACCAAGCCTTCCCAACACCTCCATAGCCCTCCTACAACTGAATTAGAGTAGAAAGGTAAGCCAATTCAGCCCCCCTCTGTAATTTACAACCAGTGCTAGAGAGAGAACCAATAAAAGTTTGATGATAAAATTCTCATCCAATACGGTGTCAATTGATGCAATTCCTGATTATAGGATAAACCTCACAACAAGAGCTATCTGTCCAAATCGAAATCTTGGACCGTCGTGCCCCCGACAGTGAGTAATTGAAGCTTTCTCTCTCTACAGTCTATTTTCCTGCGAAGCTTCGTTTGAGCTCGTTCCGACAACAAAACTTGCGATTCAAAGTGCTTTGAATCGTATGAAGATGTAGGATCTCAATTTTAACTTCAAATTCAATAATAAGAAGTGTTTGATCAGTCAATTTGATGAAATCATATTCGGCTATGTTAAGGAGTTGAAATTAGAGAAAATCTGGGGAAAATTGGGGATTTTCAAAATTTGAAGGACCAAAATGCAATTTAGTAAAATTGAAGGTCAATTGGGCATGATAAGAATGTTAGAGGGCCAATTGAGCAATTTTAGAATTTTTGGGGTAAAACTTACCATTATTTGTAAAGGAAGGGCAAAATGGTAATTTTGAAAAAGTTAGGGGACCAAATTGGAAATTTGGGAAATTAAACCTCTTTTTATGAAATTGAATAAATTGAGATCCCAAGGTGAAATTTAAAAATTTTGGGACTCAATTTGAGGAAAAACTGGCATTATGGACTTAAAGAAAAATAACTTCAGGGACCTAATTGCAAATAAATAAAAAGTTTAGTTTTCTCATTTGGATTGAATGAAAGCTATTAGACCGAGAGATAATGAATAGTGATGTTCATATCGTGTAGGAACACGAAGTATCAGGAATGCTAGCAAGGACAAGCTCGCGTGAATACAAAGGACCGGTCGAGAGGAATTCATTGCATTAACGGATGAGTGGGATTTTATATCGTACCCGGTTGGGAATGATAAGTACATCGAAATGTAAACCCACTATTTAGTGGTATTTTAAACATCACATCTTAGAGAAGTGATGTGAAAATCATGTGAAAAAAACTATTTACCGGTTGTAAGTAGATCATACTCAGTTGGTATGATGAAACTTACTCGAAGGAAGTGGTGGAAAACCCATTCATCGGTTATGAGCGGAGATGTCCTCATACTCGGTTGGTATGATGAATAGTTGAGAATATATTTTTTGTCGGAAGTGATCTCCCCTAACTGTGTGCCAATGCTTAAATGATTTGGGAAACCATCTTGACTAGAACTCGAACAGCTCTTATAGGTTGGAGGCCTCGGTTTCAGAACTTGGGAGCTAATATGCCCGATTTTGAAAATGTCAAATAGTGGGTCATAGGCTAGTGGGCACGAGCAAGAGCTCATAAAAAAACATGAGATGTGTGCCATAAAACTTTAATAAATGAATTGTTTGTCCATGGCACCAAGATAGGACTGACATACTAAGTCAACTAGCGGCAGTGCGACATGACAAGTCGACGGACTAGTCAATACAAATAGTTACAGGTTGAGTTGAGGGTCGGGGCCGTTGGACCAGTGGCACCATAGATTATATGGCATGATGTGAAAATATTGATTGTGCATGCATTGTGATTATGGGACCTTCAAGATGACCAAGAAGGGTAGTGTTATGTCCTAGGGCCCTAGACAACCTAGTAGGTATAAGGGCAGTTCGTCGGACCAGGTGACCTTGCGAAGCTCGACGTAGCTCCAAGCGCACAAGACCAGGGTGGGGTCGGGATGAGGTCTCTGTCCTCATATGAACACGGAGAATTTATTTCAGGATTGAGGATCGGATGTCGTGTACATCCACTCATTCTCAGGGTAGAAGTGGACGTGCTTCTATTTAGGTGGTCGGTAAAGTTGCTCTGACGCCACAAGTGGGTTCAGTGGACGAGCTGGCCTGCGATTGTGTGATTTAACCTTCAAGATGAAGGATGTGTATTGGGTGATAACACACCATGATTAATAATAAATGATGATAAAAATAGAGATTTGAAATGAAAGGATTTTTGAAAGAAAATAAGGAGTCAGGCACACTCCAATACAAATCTTTTTCCTAAAAGTTAATTTTTGAAAACCCATTCACTTAATAGTCATACTCACCCCCTCCCTTAAATCCCTTTCAAGAAATTTTAGAAAGCCTATACTTAAAGACCATCAACTAAGACGCCTGCAAGACAGATACGATAAATTTAGAATTTTATGCAGTTTTGATTTATGTTATTCCAAGAAAGGTGCAGGTTTAAAGGACGCCTTACTCTTTACGGTTTATAATAAGGGAGAATCCTTTAGTAAACTGGGATAGTGGCGGGTTGATCACGGGGATCCGACCAAATTGGGTCAGGGCATGACACACTAGGTGTGGGCCAGGTATCACCCACTGAACTTACACTCAAAATTTTTCCATGTTGGTGGGGTGGAAGATGTAGGCAAGGTATTCACCCACCAATGGCTCACATTGGCTTCTAACATGAATTCTGCCATGACTACTTTCTCTGTAGTTGATACCTTCATAATTGCCATGAGCTTCTTTGTGTTTCGTAGCCACTCGAGTGCTAGGACATCATTATTTTCACTACTTAAGCTTTTGAAACTGAATAGCCAAAGTGACTTCAGGCACTTCGGTATGTCAAAGTACTTCGTATTGGTTGCTTCATTGGGAGGTATATTACCCACCTTAAGTCTCTCAATTATCTTTCCTATGGGGGGTACTCCTCCAACCTCCCTTCCAACTACTCCTTTCCTAGCTCGTAAGGGTATATTAGGAACCTTCATGTATTTGAAATATGCCTCCATACAATCCTTGTAGGGTTCCTACTCTTTGGGGTTTCTCGGTTGCCAGAGAGGTTCTTCGGTCTGAAAATCTCTACGCCCAGGCCTTGTTGCTTAACATCCGGTTCCTTGTATCGGGCTATACACCAATCTTTCAGTGTTGGTCTCTACAGATTGTGTTTTAGCAACCCATTGGGTACATCGAGTTCCTTTCCTTGGGCCCATTCCTACAAGGGTTTTACATCTTATTAGTACATCTTAGTACTAACTTCCCATACAAAAATTTTTATACTATACATGGGAATTTCCAACTAATGCTTTCCCATTTTTGCCCAATTTTCTCAAACATTCTTTTCATTTTTTAGGCTTCAAAACTTTTGCTCGGGTATCACTTGAAGTTGTCATGCCCTAACCCAATTTCTCGGGATGGAGTACACGGTCAACTCGTCACATCCTCCCGATAATACCATGGTAGGTACCTTCACCAAAGTAGTACTAACAGGATCAAGGCTCATAATAAAAAACACACATTTTGCATGAGAAATTTAAAAAATTTTCACAAAATTTTATTCAATGGATTATAACCTTTTACAACCCTGGGAAAACAATAACTTACTTAATGGAAAATATGCGTGCCCTTCCTTTCTATATTCTCTATCATGATCAATGGCTTTGTCAGAGCCACTTCCCGTTGTACAGGATATTTCTCTCTTCATTCGCTCTTCCCTGACACCAAGAAAAAACGTATTGGGGGAGGGGATGAGAAAATACTTAGTGAGTGAGAGGACCGATCATCGATTTGTTCTTGGCTCAATGTCGCCTCTACTCAAAACAACTAGAATCGATATCTATATCATATATTTTCTTTTTAACATTCTTTTTCAGAACTATTTTAGGGCTTGTACTCCATCTTGGTTTATTTTTCAATACAATTATTTATGGTGGTTCCTTCCGAAATCCTTCTGTCATAGATCACTTAGCCATCCTATAAGATTTTTAGGTGTAGTTGGGCAGAACTTCTTTCACACACCAACTAATTCGGGGGCATCCATGAATGCCACTCATTTCCCTTCCTAGTTTCAACAGATTTCACCTTTGTGTCATTTCCATTTTGAGAGGATTTCACTATTATAATTGGTTGTATTCATCATAACCAAACCACATATAAAGGTTAGGTTCATTAGGGTATTCCACCTATGACCATTATCTATAAAGTAGGCCTAATTTGTAAGAATACATCTTAGGAACTCTAGAATTTCAATTTGAAATAGAACCGAAATGGAACTTATTTAATTAGAGCAAGTAAGTGAAAATAATCTAATTTAAAATTTGTGTAGTGTAATCATTATATATATACATGTATGGTTTTTAATGTATATACATGTTGTAGTCTGTATGAAATATATATACATATATATAAGACAATAAAATATGAGGATGGAAAAAGGATTTGAAGAAAAAGTGGAATAATAAGGGCTTTATAATAAATCTGCCTTAAATGAATTGCGAAAACCCAAACAAATGGATTGGATAATTATATAGAGAGTTGGGCTGGATTATTCCTAAATGAATAAAGCAAAAATTTTAAACCCAAACATATGAAGCCAGAGTAAATGGGCCAAAAATAAAATTCACAATCCACAAACCTAAAAAAAAATTATCAAAATATCCTATAAAGAGCATTTGAAATTATAAGATAAAAAATATATGACTCACATATGGCCTTACATTTAAGCAAAGAGGAATTATACAAAAAAAAAAAAAGGATCCAATTAAATAAAATTGTGAAAGGGGCCTAGGCTCGTACCTGTAACTTACAAATGAACTGTTGTCAGTATACTCATAAATGAAACTCTCCAAATGGACTAGAGAAATAGTTATCCAAGAATAACTTACACGCAAGGGAAAAGGGGGTTATGCGGGAATTGAAGCTAAGTACTTGTAGGCAATTTAACAATAAGAAGCTAAAGGACATACATGCAAATCAATGATAAATAATAAGTTATGCATTTTTAACTATTAAAGAATTTAAATTTCTTAGAAGGTTAGAGTAAATTCATATATATATATATATATATATATATGTTTACTAATAAAAGAAAATTCAAATGTTTGCAAGAAGAAGAATGAGTACAATTACTTAGAAGAGATTCACCTAAAATTATACACCACTTTCATAAAACCATTTCTTTGAGTTGTACAACAATTTGAGTATGATTTTCTACATCAAGTTCCTAACAAAGAGAAAAATTAAAACATATGAATTAAAGAGAAATAATATGACATAAGGATGTCCGAAGAGAGGAAGAATGGCTAGAGGCTGATGACCAGCCGTAAAAGGCTAGAATCACCCTTATCTTAGTGAGATGCACTAAGTCTAACGATCCTAATAAGGAGCTACCAGAAGAAACTACCAAAGAAAAATAAAAGCCAACATTCAATAAATCTCCTATAAAAACTACATCAAACAAATAAGATAAATCCTATATACTTAGTTATGAAAGGAACTTAGAACAATTGTTGTTATTAGTAAAATAAATAAATGAAGGAAATGGAGTTACTTGAATAAGTCAACATCATGAGGCAACTGCCTAAACCATGCTACCCTAAGGAATCAATTACAGCCAACCAACCTATACAAGAAGTGATGTTACTATTCGCTACTATCTAAGTGCAAACATTAAGAAAAAGGGAAAAGAAGAAAATTTCTTGAATAAACCTTAATTATGGTCTTCTGTTGGGAGCCACTACTCCTAAAAGTCAACTACTTGCCTAACTATGAGGATAGCAAGACTCCTACATGTCTTCCTAGAATATCTAGAGAATATCCAATAAAAAGTACGGGAGATATGGCCACTTAAAAATAAGTTAAAACATAACCATAAATAAAATGATGGGCCATTTTTACATCAGAATTGTAGATATTGGGTAGTAGAAGGGACTCAAAGGAAACCCAACCTAGATGGCCATAACCTACAACAAGCCCAACATATGTGTACTGAGTTAGAGGAAATTAGCCCATGACCACACCCTTTATAAATCTCCCATTTAAAATAAATAAGGGGAAACTCAATGGAATGTATTAATAAAGAACTAAATCATTTTTCAAGCATGAAAAAAATTAGGAATTTGATTTAATGAAAGAATTAAAATAATAGGAATATAACTTCCCTTACAATAAATGGTGCCATGAGTTAGAATGAGGAAATGTCACATTACTTCTCATTTATAAGGATGAATACAAATAATCAAAGGGCACTCATTAAAACATAAATGAAAGGAACATTAAAAGGATGGAATAAGGATTTCCTTCATGAGATTGAGTAGTCTAACTCCTATATAAGAGCCACGAATAAACATGCAAAGAAGCATATAATTAGAACCAAGCTATATTTCTTCCAAAAGAAGCCATCAAAGCACAAGCATTGAAGTCTCTGATAAATTCATGATTGGAGGAACGATTGGAACTCCACAGGCGACTTTGACACTTGTTGCATTTGATTGTTCACATTTGAAGATTACTAGAAGCATGAATTTTGGAGAGTCGAGCCAAGACTGTAAATATATATATTAAAAAAAATTGAGACAGGCCATACATGAATGAGCATACTATATCTCAAGAGAAAAAGAAGGGGGTTATATGTAGTGTTCCTGCAGCAAGATGAGGTTCTCTCAGAGGCAAGGCTTTTAATCAAAAGGAAAAAACTTACCGAAGAGTGGGCGATGATCTCCACATTGCTTTTCTAGTGAAGCATATGAAGATAATGAAACACTGAGGTTGATCAGGGAAGTAGGCATATGATTCAGTGACAATGGAAGGGATCGTCACCATAAACAAATTGGTGGGCGATCATCGAGAACCAGGGGTGTGATAGGAAGTATCATCAACAGAGAGCATTTCGAGTTATAAAATGATCAAGAGAGTATACATGAGGAAAACTTGATATCGAGCAATAGAGAGGATGGAGAGCCTTCAATAAGGATGTCTTCGAGCGCCCTAAAGTCAAAGAGGAATTCCTAATGATAATGTGCTTCAGGTCTTTAAAGCTACGTGGGTTTAAGGGCAACTGAAGCAGGCAAAGAGGACCATGCCTCATGTTGTAAGCTGCGAGAATTGTAAATAATTACCAACAATTCCTTCCCTACAAAATGACCAAATAACCCGAGACTTGGAAGTAATTACCATTATGCCATACTAGCCCAAATAATTAAATTTCCCTCCTAAAGTTTACAAAAATTATGAGAATGCCTTTGGATGAATTAAATTACCAAAATACTCTTGTGAAATTGACAAAATTACAAAAAATGCCATCAAGTTCATATTTGGGAGGGTAAATAAAGTTGGGATGCATAAATTATTAAAACTCCCTGCATGCATAACCGGAGTATGGACAAATCCTAAGCTTTACTGATTGACCCCAAATTCTTCAAGTACTGAATTACAAGTGGAAGGGAGGAAATTAGAGATGATCATGAAAGTGGAGTACAAAGACTCAGGAATCCCTATGGGATGAACATATCATCGAATTATGGTGAGTGGGATTTTTGACATTGGTACCGATTGGACCAATAATGTGATATTACAAGCATTTTTTATTATTCCTAAATAATTAAAATATTTTCATAATATATTTCCGCTTGACTACTTAACTTAGCTAAAGACTATTTTTGGAGAATATATTCTTTACATGAATTATGATACTCCATTGGGCCCAAGGCCATATTTGGAACCATATAAAAGTCGTGTCAAGGCCAATGTAAATGGAAATGGGTCATGTCCCATAAATAATTATCTCATAAATATATCTTTGGGTCGATGGTACAAAGATAAAGGTCTTACGATAATATGACTATTGCTTGTGATTGTTTATGATACATAATCTTGAGATGTCTGGTATGGGGTAATGATGGTTCTAAGGGTTGTTGGATAGTAAAGATAGAACAAGATAAGTGATCATTAGTCTAGTATGTCATAGGGCTTGGGAAGTCCTATTGCACAATCAATATACCTGGTGGAGAAGAAAGGCCCCATCTCTCTCTAGCGAACACTTTCATAAAAAATGTTTAGGGTTAGGTAATGGTGCTCACACATACAAGTGGACAAGGTTTTAGTCTCTCACCAATGTGGTACAGGTTATAGCCTCTCACTAAGGTCAACGATAAAGATGCTCTAGGCCACAAGTGGGATAGATCGATGTTGTAGCCTCTTAGGATTTGTTCTTCGATTGTTTGATCACTTTAATGAGAGAGTATGCATGATTGTTTGTGTGATACAAATATATGGGAATTTTACCTTGAATAAAACTATGAAAGTTCTTACAGGTAGGAAGGAACTTAATTTTAGCTAGTGGGATACAAGTAGAGAAATTAAACTAAAAATCATGTGAAATATTTTTCATTGATAAAACAACTAGTGACTTGTTATGTTGATCTCCCAACACATTGGGATTAAAGGAAAAGTTTCCTTATTCATATCTAGGTATATGAGATATGCTTATAAAATACAAGTAAAATTTCAAAGACTTGTTATGAATGAACCAGATGATAGGTTATTTCTGATGGATAGAACATATTACAAACTTATCATATATAAGTGTATTTCTTTTAAATGCTAAGCTTATTTATGATAAATTCTTATTTTTACCAAAACCATGTGTAAATGTGTTTGGAGTATGTGTTGAGTCATGGATATGACGTCACAATGTCATTTAAGCCCTCTAGCTGATTTGTGAAACTCACACCCCTCTAATAGCCATTTTAGAAATGGAAATACTTTTTGAATACATGAAGAATTTGGAAGCTTCATATAACTCTAAGGTATTACTTACATTAAGTACTTGGTTCTAGTGTGGTTTCTAAATTTTATTTTCTAAAAAGTCAAATTTATTCTTTTTTGGAAAATAATTCGAATTATTATGTTTTGAGCTATGCACTATGTCGGGTTTACAATGATGAGGTGTCCATTGTTATTAAATCAAGAGGATGTGACAGGTTGTTTGCAAGTCCGACTAGAGAAACCAGGTCGGGGTGTGACAACTTAAGTGGTATCGAAGCTTAATTATTTTTTGAACTTGGTTTTTGGAAAGTGAAAATATTTTTAAAAAGCAAAGTACTAAGAAAGTATTGTGTAAGGACTATCCATGTTATTACCCAAAGAAACTAACAACCTTAACCTACCAATGATACCCTTATTAATGGAATACTAGGTCCATGAACCTAGTATAGAAGTGACCTTAATCCTAGTATGAAATACTTTGGTTGGGGAATGGAAATATGGGAGAGAGTGCCTAATCTTTATCCCAAGAATGAACATGTAAATGGAATACAAGTGAAACCAAGAAGCCTATGAAGGAAAGGAATATACACATAAGAAATCCCAAAAGGATCATACTCCAATTGTTAGGTAAGGTGGAATAATGCATCAAAGGATGTCATAAAAAGATTAAAGGGATAGAAATCTAATTATAAGATATATGAAAATGTCAAAAGAGTTGTACTTTAAATTACTAACACACAAAGTAACCCCAAAGGGATCATACTCCAATTGTTGGGTAAGGTGGAATAATGCATCAAAGGATGTCATTAAAAAATTAAAGGGATAGAAATCTGATTATAAGACAAACAAAAATATCAAAAGATTTGTACTTTAAATGACTAACACACAAAACCATAAAAAATGTGTGGTACATAAGTATATAGGAAAGAATAAATGAAGGATGAGATTCTTGAAGATGAGAAATATGGGTATAAATTACCAAGAAAAGTAAACCATGAAACCCATACTTTGACAATAATATGGGGATATTGTGCAAAAAAAAAAGATACTAATATGGGGTTACTTGACTCAATCAATAGATAATGTGGCAAAATTTTATAGAATAGTGAAACCCTGAAAAACTTTTCCTTAATGGGATATTAAGGAATAATAGGTCACATTCCATCTTAAGTGATTCTGGTAGAATGATGGGGCAAGTATGGGAGTATGAAGTATGACCTCGATATCATAAAGTCCTTTGGATAAGGAGCGATTTATAAGTGAATAAATCAAAATATAATCGTGAAATGGTAATAAAAATACACCAATACAAGAGGAGGATGCATCAGTATGCCACGTCATGGATGATGAAAACACAAATAATTAAAAAGTATATGGTCTGATAGACCCAAAGTACACTACGGTATCTATATAAAATAGATCCATAAAGTAATGTGGGAAGAAACCAGAAGAATGATATGGAGGCATGAGTTAATGGAAGGATCCTCTAAGATTCCCCAAAGACCTTTGTTGGTTAAGAAGTTATCAAACAAAAATTCCTAAGGAAAAGGAACAACTATATCTCATTGAAAGAGACAGTTGAGTGTTTGAATATAATTTATATACAAGAGTGAAAATATTCTATAAGAGGATCGCAAAGGTAAATAAGCAAGAAATAACTTTACCAATGAAGATTAAAGTATAACTACGGAAAGAATCACTAACGGTCACGAGGGTTGTGGCATGTAAGCCTAAAAGGTGGAAAACTATAAGCAAGAAAAGTTAGTAATTTCGTGAAGAGTTACTATCAATCAATGGCACCTCAAAACACAATCAATTGTGTAAATTATCACAAGGGATAATTAAGGGGAGCAAAGGTTAAAGAACAAAACACAACTTGAATGTCATAAATACCACAAACGGTAATGGGGGTACGAATCTATGAATAAAATACTGCAATAGTGAAGTAAGAACGACGGAAGAGACGTTCAAGATAAAGTCTCATGCACCACCCTTTCGATACTCGAGAAGGTATTTATGTGATTATAAAAAGGACGACATTAGAGAAGAATGATGTTGAAAGGATGGAGTATAATTATTATCCTTAATAAGCTAAATGAGAATATTTTCATAGTAAATTGTGAAGTTTGGACAAATTTTTGGATGAACATCTTTCCTAAAGAAACCAAGAGGCATGTATTCCCTAGGGAATGTGCCAATGAAATGGATAAATGAATAATGGAATAGCAAAAGAGAAAGATTTAGAGGAGCAATAAGAAACCCAAACCTCTTAATTGAGTCTAGACCTCTAACAAAGATTCCAAAGACAACTCTTGATGCAAGTCTCGTTAGTAAAAGAGATTTATAGGAAATTTACTTGAAATTAAAAGCGAAATTTAAGGACTAAGATCGACCCCATAAGAAGTTGGGTAAGTCAGTACTCCAAAAGGGTCAAAAGATGGAAACTCGATCAATAACGACTAAGTATGACACCAGTGCACATGGAGCACATGAATAGTACTCATAAAAAGACCCATGTTAGTAGTAAAAAGCCAAAATGATAATCTTTTCTAATAGAGGATCAATTGGACAATGAGAAGGATCAAATGGATACACAAACATTGGAAATATAGAGAACGACTTTGGGGATTTTCAAATCCAATACAAATTAAAGATCAATATTATGGAATAGTCGATTACCACCTTGTAGCATGATGAAAATGTGTATATGGCAAAACATGTCTATTATGAACAATTTAAAGCATAAGAAAAGAAGTTTTAAACCAATACTACAAAAAGGAAAACCGGTACATATGGTTAACATGCACTAAAAGGGTACATATGGATAAAAGAAATTATGAATAGTAAATATTCGTTAATATTAAATACAATATGGTATTTTAAGGACAAACAACATGAAAGGTGAAATATGAAATATGAAATATCCATCACTAATGAACATGGTTGATGTGACAAAAGAGTATGAAAATATAGGTGACTGAATGAGATGCTTAGGTTGACGGGCAAAAATTGAAAACCAATGTTACATGAGTTTTGAGGATAAAAGTCATAAAAGGTGGGGAGTAGTTAGAAGATCACGTCTTAGGAATCCCAGAATTTTAATTTGAAATAGAACCAGAATGTAACTTACTATGTTTGAGCAAGTAAGTGAAAAGAATATGATTTAAATTTGTGGAGTTCAATCCTTATATATCTATACATGTATTGTTTTTAATATGTACACATAATTGAGTTTGAATCAAGTATATATAAGATAATAAAATATGAGGATATAAAAAGGATTTGAAGGAAAAGTGGTCTTATATTAAATCTGCCTTCAAAAAATTGTGAAAACCCAAATAAATGGGTTGGATAATTATATAGAGAGTTGGGTTGAATTATTCCCAAAAGAATAAAGGAAAAAATTTTAACCCTAACATAAAAAGCCCATGTGAATGGGCAAAAAATACAGTTCAAATCCATAAACCTAAAAAGAAGTTTCAAAATAGTTTGTAGAGACATGTTCCATTTAAAATTATAAGATAAAAACATACATGACTCATAGATGGCCTTACATATATGCAAAGAAGAAGTATACAAAAAAAGGTCCAATTAATTGAATTAGTGAAGGGAGCCTTAGATGATGGCTTGTCCCTGAAAATGGACCAATGAACTATTGTGAGTATACGCATAAATGAAACTCCCCAAATGGACTAGAGAAAGAGTTATCAAAGAATAACTTACAGATTGGAGAAAAGGGGGGTTGCGTGGGAATTGAAGCTAACTAAGAACTTAAAGGGGACCTAGCCATAAGAAGCTAAGGGACATCCCTGCAAATCAATGATAAATAATAAGATATGCATTCCTTGGTATTATGGAATTTAAAGTTTTTAGAAGGTTGGAGGAAATTCATATATATAAGTATGTTTACTAACTAAAGCAAATTCAAATGTTTGCAAGAAGAAGAATGAGAGCAATTACCTGGAAGAGTTTCACCTAAAATTCTACGCCACTTCCATAAATCCAATTATTCAAGCTATAAAACAATTAGAATATGATTTCCTGCAACCAATTCCTAACAAAGGGAAGAATTAAAATAGATGAATTAAAGAGAAACAATAGAACATAAGGATGTCTGAGAAGAGAAAGAACGGCTAGAGGCTAATGATCCAATTGAAGGATAGAATCACCCTTACTTTAGCGAGAGGATCACTGGACATAGTGCATCTACTAGGAGAAACTACCAAAGAAAAACAAAAGCCAAAAGTCTATTAAGCTCCTAAAAAAATTACATCAAACAGATAAGATAAATCATATCTACTCATTTATGAAAAGAATTGAGAACAATAGCTATTATTAGTAAAACAAACAAAGGGAGGAAAGGGGGTTACCTAAATAAGCCAACATCATGAGGTTGCTACCTAAACCATGCTACCCAAGGAATCAATTACAACTAACCAACCTATGCAAGAAGTTGTATTACTATTAGCAACTATCTAAGAGCAACCATTAAGAATAAGGGAAAATAAGAAATTTCTTGAATAAACCTTAACTATGGTCCTCTATTGGGAGCCAATACTCCTAAAGGTCAACTATTTGCCTAACCATGAAGATAGCAAGACATGTATAAGTCTTCCTAGAATATCTAGAGAAGACACGATAAGAAGTACGAGACATATTGATGTGAATCCGACTAAAGACACTACGAATTCACAAGTCCAATCAACTGAACGTGCAATGGAGCTAAATAGTTTGTAACCAAATATGATAAATTATCATTTGAAACTAAAAGAGGGCCCAATCATAAGGTTAAGGGGCTAAAAGAATCAAAGAAGTTATATTGGCTGATTAAAGAGATTGTAGAAAATCCAAGTGGAAGCCCAATAGAAGAGCCCAAGGGAAGGTGCATATTTTAATGAGAGATTTATTAGGAAATTAAATAATAATATTAGATATTTAATGAGTCAAGTTCAGATTTTTAAAGTAGTTATTAAAATATCTTAGATATTTAGATTAGATATGGTTGGAATGTAACCATAATATATATTTTTCCTTATTTTTAGGCTATTTCTTTGTTATATATGCCTATAAAAGGCATAATCCACAGTAGACACTTTGGAATTTCAATTTTGTGAGGTTTTATCTTCTTTTTTTTTCTTGAAAGAACTTTTGATCTTATTGTGCAATAAAAAGAAAGAACTTTTGAACTTATCAGGTTTTTACCTGTGGCATTCAAGCAATCAAGACTTATCACCTAAGGTTTTCTAAGAGTTCTTCTTAGAGGATTTGGGTGTGGCATCTACATATCACATACCTTTTTTCTCACATAAAAAAGGTATATTCCATCTTTTCGTACTTGCATCATGAAAGTCTTGGGGTCTTTGCTATATTTGGTGTAGGGTGTCGTCAACATATTGGCGAGGTTCGCATTAGTTGGTATCAGAGCACACGGTTGCACAGCATTTCATCCCATCTTTCATATCTAGTTCTTTTTTTTCTTCTCTACATATTTCTATTCTCTAAAAAAAAAGGTCTCATCTTTTTCTATCTATCTTCTTTTCAGTAAGTGCAAAAAAAAGAGCAAAAAAATTTGTGCAAAAAAACAAAAAAAAAAGAGCAAAAAACTTTGTGGAAAAAAGGGCAAAAAAAGAGAGGTGCGCAATTCTATCTTGATTTTCAATCTTATTTATTCTACTCTATATGATATTACTTCATATTACCCTATGAGTTTATTAATTCATTCCATCAAAGTTTCTTATTTTTCTTCTCTATATAAATTTCATTCTTCTCTTTATGAGTTTATTTATACCTCTCACTTAAATTCTTTTATAATTGCTTTTTGAAAACCTTATTGATTTTTTTTATTGTTCCTCAAGTTTAACTACTTCGTAAAAACGATCTATTTTTAAGTTCAATTAAAATTGAAAGAAGACAAATGAGTGGAAAAAGGCAAAAGTGTTTTGAATATATTAGAAAAAGCCATTTGAGTGTGAAACATGAGTGTTTGAGAGAAACATGTGAGGGAGAGTTGCGAGTTTCTTTTCTTTCTAACAATTGTCGGGATCACAAGGCCCAATGAAAAGGAAATGCTATGAACAAAGAAGATTCCATACCGCCCATTCAAAACTTACAGTGGAAAGCAATGAAGAGTCAAATGAAACAAATAGTGAAGTCTGAATTTGAGCCACTTCATACACGAATGAATCGCTTGGAGAAAGGTGTGAGACAATGATCTCATCAACATACTTACACCGAATGACCATGGAGGATTTGACCTCAATGCTTCAATCCATAGGAACTGGGGGAGTTCGATGATCTCCAAGTTAATCGCGACAACCTCAAGCTCAATTCCTTAAATCAACCTACTACTTGGGACAGACCATGGATTGATGATATCTTGGACAACCAACGTGAGAAGTTATATCATACTGGTTGTTCTATGAAAAATAAGGTTTATTCTATTATCATAGATGGGGAAAGCTGCACTAACTTTGCTAGCACAGAGCTTGTGGAGAAGTTGGCATTACATACAATGAAGCATCCAAAACCATATCAAATTCAAATGCTGAATGATCAACCTAAATGCAAGGTAACCAAACAGGTGTTGGTGTTATTCTCTATTGGAAAATATCAGGATGAAGTATTATATGATGTAGTACCAATGCATGCATGTCATATTCTATTGGGAGAACCTTGGAAGTTAGATCATCAAGTTACATATGATATATTAACAGATAGGTACCCATTCGTGATGAATAATAGATCAATATCTCTTGTACCTCTAATTTACAACAAGTTTTTCAGGATCAATTAAAAATGAAAAAGGCAAATGAAAAGAAAATAGCAGAAAAACAATAAGAGAGAAGCCAAAATTGAAGATGAAGAGAGAAAAGGCAACATTGAAAAAGAAGAGATGAAAATCAAAGTTGAAAAGGAAGAGAGAAAAGCCAGAATTGAAAATAATGAGAGAAAAGGCAAGGTTGAAAAAGAAGAGAGAAAAGCTATAATAAAAAGAAAATAGAGAAAAAATAATTTTATGAAGAGAAAAAGTGAGAACAAGAGAGATATAATTTCATATTCTATCCATACAGTACTTATGTACAAGAATTTATATTTTACTAACCAAACTATCGAATATTTGTTGAGCATTAGTATTTCTCTTCTGTAAGAATTCAAGAATGTCATTCCTAAGAAGATAACTCATGGTTTGCCACATGTTTGAGAAATCAAGTATCAAACTCATCACCAAATCCTAAATTTGAAGAAACTAAGATATGCACGAGATAACATGATTTCAAGTGTTGTGCAAATACCTAATAAAGATAAAATTTGGCGAAAGTGTGTTGATTTTCGAATCATCAACCGTATGAAGGTAATGTATATTCACCATATTCTTCAATTAAATATTATGGTAGATGAGTTGCATGGAAACTATTTGTTTTCAAAATTTGACTACAAGAGTGAATATTCTCAAATTCGAATGAAATGTAATTATGGATTGAAAACTGCATTAAAAATAAAACATGGTTTATATGAATGGTTGATTATAATTTTTTATTTAACTAATTCATCTAACACTTTTATGAGGTTAATAAATTATGTCATGCGTGCTTTTAAATTTGTTGGCGTATATTTTGATAAAATCATAATATGCAACAATTATTTAGATAAACATGAAGGATATTTAGAAATTGCCTTGCAATTTTTTAGGAAAGATTAGTTGTTTACCAAATTTAAGAATTGCATATTGTGTTCGGGTAAACTTGTATTTCCTAGATATGTTATAAGTTTTGAAGGGATTGGAATTGATAATGAAATTAAGGCAATTCGAGATTGGCCAATGCATATTTTGTATAATTTATGGTCGAAAGAGTTTGTGATTCACACAAATCATGAATATCTTAAGCACATCAAGGGGCAACACATGCTGAATAAAGGTAATGTAAGTGGGTGGAATTCATTGATACATCTCCTTTTGTGATCAAGTGTAAGCAAGGTATGAAAAATGTAGTTGCTGATACATTATCTAGAAGGTACGTTTTACTTATAATCATTGATACCAAATTGCTTAGTTTTGCTTGGAATTCTTTATTGGTTGCAAAACTTCTATTTTCAACTGCATGTTTACCACATGTTATGTTTGCAGTAACTTAGTCACTATTTTCAACTGCATTTTATTCAGTGACTAAGTTGTCACCATTGGAGATTATCTATGGTTTGAATCCATTTGATAGAAAATGAAGGACTCAAGAAAATATTAATATAGTCAACAAGAGTTTCAAGAAGGTTGTTTTTGATCCAGGGATTTGGATTAGCCTACATATGAGGAATGAACGGTTCATGTATAGAAAACTATCAAAATTTCTTAGATTAGAAGGATTATTTAAAATGTTAAAACTAATTAGTAATAATTAAAATATTAAATATATTGTTATCTATAGCATAAATATTTCTAATTTAATTTTTTTTATGTTGGTGAAGAAGGAACAGAATATTTGAGGACAAATCATTTTCAAGAGGGGGAGAATGATGTGAATTCGACTAAAGAATTCACAAGTCCAATCAACTGATAGTGTAATGGAGCTGAACAATTTGTCATCAAATGTGATAAATGATCATTTGAAACTACAAGAGGGCCCAATCACAAGGTTAAGGGGCTAAAAGATTTAAAGAAGTTATATTGGCTGATTAAAGAGATTGCAAAAAATACAAGTGAAAGTCCAATAGAAGAGCCCAAGGGAAGGTGCATATTTTAATGAGAGATTTATTAGAATATTAAATAATAATATTATATATTTAATGAGTCAAGTTCAGATTTTTAAAGTAGTTATTAAAAGGCATACTCCATAGCATTGGAATAGACACTTTGGAATTTCAATTTTGTGAGGTTTTATCTTCTTTCTTTCTTGAAATAACTTTTGAACTTATCAGGTTTTTACCTGTAGCGTTCAAGCAATTAAGACTTATCACTCGAGATTTTCTAAGAGTTCTTCTTAGAGGATTTGGGTGTGGCGTCTACATATCTCATATCTTGTTTCTCACATAAAGAAGGTATATTCCATCTTTTCATACTTGTGTCATGAAAGTCTTGGGGTATTTGCCATATTTGGTGTAAGGTGTCGTCAATATATTGGCGGGGTTCGCATCACATATTCTTCATAAGGCCACTGAAAAATAAGTTAAAGGTATATAACCATAAATAAAACTGATGTGTGAACCTTCCATCAGAATTGTAGATGTTAGGCAACATAAGGGACTCAAGGGAAACCCAACCTCGATGCCCATAACCTACAACAAGCCCAATATTTGTGTATCGAGCTAAAGGAAATTAGCCCATGACCACACCCTTCATATGAATCTCCCATTTAAAATAAATAAGGGGAAACTCAATGGAATGAGTTAATAAAGAACTAAATCATTTCTTATGCATGGAAAAATTTAGGAATTTGACTTAATAAAAGAATCAAAGTAATATGGATATAACTTTTGTTTCAATAAGTGGTTCCATGAATTAGAATGAGGAAAGGTCATATTCCTTCTCTTTTATAAGGATGAATAGAAACAATCAAAGGGCCTCATTGAATCATAAATGAAAGGAACATTAAAAGGAAGAGATAAGGATTTCCTTCATGAGATTTAGCTGTTTGACTCCTATATAAGAGTCATGAACAGACCTGCAAAGGACACTCAAGCATACAATCATAACCATTAGATTTCCTTCCAAAATAGGCCATCAGCAGACAAGCATTGAGGTCTCTAGTAAACTCATGATAGGAGGAACGATTGGATCTCCACAAGCAGCATTGACAATTGTTGCATTTGATTGTTTCCATTGGAAGATCACGGGAAGCTCGAACTTTAGCTGAGGGACGAGCTGAGAGTTCCAATATATATTCGCAAAAAAAGAAATCGAGGCAAGGCATACCTGAATGGGCAGATTATACCTCGGGAGAGAAAGAAGGGGGTCATACGGAGTGTTCTTGCAGCAAGATGAGGTTTGGTTAGAAGCAAGGCTTTCATTCAAAAGGAAAAACTTATCGAAGAGCGGGCGATAATCTCCACATTGCTTTTCTAGTGATGCATATGATGAAAATGAAACGCAAAGGTCGATCAGGAAATGAGGCAGATTATTCAATGACTATGGAAGGGGTCGACATTCATGTATTTATTGGTGATGCATATGACTCCCACTTGTATCTACTCAGATGCAAACCCAATGCCTGAATGCAGTATATCACAATTTATTACAGATTGGCTCACTATCGGCCCAACCCACTTATCGGTGCTTCATTTCACCATGTAGGCATTCATGCCTTACCTCAATATATATGGCACATTTGTCGTATTCATTCTCGAAGCACAATCCTCTCTTGACTATCTCCATTTCCTATTCATTCATGGTTACATCATTGTCGCATACAATGATTTCCCTAGGAGCTAGACCCTCATCTGACCGTCTCCCTAAATGATACTTCTAGGTTTGGTACACCCACCTATATAATTCGTTCATATTTAAACATGCCTTTGTTTATCATTGGGGTCAACTTTCTATTAGTTGGCCCCACATACAACCCTTTTTAGGGATGTTGCTAATTATTCATATGGACCTATTCGGTCCCATGTGTGGACCTTATTTCATTTCTAGGTCCTAGGTGTAAACCCCATGCCCTCGAACTAAGGAACTGGAAAAGGAAATCGAAAATTTTCGAAAGGAAACCAAGAAGCTAAGTGAACTAAAAATAGTAAAAAGGGTCAGAATTGGGAATCTAGAAATCTCAAGTGGCCAAGGAATACATAAACACTAGGAAAAGGAAATAGGAAGAGATTAGAGGTGAAAATCGGACCGGTTCAAGGTGAACCGAACCCAAACCAAATTAAACCATGAATAACCAGTTCAATGATTCATTTTTCTATGAGGGTTAAAAATATCAAATTGAGAAATTGAAACCACCATGAAATGGAAAATAAATTTAGAAAAATTTAGAAATTTTTAATTTTTGGAAAATCGGTCGAATTAGGCCTGAGCCAGGCTATTTTTATTTTTGGGTCAACGAACCCGATCGGACTAGACCAGTCAATGGTCCACTCAGTCAACGGACCGCTGCCAAGTTAGTGCCTAGTCAGCAGCTATGACCAATCAGCGTGCAACATATGGTGAAGCGCACCCAATTAGCCTCTCAGTCAACACTTGGAAGCGTTAGCCAATTAGAAGGCGACATGTGTCCTTAGTCAATGGTTAGAGAAGAAAAACCCACGTCAGTGATGACCGACCAATAGGAGAGTGACATATGTCTGTGGTCAACACTCAATGTCGAAAAGGCCTTGTCAGCAAGGTTGGTCAATGAGGAGCTCACACGTGGCAAGGATGCCACGTCAGCATCCTACAAGGATGTCAGGAAACAATCGACCAATTAGAGGTCGACACATAGCAATGCAGTCATATGACCTCAACCAATTTGAGGCTGATGCTCGTACCAAAAGGTGATGTTCTCAAGTGGAGGAAAATACTTGGGACGAATAGTTGTAAATCTCATTATTCAAAAATGAAATAAAATAGAAATATGAACTAGAAGATTTCAAAGAAAATCAAAGTTCGATTTGAATCGAGATCACAAAAATTAAATGATCCAAGTGAGATAAACTTCATAAATGTCCCCTCCCCATATTAAATCAAGGTCTGGGTAATGCTATCAAATGAACACCCATTCAGATTGGACCTTCAAAGGACTGAAGCAGAACTTCAAATGGCCAAGGATCTACATTAGGTCCCATGAAATTAAAGTTGGACCTTGAGAAGCTTTCCTCCATGGGCTCTAACTCAAAACCTATAGCAATTCATGATAATGGAATGAATCCCTTCTATGAAAAACTTAGTACCATAAAGGAATTAGCAACACTGTTGAACATATGTCTTGTTAGACCTAGACCCATACTTTTCTTACGTGAGAATTAATCAAACTTTATTTTGCTATCAATGAAATTCGAATTTACAACCTAAATCTAAGAATAAGGCAGTTTTTACCAACTAAATTGAGGTAAATTATGTTATATATTCAAAATATAAATATTATATTATAAACTTGATTGGGCAAGAAAATTAAAATTTTGAATTTTAGGTAAGAAATTTAATGTGGATGGGGTTTTTAAAATTCCCACCCAAAAGCATATTTATGTTAAAATATATTTATTTTAAATAACTACAAAAATTAATGATAGCTTATTTGGTATGGTACAAATGCTATTATTAATTTGGTTTTTTGTTCAAATTCACTAGTTAACATAATATATTTTGGTTATGATCGGACCCACATGGATATGACTAGGTCTAAACGGATCTGACCAATTCGAGTCTAGCAAGACCGGGTGGACCCTGTAATTGGGTCAAATTCTAGTTGGATGGACCCAATAATTGGATACAAGTCCAATGATTGAACCCGGTGACTGAGTATGTGACCAACAGAAGGATTTTCATTTCCATCCCAACACCCTTCATCAAGAACAACCATTTCACATAAGAAACTTCACCATCTAAATTAATTACACTTTCCTAAAATAATCAAAGAAATGAATGGAAGAGATTCCCTTACTATTTCAAGAGAAATGAACTCAAACTTATGAAAATTTGGGTTTCGCCCCCAAAGTTCTGAAAAAATTTTAACATCCCCATATATCCTGAATCACTTACTAGCCACTTAAGCTACCCTTGGTGACTATTTCCACAAGTTTCCCCTTTTTGCAAATTGGTTCCCAAACTTTTCTAAAATTAAACTTTAGTCTCTAATATCTGATAATCAACTAAACTAAATTTCATTCTCCCTAATATTTTTATTATAATCCTAATGGCTCAATGGCTCATAGGTAGAGTGGGGGTCTTACCTTAGCCAAATTTAGCCGAAATCGGCAAAGTTCCAAAATTGCCCGAAATTGAGCTACTTAGGGAGTCCATAAATTCTCATCAGATGTGGTCGCTTTATAGCCAAGGTCCAAGTGAAATGTTCTGATGGTGTCTAGCCAAGTGGTCGTGGGAGTTGACTATCGACTAGCTACAATCGGGTTGAACCTGATAGACCCACTGATGGAAATCAACTCGTGGTGACCGATTTTCTTATTGTCAGAGGTTAGCTCTTGCCATGGAGAGGTAGAGGAGAGGCAATGGTCATTTTGGCATAGGTGAAAGGTCATCAACGGTGAGCAATTTTTCTTCTTTGGATCTAGGTCACCCAAAATGACCCTTGCATAGCATTTTTCGACCACTAAGAAGTCAGGATCCGGTTATAGAACTATATAGGAGTCTCTTAGAGTCATTTTGACATCAAGATCACTCCATTTGGTGGTGTGGTGATGGATAATTTAAGTATGACCAATTGGGTATTGGAAGAGGATCCCAGATGGTGAAGAGATAAGCTAATTAATTTCAGCTAATTAATTTCATGTGTAGGCTGCTAGTTAGGTTTTCAAGTCAGTGATAGGTTTTGTGGCATACAATTTGGTCCAAAATCATATAAATTTGAGTGTTTTTCATAGGGCGTGCAATCACAGTTTCATGGGGAGTGGGGGTGAGTGGGGGTGAGTGGGGGTGAGTGGGGGTGAGTGGGGGTGAGCCGGGTCAACCCAACTCGAACCCCACCAACCTGACTTCTTTTGTTTCCCTTTTGTTTTTGTAAATTAAATTACATTTTTGCCATTTTTGGCTCCCATTGGTAATTTAATATGAAATCTCGGCCTGAATAAAAATTGGTTTTTACCAAAACTCTCAATTTTTGTGCTCGGGTGTCAGAACCCTAATTCGATTGGATCCTTATTCTCAAAATTTGTTTCCCTTTCCTACTTCTAACATTGGGTTATGATCCAATTTAACTTTCAAATCCCAACTCATATCTCATTCCTAGTTTAAGTTTCATTCTCGGTTTAGGGTTCTATTCCCAATTTCGATTCTCAAACTCAGTTTGGATTTTCATTTCTCGGATTTGATTCATTTTTTTCAATTTGGGATTTCATTCCTTATTTGATATTGATTTTCGGTCCATTTGGGTTTATCCTAATTTTCAAAAATCTTAATGTTACATAGTCGACTTACCCACTTTCCAAATTTTAGGGTTTGAACCGGTTTCCAACCTGGTTTACTTTCAGCCTTGTTCTTGGGTCTATGTCCCTGGTTCAACAATGGTTTTCAGTCTAAGTAGACTTAACTCTAGATTCAGAATGTCTCGTGTTACAATATGACTGTGTGATCATTTTATGATAGAATGAATAATGTATTGGGTAACTTGGTTTATACAAACATATTGTGTTATTTTGATAATGTTCTAAAGATATTAATATTAACATTATAACACATATGTTTTCATATTAGAAGTCTCAAACTTAAGTATAAATAATTTCATACTAAATTCAAAAACTTTATAAATGTTTATATAAGCATCCCTTATAGATATTTTAGAGTATGTGTTGACTTGGGATGAGAAGTCTCAATGTTAGTCATCCTTACTTACTAAGTGTTGAGCTCACTCAATCTCATACCCATTTTAGGAAAATAATGGGAAAGGAAACACTATAAGTTAGTTTAATTATCTAGTACACTTTTATCAACTTGCATATTTTTATTAAGTATGATACTAGATATGTTTATTGAACTATTTTTAAAAATATAGAATTTAATATTTTATTCTAAACATTAAGTTATGTCAAGTATATAATGATAAAAATGTCAACTATTGTAAAATTGAGAGTATGTGACAGGTTGCTTGTTAATTCGATCGGAAAACTAATTAAAGGTGTGACATATCAAATGGGAACATACAGTGATAAGAGTGAGTAGTCAATGTTCCTAGTAAATTGAATCAAGAGCAATGAAGACATGTCTAATGCATAGCCACGTAGTTTTTGTAGGATGGCATTTTATTGTTAAAATTTCTTGATTTTGAAGGGTTTAGAGATACATTATTTCAAATAGGTTTTCAAAAGAAGTTATATGTTTAAGTGTTTATAAGTATATTGATGTATTTTATTAAGAATTATTAATAATGGATTGTCTAAACTATTATGAATTATGAGTTGTGTTGAGATTGGGTGTACAAATCCCCCATGCCCATTCAATTTCTCATTTAACATATCTCAATTCTTTCTCCAAATATTTTAGGAAAAATAGAATATAGGAGATAGTGTGTCAAACTTATTGCTGGTAAATTACACATATGGATGGAAAGATATTCACTCAATTCAATTTACAAATATTTATGAGAGATTTCCAAGAGCAAATAAAAGTAAGTTTTTGGATTAATGGTTTTGAATATTATAATGGAAAAAAATTTCACTTGAGGATTATATTACTGATATATTATAGTGGTAAGATTACTAAAATTATAATTTATAGATTATTTGGTTGATTGTGATGTTATACTCGAGATTTCAGGTGAATGAGCAGATCGTATGTGTTATCAAATTGGTTCATGAGGCAATTTCATCATCACATTCATGAGAGAATGTTCTAACCCTAGTGGATATTTAGAGTATGTTGGCTTCGAGTGGGAGGTGGTCCTAGTCATGCAATGTGTGCGGAGACATACTTGTATCCAAAAACTCTTTTGTTGGCTTCTTGGTTCGAAGCCATGCCTCACATCGAGAAGTGTTGTCTTCCATTCCTAGAGTTAGAGCTCCATCGAGACGAATGCCCCACATGCCCCGAACCCAGAAAGCATGCGTATCATCTGCTGGAAAGTGTAGACAAATCTTATGTGGATCACGCATCAACTAGATCTTTAGCTCTATGTGAAATTATCTATTCCTATGCCATAGAAAGCATATCTTCTTCTATGATACCGCGGCCATCATTGCCCCATGAGACACGAGATCAACATAGTGGAGAATCATAGATCCTTGTAGAATGTCCTGTCAGTATGACACAAAAGTACTTTTATGATTATATTCAAGAGACACCCTGCATGTTGGAAGTTACACACGTGGCTTGGTAATCTGGATAGACTTGATCAACCCTTATAAACGGCGTCAAAGTAGGAAGAGAAACCTCTATAGTAGTAAATAGAATACACATAAGCACACCCATCGATGAAACTCTCATTTCCATGAAAATTTTGATATATAGTACGTTATGTTCGAGTGTAGTCCCTATGTTCTGTGCTCCCACTCTCTTATGAGACATCTTAGTGGGTGGGCATGAAATTAAATTAAATTGAGTTATCTCATCAGGAAAAGGTACAGTGAGTGCGCTACTTTTGGGAGCAAATATGGATGGGCCCTATAATCTCCTCCACCAATACTACATCCAAAGTATGAGCAGGTGGATCCCAAAACACATTGTGTTTTTTTCCCTTCCCTCCATCCTCATTCATAATCTTCCTTGTCAATTATTCTGCAGGAGGAAAAAAGAGCTGCAGACTAATATTGCATGCTTTTTCTCCTTTTGGATGATAGCTTTTGGAACACACAAGTTTCACCCGAAAATCCGGCAGAAGTATCTTGACTGCCAAAATCTCAAGGGCCAATATAGATATTATTAACTTTGTTCCTCAAAAAGGAAAAGAGCATAAAGAAACAGCCAAGATTCCATGGAGAAAAAGGCTCTCTTATCTATTTTTGATGGAATGATGACATCTTTTTGTTTATGGAATAAAATATGTGCTTGATATGGTATAATGTGCATATATATATATAGAGAGACAAGGAAGTAGACAATAACTAATATGCAACAAAACCTTTCCCTATCATGAATGGAATCACAACATCTCAAGTCATCTTTTAGGTCGTTATGTGAAATAATATTGTTCCTATATTACTTCATTTGCCACATAATATTGATATTACATTTGACCTTGTAGAATGCCATGTGGCCGATTTTGAAAAGACCGCAACACTTCCGTAGAATGGATAAATTTATAGAGAAGTGAAAAATATATTTACTTAGCTAATTCCAAATCCAAGCTTATGCCTCAGAAAAGATAATGTATTTAACTGATTGAGGGGACTTTTTGTGCATGAGTACAAATTGTCTGCCTGCCACACCACCTCCACCGTCCCCACCCTCAACCCCATCTTCCTATTGCTTAATATGGCAAGGTTGGTTTCTAATCTCTTCTCCTGCAATTTCACTCTTCTGATCTTCGTCTATAGACAGAATGATAAAAACAGCTGTCTTTGTCCGTCTGTGTGGGGTCTAGTAATTAAAAATCGCTCATTTACATTCTATGCTCGGACGGTGCGGCATGGGTCTGTTTATGAATCCCACTTGAGAGCCGATGGTTCTTTATTGGTGAGTTGTTGCTCCTCCTCGTGCCCATAATCTCTACTTTCCCTGAGTCGGCGGGAATGACAACTTTCAGATGCACCCGGGTTTCTTTCTGTGGCTTCCCCTTAGTCCTTGTACTGATCCTGTTGTTTCTCATAAAATCAGATCACCATTTTAAGATTCCCCTCTCTCCCTTTTGCGTCTGTTTTGCTTTGTTTGTTCCCGGATTCGCGGTGTTGTCGTCTTGTAATGAGTTAGCGTCAATTGGATGCTTGAGTCAAATTCAAGTGCACTTTCCGTCCGCCTCTAGTGTTTGATTTTTCAGACGTCATAATCTCCTTAGCTAGTTTCTATAAGCGTGTGTGTTCCGATAATTAGACAATTTTTTGTGGGCGTTTCTTATTTCGATTAGCTACTCGAACATAGCTGCTACTCGGTTAGGACCCTTTTGTGGACAAATTAATCTCAATATTGTAATGAGACGGACTTGATTGTTTGAGAAATGGGAGTGGTGTTTCCATCTTATTTCATGTCCACCGTGTGGATCTTCTCTTACTAAAACGAGTGGGTCACTGTGTTTGGCTTGTAGGTGAAATCAAATCAAGTACAAACCATGTGAAATTGTACAAGAATGGTGTGGCTAGAATCTGCATATCTTGAAGCAAAGGACCCTGGAACTTCAGCTGGCATATTCATATTCAGCTCCAAGATTAACATTGTGAAGTAGGCTAGGGAGATGGGTAGGAGCCCTTTTGACTTCAGATTTCATCCTTTTGCATCATTGCATTCAGTAGAATCTGCCCTAGATTTGGAGAGAAACTATTACAATAACCTGAACTTGTCCTCATCAAGCCCATCTCCGCTTCAGCCTTTTGCTTCTGGAGGTCAGCTCTCAGAGATCAATACTGTATACTTCTCATGGCCAACTTCAAGCAGGTTAATCGATGCAGCAGAAGATCGGGCAAAGTACTTTGCGAATCTTCAGAAAGGAGTACTGCCTGAAACTCTTGGAAGGTTGCCCTCAGGGCAACAAGCCATGACATTGCTTGAGCTAATGACAATAAGGGCATTCCACAGTAAAATTTTGCGGAGGTTCAGTCTTGGAACTGCAATTGGGTTTCGAATCCGACGAGGAGAATTAACGGATATTCCAGCCATTCTCGTTTTTGTTGCCCGAAAAGTCAATAGGCGGTGGCTGAGCCACAACCAGTGTTTACCTGCTGCCCTTGAGGTAGTTAAATTTTGATAGATTTTTTTTTGCAATGTTTGATGGAACTCTGTTACATTGGATTTCTTATATATAGTCTTGCAAGTGTCATTGCAGTGCTGGTGCAGTTTCTGGCATGACTAGGCTGCTTGTTAAAATCAATGCTTGGACAAAACTATGAGTTTTGAAGCAATCAAAATATTACTAGTTTGTAGACAAAATACTCATGATATAAAAGAATCCATATATCACAATGGTGAGCTGATTCAGTTTGAATACTATCTTGATCTCTTCATTCTTGTACATGATGAATGCATTTAAAATTTGCGGACAGGGACCAGGAGGTGTATGGTGCGATGTGGATGTTGTGGAATTTTCTTATTTTGGGGCACCAGCCCCAACCTCAAAGGAGCAATTATACACAGAGCTCATTGATGGTTTGAGGGGAAGTGATCCATGCATTGGTTCTGGTTCTCAGGTTTCACTTCTCTCTTTGTGTCTGTTCCAGAATTCTTTCCTGTAGATTGTATTATCTCTTCTGATGTATAACCACATGAAGCTGATGAGTTCAGAATTTCAGTTTTTCCTTGAGAGTAGTCAATATTTTGCCTTAGGATTATTAATGGCAATGAGATTGCTGAAAAAAAATTGTTTTCCACTATAGGCTTGTCTCGTTTAAGTGGATTTGAACTGTGTATAAAAAAGGTCATCTTCTTTTATCCTTGAGAAGAAAACTTGAATCTAAAATTTATTGCTCCAAGTATTACAATTGACTGACCAGCCTTAATTTGAACCTTACATTTCATTGCCTGTGGGATGATCCTTCTTTCTCCTGTCTTACGACTTGAAATTGAATACTGGAAGTCTTAAAGCCTTCTATCCTGAAGGCATTTTTATAATGTATTTTCTTTCTTTTGGTGCACCATTATGGCACAATGTTGTATGTTGGCTATTCCAAAATGAAACTCGGACATGAAATGGCTCGTAAAATAGATTTTTCTTGACCAAAGTGGGTTGGTTGAGGTGATTTGGTACCCCTTCCCCTTTACCAGAGGTATTGAGTTTGAGTCCCTAATTACCTCGAAAAAAAGAATTTAATCGGATAACAAATAATTTATTCTCCTTGGGTCCATGAATACTAAATAAGCAAGAAATGTACACATTCTTCGGTGTTTTCATTTTGTCAGTAGGTATATATCATTCCCAATGCATGACGACATATAATATATTTCCTGTGTATTGTACTTTTACATGAAGATCCCAGTAAGAATACCTATATTCGATTAATAATGGAAGATGAGTGACTTTTTGCAATTGAGGACAATATGTAGAACACGAAGAGCTTGGTTGTGATTGACTGATAATTTTTTATTGAGATAACTCCCATCATAACGACACAAACTCCACTGATCATTTTTTATTGAGATAACTCCCATCATAATGATGCGAACTCCACTTCGAAAATAGATAGATCTAATATAATTTATGTGCTCTATTTTTTTTATATAGTTTGGTCAGTTTCAAATTAAAAAATACCTTCTATTAAGCTTATGTTTTCTCATATCTTTTGTAATCTTCCTTCTTGCCAGTTAATATCTTCTCTATTTTCTAGGTTGCGAGCCAAGATACATATGGAACTTTGGGTGCAATAGTAAGAAGCCGAACAGGAAATCGTCAGGTGGGGTTCCTCACAAATCGACATGTAGCTGTTGATTTGGACTATCCAAATCAGAAGATGTTCCATCCTTTACCTCCAAGCCTTGGACCCAGTGTTTATCTTGGTGCTGTTGAGAGGGCTACATCACTTATCACTGATGATCTGTGGTATGGGATATTTGCTGGTAACAATCCCGGTAAGATGGGGAATTTATCAGTGTTTTCCCCAGCTAAAGAAATGCATCTTCATCAACATTAACGATTTTCTTGGGAAGAATGTGTGTTAAACTTTCTACCTGACGACTTTGTTGATACTAGCCAGTGTATGCTTGCTGATGTATTCTGAAAAATAAGCTGAGATTATTGTTTATCTAGTGTGACATGTTTTAGAAGGTTATTGTGATTTAGTATCTTTTTTTTTTTTACTTTTCATTCTTTCCTCAATGATTGGCTATATCATGGCAAAACATGATCACTTGGTAGCTACAAAGCTGCAATTTTTTAATGAATAGACTGTTATCTATTTGCTCAAGTATACAAGAATGAGATGGTTGGCTTTTGTCAACTGATATGAAGGTTCAGCCACACATTCTTCTTATTCTAAATATATCCCTCAAAATTCATAACTCAGAGCTTGTTTCTGCACTGTTCGGCTGAAAGGGAAGCTATAAAGCAAAAATCAAGTGGAAAATTGTCTTCAGTTTAATTTCATATTGAAAAGGAACATAAAGAAGATAATATGAACTTCATGAATATTGTCTGTTAACTTTCACTTGAATTATTTTTTTAGTAGTAGTGAGTGTGAAATGCATGTGAAGAGTATTGGAAAACACAGATTGGCAGTAGTTGTGACAAGTAGAACATAAGAGAGTGTGAAGTTAGTAGTGATTGTGAAATGCATGTGAAAAGAATTAATTGTGAGCGTTGGTTTTTCAGTTCGTCTAATATGTTTGTGGGTGAATATGAAAGCTCATACATCTCATAACTGGGGTGATGAGGTTGCTATTACTGTCACATTTCATGTTACGTGTTAAAAAAAAAGAACAAAAAAGAATGATGCGCCAGTACTGTGCTTGTTCCATAACATTGCATATTATTCTTATTTCAAGCACTCAGTAGCCAAGTATGGTAAAATTTGGTATCTCACTATTCCACGGTGATGCCTTATCTCTTGTTTAGTGAGTTGATTCATGGTATGTTTAATTATATTTTCATGGGGACATGTTTATTGTTTGCTGCATTATTCCTCTTGTATGCTAGAATTCCTTACTGTTTGCCATTCTGCAGAAACATTTGTTCGTGCAGATGGAGCCTTTGTTCCTTTTACTGATGACCTCAATATGAATTGTGTGACCACTTTAGTAAGTGGGGTGGGTGAAATCGGTGAGGTCAACACCATCGATCTGCAGTCCTCAATTGGGAGTCTTATTGGGCGACAGGTGGTTAAGGTTGGGAGGAGCTCTGGTTTAACCACTGGGAGCATAATGGCATATGCACTGGAATACAATGATGAGAAGGGGATATGCTTCTTCACCGATTTCCTTGTGGTTGGAGAGAACCAGCAGACTTTTGACCTTGAGGGGGACAGTGGAAGCTTAATTCTTTTGTCCGGTCAGAACAATAAGAAACCACGGCCAGTTGGAATCATATGGGGTGGGACAGCTAATCGTGGTCGTTTGAAGCTGAAGGTGGGTCTGCCTCCTGAGAACTGGACCAGTGGCGTCGATCTTGGGCGCCTCCTTGATCTTCTTGAGCTGGATCTTATTTCAACAAATGAAGGTCTTCAAGGTTGGTAATTCTTCAGCTAGATGTTATAGAGAATTCATGGATAACTATACTGGTGCTTAAAGAAAGTTGTGGAATAAGGACTTTTGCCGCTTTGAATTTGGTGAACATTTTTTTTTGGTCCTTTGGTTATGCTCAAATGATTCTTCAAGAAAGTCAGCTGCATTTTATGTTAGTCATTTAGCAGTCTTATGGTATATGTTCAATTTCTGCAAATATGGACTGTAATGATTAGTCCTTTGTGTACAGGTTATACGTTCCTCCATTAAATCAGGTTATCTCATCAGTTGGGTTATATTGCATGCATAACATGTGATTTGTACAATGCCAGCTGCAATGCAGGAGCAAAGAAATTCTTCCGCCGCAATGGATTCAGCCGTGGGAGAGTCCTCAGCTCCTGATAGGTCCCTATTAAGGGATAAAGTTGAGAGCTCTGAGCCTCTGTGCTTGGGCATGGAACAGGTACATGAGAAGTGCACAAGTTGCGGGCCTGTAATTGCTCCTCTGTTAATGTCCCCTGAATTCTGCATAGGAGATAGGTTTGAAAGAGCTCCAAACATCGAGCACCAGTTCATCTCGAGCTTTGCAGGGAGATCATTCCCCGTCTCTCGGAAGGACGAAGAAGAAAATCCCGAACAGAAAGAATTGGTGGCCTCTGAAAGTGAAGAGATCACTGTATCGTTGCAGCTTGGCGACGGTGAGCCTGAGGCCAAGAGGCGAAGAGGGTCCGGACGCTGAAGGAGAGCTTGAAACTACTATGTAGGATAAAGCATTATCGTGAAATTTTGTTCCTCCTGTTCAAAAGGAATCTGTCATTTTCTCACACTGAAGTATGATTCCATCGACCTTTCATATCTTTGTCGTTGCTGTAATGTTCATAGGGGTGCAAATACGGGCTGCTATAGCTATAGAAGTACAGATTATCTCTGGTGGAAAGCAAAAATCAAAAGGCGTTACTGCCAAAGTTTCATCAAAAAATTACCGTGGCCTAAAATATCCATTTATTATGTTATAATGTATGGATATGGGTTGAAGAAAAAGGAAATGAGAAACCTAATTCCTGCTCACACTGAAGTATGATTCCCTCTAGTAACGTTCACACCATAGTATGTTTCCTATCTGAAATGTTGTGGTTCTTGTTCACGAGAATCGGTCCTTCAGTCGTATTAAACCAATTTTTTTTAATGTAGCTGATCAACTATATACTACGCATTATCCACCCCTAGTGATATAGAGACACCGCCCGTTACATGCTCTCATATTTTTCTTGTAGACTTACAGATATTTTTGTCTTATTATAATTTTGTATTTTACGCACAATATTTATATAAACGAACATCCCAAATTATTGCTCTCCTTTCGGTTGAATGCTACACGGATAGATTCTCGAATTTTAGTGGCTTTATATTGTTAACTTTAGGGACATCAAGATCATATTATCCTAATAGGTCCGAAATTGGCTAAACTTCAAAAACCACAAAATCATACCACATTTGTTGTAGACAATCATTATAATGTTGAATGATATATTGATTCAGGTGCTACTAATTATATTACCAATAATTTATTTCACTTGTTTGTTTAGAATAATCAATCATTTCCCGAGCACTTACTAATCAGAGATGGAACAATCTTCCCATAATCTCATATGACATCTCCTATATTTCCAATTCCACTCATCAATTTCTTATTTTAAATATATTTTATATGCCACGTATTTCTCTCAATCTTTTTTTATCTGTCTCACAATTTACTAAATACAACTCATGGTACTTTGAATTTTACCTTTCTTTCTTACAAAGTACATTCACACTTATTAGGAGCTGATTCATAGGAGTAGTAAAATGGGGCTATATGATATTAATCGAATTTGGCACGCTGTGATTCACAAGTTAATAGCTAAAATATTTGAATAAGCATGGAATATGTTGATTTGAGTGATTGAATAAACTAGAGTGAAAGCCCAAAAGAATAGTACAATAAGATATCAAGCCCAAAATAAGAGTACAATATTATCTTAAGAATATAATTCAAATTCGAATTTCAATCGGAAGATTTATTAACATAATAAATATTTTAGAATATTAAATAATAAAATAATATATTTCGAGATATGTCTAAAATAATATACTAAGTTTATAATATTTATTATTTTAGACATATCTAAATAAATATACAACAAATATCTTATAAATATTTTATATATAAATAATTAGTGGTTGATATGTCAACCATAATATTTTATTTCCTTATTCATAGGATAACGAGTATTAATAAGTGCCTATAAAATGCTAATTTTATAGCATTGTAAAGGCAGATCTTTGATTTCAATAATATTGTGAGATTTATGTTTTCTTTCTATTTTGATAGAACTTTTAAACTTATCGGATTTCTTACTTATGGCGTTCAAGCAATCAGACTGAGTTTTCTAATAGTTTTTCTTAGAGAATTTGGGTGTAGCGTCTACATCTATTCGTATATTGTTTCTTAACCAAATAATATATATTCTATTTTTTTTACTTGGGTTGTGAAAGTCTTGGGGTATATTCCATATTTGATGTAGGGTGTGGTCGTCAGTATATTGGCGGGGTTCACATCACTATACTTTATGCACCTTCGCACATCCACAACTCATCATTCTCGTGCTTATGTTAGTTCTATTGTTACTAGTATTGTGTGGCACTAACGTATTGGACACACTGCATTTACAATTTTATGATGTGTTTTGTCCAAATCTCTATTAATGAATCACATTTCACCTTTATCGTCTTGTGAAGCATGCTCATGTGGCAAAATTATTCAACAATCATTTCCGATCACTAATTATATCAGCACCTCCCCTCTTTAACTAATTCACATCGACATATGAGGACCAACCCTTATACCTTCCCACATAGGTCACACATACTACAACCATTTTCTTGATGATTTTAGTAAATTTTCTTGGTTCTTTATTCTTAAACACCGCTCGGATGCTATTTCTATTTTTTGTGCCTTCAAAATTCAATTGAAAACTCTTCCAACTAATGGGGTTCGAGAATTTCTCTCCTATAATTTTCAACTTGAACTACAGTGTCATGGCATTTCTCATTGTCTCTCCTGCCCACACACCCATCCTCAAAATGGGTCTGCTAAACGCAAGCACCGTCATATCATCGACATGAGGTTAACTCTTTTAGCTCAATCACACGTTCCTCAGAAATTTTGGACCTTTGTCTTTGAAATTGCGATTTATCTCATTAATTGTCTTCCTACCCGCACAGATCCTTCTCCTTTCCAATGCCTCTTTGACACCCTTCCTGATTACCGTTTTCTCTGAGTTTTTGGTTGCCTTTGTTTTCCTTACCTCCGCCCTTATCAGTCTCATAAACTTCAATATCGATCTATTCTTTTTCTTTTTTGGCTATCCACCCAGCTTCCTTGGATATCGATGTCTTGATCATTCTACGAGATAAATTTTGATATGTCGTACAATTCATTTCCATGAGTATGTCTTTCTATTTGCTTCCTCCTCTTCGGACATCATATCCTCTACACCTCTTGTAGAGTGCTCCTTTCATGGTTTCCCCTTCTTCCTATTCCACTCCCCCTAGCATCGGGCTTAGGTATGGCTCCTTACTCTTTAATAACACATGATACTTCATTTTCTCCCACTATCTCTATAGCTAATCACTGACTAGATTATTCTCTCATGGAGGATCTAGCTCATGTACCCCGTATGGTCACACATTCCCGAGATTCCCCTCTTCCTAAGATCCTCTCGGCTCTTCATCACGAGTTATCTATAAAGGATTTGGGTCCTCTTCACCCTTTTCTTGGTATTAAGGTCTCTTCTCATCCTCATGGCATCTATTTCAGTCAACAAAAATATATTTGGGATCTCCTTTCCAAGGCCCTTATGACTTCCTGTTAGCCCATTTCCACCCCAGTTGCATATGGCCCTTGTCTCTCACTCACTACAGGAGATCCTCTCGCTGATCCTTGTCAATATTGTGAGATTGTTGGTTCCCTTTAGTACTTGATTCTCATTGGACTTGATATTGCATATCCAGTCAATCATGTTTTCCAATTTATGCATTGTCCCACCACTGCTTCTTGGATTTCTATTAAGCGTATCCTATGCTATCTTCAAGGCACTCGACATTATTAACTCTCTATATGGCACAATTCTCCCACCACTTTACATTGTTTCTATGATGTTGATTAGGCCAACAACCCTAATGATCACCATTCTATCAGTTGTTTTGCCATCTTTTTAGGGCGAAATCTCTTCTCTTGAAGTTCAAGAAGCAATGAATTGTTGCTCACTCTTGTACTGAAGCTGAATATAATAGCCTTGCCAATGGTACTACCGAGACTATTTGGATTCAATCTCTTCTTCAAAAATATTGCCTTACTATCTTGCATCCTCACACTCTCTTGTGTGACAATCTATTTGCCATCTATCTCACTATTAATCCTATTTTTCACGCACATACCAAACATATTGAAATTGACTATCATTTTGTTTGAGAACGTGTTAGTCAGCGCTTACTTCATGTTCACCTTATCGGTAATGACAATCAATTAGCTGATCTTCTCACTAATGGTTTACCTTCTAGTCACTTTGTCCTGTTATAGTCTAAGCTCAACCTTCGTAACCTCCACTTGAGCTAGTAGGGGAGTATTAAACAAACCTCTTTCAATGCAGTTGAACCACCATGAGCACATCATCCACCCCTATTGAGATAGAGACACTCCACCCTCCTACATATGTGGATGTTGCTCCACCTTCTACCTATAGGACCACCATCAACTCCACCTGCTAAATACAGTAAAACAAACATACATTTTTGTCTTATTGTAATTTTGTATTTTGTACACAATAATTGTATAAATTAACACTCTAATATACAATGAAATGCAAACAAGTGAATTACACTACAATACCTGCATTATCCATTTTCGTTTCAGGCCGCATCTTGGGGTGGATGAAGCAACATGTGAACTTGGCTCAAGGCGAACCTAACTTGAGAGGAACCATGTCTCAACTATTGGATCTAGTTCAAGGCAAATCTTTTCTTGGGGATGGTTCGGTCTACGTGGACCCTGATGTAGGCCACTCCATCTAGGCAATATATAAGCAAATCTTTTGGGGAGCCCTTGACTAATCAAGAGGGCTCTAGTTCAAGGGTCGATCCTCATCCTATCCATGCAGGGGTTCACGTAGAATGTAGATCAGCCTTGATAGAGACCATATTCAATGAGTTCCAACTTGATAGGGTAACAATTTATAGGGAGCTAGTGGCATGGTTTATTGTCTGCGATCGGGGATTTGTGTATGTTCCTGTTTCAACCTAGCCGAATTGGATGTTTGTTCATTCAACCACATCCCATGGGGGCACGAGCAATGACAATAAGAAGCTAAACTTGAAGCCATTGAGGGACTCAAATATTGTCTTATGCCAAATCTAAGAATGCCAATCTAGATCTGAACTCGACACTTGATCCGCATCCAAGCTTGGGTCTCCAGGACCTGAGGTTCCCCATTCATGGAATTTTGGGTTTGGGTTCGACCATTGGAGATGAATCTCGGGTACAGGTCGGGTCGGATCGAGTACAACCACATGAATTTGAGTTTGGGTTTGTACAAGCTCAAGTCGGGTCCATGTCTGATCACACGGACCCAAGGTTCGAATCTGTATGAGTTTGGATTTTCTAGACCCGGCCTCGAGTTTGGTTTGGGTCACAAGAAACTTGACCCAACCTGAACTTTTGGCATCCCTATCCGAAACCTCTCTACGTGGTGATATACTACCAGTTTCGTCCCATCACACTTTTCTACATGGGATGAGACTCACTAATAGAATTTATTGTACCTTTGCCCTAAATTCACAAAAAATACATTTGATTCACAACTTCTATTATTTAAACTTTAATACTGAAACTTTTTTTAATATTTCATTTAAGTTCTTAACCTTCTAAAATATATTATTTGAGTTCCAAATCTATTTTTACTTTTTTCCATTGATCCTATACTTTCTTGTACCCTCAAAAGATTATCAAAAACTTTTATTCTTGAATAAATTCTCTAACTTTATTAAAATTACATTTTGTTCTCTTACCTTGTTGTTCAACAAAATATTTCTAAAAAAGTATCAAACTCATATATGAGATCTCTATGAGTTCCCCTAGCTCTTCATGATTATTGCCCAACCAAATCTTGACAGAACAATACTATTTTGGGTCATTTTCTAATGTATATTGGAATAGTGCAAAAATCGAGTAAAGGTCGGAATATGATTGAATATGGTGGCAATGACATTGTGTGGTTAGAAAGCTAACTACTAGATGAGTTTGTGTACAGTTAAATTAACTCACTCTATCATGATTGAAGGCTAGTAATCATCATAAATTTATTTTATCTCAATACTTACTCATAATTTATGAGGCTAGTTGGGTTCCAAAGTTGGGACTAAGAGATGAGTGTAAAAGTTTTCTTGGTCGACCTTAGTCATCATAAATGGCTTAGGAAATAATGCTCTATTTCATTACTTCAATGCTATTAGGGTGGTCAACTATGACGTTGGAAAGTTTACTCAAATATAAATCCAATGACACTTGAAACATGCAATTTGTTGATTAGTTATGACCTCTACAGGTTGGGTCGCGCGAAAATCAGTGTGATCTCATTTCCTGAGAGAATTCCTTTGAGCCGACGGTGAATGAGACCATGCTTTATATGTGTGTTCTAGATTTAATGATATATCTAACATATCTTCCTTTCATCATATCATAGTCCACTTATCATTACAAGAATTAATTTCCCTTGGGGATGAGTTTTGTTATTGTGATGGAGAAATCAGGTCTGATTTCTAAGTTTTTGAAATTCTAACTAGACAGAGGGGATAACACATGACACATGGCCCTAACGTGTGCTTGTGTGACCCGGTTTATTTGACATGTTCAACATTGTTCTAAACCAATTTCCAACGAATGTCTCGATCAGTTTGACAAATTTTGGTCATTTTTTGCCCAGTTCACTTCCAATTTGACCGATTCTTGGTCCAATTATTTTTCTAAAAATAATTTATTCAATTTCCATAAAATTTTGGTCATTTTATGATTTTTAAAACTCGTTGGATAATTTTGGGGTATTTTATGCGAGTCGATTCAAACCGATTCTCAATCTAACTTTTCTCGATCCTTGATTTTCGATCAATTGAGGTTCTTTGGGAGTAATTCATGTTATTTTACCATTTGTCTACAATTTCGGTCTGAACCGATTTACAATCCAGTTTATTTCAAATTCCAATTCGAGTTTTTATTCCTACTTCAACCTAAGTTTTCGATTTAATTGGGTCGAATAAGTTTTTTTAAATAATAGGGTTAAATCTATTCTCCTCATTTTTAGAAGTTTTGTTCTAAAAAATAAATTATTTATTTTTCTTAAGTGTTACACACTTGTACATAAGCACTCAAAACAAAAACGGGTATTTCTGCCTCTTGTATGCTTTAGGCTCCCGAGTTTCCTCCTTAAACTAGTAGTTGTGTCATAACAACTTTACCCTATTTATTTTCTTCCACCGAATGATTTTCTCTTTATACGTATCGATTCCACCTCGTACATTAATGTATCTTCCAATACTGGTAGAGTTTGATCTAACATGTGTCTTGCATCTAGTTTGTACTTACTTAGTATTGACACATGAAATACGCTATAAATTCTTTCCAATTTTGGTGGCAGTTGTAGTTTGTATGCTACTAGACAAACTCTCAGTACCATAGAGTAAGGGTCGATATATCTCAAGTTTAACTTGCCCTTATATTGAAACCTTAGTACTCACTTCTACAGAGATAATTTTAGAAATATCTTATTGTTGATCTCAAAATTCAATTATCAACATTGATTATTTGCGTAGCTATTATGCCTATCTCAGGCATCATTAAGCCAGTCTCTTATTATTTTAAACTTTTTTGAATCATCTTCTATAAGCCCCACCCTTTCTAGCTCGAGTTTTCCCACTTCATCCTAATATAGGGGAGTTCTAAACTTCCTCTCATACTAGCTTGATAACTGTTGTTGTAACCAAACTCATTTAAACATAGGTAATCCTCCCACATCCTGTCGAAGTTCAATAGGCATGCTGTCACACCTCGACCCAGTTTGGTCGGATCCCCATGATCAATCTGCCACTCTCTTGGTTTACTAAGGGTTGCCCCTTCTTTATAAACCATGAGGAGTAAGGCATCCTTTAAACCTGCACATTTCTTGGAATAAAATAAATCAAAACTGTACAAAATTTTAAACTTATCATACTTGCCTTACAAGTGTGTTAGCTGGTGGTCTTTGGGGTAAGCTTTTCGGGGTTACTTGAAAGGGATATAAGGGAGGGAGTGAGTACAACAACTTACTGAATGAGTTTTCAAAGTTTAACTTTTAGGAAAAATGTTTGAATCGGACTGTGCTAGACTCCTTATTTTCCTTTTAAAAACATTTCATTCTCAAATTCGGTTTTTATAACCATTTCTTATTACCACGGTGTGTTTACCACCCAACACACATCCTTCATCATGAAGGTAAAACACACAATCGTAGGCTAGCCCATCCACTGTACCCACTTGTGGCATTGGAGCGACTTTACTGGCCACCTAGATAGAAGTACATTCACTTCTACCCTAAGAATGAGTGGATGTTCGCAACATCTGACCCTTAACCCCGTAAAAAAACTCTGTGCCCGTATGAGGACAAAGGCCTCATCCTGTCCCCACCCCGGTCTTATGTGCTTGAAGATACGTCGAGCTTCGCAAGACTTCTGATACGACTAACTGCCATTATATCCACCAGGTCGCCAAAGCCCTGTGATGCATCATTACCCCTCTTATGATGCATCTTGAAGGTCCCGTAACACAGTGCATTCACAATCAACAATTTTTCACATAATGCCATATAATCTGTGTTGCCACTGGTCCAACGGTCCTGACCCTCAACTCGACCTGCAGCTGTTTGTCTTGACTAGTTCAGAGACCTGTCATGTCGCACTACCACTAGTCCATTGAGTATGTCGGTCCTATCTCGGTACCATGGCCAAACAACTCATTTACTTAAGTTTTCATGGCATAATAATCATGTTTGTTTACGAGCTCCTACTCGTGCCAACTAGCCTAGGGCCCACTATTCGAGATTTTCAAAATTGGGTATATTAGCCCCCAAGTTCCAAAACTGAGGCCTCCGGCCTTTATGAACTATTGAGCTCCCATTAAGAAGGTCTCCAAAAAATTTTAAGCAGTGGCATACAGTCAGGGGAGAGCACATACAATAAAATAAAATTTTCTACTATCCATCATACCAACCGAGTTATAAGGACACCTCCGCTTATAATCGATAAGCCGGTTTTCCACTTCCTTCGACGAAGTTTCATAATACCAATCGGGTATGATCTACTTACAATCATTAAGTTATTTTTTTATATGATTTCCACATTACTCCTCTTAGGTGTGATTATTAAAATAATATTTAGCAGTGGGTTTTCCATTTCGAGGTGACTATCATTCCAACCATATATGATATTAAATCCCACTCACCCGTAAATGTAGTGAATTCCTCTTAACCAGTTATTTGTATTCACACGAGCTTGTCTTTTCTGGCGTTCCTGATACTTCGTGTTCCTACACGATATGAACATCCTTGTTCATTATCCCTCGGCCTAACAGCCTTCATTCATTCCAAATGAATGAGAAAACCAAACTTTTTATTTATTTGCAATTAGGTCCCTAAAGTTATTTTCTTTAACTTTAAGTCCCTAATGCCAGTTTTTCCTCAAATTAAGTCCCAAAACTTTTAAAATTCACCTTGTGATCTCAATTTATTCAATTTCACAAAAGGGGTTTAATTTCCCAAATTTTCAATTGGTCCCCCAACTTTTCCAAAATTACCATTTTACCCCTACTTTACAAAAAATGGTAAGTTTTTCCCCCAAAATTTCAAAATTGCCCAATTGGTCCTCCAACATGTTTATCATGCCCAATTGGCCCTCAATTTTATGAAATTGCACTTTAGTCCCTCGAATTTTTGAAATTCCCAAATTTCCCCCAATTTCAACCTTCTAACTCAACCGAATTTGATTTCATCAAATTGACCGATCAAATGAGTTTAATTGTTAAAATTTAAGTTAGATTGAAGTTCCTACAACTTCATACGATTTAATTACACTTTGAATCGCACGATTTGATGCCCGAATGAGCTCAAATGGAGCTTCATAGGAAAATTGGACTTAAAGATAGAAAGCTTCGAAAGCTTACCATCGGGGTAGTGGAGGTCCGAGCTTTTGATCTGGGCAGATAGCTATCATCCTGAGGTTCCTCCTATGATCGAGAATTGCATCAATTGATGCCAAATCAAGTGAGAATTTAGTCATTGAAATTCTGCCGGTTATCTCTCTATCACCAATCGAAATTTACAAAGGAGAGCCAAATTGGCTTAGATTTCTACTCTAATTTAGTTGTAGGAGAGCTTTGGAGGTGTTGGGAGGGCTTTGTTTGGCTTGAGGAGGGCTTGAATTGGCCATTTTCAGCTCGGCCAAAATAGAGCAACTTCGGTCCGCCAGAGGTGCTTCACTATTCTATCACACTGGTGTCTCTCCGGTGACCCTTAGAGCAAATGGAGACTACCGTTAGGTAGCTGACTTCTCCATGGTTCTAAAGAACCTAATCACACCTTCTTTGGCTTAGAAAAGACCATATATCAAAGCTCTGGTTCGAGTTTCACCAAAAATTGGAGCAGTTGAGAGAGAATGTAGTTTTCAGGTGTGGAGATGATGAATGAGGATGGGCTCTTTATATAGAAAGCTCGGGGACTTCTTGGTCATTCGATTGGCACCTTAATAGCGGTAATTCATTGCTTGAAACTCCCTGGCCAAAGACTTTTCAGCTTTGCCAGTGCTGCACGATTTTTCGGCGAGTGAATAGTACTGTCATCTGAAGGAAAAAGACAACACTGTTTCGAGCTGGACTGTACCGGTCCGAATCGGGTTCAAAGCTTAAACCATCTGGTTCACCCTCGATTTGACCAAAATTTTCAATATTAAAAATTTCTAAATTCATTTTCTATTCAATGGTAGCCTCAAATATCAAATTTGAATTTTTTAAGCCACCTAGAAAAATGAATTTAACATCCGGTTCAATAGTGGTTTAAACCAGTTCAATTTGGTTCGGATCTGGTTCACTTGAACCGGTTTGGTTTTCATCTCCAATTCATCCTAAAGTCCTTTTTCATGACTTTTGTGACTCTTTAGGTCACTCGGGTTCCATAAATTTCCTGATTTGCCCTTTCTCTATCGGTTTCGGTTCATAAACCGGTTCAATCCTGTTGGATTCGGTTCATCTGAACCAATCTAGTTTTTCTCTTCCAATTTGTTCTATAGTTCTTTTCCAAGATTTTATGAACCCCTTTGGGTCACTCGGGAGTTGTAGATTTCCCAAATTGCCCGTTCTCTAATGATCGAGTTTGTGAACCGGTTCGGTGTTTCTCACTTAGTTTGACCGGTTCTTTTCCCGATTTCCTTAACTCCAAAAGGCGGGGTTTACAACTCTTCCCCTCCTTTTATGAGTTTTGTCCCCAAAACTAAATCAGCATTTTTCATTCTGGAATAACCTTCCTTATTGTTAAATTGAACATATTAATACTTCTATCATTCTTTCATTTAGACCACTTTAAATTTTGTGCTTCAGGAAGTCCCTTTTCTTTACATTGTTTACTCCTTCCATGGAGTTTAGTATGTGTTGCCCGCAAGTTCAATGATATTTCTCTAGGTTCACATCTTCCTTTTCTTAAGGCAAGATTCTTCCCCTTGAGGTTATTACTCAAATTTTCCGAATTGGGAGTTCCATGATGCTGCAATCTTTACCGCATCTAGTTATTCTCTACATCATTAAACTCTTAGCTCGGTGTTCTTTTGAGCATCGCATACTTGTTTTTCACAAGTTTCAATATTATTACCCCTTTGTCCTATTTTGACCCTTCCTTTGTTCGTCAATTATTTCAACTTTGGTCAAAATTTTGATTGACTTTGTCATGCTTACCCACTTACTCTTCCTTTCTTAGATCCTTCCTCATTCCTAGTAACATCCTTTACTCAAGGGTTCCCCTTTTTCCTTAATTCACTCTTAATTGCTCGTGACTATTTCACGATTCATTATTCTGAGTTGATCTCTTTTTGGTTTATGTGTAAATTGTTTTATTTGGGGAGTTCCTTTCTTATGGTTTCATTCTCTACTATGTCCCTCAATGTAGAGATTTTAACCTTAAGAGTTACATGTTCAACCTTCTTACCATTCTTTGGAAACTTCTTCCTTCATTTCCTTACACCTTCTTCTATGTTGAGGCATTTGTCTTCTTTGAATTGTTCTTCGTCTTAAATTCCATTTCATTCCTTATCTGAGGAATTTCTAATTATTGGTCTTATTTTGTGTATTCTACACTATGCCTATCCGTCCATTCTTTAGGCCCCATTAAGTGAGTGTGAACCACCACCCGTCCTGATGTTAGTGGTCGTTTCCCTAATTTATGTCTTAATTTGAGGGCTTACTTCTCCAAGATTCCTCATACATTCCTTCTTTTTATTCTCTTATTATTGTAGTTCACTCATTTCTACTTGTTACGACATCTTTTGATGCTACCATCCTATTTACCCGTTCCTTGGATTTAATTTACTTCTTAAGCCCTCATGAGTACTTTTCCTTGGTACTTGGTCTTTCCATCTCAACCAACATTTCATTTGGGAGCTTCTCTTTCTTTCCATTTCAGTTGGTTCCATTTTCTCTTAATTGGGATATGTATGCCTTTCCGGATCTTCCTTACTTGGTAGGATTCCTTCCTTTTCTCCGAAAATTCCTTTTTTTATTCGTTCTTTGGGAATATCTAATCATTAAATGACATCCTTTGATGTCGTCTTTCCCATGCACCCTTCTTGGGAAATCTAGCGGTGCGTCCTTGTACCATTTTCCTTAGTTCTACTTGTATCCTGCACAAGTTTTCTTACTTGGGAAAAGTGCAGGCATAATTTTTTTCAAGACCTCTTTGTGCGAGGCTTACTTAACTTTTTTCTAGCTTCGAGTTTGGTCATCAATTTGGTTTTGGCTTATAAATCTCCTTAAGGATTTCCTCCATCCTTCTTTTCCAAGTGTTTGGCCTTTCCTTCTTTCCTTTCTTTACTAGAGCTTAATCTATGACCTCAAGAGGGTTAGTTAGTCTTCTTGTCCTTAATGACCATTACATTGCTATTTTTAGGGTGTAGTCCTTACCACTTCTTGGTCCTCCTTAATGTGTCATTTATTCTCCTTAACTATCTTGTTTATTTCAGTTTGCTTTCTCCTATTATGTTTGTTTGAAACTCCAATTTGACTTCTCTGCTTTTTCCAATGCAAGTCGTGCTTATCATCCCAAGGCATCCCATTTGTCGCTGGCTTGTCTTCTCTTGTGGAGTCACTTCCTTCCTTGCTCCTAGATAGCTGAAAATTTAAGGAAAATTTTCTTCAGCAACCTTTTATTCTGTTTTGATGTTTATTGAGGTCCTACCTTCAGTCTTTTTTCCTTCCTGCCACTATGCTAGGATCTTGAAGAGCTTCCTCCTAGATGTGGTTAAAATTTTGAGCAAGAGTCTTGTTTCTAAGGATGGCATCCTTCTAGATTCCTGCAGCTATGGGAGTGTTATTCTTTGGAAAGTATTGTTCTAAATCCTTGTGGGGTGAGATATTTCTTCACTTTACGTCCTATTTCCCTTACAGCTTGTAACAAGTTGTTTTCTTACCCAGTTGTTACTCCAAGTGTTCTCCTAGACTCCTTAATCACCTTGGCAATTTTATTGCCTTCTTTGCCCAAAAATTTACTTGCTTCATTCCTTTATTTAGGATGGGAATCTCCTTGGTCTCTGTGATGTCTAGGGTAACATGGGTTTGTTGTTTACCTTTCTTGGAAAATCTTCCTACAACTTGAGGCACAAAGTCACATAATTTTTGAGAGACATAGTTTTTAGTAACTTGGATCTCTTTATTATTGGAGAGGTAGTACAATAGGTTGGGGTTTTAGCCCCATTACAAACATGTTTACGAAACAAATGGAAAGCTACTAGGTTCTTGACATGCATTCTTCTTAGTAATGTTATAAGCCCTTGATGGCGTTCCTAGCCTTAGGCTTGGCTTCCTTCGTACTCAAGATTATGATTTCAATAGATCCTGACACCATTTGGACTTTTGAGATTTCTACCATGTCTCAGGCATTGGGAAGCTTCTAGGGTTGTCTTCCTACGAGGACATGGTGTTGAGTAGAGTCATTCTTAGATTTCTTGGTTACTCTCCTAGGAGCCATATAAAAATTTTAAGATCAATCCTATTAGTTACTATATTTTCTAGTCTTGATTATGTATTCAAGGAACCAGGCTCTGATACCACTCAAGTTGTTATGCCCCGACCCGATTTGGTTGGATCCCCGTGATCAACCCACCACTCTCTCGATTTACTAAGGGTTTGCCCTTGTTTATAAACCGTGAAGAATAAGAAGTCCTTTAAACCTGCACTTTTTTTGGAATAACATAAATCAAAACTAAATAGAATTTTAAACAATTCATACCTGTCTCACAAGTGTATTAGTTGATGGTCCTTGGGAGTAGGCTTTTTGGGTTTTCATGAAAGGGATATAAGGGAGGAGGTGAGTACAATGACTCAGTGAATGAGTTTGCAAAATTTATCTTTTTAGGAAAAATGTTTGATTTGGAGTGTGCCGGACTCCTTATTACCTTTCAAAAACCTTTCATTTCAAATCTCTATTTTTATTACCATCTCATATAAATTCATGGTGTGTCATCATCCAACACGCATCTTTAATCATGAAGGTCAAACACACAATCGTAGGCCAGCACGTCCACTGAACCCACTTGTGGCGTCGGAGCGACTTTACTGACCACCTAGATAGAAGCACATCCACTTCTACCATGAGAATGAGTGGATGTTCGCGACATTCAACTCTCAATCTCATTACAAATTCTCCGTGTCCGTATGAGGACAGAGACCTCATCCCGACCCCACCATAGTCTTGTGCGCTTGAAGCTACGTCGAGCTTCCCAAGGTCACCTGGTCCGATGAACTGCCCTTATACCCACCAGTCATCCAGGGTCCTAGGACACATCACTACCCTTCTTGGGAATCTTGAAGGTCCTGTACACAGTGCATGCACAATCAGTATTTTCACATCATGTTATATAATCTGTGGTGCCATTGGTCCAACGGCCCCGACACTCAACTCAACCTGCAGCTATTTGTCTTGACTAGTTCGGAGACCTGTCATGTTGCACTACTACTAGTTGACTGAGTATGTCGATCCTATCTTAGTACCATGGACAAACAATTCATTTATTTAACGTTTTATGGCATATATCTCATGTTTGTTTATGAGCTCCTGCTCGTGCCAACTGGCCTTTGGCCCACTGTTCGAGATTTTCCAAATTGGGCATAATAGCCCCCAAGTTCCAAAACCGAGGACTTCAGCCTAATAGAGCAATCTAAGCTCCCATCAAGAAGGTCTCCGAAATCATTTAAGCAGTGGCACATAATTAGGGGAGAGCACTTTTGACAAAAATAAATTTTTAGCTATCCATCATACCAACCGAGTATGAGGATATCTCCGCTCATAACCGATGAACGGGTTTTCCACTTCCTCTGAGAAAGTTTCATCATACCAACCTAGTATGATATACTTACAATCAATAAATAGTTTTTTCGCGTCATTTTCACATCAGTCCTCTAAAATGTGATGTTTTAAAATACCATTAAGTAGAGGGTTTTCATTTTGAGGTGTTTATCATCCCCAACTAGGTATGATATAAAATCCCACTCACCCGTTAATGTCGTGAATTTCTCTCGACTGGTTCTTTGTATTCACACGAGCTTGTCCTTGCTGGCATTTCCGATACTTCGTGTTCCTACCTGATAAGAACATACTTGTTCATTATCTCTCGACCTAATAGCCTTCATTCATTCCAAATGAATGAGAAAATCAAACTTTTTATTTATTTACAATTAGGTTCCTAAAATTATTTTTCTTTAACTTTAGGTCCCTAATGCCGATTTTTCCTCAAATTAAGTCCCGAACCTTTTAAAATTCACCTTGGGAACTAAATTTATTCAATTTCACAAAAAGGGGCTTAATTTCTCAAATTTCCAATTTGGTCCCCCAACTTTTCCAAAATTACCATTTTGCCCCTACTTTATAAAAATGGTAAGTTTTACCCCAAAAATTCCAAAAATTGCCCAATTGGTCCTCCAACATCTTTATCATGCCCAATTGGTCCTCAATTTTATGAAATTACCCTTTAGTCCCTCAAAATTTTGAAATTCCTCTATTTCCCCCAATTGTCCCCTAATTGTCCCCTAATTTCAACATTCTAACACTGCCGAATTTGATTTTATCAAATTGACCAATCAAATAACTTTAATTATTGAAATTGAAGTTACATTGGAGTTCCTACACCTTCATACAATTTATTTGCACTTTGAATCGCACGATTTGGTGCTAGAATGAGTGCAAACAGAGTTCCGTCGAAAAACTGAACTTAGAGAGAGAAAACTTCGAAAGCATATTGTTGGTGGCACGACGGTCCAAGATTTTGATATGGGCAGATAGCTGTCATCCTAAGGTTTATCCTAGAATCAAGAATTGCATCAATTGATGACGAATGAAATGAGAATTTTGTCATCAAATTTCTACTGGTTCTCTCTCTAGCACCAGTCAGAATTTGTAGAGGGGAGCCAAATTGGCTTACCTTTCAGTTCTATTTTGGCCTTGGGAGGGCTGAGGAAATTTTGGGAGAGCTTGGTTTGGCCTGAGGAGGGCTCAAATTGGCTGATTTCAGCTCGATCAAAATAGGGTAGCTTCGATCCACCGAATCTGCTTCATTGTTCCATCACGCCGACGTTCCTCCAATGACTCTCGGAGCAAATGAAGACTACAGGTGTGTAGCTGACTTCTCCCTAGTTCTAAAGAACCCAAACTTGCCTTGTTTAGCTCAGAAAAGTGCCCAAGTCGAAGCTCTGGTTTGAGGTTCATCAGAAAATAGAGCTATTGAGAGAGAGTTGAGTTTTCAGGTGTGGAGAGGATGAATGGGGAGGGGCTCTTTATATAGGAAGCTCGGGGACTACTTGGCCATTCGATTGGTGCCTTAATGGCGGTCATTCATTGCCTAAAACTCCCTAGCCAGAGACTTTTCAGCTTCGTCGGTGCTGCGTGATTTTCTGGTGAGTGAATAGTGCTGTCATCTAAAGGAAGAAGACGACACGGTTCCGAACTGGATTGGACCAGTCCGAACCGAGTTCAAAGCTTAAACCGGCCGGTTCACCCCCAATTCCACCAAAATTTTCAAATTTAAATATTTCTAAATTCATTTTCTATCTAATGGTAGCCTCAAATCTAAAATTTTTATTTTTTAAGCCACCTAGAAAAATGAATTTAGAATCTGGTTCAATGATGGTTCAATCTGGTCCAAATCGGTTCAATCCGGTTCAGATCTAGTTCACCTGAACCGATTTTGTTTTCATCTCCAATCCATCCTAAAGTCCTTTTTCTTGACTTTTGTGACTCTTTAGGTCACTTAGGATTCATAAATTTCCTAGTTTGCCCTTTCTCTATCGGTTCTGGTTCATGAACCGTCTCAGTTCATAAATCGATTCAATCCAATTGGATCCGGTTCATCTGAACCGGTCTGATTTTTCTCTTCAAATTTGTCCTAAGGTTCTTTTCCAAGATTTTATGAACCCTTCGGATCACCTAGGAGTTGTAAATTTCTAAATTGCGCTTTCTCAAATGATCGGGCTTGTGAACCGGTTCTTTTCCTAGTTTTCCTTAACTCAAAATGGCGGGGTTTAAAGATCCACTTACAAATGATAGGCGGTTTTCTCCTTTCCTTAAGGAAACTCGTCATACCAACCAGGCATGATGTTTGTTTATTCCTACTCACAATCGGTAAGTAAATTTTATCCATTAAAAATAATGCTCATCATCCCAACCGGTATGATGTATAAAAGTCCCACTCACCATGGCTTTCAACTTAGAAAAGATGCTCATCACCCCAACCGGGAACGACATTTAAAATGTCTCACTCACCCATTGATTGTGACGTATTCGTTACTAGTCAGTTTCCCACCCATGCTAGCTCTTTCTTGCGTTTCGATTTCTTGTCTCCCTACATGGTTTGGATATCATTCTTAATAAGGATTTGGCATGACATCTTTCGTTTTCTCACGTATGAGCGACTAGGCCCAAAGTTCTCAGTTTATTGTACTTTGTTCCCTAAAGATCATTTTCCTTGACTTTAGGTCCCTAATGCTAAATTTTTCCCTCAAATTGAATCCCAAGGTTTCCAATATCCTCTTTGGATCCTCAATTTACTCAAAATTATGTAAGGGGCTCAAGTTTTCCAAATTTCCAATTTGATCCCCAATTTTCCAAAAAATACAATTTTGCCCATACTTTCCAAAAATAGCCACTTGACCCCAAATCTTTCAAAAATTGACCAATTGGTCCCCTAACATCTTTCTCGTTGCAAATTGACTTTCAATTTTGAAAAATTGCATGGAGGTCCCTCAATTTTTTGAAATCCTCAATTTTCACCAAAAGTTTCCCCAATTTCTTCCCCCTTTTCTGACCGAATTCGATTTCTTCAAATTGGCCATTCCATTGAGATTAATTGCTCCAATTGATGGCATGGATCAGTTCCTACATTTTCGATCAAATGGAGCTTTAAATTGTAGAATTGGAGTCTGAAACGAGCTCAAACAGAGCTTCTCTAGAAAACTGGTCGTAGAGAGAGAAAGCTTCGAAAGCTTACCTTCGGAGGTGCGGCGGTTCGAGCTCTCGATCTGGGGGGGAGGGGGGGGGGGAACGCTCATCCTTTGGTTCCTTTTAGGATCAAGAATTGCTATAATTGAAGTCCATATGAGGGTGAATTTGTGTCACACCCGACCCAGTTTGGTCGGATCCCCATGAACAACCAGCCACTCTCCCAATTTATTAAGGGTTTTCCCCTTCTCTAAGCCGTGAGAAGTAAGGCATCCTTTTCACATGTACCTTTCCTAAAGTAACATTAATCAAAACTGAATATATTAACCTTACATACCTATCTTGCAGGTTTAGCTTTAGGTGGGTTTTCCCTTGGTTACCCGAAAAGGGGTAAAGGGAGGGGGTGAGTTCAATAACTCAGTGAATGGGTGTTGGGTGAGAGTTTTCTTAGTTAACAAATCTTTAATTAGAGTGTGTCAGACTTCTCATTTCATTAAAAATGCTTTTCTTCAAATTTCGGTTTATTAAAAATATTTTTCCAAGGTTTACCAATTCATTTCCAAGGATTCTCAAATCCTTTCCACGATTTTCATAACCTCTTTCCCATTTCCTTATAAGGTGTGTTTCACAAACGACACACGCTTTCATCAGGAAGGGTACACACACATATTTGTGAGATGCAGTTATGTCGATTGCATCCACTTGTAGATCAGAGAGTCTTTACCATCAGCCTTGATAGAAGTCCTTGACTTTTACCTAGAGTCTGAGTGAACATCTCCAATATTCAATCCTCAGACCCAAAATACTTTGTCCCTATGAGGACAGAGACCTCATCATGACCTCACCCTGGTCTCATGTGCATGAAGCTATGTTGAGCTTCCTTGACTACTGGCACAATAAACTACCCTTATCTCCACCATGTCGTCCAGTAGCCCTTAGGACGCTTAACTATGTGGGAATCTTGATGGTCCCGTACCTCAAGTGCATGCAGAAACAATTATTTTTCCACAAGGCCATTTATCTTTGGTGCCACTGGTCCAACAACCCCGACCCTCAACTCGACCTACAGTTGTTTGTGTAGACCGGTCCGTCGACCTGGTCCTAACGCACTACCACCAGTCCATCGAGTATGTTGGTCTTGTCTTGGTACCTTGGCAAAATCACACATTCCATTCATTTAGAATTTTCATGGCATAATTATCACATTATTTTTTACGAGCTCCTGCTCATGCCAATTGGCTTGGGGCCCACTATACATGATTTTCCAAAATTGGGCATATTAGCTCTCAAGTTCCAAAACCAAGGCCTCTGGCCTATCTGAGCTATTCCAGCTCTCGTCAAGATGGTCTCCCAAAATTTTAAAGCATTGGTACACAGTCAGGAGAGAACACTTATGACAAAATAACTTTTAACTCATCTATCACACCAACCAGGTGTGATGATATCTCTACTTACAACCGGTAATTGGGTTTTCTACTTACTTCTAGGAAGTTCATCATACCAACCGTGTATAATCTACTTACAACCGGTAAGTAGTTTTCTCATGTAGTTCTCACATCACTCCAACCAGGTGTGATGTTAAAATTCCACATAGTAGTGGTTTTTCATTTCTGAGATACTCATTATCCCAACTAGATATAAAGTGAAAAATCTCACTCACCCGTTAACCGTGACGTGTTCACCCTTAGTTGATTTTTCCAATTTGACGTGAGCTTCTCTTGTTGGCGTTCCGGTCCTTTGTGCTCCTACATGATTTGGACATCCTTATTTATTAACATTTGGCAAAATAGCCTTAATTCCTCACATATTAACAAAATGTCCAAACTTTTCAATTATTTACATTTAGGTCCCTCAAGTTCTTTTTCCTTAACTTTAGGTCCCTAATGCAAACCTTTCCCCAAATTGAGTCTTGAAACTTCTAAAATTTACTTTGAGTCCTCAATTTATTCAAAATCACTTAAGGGGTTGAAATTTCTGAAATTTCCAATTTAGTCACCAACTTTTTAAAAATGACCATTTGCCCCAACTTTGCAAAAATGGGAATTTGACCCCAATAAATTCCAAAAATTGACTAATTGGTCCTCCAACATCTTTTTACTAGCCAATTGGCCCTCAATTTTTGGAAATTCCACTTTGGTCCCTCCATTTTACGAAATCCTCAATTTTTCCCAAAATTTTCTCCCAACTTCTCCCTTTTAAACTGACCGAAATTGATTTCATCAAATTGACAATCAATTAGGGTTATTTGCTTCAATTGAAGCTATGGATCAGTTCCTACACTTCCACATGATTCAATGGAGTTTTGAATCGCTCATTTGGGTCCGAATTAAGCTCAAATAGAGCTTCGTGGGAAAACTGAACTTAGAGAGAGAAAGCTTCGAGAGCTTACTGTCGAAGGTACAACAGTCTGAGCTTTCGATCGGGGCATATAGCTCTCGTCCTGAGGATCCTCCTAGGATCATTAATTGCAACAATTCATATCAAATTGAGTGTGAATTTGGTTAATAAAATTTTTTCATTTCTCTCTGTAACACTGATCAAAATTTACAGGGGAAGGCAAATTGGCTTACCATTAAGCTCTAATTCGGTTGTATGAGGGTTGTGGAAGTGTTGGGAGAGCTTGGTTTGGCCTGAGAAGGCTCAATTTGGCCATTTTTAGCTCGGCCGAAACAGGGCAGCTTTAGTCCGTCGGAGCTACTTCATTGTTTGATTATGCCGGCGCTTCTTTGGCGATCCTCGGATCAAATGGTGACCACTATCGGGTAGCTAACTTCTCCCTGAGTCTAAGAAACCTGACCTCGCCCTCTTTGGCTCAAAAAAACCCCAATTTCGGAGCTCTAGTTTGAGCTTCATCAGAAAATGGAGCAGTACGAAGAGATCGGAGTTTTCAGGTGTGATGAGGATGAATGAGGAGGGGCTCTTTATATATGAAGCTTGGGGACTCTCTAGCTGTCCGATTGGCACATTTATGGCAATTATTCATGGCCAAAAATGCCCAGAACAAAAACTTTTCATCTTCACTGGCGCTGCTCACTTTTTCGGTGAGTGAACAGTGCTGCAATCTAAAGGAAAAAGATGACACTATTGTGAACCGGTCCGAACCGGGTTCAATGCTTAAACCAGCCAGTTTAGGCCTGATTCAACAGAGTTTTTTAAAATTAAAATTTCTAAATTCATTCTCTATCTAGTGGAGGCTTCAATTCTCCAATTTGAATTTTTATGCCACCTAGAAAAATGAATTTAGAAACCGATTCAATAGTGGTTCAAACCGGTTCAAACTAGTTCAATCCGGTTTAGGCCCGGTTCACCTAAACCTGTCTGGTTTTCATTTTCAATTCATCCCAAAGTCCTTTTCTATGATTTTATGACTCTTTAGGTCACTCGGGACTTGTAAATTTCCCGTTTTGCCCTTTCTCTAACGGTTGGGGTTCGTGAACCAGTTCGATTTTCTCACCTAGGTTGACCGGTTCTTTCCCTAGTTTCATTGTCTTTAAGGGATGGGGTTTACAATTTTGTTAATGAAATTTGACACTTTCTCTCTCTAGCACCGATCTACTATGACGGATGAGGGCCAAATTGGCTTACCTTTCACCTCTATGGAGGTCATGTGAGGGCCATGGGTATGTTAGGGAGGCTTGGTTTAGTCGAATGAGGTTTGAATTTGGCCAAATTCAGGTGTACCAAAATAGGGTAGCTTTGGTCCGTCGAAGCTACTTCACTTTTTGATTCCACTAGCACTTCTCCGATGGTCCTCTGGTCGAAGGGAGATTGTTGTCAGGTAGTTGACTTCCCCTAGAGTCTGTAAGATCCGACCTTGCCTTCTAAGGCTAAGAAAAGTGCCCAAGTTAGAGCTGTGGTTTGAGCTTCACCAAAAAATGGATCACTTGAGAGAGAATGGTGATTTGAGGTGTGTGGAGGATGAATGGAGGGGAGCTCTTTATAAAGGGAGCTCGGGGACCCTTTTCCCGACCAGTTTCCATATTGGTCGAGCTTGTCCTCTTCAAAAAATGCCCAGATCGGAGAAGTTATTCCTTCACCAGAGAAGGAAAGTTTTTGAACTGATGAACAGTGCTGTCATCCTAAGGAAGAAGACATGATCATGCCACAAGTTAATTAATCCTATTTTTTCTTTTTTTCTGTAAAAATCGGACCGGTCCGGTTCGACTGGGTTCATTGGCAAAAATTGGCTGGTTTAGGCCCGATTTAATCTTAATTCATTTTCTATCTAATGGTGGCCTCAATTTTCTTAATGGAGATTTTTAAGCTATTAAGAAAAATAAATTTAGAGACCGGTTCATGTATAGTTCAAACTGTTCAATTCGGTTCATGTCTGATTCACCCTGAACCAGTCCAGTTTTCCCATGCATTTTACTTCATGGTTCTTCCCCATAACTTTTATGACTTTTTGGTCACTTGGGATTTTCTAAATTCCCATTTTAGCCCTTTTTTACCATCTTTGGTTTGTTAAATGGCTCGATTTTCTCTTTTGAATCAACCAGTTCTTTTCCTGGTTTTCCTATCCTTATAGGAACGAGGTTTACAACTTCCCCCTCCTTTTAAGAGTTTTGTCCCCAAAACTTGATTACGTATCCTTTACATCGAGAATAATTTCACTTGATGTCATCTTAGGGTATGCTTGACATGCTGCCCCTTTGGTTATTTCTTCACTTAGTAACTTTTAAACCACATACTTAAAGAATTTCTTTTCCTTTCCATTATTTACTCGCTCCCTGGAGTGTATCCTGATTAGGTATGTTTTACACACAAATCCAAAGGTACACCCTTAGGTCCACTTCTTACTCTGCTTAGGGTAAGACTCTTCTTCTTGAGGATTTTTATCTAGGTCATTGGTTTGGATGTTCCATAATGTTCGATCATCCCCATTTCGATTTATTTCCTTGGTCGTTGATGCTCTTTAGCTCAACATCCTTTTAGACTTTTCATCCTTAACCCTGTAGGTTTTGATGGGATTCCCTTTTTATCTTATTTTGGCCCTTCCTCCATCTTTTGTTTACTACAACTCCAATCCCAGTTTTTAGGTTTGACTTCGTCATGTGTAACTAATAGACTCTTTCTTACTTGAGTCACATTTTTCTCGGGACTATTGGACCTACTTGTCCTTTACATCATGACAAGTTCTAGAACTTATCTTTGTCCATTATGATTCTAGAACATTCCGTTGACGGTTGTTCTCAACTTTCCAAGTTTTTGGGGATCACATAATTTCGACCCTTCTTTTCATTTGGTAATATTCCTCGACTACCTTTAGCATTATCCAATCATCCATTTACATTTTAACATTGTGATCATGTCAGTTTTTACTTATCTACTCATTCCTTACCAACTTCCTTGTAGGTTTTTCCCCTGGTTCCAACCATCGGGTTTCCGACAACTTACCAACATGTTGGAATTCTTCCTCTCTTCTATCCTTCCTCATTCCCAATGGCATCCTTTACTCAAGGACTTTCTGTCATGCCCCAACTTGATTTGGTCGAATCCCCATGAACAACCCGCCGCTCTCTTGGTTCAAGATGAGTTTCCCCTTCTTTAACTCGAGAGGAGCCAAACATATTTTCAACCCTGTTCCCTGGAAAGACATATATCAAATAAAATGCAAGCTTAAGAGAAATTAAGCATACCTGACAGAGGGTAATCTTTGGTGTTATTCCTAGTCATTTTCTTTTTCCTAAAAGGGGATAGAAAAGAAGGGTGAGTTTCTACAACTTAGTGAATGGGTATTTTAAAAATGGAGTTTCTATAAAAATAGTTTTCAAGTTGGAGTGTGCCAGACTCCTTAATTCCTTTAAATTTTCTCATCTTAAAAATCATTTATTATTACCATGGTGTGTCATCACTCAACACACATCCTTCATCATGAAGGTCAAACACACAATCGATGCCCGTACGTCCACTGAACCCACTTGTGGCATCGGAGCGACTTTACCGGCCACCTAGATAGAAGTATGTCCACTTTTACACTGAGAATGAGTGGATGTTTGTGACATTCGACCCTCAATCTCGAAACAATTCTCCGTGTCCGTATAAGGACAAAGACCTCATCCCGGCCCCACCTTGTTGTTGTGAGCTTGGAGCTACATTGAGCTTCGTAAGTCCTCCTGGTACGATTAACTGCCCTTATATCCGCCAGGTTGATTAGGACCCTAGGACACATCACTACCCCTCTTGGGTGTCTTGAAGGTCCCGTAAACATAGTGCATGCACAACATCAATTTTCACATGATGCCATATAATCTGTTGTGCCACTAGTCCAACGGCCCCCACCCTCAACTCAAGCTACAACTATTTGTCTAGACTAGTCCGGAGACCTGTCATGTAGCACTGCTGCTAGCTGACTGAGTATGTCAGTCCTGTCTTGGTACCATGGCCAAACAATTCAATTAGTTAAGTTTTCATGACATATAATTCATGTTTGTTTATGAGCTCCTGCTTATGTCAACTAGCCTATGGCCCACTGTTCGAGATTTTCAAAACTGGGTATATTAGCCCCCAAGTTCCAAAACCGCGGCTTCCGGCCTAACAGAGCTATTCGAGCTCCCGTCAAGAAGGTCTCCCAAATTGTTTAAGCTGTGGCACACAGTCACGGGAGAACACTTCCGACAAAAATATATTTTCAACTGCCCGTCATACCAACCGAGTATGAGGACATCTACGCTCATAACCGATGAACGGGTTTTCCACTTCCTTTGAGGAAGTTTCATTATACCAACCGGGTATGATCTACTTACAATCGGTAAGTAGTTTTTCCATATCATTTTCACATCACTCCTCTTAGGTGTGATGTTTAAAATACCATTTAGCAGTGGGTTTTCATTTATGAGGTATCCCAACCGGGTATGATATAAAAATCCCACCCACCCGATCGTGCAGTAAAATTTCACTTAGTCGGTTTTCATCTCTTGTGAGCTTAACCTCAGTTGACATTCCCGATGTCTCGTGTTCCTACATGAAATGAACATCGTTGTTCATTATCATCTGGCTTGATCATCTCATTCAGTATGAATGACTAAATTCACAACTTTTCCAATACTTACAAATTGGTCCATAAAGTTATTTTACATTAGGCCCCAATTGCCGGTTTTTCACCAAATTGAGTCCTGAAACTTTTAAATTTCCTCTTGGGACCTCAATTAACTCAATTTCATAAAAGGGGTTCGAGTTTCCCAAATTTCCAATTTGGCCCCCAAATTTTCCAACATTACCATTTTGCCCTTCCTTTACAAAAATGTAAGTTTTACCCCAAAAAGTATAAAATTGCTCAATTGTGTCCAAACCTTCCATATTTTCGCGTCCTTTCTATTCCCCCCTTTTGTCTTAGTTAGGGTGTATTCTATTACTACTCTCCATCTCTTATTAGATTTTGTTTACTCCTCCGAACGATTTGGTACATATAAGTTATTTCCTTAAATCCAATCCATCTAAAATTTCTATTTGGGTTTCCAGGTCTTCTTGTTGTAGATTACACTTAACCTCTCAAAATACTCACTTAACCATTCGTAATTCTTATTAATGTCCTTATTTCTGCTCCGGTTTTGCGACATATCCCTATTTTATTTTCTTACTACTTAGAAGTTTTATTTTCTTACTATTTTATTTTTTATTATCAAACACTTTTGTGTTGAATAACTCAGAAGTTTTAATAAAACTTTTACTTTCATTCATTCAAGAAATATTTTTCTTGCCATAATTTGGCTTATTACAGAAATTCTGTACCCCCTAATCCCTTGGGGTCATAGGATTAGAGTTAACCCTAGAATATGATACTGTTGATCAAAAGGCTCTAAGGAACTGATTGGGGTCCATTCGTGCTCCATAATAGGACGAATTTCATGTATGGCCTCCAATCCGTATTGCCTTAGTACTTCAACCTCACACTCGTAAGTCCACTTCACCCATTGGGAGGGATTGAAAATAGGTTGAGTGGGTGGAGGTACTTGGTGGACCTTCATGAAGGTGGCATACACATCCCAATAATTATTCCATGTCTCCTTCTTTGTTTGATTCCCATCTGGTGGTTGTGGAATTGGAAGAGGAGGGGTTGGACTTCTAGGAGGTGATGCTAGTTCCTCTTGTTTGGGAGAAGGGTATATGAAGCCTTCTAGTTCTAGTAAGGCTCCTACTAGTTTCCGATAGTCTTCCACCATGTCCTTAGGCACCCTTTTCTCTCCCTTTAGAAACCTTTGTATGGCTTCCTCCCTTGGGTTGGATGTCTTTTTCAAGGTTATAGGTAGAGTACTGGATTTCACCATGAATTTCCTAGGGACTCTCCTTCCTACATGATAGTTTAGAGTTGGGTTAATGGCAGGGCATAATATTGATAATATTTCAAGGGAACTTGGCTTTGATACCACTCTAGCAGTCACGACCCAATCTGGTTTGGTCGAATCCCCATGAACAAATAGCCGCTCTCCCAATTCAAGAGGAGTTTCCCCCTTCTTTAACTCAAGAGGAGCCAGACGTATTTTCAACCATGTTCCCTGGAAAGACATATATCAAATAAAATGCAAGCTAAGAGAAATTAAGCACACATGATAGACTATAAGGCTTAGTGTCATTCCTAGTCATTTTCTTTATCCTAAAAAGGGATAGAAAAGAGGGGTGAGTTTCTATAACTCAGTGAATGGGTATTTTAAAAATGGAGTTTTTATAAAAATAGTTTTCAAGTTGGAGTGTGCCAGACTCCTTAATTCCCTTAAATTTTCTCATCTTCAAAATCTCAGTTTTTAAAATCATTTATTATTACCACGGTGTGTCATCACTCAACACACATCCTTCATCATGAAAGGTCAAACACACAATCGTATGCTAGTACGTCCACTGAACCCACTTGTGGCATCGGAGTGACTTTACTGGCCACCTAGATAAAAGCATGTCCAATTTTACCCTAAGAATGAGTGGATGTTCGCGACATCCGACCCTCAATCCCGAAACAAATCTCTGTGTCCGTATGAGGACAAAGACCTCATCCCGACCCCACCCCGGTCTCATGCGCTTGGAGCTACGTCGAGCTTTGCAAGGCCTCCTGGTATGACTAACTGCCCTTATATCCACCAGGTCATCTAGGACCCTAGGACACATCACTACCCCTCTTGGGTGTCTTGAAGGTCCCGTAAACACAGTGAATGCCCAACATCTATTTTCACATGATGCCATATAATCTATGGTGCCACTGGGCCAACAGCCCTCACCCTTAACTCAACCTACAACTGTTTGTCTAGACTAGTCCAAAGACCTATCACGTAGCACTGTTGCTAGTTGACTAAGTATGTCAGTACTGTCTTGGTACCATGGCCAAACAATTCAATTAGTTAAGTTTTCATTACATATAATTCATGTTTGTTTATGAGCTCCTGCTCGTGCCAACTAGCCTATGGCCCACTGTTTGAGATTTTCAAAATCGGGCATATTAGCCCCCAAGTTCCAAAACTGCAGCTTCTGGCCTAACAGAGCTATTCGAGCTTCCATCAAGAAGGTCTCCCAAATTGTTTAAGCAGTGGCACATAGTCACGGGAGAACACTTCTAACAAAAATATATTTTCAACTATCCATCATACCAACCGAGTATGAGGACATCTCCTCTCATAATCGATGAACGGGTTTTCCACTTCCTTCGAGGAAGTTTCATCATACAAACCGGGTATGATCTACTTACAACTGGTAAGTAGTTTTTCCATATCATTTTCACATCACTCCTCTCAGGTGTGATATTTAAAATACCATTTAGCAGTGGGTTTTCATTTCTGAGGTATCCCAATCGGGTATGATATAAAAATCCCACTCACTCGATCGTGCAGTGAAATTCCACTTAGTCGGTTTTCACTTATTGCGAGCTTAACCGCAACTAGCATTCCTGATGTCTCGTGTTCCTACATGAAATGAACATCGTTGTTCATTATCATCTGGCTTGATCACCTCATTCAGTATGAATGACTAAATTCACAACTTTCTAATATTTACAAATTAGTCCCTAAAGTTATTTTTCCTTTTACTTTAACTCCCAATATCCGATTTTTTTGCCAAAATGAGTCCCAAAACTTTTAAAATTTCTCTTTAGACCTCAATTTACTCAAATTTATAAAAAGGGGTTCAAGTTTCCCAAATTCCCAATTTGACCCCCAATTTTTCCAAAATTACCATTTTGCCCTTCCTTTACAAAAAAGGTAAGTTTTACCCCAAAAATTCTAAAATTGCTCAATTGGTCCTCTAATATTCTTATCATACCTAATTGACCCTCAATTTTATAAAATTGCATTTTGGTCCCTTGAATTTTCGAAAATCCCCAATTTACCCCCAATTTCAACTTTCTAACATTGTTGAATTTGATTTCATCAAATTGACTGATCAAACACTTCTAATTTTTGAAATTGAAGTTAAATTTGAGTTTTTACATCTTCATGCGATTCAATTGCACATTGAATCGCATGTTTTGACGCCGGAACAAGATCAAACGGAGCTTCGCCAAAAAATAGAACGTAGAGAGAGAAAGCTTCAATTGCTTACCATTGGGGGCACGACGGTTTGAGCTTTCAATTAGTGTAGATAGCTCACCTCATGAGGTTTCTCCTAGGATCAAGAATTGCATCAATTCATGTCAAATTGGATTAGAATTCTATCATCGAAATTCTATCGGTTCTCTCTCTAGCATAGGTCAGAAATTGCAGAGGGGAGACGAATTGGCTTACCTTTCAGTCCTAATTCAACCGTAGGAGGGTGAGGATGTGTTGTGAGAGCTTGGTTTGGCTTGAGGAGGGCTCGAATTGGCCGATTTCAGCTCGGCCAAAATAGGGCAGCTTCGGTCCGCTAGAGCTGCTTCACTATTCGATCACTCTGGCACTTCTCCGATGACCCTCAAAGCGAATGGATGTTACCACCATGTAACTGACTTCTCCCCAGTTCTAAGGAACCTTACCACACCTTTGTTAGCTTAGAAATGACCCTATATGAGAGCTCTAGTTCAAGCTTCACCTGAAAACTAAGCAGTTGAGAGAGTGTGAGATTTCCAGGTGTGGAGAGGATGAATAAAGAGGGGCTCTTTATATAGGGAGCTCGGGGACTCGTCGACCATCTGTTTGGCAACTTTATGATAGTTGTTGAAGGCCTAAAAAATACTGAACGGAAATGTTTCCTCTTCACCGACGCTGGTTCAATTTTTCGGCAAGTGAACAATACTGTCATTTGAAGGAAGAAGATGACACTGTTCCGAACCGGACCGGACTGATCTGAACTGAGTTCAAAGCTTAAACCAACTAGTTCACCCCAATTTGACCAAAATTTTCAAATCTAAAAATTTCTAAATTCATTTTCTATCCAATGGTGGCCTCAAATCTAAAATTTGAATTTTTTAAGCCACCTAGAAAAATGAATTTAACATCCAGTTCAATAGTGGTTCAAACTGGTCTAAATCGGTTTAGTCCGGTTTGGGTCCGGTTCATCCAAGCTGGTCTAGTTTTTCTCTCTCAATTTATCCTAAAGTTCTTTTCTAAGGTTTATGAACCTTTTTGGGTCACTTGAGAGTTGAATTTTCTCTAATTTGCCCGTTCCCCAATAAACGGGTTTGTAAACTGGTTCTGTTTTTCTCACTCAGTTTGACTGGTTCTTTCCCGATTTTCCTTAACTCTAAAGAGCAGGGTTTACACTTTCCTATTTTCAATCCACTCTTACTTTTTCATGACCATTTTGCAATTCTTTATTTCGAGTTGATCATTTTCGGTCTTCGTGTTGATTTCCTTTGTTTGGGAAGTTCCTTTTGATGGTTTCATCCTCTACTATGTCTTTCAAAGTAGAGATTTCCACCTTAGGAACTACACATTCCACCTTCCTACCATTCCTTGAAGGTTTCCTTTCTTCATCTCCTTACACCCTTTTTATATTGGGGCATTAGTCTGCTTTTAATCCTTCATTGTCTTAAAATTCTCAATTCACCCTTTACTTCCTATCCGAGGCATCTCTGATTGTCGAATCTTATTCCGCATCCTTGCATTAGGCCCCAAAAATCACTCTTAAGCTCCATGGGCATAGACCGGAATTTTGTCCTAGTGTCCATTATTATTCCTTTAAATCACGTTTTGACTAGAGTACGTCCTTTCCTAAGGCTTTACTTCCTTCAGAATTCTTTTCCCCTACTCCTCTTGATTGAAAAGTGTATTCTTCGGGGGTTTTTCGGATATCTTTTTCTTTATTTTCTTATTATGGGTACTCCTTCCATTTACACTTGTTACGACATAATTTGATGCTATTTTAATACTTACTATCCCTTGGGTTTAACTTACTCCTTAGATCCCTGAAAATAGGTTTTTCCTTGTTTTTACCCCTTTCCATCCCAACTTATACTTTGTCTATGAGTTTTGCCTTCTCTTCCCAACTAAATCAGGTCCTTTGTCTCTTTGTTGGGATATGTCTTTCCCATGACTCCCTTCTTGGTTGGCTCCTGCTCTTATCGAAATTTCCTTTTTTCTTCGTATCTGTCTTTAAGTCAACCTCATGACATCCTTTGTTGTCATCCTCTCCTGCTTACCCTTTCCTTGGGAATCTTGCTGGCACATCCTTTGTAGCTTGTCTTTATTCCAATTTATACTCTCTACAATTTTATTTTTATTAAGGAGGTATTTCGATCTCTTTCCTTTTGAGGTTTCTTAATCTCCTTTTGAGAGCTTGCTTAATCCCTCTCGTGGCTTGAGTTTGGTCGCCGATCCATTTCTGACCATTGATTTCTTTAAGAATTTCCTTCATCCTTCTTTTCCGACGTTTGGCCTTTTCACTTCTCCCTTCTTTGCCCGGGTTTAAATCCATGGTTCTCCTGAGGGTCAGTTCCTTAACTACCTCATCCCTACTATTTTTCTTGTCCAACTATCTGAGGGTAGCTATCTCTATAATTCACTTGTCCTTGATGTCCATCCCATCGCCCTTTGTAGGGTGTCGTTTATTCTCCTTGATCATTCTGTTGTTACTAGTTGTTTCTTACTTGGCTACTCTCCTTTTCCAAAGAAGGTTGCACATGCCATCCCGAGATATCCTTAACCACTTATGCCCCTTTTGAGGTTCCTTATTTTGGTATAAGCCTCTTATGATCCTACCTTTATCCTTCTATCTAGGGACTTCCATCCTAGGAGTTTCACGTTCAACATCCCTAACTCTCCTTAAAGGCTTTTTCTTCTTTCCATTCTTACACCCCTTCTGATATCGGTATGGTTATCCACCCTTAATCCTTTATTTTACTCCAATTCCCTTTTTGTTCCTTATCCTCCCTTCGAGGAGCACCTAATTATGGGTTTGTTCCTTACACTACACATTATGTCCAACCATCCATTAATGGTCCCTTCGAGGGGTCCTTAGTCGAATACATCCTTCTAGACTTCCCTTTGTTAGCAAATTTCTTCTCCTCTTCACTCTTATCATGTCCTACCCTAGAGTTACGGAGGACGTTTTTCGTGTTTGCTCATTCTGAAGGGGGTTCTAGGTGTACTTCCCATGTACCTTACCTCTATTCTTGTGGTATTCCTCTCTGATTGACCTTCTTAAGAAGAAGTTCGAATTTTTCTTTACCTCGCTATTTCTTAACCTCTTTGTGAACAACTTACTTAACCCGCTCCATGATTTTGGTCACTGGTCCTTCCTTGATCCTTGCATTTCTCATCCAGGACATTCTTCCTACTTACCTTTTCCTTTTATCTATACTCTGCTTCATTTGTGTTTTCTTCCTTTGGTTCTTCTTATCTTCCATGATCCCTCCTCATATTGATGAGGTATGAGAATGCGACTTTGTTTGAGGGATAGAGTTTTAGGAAAATTTAGAATTTTTACTAATAAGGGGTATAATACGATTTGGTCGTTAACCCTATTATAAGAAGTAGTTTCAACTTGTAGAGCTACTATACTAGGTTCTTAATAAGCATCCTTCTTGGTTATAAGTCCCTTACGGTGTCCTTGGCGTTAGGTTGGCTCTCCTTCTATTCGTGGATGTGACCTCAACAAGCACTGGCACCACATTCCTTGGTTGCATTGGATGCTTCCCCATAATGTCTCTTGGTCCTTTGTGACTTCTACTATACCTCAACTATTGGAGAGCTTTTAGGGTTATCTTCCTACAGAGCCAAAGTGTTCGGTAGTGTTCGTAATGTCAGTCCTAGTTTTCTTGATTCCTTTCTTGGGAGCCATCTGAAAAATTTAAAAATTTTCTCTTAGTTCTTATATTATATAGTATTAATAATGTATTTGAGGAAACATGCTCTGATACCACTCAAGTTGTCACACCCCGACCCAATTTGGTCGAATCCTCGTGAGTAACCCACCATTCTCTTCAGTCTATGAAGGGTTTCACCCTCTTCTAAACTGCGAGGAGTAAGTCGTCATTTTTTCTGTTTTTCCTGGAATAGCATTATATAAAACTGAATATATTAAAATAATCATACATGTCTTATAGTTCAACTATAAGGAATCTTTGAGGCTAGTTTTTCCTTTTAAAAGGATTTCTTCAAACTCAATTTCCAAAACATTTTTCCATTTACATATTAGGTGTGTTTAGCTCACTTAGCCCATCCCCTTGTATCGGGAGGCATTTAGCAAACAAACACACGCCCTTCATTAGGAAGGGTACACACATTCACAGGATAGTCCCAGACTGCACCCATTTGGGAATTAGTGTGACTTTGTTGTCCACCCCGATAGAAGCCCATCCACTTCTACCATGAGTCTAAGTGGACATCCCAGACATTTGACCCTTAGACCCAAATGCCACTTCATGTCCATATGAGGACGAGACCTCATCCTATCTCACTGGGTCTCATGTGTAAGAAGCTCCTAGAGATTCATGACTGATTGGCACGATAAATTGCCCTTATCGCCCCCATGTCGTCCAAGAGTCTTTGGGATCGATCCCTACCCCAAAGGTGTCTTGAAGGTCCCAATCCACAAGTGTATGCACAAACAATAATTTTCATATACTTAGCCATCCTCTTTGGTGCCCACGGTTCAACGCCCCTGACACTCAACCCGACCTACAGCTGTTTGTCTAGGCCAGTCTGTCAACCTGGCGGTGATGCATTGCCGCCAGTCCATCGAGCATTATCAGTCCTGACTTGATACCGTGGTGCATCACACAAACAATTCCATTTTTATTAGGAGTTATCATGGCTCTTCCTAATCATGATTTTTTACGAGCTTCTACCCATGCCCACGGGCCTTGGGCCCACTACACGTGTTTTCCAAAATTGGGCATTGAGCCATGCGAGTTCAAAAACCAAGGCCCCTAGCCTATTTGAGCTTTTCTAGCTCCCGTCAAGAAGGTCTCCCAAATTTTTAAGCAGTAATCATACAATCAGGAGAGAACACTTCTGACAAATATGATATTTTTACTTCACCACACCAATTAGGTGTGATGATGGATCCACTTACAACCGGTAGGCAATTTTCTCCTTTCCTTAAGGAAACTCATCATACCAACCAGGTATGATGTTTGTTTATTCCTACTCACAACCGGTAAGTAGGTTTTATCCATTACAAATCGTGCTCATCATCCCAACTAGTATAATGTTTAAAAGTCCTACTCACCATGGCTTTCAACTTAGAAAAGATGCTCATCACCCCTACCGGGAATGACATTTATAATGTCCCACTCATCCATTAATTGTGACGTGTTCGTCCCTAGTCAGTTTGCCGTCCACACTAGCTCTTTCTTGTGTTCTGATTTCATATGTCCCTACATGGTTTAGATATCATTGTTAATAAGGATTTGGCATGACAACCTTCGTTTTCTCATGTATGAGCGACTAGGCCCAAAGTTCTTGGTTTATTGCACTTAGGTTCCTAAAGTTCATTTTCCTTGACTTTAGGTCCTTAATGCTAATTTTTCCCTCAAATTGAATCCCAAGGTTTCCAATATCCTCTTTGGATCCTCAATTTACTCAAAATTGCATAAGGGGCTCAAGTTTTGCAAATTTCCAATTTGGTCCCCAATTTTCCAAAAATTACGGTTTTGCTCATACATCCCAAAAATAGCCACTTAGCCCCAATTCTTTCGAAAATTGACTAATTGGTCGACCAACATCTTTCTCATTTCCAATTGACCTTCAATTTAAAAAATTGTATGAAGGTACCTCAATTTTGTCAAAATCCTCAAATTTCCCCATTTTCTGACCGAATTTGATTTCTTCAAATTGGTCATTCCATTGGGGTTATTGCTCTAATTGGTGGCATGGATCAATTCCTACACTTCCATACGATCAAATGGAGCTTTGAATTGTAGAATTTGAGTCCAAAATGAGCTCAAATGGAGCTTTGTCGGAAAACTGGTCGTAGAGAGAGAAAGCTTCGAAAGCTTACCATCGGAGGTGCGACGGTCCAAGCTCTCAATCTGGGGAGGTAGCTCTCATCTTTGGGTTCCTTCAAGGATCAAGAATTGCTATAATTGAAGTCCATATGAAGGTGAATTTTGTTAGTGAAATTCAGCACTTTCTCTCTCTAGCACCGATCTGCAACGATAGAGGAGGACCAAATTGGCTTACCTTTCACCTCTGTGGAGGCATGTGAGGGTCGTGAGGACATTGTGGAGGCTTTGTTTGTCCAGGGGAGGTTTAAATTTGACTAAATTCAACTCTTCCAAAATAAAGCAGCTTCAGTCCGTCGGAGCTGCTTCACTTTTTGATTCCATCGGTGCTTCTTAGGTGGTCCTCGGATCGAAGGGAGATTGCTGTCAGGTAGCTGACTTCCCTCGGAGTCTATAGGACCCGACCTTGCCTTCTGAGGCTAAGAAAAATGCCCAAGTCGGATCTCTAGTTCGAGTTCACTTGAAAATGGAGCACTTGAGAGAGAATGGTGATTTGCAGTGTGTGGAGGATGAATGGAGGGGAGCTCTTTATATAGGGATCTCAGGGACCCTCTGCCCGACCAATTTCCATATTGGTCGAGCTTATACCCTCAGAAAATGCCCATATTTGAGAGGATATTCCATTGTCAAAGAAGGAAAGTTTTTGAACTGATGACTAGTGATGTCATCCTTAGGAAGAAGACAACACTATTCCGAACCGGACTGGTCCAGTCCGACTGGGTTCAATGGTGAAAATTGGTCAGTTCAGGCCCAATTCGACCGGTTTTCTCAAAATTAAAAATTTCTAAATTCATTTTTTCTATCTAATGGTGGCTTCAATTTTTCAAATTGAGATTTTTAAGCGACCAAGAAAAATGAATTTAGAGATCGGTTCATGTATAGTTCAAACTGGTTCAATCTAGTTCAAGTCTAACTCTCCTTGAACCGGTCCGATTTTCCCATCTAGTTTACTTCATGGTTCTTCCCCATGATTTTTATGACTTTTTGGTCACTTGGGATTTTTTGAATTCCCATTTTAGCCATTATTTACCATCTTTGGTTCGTTAAATGGCTCGGTTTTCTCTTTTGAATTGATCGCTTCTTTTCCAAGGTTTTCTTATCCTTAAAGGAATGGGGTTTACAAAAAAAGTATGAACCAAATCCTAGACATGTGTTAGACATCCCTCCTCTAGAGATAGATGAAACTCTGATGTACCTAGTCGAACCTATGCACCTGCTTGACTACTAGGAGAAGAGTCCTGGGAAAAAGAAAATCCCTATGGTGAAGGTCTAGTGGTGAAATTATCATATACATGAGAAGACATGGGAACCTGAGGTAAGAATGAGAGAAAAGTATCTGAGGTTGTTCGGACTCTTCCTTGACCCGAGAATGTAAAGTGAAACTGTGTAAATTGAATTGAGTAATAAAAGTACTTCTAGTTTTGAGGACAAAACTCCTAAAAAAGAGGGGATGGTTGTAACACCGGGAAATTCCAATTCAATAACTAGACTGAGTTGAACTAGAAAATATGATCAAACCAAGAATGGAAAACCCAAACCGAAAAACTAAATCAAACTAGAATGAGTAAATGTATCAATGAAGAGGCTAGGAGGAGTGAAAAGGGCCATGGGGGACCCTAAGGAGCATCACGAGATACAAAATCTAGGATTGGGAGAAACCTAGGAAAGAATCAGCATGAATCAAGTTTGGTCTTAGTGGCATCACAAAACCCCCCGAATATTTAAGGATGCTAAACAAATCGGAATGATGCTTGTGCCCATTTAATATGAAATTGAATATACAATTTTTAAATATTTTTATTTTCCCAAGAACAGGTTGAAAAATGGGTGAACCAAGCCAAAACATTGCTGAGCAAGCCATAAAATTCGCTAGAAATTGATTCACTATAGTGTAGACTGCTTGTTACACTGAATGCATGCACACGCAAAGCACACATGCGTGACCATGCACGTGTGTGTCATCATCCTCAGCTGGGTCTTGACTTGAATTATGCTAAATAACCTGATAAACATCGATAGACAACCCAACTCCACTGCTTGAGAAAATTAATTCATTCACAAATTCACATACTATGGAATGAGGAAAGAAGGCTATGGGTAGATTACCATGCAAGTGTAGAACACATCCATATAAAGCTTGGATGTCCCCTTGTTAGAATTATCTCATAATTCTCTCTAAAATCTAGATAGCTCCCAACTTTGGTGACCCAAATACTAGAGACCATAGCTCCTTCGTTTGACCACCTCCAGCGACAATCTTGGTACCTTGGAAAGTTGATGACGTGAGCTTTACATTGCCACCTGTCCTAACCCTCAACTCTTCCTTTATAGTTTTCGACGAGATCACATAGTACTCAATCTCTAGTGACCGAAAACAAAGTTGTTGTTATAGAGGTTAATTTCAATGGTCTCGACAGCTTTCGAGTGTTGAGAAAAATTTAGCAAGTCTCTCATACCATTGGCCTTGCTCAATTTAAGTAAGATTCGAAGGTGAATTAAACCATCTATGCTTTAGTTTTTGGGAGAAATGGTTGAGCTGACTAAAATGGATATTGTAGAAGCTACATACTGCCAATCACCACAGTTCAAGTAGCCATAGACTCTTTGAGGAGCTAGCTTTCAAACTGCACTGGCATTGACTACCAAGGTGCCGTCTTTAGTGAGTTCTTAGCCTTGATATGACCATTACTTGTATTTCTTTTAGTTCATGATCAAGCCTGGTCAACACTATTCTGGCTGACCCCAACTGAACGAAGGTTACAATGGCCTAGAGGGAGGCCAAGGGGACATTCCATCTTAGTTTGAGAATATGTTGAGGAGGTTTAGTCATGGATCAAAAGCCAAGGACTAAAATGAAAATAAATGAAAGTTTGGAGACCCAAAATTGAATGAGATATTTATGGTGTCTTCCTAAGAGACTTAATAAAGTTCTAACGCTGAAAGGGAAAGTTTGGTGAAGTCCAAGGACTAGGTTGGTACACATTGGGAGGTCTAGGGACCTCTTTGCAATAAAGCTAAAGTTAAGGACTAAAGTGCAAATAAGATTATTTATTCTGCCAAAATTTGAATTTTAGGCAGTACAAGGACCTAAACATAATTAAAGGATGTTTAGGGAAACAAATGAGAAAATTAGAGATAAAAGAATCCCAAAACTTAAGTTATAAAGAATAGGGATAAAATGGTAATTTTGCTAGAACATGTGACCATTTGGCAATTAGTAAGAAATATAGCTTAGAATTGTTACAAAGCCTATTTGTGACCAGAATGATACCCAAGGAAACTTAGGGACCTAATTGAAAGACTTGGGAAAGTCTAAAGTTCAAAAATAGGAGTTTTAAAGTAAGGGCAAAATGGTAATTTTGCCTAAGTTGAGGACCAAATGGTAGTTTAGGAAAAGTAGGACTACTAGGTGGTAAATAAAGGAAATATGAGAATTTCAATAAATTCTACATAAACCCTATTTCACCACAATAAGAAAGCCAAAAATGAGAACCGGAAAATTTCGAGAGAAAACTGTGGTTCAAAGTGAACCAGAAATAGTAAAGAGAAACCAAAACGCGAATCTGAACGATCACAAGTGTACAATGATGATTAAAAAATAATTGAAATAGATCATGAACTAAATTGGATATGAGAACCTGGCCAATTTTAATGTGAACCAGACCTGAACTAGGTTGAACCAAGAAAAACTGATTCAAAGATTCATTTTTCTAGGTGACTTAAAAATATCAATTTGGAAATTTAAGTCACCAATGAATAGAAAATCAATATAGATGAATTTATAAATGTTTTATTTTGATAAAACCGGTTGAATTAAGGATTAAATGGACAATTTTCTAATTTTGTTCAACGAACCCGGTATGATGGAACCGATCAACGAACTGCCTGATAGGTAAGTACCCAATCAGCACGCGTGACAAATCAACGTGTGATACGTGGTGAAAAACGTCTAGATAGCCACTTGATCAACATTTGAAAGCGCCGACTAATCAGAGCATAACACATTTCCCTGGCCAACAATCAAATGAAGAAAAAGTTGCGTCATTGGAAACTAACCAATGGGAGCGTGTCACGCCCCGACCCGATTTGGTCGGATCCCCTTGAACAACCCGCCACTCTTCCGGTTTATTAAGGGTTTTCCCTTTCTTTAAACCATAAGGAGTAAGGTGTCCTTTTTACTTGTACCTTTCATGGAATAACATTTATCAAAACTGAATATCTTATCCTTACATACGTGTCTTGCAGGTTCAGCTTATCAAAAGGTTTTAGGTAGGTTTTCCATCGGTTACCTGAAAAGGGGTAAATGGAGAAGGTGAGTTCGACAACTAAGTGAATGGGTGCTTGAAAAAGGAGTTCTTATAAAATAGTTTTTAATTGTAGTGTGCCAAACTCCTTATTTTCTTTAAGATCATTCCTTTCCTCAAATTTCAGTTTTTAAACACTTTTCCTCATTATCCACAATCAGTGTGTTTAACAATCAACACATGCCCTTCATCATGAAGGGATCACACATTCACAGGACAACCCATCCACTACACCCACTTGTGGTGTTGGAGCAACTTTACTAGTCACCTAAATAGAAGCCCATCCACTTCTACCATGAGAATGAGTAGATGTTCATGACATCTAACCCTCAAACCCGAAATCAACTCCATGTTCGTATGAGGACAGAGACCTCATCCCAACCCGACCCCGGTCTCATGTGCATGGAACTACGTCAAGCTTCCCTGATTGCTGGCATGACAAACTGCCCTTATCTCCCCCATGTTGTCCAATAGCCCTTAGGACGCATCACTACCCCTCTTAGGCATCTTGATGGTCTCGAACTCAAGTGCATGGACAAAAAAAAGTTTTTCACAAAGCCATTAATCTTTGGTACCACTAGTCCAACGACCCCAACCAACAATTCGACCTACAGCTGTTTGTCTAGACCGGTCTGTCGACCTGGTCCTATCACATTGTCGCTAGTCCATCGAGTATGTCGGCCCTATCTTGGTACCATGGCAAAATCACATAAATCATTCATTTAGAATTTTCATGGCATATCAACATGTTTGTTTACAAACTTCTGCTCGTGCCAATTGGCATGGGGCCCACTGTATGTGATTTTCCAAAATATGGGCATTTTGGCCCCCAAGTTCAAAAACTGAGGCCTTTGGCCTATTTGAGCTATTCTAGCTATTGTCAAGAAAGGTCTCCCAAAAGTTTTAAGCATGGACACACAGTTAGGGGAGAACACTTCTGACAAAAATACTTTTCAACTTGTCCATCACACCAACTGGGTGTGATAACATCTCTGCTTACAACCAGTAAGCGGGTTTTCTACTTCCTTCTAGGAAGTTCATCATATAAACCGGGTATGATCTTCTTACAACTGGTAAGTAATTTTTTTCCGCGTAGTTCTCACATCATTCCAACCATGTGTGATGTTAAAATTCCACATAGTAGTGGTTTTTCATTTCCGATGTGCTCATCATCCCAACCAGGTATGATGTGAATAACTCACCTGTTAACCGTGACGTGTTTGCCCTTAGCTGATTTTCCAAGTTGACGCGAGCTTCTCTTGCTGGCATTCCGGTCCTTCATGCTCTTACAGCATTTGGACAACCTTATCTATTAATTCTCGGCATAATAGCTTTCATTCCTCACGTATGGACGACTAAACTCAAAACTTTCAGTTATTTGCACTTAGGTCCCTAATGCAAACTTTTTCCCAAGTTGAGTCCCGAAACTTCCAAAATTCACATTGGATTCTCATTTACCCAAAATCACTTAAGGGGTTCAAGTTTTCCAAATTTCCAATTTGGTCCCCAACTTTTCAAAAATTACCATTTTGCCCTTACTTTACAAAAATAGCAATTTGACCCCAATTATTTTAAAAAATCGACCAATTGGTCCTCCAACATCATTTTCATGGCCAATTGACCCTCAATTTTGGAAATTTCAATTTGGTCCCTCAATTTTACGAATTTCCCAAAATTTCCCTAAAATTTCCCCCAAATTTTCCCCAATTTCCCCCCTTTCACATTGGCCGAATTTGATTTCATCAAATTGACCATTCAATGAGGGTTAATTGATCCAATTGAAGGTATGGATCAGTTCCTACACTTCCACATGATTCAATGGAGCTTTGAATCGCATCATTTGGGTCCGAATTTTGCTCAAATGAAGCTTTGTTGGAAAACTAAACTTAGAGAGAGAAAGCATCGAAAGCTTACCGTCGGAGGTGCGATAATCTGTGCTTTCGATCGGGGCAGGTAGCTCTCATCCTAAGGATACTCCTAAGATCAAGAGTTGCAACAATTAATTTCAAATGAAGTGAGAATTTGGTCATTGACATTTCATCATTTCTCTCTCTAACGATGATCGGAATTTATAGAGAGGAGCCAAATTGGCTTACCTTTCAGCTCTAATTCAGTCATATGAGGGTAGTGGAAGTGTTGGGGGCAACTTGGTTTGGCTCGAGGAGGGCTCAATTTAGCCATTTTTAGCTTGACCGAAATAGGGCAACTTTGTTCTACCGAAGCTACTTCACTGTTTGATTATGTAGACGCTTCTTCAATGATCCTCAGATCGAATGGTGACCACTGTCAGGTAGCTGAATTCTCCCCGAGTTTAAGGAACCCAACCTCGCCTTCTTTGTCTTAAGAAAATGCCCAAGTCGAAGCTGTGGTTCGAGCTTCACCGAAAATTGGAGCAGTAGAAAGAGAGAGAGGAATTTTCAAGTGTAAGGAGGATGAATGAGGAGGAGCTCTTTATATAGGGAGCTTGCGGACTCCTTGGTCGTTCGATTAGTGACTTTATGGCAATCATTCATAGCCTGAAATTCCCTGAACGAAGGCTTTTCACCTTCGCTGACGCTGCTCACTTTTCTAGCGAGTGAACAGTGCTGTCATTTGAAAGAAGAAGACAACACTGTTCCGAACCGGTCTGAACCAAGTTTTATGCTTAAACCGGCCGAGTCATGCCCGATTTGACTGATTTTTTCAGAATTAAAAATTTCTAAATTCATTTTCTATCCAATGTTGGCTTCAATTATCCAATTTGAATATTTTAAGCCACCTAAAAAAATTAATTTAGAAACTGGTTCAATAGTGGTTCAAACTGGTTTAGGTCTGGTTCACCTGAACCGGTTTGATTTTCTCTTCCAATTCATCACGAAGTCCTTTTCCATGATTTTTGTGACTCTTAAGATCACTCGGGATTTGTGACTCACGATATCCCAAGCCCCCTATCGCCGCCTCAATTTGTTATTTGTGACTTAGGGCATCTACCACCACATTTGTCTTCCCAGAGTGATACTCTATCACAAGGTCATAGTCCTTAACCAATTCCAGCCATATCCTTTGGTAGAAGTTCAATTCCTTTTGAGTTAGAAAGTATTTAAGATGCTTGTGATTTGTGTATATCCTACACTTAACCCCATAGAGGTATTGTTGCCAAATCTTTAAGGTGAACACTATCGCAGCTAATTCCAAGTCATGGGTAGGGTAATTCCTCTCATGTACCTTAAGTTGTCGTGAGGCGTAGGCGATAACTTTTCCTTGTTGCATTAGTACACATCCGAGTCCTTGTTCGAATGCATCGCTATAAACGGTGTACTGCCCCACACCTAGGCCAGGAAGGGAGAGTATTGGTGTGGTTGTCAAACGAGTCTTCAACTCCAAGAAAGACATCTCACAGCTTTCATCCCATTTATACTCTACTCCTTTCATGGTGAGTCGAGTCAAAGGGGCAGCTATCTTAGAGAAATCCTGCACAAGCTGCCTGTAGTATCTTGCCAAACCTAAGAAACTTCGTATTTCTAAAGGATTCCTGGGTGTTTTCCAATCAAATATGGTCTCCACCTTTGCTGGATCTACCTTGACTCCATCTTTGGACACTGTGTCCTAAGAATCCTACCTCTTGCAACCAGAACTCACACTTGGAGAATTTTGCATATAAGCGGTTTTCCCGTAGTATCTCTAAGGTTATCACCAATTGTTCTATGTGCCCCATTCTAGTTCGTGAGTATATAAGAATTTCATCTATAAATACTATCATGAAACTATCCAAGTGTGGTTGGAACACTCAATTCATTAAATCCATGAAGGCTACAAGGGCATTAGTTAAGCCAAAAGGCATCATCCTAAATCCATAATGCCTGTATCGGGACCAGAATGTGATCTTAGGAATGTCTTCCTATCTGATCATGAGTTGATGGTATCCAAACCAAAAGTCTATCTTGGAGAAGTAAGCTGCTCCTTTCAGTTGGTCAAATAGGTCATCGATTCGTGGAAGTAGATATTTGTTCTTGATAGTGACCTGGTTCAGCTTTCTATAGTCTATGCATAGTCTCATTCTCCCATCCTTTTTCTTTACGAATAGGATTGGTGTACCCCATGGAGACTGGCTATGATGTATGAAGTCCTTCTCCAATAGCTCATCTAGTTGTTCATTTAGTTCTTTTAGCTCTGCTAGAGCCATGCGATAGGGGGCTTGGGATATGGGGTTTGTTCCTAGGGTAATTTCTATGGTGAACTCCAATTGTCGATTTGGGGGCAGTCTAGGTAATTATTTCGGAAATACTTATGGATAGTGTTTAACCACCGGGATGTCTTCAAGTACCTTCTCCTCAGACTTCTCATTGATAACCATGGCGAGAAAAGCCATACAACCTTTCTATACCATCTTTTGGGCCTTTATATGGGACACCATCTGTACTTTACTCTTCCTCCGGTATCCTTGGAATTTCAGTCCGTTTGTCTCGGGAGTGTGGAAGGTTACTATCTTCTTTCCATAGTCCATCCTAGCCTGATGGTTACTTAACCAATCCATTCTAAGGATTACTTCTACCTCCCTCAAAGGTAACAGAATTAAATCTACTTCAAATTTGACTCCTCTAATCTTTATCTTACTTCCCTTCAGCTATTTGTTCCTATTTAACCCTTCTCCTAAGGGTGTGAGGATGTTGAGACTTTTTCCTAGAGGGGTGAGTTTTAGGGGTAAACTTGGAATTAGGTCCTCTTTGATGAAAGATCTCTCTGCTCCTGAGTTGAAGAGGGTGTAGACCTCTTGTCCCCATAAATGCACATACCCTGATTAGAGAAACACGTATTTTTAGAGAAAAGGCTTCCTTTATTGAATAAAATTTCAATTACATGTTTTTCTTAATGTAATTGAGAGGGTTTTGGGAAGTACCCGCTACGGTAATAGGGTCTTTCCTAGCCTCTTCTTGAGTGAGGTTGTATACCCTAGCTGGTACTCTGGCTATGGCGTCCTGCTTAGGATTCCTTGAGTTCCCTTGGGGTGGTAAAAGCGTGTTCCTTTGCATGTTCTCCATAAGAGTGGGGCATTTTTTTGCAAAGTGCCCCACTTGTCCACATGCAAAATAGGACAAGCATGCTCCCTCGTGGTACCTTTGGCACTTAGAACAGCAGGGATTTACTTGTGGCAAGGTAGGGATTACTCTCTACGGAGGTGGTGGCATATCCTTCCTCTTTTGAAACCCCACTCTATTTCCCCATCTTGGACCATTATGCTCCTTCCTTTCACCCTAGCGGTTTTGGCCCTTGTCCTCTTTCCGGGTTGTTTGCTCCATTCGACGGTGTCAGGTTTACACCAATCGCTCACATTCATGAGCCATACTGATCACTACCACCAGATCCGTGGGGCATCTTAGCACTCCCATACAGTCTCGTATGTCCATATTGAGACCGTTCATGAATTGTTGGCATATGTTTACTGATCAAGCCAAGTCAAGCGCAAAGGGTCTTAACTCATTGAATTTGGTCTCATACTCCAATATCGAGTTAAGCCCTTGCCGAAGTCGGAAGAAATCCTACTTCTTCTCGTTAATTAAATAAGGAGCCAGACACTCCTCCACATACCTCTCCTCAAATTGCTCCTAGGTTGGTGTGGAGGTATGCAGGCTTCGGACATTGTCTCACCATCTTTTGGCACTACCCTCCAGGAAGAATTCTGTCAGGATTACCATGTCCTCTGGTGATATCATGACTATCCTCCATCAGCTTTTTGATGTTAGCCAGCCAGTCCATGGTGGCATTAGAATCTTTCTCTCTGAGAAAAGGCTTACACCCCAGTTGATGGATAATTTTGAGATTTTTGGGAATGTCAATTGGAGGATGGTTAACAAGAAGAGGATGGGATTGTACTTCCTCCTGTTCAGCTTGAGAATTGGTGCCTGCCTCAGGAACGAGGTACTCGAGTGAACTCCTCATACAACATCTGATGTTCTGAGCTTAGTCTAGGTGGGGTTATCTAGGCTCCTCAGGGAGGGGTGGTTGGGCAGTGTTAGAGACTACGACTCTAGTTTTCTTGGTTCCTTTCTTGGGAGCCATCTAAAAATTTTAAAATTATCCCTATTAATTACTATGTTCTCTAGTCTTGATAATGTATTCGAGTAAATAGACTCTGATGCCACTCAAGTTGTCATGCCTCGACTTGGTTTGGTCGGATTCTCGTGAACAACCCGCCACTCTCCCAGTTTATTAAGGGTTTTCCCCTTCTTTAAATCGTGAGGGGTAAGGCGTTATTTTTACTTGTACCTTTCCTGGAAAAACATTTATCAAAACTAAATATCTTATCCTTACATACTTGTCTTGCAGGTTCAGCTTATCGGAAGGTTTTTAGGTAGGTTTTCCCTCGGTTACCTGAAAAGGGGTCAAGGGAGGGGTGAATTCGACAACTCAATGAATGGGTGTTTGAAAAAGGAGTTCTTATAAAATAGTTTTTAATTGGAGTGTGCTAAAGTCCTTATTTTCTTTAAGATCATTCCTTTCCTCAAATTTCAGTTTTTAAACACTTTTCCTCATTATCCACAATCAGTGTGCTTAATAATCAACACATGCCCTTCATCATGAAGGGATCACACATTCATAGGGCAGCCCGTCCACTACACCCACTTGTGGCATCGGAGCGACTTTAACATCCACCTAGATAGAAGCACGACCACTTCTACCCTAGGAATGAGTGGGTGTTCGCAACATTCAACCCTCAAACTCGAAATCAACTTCGTGTCCGTGTGATGACAGAGACCTCATCCCGACCTCACCCCGGTCTCATGTGCATGAAGCTACATCGAGCTTCCATGACTGCTCACATGAAAAACCACCCTTATCTCTGCCATGTTATCCAGTAGCCCTTATGATGCATCACTACTTATAAACCCTGCCCTTTGGAGTTAAGGAAAATTAGGAAAAGAATCAGTCAAACCAAGTGAGAAAATTGAATAGGTTCACAAACCCAATCATTAGAGAATGGGAAAATTGGCAAATTTACAACTCTCGTGTGATGCAAAAGGTCATAAAAACCTTGGAAAAGGACCTTAGAACAATTTGGGAGATAAAACCAGACCGATTAAGGTGAACCGGTTTGAACGAGATGCCAAGTTCATTTTTCTAGGCGGCTTAGAAAATTCAAATTGGAGAATTGAGGCCACCATTGGAAAGAAAATGAATTTAGAAATTTTTTATTTTAAAAAACTAAGTCAAATCGGGCCTAAATCGGCTAGTTTAATCGTTGATCCCAGTTCGGACCGGTCCAGTCCAGTTCAGAACAGTGTTCCCTCAGATGGCAACACTGTTCACTCACTGGAAAATTGAACCAGCGCCATTGAAGAGGAAATGTATTTGTTCAGTACGTTTCATGCCATCAATGACTGTCATTAAGGTGCCAAATGGATGGCTGACAAATCCCTAAGCTCCATATAAAGAGCCCCTCTCCATTCATCCTACACACACCTAAAAACCTCACTCTCTCTTAACTACTCAATTTTTTGATGAAGCTTGAACCAGATCTCCAATATAGGGTCTTTTCTTAGCCAAAGAAATTGTGGTCAGGTTCCTTAGACTCGGGGATAAGTGAGCTACACGATGGTAGTCTCCAATTGCTCCGAGGGTCCCCGAAGAAGTGATGGCGTGATCGAACAGTGAAGCAGCTCCGACGGACCGAAGCTACCCAGTTTCTGTCGAACTGAAATCAACCAATTTGAGCCCTCCTTAGGCCAAACCAAGCTCTCCCAACACCAACTCAGCCCTCCTACAACCGAATTAGAGTGGAAAGGTAAACCAATTTTTCTCCCCTCTATGAATTCCGATCAGTGTTAGAGAGAGAATTGACAGATCTTTACTGACCAAATTCTCCCTCAATTCGACATGAATTGAGGTGATTATTGATTATAGGAGTAACCTCAGGATGAGAGCTGTCTACCCAGATCGAAAGCTCGGACCATCGCATACCCGACGATAAGCTTTCGAAGCTTTCTCTCTCTACATTTAGTTTTCTCGCAATGCTCCATTTGAGCTCGTTCAGGCATCAAATCGTGTGATTCAAAGTGCAATTAAATCACTCAAATCTAACTTCAATTTTAACAATTAAACTCATTTGATCGGTCAATTTTATTAAATCAAATTTGCTGAGTTGGAAGGTTGAAATTGGGAGAAAATTGGGGATTTTGAACATTCGAGGGAATAAAGTGCAATTTCCTAAATTTGAGGACCAATTGGGCATGATAAAGATGTTGGAGGACCAATTGGTTAATTTTTGGTATTTTGGGGTGAAACTTGCCATTTCTGTAAAATAGGGGCAAAATGGTAATTTTGGAAAAATTGGGGACCAAATTGGGAATTTGGGAAACCTGAACCCCTTTATGTAATTTTGAATAAATTGAGGTATCAAAGTAAATTTTTGAAGTTTCAAGACTCAATTTGGGTGAAAATCTACATTTGGTACCTAAAGTAAAGGAAAAAGAAATTTAGTGACCAAATTGTAAACATTTGAAAAGTGTAGTATTTTATTCATTCATAATGAATGAAGGCTATTAAACCAAAGGATAATGAACAAGGAACATGAGGTATCGAGAATGCCAGCTAGGACAAAGCTCACGAGGAGATGAATGTCGATTAAGAAGAATTCATGGCATTCACGGGTGAGTGAGATTTTATATCATACCCGGTTGGGATGATAAGTAACTCGGAAATGAAAACCCACTACTAAGTGGAATTTTAAACATCACACATGAATGGAGTGATGTGAAAATTATGCGGAAAAACTACTTACCGGTTGTAAGTAGATCATACCCGGTTGGTATGAACTTTCTAGAATGAACTAGAAAACCCGCTTATCGATTATAAGCGAAGAAGTCCTCACACTCGGTTGGAATGATGGATAGATGAAAAGATTATTTTGTCGGAAGTGCTCTCCCCTAACTATGTGCCACTGCTTACACTTTTTGGGAGATCTTATTGACGGGAGCTCAAATAGCTCATATAGGCTAGAGGCCTCGGTTTTGGAACTTGGTGGCTAATATGCCCGATTTTGAAAATCTCGTATAGTGGGCCCAAGGCCAATTGGCACGAGCAGGAGCTCGTTAACAAACATGAGTTTAAGCCCTTAAAACTTTAAATAAATGATATGTTTGGCCATGGTACCAAGACAAGACCGACATACTTGATGGACTAGCAGCAGTGCGACATGATAGGTCGACAGACTAGTCAAGACAAACAACTGTAGGTCGAGTTGAGGGTCGGGGCCGTTGGACTAGTGGCACCAAAGATTAAATGGCTTATGAGAAAAATTGTTGTTTTGTGCATTCACTGAGGTACAGGACCTTCAAGACGCCCAAGAGGGGTAGTGATGCATCCCAAGGGTAACTGGAGGACATGGTAGAGATAAGGGTAGTTTGTCATACTAGCAGTCAAGGAAGCTCGACGTAGCTTCATGCGCATGAGACCAGGGTAGGGTAAGGATGAGGTCTCTATCGTCATACAGACATAGAGTTTTTCTTTATGGGATTGAGGATCAGATGTCTCGTACATCCACTCATTCTTAGGGTAGAAGTGGACGGACTTCTATCTAGGTGGTCGGTAACCATCACCACAAGTGGGTGCAGTGGACGTGCTGCCCTACGAATGTGTGTTCCCTTCATGATTAAGGGCGTGTGTTGGTTGATAAACACACCAGTTGTGATTAATGATGAGAAATGGCTATTAAAACTGAGATTTGTGGATGAAATGTTTTAAAAGAAAATATGGAGTCCGACACACTCTAATTTAAAAAATATTTTATTAAAACTTCATTATTTTGAAAATACCCATTCACTGAGTTGTAGAAATTCACCCACCATTTTTATCCATTTTTATCCATTTTCAGAAATAGAGAAATTATTAGGGATAACACCAAGCCTTACCCTTTATCAGGTATGCTTAATTTTTCATAAGCTTGCATTTTATTTGATATATGTTATTGCAAGGAACAAAGTTGAGATTACGCCGAGCTCCTCTTGAATTAAAGAAGGGAGGAAACCCTCATGAACCAAGAGAGCAGCGGATTGTTCATGGAGATCCAACCAAACCAGGTCGGGGTGTGACAACTTGAGTGGTATCAGAGCCAAGTTCCTTTGAAACATTATCAATATTATGCCCTAACATTAATCAAACTTTAACTATCGTGTAGGGAGGAGAATCCCTAGGAAGTTCGCTGTGAAATCCAATCCTCCACCCATAACCCTGAAAAAGACACCCAACACAAGGAAGGAACCCATTCAAAGATTCTTAAAAGGCAAGAAACGAGTACCCAAGGATATGGTGGAAAACTACAATTTGGTAGGAGCCTTATTCGAACCAGAAGGAATCACATGCCTTCCTCCAAGACAATAGGAGTTGGTACCTACTCCTAGGAGCCCAACCCCTCCTCCAGCCCCACAATAACAAGATAGGAATCCAACCAAGAAGGAGGCTTGACACAACTACTGGGATGTGTATGCCACCTTCATGAAAGTCCACCAAGTACCAACACCTACTCAGCCCAACTTCAATCCCTCCCAATGGATGAAGTGGACCTATGAGTGCGAGGTAGAAGTACTAAAGCAGTATGAATTGGAGGTCATACATGAAATTTTTTCCCATAAGGGAATATGAATGGACCCCAACTAGTTCCTTGGAGCCTTCTGATCAAGAATCTCACAACCATTCTAAAGGCTAACTCTCAACCTATGACCCCAATGGATCCTGGGGTAGAAAATTTTCCATAATAAGCCAAGTATGGCAAGAAAATTTCTTGAATGAATGAAGTTAAATTCTTCTTGATAAAATTTCTAAGTTTCCTTGATAAATTCAAACAATGAGTGTATGTTAATAAAGATTAACATAAAAGAATAGAAAATCACTCAAGGAAGGAAAAAATGGGTTATTTCTAGTTAACCTTAACGTTTAAAATTTTCCTCATAAGTATAATGAAATTTGGCAAGAAAAAAACTCTTAGAATTCACCTAAGGAACACAAATCCTAACTAAGGGAATGAATGAGAAGTTAGAACAAAAGGAAGTGAGCATTAAAGAATAGGAGATTAGTCTAAGGAGTTAAGGAAAGGTTCAAAAGATAAGAGTAAAGAAAACAAATAAACTATTCTAAAGAAAACCAAAGGAATGGAAGTTGATCGGGAAGAAAGAAGGAAGGTTAGGGGGAGCACTGGAGATGTTAAGACAAGTAAGATAGGATAGGGAAAAGAGAAAGGAAAGAAGTACAATAGAAAGAAACCCCAGGAATAATACCAATACTGGAAAGGAGTTAGGACACACATCCTTAGGAATTTGATAGTAATAAGAGACTTTGTTTGGAGATAAGGATGTGAAACAAAAAGGAATAGAAGATAGGGAGAAAGCCAAAGTGAATCACCATACAAATGTCGGGAAGTATAAGAAAGGAATAAAGGGAGAACTTTCAAGGAGCAATAGGGAAAATGAATGTGAAAATCCTAGTATGGGAGTCCCTAGAAGAAGCATGAAGATATGAAGTGGAATCGTGGAAAGGAAGAAGTTCCAAGCTAAGGTAATCAACAGATGAGATATAATAAATTGGAGCAGGAACTAGGACCTCATTAAAGGACATAGGCGATTAAGTAAATACTTGGAAGGCCAAGCATGATCCACTTGCAAGTGAGCAGGGTACCAAATAGGGATTTTAGACAAATCCTTAACAACCAAAATTGAAGGAAATAATCCTTAACAACCATATCCTCAAGGAAATAAACTACACTCCAAGAAAGATGGGAAAGTAGTAAGGATCATACTCAAAACAAGCCAAAGGGATGGATATCAAGGACATGAAGATTCGAGAGACGATCATTTCAAAACAATTAAACTAAAAGGATAATACGAGTGGGGGCAGTTAATGAACTGACCCTTGTGAAAGTCACAATTCCAGTAAAGAAGGAAAGGATGGAAAGATCAAACCTTTAGGAAATAAGAGAGGAGGAAATCCTTAAAGAGATCAATGGCTAAGACCGGAATAACAACTTAAAAGCTATGAAATGTTAAATAGACTTTTTGCAAGATGAACGAGAGATTGTGAAACAATGGGGATGTGAACTCCACCTCAAAGGAATAGATGAGCACTGGTAACAAGTGAGAATGAAGTGAAATAGATGAGAAGTACTCGTAGGATCTCAAGGGTAAAGGTAATCAGAAGAAGATGGTGTCAAGGAATGTCATTTAAGGTTAGACATTCACAATGGTAAAACTAGAAGGAAATTCTGGGAGAAAAGAAGTGTAAAACTTACCAAGGAAGGGAACCTTAGAAACATATGTGTCCCAACTAGGTGGAAATGGGATCAACGAAATTGGAAAGAAGATAAGCTCCTCAAAGACAAGTTGTTGGAAATGAAAGGATCAAATACAAAAGGGAAGAAAGCGTGAAGGTCCAAGGGACAAGTTAAAATCCAAGTAACGGGTAAGTAGGAAGACAACATCAAAAGATGTCATACGAGTTAGAAAGGAAGAGTTTATGATTAGAGCATGACGAGGTAAAGCGTTCAAATGTAGAACGAAGAAGTAATAACCAATGAATGAGGAAAGGATCAATGTAGGATGAAAAGGGTGATAACACCAACACCTGTGGAAGTATGTATGTGATGCTAGAATGGACACTGAGCTAAGAAGGTCAACAATAAAGAAAATAACCGGATGTAAGAAGGATTGGGTATTTTGGAACTACTAATCCTGAAATGTTAAGTAAAGGACTTTGGAATGAAGAAATAGTGCTTTGGGAAAATGAAGGATGTAAATTTAAGGATATCACCTTAAGCCTTCTAGTGAGATATGCTTAGCTAAAGTAAGCTCCATGGAATGAGAAAGGGATGTGAATAAAAGGAAAATCTTAAGTGTGTGATATAAGGGATAAATGGAAACAACCGAGAAGGTTGTAGGTCGATAAACTACAAAATTATATCAATGAAGGTTCATTCCAATACAAAGGATGTGAAATATGTTTTGGGGACAAAACTTCTAAAAGGAGGGGAGAGTTGTAAACCCCACCCTTTGGAGGTAAGGAAAAATGGGAAAAGAACTGGTGAAACCGAGTGAGAAAACCAAATCAGTTCACAAACTTGATCATTAGAGAACGGGCAAATTAGGAAATTTACAACTCCCAAGTGACCCAAAGGGTCACAAAAACCTTGGAAAAGGACCTTAGGACGATTTGGGAGAGAAAACCAAACTGGTTCAAGTGAACTAGATCCGAACTGGATTGAACCACTATTAAACCATATGTTAAATTCATTTTTCTAGGCAGCTTAAAAAATTTAAATTGGAGAATTGAGGCCAACATTGGATAGAAAATGAATTTAGAAATTTTTAATTTTGAAAAACTCGGTTGAATAGAGCTTGAACCAGTCGGTTTAAGCATTGAACCTAGTTCGTACTGGTGAAGTCTGGTTCGAAATAGTGTCATCTTCATCCTTCAAATGACAACACTGTTCACTAGCTAGAAAATCGAACCAACACTGGCAAAGAGGAAACGTTTCCATTCAATATGTTTCAGGCCATCAATGACTATCATTAAGGTGCCAAACGGACAGTCGACGAGTACTCGAGCTCCTTATATAAAGTACCACTCTCCATTCATCCTCCACACACCTGAAAACCTCACCCTCTCTCAACTAATCAGTTTTTTGATGAAGCTCAAACCAGAGCTCCAATATAGAGTCTTTTTTGAGACAAAGAAGGCATGGTCGGATTCCTTAGACTCGGGGAGAAGTCAGCTACACAATGGTGGTCTCTAATTGCTCTGAGGATTACCGGAGAAGTGCCGACGTGATCGAACAGTGAAGCAGCTCCGACGGACCAAAGCTGCCCTATTTCCGTTGAGCTGAAATCAGCCAATTCGAGCCCTACTCAGGCTAAACCAAGCTCTCCCAACACCTCTTCAGCCATCCTATGACCAAATTAGAGGATAAAGCTAAGCCAATTTGTCTCTCATTTATGAATTCTGATCGGTGCTAGAGAAAGAACCAACAGATCTTTACTGACCAAATTCTCCCTCAATTTGACATGAATTGAAGTGATTCTTGATTCTAGGAGAAACCTCAGGACGAGAGCTATCTTCCAAGATCGAAAGCTCAAACCGCTGCGCCCCGACGGAAAGCTTTCGAAGCTTTCTTTGTCTACATTTAGTTTTTCGACGAAGCTCCATTTGAGCTCGTTTCGGCGTCAAATCGTGTGATTCAAAGTGCAATTGAATCATATGGAGGTGTAGGAACTTAAATCTAACTTTAATTTTAACAATTAAACTCATTTGATCGGTCAATTTGATTAAATCAAATTTGGCTAAGTTATAAGGTTGAAATTGGGGAAAAATTTGGGGAAAATTGTGGATTTTGAAAATTCGAAGGACTAAAGTGAAATTTCCTAAAATTGAGGTCCAATTGAGCATGATAAAGATGTTGGAGGACCAATTGGTCAATTTTTGGAATTTTAGGGGCAAAACTTACCATTTTTGTAATGTAGGGGCAAAATGATAATTTTGGAAATATTGGGGACCAAATTGGGAATTTGGGGAACTTGAACCCCTTTATGTAATTTTGAATAAATTGAGATCTCAAAGTAAATTTTTGAAGTTTTGGGACTTAATTTGGGGGAAAATCAGCATTTGGTACCTAAAGTAAAGGAAAAAGAACTTTAGGGCCCAAATTGCAAATATTTGAAAAGTTTGGTATTTTATTTATTCATAATGAATGAAGCCTATCAAGCCAAACGATATTGAACAAGGATGTTCATACCATGTAGGAACATGAGGTATCGGGAATGCCAGCTAAGACAAAGCTCATGATGAGGCGAAAGCCGATTAAGAAGAATTCATGCCATTCACGGGTGAGTGGGATTTTATATCATACCCGGTTGGGATGATAAGTACCTTGGAAATGAAAACCCACTACTAAGTAGAATTTTAAACATCACACCTGAATGGTGTGATGTGGAAATTAATAGGAAAAACTACTTATCAGTTGTAAGTAGATCATACCCGGTTGGTATGGTGTACTTCCTGGAAGGAAGTAGCAAACCTGCTTATCGGTTATAAGCAGAGAAGTCCTCACACCCGGTTAGTGTGATGGACAGATGGAAAGATTATTTTGTCTGAAGTGTTCTCCCCTGACTGTGTGCCACTACTTAAACTTTTTGGGAGACCTTCTTGACGGGAGCTCGAATAGCTCATATAGGTCGGAGGCCTCGGTTTTGGAACTTGGGGGCTAATATGCCTGATTTTGAAAATCTTGTACAATAGGCCCAAGGCCAGTTGGCACAAGTAGGAGCTCGTAAGGAAACATGAGTTTAAGCCATGAAAACTTTAAATGAATGATATGTTTGGCCATGGTACCAAGACAGGACCGACATACTCGATGGATTGGCAGTAGTGCGACATGATAGTTCGGCGGACCAGTCAAGACAAACAGCTGTAGGTCGAGTTGAGGGTCGGGGCTGTTATACTAGCAGCACCAAAGGTTAAATGGCTTATGAGGAAAACTATTGTTTTGTGCATGCATTGAGGTACGAGACTGTCAAGACACCTAAGTGGGGTCGTGATGCGTCCTATGGGCTACTTGATGATATGGTGGAGATAAGGGTAGTTTGTCATGCCAGCAGTTAGGGAAGCTCAACGTAGCTTCATGCACATGAGACCGAGGAAGGGTAAGGATGAGGTCTCTATCCTCATACGGACATAGAGTTTTTCATTACGGGATTGAGGGTCAGATGTCTCGTACATCGACTCATTCTTAGGGTAGAAGTGGACGGGCTTCTATCTAGGAGGCCGGTAAAGTTGCTCCAACACCAAAAGTGGGTGCAGTGGACTTGATGCCCTACGAATGTGTGTTCCCTTCATGATGAAGGGCGTGTGTTGGTTGATAAACACACCGATTGTGATTAATGATGAGAAATGGCTATGAAAACCGAGATTTGATGATGAAATATTTTAAAAGAAAATAAGAATTCTGGCACACTCCAATTTAAAAACTATTTTATTGAAACTTTATTATTTTGAAAATACCTATTCACTGAGTTGTAGAAATTCACCAACCATTTTTATCCCTTTTCAGGAAATAGAAAAATGACTAGGGATAACACCAAGCCTTACCCTCAGTTAGGCATGCTTATTTTTTCTTAAGCCTACATTTTATTTGATATATGTTATTCCAGGGAATAAAATTGAGATTACGCCTAGCTCCTCTTGAATTAAAGAAGGGGGAAACCCCTCTTGAACCAAGAGAGCAGCGGGTTGTTCACGGGGATCCAACAAATCGGGTTGGGGCATGACACTACCCCTCTTGGGCATCTTGATGGTCCCGAACCTCAAGTGCATGCACAAACAAAGCTTTTCTCAAAGCCATTAATCTTTGGTGCCACTGGTCCAATGGCCCCGACCCTCAACTCAACATGCAACTGTTTTTCGAGATCGGTCCGTCGACCTGGTCATGTGGCACTACCGCTAGTCCATCGAGTATGTCAGTCCTGTCTTGGTACCATGGCCAAATCACAAAAATCATTCATTTAGAACTTTCATGGCTTATCATCATGTTTGTTTATGAGCTCCTGCTCGTGCCAACTGGCCTTGGGCCCACTGTACGTGATCTTCATAAATCTAGGCATTTTAGCCATCAAGTTCAAAAACCGAGGCCTCTGGCCTATCTGAGCTATTCCAACTCTCATCGAGAAGGTCTCCCAAAAATTTTAAGCATTTGCACACAGTAAGGGGAGAACACTTCTGACAAAAATACTTTTCAACTTGTCCATAACACCAACTTGGTGTGATGACATCTCCGCTTACAACCGGTAAGTGGGTTTTCTACTTCCTTCTAGGAAGTTCATCATACCAACCGGGTATGATCTACTTACAACCTGTAAGTAGTTTTTTTCGGCGTAGTTATCACACCACTCCAACTAGGGGTGATGTTAAAATTCCAAATAGTAGTGGTTTTTTATTTTCGAGGTGCTCATCATCCCAACCGGGTATAATGTAAATAATCTCACTCACCCATTAACCATGGCGTGTTGGTCCTCAATTGATTTTCCAAGTTGATGCGAGCTTCTCTTGTTGGCATTCTGGTCCTTTGTGCTCCTACACGATTTAGACAACCTTATCTATTAATACTTGGCATAATAGCCTTCAATCCTCACGTATGAACGACTAAACCCAAAACTTTCAATTATTTGCACTTAGGTCCCTAATGCAAAATTTTCCCCAAATTGAGTCTCAAAACATCTAAAATTCACTTTGGGTTCTCAATTTACCCAAAACCAATTAAGGGGTTCAAGTTTCCCAAATTTCTAATTTGGTCCCCAAATTTTTAAAAATTACCACTTTGCCCTTTACAAAAATGGCAATTTGACCCAATTATTTTCCAAAATCGACCAATTGGTCCTCCAAAATCTTTTTCATGGCCAATTGACCCTCAATTTTGGAAATTGCAATTTGGTCCCTCAATTTTATGAAATTACCAAAATTTCCCCAAAATTTTCCCCAATTTCCCCCGTTTCACACTGGTCAAATTTGATTTCATCAAATTGACCATTCAATAGGGGTTAATAGATCCAATTGAAGGTATGGAACAGTTCCTACACTTCCACACGATTCAATGAAGTTTTGAATCATGTCATTTGAGTCCAAATTGGGTGCAAACGGAGCTTAATAGGAAAACTAAAGTTAGAGAGAGAAAGCTTTGAAAGCTTACCATCAGAGGTGAGGTGGTCTGAGCTTTTGATCAGGGTAGGTAGCTCACATCCTGAGGATCCTCCTAGAATCAAGAATTGCAACAATTCATTTTGAATTGATTGAGAATTGGGTCAGTTAATTTTTGTCGTTTCTCTCTCTAATGCTAAACGGATTTTACAGAGTGGAGCCAAATTGGCTTACCTTTCAACTCTAGTTCGCACGTATGAGGGCTATGGAAGTGTTAGGGGAACTTGGTTTGGCCTAAGGAGGGCTCAATTTGGCCATTTTTAGCTCGGTCGAAATAGGGCAACTTCGATCCGCTGGAGCTGTTTCACTTTTTTATTATGCCAGCGCTTCTCCAACAATCCATGGATCAAATGGTGACCACCGTCGGGTAGTTGACTTCTCCCCGAGTCTAAGGAACTCGACCTCGCCTTCTTTGGCTCAGAAATATGCCCAAGTCAAAGCTCTAGTTCGAGTTTCACTAGAAATTGGAGTAGTAGAGAGAGAGGAGTTTTTAGGTGTGAGGAGGATGAATGAGGAGGAGCTCTTTATATAGGGAGCTCAAGGACTCCTTGGCCGTCCGATTAACCCCTAGGATGCATCACTACCCGTCTTGGGATGTCAAACTTCCCTCAACTCGACCTACAGCTATTTGTCTAGGCTGGTCCGTTGACATGGCCCTGATGCACTACCGCCAGTCCGTCGAGTATGTCGGTCCAATCTTGGTACCATGACGAAATCACAAGTTCCATTCATTTATAATTTTCTTGGCATAAATATCACATGTTTGTTTATGACCTCCTGCTCGTGCCAACTGGCCTTGGGCCCACTGTATGTGATTTTCCAAAACCGAGCATTTTAGTACGCAAGTTCCAAAACCAAGTCCTCTAGCCTATTTGAGGTGTTCTAGCTCTCATCAAGAAGGTCTCCCAGAAATTTTAAGCATTAGTACAGAGTCAGGGGAGAATACTTCTAACAAAATAATCTTTCCACTCATCACACCAATTGGGTGTGATGACATCTCCGCATACAACCGACTAGCGAGTTTTCTCCTTCCTTCCATGAAGTCTATCATACCAACCAGGTATGATCTACTTACAACCAGTAAGTAGTTTTTTTTGTCTAGTTCTCACATCACTCCAACCGGGTGTGATGCTAAAAATTCTACATGTAAGTAGTTTTTCATTTATGAGGTGCTCATCATCCCAACTGGGTATGATGTGAATAAACTCACTCACCCAATAACTGAAGTGTACTCTTCTTCAGTCGATTTCCACGTCCACGCTTGCCGTCCTTGCTGGCGTTCTAGTCCCTCGTGTTCCTACACGATCTGGAGATCCTTATCTATTAATACATGGCATGACATACTTTCTTTCTCACGAATGAAAGTCTAAACTCAAAGTTTTCAATTAATTACATTTAGGTCACTAAAGTTCTTTTTCCTTGACTTTAGGTTCCTAATGTCACTTTTCCCCAAATTGAGTCTCGAAACTTCAAAAATTTCACTTTGGCTCCTCAATTTACTTGAAATTGTTTTAAGAGGTATAAGTTTTCCAAATTTCCAAATTGGTCCCCAACTTTTATAAAATTACCATTTTGCCCCTACTTAACAAAAATGGCAATTTGACTCCAATTATTTTCAAAAATCAACCAATTGGTCCTCAAACATCCTTTTCATGGCCAATTGTCCATCAATTTTGGGAAATTGCAATTTGGTCCCTCAATTTTACAAAATCCCCAAATTTCCCTAAAATTTCTCCAATTTCCCCCTTTCAAATTGGCCGAATTTGATTTCATCAAATTGACCATTCAATCGAGTTTAATTATTGAAATTGGATATATAATTCAGTTCCTACACATCTATACAATTCAATTGAGCTTTAAATCACATGAATTGAGGTCGGAACGAGTTCAAAGAGAGCTTCACCGAAAAACTGTGTAGAGAGAGAGCTTTGAAAGCTTACCATCGATGGTGCGGCAATCCGAGCTTTCTATTGGGGCTGGTAGCTCTCGTTCTAAGGTTCCTCCTAGGATCAAGAATTGCAACAATTCATTTCGAATTGAGGGAGAATTTGGTTAGTGAAAATTCAAAATTCCTCTCTCTAACGTCGATCGGAAATGACATAGGGAAGCCGAATTGGCTTACCTTTTAGCTCTAATTCGGTCGTGTGAGGGTTGTAGGAGTGTTGAGAGACCTTGTTTTGGCTTGAGAAGGGCTGAATTCGGCCAATTTTAGCTCGGCCAAAACATGGTAGCTTCGGTCCACCGAAGCTAATTCATATTTGATTACATCGGCGCTTCTTTGGCGATTCTCAAATCGAATGGAGAATATCGTCGGGTTGCTAACTTCTCCCCAAATTAAAGGAACCCGACCTTGCCTTCTTTGGCTCAAAAAAACCCCTATGCCAGAGCTCTAGTTTGAGCTTTGTCAGAAAACTAAGTAGTTGAGAGAGAGTGGAGTTTTCAGGTGTGCGGAGAAGGAATGGAGAGGAGCTCTTTATATAGGGAGCTCGAGGACTCTCTAGCCGACTGTTTGGCACCTTAATGGTGCTTGTTCATAGCCTGAAATGCCCTGAACAGAAACGTTTCATTTTTGTCAGCGCTGTTCATTTTTTCGACGAGTGAACAGTGCTATCATCTGAAGGATGAAGATGACACTGTTCCGAACCGAACTACACTGGTCCGAACGAGGTTTAATGCGTAAACCAGCCAGTTCAAGCCCAATTCGACCGAGTTTTTTAAAATTAAAAATTTCTAAATTCATTCTCTATCCAATAGTGGCTTCAATTCTCCAAATTGTATATTTTAAGCCACCTAGAAAAATGAATTTAGCAACTAGTTTAATGATGGTTCAAACCGGTTCAATGATGGTTCAAACTGGTTTAATGTTGATTTAAGCCGGTTCAATAATGGTTCAAACCGATCCAAACCAGTTCAATCCGGCTAACCTGAACCGGACTAGTTTTCTCTTCCAATTCATCCCAAAGTCATTTTCAAAGATTTTTATGACTCTTTGGGTCACTCGAGAGTTGTAAATTTCCCAATTTTCCCTTTCTCTAATGGTTGGGGTTTGTGAACTGATTTAGTTTTCTCACTTGGATTAACCAGTTCTTTCCCCGGTTTCCTTATCTTCAAGGAACGGGGTTTACATTAGCAGTCGAGTAGGATGTCCGAGAAATATTGACCAATCAAAAGTCAACATGTGACAAAGCCATGTCGGATGGCTGCAACAAATGAGAGGTTGTCACGTGGCAATGACACATTGTGTCAGGTGGGAAAACTAATGAATTTAAATTAGCCAATTAGAGAATGCCATAGGTTATGGTCAACTGACGGTCAGATTCGGTCAAGCGCCACATCAAACCAATGGGAGATCACCACGTGTCTGATCAACGAGTCAAGAGATGACTCAACCATTGAGTAAGACACTACGTTAGTGAAGCTAGCCAATCAAGGCATGCCACATGGCAACTTGCACGTGCATAAATCACACGTGTGTACACAGTGTCATCTTCTTCCTTCAAATAGATGAATAATGGGAGAGGCCGAAAGTCACCATAACTCCAATGAAAAATAAATGTCTTCGACAAGGGAGTAAATCAGAGAGTTAATGGCCAACTAATGGATGGATGGATAGGAACGGAAGTCCTCGAGCTTACTATATAAAGAAACTCCTCTCCATTCATCCTATCTACCCCTCGAAAGCTCGAATAAGACAAACTATTCCAATTTCCAACCATCCCTAAACCAGAACTCCGACATCAACCATTTCTCCACCTCCGAACATGAATTCATGCTCCCTGGAACTGGGAGGAAGTCCTCTACATTGGTGCGTACTCCCTTCAGTGCAAGGATCACATGAGAAGCACCAGTAAACCCGTACAGTATAGTTACTCCGACTGTCGACTTTGAGCATGAAGTTTCGAGCTGAATTCAGGCCACCCTCGAACCTTTTAAGACTAAGCTGAACCTCCCATGACTCTCCACAACCAAGATAAGTCTTCCTTGAGCCTTCAAGTTAAGCAATTGTCACCCTTCACTGAAATAGTGAATTTATAGAGAGAAAACTATGAAAAATTTGCTAATAAAATTCTCCCTATTTAGATTACCAATTAAGGTGAAGTTGATCCTAACAGGATCCTCTCAGTGAGAGCTAGCTCCCTAAATCAAGGGCTCTGATAATTGCATCCTTGGCGCTAATAAATCTAAGCTTTCTCTCTCTAGAAATATTTTATGGTAAAACTTCATTCTAGCTTAATTCTAGACCAAATTGGACAATTCAAAGCTTGGAATGATCGTGAAGAGTTAGGGCAATTGATTAGCAGCATGATAGGGGGCAATTAACCAAGTTTGATCAGTCAATTTGGTGCATTGAGATTTTAGGGATCAAAATGTAATTTTTGAGAAATTGGGCATTTTGGAAAATTTTGAAAAATTTAGGATTTTTGTGCAATTGAGGATTTAAATGAAATTGGAGGCTTAATTGAAATTAAATTATGTTTTGGGGAATTTTATTGCAATTAAAAGTGAATAAAATGCTTTATTTGTAATTTTGAATAATTTTATTGTAAATAAAATTATTTTGGGATAAAATTGCAAATAAAGTAAATTGAGGACATTATGGCAAATAATATGGAGTTTATTTGTAGATAAAATAAACTTAGAGACTTATGTGTAATTAAAGAAAATATAGAGACAAAAATGTAATTAACGGATAATTGATGAATTCATTATTCATGATCATGTGTGTGAAAGGAAGGCATTTACCTACAATCGAGAGTCTAACCCGAGGTAAAATAATTCTGTCCGGGACGAACAAGTTATAGATCTCAGGTGAGTTGGATTATTGGCATCGAGTCTAATTGGACTAATAATGCATACTTGGAAGCATGCTTTATTTTGAAATCAAATTTTCAGAAGTATAATCCCCTCACTGTGTGAAACCACTTAAACTTTTTGGGGTTATATTTTTTAAGAAAGCATAAAGTATGATAATAGGACAACCCTTGGATGGTATATGGTTACACTTCAATGGATATGGTCTAGTTCTGACCGTCGATGCATGAAATGGGTGAGGCCCATGATTGATAGAAAGTTGGCTAGATATAATTATGTGAAAGTGGGCCCAAAGCCACTATTTTTAAAAAGTGAAGTGGGCCCAAGGCCAATGGAAATGAGTAAAACCTATAAATAAGTTATCATTTAAGAGCATGATAAAATTATCACAAATTGATAATGCTTGTTGAAGCTGCTGAGCTAGAGTCGGGTTGGAGCCCAATGGCCTAGCAACGCAAAGATAAAGGTCTTAAATCAACATACTTATGTATATGATTACAATCATTTGAAACCAAAAAAACGCCCGACATGGGGTAGTGTTGGTGTTAAGGGCTATTGGACAACAAGGTACAAGGGAAGCTATGATGTTCTAGTATGTATTGAAGCTCTGGAAGCCTCATCCGCACTGAGACCGAGGGGATAGAAGAGTGAGGTCTCACCTCTCCATATGGGGATCGAAGTATTAATAAGTCTAGGGGTTGGGCCAATGTGCTCACACAAATATTGTGGTGGAGTTTGTGGTCTCTCACTAAGGTGGACGATAAAGATGCTTAGAGTCACTAGTGGAACAAACTGAGGTTTTAGTCTTTGAGGGTCTATTCCACTACTATTTAATCCCTTTAATGAGAAAGGGTGTTTGAGTATTTGTGTGATACAGACCGTGGTAGGTCTACACAATTACATTATGAAAAATCCCTCCAACTAGGAAGAAATCTACCTTAAGCTTATAGGAACAAGCATTGAACTTAAAGTAACCATTTTCTAAATGATAAAATAAGTGGTGGGTTGTTTATGATATTATATTCCGTTGATTTTAAAAGAAAGGGAAATTTTTTGTTTGAGTACATGCTAAATCATGGAAAAGAAGTCACAATGTCACTTAATCTTGCTCACTAAGATACATCCCCTCTCCCTAAACCCTTTCAGGGAAGCTATCACTTCAGAAGAGGAGAGGATTCCATGAGCAAAATAATCTTTCAAGAAGAAATGTACCCTTATGTTTGTTTTGTAAATTTTATTGTGGAAAAAAATCAGGATTGTTAAGCCTTGACCTTCATGAATTGTGGTGGTGGAAATACCACATTGAAGGGTGGCGGGTTGATCACAAGGTTCCAACTAAATCGGGTTAGGGTGTGAGATGCTAAGTGGAAAGGAAATGACCTTAATATTGAGGGACTAACCTTAGAAAATGTTATGGTATGGGCTGGTTTATTGACTAGTGAGTTGGGTAGCCTAGACTTGTGAGGGCTAAATCGTAAATTCGTAAGGAAATTATGATGGGTTAAAAAGTTAAGGGTTAGGAGTGGAATTGACTCATTTAATGCTAAACATTGTAGAGAACGTAAATGACCACTCAAGTACAACCGAGAGCGGGATCTCTAGAACCTCACAGAACGAACAAGTTCTATGACTTGAGGTGAATGGGTTTATTGGTGGCATGTCCGATTGGACCGACTGGAGCATGATACTATGGTACTTGAATGGTTGTGTGAAAATGATAGAAAGATAACCTCAAAACTCATATAAGAAGTGCAAAATTAATAAGTGCATGCCCACTAAAGAAAATGCTATTTTAAAGGCTAATGTAAGGAATGATCATGAGACCGAGGCATGATATATAGTTACAATCCATTAGGACCAAATATGATGGGCCATGGTCACTTAAAACCCTTATCCAAAAATATAATTATGAGACTGTGTGAAATTGATCAAAATTATTTTTGAGATACATTTCTATAGTAAGTATTAATCCTGATTATAGGATTTCCCTTTAAAGGTGTGTGAACACACTTTAAGGGAATGATCTAATTCCTACTGTTGAAGAGGGATATGAGCGAAAATCATGGTCAATAAGAGTATGTTAGATCTAGCTTTGTGAATGTGGGCACAAGGCCATCATTTTCAAGAGAAGTGGGCCCAATGTCATATATTTTAAAACTTGAGAAGTGGGCCTAAGGCTAATGGAAACGAGCCATGCCTCGTCAATAACCTTGTTGGCATTTGAACATGTTAAATTACTAAAACTTGTTGATATTGTTTGAAATGAGCCATGCCCAGTAAATGCAATCGAGTTGGTAATGAGTCTCACCCATAAGTGTTGATATTGTAAAGATAAAGGCCTTAAGATAAGATTATTGCTTGTGTATGATCATAATTGGGACCATAAGACACTTGGTACGGGGTAGTGATGGTGTCAAGCCTCGACCTGATTTCCTTGGCCGAGGACCTATGAACCCCTCGCCAATCTCCTAACATTATAGAGGCAATTACCTTCACCATGGTAACTATCACGCCCCGACCCAGTTTGGTTAGAACCGCATTAGCAACTCATCACTCCTTTGGTTTATGAAGAGTTACCACTTCCAAAATTGCGAGGAGTCAAGCGTACCTTCTGTCATTGTTCTTTGGAATAACATTATACAAAACTGAAAATTATAAAATAATTTACCTGTATTTATAGTCTTGATGTAGGATTCCTTAAAGGGTCATCTCCTTCCTTAAAAAATGTTTAGAGGGAGTGGATGAGTTTCTACAACTCAGTGAGCGGGTATTAGGATGAGTTTTAAAAACAAAGTTTGTAATATCTTCCTTGTTTTTAAATTTGTGAAAAAGAATTCTTCACATTTTTCCTTACTCGGGATCAGTTTAACATACAACCATACTCGCCATTTTTCAAAAAGGGATCACACGTTCGCAGAGTAGTCCCTGACTACTCCACTAGTGGTTTGGAGTGTGTTTACTGACCACTGAGGTAAAAGATTTCACCTTCTACCAAAGGATTGAGAGAGCCTTACCACCCATCCCTTAGACCTCGATATCCTTAGTGTCGGCTATAGTGGGACGAGACCTCTCCCCCTCTAACCTCGGTCTCAGCGCGCATGAAGCTCCTAGAGCTTCTTGACATGTTGGATGTCAGGCTTCCCATATACTCCCTATGTCATCCAATTACCCTTGGAACCAAAACTACTCCATACTAGGCGTCTTGATGGTTCCGAACTCATAGCATACACAAACAATAATTTTTGAATTTATTTCCATCATCTTTGGTGCTACCGGCCTAACGAGCCCGACAACTCTACTTCGACTCCATAACTGCTAGCCCAACAGGTTCGACGACCTGGCTTCAACTCAACAAATACTAACCCATCGAGTCTGATGACCCGACTTCAGCACAGTGGTGGTTAACAAAGATAACCAATTATGAAAAGTTTCATGGCTCATAAACTTATTTATCTATGGGCTTTAGTCCATGCCCATTGGCCTTGGGCCCACTTTAGAGTTTTCCAAAATTAAGCCTTAGGCCCTATATGTTCAAATTCGAGACCTCCAGTGTAAACCTCGCCCCTTCAGGATAAGGAATCCGGGGAAAGAACCGATCAACCCGAGTGAGAAAACCGCACCAATTCACGAACCCCAACCGTTATAGAATGGGCAAATTGGGAAATTTACAAATTCCGAGTGACCCAAAAAGTCATAAAAAACATGGAAAGGGACATTAAGACAAATTGGAAGAGAAAACCAAATTGGTTCAAGTGAATAGGATCTAAACCAATTTGAAACAACATTGAACCAGTTTCTAAATTCATTTCTCTAAATGGCTTAAAATATTCAAATTGGGGAATTGAAGTCATCATTAGATAAAAAATGAATTTAGAAATTTTTAATTTTGAAAAACTCGGTCTAATCCGGCATGAATCGGTTGGTTTAATCATTGAACCCAATTTGGACTGATCTGGTCCGATTCAGAATAGTGCCGTCTTCTTCCTTCATATGACAACACTATTTACTCACTGGAAGAACGAACAGCATCGGCGAAGCTAAATCATCTCTGTTTAAGGCATTTCAAGCCATGAATGAGCACCATAAAGGTGGCAAACAGACAGCCATAAAGTCCCCAAGCTCCCTATATAAAGAGCCCCTCCACATCCATCCTTCTCACACTTGAAAACTCCTCTCTCTATCTCTCAACTGCTCCAATTTTCGATGAAGCTTGAACCAGAACTTCGACCTGGGCATTTTTCTCAACCTCAAAAGGTGAGGTCGGGTTCCTTAGACTCTAGGGGAAGTCAGCTATTTAATAGTAACCTCCATTCGATTTGAGGAACGCCGGAGAAGCACCAGCATAATCAAATATTGAAACAGCTCTAGCAGACCGAAGCTAACCTATTTCAACTGAGTTGAAATTGGCTGAATTCAGCCCTCCTTCGGCCAAGCCAAGCTCTTCCAACCTCCCCACAGCCCTTAGACGACCTCAATTAAGCTAAAAGGTAAGTCAATTCAGTCCAACTCAGTCATTGTAGGTCGGAGTTAGAGAGTGAAATTACAGAAGTTCATTGACGAAATTCTCCCTAAATTCGAGGTCAATTGTAGGAATTCTTGATTCTAGAATTTACCACAAAAAGAGAGCTATCTTCCAAATAGAGAGATCAGACTATTGCACCTCCAACGGTAAGCTTTCAAAATTTTCTCTCTCTACGCTCTATTTTCCGGCAAAGCTCAATTTGAGCTCAAACCGGACCCAAATGACGCGATTTAAAGCTCAATTCAATTGTATGGAAGTGTGGAAACTAATCCTTACCTTCAATTAGAGCAATTAACCCTGATTGAATGGTCAATTTGATAAAATCAAATTCAGCCAATTTAAAAGGGGGAAATTGGGGGAAATTTTGGGAAATTTTGGGGATTTCATAAAATTGAGGGACAGGTAAAGTCTCTCTGATGCCACAAGTGGGTGTAGTGGATGGGCAACCCTGCAAATGTGTGATTCCCTTCCTAATGAAGGGCATGTGTTGATTGTTAAACACTCCTGATGTGGAAATGGTTTGAAAAACTGGGAATTTGAGGAAAGAATATATTTTAAAGGAAATAAGGAGTCTGGCACACTCTGATTAAGGATATTTTAATTATGAAAACTCTCTCCCAACACCCATTCACTAAGTTGTCTAACTCACCCCCTCCCTTTACCCCTTTATAGGTAACCAAGGGAAAACCCACTTAAAGATTTTCCTATAGCTGAACCTGTAAGACAGGTATGTAAAGTTAAATATATTCAGTTTTGATTGATGTTATTCTAGGAAAGATACATGTAGAAAGGACGCCTTACTCCTCACGAATGAGAGAAAGGGAAAACCCTTAATGAACTGGGAGAGTGGTGGTTTGTTCACAGGGATCTGACCAAACCGAGTCGGGGTGTGACAACTTGAGTGGTATCAAAGCCTATTTCCTCGAATACATTATCAAGACTATATAACATTGTAACTATGAGAAAAAAAATTAATTTTCAAATGGCTCCCAATAGAGGAACCAATAAAACTAGGGATGGTGTTACCAACACCACTCAACACTCTATCCCCATAGGAAGATTACCTTAAAAACCACTTCAATACTCGACAAGTCCCAAGGAACCAAGAGACGTTAGTGGGAAGTATCTAGGAGGATGGCACCAGAACTTGTTAAGGTCACAATCCTGAGTACGAAAGGAGCCAAGCCTAAGGCTTGTAACACCATCAAGGGCTTATAACCTTACCAAGGAGGATACTTGTCAAGAACCCCGTAGCTCCCCATCTATTTCGCAACCACTTTTTGTAATGGGGCTAAGACCCCAACATATTGTACTAATTCTCCACTAATAAAGAACTCCATGTTCCTAAAACCATATCTCTCAAAAATGATGCAACATTGCACCTCAACTATAGGAAGATTGCCCATGAAAAGTAACCAAACAAACTCGCGTTACCCTAAACACCACGGAGACCAAGGAGATTCCTATCCCAAATAAAGGAATGAATCAAGGGAATTATTAGGCAAAGAAGGCAACAAGAAAACTGTCAAGGTAATTAAGAAGTCTAGGAGAAGTCTTGGAGTAACAAATGGGCAAGGAAATGACCTATTACAAGGTGTGAACAATAGGGACATTGCTTAAGAAAGTACCCAACACTACTAAGGACAAGTATCAAGATAAATTGTTATAGGTGTAAGGGAAATGGGACATGAAGTGAAAGACTGTCCCACACCACAAGGATTTAGAACAATACTTTCCAAGAATAATGCCTCCACAACTATAAGAATCTGAAAGGATACTGGTAAACCCTGCTCTTTTTAGTCACGGAAAACTGAAAAAAGAACCGGTCAAACCGAGTGAGAAATACCGGACCGGTTAACAAACCCAACCATTTGAGGGTTCATAAAACCTTGGAAAAGAATCTTAAGACAATTTAAAAGAGAAAAACCAGACTAGTTTAGATGAACTAGATCCCATTAATCGTACGCTCTATCATAAATAGCCATAAATTAATATATACATTTAATTATTAGAATTAATACCTATAATTTAATACCTAAATTAAATTATTGGAATGAATATTAATAAATACCCATCAATTTATGTTAATATTAATACTAATAATAAATCTCCCCCATTTAATACACAATTTTACACATATATAAAGAGCTCATCCCCATTCATCCTCCTCACACCTGAACACTTTTATCTCTCTCTCTCTACTCTATTTCACATTTGAACACTTCTCTCTCTCTACTCCTCCATTTCCCAGTGAAGCTCGAACCAGAGCTTTGACTTGGGTATTTTTCTTAACCTTAAAAGGAGAGGTCGAGCTCTCTGGACTCCAAGGGAAGTTAGCTATCTAATAGCAAATTCCAGTCAATCCGAGAATCGTCAAAGAAGTGCTGACATAATCAAACAATGAAGCAGTTCCGACAAACCGAAGCTACCATATTTTGGTCGACCTGAAATCGACCATTTCGAGCCCTCTCCAAGCCAAACCAAGCCCTCCCACGACCGAATTAGGACTGAAAGGTAAGCCAATTCAGCTCCCCTCTACAATTTCTGACTGGTGCTAGAGAGATAACCGATAGAATTTTGATGATGAAATTCTAACTCAATTCGGCATCAATTGATGTAATTCTTGATTCTAGGATGAACCTCAGGATGAGAGCTATCTACCCGGATCGAAAGCTCGGATCATCGTGCCCCCGACGGTGAGTAATTGAAGCTTTCTCTATCTATAGTCTGTTTTCCAACGAAGCTCCGTTTGAGCTCGTTCCGGCATCAAAACTTGCATTTCAAAGTGCCATTGAAATTGTATAAAGATGTAGGATCTCAATTTTAACTTCAATTTCAAAATTAGAAGTGTTTGATCCTTCAATTTGATGAAATCAAATTCGGCTGTGTTAAGGAGTTGAAATTGCGAGAAAATTAGGGATTTTCAAAATTTGAAGGACCAAAATGTAATTTAATAAAATTTAAGGTCAATTGGGGCTTGATAAGAATGTTAGAGGGCCAATTGAGCACGTTTAGAATTTTTGGGGTAAAACTTACCATTTTTGTAAAGGAATGGTAAAATGGTAATTTTAGAAAAGTTGGGGGACCAAATTGGAAATTTGGGAAATTAAACCCCTTTTTGTGAATTTGAATAAATTGAGGTCCTAAGATAAATTTTAAAAGTTTCGGGACTCAATTTGAGGAAAAACCGGCATTAGGGACTTAAAGTTAAAGAAAAATAAATTTAGAGACCTAATTACAAATAAATAGAAAGTTTTGTTTTCTTATTCATTTGGAATTAATGAAGGCTATTAGGCCGAGGGATAATGAACAAGGATGTTCATATCGTGTAGGAATATGAAGTATTGGGAATGCCAACAAGGACAAGCTCAAATGAATACAAAGAACCAGTCGAGTGGAATTTACTATATTAATGGGTGAGTGGGCTAATTTACACATCATATTAGTTGTGATGATGAGCACTTTTATTTAATGAAAACCTACTTACCAGTTGTGAGTGGGCTTACTAACATCATGTCCGGCTGGGATGATGAGCACAACTTAAAGTTAAAAACCACTTACCGGTTGTGAGTGGGCTTACTAACGTCATGTCCGGCTGGGATGATGAGCACAACTTAAAGTTAAAAACCACTTACCGGTTGTGAGTGGGATTTTATATCATACCCGGTTGGGGATAATAAGAACCTCGAAATGAAAACCCACTATTAAGTGGTGTTTTTAAACGTCACAACTTAGAAGAGTGATGTGAAAGTGACACGGAAATAATACTTATTAATTGTAAGTAGATCATACCCGGTTGGTATGATGAAACTTCCTCGGAGGAATTGGAAAACTCGTTCATCAGTTATGAGCAAAGATATCCTTATACCCAGTTGATATGATGGATAGTTGAAAATATGTTTTGTCAGAAGTGCTCTCCCCTGATTGTGTGCCACTACTTAAACAATTTGGGAAACCTTCTTGACGGAGCCTCAGTTTTGGAAAATGGGGGCAAATATGCCCAATTTTGAAAATCTCGTACAGTGGGCCCAAGGCCAGTCGGCACGAGCAGGAGCTCGTAAACAAACATGAGTTATATGCCATAAAACTTTAAATAAATGAATTTTTTGGCCATGGTACCGAGATAGGACCGACATAATCAATCAACTAGTAGTAGTGCGACATGATAAGTCTTTGGACTAGTCAAGACAAACAGCTGCAAGTTGAGTTGAAGGTCGGGGCCGTTGGACCAGTGGCACCACAGATTATATGGCATGATATGAAAATGCTGATTGTGCATGCATTGTGTGTACGGGACCTTCAAGATGCCTAAGAGGGGTAGTGATGTGTCCTAGGGCCCTAGACGACCTGGTAGATATAAGGGCAGTTTGTCGGACCAGGTGACCTTGTGAAGCTCAATGTAGCTTCAAGCGCATGAGATCGGGGTGGAGTCAGGATGAGGTCTCTGTCCTCATACAGACATGGAGAATTGATTTTGGGATTGAGGGTCGGATGTTGCATACATCCACTCATTCTTAAGGTAGAATGGACGTGCTTCTATCTAGGTGACCGGTAAAGTCGCTCCAACGCCACAAGTGGGTTCAGTGGACGGGTTGGCCTGCAATTGTGTGTTTTTTACCTTCATGATGAAGGATGTGTGTTGGGTGATGATACACCATGATTAATAAGAAATGGCAATAAAAATAGAGAATTGAAATGAAAGGATTTTGAAAGAAAATAAGGAGTTTGGCACACTCCAATACAAATCTTTTTCCTAAAAGTTAAATTTCGAAAACCCATTCACTGAGTAGTCATTCTCACCCCCTCCCTTATATCCCTTTCAAGAAATTCTGGAAAGTCTACCTTTAAAGACCATTAACTAAGACACCTACGAGACAGGTATGATAAATTTAGAATTTTATGTAGTTTTGATTTATGTTATTCTAGGAAAGGTGCAGGTTTAAAGGACGCCTTACTCTTTACGGTTTATAATAAGAGAAAACTCTTTAATAAACCAAGAGAGTGGTGGGTTGATCACGGGGATCCGACCCAAACTGGGTCGGGGTGTAACAACTTGAGTGGTATCAGAGCATGTTTCCTCGAATACATAATAAAGACTAGAAAATATAGTAATTAATAGGATTGATTTTAAAATTTTTAGATGGCTCCCAGGAGAGAAACCAAGAAAACTAGGAATGACTCTACTCAACACTTTGTCCACATAGGAAGACAACCCTAGAAGTTCCCAATGCCTGAGACATGGTAGGAATCTCAAAAGACCAAATGGGGAAGTATCCAGGAAAATGGTGCTAGGACATATTGAGGGCACAATTCTAAGTACAAAGGAAGCCAAGCGTGAAGCTATAAACGCCAGCAAAGGGCGTATAACCTTACCTAGGAGGATGCTTATCAAGAATCCCGTAGCTCCCTATTTATTTTATGACCACTTTCTGTAATAGGGCAAAAACCCCAACATATTATATTATTCTATTAATGAAGTACTCACAATTCCTAGAAACCTTGTCTCTCAAAGAATGTAATCTTGTTAGGAAGATGGCCCCAAGAAAAGTAACCAAACAACACTGTGATTCCCTAGACACCGCGGAGATCAAGGATAAAGGAATGAATCAAGAAGATTATTAGGCAAAGAAGGCATGATAAGAAAACTGACATGGTAAGGAGTCTAGGAGAACTCTTGGGGTCACTAAGCAAGGAACAACCTATTATAAGGTACAAAGGAAACAGGACATGGAATGAAGGACTGTCCCACACCACTAGGATTTAGAACAATACTTTCCAAGAAAAATGCCCTCACAGCTATAGGAAATCTGAAAGGATATCATCCCAAGAAACGTGACTCCAGCTCATAGTTTCAACCACAGATAGGAGGAAGCTCTTCAAGATTTTAGCGAAGTGGTAGGAAGGAAAAAGGGCTAAAGGTAGGACCTCAATAAAACCACACATAGAACAAAAGGTAGCTAAAGAGAATTCTCCCTTAAAGAAGAAAATTCTAACAATTTAGGAGTAAATAAAGGAGTACATCCACAAGAGAAGACAAGCCAAACATTTGACGACAAATGAGATGTCTTGAGATTGTAAGTACAACTTCTTTTGGAAAAAGCAGAGAAGTCAAAATTTGAGTCTCTAACCAATATAGCAGAAGTAAGCAAACCATAAAAATAAGATAGTCAAAGAGAATGAACGACACCCTAAGGAGGACCGGGTTGTAGTCAGGAATACACCCTAAAAAGGGCACTTGAAGAGTCATTAAGGACAAGAAGATTCGAGAGACAACTGCCTCAAGAGAATTAGACAAGGTGAATAGTAGAGGCAAGGTAGGTAACACACTAACCCTTGTGAGGGTCATAGATTAAACTCCAACAAAGAAGGAAGAAGTGAAAAGGCCAAATATTGGGGAAAAGAAGGATGAAGGAAAATCCTTATAAAGACCAATGGCCAAATTAACGACCTAACATAAGCTAAGAGAGGAGTATGTAAGCCCCTCACATGATCAAGAGATCTTATGATAAGGAAGATATGAGCTATCCCTAAAAGAAATAGACACGTCCTGAAGTACATGTAAGGATGAGGATATAGTGCAAAAGCTGTGCCCACAAGATTTCAAGAGTATAGGTAAACAAGAGAAGACGACATCAACGGGTGTCATTTAAGGGTAGAAATTCCCTAGAGCAAATGAAAAAAAATTCAGGAGAAAGGGAAAGAATCCTACCAAGGAAGGAAGCCCCAGAAAGACATACGTATCCCAATTAAGAAGAAATGGGACCAACCGAAATGGAAAGAACGATAAGCTCACAAATGAAATGTTGACTAAGTTTTGGGGAAAAACTCCTAAAAGGAGGGGAGAGTTGTAAACCCCCCCTACCCTTCAGGATAAGGAAACTAAGGAAAGAACCGGTCAACCTGGGTGAAAAAACCGAATAGATTCACGAACCCCAACCGTTAGATAATGGGAAAATTGGGAAATTTAAAAATCCCAAGGGACCCAAAGTGTCATAAAAACCATGGAAAGGACTTTAGGACAAATTGGAAGAGAAAACCAGACCGGTTCAAGTGAACCAAATCTGAACCGAATTAACCCAGTATGAACCAACATTGAATTGATTATTAAATTCATTTTTCTTGTTGGCTTAAAATATTCAAATTGGTAAATTGAAGCCACCATTGGATAGAAAATGAATTTAGATGAATTTAGAAATTTTTAATTTTGAAAAACTTGGTCGAATAGGGCCTGAACCGGTCAGTTTAAGCATTGAACTCGGTTCAAAATAGTGTTGTGTTCTTCCTTTAGATGGCACCACTGTTCACTTGCCGGAAGAACGAACAGCGCTGACGAAGATGAATGATCTCTGTTCAGGGCATTTCAAGCCATGAATAAGCACCATAAAGGTGCCAAATGGAGGCTAGAGTGTCCCCAAGTTCCCTGTATAAAGAGCTCGTCCCCATTCATCATCCTCACACTTGAAAACTCCTCTCTCTCTCAACTACTCCAATTTTCGGTGAAGCTCGAACTAGAGTTCCCACTTGGGAATCTTTCTCAACCTCAGAAGGAAAGGTCGGGTTCTTTAGATACCAAGGAAATTCAGCTATCTGATAGCAACCTCCATTTGATTCGATGATCATCGAAGAAGTGCCGACGTAATCAAACAGTGAAGTAGCTCCGACGGACTAAAGCTGCCCTGTTTCAACTAAGCTTAAATCGGCCAAATTCAGCCATACTCTAGCCAAACAAAGCTCTCCCAACTCTCCATAGCCCTTAGACAACCTCAACTGAGTTGAAAGGTAAGCTAATTCGGCCCTACTCAGTCGTTGCAGGTCGGAGTTAGAAAGAAAAACTACATAATTTCACTGATGAAATTCTCCCTCAATTTGAGGTCAATTGTAAGAATTCTTGATCCTATAAGATACCTCAGAAAGAGAGCTATCTTCCCCGATAGAGAGATCGGACCGCCACACCTCCGATGATAAGCTTTCGAAGCTTTCTCTCTCTACGCTCTGTTTTCCAAAGAAGCTCCATTTGAGCGCAAATTGAACCCAAATGGCATGGTTCAAAGTCAATTGAATCATATTGAAGTGTAGGAACTAATCCATACCTTCAATTGGAGCAATTAATCTTGATTGAATGGTCAATTTGATAAAATCAAATTGGGCTAGTTTGAAAGGGGGAAATTGGGGAAAATTTTGGAGAAATTTGGGGATTTCGTAAAATTGAGGGACCAAATTGCAATTGGCCATGAGAAAGATGTTGGACAACTAATTGGTTGATTTTTGAAAATAATTGGGGTCAAATTGCCATTTTTTCAAAGTAGGGGAAAAATGGTAAATTTTGAAAAGTTAAGGACCAAATTGGAAATTTGAGAAACTTGAACCCCTCAAACAATTTTGAGTAAATTGAGGACCCAAAGTGAATTTTTGGAAGTTTTGGGACTCAATTTGGAGAAAAGTTAGCATTAGGGACCTAAAGTCAAGGAAAAAGAACTTTAAGGACCTAAGTTCAAATAACTAGAAATTTTGAATCTAGTTGTTCATACATGAGAGAACTAAGGCAGTTATGCCAAATATTAATAGATAAGGATGTCCAAATCATTTAGGAACATGAGGGACCAAAATGCCAGCAAGGACGAGCTAGCATGGATGTGGAAACTGATTGAAGAAGAGTACACTTCAGTTATCGGGTGAATGGCTTTATTAACATCATACCCGGTTGGCATGATGAGCATTTCGGAAATGAAAAATCAATTCTATATGGAATTTTAACATCACACTCGGTTAGAGTGATGTGAGAACTATGCAGAAAAACTACTTAATTATTCTAAGTAGAGAGATCATACCTGGTTGGTATGATGAACTTCTTGGAAGGAACGTGAAAACCCGCTTGCCCGTTGTAAGTAGAGATGTCATCACACTCGGATGGTGTGATGAATGGAAAATTATTTTTTTAGAAGTGTTCTCCCCTGATTTTGTGCCAATCTTAAAACTTTTTGAAGACCTTATTGACGACAGCTAGTATAGCTCAGATAGTCCAAAGGGCTCAGTTTTAGAAATTGAGGACTAAAATGCCCAATTTTGGAAAATTATGTATAATGGGCCCAAGGCCAGTTGGCACGAGCAGGTGCTCATAAAAAAACATGTGATATATATGCCATGAAAATTCTAAATGAATGGAATGTGTGTCATGCCCCAACCCAATTTGGTCAGATCCCCATGATCAACCCGCCACTCTCCCGGTTTACTAAAGGGTTCCCCCTTATTATAAATTGTAAAGAATAAGGCGTCATTTAAACTTGCACCTTTCTTGGAATAACATAAATCAAAACTGCATAAAATTTTAAATTTATCATACCTTTCTCACAAGCATCTTAGTTGATGGTCTTTAAGGGTAGGCTTTCTGAAATTTCCTGAAAGGGATTTAAGGGAGGAGTGAGTACGACTACTCAGTGAGTGGGTTTTTGAAATTTAACTTTTAGGAAAAAGATTTTTATTTGAGTGTGTCAAACTCCTTATTTTATTTAAAAAAATCCTTTCATTTCAAAACTCTATTTTATCATTATTTCTTATTAATCACGGTGTGTTATCACCCAACACACATCCTTCATCATGAAGGTCAATCACACAATCGCAAGCCAGCCTGTCCACTGAACCCACTTGTGGCATCCGAGCAACTTTACCGACCACCTTGATAGAAGCATGTCCACTTCTACCATGAGAATGAGTGGATGTATGCGACATTCAACCCTCAATCCCGAAATCAATTCTCCGTATTCATATGAGGACAGAGACCTCATCCCGACCCCACACCGGCCTCGTGCGCTTGAAGATACGTCAATCTTCGCAAGGTCACCTGGTCCAACAAACTGCCCTTATATCCACCAGGTCGTCCAGGGCCCTAGGACACATCACTACCCCCCTTGGACATCTTGAAGGTCTCGTACACACAATGCATGCACAATCAATATTTTCACATCATGCCTTATAATTTATGGTGCCACTAGTCCAACGGCCTCGACCATCAACTTAACATGCAGCTATTTGTCTTGACTAGTCTGGAGACATGTCATGTCGCACTACCACTAGTTGGTTGAATATGACCGGTCATGTCTTGGTACCATGGCTAAACAATTCATTTACTTAAATTTTTATGGCATATATCTTATGTTTGTTTACGAGCTCCTGCTCATTCCAATTGGCCTATGGCTCACTATTTGAGATTTTCAAAATCGGGCATATTAGCCCCCAAGTTCCAAAATCGAGGCCCCTAGCCTATAAGAGCTATTCGAGTTCCTATCAAGAAGGTCTCCCAAATCGTTTAAGCAATGGCACATAGTCAGGGGAGAGTGCTTCTAACAAAAATAAATTTTTAACTATCCTTCATACCAACTAGGTATGAGGATATATCCACTCATAACCGATGAACAAGTTTTCCACTTTCTCTAAGGAAGCTTTATCATACCAACCGTGTATTATCTACTCACAAATTGTAAGTAGTTTTTCTGTGTCATTTTCACATCAGTCCTCTATGTTGTGATGTTTAAAATACCATTAAGTAGTGGGTTTTCATTTCGAGGTACTTATCATCCCCAACCGGATATAATATAAAATCCCACTAATGCAGTGAATTCCTCTCGATCGATTATTTGTATTCACACGAGCTTGTCCTTGCTAGCGTACCTAGTACTTCATGTTCCTACATGATATGAACATCATTATTCATTATCTCTTGGCCTAATAGCCTTCATTCATTTCAAATAAATGAGAAAACTAAACATTTTATTTATTTGTAATTAGGTCCCTAAAGTTATTTTCTTTAAGTCCCTAATGCCGATTTTTCCTCAAATTGAGTAACAAAATTTTAAATTTAACCTTAGGACCTCAATTTATTCAATTTTATAAAAGGGGGTTTAATTTCCAAATTTTCCAATTTGGTCCCCCAACTTTTCTAAAATTACTATTTTGCCCTTCCTTTACAAAAAATGGTAAGTTTTACCACAAAAATTCCAAAATTGCTCATTTGGCCCTCTAACATTCTTATCATGCCCAATTGACCTTCAATATTACTAAATTGTATTTTGGTCCTTCAAATTTTGAAAATCCCCAAATTTCTCCAATTTTTCCCCCAATTTCAACTCTTTAACACAATTGAATTTGATTTCATCAAATTGACAGATCAAACACTTCTAATTGTTGAAATTGAAGTTAAAATTGAGACCCTACATCTTCATACGATTCAATAGCACTTTAAATCACAAGTTTTGATGCCGGAACGAGCTCAAATGGAGCTTCATCGGAAAATAGACTATAGAGAGAGAAACCTTCAATTACTCACCGTCGGGGGCACATCGATCCGAGCTTTTGATCTAGGCAGATAGCTCTCGTCCTGACGTTTATTCTAGAATTAAGAATTGCATCAATTGATGCCAAATTGGATGAGAATTTTATCATCAAACTTATGTCGGTTCTCTCTCTAGCACCGGTCGGAAATTACAGAGGGGAGCCGAATTGGCTTACCTTTCTGCTCTAATTTAGCTGTAGGAAGGATGTGGAGGTGTTGGGAAGGCATGGTTTGACTTGAGGAGGGCTGAATTCGACCAATTTTACCTAGGCCGAAACAAGGCTTGTCACGCCCCGACCCTATTTGGTCGGATCCTCGTGATCAACCTGCCACTCTCCCAGTTTATTAACGGGTTTCCCCTTATTATAGACCGTAAAGAGTAAGGCGTCCTTTAAACCTGCACCTTTTTTAGGGATAATATAAACAATACTGCATAATAATTTAGATTTATTATACCTGTATCACAGGTGTCTTAGTTGATGGACTTTAAGGGTAGGCTTTTTGAAATCTACTGAAAGAGATATAAGGAAGGGGGTGAGTACGACTACTCAGTGAATGGGTTTTCAAAAGTTTAGACTTTTAAAAAAACATTTATTATTGGAGTGTGCCAGACTCCTTTCTTTTCAAAAATCCCTTCATTTCAAAATCTCGGGTTTTAACACCATTTCCATATTTAACCAAGGTGTGTCATCACCCAACACACATCCTTCATCATGAAGGTTACACACATTCGCAGGTCATCACGATCACTGAACCCACTAGAGGCTTCAGAGCGACTTTACCGACCACCTGGATAGAAGCACGACCACTTCTACCTTGGGAATGAGTGGATGTACGCGACACCCAACCCACAATCCCGGAATAAATTCTTCGAGTCCATATAAGGACAGAGACCTCATCCTGTCCCCACCCCAGTCTCATGCGCTTGGTACTACTCCAAATTTCACACAGACACTTGGAACAACGAACTGCCTTTATAGCCACCAGGTCGTCCAGTGCCCTTAGGACGCATCACTACCCCTCATGGGTGTCTTGATGGTCTCATACTCACAGTGCATGCACAAACAATGTTTTCTCATATTTCCATGTAATGTGTAGTGCCACTGGTCCAATGGCCCCGACTCTCAACACAACTAGCAATTGTTTGTCTTGACTGGTCTGTCGACCTGTCATGTCGCACTGCCGCTAGTTGATTGAGCATGTCGGTCCTATCTTGGTACCATGGCCAAATAATTCATTTATTAAGTTTTATGGCACATATATCATGTTCGTTTACGAGCTCCTACTCATGCCAACTAGCCTTGGGCACACTGTACGAGATTTTCAAAATTAGGCATTTAGCCCCCAAGTTCCAAAACCGAGGCCCTCGGCCTATCAGAGCTCTTCGAGCTCCCATCGATAAGGTCTCCCAAATTGTTTAAGCATTAGCACACAGTCAGTGGAGAGCACTTCCAACAAAACATATGTTTTCTCTATCCATTATACCGCCTGGATATAAGGACACCTTCGTTCATAACCAATGAATGGGTTTTCAACTTCCTTCGAGGAAGTCTCATCATACCAATAGTGGGTTTTCATACCGAGGAACTTATCATCCCCAACCAGGTATGATATAAAATTCCCACTAACTATCGGTAAGTGGTTTTTAAATTTTAAGTTGTGCTCATCATCCCAACCAGGTATGATGTTAGTAAACCCACTCACCCGTTAACGTAAGAATTCCACTAGACCGATTCTTTGTATTCACGTGAGCTCATCTATGATGGCATTCCCGGTATTTCGCGTTCCTACACGATATGAACATCCTTGTTCATTATTACTTGGCATAATAGCCTTCATTCATTTCCAATAAATGAGAAAATCCAAACTTTTAGTTATTTGCAATTAGGGCCCTAAAGTTATTTCTCATTAACTTTAAGTCTCTAATGTCGGGTTTTCCTCAAATTGAGTCCCGTAACTTTTAAAATTTATCTTGGGACCTCAATTTATTCAATTTCACCAAAAAGGGGTTTAATTTCCCAAATTTTCAATTAGTTCCCTAATTTTTCCAAAATTACCATTTTTCCCTTCCTTTACAAAAATGGTAAGTTTTACCCCAAAAATTCCAAAATTCCTCAATTTGTCCTCCAACATTATTTTCATGCCCAATTGACCCTCAATTTCATAAAATTCCATTTTGGTCCTTTGAATTTCGAAAATCCCCAATTTTCCCCAATTTTAACTCCTTAGCACAGCCAAATTTGATTTCATCAAATTGACCAATCAAACAAATCTAATTGTTGAAATTGAAGTTAAAATTAAGTTCCTCTATCTTCTTACGATTCAATAGCACTTTCAATCGTAAGTTTTGATGCCAGAACAAGCTCAAACGGAACTTCGCCGGAAAACGGACTGTAGAGAAAGAAAGCTTCGATTGCTCACCGGTGAGGGCACAGCGGTCTGAGCTTTTGATTTGGGCAGATAGCTCTCATTCTGAGGTTTATCCTACAATCAAGAATCGCATCAATTGATGCCGAATCAAGTTAGAATTTCAATGATGAAATTCTGTCGATTCTCTCTCTAGCACCAACCAAAAATTGTAGAGAGGAGCTGAATTGGCTTACCTTTCAGTCCTAATTCGGCCGTGGGAGGGCTAAGGAAGTGTTGGGAGGGCTTGATTTGGTCTGAGGAGGTCTCGAAATGGCCGATTTCAGTAGAGAGAAAAAGAAGTGTTCAGGTGTGAGGAGAATGAATGGGGATTAACTCTTTATATAGGTGTAAAATCGTGTATCTAGGAGGTCACCCATCCTCACATTACTCTCGAGCAAGCACGCTTAACTTCAGAGTTCTTATGGAATCTCATTCACCTGAAACAATTTTGTTTTTCTCTTCTAATTTGTCTTAAGTTTCTTTTCCCAGGTTTAACGAACCCGTTGGATCACATGAAAATTGTAAATTTCCAAATTGCTTGTTCCCAAATGATCGGGTTTGTAAACTAGCTTGATTTTCTTACTCGTTTTGACTGATTCTTTTCCTAGTTTTCCTTAACTCAAAAGGGCCGGGTTTAAAGGGCTACTTTGGTCTATCGAAGCTGCTTCATTGTTCCATCATTTTGGCACTTCTTCGACGACCATCAGAGCAAACGGAAACTACAGGTGTGTAGTTGACTTCTCTCAAGTTCTAAAGAACCCGACTTCACCTTGTTTGGCTCAGAAAAGTGTCTAAGTCGGAGCTCTGGTTCGAGCTTCACCGAAAAATGGAGTTATTGAGAGAGAGTTGAGTTTTTAGGTGTGGAGAGAATGAATGGGGAGGGGCTCTTTATATAGGGAGCTCAGAGACTCGTCAGCTGTCCGTTTGGCACCTTTATGAAAGACATTGATTGTCTGAAATGTACTAAATGAAAATGTTTCTTCTTCGACGGCGCTGCTTTGATTTTCCGGTGAGTGAATAGTGATGTCATCTGAAAGAAGAAGATGACACTATTCTGAACCAAATTAGATCGGTTCTAACCGGGTTCAAAGCTTAAACCGGCTGATTCACCCCCTCCATTAGTCCAAGGTTTTCATATCTAAAAATTTCTAAATTCATTTTCTATCCAATGGTGGCCTCAAATCTCAATTTTTTAAGCCACCTAGAAAATTGAATTTAGAATTCAATTGAATAGTGGTTCAAATCGGTCCAAACCGGTTCAATCCAGTTCGGATCCAATTCACATGAACCGGTTTGGTTTTCATCTCCAATTCGTTCTCAAGTCCATTTTCATGACTTTTGGGACTTTGTGGTCACTCGAGATCCATAAAATTCCTGGTTTACCCTTTCACATCACTTCATTCAAGTGTGATGTTTAAAATTCCACTTAGTAGTGAGTTTTCATTTTCGAGTTGCTTATCATTCCAACCGTGTATGATATAAAAATCTCACTCACCCGATAATGTAGTAAATTCCTTTTAGCCAGCTTTTTACCACCACGCGAGCTAGTCTTGGCTGGCATTCCCGCTACTTCGTGTTCCTACACGATATGATCATTCTTTTTCATTATCCTTTGGTCTAATAGCCTTCATTCATCACAAATGAATAAAATACCCAAACTTTTCATTTATTTGCAATTAGGTCCCTAAAGTTCTTTTCTTTAACATTAGGTCCCTAATGCCAATTTTCCCAAATTAAGTCTTGAAACTTCTAAAATTCACTTTGAAATCTCAATTTATTCAAAATCACGAAAAGAGGTTCAAGTTTCCCAAATTTCCGATTTGGTCCCCAACTTTTCCAAAATTACCATTTTTCCCCTACTTTACAAAAATGGTAAATTTGACCTCAACAATTTCGAAAATTGACCAATTAGCTCTCTAACATCTTTTTCATGCCCAATTGGACCTCAATTTTAGAAAGTTGCACTTTAGTCCCTCGAATTTTCAAAATCCCCAACTTTCCACATATTTTTCCCCAATTTCCCTCTTTCAACCTGGCCGAATTTGATTTCAACAAATTGACCAATAAATTGAGGTTAATTGTTGAAATTGAAGGTAAATTTGAGTTCCTTCACTTCCACACGATTCAATAGAACTTTGAATTGAGTTATTTGGATCAAAATTGAGCTCAAACGGAGCTTCATTGAAAAACTCAACTTAGAGAGAGAAAGCTTCGAAAGCTTATCGTTGGAGATGTGGCGGTCCGAGCTTTCGAATTGGGCATATAGCCCTCATCTTGAGGTTTCTCCTAGGATCAATAATTGCATCAATTGATGCTGAATTGAGGGAGAATTTGGTCAGTGATGTTTCATCGGTTCTCTCTCTAGCATTGATTGGAAAGTATAGAGCTCTAGTTCGAGTTTCACTGAAAAATTGAGCAGTAGGGAGAGAATGGAGTTTTCAGGTATGAGGAGGATGAATGAGGAGGGGCTCTTTATTTAGGAAGCTCGAGGACTTCTTGGTCATCCGATTTGCCCCTTTATAGCAATCATTCATTGCATAAAACTCCCTGGCCAAAGTCTTTTCATCTTTGTCGGTGCTACTCAATTTTCCGGTCAGTGTACAGTGTTGTCATCTGAAGGAAGAAGATGAACTGTTTCGAATTGGACCGGACCTAAATTTATCTAAATTCATTCTCTATCTAATGGTGGCCTCAATTCTCTAATTTGAATTTTCTAAGCCATTAGAAAATTGAATTTAGCATCCAGTTCAATAATGGTTCAAACCGATCCACACTGGTTCAATCTGGTTCGGATCTAATTCACCTAAATCGGTCTGCTTTTCTTTCCCAAATTGTCCTAAAGTCCCTTTCCAAGGTTTCTATAACTTTTTGGGTCACTCAGGAGTTGTAATATTCCCCAATTTGCCCGTTCTCTAGTGTCGGGGTTTGTGAACCAATTCGATTTTCTCACTCGGTTTGAACAGTTCTTTCTTGGTTTTCCTTAACTCCTAAGGGTGAGGTTTACAGTGCCAATGGTTAAAAATTTTGAGAGACCTTCTTGATGAGAGCTAGAACAGCTTAGATTGGCCAGAGGCCTCGGTTTTGGAACTTGTGGGGCTAAATGTCCGGTTTTGCAAAATCACCTACAGTGGGCCCAAGGCCAGTTGGCACGAGCAGGAGCTCGTAAACAAACATAATATGAAAGCCATGAAAACTCTTAATAAAATGGATATGTGATTTCACCATGGTACCAATACAGGACCGAAATACTCCATGGACTAGCGATAGTGTGTCAGGGCCATGTCGACGGACCGACCTAGATAAACAACTACAGATCGGGTTGGGGTTGAGGCCGTTGGTCCAGTGGCACCAAAGATAAATGACTATGTGGAAAAATTATTGTTTGTACATGCACTTGATGTTCAGAACCATTAAGACACCTAAGAGGGGTAGTGATGCATCCAGAGGGCTATTGGACGACATGGTGGAGATAAGGGCAGATTGTCATGCTAGCAGTCAGGGAAGCTCAACATAGCTTCATGCGCATGAGACCGGGGTGGGGTTGGGATGAACTTTCTGTCCTCATATTGACATAAAGTATTTTGGGTCTAAGGGTAGGACGTCGGAGATGTTCACTAAAACTCCAGGTAGAAGTCAGGGACTTCTATCAGTGTGGAAGGTAAAGATGCTTCGATCCACAAGTGGGTGTAGTTTTCGTAATTGCATCTCACGAATGTGTGTGTACCCTTCCTGATGAAGGGTGTGTGTTGTTTGTTAAACATACCTAATGGGAAAATGAGCAAAAGGTTAAGAAAACCTTGGAAAGGATTTGAGAATCCTTGAAAAAAATGGTACAACCATGGAATAAGGTTTGAAAAATAAATTAAAATCCTTTTGAAAGGAAATGACACCCTTGGTAGGGTAAAGGTTTTGAAAACCAAACTTTGAGGAAAAACCTTCTTCTTAAAGAAATGATATCTTTGGTGTGGCTATTTTTAAAACTCACTCCCAACACCTACTCACTGAGTTGTAGAACTCACCCCCTCCCTTTTACCCCTTTCAGGTAACCAAGAGAAAACCCAAACTTAAAGACCTCCATGTATGGGAACTGTAAAGACAAGTATGTATATTTAAAAGATTTTCAGTTTTGTATAATGTTATTCCAGGAAAGACAGGAAAAAGGATGTCTTACTCCTCACGGTTTAGAAAATGGTGAAACCCTTCATGATCCAAAAGGAGTGGCGGGTTGCTCACGGGGATCCGAACAAACCAGGTCAGGGCGTGACAGGGCTATTGGACAACATGGTGCAGATAAGGGCAGTTTGTTGTACTAGCAGTCAAGGAAGCTCGAAGTAGCTTCATGCTCATGAGATCAGGGTGGGGTCGAGATGAGGTCTCTATCCTCATACGAACATAGAGTTGATTTTGGGTTTGAGGGTCGAATGTCACGAACATCCACTCATACCCAGAGTAGAAGTGGACGAGCTTCTATCTAGGTGGCCGGTAAAGTCGCTCTGACACAATAAGTGGGGCAATGGACGGGCTGCCCTGAAAATGTGTGATTCCCTTCCAGATGAAGGGCATGGTGTTGATTGTTAAACACACCTGATGTGGATGATGAGGAAAGAAATTTTGAAAACCGAAGTTGAGGAAGAAATGGTCTTCAAGAAAATAAGGAATATGATACACTCTAATTAAAAAAAATTATGAAAACTCATTCCCAACACCCATTCACTAAGTTGTTGAAAACTCACCCCTCTTTTCAATTCATTTTCAAGAGTAGAGAAAAGGATTAAGGAAAACACCAGGACCTATCTTTTGTCAGGTATGCTTAAAGTTATTTTTAAGCTTGCATTTTATTGATTTATGTTATTCTAGGGAACAAGGTTAAAATTAAGCCTGGCTCCTCTTGATTAAAGAAAGGGGGAAACCCCTCTTGAACCAAAGGAGTGGCGAGATGATCATGGGGATCCGACCAAACCGGGTCGAGCCGTAACAGCTTGAGTGGTATCAGAGCTAAGTTCCCTTGAATCATTTTCAATAATATGCCCTAACACTAAGGAAAACTTTATTACCATGTAGAAAGGAGAATCCCTAGAAAGTTCGTCGTGAAATCCAATCCTCCACACTTAACCTTAAAAAAGATGCCTACCCCAGGGATGCAGGTGTTCAATGGTTCTTGAAGGGCGAGAATAGAGTGCCCAATGATATGGTTGAGGATTATAGGAAACTCATTGTAGCCCTACTAGAACCAAAGGGCATTACATATCCTCCTCCAAGGTAAGAAGAACTTGTTCCAGCCCAAAAAGCCCAACATCTCCTCCAGCCCCACAACAACCAGAGAGGAATCCCACTAAGAAAGAGGCTTGGAACAACTATTAGGATGTCTACACCACCTTCATGAAAGTCCATCAAGTACCCTCACCAGCCCAATCTAGCTTCAATCCTTCTCAATGGATATATGAGTAGTGTGAGGTGGAGGTGTTAAGGTAGTACGGACTAGAGGCCATACATGAAGTTATTTCCTGTGCAAAGGATGTTGAATAAGTTTTGGCAACAAAACTCCTAAAAGGAGGGGAGAGTTATAAACCTGTTCCTTGAAGATAAAGAAATCGGGGAAAGAACTAGTCAACCCAAGTGAGAAAAATTAAACCAGTTCATGAACCCCAACTATTAGAGAACGGGCAAATTAGGAAATTTATAACTCTCGAGTAACCAAAGAGTCATAAAAACGTTGGAAAAGGACTTGGGGATGAATTGGAAGAGAAAACCAGACTGGTTTAGGTGAACCGGATTGAACCTGTTTGGACCGGTTTCAACCATCATTGAACTAGTTGCTAAATTCATTTTTTAGGTGGCTTAAAACATTCAATTTGGGGAATTGAAGCCACCATTGGATAGAGAATGAATTTAGATAAATTTAGAAATTTTTATTTTTGAAAAACTCGGACATAAACCGACCGGTATAAGCATTGAACCCAGTTTGGACAGATCCGGTCCAGTTCGGAACAGTGTCGTCTTCTTCCTCTAGATGATGACACTGTTCACTCGTCGGAAAAATGAACAGTGCCGGCGGAAATGAAACATTTCCATTTAGGGTATTTCAGGCCATGAATGAGCGCCATTCAGGTGTCAAACGGTCGGCCGGAGAGTCTCGAAGCTCCGTATATAAAGAGCTTCTCTCCATCCATTCTTCTCACACCTGAAAATTCCACTCTATCTCAACTACTTAGTTTTCCAGTGAAGCTCAAACTAGAGCTCCGACATTGAGGTTTTTCTAAAACTTAGAAGGCGAGGTCGGGTTTTTTAGATTTGGGGAGAAGTCAACTACCTGACGGTAGTCTCATTCGATCCGAGAACCGCTAGAGAAGCGACGGCATAATCAAATAGTGAAGTAGTTTCGATAGATCGAAGCTGCCCTATTTCGGCCGAGCTGAACTCGATCGAATTCAGCCCTCCTCAAACTAAACCAGGCTCTCTCAACACTCTCACAGCCCTCTCACAACTGAATTAGAGCTGAAAGGTAAGCCAATTCGGCTTCCCACTCTCATTTCCGATCAGCATTAGAGAGAGAAATTGTGAAGCTTCACTACCAAATTCTTCCTCAATTCAATATGAATTATTGCAATTCTTGATCCTAGGAGTAACCTCTAGATGAGAGCTACCTATCCCAATAGCAAGCTCATACCGCCGCACCTCCGATGGTAAGCTTTTAAAGCTTTCTCTCTCTATGCACAATTTTTCGGCGAAGCTTCGTTTGAGCTCGATACAGTCTCAATTCATGCAATTCAAATCTCAATTGAATGTTATGGATGTGTAGGAATTGAATTACACCTCCAATTTCAACAATTAACCCCGATGAATGGTCAATTTGATAAAATCAAATTCGGCCAGTTTGAAAGGGGGAAATTGGGGAAATTTGGGGATTTTGTAAAATTGAGGGACCAAATTGTAATTTCAAAAAATTGAGGGCCAATTGGGCATGAAAAGGATGTTGGAGGACCAATTGGTCAAATTTTGAAAATAATTGGGGTCAAATTACCATTTTTGTAAAGTAGGGGCAAAATGGTAATTTTTAAAAAGTTAGGAATCAAATTGGAAATTTGGAAAACTTGAACCCCTTAAACGATTTTGAGTAAATTGAGGACCCAAAGTAAATTTTTGGAAGTTTTGGGACTCAATTTGGGGAAAAGTTAGCAATAGGGACCTAAAGTCAAGGGAAAAGAACTTTAGGGACCTAAATGAAATTATCTGAAAATTTTGGGCTTAGTCATTCTTACATGAGAAATGAAGGCTTTCATACCAAATATTAATAGATAAGGATGTCCAAATCATGTAGGAATACGAAGGACTGGAACGCCAGAAAGGATAAGCTCGCGTGGAGGCAAAAACCGACTAAGAAGGAATACACTACAATTATTGGGTGAGTGGGTTTATTCACATCATACCCTGTTGGGATGATGAGCACTTCATAAATGATAAACCACTTCAATGTGGGATTTTAACATCACACCCGGTTAGAGTGATGTGAGAACTATGCGATAAAACTCCTTATCGGTTGTAAGTAGAGAGATCATATCCAGTTGGTATGATAGACTTCCTAGAAGGAAGGAGAAAACATGTTTACCAGTTGTAAGCAGAGAGGTCATCACACCTGGTTGGTGTGAAGAGTTGAAAGGTTATTTTTGTCAGAAATGTTATCCCCTCATTGTGTGCCAATGCTCAAAATTTTTGGAAGACCTTATTGACGAGAGCTAGAGTAGCTCAGATAGGCTAGAGGCCTCGATTTTGGAACTTGTGGGCTAAAATGCCCGATTTTGGAAAATCACGTAAAGTGGGCCCAAGGCTAGTTGGCACAAGCAGGAGCTCGTAAAAACATGTGATACTTATGCTATAAAAATTCTAAATGAATGGAATGTGTGATTTCTCAATGGTACCAAGAGAGGACCGACATACTCAATGGACTGGTGGCAGTGCATTAGGGCCAGGTCGACGAACTGGCCTAGACAAATAGTTGCAGGTCGAGTTGAGGGTCAGGGCCGTTAGACCAGTGGCACGATAGATAATTTGCATTGTGGAAAAATTTTTGTTTGTGCATGCACTTGAGGTTTGGAACCATCAAGATGCCCAAAAGGGGTAGTGATGCGTCGTAGGGGCTACTAGACGACATGGTGAAGACAAGGGTAGTTTGTCGTGCCATCAGTCACGGAAGCTCAACGTAGGTTCATGCGCATGAGGCTAGGGTGGGGTCGGATGAGGTTTATGTCCTCATAAGGACACTGATTTGATTTTGGGTTTGAGGGTCAGATGTCGCAAACATCCACTCATACCTAGGGTAGAAGTGGACGGGCTTCTATCTAGATGGCCGGTAAAGTCTCTCCGACGCCACAAGTGGTTGCAGTGGACAAGCTGCCCTACAAATGTGTGATCCCTTCATGATGAATGGTACACACCTAATGTGGATAATGAGGAAAGAAATTTTGAAAATGAAAATCGAGGAAAATATGGTCTTAAAGGAAATAAAGAGTCTGGTACACTCCAATTAAAAACTATTTTTTTATGAAAATTCATTCCCAACACCCATTCACTAAGTTGTAAAAAACTCACCCCTCTTTTCTATCCCTTTTCATGAGTAGATAAAATGACTAAGGAAAATACCAGGACCTATCTTTTGTCAGGTATGCTTAAAAGTTATTTTTAAGTTTGCACTTTATTGATTTTTGTTATTCCAAGGAACAAGGTTAAAATTACATCTGGCTCCTCTTGATTAAAGAAGGGGGAAACCCCTCTTGAACCAAGGGAGTGGTGGGTTGATCACGGGGATCCGACTAAACCGGGTTGGGGCGTGAAATGTTCAATGTGAAACAGACTTGGACCAAGAAAAATATATTTAAGGATTTATTTTTCTAGGTGCCTTAAAATGTCAATTGTGGAAATTTAAGTCACCACTAAATAGAAAATAAATTTAAATGAATTTAGAAAATTTTTAATTTTTAAATATTGATCAAATCTGGATTGAACTGGTCAATTTTAAATTTTAGGTCATTGAAACCTATCCAACCGAACCGGTCAACGATCCAACCGGTCAATGGACTGTCTGTCAGGTCAATTAGTAAACGAAACATGGCGAAGTGCACCCAATCAGCTACTCGGTCAGTGTCTGAAAGCACTTACCAATCATAGTGTGATACGTGTCTCCGTTCAACAGTTAGTTGAGGAAAATCCAAATCATTAAAGACTAACCAATAGGAGTGTGACACATGTACTTAGTCAACGGTCAACTCAGGAGAAGCCTCATCAGCAGAGCTAACCATTAAGAAGCTGACATATGGCAAAGGTGTCAGGTCAACAACCAACTAGGATGTCTGAGAACAATCGACCAAACATAAGTTAACATGTGGTGAAGCCACGTCGGATGGCCACAGCCAATCAGAGGCTGAGACATGGTAATGGAATAATACATCAAGTGGGAAAACTAATGAATTTAAATCAGCCATTAAGAGGATGCTCTATGGCATGGTCATCATACGGACAAATTTGGTCAACTGCCACGTAGGACAGAGCGACCAATGAGAGGTCGTCATGTGGCCAGTCAATGAGTCAACGGATGACTCGGACACTGAGTGGAAGGTTGTGTCAGCAAAGCCAGCTAATCATAGCATGCCACATGGAAATTTGCATGAGTGAAGCTCACACACGCATGCACAGTGTAGTCTTCTTCGTTCGCATAACTTAACAAGGGAGGAGAGGGATGGTCGCCTTAACTCCGACAGGCATTAAACCTCTCTGACAAGGCCTTAAATTAGTGAATTAATGGTCAGTCAATGGATGATTGGATAGGAATGGAAGTCTTCGAGCTCCCTATATAAAGAACTCCCCTCCATTCATACTCTTCATCCTTCAAAAGCTCGAAAAAGATGAACTACTCATTTTCTGATCACCCTCAAACCAGAGCTCCGACTTGGAAATTTTTCTTCACCTGACAAGATGAATTCAGGTTCCTTGGATTCTGATAGAAGTCCTCTACATGGTTGCACTCTTCAATTGCATTGAGAAGTATTAGAGAAGTGTTAGGGAGCTTGTATAGTGTCATTGCTCTATCGGTTGTCTACATCAGAGAAACTTGAGCTCAATTTGAGCCATCCTCGAGCTAACCACGGCCAAACCAAGTCCTCCACACCTTCCCTAAAAGAGTCCATACCTTCCATGAATCATCGTGGTTAGTTCCCTCCGCCGCCTTTCGTTGAAATTAGGGACCCAAATGAAAGATCTAAGAATCTTAGGGACCTAATTGGAATTAAGGTATAATTTAAGGGCTAAATTATAATTATTAAAAAGTTACGGGTCTTAATTGTGATTACCTTATTACTTGAGACTAAATTGCCCAATTTATTGTAGGAACAAATCACCTACAAGTTGGTACAAGGGAAGTTGTGTTGTTCCAATATGTTTTGAAGCTCTAGGAGCTTGAAAACACTGAGACCAAGGAGACAGAGAAGTGAGGTGTCACCCCACTATATGAGAATCGAAGTATTGATAAGTGTGGAGGTTGGGCCAAGTTGCTCACACAGACAATATGATGGAGGTTGTGGCCTATCACAAGGGTGGATGGTAAATACACTTCAAGCCATTAGTGTAACAGATCGAGATTGTAGCATCTGATGGTATGTTCTGCAACTATTTGATCACTTTATTAAAAAAAATGGTGTTTATGTGTTTGTGTTATACAAACCCATGATAGGTCTATAATAAATAAATCATTAAAAAAATTCTTTCAACTAGAAAGAAACGTACCATAAATGTGAGAAATAACTTCAATGAGAACCCCTTTCTAAAAGGATTATACAAGTTGTAACCGGTCATGCAAACCTCGTTTGTTTTAAAAAGAAAGAAAAAATTCTATTTGAATATATTTTGAATTGTGTATAGAAAGTCACGATTTCACTTAATACTATTTACTTAGTTACAAACTCACTCACTCTCCCTAAACTCCTTTTAAGGAAACTTCCACTTTAGGAAAATAGAGAAATTGAAGAAAAAGAGTAGATTACCAATAGAACGAATATCTTATTTTTATAAGTATATATATTTTCTAATCTATAATAGTAGAAATATTATTATAGTACAAGAACGTACTCGAGAATAAGAATCCTGCTCAATATCCTCACTTCTTTCTTACTTTTTAAGATTGTCATATTCTTATAAAATATTGTTCATATCCTTTTCATATTTCATTTCATTTATAGATGTTAGAAGCACCTACTACAAGCATATAATAAGGAAAGAGGCATATGTTACGACAAGTGATTGAAAAGTATGTAAGAGAAAAGTATAAGCGAGAGATTAATAGATTGAAAATTTTTTTTGCACATAATAGAGCATTCTTCCACTATTTAGAAAATTGAGTATTCTTTCAAGCGGTCTATACGACGTGGAAAATCAATATCCTACTTTAATAAAAAAAATTTATATGTATTGACTTTATCGACATTATAAGCCTCAACTCTCTGAAAAGTGAATCAATATCCTGTTATAATAAAATAAATCTAAATGTATTGGTAATAAAGTTATCATACTTTTTAAGTTTTTTATTATCTCAATCTATTATGACGATAAGATAAGGGGTCGGGTTTATATATACTTAAAAGTTATTACTTATAAGTATTAATACATTTTCAAACTTATAAATCTATAATACTTCTTTATATTATCTAATCTTAAATCTTATTCATAACAAGTACGTATATAATGATTTTCTATAATTAAAGTATATATATCTCAATTATAACCTTACTCAGTTTTTTAAAAATTTTTAGTTTTTAAAGAAATTTAGATAGGCATATGCAAACCTCACACTAAGTTATCCACAATTCTCTCTCGCTAGATAACCCGATCTATGCAACCTCTACGCCGGATAGGGATAGCGGGGAATCAAGTCTTCCTCTTCTGCCGTGATAAAAGGTTGGATGGCCTCCACATTTTAGCTGTTAGATTGTTGGTGAATTAATGAGCGGACTTTCATTTGCAAGATCCTCACTAGGGGTTACATCAACCGCCCTGTCACTTGCCACATTCGGAATCCTGTCACTTGCCACATTCGGAATCCAATAATCATTCCACACATGCACTTTCTCCCCAATTCATATTTGCCACTGCTCCTTCTTTGGGCAGTTACTTTCTGCTTCTTAAGTTGTACCAAAGCCACATGGGTGACTTACCAAAGGTGAACAAAGAAATCTCAGTTACTAAAATACTTTCATTTTAGTAATCGTCCTAATAATGATTATGGTTGTTGAAGTAACCCATAGTATACTACAAGTTATAAAGATAACACAAAATAATATTTAATTTACAAAAATAGAATGTAAACTCAAAATTAGGATTATTAGTTTAAAAAAAATATATTCGAACATTGATGGCGGAAAACTAGATTATTCATATAAAATTTTAACCTATTTACCATAATTTTATAAACAAAATTGAAAATGGAAATGGGCTTAAAATAGGGACATTTGAGTTGAAATTTTAAATTTTAAAATAAGTATTAAGTCAATCTCATTTATTATATATACTTTTGATAAAAAGAGTAATTAAAACCATATGAAAATGTGGGATAGTCTTAGTTAAAAAAATGCTTGGTTAGTCCAATATTAAAAAATGAAGGATGGACCGACATTGGGCAAACTGAACTGTGCGCCAGTGTTCTGAGCTGGGGAAGCAGTCTGTCCAATGTCGGTTGAGTAGAGAAAGCTTTAAGCCAGGTGTTCACATCAACCATCAAAGAGAGATCAAGATCAAACATAGTGCAAAGGGTTAACTGAACCAATCATTTCGGAAAACGAGAATCGCTTTTGTTCTTGGACCCAAAAAGCATCATCCACCGACTCATTGCCAGCGGCAACGACCTCAAGCAACGACCAAGAAGATCGTCAAGGAGCTAAAACAGAAGAATAGGAAGAATACTTGATTGAATCAAATATCACGGGCGCCCGAGACAACCTTGGCATAGCAGCGAAATGGACAGAAGCTACCTTCGTTTTGAATTTGGCGCTCCTGGGGCAGACGAAGAAGTCCTCCTCAAAGCTCAATCCCATATCACTCTCTTTCTATCCGAGCTGATAGTGGAAGACTGTGATCGAGGGAACTTGGAGTACAGCCACCAGCCTCATCGGCAGGATCGAGGGGCTTGACGAAGAGATATACGTGCAGCCTACGTCGGCGAGCGGTGAGCTGTTCTCGGCGTCTTCGACCAGCTGGCGCTCGGCGCTGCCATCCTCGCCGGCCAGCACGTCCAGGACAAGGATGAGGCGTTCGTAGGGGAGCTCCACCTGCGTTGTGATCTCCCTTTTCAGATCGTTGACCTTCGCGCCCTCGTCCACTTCGACGTGGAACAACTGACCCGTAAAGATCCCCACTGCCATCCTCATTCCGGCCGTATCCCCAATTCTTGAACGAAGATAATGGGAACTACAGGTTTTGCTCTGGCTACTAGGCCAGAGAGAAGTGGCACCGTGAAAGGGAGGCAAGATGCATGCGCAGAAGTGGCGGCCATGTTAATTACGTTAGGTCGGACAGTTGTGGTACGCTTCCGGAATGTCTTCCATTCACTGTTATTAGTATAAAGTTCACATTATTGTGCAAAAAAAAGTATAAAGTTCACATTCATCTATGATTTTTTTTAATTTATTATACTAATATTTTGACTCTTTTATGATTAATTATTTATCTTAAATTTATATTAATTTTTTTTCTCTGAGAATAATAATTATTAATATTAATAAATACTATTTATTATACAACAACACCAATCCTCTATCCAATTCATTGGAGAATTTTTGCTTATGTACACATATAATTAATTATAAATATATAATCTTTAAATTTTAAATTATATTTTCATATTTCGATTATATTTCAATTAATAATATATAATCTATTTAAATAACATAATTAAAATAATAATAAATATAAAGAATTTATCCCTAGAAATTGATCGTGGAATTTGGTGGAATTTATCCCTAAATTGAGACATCTCCACTTCTTTGGTAAATGACTCAATTAATGGATATAATTTGGTATATATATATATATATATATATATGCTATTCTCGTAAAACTTAACTTTCCAAATACGTGATGTAGGTCAAATTTTGGAGAAATTATCAAATGCATTGTTGTAAACTTTATTAATTATTTTGGATTTTTAATAATAAAAAATTTATTAAATAATTATACCACAAGATGCTTATTATGATATAAATAAGTCTTGTATTATATTAAAAAAATAAGATAAACGTGTATTATTTAACATTTTTAATTAAAAAATTACAACCCTTCAAAATAGCCAAAACTAAGGGCTTTGGAATAATTACTGAACCATTGACAAGCCAAAAAAAATGAATAACTATTGAACCCATAAAAAAATTGTAGAGAATCATTAATCACCCCTTTCAAATCCCTCAGCTAAATTGTGCAAAAAAAAAATCCCTCATCTAAAACTCCATTTCTAATGGCATGGTTGTGGCGTGGTCAATATTGATCTAAACCATAGTTGCAAGTGTAGTTCCACTCTGTATACTCTACTGCAGTTTATCTGGGTCTCATGCAATAATCAAATCTTAAACTCTCTCCTAAGCATGCCCCATGTCGTTTCATAAACTAAAGTGCTCTTCATGACAAGCAGCAACTTTCATGGCTTTCAATAAGGCTCGCATAGGCAGCTTTACTAATAGTTAGATCCTTATTTGTTGTTTGTACCTCGGCTTGTCAAAATTCCAACATAACAAAATGTTCATAACAGCATTATAAACTTTGCTCTCCATCTAACATATACAGATAGGAAACAAAGGTACTGCAAAGATCTTGAAGAGAATTTCAAACCAGACATGCCACATTATGAAGAAACTCCATAAGGGAGAAGCGCTGCTGCCACCATCCTGCCTTCCTCATTCAATATGTTGTATGTTGATGCAGCATTCCTCTGCAACAAAGAGGAAAAAGGTGTAAGCACAAAGGTGCATCTATTTCAGGAGGACGTCCTATCCTATAAAGAAAATTTGCTATCATAGAGTATACATAAGAAAGGATCCATTTCTTGCCAAACAGGAAGGCAGAGTGAAAAGGGAAAATTAGATAATGTAAGAGCAGATTCAAGATGTAAAAAGTACATGTAGATGTATGACATTAAGCTCAACTAAGGCTAGAGATTGCTGGTCGGAGACAACTGAAACAAATGAGTCAGAAACTCAGTAATTAGAGGAAATAAATTGATGAAGGGAAAGATGTTCATGTTAGAAACATAGGGTTTCATGGTTGAACCATTAAACACGTTTTTTTTTCTTGTTTAGGTCGGGAAAAGATATTTTTCTTCCAAAAAGATTCAAAATAGAAACATAGTGAGTTTCCCCAATATTCTTGTATAATGATGATTGCTACCTAAGAACAACTATGTATATTCATGATCATTATGATGGCACTGTCACAAAGGAATATATATCAATTTGTCATGATGCAAAGGGAACCAACTGTATGATATACATTGGAGACATGGTGAAGAGCCATATTGCATACCGAATCAAGAACTTCAAGCTTCATGCCGGTGGAACAGATAAAATGCCGGAGTTCAGGATCTACTGGTTCAATGTGCCTTCCACAGCCAAGAATCAGAATCTCTGCAATGGCAAGCCAATGCCAGTTCACCAATGAGAAATATTATCAATCAAAACATAGTTTCTCGCCAACTCATCATGACCATTCCAGAGGTAGGACACAAGATGGAGGAAAAAACATGAACAACATAACTGAATCTTGAAAGCTTTCCATAAAAACAACCATAGAGTTACACATTACACTTGAGCAAAGGATTATGATGGAAGGAGTCTCTTTAAACGTATATTAATTAGCATAAAGAATACATAGATATAAGACTGTTCAATCAGGCTTACTTAGCATCATTGAGATATATATTGACTTCTCTCATATTTGAAACATCTTCAACAATGAAAACAGCAGATCAATTATTAGCCCCGATAAAAAGTACAAGAAGGTTGAGCTAAAGTTAGAACATATTTTAAGCTTTAAAGAGTCATTCTGATCCCACCAACTGTTAAATCAAAAAATAAATCAACCAAGTGGACAAAAAAAAACAATAAAAGATGAAACCATCTACAAACTGAAGTCCTAAAGAATGGCCTATTAATGAAAAAGAAATTGCAACAATCAGCATAGAAGTGCATAAAAAAGAAGTTATGAGTAATTGAACCAACAACTTCTGCAGGAAAAACATGTGCCTCCAATTTTCTAAAAAGAACACTGCAAATGTCTTGACAGATAAAAAGTCTTACACAAGTCTCACCTGGTACAGGCCGCATGGTTCGAAAGATGGACAAACTAGAACAAATGAAAAGAAAGGAAAGTCAATGTTATACTAAATGAACGATATGCATAATGTATTCATTTATATACAGTAGTATTTGCAATAGTGAGATATAAAATGCGAGGAATCATGTTGCTCCATAATTGCAGATAGAATCATCATAAAAAAAAGTGTTTTATAGTGATATAACGGCATAAGTTTAGACACTTAACAGAACCCACATTGATCAACCCTCAGTAGCAATTCCCCTTCAACGGCAGGAAAATGAATATTGGAATGCAGTATTCTACAGTTAAACACCACTGCAATAAAAATCCGAATTAGGTTTTATCTTTCATTTGGCCTCTGAGTATCCTAGATAGAGAGCAAAGGCTGTTTTTAGACGACAAACTTCGAAATGAAAATGGAAAATGAGAAGTGCCCTACCGTTTCAAACTTTTGGAGCAACCATATCAAATCAGAATGCCACCTAACAAACTCAAAAGATGCGTTCAAGGCCATTGAAAGCATAAAACAGTGGATTGAAGCCAGGCACAAACCATCCTAATTTATCATTCAAATACTAGTAGAATGCAGCATGGCCAATATCATGGTACCAAGAGATTATAACTTTAGGAAGTTGTCACCAATGATATCTATGGATCACAGCTCTTCCACACTGTCCACATGCAGCAGCCTGAGCCTCAGTATTTTAAGCTTAAATAGGTTTTCTCATATCAAACACGTTAGATTTGTTGAGAGAAAAGCCCAGTGTCCACTGATTCATACAAGACATTGCTCCCCTGAAAATGCCACTCTCGAAATTGATTGACATAATCTTCTTAATTAGCAATATCCATTACCACTATTTCAGATAGTAAATTTCCTGATACATCCGGGCAACAAAGATTCTAAATTTTTGGTGTATAAAAAATGAGGCAATCTCACAAACAAAAACGATTGCTAACGGGAAAGAAATGCAGAGAGAGGAAGAGAAGGACCTGTCAGAAGTAATATCAGAGAATTTCTTGGGGGTCCAAGACATTAAAAAATTCCCATAACAGAGCAAGCTGCCCTCGTATTCCACTCCATTTACCCTAAATCCCGTGTCAGTGTACCTAATCCAAACCAAACCCAGAATAAGAGAAGTGAACAGAGGGAAACTCAATCAACGAACCGTAGCATGCTCGGGGCCAGATAAGGGGTGCATAAGAGAGAAAGAGCGCACCGCTGAAACCGGAGTTGGTCATCAGGAACGTTGTCGATGAGATTGATCTGATCGTACAGTGAAAAGGCGCGTCTGAGAGATGGGAGAAGGTGGTTCTTAGCGACCGGCCTCGCCGGGGCCGATTTCAGGGCTCGTATAAGTTCCGGTAGCCTCTGCCTCACTGCCATTTACTAGACAAAGGACACCTCGTCGGCCGTCTGCAATTGTCACGGCTTGACTTAGGGCGCCGATTCTTCCACCGACTGCACGAAGAAGAATAAGAAGCTTTGATCCGGTGCGTTTCCATAATAGTTCCCTTTCTACTTTCACTCCCCTAAACTTACATTTATTTTATACTTTCACCCTTCTATCCAATTAAAGAGGATTAGGGTTGGCATTGGGCGGGGAGGCTCTTTCAAGACCGGACCTGAGACGTCTAGATAGAGCCCTTCTCTAGACATCTCCTACAAATCTCCTAGGGTTGGCATTGGGCGGGGAGAATCCGATGAAGTAGGCAACAATTTGCAAAATCTCCTACAAATTCTAGCAAACTATAGATCAGCGAACAGACAATCCATACAAAATCGTAAACAATCAAGCTAATTACAATCAACTAACCTTGTCAATGTAAGAACCTTAAGTTCAAAACGTAAGCTGCCATACCTTATTTATAGTTTGTATGTCTGATGACCAATTGGATAATCCGATGGGTCAGATTCAATATCCTTGTTAGTGGTGCCCATACCACTTTACAAACATAAGCACTAAGATTAATATAACAAAAATATTTCATTTACAAGAAAAGTTTACTAATACTTTTATTCATATAGCACTTATTTACTAAATAATTCAGTATAAGTTTTGATTGAATGGTTTAAACGGGTAGATAAATTGCTAATTTAGTAAAAAAAATAAATTTTTAGTGGTATATTCAAATTTCTATATTAATTTATTCGGAGTGATTACCTTATTTATTTATTAAATTAATTTATTATTTATATTATTTATTTATTTTATTCTTATATACTTTAAATAAATTTATATATTAATAATATTTTATATAAAATTATATAATATAAATATTATAAATAAAAAATTATTGTACAAAATATTTTAAATATAATTTAATTATATATAATAGTTAATAAATTATTTAATTTAATTAAAAAAATAAATTATTTTTTTATTAATAATTTTTATCTCACTCTATTTTAATACAAACAATAAATTATTAACAAATTTTAATACATTCAAATCTATCATTTTATTTTTACACGAAGACATTACAACATTTTAACTCTAAATTTTTTAATTTAAATATAATTTATTTATCATTTTTAAGCTTATTTTATTATATTCAATAAATATTATGACATGTCTTACTCAACAAAATTCACCTATCACGTAGTTAGTTTTTTCCTTCTAAAAATTTGAGTGGTTAAGTACACTATTAAAATGTGAAATGATATTTATAAAATAATTTTCTATGTATTATTTACACATAAAACAATTATTATGTTCATGAAGGTTATTATTACTTTGCATTCCAGTGTACATTGTATTATTGTCGAGAATAAATGATGCAAATATTACATATATCAAGAAAAAATATGATATGAGTCACAAAAATATTTAATAATGATTTTTTAAGAAAAAATACGAACGGATACCCGCATTTTTAGGGATCATTACTATATGCATAAAAAAATAGTTCCTATTTTCACGTGATCTATTACTAGAAATATAACAAAATTTTTTTATTAACTCATTTTCAGTAACTTTCAATAATTGGTCCAACCTCCATAGTAGGCAACAATACAGGGTTATGCATACTTGTCAGTGTTGACTTACTAGCCAACTCCTCCATACCATTTCGTTATGGATTATATCAATCCGTGATGGTAATTGATAATAAATAGATGTTATCCTTACTTTTAAAAAATAAGGTCTTTTCTTATTTGTTTTGAAAATTATCATGATGCATTTTTCAAAAATAATATAACATATAACCATATTTCATAAAAATTGAGCATATTTAATATGGGTGCATGCACTTTTTTTTTTTATAAAAATTAACACATTTTTCTAATATTAATGTTTATCAATTATTTTCCAAGTATTCTTAAATACTTTCCAATATTTTCATTACTTTTTTACTATTTTCATATTCGGTGTGTTTCACAAACTACACACCCTTAATCATAAAGGGATCACATACATTCGCGAGATACAGTTACGCCGATTGCACCCACTTGTGGATCGGGGCGTGTTTACCATCCACCCTGAAAGACTTCTAATCGAAATTTGAGTAATGTCTCCGACGTCCCACCCTTAGACCAAAATACTCCGTGTCTATTTAAAGATAAAGACCTCATTTTGTCCACATCCTGATCTCATGCACAATGAAGCTACGTCGAGTTTCGCAAGATTTCTAGTACAATTAACTGCCCTTATCTCTACCAGGTCGTCTAGAGCCCCAGAACGCATCACTATCCCTCTTAGGCGTCTGGAAGATTTCGTAATCACAGTGCATGCACAAATTAACAGTTTTTCACATAAGCCATATAATCTGTGGTGCCATTGGTCCAATGGCCTCGACCCTCAACTAGATCTGCAGCTTAATAGCCTTCTTTCATACAAAATAAATAAGAAAACCAAACTTTTCATTTTTTTGCAATTAGGTTACTAAAGTTATTTTTTTTATCTTTAAATCCCTAGTGCCGATTTTTCCTCAAATTGATTCCCAAAACTTTTAAAATTCACCTTGCGACCTCAATTTATTAAATTTCACAAAAGGGGGTTCAATTTACTAAATTTCCAATTTGGTCCCCTAACTTTTCCAAAATGACCATTTTCTCCTACTTTTGAAAACAGTAAGTTTTACCGCAAAAATTCCAAAATTGCCCAAATGGTCCTCCAACATCTTTATCATACCCAATTGTTCCTCAATTTTATGAAATTGTACTTTAGACCCTCGAATTTTCAAAATTCCCAAATTTCCCCCAATTTTCCCCAATTTCAACCTTCTAACTCAACCGAATTTGATTTCATCAAATTGACCGATCAAATAAGTTTAATTGTTGAAATTGAAGTTAAATTAGAGTTCCTACACTTTCATACGATTCAATTGCACTTTGAATCGTACAATTTGATGTCGGAATGAGCTCAAACAGAGGTTCGTCGGAAAACTGGACTTAGAGAGAGAAAGCTTCGAAAGTTTATCGTCGAGGGCACGACGATTTGAGCTTTCAATCTGGGCAAATAGCTTTCATCCTGAGGTTTCTCCTAGGATCAAGAATTGCATCAATTGCTACCGAATTGAGTGAGAATTTTATCATCAAAGTTCTAATAGTTCTCTCTCTAGCACTGGTCGGAAATTATAGAGTGGAGCCAAATTGACTTACCTTTCAGCTCTCATTTAGTGGTAGGAGGATTGTGGAGATGTTGTGAAGGCTTGGTTTGGCCTGAGAAGGGCTTGAATTGGCCAATTTCAGCTCAACCAAAATAGGGCAGCTTTTGTCTATCGGAGCTGCTTCACTGTTCGATCACGTCGGCGCTTCTCCAGTGACCCTTGAAGCAAATGGAGACTACATGCATGTAGCTGACTTCTCCTCGGTTCTAAAGAACTCGACCACACCTTCTTTGGCTTAGAAACGACTATATATTGGAGCTCTTGTTTGAGCTTCGCTGGAAATTGGAGCAGTTGAGAGAGAATGAAGTTTTCATGTGTGTAAAGGATGAATGAGAAGGGGATCTTTATATAGGAAGCTAGGGGACTTCTTGGTCGTCTGATTGGCGCCTTAATGGCGGTCATTAATTGCCTGAAACTCCCTGGTCGGAGACTTTTCATCTTCATCGACACTATGCGATTTTCCGGCGAGTGAATAGTGTTGTAATCTAAAGGAAGAAGACGACACTATTCTGAACTACACTGGATCGGTCCGAACCGGGTTCAAAGCTTAAACTGGTCGGTTCAACCCGATTTGACGAAAATTTTCAAAATTAAAAATTTCTAAATTTATCTAAATTTATTTTATATCTAATTGTGGCCTCAAATCTCAAATTTTAATTTTAAAGCCACCTAGAAAAATTAATTTAGCATCTGGTTCAATAGTGGTTCAAACTGGTTCACTTGAACCGGTTTTTTCATCCCCCATTCATCCTAAAGTTTTTATTCATGACTTATGTGACTCTTTAGGTTACTTGGGATCCATCAATTTCCCGGTTTGCCCTCTTTCTTTGGGTTCTGGTTCATAAATCGGTTCAATTTAGTTTGGATCCGGTTCACCCGAATTGGTCTAGTTTTTCTCTCCCAATTTATCCTAAGGTTCTTTTCCAAGGTTTATGAACCCTTTTGGGTCACTTGGGAGTTATAAATTCCCCAATTTGCCTGGTCTCTAATGATTGGTTTTATGAATTGGTTCAGTGTTTCTCACTCGATTTGAACGGTTCTTTTTCTGGTTTTCCTTAACTCCAAAGGGTGGGGTTTACAACTCTCCCCTCCTTTTAGGAGTTTTGTCCCCAAAACTAAATCAACATTTTTCACTCTGAAATAAACTTCTCTTAATATTAACTTGAAGATGTTAACACTTCAGTTGTTCTTTCACTTAAGCCACTTTAAATTACGATCTTAATGAAGTTCCTTTCCTTTACATTATTTACTCTTTCCATGGAGTTTATCATAACTAGTATGTCTTGCCCACGAGTCCAAAGGTATTTCCCTATGTTCACATCTTCCTTTGCTTAGGGCAAGATTCTTCCCCTTTGGGGTTCTTACTCAAGATTTCATGATTGGAGTTCCAAGGTGCCCAATCGTTCATTTTTCTAGTTATTCTCTTCATCGTTGAAACCCTTAGCTCGACGTTCTTTTGAGCTATTACCTCTAACCTTGAACAATGTTAGTTCGATTGATTTCATGAGTTTCAATGTTATTACCTCTTTGTCCTATTTTAATCATTCCTTCATCCATTATTTATTACAACTTCGATCCAAGTTATGTTTGACCTCGTCATACTTACGAACAGACTCTTCCTTATTTGAGTCACATTTTTCTTCGGGACTATTGGACTTACATATCTCTTACAGCATGACAATGCTCCAGAATCTGTCTTTGATCATTAAAATTTTAGAACACTTCCTTACTGGGTGTTCCCAACCTTCCAACCTTTCAGGGATTAAATAACTTCATCCCTCTTTTCACCGGGTAGGATTCCTTGACTACTTTTACTGTTATTCAGTCGTCCCTCATGCCTTGACAAAATGTCTTACACAATAGTGTCAGCTTTCCTGACCCACTCGTCCTTACCCTACTTCCTTGTTGGGTCTTTCTAGTGCAAGTCATTAGATTTCCTGATGACTTACCGTCATGCTGTGATACTTCCCTTCTTATGTCCTTCTTCATTTCTGGTGACATTCTTTACTCAAGAATTTTCCTTCATACTTGATCTTTCCATCTCAACCAGCATTTCATTGGTGAGCTTATCTTTCTTTCCACTTTGGTTGGTTCCATTTCCTCTTAGTTGGGATGCGTATGCCTTCCCGAGGCTTCCTTCCTTGGTAGGATTCTTTCCCTTTCTCCCTGAATTCCTTTTTCATTCGTCCTTTGGAAGTATCTAATCATTAAATGACATCCTTTGATGTTGTCCTTCCCGTGTACCCTTCTTGAGAAATTTGGCAGTACGTCTTTGTACCATTTTGTTAATTGTACTTGTATCTCGCACAAGTTTTCTTCCTTGAGAAGGGTTCAAACACGGTTGTTTCAAAACCTCCTAGTGTGTGAGGTGTACTCAATCCTCCTTATGGCTTGAGTATGATCCCCATTCCATTTTCGGCCATAATTTCCTTTAAGGATTTCCTTAATCCTTATTTTCCAACATTTGGCCTTTCCGCTTCTTCCCTCCTCGCCTGGGTTTAAATCTATAATTCCTATGAGGGTTAGTTCGTTAACTGTCTCATCCCTACTACTTTCTTTGTTTACTTGTCTTGGTTTAGTTGCCCTTCAAGTTCACTTGTCCTTGGCTCCTATCCTATCGCCCTTTTTGAGTGTAGTCTTTACTACTTTTTGATCTTTCCTAGGGCATCTCCTCCCACAGACACTAGTTACATCTGTTCGCTAGATTCTTCTTGGCTCCTCTACTTTTCCATAGTAGGTTACTCTTGGCTATACCGAGACATCCTATTTGTCTCTCGACATTCGTGGCTTATCTTCTCTGGTGGAAGTGCTTTCTTCTTTGCTCCTAAATGGCCTGTAGCTTTCTTGTAAGGGAGGATTTCCTTTGTCTATATTATATTCTTGTTTACGATTTTCTCAAGGTCCTACATTCGGTCCTTCCTACGTTCCGTGTCTTTGGATTTTTGGTAGTCGGCATACTTCTCGGGAAGTATTGCCCGAAGTCCATAGAGTTTGGGATGGACTTACATGTCCTATTCCCTTATAAGTTAACTTGATTCTTGTCCTTAGTAGGGTTGGGCACTTCTCCATGTAGTGTCCCTATCATTCATAAGTGGTTCCTCCTGGTATCTTTCTAGGGAATTGTTGGTTTTAGTGCTTCGTTGTCTTTGAGTCTGGATACCTTGAGAGTTTTCTTATGGAGTCTTCTTTGCCAAAGGATCACTCTTAGAGTCCTCTTAGATTTCTTGATTCCCTAATTTAGTTTCCTTAACTGTGATGGGATTCTTCTTAGTTTCTATGGTAGCAGCGCATGTTTGTTTGTCACTTTCCTTGGGGCCATCTTCCTAGCAAGATCACATCCTTTGAGAGATAGTGTTTTTAGGAATTTGAAGTACTTCATTAATAAAGGAGTATAATATGTTGGGGGTTTTAGCCCTATTACAAAAAATGGTCACAAAATAAATAGGGAGCTACGAGATTCTTGATAAGCATCCTCCTAGGTAAGGTTATACACCATTTGATGGCATTTCTAGCTTCAGGCTTTGCTTCCTTCGTACTTAGAGTTGTGACGTAAATAGGTCCTAGCACCATCCTTCTAGATACTTCCCTATTTGGTCTTTTGAGACTTCTACCATGCCTCAAGCATTGTGAAGCTTTTAGGGTTGTCTTCCTACGAGAATAGGGTGTTTAGTAGAGTAAGTCCTACTTTTCTTGGTTCCTTTCCTAGGAGCCATTTGAAAATTTTGAAACTTTCTCTTAGTTACAATGTTATATAATCTTGATAATGTGTTCGAGGAAACATGCTCTGATACCACTCAAGCTGTCATGCCCTGACCCGATTTGGTTGGATCCCTGTAAACAACCCGCCACTCTCCCAGTTTATTCAGGTTTTCCCCTCTTCTAAACCGTGGGGAGTAAGGCTTCCTTCTTACCTGTACCTTTCCTGAAATAATATTAACCAAAATTGAATATAAATTTTACATATATACCTTAAGGTTTGGCTACCGATAATTCTTTAAGGTTGATTTTACCTTGGTTTCCTGAAAATGGGTAAAGGGAGGGGGTGAGTTTGACAACTCAGTGAATGGGTGTTTAAAAAATGAGTTTCTTATAAAAGAGTTTGAATTGGAGTGTGCTAGAATCCTTATTTTCTATTAAAATATTCTTTTGTCAAATTTTGGGTTTTAACACCTTTTTCCAAGGTTTACCAATTATTTCCCAAGGATTCTCAAATCCTTTCCAAGGTTTTCATAACCTTTTTCCCATTTCTATATTCGGTGTGTTTCACAAACCACACACCCTTCATCATGAAGGGATTACACCCATTCATAAGATGCAGTTATGCCGACTGCACCTACTTGTGGATCAGAACGTCTTTACCATCCACCCTAATAGAAATCTCTAACTTCTAGCCGAAGTTTGAGTGAACGTCTCTAATGTCCTACCCTTAGACCAAAATACCCCGTGTTCATATGAGGACAAAGACCTCATCCTGTCCCCATCCCGGTCTCATGCGCAATGAATCTACGTTAAACTTCGCAAGACTTATGGTACGACTAATTGCTCTTGTCTCCACCAAGTCGTCTAGAGCCATAGGATGCATCACTACCCTTCTTGGGCTCTTGAAGGTCCTGTAATCACAATGCATGCACAAATCAACAGTTTTTCACATAAGCCATATAATCTGTGGTGCCACTGGTTCAATGGCCTCGGCCCTTAACTAGACCTACAACTATTTGTCTTGACTTGTCCGAAGACCTCTAATGTTGTACTGCCGCTAGTCCATCGAGTATGTCGGTCATATCTCAGTACCATGGCCAAACAACACATTTACTTAAGTTTTCAAGTCTTAATAATCATGTTTGTTTACGAGCTCCTGCTCATGCCAATTGGCATAGGGCCCACTGTTCGAGATTTTCAAAATCGAGCATATTAGCCCCCAAGTTCCAAAACCAAGGCCTTCGTCCTTTATGAGCTATTTGAGCACCCGTTAAGAAAGTCTCCCAAAATGTTTAAGCAGTGGCACACAGTCAGGGGAGAGCACTTCTGACAAAAATACATTTTTCTACTATCCATCATACCAACCTTGTATGAGAATATCTCCGCTTATAACCGATAAGCGGGTTTTCTACTTCCTTCGAGTAAGTTTTATCATACTAACTAGGTATGATCTACTTACAACAGGTAATTAGTTTTTCCGCGCGATTTCCACATCACTCCTCTCAGCTGTGATGTTTAAAATACCAGTTAGAAGTGATTTTTTTTATTTTTGAGGTGATTATCATCCCAACCGTGTATGATATAAAAATCCCACTCACCCATTAATGAAGTGAATTCCTCTCGATCGGTTCTTTGTATTCACATGAGCTTGTCCTTGCTGACGTTCTCAATATTTCGTGTTTCTACACAATATGAACATGCTTGTTCATTATCCCTCGGCTTAATAGCTTTCATTCATTTTAAATGAATGAGAAAACTAAACTTTTCATATATTTACAATTAGGTCCCTAAAATTATTTTTATTTATCTTTAAGTCTCTAGTGCCAGATTTTCCTCAAATTGAGTCCTGAAACTTTTAAAATTTACCTTGGGACCTCAATTTATTTAATTTCACAAAAAAGTTTCAATTTTCCAATTTTCCAATTTGGTTCTCCAACTTTTCTGAAATTACCATTTTGCCCCTACTTTACAAAAATGGTAAGTTTTGCCCAAAAATTCTAAAATTGCCCAAATGGTCCTCCAACATCTTTATCATGCCCAATTGGTCCTCAATTTTATGAAATTACACTTTAGTCCCTCGAATTTCAAAATTTCCAAAATTTCCCCGAAATTTTCCCCAATTTCAACCTTCTAACTCAACTGATTTTGATTTCATCAATTTGACTTATCAAATGAGTTTGATTGTTGAAATTAAAGTTGGATTATAGTTTTTACACCTTCATACGATTCAATTGCACTTTGAATCACATGATTTGGTGTCAGAATGAGCTCCAACGGAGCTTCGCTAAAAAACTAGACTTAGAGAGAGAATGCTTCGAAAGCTTACCATCAGGGGCGTGACAATCTAAGCTTTCGATCTGAGCAGATAACTATTGTGTTGAGGTTACTCCTAGGATCATGAATTGCATCAATTGATGTCGAATTGAGTGAGAATTTTATCATCGAAGTTCTGTCAGTTCTCTCTCTAGCACTGGTCAGAAATTTCAGAGAGGAGCCAAATTGGCTTATCTTTCAGCTGTAACTCAGCGGTAGGAGGACTGTGGAGGTGTTGTGAGGGCTTGGTTTGGCATGAGTAGGGCTTGAATTGGCCAATTTCTGCTTGACTGAAATAGGGTAGTTTCGGTCGGCCAAAGCTGTTTGACTGTTCAATCACACCGACGCTTCTCCGGCGACCTTAGGAGCAAATAGAGACTACAAGCATGTAGCCGACTTCTCCCCGTTTCTAAAGAACCTGACCATGCCTTCTTTGGCTCAGAAAAGACTCTATATCGGATTTCTGGTTCGAGCTTCACCAGAAATGGGAGAAGTTGAGAAAGAATGGAGTTTTCAAGTGTGGAGAGGATGAATGAGGAGGGGCTCTTTATATAGGAAGCTTGGGGACTTCTTGGCTGTTCGATTGGCGCCTTAATGGTGGTCATTCATTGCTTGAAACTCACTGGCCAGAGATTTTTTAGCTTCATCGGCGTTGCGTTATTTTCCTGCGAGTGAACAGTGTTGTCATCTGAAGGAAGAAGACGACACTGTTCCTAACCGGACCTGACTGGTTCGAACCGAGTTTAAAGCTTAAACCGACCAGTTCAGGCTCGATTCGACCGAATTTTTCAAAATTAATCTAAATTTATTTTCTATTGAATGTGGCCTTAAATCTCAAATTAGAATTTTTTAAGCCACCTAGAAAAATGAATTTAGCATCCGGTTCAATAGTGGTTGAAATTGGTCTAAACCGGTTCAATTTGGTTCACTTGAACTGCTTTGGTTTTCATCCCCCATTCATCTTAAAGTCCTTATTCATGACTTATGTGACTCTTTAGGTCACTTGGGATCTATTAATTTCCAGGTTTGCCCTCTCTCTTTGGGTTCCGATTCATAAACTTGTTCGATCCGGTTCACCCAAACTTGTCTGGTTTTGCTCTCCCAATTTGACCTAAGGTTCTTTTCCAAGGTTTATGAACCCTTTTGGGTCACTTGGGTGTTATAAATTCCCCAATTTTCCCATTCTCTAGTGATCAATTTTGTGAATCAGTTCGGTGTTTCTCACTCGGTTTGACCGGTTCATTTTCTGGTTTTCCTTAACTCTAAAGGGTGGGGTTTACATTTTAACTACATGAGGGTCTTTCATGTTGGTTCTCCTTGGTTACCGGAAAAGGGGTAAAAAGGGAGTGGGTAATTTCTACAACTCAGTGAATGGGTGTTAAAAATGAGTTTTCATAAAAATAGCTTTTAATCAGAGTGTGCTAGACTCCTTATTTCCATTAAATATATTCTTTTCTTAAATTCCAGTTTTCAAAATTATTTTCTCATTATCCACATTAGATGTGTTTATCATTCAACACACACCCTTCATCATGAAGGGTACACACATTCGCGAGATGTAGTTACATCGACTACACCCACTTGTGGATTAGAGCATCTTTACCATCCACCTTAATAGAAGTCCCTGTCTTCTACCCAGAGTCTGAGTGAACATCTCAGATGTTCAACCCTCAGACCCAAAAGTACTTCGTGTCCTTATGAGGACAGAGACCTCATCCCATCTCCACCCCGACCTTATGCGCAATGAAGTTACATCAAGCTTTGCACGACTTCTAGTACGAGTAACTGCCCTTATTTCCACCAGGTCGTCCAGAGCCCTGGGACACATCACTACCCCTCTTGGGCATCTTGAAAGTCCTGTAACACAGTGCATGCACAAATCAACGGTTTTTTCACATAAGCCATATAATATATGGTGCCACTGGTCCAACGTCCCCGACCTTCAACTTGATCTGCAGTTGTTTGTCTTGACTAGTTCGAAGACCTGTCATGTCGCACTGCCACTAGTCCATTGAGTATGTTGGTCCTGTCTCGGTACCTTGGCCAAACAACTTATTTACTTAAGATTTCATGACTTAATAATCATATTTGTTTACGAGCTCATGCTCGTGCCAACTTGTCTAGGGCCCACCATTTGAGATTTTCAAAATCGGGCATATTAACCCCCAAGTTCTAAAACCAAGGCCTCTAGCCTATATGAGCTATTCGAGCTCTCGTCAAGAAGGTCTTCCAAAGATTTTAAGTAGTGGAACACAATCATGGGATAGCACTTCTAACAAAATAAACTTTCCAACTGTCCATCATACCAACTAAGTATGAAGACATCTCCGCTTATAACTGATAAGCGGGTTTTCCACTTCTTTTGAGGAAGTTTCATCGTACCAACTGGGTATGATCTACTTACAACCGGTAAGTAGTTTTTCTGCGTAATTTTCACATCACTCCTCTCAGGTGTGATGTTTAAAATACCACTTAGTAGTGTGTTTTCATTTTCGAGGTGCTTATCATCCCAACCAAGTATGATATTAAATCCCACTCACCTTTTATCCAGAGACATATTCATCCCGGAGGGATTCCCAAGTACCAATCCCTGATTAGTCTTATTGAACCTTATCTTCTTCGATACTTCCCAATTTTCCTTGCATTTGGTTGTTGTAGGGTGGATGTCGAGATTGAGAATTTCATAGGTAGGGAATATTAATCTTGTAGATCTAATGTGATAATAGCAAAGATGATGTTTGAGGTGTGAGCAAGGACTAGTGGACCAAGTTGCTCTCTTCTACTCGAATTGCTCTATTAGCTTAGTTGGTGTGGCTTTTATCAATTGTTCTAAGCTCCTTATTGTTTGTTAAATGGGGAAGAGTTATTACTCTATTATGTCTCTTTGATTTATTTTAATTAGAGTATGATGGAATTCCAACCCTTATATTAATGAATGAAAAGTAACTCTAACCCTTTCTCATTCTCATTCATGATACCCCAAATCACTTCTCTTATTAACTTGACTTTTGATTCTTATGGGCATGTCTAATGTCAATCTTATTATTTAACATGGTTGTCTTAATCCTTAGGTAATTTATATTTCCTTTAATGCATTGCATTGAATAGCCTGTGTTAAATGGGATGCCCCTTTAACTTTAGCCCCATTGATTTTTAACCATTAAAACTAATAACTAATTAGCCCGTTGAGTAGCTAGGAGTTATTAAAGTTCATCCAATAAAGGTATGATAACATCTTCAACTAGACTTTCTTTGATCCATTTTATTAATCGATATTTATTTGGAAAGATGATATGGGAGGTGACAGAGAATATATGATTATTATTCTTGCAGTTATGTTATTTTCTAGGAAATGAATGTACTAAGAGATATCTCTCCCATCTTATAGAAATTCTATAGGTAATTGCTCCTATTCTGACACTCATTTTTGTTAAATTATAGTAACTTATTTCATGACTCATAGATGAGTATTGGATTGGTTAGACCCATATGCAAAGATCTGATTTGATCTTTATTGTGAATGAATTGTCTTATGTTCTAAGATTTCATAAATGATATGCTATGTGGTTTAATTGCTTCATGAAGCATGAAATTCTTTGACATGGTGGATTCTACTTTGTATATAGCTTTGCACAACGTCCATGAACTATCTGCCGATCAAGAAAATGTCAAATGGACTACAAATTTCTAACTATCATTATTGTGAACATCATGATTTGAATCTTCACCATTTGGTTATATTTCCTTATGTTCTAAAAATCTTTTCCTTTAATTGCAATGTCGATTTGTCCTCAATAAAGTATGTATTTCCCTCAAGTGGTTCGATATCTTAGCCCTTAGTTTACTGGTATTTGAGAAATTAACTTTATTATAGATTGTCATTGCCTATAATGTTTAGTTGTTTGATGCTGGTTACTAGGAGTTGATTAGTTGTTTTAATGGTAATGTATAATATTATAATATACCATACTTTTATAGAACTTTATGATGTTTAGTTTCTATGTAAGCCACGATAATTGATAGATTGTTACCTCACCCTTTTCATACTAGGCTCTCAAAAAACATATATCTCTTGCTTTTCATTTCTAAGCTCAATTTACTATTAATACAACATTAGTACTTTAGTACTCTATAGAGTTTATACCATAGATTCTAGCTTATACAATATATGAATTTGATTACTTGGGTTATTTCTCACTTTCATAAGCATATCAAACTTTAAGTAAAATTGTTATCATACATTACTTTTCATTAAACCTTTCGAGAGACTTGGTTCTCCTGTATAATTTTTGTTTGCCTAAATTGTAGGCCCTAGTGGATGAGGGATTCAAGCCACTTGCTTCAATCCTTGACACAAGTAACCACAAATAGGTAACTCCTGATCCTTGCAGAGATCATCATGGATGGATTTTCAAGGTGTTTGCTATATACAAGGAAGGTTACATTTCAAATTCTAGGACAATAAGTTTAAAGTTTCCCAAGTTCTTTATAGTTTTACTAAAGTCCAACATTTCTGTTTATTTTGCCTTTACTTACTTTGCTTGTTAAGTATTCCTATTTTTAAGGTCATGAGTCTTGCACCTGCCTTTAGGAGAACTTTTAATTAGCCTAGAGACATAATTGTCCATGTACTTGAATATGTTAATACATTTATTTATTTATTTGATATTAATACAACCTCTGCTCTCAAATCCCTTTCTTCTCTATAAACATTTAGAAATTAATCATGTATATATATATATGTACCTTTATATGTAAAAGTCTCTTATTCATAATATATATATATATATATAATCATCCAATATATATAAATATTTATTGTTCCACTTAATTGCAACATACTTAGCTCGATTCCATCGAGTTATTTATTTTCATGAAATCAACCCTTATCATCTTATTTTAAATTAGTTTTGTTCCAATTATATCAATTGGGGTTTAAAATGATAAAGGAATCGACAATTTTGAGAAAACCAAACCAAAAAAGGAATAAAAAAATGATAAAAAAGGTTAAAATGGGAAATTGTAAAATCCCAAGTGACAAAAAATTCATAAGAATCATGAGAAAGAACCGGGAAGTGGAATTGATGAGAGAACCGGACCGGTTCAGGGTGAACCAAACCCGAACCAGACTGAACCGGGATGAACCATAGAGAACCGGTTCACTAATTCATTTTTCTACGTGGCTTAAAAATTTCACTCTGGGAAATTGAGGCCACCATTAGATAGAAAATAAATTTAGAAAATTTTAAATTTTAGAAAACCAGTCGAATCAGGTTCGAACTGAGCGATTTTTGAATTTGGGTCATCGAACCTGATCATACCGGACCGGTCAATGAACCAGACCGGTCAACGGTCCAATCGGTCAATTGACTAGATCAGTCAATGGTCAACGGAGCCTAGTCAACATCCATGTAAGCACGGGAAACCAATGAGAGGCTGCCATGTGTTCGATCAACGGGTCAATAGATGATGTGGCACGTCTGCCATGTCATCATCTTCAACCTCAAGACTTAACAGAGAGAATAGAGAAGAGAGAGAGGCTGGAAAAGCTAGAGTCTCCGGCGACTAAAAAATCTCTCCGGTCAGGTCGCTGATGGCTGAGTTAGAGGTCGAGTCTCACTTCTACCGGTAGCTTAAACAGTTGCCGAGCTCCGTAGATAAGAGTACCCCTCTATTCATTCTCAACATCCCACAATCGACCGAAGAAGACAAACTGCTCAATTTTCCCGCTAGCAACAAACCAGAGCTCCGACATCAGGGCTTTTCTCCACCTCTAAAGCTACATTCATTCTCATGGGAACCGGGAGGAAGTACTTTACCTAGCCATACCCTTCGTTCAGCTTGAGAGCTACCAAGTAGGAGTAAGGGAGCTCAAATAGTATTGCTGATCCTCAGCCAGAAAACAATCAACCTTCTGCAGCCCACTTTGAGCTTTCTCCAAACTAATTGCGGCCAAGCCAGACCCCTTACACCCCACCTAGAGGTGCCACGATCTTTCCCCGAGCTAATACGATAAGCCCCTCCGCCGCCCCTTTGTCGGAAAACACTATTCACGTTGCCTTTTTGTGAAAACTAAAACTAAGAAATTCACACTGCTCAGGCCACCAATTGAGGCGCGGTTTGATCCAATGAGAATCCCTGAGAGGTGAGCAATTCAGAGAAAGCAAGAGCTCCGGTCCCCGGACCCTCACCAGTAAGATATCAAAGATTTCTCTCTCTAGACTGAATTTTCCAGCGAAGATCCATTTGAGCTCATTTCCAAGCCAAATCGAGTGGTTGAAAGCTCAAAATGATGAGAAAAATATAGAGAAGATAATCCCAATCAAGAATGAGGGCAATTAACCAAGTTTTGGGGGTCAATTGAACGAAATTGAGATTTCTACCTAATTGCAATTTTGAGAAAATTGGGCAATTGGATGAAATGGAGGGCCAATTACGGATTTTTGAAAGTTCAAGAACCAATTGGTAATTTTGGGAAAATTGAGGACCAATTGATAATTTTGGAAAATTTAAGGACCCGTGAGGAAAAAATTGGAAGTCCTAGGGTCTTAATTAAAAATAAGTTGAGCATTAGGGACCTAAAGTCAAAATTTATGAACTTTAGGGACCTAATCACAATAAGGCATAAATCAAGGATCTATATGAAAATATATGGAAGTAAGAGGTCTTTTATGCCAAACCATCCTAATGCAAGTACTTGAACCATGTAGGCATGAGTCATACGGGTACGGGTGCTAAGGAGTACATTGAAGATTGGAAATCCAACTGGGATGAATCCACCACGGTACCGGGTGAGTGGGATTTTCAGCATCATACTCGGTTAGGGGTGATGAGAACCGTTTTTAGGTTTGAAAAATTATTTTTCTAGGAATGGTCTCCCCTGACTGCATGAAACTACTTAAACATTTTGGGAGACATTCTTGACAAGAGCTAGACTCGCTCTAATAGGCTTGAAACCTCGAATTTAAGAAGGATAGGGCTGAAGGCCCAGTTTTGGAAAACTCGTGAAGTGGGCCCAAGGCTAGTGTGCACGGGTTGGACCCGTAGACAAATGTGAATTAGAAGAACCATGAAAAACTCTTAGAAAAATTGGAATTTGTTGTGTGATTTTCCACAAGGCCAAGACAGGAGTAACAAGGCTTGATGGGCTAGTGGCAGTGCGCCTAGACCAGGTCGACATATCGATCAAGGAAAATAGTTGTAGGCTAGATTGAGTGTCAGGACCATTGGACCATTGGCACCAAAGAGCATGGTTAATGGATCAAAACTATTATATTCATGCATGAGGAATCTAGGAGCATCTAGATGCTCGAGAGGGGTAGTCAATGGATCTCAAGGGCGGTTGGACGACTCAAGGGTGCATAAGGGAGGGTATGTTGTGCTAGTCAGTCATGAAACTTTGATAGCTTCCTGTGCACTAAGATCGAGGCCGGATGGGAAATGAGGTTTCGTCCCACCAAGCAGACATGATAAGGGTTTGAGGGTTGGGCTATTGATGTCCACTCAAACTCAGGGTAGAGCAAGTATACCTCTATCAGTTGAGGCAGTGTACCTCTATAAGTGGAGGTAGTGTACCTCTATTATGGTGGACGGTAAAGGTGCTTCGATCCACAAGTGGAATAGTCAGGGATCATTCTACGAATGTGTGATCCCCTTTCTATGATAGAAAGGGCATGTGAATGCTTGCTGATATGCCTCCCGAGCAAGGGGAAGGGCTCAATAAGAGATGTAACTTATATTACAATAAACTAAAAGTATAAAATATTTTGATAGACCAATTATTTTGAAACTCACTTCCCAACCCACTCACTGAGTTGCAGAAACTCATCCCTCCCATTAAACTTATTTTAGGAAAACCACCTCGCCACGACTAGCCGAGGCTAGAGGAGGAAGCCAAAGGAGCCATAAGCAGGTAACTTTTATTTAGTTGTTTTGTAAACTTTGTTATGGAAAACAAGTATACTTCGACGCCTTTACCTTCCTTGGACTACGTGGTAGAAATACTAATTAGTACGAACAAGGGTGGCGGGTTGATCAGAGGACTCCGACTAGACCGGGTCGGGGCGTGACAACTGAAGTGGTATCAGAGCAAAGTTTTCCAAAAAAAGTTTCAAAACTAAAAGCCCTAGAACCCTAACCCATGATAAACTTTTGTCGAACATATATGAACGCTCCTAGAGAAACCGAGCAAACCTACATTGTCTTGGCACCCCAGTACTAGGAAGGAATCCTACCCCACACCTGGAAATTAGCTTAGAAGCTCAAAAGTCTAGGGGGACCCCACCCATGGGACCAAGGGTGTCTCTTGAGCCAAGGAGACTTTACAAAGAATTTGTCAAGGTATTCAGAGAACCTTGCTTCACGCTTGGGAACAAGGACCGTTCCGTAGGAAGTGCACACCCGAGGATGGTGAAACGTGGAGCCTCCAGTGAGTACTGAGAAAAACTTCCCAAATCCCAAGATGGAGAAGAAGCTATAAAGGTCCACACAAGGAAGTAACTTTCTACAATTGTGGATAGAGGGGACACTATGCACGGAAGTGCCCAATGCCACTAAGAAATGTGGTACCCAGTCCTGGAAGCACTACCTCCATGGGTAGGGAAGAACATGAAGAAAAGAGCAAGGAAAAGTGAGCAGAGAAAGCCTATCCACCATGTAAATACCGAAGGATCCACATAGGAGCCGGTGTCAAGATAACCTATTATAGGTGTGAAGGAGTTGGACACATGATAAGGAAATGTCCCACGCCACCAGAATGGATGGCAATATCTCCTAAGAATAATACCTCATCGTCTACCGGAGCCCGAGAGGATGGAAGACAGGAGGCTGCCCTGGAAGCCACATCTCCAAATGAGGATTTAAAACCCACCCTAGAGAGAGTTCATCAAAATTCTAGCATAGAGCTTCCCAACCATTCTTTTAACCATCTCCCTTTGAGGGAAGAGGTCCCAACAGTACTGTATTTAATTCCCAAGAAATAATATTTCAAATTCCCATAAAATTTTGTTTCCCTGACTCATAATAAGTCCAATCAAAATATCGTGCCCATGACAACTAAGGAATGAGAAGGAAAAACTTAATAGGGACAAATAACGCCTTTATAAGAGGTCAAGGTACTCTGACCTCCCCGAAAGAGGCAAGCTTAGGTAAGAGGACCATGCATAGAGCTAAACCCCAAAGAACGGGAAAACGGGGAGACAATAGCAAAGGAGATGATAACTTCATTTGGGGGATAGGCGATGTAACCCTAACCAAGAAACAAATGAAAGAATTTCCAACGAGAAAGGAACCTTGGAAGATGTACGCCCACTAGCTAAAGAACAATGAACCTCAAACTAGTCTCTAACCCCACCTACTTAAGGAAACTTAGGATCAGATGTCGAGGCATAATCAGGAGTGCACAAGATGAGAACGAGAACTAGAAGTTCCTCGGGTAGGAACATGAAGTTAGGGATGGAAAAGTGTTTCCTGCTTTGGAAAAGCAGAGTAGCCAAGTAGGGTTACAAACCCACGTAGTGAAAGTAGACAGCTAGTAACCATGGGATAACCAAAGGAGACTAAAACGGCGCCCAAAGCAGGACTGAAAGGGATGGTGACAACCACACCCTAAATAAGGCGATAGGATGGGTATTAAGGACAAGTGAACTTGAGAGACAATTGTCTTGAGACAATTGGACAACGAGGGAAATAGGAACAGGGCAGTTGAATGAACCGACCCTTGTGAGAATCAAGAATTTAAACCCCGACGAGGAGGAAAAGGTAAAAAGGGGCAAACATTGGAAGAGAAGGATGAAGGAAATCCTTAGAACGATCCATGGCCAAAAGGAAATGGCAACCACCCTTGAACCACATGAAGGACTAAGTGAACCTTTCGTGAGGTGATCAAGAGACCTCGACACAAAGAGGATTTGGACTTTTAAAGGAAACTTGTAATAATTACAAGTATGAATAAGGAAGGGTACAAAAGAAGAGTAAGATGAAAAGGACGACATCAAAGGATGTCATGAAATTGATTAAAGGTCTAATACCCTTAAAGGACGAACACAAAAGAGAAGTATACCCAAAGCCCAAGGAGTGATGTTGTAAACCCCGCTCTTTGGAGTAAAGGAAAATTGGGAAAAGAACTGGTCAAACTGAGTGAGAAAACCGAATAGGTTCATAAACCCGATCATCAGAGAATGGGCAATTTGGGAAATTTACAACTCCCGAGTGACCCAAAAGGTTCATAAAAACCTTGGAAAAGGACATTAGGATAAGTTGAGAGAGAAAACTAGACTGGTTCAGGTGAACCAGATCCAAGCTAGATTGAGCCGAGTCAGTTTATGAATCAAAACCAATAGAGAAAGGGCAAACCGAGAAATTTATGGACCCTGAGTGACTTGAAGAGTCACAAAAGTCATGAAAAAGGACTTTAGGATGAATTGGAGAATGAAAACCAAACCAGTTAAGATGAACTGGATCCAAACTAGATTGAACCAGTTTGGACCAGTTTGAACCACTATTGAACCAAATGCTAAATTCATTTTTCTAGGAGGCTTAGAAATTTAAATTGGAGAATTGAGGCCACCATTAGATAGAGAATAAATTTATAAATTTTTAATTTTAAAAATCTCAGTTGAATCAGGCCTTAACTAGCCAGTTTAAGCTTTGAACCTGGTTAGGACCGGTTCAGTCCAGTTTGGAACAGTGTCGTCTTCTTCCTTCAAATGGCAACACTATTCACTTGCCGAAAAATCAAACTAGTGCCGTCGAAGAGGAAACATTTCTGTTCAGCACATTTCAGGCCATCAATGACTATCACAAAGGTTCCAAACGAACGACCGACGAGTCCCCGAGCTCCCTTTAAAAAGAGCCCCTCTCCATTTATCCTCTCCATACCTAGAAACCTCACTCTCTCTCTGCTACTCAGTTTCCCAGTGAAACTCGAACTAGAGCTCCAATATAGGGTCTTTTTTTAGCCAAAGAAGGTGTGGTTGGGTTCCTTGGACTTGGGGAGAAGTCAGCTACACGGGGGTAGTCTCCAATTACTCAAGGGTTGCTGGAGAAGAGTTGGCGTGATCGAACAGTGAAGCAGCTCCGATGGACCGAAGCTGCCCTATTTTTGTCAAGCTGAAATCAGCCAATTTGAGCACTTCTCAGGCCAAACCAAGATCTCTAATCATCTCATCAGCCCTCCCACAACTAAATTAGTGTGGAAAGTTAAGCCAATTTGGCTGCCCTCTATGAATCCTGATCAGTGCTAGAGAGAGAACCGACAAATTTTCACTAACTAAATTCTCCCTCAATTCGACATGAATTGAGGTAATTCTTTATTCTATAAAGAACCTTAGGACGAGAGTTATTTGCCCAGATCGAAAGCTTGGATTGCCGCACCCCCGACGGTAAGCTTTTGAAGCTTTCTCTCTCTACATTAAGTTTTCCGATGAAGCTTCATTTGAGCTCGTTACGGTGTGAAATCGTGTGATTCAAAGGGCTATTGAATCGTATGAAGGAGTAGGAACTCTAATCTAACTTCAATTTCAACAACTAAATTCATTTGATTGGTTAATTTGATGAAATCAAATTCGGTTGAGTTAGAAGGTTGAAATTGGGGGAAAATTGGGGATTTCAAAATTTTGATGGACTAAAGTGCAATTTCATAAAATCAAGGGCTAATTGGGCATGATAAGGATGTTGGAGGACCAATTGTTCAATTTTTGGGGTGAAATTTACCATTTTTGTAAAGTACGGGCAAAATGGTAATTTTAAAAAAATTGTGGACCAAATTGGGAATTTTGGGAAACTTGAACCCATTTATGTAATTTTGAATAAATTATGGTCTCAAAGTATAATTTTGAATTTTCGGGACTTAATTTGGTGGAAAATCGGCATTTGAGACCTAAAGTAAAAGAAAAAGAACTTTAAGGACCAAATTGTAAATATTTGAAAAGTTGGAAATTTTATTCATTAATAATGAATGAAGGCTATAAAGCCAAGGGATAATGAACAAAAATGTTCATACCGTTTAGGAACACGAGGTATCGGCAACACCAACTAAGACAAAGCTCGCAAGGATATGATAGCCAGTTAAGAAGGATTCACGACACTCATGGGTGATGTGGAAATTACGTAGAAAAACTATTTACCGGTTGTAAGTAGATCATACCCTGTTGGTTTGAACTTCCTCGAAAGAAGTAGAAAACCTGTTTATCGATTATGAATAGAGATATCCTCATACCCAGTTGGTGTGATGGATAGCTGAACAAGACACCTAAGAGAGGTAGTGATGCGTCCTAGGGCGATACTGGACGACATGGTGAAGATAAGGGCAATTTGTCGTGCCAACAGTTAGGGAAGCTCGACGTAGCTTCATGCGCATGAGACTGGGGTGGGGTCGGGATGAGGTCTCTGTCCTCATACGGACACGAAGTTTTCTTTACGGGATTGTGGGTCGGATATCGCACACATCCACTCATTCTTAGGGTAGAAGTAGATGTGCTTCTATCTAGGTGGTCAGTAAAGTTGCTTCAATGCCACAAGTAGGTGCAGTGGACGTGCTACCCTGCGAATGTGTGTTCCCTTCATGTTGAAGGGCGTGTGTTGGTTGATAAACACATTGATTAAGATTGAAGATTGAAAAATGGCTATTAAAATTGAGATTTTGAGAATGAGATATTTTAAAGAAAATAAGGAGCCTAGCACACTCTAATTTTAAAAAAAACTATTTTATTGAAACTTCATTTTTTTTAAAACACCCGTTCACTAAGTTGTAGAAACACAACCACACTTTTTATCCTATTTTAGGAAATAGAAAAATGACTAGGGATAACACCAAGCCTTAACCTTTGTCAAGTATCCTTAATTTCTCTTAAACTTGCATTTTATTCGATATATGTCATTCCAGGGAATAATGTTGAAGTTACACATATCTCCTCTTGAATTAAAGAAAGGGGAAACCCTCTTGAACCAAGAGAGCGGCAGGTTGTTCATGGGGATCCGACCAACCCGGTTCGGGGTGTGACAGATGCATAACTTAAGGAGCAAATAGTAGGATAATAAACTCAGGTAATACCTTAACGAGTGAGAATGGATGGAGTACCCATAATAAGGAAAAATTAGGAAGGGAGATCCGAAAAATGTTGGAGAGTGCGCCCTTCAATTAGGAAGTGATCAAAGGAAAACCTTCAACAAATGATGAGAAGAATAAACACACGACTCAAAGGATGGAAAATCTCAACTTCAAGGTATGAGAGTAAATGATAAAACCAACAAAGGGAACTCCTTCGAGTGAAATCAAGGAATGGACTAGTAAGCCATAAGAGATTAATTCAGAATAAAATAACCATGAAATGGTCTCGAGCGAGTAAGGATGGGTCTCAGAAAAAGAAGTCCTCAAGTAAGGATGCTATTGGACGTGAGGAAGGACTGGAAGGAAGAAACCCACCAGTATGTCAGTAAGTCGAGGAGTGGATGGGAAACAGATGGTTGGAAACAAGGAATGCCAATAAGGAATTGAATAAGGGACCAACATAGGACAAAAACGGATAACAACAAAACTTGTGGAAAGTAAGTAGAATGAGTTCCATGACTCATTGAGTGGGGAAAAATCTTAGGGATGTACATATTTATGTGTTCGTCATATTTGTGGTATTCCATTTTCTACCCCTTCTTGAGTTGGCACACAATCACACACCCTTTCTATCATAGAAAGGGATCACACATTCATAGAATAGTCCTCGACTATTCCACTTGTGGACCGTAGTACCTTTACAGTACACCCTGATAGAGGTCCGTGGCCTCTACCCTAATATTGAGTACACATCACTTGTCCAACCCTCAAACCCTATTCATACTCCATGATCGCTTTGTGGGACGAGACCTCTTTCCCCCTCCTACCTCGGTCTCTGTGTACATGAAGCTCCCAGAGCTTCTCGTAATATTGGATGACAATCCGCCCTTATGCTCCCTAGGTCGTCCAGCAGCCCTTAGAACCACTACTACCCCATATCGGGCATCTCGATGGCTTTGCATCTCATGCATACAAAATCAACAATTTTCATTTATTATGGCCATCATATTTGGTGTTACTAGCCCAACAGACTCAACAACTAGACTTCAGCCTCATAACTTACTAGCCCAATGAGTTTGATGACCCGACTTCGACTTAGCAGTTACTAACCCAATGGGTTTGTTTGTTTGGCTTTGGTGTTGTAACCAATACACACACAATTTACCAATTCTTATGAGTGTTTTTCAAGCACATGCAACTCATCTTGTCTATGGGCCTACGCCAGTGCCCATTGGCCTTAGTCCCACTTGAACGGTATCATCTGACCTTTGCATGCCTCTTGCAATATCAGGACAGCTACCTAAAAGTTTTAAGCTTGTTCAATCAGTTAGGGGAGGACAGTCCTGGAAAACCTTTTTTAATTCGGGAATGCTGTAATCATCAGTCTAACCAGGCGTGATGCTAAACCCACTCATCCGATAAAGGAGGCTAGTTTGCCCCAGTAGGACTTCTAGTCCTAGTTGTACCTTCTCACACACGTTTCAGTTCGATATGTCCTTTTAGGGTTCGAACATGTTCATGAGGGAAGTTTCAGCACAAAGGTCTCTTGAACGTTCAAAATTTTCAATTTGGTCCCTAGGATCTCTAACTATCCCTCTAGGGTCCTTAACTTTTCCAAAAGTACCAATTGGCCCTCAATTTTTCTAAAATTGCCAATTGGTCCTCAAACTTTCAAAATTTGTCGATTGACCAATTGGTCCTCAATTGGGAGTTAATTTCATAAAAACCCCCCATTTTCCTTTAAATTACAATTCGGTCCCCAATTTTCCAAAATTCCCAATTTGCCCCCATTCTCCCCAAAATTGCCATTTGACCCTCGAAAACTAGTTTACTTCAATTGAACACCTAAACATGGACAATTGCTCCTATTCATGATCAGAACCACCTTCTCCATGTTCCCCTCATCATTTCAAGCTTTGAAACACCTCATTCGGCTCAGAAACGAGCTCAAATGAGGCATTATTTGAAACGTTTTCTAGAGAGAGAGCTTGATTTTCTTACCGGTAAGGGGACACTAGTCCGAGCTCTAGATGGGGGTGACTGATGCTCATAGAGGGGAATCTCCCATGATAAACCTCTGGTCAATTAATTGCTTGAGCATGGAGAATTCGAAGAGAGAAGTTCAGTGTATCATTTTCTACAACTTCACTATTCTAGTGAAATGGGGTGGAATTGACTTACCTCGAAGGTTCGTGGAGGTCGAGGATTGATTGTGAGGAGCCGTGGGGAGCTTGGCCCAGTCACCTGAGGTCAAGGGTGGCCAAAATTTAGCTTAAGCTTTTCGATCGTTTCGGGGTTGCTAGGGTGACGGTATTGTACCAGCTTCCTGATGCTTCTCCAATGATTCTTAGACCAAACAAAGGTGAGGGTGAGGTAGGGGACTTCTTCCTGGTTCCACATAGCCAAAATGTGCCTTCTGAGACTGAGGAAAGGGCCCTTGTCAAAGCTCTAGTATGCGTCTCATTGGAAAATGGACCTCTTCAAGTTCTTCGATGGCTGGTGGGATGAGGAATGTGGGGGGAGGGGTGCGCTTTATGTAGGGAGCTCAACATTTGTCCGTGCTCCCTTCCAGCATAAGATTCAGCCCCGCCTCGCTCGCCGGTGACCAGATCAGAGCTTTTTTCGAGTTGTTAAAGACTGCTCTTCCTCTCTTATCCTCTTCTCCCTATCAGCTATCTGAGGAAGATGACATTGTGACACACGTATGAGCTTCGCATGTGTCGGGTTGCCACATGGCACTTTGTGATTGGTTAGTTTTGCTGACTTAGTATCCCCATCAGTAGCCTAGTCAGGCTTTGACTTATTGGCCGGACATATGGCAGTCTCCCATTGGCTGCTCCTTCCTACGTGGCTGTAGACTGGTCTTAGTTGACAGTTGACCGTGACACGTGGCACTTTTTGATTGGTTGTTTTCAATTTCAATGCGTCATATTTCCACAACATTAGTGCCACGTGTCAGCTTCTAATTGGCTGAGGTCATCCAATGTGGAACTGCCATGTGTCGGCCTCTGATTGATCGATCGTTCCCAAACATCCTAGTCAAACATTGATGTGGTACCTTTGCCACGGGTCAGATCCCCATTGGTCAGTCTTTGCTGATGGGGTTTGTTTGACCTTGACTGATGACTTGGACATGTGTCACTCTCCCATTGGTCGGTCATCGCTGAAGTGTATTTTCCTCCTCTGACCGTTGACCAGGGACACGCATCATGCTCTTATTGGTCAATGCTTTCAAGTGCTAAACGTGCAGCTGACTTGGCGTGCTTTTCCATGCATTGCATGTTGATTGGTCGCGCCGGCTGATTGGCCATTGACCTGGCAGCAGTCCATTGACCGATTTGGTCCAATCGGGTTTGACGACCTAAAATCGTAAATTTGCCAGTTCAAGCCCGATTCGACCAGTTTTTTGAAAATTAAAATTTTCTAAATTCATTCTCTATCTAATGGTGGCTTCAATTTTCCAATTTGAGATTTTTAAGTCACCTAGAAAAATGCATCTTTGAACCCAATTCAGTATGATTTGACCCACTTCAACTCTGCTTCACCTTGAACTAGTTCAATTTTCACATCCTATCCACTTTAGGTTTCTCCATCATGACTCTTATGATTTATTGGCCACTTGGGATGCCTATATCTTCATCTTAATGCCTTATTTTACCCCTATTTGGTTTCAATAAACACCCATTTTTCTTTCAGAAGTATTTGGGGTTTTCTCCCGGTATAGTTCTTTACTTTAAAGGAACGGGGTTCATAGTTCCACTACTTGCAAGTCATGAGTTATAGAGGAAAACTCATACGAATGAGCAAGGGGTCTAGGATGTCTAGCTGAAATAAAAGGAGCTAGAGTGTTTGGATGAAATGATCAAATTACCCTCATGACACTGTATGGATGAGTAAAAATGGGGCTAAATGGTGTGTGCGTCCCTAAGGGCATGTTAGGAAGATAAGAGAAAAAAAAAACACACCTTAAGGATGACTTTGGTTGATGATCACTATATAGCCACGTTTGGCATGGGATGCCTAAGGTTATGGTTGACTAAAGTGTCAATAGAGTAAAAATGATAAAAATACCTTAGATTATGATGGTAATAAAGGATTCAGTTGGATACCTATAATGATCGAATGCGGATTCCAAGTACAAGATTCGAACTTTGAAGGTAAGCGATTTCGAGTTACTAATCTTGAATTTCCTTAGTCATAATTAAATTTAAAATTTGGGTATAAAGGGGTAAAACCATAATTTTAGAAATATTATGGTATGGGCTATTAAATACAATATTAGTTGACCCAAAGAGTAAATATAAATTCATATATAATTTGTAAGGAACAAATCATACTCGATCATACTAGGGGAACACAAGGACTCAAAAATCCCTTGGGACGAACACGTTCTTATACAGTGTGAGTGAGATTATGATTATGGCTTCAGGTCTTATTAGATCGACCTATACTTTCTACAAGTTTTGAATTGTGCATTGTACACTCTGTGTTTATAATAGTTTAAATGAATCTAAAATGGCATGGAGGCATTTATGTTGTGTTTTATGAAAGTGAGAGCTAGGACCCATATCTTAAAAAGAAAGACCTCAGTCCATATTTTCAAATGGGGCTAAGGCCCATAAGTTGTGAAAGAAGGTATTCGGCCCATATTTTGAAAGAAGGGCTTCTGCCATATTTTGAAAGAAGAGAATCAATCCATATCTAGAAAGAAGGGCTTTGGCCATATTTTGAAAGAGTGGTTTCCACCCATATCTGGAAATAAGGGCTTAAGCCATATTTTGAAATAGGAGTTTTGATCCATATCTTGAAAGAAGGGTTTCGATCATATTTTGAAAGAGGGGTTTTGACTCATATTTTGAAATAAGGGCACCAATCCATGTTTTGTGAATAAGGAGCTTCAGCCTGTGTTTTCAAAATGGAGTTATGAGCCAAGAATTGAGAAAGGACTCCAGTTTAGTGTTATAAAAAGGAACTTTGGTTCACATTTTTAAAATGCAAGGTTATGTAAATTTTGAAATATAATCGAAAGAATGCCCTCCATAACCTTGTGGATATTGATATCCTTAAGTAACTGTGATACAGCCTTAGAGGAATTGTTTAGATAGCAAGCTAACATCTACCATTGTTATATAATTGTTGTGTCATAAAAGAGGTGTCATATAGCAAGCCAACCTTTATGGTTGTTGTGATTGCTTGATGCATTGCTTAAGATTAAGGTGGATGTAGAATGGTACCAGTAGACGCCTACATGAAGAGGTAGTATCGAGTATCAAGGGAATGTTGGGGTGTTGAGGTAATAAGGAGGAGATGGTTTTTGTCTCAGCATATCTAGGACAAGGGAGGCATAAGGCAGTGTCCGAGTAGTAGCCAAACGGTGATGGGATATGGTGATGGAATTCCTAAGGAGTCAATGGTCCAGCCATTAGAGTGTACGATAGGGCACTCTCCCTAATGTGTTTTAGAGAAGGTTAGTAGAGAGAGACTGAGACCTGCAACTAGGCACCAACAGAGAGGGGTGTGACCCTACTACTAGGTTGTGACCCTGATGTGCAAACATTATGTCACGCCCCGACTGGGTTTGGTCAGATCCCCGTGAACAATATGTCGCTCTCTTGGTTCAAGAAGGGTTTCCCACTTCTTTAACTCAAGAGGAGCCAGGCATAATTTCAACCTTGTTCCCTAGAATATCATATATCAAATAAAATGTGGTGTTATCCCTTGTTATTTCTCTATTTCCCAAAAATGGATAAAAAGCATGGGTGAGTTTCTACAACTTAGTGAATGGGTATTTTCAAAAAGATGAAGTTTCAATAAAATAATTTTTAAATTGGAGTGTGCTAGACTCAATTTCTTTAAAATTTCTCATTTTCAAAATCTCAGTTTTAATAGCCATTTCTTAATCCACAATTATAATTGGTGTGTTTATCAACTAACACATGCCCTTCATCATGAAGGGAACACACATTTGTAGGGCATCACGTGCACTGCACCCACTTGTGGCGTCAGAGCGACTTTACCGACCACCTAGATAGAAGTACATCCACTTCTACCCTGAGAATGAGTGTACACGATATCCGACCCTCAATCCCTTAACAAAACTCCATTTCTGTATGAGGATAGAGACCTTATCCTGACCCCACCCCAGTCTCATGCGCATGAAGCTACGTCGAGCTTCCAAGACTGCCGGCACGACTAGCTACCCTTATCTCAACCATGTCATCCACTTGCCCTAGGTCACATCACTACCCCTCTTGGGCGTCTTGAAGGTCCCGTAACTCAGTGCATGCACAAAACAACAGTTTTCCAACATAATCCATTTAATCTGTGGTGTCACTGGTCCAATGGCCCCGACCCTCAACTTGACCTACAGCTGTTTGTCTCGATTGGTCCGTTGACCTGTCATGTCGCACTGCCGCCACTCCATCGAGTATGTCGGACCTATCTTGGTACCATGACCACACAAATCATTCATTTAAAGTTTTCATGGCTTAACTCATGTTTGTTTATGAGCTCCTGCTCGTTCCAACTGGCCTTGGGCCTACTGTATGAGATTTTCAAAATTGGGTATATTAGCACCCAAGTTCCAAAACCGAGGCCTCCAGCCTATCTGAACTATTCGAGCTCATGTCAAGAAGGTCTCCCAAAAATTTTAAGTAGTGGCACACAATTAGGGGAGAGCACTTTCGACAAAAATAAACTTTTAGCCATCCATCACTCCAACTGGGTATGAGGACCTCTTCGCTTATAACCGATAAGTGGTTTTCTACTTCCTTCAATGAAGTTTCATCATACCAATCGGGTATGATTTACTTACAACCAGTAAGTAGTTTTTTCGCGTAATTTCCATATGACACCTCTTAGGTGTGATGGTTAAAATACCACTTAGTAGCGGGTTTTCATTTCTGAGGTTCTTATTATCCCAACTAGGTATGATATAAAATCCCACTCACCCAATCATGTAGTGAATTACTCTTATTTGTCTCTTTGCCTCCACGCGAGCTTGTACTTGCTGGCATGCTCGGTACTTCATGTTCCTAAATGATATGAACATCCTTTTTCATTTTCATTTCACTTATTCGCCTTCATTCACCACGAAAAAAATAAAATACTCAAACTTTTCTATTTATTGAAATTAGGTCCCTAAAGTTCTTTCTCTTTAACTTTAGGTAACTAAATGCCAATTTTCACCCAATTTGAGTCCCGAAACTTTTAAATTTCACCTTAGGACCTCAATTTATTTCAAATTACAAAAAGGGTTCAAGTTTCCCAAATTTCCAATTTGGTCCCCAATTTTTCCAAAATTACCATTTTTGCCCCTACTTTACAAAAATGGCAAGTTTACCCCAAAAATTCTAAAAATTGGCCAATTGGTCCTCCAATATCTTTATCATGCCCAATTGGCCCTCAATTTTATGAAATTACACTTAAGTCCATCGAATTTTTGAAATTCCCAAATTTTCCCCAATTTCAACCTTCCAACACAGCTGAATTTGATTTCATCAAATTGACCGATCAAATGAGTTTAATTGTTGAAATTGAAGTTAGATTGGAGTTCAACACCTTCATACAATTCAATTGCACTTTGAATCGTGCAATTTGACGCCAGAATGAGCTCAAACAAAGCTTCATCAAAAAATTGTACTTAAAGAGAGAAAGCTTCAAAAGCTTACCGTCGAGGGTGTGGCGGTTTGAGCTTTCAATCTTGGCAGATAGCTCTTGTTCTAAGGTTTCTCCTAGGATCAAGAATTGTATCAATTGATGCTGAATTGAGTGAGAATTTAGTCATTGAAAATTTGTCGATTCTCTCTCTATCACCGATCGGAATTTACAGAGGGGAGCCAAATTGGCTTACCTTTCCATCTAATGCTATTGTAGGAGGGTTGTGGAGGTGTTGGGAGGGGTTGGTTTGGCCTTAGAAGGGCTCAAATTGGCCATTTTTAGCTTGGCCAAAATAGGACAGCTCTAGTCCACTGGAGCTGCTTCACTGTTCTATCATGTTGGCGTTTCTCTGACAACCCTCAAAGCAAATGGGGACTACAAGCGTGTATCTAACTTCTCCCCGAATCCAAAGAACCCGACCATGTCTTCTTTGGCTCAGAAAAATGCCCAAGTTGGAGCTCTGGTTTCAAGTTTCACCGAAAAATGGAGCAATTGAGAGAGAATGGAGTTTTCAGGTGTGAGGAGGATGAATGAGGAGGAGCTCTTTATATAAGAAGCTCGGGGACTTTTTTGCCATCCGATTGGTGCCTTAATGGCGGCCATTCATTACCTGAAACTCCCTGGTCGGAGACTTTTCATCTTCGCCGATGCTGCTCGATTTTCCAACGAGTGAATAGTGCTGTTATCTGAAGAAGGAAGACGACATTGTTCTAAACCAGACTGGACCAGTCCGAACCGGGTTCAAAGCTTAAACTGGTCGGTTTAGGCCCAATTCGACCAAATTTATCAAAATTAAAAATTTCTAAATTCATTTTCTATCCAATGGTGGCCTTAATTCTCCAATTTGAATTTTCTAAGTCACTTAGAAAAATGAATTTAGCATCCGGTTCAATAGTGGTTCAAACCAGTCCAAATCGGTTCAATCCGGTTCGAATCCGGTTCACCTGAACCGGTTTGGTTTTCATCCCCCATTCATCCTAAAGTCCTTTTTCATGACTTTTGTGACTCTTTAGATCACTTAAAATCCATAAATTTCCTGGTTTTCCCTTCCTCTTTTAGTTATGATTCATAAACCGGCTCGGTTCATAAACCTTTTCAATCTGGCTCAGATTCGGTTCACGTGAATCGGTCTAGTTTTTCTCTCCCAATTTGTTCTAAGGTTCTTTTCCAAGGTTTTATGAACCCTTTGGGTCACTCAAGAGTTGTAAATTTCCCAAATTGCCCATTCTCGGATAATCGGGTTTGCGAACTGGTTCAGTTTTCTCACTTAGTTTGACCGGTTCTTTTCCTAGTTTTCTTTAACTCCAAGGAGCGAGCTTTAAAACTCTCCCCTCCTTTTAGGAGTTTTGTCCCCAAAACTTATTTCACATGTTTTGTGCTAGAATGAACCTTCATTGATATAAATTTCAAAGTTTATCAATCTACAATCTTTCCAATTGTTTCTGTTTGTCCCTTATATCACAAACTTAAAATTTTATTTTCATTTATATCCTTTTTTTTCATTCCCTAGAGCTTACTTTAGCTAAACATACCTCAATAGAAGGCTTAAGGTCATATCCTTAAATTTTCATCCTTCATTTTTCCCAGAGCACTATTTCTCCATTCTAAAATCCTTTACTTAATATTTTAGGATTTGGGGTTCCAATTTACTCAACCCTTCTTGCATTCGGTTATTTCCTTTATTGTTGACCTTCTTAGATCAGTGTATGTTCCCGCATCACGTGTAACACTGTGTTTTTAGTAACCAGAAAAAAAAAACTAGACCGGTTTAGATGAACTGGATCTCATTAGAATACTGAAGTTAAGTATGCTTGCGTGAGAGTAGTGTTAGGATCGGTGACCTCCTAGGAAGTATTCATTTTGCATTCTCTCAATAGTTCTCATATCATATTGTTTTAGAAAGAACTCCAAAGTTAAGCTTGCTTGGGCGAGAGTAGTGCCAGGATAGGTGATCTATTGGGAAGTATTCATGTTGCATCCCCTCAATAATTATCAAACCATATTTTTTAGTAACCCAAAATGAAATAATATACCAGCACTAATGCACAAGATCTAATTAGAACTCCAAAGTTAAGTGTTCTTAGGTGATTGGGAAGTATTCATGTTGCATCCCTCTCAATAGTTGTCAAACCATATTTTTTTGTAACCCAAAATATAGTAACATACTAGCATTAATGCACCTGTTAGGATGGGTGACCTACTGGGGAATTTTTTTTTTTAGTAACATGAAATTTCGATCAAAAATAGTTTATGGAATTATATTATAAGTTTAAAATTTAATTGATATAATTGGAATAAATAAAATGAAAAGTGTAAATTATTAGGTGAAAATAATGAGATAAATATATATTCTTTATTAATCCTAAGTCCCTAACATAAATATCATAAATACCTATATTTATTTATTGAAATTAATAGCAATAATTTAATACATATATTTAATTATTGAAAGTAATACTAATAAATGCCCATCAATTTCCGAAGAATAATGACAACATTAATACCGTAGTAATAAATCCTCCCCATTTAATATGCTATTCTACTCCTATATAAAGAGCTCATCCCCATTCATTCTCCTCACACCTGAAAACTCCATTCTCTCTCTAATACTCCATTTCCTGGTGAAGCTCGAACCAAAACTTCGACTTAGGCATTTTTATTAACATCAGAAGGAGAGGTCGGGCTCTTTAGATTCCGGGGGAAGTTAGCTATCTGATAGCAACCTCCATTCAATCCAAAGATCGCCGAAGAAGCGCCAACATAATCAAATAGTGAAATAGCTCTGGTAGACTGAAGGTGTCCTATTTCAGCCTAGCTAAATTTAGTCAAATTCAGCCCTCCTCTAGCTAAACCAAGCTCTTCCAACATCCCCACAACCCTCATAGGACCTCAACGATGCTGAAAGGTCAATAGTAGGAATTCTTGATCCTCGAAGGTACTTTAGGAAGAGAGTTACCTTTCCCGATAGAAAGCTTGAACTATCGCACCTCCGACAGGACAAGCGTGATCGGAATGCCAATAAGAGAAAGCTCACGTCAACTTGGAAAACCAACCGTGGACGAACACGTCACAGTTAACGGGTGAGTGGATTATTCACATCATACCTGGTTGGGATGATGAGCACATTTTCTAAATTGGAAGCTACCGTGAGTGGGCTTACTAATGTCACACCTGGTTGGGATGATGAGCATAGTTTAAAGTTAAAAACCACTTACCGGTTGTGAGTGGGATTTTATATCATACCCGGTTGGGGATGATAAGTAACTCGAAATGAAAACCCACCACTAAGTGGTATTTTAAACATCACAACTTAGAGTAGTGATGTGAAAATCATGCAGAAAAACTACTTACCAGTTGTAAGTAGATTATACTTGGTTGGTATGATAAAACTTCCTCGAAGGAAGTTGAAAACCCGTTCATCGGTTATGAGCGAAAATGTCCTTATACCCAGTTGGTATAATGGACAGTTGAAAACATATTTTTGTCGGAAGTTCTCTCCCCTGACTGTGTGCCAATACTTAAACGATTTGGGAGACCTTCTTGACGAGAGCTTGAATAGCTCTTATAGGTCGGGGGCCTCGGTTTTGGAACTTGGGGGCTATTATGCTCGGTTTTGAAAATCTCAAAAAAGTTAACCATAGGCCAGTGGGCACGAGCAGGAGCTCATAAACAAACATGAGCTATGTGCCATAAAACTTTAATAAATGAATTGTTTGGCTATGGTACCAAGATAGGACCGACATATTCAGTCAAATAGTGGTAGTGCAACATGACAGGTCTCTGGACCAATCGAGACAAACAACTGCAGGTTGAGTTGAGGTCGGGGCCATTGGACTAGTGGCACCACAAATTATATGGCATGATAAGAAAATACTATTTGTGCATGCACTGTGATTACGAGTCCATCAAGACATTCAAGAGGGGTAGTGATACATCCTAAGGGCCCTAGACGACCTAATGAGTATAAGGGCAGTTCGTCATACCAAGTGACCATGCAAAATTTGGAGTAGCACCAAGCGCATGAGACCGGGATGGGGATGGGATGAGTTCTTTGTCCTCATACAGACACAGAGAATTGATTTCAGGATTGAGGGTTGGATGTCGTGTACATCCACTCATTCTCAGGGTAGAAGTGGACATGCTTCTATCTAGGTGGCTAGTAAAGTCGCTTCGATGCCACGAGTGGGTTCAGTGGACGGGCTAGCCTGCGATTGTGTGATTGACCTTCATGATGAAGGATGTGTGTTGGGTGATGACACACTGTGATTAATAAGAAATGGTGAAAAACCGAGATTTTAAAGTGGAGAAAATATAAAGGAAATTAAGGAGTCTGACACACTCCAACTTGAAAATATCACCCTCGGTTGGGTAAAGGTTTTAAAAACCAATATTTGAGGAAAGGATATTTTAAAAGAAAATAAGGAGTTTGGCACACTCCAATTAAAGTTGTTTTGTTTATGAAAACTTAGTCCTAACCCCTGCTTACTGAGTTGTAGAACTCACCCCCTCCCTTATATCGCTTTCAGGAAATCAAGGGAAAACCAATCTTAAAGACTTCCTTGTATAGGAACTATAAAATCAGGTATGTCTATTTTTCAGTTTTGTATAATGTTATTCCAGGAAAGGTACAGGTTTAAAGGATGCCTTACTCCTCCCCGGTTTAAAAGAGGGGAAAACCCTTAGTAAACCGTGAAGAGTGGCGGGTTGCTCACAAGGATCCGACCAAACTGGATCGGGGCGTGACATCACGTGTATGCTTCCACAGATGTTGGTGTTGTCACCTTTTCCTCCTACATTGATCCTTCTCCCATTCGTTAGTTATTACCACTTCGTTCTACATTTAATGTCTAACTTTGTCATACTCAAATCATAAACTCTTCCTTACCTAATTCATATTCCCATGGGACAGTTGGACTTACATGTTCTTTATGGCACGACAGTCTTTGGGACTTGTCTTTGACCTCTCATCCTTCTGACCATATTGGTTTCCTCACGTACTCGTCTTTTTCAAACTACTTTATTAGATCATTCAACTTTCAAGTCTTTGAACTTTCCCAATAACTTTCTAACATGATGAAACTCTTCCTTTATTGCATCATCCGCATTCCCACGGACGTCCTTTCTTTTAAGGTCTCTTCTCCTCTTAATCCATTCTTACTCACTCGTGATCAATCTATGTATGGCACCCTTTGATGTTGTCTACCTACTTACTCATTACTTGGGGTTTAACTCGTCTTTGGTACATTCACGATCTCTTCCCCTTTTGTACTCGATCCTTTCATCTCCAGTAGCTTGTCCTTGAGGAGCTTATCTTCTTCTCAATTTTTGTTGGTTCCATCTCCTCTTAATTGGTACACATGTGTTTTTCCAAGTATTCCTTTCTTAGTAAGTTTTACACTTCTTTTCTACCAGAATTTCCTTCTTTGTCGTTATCTTCACCAGCTTACCTTTACTCTTAAGATACTATGAGTACTTTTCGTTTATCTTACCTTATTCTCACTTGCTCTAGCATTTGTTTATTCCATTGAGGTGGACCTCGCATCCATCTTGTGTCAAAATCTTTCGTATCTTCGTGTCCTTGGTATTCATCCCTTTGCCTCGTTTAGGGTGTATTCCTTACTACTCCCTAGTTCTTATTAGAGCTTTGTTTACTCCTCTAGATGATTTGGTCAATAGGAGTTATTTCCTTCAATCGGATCTGTCTAAAATTCTTATTTGGGTTTCTATGTCTTCTTGCAAGTAGATCATACCTAGCCTCCCCAATCACTCACTTAGCCACTCGTACTTCTTATTGAGGTCCTTATTTTGGCTCTGGTTTTGCGACATTTCCTCAATTGATTTTCTTAACCTGGAGCTTTCTCCTTCCTTATTCTCATCCTTCTTCTAATGTCTCCCATTCTGGAATTCTTATGTTTGATCTCCTTACCGTTCCTTAGAAGTTCTCCCTTTTTAATCTTCACTTTACTTAAGGATCTTGTATGGTTCATTCACTAAGGCTTTTCTTCCTTTTTGGTTCCATACCTCTGCTTTCCACAAGTCTCCTTATTTTATGGAGTTCTTAAGAAATTGTGTTTTAGTTCTTTTACAAGTAGGTGTTATACCTAGGCTTTCTTGTTATAAGATTTTCTTCACATCCTGCCTTAGTGATCTTGACATCCTTGATGTTCCCCTACAACTTACTTCCTTTTCTTCTCGATCAGCTTCCTTTCCTTTGGTTCCCTTTGGAATATTCTACTCCTTATTTTTCCTTACTCTTATTCTTTGAGCCTTTTTCTAACTCGAACTCTCCATAAGTCCACACTCTTTGATGTTCGCTTTCCCTTTGTTCTAACTTATTCTCCCTTTTCTTAGTTAAGATTTCCCTTGGATGAATTCTTCCTGATTGTACTTCTGATGGACAATCTTAGGGGTTGATGTTAACTATAAATAACACATATTTTCTTCCTTATGTGATTTCCTACCTTTTACTTTAATCTTTATTATCACAATCTTTTGGAATTTATCAAGGAACTTAGAATTTTTATTAAAAATTTTACTTTCATTCATTCAAGAAATATTTTCTTGCCATACTTGGCTTATTACAGGAATTTACTACCCCCTAATCCCTTGGGGTCATAGGCCGAGAGTTAACCATAGAGCGGTAGTGGAATTCTTTATCAAAAGGATCTGAGGAACTAGTTTGGGTACACTTGTATTCCCTTATAGGACGAATCTCGTGTATGGCCTCCAATCCGTACCGCCTTAGTACCTCGACCTCACACTCATAAGTCCACTTCATCCATTAGGAAGGATTGAAGCCAGGTTGAGTAGGTGGAGATACTTGGTGGACCTTCATTGCAAACCCTACCCTTTTGGAGTTAAAGAAATCGGGAAAAGAATCGGTCAAACCGAGTGAGAAAATAGAACCAATTCACAAACCTGATCATTAGAGAAAGGTCAATTTGGGAAATTTACAACTCCTAAGTGACCCAAAGGATTCATAAAAACCTTGGAAAGGTCCTTAGGATAATTTGGGAGAGAAAACCATACCGGTTTAGGTGAACCGAATCTGAGTTGGATTGAATCAGTTTATGAATCGAGTCGGTTTATAAACCGTAACCGATAGAGAAAGGGCAAACTAGGAAATTTATGGATACCAAGTGACCTAAGGAGTCACAAAAGTCATGAAAAAGGACTTTAGGATGAATTGTATATAGAAACCAAACCGGTTCAGGTGAATTAGATTTGAACCGGATTGAAGCAGTTTGGACCGGTTTGAACCACTATTGAAATAGATGCTAAATTTATTTTTCTAGGTGGCTTAAAAAATTTAAATAAGATAATTGAGGCCCTCATTGGATAGAGAATGAATTTAGATGAACTTACAAATTTTTAATTTTGAAAAACTCGGTCAAATCGAGCATAAACCGACCGGTTTATGCTTTGAACTCGATTCGGAATAGTGTCGCCTTCTTCCTTAAGATGACAGACTGTTCACTGGCCGAAAAATCAAGCAGCACCAATGAAGAAGAAAAGTCTCTAGCTAGGGAGTTTCAGGCAATGAATGACCGCCATTAAGGTGCCAATTGGATGGCAAGCATCATATATATAGAGCTCCTCCTAATTCATCCTCCTCACACCTAAAAACTCCATTCTCTTCAACTGCTCTATTTTTTGGTGAAGCTCAAACTAGAGCTCCAACTTGGGCATTTTTCTAAGCCAAAGAAGGCGTTGTTGGGTTCTTTGGATTCGGGGAGAAGTCAGATACATGCCTATAGTCTCTATTTGCTCCGAGGGTAGTCAGAGAAACACTGGCGTGATAGAACAATGAAGTAGCTCCGACGGACCGAAGCTGTGCTATTTTGTCTGAGCTAAAAACGGCCATTCGAGCCCTCCTCAGGCCAAACCAATCCCTCCCAACACCTCCACAGCCCCCTATAGTTGAATTAGAGCGGAAAGGTAAGCCAATTTGGCTCCCCTTTGTAAAGTTCGATCGGTGCTAGAGAGAGAACCGGCAAAACTTCACTATCTAAATTCTCCCTTAATTCTGCATCAATTGATGCAATTCTTGATCCTAGGAGGAACCAGGATGAGAGCTATCTGTCCAGATCGAAAGCTCGGACCGCCGCACCTCCGACGGTAAGCTTTTGAAGGTTTCTCTCTCTACGTTCAGTTTTCTAGCGAAGCTCCGTTCGAGCTCATTCTAGAATCAAATTGTGTGATACAAAGTGCAATTGAATTTTATGAAGGTGTAGGAACTCCAATCTAACTTTATTATCATTAATTAAACTCATTTGATCAGTCAATTTGATGATGTCAAATTCGGCTGAGTTAGAAGGTTGAAATTGTGGGAAATTTGGGAATTTCGCAAATTCGAGGGTCTAAAGTGCAATTTCACAAAATTGAGTGCCAATTGAGCATGATAAAATTGTTTGAGGACCAATTGGGCAATTTTTGGAATTTTTTGAGCCAAACTTACCATTTTTGTAAAGTAGGGGAAAAATGGTAATTTTGGAAAAATTAGGGACTAAATTGAAAATTTGGGAAACTTGAACCTGTTTTGTGATTTTGAATAAATTGAGGTCCTAAGGTGAATTATAGAGTTTCAAGACTTAATTTGGAGGAAAACTGACATTAGGGACCTAAAGTTAAATAAACATAACTTTAGGGACCTAATTACAAATAAATGAAAAGTTTGGTTATTTCATTCATTCGTGATGAATGAAGGCTATTAGGCCAAAGGATAATGATCAAGGATGTTCATATCATGTAGGAACACGAAGTACTGGGAAAGCCAGCTAAGACAAGTTCGCGTGAAGGCAACAAGTCGGTTAAGATTAAATTTACTACACTATCGGATGAGTGGGATTTAATATCATACTCAGTTAGGATGATAATCACATCGAAAATAAAAAACCCACTATTAAGTGGTATTTTAACCATCACACCTGAGAGGAGTGATGTGGAAATTACATGGAAAAACTACTTACCGATAGTAAGTAGATCATACCTAATTGGTATGATGAACTTACTGGAAGGAAATAGAAAACCCGCTTATCAGTTATAAGTGGAGACATCTTCGTACCCAGTTGGTGTGATGGATAGATGAAAAGTTTATTTTGTAGGAAGTGCTCTCCCATGATTGTGTGCCACTGCTTAAAACGTTTGGGAGACCTTCTTGATTGGAGCTCGAATAGCTCAGATAGAATAGAGGCCTCAATTTTGGAACTTGGGGCTAATATGCCCGCTTTTGAAAATCTCATATAGTGGACCCTATGTAAACCCTGCCCTTTTGAGTAAAGGAAAACCGGGAAGAGAACCGGTCAAACCAAGTGAGAAAACCAAACCAGTTCACAAACTTGATAAATTGTGAATGGGCCATTTAGGAATTTACAACTCCCAGGTGATCCAAAGGGTTCAAAATACTATGGAAAAGAACCTTAGGATGAATTGGAGGAGGAAAATTAGGCCGGTTTGGATGAACCGGGTCCAACAGTATTAAACCGGTTCATGAACCGGAACCGATAGAGATCAGGAAAAAACAAAGGAATTAAACTCCATTGTACTCCAAAGAAATTCATAAACCTTGGGAAGGAACCTTAGAACAAACTGGGAGAGAAAAATCAGACCGGTTCGTGTGAACTAAACCCGAACCTGATTGAACCGGTTTAAGGACCGAGTTGGTTTATGAATTGGAACCGATAAAGAGATGGTAAACAGGAATTTTATAGACTCTAAGTGACCTAAGGAGTCACAAAAGACATGAAAATGGACTTGTGAAGGAATTGGGGATGAAAACCAAACCGGTTCAAGTGAACCGGATCCGAACCGGTTCGGACCGATTTGAACCACTATAGAACCAAATCCTAAATTCATTTTTCTGGGTGGCTTAAATAACTAAAATTGGAGATTTGAGGACACCATTGGATAGAGAATGAATTTATAAATTTTTAGATTTGAAAAACTCAATCGAATGGGGGGTGAACCAGCCAGTTTAAGCTTTGAACCCTGTTCGGACTGGTCCAGTCTGGTTCGAAATAGTGTCTTCTTCTTCCTTAGGATGACAGCACTATTCACTCACCGGGAAACTGAAGAAACACCGACGAAGAAGAAACGCTTCTGTTCAGGGCATTTTAGGTCATCAATGTCAGTCATAACGGTGCCAAACAGACGGCCAACGAGTCCCCAAGCTCCTTATATAAAGAGCCCCTCCCCATTCATCCTCTCCACACCTGAAAACTCCATTCTCTCTCAACTGCTCCATTTTTTGATGAAGCTCAAACCAGAGCTCTGACATGGGATCTTTTATGAGCCAAAAAAGGTCAGGTCGGGTTCTTTAGAATCGGGGAGAAGTCAGCTACACGTCTGTAGTCTCCGTACACTCCGAGGGTCACCGACGGACCGAAGCTGCCCTATTTCAGCTGAGTTGAAATCAGCCATTTCGAGCCCTCCTCAGGCCAAACCAAGCCTTCCCAACACTTCCTCAGCCCTACAACGGTTCAATTAGGACTGAAAGGTAAGCCAATTCGGCTCCCCTCTACAATTTTCGGCCGGTGCTAGAGAGAGAACCAGCATAATTTCAATGATGAAATTCTAACTCAATTTGGTATCTATTGATGCGATTCTTGATTCTAGGATCAACCTCAGGATGAGAGCTATCTGCCGAGATCAAAAGCTTGGACCGCCGTGGCCTCACCGATGAGTAATTGAAGCTTTCTTTCTCTAAAGTCCATTTTTCGGTAAAGCTCCGTTTGAGCTCGTTCTGGCATCAAAACTTGCGATTCAAAGTGCTATTGAATCGTAAGAAGATGGAGGAACTCAATTTTAACTTCAATTTCAACAAATAGAGGTGTTTGATCAGTTAATTTGATGAAATCAAATTCGGTTGTGCTAAAGAGTTGAAATTGGGGGAAAATTTGGGAAAATTTGGGGATTTTTGAAATTCAAAGGACCAAAATGCAATTTTATGAAATTGAGGGTCAATTGGGCATGAAAATAATGTTAGAGGACCAATTGAGGAATTTTAGACTTTTGGGGGCAAAACTTACCATTTTTGTAAAGGAAGGGCAAAATGGTAATTTTAGAAAAGTTGGGGGGACCAAATTGGAAAATTGGGAAATTAAACCCCTTTTTGGTGAAATTGAATAAATTGAGGTTCCAAGATAAATTTTAAAAGTTTCGGGACTCGATTTGAGGAAAAGTCGACATTAGGGAGTTGAAGTTAAAGAGAAATAACTTTAGGGACCTAATTGCAAATAACTAAAAAGTTTGGGTTTTCTCATTCATTTGAAATGAATGAAGGTTGTTATGTCGAGTAATAATGAACAATGATGTTCATATCGTATAGGAACGCGAAATACCGGGAACACCAACATGGATGAGCTCGCTTGAATACAAAGAACTGGTCTAGTGGAATTCACTACGTTAACGGGTGAGTGGGTTTACTAACATCATACCCGGTTGAGATGATGAGCATAAGTTAAAATTTAAAAACCACTTACCGGTTGTGAATTGGATTTTACATCATACTCGGTTGGGGATGATAAGTACATCGGTATGAAAACCCACTATGTAGTAGTATTTTAAACATCACAATATAGAGGAGGTGATGTGAAAATTTTACGGAAAACTACTTATTGGTTGTAAGTTGATCATACCCTGTTGGTATGATGAGACTTCCTCGAAGAAAGTTGAAAATCCGTTCATCGGTTATGAACGGAGATGTCCTTATACCCGGTCGGTATAATGGATAGTGAAAACCTATTTTTGTCGGAAGTGCTCTCCCCTGACTGTGTGCCAATGCTTAAACTATTTGGGAAACTTCTTGACGGGAGCTCGAATAGCTCTTATAGGTCGGGGGCCTCTGTTTTGGAACTTGTAGGCTAATATGCTCAATTTTAAAAAAATCTCGTACATTGGGCGCAAGGCCAGTTGGCACGAGCAGGAGCTCGTAAACGAACATGATATATGTGCTATACAACTTAATAAGTGAATTGTTTGGCCATGGTATCAACATAGGACCGACATGCTCAGTCAACTAGTGGCAATGCGACATGACAAGTCGACAGACCAGTTAAGACAAACAATTGCGAGTTGAGTTGAGAGTCTGGACCGTTGGGACAATTGGCACCACATATTACATGGCAATTTAAGAAAACTTTGTTTGTGCTTGCACTATGAGTACGGGATCATCAAAACACCCATGAGGGTTAGTGATGTGTCTTAGGGGCCCTAGACGCCCCGGTTAGTATAAGGGCAAATCGTCATTCAAGGAGTCTATGCGAAATTTGGAGTAAAACCAAGTAGAAGAGACCGGAGTGGGGACAGGATTAGGTCTCTGTCCTCATATGGACACAAAGAATTGATTTCGGGATTGAGGGTTGGATGTCGCGTACATCCACTCGATCTCAGAGTAGATGTGGTCGTGCTTCTATCCGAGTGGCCGATAAAGTCGCTTCGAAGCCACGAGTGTGTTCAGTAGTCGTGCTGACCTATGACTATGTGTAACCTTCATGTTGAATGATGTGTGTTGGGTGATAACATACCGTGGTAAAAAAGAAATGATGGAAAAAATTGAATTTTTAAATAAATTGATTTTTGAAAAGAAACGAGTCTGGCACACTCCAATAATAAATGTTTTCCTTTAAGTCTAAACTTTTGAAAAACCCATTCACTGAGTAGTTATACTCATCCCCTCCCTTATATCCCTTTTAGGAGATTTCAAAAAGCCTACCCTTAAAAACCATCAACTAAGATGACTGTGATACATGTATGATAAATCTAAATTATTATGAAGTTTTGTTTATGTTATTCTTGGAAAAGGTGCAGGTTTAATGGACGCCTTACTCTTTATTGTATATAATAAGGGGAAACCCTTTAATAAACCGGGAGAGTGGCGGGTTGATCATGGGGATCCGACCAAATAGGGTCGGGGCGTGACAACTAGAGTGGTATTAGAGCCTGTTTCCTCATATACTTAATCAAGACTAGAAAATATAGTAACTAATAGGATTTATCTTAAAATTTTTAGATGGCTCCAAGGAGAGTAACCAAGAAAACTTGGAATGGCTTTACTCAACACCCTATCTTCATAGAAAGACAAATATTAGAAGCTTCCCAAATGCCTGAGACCTGGCAGGAATCTTGAAAAAATAAATGGGGAAGTATCCTGGAGAATGGTGCTTGGACCTATCGATGGCACAACTCTAAGTATGAAGGAGGATCCATAGCTCCTTAGTTAATTGTGACCATTTTCTGTGATAGGGCTGAGAGTCCAACCTTTTGTATCCCCCTGTCAATAAAATACTCAAATTCTAAAAACTCTATCTTCTGAGGATGTGATCTTGCTAGGAATATGGCCTAAGGAAAATAAAACAAACCCACACTATCCTGGAATCTAAGGAAAAGTCACATCTCAGTTATGGAAAATGAATCAAGGAATTAAGAAACCTAGGACTCTTACCATGACCCTTTAGCAAAGGAGATTCAGCAAAAAAAACTGTCAAAGTGATCAGACTCAAGAACAGTAAAGCACGAAACTACTAGTAACCCTAGAAAAAAAACCCCACTCGAAGGAAAGAAGGAACCATAACAATCCATGTAAGGGAATAACTATGGGACATTACCTGAGGAGAGACCCAACCCTACTAAGGACAAGTACCACACCACATAGATTTAGGGAATAACTATGGGACATAACTATGGGACATTACCTTCGAGGAGAGAAGGGGTGTTCCACACCACATAGATTTAGGGCAATAGGTCATGAAAGACATGAAGGACTGGAGACTGAAACCATAGAGCAGGTTACGTAAACGGTTCGCCAAGAGGTTAAGAAATGATGAGGTGAATGCAAAATTTCAACTTCTTCTTAAGATGGTCAAACCTAGAAGGATACCTCAAGAATAGGGATAAGGTACATGGGAAGTATACTTAGAATCCTCTCATAAGGGGCAAACACAGAAAAACTTCCCCCGAAACTCTAGGGAATGACACAATGAGAGTGAAGAAGAGAAGGAATATGCTGTGAAAGGGAACTCTGGAGGGATGCGTACAACTAAGTACCTTGAAGGAATCATTGGTTGACGGATGGACATAATGTGGAGTGAAAGGAACCAACCCTTAATTATAAACTACTTGAAGGGAGGATGTATCGGAGGCCAAGACTGACCTGCTTTGGAAAAGTGATAGAATTTTTGGTACAACTTCCTTTGGAAAATATAGAGAAGTCAAAATTTAGAGCAACATAACAGAAGTAAGTAAACCATGACAATGAGATGTCAAAGAGAATGAATGACACCCTAAGGAGGACCGGGAAGTAGTAAGGAATACACCCTAAAAAGGGCACTGGAAGGATCATTAAGGATAAGGAGATTAGAGAAACAACTGCCTCAAGAAAACTAAACAAGGTGAAAAATAGGGGCAAGACCGGTAACGAACTACTCTCGTGAGGGTCATAGAGTAAACTCTAGCAAAGAAGGAAGAGGTAGAATGGCCAAATATTGGAGAAAAGAAGGATGAAAGAAATCATTAAAAGAACTAATGACCAAATTAATGATAGAATTCAAGCCAAGAAAGGAGTAGGTAAGCCTTTCACATGATGGTCAGGATATCTTGAAACAAGGAAAAATTTAAACTCTCCCTAAAAGAAATGGACATGTATTCTGGTACGAATAAGGATGAGGATAGGGAACCAAAGATATACCTGCAAAATTTCAAGAGAAAGGATAAACAGAAGAGGACGGCAGTCAAAGGATGCCATTTAAAGGCAGATATTCCGCAAAACCAGGAAAAAGGAGATAGTCCTACTGAGGAAGAAAATCTTGGAAAGACATATGCATCCCAACTAAGAGATAATGGAACCAAGAGAAAGGGACAAAGAGATAAACTTGAAAATGAAGTGCAAGCCAATGTGAAGGAACCAAGAAAGCATGCTTGAGTGATCCAAGGTAATAGTTTAAAAGGAAGGACGAAGGAAAATCCTTAAAAAGAAATCAATGGCCAGAATTGGGACTATAAAGTCTTGAGACAGTTAAATGAACCTCTCGAAGGGTAATTAAGGGATTTTGAAACTAGGTGGATGTGAGCTCTAGACATGTGCTGAGATACGAGTGAGAATGAGAATGAAGTACAAAAAACGTATCCATAGGATCTCAAGAGTAAAGGTAAGCATACAAGAATAACATCAAGGGGCATCACTTAAAGTTAGACGTCTTCAAGGATGTATGGAAAAGAAATTATGAGAGAAAAGGATAAGAATCCTCCCAAATAAGGAAATCCTAAGAAAGGATACATGACGTAATAAAGAATAAATGGAACCTGGTGGTGAGAGGTGAGGAGACAAATTCACAAATAAAATGCATGCTAAGGTGAAAGAAACCCAAGGAAACATATTAAGAGATATTGTGGCAAGTAAGAATAAGTGGACTATCCATAATAAGGTAAGGAAGGAAAGAACGTCTAAGAAACGTTGGGAAAGTGAGCCCTCCAAATAAGATGTGGTTATGGAGGAATAACCGCGATTGATAAGACAGACTGAAGTCCACACGCATATAATAAAGCCTAAAGATTGGACGGTTGGGCAGAATATGAAGTACCCAAAATAAGAATAATAAACTACTCAAATAAGGAATAAATGATGGAATGAGAAAAAATTAAGACAATGGAGGACTAAAAGGGGGCAAATGCCCCCAATATGGAAATGGTGTAATGAGATGAAGAAAGGAAACCTTTAAGAAATGGTAAGAAGGTTGAACATGTATCTCCAAAGATGAAACTCTCTACCTTGAAGGAAATAGTAGAGAATGAAACCCTAAAAAGGGGAAACTCCCCAAACCAAGCAAACGACATGTAGACCGAAAGGAATCAACTCGGTATAAAGAATTGTGAAATGGTTACGAACAAATAAGAGGGGACTAAGGCCAAAGGAAAACCCTTCAGTAAAGGATATCATTGGGAATGATGATGGACCTAACAAAGGACAAAACCCAGCATGTCAGTAAAACATCTGGAAATTTAATTAATTGGAACTGGAAATACTCAATAAGGAAGTCGAAAAGGGATGAGTGGGTAAGGAGAACCGACATAGTTGTGTAAATTGAGTTAATAATGGTAAAGGTAGTCGAGGAATACTACCATAGGAAAAGAGGGATGAAGTTATGCTATCCCTGAGTGGTTGAAAAATAAGGAATAACCCTAAAGGAGGTGTTTTGGAGATCTAATGGATATAGAGATAAGATCTAGAAAATGTCATGCTGTAAGGGACAAGAAAACCCAACGATCCCGATGAAAACATGACTCAAAATAAGGAAGAGTCGGTTCATAAGCATGACAAAGTCAAACATAATTTGGACCGATTTGTAAAGAGCAACGAATGAAGGAAGAGTCGAAATGGGATGAAAAGGTGATGATAAAGAAATCTGCAGAAATAAGTACAAAATGCTCTATAGGACGATGAGCTAAGGGTTTCAATGACCAAGCGGTTAACTAGACACAGAAATGGTTAGTTATCTTGGAATTTCCAATCTTGAATACAGAACCTCAAGGGGAAGAATGTTGCTCTAAGCAAAGAGAGAGATAAAATCTAAGAACATACCCTGAGGTAAGGTATGTCTAGTTATTACAAACTCCATGGAGGGAGTAAATAATATAAAGGAAAAGGAATTCCTTAAGTGAAGGTTGTAAAAGAGGCTAATTGAAAGGATGAGAGAAAAGTTTGCATCTTAAGCAAGCACCAAAGGGGCATCAAAGGAAATGATTGCTCATGCAAGGTTGCTAACTAAGTTTTGGGGACAAAAATCCTAAAAGGAAGGGAGAGTTGTAAACCCCGCCCTTTTGAGCTAAGGAAAACCGGAAAGAGAACCGGTCAAACCAAGTGAGAAAATCGAACTGGTTCACAAACCCGAAAAATTGTGAATGGGCAATTTAAAAATTTACAACTCCCAGGTGATCCAAAGGGTTCAAAATACTATGTAAAAGAACCTCAGGATGAATTGGAAGAGGAAAATTAGACCGGTTTGGATGAACTGGGTTCAACAGGATTGAACCGGTTTATGAACTGGAACCGATAGAGATCGGGCAAAACAAAGGAATTCAACTCCATTATACTCCAAAGAAATTCATAAACCTTGGGAAGTAACCTTAGAACAAAGTGGGAGAGAAAAACTAGACCAGTTCGGGTGAACCGGACACGAACCGCATTGAACTGGTTTAAGGATCGAGTCGGTTTATGAACCGAAATTGATAAAGAGATGGTAAACCCGTAATTTTATGGACCCTAAGTGACCCATGGAGTCACAAAAGACATGGAAATGGACTTGTGAAGGAATTAGGGATTAAAACCAAACTGATTCAAGTGAACCAGATAAGAACTGGTTCGGACCAATTTGAACCACTATTGAACCGAATCCAACGTTCATTTTTCTAGTTTGCTTAAATAACTCAAATTGAAGATTTGAGGCCACCATTGGATAGAGAATGAATTTAGATGAATTTAAAAAATTTTAGATTTGAAAAACTTGATCGAATGGGAGGTAAACGGCTGGTTTAAGCTTTGAACTTGGTTCGGACCGGTCTGATCCGGTACGGAACAGTGTCATCTTCTTCCTCAGGATAACAACACTATTCACTCAGCGGGAAACTGAAGAAACTCTGGAGAAGAAGAAACGCTTCTGTTTGGGGAGTTTTAGGTCATCAATGTTAGTCATAATGGTGCCAAACGAATGGCCAACGGGTCCCCAAGCTCCCTATATAAAGAGTCCCTCCCTATTCATCCTCTCCACACTTGAAAACTTCATTCTCTCTCCACTGCTCTATTTTCCAGCGAAGCTCAAACTAGAGCTCCAACATGGGGTCTTTTCTAAGCCAAAAAAGGTGAGGCCAGGTTGTTTATAACTAAGGAGAAGTCAGCTACACGTCTGTAGTCTTTGTTAACTCCAAGGGTTATCGGCGAGACGCCGTCATGATGAAACAGTGAAACAACTCCGGCGGACAAAAGCTGCACTGTTTTGGCCGAGTTGAAATTGGCCATTTCAAGCCCTCCTCAGGCCAAACCAAGCCTTCCCAACATTTCCTCAAACCTCCCACGATCGAATTAGGACTGAAAGGTAAGCTAATTCGGCTCCCCTTTGCAATTTCCGGCCGGTGCTAGAGAGAGAACCAGTAGAATTTCAATGATGAAATTCTAACTCAATTCAACATCAATTGATGCGATTCTTGATTATAGGACGAACCTTAGGATGAGAGCTATCTGCCCAGATTGAAAGCTCGGACCGTCGTGCACTCACCGGTGAGTAATCGAAGCTTTCACTTTCTACAGTCTGTTTTCCGGCGAAGCTCCATTTAAGCAAGTTCCAGCGTCAAAACTTGCGATTCAAAGTGCTATTGAATTATAAGAAGATGAAGGAACTCAATTTTAACTTCAATTTCAACAATTAGAGGTGTTTGATCTGTCAAATTGATAAAATCAAATTTGGTTGTGCTAAGGAGTTGAACTGGGGGGAAAATTGAGGATTTTCAAAATTCAGAGGACCAAAATGAAATTTTATGAAATTGATGTTAATTTGACATGAAAATAATGTTGGAGGACCAATTGAGGAATTTTGGAATTTTTGGGGCAAAACTTACCGTTTTTGTAAAGGAAGGGCAAAATGGTAATTTTGGAAAAGTTGGGGGACCAAATTGGAAAATTGGGAAATTAAACCCCTTTTTGGTGAAATTGAATAAATTGAGGTACCAAGATAAATTTTAAAAGTTTTGGGACTCGATTTGAGGAAAAACCAACATTAGGGACTTAAAGTTAAAGAGAAATAACAATAGGGATCTAATTGCAAATAAATAAATGGTTGGGTTTTCTCATTCATTTGAAATTAATAAAGGTTGTTATGCCGAGTAATAATAAACAAGGATGTTCATATTGTATAGGAACGCGAAGTATCGGGAACGTCGGCATGGACGAGCTTGCGTGAATACAAAGAACCGGTCTAGTGGAATTCACTACATTAACGGGTGAGTGAGTTTACTAATATCATATCCAGTTGGGATGATGAGCACAACTTAAAATTTAAAAATAACTTACCGATTGTGTGTGGGATTTTATATCATAGCCGGTTGGGGATGATAAGTACCTTGGTATGAAAACCCATTATGTAGTGGTATTTTAAACATCACAATATAGTAGAGGTGATTTGAAAATTTTACGGAAAACTACTTACCGGTTGTAAGTAGATTATACCCGGTTGGTATGATGAGACTTACTCGAATGAAGTTGAAAACCCGTTCATCGGTTATGAACGAAGATGTCCTTATGCCTGACCGGTATAATAGATAGTGAAAACCTATTTTTGTTGGAAGTGCTGTCCCCTGACTGTGTGCCAATGCTTAAACTATTTGGGAGGAATTTTTTACAGGAGCTCGAATAGATCTTATAGGTCAGGGGCCTCAGTTTTGGAACTTGGGGGCTAATATGCCCGATTTTAAAAAAATCTCGTACAGTGGGCCCAAGGCCAATTGGCACGAGCAGGAGCTTCTAAACGAACATGATAAATGTGCCATAAAACTTTATAAGTGAATTGTTTGGCCATGGTAACAAGATAGGACTGACATGCTTAGTCAACTAGCAGTAGTGCGACATGATAGATCAACGGACCAGTCAAGACAAACAACTGCGGGTTGAGTTGAGAGTCAAAACTGTTGGGACAATTGGCACCACATATTACATGGCAATTTAAGAAAACTTTGTTTGTGCATGCACTATGAGTATGGGATCATCAAGACACCCATGAGGGTTAGTGATGTGTCCTAAAGGCCCTGGACGAATTGGGGCGTGACACACTAGGCCAGTTGGCATAAGCAGAAGCTCATAAACAAACATGAGTTAAGCCATGAAAACTTTAAATGAATGAATTGATTGGCCATGGTGCCAAGACAGGACTGACATGCTCAATGGACTGGCGGCAGCTCGACATGACAGGTCAACGAACCAGTCGAGACAAACAGTTGTAGGTCGAGTTGAGGGTCGGGGCCGTTGGACCAATGGAACCACATATTAAATGGCTTGTGTGGAAAATTGTTGATTTGTACATGCACTGAGTTTACGGGACCTTCAAGACACCTAAGAGGGGTAGCGATGTGTCCTAGGGCTCTGGATGACATGGTGGAGATAAGGGCAATTAGTCATGCCAGTAGTCTTGGAAGCTTGACGTAGCTTCATTGTGCATGAGACTGGGGTGGGAATGAGATGAGGTCTCTATCCTCATATGGACACGAAGTTTTATTTATGAGATTGAGGGTAGGATGTCGCGTACATCCACTCATTCTTAGGGTAGAAGTGGGTGTGCTTCTATCTAGGTGGCCGGTAAAGTCGCTCTGACGCCACAAGTGGGTACAGTGGACGGACTGGCCTATGAATGTGTGTTCCCTTCATGATGATGGGCATGTGTTAACTGATAACACACCATTGTGATGAGAAATGGCTATAAAAATCAAGATTTGAGGATAAGATATTTTAAAGGAAAATAAGGAGTCTAGCACACTATAATTCAAACTATTTTCTGAAAGTCATACTTTAAAACACCCATTCACTGAGTCGTTGAACTCACTCCCTCCCTTATATCCCTTTTAGGTAACCTGAGAAAGACCTACCCAAAGACCTACAAGTTAAACTATACCTGTAAGATAGGTATGAGAAGTTTAAATTTTATGCAGATTTTATTTATGTTATTCTAGGAAAGGTGTAGGTTTAAAGGACGTCTTACTTCTCCCAAGTTAAAGAAAGGGGAAACCCTGAATAAACTGGGAGAGTGGCGGGCTGTTCATGGGGATCCGACCAAATTGGGTCGGGGTGTGACAACTTGAGTGGTATTAGAGCATGTTTCCTCAAATACATTATCGAGACTATATAACATAGTAACTAAGAAAAGGTTTTAAAATTTTCAGATGGCTCCCAAGAGAGGAACCAAGAAGAATCCTCAAAAGACCAAATGGAGAAGTATCCAAGGAGTATGGTACTAGGATATGTTAGGGTCACAGTCCTGTGTACGAAGGGAGCCAAGCCTGAAGCTAGGAATGCCATCATAGGCGTATAACCTTACCAAGGAGGATGCTTACCAAGAACCCCATAGCTTCCTATCTATTATGTGATCACCTTTTGTAATAGGGCTAAAACCCCAATGTTTGTGCTCCTCTATTAATGATGTACTCAAAATTTCAAAAAAAAACTCTATCTCTCAAATGATGTGGTCTTGCTGGGAAGATTACCCCAGGAATAGTAAGCAAATCCACACTACCATCCCATCCCAGTTAAGGAAACTAAATTAAGGAACTAAGAAATATAGGACTCTTAGAGTGACCATTTTGCAAAAAAGACTCAACAAGAAAACCATCTTGGTGTTCAGACTTAAGGACGCCAAAGCACCAAACCACTAGTAACTACTTATAAAGGCCTCGCGAAAATCGAACGAAAGGAGGAACCACAACAGTACACACAAGGGAATAACCTATTACAAGTGTGAATGATGGGGACACTATGAGAAGAAGTGCCCAATCCTACTAAGGTAAAAGTACCGAGATAATTTGTTATAAGGTGTAGGAGAATGTGACAGGTAAAATGACTGTCCCACATTTCATAAGACTTATGGCAATACCTACTCAAAAGTCACGAAAGACAAGAAGGATTAGTGACCAAAATCATGGAGCAAGTTAAGTAAACAGTTCGCAAAGAGTTCAAGAAATGGCAAGGTAAAGTGAAATTTAAACCTCTTCTTAAGATGGTCAAATAGAAAGGGATACTACAAGAATATATGTAAGGTACATGGAAAGTACACTTAGAACCCCCTCAGGAGGGGCAAACGCGGAAAACATCCTCCAAAAATTTTAGGGTAGGAGACAATAAGAGTGAAGAAGAGAAAAAATATGCTATGAAGAGAACTCTAAAGGGATGCATACAACTAAGTACCCCTTTAAGGGAATTATTGATGGGTGGATGGACATGAAGTGGAGTGCAAGAAACCCATCCTTAATTAAGAAATTCTCCAAGGAAGGATGTATCAAGATGACCTAGTGTGACCTACTTGGAAAAATAGAAGAGCCAAATAACGATTCTAGGAGAACCTAATAGAAAGGAGGCAGTTAATGAACTAGCCTTCGGGAGAACCATGGATTTAAACCACGACAAAGAAGGGAGAAGTGAAAAGGCCAAAACATTGGAAAAGAAGGATGAAGGAAAATCCTTTAAGAGATCAATGGCCTAGACCAGATTTACAATTAAAAGCCTTGGGACAATTAAGTGAGCCTCTTGAAGGATGATCAAGAGATTTTGAAACCAGGAGGATGTGAGCTCTCCATAAAAGGAAATAGACATGTATTGGGGTATGAGTGAGAACGAGGATGGAGTACGAAGGACACACAGTAAGATTTCAAGAGTAAAGATAAGTATGAAAGAATGGCATCAAAGGATGACATTTAAAGTTAGGTGCCTTCAAAGATGAATGAAAAAGGAATTGCAGGCGAAAAAGGTATGAATCCACCCAAAGAAGGAAACCCTTGGAAGGGATACATGTCCCAACAAAAAGGAAATAGAAACTGATGCCGAGGAATTTAGAGATGGATTTGCAAATAAAATGCATGTTAAGATGAAGGGAACCCAGGGAAGCATACTAGGAAGAATCCAAGGAGTAAATGAAACCCGAGGAATGGGTAAGTCGGAAGATATCATCAAAAGATGTTGTACAAGTAAGAAAGGGGTGGACTGCCCATAAAAAGGGAATAGTATAAAGTACATCTAAGAAATCTTGGAGGGGTAAGTCCTCCAGTTAAGAAGTGACTAAAGTAAATGATTACTAACATCAAGACTAGTTGTGGCCTACGCTCACTTGATGTAGCCTAAAAATATTACGACTAAGCATAAGGTGGAGTAAATTAAATAAGACAAATAACTGAAAGTCTCTCAGATAAGGAATGGGGGAAGGAATGGGAATCTTAAGATAATGGAGGATTAAAGGTGGGCAAATACCCAATATAGAAAAGAGTGTGAGGAAAGGAAGAAAGAAACTTTCAAGGAATGGTAAGAAGGTGGAGCAAGTAGCTCCCAAAGTGGAAGCCTCCACTATGAGGGACATAATAAAGAACAAAATCCATAAGAAGGGAATTTTCCCAAACAAATTAATTGATACATAGACCGAGAGAGAATAACCCAGAATAAAGAATCATGAAAATGATCACGAGCGAGTAAGAATGGATTGAGGAAAAAAGGAAAGTCCTTAAGGAAAGGACTCCACTAGAAATAAGGAAGTGCATAATAAGGAAAGGATCCCTATGTGTTGGTAAGTCATGGGGAAAAACCCAAGAATTGGAACCAGAAAGACCAAATAAAGAAGTTGGGGAAGGACGAGCAGGTAAGGGAAATCGACACAGTTATGTATGATATGACCTCAAAGGCAAGATGGATGAGTGAATAAATGGTAAAGATAATTGGGAATGTACTACCAAATGGAGTTATACAACCCCTGGAAGGCTGGAAGGTCGGAACACCCAGTAAGTAAGTTTTCAAAAATTTTAATGGTCAAGGACAGATTTTGGAGCATTGTCATGCTATAAGGATTAGACAAGCCCAACAGCCCAGGGAAGGATATGACTCAACTAAGGAAGAGTCAGTTAGTTAAGCATAATAAGGTCAATATCGAATTTGGACCAAAGATGTAATAAGTAACAAATGAAGGAAGGGTCAAAATAAGACAAAAAATAATAATATAGAAACTCATGAACACAAGTACATAACGCACGAAAGAACACTAAGCTAAGGGTCTCAACGACCAAGAGAAAAACTAGACACGAGAACAATTGGGTATTTTGGAACTCTCAATTCTGAAATCTTAAGTAATGAATCTCCGGATGGAGAAATTATACTTTAAGGAATGAAGGATGTGAATTTAAGGATATGACCTTAAAGATTTCAATGAGATATTGTAAACCCCGCCCTTTTGATTTAAGGAAAACTGGGAAAAGAACCGGTCAAACCAACTAAGAAAACTGAATCGGTTCACAAACCTGATCATTTGGGAATGGTAAATTTAGAAATTTACAACTCCTGAGTGATCCAAAGGATTCATAAAACCTTGGAAAAGAACCTTAGATCAAATTGGAAGAGAAAAACCGGACCGATTTTGATGAACCGGATCCAACTAGATTGAATCGGTTTATGAACCGATTCGGTCCATGAACCAGAACCGATAGAGAAAGGGCAAACCAGGAAATTTATGGATCCCGAGTGACCCAAAGTGTCCCAAATGTCATGGAAATGGACTTGAGAATGAATTGGAGATGAAAATGAAACCGGTTTAGGAGAACCGGATCCGAACCGGATTGAACCGATTTGAACCACTATTTAACCAAATTCTAAATTCATTTTTCTAGGTGGCTTTAAAAAATTCAAATTTGAGATTTGAGGTCACCATTGGATAGAAAATGAATTTAGAAATTTTTAGATTTGAAAATTTTGGTCGAATGGTGGGTGAACCAGCTAGTTTAAGCTTTGAACCCGATTCAGACTGGTCTGATCTGGTTCGGAACAGTGTCATCTTCTTTCTTCAGATAACAGCACTAATCACTCGCTAGAAAATCATGTAGCACCGATGAAGCTGAAAAGTCTCCAGCCATTTAGTTTCAGACAATGAATGACCGCCATTAAGGTGCCAATTGGATGGCCAAGAAGTCCCCGAGCTTCCTATATAAAGATCCCCTCTCCTTTCATCCTCTCTGCACATGAAAACTCCATTCTCTCTCAACTGCTCAATTTTCCGGTAAAGTTTGAACCAGAGCTCCAACTTGGGCACTTTTCTATGCCAAACAAGGCGAGGTCGGGTTCTTTAGAACCGGGGAGAAGTCAGCTACACGTTTGTAGTCTCCGTTTGCTCTAAGAGTCGTTGGAGAAGTGCCGGCGTGATGGAACAGTGAAGCAGCTCTGATGGACCGATGCTGCCCTATTTTGACTGAGTTGAAATAAGCCATTTTGAGCCCTACTCAAGCCAAAACAAGTCCTCCCAACACCACCACAGCCCTCCTGCAACTGAATTAGAGCGGAAAGGTAAGTCAATTTGGCTCCCCTCTCCAATTTTTTACCGGTGCTAGAGAGAGAACCGACAGAAGTTTGATGATAAAATTCTCATCCAATTCGGTAACAAGTGAAGCAATTCTTGATTCTAGGATGAACCTTAGGACGAGGGCTATCTGGCCATATTGAAAGCTCAAATCGTCGTGCCCCCGACGGTAAGTAATTGAAGCCTTCTCTCTCTACAGTCTATTTTTTGGAGAAATTCCGTTTGAGCTCGTTCCGGCGTGAAAATTTGCGATTCTAAGTGCTATTGAATCATAAGAAGATGTAGGAACTCAATTTTAACTTCAATTTCAACAATTAGAAGTGTTTAATTGGTCAATTTGATTAAATCAAATTCAGCTGTGTTAGGAAGTTGAAATTGGGGAAAATTGGGGATTTTTTAAAATTCGAGGGACCATTTTGTAAAATTGAGGATCAATTGGGCATGATAAGAATGTTAGAGGGCCAATTGAACAACTTTAGAATTTTTGGGGTAAAACTTACCATTTTTGTAAAGGAAGGGCAAAATGGTAATTTTGGAAATGTTAGGGGACCAAATTGGAAATTCGGGAAATTAAACCCCTTTTGTGAATTTGAATAAATTGAGGTCCTAAGATAAATTTTAATAGTTTCAGGACTCAATTTGAGGAAAAAATAGAATTAGGGACTTAAATTTAAAGAAAGATAACTTTACGAACCTAATTACAAATAAATAAAAACTTTAGTTTTCTCATTCATTTGGAATGAATGAAGGCTATTTGGCTGAGGGATAATGAACAAGGATGTTCATATCGTGTAGGAACAAGACATACCGAGAACGCCAGCAAGGATAAGCTCGCGCGAATACAAAGAACCGGTCGAGTGGAATTCACTACATTAACGGGTGAGTGGGATTTTATATCATACCCAGTTGGGGATGATAATTACCTCAAAATGAAAATCCACTACTTAGTGGTATTTTAAACATCACAACTTAGAGGAGTGATGTGAAAATCACGCGGAAAAACTACTTACCAGTTGTAAGTAGATCATACCCGGTTGGTATGATAAAACTTCCTCGAAGGAAGTGGAAAACCCGTTCATCGGTTATAAGTGAAGATGTCCTCCTACTCGGTTGGTATGATGGATAGTTGAAATTTTATTTTTGTCGGAAGTGCTCTCCCTTGACTGTGTGCTATTGCTTAAACGATTTGGGAGACCTTCTTGATGGGAGATCGAATAGCTCTTATAGGTCGGGGGCCTCGATTGTGGAACTTGGGGGCAAGTATGCCCAATTTTAAAAATCTTGAACAGTGGGCCATAGACCGGTTGGCACAAGTAGAAGCTCGTAAACAAACAATAGATATATGCCATAAAACTTTAAATAAATGAATTGTTTGGCAATGGTACCAAGATAAGACCGACATATTTAGTTAACTAGTGGCAGTGTGACATCACAGGTCTCCGGACTAGTCAAGGCAAACAACTACAAGTTGAGTTGAAGGTCGGGGCCGTTGGAAGCTCGACGTAGCTTTAAGCGCACGAGACCGAGGTGCGGTTGGGATGAGATCTCTATCCTCATACGGACATAGAGAATTGATTTCGGGATTCAGGGTCGGATGTCGCGTACATCCACTCATTCTCAGGGTAGAAGTGGACGTTCTTCTATCTAGGTAGCCGGTAAAGTCGCTCTGACGCCACAAGTGGGTTTAGTGGACGGGTTGTCCTGCGATTGTGTGATTGACCTTCATGATGAAGGATGTGTGTTGGGTGATGACACACCGTAATTAATAAGAAATAGAGATTTGACATAAAAGGATTTTTGAAAGAGAATAAGGAGTCTGGCACACTCCAATGCAAATTTTTTTACTAAAAGTTAAAATTTTGAAAACCCATTCACTAAGTAGTTGTACTCACCCCCTCCCTTATATCCCTTTCAGTAAATCTCGGAAAGCCTACCCTCAAGAACCACTAACTAATATGCCCGTGAGACAGGTATGATAAAATAAAATTTTATACAGTTTTTATTTATATTATTGCAGGAAAGGTGCGGATTTAAAAGACGCATTACTCTTTATGATTTATAATAAGGGGAAACCCTTAAGTAAACCTGGAGAGTGGCGGGTTATTCAGGAGGATCCGACCAAACTAGGTCGAGGTATGACAACTTGAGTTGTATCAGAGCATGTTTCCTCAAATGCATAATCATCACTAGAAAATATAGTAACTAATAGAATTGATCTTAAAATTTTTAGATGGCTACCAGAAGAGAAACCAAGAAAACTAGGAATATTCAATACCTTGTCCTCATAGGAAGATAACTCTAGAAGCTTCCCAATGCTTGAGATATAGTAGAAGTCTCAAAAGACCAAATGAGGAAGTATTCAAGAGGATGGTGCTAGGACCTATGGTGCGCACAACTCTAAGTACAAAGGAAGCCAACCATGAAGATAAATGCCAGCAAAGGGCATATAACCTTACCTAGGAGGATGCTTATCAAGAATCTCGTAGCTCCCTATTTATTTTGTGATCATTTTCTATAATAGGGCTAAAACCCCCCAACATATTTTACTCCTTTATAAATAAAGTACTCGAAATTCCTAAAATCCTATCTCTCGATGAAGTGATCTTGCTAGGAAGATGGTCCCAAAGAATATTAAATAAACAAACCCCCTTCACCATAAAAATTAGGGGGAATCCAATCCTAGTTAAGTAAGCTGCATTAGGCAATTAAGAAATATAGGAGGACTCCTAGAGGGACCATTTGACAAAGAAGACTTAACAAGAAAACTCTCAAGGTCGGACGGCGAGGCACTAAACTACCAGTAAACCCTAGAAAGGCCCCACAACACTCGAAGGAAAGGAGGAATTACATGGTCCACACAAGGGAATAACCTATTAAAAGTGTGAACAATGGGGACACTACGTGAAGAAGTACCCAACCCTACTAAGAACAAGTACCAAACCTATCATAAGTGTAAGGGAATAGGACAGGTAAAGAAGGATTGATCCACACCTCATAGATTTAGGGCAATACCTCCTCAAAAGTCACAAAAGACATGCGGACTAGTGACCAAAATCATGGAACATGTTAAGTAAGCAGTTCACAAAGAGGTCAATAAATGACGAGGTAAAAATCAAATTTAAACTTCTTCTTAAGAAGGTTAAGCCGAGAAGGATACCACAAGGATGGAGGTAAGAAAGTATACCTAGAACCCCCTCATAAGGGTAAATGCGGAAAAACGTCCTCTAGAAACTCTAGGGATATGACACAGTAAGATGAAGAGGAGAAGAAATACGCTATGAAAGGAAACTTTGGAGGGATGCATACGACTAAGTATCCTTGAAGGAATCATTGATTAGTGGATGAACATAATGTGGAGTGCAAAGAACCACCCCTTAATTAGGAAACTTTTCAAAGGAAGGAGGTATTGTGATGGCCCAAGTGTGACCTGTTGGAGAGAGCAGAAGAACCAAATAACAATTCCATGAGAACCAAGTAGAAAGAAGAAACTAGTAGCAATGACATGGTAAAAGAGAATAAACAAAACCATAAGAAAGGTTGGGAAGTAGTAAAGACTACACTCTATGAAGGACAATAGGATGGGCATGAAGGATGAGTGATACAGCTACCCAGACAATTAGACAAGAAAAATAGTAAGAAGGAGATAGTTAAAGAACTAGACTTCAAGAGAGGCATGGATTTAAACCGTGGTAAAGAAGGGAGAAGTGAAAAAGGCCAAAACATTGGAAAAGAAGGATGAAGGAAACCCTTAAAGAAATTAATGGCCAAAATTGAATTTATAATTTAAAAGTTTTGAGATGGTTAAGTGAGCCTCATGAAGGACGATCAAGAGATTTTGAAACAAGGAGGATGTGAACCCTCCCTAAAAGGAAATAAGTTAACGGGTAAATAGGAAGTTAGCATCGAAAGATGTTGTGACAAGTAAGAATGAGTGGACTACCCATACTAAGGTAATAAAGGAAAGAACGTTCGAGACACATTAAGAAAGTAAGCCCTCCAAATAAGATGTGGCTAAGGAGGAATAACCATAATTGATAAGTCAGGTCATATTCCACATGCACATATGAAGCCTAAAGAGTGCACGATTGAGCATAGTGTGGAATGCACAGAATAAAACCAATAATCGGAAGTATCCCAAGTAAGGAATAACGGATGAAACTGAAGTTGTGGATAGAGAAGGATCTGAAGCAGACAACTGCCCTAACATAGATAGGGGTGTGAATAAAGGGAGAAAGAACCCTAAAAGGAATGATAAGGAGGTTGAGCATGTAACTTCTAAGATGGAAATCTCTATTGTGAGGAACATAGTAGAGAACGAAACCGGAAGAAGGGAAACTTCCCAAGCAAAGGAATAGACACATAGATCGAAAGCGATTATTATAAGAAAGAAGAATCATGAAATGATTACGAGTAAGTAAAAGTGGATTAAGGAATAAGAAAAAATCCTTAGATGAAGAAGGCCAAGGACTTAAGAAGGAAGGAATCCCAGCTTGTTGGTAAATTATTGGAAAACCCATTAATTGGAACCAGAAATACTCAATAAGGAAGTTGAGAAAGGATGAGTGGGTAAGAAAAACTAACACAGTGTGTAAGTTGATTTGATAACGGTGAAGGTAGTCGAGGAATACTACCAGAAGAAAAGAGGGATGAAGTTATACAATACCTGAGTGGTTGGAAAATTGGGAATAATCCTAAAGGAGGTATTCTAGAAATCTAATGGACATAGAGACAAGATCTAGAAAATGTCATGCTGTAATGGGGCATGTAAACCCAACAGCCCCAAGGAAAATATGACTCAAAATAAGGAAGAGTCAGTTAGTAAGCATGACAAGGTAAAACATAAAATTTGGACTGAAATTGTAATGAACAACGGACGAAGGAAGAGTTGAAATAGGACGAACAGGTGATAACAAGGAAACCCATGAAAACAGGTATATAATGCTCTAAAAGACATCAAGCTAAGGGTTTTAATGACCAAGAGGTTAAGTAGACACGGGAATGGTTAGGTATCTCTGAATTCCCAATCATGAGTACGGGAACTCAAAGAGAAAAATGTTACTCTAAGCAAAGAAAGATGTGAATCTAAGGATATACCCTTAAGTAAGATATGTCTAGGTATGATAAACTCCATGGAGGGAGCAAATAATATAAAAGAAAAGAAATTCCTTTAGTCAATGATGTAAAAAGGGTTAATTGAAAGAAGAAGATAAGAGTTTGCATGTTAAGCAAATACCAAATGGACATCAAAGGAATTGGTTCCTCATGCAAGGTTGTCAGTTAAGTTTTGGAGATAAAACTCCTAAAAGGAGGGGAGAGTTGTAAATCCCGCCCTTTTGATTTATAGAAAACTGGGAAAAGAACCGGTCAAACTGAGTAAGAAAACCGAATCGGTTCACAAACTCGATCATTTAGGAATGGACAATTTGGAAATTCACAACTCCTGAGTGATCCAAAGGGTTCATAAAACCTTGGAAAAGAACCTTACGACAAATTGGAAGAGAAAAACCAAACCGGTTTAGATGAACCAGATCCAACTGGATTGAACCGGTTTATGAACCGAGTCGGTCCATGAATTGGAACCGATAGAGAAAGGGCAAACCGGCAAATTTATGGATCCCGAGTGACCCAAAGAGTCCCAAAAGTCATGGAAATGGACTTGAGAATGAATTGGAGATGAAAACCAAATCGGTTCAGGTAAACAGAATCCGAACCGGATTGAACCGGTTTGAACCTCTATTGAAACGGAATCTAAATTCATTTTTTTAGGCGGCTTAAAAAATTCAAATTTGAGATTTGAGGCCACCATTAGATAGAAAATGTATTTAGAAATTTTTAGATTTGAAAAATTCGGTTGAATGGGAGGTGAACCGGTCGGTTTAAGCTTTGAACCCGGTTCGAACCAGTCCGATCCAGTTCAGAATAGTGTCGTCTTCTTCCTTAAGATGACAACATTGTTCACTCACCGAAAAATTGCACAGCACCAGCGAAGCTGAAAAGTCTCCAGCCAGGGAGTTTCAGACAATAAATGACCACCATTAAGGCACCAATCAGACGGCCAAGAAGTTCCCGAGCTTCCCATATAAAGACCCCCTCCCCATTCATCATCTCCACACCTGAAAACTCCATTCTCTCTCAACTACTCCATTTTCCGGTGAAGCTCGAACCAGATCTCCGACTTGGGAACTTTTTTGAGCTAAACAAGGTGGGGTTGGGTTCTTTAGAACTAGAGAGAAGTCAGCTACATGACTGTAGTCTCCATTTGCTCTAAGAGCACCGGAGAAGCACCAGCGTGATGGAACAGTGAAGCAGCTACGACGAACTGAAGCTGCCTTGTTTCGGTTGAGCTAAAATCAGCCATTTTGAGCCCTTCTCAAGCCAAACCAAGCCCTCCCAACACCTCCACAACCCTCCTACAACTGAATTAGAGTAGAAAGGTAAGCCAATTCGGCTCCCCTCTACAATTTCTAGCTGGTGCTAGAGAGAGAACCCGTCAATAAGGTCTCCCAAAAAGTTTAAGTAGTGGCACGCAGCCAGGGGAGAGCACTTCTAACAAAAATAAACTTTTAGCCGTTCATCACACTAACTGGGTATGAGAACATCTTTGCTTAAACCGATAAGCAGTTTTCTACTTCCTTCTAGGAAGTTTCATCATACCAATCGGGTATGATCTACTTACAACCGGCAAGTAGTTTTTTCACTTAATTTCCACATCACTCCTGTCATGCCCCGACCCGGTTTGGTCGGATCCCCGTGAACAACCCGCCACCAGTTTATTTAAGGGTTTCCCCTTATTATAAACCATAAAGAGTAAGGCATCTTTTAAACCTGCACCTTTCTTGGAATAACATAAATCAAAACTGTATAAAATTTTAAATTTATCATACCTGTCTCACAGGCATATTAGTTAGTGGTCCTTGAGGGTAGGCTTTTCGGGATTTCCTGAAAAGGATATAAGGGAGAGGTGAGTACAACTACCCAGTGAATGGGTTTTCAAAATTTTAACTTTTAGGAAAAAGATTTGTATTGGAGTGTGACAGACTCCTTATTTTCTTTCTTTTCAAATCTCTATTTTTATCACCATTTCTTATTAATCATGGTGTGTATCACCCAACACACATCCTTCATCATGAAGGTCAATCACACAATCGCAGACCAGCCCGTCCACTGAACCCACTTGTGGCATTGAAGCGACTTTACCGGCCACCTAGATAGAAGCACGTCCACTTCTACCCTGAGAATGAGTGGATGTACGCTACATCCGACCCTCAAACCTGAAATCAATTCTCCATGTTCTTGTGAGGGCAAAGACCACATCCCGACCCCACCCCGGTCTCAAGCGCTTGAAGCTACGTCGAGCTTCGCAAGGTCACCTGGTCTGATCAACTACCCTTATATCCACCAGGCCATCCAGGGCAGTAAGACACATCACTACCCCTCTTGGGCGTCTTGAAGGTCTCGTATAGACAGTGCATGCACAATCAGTATTTTCACATCATGCCATATAATTTGAGGTGCCACTAGTCCAATGGCCCTGACCTTCAACTCAACCTATAGTTGTTTTCCTTAACTAGTCCGAAGACCTATCATGTCACACTACCACTAATTGACTAAATATGGTGGTCCTGTCTTGGTACCATGGCCAAACAATTCATTTATTTAAAGTTTTATGGCATATATCTCATGTTTGTTTACGAGCTTCTGCTCGTGCCAACTGGCCTATCGCCCACTGTTCGAGATTTTCAAAATCGGGCATATTAGCCCCCAAGTTCCAAAACCGAGACCCCCAGCCTATAAGAGCTATTTGAGCTCCCATCAAGAAGGTCTCCCAGATCCTTTAAGCAATGGCACACAGTTAGGGGAGAGCACTTCCAACAAAAATAAATTTTCAAGTGTCCATCATACTAACCGAGTATTAGGACATCTCTGCTCATAACCAATGAACGAGCTTTCTACTTCCTTCAAGGAAGTTTCATCATACCAATCGGGTATGATTTACTTATAACCGGTAAGTAGTTTTTCCGCATGATTTTCACATCACTCCTCTAAGTTGTGATGTTTAAAATACCACTAAGTAGTGGGTTTTTATTTTGAGGTACTTATCATCCCCAACTAGGTATGATATAAAATACCACAGTGAATTCCTGTCACGCCCCGACCCAATTTGGTCAGATCCTCGTGATCAACCCACCACTCTCCCGGTTTATTAAAGTGTTTCCCCTTATTATAGAAAATAAAGAGTAAGGCGTCCTTTAAAACTGCACATTTTCCTGGAATAACATAAATCAAAACTGCATAATATTTTAATTTAATCATACTTGTCTCATAGGCGTCTTATTTGTTGGTCTTTAAGGGTAGGCTTTCTAGAATTTATTGGCCACCTAGATAGAAGCACGTCCACTTCTACCATGAGAATGAGTGGATGTTCGCGACATCTAACCCTTAATCCCGAAATCAATTCTTCGTGTCCATATGAGAACAGAGACGGCATCCCGTCCCCACCCCGGTCTCATGCGCTTAGTGCTACTCTAAGTTTTGCACGATCACCTGGTACGACGAACTACCCTTATACTCACTGGGTCGTCCAGGGCCCTTAGGATGCATCACTACCACTCATTGGCGTCTTGATGATCCCGTAATCATAGTGCATGCAGAAATAGTATTTTCTTATCATGCCATATAATCTGTGGTGCCACTGGTCCAACGGCCCTGACTCTCAACCAGCATTTGAATGAGAAAGTCAACTTTCATTTATTTGCAATTAGGTCCCTAAAGTTATTTCTCTTTAACTTTAAGTCCCTAATGCCGATTTTTCCTCAAATTGAGTCCCAATACTTTTAAAATTTATCATAGGACCTCAATTTATTCCATTTCAAAAAAAGGGGTTTAATTTCCATAATTTCCAATTTGGTCCCCCAACTTTTCCAAAATTACCATTTTGCTCTTCCTTTATAAAAATGGTAAATTTTACCCCAAAAATTCTAAAATTCCTCAATTGGCCCTCTAACATTTTTATCATGCCCAATTGACCCTCAATTTTAGGAAATTACATTTCGGTCCTTCAAATTTTCGAAAATCCCCAATTTTTCACCCAATTCCAACTTCTTAACACATCCGGATTTGTTTTCATCAAATTGACCAATGAAACATTTCCAATTGTTGAAATTGAAGTTGAAATTGAGTTTCTACATGTTCATATGATTCTTTAGAATTTTGAATCGCAAGTTTTAACGTCGAGACGAGCTCAAATGGAGTTTCGCCGCAAAATGAACTGTAAAGAGAGAAAGCTTCAATTACTCACCGATGAAGGCACAAAGGTCCGAGCTTTCGATCTGGGCAGATAGCTCTTGTCTCGGGGTTCATCCTAGAATCAAGAATCACATCAATGGATGCAAATTGAGTTAGAATTTCATCATCGAAATTTTGTTGGTCCTTTCTCTAGCACCAGCCAAAAATTGCAAAGGTGAGCCGAATTGGCTTACCTTTCAGTCCTAATTCGGTCATGGGAGGCTGAGGAAGTGTTGGGAGGGCTTGATTTGGCCTGACGAGGGCTCGAATTGGCCAATTTCAGTATGGCCGTAATAGGGCAGCTTCGGTCTACCAGAGCTGCTTCACTGTTTCATCATACCGGCGCTTCTCCTGCAATTCTCAGATTGACTGGAGTTTGCAATCAGATAGTTGACTTCTCCTCGATTCTAAAGAGCCCAACCTCTCCTTCTGAGGTTAAGAAAAATGCTTAAGTCGAAGCTCTAGTTTGAGCTTCACTGGGAAATGGAGCAGTAGAGAGAGAGAGAGAAGTGTTCAAGTGTGAGGAGAATGAATGGGAATGAGCTCTTTATATAGGTGTAAAATTGTGTATTAAATGGGAAAATTTATTACTAGTATTAATGTTACCAAAATTTTGGGTTACACAAAAAATATACTTCTGAGTAGGTCACCCATCCTCGCACTAATCTCGAGCAAGCACGCTTAACTTCAGAGTTCTAATGGGATCCCATCCACCTAAACCAATTTGGTTTTTCTCTTCTAATTTGTCTTAAGTTTCATTTCCAAGGTTTTATAATCCCTTTGGATCACCCAAAAGTTGTAAATTTCCAAATTGCTTGTTCCCAAATGATCAGGTTTGTAAAGCGGCCCAGTTTTCTTACTCGGTTTGACCGATTCTTTTCCCGGTTTTCCTTAACTCAAAAGTGTGGGGTTTACAACTCTCCCCTCCTTTTACGAGTTTTCTCCCCAAAACTTAATAAGCAACCTTGCATGAGTAACCATTTTTTTATGTCCATTTGTTGTTTGCTTAACATACAAACTCTTCTCTTGTTCTTTTAATTAGCCCTTTTACCTCATTCACTTAAGGGTTTTCTTTTCCTTTATATTATTTACTCCCTCCATTGAGTTTATCATAACTAGACATACCTTACTTTAGGGTATTTTCTTAGATTCACATCTTTCATTACTTAGGGCAACATTTTTCCTTTTGAGGTCCTATACTCAAGATTTGGGAGTTCTAGGGTACCTAACCATTCTGGTGTCTAGTTAACCTCTTGGTCGTTGAAACCCTTATCTCGATGTCCTTTAGAGCATTACGTACCTATTTTCATGGATTTCCTTGTCCTCACCTTTTCGTCATCCTTTATATGTTGCTCATTACAATTCAATCCAAATTTTAGATTTGATATTATCATTTTTACTAACTAATTCTTCCTTATTTTGAGTCATGTTTTCCTTGGGACTGTTGCGTTTGCCTGGCCCTTTACAGCACGACATTTTCTAGATCTTGTCTCTATGTCCATTAGATTTCCATAACACCTCCTTTAGGATTATTCCTAACTTTCCAACCTCTCAGGGATTGTATAACTTCATCCCTCTTTTATTTTGGAAGTATTCCTCGACTACCTTTACCATTGTCCACATCAACTTATAAAACGGTGTCGTTTCTCCTTACCCACTCGTCCTTTTTCAACTTCCTTATTGAGTCTTTCCAGTTCCAATTATTTGATTTCCAGTTGTTTACTGACATGTTGGGATTCATCCTTTCTTAGGTTCATCCTCAATCCCAATAACATCCTTTACTCAAGGATTTCCTTTGGCCTTAATCCACTCTTACTTATTCCTAATCATTTCATAGTTCATATTCTCGTTTGACCCTTTTCAGTCTATTGTTTTGTTCGAGGAGTTTCCTTTTTATGATTTCATTCTCTAATATGTCCCTCAAGGTAGAGACTTTCATTCTAGGAGCTACATGCTCAACCTTCTTATCATTCCTTGAAGGTTTCTCTCTCCCTTTCTTCGCACCCTTATCTATGTTAGGGCATCTGTTTGCTTTGGATCCTTCTCTATCCACAACTTTTGTTTTATCCCTTATTCCTTACATAGGATACTTCCGATCATTGGTTTTATTCTGTGCATTCCACACTATGCTCGGTCGTCCACTCTTTAAGCTTCATATGCACATGTGGACTATGACCCATCTTACCAATTGTGGTTATTCCTCCTTAGCCACATCCTATTTGGAGGACTTACTTTCCCAATGTTTCTCGAATATTCTTTACTTTATTACCTTAGTATGGGTTGTCCACTCATTCATACTTGTCACAGCATCTTTTGATGCTAACCAGTTAACTTATTTCCGTTTAAGGAGGGTTCACATCCTCCTTGTCTCAAAATCTCTTGTTCGTCCTTCATGAGGCTCACTTAATCGTCTCAAGACTTTAAACTAGAAATCCAATTTTGGCCATTGATTTCTTTAAGGATTTTCCTTTGTTCTTCTTTTCAATTGGTTTGGCCTTTTCACTTCTCCCTTCTTTGTCATGGTTTAAATCCATGGTTCTTTGGTTCTCCTGGAATTTTTATTTGGTTTTCCTACTCTCTCCAAATAGGTCACACTGGGCCATCACGACACTTCCTCCCTTTGAAGCATTTCCTAGTTAAGGGTTAGTTCCTTGCACTCCACATTATGTCCATCCGCCCATCAATAATTCCTTCAAGGGTAGTTAGTCGTATGCATCCCTCCAAAGTTTACTTTCATAGTGTATTTCTTTATGTAGCGTTCAAATCTTCCTTCTTTCAAGATTTCTTGACAATTATGTGAGAGGCTTGCCTATTCTTTTCTTAGCTTGAGTTTAGTCGTTAATTTGGGCTTTGGTCCTTTTAAAGATTTCTTTCATCCTTCTTTTCCCAAGTATTTGGACTTTTCACCCCCCTCTTCTTTGTTAGAACTCTAATTATGGCTTTCCTGAGTATTAGTTCGTTAACTTCTTCGCCTCCACCATTCGTTTGGTCTAAGTTTCTTAGGGCAGCTGTTTCTCGAGTCCTTTTGTCCTTAACATCCATCTCGCTGACCTTTTTTGGGTGTAGTCCTTTCTACCTCCCGGTCTTCCTTAGGCTATCATTTATTTTCTTTGACTATTTTGTTGCCACAGTTTGCTTACTTCTGCTATGTTGCTCCAAATCTCCAATTTGACTTCTCTAGTTTTCCCAAAGGAGGTCATACTTGAATCCCAAGACATCCCATTTGTTGTCAAATGCTCAGCTTGTCTTCTCTTGGGGATGCATTCCTTCCTTTTCTCCTAAATTATTAGAAATTTCTTCTTTAAGGGAGAGTTCTCTTTAGCTACTTTTTGTTTTGTTTATGGTTTTATCAAGGTCCTACCTTCAGCCCATTTTTTTTCCTTCCTGCCATATTGCTGTGATCTCAAAAAGTTTCCTACTATCTGTGGTTGAAATTTTAAGTAGGAGTCGCGTTCCTTGAGACGGTGTCCCTTTCACATTTCCTATGGTAGTGGAGTGTTTTTTCTTGGAAAGTATTATTCTAAATCCTAGCGGTGTGTGACAGTCCTTCATTTCATGTCCTATTTCCTTTGTACTTTATAATAGGTTGTTCCTTGTTTAGTTACCCCTAAATTCTCCTGCATCCCTTACCATGACGGTTTTCATGTCATGCCTTCTTTGCATAATAATCTCCTTCCTTTATCCTTGTGTTTGGATACCTTGAGAGTTTCTTTTGGAGTCTTCTTTATCAATTGATTACTCTAAGAGTCCTTCTAGGTTTCTCGATTCCATAATTCAATTTCCTTAACTTAGATGGGATTCTCCTTAGTTTTTATGGTAGTACAGGCTTATTTGTCACTTTCTTTGGGGCCATTTTCCTAGTAAGATCACTTCATCAAGAGATAGGATTTTGGGAATTTTGAGTATTTTATTAATATAGGAGTACAATATGTTGGGATTTTTGCCCTATTACAAAATCTGGTCACAAAATAAATAGGGAGCTACAGGGTTCTTGATAAGCATCATCCTAGATAAGGTTATATGCCATTTGTTGGCGTTTATAACTTCATGCTTGACTTCCTTTGTACTTAGGGTTGTGCCCTCAATAGGTCCTAGCACCATTATGTTGGATACTTCTCCATTTGGTCTTTTGAGATTCCCACCATGCCTCAGGCATTAGGAAGCTTCTAGGGTTGTCTTCCTACGAGGACAAGATGTTGAGTAGAGTCACTCCTAGTTTTCTTGGTTCCACTCCTGGGGGCCATTTGAAAATTTTAAAATAAATCCTATTATTTACTATAATTTCTAGTGTTAATTATGTATTCGAGGAAACTAGCTCTGATACCACTAAAGTTGTCACGCCCCGACCCAGTTTGGTCGAATCCTCGTGATCAACCCGCCATTCTCCCGGTTTATTAAAGGGTTTCCCCTTATTATAGACCGTAAAGAGTAAGGCATACTTTAAAACTGCACATTTTCCTGTAATAACATAAATCAAAACTGCATAATATTTTAATTTTATCATACCTGTCTCACAGGCATCTTAGTTGTTGGTCTTTAAGGGTAGGCTTTCCAGAATTTCCTAAAAGGGATATAAGGGAGGGGGTGAGTACGACTACTCAGTGAATGGGTTTTTTCAAAATTTTTAACTTTTTAGGAAAAAGACTTGTAATGGAGTGTGCCAGACTCCTTTCTTTCAAAAATACTTTCATATCAAATCTCGGTGTTTACAACCATTTCCTAATTAATCACGGTGTGTCATCACCCAACACACATCCTTCATCATGAAGGTCAAACACACATTCGTAGGTCAGTACGTCCACTGAACTCACTTGTGGCTTTAGAGTGACTTTACTGGCCCCCCAGATAGAAGTACGTCCACTTCTACCCTTAGAATGACTGCATGTTCATGACATTTGACCCTCAATCCCAAAATCAATTCTTCATATCCATATGAGAACAAAGACCTCATCCCATCCCCACCATGGTCTCATGCGCTTAGTGCTACTCCAAATTTCGCACGGTTACCTGGTACAACGAATTGCCCTTATACTCACTAGGTCCTCCAGGGCCCTTAGGATGCATCACTACCCCTCATGGGCATCTTGATGATCACGTAAGCATAGTGCATGCACAAATAGTATTTTCTTATCATGCCATATAATTTATGGTGCCACTAGTCCAACGGCCCCGACTCTCAACTCAACCTGCAGCTGTTTGCCTTGACTGGTCCTGAGACCAGTCATGTCGCACTGCCACTAGTTAACTGAATATGTCAGTCCTGTCTTGGTACCATGGCCAAATAATTCATTTATTAAAGTTTTATGGCACATATCTCATGTTTATTTACGAGCTCCTGCTCGTGCCCACTAGCCTAGGGCCCAATTGTTCCAGATTTTTAAAACCAAGCATAATAGCCCCTAATTTTTCCAAAACTGAGGCCCCCAGTCTATAAGAGCTATTCAAGCTCCCGTCAAGAAGGTCTCCCAAATAGTTTAAGCATTGGCACACAGTTAGGGGAGAGCACTTCCAACAAAATTATATTTTCAACTGTTCATTATACCGACCAGGTATAAGGACATCTCCGCTCATAACCGATGAACGGGTTTTCAACTTTCTTTGAGGAAGTTTCATCATATGAACCAGGTATGATCTACTTACAACCGGTAATTAGTTTTTTCTGCATGATTTTCACATCACTCCTCTAAGTTGTGATGTTTAAAATACCACTAGTTAGTGGGTTTTCATTTTGAGGTACTTATCATCCCCAACCGGGTTTGATATAAATCCCACTCACAATCGGTAAGTGGTTTTTAACTTTAAGTTGTGCTCATCATCCCAATCAGGTATGACGTTAGTAAACTCACTCACCCGTTAATGCAGTGAATTCGAGTAGACCGGATCTTTGTATTCATGCGAGCTTGTCCTTGCTGGTGTTCTCGGTACTTCGTGTTCCTACACGATATGAACATCTCGGTTCATTATTTTTCGGCCTAATAGCCTTCATTCATTTCAATTGAATGAGAAAGTCTAACTTTCATTTATTTGCAATAAGGTCCCTAAAGTTATTTCTCTTTAAGTCCCTAATGCTGGTTTTTCCTGAAATTAAGTCCCGAAACTTATAAAATTTATCATAGTACCTCAATTTATTCCATTTCACAAAAAGGGGTTTAATTTCCCAAATTTCCAATTTGGCCCCCCAACTTTTCCCCTTCATTTACAGAAATGGTAAATTTTACCCCAAAAATTCTAAAATTCCTCAATTGGCCCTCTAACAATTTTATCATGCCCAATTGACCCTCAATTTTAGGAAATTAAATTTCGGTCCTTCAAATTTTTGAAAATCCGTAATTTTTCACTCAATTCCAACTTCTTAACACAGTCGAATATGTTTTCATCAAATTGACCAATGAAACATTTCCAATTATTGAAATTGAAGTTGAAATTGAGTTTCTATATGTTCATACGATTTTTTAGCAATTTGAATTGCAAGTTTTAACATCGGGACGAGCTCAAACGGAGCTTCGCCGAAAAATGAACTTTAAAGAGAGAAAGCTTCGATTACTCACTGATGAAGGCACGAAGGTCTGAGCTTTCGATCTATGCAGATAGCTCTTGTCTCGAGGTTCATCCTAGAATCAAGAATCACATCAATTGATGCCAAATTGAGTTTGAATTTCATCATCGAAATTCTGTTGGTTCTCTATCTAGCACCGGTTGGAAATTGCATAGGTGAGCCAAATCAGCTTATCTTTCAGTCCTAATTCGGCCGTGGGAGGCCTGAGGAAGTGTTGGGAGGGCTTGATTTGGCCTGACGAGGGCTCGAATTAGCTGATTTCAGCATGGCCGAAATAGGGCAGCTTCAGTCCGCCGGAGCTGTTTCACTGTTCCATCATGCCGGTGCTTCTCCGTAGATTCTCAAATTGACTAGAGTTTGTTATCAGATAGTTGACTTCTCTCCGATTCTAAAGAGCCCGACCTCTTCTTCCGAGGTTAAGAAAAATGCTCATGTCGAAGCTCTGGTTCGAGATTCACCGAGAAATGGAGTAGTAGAAAGAGAGAGAAGTATTCAGGTGTGAGGAGAATGAATTGGAATGAACTCTTTACATAGGTGTAAAATTGTGTATTAAATGGGAAAATTTATTACTAGTATTAATGTTACCGAAATTTTGGGTTACAAAAAAAATATACTTCCAAGTAGGCCCCCCAACTTTTCCAAAATTACCATTTTGCCCTTCCTTTATAGAAATGGTAAATTTTACCCCAAAAATTCTAAAATTCCTCAATTGGCCCTCTAACAATTTTATCATGCCCAATTGACCCTCAATTTTAGGAAATTGCATGTCAGTCCTTCGAATTTTCGAAAATCCCCAATTTTTCATCTAATTCCAACTTCTTAACACAACCGAATTTGATTTCATCAAATTGACCGATCAAACATTCCTAATTGTTGAAATTGAAGTTGAAATTGAGTTTCTACATGTTCATACGATTCTTTAGCAATTTGAATCGCAAGTTTTAACGTCAGGACGAGCTCAAACAGTGCTTCGCCGAAAAGTGAACTGTAGAGAGAGAAAGCTTCGATTACTCACTGATGAAGGCACGGCGATCCGAGCTTTCAATCTGGACAGAAAGCTCTTGTACTGGGGTTTATCCTAGAATCAAGAATCGCATCAATTGATGTTGAATTGAGTTAGAATTTCATCATCGAAATTCTGCCGATTCTCTCTCTAACACCGGCCAGAAATTGTAGAGAGCAGCCGAATTGGCGTACCTTTCAGTCCTAATTCGGCCGTGGGAGGGCTGAGGAAGTGTTGAGAGGGCTTGGTTTGGCCTGACGAGGGCTCAAATTGGCTGAGGAAGTGTTGGGAGGGCTGCTTCATTGTTTCATCGTGCGAGCACTTCTCCGGTGATTTTTAAATTGACTAGAGTTTGCTATCAGATAGCTGACTTCTCCCCGATTCGAAAGAGCCCAACCTCTTCTTCCGAGGTTAAGAAAAATGCTCAAGTCGAAGCTCTGGTTTGAGCTTCACCGGGAAATGGAGCAGTAGAGAGAAAGAGAGAAGTGTTCAGGTGTGAGGAGAATGTATGGGAATGGGCTCTTTATATAGGTGTAAAATTGTGTATTAAATGGGGAGATTTATTCCCAGCCTTCACTGTCTTGGTTTGGCTTGAGTAGGGCTTGGATTGACCGATTTTAGCTTTACTGAAATAGGGTAGCTTTGGTCCGTCAAAGCTACTTCACTGTTCCATCATGCCGACGTTTCTCCAGCGATTCTCAGGTTTACTAGAGTTTGCTATCAGATAGCTAAATTCTCTACGGTTCTAAAGAGCCCAACCTCTCCTTCCGATGTTAAGAAAAATGCTCAATTCAAAGCTCTAGTTCGATCTTCACCGGGAAATGGAGCAGTAGAGAGAAAGAGAGAAGTGTTCTGGTGTGAGGAGAATGAATGGGAATGAGCTCTTTATATAGGTGGAAAATTATGTAATAAATGGGGAGATTTATTACTAGTATTAATGTTGCCGAAATTTTGGGTTACAAAAAAAAACATACTTTCCAAGAGGTCATCCATCCTCGCACTACTCTCTGGTAAGCACGCTTAACTTTAAAGTTTTGATGGGATCCCGTTCACCTGAACCAATTTTATTTTTCTCTTTTAATTTGTCTTAAGTTTCTTTTCCAAGGTTTTATGAACCCATTGGATCACCCGGAAGTTGTAAATTTCTAAATTTCTTGTTCCCAACTGATCGGGTTTGTAAACCGGCTCAGTTTTCTTACTCGGTTTGACCGGTTCTTTTCCCGGTTTTCCTTAACTCAAAAGTGTGGGGTTTACAATTCCACTCAACCGGTTCTTTGTATTCATGCGAGCTTGTCCTTGCTGGTGTTCCCGGTACTTCTTATTCCTAAACGATATGAACATCCTTATTGATTATCTCTCGACCTAATAGCCTTCATTCATTCCAAATAAATGAGAAAACTAAACTTTTTATTTATTTGCAATTAGGTCACTAAAGTTATCTTTCTTTAACTTTAAGTCCCTAATGCCATTTTTTCCTCAAATTGAGTCCCAAAACTTTTAAAATTTATCTTAGGACCTCAATTTATTCAAATTCACAAACAAGGTTTAATTCCCCAAATTTTCAATTTGGTCCCCCAACTTTTCCAAAATTACCATTTTGCTCTTCATTTACAAAAATGGTAAGTTTTACCCCAAAAATTCTAAAATTGCTCAATTGGCCCTCTAACATTCTTATCACGCCCAATTGACCCTCAATTTTACAAAATTGCATATTGGTTCCTTGAATTTTTGAAAATCCCAAATTTTCCCCAATTTCAACTTTCTAACACAACCAAATTTGATTTTATCAAATTGACCAATTAAACACTTCTAATTTTTTAAATTGAAGTTAAAATTGAGTTCCTACATCTTCATACAATTCAATAGCACTTTAAATTGCAAGTTTTGACGTCAAAACGAGATCAAGCAGAGCTTTTCCGAAAAATAGACTATAGATCTAAGCAGATAGCTTTCATCCTAAAGGTTCATCCTAGAATCAAGAATTGCATCAATTGATGTTGAATTGGATGAGAATTTTATCATCAAACTTCTATTGGTTCTCCCTCTAGCACCGGTTGAAAATTGTAGAGGGGGCCGAATTGGCTTACTTTTCTGCTCTAATTTAGCTATAGGAGGGTTGTGGAGGTGTTGGGAGGGCTTGGTTTGGCCTGAGGAGGGCTCAAAATAGCTGATTTCAGCTCGGCTGAAATAGGGTAACTTCGATCCACCGGAGCTGCTTCACTGTTCCATCACGCTGACGCTTCTTCAACAACTCTTCTAACAAACGAAGACCACAGGCATGTAGCTGACTTCTCCCCGGTTCTAAAGAACCCGACCTCGCCTTGTTTGGCTCAGAAAAGTGCCCAAGTCGAAGCTCTAATTCGAGCTTCGCTGGAAAATGGAGCAGTTAAGAGAGAATGGAGTTTTTAGGTGTGGAGAGGATGAATGGGGAGGGGGTCTTTATATAGGAAGCTTGGGGACTTCTTGGTCGTTCGATTGGTGCCTTAATGGTGGTCATTCATTGTTTGAAACTTCCTGGAGGGAGACTTTTCTGCTTCGTCGACGCTGCGTGATTTTTCGGTGAGTGAATAGTGCTATCATCTGAAGGAAGAAGACGACATTGTTCCAAACTAGACTGGACCGGTTCGAACCGGGTTCAAAGCTTAAACCGACCGGTTCACCCCCCATTTGACTGAATTTTTCAAATCTAAAATTTTTTAAATTTATCTAAATTCTTTTTATATCTAATGGTGACCTCAAATCTCAAATTTAAATTTTTTAAGCTAGCTATAAAAATGAATGTAGAATCTGGTTCAATAGTTGTTCAAACCGGTTCAATCTAGTTCGGATCCGGTTCACCTGAACCAATTTTGTTTTCATCTCTAATTCATTCTCAAGTCCATTTCCATGACTTTTGGGACTCTTTGGGTCACTTAGAATCCATAAATTTCTCGGTTTGCCCTTTCTCTATCGGTTTCGATTCATGGACTAACTCGATTCATAAACCGGTTCAATCTAGTTCGATTTAGTTCATCTAAACTGGTCTGGTTTTTCTCTTCCAATTTGTCTTAAGGTTCTTTTCCAAGGTTTCATGAACCCTTTGGATCACCCAGGAGTTGTAAATTTTCAAATTGCCCATTCCCAAATGATCGGGTTTGTGAACTGGTTCGGTTTTCTTACTCAGTTTGACGGATTCTTTTCCTGGTTTTCCTTAAATCAAAAGTGTGGGGTTTACAACTACTCTCATGTGTGATGGTTAAAATACCACTTAGTAGTGGTTTTCTTTTCCAAGGTACTTATCATCCCAATCAGGTATGATATAAAATCTCACTCATCCGATCGTGTAGTGAATTACTCTTATTTGGCTCTTTGCTTTCACGCGAGCTTATACTTGCTGGTGTACTCGGCACTTCATGGTCCTATACGATATGAACATCCTTGTTCATTATCATTTGGCCTATTTGCCTTCATTCACCACAAATGAATAAAATACTCAAACTTCGATTCATTGCAATTAGGTCACTAAAGTTATTTTTCTTAAACTTTAGGCCTCTAAATGCCAATTTTTCCCCAATTTGAGTCCCGAAACTTCTAAATTTCACATTAGGACCTCAATTTATTACAAATTACAAAATGGGTTCAAGTTTTCCAAATTTCCAATTTGGTCCCCAATTTTTCCAAAATTACCCTTTTGTCCCTACTTTACAAAAATGGTAAGTTTTAACCCAAAAATTGGCCAATTGGTCCTCCAACATCTTTACCATGCCTAATTGGCCCTCCATTTTATGAAATTGCACTTCAGTCCCTCGAATTTTTGAAATTCCCAAAATTTCCCCAATTTTACCCCAATTTCAACCTTCTAACTCAGCCGAATTGGATTTTATCAAATTGATCAATCAAATGAGTTTAATTGTTAAAATTGAAGTTAGATTGGACTTCCTACACCTTCATATGATTCAATTGCACTTTGAATCACATGATTTGACGTCGGAATGAGCTCAAATGAAGCTTCACCGAAAAATTGAATGTAGAGAGAGAAAGCTTTGAAAACTTACCGTTGGAGGCGCGGCGGTCCGAGCTTTCGATCTAGCAGATAGCTCTTGTCTTGAGTTTCTTCCTAGGATCGAGAATGACCTCAATTCATGTTGAATTGAGGGAGAATTTGGTCAGTAAACTTCTACGATTCTCTCTCTAGCACGTATTGGAATTTATAGAGGAGAGCCAAATTGGCTTACTTTTCCGCTCTATTTTAGTTGTAAGAGGGTTGTGGAGGTATTGGGGGGCTTGGTTTGGCCTAAGGGGGGCTCAAATTGGCCATTTTTAGCTCGGCCACAATAGGGCAGCTTCGGTTTGCTAGAGCTGCTTTAGTGATCTATCACGTCAGCATTTCTTCGGTGACCCTCGGAGCAAATGGAGACTACATGCATGTAGCTCACTTCTCCCCGAATCCAAAGAATCCGACCACGCCTTCTTTGGCTCAAAAAAATGCTCAAGTCTGAGCTCTAGTTCAAGCTTCACTAGAAAATGGAGCAGTAGGGAGAGAGTGGAGTTTTCAGGTGTGAGGAGGATAAATGAGGAGGAGCTCTTTATATAGGAAGCTCGGGGACTTCTTGAATGTTCGATCGGCACCTTAATGGAGGTCATTCATTGCCTCAAACTCCCTGGCCGGAGAATTTTCATCTTCGCCAGCGCTGCTCAATTTTTCGGTGATGAATAGTGTTGTCATCTGAAGGAAGAAGATGACACTGTTCCAAATCGAACCAGATCGATCCGAACTGGGTTCAAAGCTTAAACCGGCCTGTTCAGGCCCAATTTGACCGAATTTTTTAAAATTAAAATTTTATAAATTCATTTTTTATCCAATGGTGGCCTCAATTCTCCAATTTAAATTTTCTAAGCCACTTAGAAAAATGAATTTAGTATCCAATTCAATAGTGGTTTAAACCGGTCCAAACCAGTTCAATCCAGTTCGAATCTAGTTCACCTAAACCGGTTTGGTTTTCATCCCCCATTCATCCTAAAGCCCTTTTTCATGACTTTTGAAACCTTTTAGGTTACTTGAAATCCATAAATTTCCTGGTTTGCCCTTCCACTATCGGTTTCAATTCATAAACCAGTTCAATTCGACTCGGATCTAGTTCACCTGAGTCGGTCTAGTTTTTCTCTCTCAAATTGTCCTAAGGTTCTTTTCCAAGGTTTTATGAACCCTTTGGGTTACTCGGGAGTTGTAAATTTCTCAAATTTCCCATTCTCGGATGATCGGGTTTGTGAACTAGTTTAGTTTTCTTACTCAGTTTGACTAGTTCTTTTCTTGGTTTTCTTTAACTCCAATGAGCGGGGTTTACACATTATGTAGTATTCACAATGTTTTTCTATGATAAGCAATATATGAGTATATTGTTGTGATGTGATGTGATGATTGACTTGATGTGTAGTATTCCTCAAATAAGATTATCCTACAATAATACGTTTTAAGAATAAAAATTTTGAAAAGATTTTATAATACATGCTACCATTTTAGTAGGGATTGTGCTCATAAATAAAATGTACTAACGTCAGTACCCCACTCACTGATCTTCATAACTCACCGCTCTCCCTAACCCCTTTTATGTACCATTCAAAGTAGCACAACAAAACTTCTAAGGTGAAGTAAAGTGTTCCAAGGTAAATCTCCTCAATTAGAACTACATTACTCTACCAAGAAGCATAGGTTTTGTGTTTGAGGGATTTTATATCAATGAAATTTGTATAATGTGATTTTTGAAATAGTTTACATTTTTACTAAAGATGGAGATTTATTGTTTTAGTTGTGCCTTACGACCTTCCGATTTTATAATAGTGCATGTCCCATTATCGTAATATCGAGAGGGCATGACGGTTATGATAATAGTGTGATCCGAAAATTGAATTGGGGCATTACATGTTAGTTTTACAATAATAAGATATTCACTATCGTAGCATTGAGAGTATGTGATGGTTGTTGTGTTGGTCTAACCCATGAATTGAGTTGGGACATGATACTACAACTCTCTCATACTTTTTATTGATAACATATATAGCTATTTATAGAACTAGATGCTCAACTCATTCTAACCACATTAACTACTTCAAAAAAAATGAAACAATATATCCAACATTTTCTTTCCTAAATTGAGTTGCATTTTGCAACTCAATTTATAGGCTATGAATTTACTCCTACTATTTTGTGATTAAAATTAATTGTAGATACCTTCAGCCTTATCGGAATTTGTCCTTGAGTGTTGAGTATAGCTTGATTTTGCTTTTCCTTAATGATATGTTGTGTGCTCTTGTACATTATCAAGTCCTCCCATGCTATGGATATGGTTATAATTTTTGAAACATGATCTCCTTTTTAGACATTTGATTCTTTTACAATAGTTGTTAATTTATTTTCACTATTGCTACATTTCTGCCCAATATGACTAGCATTTATATTAGATGAGTTAAATGGCTTTGTTGATGACTATGAATAAAATACTTAGCAATTGTTGTCTTTTGTTCCTTAGTGGAAACTATCTTCATATACTTAAACCCTTCAAAACTTGCTTATGTTATAATTGTTGTTACTTATTTTGCTTCTTTCATCCTTATGAACCTTGTCATCAAGTGAATTATCCCTTTTATTACACTTCTTTCCTGTCATAGTATTTTCATTTTGTCAACATGATTTCCTTTAAACTTTGTCTTCATTGTTGCATCTTATTGGCTCCTTTAGTTTGGACGATAGCTCTTATGCTAAACAATTTATTCTCCAAAATCTTATACTGCATTATAACACCATGATTTCTATGATGCACAACAATTGTCCATTTTTTAGGAAATTTATTTTTAAAATATTATATACAACCCACCTTGAATTTTTAATTTCACATCTCTTTTTCTCTTTACAATTAACTTGGATTCATCTATAAACTTTACTATTTTTACCTAAAATCTTCAACAAATTGCAAAAAATAATTAATATTTTCACACATATAATAATTAAATAAAAAAAGCATAACCGTTCTTTTGCATCAATAATCCTTTTTTATAAACAGTCAATATTACATTCTTTTTTTTACCTAAATCTGGAAGTTTTGAACTCTCATTTATAACATTTATAACACTTAACAAAATACTTATCAAATGAGAATTTTCCTCTCACTCTTCCTTATATATTCCTATTTATATTTAATTTTGTTAAATTTTAATAGTTACTTATCTTTTGTGTGCTTTATCTTTTTTTTATAAACTAATAACTTTTTTACATCTCTTCCAGTAATATATATATATATATATATATATATATCACTTGATTCTTTTATTGCACATATAATATACTGATAATTTTCATTCATATATCATAAAATTATTTTCACTATAGGATTAATATTCAGTGGATACCCAAACATATTTTATCTTGTTTATCATTGATAGTATCCTTCCAAAAAAATTATTAATAAGTTAATTCTCACTTGTTGGCAAGAATTCAAACTCCTGCAATCTCCTAACCCAAGAACACATCATAACTTCTCATATATTTTTTAAAATATCTCAATTGATTATTGTTTGATGGATACTAGACATATGATGTTTTACAATAAAGTTTTTATGTAATTTCTCAAGACTTGTTTTTTCTTCAAATACAAGTGAAATACCATTCTCAATCAAGTTCTACAACTTTAGAAATTTCAAGAATTTTTCAATTAGCATTATCCAATACTAATAATGATCATCTAAATTATGTATGCTAAAATGTAAGTAGCTAGCTCATTCTGCCATTTTTTGAAATACTGTAATCAAGATCCATCCCATTCTTGATTGGAGAACTAAAGAGTGAAATTGTAGGATCAAGGCTTTTAAAGCATTAACATCTAATCCCAAAATTTAGAAATTGGAAGAGAAGTTGCTTGGGAATGGATTCGAACTCCTGTTCAGCGGATGTTCCTTCCCTACCAAACACAAAACCAGTGGCTTCACTGGACACAAATCAAAATGCACTCACACGATCTACAATTACGGGAGAGTTCTTCACTAAATTAGGGCTACATGATTCTCAATCTCCTGAATCTGTCTTCCTTGATGGATTAAGCGAGAGACTTGCTAGTTTCCTGATCAATGTGTTGCTTGTAGATGACTATACTGAAGATTGAACAGAAGAAGCAAAGTTCTCAGTTGCTACTGAGTAAAATCCAAGTAGAACAAAGAACAATTGCATGAAATCAAGAGATTGATATTACACTTCTCTACACCCCCTCACTTCCTTCATTCACAATCGCAATACATCTCTTTACAAGATCAGATTTTCTCTATATTGAAGGCACACCAACGACAGAAAATAGTTTACTGTGACTCCATTTTCAACGCCCAAGAAGCTACTTTCTCAACACTCAAGAAGCAAATTTCTCAAGTAAGAGAAATATACCCAACAGTAGAGACATAGGATGTGTTAGTGAACCTCAGGTCTAAATTGAGAATGTATAATGCTGATTGGTGTATTGTGGTATAACTGATGAGAACAGATTAAATGTTGCAGATGTTGAGAAGATGTTTGGGGTTTACTTCAACAAGGAGAAGAACAGGGCCTGCATTAAAGGACCTATGCATGGACAACACAGCCTCTTCTACCCTTGCTTTAGATCATCCGTTGGCCAACCCAGACCCTAAGGGGCTTGCCATGGAGTTGAGGAACTGAAATAATGATCTAAAGCAAGGGAAGAAGAGGGCATATATTTCATGATCCCAAGAAGAATTCTCTCTAATAGGTTCATATTTAAAACAATGGCTCAGGATCCATGTGTGGCATCCATACTTTTAACTTGCTTTGCCCAAGAGAGAATTTACAGTCATCATCTCTGTACAGAATATTCAGCCGTGCAGCAAGAGAGAACAATATGTATGTATATGGATTTGTCATGTTTCTTATCGAGTGTGCGGCAGGGGAAGGAAGACCTTGGAGAATCATGGGATGCGCTCTAGTACTCGTTGCAGTGCTTTCTTGATGCCTTCCTGATTGAGGGATGTGGTTAGCTGTATCTCTTGCACCTGCAGCACAGAGGCTGATATTAGCAGCTAGGAATTAAAAGAGGAAGATAGATCAGAACTATAAGAAGGTTCTTAGTGGCATGCCTGCCTCCCAGCCCGGGCCAGAAGAACAAACGTTTTATTTACTGGCGGTGCCTGTTGTATAGAGATGTCAAGGTATACAATGAGAACTCCAACATGCTATGGCAACATAAATGACAGGAAAAAAAACGAACAAAGTATCCCAAGCAAAGCACGAGGCAATCTCACATTTGATAGCCAGAGTTGCAGGTCCTGTGAGACCACCCGCTTCTCAAAACCTTGTCGATTGATGCGAATGTTGTCAATGCTGGTAGAAAAAGGGAAAACAGGAATGATACAACGAATCTACAGAATCCTTATGAGTTGTATACGATAAGAACCCAGGTTTTGCGATATCATTCTAAGTTTTTCAGTGATACCCAATGCAAGAAGTGTCTTTTGTGAGCACAGATCAAAGGAATGCAAATAATCTCAAAAACAACTACTGGCGAGAGACATCCAACTAGGAATAAAATATGACTGGACTTCCACATTATTGCATGACAACGCAATGCCAAGTATATAATGGGACAAACGACAGGCAGTTGCTATCTTTGTCCATTAAGATATGATTCCTCAGAAATCTATGATACTCGGCTTTGTATGTACAGTATAAGAAAATGCATTACCCTTCTTCTTGTAGCAATTCCTCAAAAATTGCCTCAAGCCCTGGAAGTGGTTCAATGTTACTTTCTTCATTAATGCCCAATGAACCAGCATTATACAAGTCATCCTATCAGGCAAAGATGTTTCTGAGCATCACTTAGACATTTCAGATTTAGATGGCATCATTTAGATACTTATTCCAAGAAGACAAGCTAAGCAAGGACAATGTAAGTCCATGCAATATATGCATAATTACTCACCGGTGGGATCACACTGTCCAGAGTTTCTAAAAGGGGATCATCCTCCAACTGCTTGATTGATAGAGTAATCCTTGATTTTTCACTGCATTGTTCCAAATCATTGTAGTTGAAGCTCAGAGTACTACTTTGCATCCACCATAACAAAAATTGGGAAAAAGCCATCCAAAGCCAAATCACATCAATAAGAATAATAAAGTCCCCAAAACCTTATCAGTAGATTCATATGTCGATTAGCATGAATTGAAAAGTGGAAAAGAGAATTGAAAAACAGAGATGGAAGGGAAGATAATTGCAGACAAGTGCAGATGAACAAGTTCTGAACAACAAATATAGCTTCACCATTTAAAAGAGGCGTCTTGAAGACAAAACATGATTCCATCTACTGAGACAATCATTCTTAATTCAGAGAAAATAATATGCAAATAACTTCAAATTACTGATGACAACTTTTGTTTACAACCTAAGAAATGTTAATTCCATTGAAGTAAAATTCAATTGCTTGATTCACTAGTCAAGGGGAGGCATAAGACACCATACAAACCTGTCAATGTTGATGACCTTAACCCTTACATCATCACCTTCACTTAGAATATCTCGAACATCTTGTATCAAGTCCCATGAAACCTCAGATATATGAACCAGCCCAGTTAGATGATATAGCCCTGCAACGTTTATGCATGCAAAGTTCATTTAGTAAATGAAACAGTAAATGAGCCCTGAAACAGTAAATGAGCCTGCCACTAATAGATTACCCTACATACCATCAGGGAAGCGCAAGTGAACAAATGCACCATAATCCTCGACAGACCCCACTTTTGCTTCAAAGACATTCCCTACTTTTACATGTTTAGAAAACTTTGACCAAATAGCTTCTTTCTCGGAAAAAATCAATTTTCTGCTATCTTCATCTGCTTGGATTACCTAAGCATTAGTGCAGGAATCTGTCAGCCATCATATTTTCATATAATTGACTGTTGAGAGTTAATCATATCAAATGTATAAGAAGTAAACCTTCCAAACTGTTCCATTGTAAAGCTAAAATATTCAGGAAAAAAAGACAAAGCATTCTTCTGCCTTCTTTGAGATGCATAAATGCTCATTTGAACAGGCATACACAATCATAACTTTCATTAAATTCTGTTAGAGTAAAAGGCAAGGTGGGCCACATCTGAATTTAGTTTGTGGAAGTGTCCGTATTTGATAATAAAAATTAAAGCCTCAACAAAAGGGAGAAGACAGAAATCTAAAAGCCATCAATCTGCACTTAAAAACTACATGATATACAGAGAGATGGAGGGCCTCACCTTCAAGGGAACCAGTGCACCAATCAAACCTTCTGCAACCTCCCGAATATTTTTGTTTGGCTCTTCATGATATTATATGTAGATCAGACGGCTAATGTTAGAAGCAGGTAAGTAGAATAATATTAAAAAGAAATGAAGATGTGATGTGGAAATAAGCCTCAGAACTAAATGGTAATTATTGAAATTATATAAATTTACAAGGAAAACACCAACTGAATCAGAGAACTAAGGGGGATCACTTCTGTAACTCCATTCAGATGCCTTGTTAGATCAAAGGTTGAACTAAACATAAATATCCTTCCTTTCTAATGCCCAAAAAAGAAGTTACAATAGCCCTGATCCCCTATGAATGACTAGATATGCCAAATTGGGCTAGATTCTCTATTCGTTATCTCTCCCTCTTGTAGTTATTACTAGGCAAACTGATGCAGGATATTTGGAATGTCTGGCTGTTTAGCACAGTAATAAATCATGTCTAATCCTCTAGCAATTATGCCATTCAGAGAACTTGGTAAATTATACATACACATATATATTAAATTGCGAATTCTCAATTAACAGGTGATTGACACAAGGGTGGTATCCTACAGAAGAATTAAAGGTACATTTTGTCATGATAAATTATAGAACAGGAAGCAGGGAAACTGGCCATGGCACCAAAATTCAAACGCATAAGAATCAATTGAGTACCTTTATATGAATGTGAAGGGCTCAGCTGTGGAAAGGGTAGAAAACCCATAAGGGAATAAAAACGAACAAGTAGGCCTCCACCATTGTAGCCCTCGATTCTACCCTCATAGATGACGCCCCTCTCATAGTATGCCCTTGCAGCCCTCCAATCAGCAGACCTCTACTTCTTTGCAGAAACTATACGTTAGCTTATTTACTATTAGCAGGACCAAAATTAGAACTACAACAAATATAACAGTCTCAGAGTGCGTATAGACATAGAAGAATTGGATACTTCTATTCAACTAGCTAGTCTCAGAGTTCATCGGATGTAGCCAGCCACTGCTATATTTAAACTAATTAAGAAAGTTTTCAATCTTGATCAATCATAGGATATATAGCAGCTGGCATTTTCCAAATGAGACGTGGGGACTGTCTGAGATGCTTCACCATGACTGAACAAAGGCATTACTGAAATCTTTCTATCGACAGAATCAATAACAGAACGCACCCGAGCCAGCCTGAGAGTCTCCAAGGACGAGGGAGGGTCGGGGATCGGCCCATTGGAAGTGCCCTGTTCGCTGTTCTCGGTCTGCAGACTCCCAGAGACAGATACAGCAACTTTGGCACTCTGAGGGCAGAGGGGCCTGCCTATCACCGGGAATTTCAGGGTTGTCGGGGAGAAAATCAAACAGTGACAGTGAGAAGATGAGGGGGAGGAGGAATCTAGGAAAGTGAGGGCAGGGGAAGACGATCCTCCTCCAAAAGCTGCGGTTAGAATAGGCATCTCTCACGAAAACCAGTCACCGAAGTAAGCAGGATGAAGACGAGAGAAGGGAGGAGCCAGAGGAGGAAGATGAGGATAGAGTTGGATGAATGAGTGAGGACCAGTTAAATGAGATTGGGGGTTGCATGTGCCAAGTGTCATGTTTGTCGCTCACAAATCTCTCGGTTTTGGTGCACATCTCAGATGGCCACGGCAACGGGTGGGCAAGTGCAGGTCTGGATATCAGGGCCCGCATCTACTCCATGGTATTCCTCCGCCTTTGCAAATTCGGGTACGGGGCAAGTATGATCGGGATAAAGTTTGGAGCGGATGCTATAAGATCAAACCCAAACCCTAAAATGAACAATTTTACAGCTTGTATACTTGAAAATTTGATAATGATACAAAAGCCATTCCACAAGCTCTAATATTCGGCATCATTTCCTGGGGATTAAGGGTAGTGTGGGCCTCCACTGACATCTTCAATGAAAGCCTTCAGATTCCTATCAGAAGAGCCGCCTGCCCTTCCGGCATCCATCGCCATCTCCTTCCACCTCATAGCGTTCCCCTTCAACTCTTCTCTCCTCTCCGCCATCACAGCCTCCAGGCACCTCCGTATCTCTCCGGCCTCCACTACCCCCGGCCCCTTCTCCGCCGCCCTCCTCACCACCCTCACGCCGGTGCCCCAGACATCCTCCAGCAACTTCGCGTTCGTCCCCTGATCCGTCCACTGCGGGAAGGCCACCACCGGAACCCCGCAGACCACGCCCTCGAGGGTCGAGTTCCACCCACAGTGCGTCAGGAAGCATCCGACCGACTGATGCGACAGCACCTCCAGCTGCGAGCACCACGGCACTACCATGCCTTGCTTCTCCAGCTCCTCCATGCAGCTGATCACGACCTCATCTTCTCCTCCTTCCTGTTGTTGTTGCTGCTGGTATAGTTTGTTTTCTGTGGGTCTTATTACCCACAGGAATGGGCGGCCAGTGGCAAGCAGCCCCCTCGCCATTTCTTCGGTCTGCCGCTTCGATATCACCGCAATGGTCCCGAATGATAAGTAGATCACCGAGCCCACTGCCTGCGAGTCCAGCCATTCCTTGTAGTCCTTTACGCCTGCAGCGATTTAAGTCGTATAAATGAAGGTTAAATTACACTCATAAAACCTTTTAACTTTTAAAGTGTTAATGTGATAATTTAAAAAATATATATAATTTTAAAAATAATTTTTATATAAAGAATTAAAAATGGGTACTATACTTGAAAGATCAACGTGATAAAGTTTATTAATAATATATTATGTTGAAAATTTTAATTAAACTCATAATATAATATATTTCAATATCAATATAAATTATATTAATATAACATAAATATATTTTCTCTAATTATAGAATTTTCTTTAAAATTACTCTAAACCAAATTATATATATATGTTGATTTATTAGTAATAATTATACATAATATTTATATATATAAATTATGATATTATATAAATAAATAACTTAAATTTATCATTTTAATTAATTTTAAAATTATATAATTTACTAACAAATTTCTCTCACTTAAAATTATGTAATTTGTTAACAAATTTCTACTAGTATAATAATGTAATATATATTTGTGTAAAATATTTAATTTATTATTTTAAATTAATTATATATAATTTGTACTTATATTTTTATTAAATAAAAATTATATTTATTTTAATTATATAATTTAAATCAAATAAAATATTATAAATTTTAAATACATATATTTTAATATAATTTAGGTGGATATCAAAAATATGATTAATTAAAATCAATTTTAAATTTTAAGTTGATTTATTATTATAAAGTGATTATAATGTTGATTTTTTAAGAAAAATGCACAAGTTAGTATATAACATTTAAATGGTTATATCACTTATAATTTCTTATAAATTTCAACTAATTATAAAAATTGGCTGATTTTTAAGATGGATATAAATTTATGGTATGTATCTAAAATATTCTCCTATAATATATGTTATTAGAATTAGTGTACACTTAAATTGAAATGATATTAACTTAAAATATTTTATACAAAATATAATAAGCTTTTCTTTTAATTGAATTAGCTAATGATTTAAATTCCTAATTAATTGAAATATAATAAGTAATGTTTTTTTCTCTCCGTTTTTAGTTTTGGCATATAATCATAAACTTTTAAACTAATATTAGATTAATTATTTACCACTACATTTTTTTTCACATTTTATAAGACTTATTAAACTCACATAAAATTTCACACATGTTTAATTTGACCTTGTAAAAAAATATTTAATCTGTATTTGTTATCCCCTCAAAATAGGAAAAAATATACTTGTATAATTAATTAAAAAACAATGATTGATTAATATATTTTAGTGTTATACTATGTGTCATGAATACTATATTAATTTGTAACATCCGTTCTTATTATATACCATTAATATTAGTGGTAATGTGCCACAAAATTTGCAATAATATAATTATTTTGTTGAAAAGTCGAGAGCAAACCCTTCATCAAATAAAAAAATGGATTTATCATATTATTTTCTAGTATTGTTTTTTTATTATATATTATTAATCATAAAAATTGTGTTAAGCAATTTGTAATAATATTATTATTTCATTGAAAAGTTGAGCAAGTTTTAGTTTACTAAAAATTGAGTTATTATTCGTAAAATACCTAGTCCGATCCTTTATAATGAAAACTGATAATATAGAGTAATAAAAATATTCATATTAAGAAAAATACGGTAATATTATACTATTTTAAATAGTTATAATATATATATATATTTATATTATATAATCTAACTAGTAAATATTATAATATATATTATTTTTTATTTTTTTAAAAATTTTATATTATTATTATTATCATATAAATAAATTTATTTCCATATAATTCATTGAATAATTTATTAATATAAATGATTACTTATAACTTTGGCTACAATGCCAATCTTTTAACATATTTTTCTTTCTTATTTTAAATTTTTAAATGGTCTAAATACTTATTGTACCAAATTTATAAATGGTAAATTTTTATTTGTATTTCGTTTTAATTATTTGTTAATAAGATTGAGTGCACATCATATAAATCAAATAAGTCAATATAAATAGTTGTGTTAAAAAATATGACTCTAATATTATAGTCGTTCTCCCCACTCATGTTATCCCGTGCTCTCAAACACTTTAATTGGTATTCCTGATCTCGGCATCTATGTTCTCTCAACCCTAATCTAATAATGGGCACAAATGACAACTCTGGTGTATAGGGGCGGGGCGACTTCACATGAGCTTAGGTCTCACTCTTGTTATCAGTCTAGATATACCACAAGAAATTATGGATCGAGTTCGTCTCAATACTTTAATTCGTGGAGTTTTAATGGGCCCACATATCACTTGATCCACTTCTCGGCCTTCAAGACAATCTCTTAACTTTGTAGCAAACATAGACATTCAGCTCATGATTGTCCTTTCTATGAATTTAAGCATCTCTTTTATCCCCTCAAGTTCTCTCTATTTATGGTAATGAAACTAATTCCGATTATCTTGACTATTATGTTGATTTATAAGTGACAACTTATATCATTAATAATTTATCTCATATATCTATTGAGAAAAATGAGGCACTTTCTAATTATTTGCTAATTGGCGGACAAGTTTACCAACATACTCTTGAGCTCATTCATACCAACATATGAAGAGTCGCTCCTATTACATCTCATACCGGTTATCTTTACTATATTTGTTTACTTGATGATTATAGTTAAAATAATTTTATCGACACAAAAGTCGAGTGACTGGTCCAAAAGGCAAAATTGTAATTTTGAAAAATTATGGTGTAGTATATGAACTCCAAGTGGAATTCAAAACTTACCCAAAATATATGATCTAATTATGTAGAGTAACACAACAACTCTCATACAGAGATCACACTTTTCGTGGCACTGGAAAGAAACGTCGGAATGAACTAGTCCCTAATATAACAACCGGTAGGTATATCGATGACGAGTTTAATTGGACTGACCGCATTGCTTTACCATTTTATAAGAACTCTCTAACTGTATGAATGTATTATGAATAAGGCCCACTCATGAATAGTGACTTAATATAGAAATTTACAAATAATATCTATTTAAATTTATTTTATTGTTACAAGTAATCAAAATGCATAAAGGAACTCTAGAGTCTCCTCCATTCACAAGGAAGATAGTATAAGGAGTGATGGGATAGTCATTACCTCCAAGAATGATCAAGAATACATTAACCAAAACAATTAGGATTGTGACATAAGGGGAAATATCGGGTGCGCCAACATGCTTACAAAGGGGTCTAGGTGGGAGCTAGTCCCAAAAAAATTGACAAAACTTATGCATTATATTACCTCGCGATAATAGAGTTATAATTATGCAGGGCTGATGATCCTAGTGCCTACACTGCTGCATATTCCACTGAGGACAATTTAAGATGATGTCCTGCTATAATTATGGAGAACCATGACATAGGATATGTAACTACATACTAGGCCAAACCCAACCAGGAGGGACTTGGGGTTATAGAGAACCATGACATAGGATATGTAACTACATACTAGGCCAAACCCAACTAGGAGGGACTTGGGGCGTTACGTAAGATGCAAACTTGAAGGTTAAGAAATCATCATGCACTAAACATCAGGAGCATCATGGGGGACCATGCTAGAAAGTCGTAACTTATTTTGGATGCAGGAAATTATGCCACTTTGCTTGGAATTGTCCAATGGGCAACTCTTAATTAATACCCCCACTAATACTCACACATGCCCCACCAATTTACAGAGACCCTAAAAAAGGGAAGCATGTTATAACAAGCGGTGGATCTAAAGTGTAGTGTGGTTCGGAGGAACCCTGATCACCAAGTGATTCAAAAGAGAAGATTTATCATGACGATCAAAGTATAAAGATGATCATGACTATAAGAACGCCTTGAAACTTTAGTGTAATAGGTTATGTAAGGGTCTAAGTAAGACACTTTTGTAGGAAGTTATTACGAAATTTTGAAATGTAGAAGTACCATCTTTTGTAACCTAATGAAGATCCATCAACATTGTGTGTGAACCCTAATAGGAATGCTGGGATAAATTATATATTGTACTTTGAACCTTTCTAATACAATATTTTTTTCTGAAAAAATAAGGAAGTGAGTATGGCAGAACACTAACAAGGGGATGAACCTTTTTGTATAATATATAGAAGGTTGAAATTGCACAATCCAAAGCTCTGGTCACCGGACCCCACCGGTAAGATATCAAAGATTTCTTTCTCTAGACTGCATTTTCTAGTGAAGCTCCATTTAAGCTCATTTCCGAGCCAAATGAAGCAGTTTAATGCTTAAAAGGATGAGGAAAACATAAAGAAGGTGATCCAAATCATGAATGGGGACAATTAACCACGTTTGGATGATCAATTTGACAAGATTGAGATTGGGGGGCTAAAGTGCAAATTTTGAGAAATTTGGGCAAATTGGGGATTTTTTGAAAATTGCGGGTCAATGGCAAATTGATAAAATTAAGGGCATTTTCATGGAATCCCCTCCCAATTGAGGGCCAATTAGGCAATTTGGATAAAATGGAGGACCAAATTGTAAAGTTTGAGAAGTTTGGGGGTCAAATTGTAATTTTGGGAAAATTAGGGACTAAAGGGAAATTTTAGAAAATTTAAGGACCAATGGGCAATTTTGATAAAGCTAAGGACCTAAGAAGGATAATTGGAAGTACTTGGGGCTTAATTGAAACTAAGGGGCAAATAAGGACCTAAAGGTAAAAGAACAAACATTAGGGACCAAATTGTAATTAAGGCAAAATATGATGGCCTATATGCAAATGCCCAAAAAAGATACAATTTCTTAGTCAAGCATCCTAATATGAATATTTGTACCGTGTAAGAGTAAACTGCTCGAGCATCAGCTTCAGGAAACACGCCACAAGGCCAGGCTCCGCCAGATAGACCTGTCAAAATTACTAGGTTAGTGGGAATTTTCATAACATCGATTTCGGTTGGAATGATGGTTCAATTGAAAATGATTTTCTCGAAATTAGCCTCCCTTAACTGGGTGAATCTACTTAAAATATTTGGGAGCTAATTTTGGGCTTAGGCTTGGTATGCAAGTGGGCTTAAGGCCAATGGACACGGGTATGGACCCGTCCAGAACTAACATGTGATAAGAAATGCTAACATATCCAATTAACTGGAAATTGCGTGTGATACCCATCGAGCCAAGTCTGAGTTGTTAAGCTAGTTGGGCCAAGTCGCTGCTTTGCTAAAGCCAGGTCGTCGAACCTGTTGGGCCATCACGCGTGGGCTGAAGCCAAACCAACAAAACCGTTGAGCTGGAGGGCCAAAGATAATGGCTATAACTTAAAATACTCTTGATTGTGCATGCATTGTGTGATTTGGGCCATCAAGACACCTGGAATGAGCTAGTGATGGATCCCAAGGACTGTTGGATGGCCTAGGGTGCATAAGGGTGGTATGGCATCCAGTAGGTCGAGAAGTTCTAAGAGCTTCCTATGTACTGAGATCGAGGCAGTAGGGGAAAGGAGGTCTCGTCCCACAAAGCGGACATGACGAAGTGATTAGGATTTGAGGGTCGAATTATTGATGTTCACTCAAACTCTGGGTAGAGGTAGTGCACCTCTATTAGGGTGGACAGTAAAGGCACTCTAGTCCACAAGTGCAATGGTCGGGGACCTTTCTGCGAATGTGAGATCCCTCCTATAATAGGAAGGCGATTGTTGATCATGTGCAAAATCAAAGAAGGAACTGCTGACAAAGTATCTAACATTTGAAAGTGTTAAAGTGAACATTTCTTAAAATATTTCTCTCACTCACTAAGTTTTTGAACTCACCCCCTCCCTCTAAACATTTTTTAGGAAGGAATATGACTACGTTAGTCTCTCCCTCCCCATAACCTATCCCTAGGTATAAGGATTTACCGTTTCAATTTTGTTTAATGTTGTCCAAGGAAAACATGACAAGTACTACACCTAACTCTCTTTGATCTCTTGGAGGGGTCCCTCTTCGAGGTCCGGCAGAGTGGCGGGTTGATCACATGACCTCGATCAAACCGGGTTGGGGCGTGGCACCCATGCTTCCATTATGACTCCAAAATATGTCCAAGCCTAGCTGGATATTATGAAAGGTCTTAGAATGAGCCATATATCGACTAGAGCATCCCTCTCCATTGAACCATTTGAAACAAGAGTGCTAGAAGTTGCATCACCCTAAGTGACATCTCTACCCTAGAATTAGGATTTCCATAAATTCAACAATACAAGGAACTTAAAAACTCTAAGACAATTGTGATGCAAGACCTTATTGGGCTAGAAGGAAGTGGTAAAAACTACGGATTGGATGAGGAGTATTTAAAAGTTGTTTTATATCATAAAAGTGCTAATTACGAAGAGGGTGACCATAGTCGAGTTCCTCCTATAAGACAATGCATACACATGGTGGTTGGACATATAAGTCACATCCCCCTCATCATCAAATTGGACTAAGTTTGAGGAAAAATATTCCAAGGAATATATGTCATTATACATGGTAAATGAGAAGAAGCAAGAGTTTCTCCAACTATGATAAGGCTTAGGATCTATGACTGAATACAAGAACCAATTTAATGCCCTTAGGTTATTCGCACTAGATTTTTCTAGGTCCGCTAATATATGTCATAGATTCCTAGACAAGATATCTCCATAAATTCGGTGTTATATGGGGAGCATTAGGTGACCCACTAATTTGGAAGTTGTAATCAACTTGACATACGAATATGAGAATATCATTCTTATCACACAAAGCTTTGTAGAAGGAGAGTGGATTAACGGGGACCACTCCATAGAAGTAAAACCGCCATGTCAAATATCCACTAAAAATCCGCTCTTTGAGTGCGCACAGTCACTTCTCTTGAATAGAAGGGATGAGACCCTTTATTGGTAGGAAAACACTGAGTACATGTTATCTACACATAAGGAGAGCAGAGAGCAACAACAATTTAAAGAATGAGCCACCTCGATGTCCGAAGTGTAGAAAGATTCACCCGAGGTTCTGCCAAGGCACAATTTTCTATGTGTGTGCACAACCAGGACATTTCACTCGTAAAAGCCCAAGAGTCGGTTATCCAACTATAACGGTTGGGGCCTCTATTGCTCGACCTCCGCTATGCATAAGATTTTGAACAGGGACTAACATTGCATCATGCAATAGAACGAAGAATGAGGGAACTAGAGCTCCTTCATCCTAGTCGAGCTTTTGGCTAGGGTTTACAACCTAACACGAGAATAGGCTAAAGCTAGCCCGAGTGTTGTAGCGAGTACTTTTCAGAATCCTTTAAAAAATTAATTTACTCGTCCTTGCTTTTTGGAATGACGAGACGATAACACCCTTTTGTTGTAGCATGAACATTTTGACTCTAGTTCCATTTTGTATGTCGGGGGAATTATTATTATGTAATCCCATTTGGAATAGCGAATTAAATGGAATGGATTATGTTTTGTAAATACAAGGAATTTAGCCTTATGTGGAATAGAGGCCTAAGACCTCGAGGGTAAAAAGGCAGGTCTATGTATAATTAGGAAGTAAATAACATCAATGTATAATAGACAACCAAAATATTGGTAATGAAGTATATGCCAAGGGGTGCCATGTATAAGTGTCAAGCGTTCCATAGTCTAAAAGGGGTTACAAGTTAGGACTATGGTAACCACGATAGACCGTAATCTAGATTTGAAAAAGGGATGCAAGGTACCATCTTGGAAAACTGTGGTACTATTAAGAAAATCACCCCTAGAGTTTTATGAAGAATAGGGAGAGTGATCTTTTAGTCATAGAAAATGTTAGAATGAGGAAAATGCCTCAAGTGGCATGACACAAGTATAATCTCTATAAGTACCCAACAAGTTACGATACAAGAATCACATAACAAAAAATGAGAAGGAATCCTACACATGGATGTATGAGGCATGATATGGAAAGATGTACCTCACACTTCAATTGTCTCTATGGAAATCATGCATCAACGAGTGATAGGTGGGTTGAAAGGCTCTACCCAAGGATGAGTACCCGAAAGTAATGGTGATTGTCTCAATAGTGAAAATTGATAGATAAGGATACCAATGAGACAATGCCTAAAAGAGACATCATGGCATATCAAGCATTGAGACTTGAGAGTTGATGAAACATGAAGAGGATAACCCTTATGTGATGAAGAATGTAACACCATAATAGAGATGTTACTAAGGAAGGTACGTGAGTATTATAAAAATTTTGGAAGATGAAATAGAGTTTAGAAGATGAATGGGATTATTGGAATGCGAATGAACAATTATGTCTAATGAAAATGAGATCAAATTCTCCAAACATTGAGATATGTTACAGGTTGTCATTATCGATGAGATGGATTAGACCCTATGAAGCACTATGAGAAGCATGAATCAAGAGAGTAATGAACTAAAGAAAATTAAGTCAATAACAAAGAAAGTATTGGGAAAGACCAACATGCACCATTTTAAGTGTTGTGCAAGGCCAAACACAATGAGGAATGATGTGTCATATAAGTGCACATCTTAGAACTAGTACAAAATGAGTGGACTCGTATCTCCAGACACTGGTAGAGGGAATTATACCATCAAGCATAGGATGTCAATCATAAACTTTTGGAACAAGTGTGGTGAGTGGTCTTGATTAAAGTATTAAGGCGTGCATTCATGACAAATAAAATGAAAAAGGAGAACACACACATAATGGAAAAGTAAGGAATAATACTTACATGAGAAATTTCGTAAGGGTATGCTAAAACCCAGGATATGGGGTGCTAGACCAAGATATTTATAGAAATTGGGATGTTATGAAAATAAATGAAAGAGTATATGGGTAATAAAGAGGTATGATCTACAATCTAAGATTATTGGTAGGAACTTTTGTTAATGATGACTAAAAAAATGAGACTTATAAGAAATGATATAATATTCATGAGGGGCGTATTGGAAAAAAAGAGGGGAGGGGGGTTACTCGAGCCTATGATGAATGATGTGGCTAAGTTGAATGAGGAAATTGGATAAAAAAGGAAGGAGGCATAAGCATGTAAATGGGAGAGGGTAAAAATGCACAATGGCATAACAATCAGGTGAAATGAGAGAAAGCGGGAAGACTTGAGTTGACCATAAGAGGAAATCCCATTCCCCATCCAATAAAAGTTTTGCGAAAAAGAACTTCTAAAAGGAGGAGAGCAGTTGTAAATCGAAACTTCCAAAATTGGAATTTCAACATAATTGGACCGAAAACCGACGTTGAACCGATAATGGAATATCAAATCGATAATGAAAACCTAAACTGATAATGGATGCTAGAAATGGGATTGGGAATTGAATCGGATCAAAAATTGAGGTTGAAAATGAGAATGGGAACCTAAGCCATGAATATAGATCCAATTGGATTAGAGATCAATTTCCTGAGCAAGAAATCAAGATTTATATAAAATTTGGTTTCTGACTTATTTGGATCGGTATTTTGGATTAAATTATCGAGAGGACCTAAGAACGGTAGAAAAGTAATTTAATTATGTAAAAAAGAGGGAAAGAGAGTCGGGTTACCTGGATCCGAGTAAGGTTGACTTGACTCATAAAAATCATGTGCAACCTCCCCAAGACTCACAACCCCGATCGACTACTCATAATCGATAGCCTCAAATTTGGAACACTCCAATTGAATCAATTTTGAATAAATTTCATGTAAAAAAAATGTAGGGATAAGCTAATAACTCCCATACCAGCCTCCCTATAAGAGTAATTGAGTTTTCATACTCTCATTAGATCCAATTTTACATCAAAATTTGAAAAACTCGATACCGAAACCTCTCGCGACTATTGAGTGATCGATTGAGCAATTCTCCCTCACCCAACACCAAATAATGTGATATTGGTGTTAAGATGCTACTAATGCACTCCTCTTGAGTTTTGTGGTCGGACCTTGACTTGTAAGTGGTAGAAAAATACTACACGAGTGTCATTTTTCCATTTATCTTTCTAACATATAAAATCAGTGTGTTGCCCTTGTAAGGCCAAATCTGGCCACCTCTAGCCACCAATCGATGAACACAAGTGTAAAAGTGGCAATATGCCTCCCATCTACCTCCCACTAGCAAAGGCTGACCTTTGGCAATGGGAGATTTGACCCACACGAGTCGATCTCCACTAGTGGTTATGTTCGAATTTGCCCGACCATGACCAATTGAGGCCCAAATTCTCCCAACTCCGATGACCACCTGGTCGACCACTATCATAGAACGACTTGTTTTGACCCTAGCTTCAAAATACCTCAACTTCACCCGTCTCTAGTGAGAATTTTTTACAAATCCTTTGATACCTCTAGTTTGACCAATTTGGGGAAATGACAAAATTCAACCATATTTGGTCAGAGTAAGACCTCTCACTCTTCCCACGAGTGATTAAGAGTATAATGAAAATATGTGGGAGTGATTTGTGAAAATAGAAGTTGATTTGGTTGATTTTCAAAGTTTGGGGACTAAATTGTAAACATGGAAAAGTTTTAGGCCGATTTGTAAAAATGGGAAAACTTGTAAAAATAGTGCCCTAAGTAATCTAAGTGGCTATGAGGTGATTTTACGATAATGGAGATATCTAAAGTCATTTTCGGAAATTTGGGTCTAAAATCTTTTTTTTTGTAAAAAAGGACAAAATGGTAATTTTCTCAAATATGGGCAAAATGGTATTATTTTCTCAAATATGGGAAAACAATTATATATGTCCAATGGAGGATAAAATAGTTTATTTTGATATATGAAGGGTAAACTTGTAATTTTGCAAAACTAAAAAATTAAAAATGAGACTTTTTCCAATTAAGGGAAAAATGATAATTTTATCCATTTTAAGGACCAAAATGCAAATTTTGAAAAAGTTAAGGATATAAGTTGGAAACTTAGAAAATTTTGGGCATATTGGAATTATATGACTAATATATGTATAACATAACCATGACATGTGGAATGAAATGATAGAATGGTATTGTTAAAACAATTTCGTTAATAAGAAAATCAAGCGAACCAATCTCAATGGGCAAAATTACAATTTTGGAAAATTATAGTATATGAACTCCAAGTAGAAGTCAAAATAGACCCCAAATATATGACATGATTATTTAGATTAACGTGACAATTGTTATATGGGGATCACACTTTTCGAGATATTGGAAAGAAACGCTGGGACGAACCAGTACGAGATATAACAGTGAATGGGTTTATCAACAATGAGTCTGATTAAACCGAGCACAACACTTTATCATTTTATAAGAATTCTATGAACTTATGCATGCATGAATGCATTATGAATAAGGCCCACTCATGAATAGTGATTATAAAGAAATGGGCTAAGTCGCAGCATAATGATTAAAAGACATTAGTCCACCTAATAAATCACAGAGGAGGGAGAGGCTAAGGTCGTCTAATTTAAAATGGTAGAAAATGAATTATAATTTGAATCATAAGGAATTGAGGAAATTAAATACACATGAGTAGTGATGCCACTCAATTAGTAAACATAACCCTAGGAGTCAATGTTTAATATGCATATCATATAAGGGTATGAAGTCCTAAGTAACATGAGTAGTGGAGCCAGTTGATAAAGGATCGAGCCCCAAGAAAAAATCATGTTTGATGTGTTTACTACTTGATCATGCGCATTTGTGCGATATATACATGTTGTTATTTGGAGCGTTCGACAGCATGCCCTCTAGGGGCGTGAGTTGACATTAGGGACTAAATAAAAGCAATGAATAATGAGAGACTAAATCGATGTTTCCAGATCGCTTGAGATCCATGTATACTCAATTGTGTGCCAACAATGGATAGTCAAGGTATACGTATACTTGAGTGTGAAGTTAGAGGGTACAACCAAAATATACATATGATCAAGGAAAAATTCTCGACATTTAACTAAACCATATGTGTATTGTTTGGAACATGAAGGAGTCATGTTTGTTCATGTGGGAACCTTGAATTGTTGATATGATTTGTCGTAAGTAGAAGCTCTGACTGAACGTACATGTGTGCTTAAAATTCAAGACATGAGTCCTAAGTGTTGAGAAATCATTAAGAAATTTACAAATAATATCATTATATATATTTTGAGTAAAATCTAGGGTCGTAAGCCATGTAGTGGCCCAATGTTGGTAAACTCATCCACTGAGCTGTGAGCTCATCCCTTCCCTAAAACTATTACAAGTGAAAGTGGGAGTCATGGAAATATAAGTCCGAGAGATCACTAGTGCGACTCGAGGTATGAGTGTTGAAGTGCATGCACGAATATTTAAATTTTATGATTGTGGGTTGCTATATTCTTGGAAATATTATATGAACTTTAGGGTGAACTACTTTATAAAAGAAAAGTTTAAATTTTCACTAAAAATATGGATGCATTTTATTCTGAGCATTGGTCATATCAGTAATATTTTGGTGAATGTACCCACCATTTTAGTATCAATAAGATGTGGCGAGTTATTAGACCTCGACCTTGGAAATCGAAATGGGGTGTGGTAACATGGATATTATGCACTCATTGCATAATGTGCGACCTTCAATGAACAATTTTCATGAAGATTGAAAGGGATAGAAATTTAAAGCTCGGTTAGGACAATAAGAAGTGGAGCCTCATAGTTAAATTTTGGATAATTAAGGAATAATGTGTGAATAAGGAGTGACTGATATATGAAGAGAATGATTTGAAAAGGATTAGGGAAATGAACACAAAGAAAAGAAATCAAAGATCAAATTACAATCTTAGAAAGTTGAGTAACTAAATTGGAAGGGGTCTAAATATAATTTTGGAAAGTTTAAGGATACCAAAGTGATTCACAAAAGTTTAGGTCATAAATATAAGTAATTGTAGTGTGGGACTATGGCATTAGCACCAAGCAATTAGGAAGTTGACTAATCATACCAATAGAGCAAATGATACTTTGAATTCCCCTAGACCCTATTTCCATTAAACTCCCCAAACAAAGATAAGGTCGTTGGATAAGGGGAAGAGTGCAGAGTCAATCACTCTAAATTTGGTAATTTGTAAACAAGGTGTTACGTGGTCACATACTAAGTGCAGTTGCAAATAGTAGACATTGTCTTAGGAATGAGTTAATTAACAAGGTATCAATGTCAAGGTAGGGCAGTGATTTTCTATACAATAGAAATAAAAAAAATAAGTATAAAAAGGGAGGAACATTCCACATACTAGGACTTCAAGGGAATTAAAGAATAAGACCTAGTAAGTGATTGAATATGATAAAAAAGGGGAAGATGTCATATTGAATTATAAAAAAATGAGTATGCTGAAGTTAAGAATTTTTGCAAATTTGAAGGGGTGAATTGTTGACATTGTAAACTTAATGAGTATGCTAGGAAATTCCCTAAGGGGGTGAGTTATTTTTGGGAAAAGACACTTATACAAGGTTGTACACTGAGTGACTGCAATGGACTATCGAACTTGGCTATCCATCTTTGTTGAAATAAGTAGACAAGTCTGACGCTCACCTTTAGATAGAGGATTAAGCCTAAGGGAAATATATCAATTCCAAAGAGTGTGATACTAGTAAGTTACTGGGGTGATCCACAAGGAAATTGGAGGATACGACTCTTATATATATTGTCTAAGAATGTTATGACAAGACTCATCTATAAAGCAACAATAGAGAAAATAAAGAAAATGGAGAATCAACTTAAAAAGGGATGTTATCATTAACCCACCTAGATAATTGGAAATTGATAATAAATTATTTGACATGTTTCCTTAACCAGGAGTGTTAGAGACGATTTACTAACTATATGGACTTCAAAATGAGAATGAATTTGAGACTAGTAATGAAGGTGAAAATGATCCATAACATAGGTAGATAAGGGAAATGACTATGCTCAGAGGAAAAGATTATTATCGTAGTTTGTAACTTAATCATCGGGTAAAGGAAGAAGAGTGTGGAAAACATGTCAACTAGAGGAGTTGAATTTCCTACGTTACAGAGAGTTTTAATGACAAAACTCATAAAATAAGTGGAGTAGTTATAACACCACATTTTCCAATGGGAGATTAAACTGGACCATACAAAAAATGGGAAGAATTGTTTAAGGAGTTTTAAAAAGGGAAAATGTAATTCTTGATTCTAAAATCAAGAAAAATGAGTTGAGAAATTTTTAGAAAAATAAATCAGGTCGGGAAATGGTCGAATTGGTGGTAAATCGAAAATTTTAACGTAAATTGGTTGAAATAATGTTAGTAAATGGTATAAGGCCAACAAGCATGGCTGGGTCAGATTGGCCATGTGAGCAGATGTGATCAATCCCAGTGCACCGCATGGGAAGTCCATACAGTTAAAAGAGAAAAAAAATCATGTAATCACGACTAATCACCGCATAACATGTGACAATGTGCATAGTTAACGGAGTCCCGATCTTAGTCAGCAAACCACATCAATAAGATACGACCATTACTCATGCATCATGTGGCAAGCCCACACATTCAATGAGAACTAGGTCATGTTAGCAAGTGCAACTAATAGGTGGGTGTTGTATGGCAAGTACACACAATCAACAACTAGTCAACATGGTTATATGGATGTAACCAATAACCATGTGACAAGGAATTAGGTGCCATGTGACAAGGAATTACTCTAAATCGTAATTAAACATAATTAAAGGGACATAACCAATCCCAACATGACACATGGAAATTCACTTGATCAACGAAGATGTAGGTCTAATTAGATGGTCACATAAACATGCGTGATCAATCATAACGCATCACATGAAAATTATGCATATTTTCATCTTCAAACTCACACATACGCCACTCTAGCGATAAGGGTAAGGGGAAGAGAGATGACAAACTGAATCTTTCGGCAATAGGTTTTTTGGTGAGGGAAAAATGCTAATAAATATATTCCCCTGACTAAAATTATAATAAAAAAAATTTGTGGACATGCTCCGTGGGACCTTCTAGAGCTACTTAAATAAAAATCTCCCCTCCCAGTCATTTCCTCATACCACAATCCTCCCCGAATCACAAGTAGCTTTACTATCTAACAAGAAGCATTGAAGAGCTCTAACATTAGACCTTTTGATAACAAAAGGAGTTGGCTTTTAGTTCATGGAACCCTACATAAGTCCTTTACACAATTGTGGTCTTGTTGAGGTCCAATGATGGTCGGAGCATCGCCGACGTGATCAAACAATATCGTTTTTCAAATCACTAGAAATATGACTCTCCCTCTTAGAGAAAAATTCAACCTCATCGTCGGTTAATTGTGGATGGGCAATCTCCTACAACTACTAAAGATCAAGATGAAGTTTTTCCCTTGATCAATTCATGACATATGTAAATTAAACACTCATTTGAACTTCAAATTTCCTTCTAATAACTATAGATTCACCAAATTTCAAATGATGATAAATTTAGGTTTTCTCGGCCATTATTTCCCACACTCCTTGAGCCCACGAGAACATTGGAAGATCCAATTATTATTCCATGAGCCCAAGCTTAGCCAAGGAGCACTCATCGGTAAGTTAGCCAAACTTTCTCTCTAAACATAATTTTCTAGCGAAACTTTTTTTTTCATTCAAATTGCGGTCAAATTTATTGATTCAAACATTAAAATGATAATAGAAAATTAAGTAATTTGATTAGGATCAAGTAGTGATCAAATTAAGGGATTAAAAACTTAAATTTAAAAAATCACGAAATTGGTATGTAGCAAAGGGAAAATTAGGAATTCAAGGGGTATAATGGTAATTTGAGAAAATACATAGGTAAATTAGTAATTTAGTCAATTAAAAATATTTATATGTAAATAATAAAAATATGGGGGGTCAAATTGAAAATATGAGAATAATTTGACAATTATTTGTAATTAAGAGAAAATATAGGTGTTAGAGGTAATTAATAAAAATAGATGTGTCTAAATGCAAATATGATGAAAATTAAGGACTTCATTTTAATTAAAAGAAAATATGTTAGACAAAGATAAATAATGAAAGTATATGGGTCTCAATGTACATAAGAGAAAAGTTTGGAATTTATGGTAATTATGAGAAAATGAAAATGTTTATGGATTTAAGAAGTAATTAGAAGGGGTTTAAGGAATTTTGTTAAATAAAAATGGAAATTAGAGAATTTTGTTAAAGTATAAAGGAAATTGGGGAATTAATTAGTGGAAATATTAATAAATAAATTGAGTATTCCATGGAAATTTTAAAGAAAATATGAAAAAAAATATAGAATTTAATTTGAGGCATGAAATTAGTGAAACTAAGAAATTTATGGAATACTTGGACAACGTTATAGAAAATTGGTTAAAATAATTAGAGTACATAAAATACATAGTTAATAGAGTTTAATGGTTTTGAGGTACCTAATAAAAAATTACATATCAACTAGAAGCGTTATGAAATAAAATATAGATAGTAGATGAGGATAAATCCTCCATACTTGAGAGGTATTAGAATTAAAGTAATGAGTAAATCATTAGATATATATAAGTGTGATAATGCCAAAAGCTTACAAATTAAATGCAACAATAATTTGTAAGAATTATGTAATAAATATGGATTGTGTAATTTCAGTAATTAATAATTTAGTAAATATTGGGATAATAAAGTATAAAGTAATGTGAGCTAGTGCATTCAATAATAGAACTTGTAATGTGAGAATTTTAAGTAAGGTAGGTGGATTTATTATCATCAAATATGTAAAAACTGATTATTTGGTATTAAATATTTAAAAAATAATTAGCATCAAATATTTAATAAAATAGGTTTATCTAGTATGATAAATGTTTTTTTACTTATCCATCAAATAAGTCTATTTTATCAAAATTTTGATGATAAAATACTATTTAAAAAATGATGTTAAATTATCACTTTTTATAATAGTTTAGTACAAATTATTAGAAACTAAGAATGAATTTAATAAAAATATATGTCCATGATCATGAGTTATTTTTCCCATTAATTTTATTTGGATAAGATTTTGGCATATGCATGATCATTTAAGAGACCAACCTTCCTTTGAGCAATTATAATTCTATATATAAACTGACACTTGCCAGAGAGAGTTTAAGATATGATGACCCTACCTTGAAAGAGATCGCCTCCGAATGAGGTATCGGACGGGTCCTTGCCACCTAAAAACGCCGAGGGGACCAGCGGCCCGATTCCGATCAGCCTGAACTTTCCGACGGCCTTCAACGCCTCCGGTTCGAGCGTATCGAAGGTGTTCACCAGAACCCTAGGCTCTGTTTCCTTCTCAAGCACCTCCAGCACCTCCTTGAAGGTTGGGAGGACAAAGGCGTATGTGTCCAACGGCAAGAGGAACGAGGGAAGGTCGCGTCTGGCGAGCTTCATTGGCAGCCCCGGCAGCTCGATGGAGGAGTCGGCAGAGCACCCGGCTTCGACGATCAAGTCCTTGTAGCCGTAGAAGTAGTAGTGGTAGATATCGAGGACGATGGCCGGCTGGATCCAGAGGAGCGTGGAGGGGAGACCGAGCTCCCTGGCCACATCCGCGGCCCAGGGGAGGACGAGGGTGTAGACGAGGCAGGCGAAGGGACGACCGCGGACGGCGGCGGAGGTGATGAGACCCCTTAGGCTCTCGGAACCCCGGCGCCTCACCTCCGACATGTAGTCTTGGACGCTGTCAACCCCGTTTCTGAACCCTTGGTCGTACCCATCGGAGAAAGGGGCGAAGCACAGCCTCTCGTCTGAGGATACGCCGCCATCGGTGAGCCTCGACATGCGGCGGGCCGCGGAGATGCTGGTGGCGAAGGTGACGCGAGCGCCCTGGCGGATGAGCTGTTTGGCCAGCTGGAGGGAGGGGTTGATGTGGCCCTGCGCCGGAAAAGTTACTATGAGGAAGTGGCGGCTGCCGGAGGCCATATTACCGACCGTCGTAATACTATATCCGTTGGCTTAACTTGGCCTTCTTCTTAGTGCTTATTGACTCGTGAGCTTAGGGGTAAAAGTGTACCCAAGGCAAGTATAAATAGAGGAAGGTTTTTGCCATTTCCAATTAGGCAGATATTAAAAAAAATTCCTCTTTTAGGGTTGGAACTTGGCAGAGAGATGACGTCAGTGGTTGCGCATTTAGGAGGGGCCGGGGGCAATGTGGGAAAGGCATGCCATGCTTTGTCTGGCCTTATTTCGGGCGGGAAAGTTCGTTGTGTTCGGGAGGCAAGGCACACTGTCTTTGAACAGATGGAAGGTGGACAGCAGCCGTCACTTTCGCATTAGTCTTTTTTTAATGCCTATTTGGTCCACTTCCCTCTTCTTTTATCTTATATGCCATATTGGATTTTAATATATTCTTTGTTGTCGGCATATTTGATTCTAAAGAGACTTTTCTACATACTTTGCCTAGGCATCCCAATTAGATGAGATATAATTCGAACTAAAAAAAAACGTTATATATATATACACACATACATATGTGTGAATATAGTGTTTTGTGGGCTAAGAGATATTCATTATAGGCACCTTCAATGTTTAAGTGTTGGGATTAACTACAACTAACAAACCTAATTTAACGCAAAAATCCTGATTCACTTCAAATACTAACATAGATCAAATTCTTTCTCCAACGCAAAAATTTTAATTTTATATACAAATTCTCATTTTAATTCCAAAAAAATTATTTTAATTGTCATTGAGCCTTTAATTTCGTTTAAATACCCAATTATCCCTCAACTAATATTAATTGTACAAAAAATTTTAAATTTTTAAAAATTCCCAAATTGTCAATTTTCAAAAAAATTATACTTTGGGTCTAAAATCTCATTTCATCAAATTAATCACTTAAATTCGATTAATTTACTACTAACATGTTGCTAATCATTTTAAACTTTGAATAAATCAATTTGACCTATAATTGAGTTCAAACGAAAATTTGCACGAAACTATTTCTAGAGAGAGAAATATTTAAATTCTTACCGACAAGTACGTGGTTGTCAGAGCTTTTAATTTGGGGAGCTAGCTCTTGTCGAGAGAATCATTGTAGGATCAAATTTCACTGCAATTAGTGCCTTGAATATGAAGAATTTGACCAAAAATTTTAAGTAGTTTCTCTCTTTATAACTCACTATTCAGGTGAAGGTGGCGACAATTTCTTACGTCGAATGCTCAAAGAGGACTAGGCTTGGTTGTTGAGGGAATTGGAATGGTCGGTCTGGCCTTAGGAGGTCCGAGGTGGCCGAAATTCAACTTGAAGATTTCTGCTACTTCTCGACATGTAGATTGACTGTATTGTAAGAGCTCACCAACGCTTCTTTGGTAATCCTCGAGCTGAAAGGAGTCTGCAACAAAGCAGATAACTTCTCCTTGGTTCTAGGGAACCCAAATTCATGTACGGAGGTGGAGAAAATGGTCAATGTTGGAGCTCTGTGTCATACCCCAATCTGGTTTGGTTGGATCCCCGTGATAATCCCGCCACTCTCCTCGGGATAGAATGATGCTCTCCCTCTAGTCGCCGATGAGAGTTAGGTGAAATTCAATCTCCTTGGTTTGCCTAAAATAACATTATCAAAACAAACTCAAAGCAAAGAGTTTATACCGACTGTACCTTAGATTAGATGATGGTAGAGCCTCCTGGCGAGGTGAAGTCTTCTCTTCCTAAAAAGGGAGAAGGGGAGTGGATGAGTTCTAAAACTCACTGAGTGGGGTTTTAAAAAAATGGGTTGGATTTGTTTTATTGTCTTTCTCTATTTTATTAGGAGTTTCGACACACAAACAATCACCCTTCATCATTGAAATTTTCATACGTTCGCATAGCAGTCCCCAACTACTCTACTTGTGGTATGGAGCGCCTTTATCGACCACCCTTAGTAGAAGGTCTCATATTCTACCATAAGCCTGAGTGAGCCTTATTACCCATCCCTCAGACTTCAATATTCTCCATGTCCGCTATAGTGGGACGAGAACTCTCCCCCTCCTTCATCAATCTCAATGCACATGAAGTTCCATTAGCTTCTTGACTCACTAGATGACAAACTTCCCTTATGCTCCCTGGGTCGTCTAGTAGCCCTTGGAACTAGAACTACCCTATACTGGGCGCCTCGATGGTTCCATATCTCATGCATGTACAAACACAAGTCTTTTCAGTTAAGAACTTTTATCTTTGGTGCTACTGGCCCCCATGAGCTTGTTGACCCGACTTCGGCTCAATACTACTAACCAAACGAGTTCGACAATTTGGCTTCGGCTCGATAACTATCAGCCCAACAAGTTTGACAATCCTAGTCATGGACCGGTAGCTATGACATACAATTAACCAGTTATGTAAATTTTTCATAGTTTCGGTACTCATCTATTTGTCTTCGGGCCTAGGCCCAAGCATCTCTAGCTCACCTCGCTCCCAAAACGTTTAAGCAGATTCATGCAGTCAGGTGAGACTATTTCCAGGAAATGGTTTTTAAATTTAAAACATTGTTCATCATCCCAGTCGAGACTAATGCTGAGAATTCCCACTCACCTGTATTCTGAGACGTGCTCTGTAAACCCCGTCCTTTGATAATGAGAAAATCAGGAAAAGAATCGATCACTTTTAAATTTTAAAACTGAAATGGTCTACAAGCTTGATTATTAGAAAACGAGCAAATTTGAGAATTTTCAACTCCCATGTGACTCAAAATTGTTCATAAACTTGGGAAAAGAACCTTAGGACGAAATGGGGAAGAAAAATTGGATCGGTTCAAGAAAACCGGGTCCAAACTGGATAGAACCGGTTTATGAACCGAGTTGATTCATGAACTGGAACCAATAGAGAATGGGTAAACCAAGAAGTTTATGGATCCCTTGTGATCCAAAGAGATTTATAAACCTTAGGAAGGAACATTAGAACAAAGTGGGAGAGAAAAACCAGATCGGTTCAGGTGAACCGGACCCAAATCGGATTAAACTAGTTTAAGAACCTAGTCGGTTTATGAACCAGAATCGATAAAGAGATGGTAAACCAGGAATTTTATGGACCCTAAGTGACCTAAGGAGTCATAGAAGTCATGAAAATGGACTGGAGAATGAATTGGATATGAAAACCAAACAGGTTCAGGTGAACCGGATCCGAACCGGATTGAGCCGGTTTGAACCACTATTGAACCAGATTCTAAATTCATTTTTCTAGGTGGCTTAAAGAATTCAAATTTGAGATTTGAGGCCACCATTGGATAGAAAATGAATTTAGAAATTTTTAGATTTGAAAAAGTCGTTCAAATGGGGAGGGGAGGGGGGGTGAACCGGTTGATTTAAGCTTTTAACCCGGTTCGGACCGGTTTGGTCTGGTTCAGAATAGTGTCATCTTCTTCCTTCAAATGACAACACTGTTCACTCGCTGGAAAATTTAAGCAACACCGGTGGAGAAGAAATTTTTCTGTTCGATACATTTCAGGCCACCAATGTCTGTAATAAAGGTGTCAAACGGATGACCAACGAATCCCCGAGCTCCCTATATAAAGAGCCCCTCTCCATTCATCCTCTCTACACCTGAAAAGCTCACACTCTCTCAGTTGCTTAGTTTTCCAGTGGAGCTCGAACCAGAGCTCCAATATATGGTCATTTTTTAGCCAAAGAATGTGAGGTTAGGTTCATTCGAATCGAGGAGAAGTCAGCAACACGGTGGTGATATCTGTTCGTTCCGAGAGTCGTCAGAGAAGTGCCAGCGTAATCGAACAGTGAAGCAACTCTGGTGGATCGAAGATGTCTTGTTTCAGCCGAGTTGAAATCGGCCAATTCGAGCCCTCCTCAGGCCAAACCAAGCCCTCCCAACACTTCCTCAACCCTCCCACGGCCGAATTAGGATGGAAAGGTAAGCCAATTCGACTCTCCTCTGCAATTTCCAATCGGTGTTAGAGAGAGAGTCGTTCAAATTTCAATGACAAAATTCTAATCCAATTCAACATCAATTGATGTCATTCTTGATCCTAGGAGGAACCTCAAGAGAAGAACTACCTGCCTAGATAGAAAGCTCGGACCGTCGTGCCCTCACTGGTGAGTAATCAAAGCTTTCTCTCGCTACAGTTCATTTTCCAGCGAAGCTCCGTTTGAGCTCGTTCCGACATTAAAACTTGTGATTCAAATTGCTAAAGAATCTTATGAACATGTAAAAACTCAATTTCGACTTCAATTTCAACAATTTGAAACGTTTGATTGGTCAATTTGATGAAATTAAATTCAGTTGTGTTAAAAAGTTGGAATTGGGGGAAAATTGGGGAAATTTGGGGAATTTCAAAAATTTGAAGGACCAAAATATAATTTTCTAAAATTGAGGGTCAATTAGGCATTATAAAAATGTTAGAGGGACAATTGAGGAATTTTAGAATTTTTGGGGTAAAATTTACCATTTTTGTAAAATAAGGGCAAAATGGTAATTTTGGAAAAATTAGGGGACCAAATTGGATATTTGGGAAATTAAACCCCTTTTTATGAAATTGAATAAATTGAGGTCCCAAGGAGAATTTTAAAAGTTTTGGGACTCAATTTGAGGAAAAACTGGCATTATGGACTTAAAGTTAAAGAAAAATAACTTTAGGCACCTAATTGCAAATAAATAAAAGTTTGGTTTTTCTCATTCATTTGGAATGAATGAAGGCTTTTAGGCCGAGAGATATGAACCGAGATGTTCATATCGTGTAGCAACATGAGACATCGGGAACACCAGCAAGGACAAGCTTGCGTGAAAACAAGGGATCAGTCTAGTGGAATTCACTATATTAACAGGTGAGTGAGATTTTATATCATACCCGGTTGGGGATGATAAATACCTCGAAATGAAAACCCACTGTAGGTAAAGTTCCGGACCAGTAAAGACAAACAGCTGCAGGTTGAGTTGAGAGTCGGGGCCGTTGCACAAGTGGCACCACATATTATATGGCATGATAATAAAATACTGTTTGTGCATGCACTATGATTACGGGATCATTAAGACGTCCATGAGGGGTAGTGATGCATCCTAAGGGCCCTAGACGACCGATGAGTATAAGGGCAGTTCGTTGTACTAAGTAACCGTGTGAAATTTGGAGTAGCACTAAGCACATGAGATTGGGGTGGGGACGGGATGAGGTCTTTGTCCTCATACAGACAAGGAGAATTGATTTTGGGATCGAGGGTCGGATGTCGCGTACATCCACTCATTCTTAGGGTAGAAGTGGACGTGCTTCTATCTAGATGGCCAGTAAAGTTGCTCCGAAGCCACAAATGGGTTTAGTGGTCGCGCTGGCCTACAAATGTGTGTTTGACCTTCATGATGAAGGATGTGTGTTGGGTGATGACACACCGTGGTTAAATAAGGAAATGGTGGAAAACCCGATATTTTTTTTATAAAGGGATTTTTGAAAGAAAGGAGTCTGACACACTCCAATACAAATGTTTCCTAAAAGTTAAAAGTAGACTTTTGAAAACCCATTCAATAAGTTGTAGAAACTCACCCCTCTTTTCTATCCCTTTTTAGGAAAAGAGAAAATGACTAGGAATAACACCGAACCTTACCCTCTATCAGGTATGCTTAATTTTTCTTAAGCTTGCATTTTATTGGATATATGTCTTTCCATGGAACAAGGTCAAAATTACGCCTGGCTCATCTCGAGTTAAAGTCGGAGGAAAGTCATCTTGAACCGAGAGAGCAACAAGTTGTTCACGGGGATCCAACCAAACCGGGTTGGGGAGTGACATGCTCGTCCCGAGGGATTCCAAGCGTGTGTACGCTTCCTCTGTGTGAACTGGTAGTTGACCATTCCTATAGGGAAGGGTAATTAAGTCTCGTTCCTTACCTACATTTATATTCCGTTTATAAATTAACTCTTTTAGGGAAAAGTTATGGATATTCACTCCCATATTTCCTGACTTCCTTAGCAAGAATGTCAAAGTGTTTACTTAATCATCCACAAATTTAAAGTTGTAGGTCAAGTTAGATTTCTTCTAAAATCTTGGCAGTATGGAGTTTTTACTTTTCCATAATACTTGGGTATTAGTCTTTAAGGTAATTAACTCTTTCCTTGTTAATTCTTTCAACTTTTGTTGCCCAAAGTATTTCCTTCATCCTTCTTTTCTTGATGTCTTGACCTTTACAATCTTTTATTAAAGGTCATTCATTTACTCAAATTTATGAGCTTTTCGGTTAAGAAATCATAAAACTTTGGCGGATAAAGTTTTATTTATTGATTTCATTAGCCATAAATTTTGGATTATTACATAGAAAAGGAAATTACACCTACTTCCATCATTATATCATACTCTAGTCACACTTTATTGACTAACTCAGAGTTGACCACTAGTAGATGGCAGGATTCTTCCTTTGAATATTCAGAAGTAGATGTTGGTTTCTTTGGGGGACATGGGCCTCCATGGTACTTCCCATACCGGGTACAACCATTCATCTTGGGTTCCTCATATTCTTAGGAATAGGTTTAACTTTGGGAGTTTGGAAGTTCAACCCTCCTAGATATTGAGATTCCATATCTTTTCATTACTATGGATTCTACTTATAGGCTTGTTTGAGGAGGGTTGCGGGTCCAGACTCTTGGTTAGTTTGTTCGGGTGGAAGCTTCTTAAATACCCTTACATAATTGGTATAAGCTTCCCAGAAGTTGTCATCTACCTCTTGTTGAGTAAGTGATGAGTTAGGATTTCCAATCCCTAAGTCCGATTGGTTCTTAGGTTGTGGAGGTGTTTCATCCTCAATTGACTTGGGTGGAGTTCTCCTTCTTTTGTGAAATCTCTTGAAGTCAGCTACCTGATGCGTACCTCCAACTGACCCAAGGATTGCTAGAGAAGTGTCGACGAGCTCAAACAGTGAAGCAGCTCCAGTGGACCGAAACTACTCTATTACGACCGATTAGAATTCGGCCAATTCCAACCTCCTACGACCGAATTGAGCCCTCCCATAGCTCCCACAGCCACACACAACATGTACAAAGATTTGGTAAGCCAATTCAGCCCTCCTTCGTCGTCACAATTCAGTTCCAAGGAGAGAAAGTGACATAATTCTTCAATCAAATTTCACTAATCTTGACAGCAATTGTCCCAATTCTTGATCCTAGAAGGATCCTCAAGACAAGAGTTGTCTACGCCGATCAAGAACTCAGATTGTCATGCCCCAATGGTAAGCTTTTGAAGCTTCCTCTCTCTATATCCAATTTTTCGCGAAGCTCCGTTTGAACTCGTTTCGAATCCAAATCCTGCAATTCAAAGTGCAATTGAATTGTATGTAGGTGTAGAAACCGATGCATATTGTTAAATTGAAGAAATAACCCTGAATGAATGACCAATTTGAAGAAATCAAATTTGGTTAGTAAAGGGGGTAGAAATTGGGGAAATTTTGGGGATTTCAAAAACTTGAGGGACCTCCATGCAATTTCTCAAAATTGAAGGCTAATTAGCAATGAGAAAGATGATGGGGAACCAATTGGTCAATTTTTGAAATATTTGGGGCCAAATTGAAATTTTTGGAAAGTAGGTGCAAAATCGTAATTTATAAAAATTGGAGACCAAATTGGGAATTTGGAAAACTTAAGCCCCTTACACAATTTTAAGCAAATTAAGGACTCGGGGAGGATATTGGAAGTCCTTGGGACCTAATTTGGGGAAAATTTAACACTAGGGACCTAAAGTAAAAAAGTATGAACTTTAGGGACCTTAGTGTAATTAACTAGAAATGTGGGCCTAGTAGCCAATTTTGAAAAGCTGGGAATGTAAAACCTGCCCTTTGGAGTTAAGGAAAAATCGGGGAAGAATCAGTCAACCCGAGCGAGAAAATCGAACCGGTTCACAAACCCCAGCCTAGAGAGTGAAATTTACATCTCCTAGGTGACCTAAAGAGTCATAAAAAACTTAAAAAAGGACTTTAGAATAATTTGGAGAAGAAAATCAGACTAGTTCTTGGTCGAATGGGGCCTGAACCGACCAGTTTAAGCATTGAACCCGGTTCAGACTGGTCCAGTCTGGTTTGAAATAGTATCGTTTTCTTCCTTCTGATCACAGAACTGTTCACTAGCTAGAAAATTGAATAGCACCTCTAAAGAAGAAACATTTCCATTTAGTACATTTTAGGCCATCAATCATTGTCATTAAGGTGCCAAACAGATGGACATAGTGTCACGCCGGACCCAGTTTGGTTGGATCCCCGTGATCAACCCGCCACTCTCCCAGTTTATTAAAGGATTCCCCCTTATTGTAAACCGTAAAGAGTAAGGCGTCCTTTAACCTGCACCATTTCCTAGAATAGAATAATCAAAACTGCATGAAATTTAAAACTGTACATACCTGTCTTGTAGGCATCTTAGTTGACGGTCTTTAAGGGTAGCTTTCCGGGATTTCCTAAAATGGATATAAGGGAGGGGGTGAGTACGACTACTTAGTGAATGAGTTTTTTAAAAGATTTTGACTTTTAAGAAAAACATTTCTATGGAGTGTGCTATACTCTTTTTTTTTCAAAAATCCCTTCATTTAAAAATTTGGATTTTTTCACCATTTCTTAGTTACCGGTGTGTCATCACACAACACACATCCTTCATCATGAAGGTTACACATATTCGCAAGTTAATATCACTACTGAACCCGCTAGTGGCTTCGTAGCGACTTTTTCTGCCACCCAAATAGAAGTACGACCACTTCTACCCTGAGAATGAGTGGATGTATGTGACATCCAACCCATAATCCCGAAATCACTTCTTCGTGTCCGTATGAGGATAGAGACCTCATCCCGTCCCCACCCCGCTCTCATGCGCTTGGTGCTACTCCAGATTTTGCATAGACACCCGGAATGATGAACTGCCCTTATAGCCACCAGGTCATCCAGTGCCCTTAGGATGCATCACTACCCCTCATGGGCGTCTTGATGATCCCATACTCACAGTGCATGCACAAAAAATGTTTTCTTATATTGCCATGTAATCTGTGGTGCCACTGGTCCAACAGCCCCGACTCTCAATTCAATCCGTAGTTGTTTGTCTTGACTGGTCCGTCGACCTGTCATGTCGCACTACCACTAGTTGACTGTGCATGTCTGTCCTATCTTGGTACCATGGCCAAACAATTCACTTATTAAGTTTTATGGCACATATATCATGTTTGTTTACAAGCTCCTGCTCGTGCCAACTGGCCTTGGGCCCACTGTAGGAGATTTTCAAAATCGGGCATTTAGCCCTAAGTTCCAAAACCGAGGCCCCCGACCTATCAGAGCTATTCGAGCTCCCATCGAGAAGGTCTCCCAAATTGTTTAAGCATTGGCACACAGTTAGAGTAGAGCACTTCCAACAAAACATATGTTTTCTCTATCAATTATACCGCCCGATATAAGGACACCTCCATTCATAACTGATGAACGGGTTTTCAACTTCCTTCGAGTAAGTCTCATCATACCAACCGGGTATGATCTACTTACAACCGGTAAGTAGTTTTTCCGCAAGATTTTCACATCACTTCTTCTAAGTAGTGATGTTTAAAATACCACTAAATAGTGGGTTTTCATACCGAGGTACTTATCATTCCCAACCGGGTATGATATAAAATTTCCACTCACAATCGGTAAGTGGTTTTAAAATTTTAAGTTATGCTCATCATCTCAACCGGGTATGATGTTAGTAAACCCATTCACCCGTTAATGTTGTGAATTCCACTAGACCGGTTCTTTGTATTCACGCGAGCTTGTCCTTGCTGGCATTCCTGGTACTTCGTGTTCCTACACGATATGAACATCTCAATTCATTATCATTCGGCCTAACCGCCTTCATTCATTCCAAATGAATGAGAAAGTTAAACTTTCATTTATTTGTAATTAGGTCCCTAAAGTTATTTCTCTTTAACTTTAAGTCCCTAATGTCAGTTTTTCCTCAAATTGAGTCCCAAAACTTCTAAAATTTATCATAGGACCTCAATTTATTCTATTTCACTAAAAGGGGATTAATTTCTCAAATTTCCAATTTGGTCCTCTAACTTTTCCAAAATTACCATTCTGCCCTTCCTTTACAAAAATGGTAAGTTTTGCCCCAAAAATTCTAAAATTTCTCAATTGGTCCTCCAACATTATTTTCATGCCCAATTGGCCTTCAATGTAATAAAATTGCATTTTGGTCCTTTGAATTAAAAAAATTCCCAAATTTCCCCCAATTTCAACTCTTTAACACTGCGAAATTTGATTTTATCAAATTGACCGATCAAACACATCTAATTGTTGAAATTGGAGTTGAAATTGAGTTCCTACATGTTCATACGATTCTAAGGAACTTTGAATCACAGATTTTAACACTGGAACGAGCTCAAACGGAGCTTCGTTGGAAAACATATTGTAGAGAGAGAAAGCTTTAGTTTCTCCCTTTCATTGATCAAGAGGAGCCAACCATAATTTAACCTTGTTCCTAGGAATAACATAAATAAAAAATGCGAGCTTAAAATAACTTTTAAGCATACTTGACAAAGGGTAGATCTCGGTGTTTTCCTTAGTCATTTTCTCTACTCCTAAAAAGGGATATAAAAGAGTGGTGAGTTTCTACAATTCAATAAATGGGTATTAGGAGTGAATTTTCATAAATAAAATAGTTTTAATTGGAGAGTACCAAACTACTTATTTCCTATAAGAATATTCTTTTCTCAAATTCCGATTGTTAAAATTCCTTTTCATCATTTTCCACATTAGGTGTATTTAAAAGTCGATACATGCCCCTCATCAGGAAGGGATCACACATTCGCAGGGCAGCCCATCCACTGCACCCACTTGTGGCTCGGAGCGACTTTACCGGCCACCAAGATAGAAGCCCGTCCACTTCTACCCTAGGTCTGAGCGGATATTCATGACATCCGGCCCTCAAACCCGAAATCAACTTTATGTATGTATGAGGACAAGACCTCATCTTGACCCCACTCTGGTCTCATGTGCATGAAGCTACCTCGGGCTTCCCTAAATACTAGCATGACAAACTACCCTTATTTCCACCAGGTCATCCAGTAGCCCTTAGGACGCATCACTACACCTCTTGGGCATCTTGATGGTCCTAAACCTCAAATGCATGCACAAATAATAATTTTTCCACAAAGCCATTTATCTTTGGTGCCACTGATCCAACGGCCCCGACCTTCAAGTGACCTACAGCTATTTGTCTAGGTCGATCTGTCGACCTAGCCCTAACGCACTACCGCTAGTCCATCGAGTATGTCAGTCCTGTCTTGGTACCATGGTGAAATCACATAATCCATTCATTAAGAGTTTTCATGGCTTTAATATCTCATGTTTGTTTACGAGCTCCTGCTCGTGCCAACTGGCCTTGGGCCCACTATTCGTGATTTTCCAAAACCCGGCATTTAACCCCACAAGTTCCAAAACCGAGGCCTCTAGCATATCTGAGCTATTCTAGCTCTCGTCAAGGTCTCCCAAAAAGTTTAAGCATTGGCACATAGTTAGGGGAGAATACTTCTAACAAAAACATCTTTCAATTCATCACACCAACTAGGTGTGATGATATCTCCGCTTACAAATACAAGTGGGTTTTCTTCTTCCTTCAAGGAAGTCTATCATCCAACCGGGTATGATTTTCTCTACTTACAACCAGTAAGTAGTTTTCCGCTCGTGTCTCACATCACTCCAACTGGGTGTGATATTAAAATCCAACATATAAGTGGTTTTTCATTTTCGAGGTGCTCATCATCCCAACCAGGTATGATGTGAATAAACCCACTCACTAGATAACTGAATTGTATCCTTCTTTAGTTGGTTTCTACTTCCACGCTAGCTTATCCTTGTTGGCGTTCTGGTCTTTCGTGTTCCTACACGATTTGGGCACCCTTATCTATTAGAGTTTGGCATAATAATCTTTGTTTTCTCACATATGAGCGACTGCACTCAAAATTATTAGTTAATTGCACTTAGGTCCCTAAAGTTCATTTTCCTTGACTTTAGGTCTCTAGTGCTAACTTTTCCCCAAATTAAGTCTTGAAACTTCCAAAAGTTCATTTTGGGTTCTCAATTTACTCAAAATTGCATAAGGGGCTCAAGTATTCCAAATTTCCAATTTGGTCCCTAACTTTTTAAAAATTACCATTTTGCCCCTACTTTCAAAAAATGGCAATTTGACCCCAATTATTTCAAAAATCGACCAATTGGTCCTCCAACATCCTTTTAATGGCCAATTGGCTCTCAACATTGGGAAATTACAATTTAGTCCCTCAATTTTACGAAATCCCCAAATTTCCCCAAAATTTTCCTTCAATTTCCCCCTTTCAAACTGGTCGAATTTGATTTCATCAAATTGGCCATTCAATCGGGGTTAATTGCTTCAATTGGAGGTATAATTCAGTTCTTACACATCCATACAATTCAATTGAGCTTTGAATCACATGAATTGAGGCCGAAACGAGCTCAGATGGAGCTTCACCGAAAAACTTTGCGTATAAAGAGAAAGCTTTGAAAGTTCACCGTCGGAGGTGCAGTGGTCTAAAATTTCTATTTGGGCAGGTAGCTCTCGTCCTGATGTTCCTCATAGGATCAAGAATTGATACAATCCATATCGAATTGAGGGAGAATTCGGTTAGTGATATTTTCACCATTTCTCTCTCTAACGCCGATAAAAAATGACAAAGGAGGCCAAATTGGCTTACCTTTCAGCTCTATTACGGTCGTGTGAGGACTATGGAAGTGTCGAGAGGGCTTGGTTTGGCTTGAGAAGGGCTGAATTTGACATATTTCAACTTGGCTAAAACAGGAAAGCTTCAGTCCATTGGAGCTTCTTTACTATTTGATTCTGTCGGCACTTCTCCAGCAGTCCTCGAATCGAACAAAGATTGCCATCAGGTAGCTGACTTCTCCTAGAATCTAAAGAACCTAACCTCGCCTTCTAAGGCTAAAAAAATGCCAATTTCAGAGGTTTAGTTTGAGCTTCGACAGAAAATTGAGTAGTTGAGAGAGAATGGAGATTTCAGGTGTAAGGAGAATCAATGGAGAGAGGCTGTTTATATAGGGAGCTCGGGGACTCTCTGCCCGACCGTTTGGCATATTGGTTGAGCTCATTGATGACTTGAAATGCCTTGAACATAGGCATTTCATCTTCACCGGCATTGTCCATTCATCCGTTGAATGAACGGTATCATCATCTTAAGGAAAAAGACGATACTGTTCTGAACTAGACCGGACTGATCCAATCGTGTTCAATGCTTAAACTGGTCGGTTCAAGGTTGATTCAACCAAATTTTTTAAAATTAAAAATTTCTAAATTCATTCTCTATCCAATGGTGGCTTCAATTCCACAATTTGAATATTTTAAGCCACCTAGAAAAATGAATTTAGCAACTGGTTCAATGATCATTCAAATAGTTCCAAATCATATCATTTTGGTTCATGTCCTATTCACCTAAACCGGTCTAGTTTTCTCTTCCAATTTATCCCAAAGTCTCTTTCCATGGTTTTTATGATTCTTTGGGTCACTCGGGATTTGTAAATTTCCCAATTTTCTCTTTCTCTAGCAATTGGGGTTCCTGAACCGGTTCAATTTTTTCTCCCTTGGGTTGATTGGTTCTTTCCCCGGTTTTTCTTATCTTTAAGGGACGGGGTTTACAACTCTCCCCTCCTTTAAAGTGTCTTGTCCCCAAAACTTATTCAGCCTCCTTTGTATAGGAAATAACTTCCCTTGATGTTAACTTGGAGTTTGCTTGACATGCTAGCACTTCGGTTGTTCTTTCACTTAGCCCCTTTATAATACACACTATAGAAATTTCTTTTCCTTTTCATTGCTTAATCATTCCATGGAGTTTGTCATAGCTAAGCATGTCTTACCTACGAGTTCAAGGGATATCCTTAGGTTCACATCTTCCTTTTCTTAGGGCAAGAATTCTTCCCCTTGAGGTTCTTACTCAAGACTTCAGGATTGGGAGTTCAAAGATGCTCAATCCTTCCTGTGTCTAGTCATTCTCTTTATCATTGAAACCCTTAAGTCGGTATCCTTTCAAGTGCTACGTACTTTCTTTCACAAGTTTCAGTGTTATCATCTTTTTTATCCGATTTTGACCCTTCCCCCATTCGTTGTTTAGTAAAACTTCAGTCCAAATTTAATGTTTGACATTGTCATGAATAATTAACTGACTCTTCCTTACTTTAGTCATATTTTTCCCTAGGACTGTTGGGCTTACACATCCCTTACAGCACGACATACTCTAGAACCTGTCTTTGACCTTTTAAAATTTTAGAACACTTCCATAATGGTTGTTCTCAACCTTCCAACGTTTTAGGGATAGTATAACTTTGTCCCTCTTTTCGGCTAGTAGTATTTCTTGACTACCTTTACTGATATCCAATCATCCATCTTGCCTTTGACGTCATATCTTACATAACCGTATCGGTTTTCCTTACCTACTCGTCTTTTCCCAACTTCTTTATTGGGTCTTTCCAGTTCCAAATCATTGGGTTTCTCGATGACTTACTGACATGCTAAAATTCTTCCCTTCTTATTTCCATCCTCATTTCTAGTGGCGTCCTTTCCTCACGGACTTTCCTTTTTCATAATCCACTCTTACTTGCTCATGATCATTTCATGATTCTTTATTCTGAGTTAATCCCTTTCGGTCTATGTGTCGATTACTTTTTTTGGGGAAGTTCCCTTCTTACGATTTTGTTCTCTACTATACCCCTTACAGTAGAGACTTCCACCTTAGGAACTACATGCTCAACCTTCTTACCATTCCTTAAAGGTTTCTTTCTTCCTTTCTTCACACCCCTTTCTATATGAGGGCATTTTCCCACTTTGAATCCTTCTCTATCTAAAATTACTATTTCATCCTTTATTCCTTACTTGAGACACTTTTGATTATCAATATTATTTCATGTACTCCACACTATGCCCAACCGTCCTCTGTTTAGGCCCCATCAATTGAACGTAGATCACCACCAGTCTTGATGCCAATGATCACTTTAATCACTTCTTCCCTAGAGTGCTTACTTTTCCAAGGGTTCTTAGATGTGATTTCATTTGTCTCCTTTTTATAGGTAGTCCAACTCTTTCTTACTCGTACAACATCTTTTGATATTATCTCACTACTTAACCATTACTTGGATTTAACTTACTCCTTGGGCCCTCATAAGTACTTTTCCCTTGTACTTGATCTTTCCATCTCAACCAACAGATCATTTATGATCTTATCTTCTTTTCCACTTCTATTGGTTCCATTACTTCTTAGTTGGGACACGTATGTCTTTCCAAGGTTTCCTTCCTTGGTATGATTTATACTCCTTTCTACTAGAATTCTCTTCTCGTTTGTCATTGAGAACATCTAACCTTAAATGATATCCATTTATTCCATCCTCTCCTAATTGCCTTTACCCTTGAAACCTTACGTGCACTTCTTTTATACCCTATCTTCACTCTCACTTGTATCTCAGTACACATCTATTTCTTTTAGGGAGAGCTCACATCCTCTTTATTTTTTTAAGATCTCTTGATCATCCCACGAGAGGCTTTCTTAACCTTCACATGGCTTTTGGTCATTACTCTAGTCTTAGTCATTGATCTCTTTAAGGCTTCCCTTCATCCTTATTTCCCAAAGGTTTTGGCCTTTCCACCTCTCCCTTCTTTACTGGAGTTTTTGACCTTCACAAGTGTTAGTTCATTAACTTCTTTGTTCCTACTATCCCCATTGTTTAATTATTTTGAAACAATTATCTCTCGAGTCTTCTTGTCATTAATGTCCATCCCATTGTCCTATTTAGGGTGTATTCCTTACTAATTCATGATCCTTCTTAGGATGTAGTTTATTCTCCTTGACTATCCTGTTGTTATTAGTTATTTCATTTAGTTAGGTTCATTTGAAATCCCTATTTGGCTTCTATGCTCTTCCAGAGCAGGTCACACCTGTCCATCCAAGTACATCCTTAACCACATATTCCCTTTAATGAGGCTCCTTATTTCGGTTCAAGCCACTTATGGTTCATCTGTCGGTTACTTAGCTTGGGAATTTCTCTTTCCAGGGTCCCAACTCTTATCTTTATCCTTCTTTGAGGAGCTCCTGATTATCAGTGAGTTCCTAATAGTTGTGTCATGCCTATCACTAACTCTATCAAGTGTACTTGTATATTCCTCTCGTTCTCTTCCTATCATACTTCTTTTCATCTTCCCTCTCTCCTTGTCTTATCCTAAAGTGGCTTAGCACCTTCTACGCTCCGACTTCTTCCTTACTTTCTTCTTGGTCAGCTTACATTCCACTGGTTTCCCTTGGGGCAACCCAATTCTTCTTGTTTTCCTAACTTTTATGTATAGAGGCTCTTCCTTAACTCCTTATGGTCCTTATGCTTTTACAATTCCTGTACCTTTTGATGCTTACTTCCTTTACACCGGACTTCACACTCTTCTTCGTCCTTCCCTTAGTTAGGGTATGTCCTTCTTAGTGAACTCTAGGCAGAATCCTCTAGAATTTCTTCCCCAATCTTGTTGCCTTGTTACTCCATACTCCTGGTTTTTGTAGGGGAAACTTATTTGGCTATCTTTAAGGTTTGGGTTAACTAGAGGTGACTCATAGTTTTCTTCTTTAGGTGATATTTTCTCTATCTACTACCCCAATCATTATTGGTATTCTTTTGTTTATGTTAGTTGTACTTGTCATTACCAAGGAGATCAAATTTTTAATCAAGGCAAACTGAACTTTCATTCATTCCAAGAGATAGTTTATCATCGTACTTGGCTTATTACATGAATTTTCTACTTCCTAATCCCTTGGAGTCATAGGCCCGAAGTTTGCCTCTAAACGGTTACGGGATTCACGGTCCAAAGGCTCTGATAAACTGGTTGAAGTCCATACATATTCCCTTTGGATTTCCCTTATAGGACGAACTTCATGTATGACCTCAAGTCCGTACCTTCTTAACACCTTGGCCTCACACTCATGTGTCCACTTCATCCATTGAGAAGGATTGAATCTGGATTGAGCAGGTGGGGGTACTTTGTGGACTTTCATAAATGTGACATGGGCATCCCAATAGCTATCTCAAGCCTCCTTCTTAGTGGGAGTCCTCTATAGTTGTTGTGGGGCTAGAGGAGGTGTTGGGCTCCTTGGAGGAGGCTTAGGTTCTTTCTGCCTTGGAGGAGGATAGCTGATGTCATGCCCCAACCCAGTTTGGTCAGATCCCTATGAGCAACCCACCACTCTCCAAGTTTATTAAGGGTTTTCCCCTTCTTTAAACCGTGAGGAGTAAGGCGTTCCTTTATACATGTACCTTTCCTGGAATAACATTCATCAAAACTGAATAAATTTAAATTTACATACTTGCCTTGTAGGTTTAGCTAGCAGAAGGTCTTTAGGTAGGTTGTCCCCTCGGTTACCTAAAAAGGGGAAAAGGGAGGGGGTGAGTTCGACAACTCAGTGAATGGGTGTTTGAAAAATGAGTTTCTATAAAATAGTTTTGATTTGTAGTGTGTCAGACTCCTTATTTCCTTCAAAATCATTTCTTCCTTGAATTCCTAGTTATTCAAAACCAATTTCCTCATTATCCACAATCGGTGTGTTTAACAATTAACACATGCCCTTCATCATGAAGGGATCACACATTCGCAGGGCAGCCCATCCACAACACCCACTTGTGGCGTCGGAGCGACTTTACCGGCCACCTAGATAGAAGCCCGTCCACTTCTACCCTAGGAATGAGTAGATGTTCGTGACATCCAACCCTCAAACCCGAAAAATAACTTCATGTCCATATGAGGAAAGAGACCTCATCCCAACCCTACCCCGGTCTCATGCACATGATGCTACGTTGAGCTTCTCTGACTATTGGCACGACAAACTGCCCTTATCTCCACCATGTCATCCAGTAGCCCTTAGGACGCATCATTACCCCTCTTGGGCATCTTAATGGTCCCGAACCTCAAGTGCATGCACAAACAAAGTTTTCCATAAAGTCATTAATCTTTGGTGCCACTAGTCTAACAGCCTCGACCCTCAACTCGACTTGTAGATGTTTGTCTAGACCGATCCGTCGATCTGGTAATGTTGCACTGCCGCTAGTCCATTGAGTAAGTCGGTCCTATCTTGGTACCATGGCCAATCACATCAATCATTCATTAAGAATTTTCATGGCTTATCATCATGTTTATTTATGAGCTCCTGCTCGTTCGAACTAGCCTTGAGCCCACTGTACGAGATTTTCAAAATCGGGCATTTCAGCCCCCAAGTTCAAAAACTGAGGCCTCTGGCCTATCTGAGCTATTCGAGCTCTCGTCAAGAACGTCTCCCAAACTTTTTAAGCAGTGGCATACAGTTAGGGGAGAACACTTCTGACAAAATAACTTTTCACTCATTTATCACACCAATCGGGTGTGTTGACATTTCTGCTTACAACTGGTAAACGGATTTTCTACTTCCTTCTAGGAAGTTCCTCATACCAATCGGGTATGGACTACTTACAACCGGTAAGTAGTTTTTTCAACGTAGTTTCCACATCACCCCAACCAGGTGTGATTTTAAAATTCCACACAGTAGCGGTTTTTGATTTCCGAGGTACTCATCATCCTAACTGAGTATGATATGAAAAATCTCACTCACCCAATAAGTGCAGTGTATTCCTATTGATCGGCTTTTTGCTTCCACGCGAGCATTCTTTGCTGGCGTTTCCAGTCCTTCATGCTCCTACACAATTTGGAGAACCTTGTTTATTAACATTTGGCATAATAGCCCTAATTTCTCACGTATGAACTAAATGCCCAATCTTTTCAGTTATTTGAATTTAGGTCCTTGAAGTTATTTTCCTTAGCTTTAGGCCCCTAATGCAAAATTTTCCCCAAATCGAGTCCCAAAACTTCTAAAATTTACCTTGGGACCTCAATTTATTAAAAATCACAAGAAGGGGTTTTTTCAAAAATTACAATTTTGTCCCTATTTTACAAAAATGGCAATTTAACCCCAATAAATTTCAAAAATTGACCAATCAGTCCTCCAACATCCTTTTAATGGCCAATTAGCCCTCAATTTTGGAAAATTGCACTTTGGTCGCTCAATTTTACGAAATCCCCAATTTCCCCCAAATTTTACCCCTTTCAAATTGGCCGAATTGAATTTCATCAAATTGACCATTCAATCATCATTTATTGATCTAATTAAAGGTATGGATTAGTTCCTACACTTCCACACGATTCAATGGAGCTTTGAATCGCATCATTTGGGTCCAAATTGAGCTCAAACAGAGCTTTGTCGCAAAACTTAACTTAGAGAGAGAATGCTTTGAAAGCTTACCATCGGGGGTGCAGCAGTCTGAGCTTTCGAACGAGGTAGGTAGCTCTCGTCCCGAGGTTTCTCCTAGAATCAAGAATTACAATAATTCATGTTGAATTAAGAGAGAATTTGGTCAGTGATGTTTTATCGGTTTTCTCTCTAACACCGATCAAAATTTACAGACGAAAGCCAAATTGGCTAACCTTTCTGCCCTAATTCGCTTGTATGAGGTCTATGGAAGTGTTGGGATAGCTTGGTTTGCCTAAGAAGGGCTCAATTTTACCGTTTTTAGCTCGGCCGAAATAGGGCAGCTTTGGTCCGTCAGAGCTGCTTCACTATTTGATAACGTCAGCATTTCTCCGGCGATCCTCGAATTGAATGGTGACACCGTCGGGTAGCTGACTTCTTCCTGAGTCTAAAGAACCCAACCTTGCCTTCTTTAGCTCAGAAAAACCCCAATGTCAGAGCTTTTGTTCAAGCTTCATTGAAAAATGAAGCAGTAGCGAGAGAGAGAAGTTTTCAAGTGTGAGGAGGATGAATGAGGACGAGCTCTTTATATAGGAAGTTGAAGGACTCCTTGGTCATCCGATTGGCACCTTTATGGCGATCATTAATGACCTGAAATGCCTTGAACGGAGACTTTTCATCTTCGCTGGTGCTGCTCATTTTTCCAGCGAGTGAATAGTGTTGTCATCTGAAGGAAGAAGATGACATTGTTTCGAACCGTACTGTATCGGTACGAACCGGGTTCAAATCCTAAACCGGCCGGTTCAGGCCCGTTCAACCAAATTATTCAAAATTAAAAATTTCTAAATTCATTCTCTATCCAATGGTGGCTTCAATTCTCCAATTTGAATATTTTAAGACACTTAGAAAAATGTATTTAGAAACCGGTTCAATAGTGGTTCAAACTGGTTCAATCCGTTTTAGGTCCGGTTCACCTGAACCGGTCATATTTTCACTTCCAATTCATCCCAAAGTCCTTTTCCATGACTTTTATGACACTTTAGGTCATTCAGGATTTGTAAATTTCTTGTTTTGCCTTTTCTTTAACGATTGGGGTTCGTGAACTAGTTCGGTTTTCTCACCCGGGTTGACCGGTTCTTTCCCTAGTTTCCTTGTCTTTAAGGGATGGGGTTTACAACTCTCCCGTACTTTTAAGAATTTTGTCCCCAAAACATAATTAGCAACCTTTACATCAGGAATAATTTCTTTTGGTGTCAACTTGGGGTTTGCTTGACATGCTAACTCTTCGGTTGTTCTTTCAATTATCCCCTTTTATATCATTCATTCAAGGAATTTCTTTACCTTTCCATTGTTTACTCACTCTATAAACTCTGTCCTTTAGAGTTAAGGAAAAACCAGGAAAGAATGGATCAATCTAAGTGAGAAAACCAAACTGGTTCACGAAGCCCAACCATTGGAGAACGAGGAAATTCATAAATTTATAACTCCCGAGTGACTCAAAGAGTCATAAAAACCTTGGAAAGGGACTTTAGGACAATTTGGGAGAGAAAACGAGATCGGTTTAGGTGAACCAAATCTAAATCGGATTGAATCAGTTTGTACTTGTTTAAACTATCATTGAACCAAATGATAAATTTATTTTTCTTGGTGGCTTAAAGTATACAAATTAGAGAATTGAAGCCACCATTCGATAGAGAATGAATTTAGATAAACATAAAAAAATTTAATTATAAAAAACTATTTCGAATCGGACCCAAACCAGTCGGTTTAAATGTTGAACCTAGTTTGGACCGGTACAGTCTGGTTCGGAACAATGTTGTCTTCTGCCTTCAGATAACAGCACTATTTACTCTCAAGAAAAGCGAACAACGCAGACGGAAAGGAAAAGTATCCATTTAGTATGTTTTAGGCCATCAATGAGTGTCATAAAGGTGTCAAACGGATGCTCGGAGAGTCACCTAGCTCCCTATATAAAGAGCCCCTCTCCAATCATCCTCCACACACCTAAAAACTTCACTCTCTCTCTGCTACTTAGTTTTCCAATGAAGCTCGAACCAGAGCGCCAACATAGGGGTTTTTCCGAGCCAAAGAAGGTGAGGTTGGGTTCATTAGACTCGAGGAGAAGTCAACTACCCGACGATAGTCACCATTCGATCTGAGGATCGTCGGAGAAGCGTTGGCATAATCAAACAATCAAGCAGCTTCGACGAACCGAAGCTGCCCTATTTTGGCCAAGCTAAAGACGACCAAATTGAGCACTCCTCATGCCAAATCAAGCCCTTCTACCACTCTCTCAGCCCTCATACGACTGAATTAGAGCGGAAAGGAAGACAATTTGGCTCCCCTTTGTAATTTTTGATCTGTCTTAGAGAGAGAACTAGCGAAACATCCTTGACCGAATTCTCCCTCAATTTGATATGAATTGATGCGATTCTTGATCCTAGGAGAAACCTCAGGACGAGAGCTACCTACCCCGGTCGAAAGCTCAAACCACCGCACCCCCGACGGAAAGTTTTTGAAGCTTCCTTTCTCTAAGTCTAGTTTTCCAACGAAGCTCCGTTTGAGCTCGTTCTAGTGTCAATTCATGTGATTCAAAGCTCAATTGAATTGTATGGATGTGTAGGAACTTAATTTTACCTTCAATTTCAACAATTAACCTCTATTGATCAGTCAATTAGATGAAATCAAATTTAGCTAGATTGAAAGGGGGAAATTGGGGATTTCATAAAATTGAGAGACTGAAGTGCAATTTCCCAAAATTGAGGGCCAATTGGACATGAAAACATTATTGGATGACTAATTGCTCAATTTTTTGAATTTATTGTGGTTAAATTTCCATTTTTGTAAAGTAAAGACAAAATGGTAATTTTTGAAAAGTTGGGAACCAATCTCAAAATTTGGGAAATTTGAACCCTTTTGGGGATTTTGGATAAAATGAGGACCCAAACTGAATTTTTAAAGTTTTGGGACTCAATTTGGGGAAATTTTGGTATTAGGGACCTAAAGTTAAAGGAAAAAAACTTTAGGAACCTAAATGCAAATAATCAAAAGTTTGAGCATTTTGTTCATAAATGAGGTACGAAGGCTATTATGCCAAATATTAATAAACAAGGATGTCCAAAAATGTGTAGGAACACGAAGGACCTGAACGCCGGCAAGGATAAGATCGCATGGAGGCAAAAAGCCGATTTAAGAGGAATACATTGTACTATTGGGTGAGTGGGATTTTTTTTTCACATCATACCTAGTTGGGATGATGAGTACCTCAAAAAGGAAAAACCGCTACTAAGTGGAAACTTTAACATCACGCCTAGTTGGGTTGATGTGAGAAATACGCGGAAAAACTACTTAGCGGTTGTGTCACGCCCCGACCCGGTTTGATCGGATCCCCGTGATCAACCCGCCACTCTCCCGATTTATTAAAGGATTTCCCCTTATTGTAAATCATAAAGAGTAAGGCGTCCTTTAACATGCACCTTTTCCTGGAATAGCATAATCAAAACTGCATGAAATTTAAAACTTTACATACCTGTTTTACAGGCATCTTAGTTGATGGTCTTTAAGGAGAGGCTTTCCGGGATTTTCTAAAAGGGATATAAGGGAGGGGGTGAGTACGACTACTCAGTGAATGGGTTTTTAAAAGCTTTTGACTTTTAAGAAAAATATTTATATGGAGTGTGCCAAGCTACTTTATTTTCAAAAATCTCTTCATTTAAAAATTTGAGTTTTTTCATCATTTCCTATTTACCACGGTGTGTCATCACCAACACACATCCTTCATCATGAAGGTTACATACATTCGCAAGTTAGTATCACTATTGAACCCGTTAGTGGCTTCGGAGCGACTTTTCCTGCCACCCGAATAGAAATACGACCACTTCTACCCTGGGAATGAGTGGATGTATGTGACATCCGACCCACAATCCCGAAATCACTTCTTCGTGTCCGTATGAGGACAGAGACCTCATCCCGTCCCCACCCCGGTCTCATGCGCTTGGTGCTACTCCAGATTTTGCACAGACACCTGAAACGACGATCTGCCCTTATACTTACCGGGTCGTCCAGGGCCCTTAGGACACATCACTACCCCTCATGGGTGTCTTGATGATCTCGTACTCATAGTGCATGCACAAACAATGTTTTCTTATCAAGCCATGTAATATGTGGTGCCACTGGTCCAACGGCCCCAACTCTCAACTCAACCTACAGTTGTTTATCTTGACTAGTCTGTCGACCTGCCATGTCGCACTGCCGTTAGTTGACTGAGCATGTCGGTCCTATCTTGGTACCATGGCCAAACAATTAACTTATTAAGTTTTATGGCACATATATCATGTTCATTTACGAGCTCTTACTCGTGCCAACTAGCCTTGGGCCCACTGTACGAGATTTTCAAAAAATTGGGCATTTTAGCCTGCAAGTTCCAAAATTGAGGCCCCCGGCCTATAAGAGCTATTCGAGCTCCTATCAAGATGGTCTCCCAAATAGTTTAAGCATTGGCACACAGTCAGGGGAGAACACTTCTGACAAAATAGGTTTTCACTGTCCATTATACCAACCAGTATAAAGACATCTCCGTTCATAACCGATGAACGGGTTTTCAACTTCCTTCGAGGAAGTCTCAACATACCAACCGGGTATGATCTACTTACAACCGGTAAGTAGTTTTTCCGCATAATTTTTGCATCACTTTCTCTAAGTGGTGATGATTAAAATACCACTAAATAGTGGGTTTTTACGCCGAGGTACTTATCATTCCCTACTGGGTATGATATAAAATTTCCACTCACAACCGGTAAGTGGTTTTTATCTTTAAGTTGTGCTCATCATCCCAATCGAGTATGATGTTAGTAAACCCACTCACAACTGGTAAGTGGTTTTTAACTTTAAGTTGTACTCATCATCCCAATCGGGTATGATGTTAGTAAACCCACCCACTCGTTAATGTCGTGAATTCCACTAGACTGGTTATTTGTATTCACGCGAGCTTGTCCTTGCTAGCGTTCCTGGAACTTCGTGTTCCTACACGATATGAACATCTTGGTACATTATCCTTCGGCCTAATCGCCTTCATTCATTCCAAATGAACGAGAAACTCAAACTTTCATTTATTTGCAATTAGGTCCCTAAAGTTATTTCTCTTTAACTTTAAGTCCCTAATGTCGGTTTTTCCTCAAATTGAGTCTTGAAGCTTCTAAAATTTATCATAGGACCTCAATTTATTCCATTTCACAAAAAGGGGTTTAAATTTCCCAAATTTCCAATTTGGTCCCCCAACTTGTCCAAAATTACCATTTTGCCCTTCCTTTACAAAAATGGTAAATTTTGCCCCAAAATTTTCAAATTCCTCAATTTGTCTTCCAACATTATTTTCATGCCCAATTGACCCTCAATTTCATAAAATTTCATTTTGATCCTTTGAATATCGAAAACCCCCAATTTCCCCCAATTTCAACTTCTTAACACAGCCAAATTTGATTTCATCAAATTGACCCATCAAACGTTTCCAATTGTTGAAATTGAAGTTGAAATTGAGTTTCTACATGTTCATATGATTCTTTAGAAATGTGAATCGCAAGCTTTAACGTCGGGACGAGCTCAAACGGAGCTTCGCCGAAAAATGAACTATAGAGAGAGAAAGCTTCGATTACTCACCGGTGAAGGCACGGCGGTCCGAGCTTTCGATCTGGGCAGATAGATCTTGTCCTGAGGTTCATCCTAGAATCAAGAATCGCATCAATTGATATGGAATTGTATTAGAATTTCATCATTGAAATTCGGTCGACCCTCTCTCTTGCACCAATCGAAAATTGTAAAGGGGAGCCGAATTGGCTTACTTTCGGTCCTAATTCGGTCGTGGAAAGGCTGAGGAAGTGTTGGGAGGGCTTGGTTTGGCCTGAGGAGGGCTTGAAATGGCCGATTTCAGCTTGGTCGAAATAGGGCAACTTCGATCCGCCGGAGTTGCTTCACTATTCCATCATGCCGACGCTTCTCCAACGATTCTCGGATTGACTGGAGTTTGCTATCAGATAGTTGTCTTCTCCTCAGTTCTAAAGAGCTTAACCTCTCCTTTCGAGGTTAAGAAACATGTTTAAGTCAAAACTCTGGTTCGAGCTTCACCGGGAAATGGAGCAGTAGAGAGAGAGAGAGAAGTGTTCAGGTGTGAGGAGAATGAATGGGGATGACCTCTTTATATAGGTGTAAAATCATGTATTAAATGGGAGAGATTTATTACTACTCACACTACTCTCAGGCAAGCACGCTTAACTTCAAAGTTCTTATGGATTCTTGTTCACCTGAACCAATTTGGTTTTTCTCTTCTAACTTGTCTTAAATTTCTTTTCTAAGGTTTAATAAACCCTTTGGATCACCCAAAATTTGTAAATTTCCAAATTGCTTGTTACTAAATGATCCAATTTGTAAATCGACTCGGTTTTCTTACTTGGGTTGACCAGTTCTTTCGAAGTTTTCCTTAACTCAAAAGTGCAGGGTTTACAGGTTGTAAGTAGATCATACCCAGTTGGTATGATGAACTTCTTGGAAGGAAGTAGAAAACCCGCTTAACAGTTATTAACAGAGATGTCATCACACCCGGTTGGTGTGATGGACAAGTGAAAAAGTTATTTTGTCAAAAGTGCTCTCCCCTGAATGTGTGTAAATGCTTAAAAATTTTGGAAAACCTTCTTAACAAGAGCTCGAATAGCTCGGATAGGAGCTTGGAGCTTAGGGGCTAAAATGCTCAATTTTGAAAATCTTTTATAGTGGGCCCAAGGCCAATTAGCACAAGTAGCAGCTCATAAACAAATATGATGATAATCCATGAAAATGTTTAATGAATGAATGATGTGATTTGGCCATGGTACCAAGACAGGACCGATACACTCAATGGACTGGCGGCAATGTGACAAGACCTGGTTGACGGACCGGTCTAGACAAACAGGTGCAGGTCGAGTTAAGGGTCGGGGCCATTGGACTAGTGGCACCATAGATTAAAAGCATATGGAAAAAACTTTGTTTGTACATGCACTGAGGTTCGGGACCATTAAGATGCCTAAGAGGGGTAGTGATGCGTCCTATGGGCTATTAAACAACATGGTGGAGATAAGGGCAGATTGTCGTGCCAGTAGTCACGGAAGCTCGACGTAGCTTCATGTGTATGAGACCGGGGTGGGGTCAACATGAGGTCTCTGTCCTCATATGGAAACGGAGTTGCTTTTCGGGTTTGAGGGTTGGATGTCGTGAACATCCACTCATTACTAGGGTAGAAGTGGACAGGCTTCTGTCTAGGTAGCCGGTAAAGTCGCTCTGACACTACAAGTGGGTGCAGTGGACGGGCTGTCTTGCGAATGTGTGATCCCTTCATGATGAAGGGCGTGTGTTGATTATTAAACACAACGATTGTGGATAATGAGGAAATATGGTTTTGAAAACCGAGAATTTGGAAAGAAATAATCTTAAGGGAATTAAGGAGTCTGACACACACCAAATAAAAAATATTTTATTGAAACTCTTTTTCAAACACCCATTCACTAGTTTGTAGAAACTCACCCACCTTTTCTATCATTTTCAGGAGTAGAGAAATGACTAGGGATAACACCAAGATTTACCCTTTGTCAGGTATGCTTAATTTCTTTTAAACTTGCATTTTTTTATTGATATATGTATTTCAGGGAACACAGTCAAAATTTGTCTGGCTCCTCTTGATTACAGAAAGAGGGAAACCCTTCTTGAACCAAGGTAGCGGCGAGTTGATCACGGGGATTCGACCAAACTAGGTTGGGGCAAGAAGAGAGTGCCCAAAGATATGGTGGAGGATTATCAAAAACTCGTGGGAGCCTTACTAGAACTAGAAGGTATTACATACCCTCCTCCAAGGCAAGAGGAACCTGTTCCTTTCTCAAGGAGCCCAACACCTCCTCCAGCCCCACAACAAACAGAGAGAAATCCTATTAAGAAGGAGTATTGGGACAACTACTAGGATGCGTATGCCACCTTCATGAAAGTCCACCAAGTACCCCCACCTACTCAGTCAAGCTTCAATCCCTCTCAATGGATGAAGTAGACATATGAGTGTGAGACTGAGGTATTGAGGCGGTATGGAATGGAAGCCATACATGAAGTTCGACCCATAAGGGAATATGGATGGACTTCAACTAGTTCCTTAGAGCCTTCTGATCATGAATTTCGCAATCGTTCAAAGGCCAACTCCCGGCATATGACTCCAAGGGACTAGGGGGTAGAAAATTTCTGTAATAAGCCAAGTATGGCAAGAAACTATTTCTTGAATGAATGAAAGACTAATTTTCCTGATAAATTTTTGGGTCTCCTTGATGAATTCAAACAATAAGAGTATGCTAATAAGGATCAGTGTAAAGGGTATGGAAGAAATCACCTAAGGAAGGAAAAACAAACAGGTCATTTCTAGTTAACCCAAAACTTTTAAAGTAAGTTTACCATCCAAAAAATGAAAAAAAAAACAAGACAATAAGACTTAGAAAAGAAGAGACTACTAGAGTTAACCCAAGGAAGACAAATCCTAACTAAGGAAAGGAAGAAGAAATCTGGAGCAAGGGAAGTGAGTGTCAAAGAGTATGGGACTGGTGAAAGTCTTAGGAGTTAAGGAAAGACTCTATGGAAAAAAGTAAGGAAACAAGAAGGATTAGACTATCCCAAGGAAACTCAAAGGAATGTAAGCTGACCAAGAAGAAAGTAAGAATGAAATGGGAGCACTGAAGATGTTAAGTCAATTGAGATAAGAAAAAGAGAAGGGAGAATGGAAAGAAGTGTGATAGGAAGAAAACCCCAAGAATAATACCCGACTTGGAAAGAGTTAGGATACAAGTTCTTAGGAACTCCAAAATAATAATAGGACTTTTTGGAACAAGGATATGGAACAAAAAGGGAGAAATCTAGAGTGAATAACTATACAAAGGTCAGTAAGTATAAGAAAAGAATAAAGTAAGAACTTTCAAGGAGCAGTAGGGAGAATGAACATGAAAATCCCAAAATGGAAGTCCCTAGAAGAAGGATAAGGATAGGAAGTGGAATCGAGGAAGGAGGAAGTCCCAAGCTCAGGTAACCAACCAACGAACCGTCATAAAACTAAAGCCAGAATAAGGACCTTATTAAAAAGACATGTGTGACTAAGGATATACCTAGATGGCCAGGTGTGATTTACTTTCAAAAGAGTAGAGAAAACAAATAAAAATTTCAGACCAACCCAGATGAAGGAAATAAATTTGTAACAACAAGATAATCCGGGAGAATAAATGACGCCCTGAGATGGACTGGGAAGTAGTGAAGACTATGCCTTAAAGAGGGAAATGAGATGGATATTAAGGATAGTATGACTCAAGAGATGACAGCCTCAAGATCATATGACAAGGAGAACGATAAGATCAAAGTAAGTAATGAACTGACCCTCGAGAGGATTATAAGTTTAAACTCCAGTAAAGAAGGGAGAGAAGGAAACGCCAAACATGTGGTGATTAAAGATGAAGGCAAAATCTTTAAAGAGATCAACGACCAAGACATGATTAACAACCAAACTCAAGATATTAGAAAAAAATAAGTAAGCCTCTCATGGGATGATCGTGAGATCTTAAAATAAGGCATATGTGAATCCCATTTAAAAGAAATGGATGGATACTAGAAAGAAAGGAGCATGAAGAAGAAGTACACGAAGTTCTTATGAGTAGTGTGAGCAAGAAAGGATGACATTAGGGAATACTTTTTTAGAGTTAGATATTCTAGATAGAAAAACGGGAAAAGAACTGGAGAGAAAAGAATGTAAACTACCAAGGACGGAAACCTTGGAATAATAAAAGTGTGCAAAATTAAAGGTAATGGGATCAACAGAAATGGAGACAAGATAAATTCATCTAAGATATGTCGGTCGAGATGGAAAGGCCAAGTACAAAGGAAAGGTACTCAGGAGGACCCAAGAAGCAAGTTAAGTTCAAGTAATGTGTAAGTAAGAAAACACATCAAAGGATGTCGTGCAGGTAAGGAGGGGTGGATTACTCATAAAAGAGGAAACTAAGGAAAACACATCTAAAAACCCTTGGAAAAGTTAACCCCTCGGTTAGGAAGGGATTTACAGAAAGGATCACTGACATCGGGACTGGTAGTGATCAACGCTCAAATTTATAGAGCCTAAAGAGAGAACGACTAGACATAGTGTGGAGTACACTGAAGGAGATCGATAATTGGAAATGTCTCAGGTAAAAGAATAAGGGAAGAGACTGAAATTTTAGTTAGAGAAGAAATCAAAAGGACAAATACACTATTATAAGAAGGGGTATGAAGAAAGGAAGGAATTAAATCTTCAAAGAAATGATAAGAAGGTTGAACATGTAGCTCCTAAGGTGAACGTCTCTACTGTAAGGGACATGGTGGAGAGCAAAATCGAAATAAGGGAGCTATCTCAAATAAGCAATCGACACTTAAGACTGAAGAAAGATAAAGTCTTATAAGAATTTTAAAGTGATAAAGAGAGAATAAGAGTTGACTAAAAGAAAAGGAAGTCCTTGAGAAAAGGATGCCACTGAAACTAAGGAAGGACATAGAAGGGTCAAAATTGGATAAATTAAGTTAACACCGAAATCTATGAAGTGAGTAGGTGATACTTGAGAGGACCTTGAGCTAATGGTTTTAACAACAAAGGAAGTGACTACACATAAGAATGAGTGGGTATCTTGGAACTCCCAATCTTGAAATCCTGAGTAAAAAACCTCAAGAGAAAGGATTATGCTTTAAGGAAAGAAGGATGTGAATTTAAGGATTTAACCTTAAACTTTCAATTAAGGTATGATTAGCTAAAATAAGCTCCATGCAATGAATAAGTAATGGGAAGGAAAACAAAATTTTGAAATGTGTGTTATAAAGGGGATAAGTGGAAATAACTGAAATGGTTATACGTCAATAAACTACAAGTTGATATCAAGGAAAGTTATTCCTAGTGCAAAGGGTGTTGAATAAGTTTTGGGGACAAAACTCCTAAAAGGAGGGGAGATTTGTAAAGCCCGTCCTTTGGAGTTAAGGAAAAACCAGGAAAGAACCGGTCAACCCGAGTGAGAAAATCGAACCAGTTCACAAACCCCAACCACTAGAGAATGGGAAAATTGAGAAATTTACAACTCACGAGTGACCCAAAGAGTCATAAAAATCTTTGAAAGGGACTTTAGGATAATTTGGGAGAGAAAACCAGACTAGTTCAGGTGAACCGGATTGAACAGGTTTAGATCGGTTTGAACCATCATTGAACTGGATGCTAAATTCATTTTTCTAGGTGGTTTAAAATATTCAAATTAGAGAATTGTAGCCACCATTGGATAGAGAATGAATTTAGATGAATTTAGATGAATTTAGAAATTTTTAATTTTGAAAAACTTGGTCGAATCGAGCCTGAATCGGCTGGTTTAGGTGTTGAACCTAGTTCGGACCAGTCCAGTTTGGAACAGTGTTGTCTTCCCTTCTAGATGATAGCACTATTCACTCACCAAAAAATTGAATAGCACCAGTGGAAAGGAAACATTTTCTTTTAGGACATTTTAGGCTATCAATGAGTGTCATTAAGGTGCCAAACGGACGGCCATAGAGTCCCCGAGCTCCCTATATAAAGAGCCCCTCTCCAATCATCATCCACACACCTGAAAACTTTACTCTCACTAAGCTACTCAATTTTTTGACGAAGCTCGAACCAGAGCTCCGACAAAGAGGTTTTTCTAAGCTAAAGAAGGCGGGGTTGGGTTACTTAGACTCGAGGAGAAGTCCACTACCCGAGGATGGTCACCATTCAATCCAAGGATTGTTGGAGAAGTACTGGCGTAATCAAACAGTGAAGCAGCTCCAGCGGACTGAAGCTGCTCTATTTCAGCCGAGCTGAAGATGGCCAAATTGGGCCCTCCTCAGGCTAAACCAAGCCCTTCCAACACTCTCTCGGCCCTCATATGGCCGAATTCAAGCGGAAAGCTAAGCAATTTGGGTCCCCTCTATAATTTTCAATAAGTGTTAAAGAGAGAACCGCGAAACTTCACTGACCAAATTCTCCCTAAATTTGAGATGAATTGATGTGATTCTTGATACTAAGAGGAACCTCAGGACGAGAGCTACCTGCCTTGATCAAAAGCTCAAACGTCACACCCCCGACGGTAAGCTTTCGAATCTTTCTCTCTCTAAGTCCAATTTTCCAGCGAAGCTCTATTTGAGCTCATTCCGGCATTAATTCATGTGATTCAAAGCTCAATTAAATCATATGGATGTGTAGAAACTCAATTTTACCTTCAATTTCAACAATTAACCTCGATTGATATATTAATTTGATGAAATCAAATTCGGTCAATTCAAAGGGGTAAATTTGGGGAAATTTTTGGGGAAATTTGGGGATTTCTTAAAATTGAGGGACTAAAGTACAATTTCCAAAAATTGAGGGTCAACTGGCCATGAAAAAGTTATTGGAGGACCAATTTGTCATTTTTTGGAATTTATTGGGGTTAAATTGCCATTTTTGTAAAGTAGAGGAAATGGTAATTTTTGAAAAGTTGGAGACCAAATTGGAAATTTGGGAAACATGATCCCTTTTTAGGATTTTGGATAAATTGAGGACCCAAAGTGAATTTTTGAAAGTTCTGGGACTCAATTTGGCTAAAAATTGGCATTAGGGACCTAATGTTAAAGGAAAAGAACTTTAGGGGGCTAAATGCAAATAATTAAAAGGTTGAGCATTTTCTTCATAAGTGAGGTACAAAGGATATTATGCCAAATATTAATAAACAAAGAGGTCCAAAAACGAGTAGGAACACGAAGGACCGGAATGTCAACAAGGATAAGCTCACGTGGAGGCAAAAAGCTTATTTAAGAGGAATACACTACACTATCGAGTGAGTGAGATTTTTTTCACATCATACCCGGTTGGGATGATGAGTACCTCGGAAAGGAAAAACCACTACTAATTGGAAATTTTAACATCATGCCTGGTTGGGGTGAAGTGAGAAATACGCGAAAAAACTACTTACCACTTGTAAGTATAACATACTCGGTTGGTATGATGAACTACGTGGAAGGAAGTAGAAAACACGCTTAACGGTTATAAGTGGAGATGTCATCATACCTGGTTGGTGTGATGGACAAGTGAAAAAGTTATTTTTCAAAAGTACTCTCCCCTAACTGTGTGCCAATGCTTAAAAATTTTGGGAGACCTTCTTGACGAGAGCTCAAATAGCTCAGAGAGGCTAGAGGCCTTGGTTTTGGAACTTGAGGGCTAAAATGCCTGATTTAGAAAATCTCGTACAATGAGCCCAAGGCCATTTGGCATGAGCAGGAGCTCGTAAACAAACATGATGATAAGCCATGAAAACTTTTAATGAATGAATGATGTGATTTGGCCATGGTACCAAGACATGACTGATACAATCGATGGACTGACGGTGGTGCGATAAGACCCGGTTGACATACTAGTCTAGACAAACAGCTATAGGTCAAATTGAGGGTTAGGGCCATTGGACTAGTGGCACCATAGATTAATAGCTTATGGAAAAAATATTTTTTGTACATGCACTGAGGTTCGAGACCATCAAGATGCCCAAGAGGGATAGTGATGCGTCCTAAGGGCTACTGGACGACATGGTGGAGATAAGGATAGATTGTCGTGCTAGCAGTCACATAAGCTCGATGTAGCTTCATGCGCATGAGACCGGGGTGGGGTCAGGATGAGGTCTCTATCCTCATACGGACACTGACTTGCTTTCCAGGTTTGAGAGTTGGATGTCACGAACATCCACTCATTCCCAGGGTAGAAGTGGGCAGGCTTCTATATAAGTGGCCGGTAAAGTCGCTCTGACGCCACAAGTGGATGCAGTGGATGGGCTGCCCTGTGAATGTGTGATCCCTTCATGATGAAGGGCGTGTGTTGATTATTAAACACATCGATTGTGGATAATGAGGAATTATGGTTTTGAAAATTGAGAATTTGGGAAAGAAATAATCTTAAGGGAATTAAGGGGTCTGGCACACTCCAAATAAAAAATATTTTATTGAAACTCTTTTTCAAACACCCATTTACTGAGTTGTAGAAACTCACCCACCTTTTCTATCTCTTGTCAAGAGTAGAGAAATGACTAGGGATAACACCAGAATTTACCCTTTGACAGGTATGCTTAATTTCTTTTAAGCTTGCATTTTTAATTGATATATGTATTCGAGGGAACACGATTGAAATTTCACTTGGCTCTTCTTTATTAAAGAAAGGGGGAAACCATTCTTGAACCAAGGGAGTGGCCAGTTGATCATAGGGATTTGACCAAATTAGGTTGGGGCATGACACATTCCATGCAGTTTAACATAATTAGGCATGTCTTACCCACTACTCCAAGGTATATCCTTAAGTTCACTTCCTCCTCTACTTAGGGCAAGATTCTTCCTCTTAAGGTCTCTTGCTCAGAATTTCAGGATTGGAAGTTCCATGCTACCTAATCATTCCCTTGTTTAGTTATTCTCTTGGTTATTGAAACCTTCAAAACTATTTTATAGAAACTCATTTTTCACAAATCCATTCATTGAGTTGTCGAACTCACCCCTTCCCTTTACCCCTTTTCAGGTAACCGAGGGAAAAACCTACTTAGAGATCTTCTGCTAGCTAAACCTACAAGACATGTATGTAAGTTTAAATTTATTCAATTTTGATTAATGTTATTCCAGGAAAGGTACAGGTATAAAGGAACGCCTTACTCCTCACGGTTTAAAGAAGGGTAAAACTTTTAATAAACTAGGAGAGTGGCGGGTTGCTCATGGGGATCCGACCAAACTGGATTGGGGCGTGACAACTTAAGTGGTATCAGAGCCTATTTCCTCGAATACATTATCAAGACTATATAACATAGTAACTGATATGATTAATTTTAAAATTTATAGATGGCCCCGAAAAAAGTAGCCAAACAAACCCGTGCTACCTTAGCCACCCCGGAAGCTAGGGAGAACCCCATCCCAAGAGAGGAAATGAACCAAGAGTATAGAAGGACTCTTGAAGTAACCTCAGGTCAAAGAGGACTTGACAAGAAAATCTCCAAGGTGTTTAGGCTCAAGGACGGCAAAGCATCGAACCATCAGCAATCCCATAGAAAGGCCTCACAATGCTCAAAGTATAGGCGGAACTACAAAGGTCCACACAAGGAGATGACCTGTTACAGATATGAGCAATGGGAACACTACATTAGAAGATGCCTAACATTAAGGAGGACAAGATCCGAGAGGACCTGTTATATGTGTAGAAGGGTTGGACACATAGAAAAGGACTGTCCCACTCCGTGAGGAATCAAAATAATACCTTCCAATAAGGACACCTCCATTCCTACAGAAGCCCAAAGGGATAATATTACAATAACCACAATTCCGGCTAGGGATCCCAATCTCACCTAGGAAGAAATCCTTCTAGACCATAACATAGTACTGAGTACCTCACAAATTGTCATTGTAACAATCTCCCTTAAGAGATGTTAAAACCCCAAACTATATTCTTACTTTAAAAAAATAAAATTTTGTGTTCCTAAAAATTTTATGTCCCTCAATAATATGATCATGTGCCTCGATTACATGAGGAAGGATCATGGGAAGAAGACTAAGGATAAGACCTTAAGAAAACCTAGACAGAGCAGAATGTGGATAAGAGGGAATTTTCCTTTAAGGAGCGTTACAAGCCACCTAGGAGCAAAGAAGTAAGCACATCCTCCATAGAAGACAAGCCTGTAATGATGAAATGTCTCTGGATAACAAGGTGTGACCTACTTTGAAAAAGCAGAGGAGCCAAGTGGGGTTGTAGACTGAGCTAGCAGGAAGGTGTAACTAAAAACTTTAGGAGAAGATGTCCTAGGAAGAACCGAAAAATAGCAAGGAGTACACCCTAAAAAGGATGACGAGATAGGCATCAAGGATGAGTAAAATCAAAGGACAACTATTTCGAGACAAGTAAACTAAGAGAGTAGTAGGGATGAGGTAGTTAACGAACTGACCCTCGAGTATGACATAAATTTAAACCCCATCAAGGAAGGAGGAGTTGGAAAGACCATAACAGTGGAAAAGATGGATAAAGGGAATCCTTGAAGAAATAAATGGCCAAAAATGAAATGATGATCACACACAAACTGTAATGAGGATCTAGTAAGTCTCACACAAAGAGGTCTTGAAGCAAATAGTGCTTGAACCCTTTCCAAGAAAGGAAACCCTGGGGAGGCGTACATATCCCAACTGAGAAGTAATGGACCAAGTGATGAAGGATGATGAAATGAAGTGCATACTATGGTGAAAGATCCTAGGGAAGTATACTAGAAGGACCCCAGGAGAAAGTTAAACCCGAGGAACGGGTAAGTAGGAAATAGCATCAAAGGATGCAGTGACAAGTAAGAATGGGTAGGCTACCCATAATAAGGAAAATAAAGGAAAGAACATCCGAAGACCTTGGAGAAGTAAGCCCTCCAATTTAGAAGTGGTTAAGGGGAAAACAACCAATGACATCAAGACTGTTCGTGGCCCACACTCTCTTAATAGAGCCCAAGGAGTGGATGACTGGACATAAAATAGAGTGCTAGGAACCAACCTATCAGTAGGAGTTGCTCGAAGAGAGGATAAGGAACAAAAAGGAGATGAAGGACTGAGAAGTAGTGGAGACTACACTCTAAAGAAGGGTAATAGGATGGGTATAGTGTTGAATACATGAAATAAGACCCGACGATCGGAGATACCTTGGGTAGGAAAGTAAAGGGTGAATTGGGAAATTATGGTTGACGAATGATTAAAGATGGGCAAAAGCCCTAATTCAAAAGGGTGTAAGAATGCGAAGGAAGGAAACCTTCAAGGAGTAGTAAGAAATTCGAACATATAGCACCTAAGGGGGAAATCTCTACTTGAAGGACATAGTTGAGAATGAAAATCGTTAAAGGAAAACTCCCCAAACAACGAAATCGTGAAATGGTCACAAGCAAGTAAGAGTGGGTTTAGGGAAAAGGAAAATCCTTGAATAAAGGACATCACTAGAAATGAAGAAAGACATAAGAAGGGAAGAATCCCATCATGTCGGTAAGTCATCAGGAAATCCAATGATTGAAACCATAAAGACCCAATAAGAATGTTGGGAAAGGACAAGTGGATAAGGAAAGCTGACACAGTTGTGTAAAACATTTTGTCAAGACATGAAGGATGATGAGATAATGGTAAAGGTAGTCGATGAATACTACTTGATGAAAAGAGGGATGAAGTTATACGATCCCTGAAAGATTGGAAAGATTAGAACGACCCTCATGGAAGTATTCTAGAAAACTAATGCATAGAGACAGGTTCTAGAAAATGTCATGAGTGTAAGGGGGCATGTAAACCCAACAGTCCTGAGGAAAATGTGACTCGAGTAAGGAAGAGTAAGTTAGTAAGAATGATAAGGTCAAATATAAAATTTGGACTGGAGTTGTAATAAACAACAGATGAGGGAAGGTTCAAAATAAGACAAAATAGTGATAACATTGAAACTCATGGAAGCAAGTATGTAGCACTCGAGAGGACACAAAGATAAGTGGAGTGTCTCAAACTCCTTATTTCCTTAAAAAATATTTCTTCCTTGAATTCTCGGTTATTCAAAACCAATTTCCTCATTATCCACAATCGGTGTGTTTAACAATCAACACACGCCCTTCATCATGAAGGGATCACACATTTGCAGGGCAACCTGTCCACTACACCCACTTGTAGCATCAGAGTAACCTTACCGGCCACCTAGATAGAAGCCCATCCAATTCTACCTTGGGAATGAGTGAATGTTCGCGACATCCGACCCTCAAACCTGAAAAATAATTTATGTCCATATGAGAAAAGAGACCTCATCCCGACCTCACCCCAGTCTCATGCGCATGTAGCTACATCGAGCTTCCCTGACTGCTAGAACGATAAATTGATCTTATCTCCACCATGTCGTCTAGTAGCCCTTAGGATGCAAAATTACCCCTCTTGGGCATCTTAATGATCCCAAACCTCAAGTGCATGCACAAACAAACTTTTCCATAAATCCATTAATCTTTGGTGCCACTAGTCCAACAGCCCCGACCCTCAACTCAACCTACAGCTGTTTGTCTAGATAGGTTCGTCGACCTAGTCCTGTCGCACTATCGCCAGTCCATCGAGTAAGTCGGTCCTATCTTGGTACCATGGCCAATCACATCAATCATTCATTAAGAATTTATATGGCTTATCATCATGTTTGTTTACGAGCTCCTACTCATGCCAACTGGCCATGGGCCCATTGTACGAGGTATTCAAAATCAGGCATTTCAGCCCCCAAGTTCCAAAACGGAGGCCTCTTGCCTATCTGAGCTATTTGAGCTCTTGTTAAGAAGGTCTACCAAAATTTTTAAGTAGTGACACACAGTTAGGGGAGAACACTTCTGATAAAATAACTTTTCACTCGTCTATCACACCAACCGGGTGTGATGACATCCGCTTACAATCCATAAACGGGTTTTCTACTTCCTTCTAGGAAGTTCATCATACCAATTAGGTATGATCTACTTACAATCGATAATTAGTTTTTTCCGTGTAGTTTCCACATCACCCCAACCAGGTGTGATGTTAAAATTCCTCATAATAGTGGTTTTTCATTTCCAAGGTACTCATCATCCCAACCGGGTATGATGTGAAAAATTTCACTCACCCGATAAGTGCAGTGTATTCATCTTGATCGGCTTTTTGCCTCCACACAAGCTTATCTTTATTAGCATTTCCGGTCCTTTGTGCTCTTACATGATTTGGACATCGTTGTTTATTAACATTTGGCATAATATCTCTAATTTCTCACATATGAACAGAATGCCCAAACTTTTCTGTTATTTGCATTTAGGTCCCTAAAGTTCTTTTTCCTCAAAACTTTAGGTCCCTAATGCTAACTTTCCCTCAAATTGAATCCCAGAACTTATAAAATTCACCTTGGTAACTCAATTTATTCAAAATCACAAGAAGAGGTTCAAGATTCCCAAATTTCCAATTTGGTCCCTAACTTTTCAAAAATTACCATTTTACCCCTAATTTACAAAAATGGCAATTTAACCCCAATAAGATTCAAAAATCAACCAATTGGTCTCCAACATCCTTTTTAAGGCCAATTGGCCCTCAATTTTAGAAAATATCACTTTGGTCCCTCAATTTTACAAAATCTCCAATTTCTCCCAAATGTTTCCCTCTTACAAACTAGTTGAATTGAATTTCATCAAATTGACCATTCAATCTGGGTTTATTGATCCAATTGACAGTACGGATCAGTTTCTACACTTCAACACGATTCAATGGAGCTTTGAATCGCGTCATTTGGGTCCGAATTGAGCTTAAACGGAGCTTCGTCGAAAAATTGAACTTAGAGAGAGAAAGCTTCGAAAGCTTACCGTTGGGGGTGCGGCGGTCCGAGCTTTCGATCAGGGCAGGTTGCTCTCATCCTGAAATTTCTCCTAGGATCAAGAATTACAACAATTCATGTTGAATTGAGGGAGAATTTGGTCATTGAAGTTTCATCAGTTCTCTCCCTAACACCGATCGGAATTTATAGAGGGGAGCCAAATGGTTTACCTTTCCGCTCTAATTCGGTTGTATGAGGGATGTGGAAGTGTTGGGAGAGCTCGGTTTGGCCTGAGAAGGGCTCAATTTGGCCTTTTTCAGCTCGGCTGAAACAGGGCAGCTTCACTATTTGATTACGCTGGCGTTTCTCCAGCAATCTTCGAATCGAATGGTGACCACCGTTCGGTAGCTGACTTCTCCCCAAGTCTAAAGAACCCAACCTTGCCTTCTTTGGCTCAATGTCGAAGCTCTGGTTCGAGCTTCATCAAAAAATGGAGTAGTGGGGAGAGAGAGGAGCTTTCAAGTGTGAGGATGATGAATGAGGAGGAGCTCTTTATATAGGAAGCTCAAGGACTCCTTGGTCATCCGATGGCGCCTTTATGGTGTTCATTCATGGTCTAAAATGCCTTGAATGGAGACTTTTCATTTTCATCGATGCTGCTCGCTTTTCCGGCAAGTGAACAGTGCTGTCATCTGAAGGAAGAAGAAGACATTGTTCTGAACTAAACCGGACTGGTTCGAACCGGGTTTAATGCTTAAACTGGCCGGTTCAAGCCCGATTCGACTGAATTTTTCAAAATTAAAAATTTCAAAATTCATTCTCATTCCAATGGTGGCTTCAATTCTCCAATTTGAATATTTTAAGCCACCTAGAAAAAATGAATTTAAAAACCGGTTCAATAGTGGTTCAAACCGGTTCAGGTCCAGTTTACCTGAAACGGTCTGGTTTTCACTTCCAATTCATCCCAAAGTCCTTTTTCATGACTTTTAAGAATCTTTATGTCACTCGGGATTTGTAAATTTCTCGTTTTTCCCTTTCTCTAACGGTTGGGGTTCGTGAACCAATTCATTTTTCTCACCTAGGTTGACCGGTTCTTTCCCTGGTTTCCTTATCTTTATGGGACGGGTTTATAAGGGATGCCTTCTAGCTCTAGTAGGGCTCCTACGAGTTTCCTATAATCCTCAACCATATCAATGGGCACTCTCTTCTCACCCTCTAAGAATCGTTGAACAGCCACCACTCAGGGTGGTAGGTGTCTTTTTCACAATCATGTGTGGGGGAATGGATCATACGACATATTTCCTAAGGACTCTCCTTCCTACATGGTAATTGAGTTTTCATTAGTGTCAGGGCATATTATTGATAATGCTTCAAGAAAACTAGGCTCTGATACCACTCAAGTTGTCACACCCCGACCCGGTTTGGTCGAAACCCCATGATTAACCCGCTGCTCCCTTGGTTTAAGAGGGGTTTCCCCCTTTCTTTAATCAAGAGGAGCCAGTCATAATTTAACCTTGTTCCTTGGAATAAAATAAATCAATAAAAATGAGAGCTTAAAATAACTTTTAAGCATACCTGACAAAGGATAGATCCGGGTGTTTTCCTTAGTCATTTTCTCTACTCCTATAAAGGGATATAAAAGAGGGGTGAGTTTCTACAACTTAGTGAATGGGTGTTGGGAGTGAGTTTTCATAAATAAAATAGTTTTAATGGGAGTGTTCCAGACTCCTTATTTCCTTTAAGAATATTCTTTTCTCAAATTCCATTGTTCAAAATTCATTTTCCTCATTTTGCACATTAGGTGTGTTTAACAGTCGATACACACCTTTCATCAGGAAGGGATCACACATTCATAGTGCAACCCATCCACTGTACCCACTTGTGGCTCGAAGCGACTTTACCGGCCACCAAGATAGAAGCCCATCCACTTCTACCCTAGGTCTAAGTGGATGTTCGCGACATCTGACCCTCAAACCCTAAATTAACTCTCTATCTGTATGAGGGCAGAGACCTCATCCTGACCCCACCCCGGTCTCATGCGCATGAAGCTACGTCGAGCTTCCCTTACCGTTGGCATGTCAAATTGCCCTTATCTCCACCAGGTCATCCAATAGCCCATAGGATGCATCACTACCCCTTTTAGGCGTCTTGATGGTCCTAAACCTCAAGTGCATGCACAAACAATAGTTTTTCCACAAAACCGTTTATATTTGGTGCCACCGGTACAACAGCCCCGACACTTAACTCGGCATGCAGCTGTTTGTCTAGGCCGGTCCGTCGACCTGGCCCTGACGCACCGCTGCTAGTCCATCAAGTATGTCGGTCCTGTCTTGGTACCATGGCGAAATCACATAATCCATTCATTAAGAGTTTTCATGGCTTTAATATATCATGTTTTTACGAGCTCCTACTCGTGCCAACTGGCCTTGGCTCACTATTCGTGATTTTCCAAAACTAGGCATTTAGCCCCACAAGTTCCAAAACCGAGGCCTCTGGCCTATCTGAGTTGTTCTAGCTCTCGTCAAGAAGGTCTTCCAAAAAGTTTAAGCATTGGCACACGGTCAGGGGAGAACACTTCTGACAAAAACATCTTTCAATTCATCACACCAATCGGGTGTGATGATATATCTGCTTACAACCGGCAAGCGGGTTTTCTTCTTCTTTCAAGGAAGTCCATCATACCAATAGGGTAAGATTTTCTCTACTTACAACTGATAAGTAGTTTTCCGCTCAATTCTCACATCACTCTAACCGGATGTGATGTTAAAATTCCACATTTAAGTGGTTTTTCATTTTTGAGATACTCATCATCCCAACCAGGTATGATGTGAATAAACTCACTCACCCGATAACTCAAGTGTATCCTTCTCAAGTCAGTTTCCACTTCCACGCTAGTTTATCCTTGTTGGTATTCTGGTCTCTCGTGTTGCTACACGATTTGGGCACCCTTATCTATTAGAATTTGGCATAATAGTTTTTGTATTCTCTATGAGCGACTAGGCTCAAAACTGTTAGTTAATTATACTTAGGTCCCTAAAGTTCATTTTCCTTGACTTTAGGTCCCTAGTGCTAACTTTTCCCCAAATTGAGTCTCAAAACTTCCAAAAATTTATTTTGGGTCATCAATTTACTCAAAATTTTTAAGGGGCTCAAGTTTTCCAAATTTACAATTTGGTCCCCAACTTTTCAAAAATTACCCTTTTGCCCCTACTTTCCAAAAATGGCAATTTGACACCGCTTATTTCAAAAATTGACCAATTGGTCCTCCAACATCCTTTTCATGGCCAATTGGCCCTCAATTTTATGAAATCCCCACATTTTCCTAAAATTTTCCCTTAATTTCCCCTTTCAAAATGGCCGAATTTAATTTTATCAAATTGACCATTCAATCGGGGTTAATTTCTTCAATTAGAGGTATAATTCAATTCCTACACATCCATATGATTCAATTGAGCTTTGAGTCACATGAATTGAGGCCGAAACGAGCTCAAACGGAGCTTTGTCGAAAAATTGTGCGTAGAGAGAGAAAGCTTCGAAAGCTTACAGTCAAAGGTGCGACGGTCTGAGCTTTCTATCTGGGCAGGTAGCTCTCATCCTGGGGTTCCTCCTATGATCAAGAATCGATATAATTCATATCGAATCGAGAGAGAATTTGATTAGTGAAGTTTTTACAATTTCTCTCTCTAACGCTGATAGGAAATGATATAGGAGGCCGAATTGGGTTACATTTCAGCTCTATTACGATCGTGTGAGGATTGTGGGAGTGTCGAGAGGGCTTGGTTTGGCCTGAGGGTTGAATTTAGCCAATTTTAGCTCAGCCGAAATAGGGCAACTTTGGTTTGTCGGAGCTGCTTCACTATTTGATTCCGCTGGCGCTTCTTCGGTGGTCCTCAGATTAAAATCAGGTAGCTGACTTCTCTTGGAATCTAAAGAACTCGACCTCACCTTCTAAGGCTCAGAAAAACACCAATGTCGGAGCTCTGATTCGAGATTCGCTGGAAAATTGAGTAATTGAGAGAGAATGGAGATTTCAAGTGTGAGGAGAATGAATGGAGAGTGGCTCTTTATATAAGGAGCTCGAAGACTCTCTATTTGACCATTTGGCATTTTGGTCAAGCTCATTAATACTTGAAACGCCCTGAACGGAGGCATTTTATCTTCGCCAACACAGTCCATTCATCCATTAAATAAATAGTGTCGTCATCTGAAGGAAGAAGACGACACTGCTATGAATCAGACCGCACCGTTCCGACCGGGTTCAATACTTAAACCAGCCAGTCAGGCCCGATTTGACTAAATTTTTCAAAATTAAAAATTTCTAAATTCATTATCTATCCAATAGTGGCTTCAATTTCCCAATTTTAATATTTTAAGCCACCTAGAAAAATAAATTTAATAACCGGTTCAATGATGGTTCAAACCGATCCAAATCGGTTCAATCCGATTCAGGTCTGGTTCACCTAAACCGGTCTGGTTTTCTCTTCCAATTTATCCAAAAGTCCCTTTCCATGGTTTTTTATGACTCTTTGGGTCACTTGGAATTTGTAAATTTTCCAATTTGTCATTTCTCTAACAGTTGGGGTTTGTGAATCGGTTCAATTTTTCTCCATTAGGTTGACCAGTTTTTTCCCCAGTTTTTCTTTTCTTTAAGGGATAGGGTTTATACACGTGAACAATATGCACTGTGTTAGACCGATTATCAGTGATTAAATTACCTAATTAGGTAAATTTTAGCATTCTCACAGTCAGTTTAACTCCAATTCGATCGATTTTTAGCCTAACTTATTTTTTAAAATATTTGTTTATCAATTCTCTATGATATATAACCAATAAATTTTATTTTTCCTATTTTTTAGATCTTTTGTAAAAATCCTAGCATCTTAGGGTCCAAGCCGATTCAATCCCAATTCAAACTGGTTCTCGCTCCGGCTCTTTCCCAATGAGAAAAAGTTCAATTATAAGTGAATTTTAGGGCCCATATATCATTCCCACAACATTAAGCTCAAAACGATTCTAATTCTTATTCGATTTCTACTCCAGTGTGGTTTATATTCGTAATTCCATTTCTAGTCCTCAATACAATTGGATTAAATTTCTCTTTCACGGATCCCGGAGTTACAACTTGTTCTCTCGTTTTAGAAATTTTGTCCTTAAATATTTTATGTCTTAAGTGAAATAATTTATGTTCCCTTGCAATAACTTAGTTTTTGAATAACCTAGCCGTTCATAATCCTTTACCTCGTAGAGAGACTTGTGTTTTCTCAAAAATTTGTTGAGGCCTAAAATCTTCAACTCACTAAATCTTCTCGTTACGGTTATGTTATATCGTATGTACCGGGTTGTCCCTTTCACTTGGGCAACATCCCCTTCTTGCAGCATATCTTCGTATGACTATATTTTTTATCCCAAACCATGTAATACTCATACATAAGGGAGGTTGACTAACATTGCCTAACATTGCCCACTCGAAGGATCTCATCCGCTAAGCTTTAGCGCACCTCTACCTCATTCTTATTCGCAAGGCTTTAGCACACCTCTACCTCATCCATCATCATATACCATTTTGAATTCCCTAGCCTACTCACTTGGCGTACGAGTCTTCACTATTATCCAATCCCTTTAAAAGTCGCTTCTCACCTCATTGTATTTCTCTCTTCAATGTTTCGTCAATACTTGCGAGCAAGGAATCGTCTTGTGGGTGATGGCAAGGAATGTGTCCTTTTAGGGCATACCATTTCAAATCACTATTCCCTATAATCTTGATTTATGCCTTCATAATTCTTACCATTTTTTTAGAGGCTCCCTCTCCCTTTTTACTATTAGTAGATGTGGCGCCTTGAAGGTTCGCTTCTTTCGAAAATAATGTCTATGTTTACAACACTATTTTATGTGAATCTTGTCTTAGTTACCATTATTTACATTTATATCTAATGTTACTTAGGTACGTGACTACTTGTTGTTCCTCTGATATTTAGCTATCTCTTCTTATCCTTCGACAGAGGATATTCTGGTTAATCGAATACTTTCTCTCGTTCCTATATTGCTCTTCCGAAAACAGTGTGAGTTTGCTTCCCAACATTCTACCTTAATTGTTTTGTTAGGCAAATTCATTTGTGCCTCGGAATCTTGAGTGTGAATTTATCGTACTGGCAGAGGATATTCTGGTTACCCACCCCAGGTTAATCGCTCATAGTAATATTTACTTGCAAACGTACCATTATATAAAAAAAGGAGCTCCACATTACAAAGGAGACTTACACACGGCATTCTAAAGAAATTTATGCCCTATAAATGGGTGTTGACAACCCTTAATAGTTCCTATTTGTGGTACGAGTACGATCCCATCATACCCCTTTTGTTCCATCCTGCATAGCCACCCAAGGTATTCATACTCGTATACGATGTAAATCACCCTGTCTAGTTCTGTGAGAGGTCCAGCTTGATTGAGCAGTAACTACATGCACAAACTTAAGCTCTACATGACTCAATGGCAAGTCTTCTAATCAATGCAATCAGAAGTTTCAATAACTCTAATCCCTAAAATGGCAAGAGAAATGTAAGGCATGTGCAAATGAGATGGGGGCAAGAGTGAATAGTAGAGAGAAGAAGTAATTTCTACGTGTAACCCAACATAATTATATTAGCCATGGTGGGATCAACATGCTACAAAATATTAACAGTCTCAACCTTGATTTGCGAAGCTTTCGAATTATGAGGCCAAAAAAGTACAGTTTTTTTTCGTTTCTCTTTCAACCCATCATTCACATTAATCCCTTGCAAAGATCTCCAAGTCACATCTTGCATGTTGAGATGAATAAGATTAAAATTTTCAGTTCCATTGATAAGTTTCACTTGCTATCATAGTAAAATCAGTCCTAACTCACAATCCAATTTTTTATCGTCACTTGAGGCAATTCTTAGCTTCATCAACATCGCCCAAGTTGCCTTCGCCTTCGAGTTCAATTTATTGGACCAATTTCCACCATCCATCATACCCGGTCTCCAAGTCAATTATGGGCCACCTCAAACCCGAAGGTGCCCACCATCGCTGCGAAACATGCTCAGAATCTCTGATACTGCTAGCAATCAACACATCCCACCTCCCAACTCGTCCATCAGATGTCAAACCACAAATACATAGATGTCCCTTAGCTCTCTTCCTGCGCAGTTCAGCAGAAGTTGAATCCAAGCAAACCTTAGATACCCAACATCTATCAAACCTAAAACTCTAGCAACTCGGTGTCCGTAGTAGTCATCTCTCGCCATTATCAGGTAGTGCGCCATTATCTGGTAGTGCTTTTCTTGTGAGCACAAATTGGATCCTTGATTCTAGCACCCCTAACACATTATACACTTTCTGGCAGTTAATGGATCACCCTCACTATATAATCAACTGGGAATTCTTTGAAGGCCACAAGAGTTGGCAAACTATGGGAGATTTATTTTTGGCTTAAGATGCTAGTGACTCTCTGAATCATCCTCAACATGTCCGTTTTAAGATGTTCGAAAAAAGTATCGAAAAAAGTAGTGCCATGAGAAACGTTTTCCCCTAATATAAACCTTTATTTATCAAAGGACAATTATTATTATATGGAAGGTTGTTCATGTGTTTCTTCAGTGTATCAAACAAAATAAAGAGCGCTGCCTTAACTAAAAAGAGTACTAGTTTTGCTCATTCCTGCTGAGCATATCTAACAAGCTTTCCTAGATCCATATGTCAGAAGTGCAATCTCCACCAGGATACCTCATCTCATGGGCAAGTGAGGGTCCATCTGGCCCAGTCGCGAAGTCCACGAAAAAGTTCGGGTTTATGGCAAGGCCGCCCTTCTCAGTGTCCACGTCGATCTGCAGCATGTGGGAGCCTTTCTCCAGGAGTTCAGGGTAGAACTGGTTATCCCAGGTGCTGAAGAGGGAGTTTGTGACGTAGAGGCGCTTACCGTCTAAGCTCAGCTGGATCATCTGAGGCCCACCCCTAAGCCGATTTCCCTGAAAAGAGATGGAATTCTAGGGAGTCAAGTGAAGGCACGCCAAATTAACAAAAAAACGAGACTTTTAAGGACATGGCAACAACCTTGACCACAGGGACATCAAACTGCCATGTCTGTCCATCTTCTCCCTCAGCTAAGACTTTGCTCCCCTTTTGAATCTGCCCTCCGACCCACACCTGCCCGACCAGCACTGGGTTCTTGGGGTCCTCGATGTTGTATTGCCTCACATCTCCATGAAGCCAGTTCGACAAGTACAGAAAGCGGTCATCCAGAGATAACAAAAAATCAGTAATCAGTCCGGGCATTTCGGGGAGGATCCAGTTCTGCACTTTCAGGGGCTTCACAGATATTGCCACCTACGGAAATCAGCAACCAGAAGACACTTATTCCATTCATGAGTTACAAAATGTTGAGAATAGATACCAAATTAAATAAAATAGAGAAATGCGTGGGTTTATAAGATTAGAAAGTACCACTACTTAAAAATCATAACTTTTATGTAGGCATGGGTCCAATTCCTTATCGGTCCACAATACATTCTCTAATATGGTATCAGAGCCAGTGGACTCACACTCGTATCCGACCAGAGGCTAAAAACTCGGCTCATGGTCTACCCGAGTTGGATGGAGGAGGAAAAAATACCCAACTCAAGGCCATTGTGTCCCCCCTTGTCCGAGAGCGGAAGGGGAATACCCAGCTCGTAGACAGGTGTTGAGGGCGGGTGTTGAGAGGTGTTGAGAATTGCACGTGGAAGTGTATCCACGTTGCACGTGAGGGCGAGTGTTGAGAATAGATCCCAAATTAGATAAAATAGAGAAGTGTTGTGGATTTATAAGATTGGAAGGGTACCACTACTTAAAAGTCATGACTTTTAAGTAGACATGGGCCCGACCCCTTATCGATCCACAATACATTCTCTAACACAAAATAAATATATTTACATAAAATATGTGGTTATAACTCATTAAACGCTTGAATTCTTCACTAAATATATTATGTGACAGGATTACTGCAAAGGATATTTCTCCCAAAAATTCCTTGTAATCAATACTTGAAAACATCCGTGTGCAAAGTTATGTTGTATTTCTACCTCATGACTCCAAGAGTCCTCATCATTCTTGAAGAACCGCACCATATTGCTAGTCAATGCACACCCCACAAATCCGGTGGCTTTTGATGGATCATGTAGGAACCTTATCTGAGATACAATCAATGCAGCTAGTTAAGATTTTCAACAGAATGCCACCAGAACAATTATTTTGATTAGGAGACTCCAAAGCAGTCCCCAAATGGAAGAAAGTTGGTGACATTGAAAGTTCAAATTCAAAATGCATGATGTCAATCTTTTTTCCTGTTGAAAAAATCAGTTCATATAGCAATCCAGTGAAAGTATTATTAGATATCAAGATCAGTTTCTTAAGCTAAGATTTGGAAGTGATCACTGCTATGAACCTATCAGCAAAAGATCTAACAGAGCATTGGCTTCTTCGACTAGATTTAAGGATTACCTCAAGTGGCAGGAGACCTGTACTGCCTAGATCTAATGTTTGCTTCAGCTCACCGCCGGGCCACGAATACACATACAAATGCCTACCATAGAGACCATTTGAGACATGCTCGAGATTAAATCCTTTGGTGAAAGCTGCAGGGGCACCCCATGAGGAGCTGATCATGGTCTTGTGTCGGGGTTGGTACCAGAAATCATATCCAAATGACGGGCTGTTCCCAGGTCGCTCCCACCTTAAAGCACAAGAAAAGAAGGCAAAACAATTCATATTCGTACTTTGGATGTAAATACAAGTCATGCACAAGTGCAAAAGAAACGATTTGTTGGGTTCCTGAGGATGTGAAAAACTTGCAACAGCCATTAGACCGTGGAAAATGCACAAGCCCACTATCTGTAATGAACTTGAAGGGAATTAACAGTTTCATTAAGTGATAAGATTCAACAGCTTCCAAGTAGTAAATCTGATGATCCATCTTAACAAACTCTCCCTCCATACTTCAGTAGCTCAAGCACATGACAAGATAAAGAATACCGAATTCCTGGGATGACCAGCCAAATGAGTAACATGTTCATAGACTAATGAAGCCATAATTGATAAAGCATCACACTATCATTTACATTACCTCCCTTTGACACTGAAATCAGAGTCAAGGAGAAGAAAACCAGCCCCTTTAGCATTTCCTTCTTTATCCCCAAGGCATGATATCAATAATTCACCAGAGGCAAGGCAATGGGAAGTGTGAGGAAATGCCAGCCCTGTCTTCTCGGCAATATCCGAAGGTTCAACGACCTTGTGCAGAGAAGGGGCTCTTGGATCGGTCTTTGTATCGATTGCATATATTCGGCCAGAGCTACAAAATTTCACCAGTGTCGTGAGAATTCAGAAGCAATGATAAATGACTCGGAAGTTTTCCGAATTACAGGCATATACTGATAAGATAGTTGTTTACACAAGCGATGGGAGGACTAGAAAACGTCTTTCCGCAGAAGGATCTCCATGGCAAGAGCTGCACGAATTCCAACCTGAGTGGTGCAATTCATCACCCAAGTATGGGACGTGCAGCCTGTGGATGACCTTTGAATAATTGGGTGAGCTTGGATCTACATCCACAGTAGCCAGATAGTCGGGTTTCTCGATTCCCGTTCCTGGGAAAGTTCAATATCCAAACATCAGGGGGATATAAGTCCATACCATAAAAAATGATCAGATAAAGTAGTCATCAATATATTCCCCGATTCTTTTCAACTGATCATACAACGCAACATATTTGCTTATACCAAAAACCCCCCAGAAAAGGTAAATATAAGAATGGTGCACCATTTTCTGAATGTGTGGAGTTTCATAATGTCTGTCAATGCATCGACCAGGAATTGACACAAAATCGGTCCAAGAATGAGACCTACTATTCCCAGGCTTAGCTAAAATACCTAGAAATCTGAAAAGGGCAAGGAAGAACGAACCAAACAAACGTTTGCCATGAGCCGGAGGTTTTAATAATGAATAGGCTAATGATATTATGGCCCTTCAGATCACCAGAGACAATGAGAAACCGTAACGCTTCAGAGAGAGAGAGAGAGCAGAGGAAGCGCCTGAAGAAACGGAACATAGAGATAAGAGCTGATATACCATCGAGGATCTCGATCATAGAGGGATTACCAGTATAGACGCAAGTGACATAGAGGAGAGCTTCTCTGGGACCGGACATGGCTTCCAATGGGGTGGCGTAGCCCGGCCCCTTCTTGCAGCAGGCGTGACCATTTCCCACCGCAGCTGCCATCTCTCTAGACAAAAGGACAGATCAGAAGAAGATTAGATGATGATGAGAAGCGAGATGACCGAAGGGAGATGACGGTCAGTGTTGCCAAAGATAACAAGTAAATTTGGAGACCGGGCAGGGGGAAAGCATGTCCTCTTCGTATATATATATTTATTTATTTAGGGTCTTATTCATCTTTATTTGCATCTCATTCCCACATTTTGTCCCGTGTAGGGAACAGTGCAAACATTGGGGGACGTATTGGAGTAAACAAATGTTCTCAAGTATTTGTAAGGAGATCCCCGATATTCTAGCAATTTTGCAGATTCCTTCCGTCATGAATATTGTGCTAATTGACGGGAAGGGAAAGCTTTGCTGTACTTAAGACAGTCATGTCAATTGAAAGAAACGAAGCGTCCGATCTGAATGTGGCCGTAATCTCGTCTTGGTGCGTCCATTACAAGACAAGACTATCCTCATTCCGACAGGATGTATATGGGAAACAAATAAATATAAGAATTATTCATTATATTAAATTGACGTGAAACTAATTCCCATGATATTATGAATACAATAGTCTAATGGGTATTTTTGGTGGATATAATTAACCTTAATTTCATAATTACATCCAAATCACTCACTATAATTAATATTTTATGTTAATAAAAATTGTGGTTAGAAGAGATTAAATTGATCAGTATAAACTAATAGATAATTATATCTCATATTTACCTAATATCATAATATTTATTTATTTAAAAAATGTGATAATTATCTTCACACTAACTATCATATATAAGGACAGTACACTTGTGAATAAATGTAACTAAGTTTTAATTTGATAATTATGAGTTTATATGATTTAAAATTGATATTAAAACTAAAATTAATATTAGGAGTTGAAATTTTTAGCTGAAATTAGACACACTTATGTTTTAACTTATTATTATTTCATTTATTTGTAAAATAATTATAAATGTATTGATATTATAAATAATAAAGAGATGTATGTTAGATGTATCAAGTAGAAACAATTAATGAAATAAATTATAAAAATGGTAAAATATTTTGAGATAAACTCTGTTAAACTATGTGAGAGAAATGTTAGAAATTATCACAGAAATAGTATATTAACTATATAAAATAGTATAATAATAATAATAACTAATTAAAATTACATCAAATATATACTAACTAACTAAAATAGTATATTAACTATATAAATAGTATAATAATATATGATAATATCTAAAAACAATTTTATTAGTAATATAAGTATGAAAAATATAGAATTAAACTTTCCTATCACTCTATTCTATATTTTATTTTTAATATTCATCTTTTTAGTACCACTTTGCAATGCATTGATTCAAATTTTATAATTTATTATATTAAAAAAATTGTTTTGTACATTTTTTAAAAATGATTTAACTAAGATGAAGATAATAAACATTTATAATAATTTTAAAATAAATAAAATGAAGAAATATTGTAATTTTATAAAGAAATTTGATATAAAATTATCATGTATATTTTTAAATCAACATAAGTTTAATATGATATATACACACAGTATTTTTTCACTAGAGTTACTCACATAAATTACTAAAAAGATGAGCTATCACTTTCAAGGATATCAAGTTGAAGAGAGTTTCTCTCAAAACATTTGATCATTTTTTTTTATTTTTCCATTCGTTATTTCTGTGATAATTTCGAACATTTCTTTATTATTTATAATATCAATATATTTATGATTATTTTACATATAAATAAATATTAACAAGTTAAAACATAAATATTTAATTTTGGCTAAAAATTCAATCGGTAATATAATTTTAGTTTTAATATCAAATTTAATTAAATAAAATCATAATTATCCATGTATACCTTAGAAATGAGAAGTGCACCAATTTCATAAATGATAAATATTTACTAAAATAAAAAATATTGTCATATTAGGAGAATATTAAATATAATCATGTATTACTATAACTATGATTGTACAAAAAAAAAACGTTTATACTCGTGACTAACCACTATTTTAATTGAGAAGATTAAGTACAGCAAAGCTTCCCCTCAACGTCGATTAGCACAATGCTCATGACGGAAGTAATTACAAATTCTTTACTAGCACAATGTTCAAGACAGAAGGAATTTGCAAATTCGTTTTGCACCATTTCCTACACGGGACAAAATGTGAGTGTGTTATGTGACCATATATGATAAATTAGAATTTTATATAAAATAAAAATGATTTTATTTAAAATTAAAATTTATTTTTATACTTAAATAATAATATTATAAATATTATAATATATTAAATATATTTATAATTTTTAATTAACTTTTACTAATATTCTAACCTTATAACCGCTTTCATTATCAGTACAAATTATATTAAACACAAATTAGATTTGTTAAAATTTTAATATCTAATTTAAATTAAATTATTTATATATTTAAAATAAATATAAATTAAATATACATTTATTAATAAAAAGAATTAAAAATGATATATAATTAATATTTTATTTAATTAATTTAAAACAATAAATTAAATATGTTAAATAAATAAATATTGTATTTTTATAATAATAAAATTTTGTTAGTAAACTATATAATTTTAATATAATTAAAATATCAATTTTAATTTATATATTGGTATAATATTATGATTTATATATAAATAATTTATTATATAATTTACATTTAATAAAATACTAAAAAATAAATATATTGAGTTAATAATAATAATTATATTTAATTTACTACAAAAATTATATTAGTATATATAATAAAAATGCATTTGTATAATATATTTAATTTATTTTTTTCAAATTAATTGAATAAAATATTAAATATATGTATTTTTTACTTATAATTTCATCAAGTAAATAAATATATTTAATTTATATTTATTTTAAAAAATATATAATTTAAGTAAATAAAATATTACAAATTTCACATAATATAATTTGTGTTGATATTGAAAAATATTAGATTATTAGTGAATATTAGTTAAAAATTTTAAGTATATTTTTTATAATATAATGATTATGATAGTATTATTTTATGTAAAATACTCAAGTTTGATTTTTTATCTAATCATTTTTTATAATTATTATTTTATATTTAAATGATGAGCACTTGGCACATTTTTAAAAAATATGATTTGACATCGGAAACAACAAACTATAAATCAAGCGGTTAAAATTGTTAATAAAATTACCATTTTATTAATGCAAAAGTGACATTGAATTTAAATATTTTATACAAAACTATAAGTACAAAGACGACATGCTTTCCCTCTGCTACGATCTCTAAATTTGCTTTTTTGGCAACTTTGAGCAAGATCTACCTATTGTATATATCTAAAAGGTTGAGTATCTCACTTAAATATACTTGTGAACATTGATCGTGCATACTCGATTAGGGAGAATCAGAAAACAAAGGAAATTTATTTAAAAAACTAATAAGTGTCCCTTATAACTCTAGATTATATTCGACCCTATCGATATTAAATAAAAAATGTTGAGATGAATTTGAGTCAACTAAAATATTCATATATGTTGGGTTATTTAAGACAATAGTATTAGAGGTTGCACCACCCTAATAAATATGAAGAACCTAAATGATGTAATACAATTGGGATACAAGACATTTTAGAGAAAGAAAGATGCTGTAACGATGATAGATCGACTAAATAATGCTAATATATTGATAAATAATGTGAAATTATTATTAATGGAGAAGGTAACTATAGTTGTGTTCCTCTAGCATTGTCCGTAGCAAGTATATGTGACCGTGTATGAAAATTGGTTCAACACCCTCGTATTGTTCGCACAAGATTTCTCAAGCCTTTGGACATAGGTAAGAGATTCTTATATAATATATCTCTATAGATATTGAATGAAACCAACAAAATAAATTAAGTTAGTAAAAGATAAAATAATGGAGACAACCAATGATCACTCTTTTTATCGGTGTTGCACGAGACCAATACAATGAGATATGATCTATTAGAGGAGTGCGCATCTTAGTGCTAGTACAATTAAATAGACTCATACTACCCTTAGACATTAGTAGAGTGAGTTATGCCTTTGTCACGTGATCTGTCACACCTCGATTCGGTTTGGCCGGGGTTCGGTAAACAACCTGCCACTCTCTCAAGTCTCGAATAGGGGCTCCTTAAGGAGATCAAGAGAGTCAGACGTATTACATGTCATGTTTTCCCTGGACAACATTAAACAAAACTGACACTTTTAAATTTGTGTACCTGGTTTGGGGTATGGGGAGGAAAAGCTGGTGCAGTTGCGTTCCTTCCTGAAAATGTTTAGAGGGAGGAGGTGAATTCAACAACTTAGTGAGTAGGAAAAAAACTCTTTTATAAAGGCTCAATTTAGCAATTTCAATTATTTGATAATTCAATAGTTTTTTCTTGGATTTCTCAAATCAACAATCACCCTCCTATCATAGGAGGGATCACATATTCACAGAACGGTCCTCGACCGTGCCACTTATGGATCGGGGTGCATTTACCATCCACCCTGATAGAGGGATACTGCATCTATCCGGGGATTGAGTGGATATCAATAGTCTAACACATCAAATGTCACACCCCAAACCGGTTTGGTTTGATTCTCGTGAACAACCTGCCTCTCTCTCGGTCCAAGAGGAGTTTCCTCTGACTTTAACTCGAGATGAGCCAGGCATAATTTCGACCTTGTTCCCTGGAAAGACATATATCAAATAAAATGCAAGCTTAAGGAAAATTTAAGCATATCTGACAGAGGGTAAGGCTCGGTATTATTCCTAGTCATTATCCTGAAAAAGGGATAGAAAGGAGGGGGTGAGTACGACTACTCAGTGAATGGATTTTTTTAAAAAAATTAACTTTGAGAAAAAAAATTATATTGGAGTGTGTCATACTCCTTTCTTTTAAAAAAATCCTTTTATTTAAAATCTCGGGTTATATCACCATTTCCTTATTTAATCACAATGTGTCATCACTCAATACACATCCTTCATCATGAAGGGTCAAACACACATTCGTAGGCCAGCACGTCCACTGAACCCACTTGTGGTGTCAGAGTGACTTTACCGGCCACCTAGATAGAAGTACGTGCACTTCTACCCTGAGAATGAATGGATGTACGTGACATCCGACCCTCAATGCCGAAATCAATTCTTCATGTCCGTATGAGGACAGAGATCTCATCCCATCCCCACCCCGATCTCATGTGCTTAGTGTTACTCCAAATTTCGCATGGACACCTGGTACGACAAACTGCCCTTATACTAACCGGGTCGTCCAGGGCACTTAGGACGCATCACTACCCCTCATGGGCGTCTTGATGATCCCGTAATCATAGTGCATGCACAAACAATATTTTCTTATCATGTCATATAATATGTGGTGCCACTAGTCCAACAACTCCAACCCTTAACTCAACCTGCAACTATTTGTCTTGACTGGTCTAGAGACCTATCATGTCACACTACCACTAGTTGACTGAATATGTCGGTCCTGTCTTGGTACCATGGCCAGACAATTCATTTATTAATATTTTATGGCACATATCTCATGTTTGTTTACAAGCTCCTACTCGTGCCCACTGGCCTATGGCTCACTTGTTTGAGATTTTCAAAACCAGGCATAATAGCCCCAAATTCCAAAATTGAGGCCCCCGACCTATAAGAGCCATTCGAGCTCCCATCAAGAAGGTCTCCCAAATCGTTTAAGCATTGGTACACAATCATAGGAAAGTACGTCCGACAATAAATATATTTTCAACTGTCCATTATATTGACCGGTATAAGGACATCTCCGCTCATAACCGATGAACAGGTTTTTAACTTCCTTCGAGGAAGTTTCATCATACCAACCGGGTATGATCTACTTACAACCATTAAATAGTTTTTCCGCATGTTTTTCACATCACTCCTCCAAGTTGTGATGTTTAAAATACCACTTAGTAGTGGGTGTTCATTTCGAGGTACTTATCATCCCTAACCGGGTATGATATAAAATCCCACTCACCCGTCAATGCAGTGAATTCCATTAGACCAGTCCTTTGTATTCACACGAGCTTGTCCTTGTTAGTGTTCCCAATACTTCATGTTCTTACACGATATGAACATCTTGGTTCATTATCTCTTGGCCTAATAGCCTTCATTCATTCCAAATGAATGAGAAAAACCAAACTTTTATTTATTTGCAATTAGGTACCTGAAGTTATTTTTCTTTAACTTTAAGTCCCAAATGCTGGTTTTTCCTCAAATTGAGTCCCAAAACTTTTAAAATTCCCCTTGGGGCCTCAATTTATTCAATTTCACAAAAAGTGGTTTTAATTTCCCAAATTTCCAATTTGGTCCCCCAACTTTTCCAAAATTACCATTTTGCCCTTTCTTTACAAAAATGGTAAATTTTACGCCAAAAATTCTAAAATTCCTCAATTGGCCCTCTAGCATTTTTATCATGCCCAATCGATCCTCAGTTTTAGAAAATTGTATTTTGGTCCTTCAAATTTTTGAAATTCCCCAAATTTCCCCAATTTTCCCATAATTCCAACTTTTTAACAGAGCCGAATTTGATTTTATCAAATTGACCGATCAAACACTTCCAATTGTTGAAATTGAAGTTGAGTTTCTACATGTTCATATGATTCTTTAGCAATTCGAATAGCAAGTTTTAACGCCGGAACGAGCTCAAATGGAGCTTCGTTGGAAAATGAACTATAGAGAGAGAAAGCTTCGATTACTCACTGGTGGGGGCACGACGGTTAGAGCTTTTTATCTGGGCAGGTAGTTCTCCTCCTAAGGTTCTTCCTAGGATCAAGAATGACATCAATTGATGTCAAATTGGATTAGAATTTCATGATTGAAATTCGGCTGACTCTCTCTCTAATGCCGATTGGAAGTTACAGAGGGGAGCCGTATTGGCTTACCTTTCCATCCTAATTTGGCTGTGGGAGGGCTGAGGAAGTGTTGAGAGGGCTTGGTTTGGCCTGAGGAGGGCTCGAATTGACCAATTTTAACTCAGCCAAAACAGGGCAGCTTCGGTTCGCCAGAGTTGCTTCATTGTTCGATCATGTCAGTGCTTCTTCGACGACTCTTGGAGCGAATGGATGTCACCACCGTGTAGCTAACTTCTCCCCAGTTCTAATGAACTCGACCTCGCCTTCTTTGGCTCAGAAATGACCATATATTAGAGCTCTAATTCGAGTTTCACCGGAAAACTAAGCAACTGAGAGAGAGTAGCTTTTCAGGTGTGGAGAGGATGAATGGAGAGGGGCTCTTTATATAGGGAGCTCGAGGACTCGTCGGTCGTCTGTTTGGCACCTTTATGACAGGCATTGATGGCCGAAAATGTATTGAACGGAGATGTTTCTTCATTGCAGCGCTGCTTCGATTTTCTGGCGAGCGAACAGTGCTGTCATCTGAAGGAAGAAGACGACACTGTTCCGTACCGGACTGGATCAGTCTGAATCGGGTTCAAAGCTTAATCTAGCCAGTTCACCCCTCATTTGACCAAAATTTTCAAATCTAAAATTTCTAAATTTATCTAAATTTATTTTCTATCCAATGGTGGCTTCAAATCTCAAATTTGAATTCTTTAAGCCACCTAGAAAAATGAATTTAGAATTCGGTTCAATAGTAGTTCAAACTAGTCCAAACTGGTTTGGATCCTGTTCACCTGAACTGGTTTAGTTTTTGTCTCCAATTCCTTCTCAAGTCCATTTCCATGACTTTTAGGACTCTTTGGGTCATTTGGGATCCATAAATTTCCTAGTCTACCCTTTGTCTATCGATTCCAATTCTTGAGTCAATTCGGTTCAGACCTGATTCACTTGAACCGATTCAATTTTTCTTCCCCATTTCATCCTAAGGTTCTTTTCCAAAGTTTATGAACCATTTTGAGTCACATGGGAGTTGTAAATTCTCCATTTGTCTGTTTCCTAATAATCAAGCTTGTAGACCGATTCAGTTTTAAAATTTGAAATTGACCGATTCTTTCCTTGTTTTCTCATTATCAAAGGACGGGGTTTACAACTCTCCCCTCCTTTTAGGGGTTTTGCCCCCAAAATAGTTACACGTTAAAAAATTGAGGGTAACTATCCCTCATCCTACACTCGGTTTCCCATATCACTTCTTGCACAGGTTCATTCTGCCACAAAACCTTAACCATAGGAATTCTCTTATTCCTTAAATTCTTGTCCCTCCGGTCGATGATTCGTACCAGTTTTGTTTGATAGGTTAGGTTTTCTTCTAGCTCTAATGGAGGTCGGTCCAATACATGACTAGGATCAGGCTGATATTTTCGAAGCACCGAGATGTGGAATACATCATGTATTCTCTGCAGGTCTGGAGGTAGTTCCAATTTTTAGGCCACCGGTCCTATCCTTTGGATGATGGAATATGGACCAATATACCTTGGTTTCAACTTTCCTCTTTGCTGAAACCTAAGTATTCCCCTCCATGGGGACACTTCGAGAAATACTTGATCTCCTACCTCAAACTCCAGATCTTTCCTTCGATTGTCCGCATAACTCTTTTGCCTGTCCTGAGCGGTCTTAAGACGACTCCTTATTAATTTTATCTTCTCGGTGGAATCCTCAATTAGTTCCGCCCTTTTCTATTTTCCTTTCTCCCACTTTCTCTCAAAATAGAGGGGTACGACATGGTCGTCCATAAAGGGCTTCATAGGGAGCCATCTGAATACTGACCTAATAACTATTGTTGTAAGCAAATTCCATTAGACACAAGTATTCCTCCCAGTTTTTATTCATGGTAAGTACGCACTCTCTCAGCATGTCTTCTAAGGTTTGGATGGTTCACTCCAACTGACCATCTGTCTGTGGGTGAAATGTCGTGCTCATATGAAGCTTAGTCCCCATGGCATTTGTAAACTTGGCCAAAACCTGGAGGTAAATCTCAGATCTCTATCTGTTGCTATACTAACCAGGACACCATTGAGTTTATGATTTCCTTCATGTATAGGACAGATAGCTATTCTACCGTGTCTGTCACTTTTATAGGAAGGAAATGTGCTGATTTGGTCAATCTATCCACTATGACCCAAATCGCATCTCGGCCCCTTTTTGGTCACCGGTAAGCCCGTGACGAAGTCCATGGTGATGTGCTCCCATTTCCACTTCGGAATTGGTAAGGGTTGTAGTAGTCCTGACGATTTCTGATGTTCTGCTTTTATCTATTGACAAGACAAACATCGGGCTACATATTCCTCAATGTCCCTCTTCATACCCTTCCACCAGTATGCTTGTTTGAGGGTGCGATACATCTTAGTACTGCCCAGATGCATAACATATATTGAATCGTATGCCTCTTTTAGAATTACTCTTTTCAACTCCTTATCTTGAGGCACACACATACCCTACCCTTATACGTCATAGTCCGGTTTCCTTTCTCTGTTTACCAGATCCAAATAAGACTAGAGTTCTTTATCAGTCCTTTGTTGAGTCTTGATATACTTGGTTAAACTGGGTCTTACCACCACATTAGCCACCAAGCATATTTCCTACTTGTCTACCCTTAGATCCACCTCCATCCTTTATAATTGTCGTAACAAGATAGGTGATCTTATCTTTACTTGTGCCGTCTCAGGTTGATACTTGCGACTTAAGGCATCTGCTACCACATTAGCCTTTTCGGGGTGATATTCTATTTCAAGATCATAATTCTTTACCAATTTCAGCCATCTCCTCTAACGGAGATTTAACTCCTTTCGAGTTCAGAAAATACTTAAGGCTCTTGTGATCTGTGTATATTCTGCACTTAACCCTATAAAGGTAGTGTTGCCATATCTTTAGGGCAACACTATTGTAGCAAATTCTAAGTCATGAGTCAGGTAATTTCTTTATCTTTGTACATGATTCTTTCCTTCCCATTATTTTGTTCTTGAGGAATTATCCTCTTGCTTATTTTATTTATTTCACTTTCTTTCCTTGGTACGCCAATGTCTTTCCAAGATTTTTTTTCTCTGATGAACTTTTTATTCTCTTTTCCCTCTGTATTTCCTTCTAGATCTACTATTGAAATCCTTAAATTTCTAGAGTATATTTTGCCGATATTTTCACCAACTTATTCTTACTCTTTGGATCCAAGAGTACCTTCTATTGATCTTGCTTCATTTCCACTCGCTTCAATATTCGCCTATTCCTTTGGGGTAGGTCTCTCATACTCATTGTATCCAAACCTTTCATACCTTTATATCCCTGGTATTTCCCTTTTTGTCTTGGTTGGGGTGTATTCTTCCACTATTCCCCATCTTTGGTTAGACTGCGTTTACTCCTCCAAATAATTTGGTCCAAATAAGTTATTTCCTTATATAGGATAATTTTGAAGTTCTTATTTTGAGTTTTCTAGGCCTTCTTGTAGTAGATCATACTCAACCTCCCTATACTTTCACCTAACTATTCGTACTTTCTAGTGTTTGACCGCCCTATCCTTTGGAAAATTTCTCCTAAACTTAAGGACTTAGTATGATTCATCTACTGCTTGTTTTTCTTCCTTCTTTGACTCATACTTTACCTCCCACATCTCTTATCCTTTGAAATTTCTAAGAAATTTGTATCTTAGTTCTTTAATTTGTTACACCTGGGACTTTTTGTTGTTGTACTTTCTCTCCATCTTTCCATGGTGGACTATACTTAATTCCTTTTCCTTATCGATCAGCTTCTATTCTTGTGGTTCCTTTCAGGATGTTATACTTCTTCTTGTATCTTCAATTCTCAGAACTTCTTGGTCTCTTAAGAAGTCACGTATTCTTGGATGGTTGTTACTCCAACTCTTTTCCTTTTCTTAGAATCTCCATTAGATGAATTTATCGTGTTTCTAAGGTAAGTCTTAAGGGTTGAGTTTAACTATCAATAACCCATTCTTCCTTAAGGGGGATTCCCTTTTTATTTAAACTCTTATTATCATACACTTAATTTTTCTCAAGGAAACTTAGGAGTTTTAATAAACTTCACTTTCATTTTTTTCAGGAAATATTTTCTTGTCATAATTTGGTTTATTACATGAATTCTCTACCCCCTAATCCCTTGGGATCATAGAGCTAGAGTTAACCCTAGAACGATTATGGGACTCTTGATCAGAAGGCTCTAAGGAACTGATTGGGGTCTTTTCGTGCTCCTTAATAGGACGAATTCCATGTATGACATCTAATCCATATCGCCTTAGTACTTCCACCTCACACTCATAAGTCCACTTCACCCATTGAGATGGGTTGAAGTTAGGTTGAGTGGGTGGAGGTACTTGGTGGACCTTCATGAAGGTGGCATATGCATCCCAATAGTTATCCCATGCCTCCTTCTTGGTGGGATTCCTCTTCGGTTGTTGTGGCATTGGAGGAGGAGGGGTTGGACTTCTAGGAGGTGTTGCTAGTTCTTCTTGTCTGGAAGGGGGGGTATGTGTTACCTTTTGGTTCTAATAGGGCTCCAACTAGTTTCAGGTAGTCTTCTACCATGTCCTTGGGCACTCTCTTTTTGCCTATTAGAAACCTTTGAACGGCTTCCTCCCTCGGGTTGGATGTCTTTTTCACGATTATAGGGGAAGGACTGGATTTTTCTGCGAATTTCCTAGGGACTTTCCTTCCTACACGATAGTTTAGATTTGGGTTAATATCAGGGCATAATATTGATAATGTTTTAAGGAAACTTGGCTTTGATACCATTCTAGTTGTCACGCCCTAACCCAGTTTGGTTGAATCCTTGTGAACAACCCGCCGCTCTATCGGTTCAAGAGGAGTTTTCTCCGTCTTTAACTCAAGATGAGCCAGGCATAATTTCGACCTTCTTCCCTGGAAAGACATATATCAAATAAAATGCAATCTTAAGGAAAATTTAAGCACACTTGACAGAGGGTAAGGCTCGGTATTATTCCTAGTCATTTTCCTGAAAAAGGGATAGAAAAGAGGTGGTGAGTACGACTACTTAGTGAATGTTTTTTTTTTAAATTAACTTTGAGAAAAATAATTGTATTTGAGTGTGCCAGACTCCTTTCTTTCAAAAATCCTTTGATTTAAAATCTTGGGTTATACCACCATTTCCTTATTTAATCACGGTGTGTCATCACCCAACACACATCCTTCATCATGAAGGTCAAACACACATTTGCAGGCTAGCACATCTACTGAACCCACTTGTGGCGTCAGAGCGATTTTACCGACCACCTAGATTGAAGTACGTCCACTTCTACCCTGAGAATGAGTTGATGTATGTGACATCCGACCCTCAATCTCGAAATCAATTCTTCATGTCTGTATGAGGACGGAGACCTCATCTCGTCCCCACCTGATCTCATGCACTTAGTGATACTCCAAATTTCGCACAGTCACCTGGTACGACGAACTGCCATCATACTAACCGGGTCGTCTAGGGCCCTTAGGACGCATCACTACCCTTAATGGGATGCATCACTACCCTTAATGGACGTCTTAATGATCCCGTAATTGTAGTGCATGCACAAAGAGTATTTTCTTATCATGCCATATAATCTGTAGTGCCACTAGTTCAATAGCCCCGACCCTTAACTCAACCTACAGCTATTTATCTTGACTGGTCTGGAGATCTGTCATGTCACACTGCCACTAGTTGACTAAATATGTCAATCATGTCTTAGTACCATGGCCAAACAAATCATTTATTAAAGTTTTATGACACATATCTCATGTTTGTTTACAAGCTCCTACTCGTGCCCACTGGCCTATGGCCCACTTGTTCGAGATTTTCAAAACTGGGTATAATAGCCCCTAAGTTCCAAAACTGAGGCTCCCAACCTATAAGAGCTATTCGAGCTCCCGTCAAGAATCTCTCCCAAATCGTTTAAGCATTGGCACACAGTCAGGGGAGAGCATTTTCGACAAAAAATATATTTTTAAATGTCCATTATACTGACCGGTTATATGGACATCTCCGCTTATAACCGATGATCGAGTTTTCAACTTCCTTCGAGAAAGTTTTATCATACCAACCGGGTATGATCTACTTACAACCGATAAGTAGTTTTTCCGCATAATTTTCACATCACTCCTCTATGTTGTGATGTTTAAAATACCACTTGGTAGTGGGTTTTTATTTTGATGTATATATCATCCCCAACCGAGTATGATATAAAATCCCACTCACCCGTTAATGTAGTGAATTCCACTAGACTGGTCCCTTGTATTCACACGAGCTTGTCCTTGCTGGCGTTCTCGGTACTTCATTTTCCTACACGATATGAACATCTCGGTTCATTATCTATCGGCCTAATAGCCTTCATTCATTCCAAATGAATGAGAAAAACAAAACTTTTATTTATTTGTAATTAGGTCCCTCAAGTTATTTTTCTTTAACTCTAAGTCTCAAATGCTGGTTTTTCCTTAAATTGAGTTCCAAAACTTTTAAAATTCCACTTGGGGCCTCAATTTATTCAATTTTAAAAAAAGGGGTTTAATTTCCCAAATTTCCAATTTGGTCCCCTAACTTTTCCAAAATTACTATTTTGCCCTTCTTTTTCAAAAATGGTAAATTTTACCCCAAAAATTCTAAAATTCCTTAATTGGCCCTCTAACATTTTTATCATGCCCAATTGACCCTCAATTTTAGAAAATTGCATTTTGGTCCTTTGAATTTTTGAAATTCCCTATAATTTCCCCCAATTACAACTTCTTAACACAACTGAATTTGATTTCATCAAATTGACCGATCAAATACTTCCAATTGTTGAAATTGAGTTTCTACATGTTCATATGATTCTTTAGCAATTTAAATTGCAAGTTTTAACACTGGAACGAGCTCAAACGGAGCTTCGCTATAAAATAAACTGTAGAGAGAGAAAGCTTTAATTACTCACCGGTGAGGACACAGCGGTCCGAGCTTTCTATCTAGGCAGGTAGTTCTCCTCCTGAAGTTATTCCTAGGATCAAGAATGACAATTGATGTCGAATTGGATTAGAATTTCATCAATGAAATTTGACCGACTCTCTCTCTAACACCGATCAGAAATTGCAGAGAGGAGCCGAATTAGCTTACCTTTTCGTCCTAATTCGGACGTGGGAGGGCTGGGGAAGTGTTGGGAGGGCTTTGTTTGGCCCGAGGAGGGCTCAAATTGGCCGATTTAAATTGGCTGAAATAGGGTAGCTTCGGTCTGCTAGAACTGCTTCACTGTTCGATCACGCCAGCGCTTCTCCAACGACTCTCAGAACGAATGGATGTCAGCACCATGTAGCTGACTTCTCCCCGGTTCTAATGAACATGACCTCACCTTCTTTGGCTCAGAAATGACCCTATATCGGAGCTCTAGTTTGAGCTTCATCAAAAAACTAAGCAATTGAGAGAGAGTGAGCTTTTCAGGTGTGGAGAGGATGAATGGAGAGGGGCTCTTTATATAGGGAGCTTGGGGACTCGTCAGTCGTCTGTTTAGCACCTTTATGTAGGCATTGATGGCCGGAAACGTATTGAACGAAGACATTACTTCTTCGTTGGCGCTGCTGCAATTTTTCGACGAGTGAATAGTGTTGTCATCTAAAGGAAGAAGACGACACTATTCTGAACTGGACTGGATCGGTCCGAACCGGGTTCAAAGCTGAAACTGACCGGTTCACCTTTCATTTGACTGAAATTTTCAAATCTAAAAATTTCTAAATTCATCTAAATTCATTTTCTATCTAATGATAGCTTCAAATCTCGAATTTGAATTCTTTAAGCCACCTTGAAAAATGAATTTAGAATTCAGTTCAATAGTAGTTCAAACCGGTTCACCTGAACGGGTTTAGTTTTCATCTCCAATTCCTTCTCAAGTCCATTTCGACGACTTTTAGGACTCTTTGGGTCACTTGGGATCCATAAATTTCCCGGTCTACCCTCTCTTTATCAATTCCGATTCGTGAGTCGATTCGGTTCATAAATCGGTTGAATTCGGTTCAGACCCTATTCACTTGAACTGATCCGATTTTTCTTCCCCATTTCATCCTAAGGTTCTTTTCCAAAGTTTATGAACCACTTTGAGTCACATGAGAGTTGCAAATTCTCCATTTGTCCCTTTCCTAATAATCGAGCTTGTAGACCGATTTGGTTTAAAAATTTGAAATTGACCGGTTCTTTCCGGGTTTCCTCATTATCAAAGGACGGGGTTTACATCATACCCCCAATTACTTCACCATGTCCACTCAGTGGGACGAGACCTCATTTCCCCTACTACCATGGTTTCTATGCGTAGGATGCTCCTCGACTTCACGACCTAGTGAATGATGAAACTGCCCTTATGCTCTCTAGGTCATCCTACAGACCTTGGGCTCCATCACTACCTCATACCAGGTGTCCTGATGACCTGAATATCACAGTGCATGCACAATCAATAATCTTTTTGAATTATAGCCTTTATTTTTGGCCCTCTAGCATAATGGTCTGTCGGCTTGGCTTCGGCCCACCACACGTACTGGCCCAATAGGTTCGATGACCTGGCTTCGGTAGAGCAACAGTTCGGCCCAACAAACTTGACAACTCAGCTTGGCTCGATGGATATCACGCAAGGTTCCCATTATTCAGGTCTTTTAGCATTATATATCACATGTTTGTTTTGAACGGTTTCACGCCCGTATCCATCGGCCTTGGGCCCACTAGCATCTCGAGCCTAAGCCCGAAATTAGCTCCCAAATGTTTTAAGTAGAGTCACTCAGTCAGTGGATGCTAATTCTAAGAAAATAGTTTTCAAAGCTGAATTGTCATTCCAATTGTAATGGATATTATAGCAATTCCCACTCACCCGGTGATTTCGGTGTGGTCGTGCCAACGGAGTTTGGCCTCGCAGTCTCTTTTCCAGAAGCTAGCACTCGAGTAGTCTGTTCCTGCATGGCACAAATGTCCTCTTTAGGGTATTGAACCAAGAAACCGCATTTATTTGTGTATTTGCATATATGCCTTCATACTTTACTTTAATTGCACTTTAGTCCCTAAGGTTTGTGCATTTATCTTCAAGTCCTTAATTGCCCCTTTTTCTTTAATTCGGTCCCTAGGTTTTCTAAGTATCTTCTCCGGTCCTAGATTTTTTCACCATTGCCCTTGGGTCCCTCAATTTTCAAAAATTGCCATTTAGCCCTAAACTTTTCCAAATTTGCAATTTGGCCCTAAATTCTCAAAATTTTGCAAACTGGTCCTCCATTTGATCCAATTTGCCCAATTGACCATCAATTGGGAGGGAATTGCATAAAAAGACCCTTAATTTTATCAATTTTCCAATCAGCCCCGATTTTCGCAAAACCCCCAATTTGCCCAAACTTTTCAAAATTTGCATTTTGGTCCCCATATCACATTTTTGTTCAATTGACCCCTAAAACTTGGTTAATTGTTCTCATTCTTTATGTTTTTATCTTCATTCCAAGCTTTGAATAGCTCGATTTGGCTTGGAAATGAGCTGAAATGGAGCTTTTTCAGAAAATACAGTCTAGAGAGAGAAAGCTTTGATATCTTATAGGTGAGGGTCAGGTGATTGGAGCTTTAGTTACCCTAGTGTTGCTATCATCGCGAGGATCCTCCCTGGATCAAACCACACTTCAATTGATAACCTGAGCAGTGCAAATTTTAGTGTTAAAATTTTTGCAGAATTTGGCTTGCACAGTGTTTTCCGATGGAGGGAGCTTACCTTCTTAGCTCAGGGGAAGGTCGGAACACCTCTAGGTGGGGCGTAGGGAGTCTGGCTTGGTTGCAATTAGCCGGGGGAGGGCTTGAAGTAGGCGGTAGGAGGCTGGCTTTTTTCCGGCCGAGGAGTGGCAGCATTGTTTGAGCTTCCTCACTCCACCTAAGCTGAATGGAAGGTAGGATCAAGTAGAGGACTTCCTCCTGATTCCAAAGATCCTCAATGTGGCTTCGGAGGTTGAGAAAAATCTCATTGTCGAAGCTCTGGTTCGCAGCTTACCGGAAAGTGTATTCTTCTTTTTCTTTGCTCGATTGTGGGATGCTGAGAACAAATGAGGGGGTGCTTTTTATATAGAGAGCTCAACAACTGTTTAGGCTACCCATCGGCATAAGACTCGACCTCCGACTCATCCGCTAGTGACCTGACCAGAGAGTTTTTTGAGTCACTGAAGATTCCAACTTTTCCAGTGACGTTCTCTCCTCCCACTTCTCTATCAACATCCGAAGGCTGAAGAGGATAATGTGGTGGTCGTGGCATGTTGCATGATATGATTGGTTAGTTTTTTTGATGTGGAGTGCCAGCTTGGCTGCCACGTTAGCCATTGACCCGTTGACCAGACACGTGGAAGCCTCTCATTGGCTTCTCGTGTCTATGTGGCGGTCTAATGGGCGTCAACTAACCGTTGACTAGACACATGGTAGCCTTCCATTGGTTGTCTGTGTCTGCATGGCAGCTGATAGGATGCCAGCTGTCCATTGACCATTGACCACGGTCTGTTGTCCGCTAACCGGTCCGTTGATCGGTCTGACTGTTGACCGGTCTAGTCGAACCATTGGCCAATCTGGTTAGACTGGGTTCATTGTCCAAAATTCGTAAATCGGCCAGTTCATACCCGATTTGACCGTTTTTTGAAATTTAAAAATTTCTAAATTCATTTTGTATCCAATGGTGGCCTCAATTTCTCAAATTGACATTTTTAAGCCAACTCGAAAAATGAATTTGTGAACCGATTCACTATGGTTCATACCGGTTCGATCCGGTTCTAGTTCGGTTCACCCAAAATCGATTTTGTTTTATCCTCTATTCTCCTTCCTAGTTCTTTCTTGTAATTTTTGTGAATTTTTTGGTCACTTGGGATTTTCCAATTTCCCACGTTAACTATTTTTCGTTCATTAAACAGCCCATTCTTTATGTGTAAATCTATACTGGTTCTTTTCCCGATTTTCTTTGATCCCAAAGGATGGGTTTTACATCTCTCCCTTGATTTTAGGAGTTTTGTCCTCAAAACTGTTACGTATCAAATAACTACAGATATCTATCCCTTATCGTTGACTCGACCTCCCATGTTTCTTCCTCTACTTAGCCATTTTCCCATAGTATCCTCACTATGGGGATATTCATGTTTTGGAGGTTCTTGTCATGCCGGTCGAGGATCCAGATGGGTCGCTGTGAACAATCCGCCGCTCTCTCGGTTCAAGAGGAGTTTCCTCCGTCTTTAACTCGAGATGAGCCATACATAATTTCGACCTTGTTCCCTAGAAAGACATATATCCAATAAAATGGAAGTTTAAGGAAAATTAAGCATACTTGATAGAGGGTAAGGTTCGGTGTTATTCCTAGTCATTTTATCTTTTCCTGAAAATGGATAGAAAAGAGGTGTGAGTTTCTACAACTTAGTGAATGGGTTTTCAAAAGTCTACTTTTAACTTTTAGAAAACATTTGTATTGGAGTATGCCAAACTCCTTTCTTTCAAAAATCCCTTTATAAAAAAAATCTCGGGTTTTTCCACCATTTCCTTATTTAACCACGGTGTGTCATCATCTAATACACATCCTTCATCATGAAGGTCAAACACACATTCGTAGGCCAACACGACCACTGAACCCACTTGTGGCTTCGGAGCGACTTTACCGGCCACCTATATAGAAGCACAACCACTTCTACCATGAGAATGAGTGGATGTACGTGACATCCGACCCTTAATCTCGAAATCAATTCTCCTTGTCCATATGAGGCAGAGACCTCATCCTGTCCCCATCCCTGTCTCATGCGCTTAGTGCTACTCCAAATTTCACATGGTCACCTGATACGTCGAACTGCCCTTATACTCACCGGGTCGTCTAGGGCCCTTAGGATGCATCACTACCCCTTATGGGCATTTTCATGATACCGTAATCATAGTGCATGCACATACAGTATTTTATTATCATGCCATATAATCTATGGTGCCACTAGTCCAACGTCTCCGACTCTTAACTCAACCTGCAGTTGTTTGTCTTGACTTGTTCGGAGACCCGTCATGTCACACTGCCACTAGTTGACTAAATATGTTGGTCCTATCTTGGTACCATGGCCAAACAATTCATTTATTAAAGTTTTATGGCACATATTTGATGTTTGTTTACGAGCTCCTGCTCGTGGCCACTGGCCTATGGCCTTTAAAAACGGGCATAATAGCCCCCAAGTTCCAAAACCAAGGCCCCAGGCCTATAAGAGCTATTCGAGCTCCCATCAAGAAGGTCTCCCATATTGTTTAAGCATTGGCACACAGTCAGGGGAGAGCACTTCTAACAAAAATATATTTTCAACTATCCATTATACCGACCAGGTATAAGGATATCTTCGCTCATAATCGATGGACGGGTTTTTAACTTCCTTCGAGGAAGTTTCATCATACCAACCGAGTACGATCTACTTACAACCGGTAAGTAGTTTTTCTGCATGATTTTCACATCACTCCTCTAAGTTGTGATGTTTAAAATACCACCTGGTAGTGAGTTTTCATTTCGAGGTACTTATCATCCCCAACCGGGTATGATATAAAATCCCACTCACCCGTTAATGCAGTGAATTCCACTAGACTGGTCTCTTATTTTCATGCGAGCTTGTCCTTGCTGGCGTTCCCGGTGTTTCATGTTCCTACAAGATATGAACATCTCGGTTCATTATCCCTAGGCCTAATAGCCTTCATTCATTCCAAATGAATGAGGAAAACAAAACTTTTATTTATTTGCAATTAGGTCCCTAGAATTATTTTTCTTTAAGTCCCTAATGCCAGTTTTTCCTTAAATTGAGTCCCAAAACTTTTAAAATCCCCTTGGGACCTCAATTTATTCAATTTCACAAAAAGGGGTTTAATTTCCCAAATTTCCAATTTGGTCCCCCAATTTTTCCAAAATTACCATTTTGCCCTTCCTTTACAAAATTGGTCTCATATTCCAAGATTGTGTGGGCTCCCTGGCAGAGTTGGAAGAATTCCACCTTCTTTTCGTGGATGAGGTGGGGAGCCAAGTACTCTTCTAAGTACCTTCTTTCAAATTCTTCCTAGGAAGGTGGGGTCGGGAAAAGGTTCCCGGCATTGTCCCACCAAAGTTGTCACGCCCCGACCCGATTTGGCCGGGGTTCAGTGAACAATCCGCCACTCTCTCAAGTCTTGAAGAGGGGCTCCTTAGGGAGATCAAGAGAGTAAGACGTATTACCTGTCATATTTTCCATGGACAAGATTAAACAAAACTGATACTTTTAAATTTGTGTACTTGGTTTGGGGTATGGGGAGGAAAAGCTGTTGCAGTTGCATTCCTTCCTGAAAATGTTTAGAGGGAGGAGGGTGAGTTCGACAACTTAGTGAGTGGGAGAAAACTCTTTTATGAAGGCTCAATGTAGTAGTTTCAATTATTTAATAATCCAACAGTCTCTTCTTGGGTTTCTCAAATCAACAACCACCCTCCTATAATACGAGGGATCGCACATTTACAAAACGGTTCTCGACTGTGCCACTTTTGGAATGTTGTGCCTTTACCGTCCACCTTGATAGAGGGATACTGCCTCTACTTGGGGTTTGAGTGGACATCAATAGTATAATATATCAAACTCCAATTACTTCAGCATGTCCACTCAGTGTGACGAGACTTCATTTCCCCTACTAACTCAGTCTCCATGTGCAGGAAGCTCCCCGGCTTCACAACCTACTGAATGACGAAACTACCCTTATGCTCCCTAGGTCATCCAGCAGTCCTTGGGCTCCATCACTACCTAATGCCAAGTGTTCTGATGGCTCGAACATCACAGTGCATGCACAAACAATAATCTTTTTGAATTATATCCTTTATCTTTAGCCCTCTAGCTCAAAGGGTTGTCGGCTTGGCTTCAGCCCACCACGTGTACTAGCCTAACAGGTTCGACGACCTGGCTTCGGTAGAGTAGCGGTTCGACCCAACAAGCTTGACATATTAGCTTGGCTCGATGGGTATCATGCAAGGTTCCCATTATTCAGGTCTGTTAGCATTATATTTCACATGTCCGTTTTGAACAGTTCCACGCCCATATCCATCGTCCTCGAGCCCACTAACATCTCGAGCCTAAGCCCAGAATTAGCTTCCAAATGTTTTAAGTAGAGTCACTCAGTTAGGGGATGCTAATTCCGAGAAAATAGTTTTCAAAACCGAATCGTAATTCAAACTGGAATGAATTTTATAGCGGTTCCCACTCAACCGGTGATTTCGGTGTGGTCGTGCCGGCAGAGTTTGGCCTCGCGGTCTCTTTTTTTGAAGCCGGCACTTGAGTAGTCTGCTCCTACATGGCATGGATGTCCTCGTTAGGGTATTGAACCAAGAAATTGCATTTCTTTGTATATTTGCATGTAGGCCTTCATACTTTGCTTTAATTTCACTTTGGTCCCTGAGGTTTGTGCATTTATCTTCAAGTCCTTAATTACCCCTTTTTCTTTAATTCGGTCCCCAGGTTTTTTAAGTATCTTCTCTGGTCCTAGATTTTATCACCATTTCCCTTGGGTCCCTCAATTTTTAAAAATTGCCATTTAGCCCCAAACTTTTCCAAAATTGCAGTTTGACCCCAATTTCTTAAAGTTTTGCAAACTAGTCCTCTATTTGATCCAATTTGCCCAATTGACCCTCAATTGGGAGGGAATTGCATAAAAGACACTTAATTTTATCAATTTTCTAATCGGCTCTCGATTTTCGCAAAACCGCCCAATTTTCCTAGACTTTTCAAAATTTGCATTTTTACCCCCAAATCATATTTTTGTTCAATTGACCCTCGAAACATGGTTAATTGTCTCCATTCTTGATTTCAATCATCTCCTCTATGTTTTTCTCATCATTTCATGCTTTGAATCGCTCCATTTTGCTCATAAATGAGCTGAAACGGAGCTTCGTCTGAAAATACAATCTAGAGAGAGAAAGCTTCGATATCTTACTGGTGAGGGTCTGGTGATCGGAGCTTTGGTTACCACCGTGTTGCTCTCATTGCGGGGATCCTCCCTGGATGAAACCACACTTCAATTGATGACCCGAGTAGTGCAAATTTTAGTGTTAAATTTTTTGTAGAATTCAGTCATGTAGTGTGTTTTCCAGCGAAGGGCGGCGGAGGGAGCTTACCTTCTTAGCTCAGGGGAAGGTCGAGACATATCTAGGTGGGGCGTATGGTGTTTGTATTAACCCCGTTCCTTAAAAAAAACTGGGGAAAGAACCAGTCAATTCAAGTTAGAAAAGCAAATCGGTTCACAGACCCCATGTAAAACCCCCTCCTTTGATAATAAGAAAACCAAGGAAAGAACCGGTCATTTTCAAATTGAAAATTGAGTCGATCTACAAACTATAACCAATAGAGAAAGGGTATAATCGGGAAATTTATGGATCCCGAGTGACCCAAAGAGTCCCAAAAGTCATGGAAATGGACTTAAAAATGAATTGGAGATGAAAACCAAACCGGTTCAGGTGAATCGGATCCGAACCGGATTGAACCGCTTTGGACCGGTTTGAACCACTATTGAACCGGATTCTAAATTCATTTTATTAAGTAGCATAAAATTTTCAAATTTGAGATTTGATACCACCATTGGATAGAAAATGAATTTAGAAATTTTTAGATTTGAAAAATTCGGTAGAATTGGGGGTGAACTGGTCGGTTTAAGCTTTGAACCCGGTTTGGACCGGTCCGGTCCAATTCAGAACAATGTCATCTTCTTCCTTCAGATGATATCACTATTCACTCGCCAAAAAATCATGCAGCGCCAACGAAGCTGAAAAGCCTCTGGTTAGGGAGTTTTAGGCAATGAATGACCGCCATTAAGGCACCAATTGGACGGCTAGGAACTCCCCGAGATTCCTATATAAAGAGCCCCTCCTCATTCATCCTCTCCACACCTAAAAACTCCATTCTCTCTCAACTGCTCCAATTTTCGGTGAAGCTCTAACTAGAGCTCCGATTTGGGCATTTTTCTGAGCCTAACTAGAGCTCTGAGTTCTTTAGAACCATGGAGAAGTCAGCTATATGCTTGAAGTCTCCATTTGCTCCGAGAGTCACCGGAGTGATAGAACAGTGAAGCAGGTTTGGCGGACCGAAGCTGCCCTATTTTGGCCGAGCTTAAATTGGTTAATTTGAGCCCTTGTCAGGCCAAACCGAGCCCTCTCAACACCTCCACAACCCTTCTAGAGTTGAATTAGATCTGAAAGGTAAGCCAATTCGGCTCCCCTTTGTAATTTTCGACCGGTGCTAGAGTGAGAACTGATAGAACTTCGATGATGAAATTCTCACTCAATTCGACATCAATTACTGCAATTCTTAATCCTAGGAGGAACCACATGATACAAGCTATCCGCATATATCAAAAGCTTGAACCACCACACCCCCGACAGTAAGCTTTCGAAGCTTTCTCTCTCTAAGTCCAGTTTTTCGGCGAAGCTACATTTGAGCTCATTCCGACACCAAATCATGTGATTCTAAGTGCAATTGAATCGTATGAAGGTGTAGGAACTACAATTTAACTTCAATTTCAACAATTAAGCTCATTTGATCAGTCAATTTGATGAAATCAAATTTTGAAGAGTTAGAAGGTTGAAATTGGGGAAAAATTGGGGGAGATCTTGGAATTTCAAAAATTAGAGGGACTAAAGTGCAATTTCATAAAACTGAGGACCAATTAGGCATGACAAAGATGTTGGAGGACCAATTGGGCAATTTTATGAATTTTTGGGGCAAAACTTACCATTTTTGTAAAGTAGTAGCAAAATGGTAATTTTGGAAAAATTGGAAGGACCAAATTAGAAATTTGGAAATCAAACCCCTTTTTGTGAATTTGAATAAATTGAGGTACTAAGATAAAATTTAAAAGTTTCTGGACTCAATTTGAGGAAAAATCGACGTTTAGGACTTTGTTGGTTTTCTCATTCATTTGGGATGAATGAGAGCTATTAGGCCAAAGAATAATTAACAAGAATGTTCATATCGTGTAGGAACACGAACTACCGAGAATTCCAGCTAAGACGAGTTCGAGTAAGGAAAACAAGCTGGCTAAGAGGAATTTTACTACAATATCCTGTGAGTGGGATTTTTATATTATACTCGGTTGGGATGATAAGTACCTAAAAAATGAAAACCCACTGCTAAGTGGTATTTTAAACACCACAGCTTAGAGAAGTGATGTGAAAATGACGCGAAAAAACTATTTACCAGTTGTAAGTAGATCATACCCAGTTGGTATGATAAAACTTTCTCGAAGGAAGTGAAAAACCCATTAATCAGTTATGAGTGGAAATGTCCTCGTACTCATTTGGTATGATGGATAGTTGAAAATATATTTTGTCAGAAGTGCTCTCCCCTAACTATGTGCCACTACTTAAACAATTTGGGAGACCTTCTTGGCGGGAGCTCGAATAGCTCTGTTATGCTGGAGGCCTTAATTTTGGAACTTGGGGCTAGTATACCTAATTTTAAAAATCTCAAATAGTGGGCCCTAGGCTAGTTGGCATGAGTAGGAGCTCGTAAACAATCATGATTTATATGCCATGAAAACTTAAGTAATTGAATTGTTTGGCCATGGTATCAAGACAAGACCGACATACTCAGTCAACTAGTGGTAGTACAACTTGACAGGTCTCTGGACTAGTGAAGACAAACAACTACATGTTGAGTTGAGGGTCAGGGCTGTTGGACCAGTGGCACCCCAAATTATATGGCATCATTTGAAAATATTGATTCTGTATGCACTGTGTTTATGGGACCTTTAAGACTCCTAAGATGGGTAGTGATGTGTCCTAGGGCCCTGGATAACCTGGTGGATATAAGGGTAGTTAGTCATACCAGAAGCCTTGCGAAGCTCAGCATAGCTTCAAGCACATGAGATTGGTGTGGGGTCAATTTTGTCCTCATACGAACACGAAGAATTTTTACAGGATTGAGGGTCGGATGTCATGAACATCCACTCATTTTTAGGGTAAAAGTGGACATTTTTCTATCTAGGTGGACGGTAAAGTTGCTCCGATGCCACAAGTGGGTTCAGTGGACGTACTGACTTGCAATTGTGTGTTTGACCTTCATGATGAAGGATGTGTGTTGGGTGATGAAATATCGTGGTTAATAAGAAATGGTGATAAAAACCGAAATTTGAAATAAATAGTTTTTAAAAGAAAATAAGGAGTTTGGCACACTCTAAACTAAACATTTTTCCTAAAAATTAATTTAAAAAAACCCATTCACTGAGTCATTGTACTCACCTCCTCCCTTATATCTCTTTTAGGAAATCCTAGAAAGCCTACCCAAGGACCCTCAACTAATATGCTTGTAAGATAGGTATGATCAGTTTAAAATTTTATGCAATTTTGATTTATGTTATTTCAGGAAATGTACAGGTTTAAAGGATGCCTTACTCTTTATGGTATATAAACAAGAGGAAACCCTTAATAAACTTGGAGAGTGGCAGGTTGATCATGGGGATCCGACCAAACTGGGTTGGGGCGTGACAACTTTAGTGGTGTCAGAGTCTGTTTCCTCAAATACATAATAAAGACTAGAAAATATAGTAACTAATAGGATTGCTTTTAAAATTTATAGAATGTCTTCCAAGAAAGGAACCAAGAGAACTAGGGCGATAATCTCCAACACTGCCTAACCACCCCTACAGGTAGAAACTCCTAGAGAAGCCTAGACAACTCCTCGGAGAAAAGGACTTAGTAGGGAGCACCAAAGATTGTACGAGGAGTTCACCCGTGTATTTGGGCAGCCTAACCTTATCCCAAAGGCATGCACCAATTCTCGGGTTGAGCTAGAGGAAGTGCAATCTCACCCTCCCCCTTTTAATCATCCCACTCCAGTGGACATTCCCAGAAGTCTCAAGACTCTCTGACAATTAGGATGTAAACCTTTCCTCAGAGAAAAGGATGTTGGAGCCGCCATGGATTGGCTGGCTAACATCAAGAAGCTGATGGGAATCGTCAAGATTCCACTAGAGGATATGGTGATCCTAACAAAATTCTTCCTGGAGGAAAGCACTAAACGGTGGTGTGACTATGTCCGAAACCTACATATCACCATCCCCACTTGGGAACAATTCGAGGAGAGGTACTCAGAGGAGTACTTGACACCCCATCTGATAAACAAGAAGAAGCAAGAGTTCATACGGCTTCAGCAAGGGCTTAACTCCATATCAGAGTTTGAGACAAAAATTAAACAAGTTAAGACCCTTTGCTCTTAACCTAGTTGGGCCGACAGACATATGCCAGAGGTTTGTGGATGGTCTCAATATGGATATTCAAGACCGTTTGGGAGTACTGGGATGCCTTACAGACCTGACATCTATGATTAGTATGGCTCACGAATGTGAGCGGCTGGTGCAGACTCGACGTCGTCGAATGGAGTAGACGACCATAAAGGAGGATAAGGGTCAAATAATCCAGGAGGGCAGAAGGAGCATAACGATCCAAGATGGGGAAACATAGTGGCATTCCAAAGGAGAAGGGACATGCCACCACCTCCTCCTAGAGTAGTCCCCACCTTACCTCAAGGAAACCCTCGTTGTCCAAAGTGTCAAAGGAGCCACGAGGGTGCCCTACCTACTTTGCATGTGGGTAAGTGGGTCACTTTGCAAAGGATTGTCCCACCCTCAGGGAGAACAAATAGAGGAATACTCTTGGACCACCTCAAAGGAATCCCAGAAACGCTAGGCCAGACGCTACAACAAGAGTACCAGCTAGGGTGTATACAACCTCACCTAGGAGGAGGCTAGAAGAGACCCTAGCACTGTAGCGGATACATCCCATAACCCTCCAAATTAATTCAAGAGAGACATGTAAACTGAAGATCTTTTTTATTTAATAAAGAAAAATTTCTTCTAAACAATAAGTTTCTTCAATCTGGGTATATACATCTATGGGGACAACAAGTCTATGCCCTCTTTGACTCCGGAGCTGAGAGATCCTTCATCAAGGAAGAGTTGGTTTCAAGAGTACCCCTAGAGCTCACTCCACTAGAACATAGCCTTAATATCCTTACACCTTTAGGAGATGGTTTAAATAGGAATAAAAAATTAAAGGGATGTGAGATAAAGATTGGAGGAATCCAACTTGAAGTTGACTTGATCCCATTACCATTAAAGGAGGTTGAAGTAATCCGAGGGATGGATTAGCTGAGTAACCATCAGGCGAGGATGGACAGTGGAAAGAAGACGATAACCTTCCACACTCCCAAGACGAAAGTATTAAAGTTCTAGGGAGATAGAAGAAAAAGTGAGGTACAAATGGTGTCCCATCTAAAAGCTCAAATGATGATACAAAAAGGCTATACAACTTTCCTGGCCATGGTCATAGATGAAAAGTCTAAAGAGAATATGCTGAAAGACATTTTGGTATTTAGACACTACCCAGAGGTATTTCTAGAAGAACTACTCGGACTACCTCCAAGTTGGCAAGTGGAGTTCACCATAGAAATAATCCCAGGAACAAACCCCATATCGCATGGCTTCGGCAGAGTTGAAGGAATTGAAGGAACAATTGGACGAATTACTGGAGAAGGGTTTCACACATCCAAGTCAGTTTCTGTGGGGTGCTCCTATCCTATTCGTAAAGAAAAAAGACGGAAGCATGAGACTATACATCGACTACAGAAAGTTGAATCAGGTTAGCATCAAGAATCGATACCCACTTCTGAGGATAGATGATTTACTCGATCAATTAAAAGGAGCGGCTTACTTCTCCAAAAATAGATCTTCGGTTAGGCTATCATCAACTTAGGATTCGAGAAGAGGACATCACTAAGATGGCATTTCGATCTAGATATAGACATTATGAGTTTAGAGTGATGCCATCTAGATTGACGAATACCCCTGCAGCCTTCATGGACTTGATGAACCGTATGTTCAAACCACATTTGGACAAGTTCATGATAGTATACATAGATGACATCCTTATATACTCACGAACCAAGTCAGAACATGAAGAGCATTTGGAAACCACCTTAGAGATATTAAAGGAAAATCAACTATATGCAAAATTCTCCAAGTGTGATTTCTGGCTGTAGGAGGTAGGATTCTTAGGGTATATCGTATCCAAGGATGGAGTCAAAGTTGTTCTAGCCAAGGTGGAAGCCATATCAGATTGGAAGGCTTCAAGGATTCCTACATATATAAGAAGTTTTTTAGGATTGGCAGGATACTATAGACGTTTTGTGCAAGATTTTTCTAAGATAGCAGCTCCTCTAACTCGACTCACCAGGAAAGGAGTTGAGTATAAGTGGGATGAGAGTTGTGAAAAGTCTTTTAAGGAGTTAAAGATTTGACTGACAACCGCACCGGTACTATCCTTACCTGACTCTAATGCAGGAGAGTACACTATCTGTAGCGATGCATCTGGACAAGGACTTGGACGTGTCTTGATGCAACAAGGGAAGGTTATCGCTTATGCCTCGCGACAACTAAAGTTACATGAAAGAAACTACCCGACTCATGATCTGGAATTAGCTGCAATAGTGTTTGTCCTAAAGATATGGCGACACTACCTTTATGGGATTACGTGTAGGATATACACAGATCAAAAGAGTTATAAGTATTTCCTAACTCAGAAAGAGTTGAATATCCGTCAGAAAAGATGGCTAGAATTGGTTAAGGATTATGACCTTGTGATAGAATATCACCTCAAAAAGGTAAATGTTATAGCAAATGCTTTGAGTCGCAAGTACCAAACTAAGGTGACACAAGTAAAGAAAAATTACATGCCCTTGTTGCAACAATTGGGAAGAATGGAGGTGGACCTGAAAATGGACAAGCGGGAAGGGTGCATGGTGGCAAATGTGGTAGTAAGACCTAGTCTCACTGAGCAGATCCAGACTCAGTAAAAAGTAGATAAGGAGATTTAACCCTATCTGGATCCGATTAATAGAGAAACTAAACCAGACTACAACCTACGCTGTGACAGGGTGTTGACTTATAAGAGTAGGGTATGTGTGCCTCAAAGTAAGGAACTTAAGAGATTAATTCTGGAGGAGGCACATGATTCAATGTATGTTATGTATTCGGGCAGTACCAAAATGTATTGTACCCTCAAACAAGGATATTGGTGGAAAGGTATGAAGAGGGACATTGCGTAGTATGTAGCCCGATGCTTGTTCTGTCAGTACATAAAAGTAGAATATTAGAAATCGTTAAGACTACTACAACCTTGACCAATTCCAAAGTGGAAATGAGAGTACATCACCATGAACTTTGTCATGGGACTACCGGTGACAAGAAAGGGTCGAGATGTGATATGGGTCATCATGGATAGATTGAACAAATCAACTCATTTCCTTCCTATAAGAGTGATGGACACACTGGAACAACTGACCGTATTATACATGAAGGAAATTGTAAGACTCCATGGTGCTCCGGTGAGTATAGTATCAGATAGAGATCCGAGATTTACTTCAATGTTTTGACCAAGTTTACAAAATGCCATGGGAACCAAGCTTCACATGAGCACGACATTCCACCCTCATATAGATGGATAGTCTAAGCGAACCAGCTAAACCTTGGAAGACATACTGAGAGTGAACGTACTGGCATGAGATTGTGTGTTTGACCTTCATGATGAAGGATGTGTGTTGGGTGATGACATATCGTGGTTAATAATAAATGGTGTTAAAAACTAAAATTTGAAATAAAAGGTTTTTAAAAGAAAATAAGGAGTTTGGCATACCCCAAATCAAACATTTTTCCTAAAAATTAAATTTAAATAAAAACCCATTCACCGAGTCATTGTACCCATCCCCTCCTTAATATCCATTTCAGGAAATCTTGGAAAGCCTACCCCAAGGATCCTAAACTAATACGCCTGTAAGATATGTATGATTAGTTTAAAATTTTATGCAGTTTTAATTCATGTTATTCCAGGAAAAGTTCAGGTTTAAAGGACGCCCCAAGGGGCAATGCTTAATAAACATGGAGTGTGGTGGGTTGATCATGGGGATCCGACCAAACCGAGTCGGGGCGTGACACCCCAACCATTAGAGAAAGGGCAAAATGGAAAATTTACACATCCCGAGTGACTCAAAGAGGCATAAAAATCATAAAAAGGGACTTTAGGACAATTTAGGAGAGAAAACCAAATCAGTTTAGTTGAACCAGATTGAACCAGTTTGAACCATCATTGATCCGATAATAAATTTATTTTTCTAGGTGGCTTATTCAAATTGGAGAATTGAAGCCACCATTGGATAGAAAATGAATTTAGATAAATTTATAAATTTTTAATTTTGAAAAACTTAGTCAAATCAGGCCTGAACTGACCGATTTAAGCATTGAACACGATTCGGACCCGTACGGTCCGGTTCGAAACAATGTCATCTTCTTCTTCCAGAGGACGGCATTGTTCACTCGTTGAAAAAATTAGTGGCACTAGCGGAAAGGAAACGTTTCAGGCCATCAATGGCTCCCCTCTATAATTTCTGATAAGCATTGGAGAGAGAAACGGTGAAACTTCACTAACCAAATTTTCACTCAATTGAACATGAATTGTTCAAATTCTTGATCCTAGGTGGAGCCCAGGATGAGTGCTACCTGCCAAATCATGTAGGAACACGAAAGACTGAAACACCAACAAAGATAAGCTTGCATGGAGACATAAAAGCCGACTAAGAAGGAATACACTACGAATATCAGGTGAGTGAGTTATTCACATCATACCCGGTTGAGATGATGAGTACCTCGGAAATGAAAAACCACTACTATGTGGAATTTTTAACATCACGCCTGATTGGAGTGATGTGAGAACTACGCTAAAAAAACTACTTACCGGTTGTAAGTAGATCATAGTCGGTTGGTATGATGGACTTCCTGGAAGGAAGTAGAAAACTCAATTGTAAGAGGAGATGTCATCACACCCAGTTGGGGTGATGGATGGAAAATATATTTTTTCAGAAGTGTTCTCCCCAGTCAGTGTGCCAATGTTTAAAACTTTTGGGAGACCTTCTTGACAAGATCTAGAATAGCTTAGATAGGCCAGAGGCCTCGGGTTTTGAACTTGGGGGCTAAAATGCCCGGTTTTAGAAAATCACGTACAGTGGGCACAAGGCCAATTGTCACGAGCAGGAGCTTGTAAACAAATATAATGATAAGCCATGAAAATTTCTAATGAATGATTGATGTGATTTGGCCATGGTATCAAGACATGACTGACATACTCGATGGACTGGTGGCAGTGCGACAAGACCAAGTCGACGTATTGGTGTAGACAAATAGTTGCAAGTCGATTTGAAGGTCTAAATTTCTAGCAAAGGGCTAAAATGACTAACAATGGCACTACTCTGGTCGGAACATGCCCGTAGAGACCTGGGAAACATGCTTATGGCCATGAAAGAAATATCGATTGAAAATATGAATGTGATTTGTTGAGAAGAAAAGTTGAGGGACAAAAAGAATGTTTTTTTTGAAAACTTTGGGGGTCATTTTGTAATTTTAGTGAAAAGAGGGTTTTGAGGAGGAAATAATAGAAATATGGGTGTAACGTGTCACGACCCAACCCAGTTTGGTCGGATCCCCGTGAGCAACCCTCCACTATCCTGGTTTATTTAGGGTTTTCCCCTTCAAACCGTGAGGAGTAAGACATTCTTTATACTTGTACCTTTTTTGGAATAACATTAATTAATACTAAATAATTTAAACTTACATATATGTCTTGCATGTTTTGCTAGCGAAACATTTGTAGGTAGGTTTTTCCCTTAGTTACCTGAAAAGGGGTAAAGGGAAGGAGTGAGTTCGACAACTTAGTGAATGGGAGTTTGAAATTGAGTTTCCATAAAATATTTTTAAATTGGAATGTGCCAAACTCCTTATTTCCTTTAAAATCATTTCTTCCTTGAATTACCGGTTATTCAAAACCATCATTTCCTCATTATCCACAATCGATGTGTTTAACAATCAACACATACCCTTCATCATCAAGGGATCACACATTCGTAGGGTAGCTCGTCCACCGCGCCCATTTATGGCGTCAGAGCGACTTTACCGGCTACCTAGATAGAAGCCCATCCACTTCTACCCTAGGATTAAGTAGATGTTCGCGACATCCGACCCCCAAACTCGAAAAGCAACTATGTGTTCATATGAGGACAAATACCTCATCCCAACCCCACCCCGATCTCATGCGCATGAAGCTACGTCGAGCTTCACTGTTTGCTGGCATGACAATCTGCCCTTATCTCCACCATGTCGTCAAGTAGCCCTTAGGACTTATCACTAATAGCACAAACAAAGTTTTTCCATAAGCCATTAATCTATGGTGACACTAGTCCAATAGCGCCAACCCTCAACTCAACCTGCCGCTGTTTGTCTAGACCGATCCGTCAACCGGGTCTTGTCACACTGCCGCCAATCAATCGAGTATGTCGGTCATGTCTTGGTATAATGGTTAAATCACATCATTCATTCATTAAAAGTTTTCATGGTTTATCATCATGTTTGTTTACGAGCTCCTGCTCATGCCAACTGGCCTTGGGCCCATTGTACGAGATTTTCAAAACCGGGCATTTTAGCCCCCAAGTTCCAAAACCGAGGTCTCTGGGCTATCTGTGCTAGCGGGTGTGATGACATCTCTACTTATAACCGGTAAGCTGGTTTTCTACTTCCTTCTAGGAAGTTCAACATACCAATTGGGTATGATCTACTTACAATTGATAAGTAGTTTTTCGCAATATTTCTCACATCACCCCAACTAGGAGTGATGTTAAAATTTCCACTTAGTAGTGGTTTTTCCTTTATGAGGTACTCATCATCCCAACTAGGTATGATGTGAAAAATCCCACTCACCCGATAAGTGTAGTGTATTCCTCTTGATCGACTTTTTGCCTCCACACGAGCTTATCCTTGCAGGTGTTTCCAGTCCTTCATGCTCCTACACGATTTGGACATACTTGTTTATTAACATTTGGCATAATAGCCCTAATTCCTCACAAATGAGCTAAATGCCCAAACTTTTCAATTATTTATATTTACGTCTTTAAAGTTATTTTTCCATAACTTTAGGTCCCTAATGCAAACTTTTCCCCAAATTGAGTCCTGAAACTTCTAAAATTCAATTTGGGACCTCAATTTATTCAAAATCACAAAAAGGGGTTCAAGTTGCCCAATTTTTCAATTTGGTCCCAAACTTTTCAAAAATTACATTTTGCCCCTACTTTATAAAAATTCCAATTTGACCCCCATAATTCCAAAAATTGACCAATTAGTCCTCCAATATATTTTTCATGGCCAATTGGCCATCAATTTTGGGAAATTGCACTTTGGACCCTCAATTTTATGAAATTCCCAAATTTCCCAAAAAATTTCATTCAATTTCCCCTTTCAAACTGGCCGAATTTGATTTCATCAAATTGACCATTCAATCTGGTTTAATTGTTGAAATCGAAGGTAAAATTGAGTTCCTACACATCCATATGATTCAATTGAGCTTTGAATCGCATGAATTGATGCCGAGACGATCTTAAACGGAGCTTCGCTGAAAAACTAGGCTTAGAGAGAGAAAGCTTTGAAAGTTTATTGTCGGGGGTGCGGCGGTCTGACCTTTCGATCGGGGCATGTAGCTCTCATCCTGAGGTTACTAATCGAAAATTTCATAGGGGAGCCAAATTGGCTTACCTTTCAACACTAATTCAGTCGTATGAGGGCTATGGAAGTGTTGGGGGAGCTTGGTTTGGCCTGAGGAGGGCTCAATTCAGCCATTTTTAGCTCAGCCAAAACAGGGCAACTTCGGTCCGCCGAAGTTGCTTCACTGTTTAATTACACCAGCGCTTTTCTGGTGATCCTTGTATCAAACGGAGACTACCGTTAGGTAGCTGACTTCTTCTCAAATCTAAGGAACCCGACCTCACATTCTTTGGCTTAGAAAATCTCCTATGTCAGAGCTCTGGTTCGAGCTTCATTAGAAATTGGAGCAGTGGAGAGAGAGAGAGGAGTTTTTAGGTGTAAGAAGGATGAATGAGGAGGAGCTCTTTATATAGGAAGCTCGGGGACTCCTTGGTAGTCCAATTGGCGCCTTTATAGCGATCATTCATTGCCTAAAACTCTATGAATGAAGACTTTTCATCTTTTCCGGCGTTGCTCAATTTTTTGGCGTGTGAACAGTGCTGTCATAAAATATATGATAATTGGTTTATGTGAAATGGGTCATACTAGATAATTTCTACCAAGATAGAGGCGGGTTTCGCCTTGTGAGAGCTGGTAGAACAAAGACGATGAATTAATGACCAAAATATATTCACGCGTTTGTTGAGTGGGATCGCTAGGTGCCTGGAATGTGGCAGTGGTGATTTCAAGGATTGTTGGACAGTAAGGTTGGCATAAGAAAAGTAAAATTGGTCCAATATGTCAAGGAATTTTAGAGTCATATGCACATTGGGCCTTCACAAAGGGGAAAAGGTCTCATGCCTCAATAGTGGACAACTCGATTTCATTTACAGACTGAGCAGTGGTGTTCATGCAGACAATCTGACATGTACACCCTGGTCCGTACAAACATGCTACTGGTAAAGGCATTGCAAAACTCAAGTGGAACAAAAGGGAGTTATGTTTTTGCGAATGTTGGTCCCTCGATGATGGAGTGGATATGTTGTGTTTGAATCCCATTTGTTAAATATGAGATTCCAACCCTAATCATTTCTACAACTAAACCTTGTGAATTACCTCTAAAAGGAGACATCCTTTACAAATACTTTAGTGTACTACTAACTCATAACGATGACGTCTTGTCACTAGAAAATAACTATTCACTTAATTGTGAACTCACCTCTCCCTTAAACCCTTTTAGATAGTAGATATGATGAATAGGAATCTAGAAGATACTATGAAAGTCTGGTATGCCCTTCCACTTTATTGTGCATGATGTTATATTATTTATATTTTTATATAAATGTTTTAATAAAATTTTTCATTTTCAGCCTTATCACTATCAAGACTACGATAGTTAAGGTACCCACTATCGTTGAATCAAGAAGTGTGACAGGTTGTTTACAGGTCTAGTAAGATAAATCAGGCTGGAGTGTGGCATATATCATACATGAAAGAGTTAACACTATAATATCTAATAAATATCCAAGTAAATCATTTTCAAATATATTATTTAAGTATATCCCCAAAATAGTTTCACATTTCCCCTTATTTCTTGCCTTTGAGTCCTTAAGTCACTTTAATGTTCCACTTATGTCCTTAACATGGTAATTTCTATTCTTAGTATTTATAATTCTTCTAATAGTCCATTAGGTCCCCAAATTTTCCACTAATTACATTTGAGTCCCCCAACTTACCCCTCATTTGTAAATATACCCTTCTTTTGGGTTTCATCAATTCTAATTCTAATCCTTTGCATTTGTGGCTACAACTTCTCCTATCAACTCCTTCATCTTCTTAGGATCATTCTAAGCTTTGAATGGACTAATTTGATCATATTTAGCCCATCAATGGAGCTACACCAAAAAATTGCACAGTCAGCTCAATTTTTTGAAATCTTGGCAGTGATGGCAAATTTTCCGGGGACACTGACTGAGAAATCTAGGAGAGCTCCTAGGTGACCTCCCTAACTCCACCCCTATTAGCCACTTGAGTTGTCTAACACTCTGACAGAACTATCCCTTTAAATCACAATAGAAACTTTTCGGGAAACCAAGTGAATCATGAACAAGAAATTTCTATGGTCCTTAAGGCACCTTTCTCGATCAATACACTGTTGGAGGAGGTTGAAAATAATTAACATAGTTGATACTCTATTTTCTACGTCTGGAGTGTGGCAACTATTTGGACATGCAGCAACACATCGGTCACTGATGGACTCTAGTGAGTGTTCCTCTGTGCAATGAAGGCTCCTATGAATAAATTGAACTATGATCAGACTTCCTCCATTCCTTGTTTTGTTTAGGCACATGCTCGAATGTATGCTCACCAAAAAAGTAAGAAAGTTGACTTTCAGAAGGGAATTCTTATGACGGGGAGGGGGGGGAGAGGATGAACAAATTTATAGACGAAGCTCCCTTAGATCTTTGTGGACTCATTGGTGTGGGATGGGGGCATTTGTTGGTGATTAGCCACAGTGTTTTGGATGGATGGAAAAATGGGAATAACAATGATAATGTCATGCCCCGACCCGGTTTGGTCAGATCCCCATGATCAACTCAACACTCTCCCAGTTTATTAAGGTTTTTCCCTTCTTTTAAACCTTGAGGAGTAAGGCGTCCTTTAAACATGTACCTTTTCTTGAATAACATAATTCAAAACTACATAAAATTTAAACTTATCATACCTATCTTACAGGTGTGGTTAACTTGTGTTCTTTGGGTAGGCTTTTCCCTGGGTTATCTGAAAAGGGTATAAGGGAGGGGGTGAGTTCAATAATTCAATGAATAGGTGTTTAAAATTTGACTTTTAGAAAATAGTTGAATTGGAGTGTGCCAAACTCCATAGTTTCTTAAAAATATTTCATCCTCAAAATTTCAGTTTTCATAGCCATATCTAATCATTTACCACAATCAGTGTGTTTATCAATCAATACATGCACCTCATCATGAATCGAACACACATTTGTAGGGCAACATGTCCATTGCACCCACTTATGGCGTCTGAGTGACTTTACTGGCCACCAAAATAGAAGCATGTCCACTTCTACACAAAGAATGAGTAGATGTATGTGATATTCGACCTTCAATCCTGTAAAGAAAACTCTGTGCCCGTATGAGGACAGAGACCTCATCCCGACCCCACCCCAGTCTCATGCACATGAAGCTACATTGAGCTTCCCTGACTATTGGCACAACAATCTGTCCTTATCTCCACCATGTCGTCCAGTAGCCCCTAGGACACATCACTACCCCTCTTGGGTGTCTTGAAGGTCACATACATCAGTGCATGCACAAAACAACAGTTTTCCACATAAGTCATTTAATATATGGTGTCACTAGTCCAACGGCCCCGACCCTTAACTCGACCTGTAGCTGTTTGTCTCTACTAGTCCGTTGACCTGCCATGTTGCACTACCGCCAGTCCATCGAGTATGTCGATCCTGTCTTGGTACCATGGCCAAACATATCATTCATTTAAAGTTTTCATGGCTTAAACTTATGTTTGTTTACGAGCTCCTCCTCATGCCAACTGGCCTTGGGCCCACTGTATGAGATTTTCAAAATCGGGCATATTAGCCCCCAAGTTCCAAAACTAAGGCCTCTGATCTATTCGAGCTCCCAACAAGAAGGTCTCTCAAAAAGTTTAAGCAGTGGCACATAATCAGGGGAGAACACTTTCAACAAAAATATTCTTAATTCAAAACTGCATAAAATTTAAACTTATCACACCTGTCTTACAGGTGTGATTAACTAGTGGTCTTTGGGTAGGCTTTTCCCTAGGTGAGCTGAAAAGGGTATAAGGAAGGGGTGAGTTCAACGACACAGTGAATGGGTGTTTAAAATTTAACTTTAAGAAAATAGTTGAATTCGAGTGTGCCAGACTCCTTAGTTTCTTAAAAATATTTCATCCTCAAAATCTCAGTTTTCATAGCCATATCTCATCATTTACCACAACTAGTGTGTTTATCAATCAACACACGCCCTTTGTCATGAAGGGAACACACATTTGCAGGGTAGCATGTCCACTGCACCCACTTGTGGCGTCGAAGTGACTTTACCGGCCACCTATATAGAAGCACGTCCACTTCTACTCTGAGAATGAGTGGATGTACATGACATCCGACCCTCAATCCCGTAAAGAAAAATTCGTGTCTGTATGAGGACAAAGACCTCATCCCGACCCCACCCCGATCTCATGTGCATGAAGCTACGTCGAGCTTCCCTAACTACTGGCTCAACAATCTGCCCTTATCTGCATCATGTCATCTAGTAGCCCCTAGGATGCATCACTACTCCTCTTAGGCATCTTAAAGGTCTCATACCTCAGTGTATGCACAAAATAACAGTTTTCACATAAGCCATTTAATCTATGGTGCCACTGGTCCAACGGCCCCGACCGTTAACTCGACCTACAGGTGTTTGTCTCAACTAGTCCGTCGACTTGTCATGTCGCACTACTACCAGTCCATCGAATATGTCGGTCCTATCTTGGTACCATGGCCAAACATATCATTCATTTAAAGTTTTTATGGTTTAAACTAATGTTTATTTACGAGCTCCTACTCATGCCAATTGGCCCTGGGCCCACTATACAAGATTTTCAAAATCGGGCATATTAGCCCACAAGTTCCAAAACAAAGGACTCCAGCCTATCTGAGCTATTAGAGCTCCCGTCAATAAGTTCTCCCAAAAAGTTTAAGTAGGGGCACACAGTCAGGGGAGAGCACTTTTGACAAAAATATTCTTTTATCCGTCCATCACACGTATCGAGTGTGAGGACATCTTCACTCATAATTGATGAACGAATTTTCTACTTCATTCCATGAAGTTCATCATACCAAACAGATATGATCTACTTACAATAGGTAAGTAGTTTTTCCGCGTAATTTTTATATCACTCCATTCAGTTGTGATGTTTAAAATTCCACTTTGTAGTGGGTTTTTATTTCTAAGGTGCTTATTATCCCAACCGGGTATAATATAAAAATACCACTCACCCGATAACACAATGATTTTCTCTTAACTAGTTATTTGTCTTCACATGAGCTTGTCCTTGTTGGTGTTTTTGGTACTTCATGTTCCTACACGATATGAACATCCTTGTTCATTATCCCTTGGCCTAATAGCCTTAATTCATCGTGAATCGATGAAATAGTTAAACTTTTTGATTTATTGCAATTAGGTCCCTAAAGTTCTTTCTCTTTAACATTAGGTCCCTAATGCCGATTTTCCCCCAAATTGAGTCCCAAAACTTCTACCTTAGGATTTCAATTTATTCAAAATCACAAAAAGGGGTTCAAGTTTTCCCAATTTCCAATTTGGTCCCCAACTTTTCAAAAATTACCATTTTTCCCTACTTTACAAAAATGGTAAATTTCACCCAAAAATTACAAAAATTGACCAATTGGTCCTCCAACATCTTTTCCATGCCCAATTGGCCTTCAATTTTATGAAATTGCAATTTAGTCCCTCAAATTTTTGAAATCCCCAAAATTTCCCGAAAAGTTTCCCCAATTTCAACCTTCCAACTTGACTGGATTTGATTTCATCAAATTAACTGATTAATCAAAGTTAATTGTTGAAATTGAAGTTATATTTAAGTTCCTACACCTCCATACAATTCAATTGCACTTTTGATCACACGATTTGACGCTAAAACGAGCTCAAATGGAGCTTCGCCGAAAAACTTTGCGTAGAGAGAGAAAGCTTCGAAAGCTTACTGTTGGGGGCGCGGCGGTTCAAGCTTTCAATCTGGGTAGATAGCTTTTGTCCTAAGGCTCCTCCTAGGATCAAGAATCACCTCAATTCATGTTGAATTGAGGGAGAATTTGGTTAGTAAAATTTTGTCGGTTCTCTCTCTAACACCAATCAGAATTCACAGAGGGGAGCCAAATTGACTTACCTTTCCGCTCTAATTCAGCTGTAGGAGGGCTGTGGAAGTGTTGGAAGGGCTTGTTTTGGCCTGAGAAGGGCTTAAATTAGCCATTTTTAGCTCGACTGAAATAGGACAGCTTGCATCCACCGGAGCTGCTTCACTGTTCTATCACGTCAGCGTTTCTCCAATGACCCTCAAAGCAAATGGAGACTATAGGCGTGTAGCTAACTTCTCCCCAAATCCAAAGAACACAACCACACCATCTTTAGCTCAGAAAATTACCCAAGTTAGAGCTCTGGTTCGAGCTTAACCAGAAAATGGAGTAGTAAGGAGAGAGTGGGGTTTTCACGTGTGAGGAGGATAAATGAGGAGGGGCTTTTTATATAGGAAGCTAGGGGACTTCTTGGTCGTCCAATTAGTGCCTTAATGGCGGTCATTCATTGCCTGAAACTCCTTGGCTAGAGACTTTTCATCTTCGTCGACGTTGCTCAATTTTTTGATGAGTGAACAGTGCTGTCATCTGAAGGAAGAATATGAAACTGTTTCGAACCAAACCAGACCGGTCCAAACCGGGTTCAAAGCTTAAACCGGTCGGTTCACCCTCAATTCGATTGAGTTTTACAAAATTAAAAATTTTTAAATTCATCTAAATTCATTCTCTATCAAATGGTTGCCTCAATTCTCCAATTTAAATTTTCTAAGCCACTTAGAAAAATTAATTTAGAAACCGGTTCAATAGTGGTTCAAACCGTTTTAAACCAGTTCAATTTGGTTCAGGTCTGGTTCACCTGAACCGGTTTGGTTTTCACCTCCAATTCATCCTAAATACCTTTTTCATGACCTTTGTGACTCTTTTGGTCACTTGGAATACATAAATTTCTTGGTTTGCCCTTTTTCTATTGGTTTTGGTTTATGAACCGACTCATTTTTTTTCTCTTTGGAAATGGCTAGTTCTTTCCTCAATTTTTCTAATTACCAAAGGACAGGGTTTATAGATAAGGCCTTAGTTTATTATATAAAACTTTCGCAAGGAAGGAAGTACCGATAATTTCAAACCACAAAAGTGAAAATCTTACTAAAGCAGTATTAAAAGTGTACCATGAGAAGTACAACTGACGAATGGTCAGATATCCAAGTGGGTTGCACCGTAGAAATTAGTGGTCACGTGGCTCGAGAATCCATGGATATGGATAGGTGGTAGAGCCTGTGAGAAATGGGATTTCGGTTAAGGAAACTCAACAATAAGAATGTACTTCAATAGTATAAACCTAAGACAGAACCTTAAGAGATGAGAAATAACATGTCTAAATGGTTAAGACCATTAAGAGGGGATGTTGAGAGTTCATATTGCCTCTAAGAATACCTCTGATATGGTACCGGTCGAAAAACTACTTAAACGTATACATAATTATGCGAGGTCTATCTTTAAGAGTGGAATGAATCCTTCAGATGATGGAAGGATGGAGTTACATCAACGAATGACTCGAGAAACTAGAAGACCATAACAAAGGTTAGGTCCTTCTATGATTAAGTTGGCAAGGGATGATACCCATATATGAAAGAGCTATAAGGTGGAAACCTTGACCAAATGGTATTGTACTTTGAATGAAAAAGAAAATTTTGAGTTTTATACCCGGTCCATTGAATAAGGTCAATTGGTTAACACTAAAGAAATGGAAAGTCCATATAACCCCTAAATGTAAGGTGGTTTCAACATAAGTGTATGTTTGGACTTAGAGGGCAAAAAGAGCGGTTCTGATACACACCGTTGGTATAACAATCCTTGTCGTAAGGATGATTATCTTGAGAAGGAATAGAGATTTATTGCCTCACAAGTAAACGAGCTAATGAATGAAAGCTCTAATGTGAGAAAGTGTACATGAGAGAGTGTACACTATGCATTTAAACTAAAGACTATGAGAGCATCCTTAAGGAAACGGTAAAACAAATGTATGGTGCGAGGAATAGCTTACCAAATAAAGTTGGAATGAATCCGAGGGAAAGGGAAGTATCAAAAGTACTCGAAAGAGTTAACCCTAAGTGGGGAAGATAAGATTTCCATCACCATGAGATAAATGACGTGAGGTATCATGGTCATATGGCGGAGAACACCATAAATCTACAAAATGTGAATTATATTAAGGGTGAGTAAGAAAGACTACGCCTCGATGCCTAAGTAATGTAGAGCTACCATTGATAGAGAGCTTGAATACTACCAAGGAATGTGATGGAGGTATGTTTCATGCAGGTACAGGCAAACAAACCCTAGCTTATGAGTCATAGTGAGGATGCTTGAAGGAAAACAAATGCAAGGTCTGGTAAAGGTCAAAAAAATGCCTCGGGTTGCAACCCGAGATGGGACGTAATAGGGGAAAGCCCCTATGTACGGTAAAGAGTGTCAATGGTAGGGCCTGACCTACCGCATAGGAAAACTAATGAAAACTAAGATAGGTATGCAAGTGAAAAGTGATAAAAAAATTGCTAAGATCATGGATAGTTAAGAAAAAAAGGAACTCTTGAACCAAGTGCGTGAAAGGGGTCCGCCAAGTGACATTGAAATATATGTTGGTAACAAGCTACACAAGTGTAAGTTGTAGTAAGGTATTTGGCACGATGAGCATGGGGCTTGAGTGACGAATATGAGAAGTAATGGTTTGAATGGCCTCGCCCTAAAACAAGGAGAGAACCTTGTGAACATGAATATGTGGGAGTAAGGAAATGTCAAAAGTCGTATGACCACGAGAAATGATACTCGACACGAGTTGAGGTAAGACCTTAAAGAGAATGAGAAGGATTTGAAATCTTAGTATGAGAAGAATAATGAATTAATAATACAAATTGACAAAACAAAGACCAGTAGAGAGAAAGGTCGTGAATCGACAAAGAAGTGCGGCCGGTTGAGGAGGTATGGCATTTTACCCTTAGTAGGTACATGCAATTATAAGAAACAAAATGCCTCTCGTAAGAAAATGGTGTTATTATATGATGGGATGACTAAGGTGTGTCTTGGAGAACTACAAACGCTCCCATTTCGGGATGATGAGGATTGTGTAAGTTTTAATAGGTGGGTTAAGTGGTTATAAACCACCACAAGTGACCTAGTAAAATAACTCGAAAATATAGAAAAATGTACTGAAGAGGAGTATGGACATAGTGAGAAATGTTCTTATGCTAAATTATAAAAAGAGATTCTCCAAAAGGCAAAAAGAAGGTAAAATGATAAATTACCCAAGGAATATGGGATGTGAATGAAAGGTGAGGCACCAAAATGTAAACCTCACACTTGCATCATTCCGATCATAGAATAGATTCCTGAGACCTCAAGAAAGTCAGTAAGAAAATTCCCACTTTGGAGTAAGACCTTGAACGACATCCAAAAATAACCAACTAGGACATGAGTATGGTTAACTAGAGTTAAAGATGGAATATTAAAGTTAGTGTAATATGATGGCTGCAAAGCTGATATAATGGGCCAAGCACCTGAAAGTCATTAACACATTCCTTGGTACAATAGAATAAAGTAAGGAAATGGAGACCTAATGACCCCAAGGGTCAAAGAATAGGTCGAGTATCATTAGAAATGAACTAGGATTCATATTCCATCGCTAACCTAATCATGGTAAAGGGGTATAACCCAAGGGGCGTACGGGAAAAATCCAACTTTGCATTATCAAAATCTAGAAGGAATTAGGTTGGACTATGGGAACAAGAATGGACCATAGTCCAAACTTTAAAGTCCGTAAGGTATCATCCTAGAAACCAGGGTACTACTGAGAAAGTTCCAGACAAAGTTTGGTGAAAAAGGAAGGAGGATGATTCTCAATCCTCAAAGAGGGTCATAAAGGGGTAGATGCCTCAGGTGGCACAACTCGAGTTGGAAACTCTATAAGTATCCCACAAGTAGAGGTATAAGAGTTATGAAAATAAGAAAAAGGAGATGGTATGCCATATAGATAGATGGGGCATGATAAGAAGGGAAGTACCAAGTCACATATCTCAAAATTTTTAAAATTTATCCTTATGAAAGTGGGACGTCCACAAGTGATGTCACACCCTTACTTGGTTTGGTTGGATCCCCGTGAACAACCTGCCACTCTCTCGGTTTATTAAAGGGTTTCCCCTTATTATAATTCGTAAAGAGTAAGGCATCCTTTAAACTTGCACCATTTCCTGGAATAGCATAATAAAAACTGCATGAAATTTTAAACTTTACATACCTATCTTACAGGCATCTTAGTTGATGGTCTTCCAAGGTAGGCTTTCCGGGATTTCCTGAAAGGGATATAAGGGAGTGGGTGAGTACGACTACTCAGTGAATGGGTTTTCAAAAGTCTACTTTTAATTTTTAAGAAAAACATTTATATGGAGTGTGCCAAACTCCTTTCTTTTAAAAAATCCCTTCATTTAAAATTTCTCTTGGGTTTTTCTATTATTTCATAGTTACAGGTGTGTCATCGCCCAACACACATCCTTCATCATGAAGGTTACACACATTCACAAGTCAGTATCACTACCGAACTCGCTAGTGGCTTCGGAGCGACTTTTCCTGCTACCCGGATAGAAGCACGACCACTTCTACCCTGAGAATGAGCGGATGTTCACGACATACTACCCTCAATCCCGAAATTGCTTCTTCGTGTCCATATGAGGATAGAGACTGCATCCTGTCCCCACCATGGTCTCATGCGCTTGGTGCTACTCCAAATTTCGCACAGACACCTGGAACGACGATCTGCCCTTATACTCACCAGGTCGTCCAGGGTCCTTAGGACACATCACTACCCCTCATGGGCGTCTTGATGATCCCGTACACATAGTGCATGCACAAACAATGTTTTCTTATCAAGCCTTGTAATATGTGGTGCCACTGGTCCAACGGCCCCGACTCTCAACTCAACCCGCAGTTGTTTGTCTTGACTGGTCCGTCGACCTATCATGTCGCACTACTACTAGTTGACTGAGTATGTTGGACCCGCCTTGGTACCATAACCAAACAATTCACTTATTAAGTTTTAATGGCACATATATATATATATATATATATATATCATGTTCTTTTACGAGCTCCTGCTCGTGTCCATTGACCTATGGCCCACTGTTCGAGTTTTTCAAAAAAATTGGGCATTCTAGCCCTCAAGTTCTAAAACCGAGGCCCCCGGCCTATAAGAGCTATTCGAGCTCCCGTCAAAAAGGTCTCCCAAATAGTTTACGCATTAGCACACAGTCAGGGGAGAACACTTCCAACAAAATAGGTTTTTACTGTCCATTATACCGATCGGTATAAGGACATCTCCGTTCATAACCGATGAATAGGTTTTCAACTTCTTTCGAGGAAGTCTCATCATACCAACCAAGTATGATCTACTTACGACTAGTAAGTAGTTTTTTCTCATAATTTTTACATCACTTTCTCTAAGTGGTGATTATTAAAATACCACTAAATAGTGGGCTTTTATACCGAGGTACTTATCATCCCCTATCGGGTATGATATAAAATTTTCGCCCACAACCGGTAAGTGATTTTTATCTTTAAGTTGTGCTCATCATCCCAACCGGGTATGATGTTAGTAAACCCACTCACCCGTTAACGCAATGAACCCCACTAAACCGGTTCTTTGTATACACGCGAGCTCATCCATGCTGGCATTCCCGATACTTCGTGTTCCTACATAATATGAACATCCTTGTTCACTATTACTCGACTTAACAACCTTCATTCATTGGGACTTTTTAAAATTTATCTTGGGATCTCAATTTATTCAATTTCACAAAAGGGTTTAATTTCCCAAATTTCCAATTTGGTCCCCCAACTTTTCTAAAATTACCATTTTGCCCTTCCTTTACAAAAATGGTAAGTTCTGCTCCAAAAATTCTAAAATTCCTCAATTGGTTCTCCAACATTATTTTCATGCCCAATTGACCCTCAATTTCATAAAATTGCATTTTGGTCCTTTGAATTTCGAAAATCCCCAATTTCAACTCCTTAGCACAGTCGAATTTGATTTCATCAAATTGACCGATCAAACACCTCCAATTGTTGAAATTGAAGTTAAAATTGAGTTTATCCATACTCTTATGATTCAATAGCACTTTGAATCACAAGTTTTGACGTCGGAACGTGCATAAACGGAGCTTCGTTGGAAAATAGACTGTAGAGAGAGAAAGCTTTGATTACTCACCGGCGAGGGCACAACGGTCTGAGCTTTCAATCTAGGCAGATAGCTCTTATCCTGAGGTTCATCCTAGAATCAAGAATTGCATCAATTGATGCCGAATTGAGTTAGAATTTCATTATTGAAATTCTATCGGTTCTCGCTCTAGCACCGACCAAAAATTGCAGAGAGGAGCCGAATTGGCTTACCTTTCAGTCCTAATTCAGTGTTGGGAGGGCTGAGGAAGTGTTGGGAGGGCTTGGTTTGGTTTGAGGAGTGCTCGAAATGGTCAATTTCAGCTTGGCCGAAATAGGGCAGCTTTGGTCCGCCAGAGCTGCTTCAATGTTCCATCATGCCAGCGCTTCTCCAGCGATTCTCGGATTGACTAGAGTTTCCTATCAGATAGTTGTCTTCTCCCCGGTTCTAAAGAGCCCGACCTCACCTTCCGAGGTTAAGAAAAATGTTCAAGTCGAAGCTTTGGTGCAAGCTTCACCGAGAAATGGAGCATTAGAGAGAGAGAGAGAAGTGTACAGGTGTGAGGAGAATGAATGGGGATGAACTCTAAAATCATGTATTAAATTAAATTATTGGAATTAATACAAATAATTAAATATATATTAAATTTTTTACAGAAATTTTGGGTTACAAAAAAAATAATACTTCCTAGGAGGTCACCCATCCTCAAACTACTCGCAGACAAGCACGCTTAACTTCAAAGTTCTTATAGATTCTTGTTCACCTGAACCAATTTGAATTTTCTCTTCTAATTTGTCTTAAGTTTCTTTTTCAAGGTTTAATGAACCCTTTGGATCACCCGGAAGTTGCAAATTTCCAAATTGCTTGTTCCCAAATGATCGGGTTTGTAAACCAGCTGGGTTTTCTTACTTGGTTTGACCGGTTCTTTTCCTGGTTTTCCTTAACTCAAAAGTGCGAGGTTTACAAGTGATGAGTCAAATGAGAGACTTTTCCTAAAGTTGAATACTAAATAGTCCTAAGGAGTGTCTCAATAATGAAGGTAGATAGATAAGAATACATGGTATATCTCATGGCGACTAGGACGTGAAGATTTAGGGAAAATGAAGAAAAATCACTATTTGTGATAAGGAAGTTAACACAATAACCGAGAGGTTATGAGGAAAGGTATTTAAGAAAGTTTTAGGTTGAAAAAAATAAATAAATAAACCAAAAGTGGATTGGATTCCTTGACCTTGATAGGATGGTTATAGAAAAATGAGATACGGGAAACATTCTCTAACTCGAGGCGAGTTACGAGTAATTATAATCCTTGTGATGGATTAGACCTTAAGGAAAGTATAAAAGGAGAGACCACTAATAATGGTTAAGTACAAAATAGTACTTATATGGGTAAGTTGCAAGGTTATGCAATTACTTTATATATTAGTATTATCCTGAGATATCTATGAATATTAGAATATAAGGAACAAGAGAATAAATGTATAACTAATAGGGTGATCCACAAGCTAGGTTGATTTACAGGAACCTCAAATAATAATGACACTAAAAGGAGTCTTATAGAGAATGTAATATGTTCCCAAAGGAATCTGGAAAAATAAAAAGAAAAGGAAAGAAAAGGAAAGGAAAAGTTTCCCTAAGCAGAGATAAATGATGAGGCTAAGTAGAATAAAAAGATAAGACAAGAGTGAGGTTTATATATTACTGAGAATGGAAGGCGATAATAATAACTGGTGGTATTAAAAATCATATGAAATTGAGGAAGTGGAAATATCGACTGAGATAAGAGGTGAGAATCCTCGAAAAACGATTAAGTTTTGAGGAAAAAACTCCTAAAAGAAAGGGAGTAGATATAACACCAAAACTTCTGGAACACGAGCTAAGCCCTAGTGGACCAGAAATAGAGGGTGAACCGAGAATATAATCCTGAACTAGAAATAATACCCTAACCTGGGAAATGGGATCTAAAAGTTAAAACATGAACCAAATCTAGGAACAAAATTCTAGACCCTGAATGAGATCAGAAATCAGGAATGTAATCTCGATTTAAAGAGAAAAGACAAAATTGAGAATGGAACCCCGAGCTGGCAATGGAATTTCGAGTCGGGATTTGGAAATTTGAATTTGGACCATAAACTAGTGATAGAAAACATGATATCGGAACTAGGGATCAGATCAAATTTGGAATCGGTTTCTTGGGCACGAAAACCGAGGCTTTTGGGGGAAGCCAATTTCCACCACAATAGGGTTGGCATTTAGAAATTTCTTGAAAAAGGGCCCAAAAGAGGAAATTGTAATTTAAAATTTAAATAATGGGAAGAAAAGAAGAAGGATTGTCAAGTTAGATAGGATCAAGTTAGGTCAACCCGACTCACCTCGAGCTACCGCACACCCACTAATAGTTTTTACTGCATCACTTCAAGATGTGATTCTAGTTAACTTATTTTTTATACAATGAGTGCTACAAATTGGAGAGATTAACTAGAAACTGAGCTACTGGCATCCCTATGGAGTTATTGCATTAACTCCTCATTGATAGCTCAAATTTGTCATTCAAAGTGGAAAATCTCGTCATTAGACTACTCCCTGACCTCCAGTCAGTAAAATGATCATATTTATCTTTCCTAATCACCAAATGAGATTATATTAGTGTAAAACAAATGATAATTGAGTCCTCTAGAGATCCATAGGGCCCTAACTTGTTACTGGACAAAAGAGCCCGCCAAATGGCCATTTTGGCCGACCCTGATTCTGGATAGCAAGATTGTCATCACTGACAACCCTTCGAGACCCAATTCTCTGTCCTCCAACCATCACTCTAGTGGCTACCAGTGCCAAAGTGATGGCATGCCTCCCCTCTACCCCTCCATGGTTGGGGCCAACCTCCGACATGAGAGAAATCAGCTTGTAGGAGCCAATATCAATTGGTGGGTCAATTGTTTTCATCCCGATTGTGACCAATCGATGACTAAATTTTCCCAACTTCAATGACCATTTGGTTGGCCACCACCACAGAAAGTTTCTTCCGGACCTTGGTTACAAAACACCTAAGCTCCAACCACCTCCAATGACAATTTCTAAAAACACACTTTGTTGCTTGATTTCGGCCACTTTTGGCAAACGGCCAAATTCGGTCGTTGTTGGTTGGGGTAAGGCCTCTCACTCATTCCACGAGTCATTAGGAGTATGATAAGATTAATTGGGGTAAATTGTGAATTAACAAGATCATTTGGTTTAAATTCTAAAGTTTAGGGACTAAATTGTAATTATTGAATGTTTGGGGACCAAATTGCAAATATGAAAATTATGGAAAATGTCCCTAAGAGTAGTCTAAGAGGCTCAGAAGTGATTTTAAGACATATGAGGATGCCTAAAGTCATTTTCATAAATTCAAGTGTAAAACTGTAAATATAGTGTAAATGAGGGGCAAAATAGTATTTTTGCCCAAATAGGGGCAAGATGGTTAATTATGCCCAAATAGGGGCAAAATTATCAATTACGCCCAAAGGGAGGCCAAATAGTTCATTTTGAACTATGGAGAGCAAAATTTTAATTTTTCCAAAGTAAATATGGAAAATATATATTTTATAGATAATGGGTAAAATGGTAATTTTGCCCATTTTAGGGACCAAAATGTATTTAATATATTTTTGGGACCCAAGTGTGTTTAAAGGAGTTATGAGGACCCAAGTGAGAGACTTGGGAAGTCTAGGGTCCAAATTGAGGAACTTTTGATGAATATGAGAAAAATGGTAATTTTGTCCCACTTAAGTACCAAAGTGCAAACTTTGGAAAAGTTGTGTTATCTAAGTGGATTACTTAGACCTAATGTGGTCTAACATTGATCAGGAAATCATAGGTGAGGTTAGTAATTTTGAAGGGTCATCAACACGTTAGTAGAGAGAACCTAACCCGAGGGACAAAACCATAATTTTTGGAAAATTATGGGATAATAGTTATAAGTATTTAGTTGGCATATAAATTGATTCGATTGTGCAATTTGATTCATGTAGAATGAATTTTGCATTGGATTGCACAACTAGAGATAGAGAAAATAATGGTCAGGACAAACTAGTCCTAATGAAAATTGTGAGTGAGTGTTGACGATGAGTCTGATTGGACCAACTAGATCATAAATTGAAATCTGTGATTGATTGTGTGAATAGGAGTAGAAAGTTGGCCTTAAAACTCATATAAGAAGTTAAAAATGAATAAGTCCATGCCCACAAACTCAAATGTGATTTTAAATATTAAAGTAAGAATCGACCATGAGACCAGGGCATGTGGCGTAAATCCAATTCTGAGGAACCGAGAAATTGTTGGGCCTTGAGCCATTTTATGATTTGGGAGATGGCCAACAATATGTCGGGCTCCCAATAAGTGACATTGTTGTATTTATATGTTTCATGAGTGACCGAGGCACGAAGTATGCCTTAAGACCCAATTCTAGGGTTGGATGCCCAATTGTGTGATATGGCGAGAAGACCATTGATGGGTCGGGCATGTGAGATTTCTTAAATTGTGTGGGGAGTCAGTCCAATAAAGGACCAGATTCCCAATCATATCCATGTTATTAAGTATGTTGATTTTGATGCATAATTATGTGTATTTGAATTGGGGAGTCAGTCTAGAGACACTCTAAGCTCCTGATAATGAGATCTAAGCACTATTACGTGATTGGTCATTAGCACCACAAGTATTACCACGTGTCATGTTATTTCTTATTGTGAATACTAGTATAGGAGAGGGGGCGATGGATGGACTCCTGAGTGGTTGTGTTGTCACTCAAGGGAAAATGGAAAGTAGATAGCAATTGTGTGTGATCATCCTTGTTTCCTAGGACACCCAAATGATGTACGAGTGTCGTCACAGTACATTGTCGTGACAAAATGATGGTAGAATTGAGTCGTATGTGTACTAGGTATGTTATTGTGTGCATAGGGACATGAGTAGCCTGCATTAGTTTAAGGCCTGAGTTACCTGGCCACGTGGCATTCTCTAATTGATCACGACATCCGACATGGCAACCCGGTCTATGACCGTTGGCTAACACTATTTAGAATGGTTTCTAGAGAATTATTTGATCAATTCAGCAAATTTTAATCATTTTTTACTCGGTTCACCCCAAATTTGGTTGATTCATGGCCTAATTTATTTTTTAAAAAATTATTTGACTCATTTTTTTTATGTTAGAGCTAAAAATTACATTTTTTACTCCACATAAAGTTCTATGTTCGGTTTGACTTATTCCAATTTCAACTCGATCTTTTTTCAATTATTTCATGTGACATATTTTAGTTTTCCCCACTCTAAATCCTCAACTACAGGATAATGTTGCCCAACTCCTCTTCTCTCGATTTAAAGTCTTGACCCTAAAATTTGACTTTCTCTTAGGTTCTTATTAAACTAAATCCCATTCCTAGTTTTATCTGGTTCATGGTTTACCGGTCTTGTCAATAATATCAATGTTTTCATGTTACAATGGGGACATGAGAAAGAATGTTAAGCAACTTAGGGATTTGATATGGTAGTTATGAAGGTTAGAGACTTAAATATAAGGTTAGTAAATATAAAGGGTAAAATTATATAAAAAATAAAGTTTAGGAGTCAAAGTATAATTTTAAGAACTTGGGGACTCAAATGAGGCTAAAACATGGAATATGGACCAAAGAAAAACAAATCTCAAAAGTGAGATCTCTAAATAGAAAAGTTAAAGAGTGAAGGGTAATTTAGTAATTTATGAGATGTTAAGAGTAAAAGGTAATTTTAGAAAAAAATAAAATATTTTAAATATACAAGTAAAAACACATAGAAATATTTGAATAAATAAAGTCAAATAGGGGATGCTCGTGTAAATTATGAGTTTATGAGGAAAAGGCACAATGACCAAGTTCCTTTACCTGGTAATGAGCAAGATTGTGTGATGAGAGAGAATCACAAATTTAGAACTATTGGAGTGTATGAATATAACCTAATGAATCCAATTGATTGTGGTATATAATTATGTCCATGTATCGTACATCAATCACACACTCACGAGATTGCTCATTTCCATTCAAATTAGAACAAAAGTCAAAACGAATGGGTTTCAACCAAAAGGTAAATATTTATGGTTGATGAGTTTGATTCTATCGACCGAAATCGTTTATATATTTTTATATTATAAAACTAATAGCATACTTATGATTTCGAAAATACTTGAATAATAAATAAAAATGTAAATAGGATGAGGATATGATATATACATATATTTTTTTTAAAAGTTGAAATCAATATCATGTGAATCGATTGGATTAAAAAGAGATTTAATAGGAGCGACCCCAAAGTCAATTAGATAAGAAGATAACTAGTATAGTTTGCTAAACTAGTTAACCTATTATGAGGATGATTGTGTTAATTGTGTTAGTTATCTTTTATCATGCATAGTATACATATGACATTATGAGCATAATTATTCTTTATTATGATAAATACTTTTTGTTATGTGTATCATTGATTATGTTTGGAATATGTGATGACATTAATATGATACCTATAAAAGATTGTGTCGAGTGCCGAGATTAACTAGAAATAGAGTAATAAGGCGATTATATGTGATTTGAAGGTTTATAGGTCGTTCATAGACCTATAAGCGATTTAATTGTGTCTTAGTGTGGGGCGAATAGTGGGCAACTGAGTTACAAGTATATCTAATTACAAGGCGGATTGTAGACCGCTTAAATATATGGATGATTCGAGTAAACTGACTCAACATTCCGATAAAGAAACATATTTATATGATATCTTTGGAGTGTTATCACGCAAACGTACATATCCTTGTCATCCAAGCACTTATGTGTAAGAACTTGGGAAATATGATTGGATGATAATTAATTGTAATTTTATATAATATGAGATTATTATGTAATTAAATTAAATTAAAGAATTAATATGAGATATTGCAATTGAGGGTAAAAGAATATAAAGATATACCAATTGATAGAACTATATAAATAATTAATTCACAAGAAATCGATACATACATCACTATTATTAAATTACAAAACTTTTCTCCATCATATTTTGGGCGAAAAATCAAGTGGGGCGATGAAGTAGGTCGTAATCAGTAAGCCGATTGAGCGAGTAGAAAGCTCAGCCTCTCCTAATCCACTTTTTCGAGGTAATACGAGTATATTTCGTGTATTGTTTGGAACACTTGCATCCACCCTGAGCTTAAATTATACGTTCCAATATAAAATGCGAATGATTTAAATTTTATCGGTGTTGTTATTATTGGGTGTTCTCAATATATTTTAGATATTGTATTATTTTGAAATAAAATATAATACAATGTCAACTTGTTTTATATTTTGAGAATTCCTTTCACTAGTTTTTATAATGGTAATAATATCCATATTTGTAATACTGAGATAAAATGACGGATTGATGATGTGGCTGATATCTCTCCATAGCTAAGAGGAGATCTAGAATAAAGAGAGGATTAGGCTCTATTTTTGTTTGCAAGCAAACAATAAAAGCACGGGTTGGCTTGGGGGAATGAGACAGTAGTAGGTATATAGGTAGCTAAGAGATGAGACTAAAGGGTCAAGAGTGAGGAATTGCTCTTGTCGGGTCTCTTTATGTCGAGTGGGCATGTTGACATGTCAATTCGGTCGCTCCGACAGTATCTCCATAGTCCAAAATATGCATATTATGGGTCCTCGGTGGCGATGATCTCACGGACAAGAGATGTATTATTAGGGTATCATTTTAGGGGAAGTGCATGTTTTTCTATTTTGACAACGGGCATGACTTGCACAATTTTATTTCATACTAATGATGTTCACAAACTATATTTTCAGTCATCAGTGTAAATCAATTACATTTGATAATATTTGAAAAAATGTTGTCTTCATTAAGTATTCCACATCTCTTGATTTTTTTTTATATTTAAAAGATAATACCATAGTTGAATATTCTTATTGGCCACATAATGGCATGTTTGGTGAAGTGCGGCCGCTGTTCATATAATGCTTTCCCCCTTTCTCCCACTAACTTTAAATCCACAAGGACCACGATGACTCCCTCTCCTCCACTCAAGGAAGTAGAGAGCACATAATACAATTACAGAAATGGACCATAGCTACCCAACTGAGAAACCCACTGAAGAAAGAAAGAAATATTGATTGAGGTGAGGGAACCTATGAACAAGCTGCACATCGCCTCCTCCGTTAACTCTCACTATGCCACTACCACTGCCGCCAGCCTCCTCCTTCTCTTCCTCCTCTCTGGAGCCGCCAGTGCGATTACGGCCACGTTCAACGGCTCAATAGCAGAGTGCAGCGAGCTGGAGACGGAGCTTGTGTTCGACTCAGATGCTGTCATGAGCAAGAGGTTTATGGAGGAAAAGAAGTACATATCGCCGGGAGCGCTGAAGAGGAACCAGCCTACCTGCGGCGGGGGTGAAAGAGGGGAAGCCTACAGCAAAAGCGGCGGCTGCGGCCTCCCCGACCAGTCCAATCCCCAAACGCCCGGCTGCTTCAAGTACTACCGCTGTCGGTCGTCAACGTGACGTATTGTCTATTAAGTTGAAATCCTCGATTCCATGCTCTGATCTCTTTCTGTCCCCATAGTGATGGCTGCTGATACTAATAAATGTATATGCATGCGTAAAAATAAGCTTCAGTTGTTCCCAAGTAACACATTTTGTGACTATACGCCATTTTCAACTAGATGATTTTGAAGGTAAGTAGGTGAAAAAGATCCATGATCCATCTATCCGTCAAAGTCTTCGAATATGGGCGTACCGATCGACTGCACATGCATACATCCATCACATGTTCCAACATCACTTGGTACCTTAACATGTTTTTAGATTAGGGTTAGCTGGGTATGTATTGGATCGACCACTTCTCATTTCAAACCATCGTCATTATTTGTCCGATATTCCATAATACGCGTAAGGGATAGTATATATGTCACGACCCATTATATAATGTATTTTTTTATAGGCAACTTGAAATTCTTCCTTAAGAAAACTTATAATACAATGTATGGTTAGGAATGTGCATAGTTTTGACCAAAACAAAAAGGAAAGTGCGTATGTAGATAGGTCTCTACTCTCCTTATATATATATTATTTTTTCCGAGAATATATATTGTATATTCACATCAGGGGAGCGAGTGAATTACCAAAAGCTAAGCTGAAGTTTGTGTAAAATACTACTCTTGAATTTATTCAGTAATGGAGGGTTTCTCTCCGTGCGGGCATGTGAGCAACCTAGGGTTGTTTCTAGGGTTTTTCCGGTAAAGCTGTTTCCGCCACCTAGAAACGATGTATCTGTCCAACTTTATCGGATAGGCGCTATTTTTTCATTCACATTAGTGCTCTTAGAGTGATGGAGAATAGCAATTTTTTACTAGACCTCTAGTTGGCTGCATAGTCACTCCACAACCGAGCTAAATATTTGTAGCTTCTATTGGCAAGATAAACACTTATTTATTCCATCTATCACTCTCTACTCAATTTCATTGATTTTCTCCTAATATAAAATTCATCGGACTATCATTTTTATTCTCATTCACCCCTTAATCCACTATTGTTTAATCACATTGGACCTAACATTTGCGTCTGCGTTTGTATTGTTCTATTCAAAATATTGAGCGCTCTAAGCTCGTAGTATCTAAACATTTGATTATCGCTTATTACCCTTGGTAATCAGTTAACCTTCACTCTTATTTTTTCGTTGAATTCCTAATATCATTTGTACTTTCCATTTGCACTGTCGGCATTGGTTAGATAACATGTCGAGATGTCAAGGAGGATGTATGCAAAATCAATCGCTTACACTTAATCTATACTCAATGCATATTTGTCCTAGAGAGAATGCTATAATGTTAGGAAGAGTTATAGTTGAGTGGAAAGTAAGATGGGGATGATTAATATAGTTTTGAAATGGTTTTGGGGAAATGTTGGTCACTCAATGTAGAAATGATATATGATAATATATTTAGTTTTAGGTTTGAAGACCCATGTGTGGCTGCTTGCATCCTAGCTAATAGTCACTAGTCTTTAGATGGTTGTAGTCTTTTTTTATGTGACTCGGAAGGGGATCAAAGTGTTGATCAAATGAATCTATCTTGACTACCAATTTGAGTTTAGATCCACAAGCTTGCTCAAAATTAAGTATTGGCTAGCAATTGATGGAGAATTAGAATAACTATTGGGAAGTTCTTCATGTTAATGACCCTCTAGCTTCGAAGGACACTTCATTATTTATTACACGACGAGTCAAAATCTCAATTGATAATCTTTTACAAAGTGGTGTTTCGAGTGTCCATATGAAAAGATATTTGGCTACAATTCAAGTATTAGATTACTATATTCATTTTGGTTGTGAGCTAAAGCTAATAAAATGGTGGTAATCAAAAGTAGAAGAAAAATGTGATCTTCATAATACTCCGTCAATGCAGCATTGGGTGTTGCAGGGTATCTAATTCTAATACTAAGGAAGGGAAGCAAACCCAAGATGAAGAGGAAACCCCTACTAGCTCAGACCATAAGGATGAGAAAATGATATGGGATAAACATACTCTTAATAACACTAGAAAGACCAAGGTATGTGATGTTGATGTTGTGGAGACGGTCGGGAGGGAACAAGTGCGACTATACACATGATTGAAGAGGTACACAAGCCATTGTCCTATGCTCATTTTTTAAATTTTTTAGTAGAATGTCCTTGAAAAGGGGATATGAGTCTAAGTAGGGACAGTTATGAATGAAGAGAAGGGCAGTAGAAAGAAGCACAGAGAAACTATAACTAGTAATTCATACTCCCTTGTTGTAAAGGACATCTGACCCCTAAGAAGGAGAGGTCTAAAAATTATTAAATGCATAAAAATGACTAGGGTGGTTAGTATAGAGTCATCTTTCAAGGATCTCCATACGATCACAATTATGAAAATTACTCCACGAGACTTACAATTCAACAAAGGCGATGGTTATTGGCCCTTAACAGCCACAAGGTCCACATGAAGCTCATGTCATGGAACTGTCTCTAACATTCTTATCATACCCAATTGACCCTCAATTTTACAAAATTGCATATGGGTCCCTTGAATTTTCAAAAATCCCCAATTTTTTGCCCAATTTCAACTTCCTAACACAACTGAATTTGATTTCATACAATTCTAACTGTTGAAATTGAAGTTAAAATTGAGTTCCTATATCTTCATACAATTCAATAGCACTTTGAATCAAAAGTTTTGACGCCGGAACAAGTTAAAATGGAGCTTCGTCGGAAAATAGACTGTAGAGAGAGAAATATTCAATTACTCACCGTCGAGGGCACGACGGTCCGAGCTTTTGATTTGGGCAGATCGCACTTGTGTTGAGGTTAATCCTAGAATCAAGAATTGCATCAATTGTTGCCGAATTGGATGAGAATTTTATCATCAAACTTTTGTTGGTTCTCTCACTAGAACCGATAAAAAATTGCAGAGGGGAGCCAAATTGGCTTACCTTTCAGCTCTAATTCAGCTGTAAGAGGGTTGTGGAGGTGTTGGGAGGGCTTGGTTTGGCCTAAGGAGGGCTTAAAATGGTCGAGTTCAGCTTGGCCAAAATATGGTAGCTTTGGTCCACTGGAGCTGCTTCATTGTTCCATCACGTTGGCGCTTTTCCGGCGACTCTCAAAGCAAACAAAGACTACAGACGTGTAGCTGACTTCTCCCCGGTTCTAAAGAACCCAACCTCACCTTGTTTTGCTCAGAAAAGTGCCCAAGTCGGAGCTCTAGTTCGAGCTTCACTAGAAAATTAGCAGTTGAGAGAGAATGGAGTTTTCAGGTGTGGAGAGGATGAATGGGGAGGGGCTCTTTATATAGGAAGCTCGGTGACTTCTTGGCCATCCGATTGGTGCCTTAATGGCGGTCATTCATTGCCTGAAACTCCTTGGCTGGAGACTTTTCAGCTTCGTCGGCACTGTGTGATTTTCTAGTGAGTGAACAGGGTTGTCATCTGAAGGAAGAAGACGACACTATTTTGAACCGGACCGGACCGGTCCGAACTGGGTTCAAAGTTTAAACCGGTCAGTTCACCCACCATTCGACCAAAATTTTCAAATCTAAAAATTTTCTAAATTCATTTTCTATCCAATGGTGGCCTCAAATCTCAAATTTGAATTTTTTAAGCCACATAGAAAAATGAATTTAAAATCCAGTTCAATAGTGGTTCAAACTGGTCCAAACCGGTTTAATCCGGTTCAGATCCGGTTCACCTCAACCGGTTTGGTTTTCATCTCCAATTCATTCTCAAGTCCATTTCCATGACTTTTGGGACTCTTTGGGTCACTGGAATCCATAAATTTCCCGATTTTCCCTTTCTCTATCGGTTCCGATTCATGAACTAACTGTGTTCATAAACCGGTTCAATCTAGTTGGATCCAGTTCATCTAAACCGGTCGGGTTTTTCTCTTCCAATTTGTCCTAAGGTTCTTTTCCAAGATTTTATGAACTCTTTGGATCACCTGTGAGTTGTAAATTTCCAAATTTTCCGTTCCCAAATGATCAGGTTTGTAAACTAGTTCGGTTTTCTTACTTGGTTTGACCGGTTTTTTTCTCGATTTTCCTTAACTCAATAAGTCAAGTTTTACACTGATACTGCCTAATTTTTCATACCTCAACCTGCTTTACCTGGCAGGATCTATGAATAACCCACCACACCTCCCGATTCTATGATAGTGAATATTTCCTCCATTAGAGTACCAACATGGATAATGCTCATAATATATAGATAGCTTTATTAAAACAGAAAAAATATACCAAAGTATTTATTTAGCATAAATCTGCAATAGAAAAGAAGATAACCAGATTGGTAAATCATCATAAAGGTTTATTATTCAACATATCTACTACCAGAAAGGGGTTTAAGGGGTGGAGTGAGTTCACACCTAAGTTAGTAGAGCTTTTCTAACAATAGGGCATCATGGTTATAATTTAGTAGTACTCTAAAGTATTTATATAAATTTTCTATTTTTATAAATATTGATCAAGTGGTCACGTCAGTGATGCTAGCCAATCACATTGTGACACATGGCAGGCCGCATGTGCGAAGCTCACACATGCGCGCATAGTGTCGTCTTCAACCTTCATATTATAGCACTATTATAGAATAGAAAATTGGAATAATTCCTTTCCATTTTTAGCAAAAGAACATTCACTCTAACAATGGAAATTCAAGAGGAGATAAGCTCGGCCAATTTGCAAACTAGTAGAACCAAGGGTCCACGAGCTCCATATATAAAGAGCTACTCTCAATTCTTCCTCCTCATCCCTTGAAAGCTTGAAGAAGAAGAACAACTACATTTTCTGACAATCTCTGAACTAGAGCTCCAACATTGACCCTTTCTCCACCTCTGACCGCACCATTTAGTTCCTTAGAATCCTGAGTAATTCATCCACCTTCCTGCATACTTCATTTAGCTCGAAGTCACAGGAGAAGCACCAGTGAGCTCGCACAGTACAATCACTCCCTTGACAATCTACCACCAAAGTTGATCAAGCTCAATTTGAGCCACCCTCAGGCCAACCACGGCAAAACCAAGCCCCTCAAACCCTCCCTAGAGGAGTCCACACCTTCCCTCAACTATCCTGGTAAGCCCATTCGATGTCTTTCGCTAGAATTTACTGTTTAAAGTGTGTTTACCTGAAAAATAAGTTAAGAAATTCGCATTGCTTAGGCCACCAATTGAGGTGTGGTTTGATCTAGAAAGGATCACTAAAAGAGAGCAACCTAGTGGAAGCAAAAGCTCTGATCGTTAGACCCTCATCGGTGAGTAATCAAATCTTTCTCTCTCTAGGATGATTTTTTGGTGAAGCTTCGTTTAAGCTCATTTCTAAGACAATTTTAGTGAATTAAAGCTTGAAATGATTCTGGGGACATATGGAAGATGATTAGAATCATGTTAGGACTTAATTGGGAAGGATTAAGGTCGAATTGATGAAATTCAAATTGGAGGACAAAATTGTAATTTTTGAAAGTTTGGGAATTTAATTGGAATTTTCTAAAAATTGGGGACTTTTTGTACTTAGTGAAAAATATTGTACCTAATTGGAAATTTGATGAATTAGGGACCCAAATGGAAGATTTGAAAACCTTAGGGACCTAATTGTAATTAATGTTTAACTAAAGAGCCAAATCATAATTATTAGAAAGTTACGGGTCTTAAGTGTAATTACATTATTACTAGGACTTAATTGCCCAATCTATTGTAGGAACAAGTCACCAACAAGTTCATGAAAAGGAAAGGCATGCCAATCTCAGAAATTCCCGGGAGAAACAAGTCTTAGAATATTGGTGAGTGGGATTTCCAACATCATGCCCATTTTGGGTGATGAACATACTTTCATAATATCGAAAGAAAAAAACTATTTTCCAAAAATAGTCTCCCATAACTATTTGAAACTGGTTAAAACTTTTAGGAGATATTTTTGTGGGAAGCATGAAACATGTATTGCATAAAGTTATAATTGCTCTAGTGGGCCCAAGGCCTTAGTTTTTGAACTAAAGTGGGCATTAGTGGGCCCAATGCCATGTTTTGAAAAAACTCATGAAGTGGACCTAATGCCAATGGAAACGAGTCTACACAAAAAATGATTAAGTTGCTAGTCAAGGTCCAAGTGCTTCATAAGGATTCTTTCTCATTGTTTTATGTTATCTTCCAACTATTTTCTCCTCATCATTTTATTTCTAATGAGTTTGCTTTTAAATCTATGCTAATGGTAGTAGGTCTAGATGTATTTCTCTTTGGTGGTTCAGTGTCTTAGCCCCTAGGTTACTGGTAGTTAAGAAATTAACTTCATTATAGACTAGAATTGCTTATAATATATAGTTGTTTGTTATTGGTTACTAGGAGTTGATTAATTGTTTTATTGGTAATATAGAATATCATAATATATAATACTTCAATAGAACTTTATGATGTTTAGCTTCTATGCAAGCCACAATAATTAATAGACTGTTATCTCACACTTTTCATACTATGTTCTAAAATAACTTAAAACAACATATCTCTTTCTTTTCATTTTAGGGTTCTATTTACTGTAATACAACATCAATACCTTAGAACTCTATAGAGTGTATACCATAGATCCTAGCTTATTCAATATATGAATTTGATTAATTGGATAGTTTCTCACTTGCATCGGCATATCAAACTTTACATAAAATTATTATCATACATTACTTTTCATTAAACTTTTCAAGGAACTTGGTTGTCTTGAATAATTTATGTTTGCCTGAATTGTACACCCTAGTGGATGAGAGATTCAAGTCACTTGCTTAAATCTATGATACAATTAACCACAAATAGCCAACTCCTAATCCTTGTATAGATAATCATGGATGGATTTTTAAGTGTGTTTGCTAGGTACAATGAAGGTCATAGTTCAAATTCTAGGAAAGTCAAGTTTGAAGTTTCCCAAGTACTTCATCAACTTTACTGAATACTAACATTTCTATTTATTTTGACTTTACTTACTTTGCTTGTTAAGTATTCCTATTTCTAAGGTCATGGGTTGTGCACCCCCTTTAGGAACACTTGTAATTATCATATAGATATAATTATGCATCTACTTGATATGTTAATACATTCATGTTTTTATTTATTTGATATTAATATAACCTCAGCTCTCAAATCCCTTTCTACTCTATATATGTTTGAAAATTAATCCTACACAGGCATATGTACCTTTATATGTAAATGTCTATTCTTCACAATATATATTTATATATACATAATTATCAATTATATATATATAAATATTTATTTCTCACTTAATTTCAATAAAATTAACTGGATTCCATCAAGTTATTTATTTCAGTTAAATCAGCTATTATCATTTTATTTTAAATTAAATTTGTTCCAATTATATCAATTGAGTTTTTAACTAAAAATAAAATTTCAAAAAAATTTTTGACATAAATTTCAGGTTACCAAAACACGGTGTTACATTGATAATCCCTACTACGGGGTATTTTCAAAACCTGAAATCCAAACATTTTCTTAAAAGAAAGGTCATTCATTAAAGGTTTGGTATCATCGGGTTTCATCATGGGACCCCAATGTAAATTTCACACACATACATAAGCCAAGCAACACATGTTAAGTAATCATCATGTCCCAATCATGTCCCCGGAGGTCACTTAATCAACCACATCGGGATCTTTGAGGGAGGTATGCATCACACGAACACACTCACTTGGTACCACAAAGGCCTATAACCCTCATATTTATGTTGATATCGAGCCATCGAACTTCTGTATACTATAGTCATATTTCCCTTCTACCATGCCATAATTATACATGGATCCTACAGTATAACACACTCGAGCCCCATGTGATTTAGAAGCTATAATCATCCCCCTTATTCATATGCTTCCAACCTACCCTTGATGTCAATAAAACCTCTTATGATAGATGTCATATTGATCATCCCAAATTGTCAATCCAAACACAATGGATGGTATATACCAAATACACAACAATTGATAGTATATAAGAAACACACATCAATAAATTCAGCGTAGTAAATTTTTATTTGTTGAGACTCGACTTGCTAACTAATTGACCTCACTACTCATATTTCTCATGACAATTCATATTTGACTATAAAGGCCGCATCATATTTTCATGGAGGAGTTTGTTTTTCAAAGAGGGCAACAGGTTGGTACTCGCCTTTCTTAAAATGCGAGTTACAATCCTTTTCTTTATAACAATCGGCTCTTCTCCCCTTTCTTTATAAACAAATGGGGTCTTAGCCACTTTCTCGTAAAACTTGGACTTTAGCCCATTTTTTATAAACACTTGGACTTTAACCCATTTCTTATAAACTATTTAGACATAGCCCCTTTCTTATAAACACTTGGGCATTAGCTAGTTTCTTATAAACTCTTGGGCATGAGTCCCTTTCTTATAAAAGCTTGGATATTGACTCATTTCTTATAAAAATTTGAGTTTTATCTCCTTTCTTATAAACCATTGGACCATATCCCATTTCTTATAAACACTTAGGTTTTTAAAACTTTCTTATAAACAATTGGTACTTAGTCACTTTCTCATAAAAATATTAGATCTTATCCATTTTCTTATAAATCATTTGGTTTTATCCGCTTTCTCATAAATACTTGGACTTTACTCTTTTTCTTACAAACAATTGAGTTTTAGCCCCTTTCCTATGAACACTTCGATTTTAACTCATATATTATAAATAATTGAGAATTAGCCCATTTCTCATAAATATTTGAGCATTAGTCACTTTCTTATAAATACTTAGACTTTATCCCCTTTCATAAATGTTGTAAAGAATTGGGTTCTCACCCATTTTCACATTTTCGATATAAGTTTATATATTACTTTTCTATGTATTTTTTAAAAATGTTTCTAAAGCACGCATATCAGTTTTTCAATAAATGGTAAGTATTGACTTTATCGGTACAATCGAACAAAATTTTAAAAATCTCACTCACTCATTTATTCAGTACTTATTAGTCCCAAAATTACTTCAATTTTTGTACTCAACATGCACGATCATTTAGTATGTATATATGTATCTACAAATAATATACATACATCATTATAATATCCACAACTATTTGGAGTTGGTTTATATTGATATATCTTATATCACCCTATAATTTTCTAAAATTACGGTTACAGTACTTTGCTTGATCTCATCAAAATTATAAGTGTTACCAAAATTTATCAAAATAACTTTTAGATCTATATTCTCCAAAAATAAACCAAGACACTCATACTTGTAAAATTACCATTTTGTCATCCTACATGAAAAATTATTAATTTTGTCTATCGCAAAAAATCACCAAATTGCTCATTTTTATGCAATAATGACCATTTTACTTTCCAATTAAAAAAATGATCATTCTACTCCTTTTATACAAAAATTAGTATTTTACTCTTTATTTATAAAAAAAATGACTATGTTAGGCCCATTTAATAAAAAAATGACCAATTTACCTTTTAGGTAAAAATGATAATTTTACCCTTCATTTTTAAAATAATAATTTTTCCTTATTTATGAAAAAATTATCATTTTGCCCTTAAATTAGGGTTTTTAAAATTTTTAAAAATAGTATGGGTCACATCTCTATCTTTTTAAAGGACCACCTCACAGCCTTGTATCTTTTCCTTAGTGATTATATTAAAAAAATTTCAAATTTTTGGAAACTAACCCCAAATTTTTAAAAATTTCTTCTTTTATCCTAAACTTCAAAAGTCACTAGAACTAACTTCAAATTTCTCAATTTCCTCTTAAACACGTTAATTTATCTCCCAAGTACTCATAAGAGTAGTTTGGGGGTCTTACCTCAACCAATTTTGGTCGTTTTCCAAAAGTGGCCAAAATTGTTATATTGGATGTGTGACCAGAAATACGCCATGGAGACAACATGACTAATGATTGTTAGCGAGGATAAATAAAACCATGTCATTGGCAACTTTTTCTGTAGTGGCCCCTATTTGGAAGGTCAGTGGTGTTAGTTGAATTTTGAACTCAACTAGTCATGACCGCTGGTTGTCGAATGAAGTCACAGTTAAAAAATGGCTCGAACGGAAAAAAGTTGGCTTATTAGAGCAATGGAAAGGCTTGGAGAAGGTAAAGGAGAATCGGGTGATCCTTTGGACAATGGTGTCGACCAGAATAGTGATCGATAGCATCAAAATTGGTCGCTAAAATCTTAATCGGTGACACTCGACTTTCCTATCCATAAATCAATGCTTAAAATGGTCCTTGTGTGATGATTTTCAAACAAATTTAAGTTGAGACCTACTAACATAACTCAACAAGAGTTTGTTAGCGTTCTTTCATAATATGAATCATAACATTTGGTGGTCGAAGATAGAGAATTTTGATTTCAATCATCTAGTGATTGGAAGTGTGTTCGAGACTTTTTTTGTCGACCTTGGAAGTAAAATTCGATAATATATGGAGGTTATAACTCAATTAATTTTAAAAAAAAATCGATATGAAAATTATCGATCGCAACAATTATTACATATAATTGGGCCAAAAAATTGAGTTAATTTGTTGTGTTTCCAATTGCTGTATATACCACGTAAGGTATAATAGGCCTGTTTGTTTAAGGGGAGCACTCAAGTAGGGAAGACAGGTGTTAACCCATTTGAGCACATATTTAATTATTTTTTTTATTTTTTTCACATTAATCCTAAAATTACTTATTTATTATTTTCTAGTTCTTTAAATAACTTAAATATTATTTACTAGATTCAATTCAATTTGATTTCATCACTCATGGATTTCTATTTCTAATTCAATCTTAATTTTTAATTTAATTAGTTTTAATTTTATTTTTAAAAATTACCATGTTAAAAGGGATTGTCACAGGCTCCTTGAGATACAATTCATTGGAATCGATACCTAATTAGTTGATATTCTCACCAATGATCTTTCCTCCATATGTTTTTTAGTTCTCCCTTTCAAGTTCAATGTTCCACCTCATCATTAACCTTAGTATGAGTTTAAGTACCACACACACCACACACAGAATAACAAATTAGGAGGATATCAATTTTGTCCTAAATTATTACATTATAATAAAAGTGTACTTTTGTACATATCATAATTTTATTCTCAAAGCATTTGTATAAATAATAGAATATTTGTTTTGAACAAAAAAACTAAATTTTATTAATCACTTACAAATAATACAAAGTTCTTATCCATGTTAAGAGTAAAAGCATTAATAGTCATCTCAAAATGGACAGATTCACACCTAGGTACATCAAAATAATACCTATTAATACCTAAACTCACCCTAAAGCTACACGTAATAGCATCGGAACAATAGTTCAAAGCTCTATTTATATAAGATAAATTAAAATTAGTAAAAATAGGTAATAGAGTTTTTATATCTCTTAAATAGGGATACATTTGCATGGGTCATATCTGACTTTATTATGTTGGTCAGAACTTGTGAGTCGACTTGGAAATGGGCTCACAACAATTCGTTATCGATAGCGTACCTCATCCCCTTAAGTAGTGCCCTTGCTTGGACTTCTAAATACGAGTTGCTCCTGGTAAAAGTTCATTATCTTCCAAGCTTATTTCTTGTTTCGTGGCATGCGGCCGTTATATCTTAAAGAAATCATGCATAACATCAATCACATCCGAATATGAGATGTCCCAATAATTATGAAAAAAGGTCCCATTAAATCTTTTTTACCTTAGAATGCAACTACCTTGACTTATTTCTTAGATATTATTTTTATAAGACTAGAATTTATTATATTCGTAATCAATTTTATAATGGGTTACTTCGTATGACCAGCAACATAGGGGTTGCCCGCTTTGAAGAGGTTTTTGAAAAACTTGTAGAACTATGAGAAATCAGATCTTCATTCCATAACCAATCTTCATTTTTGTCCCTTATACATGCAATACAGTTATAGCCCTCCTCTGTATTATGCTTTTGATAGAATAACATGGTATTTTGGTCCTCTTTATGCCATTTAACTCTAGATTTTTGCTGTCAATATACCTCTTACTCTCTCCATGTAGTGTTCAACTTATAAAATATAGCTTTTCTTGTTTCTTAAGTCCCAACACGACGTAATTATTTATAGTTGAGATAAAAAAAGATTGAATAGCCTCTTGTGCATTATCAACTTGTGACTTGCTCCAAATCTAAAAGTTCTCTTTGGTGTTATAGATTTTAGTACAGATTTTCGGTAAATTATGAACTCGGGAGTAGTTACACTGTTTCAGTCACTCCCTTAAAGTCTAATCAAGTTGTCCCTTTGTTTTCAAAATGAAACCTGTAGATATAATACCTTTGAGGCTAATTGCACACTACGATAAGTTCCATGTGATCGGACCCTTGCTACAAACCGTGTACAACACACTCATATACGGAAAAATGATTCGCCATTCAGCATTGCATAAAGTCCATCAAGCCTCTTCATTACATGATGTGACTCATCCCTCATGTTGGACCATGTATAAGGTTGGCATTTGAAGCCATGATCCTACAATTGGGTATCAAAAAGAAGTTCGTGGAAGCTATTTATACACTTCGCTTCCTTTGGTCTTAACCTAGTTTTCTCATCATGTGAGAGGATAGTATTGAAATCCCCTATTACCAACCATGGTTCTCATATAGTTATAGCCATAGATCATAACTCATGCCACTAGCGAATACGTACCTAATAGTTTGTACGATAATGAACCCAAGTGATTTAAATCAAATTATTTGACCTCGGGCTCCATATTCTCGTATAAATCATACAATCTCTGGTGATTACTATCCTCACATCCTTTCTTGACCACCACAAAGATAGCCCTACACCTGTGCATCATGGTGGGATGTTGATGCCTTGACTAAAGTATATATTTCTTCTTATTCGCTCCACCTTATTAACTTTGCTTTGAGTAAATTTTAGAATTTTTTTGGTAAAACTTACCATTTTTGTAAAGAAAGGGCAAAATGGTAATTTTGGAAAATTTGGGGGCCAAATTGGGAATTTGGAAAACTTGAACCCCTTTTGTGAAATTGAATAAATTGAGGTCCCGAGGTGAATTTTAAAAGTTTCGGGACTCGATTTGAGGAAAAATCGACATTAGGGACTTAAAGTTAAAGAAAAATAAATTTAGGGACCTAATTGCAAATAAATAAAAAGTTTAGTTTTCTCATTCATTGGAATGAATGAAGGCTATTAGGCCGAGAGAAAATGAACAAGGATGTTAATATTGCATAGGAACATGAATTACTGGGAACGCCAGCAAGGACAAGTTCGCGTGAATACAAAGAATCAGTCGAGAGGAATTTACTGCATAATTAGGTGGGTGAGATTTTTATATCATACATGGTTGGGATAATAAGCACCTCGAAATAAAAATCCATCACTTAGTGGTATTTTAAACATCACAACTTAGAGAAGTGATGTAAAAATAATACAAAAAAATGGGGCTAATATGCATGGTTTTGAAAATCTTGAATAGTGAGCCATAGGCCAGTTGGCACGAGCATAAGCTCATAAATAAACATGAGATATATGCCATAAAACTTTAATTAAATGAATTGTTTGGCCATGGTACCAAGACAAGACAAGCATATTCAATCAACTAGTGGTTGAGCGACATGACAGGTCTCCGGACTAGTCAAGACAAACAGCTGCAGGTTGAGTTAAGGGTCTGGGCCGTTGGACCAGTGGCACCACAGATTATATGGCATAATGTGAAAATACTGATTGTGCATGCACTGTGTATACGGGACCTTCAAGTTATCCAAGAGGGATAGTGATGTGTCCTAGGGCCGTGGACGACCTGGTGGGTATAAGGGCAGTTCGTCGGACCAGGTGACCTTGCAAAGCTTGACATAGCTTCATGCCCACAAGACCATGATGGGGTCGGGATAAGGTCTCTGTCCTCATACAGACATGGAGAATTTATTTCAGGATTGAGGATCGGATGTCTTGTACATCTACTCATTTTCAAGGTAGAAGTGGACGTGCTTCTATCTAGGATTGATCTTAAGGAACACCAACTAATATGCTTGTCAGACAAGTATGATAAATTTAAAATTTTATGTAGTTTTGATTTATGTTATTCTAGGAAAGGTACAGGCTAAAAGTCACCTTACTCTTTATAGGCTATAACAAGGGGAAACCCTTAAATAAACTCGGAGAGTGGCGGGTTGATCATGGGGATCTGACCAAAACGAGATGGGGTGTGACAACTTGAGTGGTATTAGAGCCTATTTCCTCGAATACATAATCAAGACTAGAAAATATAGTAACTAATAGGATTGATCTTAAAATTTTCAGATGGCTCCAAGGAAAGGAACCAAGAACACTAAGAATGACTCTACTCAACACCCTGTCCTCATAGGAAGACAACCCTAGAAGCTTTTGAATGCCTAAGACATAGTAGAAGCCCTAAAGAACCAAATGGGGAAGTATCCAGTACCACCAAGGAATATGGTGTCAGGACATGTTAGGGTCACAGTCCTGTGTACAAAAGGAGTCATGCCTAAAGCCAGGAATGCTAGTACAGTCATATAATCTTACCAATGAGGATACTTACCAAAAAAACTGTAGCTTCCTATCTATCCTGTAACTATTTTTGTAATAGGGTTAAAATCCAAACCTTTTGTACTCCTCTAATAATAAAGTACTCAAAATTTCAAAATTCTCTCTCTCAATGACGTGATATTACTAAGAAGATGGTCCAAAGAATAGTAAACAAACAAACCCCAGTACCATAGAAATTAGGAAGAATCCCATCCTAGTAAAGAAATCTAAATCAGTGAATTAAGAAATATAGGAGGACTCATGGAGTGATCGTTTGGTAAAGAAGAAAACTCTCAAGGTATTCAATGACGGAAAAGCACCAAACCACTAATAACCCCTGGGAAGGCCCCACAATACTCAAAGGAAAGGAGGAACCACATCAGTCAACACAAGGGAATAACTTATTACAAGTGTGAACGAGAGGGATAATACGTGAAGAAGTGCCCGACCCTACTAAAGACAAGTACCAAGATAACCTGTTATAGGTATAAGGGAATAGGATAGGTAAAGAAGGACTGTTCCACACCTCATGGATATAGAGCAATACCTCCTCAAAGGTCATGAAAGACATGAGAGACTGGTGACCAAAACCATGGAGCAGGTTAAGTAAGCGGTTCACAAAGAGGTCAAGAAATGACGAGGTAAAAACCAAATTTAAACTTCTTCTTAAAAAGGTAAAGTTGAGAAGGATACCATAAGAATGGAGGTAAGAAAGTATACCTAGAGCCTCCTCATAAGGGGCAAATTCGGAAAAAAGTCCTCTAGAAACTCTAGGGGTATGACACAATAAGAGTGAAGAGGAGAAGAAATATGCTATGAAAGGAAACTTTGGAGGGATGCATACGACTAAGTACCCTTAAAGGAATCATTGATGGGTGGATGGACATAATGTGGAGTGCAAGGAACTAACCCTTCATTAGGAAACTTTTCAAAGGAAGGATGTATCATGATGGTCTAGTGTGACCTGTTGAAAAGAGTAGAAGAACCAAGTAGTAATTCCAAGAGAACCAAGTAGAAAGAAGCAACTAATAGCAATATGATGGTCAATGAGAATAAACAAAGCCCTAAGAAGGGCTGAGAAGTAGTAAAGACTACGCTCTATGAAGGACAATAGAATGGGCATGAAGGACGAGTGATACAGCTGCCTAGACAATTGGACAAGAAAAATAGTAAGAAGGAGCTAGTTAAAGAACTGGTATTCGAGAGAACCATGGATTTAAACCACGACAAAGAAGGGAGAAGTGAAAAGGCCAAAACATTGGAAAAGAAGAACGAAGGAAAATCCTTAAAGAAATCAATGGCCAAAATCGGATTTATAATTAAAAGTCTTGAGACGGTTAAGTAAGCCTCATGAAGGACGATCAAGAGATTTTGAAACAAGGAGGATGTGAACCCTCCTTAAAAGGAAATAAGTTAACGGGTTAGCATCAAAAGATGTTGTGTCACGCCCCAACCCAGTTTCTTTAGATCCCCGTGAACAACTCGCTGCTCTCTCGGTTCAAGAGGAGTTTCCTCCTTTAACTCGAGATGAGCCAGGCATAATTTCAACCTTGTTCCCTGGAAAGACATATATCAAATAAAATGCATGCTAAAGGAAAATTAAGCATACCTGACAGAGGGTAAGGCTCGGTGTTATTCCTAGTCATTATCTCTTTTCCTGAAAAAGTGATATAAAAGAGGGGTGAGTTTCTATAACTCAGTGAATGGGTTTTCAAAAATTAACTTTAAGGAAAAAGATTTGTATTGGAGTGTGCTAGACTCCTTTCTTTCAAAAATCATTTCATTTCAAATCTCAATTTTTACCACCATTTCCTTATTAATCACGGTGTGTTATCACCCAACACACATCCTTCATCATGAAGGTCAAACACACGTTCGTAGGCCAGTACGTCCACTGAACCCACTTGTGGCATCAGAGCGACTTTACCGGCCACCTAGATAGAAGCACATCCACTTCTACCCTGAGAATGAGCGGATGTATGCGACATCTGACCCTCAATCCTGAAATCAATTCTTCGTGTCCGTATGAGGATAGAGACCTCATCCCGTCCCCACCCCAGTCTCATGCACTTGGTGCTACTCCAAATTTCGCACGGTCACCTGGTACGATGAACTGCCCTTATACTCAGTAGGTTGTCCAGGGCCTTTAGGACTCATCACTACCCCTCTTGGGCATCTTGATGGTCTCGTAATCACAGTGCATGCACAATTAGTGTTTTCTTATCATGCCATGTAATTTGTGGTGCCATTAATCCAATGGCCCCGACCTTTAACACAACCTGTAGATGTTTGTCTTGACTGGTCCGGAGACCTGTCATGTCGCACTGCCACTTGTTGACTGAATATGTCAGTCCTATCTTTGTACCATAGTCAAATAATTCATTTATTAAAGTTTTATGGTACATGTCTCATGTTTATTTACGAGCTCCTACTCGTGCCCACTGGCCTATGGCCCACTGTTTGAGATTTTCAAAATCGGGCATAATAGCCCCCAAGTTCCAAAACCAAGGCCTCCAGCCTATGAGAGCTATTCGAGCTCCCATCAAGAAGGTCTCCCAAATCATTTAAGCATTGGCACATAGTCAGGAGAGAGCACTTATGACAAAATATATTTTCAATTGTCCACCATACCAACTGAGTATGAGGACAACTCCACTCATAACCGATGAACGGGTTTTCCACTTCCTTCGAGGAAGTTTCATCATACCAACAAGGTATGATCTACTTACAACTGGTAAGTAGTTTTTCCACATGATTTTCACATCACTTGTCTATGTTGTGATGTTTAAAATACCACTAAATAGTGGGTTTTTCATTTCGAGGTACTTATCATCCCCAACCGGGTATGATATAAAATCCCACTCACCCGTTAATGTAGTGAATTCCACTCAACTGATTCTTTGTGTTCATGCAAGTATGTCCTTGCTAGCGTTCTTGGTACTTCGAATTCCTACATGATATGAACATCTTTGTTCATTATTTCTTGGCCTAATAGCCTTCATTCATTCCAAATAAATGAGAAAACCAAACTTTCTATTTATTTACAATTTGGTCCCTAAAGTTATCTTTCTTTAACTACCGGTTTTTCCTTAAATTGAGTCCCGAAACTTTTAAAATTTATCTTAGTACCTCAATTTATTCAAATTCACAAAAAGAGGTTTAATTTCTAAAATTTCCAATTTGGTCCCCCAATTTTTTCCAAAATTACCATTTTGCCCTTCCTTTACAAAAATGGAAAGTTTCACCCAAAAAATTCTAAAATTCCTCAAATGGCCCTTTAACATTCTTATCATGCCCAATTGACCCTCAATTTTATAAAATCATGTCTTGGTCCTTCGAATTTTTGAAAATCCACAATTTTCCACAATTTTTCCCCCAATTTCAACTTCCTAAAATAGCCGAATTTGATTTTATCAAATTGACCAATCAAACACTTCCAATTATTGAAATTGAGTTTCTACATGTTAACACAATTCTCTAGCACTTTGAATTTCAAGTTTTAACGCCGGAACGATCTCAATTGGAGCTTCGTTGAAAAATAGACTATAGTGAGAGAAAGGTTTGATTACTCACCGGTAAGGGTGCGACGGTCGGAGCTTTCTATCTGGTAGGTAGCTCTCTTTCTGAGGTTCTTACTAGGATTAAGAATGACATCAATTAATGTCAAATTGGATTAGAATTCTATCATTGAAATTCGGTCGACTCTCTCTCTAATAATGATCGAAAATTGTAGAGGGGAGCCAAATTAGCTTACCTTTCGATCCTAATTCAACCATGGAAGGGCTGAGGAAGAATTGGAAGGACTTGGTTTGGCCTAAGGAGGGCTCAAATTGGCCAATTTTAGCTCGATCGAAATAGGGCAGCTTCGGTCTGCCGGAGCTACTTCACTGTTCGATCACGCCGGCGCTTCTCCGTGACTCAGAATGAGTGGATGTCCCTACCATGTAGCTTACTTCTCCTTGGTTCTAAGGAACCTGACCTCATCTTCTTTGGCTTAGAAATGACCCTATATCGGAGCTCTAGTTCGAGCTTCACCGAAAAACTAAGCAGTTGAGAGAGAGCAAGCTTTTTAGGTGTGGAGAGGATGAATGGAGAGGGGCTCTTTATATAGGAAGCTCAGGGACTTCTTGGTCATCCGATTGACAACTTAATGGTGGTCATTCAATGCCTGAAACTCCCTGGCTGGAGACTTTTCAGCTTTGCCGGCGCTGCGCGATTTTCCGGCGAGTCAATAGTGCTGTCATCTGAAGGAAGAAGACGACATTGTTCCGGACCAGACCGGTCCGAACTAGGTTCAAAGCTTAAACCGGCCAGTTCACCCCCCATTTGACAGAATTTTTCAAATCTAAAAATTTCTAAATTCATTTTCTATCCAATGGTGGCCTCAAATCTCAAATTTGAATTCTTTAAGCCACCAAGAAAAATGAATTTAGAATTCAGTTCAATAGTGATTTAAACCGTTCTAAACCGGTTCAATCCGGTTTGGATCCGGTTCACCAGAACCGGTTTAGTATTCATCTCCAATTCCTTCTCAAGTCCATTTCCATGACTTTTGGGACTCTTTGGGTCACTCGAGATTCATAAATTTCCCGGTTTACCCCTTTCTCTATCGGTTCGGGTTCATGAGTCGACTTGGTTCATAAACCGGTTCTATCTGGTTCGGACCTGGTTCACTTGAACCGGTCCAGTTTTTCTTCACAATTCATCCTAAGGTTCTTTTCCAAGATTTATGAACCATTTCGAGTCAAATGGGAGTTGTAAATTCTCAATTTGCATGTTTCTTAATAATCGAGCTTGTAGAACGATTCGATTTTAAAATTTGAAACTAACCGGTTCTTTCCCCGGTTTTCTCATTATCAAAGGACGGGGTTTACAACTCTCCCCTCCTTTTAGGGGTTTTGTCCCCATAACAGTTACACGTTAAATAATTGATGGTAAATATCCCTTATCATATACTCGATTTCCCATGCCTCTTCCTACACGGGTCCGTTCTGCCACAAAACCTTGACCTAGGAATTTTCTTATTCCTCAAATTCTTGTCTCTCTGGTCGATGATTCGTACCGGTTCTATATGATAGGTTAGGTTCACTTCTAGTTCCATTGGAGGTTGGTCCAATACATGACTAGGATTAGGCTGATATTTCTGAAGCACTAAGATGTGGAATACATTATGTATTCTCTGCAGATCAGTAGGTAATCCCAATTTATAAGCTACCGGTTCTATCCTTTGAATGATGGGATATAGACTGATATATCTTGGTTTCAACTTTCCTCTTTCTTGAAACCCAAGTATTCCCCTCCAGGGGGACACTTTGAGGAACACTTGATCTCCTAACTCAACTCCAGATCTTTCCTTCGATTGTCTGCGTGACTCTTTTGCCTGTCCAGTGCAATCTTAAAATGACTCATTTTTAATTTTATCTTCTTGGTGGCATCCTCAATTAGTTCTGCCCTTTATATCTTCCTTTCTCCAACTTCTTCCCAAAATAGAGGGGTACGACATGGTCGTCCGTAAAAAACTTCATAGGGAGCCATCTGAATACTGGCATGATACTATTGTTGTAAGAAAATTCCATTAGACACAAGTATTCCTCCCAGTTTTTATTCATGGTAAGTACGCACGCTCTCAACATGTCTTCTAAGGTTTGGATGGTTCACTCTAACTGACCATCTGTCTGAGGGTGAAATGTCGTGCTCATATGAAGCTTAGTCCCCACGGCATTTCGTAAACTTGGCCAAAACTTGGAGGTAAATCTCGGATCTCTATCCGATACTATACTCACTGGGACACCATGGAGTCTTATGATTTCCTTCATGTATAGAACGACCAGCTGTTCCATTGTGTCCATCACTTTTATAGGAAGGAAATATGTTGATTTTGTCAATCTATCCACTATGACCCAAATCGCATCTCAGCCCATTTTGGTCACCAGTAGACCTGTAACGAAGTCCGTGGTGATATACTCCCATTTCCACTCCGGAATTGGTAAGGATTGTAGTACTCCTGATGATTTTTGATGTTCTGCTTTTATCTATCGACATGACAAACATCGAACTACATATTCCACAATGTCCCTCTTCATACCCTTCTACCAGTATCCTTGTTTGAGGGTGCGATACATCTTAGTACTGCCCGGATGCATAGCATACACCGAATCGTGTGTCTCTTCTAGAATTAATCTTTTCAACTCCTTATATTGAGGCACATGTACCCCACCCTTATAGGTTAGTACTCCGTCACCTCGCACGTCGTAGTCCGGTTTCCTTTCTTTGTTTACCAAATCTAAATAAGACTGGAGCTCTTTATCGGTCCTTTGTTGAGCCTTAATATGCTTGGTTAGACTGGGTCTTACTGCCACATTAGCCACCAAGCATTTTTCCTACTTGTCTATCCTCACATCCACCTCCATCCTTCATAATTGTAGTAACAAGGGTAGGTAACTTATCTTTACTTGTGCCACCTCAGTTTGATACTTGCGACTTAAGGCATATGCTACCACATTAGCCTTTCCATGGTGATATTCTATTGCAAGATCATAATCCTTCACCAATTCCAGCCATCTCCTCTAACAAAGATTTAACTTCTTTTGAGTTAGGAAGTACTTAAGGCTCTTGTGATCTGTATATATCCTGTACTTAACCCCATAAAGGTAGTGTCACCATATCTTTAGGGAAAACACTAATGCAGCTAATTCCAAGTCATGAGTTGGGTAATTTCTTTCATGTACCTTCAGTAGTCGCGAGACATATGCTATAACCTTACCTTATTGTAATAAGACACATCCAAGCCCTTATCCAAAGGCATCACTATAGATTGTGTACTCTACTGCATTAGGATTAGGTAAGGAGAGTACTCGTGCGGTTGTTAGTTGAGTCTTTAACTCTTGAAAAGACTTCTCACAACCCTCATCCCATTTATATTCAACTCCCTTCCTGGTGAGTTAAGTTAGCGGAGCTGCTATTTTAGAAAAGTCTTGCACAAAACGTCTATAGTATCCTGCTAATCCTAAGAAACTTCTTATTTTTGTAGGATTCCTTGGAAACTTCCAATCTGATATGGCTTCCACCTTATCCAAATCCCCTTTAACTCCATCCTTAGATACAATGTGCCCTAAGAATCCTACCTCCTGCAGCCAAAACTCACACTTGGAAAACTTTGCATATGATTGGTTTTTCTTAAATATTTCCAATGTAGTTTCCAAATGCTCTTCATGTTCCGACCTGGTTCGTGAGTATATAAGGATGTCATCTATAAATACTATCATGAACTTGTCCAAATGAGGTTGGAATATGTGGTTCATTTAGTCCATGAAGGTTGTAGGGGCAGTCGTCAATCCAAACAGCATCACTCTAAACTCGTAGTGTCCATATCTAGATCTAAATGCCATCTTAGGGATGTCCTCTTCTCTAATCCTGAGTTGGTGATAGCCTGACCGAAGATCTATTTTAGAGAAGTAAGCTGCTCCCTTTAATTGGCCAAACAATTAATCTATCCTTGGGAGTGGGTACCAATTTTTTATGGTGACCTGGTTCAGCTTTCTATAGTCGATGCACAACTTCATGTTCTATCCTTTTTCTTTACGAATAGAACAGGAGCACCCCACGGAGACTGACTTGGACGTTTGAAATTCTTTTCCAATAATTCGTCCAGTTGTTACTTTAATTCTTTCAGCTCTGCTAGAGCCGTGCGATATGGGGTTTGTTCCTAGGGTTATTTCTATAGTGAACTCCACTTGTTGTCATGGAGGTAGTCCGGATAGCTCTTTTGGAAAAACCTCTGGATAATGTATAACTACTATAATGTCTTCCAGTTCCTTTTCTTTAAACTTCTTGCCTACAACCATGGCCAGAAAGAATGTACATCCTTTTTGTATCATCCTTTGAGCTTTCAGGTGGGACACCAATTATACTTCACCTTTTCTTCTATCTCCCTGGAACTTTAGTCATTTCATTTTGGAAGTATGGAAAGTTACTGTCTTCCTTCTACAGTCCATTCATGCTTGATGATTACTCAGCCAATCCATTCCCAAAATTACTTCCACCTCCTTTAGGGGTAATGGGATCAAGTCAGCTTCAAATTGGATTCCTCCAATTCTTATTTCACATCCCTTTAGTTGTTTATTCATGTTTAAACCTTCTCCTAAAGGGGTAAGGATGTTAAGGCTTTGTACTAGTGGAGTGAGTTTTAGGGGTACTTTCAAAACCAACTCTTCCTTGATAAGCAATCTCTCTGCTCCGGAGTCAAAGAGGGCATAGACTTGTTGTCCCCATAGCTGTATATACCCTGATTTAAGAAACATATGATTTAAAAGGAATTCCTTTTATTAAATCAAAAGATGTTTAGTTTACATGACTCCTTTAAACTAATTTGTAGGGTTATGGGATGTACCCTCTACAATGCTAGGGTCTCCTCTATCCTCCTCTTGAGTGAGGTTGTATACTCCAGCTGGTACTCTTATGGTAGCGTCTGATCTCGGGTTTTTGGGATTCCCTTGAGGTGCTCCAAGAGTGTTCCTCTATCGATTTTCCCTAAGGGTGGGACAATTTTTTACGAAGTGTCCCATATGTCCGCATGCGAAACAGGTATGGCATGCTCCCTCGTGGTTCCTTTGACACTTCAGGCAGCGAGGGTTTCCATGGGGTAAGGTAGGGACTATTCTGGGATGAGGTTGTGGCATGCCCCTTCTTCGTTGGAATAACATTTTGTTTCCTCCTCTTGGGCCGTTATATTCCTTCCATCCTCTCTAACGGTTTGGAACCTTTTCCCCCTTTCTGGTCATTTGCTCCACTCGACGACGATCGATCTGTACTAGTCGCTCACATTTGTGAGCCATATTGATTACAACTGCCACATGTGTGGGGCATTCCAGTACTCCCATACGGTCTCTAATGTCCATGTTGAGACCGTCCACAAACCTCTAGCATATGTTAGCTGGCCCAGCTAGGTTGGGAGCAAAGGGTCTTAACTCGTTGAATTTTGTTTCATACTCTGATATGGAGTTAAGCCCTTGCCGAAGCTGGATGAATTCTTGCTTCTTCTCATTTATTAAGCGGGGTGCCAAGTATTCCTCCAAGTACCTCTCCTCAAATTGTTCCCAAGTGGGGATGGTGGTATGTAGGTTTCGGACATTGTCCCACCATCGTCTAGCCCTTCCTTCCATGAAGAATTCCATTAGGATCACTCTATCCTTCGGTGGTATCCTGACAATTCCCATCAACTTCTTGGTATTGGCCAGCCAATCCATGGCAGTTCTTGCATCCTTTTTCTCCAAGGAAAGGTTTACGTCCTAGTTGTCGAAGAGTTTTGAGATTTCTAGGAATGTCTGTTGGAGCGGTTGGATTAACAAGAGGAGGGTGAGATTGCACTTTCTCTGGTTCAACCCGAGAGTTGGTGTCTGCCTTAGGAGCGAAGTTAGATTGGCCAAATAGGTGAACTCATCATACAATCTTCGATGCTCCCTACTGAGTCCAGGAGGAGTTGTCTAGGCGGCTCTAGGAGTTTCTATAGGTAGGGGTGGTTGGGCGGTAATGGAGATGGCAACCCTAATTCTCTTGGTTCCTTTCTTTGGAGCCATTTCTGTCAATTTTTTTAAAATAGTTTCTATTAGTTACAATATTTTATAGTCTTGATTATGTATTCAAGGAAAAATGCTCTAATACCACTCTAGTTGTCACGCTCCAACCCGGTTTGGTTGGATCCTTGTGAACAACCCGCCGCTCTCTCGATTCAAGAGGAGTTGCTTCCTTCCTTAACTCAAGATGAGCCAGGCGTAATTTCAACCTTGTTCCCTGGAAAGACATATCAAATAAAATGCACGCTTAAGGAAAATTAAGCATACCTGACAGGGAATATGGCTTGGTGTTATTCCTAGTCATTATCTCTTTTCCTGAAAAGGGGTATAGAAAAGAGGGGTGAGTTTCTACAACTCAGTGAATGGGTTTTCGAAAATTAACTTTGAGGAAAAAGATTTGTATTGGAGTGTGCCATACTCCTTTTTTTCAAAAATCCTTTAATTTCAAATCTCGATTTTTACCACCATTTCCTTATTAATCACAGTGTGTCATCACCAAACACAAATCCTTCATCATGAAAGTCAAACACACATTTGCAAGCCAGTACGTCCATTGAAACCACTTGTGGTGTCAGAGCAACTTTACCGGCCACCTAGATAGAAGCACGTCCACTTCTAACCTGAGAATGAGTGGATGTACGTGATATCCAAGCCTTAATCCCAAAATAAATTCTCTATGTACGTATGAGGATAGAGACATCATCCCATCCCCACACCAGTCTCATGCGCTTAGTGCTACTCCAAATTTCGCACGATCACCTAGTACGACAAACTGCCCTTATACTTACAGGTCATCCAGGGCCCTTAGGACGCATCACTACCCCTTTTGGGCATCTTGATGGTCCCGTAATCACAATGCATGCACAAGCAGTATTTTCTTATCATGCCATGTAATCTGTGGTGTCATTAGTCCAATGGCCCTGACCTTCAACTCAACCAGCAACTATTTGTCTTGACTGGTCCGGAGACCTGTCATGTTGCACTGCTACTAGTTGACTGAATATTTTAGTCCTGTCTTAGTACCATAGCCAAACAATTCATTTATTAAAGTTTTATGGCACATGTCTCATGTTTGTTTATGAGCTCCAACTCGTGCCCACTGGCATATGGCCCACTGTTTGAGATTTTGAAAATCAGGCATAATAGCCCCCAAATTCCAAAACCAAGGCCACCAGCCTATGAGAGCTATTCAAGCTCCCGTCAAGAAGGTCTCCCAAATCATTTAAGCATTGGCACACAGTTAGGGGAGAGCACTTCCGACAAAATATGTTTTTAAATGTCCATCATACCAACTGAGTATGAGGACATCTCTGCTCATAACCGATGAACGGGTTTTCCACTTCCTTCGAGAAAATTTCATTGTACCAATCGGGTATGATCTACTTACAACCGGTAATTAGTTTTTCCGCATGATTTTCACATCACTTCTCTATGTTGTGATTCATTTTGAGGTACTTATCATCCCTAATCGGGTATGATATAAAATCCCACTCACCCATTAATGTAGTGAATTCCACTCGACCAATTCTTTGTGTTCACGCGAGCCTATCATTGATCGCGTTCCCGATACTTCGTATTCCTACACGATATGAACATCTTTGTTTTTATTATTCTTTGGCCTAATAGCCTTCATTCATTCCAAATAAATGAGAAAACCAAACTTTCTATTTATTTGCAATTTGGTCCCTAAAGTTATCTTTCTTTAACTGTCGATTTTTCCTCAAATTGAGCCCCGAAACTTTTAAAATTTATCTTAGGACCTCAATTTATTCAAATTCACAAAAGGGGTTTAATTTCCCAATTGGCCCTCTAACATTCTTATCATGCCCAATTGACCCTCAATTTTATAAAATTATATCTTTGTCCTTTGAATTTTTGAAAATCCCCAATTTTCGCCCCAATTTCAACTGACTAACATAGTCGAATTTGATTTTATCAAATTGACTGATCAAACACTTCCACTTTTTGAAATTGAAGTTGAAATTGAGTTTCTACATGTTCATATGATTCTCTAACACTTTGAATCGCATGTTTTAATATCGGAACGAGTTCAAATGGAGCTTCGCCAAAAAATAGATTATAGAGAGAGAAAGCTTCGATTGCTCACCAATGAGGGTGTAGCGATCTGACCTATCTATCTGGGTAGGTAGTACTCCTAAAGTTCTTTATATGATCAAGAATGACATTAATTGATGTTGAATTGGATTAAAATTTTATTATTGAAATTCGCCCGACTCTCTCTCTAACACTGATTGGAAATTGTAGAGGGGAGCCAAATTGGCTTACTTTTCAATCCTAATTCGGCCGTGGGAGGGCTAAGGAAGTGTTGGGAGGGCATGGTTTGGCCTGAGGAGGGCTCATATTGGCCGATTTCAGCTCGGCCAAAACAGGGCATCTTCGGTCCGCCGGAGCTACTTCAATGTTCAATCATGCCAGTGCTTCTCTACCGACTCTTGGAACGAGTGGATGTCACCATTGTATAGCTGACTTCTCCCCAGTTCTAAAGAACCTGACCTCACCTTCTTTGGCTTAGAAATGATCCTATATTGGAGCTCTGGTTTGAGCTTTGTCAGAAAACAAAGCAATTGAGAGAGAGTGAGCTTTTCAGTTGTGGAGAAGATGAATGGAGAGTGGCTCTTTATATAGAAAGCTCGGGGACTTCTTGGCCGCTCGATCGGCACCTTAATGGCAGTCATTCATTGCCTAAAACTTCCTGGCCATAAACTTTTCAGCTTTGCGGCGAGTGAACAATTTTGTCATCTGAAGGAAGAAAACGACACTGTTCCGGACCGGTCCGAATCGAGTTCAAAGCTTAAACCAGTCGGTTCATCTCCCATTTGACAGAATTTTTCAAATCTAAAAATTTCTAAATTTATCTAAATTCATTTTCTATCCAATGGTGGCCTCAAATCTCAAATTTGAATTTTTAAGCCACCTTGAAAAATGAATTTAGAATCCGGTTCAATAGTTATTTTAACCGGTCAAAATTGGTTTAATCCGATTTGGATCAGTTAAAATAACTATTGAACCGGATTCGATTTGGATCGGTTCACCAGAACCAGCTTGGTTTTCATCTCCAATTCCTTCTCAAGTCCATTTCCATGACTTTTGGGACTCTTTGGGTCACTCAGGATTCATAAATTTCCCAGTTTACCCCTTTCTCCATCGGTTCCGATTTATGAGTCGACTCGGTTCATAAACCGGTTCTATTTGGTTTGGACCCGGTTCACTTGAATCGGTTTGATTTTTTCTTCCCAATTCATCCTAAGGTTCTTTTCCAAGATTTATGTACCATTTTGAGTCACATGGGAGTTGTAAATTCTTAATTTGCCCATTTCCTAATAATCGAGCTAGTAGACCGATTCGGTTTTAAAATTTGAAATTGATTGGTTCTTTCCCTGGTTATCTCATTATCAAAGGACAAGGTTTACATGTTGTGACAAGTAAGAATGAGTAGTACTACCCATACTAAGGTAATAAAGGAAAGAACGTTCGAGAAACGTTGGGAAAGTAAGCCCTCCAAATAAGATGTGGCTAAGGAGGAATAACCACAATTGGTAAGGCGGGTCATAGTCCACACGCGCATATGAAGCCTAAAGAGTGGACGCCTGAGCATAGTGTGGAATGTACGGAATAAAACCAACAATCGAAAGATTCTCAGATAAAGAATAAAGGACAAAATGGAATTTTAAAATGAGGAAGGATTCAAAGCAAGCAAATGCCTCAGTATAGAAGGAAAGGTAAGGAAAAGGAGGAAGAAACATTCAAATAATGGTAAGAAGGTTGAGTATGTAACTCCTAAGATGGAAGTTTCTATGGTGAGGAACATAGTAGAGAACGGAACTGGAAGAAGGGAACCTTCCTAAGCAAAGGAATTGACACATAAACTGAAAGTGATTAATTTAAGAATGAAGAATCATGAAATGATCACGAGTAAGTAAAAGTGGATTAAGGAAAAAGGAAAAATCCTTGAATAAAGAATGCCAAGGACTTAAGAAGGAAAGAATCCCAGCTTGTCGGTAAACCATTGGGAAAAATAAATCATTGGAATTAGAAAGACTCAATAAGGAAGTTGAGAAAAGACAGGTGGGTAAAGAGAATCGACACAGTTATGTAAGCTCATTGGATAATGATAAAGGTAGTCGAGGAATACTACCAAATGAAAAGAGGGATGAAGTTATACATTCCCTGAGAAGTTGGAAAGTGGGGAACAACCCTAAAGGAGGTGTTCTAGAAGTCTAATGGACATAGAGACAAGATCAAGAAAATGTCAAATATAAAATTTAGACTAAAATTGTAATGGACAACGAATGAAAGAATAGTTGAAATAAGATGAAAAGGTGATAACAAGGAAACCCATGAAAATAGGTATGTAATGTTCTAAAGGACATCGAGCTAAGGGTTAAACGACCAAGAGGTTAACTATACATGGAAATGGTTAGGTATCTTGGAATTCCCAATCCTGAGTACAAGACCTCAAAGGGAAAAATGTTGCTCTAAGCAAAGAAAGATGCGAATCAAAGGATACGCCCTTAAGTAAGATATATCTAGGTATGATAAACTCCATGGAGGGAGCAAATAATATAAAGGAAGAGAAATTCCTTCAGTGAATGATGTAAAAAGGGTAAATTGAAAGAACAAGATAAGAGTTTGCATGTTAAGCAAATACCAAATGGACATCAAAGGAATTGGTTCCTCATGCAAGGTTGCTAATTAAGTTTTGGGGAAAAACCTCCTAAAAGGAGGCGAGAGTTGTAAACACCACCCTTTTGAGTTAAGGAAATCCGGGAAAAGAACCAGTCAAACCAAGAAAGAAAACTGAACCAGGTCACAAACCCGATCATTTAGGAACGGGCAATTTGGAAATTTACATCTCCCGGGTGATCCATAGGGTTCATAAAACCTTGGAAATGAACCTTAGGACAAATTGAAAGAGAAAAACAAGACTGGTCTAGATGAACTAGATCTAACTGGATTGAACCATTTTATGAACCGAGTTGGTTCATGAACCGGAACCGATAGAGAAAGGGCAAACCGGGAAATTTATGGATCCCCAGTGACCCAAAGAGTCCCAAAAGTCATGGAAATGGACTTTAGAATGAATTGGAGATGAAAACCAAACTGGTTCTAGTGAACTGGTTTGGACCGGTTTGAACCACTAATGAACCGAATTCTAAATTCATTTTTCTAGGTGGCTTAAAAAATTCAAATTTAAGATTTAAGGCCACCATTGAACAGAAAATGAATTTATAAAATTTTAAATTTGAAAATTTTGGTCAAATGGGGGGTAAACTGATCGGTTTATGCTTTGAACCTGGTTCAGATCAGTATGGTCCAGTTTGGAATAGTGTCGTCTTCTTCATTCAAATGACAACACTGTTCACTCGTCGAAAACTCACACAGAGCCGGTGAAGCTGAAAAGTCTCTGGCCAGGGAGTTTTAGGCAATAAATGACTGCCATTAAGGCACCAATTAGACGGCCAAGCAGTCCCCGAGCTTCCTATAAAAAGAGCCCCTCCCCATTCATCCTCTCCACACTCAAAACTCCATTATCTCTAAACTGCTCCATTTTCCAGTGAAGCTCAAACCAGAGCTCTGACTTGGGCACTTTTCTAAGCTAAACAAGGTGAGGTCAAGTTCTTTAGAACTAGGGAGAAGTCTGCTACACACTTGTAGTCTCTGTTTCCTCCGAGGGTCACCAGAGAAGCATCGGCATGATGGAACAGTGAAGCAGCTTCGGTCCACCGAAGCTGCCCTATTTCGGCCGAGCTCAAATCGGCCATTTTGAGCCCTCCTCAGGCCAAACCAAGCCTTCCCAACACCTCCACAAGCCTCCTACAGCTAAATTAGAGCTGAAAGGTAAGCCAATTCGGCTCCCCTCTACAATTTTCAACCGGTGCTAGAGAGAGAACTGGTAAAAGTTTGATGATAAAATTCTCATCCAATTCCACATCAATTGATACAATTATTAATTCTAGGATGAACCTCAGGATGAAAGATATCTACCCAGATCGAAAGCTCGGACTGTCGTGCCTCAAATGGTGAGTAATTAAAGCTTTCTCTCTCTATATTCTATTTTCTAGCGAAGCTCCACTTGAGCTCGTTCTGGTGTCAAAACTTGTGATTCAAACAGTTATTGAATCAAATGAAGATGTAGGAACACAATTTTAACTTCAATTTCAACAATTAAAAGTGTTTAATTGGTTAATTTGATAAAATCAAATTCGGTTATATTAGTAAGTTGAAATTGCATGAAAATTGGGGAAAATTGGGGATTTTCAAAATTTCAAGGGACCCATATGCAATTTTGTAAAATTGAGGGTCAATTGGGCATGATAAGAATATTAGCGGGCCAATTGAGCAATTTAAAAAATTTTGGGGTAAAACTTACCATTTTTGTAAAGTAAGGGCAAAATGGTAATTTTGGGGGCCAAATTGGGAATTTGGGAAACTTGAACCCCCTTTTTTGAAATTGAATGAATTGAGGTACCAAGATGAATTTTAAAAGTTTTGGGATTCAATTTGAGGAGAAACCAGCTTTAGGGACTTAAAGTTAAAAAAAATAACTTTAGAGACCTCTAATTACAAATAAATAAAAAGTTTGGTTTTCTCGTTCATTGGAATGAATGAAGGCTATTTAGGCCGAGAGAAAATGAACAACGATGTTCATATCATGTAGGAACATGAAGTACCGGGAATGCCAACAAGGACAAGCTCGAGTGAATACAAAGAACCAATCTAGAGGAATTCACTCCACGATCGGGTGAGTGGAAATTTTATATCATACCTAGTTAGGATGATAAGCACCTCGAAATGAAAATCCACTATTTAGTGGTATTTTAAACATCACAACTTAGAGGAGTGATATGAAAATAACGCGGAAAAACTACTTAATGGTTGTAAGTAGATCATACCTGGTTGGTATGATAAAACTTTATCGGAGGAAGTGGAAAACTCGTTAATCATTTATGAGCAAAGATATCCTCATACTCAGTCACTATGATGGATAGTTAAAAATATATTTTTGTTGAAAGTTCTCTCCCCTGACTATGTGCCACTACTTAATTGATTTGGGAGACCTTTTTAACGGGAGCTCGAATAGCTCTGATAGGCTAGAGGCCTTGGTTTTGGAATTGGGGGCTAATATGCCCGGTTTTGAAAATCTCGAATAGTGGGCCATAGGCCAGTTGGCACGAGGAGAAGCTCGTAAGCAAACATAAGATATATGCCATAAAACTTTAACTAAATGAATTGTTTGGCAATGGTACCAAGACAGGACCGACATATTCAGTCAATTAGTGGCAATGCGACATGACAGGTCTCCAGACTAGTCAAGACAAACACTTGTAGGTTGAATTGAGGATTGAGGCCGTTGGACCAATGACACCACAGATTATATGGCATGATGTGAAAATACTAATTGTGAATACACTGTGTATATGGGACCTTCAAGACATCCAAGAGGGGTAGTGATGTGTCCTAGGGCCTTGGACGACCTGGTGGATATAACGGCAGTTCGCTGGACCAGGTGACCTTGCGAAGCTCGACGTAGCTTCATGCGCACGAGACCAGGGTGGGGTCGGGATGAGGTCTCTATCCTCATATGGACACGGAGAATTTATTTTAGGATTGAGGGTCGGATGTCGCATACATCCACTCATTTTCAAGGTAGAAGTAGATGTGCTTCTATTTAGGTGGTCGGTAAAGTCGCTCTGACACCACAAGTGGGTTTAGTGGACGTGTTGTCCTACGATTGTATGATTCACCTTCATGATGAAGGATGTGTGTTGGGTAATGACACACCGTGAATAATAAGAAATGGTGATAAAACAAGAAATTAGAAATGAAAGGATTTTTTAAAGGAAATAAGGAGTCTGGCACACTCCAAACAAATATTTTTCCTAAAAGTCAAATTTTGAAAACCTATTCACTGAGTTGTTGTACTCACCCCCTCCCTCATATCCCTTTTCAGAAAATCTCAGAAAGCCTACCCTCAAGGACCACCAACTAATACACCTGTCAGACAGGTATGATAAATTTAAAATTTTATGTAGTTTTGATTTATGTTATTCTAGGAAAGGTACAATTTAAAAGATGCCTTACTCTTTACGGGTTATAACAAGGGGAAACCCTTAAATAAATTGGGAGAGTGGCAGGTTGATCACGGTGATCTGACCAAAACAAGTCGGGGCGTGACAATTAGAGCCCAAGTTTTTTAAAACCTAGACTTTTGAAAATATTTATGAAAAAGCTAGAAATAATATGTAGTATAAGATTATGCCTAGTTAAACTCACCATGAAAACCTCCTTGTAGTAAAATTACCTAGAAATAAAGGTCCTCACGAAGATCCATTAAAACTAGAGCACCACCCAATCAACTCCCAAGGAACAAACATGAAAAATATGAAGTATGTAAAGCCTCAAATCAAACCTCCTCACAATACAGTGAACCTAGCATGAATCCATGCGCCAAATGTGACAAGTACCATGGAGGACCTTGACCAGAAAATAACTTAGTGCCAATACATATTGTTGCTCCATATCCACATCCCATTGAAGGAAGATCCCGCTTCTCACCCAAAATGAGTTTTGTAGGAGCATCATACTTTTGAATAAACTAATGTTTTCCTTTTTGTAATAAAGTTGTTCTTAGGGCAAAGAATTGAGAAATAAAGAACTTTTTAGTATATACTATGGCACAAGATTGGTTTTAATCCATGGTTTAACATGTAAAGAACAACTATCCGGGAAGGATACAAAGCCCCCTTGAAGAATATATGATCAAAAGCCTACTTGGTAAGGATAAGAGAAAAGATACCTTTGGAACATAAAAGCCAAAAGATTCGCCACAAAAAACTCAGGAACTCTGCTAAGGAAATAACCACAAAGGGAACAAGGCTACTACCAATAAGAGGTGGAAGTAAGAAATGTCCACAAGAGAAGAACCTAAACCTTGAAGAAAACTAACCTAAACCCGAAAGAAGAATGATGACCTAAGCAAAAAACCTTTTCTCAACAAGGAAGTTGGAGAACAGGAGGATAGAGGAAAACCTTTATCCTACAAGGATATAAAACCCAAAGGATATGCAACTTGGATGATGTGTCATCATGAAAATAGATCAAAACTAGCAAGGAATTCAAATGACCATATAAAGATCGAACCAAAGGTAAGCTTGGTTCATGAACCTAAGGATTTGAAAAGAATTAAGAGTCCGAGGATTACCAGGAACTCACACTATGAAACTAAGGATTGAACCACTAGGATAACAAGGGAATCACCTAGGAAAGCTTAGATAAACACAACATAAACCCAAGGATCGGAAGGGTAATTCTAAGAAGGAAAAATGCCCAGGATGGGATACCAAAAGGAAGGGTCGATCGCAATTATCCAAAAGAAGAAACTCTACTCTAAGTAACTCGAGTTGAAGAATGGAACAAACATTAGACCTAAATGATATAAAGGACCTTATGATAAGAAATGGCTTGTAATGGACTAAGTCAAGGGGATAATAGTGAAATGGTCGTGAATGAACCTCCTTTAAGGGAAAGAGGGAGTACCTTAAGGAAAGTAAACCCTCAAGGATGAATAAGAAAATTGGACTCTATTCCCCAAAAATAAAAGAATGGAGTAGGTACTTGAGGGGAGGAATCCTTAAAGGACACAAACCGATTGGACATACTGAAGGAAAGAGTATGATGAAAATTATGGGAAAAATGCAACAAGAGTGTGTCAACAAACAAGTGTGAAGTCATAATGAATATTGTAGGAAGTAAATTGGAAAGAGATAAATAAACCAAAAACATGCAAGCCCACTTAAAAAGGAGGTATTTAGAAGGAGAATACTTTGAATACCCTCATTGGCTATGAGGACATTAGACGAAATTCCTAAGGAAAGGAATAATTATAACTCATTGGAAGGACAAACGAGTAGTGAGATGGAGACTCGCTAATGGTTAGGGAAATTATTTAAACTATCAACAATCATGAGTGTCATGACCACCTAAGCTAAGGAGAACATAGAAGAACCATGTGTGACCAAGAAGGATTTGGTTACAATTTCCAAGACCCAGGAAAGACAGTTGGTACAGACAAGGTATGTCCACTATTCGAGAATGGATTAATGAGAGGGAAATAACAAGGGTCATACTTAGCCTCTTGAGATAATGGGGACAAGGAGGGTAGAAGGATCTACATTACCCTATTAAGTTAAGAAAGAATGACCACAAGGTGGGAATAAGATCTTTGGAATAGACTTTTGGATAATCTATGGGAAGGATCAAAATTGTTACGAAACAAGAGGAATTAAAATTGGAAATGGGATGACCAAACATTTGTTGCAACTACAGGATCACAGTTAAGAGAAAACTTGAAGTCAGGGATGAATACAAGACCAAAGAATGGATATAAAGGATACCAAACCCAAAGGGATATGAATTATAATTTGAAATGATGAATTGTAGGAGGACATGCCTACAAAGTGTGTTCATAATGCAAACTACTGAAGAGATCGATCAAACCCTAAGAGGCACCCTAACCTTAGATACAATGATAGCCTCGCAATGGAAGATTCCAACCATAAAGGGCATACATGTAGGAGGCATGAAACCACCCTTGAGTAAATCGGTAAGAGAAATGGCATATGATGATCTACATATAACATAACAGATACCCAAACATTTTGGAACTCAAAAGGAAGCTATAGAGGGTTACACTTCATAATGGATTATCCAAATACGAGGTGTAGAGGCAAGAGGCCAACTAAGTGGTAAGAGTTATTTGACCTTACAACCCATAATAGTTATAAGGAAATCCTTGCTAACCACCTAGGACACATGATTATATAACTTATATGTGAAACAAGAAGTGTTGGGAAAGGATGGGGAAAAATCATAAAGGAACTTTCATGTAGACATAAATAGTTACCTCGCAGGAGGACGAAGCCCTAGTGCAATTACTACAAGCCAAAGAACCGAGTATCCACATACGTAATTTACCAACAAAAGGGAAAATGAGTGATGGAACACTCTAGTTGAGAGGAAAACAGAGCTTCGGGAAGTCAAGAAAATGAGAACCTAATAAAATCCATAACAAATCTCATTTATAGATTGAATGGTGAAGGATTGGTACTAAGGAATACCGAGTAGACAATAGGAAATTAAAAGGTAAATTAGTAGTAACTAAGTAAAAAGGGAGTACTTATTGAACATTTGGATAATGTCCATGACAACCAAGGAATTTCACTTCGTATTAAAGATGGATGAGATACAATGATCCTTATCGATCAATGGATAAATATTTGGAGAAAATGTTCTAAGAGAATATTATGAAAGCACATTTCACCCATACTAAGGGCACAAGATATGGAAAAATGACCTAGACTAACAAGATGAATTAACTCATAGAAATAATGACCATCTTTTCGGTTATGATTGTGTCAAACAGAAGCGTTAATATGACGTGAAAGTTAAGTGAATGGCACAAAACACCTCTGTTGATGTATGTTATAGAAAGGGGTGAGGCTATAAAACAAGGGCCATTAAATGAAGGATGCCCAAAGGGCCCAGATGCAAGGTTCCTCAATTTATGAGGAATAACTCTAGATTGACTAGAAGTGTGACCAACCTTTCAAGAAAAGATGGATTACAATTGTGTTGGATGGGCATGGTAATATGATTTGAAAACTTTGGATGGATGGTACAAAATGCCTTTAAAAACGAGTTAGATCAATAAAACTCGAAGTCTTATATGAGTACCATCGACGGGATACACACGAATGTAAAGAGACCCTGAATAATGAATGATGGATAACCTGGGTAGAAGGAGTTATTATATGGATTATCAACCTTAGTTATGAAAGATAGGGAATGTATATTCATTATCAATAAATATGGTCAACAAGAAAAGTTACCATTGTCATGCCCCAACCCGGTTTGTACAATAGGAACCTGTGAATAACCAGACATATCCTCCTGGATTTACAGCGATGGGTGCCTCATCACTAGAAGCTCGACAAGACTTAAGGCTCATAATAAAACATACCAAGTTATTTTGCCAAAATATTCATTTGTAATTGGAAAATAAAATTTATAATTAATACTAGGATCAAACAATGAATGTAAGGCATAACTTTAAAAATTTTGTAGCTTTCTATCTTTTTGACGTATCCGTAAAACAACTTAGTTTCCTAAAATGGGCATTGGAGTGGAGTGAGTTCACAACTCAGTGAGTAGGGTTAGCTGACATTGTGATATCATGTCCATGATTTAGCACATACTCTAAACTATAATAAAGAAATGATTTATAAAATAAGATTTAACCATAAATGGGTTAAAGTTTTAATAAAAGAGGCTGGTATTTGACAAGTTTGCATTATGTCCATTACAACACAGAAGTACCTTTCACTTGGGTTTATCTGTAATAAAGTTTAAGAGTTCAATTTATGAACTTGTATTCAACAAGAATATTCTACGTCAAACACATCTTTTCCATCATGAAAAAGTTCACACATTCATAGAATAGACATCTTATATGTTTCACTTGTGGTTCGGAGTGACGTTACCAACCAGCTTGGTACGAGTCTACGACCTCGACCACACGGGTATGAGACTATGAGCTTGACCATTCGTATGTGTGAGCACCATTGCCCAACTCCTAGACATATCAATCGGATTATCTACTATAGAGTTACTAGACATTTCACCTTCACTAGGTCTAATGTGCATAAAACTCCTAGAGCCCTTTACATACTGGCTCAACTATAACTTCCCTTGTACTGACCTTGTTAACCAGTAGTCCTAAGAACCATCACTACCCCATACTAGGCATCTCATGGTCCCATTAAAAATCACACACATATAAGTGTTTTACTTAAGATCATTATCTTTATACTATCAGCCCTATGGGATGAGACTTGCCTCCGACTCAATAATATTTACTATGCATGACCCATTTTACACAAAATCACAAATTTAAGTATTTTAACATGCCCAAAAATTACCATCAAGGTTATTTATAGAACAAGGCTCGTTTCCATTGGACTTAAACCTACTTTATGAGTTTTCAAAACATGGCAGTGGACCCACTATTTTTGAAAATGCTGGCCTTGGTCCCAATTCTCAATTTATGAACTTAATCCATTTACTTGACCATGGACCTGACCCATTGCCTACATCGAGGAATGAATCTATAAATAATACTTATATTTGGTTTTCAAAATAAAAAATAAATAGTAAATCATTTAAGCAATATTCATTCTTATCTCGATAATATATTACCTAAAAATGTTTTAGCGAGTTCAAGCCGACAAGGGAAATATATTCCAAATATACTTTAAATAACTCAAGCTATTAATTATGCGATTAATATTGCATAATCGATCCAATTGGACTTGATACGAGAAATCCTACTTATAGTTCTTCGAGGAAATTATCGTCTTGGAGGGATTCTCGAGTAGCGCCTATTGCACAATTCAAGTACGATACATTCCCTACACATCATACATGGATTTTGTAATTGTGTCTCAGGTAAGTAATTCAGGTATTTAATACGCCTTACCATAATATTTCCAAAATTACTTTTTGCCCTTGTATCATACTCCCACAATTAAAATCTATAAGGGTATTTAAATAAATTCTAAATTTGTAGCTTTTGATCTTAATACCATTCTCGGAGTATCTAGAGATGGTCATATGGCATTCACTTAATTCCTCGAGGTATAGGTATTGTTGGAATTTTTTCCTCAAAATTTTCGTTCAGTCGAACATGGCCTTATGAGTGTTTAATCAATCATCTTCCAAATGGGGCCTTAATCCTGCAATATCCCCACTGCCAAACATGTCATTAATCCTGCAATTTCCCCATTGCCAAACATGTCCTTAATCCCGTAATTTTCTCGCTGCCAAACATGTCATTAATCCCACAATTTCCCTACTATCAAACAATTCCTTGGGGCTTTGATCAGAATTGAAATGTAAAGCTCATTCCCACACCATTTCTCTATCAATTGCACGAAATCCCTAGCTCCTCCATCGGTGACGATTGATGGTTTCTATCGACAAAGATTGCTCAAGTGACCTCCTCCTATTCCTTCCGAAGCTAATGCATACCCCTAACATCCGAGTCTCCATCATCATTTTCGACCTAAGGCTCAATTGCAATCCACAATGCCTTCATACACTAATCTGTGAGTTTTGCAATTCGATCTTCGATTATGCCTGACTTTCAATTCAAACTATTCTCCATACCCCTACATGCTCTCATCTGTGCATAGTCTAGCATGTGGCTCTACATCTCATAGCTTTTTAGGATTCCTGATTGGTAGCGATCAGCATTGGCGGTGCTGACTGGGGAGTTCGTGTTCCTCCCGTTCGATCATGGTGCTCCACTCAACTACATGCTCTATCACGCCCCAACCTAGTTTGGTCGAGATTCTGTGAACAACCTGCCACTCTCCCGAACCTCGAAAAGGGACTCCTCTAGGAGATCAAAGAGAGTCAGGCGTAGTACCTATCATGTTTTCCCTAGACAACATTAAACAAAACTTAAACTTTAAATCTTTATACCTAGGATGGGGTATGGGGAGGAAGAGGCTGGCGTAGTCGTGTTCCTTCCTGAAAAAATGTTTAGAGGAAGGGGGTGAGTTCGACAATTTAGTAAGTAGGGGAAAATCTTTTAGGAAATGTTTGATTTAGCATTTTCAAATGTTTGATATTTCATCAATAGTTTCTTCTAAGATTTTTCTATACACACGATAAACAACTGCCCTCCTATCATAGGATGGATCACACATTCGTAGAACGGTTCCCGACCATTCCACTTGTGGACCGGAGCGCCTTTACCGTCCACCATGATAGAGGTGCACTGCCTCTACGCAAAGTTTAAGTGGACATCAATAGTCTGACCTCAAACCCTAATCACTTCATCATGTCCACTTTGTGGGATGAGACCTCTTTTCCCCTACTACCTCGGTCTCAGTGCGTTGGAAGCTCCTCGAGCTTCATGACCTACTGGACGACATACCGCCCTTATGCACCCTGGGTTGTACAGCAGTCCTTGGGCTCCATCACTACCTCATGTCAGGTGTCCTGATGGCCTAAATCTCACAATGCATGCACAAACAATAGTCTTTTAAGTTATAGCCATTATCTTTGGCCCTTCAGTGCAATGATTTGTTGGCTTGGCTTCGGCCCACGCGTACCGACCCAATAGGATCAACGACCTGGCTTCGGCGGAGCAACAATTTGGCCCAACAAACTCAAAAACTCAGACTTGGCTCGGCAGGTTTCACACACAATTTCCCGTTATTTGGGTCTTTTAGCATTTCTTATCACATGCTAGTTCTAGACGAGTCCATACCTGTGTCCATCGGCCTTGGGCCCACTTGCATACCAAGTCTAAGCCCCGAAATTAGCTCCCAAATATTTTAAGCAGAGTCATCCAGTTATGGGAGACTAATTCTGAGAAAATCATTTTCAAAAGAACTGTCATTCCAAACGGAATAGACGTTATAGTAATTCCCACTCACTCGGTAATCTTGACGGGGCCATCTCGGTGAAGTTTGGCTTTGTGGTGTTCTTCTAGAAGCCGGTGCTCGAGCAGTATGCTCCTACACAGCATGAACATCCATATTAGAGTGTTGGACTAAGGAACCACATCGTTTTGAGCATTTGTATATAGGCCCTCATATTTTTCCTTAATTGTAATTTGGTCCCTAAGGTTTGTACTTTTACCTTTAAGTCCTTGTTTGTCCCTTCTTTTCAATTATGCCCCTAGGATTTTCAATTATCCTTCTTGGGTCCTTAGTTATATCAAAATTTCCCATAGGCCCCTTAATTTTCTGAAATTGCCATTTAGTCCCCAATTTTCCCTAAATTGCAATTTGACCCCAAACTTTTTAAAAGTTGCAAATTGGTCCTCCATTTTATCCCATTTGCCCAATTGACCCTCAATTTTATCAATTTACCGTTCGACCCCCAATTTTTGAAAAATCCCCAATATGCCCAAATTTCTCAAAATTTGCACTTTGGCCCCTGAATCTCAATTTCATCAAATTGACCATCAAATCATGGTTAATTTCCCCCATTCTTGATTTGGATCACTTCCTTTATGTTTTCCTCAACATTTTAAGCTCTGAACTGCTTCATTTGGCTCGGAAATGAGCTCAAACAAAGCTTCGCAGGAAAATACAGTATAGAGAGAGAAAACTTTGATATCTTACCAGTGAGGGTTTGGTGATCGAAGCTTTGGCTACCACTGAATTACTCTCGTCATGGGGATCCTTCCTGGATCAAACCATGTCTCAATTGATGACCTGAGCAGTGTGAATTTCAGTGTTAAAATTTTTGCAGAATTTGGCCGTGAACAATATTTTCCGGCGGAGAGAGCCTACCTTTTTAGCTCGAGGGAAGGTCGGGACACTTCCAGGTGGTGTGTAGGGGGTCTATTTTGGCCACAATTGGCTAGGGGAATGCTTGAAGTGGATGCAGGGGGTTGGGCAGTTTTTTGGCGGAGGAGCTATGGTATTGTTCGAGCTTCCTCATTCCTTCTCGGTGGCTCTCAAGCTGAACAGAGGATAAGGTCAAGTAGAAGACTTCCTCCTAGTTCCAAAGATACCGAATGCGGCTTCAGAGGTTGAGAAAAGTCCCATCATCAGCGCTCTGGTATTGTATTTGAGGTTCGAGAGGAGTTTGGGTGTAAGGGTCTCTCGATTGCTTTGGGTGAGAGAATCATATAGTAAGGTGTTTTGATTCTCTCCATAACTTCCAATCCTTGAGTCCCGTGAGTTCAGGTAAGAGCAATTCATGTGTTTCATTTGTTCAAGATCATGATAGGCCTAGGTTCCTCCATGGTCCTTTCCATAAAAAATTTGTTCGATTTCATGGTTGGAGAAATGAAATATCATTGTTCGATAAATAAATTTTAATCCAATCCAATACCAAATTACTCTATTGCTATTTTTGGTTTCACATTTATTCACAATTCAATTTAGACAAATTCTATTTTTGGAAAACCCCAATCTTAAAATGACGCCCCCATTTCAATTGATCCTATTTATTTTACTACAAATCTCACACTCTAAGGGACTCTAGATCAATCTAACCCCCTAATTTTACTCTAGTGAGCTTATTTAATTAATCATAACATTTGTTCTAACACAATGTACTTAGTATGCATTTATTTTTCCAATTTTTAATACTGCATCTTATTATTCAAGATTATATATTAATTTTTCAATTTACTTATTAAGATATAATTTTAAATCTCATCCATGGAAGATGAAAAGTAATGACAATGGATAATCTTGAATGGACAATACTTCAAAAGTTCAGATAACTAAGTTCACTTATTTGTAGGAAATAGACTATCAATAAATATAATGCTAGATTTACTTCGCATTTTCGTTATTATATTCTATTTATAATATTTTAATACATTATTTCAATTAATAAAAATAATTAATTATATATAAATCTCTTGTAATCTATAAATATATCATTCAAATATTAGGTAAACATAACATACATTATATTAATTATACTATACTTATTTAATATTGATCGTTTTCATTGTACTGCATTCATGGTTGCTCCATTATGTGGGAGATTGAATAAAGCTGCCGACAGTTTTTTTTTCTTTGGCCCTTTTTTCACGATTTTACCCTCAGAAAACTAGGGACGAAAAATAGTCACTTCAAAAATATTGCAACACTCCCTTATCTGATCTTTGTCTTTGTCGTCTTACTTGTCCTCTCTACCGACCGATTGCCACTTGCTCATGCCCCAGTTGCTTTACAATTTTATGGACAAGTGAAGAACAGTTCTTTTTCTCAACCACTCGTTCAATTACCAGATATTTTTTATTATTCCCCTTTGCTCTATTGTTTCTATAAATCCTTCTTGCTTCTGGGCTTTCTTTCACATCCAATACACTACACCTTCCCTACAAATTCCCATTTAGGACTAGCTATATAAGCAACTCCGGTAGAAATGTCTGATCACCACGGGCATGGACCAGGTGGAGGCCATGGCGGTCCGGGCGGAGGGCATGGTGGCCCAGGAGGCGGACACGGCGGTCCGGGCGGAGGGCACGGCGGTCCAGGCGGAGGGCATGGTGGTCCAGGAGGCGGACATGGTGGTCCGGGAGGAGGGCATGGTGGCCCTGGAGGACCGGGTGGAGGCCATGGAGGACCAGGTGGAGGCCACGGTCATGACCATGGCCATGGAGGTGGTGGGCATGGTCCTGGTGGAGGAGGGCACCACCATGGTCCAGGTGGGCACTGATATGTGGTAATCACAAGACTGATATAAGTAGTAGTGTGTTCCTTATTGTGTGTTGTCTTGTAACCCCCAAGAATGAGTGCTCCTCCATGGAAGTTGGTGAGAATGTAGATGCAGTATTATGTATTATGCTGGGGACAACACTTAGCTTCCATTAAATAAAAGGGAGCCCTTTGATACAACCTATACTAAGGTTCTGAATTTAACTACTACTGATACAAGCTTATTATAATTACGTTTCTAAAAGAAAAGGGCAATGCGCACTGCTAAGCCAGATCTTAAGGTGACTGGAATTTTACTAGTCTATCAACATATACAACATCCATGGAAGCTTTTCGAAGGAAAATTCCCTCTCATCGTACAAAAAAGGTCCGGAAAAAAAGGGAGAGATGATAATAAACATCTATTCTATTAATGTTATTTTGTGATCAAGACTCTTGATCTTGGCTGCAGCAATATATAGTTCATTCACAAGAATTGGGTACAGAAGACATGATCAAAATCCAATTCCAAGTTCCAGCATTCCATAGAACAACCACTTCTACTCATAAACTACATTCTCTTGTCTACTTTTTTCGATTCTAGAGTGGGGATGTAGTACAAAATTTCAATTGATAGGACAAAGTTGGGGAATAGCAATCCCTATAACATCACAAACATTCTCTTGCCTATTGGATCTGTCCAAACTTTAGTAGAACTAGAATTTGTATGTCGGGTCTAGTGCAGAATCCTTGATACACGAAGGCTTCTTAGCTTTGTAGTAGAAATGTGCAATCATCTGGATCAAGTCATCAGAAGTTCGAAACTCTGAAGGAACAACAAATTAATCGGAGTTATAACTTCCAAGGCTACTTATTCATCCAGTGACTATCAGGGTGCATGCAAATATGATCTCACCTGTCTCCCGATACAAGATTTTGTTTCCCCGTAAGAAGAGAACTTGCGGGCAGTTTTTAACTTTAAGAGCATATGCTAGGTCTCTCTCAATGTTGAAGTCTACTTTTATAGCCTGTTCCAAAATGTTCAGGAAAGAAACTTGAGTATACCAGAGCATATTCTCAACCTCTATTGATAAATCCTTAGCATCTACTTACCCGGGGCGGTAGTCGATCTTTGCACTTCCAGTAAACTTGAATAGCTTTCTCCAATTCTTTCAAAGCTTTCCAATTATCCGAGGCCCTGAAATGCCCCAGAGAAGAGTGCAGGCATGTTAAGAGGTGCCACCAAGGAAAACTGCAGTTGCTGCAAACTATAGTAAAGCTCATGCACCCCAAAAACATCCAGTCACTCAAAGTTTGGGGCATTGTACAAGTTTACAGTGATACTGATCAAGATAATTAGTGATGATGATGAGTACCTTCTAAGGCTTACTCAACTCAAGCAGGTGGCAGAGTAAGCAGGATTGGGCACTAATTATCTATGGAAGTGTGAGTATAAATGAACAGTAAATCTCCACAAAAAGAAAGCACCTCAATTGTTTGAGCTTCACCTGTTGTATCTCTCGAAGACCAAGACAATCAGGGGGCTTGGATGGAAAGCAAAGCTCTCCCATTCCAGACAGTTTATCTCCTTCACCCAACTGTCCTCGACTTCCCCTTCCCAGTCAATCTCATCACCATCTTCTCCTACAACGTTCTTGATTGCATGCTGCTCAAAATACTCTGACGCTCTTATACCCCAACCAACATCGGCATCAACGGGCCAACTCGAACTTTCTTCCTCAACTACAAAATCTTCCCTTCTTTCATCACCATCATCATCATCATCAAGTTCAGATCTCCTCTGCATATATGACATTCCAATAGGATACGAAAATGATAAGAGTATGAAATATTTGCCCAATATTAGCTGAAACCTAGCAGTGTGGGAATTAAACTTTTTGGAGGCACAAATCTTCTGACCGAAAAGAAAAACAAAAACAAAAAAGAACACAGCTCACCTTCCTGTGCTTCAGAACCGCATCTTCCTCGCAGTTTTCAAGAACCCCAGGGCTCTGCTGCCGAATCGATGCGAATGTCCGATCAAGGGAGTCCCTGACAAAGTCTTCCACAGCGGTAGCTTCGCTCCTGCGACCCCGCCTCGGCTTCCTCGGCTTAGTCGTCCGGATCCTCCCCTCCTCCGCGGGCTCGGCCCCTTCAGAAGACTCGTGGGGTTCGGGAAGAGACGCGTCAGAGGAAGAATCGCTCGACAGAGCTGAATAAAACCCAAGAGGAAGAAGTCTGAGGCGGCGCTGGGCTAAACTTGGGTACAGAGAGATTGGAGATGAAGGCGGTGGCGCTGGGAGCAGCTTCCATATACAGATATTTTGGAGATACATCTTTGCTCAGCTTCAGACTCCTCTGCCAGACGGGGACGGAGGGGCAGAGCAAAGAACTCTTTGAAGAGGACCAATATAAACCAAACAGGAACATGGAAGGTTAATTAGTAATTTTAAAAAAAATCTAACAATAATAACACTCCCTAATTTATTTATTTATTATTATTATTTTTCACGGATACTACTAAATAAAACCACAATTCTCCTCTGTCCATTCTATCTCTTCTTCCCAAGTGCTCGTTCTTGTCCACCAACGGAACTCATTGCTCCCATCTCGGCTGTTCTATAACTCTGTCTTGTGCCCACATTCTCACTTGCCAATTGGTCTGTCTGTGCTTGTGTATGTGCTTTTCTAGTTGTCTCCCGTTGGGAATTTATACAGTAATAAATTTTAGGGATTTGGAAGAGTTTGAATGGATTGATTAACTCTTTCAAACTCTTAAATTTACAGTACACTTTTTTGAATTTGGAATCATAATCTAAACAAGAACATGGTGAAACTTTAGGCGATGAATACAAAATTGAGACTGAATTTAGTGACTAGATAAAATTATGATCAATCAAATTCATTAATCCATTGCTGACTAAGGGAAGTTGTGCTATGCAATTGTTAATTAGAATATATATTGTGTTAAATTGTTCAGTGGAGATTATGACAGGAAGAGGAAAATATGGAGGTTGATCCCTTAAGAAAGGATGATGATGTTGCAAAGGCCTTATCTGCAGTTGATATATACTTGTCAAGAAATAAAAGAAGGCACCACCAGCTTCTCCTCTAGAAGAATTAGCAGATGCCCCAAAGGAGCTTGACATGGATGGTTACGATGAAGGGGATGAAGGTTTGCCCAAATGTTGATATCTTGAGCTCAAATTTAATGGTTGCACTCTTCCAAGTATGTAAAAGATGAGGTTTAGACAATCAAGCATGTACATGGAAACTTATATGCCAAGTTCATTTTTGAGGATTTCATATGTGTAGTGAGAAATATGACATTTTAAATTATCTATTCAGTGAGCAATTCATCATCTTTTTTTTTTTTTTTACAATTGGCTGTTACATTAATGTTAGATATATCTTAAAGTGCATTGCAAATGTAGAGCTGTTTGGAATAGGCTAGTGGTAGCATCTATTCTCCCAGTAATGAGGTGGACCCATATCTATTGGATAAAAATGTGTCGTAAGGCCTCCGGACGACTGAGTGGATATAAGAGTAGTTCGTCGGACTAGGTGATCATGTAAAATTTGGAGTAGCTTCAATCGCATGAGACTGGGGTGGAATGATATGAGGTCTTTGTCTTGATACAAAGAATTAATTTCGGGAATGAGGGTTAGATGTCGCGAACATCCACTTATTATCAGGGTAGAAGTGAACGTGCTTCTATATACGCTGTCAGTATAATCGCTCCGACGCCACAAGTGGGTTCATTGGACGTACTGATCTGCGAATATGCATTTGACCTTAATGATGAAGGATGTGTGTTAGGTGATGACACACCGTGATTAATAAGAAATGGTGGTAAAAACCGAAATTTGAAATGAAAGGACTTTTGAAAAAAAGGAGTCTAATACACTCTAATACAAATCTTTTTACTAAAAGTTAAAAGTTTTGAAAACTAATTCACTGAGTAGTCGTACTCACTTCCTCCTTTGTATCGCTTTCAAGAAATTCTGGAAAGCCTACCCTTAAAAACCATTAACTAAAATACCTCTGAGACATGTATGGTAAATTTAAAATATTATGCAGTTTTTATTTATATTATTCCAAGAAAAAAATACAGGTTTAAAGGACGCCTTACTTTTTACGGCTTATTATAAGAGAAAACCCTTTAATAAATCGGGAGAGTGGCAGGTTGATCACGGGGATCCAACCAAACCGGGTCGGAGTGTGACAACTAGAGTGGTATCAGAGCCTATTTCCTTGAATACATAGTCAAAACTAGAAAATATAGTAACTAATAGAAATTATTTTAAAATTTTACAAAAATAGCTCCAAAGAAAGGAACCAAGAGAACTAGGGCTGCCGTCTCCAACACCGCCCAACCATCCCTACTTGTAGAAACTCCCAGAATAGCCCAGACAACTCCTACTGGACTCAATGGGGAGCATCGAAGATTGTACGAAGAGTTCACCCGTATATTTGGATAACCTAACCTTGTTCCTAAGGCAGACACCAACTCTCGGGTTGAATCAGAGGAAGTGCAATCCCACCCTCCCCCTGCTAATCCACCCGCTCCAACAGACATCCCTAGAAATCTCAAAATTCTCCGACAACTAGGATGTAGGGACCGCCATGCATTGGTTGGCCAATATTAAGAAATTGATGGGAATTGTCAGGATAACACTAGAAGATAGGGTGATCATGATGGAATTCTTCCTGGAAGGAAGCGCTAGACGGTGGTGGGAAAATATCTGAAACCTACATACCACCATTCCCACTTGGGAACAATTGAGGAGAGGTACTCAGAGGAGTACCTGGCACCCCATCTAATAAATGAGAAGAAGCAAGAGTTCATCTGACTTTGGCAAGGGCTTAACTCCATATCAGTCTCTGTGGGGTGCTCCTATTCTATTTCTAAAGAAAAAGGACAGAAGTATGAGACTGTGCATTGACTACAGAAAGCTGAACTAGGTCACCATCAAGAATCGATACCCACTCCCAAGGATAGATGATTTGTTTGATTAGTTAAAAGAAGCAGCATACTTCTCAAAAATAGACCTTCAGTCAGACTATCACTAACTCAGGATTAGAGAAGAGGATATCCTTAAGACGACATTTCGATCGAGATATGGACACTATGAGTTCAATGTAATGCCGTTTGGATTGACGAATGCCCTTGCAGCTTTCATGGACTTAATGAATCGCATGTTCCAACCTCATTTGGACAGGTTCGTGATAGTATTCATAGATGACATTTTTATATACTCACGAACTAGGTCGGAACATGAAGAGAATTTGACAACTACACTGGAGATATTAAAGGAAAATCAATTATATGCAAAATTTTCCAAGTGTGAGTTATGGCTGCAGGAGGTAGGATTCTTAGGTCACATTGTATATAAGGATGAAGTTAAAGTAGATCCAGCTAAGGTGAAAGCCATATCAGATTGGAAGGCTCCAAGGAATCCTACAGAAATAAGAAGCTTCTTAGGATTGGCAGGATACTATAAACGGTTTGTGCAAGACTTTTCTAAAATAGCAGCTTCTCTAACTCAACTCACCAGGAAGGGAGTTGAGTATAAATGGGATGAGAGTTGTGAGAAGTCTTTTCAAGAGTTAAAGACTCGACTAACAACCTCACCAGTACTCTCCTTACTTGATCCTAATGTAGGAGAGTACACAATCTATAATGATGCCTCTGGATAAGGGCTTGGATGTGTCTTAATACAACAAGGGAAGGTCATCGCGTATGCCTCACGACAACTGAAGGTACATGAAAGAAATTACCCGACTCATGATTTGGAATTAGCTGCAATAGTGTTTTCCCTAAAGATATGGTGACACTACCTTTATGGGGTTAAGTACAAGATATGCACAGATCACATGAGTCTTAAGTACTTCCTAACTCAGAAGGAGTTAAATCTCCGTCAGAGGAGATGGCTGGAATTGGTGAAGAATTATGATTTTGTGATAGAATATCACCTTGGAAAGGCAAATGTGGTAGCAGATGCGTTATGTCGCAAGTATTAAACTGAGGCAGCACAAGTAAAACAAGTTACCTACCCTTGTTGCAACAATTGGGAAGGATGGAGGTGAACCTGAGGATGGACAAGCAGAAAAAATGTTTGGTGGCTAATGTAGCGGTGAGGCCCAGTCTAACCGAGCATATTAAGGTTCAACAAAAGACTAATAAAGAACTTCAATCTTATTTGGACTCGGTTAACAAGGAAAGGAAACTGGACTACGACGTGTGAGGTGACAGAGTACTAATCTATAAGGGTAGGGTATGTGTGCCTCAAGATAAGGAGTTGAAGAGATTAATTTTGGAAGAGGCACACGATTCGGTGTATGCTATGCATCCGAGCAGTACTAAGATGTATTGCACCCTCAAATAAGGATACTGGTGGAATGGCATGAAGAGGGACATTACGGGATATGTAGCCTGATGTTTATCCTGTTAATAGATAAAAGCAGAGCATTAGAAACTGTCAAGACTGCTATAACCCTTACCAATTTCGGAATGGAAATGGGAGCAATCACCATGGACTTCGTCACGGGTCTACCAGTGACAAGAAAGGGTCGAGATGCGATTTGGGTCATAGTGGATATATTGACCAAATCAGCTCATTTCCTTCCTATAAAGGTGACAGACATAGTAGAACAGCTGGCTGTCTTATAAATGAAGGAAATCGTAAGACTCCATAGTGTCCCGATGAGTATAGTATCAGATAGAGATCCAAGATTTACTTCCAGGTTTTGGCCAAGTTTCCAAAATGCTATGTGGACCAAACTTCATATGAGCACTGCATTTCACCCTTAGATAGATGGGCAGTCTTAGTGAACCATCAAAATCTTGGAAGATATGCTGAGAGCGTGCATACTCACCATGAATAAAATCTGGGAGGAATACTTGTGCCTGATGGAATTTGCTTACAATAATAGTTATCAGACTAGTATTCAAATGGCTTCCTATGAAACCCTTTATGGATGACCATGTCGTACTCCTCTATTTTGGGAAGAAGTGGGGGAAAGGAAGTTGGAAATGGTAGAATTAATTGAGGATGCCACGGAGAAGATAAAATTAATAAGGAGTCGTCTTAAGACCGCACAGGACAGGCAATAGAATTACGCGGACAATCGAATGAAAGATCTAGAGTTCGAGGTGAGAGATCAAGTATTCCTCAAAGTATCCCCATGGAGGGGATTACTTAGGTTCCAGCAAAGAGGAAAGCTAAATCCAAGATATATTAGTCCATATCTCATCATTCAAAGGATAGGACCGGTAGCTTATAAATTGGAACTACCTCCTGATCTGTAGATAATACATGATGTATTTCACATTTTAGTGCTTCGAAAATATCAGTATGATCCTAGTCATGTATTTAACTAACCTCTAATGGAACTAGAAGAGAACCTAATCTATCAGACATAACCGGTACAAATTATCAATCGGAGAGACAAGAATTTGAGGAACAAGAAAATTCCTTTGGTCAAGGTTTTTTTGGTAGAATTGACTCATGTAGGAAGAGACATGGGAAATCGAGAGTATGATGAGAGATAGTTACCCTAAATTATTTAATGTGTAACTGTTTCGAGGACAAAACCCCTAAAAGGAGGGGAGATTTGTAAACCCCGTCCTTTGATAATGAGAAAATCGGGGAAAGAACTGGTTAGTTCAAATTTTAAAATCGAGTCGGTCTACAAGCCTGATTATCAAGAAATGGACAAATTTGAGAATTTACAACTCTCATGTGACTCAAAAGGATTCATAAACCCTAGAAAAGAACCTTAGGATAAAATGGGAGAGAAAAATCGGATTGATTTGAGTGAACCAGATCTGAACCAGTTTATGAGCCGAAACCCATAGAGAGAGGACAAACTAAGAAATATAGGGACCCTAAGTGACCTAAGGAGTCATAAAAGTCATGAAAAAGGACTTTAGGATGAATTGTAGATGAAAACCAAACTGGTTCAGGTGAAATGGATCCGAACCAGATTGAACCGGTTTGGATCGGTTTGAACCACTATTGAACTGAATGCTAAATTTATTTTTCTATGTGGCTTAAAAAATTCAAATTTGAGATTTGAGGCCATCATTGGATAGAAAATGAATTTAGAAATTTTTAGATTTGAAAATTTTGGTCGAATCGGGGGTGAACCGGCCAGTTTAAGCTTTCAACCCGGTTCGGACCGATCCGGTCTGATTCAGAACAGTGTCATCTTCTTCCTTTAGATGACAACATTATTCACTCGCTGGAAAATTGAAGCAGCACCGATGAAGAAGAAACGTTTCTATTCAGTATGTTTTAAGCCATCAATGTCTATCACAAAGGTGCCAAATGGACGACAGATGAGTCCCCGAGTGCCCTATATAAAGAGTCTCTCTCCATTCATCATCTACACACCTAAAAAGCTCACTATCTCTCAGTTGCTTAGTTTTTCGGTGAAGCTCGAACCAGAGCTCCAATATAGGGGCATTTTTGAGCCAAAGAAGGCAAGGTCGGGTTCCTTAGAACCAGGGAGAAGTCAACTACACGGTGGTGATATCCACTCGTTCCGAGAGTCATTGGAGAAGCACCGACGTGATTGAACAGTGAAGCAGCTTTGGCGGACCAAGCTAAAATTGGCCAATTTGAGCCCTCCTCAAGCCAAACCAAGCCCTCCCAACACTTCCTCAGCCCTCCCACAGCCGAATTAGGACCAAAAGGTAAGCTAATTAGGCTGACCTTTACAATTTTCGACCGGTGTTAGAGAGAGTCGGAATAATTTAAATTAAAGAATTCTAATCCAATTTGACATCAATTGATGTCATTCTTGATCTTAGGAGAAACCTTAGGAGGAGAGCTACCAGCCCAGATAGAAAGCTCAAACCGTTGCATCCTCATCGGTGAGCAATCGAAGCTTTCTCTCTCTATAGTCTGTTTTTCGATGAAACTCCATTTGAGCTTGTTCCAACGTTAAAACTTATGATTCAAAGTACTAAGGAATTGTATGAACATTTAGAAACTCAATTTTAACAATTAGAAGTGTTTGATTGGCCAATTTGATGAAATCAAATTCGACTGTGTTAGTGAGTTAAAATTGGGGGAAATTTTGGGGAAGTTGGGGATTTTCAAAAATTTGAAGGACCAAAATGCAATTTTCTAAAATTGAGGGTCAATTGGGCATGATAAGAATGTTAGAGGGCCAATTGAGGAATTTTAGAATTTTTGGGTTAAAACTTACCATTTTGGTAAAGGGCAAAATGGTAATTTTGGAAAAGTTGGGGGACCAAATTGGAAATTTGGGAAATTAAACCCCTTTTTGTGAATTTGAATAAATTGAGGTCCTAAGATAAATTTTAAAAGTTTTGGGACTCAATTTGAGGAAAAACCGACATTAGGGACTTTAAGTTAAAGAAAAATAACTTTAGGGACCTAAATGCAAATAAAGGAAATTTTAGTTTTTCTCATTCATTTGGAATGAATGAGGGCTATTAGGTCAAAGAATAATGAACAACTATGTTAATTTCGTATAGGAAAACAAGATATCGGGAACGCTAGCTAAAGTTAAGCTTGCTAGGGACGAAAACCAACTAAGTGGAATTTCACTGCACGATCGGGTGAGTGGGATTTTATATCATATCCGGTTGGGAATGATAAGTACCTCGAAATGAAAACCCACTAATTAGTGGTATTTTAAACATCACAACATAGAGGAGTGATGTGAAAATGACGTGGAAAAACTACTTACTAATCGTGAATAGATCATACCCGGTTGGTATGATGAAGCTTCCTTGGAGGAAGTGGAAAACCCGTTCATCGGTTATGAGTGGAGATATCCTCATACCCAGTTGGGATGATGGATAGAAAACTTATTTTTTGTCGGAAGTGCTCTCCTCTAATAGCTCGAATAGCTCTTATAGGCCAAGGGCCTCAATTTTGGAACTTCTTGGGGGCTAATATGCCCGATTTTGAAAATCTCAAATAGAGGGCCATAGGCCAGTGGGCACGAGCAGGAGCTCGTAAACAAACATGAGATATGTGCTATAAAACTTTTATAAATGAATTGTTTGGCCATGGTATCAAGACAGGACTGACATACTCAATCAACTGGCGGTAGTGTGACATGACAGGTCGACGTACTAGTCAAGACAAACAGCTACAGGTTGAGTTGAGAGTCGGGGCCGTTGGACCAGTGGCGCCATAGATTAAAAGGCATAATGTAAAAATACTGATTGTGCATGCACTATGATTACGAGACCTTCAAGACGCCCAAGAGGGGTAGTGATGTGTGTCCTAGGGGCCCTGGACGACCTGGTGGATATAAGGGCAGTTCGTCGGACCAAGTGACCATGCGAAATTTGGAGTAGCATCAAGCGCATGAGACCGGAGTGGGGACGGGATGAGGTCTCTGTCCTCATATGGACACGGAGAATTAATTTTGGGATTGAGGGTCAGATGTCACGAACATCCACTCATTCTCAGGGTAGAAGTGGACGTGCTTCTATCTAGGTGGCCGATAAAGTTGCTCCGATACCACAAGTGGATTCAGTGAATGTACTGGCCTGCGAATGTGTGTTTGGCCTTCATGATGAAGGATGTGTGTTGGGTGATGACACACCGTGATTAATAAGAAATGGTGGTAAAAACCAAGATTTGAAATGAAAGGACTTTTGAAAGAAAGGAGTCTGGCATACTCCAATACAAATATTTTTCCTAAATGTTAAAAGTTTTGAAAACCCATTCACTGAGTAGTCGTACTCACCCACTCCTTTGTATCGCTTTTAGAAAATTCTAGAAAGCCTACCCTTAAAGACCATTAACTAAGATGCTTGTGAGATAGGTTGGTAAATTTAAAATATTATGCAGTTTTGATTTATGTTATTCTAGGAAAAAAGTGCAGGTTTAAAGGACACCTTACTCTTTATAGTTTATAATAAGGGGAAACCCTTTAATAAACCGGGAGAGTGGCGGGTTGATCACGGGGATCCGACCAAATCGGGTCAGGGCATGACAAGGAGGCACGCTCTAAGCATGTCCCTGTCCACCCTAGAGTTTGGATCGTCCTCTCTAAATGCCCATCAGTTTGAGAATGGAACGACGTGCTCATGTATAACTTCATTATGGGAAATCTTTATAAACTTGGCCAGAATCTAGAAGTGAACCTCGAATCCCTATTTGACAGTATGGATTCTAGGACCCCATGCATGCATACAATCTCTATATGTATTACCTAGCTAGCATTTCCACTAGGTGTGTCAGCTTGATGGGTAGAAAGTGGGCGAACTTGGTGAGTTAGTATACTATGACCTAGATTACATCGTGTCTTCAGATTGATGGGAGTAACCCCATCATGAAGTCCATGGTAATCTTCTCCCATTTCCATTCTAGAATGGAGAGTAGTTGGAGGAGCCCTATCGACTTTTGATGTTGGCCTTGATTTGCTGACACAAGAGATACCGAGCCCCGTATTCCATAATCTTCCTCTTCATACTCGACAACCAGTAACCTTCCTTTAAGGTCCTGTACATTTTGGTGTTTCTTGGGTGCATCACCTAAATGGAGACGTGTGACTCCACCAGTATGGCATCCTTTAGTTCAGTGTCATTAGGGACCACCACTCGACCCTTAAATACCAGCAATTCATCTACCAGAAAAGCAGAAGCCAGTGGGGGTGTCCTCCATTATCCTTTCCATGTACTTCTTCAAATTGTGGTCAATCATTTGTTTGATCTTGATTTGGTCCACTAGGGTGGGTCGAACCGTTAGATTCGCCACTAAACATAGGGTCTCTTCCTCTGTGTTTAGAGATATGCGGAGCTGATTCAATTGTTCTAGCATGTGTGGGTACACTAACCTCACATGAACTAGGCTCACCTCATACTTTTAGCTTAGGGCGTCAGCTACCACATTCAACTTCCCTACGTGGTACTCTATGACCAGGTCGTAGTACTTAATTAGTTCATATCATCACCTCTAACTCAAGTTTAGTTCCTTTTGCATCAAAAAGTATTTGAGGCTTTTATGATTTGTGAAGATTCGACACGTTACGCCGCACATGTAATGCCTCCATATTTTGAGGGCGAATACTATGCCGCCATACACGTTACGCTTCTATCTAGGAGTACACCATGATGTCATTGATGAAGACTGACAAACTAGTCAAGGTAGGGTTGGAAGATCTGGTTTATTAGGTCCATGAACATTGTCAATGATAATCCAAAGGGCATTACCATAAACTCATAATGATGATACCTTGTTCTGAAGGTTGTTTTCAAGATATCTTCCTCCTTAACCTTCAACTAGTGGTACCTAGACCATTGGTAAATCTTTGAGAAGTGGGATGCCCCTGTTAGTTGATCGAATAGGCTGTCAATCCTAGGGAGTGGATATCAGTTCTTGACTATTGCCTAATTTAATCGATGATAGTTAATGCATAACCTCATGATGCCATCCTTCTTTTTCACTAATAAGACCGGGGTACCCGAATGAGAGTTGCTAGGTCTGATGAAACCCTTGTTCATTATCTCATCGAGATGTTCTTTCAACTCCTTGAGATCCAGTGGTGCCATCTGATATGGATAACTAATCCATCCCTAGAATGAGATCCACTTCCTTTAAGTGTAGTGGTATTAAGTCATCTTTAAGGATTTCCCCTTCCATAGTCACCTCACATCCCTGCATGACGATATCCTTCAGTATCATTTCACCCATTGGTGTGTGTATCATTAGTCCTAGGTTGTGTGAAGATGGGACTTGTAGAATTTTTGGTGTTAATCCTTCTCATACATATAACCGATCTGTTTCGGAGTCTATGAGAGCAAAGGCCCATATACCATTTACTTGTGCAAGTTTTGAGATAATACCAAAAATATTTTATTATTAAGGATTTTATTAGAGTTTGGTCTTTACAACTATGTACTAAGGCCTCTAAGGCTCAAGTTCATCTTATTTACATGGTGTTATCTAGCACCATATCCAAAAGAGAAAAAGACTAGGTGGGTAGTTCAAGGGTTTTGGGAAGTACCCACAACGACACTCGAATTTGTTTGAGCCTCTTCCTTGGTCAGGTTATAGACCCTTGCGGGAACTCTATCCTCATTCCTAGGTACTTCTGCCATGCAATTAGTCGATCCAAAGCCCTGAGTGTAGTTGGGTTGGGCTTGCCTTCATGGGTATGGCAGAGGTCGTCCCGTAGTGTTTCCCCTAGTGCCATCCTATTATTGGAACTTTTGCATTCCCTTGCCTTGTGTCCTATTGTTGAGAATATGATCACACATTGGATAAAATAGAGAAGTGTTATGGATTTATAAGGTTGTAAATGTTACACTACTTAAAAATCATGACTTTTAAGTAGACATGGACCAATAAGGGGTCGGGCGCTTATCTAAGATCCCACATTGTATAAAATAGAGAAGTGCTGTGGTTTTATAAGATTGGGAAGGTTCTAATACTTATAAGGACTTTTAAGTAGACATGGTGTAAACCCTACCCTTTGGAGTTAAGGAAAACCGAGAAAAGAACCGGTCAAACCGAGTAAGAAAAACTGAATTGGTTCACAAACCCAATCATTAGAGAACGGGCAAATTGGAAAATGTACAACTCCCGAGTGACCAAAAGGGTCATAAAAACCTTGGAAAAAGGACCTTAGGACAAATTGGGAGAGAAACCTAGACCGGTTTAGGTGAACCGGATCCGAACCAGATCAAACCGATCATTTCCAAAGAGAAAACCGAGTCGGTTTAGAAATCGGAATCGATAGAGAAAGGGCAAACTGGGAAATTTATGGAACCGAGTGACTTAAAGAGTCCGAAAAGTCATGAAAAAGGGCTTTAGGATGAAATGGATGTGAAAACCAAACCGGTTCAGGTGAACCAGACCTAAACCGGATTGAACCGGTTTCTAAATTCATTTTTCTAGGTGGCTTAGAAAAATTCAAATTGGAGAATTGAGGCCACCATTGTATAGAGAATGAATTTAGAAAATTTTAATTATGAAAAACTCAGTCAAATCATGCTTGAACCGGCTGGTTTAAGTGTTGAACCCGGTTCGGACCGGTCTGGTCCGGTTCAAAACAGTGTCGTCTTTTTTCCTTCAGATGACAACACTGTTCACTCACTAGAAAATCGAACTAGAGCTCCCTATATAAGGAGCCCCTCTCCATTCATTCTCCACACACTTGAAAACCTCACTATCTCTCAGCTACTCAAGTTTTCGATGAATCTCAAACCAGAGCTCCAATATAGGGTATTTTCTGAGCTAAAGAAGGTGTGGTCGGGTTCCTTAGACTTGGGGAGAAGTCAGATGGTTGTAGTCTCCAATTGCTCCGAGAGTCACCGGAGAGGCGTTGGCGTGATCGAACAGTGAAGTAGCTTCGGTAGATCGAAGCTGCCCTATTTTTGTTGAGCTGAAATCATCCAATTTGAGCCTCAAACCAAACCAAGCTCTCCCAACACCTCCTCAAACCTTCTATGGTCAAATTAGTGCGGAAAGGTAAGTCGATTTGGCTCCATTCTATGAATTTCGATCGGTGCTAGAGAGAGAACCAATAGATCTTTACTGACTAAATTCTCCCTGAATTTGACATGAATTGAGGTGATTCTTGATTCTAGGAATGACGTTAGGATGAGAGCTATCTGCCTAGATCAAAAGCTCAGACCACTGCGCCCCTAATGGTAAGCTTTCGAAGCTTTCTCTCTCTACGTTCAGTTTTATAGCGAAGCTCTATTTAAGTTCGTTCCGGCGTCAAATCGTGCGATTCAAAGTACAATTGAATCGTATGGAGGTGTAGGAACTCCAATCTAACTTTAATTTCAACAATTAAACTCATTTGTTTGCTCAATTTGATGAAATCAAATTCGGTTGAGTTGGAAGGTTGAAATTGGGGGATTTCAAAAATTCGAGGGACTAAAGTGCAATTTTATAAATTTGAGGACCAATTGGGCAGGATAATGATGTTGGAGGACCAATTGGGCAATTTTGGAATTTTGGGGGCCAAACTTACCATTTTTGTAAAGTAGGGGCAAAATGGTAATTTTGGAAAAGTTGGGGACCAAATTGGGAATTTGGGAAACTTGAACCCCTTTATGTAATTTTGAATCAATTGAGGTCTCAAAGTATAATTTTGAAGTTTCGGGACTCAATTTGGGGGAAAATTGGCATTTGGTACTTAAAGTAAAGGAAAAAGAACTTTAGGGACCAAATTGTAAATATTGAAAAGTTGGGTATTTTATTCATTCGTAATGAATGAATGCTATCAAGCGAAAGGATAATGAACAAATTTATTTATACCATGTAGGAACATGAGGTATCAGGAACGCCAACTAAGACAAAGCTCACGAGGAGACGAAAGCCGATTAAGAAGTGTTCACGACATTCACGACAACAAAATTATCATTTGTTGGATACGGCCAACAAAGGGACAAAACTGAATTGTGATCTTTGAGGCAATAGAGTACTAACCTATAAAGGTAAGGTGTGTGTGTCTCAAGATAAAGAATAGAAGAGATTAAATCTGGAGGAGGCACACGACTCTGTGTATGCGATGCATCCGGGTAGTAATAAGATGTACCACACCCTCAAACAAGGATATTGATGGAAAGGAATGAAAAGGATATTGTGGAATACATAGCCTGATGCTTGTCTTGTCAACAGATCAAAGCTAAACATTAGAAACCTTTAGGACTGCTACAACCCTTGCCAATTTCAGAGTGGAAATAGGAGCACATCACCATGGACTTTTTCACAGGACTACCTATGACTCGGAAGAGTCGAGACACAATTTGGGTCATTGTGGAAATATTGACCAAATTCACTCATTTCCTACCTATAATAGTGATGGATACAGTGGAACAACTAGTCATCTTATACATGAGGAAGATTGTAAGACTACATGGCGTCCTAGTGAGCATTGTATCGGATAGAGACCCTAGATTTACCTCAAGGTTCTGGCTAAGTTTGCAAAGTGCCATGGGAACTAAGCTCCACATGAGTACGACATTTTATCCTCAGACCGATGGACAATCTGAGCAAACAATCCAAACCCTGGAAGACATGCTAAGGGCATGCGTACTCACCATGGATAAGGGTTGGGAGGAGTACTTGTGCCAGATGGAATTTGCGTACAATAACTGCTATCAGGCTAGTATTCAAATGGCCCCTTATGAGGCCCTCTATGGACGACCATGTCATACCCCCTTATTCTCGGAAGAAATGGGGGAAATAAAACTGGAAAGGGTCGAATTAATCAAGGATGCCACATAAAATATCAAAATAATCATGAGTTGACTCAAGGCTACTCAAGATAGGCAGAAGAGCTATGCGGACAAAAGGAGAAATGATCTTGAATTTGAGGTGGGGGGCCAAGTGTTCCTAAAAGTATCCCCAAGGAAGGGAATACTTAGGTTTCAACAATGGGGAAAGTTGAAACCAAGGTATATCAATCCTTATCCCATAATCCAAAGAATAGGACCAGTGGCATATAAATTGGAACTACTTCCAAATTTGTAGAGAATACATGATGTATTCCGTATCTCGGTACTCTAGAAGTACTAGCTTGATCCTAGCCATGGATTGGACCGACCTCCATCAGAGCTGGAAGAGAACTTGACATGTCAAGTAGAACCAGTACGAATCATTGATCAAATGGACAAGAACTTGAGGAATAAGAGAATTCCTATGATCAAGGTTCTTTAACAAAACGGACTCGTACAAGAAGAGACATGTGAGACTGAGAGCGTGATGAGGGCTGGGTACCCTCAATTGTTCGACATGTAATTGTTTTGAGGACAAAACCCCTGAAAGGAGGGGAGAGTTATAAACCCCATCTTTTTATAATAATAAAACTGAGAAAAAAACCAATCATTTCCAAAGAAGAAAATCGAGTCGGTTCATGAACCTTAACCAATAGGAAATTTACAAATCCCGAGTGACCTAAAGAGTCATAAAAGTTATGGAAAAGGACTTTGGGTTGAATTGGAAGAGAAAATCAAACCGGTTAGGTGAATCAAACCTGAATCGATTTAGACCATCATTGAATCGGTTTCTAAATTCATTTTTCTAGATGGTTGAAAATATTCAAATTAGGGAACTGAAGCCACCATTGGATAGAGAATGAATTTAGATTAATTTTGAAAAACTTGGTCGAATCGGGCTTGAGCCGGCCGGTTTAAGCATTGAACCCGGTTCGAAATAGTGTCGTCTTCTTCCTTCATATGACAACACTATTTACTTGTTGGAAAAGTGAACAGTGCCAGCGAAGGTGAAAAGTCTCCGTTTAGGGCATTTCAGGACATGAATGATCACCACAAAGGTGCCAATCGGACGACCAGAGAGTCCCCGAGCTCCCTATATAAAATGCTCCTCCCCATTCATCTTCCTTACACTTGAAAACTCATCTCTCGAGAGGCATTTAGCAAGCAAACACACGCCCTTTATCATGAAAGGGATATAAGGGAGGGGGTGAGTTCTACAACTCAGTGAGCAGGGGTTGGGAGTGAGTTTTCATAAACAAAACAACTTTAATTGGAGTGTGCCAAACTCCTTATTTACTTTAAGAATATTCTTTTCTCAAATACTGGTTTTTAAAACTTTTACCCTACTGAGGATGACATTTTCAAATTGGAGTGTGTCAAACTCCTTAATTTCCATTAGATTTTCTCCACTTTAAAAATCTCAATTTTTTACCATTTCTTATTAATCACGGTATGTCATCACCCAACACACATCCTTCATCATGAAGGTCAAACACACATTCGCAAGCCAGTATGTCCACTGAACCCACTTGTGGCGTCAGAGCGACTTTATTAGCCACCTCGATAGAAGCACGTCTACTTCTACCATGAGAATGAGTGGATGTTCGTGATATCCAACCCTCAATCCCGAAATCAATTCTCCGTGTCCATATGAGTACAGAGATATCATCCCGTCCCCACCCCGGTCTTATGCGCCTGGTGCTACTCCAAATTTTGCACGGTCACCTCGTACGACGAGCTGCCCTTATACTCACCAGGTCATCCAGGGCCCTTAGGACACATCACTACCCCTCTTGGGCATCTTGATAGTCCTGTAATCACAGTGCATGAACAATAAATATTTTCTTATCATGCCATATAATCTGTGGTGCCATTGGTCCAACGACCTCGATCCTAAACTCAACTTGCAGTTGTTTGGCTTGACTGGTCTATTGACCTATCATATCGCACTGCCACTAGTTGACTGAATATGTCGATCATGTCTTGGTACCATAGCCAAACAATTCATTTATTAAATTTTTATGGTACATATCTCATGTTTGTTTACAAGCTGCTGCTCGTGTCCACTAGCCTATGGCCCACTGTTTGAGATTTTTAAAATCGGGCATAGTAGCCCCCAAGTTCCTAAACCGAGGCCCCCGACCTATAAGAGCTATTCGAGCTCCCATCAAGAAGGTCACCCAAATCATTTAAGCATTGGCACACAGTCAGGGGAGAGCAGTTCCGACAAAAATAAATTTTCAACTATCCATCATACCAACCGAGTATGAGGATGTCTTCGCTCATAACCGATGAAAGGATTTTCCACTTCCTCCGAGGAAGTTTCATCATACCAATCGGGTATGATCTACTTACAATATGTAAGTAGTTTTTTCGCATGATTTTCACATCACTCCTCTAAGTTGTGATGTTCAAAAATACCACTAAATAGTGGGTTTCCATTTCGAGGTACTTATCATTCCCAACTGGGTATGATATAAAATCCCACTCACAAGTGGTTTTTCATTTCTAAAGTGCTCACATCCCAATCAGGTATGATGTATAATTTGGCTCACTCACAACCGGTAAGTGGTTTTTAACTTTATACTGTGCTCATCACCCCAACCGAGTACGATGTTAAAAGTCCTACTCACCCGTTAACCATGACGTGTTCGTCCACGGTTGGTTTTCCAAGTTGACGCAAGCTTTCTTTTACTGGCATTCCAACCACACTTGTCCCATCGGAGGTGCGATGGTCCGAGCTTTCTATTGGGAAAGGTAGCTCTCTTCCTAAAGTACCTTCTAGGATCAAGAATTCCTACTATTGACCTTTTAGCATTATTAAGGTCGTATGAGGGTTGTGGGGATGTTGGGAGAGCTTGGTTTGACTAGAGGAGGGCTGTATTCGGCTAATTTTAGCTAGGCCAAAATAGGGCAGCTTTGGTCTACCGGAGTTGTTTCACTGTTTGATTATGTCGACGCTTCTTCGGTGATCCTCGAAGCTATCAGATAGCTGACTTCCCCCAAAATCTAAAGAGTCCGACCTCTCCTTCTGAGGTTAAAAAAAATGCTCAAATCGAAGCTCTAGTTCGATCTTCACCGGGAAATGGAGTATTAGAGAGAGATGAGTTTTCAGGTGTGAGGAGAATGAATGGGGATGAGCTCTTTATATAGGAGTAGAATTGTGTATTAAATGGGGAGAATTTATTACTATGGTATTAATGTTGTCATTTATTCTCAAGAAATTGATGGACATTTATTAGTATTAATTCCTATAATTTAATTTAGGTATTAAATTATGGGTATTAATTCGAATAATTAAATATATGTATTACACTTTTGATTTTATTTATTCCAATTATATCAATTGAATTTTAAACTTATAATATAATTCCGAGTAGATCACCTATCCTAACACTACTCTCGTCCAAGCAATTGAGAGAATGCATTAGTGCTAGTATGTTATTTAACTTTTGGTTACTAAAACAATATGGTTTGACAACTATTGAGAGAATGCAAAATGAATATTTCCCGAGGTCACCCATCCTAACACTACTCTCGCACAAGCACACTTAACCTCGGAGTTTTAATAGGATCAAATGCATTAGTGCTAGTATGTTATTTAATTTTGAGTTACTAAAACAATATGGTTTGACAACTATTGAGAGAATGCAAAATGAATACTTCCCGAGGTCATCCATCCCAACACTACTCTTGCCCAAGCACACTTAAACTTGGAGTTTTCATAGGATCAGATGCATTAGTGCTAGTATGTTATTTAATTTTGGGTAATATGGGTTGACAACTATTGAGAGAATGCAAAATAAATACTTTACGGGAGGTCACCCATCCTAGCACTACTCTCACGCAAGCACGCTTAACTTTAGTATTCTAATGGGATCGAGTTCATCTAAACCAATTTGGTTTTTCTATTCTAATTTTTTTCTATTTACTAAAAACATGTTGTTATAAGTCTGGTCCAATCGGGTTTGGTGATGAAAATCGACCGGTTTAGGCCCGATTCGACTAGTTTTCTCAAAATTAAAATTTTTTTAATTAATCTAAATTCATTTTCTATCTAGTGGTTGCTTCAATTTTCCAAATTAACATTTTTAGGCCACTTAGAAAAATGAATTATTAAATCTGCTTCCTCATGGTTCATCACTATTCAATCCAATTTAGGTCTAGTTCACCCCAAAGTGGTCTGGTTTTCTCATCCAATTTCCTTCATGGTTCTTCCCTATGATTTTTATGACTTTTGGTTATTTGGGATTTTCCAATTTTCCATTTTAATCCTTCTTTACCATTTTTGGTTCATTAACTGGCTCGGTTTTCTCATGAAATTTGTCTGTTCTTTTCCTGGTTTCCTTGGTCCGAAAGGACAAGTTTCACTTAATTAATAAGAAGAATTAGGAATTATTTTGGCTCTGACAAGGATCAAGCACCATCTTAGAATACAAGACTAAGTTTAATGAGTTATGGCCCTTCACTCCGAACTTGGATGGACCGACAAACATTTGCCAATAGTTTGTTGACGGTCTCGAAATGGACGTACGAGACCAGATGGGGGGTACTAGGATGCCACCACAAACTTGGTCACCATAATTAGCATGGCCCATCAATGTGAGTGATTAGTACTAATGAGATGCCGTCGGGCAGAGCAGGCCGGCCGAAAGGAGGAAAGGGGCCAGAGCAGTCGGAGAGGTCAAAAGGGGCAAGGCGGGCCAAGGTGGGAGACAAGGATGGGGTTCCTTAGGAGAAGGGAAGGATATCATGCCAACAAAGAAGCAAACATGGCTCCTCAAAGGAGGAGTCCCTACTACCCCCAAGTGCTAAAGAAACCATGAGGGGACATGCCAAGCGTGTTTCGGATGTGGATAGCTCAGACACTTTATGAGGATCTCTCCAGCCCTTTAGGGAAATGCTCAATGAAATACCCTCCAACCACCCCATGGAAACACGAGGGCACCAAATGGAGGACAAGAGACAGCCACTACATCGAGGGTACCTGCCAGACTATACAACCTCACACAAAAAGAAGCCCGGACAACATTCCGATCACGATATGGGCACCAACTAACCCGACGGAGATACACAGCTTCTTGGGACTCGTGGGGTATTATCAGAAGTTTGTGAAAGATTTTTCAAGGATCACAGCCCCGTTAACCCACTCACGAGGAAGGGAGTAGATTACAAGTGGGATGATAAGTGTGAGAAGTCCTTCCAATACCTCAAGTCTCATTTGACGATGACTCCAATGCTAGCCCTACTTGACCCTGATGCGAGAGAGTACATCATCTACAATGACATATTAGGACAGTGACTTGGGTATGTTCTAATGCAACAAGGAAGAGACATTGCATATGCCTCATGGCCGTTAAAGATGAATGAAAGAAACTATCCCATCCATGATTTAGAATTGGTCGTGATAGTGTTCGCCATTAAGATTTGGCGACACTACTTATACGGGGTCATGTGTAGGATATTCACTTACCATAAGAGCTTGAAATACTTCCTAACCTAGAAGGAGCTCAACCTCCGAAAAAGAAGATGGCTAGAGTTGGTGAAGTACTATGACTTGATGATAGAATACCACCCCAGCAAGGCAAACATGGTGGCGGATGCGCTCAACAGCAAATACTAGACCAAGTTAGCCTAAATAAAGGCGAACTACTTACCCTTGCTAGCACAATTGGGCGGATTGAAGGTGAATCTCCATTTGGACTAAGAAAGGAGATGCTAATGTAGCTGTAAGGACCAGTTTAGTGGAACAAATAAGGATCCACAAGAAACGTGATAGAGAGCTCTAGCCACACCTAGACTAGACCACAAAAGAAATGACCTAGTACTTTGCCATCTGGGGCAACAGACTGTTAACCTTCAAGGTGAGGGTTTGCATACCCAATGAAAAGGAATTAGGGAGATCAATACTGGAGGAGGCACATGACTCGGTGTACGCCATGCACCCCAGTAGCACAAAAATGTATCGCACCCTCAAATAGAGATATTGGTGGAAAGGGATGAAGAGGGATATTGCAAAATATGTGGCACTATGTCTGTTCAGCCAGAATATTAATGTGGACCACCAAATACCCTCTAGATTGTTTCAGCCCCCACCAATCCTTGAATGGAAGTGGAAGCACATCTCCATGGATTTCTTGACGAGGCTGCCAGTGACAAGAAAAGGACTAGACGCGATATGGGTCATTGTGGACCGATTAACTAAGTTTGCTCATTTCCTGCCGATAAAGGTGATTGACACCATGGAACGGCTAGCCACTCTATATGTAGAGGAGATCCTAAGACTCCATGGGATCCTAGTAAGCATAGTATCGGACTGTGATCCAGTGGCAACAAAACCTGGGAGAAGTCCTCTAGCTAGCCTCATCCTCAACCCGACATGAGAACTCCCTAAGGAGCGTCGAAGTGATCGCACAATGAATCTGCTCCGACGACTCTAAGCAGCTAACCTTTGATCAGTAGAATTCAGGACACCTTCGGCCTCGAGCAGCTGAAATCGACCTCTCACGACTCCCCTTCCAATCTCCAAGTAAGCCCTTCCACCTCCAATTCGCCTGAGTCCTTCAATTCTAGAAAGAGAAAGTGACCAAAACTTACTGACCAAATTTCCCTTACCTATAACACCAATTGGGGTAAATTCTGATTCTTAGAAGACCCTCCCAAAAAGGGATAACTCTACAAATTGAGAGTTTTGACGACCGCACCTCCATCGATAAGAATTTGGAGCTCTCTAAGCCTTATTTTTCGATGAAGCTTTGACAGAACTCGAAACTAAGTGGATTTCAGAAATTTAAAGTGCATAATGGCCGTAGGGAGCTGGAGGAAGTGAATAGCAACATAATAGGAAGAAATTAATGGAGTTTAGGCTATTAATTGGGAGAGGTAAGAAATCGGGGGTCAAGAGTACTATTTGGGGAAATTTTGGGGCCAATTTGGGATTTTTTGAAAATAAGAGGACTTTTGTGGAATTTTTTGAAATATGAGGGCCAATTGGAAAATGTGAGGAAATTGAGGTCCAATTGGTAGTTTCAAGAATTTTTGTGGTAAATTGGAGATTTTCATGAAATAGTGATAATTTAGTAATTTTTGGACAATTGGGGAATTTCGGTAATTTTTGGAAAATTGGGGCATTTTGGTAATTCTCGAAAAAGTTAGGGCCAAATTTCAATTTTAGAATAATTGAAAGCTCATATCATGTAGGACAAGATGTATGAGGACTTGCGCTGAGGAGCACGCCATGAAACAGAACCTAGTCAAACGAACGCGTCACGACTACCGGGTGGGTGTGAATTTCCAACATTAGTACAGATTGGGTCGATGGTCATACTCTTAAATTTGAAAACTATTTTCCTAGAATTAATCTCACTTGACTAGGTAACTCTGCTTTACCAATTTGGGAGCTATTTCTGGGAGTGGACTAAATGATGCAAGTGGGCCCAAGGCCAATGGGCACGGGTACAGGCCCGTTGATAATTAGCAAGTAATGAGTTCAGTAAAACTTTCATAACAAATAATTATGTGCTGCACCTACTGAGCCAAGGTCAAGTTGTTGGGCTTTCTGGGCCAAGTAGTTGCTAAGTCAAAGCTAGGTCATCGAACCCATTGGGCTGATGAGCAATGGGCCGAAGCCAAGCCAACAGATCCGCGGGGCTGGTGGGCCAAAGATCATGGCCATAATGGATAAAATTATTGATTGTGCATGTAGACCCTATCCTCTGGTAATAAGAAAACTGGGGAAAGAACTGGTCATTTTCAATTTGAAAACCGAGTCGGTCTACAAACCGGAACCGATAGAGAAAGGGCAAACCGAGAAATTTATCGATCACGAGTGACCCAAAGAGTCCCAAAAGTCATGAAAAAGGATTCAAAGATGAATTGGAGGTGAAAACCAAACCGGTTCAAGAGAACCAGATCCGAACCGGATTGAACTGGTTTGGACCGGTTTGAAACACTATCGAACGAGATGCTAAATTCATTTTTCTAGGTGGCTTAGAAAATTTAAATTTGAGATTTGAGACCACCATTGGATAGAAAATGAATTTAGATAAATTTAAAATATTTTAATGTTTTAAAAATTTGAACGAATTGAGCCTGAACCGGCCGGTTTAAGCTTTGGACCCGGTTCAGACCGGTCAGGTCCGGTTCAGAACAGTGTCGTCTTCTTCTTTCAGATGACAGCACTGTTCACTCGCTGGAAAATTGAACAGCGCTGACGAAGTTGAAAAGTCTTTGGACAGGAAGTTTCAAGCAATGAATGATCGCCATTAAGGCGCTAATTGGATGGCCAAGAAGTCCTCGAGCTTCCTATATAAAGAGCCCCTCCTCATTCGTCCTCTCCACACCTAAAAACTCCATTCTCTCCCAACTACTCCAATTTCTCGCAAACCTCAAACCAAAGCTCCAATATATGGTCTTTTCTAAGCCAAAGAAGGTGTGTTCGGGTTCTTTGGATTTGGGGAGAAGTTAGCTACACGTGTATAGTCTCCATTTGCTCTGAGGGTTACCGGAGAAGTGCCAGTGTGATCGAACAAGAACACGAAGTACCGAGAATTCTAGCTAAGAAAAGTTCGAGTAAGGACAATAAGCCGGTTACGAGGATATTCATTGCACTATCGGGTGAGTGGGATTTAATATCATACCTGGTTGGGATGATAAGCACCTTGAAAATGAAAACCCACTACTAAGTGGTATTTTAAACATCAAACCTGAGAGGAGTGATGTGAAAATCACGCGGAAAAACTACTTACCAGTTGTAAGTAGATCATACCTGATTGGTATGTTGAAACTTCCTGGAAGGAAGTGGAAAACCCACTTATCGGTTATAAGAGAAGATGTCCTCATACTCGGTTGGTATGATGGATAGTTGAAAAGTTTGTTCTATCAGAAGTGCTCTCCCCTTACTATGTGCCACTGTTTAAAATTTTTGGGAGACCTTCTTAACAGGAGCTCGAATAGCTCATATAGGCTGGAGGCTTTGGTTTTGAAAATCTCGAACAGTGGGCCCTAGGCCAGTTAGCATGAGCAGGAGCTCGTAAACAAACATGATCATTATGCCATGAAAATTTAATTAAATGAATTGTTTGGCCATGGTACCAAGACAGGATCGACATACTCGATGGACTAGCGGTAGTGCGACATGATAGGTTTTCGAACTAGTCAAGACAAATAGCTGTAGATCTAGTTGAGGGTCAGGGCCGTTGGACCAGTGGCACCAAATACTATATGGCTTATGTGACTAACTGTTGATTTGTGCATGCACTATGTTATGGGACCTTCAAGACGCCCAAGAGGGGTAGTGATGTGTCCCAGGGCCCTAGACGACCTGGTGGATATAAGGGCAGTTAGACATATCAGAAGTCTTGTGAAGCTCGACATTGCTTCAAGTGCATGAGACCGAGGTGGGGGCAGGATGAGGTCTCTGTCCACTTACGGACACGGAGTTTTGTTATGGGATTGAGGATCGGATGTCACGAACATCCACTCATTCTCAGGGTAGAAGTGGACGTGCTTCTATCTAAATAGTTGGTAAAGTCACTCTAACACCACAAGTAGGTACAGTGGACAGACTGGCCTGTGATTGTGTGTTCCTTCATGATGAAGGTCGTGTGTTGGTTGAAAAACACACCGTTATGATGAGAAATGGTTATGGAAACCAAGAATTGAGAATGAAATATTTTTAAAAGAAAAATAAGGAGTCTGACACACTCAAAATTCAAACTACTTGTCTAAAAGTAAATCTTTGAACACCCATTCATTGAGTCGTCGAACTAACCCCCTCTCTTATATCCCTTTCAGGTAACCCTAAAAAGCTTATCCCAAAGACCACCAGCTAATGCACCTGTAAGGCAGGTGTGATAAGTTTAAAATTTTTTGTAGTTTTGATTTATGTTATTCAAAGAAATGTGCAGATTTAAAGGATGCCTTACTCCTTACGGTTTATAAAGAAGGGCGATCCTTAGTAAACTGGGAGATTGGCGGGTTGATCACAGGGATCCGACCAAACTGGGTCGGGGCATGACAACTTGAGTGGTATCAAAGTTTGTTTCATTGACTACATAATCAAGACTAGAAAATATAGTAACTAATAGGAACGATTTTAAAATTTTCAGAATGGCTCTGAAGAAAGGAACCAAGAGAACTAGGGTTGTAGTCTCCAACACTGCCCAACCAACCCTCTCTGTAGAAACTCCGATAGAAGCCCAGAAAACTCCTCATGGACTCAGCAAGGAGCACCAAAGATTGTACGAGGAGTTCACCCGTGTATTTGGGTAACCTAACCTCATCCCTAAGGCAGACACCAATTCTAGGGTTGAACCGGAGGAAGTGTAATCCCATCCTCCCCCTATTAACCATCCCCCTCCAATAGACATTCCTAGAAATAAGACATTCCGACAACTATGGTGTAAACCCTTCCTCGGAGAAAAGGATGCTGGTGCCACCATGGATTGGCTGGAAAACATTAAGAAGCTGGTGGGAATCGTCAGGATGCCACCAGAGGATATGGTGATCCTAATAGGATTCTTCATGGAGGGAAGCACCAAACGATGGTGGGACAATGTCCAAAACCTACATACCACCATCCCCAGTTGAGAACAATTCGAGGAGAGGTACTCAAAGGAGTACTTGGCACCCCATCTGATAAATGAGAAGAAGCATGAGTTCATCCGGCTTCGGCAAGGGCTTAATTCCATATCGGAGTACGAGAAAAAATTCAACGAGTTAAGACCCTTTGCTCCTGACCTAGCTAGGGCGGCAGACATATGCCAGAGGTTCATAGATGGTCTCAATATAGACATTCGAGACCGTATGGGAGTACCAGGATGCCCCATAGACCCGGCAGCAGTAATTAGTATGGCTCATGAGTGTGAGAGACTGGTGTAAACTCGACGCCATTAAATGGAGCAAACAATCCGAAAGGAGGATAAGGGCCTAAACCATCAGGGAAGACGAAAGGAGCATAACTGTCCAAAATGGAGAAATATAATGGCTTTTCAAAGGAGAAGGGACATGCCACCACCTCCCCATAGAGTGATCCCCACCTTACCTCAAGGAAACCCTCGCTGTCCAAAGTGTCAAAAGAACCATGAAGGAGCATGATTTACCTGCTTTGCATGCGGACAAGTGGGGTTGTAAAGAACTATTCCACTCTCAGGGTGAACAAGCAGAGGAATACTCTTGGACCACCTCAAGGGAACCCCCGGAACCCTAGGCCAAATGCTATAGCACGAGTACCAGCTAGGGTATATAACCTCACCCATGAAGAGGCTATAAGATACCCTAGCACTGTAGCAAATACATCCCAAAACCCTCCAAACTAGTTCAAGAGAATCATGTAAACTGAAAATATTTTCTTAATAAAGAAAAGCTTTCTTCTAAAATATACACTTCTTCAATCAAGATATATATAAATATGGGAACAACAAGTCTATGCCCTCTTCGACTCAGAAGCTGAGAGATCCTTCATCAAGGAAGAGTTGATTCCATGTATACCCTTAGAACAAAACCTCAACATTCTCACACCTTTAGGATAAGGTTTAAATAGGAATAAGTAATTAAAAGGATGTGAGATAAAGATTGGAGGAATCAAACTCGAAGCTGACTTGATCCCATTATCTTTAAAAGAGGTTGAAATAATCCTTGGGATGGATTGGCTAAGTAACCACCAGGCTAGGATGAACTGTGGAAAGAAGATGGTGACCTTCCACACTCCCAAGATGAAAGGATTAAAGTGCCAAGGAGATAGAAGGAAAAGTGAAGTACATATGGTGTCCCATCTGAAAGCCCAAAAGATTATACAAAAAGGCTGTACAGCTTCCTTGACCATGGTCGTCGACAAAAAGTCTGAAGAGAAGAGATTGGACGACATTCCGGTACTTAGGCACTACCCAGAAGTATTTCTAGAAGAGCTACCCAGACTACCTCCAAGTCAGAAAGTGGAGTTCACTATAGAAATAATCCCAGGAACAAACCCCATATCGTATGGCTCCGGCAGAGTTGAAGGAATTGAAGGAGCAATTGGACGAATTATTGGAGAAGGATTTCATATGTCCTAGCAAATCTCCGTGGGGTCCACCTATCCTATCCGTAAAGAAAAAGGACGGAAGTATGAGGTTGTGCATAGACTACAGGAAGCTGAACCAGGTCACCATCAAGTACCGATACCCACTTTCGCGGATAGATGACCTATTCAATCAATTAAAAGGAGCAGCTTACTTCTCTAAAATAAACCTTTGGTCGGGCTATAATCAACTCCGGATTCGAGAGGTGGACATTCCCAAAATGGCATTCTAATCCAGATATGGATATTACGAGTTCAAAGTAATGTCGTTCGGATTAACGAATGCCCCTGCAGCCTTCATGGACTTGATGAACCATATGTTCCAACCACATTTGGATAGGTTTGTGATAGTATTCATAAATGACATCCTTATATACTCACGAACTAGTTTGGAACATGAAGAGCATTTGGCAATCACCTTGGAGATATTAAAGGAAAATCAATTATATTCAAAGTTTTTCAAGTGTGAGTTCTGGCTACAGGAGGTAGCATTCTTAAGACATATAGTGTCCATGGATGGAATTAAAGTAGATCCAGCCAAGGTGGAAGCCATTTCAGATTGGAAGGCTCCAAGAAATCCTACAGAAATAAGAAGTTTCTCAGGTCTAGTAGGATACTATAGACGGTTCATGCAAGACTTTTCTAAGATAGCATCCCCGCTAATTCGACTCACCAGGTAAGGAGTTGAGTATAAGTGGGATGAAAGATGTGAGAAGTCTTTCTTGGAGTTAAAGACTCGATTGACATCCACACCAGTACTCTCCTTACCTGACCCTAATGCGGAAAAGTACACCGTCTATAGTGATGCATCTGGACAAGGACTCGGATGTGTTTTGATGCAACAAGGGAAGGTTATCGCCAATGTCACTCCCCGACCCGGTTTGGTTGGATCCCCATGATCAACCCGCCACTCTCCCGGTTTATTAAAGGGTTTCCTCTTATTATAAACTGTAAAGAGTAAGACATCCTTTAAACCTCCACCATTTCCTAGAATAGCATAATCAAAACTGCATGAAATTTTTAACTTTACATACCTGTCTTATAGGCATCTTAGTTGATGGTCTTTAAGGGTAGGCTTTCCAGGATTTCCTAAGAGGGATATAAGGGAGGGGGTGAGTACGAATACTTGGTGAATGGGTTTTCAAAGGTCTACTTTTAACTTTTAAGAAAAACATTTATATGGAGTGTGTCAGACTCCTTTCTTATTTACCACGGTGTGTCATCACCCAACACACATCCTTCATCATGAAGGTTATACACATTCGCTGGTCAGTACGACTATTGAACCCACTAGTGGCTTCGGAGTGACTTTACTGGCCACCCGGATAGAAGCACAACCACTTCTACCCTAGAAATGAGTGGATGTACGCGACATCCGACCCTCAATCCCGAAATCACTTCTTCATGTCCATATGAGGACATAGACCTCATCCTGTCCCCACCCCGGTCTCATGCGCTTGGTGCTACTCCAAATTTCGCATAAACACCTAGAACGATGAATTGCCCTTATAGCCACCAGGTCGTCCAGTGCCCTTAGGACGCATCACTACCCCTCATGGGCGTCTTGATGGTTTCGTACTCATAGTGCATGCACACACAATGTTTTCTCATATTGCCTTGTAATCTATGGTGCCACAAGTCCAACGGTCTCGACTCTCAACTCAACTCGCAGTTGTTTGTCTTGACTGGTCCGTTGGCCTTTCATGTCGCACTATCGCTAGTTGACTGAGCATGTCGGTCCTATCTTAGTACCATGGCCAAACAATTCACTTATTAAGTTTTATGGCATATATATCATGTTCGTTTACGAGCTCCTGCTCATGCCAACTGGCCTTGGGCTCACTATACGAGATTTTCAAAATCGAGCATTTAGCCCCCAAGTTCCAAAACCAAGGCCCCGACCTATCAGAGATATTCGAGCTCCCGTCGAAAAGGTCTCCCAAATTGTTTAAACATTGGCACACAGTTAGGGGAGAGCACTTCTAACAAAACATATGTTTTCTCTATCCATTATATCGCATAGGTATAAGGACATCTCCGTTCATAACCGATGAACAGGTTTCAACTTCCTTCGAGGAAGTCTCATCATACCAACCGGGTATGATCTACTTACAACCGATAAGTAATTTTTCCGCATGATTTTCACATCACTTTCTTTAAGTTGTGATGTTTAAAATACTACTTAATAGTGGGTTTTCATATCGAGGTACTTATCATCCCACACTAGGTATGATATAAAATTCCCACTCACTCGTTAACGTAGTGAATTCCACTAGACCGGTTCTTTGTATTCACGCGAACTCGTCCATGCTGACATTCTCGATACTTCGTGTTCCTACACGACACGAACATCCTTGTTCACTATTACTTGACTTAACAACCTTCATTCATTTCCAATGAATGAGAAAACCCAAACTTTTTAGTTATTTGCAATTAGGTCCCTAAAGTTATTTCTCTTTAACTTTAAGTCCCCAAATGCCGATTTTTCCTCAAATTGAGTCCCGAAAATTTTAAAATTTATCTTGGGACCTCAATTTATTCAATTTCACAAAAAGAGGTTTAATTTCCCAAAATTTCCAATTTGGTACCCCAACTTTTCCAACATTACCATTTTGCCCTTTCTTTACAAAAATGGTAAGTTTTGCCCCAAAAATTCCAAAATTCCTCAATTGGTCCTCCCACATTATTTTCATGCCCAATTGACCCTCAATTTCATAAAATTGCATTTTGGTCCTTTGAATTTTGAAAATCCCCAATTTTCCCTAATTTCTCCCCCAATTCCCAAATGACATACTCGATGGACTAGCAGTAGTGCGACATGACAGGTCTTCGGACTAGTCAAGACAAATAGCTGTAGGTCTAGTTGAGGGTCGGGGCCGTTGGATCAATGGCACCACAGATTATATGGCTTATGTAAAAAAAACTGTTGATTTGTGCATGCACTGTGTTATAGGACATTCAAGACGTCCAAGAGGGGTAGTGATGCGTCCCAAGGCTCTAGACGACATGGTGGATATAAGGGCAGTTAGTCGTAATAGAAGTCTTGTAATGCTCGACGTAGCTTTAAGCACATGAGACCGGGGTGGGAACGGGATGAGGTCTCTGTCCTCTTACAGACATGGAGTTTTGTTACACGATTGAGGGTTAGATGTCACGAACATCCACTCATTCTCAGGGTAGAAGTGGGCGTGCTTCTATCTAAGTGGCCGGTAAAGTTGCTCCGATGCCACAATTGGGTACGGTGGATGGACTGGCCTGCGATTGTGTGTTCCTTCATGATGAAGGGCATGTGTTGGTTGATAAACACACCGTTATGATGAGAAATGATTATGGAAACTAAGAATTGAGAATGAAATATTTTTAAAAGAAAAATAAGGAGTCTAGCACACTCTAAATTCAAACTACTTTTCTAAAAGTAAATCTTTGGACACTCATTCACTGAGTCGTCGAACTCATCCTCTCCCTTATATCCCTTTTAGTTAACTCCGAAAAGCTTACCCAAAGACCACCAGCTAACATACCTGTAAGGCAGGTATGATAAGTTTAAAATTTTGTGCATTTTTTATTTATGTTATTCTAGGAAATGTGAAGGTTTAAAGGATGCCTTAATCCTCATGGTTTATAAAGAAGGGGCAACCCTTAGTAAACCAGGAGAGTGGTAGGTTGATCATGGGGATCTAACCAAACCGGGTCTGGGTGTGATAGTGCATGCATGATATGCGAAATCATCGAGTCACCCGGGATGTGATAGTGGTGGTTCTAAGGGTTGTTGGACGACATAGGGAGCATAAGGGCAGTTCATCATTTAGTATGTCAATAAGCTCTCGAAGCTTCATGTGCACTAAGACCGAGGTTGGAGGGGGAAGAGGTCTCGCCCCATGTCACGCCTTGACCCAATTTGGTCAAGGTCCTATGATCAACTCGCCACTCTCCCGGACCTCGGAGAGGGATTACTTTAGGAGGTCAAAGAGAGTCGGGTGTAGTACCTATCATGTTTTCCTTTGACAACATTAAAAAAAACTGAAACATTAAATCTTTATACATGGGATAGGTTCTGAGGAAAAAGAAGCCGACATAGTCACGTTCCATCCTGAAAAAGGTTTAGAGGGAGGGGGTGAGTTCGATAACTTGGTGAGTGTGAGAAATCTTTTAGGAAATGTTCAATTTAGCACTATCGAATGTTTGATATTCCACAGGCAGTTCCTTCTCAAGTTTTGTATACGATCATCAACTGCCATCCTATAATAGAAGGGATCAAATGTTCGTAGAACAATCCCCGATCGTTCTACTTATGAACTAGAGAGCCTTTACTGTCCACCCTGATAGAAGTACATTGCCTCTACCCTAAGTTTGAGTGGACATCAGTAGTCCGACCCTCAAACCTTGATCACTTCATCATGTCCAATTTGAGGGATGAGACCTCCTTTCCCCTACTACCTCGATCTTAGTGCGTAGGAAGGTCCATAAGCTTCTCGACCTACTGGATTCCATACCGCCCTTATGCACCATGGGTCATCCAACAGTCTTTGGGATCCATCACTAACTCATGCCAGGTGTCCTGATAACCCAAATCTCACAATACATGCACAAATCAAGAGTCTTTTAAGTTATAGCCAGTCTTTAGTCCTCTAGTGCAACAATGTGTTGGCTTGGCTTCGGCCTAGGCGTACTAGCCCAAAAGGTTCAACGACTTGGCTTCAGCAGAGTAGTGGGTTGGCCCAACAAGCCCAACAATTCAGACTTGGCTCGACGAGTATCATAGGTAATTTCCCGTTAATTGGATTTTTTAGCATTACTCATCATATGCTAGTACTGGACGGGTCCATACCCATATCCATCGGCCTTGCTCCCACTTTCATATCGAGCCAAAGCTCCAGAATTAGCTTCCAAACATTTTAAGCAAAGTCACCCAGTTAGGGGAGGCTAATTCCAAGAAAATCATTTTTAAATGCAAACCATCATTCCATCCATAATGGACGTTATAGCAATTCCCACTCACCCGGTTGTCCAGGGGAATTCTAGCCTTGCAGTGTGCTCCTAGAAGATAGTATTCGAGCAGTTTGCTCCTACATAGCACGCATATCCATTTTAGGATGCTTAACTAAGAGACCACATCTTTTTTTGGGTATTTCCATATAGGCCCTAACATTTGGCCTTAATTGCACTTTGGTCCCTAAAGTTTGTATTTGTACCTTTAGGTCCTTATTTGCTCCTCAGTTTCAATTAAAACTTCACAATTTCCCATTATCATTCTTGGGGCCTTAGTTTTAGCAAAATCACTCATTGGCCCCTCAATTTTCCAAAATTGCCATTTAGTCCTTACTTTCTCCAAAATTACAATTTGACCTAGACTTTTCAAAATTTGCAAATTTGTCCTCCATTTTATCCGAATTGCCTAATTGGCCCTCAATTAGGAGTGAATTTCATGAAAATGCCCTCAATTTCATCAATTTGCCATTAGGCGCCCAATTTTCAAAAAATCCCCAATTTGCCCAAATTTCCCAAAATTTGCACTTTGTTCCCCGAATCTCAATCTTGTCAAATTGATCATCAAAACATTGTTAATTGTCCCCATTCATGATTGGATCACCTTCTTTATCTTCTCCTCAACATTTTAAGCCATGAACCACTTCATCTAGCTCAGAAATGAGCTCAAATGGAGCTTCGTCGGAAAATATAGTCTAAAGAGAGAAAGCTTTAATATCTTATCTATAAACCCCGCTCTTTTGATTAAGGAAAACTAGGAAAAGAACTTGTCAAACTGAGTGAGAAATACCAAATCGGTTCATAAACCCAATCATTAGAGAACGGGCAATTTGGAAATTTACAACTCTCGGGTAATCCAAAGCGTTTATAAAACCTTGGAAAAGAACCTTAAGACAAATTGGAAGAGAAAAATCAGATCTATTCATATGAATTAGATCCCATCAGAACTTCGAAGTTAAGCGTGCTTGGGTGAGAGTAGTGCTAGGATGGGTGACCTCCGAATAATGGCAACATTAATGCTAGTAATAAATCTTCCCCATTTAATAAACAATTTTACACCTATATAAAGAGCTCATCACCATTCATCCTCCTCGCACATGAAAACTCCTCTCTCTCTCTCTCAATATTGCTCCATTTTTCAGTGAAGCTCGAACTAGAGCTTCGACTTGGGCATTTTTCTCAACCTTAGAAGGACAGGTCATGCTCTTTAGACTTCGAGGGAAGTCAGCTATCTGATAGAAACCTCCATTCGATCTGAGGATCGCCGAAGAAGCACCGACATAATCAAACAGTGAAGCAGCTCCAACAGACCGAAGCTGCCATGTTTCAGCCTAGATAAAATTGGTTGAATTCAGCCCTCCTCTGGCCAAACCAAGCTCTCCCAACATCTCCACAACCCTCATACGACCTCAACGAAGCTGAAAGGTCAATAGTATGAATTCTTGATCCTAGAAGGTACTTTAGGAAGAGAGCTACATTTCCCAATCGAAAGCTCGGACCGTCACACCTCCAACAGGACAAGTGTGATGGGAACGCTAGTAAGGGAAAGCTCACGTCAACTTGGAAAACAAACCAAGGATGAACACGTCACAGTTAACAGATGAGTGGGACTTTTAACATCATACCCGGTTGGGGTGATAAGCTAATTCAGCAAAAAACCACTTACTGGTTGTGAGTGAGATTTTTATATCATACCCGGTTGGGGATGATAAGCACCTCAAAATGAAAACCCACAACTTAGTTGTATTTTAAACATCAAAACTTAGAGGAGTGATATGAAAATGATGCAAAAAAACTACTTACAAATTGTAAGTAGATCATACCTGGTTGGTATGATGAAACTTGCTCGGAGGAAGTGGAAAATCCGTTCATCGGTTATGAGCGGAGATATCCTCATACTCGGTTGGAATGATGGATAGTTGAAAATTTATTTTTGTCAGAAGTGCTCTCCCCTGACTATGTGCCACTACTTAAACGATTTGGGAGACCTTCTTTATGGGAGCTCGGATAGCTCTTTTAGGCCAAAGCCCTCGGTTTTGGAACTTGAGGGCTATTATGCCCGATTTTGAAAATCTCGAATAGTGGGCCATAGGATAGTAAGCACGAGCAGGAGCTCGTAAATAAACATGAAATATATGCCATAAAACTTTAAATAAATGAATTGTTTGGCCATGGTACCAAGATAGGACCGACATACTCAGTCAACTAGCAGCAGTGCGACATGACCAATCTCCGGACTAGTCAAGACAAACAGCTGCAGATTGAGTTGAGGATTAGGGCTATTGGACCAGTTGCACCATAGATTATATGGTATGATATGAAAATACTGATTGTGCATGCAATGTGTGTACGGGACCTTTAAGACGTCCAAGAGGGATAGTGATGTGTCCTAGGGCCCTGGACAACCTGGTGGGTATAAGGGCAGTTCGTCGGACCAGGTGACCTTGCGAAGCTCGACATAGCATCAAGCGTACGAGATCGAGGTGGGGTTAGGATGAGGTCTCTGTCCTCATACAAACATGGAGAATTGATTCGGGATTGAGGGTTGGATGTCACGAATATCCACTCATTCTCAGGGTAGAAGTGGACGTGCTTCTATCTAGGTTGCCGGTAAAGTCACTCCAACGCCACAAGTGGGTTCAATGGATGGGCTGGCATGCGATTGTGTGATTGACCTTCATAATAAAGGATGTTTTTTGGAAAAATCAAGAATTTAAAGTGGAGAAAAATTAAAGGAATTAAGGAGTCTGACACACTCCAATTTGAAAACATTTTCTTTAAAAAAATAATTGGCAAACCTTGGGAAAAGGTGTTGAAACCAAAATTTGAGAAAAGAATATTTTAAAAGAATATAAGGAGTTTGGCACACTACGATTAATGTTGTTTTGTTTATGAAAACTTACTCCCAACCCCCGCTCACTGAGTTGTAAAACTCACCACCTCCCTTTTACCCTTTCAGGTAACTAAGGGAAACCAACCTTAAAGATCTGTCGGTAGCTGAACCTTAAGATAGGTATGTAAGGTTAATATATTTAGTTTTGTATAATGTTATTCCAGGAAAGGTACAGGTTTAAAGGACGCCTTACTCCTCCCGAGTTTAAAAGAGGGGAAAACCCTTAGTAAATCGGGAAGAGTGGAGGATTGCTCATGGGGATACGACCAAACTGGGTTGGGGCGTGACATTATCAGTGGGGGTCCACTGACCTGAGCTTTGTCTACCACTACGTTGCTCTCGTCATGGGGATCCTCCCTAGATTAAACCATGCCTCAATTGATGAGCTAAGTAGTGTGAATTTCAGTGTTAAAGTTTTTGTAGAATTTGGCCATAAATAGTATTTTCCAACGAAGGGCGGTGGATGGAGCTTACCTTCTTAGCTCGGGGGAAGGTCAGGGCATTTCTAGGTGGGATGTAGGGGGTCTAGCTTGGCTGCAATTGGCCAGGGGAAAGCTTGAAGTGGGCTGCAGAAGGTCAGTTGTTTTTTGGCCAAGGAGTGACAGCAATGTTTGAGCTCCCTCATTCCTCATCAGTTGTCCTCAAGCTGAAAGGAGGGTATGTCTAGGTGGAGGACTTCCTCCTAGTTACAAAGACACCAAATGTGGCTTCAGAGGTTGAGAAAAGTCTCATCGTCGGAGCTCTAGTTCACAGCTCATCGAAAACTTGCACACTTCTTCACTCGATTGTGGGATGTTGAGAACGAATGGAGAGGTGCTCTTTATATAGGGAGCTTGGTAATTATTCAGGCTACTTACTGGCGTTAGAATCAGCCCCCAACTCGACTACCCACGACTTGACCGGAGAGATTTTTGAGTCACCGGAGACACCGCTTTTCCAGCCACTCTCTCTTCTTCATTCTCTCTGGCAGCGACTAAATGTTGAAGACGATGATATGGTGGGCGTGCCATGTGGTGCACTGTGATTGTCCAGTTTTTATGACATGGAGGTCCAACTCAGCTGTCGCGTCAGTCGTTGACCGGTTGACCAAACACGTGGCATCCTCTCATTGGCTGCTCATGTCTGCGTGGCAAGCTGACGGGTCTAACCATTGACCGAACACGTGGCAGCCTCCCATTGGTTGTTTGTGTCTGCATGGCTGTTGACAAGGCGTCATTGACCATTGATCGGTCTTGTCCATTGACCAGTCCGATCTGACCGGGTTCACTGTCCTGAATTCAAAAATCAGTTGATTCGAACCTGATTCAACCGGTTTTCTGAAATTTAAAAATTTCTAAATTCATTTTCTATCTAATGGTGGCCTCAATTTCCCAAACTGGCATTTTTAAGCCACATAGAAAAATGAATTATTGAACTGGTTCACTATGGTTCCCCCCCCCCTCCGGTTCTGTCCAGTTCTCTCCTCAATTCCACTTCCTAGTTTTTCCTCACAATTTTTATGATTTTTTTGTTACTCGGGATCTTCCAATTTCTCACGTTAACCCTTTTTTACCATTTTCCATTCATTAATTGTCTTGGTTCTTCACATGAAATCTTTTCGGTTCTTATTTATTTTTTCCTTGGTCCCAAAGGACGAGTCTTACAACTCTCCCCTCCTTTTAGGAGTTTTGTACTCAAAACTATTACATACTAAATAGTTGCAGGTATCTACCCTTTACAATCGACCCTACCTCTCATGTCTCCTCCTCCACTTGACCATTCTGCTAGAGGATCTTTACCATGGCGATCCTTTTGTTTCGGAGGTTCTTCACACATCGTTCGAGGATCCGTATGGGCTCTACTTCATAGACTAAATCTTCCTCAATCTTCTGTGGCGGTTGATCTAGCACATAGCTAGGGTCAAGCTCGTACTTTTGCAGTACTGACACATGGAAGACGTTGTGGATCCTCTGCAGGTCTGGGGATAACTCCAGTCGGTATGCTACTAGTCTGACCCTTTGGGTTATGGCGTACGGACCTTTGTATCTTGGTTTCAACTTTTCACTCTATTGAAACCTATCTATTCCCTTCCATAGGGACACCTTAAGGAATACTCGGTCCCCTACCTCAAACTCTGGGTCCTTTCTCCGGTGGTTGGCATAACTCTTCTATCAATCTTGAGCAGCCTTTCTTTGGTGATCGAGATCTGGATCTTCTCAGTTGTATCCTCTATCAACTCAACCTTCTCGAGTCTTCTTTCCCCTACCTCCTCCCAAAATAGGGGTGTGTGACAAGGTCACCTGTAGAGGAATTCGTAGGGTGCCATTTGAAAGTTGGCCTAGTAGATGTTGTTATATGCAAACTCCATGAGGCATAGGTAGTCCTCCCAACCCTTATTCAATGTCAGAACGCATGCCCGGAGCATGTCTTCTAGGGTTTGGATGGTCCGTTCAGACTGTCCATCCGTTTGAGGATGAAAAGCAATGCTCATGTAGAGACTCATCCCAAGGGCAAAATGTAGGTTGGGCCAAAATTGAGAGGTGAACCTCAGGTCCCAATCTGATACTATACTTATGAGGACCCCGTGGAGCCATACGATCTCTCCCACGTACAGGGTGGCTAGCTTTTCTATCGGGTATATCACCCAGATGGGTAAGAAGTGGGCGGACTTGGTCAGTTGATCCATGATTACCCATATGGCCTCCCGACCCCTTTTTGTTACTGGCAGCCCAGTCACGAAATCCATGGTGATATGCTCTCATTTCCATTCAGGAATTGGGAGAGATTATAGTAGTCTGGAGGGTTTTTGGTGTTTGGCCTTAATCTGATGGCATGATAGGCATATGGCCACGTACTCAACGATATCCCTTTTCATCCCTTTCCACTAGTATCCTTGTTTTAGGGTGCGATACATCTTGGTAATACCCGGATGCATGGCATACATCGAGTCATGTGCCTCCTCCAGTTTCTCTCTTTTCAATTCCCGATTGTTCGGTACCCAGACCCTCCCTTTGAAGGTCATTACCCCGTCGCTTCTTACTGCAAGGTCTTGGGCTGGGACATCCACAATCCATCTACAATGGGGAAGAACCTCCTCGTCTTCCTTTTGTATAGCCCATATTTGGTCTACTAGGTCGAGCTGTACGACTATGTTAGCCACTGGGTTACCCTGGCCCTCATCCACGTTGAGGTCCACTCTAAAGCTGCGTAGTTGGCTTAGTAAGGATAGGTAGCTAGTACTTATCGAGGCCACTCCCATATGGTACTTGCGACTGAGTGCGTCTGCTACCACGTTTGCCTTACATGGGTGGTACTCGATTGTTAGGTCATAGTCCTTCACAAACTCTAGTCACCTCCTCTGCCATAGGTTGAGTTCCTTTTGGGTTAGGAAGTATTTCAAGCTCTTGTGGTCGGTGTAAATGTGGCATTTTACCCCGTATAAATAGTGACGCCATATCTTGAGGTCGAACACTATGGCTGCCAGCTCAAGTTCATGGGTGGGGTAGTTTTTCTCATGGGGCTTTAGCTGTCATGACGCATAGGCAATAAGTTTTCCCTATTGCATTAGGACACATCCCAATCCTTGTCTGGATGCATCACTGTATACGATGTACTCCCCGACATCTGCGTCGGTTAAGGCCAGCACTAAGGTTGTCATCAATCGGGATTTGAGCTCTTGGAAGGACTCCTCACACTTAGCGTCTCACTTATAATCTACCCCCTTCCTTGTGAGACGAGTTAATGGTGTTGCAATCCTGGAGAAGTCTTCCACAAACTTCTAGTAGTATCTGGTGAAGCCGTGGAAACTAGCTCCCCCATCATGGCCTACCCTATTCTATTGAGCCCCCATACAGCTTTGCACCTTGTCTTTCCTTCACCTAATCTGCTCAACCCTACGGCACCTTGTTTGGACCAACCACTCACATTCATGCGCTAAGACGATGATGACGGCTAAATCGGTGGGGCATCCCAAAACTCCCATCTGGTCTCTTATGTCCATGTTGAGACCGTCGATGAATTTTTGGCAGATGTTTGTCGGTCCTGCCAAATCAAGGGTGAAGGGTCTCAACTCATTGAATCTGGTCTCATACTTCGAGACCGTGCTTGCTCCTTGGTGGAGCCGGAAGAATTCCACCTTCTTTTTGTTAATTAGGTGGGGAGCCAGATACTCCTCCATGTACATTACTTCAAACTCTACCCGGGTGGGTGTGGTCGGGAAGAGGCTCCTTACGTTGTCCCACCATCGCTTTGCGCTAGACTCCAAAAAGAATTACGCCAGTATTACCATCTCTTTCGGGGGTATCCTGATGATCCCCATGAACTTTTTGAGGCTTGCCAGCTAGTCCATGGTGACTCCGGCCTCCTTCTCTCTGTGGAAGGGCTTGCACCCTAGTTGTCGAAGTGTCCTCAAGTACATGGGGATGTTAAAGAGGGGTGGGACAAGTGCGAAAGGGGGCTAGGATTAGACCTCTTCTTGGTGGGTCTCGAACTCGAAGTCCAGGTGGGGCTTATCGTTGAGGTGGGGCTCCCCTAATACCCTTGTAAATTTCTCATACAGCCTCTTGTGTTCGATGCTGAGGCCTTGCAGAGCTGACTGTACTCCCAGGAAATCTACCTCTTTGAGAGAGTTTCCAGCGGAATTAGCAATTGTCGCCCTCGTTCTCTTGGCTACTCTCTTTGGTGCCATAGTTGGGTTAAAATTTTCTTTGATTAGTATTTAGGTTATAAAGTCTTGATAATGTGTTCGAGAAAACACAGGCACATATACCGCCAAAGTTCTCACGCCCTGACCCAATTTGGTCGAGGTCCTGTGTTAAACCTGCCACTCTCTCAGACCTCTGAGAAGGATTTCTCGAGGAGGTCAAAGAGAGTCAAGCATAGTACATGTCATCTTTTCCCTAGATAATATTAAACAAAACTGAAACTTTAAATCTTTATAACTGGGATAGGTTCTGGGGAAGAAGAAGCTACCGTAGTCACGTTCCTTCCTAAAAAAAGTTTAGAGGGAGGGGATGAGTTCAATAACTCAGTGAGTGAGAGAAATCTTTTAGGAAATGTTCTATTTAGAACTACCGAATGTTTGATATTCCACAGGTAGTTCCTTCTCAAGTTTTGCACACGATCATCAACTGCCCTCATATCATAGGAGGGTTCACACGTTCGCAAAACGATCCCCAATCGTTCCACTTTTGGATCAGACCGCCTTTACCGTCCACCCTCATAAATGTATACTGTCTCTACCCTGAGTTTGAGTGGACATCAATAGTCCGACTCTTAAACCATGATCACTTCATCATGTCCACTTTGAGGGATGAAACCTCATTTCCCCTACTACCTTGGTCTCAGTACACAGGAAGTTCCCCGAGCTTCTCGACCTACTAGACACCATACCGCCCTTATGCACATTGGGTCGTCCAACAGTCCTTGGGATCCATCACTACCTCATGCCAGGTGTCATGATGGCCCGAATCTCACAATGTATGCACAAATCAAGAGTCTTTTAAGTTATAGCCATTATCTTTGTCCCTCCAGCGCAACGATGTGTTGGCTTCGCTTTGGCCCACGCGTAATGGCCCAATAGGTTCAACGACCTAGCTTCGACAGAGCAGCGGGTTGGCCCAACAAGCCCAACAACTCAAACTTGGCTTGGCAAGTATCACATGCAATTTTCTGTTAATTGGATCTTTTTCCACTCACAACCGGTAAGTGGTTTTTATCTTTAAGTTGTGCTCATCATCCCAACTGGGTATGATGTTAGTAAACCCACTCATAACCGGTAAGTGGTTTTTAAATTATAAGGTGTGCTCATCATCTCAATTGGATATGATGTTTGTAAACTCACTCACAACTGGTATGTAGTTTTTAACTTTAAATTGTGCTCATCATCCCAACTGGGTATGATGTGAATAACCCACTCACAACTCGTAAGTGGTTTTTATTTTTAAGTTGTGCTCACCATCCCAACCGGGTATGATGTTAGTAAACCCACTCACCCGTTAATGCCGTGAATTCTACTAGACTGGTTCTTTTTATTCACGCGAGCTTGTCCTTGCTGGTGTTCCTGGTATTTCGCGTTCCTACACTATATGAACAACCTTGTTCATTATTACTCAGCATAACAGCTTTCATTCATTTCCAATGAATGAGAAAACCCAAACTTTTTCCTCAAATTGAGTCCCGTAACTTTTAAAATTTATCCTGGAACCTCAATTTATTCAATTTCACCAAAAAGGGGTTTAATTTCCCAAATTTCCAATTTGGTCCCCCAATTTTTTCCAAAATTACCATTTTGCCCTTCTTTTAGAAAAATGGTAAGTTTTGCCCCAAAAATTCCAAAATTCCTCAAATTGGTCCTCCAACATTACTTTCATGCCCAATTGACCCTCAATTTTATAAAATTATATTTTGGCCCTTTGAATTTCGAAAATCCCCAAATTTTCCCCCAATTTCAACTCTTTAACACTACCGAATTTGATTTCATCAAATTGACCGATCAAACACTTCTAATTATTGAAATTGGAGTTGAAATTGAGTTCCTGCATGTTCATACGATTCTAAAAAACTTTGAATCGCAGATTTTAACATTGGAACGAGCTCAAACGGAGCTTCGCCGGAAAACAGACTGTAGAGAGAGAAAGCTTCGATTACTCACCGGTGAAGGCACGACGGTCCGAGCTTTTGATCTGGGCAAATAGGTCTCGTCCTGAGGTTTATCCTAGAATCAAGAATTACATCAATTGATGCGGAATTGGATTAGAATTTCGTCATTGAAATTCGGTCGACTCTCTCTCTAGCACCGATCGAAAATTGTAAAGGGGAGCCGAATTAGCTTACCTTTCAGTCCTAATTCGGCCGTGGAAAGGCTGAGGAAGTGTTGGGAGGGCTTGGTTTGGCCTGAGGAGGGCTTGAAATAGCCGATTTCAGCTTGGCCGAAATAGGGCAGCTTCGGTCCACCGGAGTTGCTTCACTATTCCATCATGTCGGCGCTTCTCCAACGATTCTCGGATTGACTGGAGTTTGCTATCAGATAGCTATCTTCTCCCCGATTCTATAGTGCCCGACCTTTGTTCAAGTTGAAGCTCTGGTTCGAGCTTTACTGGGAAATGGAGCAGTAGAGAGAGAGAGAAGTGTTCAGGTGTGAGGAGAATGAAATGGGGATGACCTCTTTATATAGTCGTAAAACCCATGTATTAAATGAGCGAGATTTATTATTAGTATTAATATTACCATAAATTATTGGTATTAATTTCAATAATTTAATTTCGATATTAATTCTAATAATTTAATTTCAGTATTAAATTATTTGTATTAATTCCAATAATTTAATTTAGGTATTAAATTATTGGTATTAATTTTAATAATTAAATATATATTAATTGATGGCTATTTATGATAAGCCGTACGTTCGCATAAAAATTTTTTACTGAAATTTCGGGTTACAAAAAAATCATACTTCCTAGACACTACTCCCAAGTAAGCACGCTTAATTTTGAAGTTCTTATGGAATCTAATTCACCTGAACCAATTTGGTTTTTGTTTTCTAGTTTGTCTTAAGTTTCTTTTCCAATGTTTAATAAATCCTTTGGGTCAACCGAAAGTTGTAAATTTTCATATTGCTTATTCCCAAATGTAAACCGGTTTGATTTTTCTTATTCGGTTTGACCGGTTCTTTTCCCGGTTTTCCTTAACTCAAATGTGCGGGGTTTACAAGATTACTCTTCCTTGGTGCATCAGTACGCATCCCAATTCATGTCCCAACGCATTGCTATACACGGTGTATTCTCCTCCATTCATATCCAAGAGGGCTAGTACAGAGGCCATTGTGAGCCGCTTCTTAATCTCTTGAAATGTCACATCACATTTCGGGCTCCACTCGTACTTAACACCCTTTCGTGTCAGCTACATCATTGGGGCCTTGATTATGAAGAAATTATCCACGAATCTTCGGTACTATCAAGCAAATCCTAGGAAGCTACTCACTTTAGTGGGGTTCTTGGGTGCTTACCAAGTGGATAATGCATCAATGTTGGCAGGGTCTACTTGAATCCCCTTTCCTGATACCACAAGTCCTAGGAACACCAATTAGCCAAAATTCACACTTCGAAAACTTGGCATATAATTTTTTTTTTGTAGTGTGTCTAGCACTAGTAGGATGTGTAACTCATAGTCTACTTTTGTTGAGGAGTACACCAGGATGTTGTAGATGAAGATGATCACGAATCGGTTAAGGTAGTGTTGAAAATTTTGGTTCATTAAGTCTATGAATGTCTCAGGTGCATTTGTTAATCTAAAGTGCATTACTATGAATTCATAATGCTCGTACCTTATTTTTAAGGTAGCTTTTTTAATATCCTCCTTAACCTTCAACTGTTAGTACCCGAACTTGGGGTTGATCTTCGTGAAGTGTGACGCCCCTACCAGTTGATTGAATAGGTTGTCGATCCTAGGAAGTGGGTATTGGCTTTTTACCGTTGCCTAATTCAATCAACAATAGTTAATGCACAGCCTCATTCTCTCGTACTTCTTCACGAATAGGTTTGAAACACTCTAATGTGAGTAGTTGGGTCTAATAAACCATTTTTTCATTAGATCCTCAAGTTGTTCTTTCAACTTCTTGAGTTTGGCTAGTGTCATATGATATGACACTTACGATATCGGATTAGTCCCTAAGATGACGTCGATCACAAAGTCAAATTGTCTATCCAGAGATAATCCAGGCAAGTTCTCTAGGAATATGTCTAAATACTCCTGCACTATTTGAGTGTCACTAGATGTGGTTCCTTCCTTCTTGGCACTTGTGATCTATTATAGGAACACTTCATACCATTTTCTCACCATCCTCTAAGGTTTTAGACTATATATCATATACGACTTAGTCCAACTTTTCTCTCTCGGAAATATTAACTACATGACATTACTAGCCTGAAGGGTTAAAGTTTTATTTTTACAATTTAATCTATACGGCTTAGTCCAACTTTTCTCTCTCGGAAATATTAACTACTTGACATTACTAGCAAGGGTTAAAGTTTTATTTTTACAATTTAATCTGCCTTGGTGGGTGGATAACTAATCCATCCAGATTACTACTTCAATTAGATTAAGTGTTATTAAATCGGTAGTTAGTACTTCCCCTTTCACTAAAACCTCAAATCCCTAAAGTACCATATTAGTAAGGATCATTTTGTCCGAGTATAAAGCTCAAAAGTAATTTTTAAAAATAGTAATTTAAACTAAAAATATGACTAAATAGAAAAAATTATAAGAAAATAATAAATGACTAATAAAATATATTAATATACACTTAAAATACGTAAAAAAAATAAATACTTAAAATTTACAAAAATAATAAAAAACCCAAAAAAATTTAAAAATGCTAAAAATGTAAAATTTTAAAAATAATAATAAATATTATAAAACACAAATAAATGTCAAAATAGTTGGTATTGTTCAAAATATAAAAATGATATTAATTAATAAAAATATATCAAAATAATATAAAACATTAAAAATTAATAAAAATTAAAAATAAATCATAAAAATAATTATTGCATATATAATAAATGGTAATTGTATAAAATATAAAAAATTATAATAAATATATAAATAACTGATAAAATATTAAAAAATAAAGTCAAATAAATACCATAGATAGTAAAAAAATTAATTAAAAATAATAAATTCCTAAAATAATAACAAACACTCAAAATTCCAATAATATTATAAACAGTTACTAATGTTCAAATTTTAAAAAAATGATAATAATAAGTTATAAAAATAATAAAAAATAAAATTAAAAATAAACTTTAAAAAAATTACTAAAAAATTGATAAATATAAAAAACGTTAAAAGTAAAAAATAATAATAAAAATATTAAATAACCTTCAATATACGAAACTGGTAATTATCATTCAAAAATAATATAAATATCATAAAACATTAAAAAATATAATTAAAATTTCAAAATAAATCACAAATAATTTTAAAAATAGTAATTAAAACTAAAAATAAGCAAATATAAAAAATAATAAGAAAATAATAAATAATAATAAATATATATTAATATGCACTCAAAAAATACCCAAGAAAAAAATAAATATTTCACATTTACAAAATAATAAAAAATACAAAAATACAAAAAAATCATAAAAATAGTTAGAATTTTTCAATATACAAAAATAGTAAGATTCAATTAAAAAATACAAAATATTATGAAACATTAAAAAATATAAAATATTTTTAAAATAATTTTAAAAAAATTAAAAATAGTAAATAATACTAAATATTCAATTATAAAAAATAGTAATTTAAACTAAAAATATGAGTAAATACTAAAAATAATAATAAAATAATATATGGCCTATAAAATATAATAATATACACTAAAAAATACTTAAGTAAAAATAAATATAAAATATTTATAAAAATAATATGAAAAACAAAAAACGCTATAAATATTTACTATGATCCATACACAAAAATGGAAATAATTAATTAAAATAATATAAAATAATATAAAACGCTAAAAATACAATAATTTTTAAAATTAAATCGAAAAACATTTATTAAACATAGTAAAAACATTATAGATGCAAACAAACAAATAAATTGTAAAAAATACCTCAATAACTAATAAAATATAGAAAAATGGATTTATTGGAATAAAAAAAATAAATACTAAAAATAATATAAATTTTAAAAAAATATATTAAAAAATACAAACTCCAAAATATTTGAAATGGTTCAAAACATACAAAATGGTAAAAAATAATTAAAATATTTCAAAATAATAAACGAAAAATATAATAAAAATTTAAAAATAAGTCTCAAAAAGCATTATTACTTAAGTGATACTAAACAAGAGTAATTACAAAAAAAATTATAAAAAATATTTAAATAATTAATAAAATATAGAAAAATAAAGTCAAATAAGCATCACACAGTAAAAAATACTTTAAAATATAATTTTAAAAATAATAGGAAAAACTTAAAATCATCAAAAAAACACCAAAGTAATAGATAAAAATTAAAATAATCAATTATTACAACCTAAAAAATATGAAAATACTAAAAAATACAATAGAATTACAAAAACAAAATTTAAAGAAATTAGTAAAAGTTGTAAGTAACAAACACCAAAAATATTAAATAACCAATAAATTACAAAAAAAATACATTAAAATAAACATATCAAATAATTACAAACACACAAAATAACAAAAAAAATACAAAAAATGTAGAAAATGTAGAAAATGTAGAAAATACTAAAAAATAAAAAATAATGGTAAAAATATTAGTTAATGTAAAATATACAAAAATAGTAATAATTACTTTAAAATGTCATAAATAGGATGAAATATTAAAAAAATAATAATAATTTAATAATAAAGATCAAAAGTAATTACAAGATTTGGAGGGATTTGGTGTATATCTCATGTCCCTCCAATCCCTCCATGTCCCTCCAATCCCCTCCTCCCCTAATCTCCATATTGCTCCAAACCCTCCTCCCCTAATCTCCATATTGCTCCAGTCCCCCCTCCCCTAGCTCTCTCACCCCATCCAGTTAACGAGGGTGGATATATGCAGGTTTTTGCTCCAAAACTACCGTATTTGCAACACAAGCATCATCACTGAACCAAAGCATAATGAGCTAACCATACGAAGAACCATGAGTTTCAAGGGAACGAAGGAAAAAACGGAGTTAGAATATAAAATCCTCACCGGGTAACGGAATGGAGCAGTTACAAGAGAAACTCCAGTAGACTGAACCTTAATACGGTTCATTTTCCCTATTCTTTTTCTCTTTTGATGAATAAATTCCTTCTCTATCATAATACTATTGCACAAGCAAGAGTTGGTTATGTTACAAATCAAAATTTCCATCTTAGAGGTGCAAAAGCAGCAGTGCTCTCCCTCTTCCCTTGAATCCTCCAGACAGCAAAATGAAGTACAGCCTCATCCAGCAAGCCAATATGAATTTTTGGACCCAAAGAAACCTGTCTCTCGGTTCCCAATGTCCGCCAAGAAGACAGGAATGGCTCAAGACATGCAGATGGCACCAAATCAGCCAAAGACACCCCAAGGAAGCCAACCTCATATTTACAGAAGAATGCGGGCATGATTTAAGTGTCGTCTTGATAATTTGTCTGCTGGTCATTCTAAAGTGGTGGTGGAGGAGGTCCAGACAGACATCTAACCATGTCTACTTTGAAAATATTATCAAAAAGGAACCACATAAGGCAGGGCATAAATATCAGCTGATCCTATGTGAAGAGATTCTCCCCAAACCTGAGGTAACTGATCCACCTGCATATGGTGTGACTTCTTAGAATCCTCAGATTTGCTGTCAAAGAGCCACCCTTGGTCATCACCCAATTCGGGCAACTCCTCCATCCTTGTAACTCTACTGAGAATCTCGTCAAGATACCTTGAGTCAGGATGAGGTGGTCCTACTGATGGCACCTCGTTCAGTGGTGAATTCACTTGTAAAGTGGACAACTGAATATTGAAAGGTGAGGAGATGGGAGGCGTTGGTCGAGTATCCTTGACCCCATTTATTTTCTTGTCCTCCTTTGCCCTGACAATGTTGTTGCTGTTGGTCGTGGGCCCAGAAGGAGGGGATACCTGAGCAGGACCAGGGTAAGACTCCAATATTCTGCCATTCTCCAGGGGTGGATGAGAAGCCAACGTTTGCTTTGGCATCTTAGTGAGTCGGATCTCATTGGCTGAATGAAGGTTCATGATGGAAAGCAACTCATCAGCACAGCTCCAATTGGTAGATGAAAATTTACAATTTCCAGAATATTGTAAGAAACCAAAAATTGATTTGAAATGCATACAGAATCTTTCAAGAAAGCAGCTGATGGCTAAGAGAAAACTGGAACTCCAAAATCTAAGTGATAGAGATTTTACTATAAGAAATATTTTCAAATTCTTCCACTTCAAAGTAGATCAGAGTAGTTCAAGGAAAACTGAAACTCCCAACAACAACCTGATAGTTGCAGAATATTCTTTTCATAGAAAATACTAGCCCTTGGACCCATCCAGTACACTGAATACAACTCAAATAAAAAATGAAAAATGTGCTATAATTGACAGTTTTTATACAATGAAGCAGGTGAGAGGAATGACTAAAAAACATAATTATACTTGACATTGTTTTGCATAGTGGAGATAAAAGATATGAAATATAAATTGGAGGATAATTTTAGAAAGAGAATGACACCAAAACTATTGGGTTTATGTAAACACATACACACACACATATTCAGGTTCATTTTATGAAATGCCCATCAACTTTCAATTCACTCCATCAATATGATTTTTTCGGTGGGCCAGGTGAGATCAACATCTCATTTCTGAAGGTGGATTATGCATGGCCCTTCTGGCACCAACTGAAAGGCCAGGATCTACCATGAGGCAACAGGTAAAGGATCCAGGAACAAAAAGTCCTGAATCCAGTTTTTTCAAGCCATGGGCTAAGCTCTGCCTCTAGGACAAATCCTTGAGAGTAACTTGTCAAGCAAGGAACCAGCACAAGAAGTCTCAACGCACCGAGTGCAGTTTATTGAGGAAGACCTCTTTTATTTTCTGGAACTAAAAGTGACAATTGCCACCCTTTTTTTCATATTTGCAACTATAATAATGCGATAGAGGTTTCAGAAAACTGGGAGTTTAATACCTTCCCAACAAAACAACATGAAAAGAATGAAACGTGAAGGACAAATCTTCCAAGCATTGCCAGAGTGCATAGCATCATGAAAATTACTAAAATCTAATAAAATAATTTGGGTATATTCCCTGATATAATAAACAGAGAATTCTTTCATTTTCAGGTTTTCCAGAATATTATAAATATATTAGAAGCAGAAAACTATTATTCAGCACCTATATGGAAGAAAACCCAGACACTAGCAAGCAATGCTGATGATTATTTCCAGATAATTATTTATACATGCAACTATGGAATAATAGATAGAACTCACCATGCAAAAAGCCATTTGCTTCTGGTACTTTCCTCTTATTTATATTGTCACTAAAAACAGCAACCATTTTTTTAGGCTCCTTTGCAGGCTGGTGCAGGCCTTTTACATTTGGGCTACTTAGAAGCTCATTATTTCTGCTAAATTTCAATCTTTCCTGGTTACTATGCTTATTAATCTCACTGCTCTCTGTTGTTCTTTCTACCTCTTGCCCTTTTATGAGCTCTACCTGCCCTTGGCTCTTTTTCTCCCTATCTTTCTCCCTCGACTTATCTCCCCATTTATCATCACCTTCCCTTCCTTTTGACCTCTCCCTCCATTCCATTTCCTTACCATTTTTCTGTTCCAATGGGGTTGTTATATCTTGCACTTGACTTTGAAAAGCTCCATCAAACTTTTGGACCTTCAAAGTCCCATTAACTCTTTCCAACTTCTGCTCATTATCTCTCTGTTCTTTATTCCATTCTCTCCCTTCAGGCTTAACACCAGCTGAAGGCTTGGATGAAAATTGAACCACAGTAGCATCATTTCTCTTTGCTACCATAAACTTCTCAGCTAACTGGGTCCCAGTAGTCATGTCATTTCTGACACGCTTTTTGAGCTCATGTACATACTTATTGTTATCACCAGTATCCCTCAGTGAATTATTATTTGTTGCAGTTGTCTTATTGATATTTTGTCCAATAGGTCTCCTCCCATCAGGAGTGCTATTCCTGTACACGTCCCTTTCATTCTCCTTTCTGATGGATCTGTCTCCAGCTTGGCCAACAGGTAATAAAGGAAGCAATGGTCCTTTTTCTGTAGGTGTCTTCTCTTTGTCAATGGCTCCAGTCTGCAATGGAAGCTTCTTGTCATTGGACGAACTGCTATGATCTTTGTCTCTTCTCTTTTCCTTGTCCCTTTCTTTCTCCTTCTTGTCCCTATGTTTATCTTTTTTCTCTTTCTTGTCCTTATGCTTCTCATCAGTTAGATCATTCTCCTTCCGCTCTTTACCCTCAAGTTTCACTCTATTCTTCTCCTTTTTATCCTTCTTATCTTTAAGCTTATCCTGAAAACAAATAAGTCAAAAGAAAACTCAGACAACCAATTTTATGTGGAAAATGAAGGCATGCATAAATTCTTGCAAACCCAAGAGAAAATCTATAACATCAATGAAATTCAAATTAATGAAATGCTATGTTTCTTTTCTTGAAGTATCTCCACTACAACACTGATCATACAAGATACCTGCATAAAGGGCAGATACAATTTTTCATATATAATCAAATCGAAAATATACACAACAATGGGATATTAGGTCCAAATGAACAATATCTGCCAAAAACATGCCATATCTTTCAGTCTAAAACACATCAAGATCCACATTTGTATAAAAGAAGAAAAAGGCTTCAACCATAGTGTTTGCAACAATCACGATACTTAATAAAACATTATCCAAGAACAACCAACAAAATGATTAAACCCAAAAGGACAACAAGATTTGGGTGCACAAATGAATATCATCGTATTAAGTGGGTATCAAGAAGAAAAGCCAGGGAAAAAGGCTTCAATGAAAGTATACATGATTATCATCATGATTGTTTAGACATCCAATTATCATAACACTTAGAATGTTATTTGCATACAGTTCATCTTTAAAAAGGAACTAGTAATGATGAAATTATCTCATGTTCATCTTGATATCAACTATTTTCCTATGTATTTACTCTTAGGTGTATTCAGTATACCATTAGGGACATATCTGTTGATATCATCAGTAATGAAATCAATAGGTTCACCAGAGATCTAGTGTCAACATGCATTAATTCTCGAATACCTAATGTGTTACAATACCCCTGTGGTATTTTTTTCAGTGTTAGATGGACAATAGTGTAACCATTGGACATTACCAGTAATAGTAACTTTATATATATTACATAACACTAAAGTAATGGAAACTTGGGAAACTAGGCGCTGACCCAATTAATTGTCTTCAAGATGATTAAATAGATACATAAACTGTACACAAACTTTTATTATCTTTTTAATATGCACTTTAATTTATAAACACAGTATACTGCATAACAGAAACTAATTTAAATATATATGTAAAATAAACTCTTTTAGTACTAACATGATATGTTATACACATCAATAACAGTTGAATTTCTTTGTGATTACAATCACTTCAATTAATATTATATATAATATAATATTATAATTATATAAGTATAACATTTGATGATGAACCATATATTATGCAAGGCTTACTTTGGCACTCTTCCAAAATTTGATACTCCTACAAATTTTGTAATTATAAACCATATTTTCTTGTATAAAGAGCTCAAAAGATTTATGCAAAGAACTTTTTATTGATCACCAACATCAACAATAAACAAGAATCATAGTACACTATCCTATTTTCCAGAAAGACAGCATATAAGGCATCTGTTTTATAGAACACAAACCAAATAAAAGAGAAGATGATTAACCTTTTTTAACAAGTCCACACTGTCTATTGACTCTGCCTGAGTCTTCTTTACATATCCTGGTGGCGGGAATGGAAAGCAGCGAGACATTTCAGGAGATTAGAGAACAAGCAATTATCACCTTCCACAGCAGAGTTCTAGAGTTGCCTCCAGATAGGTTCAATGCCAGGAGGAGAAAGAACCACAAATTGTGCTCCTCTTCATCCACCATGTAACAGCAAAGGTCCCAGATTTAATGTACCACTACACCAAAGCGGAAATGGATCTGTCCCAAATGGAAGTATTTCAAGCAGGTTTATCCCAAAATCTTAAGGTTAGACCAGAGTCCACAAGCATTTGGCTTCTTATTTTAGCTACTTTTATATGTTAAACTGAAAATTAATACACAGCAGATAACTTAAGTGGAGTCTCTGCTTGCTTGTAAGGATTATGTTGACTGAGACAGTTTCTTGATGAACGGAAGATGTCTGCAGTGATCAACTGATATCCTCTGCCGCTTACGATGCTGATAGAGAATCATCACCTCTGCCACTTGTAGAACTGAACAGGGTAAGATGATCATTCCAGAGTACAGATCAAAAGAAGTTCCGCATCAGCACAAACCTAAATGCACTAACCCTGCGGAAACCAATCAGAAGCTTAACCATCTGTCCCCTGCCTTGGAGATTCCCACAAGTGTGCAGAGGAACCAAAAAAATGAGTAATTATCATTTCATGAGCAACGGTCTGAGAGAAATCTCAATCTTAAGTCTAGCAAAAGGTCCCAAATTGCAGTGCGGGAAGCATAAAATTCCCACTTACGAACAAGATCGGACCTGACGCCGTCCAATCGGAGCAACTGATCAAGCCCTGATAATCCAATCAGTGAGAACAAGATTGAGGAACTTCAAATGTGCAACCCGCATCAAATACGAATAAAATCCAGTATAAGAACGCGCCGAGCAAAGTCCCCAGCAGAACTCAAACGAATTGAAGAAGCTGAACTTGAAAACAGAAGACAAACTAGGGTTTTCTGCAACTCCAAATTAGAGGTCCGGGTCGGAAAAGATTTAAAAAGAAAAAAAAATAGGGTATCCTCCTTCCAATGTAGAACCCTAAGTTACTCAGGGGTGGAAGTAGCATAAGTGCTTGATTAGGGCACCGGGAAGAACCGGAGGAGGTGCCAGAAAATGAGGGGTTTTAGGATTGAAAGCGATTAAGCGGATCACCCCTCAGGGTATCAATTGAGAGGTTTTGGATGGAAGATGAAATGCGGGGAGAAGGGAACAAACCCAAAATGCAGTCTTTCCGAATAAATTCGATGATTCAATAAGTGATGCTGGGTGACAGGTGTAAAAGAGAAAAGCTTGCATCAGCCAGTTCTGGTGTTCCTTGGTCAAGATTTTTCACTTCCTTCTTTTTGCCTTGTCCATTCGTCCCATATACTTGAGCATTAATTTAATATTCTTTTTTATAATTTAATATAACAGTTTTCTCGTACTTTTTCATAAATATTTTTTTCTTGTAGACCAATTTCATTAAAAATAAATTAAGAAAGAGTATAAGCTAAAAAATATTAAAAAAAGCATAAGCTTTGAGTTATCAAATCTTAATGATATCATTTTTTTCTCAAAATTATATATTAATATATATATATTTAATAATTTGGTAATATTATTATAAAATTCATTAACATATTACTTTATATTTATTTCTCAAATGTTTACTTAATACTACTGTCTTTATACATTTTTAATAGTTAAATTATGATAGAAGTTTTAAATATTATGATTAAATTACACTTTAATTTCAAATATTTGAAAATATCATTTTAATATCTGTACATAATTATTGTACACCGGTATCCATTTTAGTTTTGGTTGGAAACTTTTACACAACTTATTAATAATCTTAATATAATAATAGTAATAATTAAATTTTTATAGTATTGATAGAATCAAATTTTAAGATAAAAAAATTATATATCATATAAATTTTTTAAAAATATGTTAAAATATATATTGAATTACATAAATATTTTTAAAAAATATTAATTATATACTATGTTACTAAATCCTACCCTAACTTGTATTATTTTGAATAGTACTTGAAAAGATAGAGAGAAATGTTAAGTTTTACAATTTATTTAGTATGGTAATTTAACATTATGATTATTTGTCCTCAATTTAGTATTCTTGAAATATATTAAACAAGCTACTAGTTATCTTATTTTTTATAAAAATGCTTATTTTAATTTTTTTTACTTATTCCATTAAGCTTATGGTTAGTACATTTATAGTTTGAGTGATTTAATTAAATAAACCTACCATGATTTGATTTACACAAATACACAAAAACCTTTTATTCGTAAAAAAATTAAACAGTTGCACAACAGACTCTCACAAGCAACAATCTCAATATGTTTCACCAGTGACCTAAAGCGTAATTATCGTCCACCTTGGTGAGAGACCACAACCTCCACCACATCGTCCAAACTTAGAGACCTCACTCTTCTATCCCTTGGGTCTCCATGCGCATGAAACTCACAAAACTTCTAGACATATAAGAATAATATAGCTTACCGTGTACCAACCTTATTGTCTAGTAGGCCTTATAACCAACACTACCACTGCCAAGCATCTCTTTGGTTACGTACTATTACAATCACATATAAAATTCTTGGGATTTAAAATCTTTATCTTTACGCTACTAGCTTAACATACTCCAACATGACTCTAACTTAGCGGCATCAACAATAATGATCAATTTGTGATATTTTTTTTATAAAACTCTTAAATAAAAAACTTATTTATAGGTTTGCCCCATTCCCATTTGCCTTGGGCCCAATTATACGAGTTTTTCAAAACACGATCTTAGGCCCACTTCACTTTCTAAAACCATGGCCTTAAGCCCAATTGTACATAACTAGATATAGCTCACCATTATAGACCATGAGCCTCACCCATATTCTACATCTACGGTCAAATTAGACCATATCCCTTGAGGTGTATCTATACATTGTTCATAGATGGTCCTAATATCATACTTCATACATTTTTCAAAATATAATCCCAAAAAGTTTAAGAAGTTTCACACATTCATGGGATTATTTTTATGGAAATTTTGATTTTAAGATAAAGTATGATCTTAAATATGTGTGTAGTCGGTCCAATCGGTCCTGATGTCAGATATCTCACTCAGACATATTCCGACACTTGTTTGTCTCGAGGATTTCTGAGCTTGGTGTGCATTTCCTTTACACGAAGTTGTAGCTGATTCATCCCTACAATAGATTAGACAATTAAGTTCCAAATAATAAGATAATTATACTTAAAACCCGTAACTTTCTAATGATTACGATTTGGCCCTTAAGTTATACCTTAATTCTAATTAGGTCCCTAATATTGTCAAATCTTCCATTTAGGTCCCTAATTTCTCAAATTTCCAATTGGTTACAATATTTCTCGCTAATTTCAAAAAATTCCCAATTTTTCGAAAACTACAATTAAGTCCCCAAACTTTCAAAAATTACAATTTAGTCATCTAACTTGAATATCATCAATTCAACCTTAATCCTTCCCAATTGAGACCTATCATGATTCTAATCATTTTCCCTATGTCCCTAGAATCATTTCAAGGTTTAAATCACTAAAATTGGCTTATAAATTAGTTTAAACGGATCTTTGCCAAAAAATCATACTAGAGAGAAAAAGTTTCGATTACTCACTAGTGAGGTTCTAACGATCGAAGATTTTAATTCCAATGGGTTGCTCTCGTCCTAAGGATCCTTCCTGAATCAAACTGTGCCTCAATTGGTGGCACGAGTAATGCGAATTTCTTAACTTAGTTTTCGGGCAAAAACACAATATGAACAGTAAATGCCAGTGAAAGGTGGTGGATGGGACTTACCACTGCGATTAAGGGAAATTGCAGACCCCTCTAAGGAAGGTCTGGAGGGCTTGGTTTGGTCATGGTTGGCCCAAGGGTGGCTCGAATTGAGCTCGATCAACTCTGGTCGCAAACTACCGAGGGAATGATGGTACTCTACGAGCTCACCGGCACTTCTCTAGTGATCCTCAAGGTGAAAAAAGTATGCATTCATGTAGAGGACTTCCACAGAATTCTAATGAACCTAAATTTGCCTTCAAAGGTGGATAAAAGTGCCCATGTAAACCTCGCCCTTTTGAGCTAAGGAAAACCGGGAAGGGAACCGGTCAAATCAAGTGAGAAAACTGAATCAGTTCACAAACTTGATCAATTTTGAATGGGCAATTTAAGAATTTACAACTCCCAGGTGATCCAAAGGGTTCATAATTGTAAACCCCACCCTTTTGAGCTAAGGAAAATAAGGAAGGGAACCGGTCAAACCGAGTGAGAAAACTGAATTGGTTCATAAACCCGATCAATTGTGAATGGGTAATTTAGGAATTTACAACTCCTAGGTGATCCAAAGGGTTCAAAATACTATGGAAAAGAACCTTAAGACGAATTGGAAGAGGAAAATGAGACCGGTTTGGATGAACCGAGTCCAATAAGATTAAACCGGTTGATGAACCAAATCGGTTCATGAACCAGAACCGATAGAGATTGGCCAAAACAAAGGAATTCAACTCTATTGTATTCCAAGGAAATTCATAAACCTTGGGAAGGAACCTTAGAACAAAGTGGGAGAGAAAAACCAAACCGGTTTAAGGATCGAGTCGATTTATGAACCGAAAACGATAAAAAGATGGTAAACCAGGAGATTTTATGGACCCTAAGTGACTCAAGGAGTCACAAAAGATATGTAAATAGACTTGTGAAGAAATTGGAGATGAAAACCAAACCGGTTCAGGTGAACTGGATCCGAACCAGTTCGGACCGGTTTGAACCACTAATGAACTGAATCATAAATTCATTTTTTTAGGTGGCTTAAATAATTAAAATTGAAGATTTGGGGCCACCATTGGATAGAGAATGAATTTAGATGAATTTGAAAATTTTTAGATTTGAAAAACTCGGTCGAATAAGGGGTGAACCGGTCAGTTTATGCTTGGAACCTGGTTCGGACCGGTCCGGTCCAGTTCGGAACAGTGTCATCTTCTTCCTCAGGATAATAGTACTGTTCACTCGCCGGAAAATTGAAGAAACACCGGTGAAGAAGAAACGTCTCCGTTTGGTACGTTTCAGGTAATCAATTCCTATCATAACGATGTCAAACGGACGACCAACGGGTCCCCAAGCTCCCTATATAAAGAGCCCCTTTCCATCCATCCTCTCCACACCTAAACAGCTCTATCTCTCTCTCAGTTGCTTAGTTTTCCGGCAAAGCTCAAACCAGAGCTTCGATATAGGGTCAATTCTAAGCCAAAGAAGGTAAGGTCGGGTTCATTAGAACCGGGGAGAAGTCAGCTACACGGTGGTAGCCTCCGTTCATCCCGAGAGTCGCTGACGTGATCAAACAGTGAAGCAGCTCCGGCGGACCGAAGTTGTCCTATTTCGGTCGAGTTGAAATTGGCCAATTCGAGTCCTCCTCAGGCTAAACCAAGCTTTCTCAACACCATCTCAGCCCTTTCACGACTGAATTAGGACCAAAAGGTAAGCCAATTCGGCTCCCCTTTACAATTTCAATTCATTGTTAGAGAGAGAGTCGACCGAATTTTGATGAAGAAATTCTAATCCAATTCGACATCAATTGATGTCATTCTTGATCCTAGGAAGAACCTCTGGAGGAGAGCTACTTGCCCAAATAGAAGGCTTCGACTACCGCGCTCTCATCGGTGAGAAATTGAAGCTTTCTCTCTCTACAGTCTGTTTTCCGACGAAGCTCCGTTTGAGCTTTCTCTCTCTACAGTCGTATGAACATGTAGGAACTCAATTTCAACTCCAATTTCAATTTCAATTTCAACAATTAGAGGTGTTTGATTGGTCAATTTGATGAAATCAAATTCGACGGTGTTGAATAGTTAAAATTGGGGGAAAAATTGGGGATTTTTGAAAATTCAAAGGACCAAAATGTAATTTTCTAAAATTGAGGGTCAATTGGTCATGATAAGAATATTAGAGGGCCAATTGAGAAATTTTAGAATTTTTGGGGCAAAATTTACCATTTTTCTAAAGAAAGGGTAAAATGGTAATTTTGGGAAAATTGGAAGATCAAATTGGAAATTTGGGAAATTAAATCCCTTTGTGTGAAATCAAATGATTTAAGGTTCTAAGATAAATTTTAAAAGTTTCGAGACTCGAATTTAGGAAAAAACCTGGCAATAGGGACTTAAAGTTAAAGAAAAATAACTTTAGGGACCTAATTGCAAATATATGTAAATATATGTAAGGGCTATTAGGCCAAAGAATAATGAAAAATTATGTTCATTTCATGTAGGAGAACGACACATCGGGAATGCCAATCGATGTCCAACTTGCTAAGGACGGAACCCGACTAAGTGGAATTTCACTGCACTATCGAGTGAGTGGGATTATGTATCATACTTGGTTGGGGATGATAAGTACCTTGGTATAAAAATTCATTGCTTAGTGGTATTTTTTTTTATCATCACTACTTAGAGAAAGTGATGTGAAAGTTATGCGGAAAAACTACTTACGGGTTGTAAGTAGATCATACCCTGTTGGTATGATGAGACTTCCTCGAACGAAGTTGAAAACTCGTTCATCGGTTATGAACAGAGATGTCCTTATATCGGTTAGTATAATGGACAGTAAAAACCTATTTTATCAACTAGTAGTAGTGCGACATGACAGGTTTTCGGACCAGTCGAGACAAATAGCTACATGTTAACTTTAAGGTCGGGACTGTTGGGACAAATGGCATCACATATTATATGAAAAATTTAAGAAAACTTTGCTTGTGCATGCACCATGAGTATGAGATCATCAAGATGCCCATGAGGGGGTAGTGATGTGTCCTAAGGGCCTTGGACGACTCGGTGAGTATAAGGGCAGATCGTCGTTCTAGGTGTCTGTGCGAAATCTGGAGTAGCACCAAGCGCATGAGACCGGGGTGGGGACAGGATGAGGTCTCTGTCCTCATACGGACATGAAGAAGTGATTTCGGGATTATGGGTCGGATGTCCCATACATCCACTCATTCCTAGGGTAGATGTGGTTGCACTTCTATCCGGGTGGTTGGAAAAGTCGCTCCGAAGCCACTAGCGGGTTCAGTAGTGATACTGACTGACTTGCGAATGTTTGTAACCTTCATGATGAAGGATGTGTGTTGGGTGATGGCACACCGGTAACTAAGAAATAAGGGGAAAACCCGAATTTTTAAAGGAAAAGATTTTTGAAAAGAAAGGAATTTGACACACTCCATATAAATATTTTTCTTAAAAGTCAAAAGATTTGCATCCCATTCACTGAGTAGTTGTACTCACCCCCTTCCTTGTACCCCTTTTAGGAAGTCCCAAAAAAGCCGAACCTTAAAAGACTTGCATAATTAAACGCCTGCAAGACATGTATGATTAATTTAAATTACTATGCAGTTTTGATTTATGATATTCTTGGAAAAAGGTGTAGGTTTAAAAAATGCCTTACTCTTTGTGGTTTATAATATAAGGGGAAACCCTGTAGTAAATCGAGAGAGTGGTGGGTTGATCACGGGGATCCGACCAAACCGGGTCGGGGCGTGACAACTAGAGTGGTATCAGAGGCTATTTCCTCGAATACATAATCAAGACTAGAAAATATAGTCACTAATAGGATTTATACTAAAATTTTCAGATGGCTCCTAGGAGAGAAACCAAGAAAAATAGTAATAACTCTACTTAATACCCTATCTTTGTAGGAAGACAATCCTAGAAGCTTCCCAAATGCATGAGGCATGGTAGGAATCTCAAAAGACCAAATGGGGAAGTATCCCGAAGAATGGTACCAGGACCTATTGAGGGCATAACTCTTAGTATAAAGGAAGCCAAGCGTGAAACCATAAATGCAATCAAAGGGTCATATAACCTTACATAGGAGGACACTTATCAAGAATCCCGTAGCTCCCTAGTTATTTGGTGATCATTTCTTGTAATAGGGCTAAAACACCCAACATAATGTACTCCTCTATTAATGAAGTACTCCAAATTCCTAAAAACCCTATTCCTAAAATGATGTGATCTTCAAGTAAGGTGGCCCAAAAGAAAGTGACCAAATAAGCTTGTACTACCATAAAAACTAAGGAGAATCCCATTCAAGTTAAGGAAACTGAATTAGGGAATCGAGAAACCTAGAAGGACTCTTAGAGTAATCAATTGACAAAGAAGACTCCAAAAGAAACTCTCAAGGTATCCAAACACAAGGATAAAGGAAGGAGATTATTATGCAAAGAAGGCATGACAAGAAAACCGTCATGGTAAGGAGTGTAGGAGAATTTTGGGGTAACTAAACAAGGAATAACCTATTATAAAGTACAAAGGAAATAGGATATTAAATGAAGGACTGTCCCATACCACTAGGATTTAGAACAATACTTTCCAAGAATAAACACCCCACAATGCTAGGAAATCCGAAAGGATACCGTTCCAAGGAACACAACTCCTGCTTGAAATTTCAACCACAAACAGGAGGAAACTTTTTCGAGATCACAACAATATGGCAGGAAGGAAAAAGGGCTAAAGGTAGGACCTCGATAAAATCATAAACAAAACAAAAGTAGCTGAAGAGAACTCTCACTTAAAGAAGAAATTTCCAATAATTTAGGAGAAAAGGAGGGAGTGCATCCACAAGAGAAGACAAGCTGAGCATTTGACGACAAATGGGATGTCCTTGGATTGCAAGTACGACTCCATTTGGAAAAAGTAGAGAAGTCAAATTGGAGATTTGGAGCAATATAACAGAAGTTAGCAAACCATGACAACAAAATAGTCAAAGAAAATAAATGACAGCCTAAGGAAGACCGGGAGGTAGAAGGGGCTACACCCTAAAAAGGTCAGTGAGATGGACGTTAAGGATAGGAGTCCTCGAGAAACAACTGCCCTAAGAAACTTAGACCAAAGGAATAGTGGAGGAGAGGCAGTTAACGAACTAATACACGAGAAAACCATAATTTGAGTTCCAACAAAGAAGAGAGGGGCAAAAAGGCCAAATACTCGGGAAAAGAAGGATGAAAGAAATCCTTAACAAGACCAAAGGCCAAATTAACAACTAAACTTAAGCCAAGAAAAGAATAGGCAAGCCTCTTACATAGTTATCAAGAAATTTTGAAATAAGGAAGATTTGAACACTCCATAAAGAAATACACTATGAAAGTAAACTTTGGAGGGATGCATATGACTAACTACCCTTGAAGGAATTTTGATGGGCGGATGGACATAATGTGGAGGGCAAGGAACCAAATCTTAATTGGGAAATGTTTCAAAGGAAGGAAGTATCGTGATGGCCCAATGTGACTTGCTTAGAGAGAGCAGGAGTATCAAGAAATAATTACAGAAGAACCAAGTAGAAAGAAGAAACTAGTAACGGTGACAGCCAAAGAGAATGAACAAAACCCTAAGAAAGGGTGAGATGTAGTAAAAACTACACTCTTTGAAGGACAATGGGATGGGCATGAAGAATGAGTGATACAGCTGCCTAGGCAATTGGACAAGAAAAATAAAGAGAAAAAAAATAGTTAAAGAACTGGTTTCCGAGAGAACCATGGATTTAAACCACAATAAGGAAGGAAGGAGTGAAAAGGCCAAAATGTAGGAAGAGAAGAACGAAAGGAAATCCTTGAGTAAATGATGTTATTGGGAGTTATGATGAACCTAAGAATGGACGAGTCCCAACATGTCAGTAAAATATCTGGAGATCAAATAATTAGAACTGAAAATACTCAATAAGGAAGTCAAAAAGGGATGAGTGGGTAAGGAGAACCGACATAGTTGTGTAAATTGAGTTAATAATGGTAAAGGTAGTCGAGAAATGCTAGCAGAGGAAAAGAGGGATGAAGTTATGCAATCCCTGAGAGGTTGAAAAAAAATAATAATAACCCTAAAGGAGGTGTTTTGGTGATCTAATGGATATAGAGATAAGATCTAGAAAATGTCATGCTACAAGGGGTAAGAAACTCAACGATCCCGATGAAAATATAACTCAAAATAAGGGAGAGTCGGTTCATAAGCATGACAAAGTCAAACATAATTTGAACCAATTTGTAATGAACAACGAATGAAGGAAGAGTCGAAATGGGACAAAAAGGTGATGATAAAGAAATCAATGGAAATAAGTACAAAATGCTCTATAGGACGATGAGCTAAGGGTTTCAATGATCAAGCGTGTAACTAGACATGAAAATGGTTAGTTATCTTGGAATTTCCAAATCTTGAGTACAAGACCTCAAGGGGAAGAATGTTGCTCTAAGCAAAGAGAGAGATAAAATCTAAGAACATACCCTGAGGTAAGGTATGTCTAGTTATGACAAACTCCATGGAGGGAGTAAATAATATAAAGGAAAAGGAATTCCTTAAGTGAAGGTTGTAAAAGGGACTAATTGCAAGGATGAGAGAAAAGTTTGCATCTTAACCAAACACCAAAGGGGAATCAAAGGAAACGATTGCTCATGCAAGGTAGCTAACTAAGTTTTGGGGACAAAACTCCTAAAAGGAGGAGAGAGTTGTAAACCCCGCCCTTTTGAGCTAAGGAAAACCGGGAAGGGAACCGGTCAAATAGAGTGAGAAAACCGAATCGATTCACAAACTCGATTAATTGTGAATGGGAAATTTAGGAATTTACAACTCCTAGGTGATCCAAAGGGTTCAAAATACTATGTAAAACAACCTTAGGACGAATTGGAAGAGGAAAATGAGACTGGTTTGGATAAAACGGGTCCAACAAGATTGAACTGGTTTATGAACCGAATCGGTTCATGAACCGGAACGGATCGAGATCGGGCAAAATAAAGGAATTCAACTCTATTGTACTCCAAGAAAATTCATAAACCTTGGGAAGGAACCTTAGAACAATGTGGGAGAGAAAAACCAAACCGGTTAAGGTGAACCGGACCCGAACCGATTTAAGGATCGAGTCGGTTTATGAACCGAAATCGATAAAGAGAAGGTAAACCAGGAAATTTTATGGACCCTAAGTGACCCAAGGAGTCACAAAAGACATGGAAATAGACTTATAAAGAAATTGGGGATGAAAACCAAACCGGTTCAGGTGAACCAGATCCGAACCGCTTCGGACCGGTTTCAACTACTAATGAACCGAATCTTAAATTTATTTTTCTAGGTGGCTTAAATAATTCAAATTGAAGATTTGAGGCCATCATTGGATAGAGAATGGATTTAGATGAATTTAGAAAATTTTAAATTTGAAAAACTTGGTCGAATGAGGGATGAACCGGACGGTTTAAGCTTGGAACCCAATTCAGACCGGTCCGGTCTGGTTCAGAACAGTGTCGTCTTCTTCCTCAGGATGACAACACTGTTCACTCACCGGGAAACTGAAAAAATGCCAGCGAAGAAGAAACTCCTCCATTTGGTACGTTTCAGGTCATCAATTCCTATCATAACGGTGCCATACGGACGATCAACGGATCCCCAAGCTCCCTATATAAAGAGCCCCTCTCCATTCATACTCTCCACACTTGAAAAGCTCTATCTCGTTCAGTTGCTTAGTTTTTCGGCGAAACTCGAACCAAAGCTCTGATATAGGGTCAATTCTGAGCCAAACAAGGCAAGGTCAGGTTCATTAGAATCAGAGAGAAGTCAGCTACACGGTGATAGCATCCGTTCGTCCCGAGAGTCACCAGAGAAGCACCGGCGTGATCAAATAGTGAAGTAGGTCTGGTGGACCGAAGCTTCCCTATTTCGGCCAAGTTGAAATCGGCCAATTCGAGCCTTCCTCAGGCCAAACCAAGCTTTCCTGACACCATCTCAGCCCTTCCACGACCGAATTAGGATCGAAAGGTAACCCAATTCGGCTCCCATTTACAATTTCAGATCATTGTTAGGGAGAGAGTCGGCCAAATTTTGATGAAGAAATTCTAATCCAATTTGATATCAATTGATGTCATTCTTGATCCTTTGAAGAACCTCTAAAGGAGAGCTACCTGCCCAGATAGAGAGCTCCGACCGTCGTGCCCTCACCAGTGAGAAATCGAAGCTTTCTCTCTCTAAAGTCTATTTTCTGGTGAAGCTCCACTTGAGCTCGTCCCAACGTTAAAATCTGTGATTCAAAGTTTTTTTAGAATTGTATGAACATGTAGGAACTCAATTTCAACTCCAATTTCAACAATTAGAGGTGTTTGATCGGTTAATTTGATGAAATCAAATTCGGTAGTGTTGAAGAGTTTAAACTGGGGAAAAATTGGGGATTTTTGAAAATTCGAAGGACCAAAATGTAATTTTCTAAAATTGAGGGTTAATTGGTCATGATAAGACTATTAGAGGGCCAATTGAGAAATTTTAGAATTTTTGGTGCAAAATTTACCATTTTTCTAAAGAAGGGGTAAAATGGTAATTTTGGAAAAATTGGAGGACCAAATTGGATATTTGGGAAATTAAACCCCTTTTTGTGAAATCAAATGATTTGAGGTCCTAAGATGAATTTTAAAAGTTTTGGGACTCGAATTTAGGAAAAAACCCGGCAATAGGGACTTAAAGAAAAATAACTTTAGGGTCCTAATTACAAATATATGTAAAGTTGGGTTTTCTCATTCATTTGGAATGAATGAGGACTATTAGGCCAAAGAATAATGAACAATTATGTTCATTTCGTGTAGGAGAATGAGACATCGGGAACGCCAATCAATGTCCAACTTGTTAAGGACGGAACCCAACTAAGTGAAATTTTACTGCACTACCGGGTGAGTGGGATTATGTATCATACCTGGTTAGGGATGATAAGTACATCGTTATTAAAACAAACTGCTTAGTGGTATTTTTTTTTATCATCACTACTTAGAGAAAGTGATGTGAAAGTTATGCGAAAAAACTAATTACAAGTTATAAGTAGATTATACCCGATTGGTATGATGAGACTTTCTCGAAGGAAGTTGAAAACTCGTTCATCGGTTATGAACAGAGATGTCCTTATATCGGTCAGTATAATGGACAGTAAAAACCTACTTTATTGGAAGTGTTCTCCCCTGACTCTGTGCCAATGCTTAAACTATTTGGGAGACCTTCTTGACAGGAGCTTGAATAGCTCTTATAGGTCGAGTGCCTCAGTTTTGGAACTTGAGGGATAAAATGCCAGTTTTTGAAAAACTCAAACAGTGGGCCATAGGCCAATGGACACGAGCAAGAACTTGTAAAAGAACATGATAGATATATATGTGCCATTAAAACTTGATAAGTGAATTGTTTGGTCATGGTACCAAGGCAGGTCCGACATAATCAGTCAACTAGTAGCAGTGCGACATGATAGGTCTTCGGACCAGTCGAGACAAACAGGTACATGTTGATTTCAAGGTCGGGACTATTGGGAGAAATGGCATCACATATTATATGGAAAATTTAAGAAAACTTTTCTTGTGCATGCACCATGAGTATGAGATTATCAAGACGCCCATGAGGGGTAGTGATGTGTCCTAAGGGCACTGGACGACCCAATGAGTATAAGGGCAGATCATCATTCCAGGTGTTTGTGCAAAATCTAGAGTAGCACTAAGCGCATGAGACTGGGGTGGGGACAGGATGAGGTCTATGTACTCATACGGACACGAAGAAGGGATTTCGGGATTGTGGGTCGGATGTCACATACATCCACTCATTCCTAGGGTAGAAGTGGTCGCACTTCTATTCGGGTGGTAGGAAAAGTCGCTCCGAAGCCACTAGCAGGTTTAGTAGTGATACTGACTTGTGAATGTGTGTAACCTTTATAATGAAGGATGTGTGTTGGGTGATGGCACACTGGTAACTAAGAAATAAGGGAAAATCTGAATTTTTAAAGGAAGGGATTTTTGAAAAGAAAGGAGTTTGGCACATTCCATATAAATGTTTTCTTAAAAGTCAATAGATTTGCATCCCATTCACTGAGTAGTTGTACTCACCCCCTTTCTTGTACCCCTTTCAGGAAGTCCCGGAAAGCCAAACCTTAAAAGACTTGCACAATTAAATGCTTGCAAGACAAGTATGATTAATTTAAATTACTATGCAATTTTGATTTATGATATTCCTGGAAAAAGGTGTAAGTCTAAAGAACGCCTTACTCTTTAATAAATCGGGAGTGTGGTGGGTTGATTATGGGGATCTGACCGAATCAGGTCGGGGTGTGACAATAATACTATGGAAAAGAACCTTAGGACGAATTGGAAGAGGAAAACTAGACCAATTTGGATGAACCAGGTCCAACAGGATTGAACCGGTTTATGAACCGAGTCGGTTCATGAACTAGAATTGATAGAGATCGGGCAAAACAAAGGAATGCAACTCCATTGTACTGCAAAGAAATTCATAAACCTTGGGAAGGAACCTTAGAACAAAGTGGGAGAGAAAAACCAGACTGGTTTAGGTGAAACGGACCCGAACAGGATTGAACTGGTTTAAGGACCGAGTCAATTTATGAACCGAAATTGAAAAAGAGATAGTAAACCGGGAATTTTATGGACCCTAAGTGACCCAAGGAGTCACAAAAGACATGGAAATGGACTTGTGAAGGACTTGGGGATGAAAACCAAACCGGTTCAGGTGAACTGAATCCGAACCGGTTTGAACCACTATTGAACCGAATCCTAAATTTATTTTTCTAGGTGGCTTAAATAATTCAAATTGGAGATTTGAGGCCACTATTAGATAGAGAATGAATTTAGATGAATTTTGAAATTTTTAGATTTGAAAAACTCGGTAGAATGGGGGGGGGGGGTGGTGAACCGGCCAGTTTAAGCTTTGAACCCGATTCGGACTGGTCTAGAACAGTGTCATCTTCTTCCTCAGGATGATAGCACTGTTCACTCACCGGGAAACTAAAGAAATGCCGGTGAAGAAGAAATGCTTATGTTTGGGGCATTTCTGGTCATCAATGTTAGTCATAACAGTGCTAAACAGACGGCCAATGGGTCCCCGAGCTCCCTATAGAAAGAGCCCCTCCCCATTCATCCTCTCCACACCTGAAAACTCTATTCTCTCTCAACTACTCCATTTTTCAATGAAGCTTGAATTAGAGCTCTGACATGGGGTCTTTTCTGAGCCAAACAAGGTGAGGTTAGGTTCTTTAGAACTGGGGAGAAGTCAGATACATGTTTGTAGTCTCCGTTCACTCTAAGGGTTGCCGACGTGATGAAATAGTGAAGCAGCTCCGATGGACTGAAGCTGCCCTGTTTCGACCGAGTTGAAATTGGCCATTTTGAGCCCTACTCACGCAAAACCAAGCCTTCCCAACACTTCCTCAGCCTTCCTACGGCCGAATTGGGATTGAAAGATAAGCCAATTCTGCTCCCCTCTACAATTTCTGGCCGGTGCTAGAGAGAGAACCGACAGAATTTCAATGATAAAATCCTAACTCAATTCGGTATCAATTGATGCGATTCTAGATTCTAGGATGAACCTCAGGATGAGAGCTATCTGCCCAAATCGAAAGCTCGGACCGCCATGCCCTCACCGGTGAGAAGTCGAAGCTCTCTCTCTCTACAGTCTGTTTTCCGGCGAAGCTCCGTTTGAGCTCGTTATGACATTAAAATCTGTGATTCAAAGTTCCTTAGAATCGTATAAACATGTAAGAACTCAATTGCAACTCCAATTTCAACAATTAGAGGTGTTTGATTGGTCAATTTGATGAAATCAAATTCGGCAATGTTGAAGAGTTGAAATTGGGAGAAAAATTGGGGATTTTTGAAATTCGTTGGACCAAAATGAAATTTTATGAATTTGTGGGTCAATTGGGCATGAAAATAATGTTGGAGGACCAATTGAGAAATTTTGGAATTTTTGGGGCAAAACTTGCCATTTTTGTAAAGGAAGGGCAAAATGGTAATTTTGGAAAAGTTGGAGGACCAAATTGGAAATTTGGGAAATTAATCCCCTTTTTGTGAAATGGAATAAATTGAGGTCTTATGATAAATTTTAGAAGTTTCGGGACTCAATTTGAGGAAAAACCGGGATTAGGGACTTAAAGTTAAAGAGAAATAACTTTAGGCACCTAATTGCAAATAAATGAAAGTTTAACTTTCTCATTCATTTGGAATGAATGAAGGCGATTAGGCTGAAGGATAATGAACTGAGATGTTCATGTCGTGTAGAAACACGAAGTACCAGGAACGCTAGCAAGGACAAGCTCACGTGAATACAAAGAGCCGGTCTAGTGGAATTCACGACATTAACGGGTGAGTGGGTTTACTAACATCATACCCGGTTGGGATGATGAGCACAACTTAAAATTAAAAAAAACACCACTTACCGGTTATGAGTGGGATTATATATCATACCCTATTGGGAATGATAAGTACCTCGGTATAAAAACCCACTGTTTAGTAGTATTTTAATCATCACCACTTAGAGAAAGTGATGTGAAAATTATGCGGAAAAACTACTTACCGGTTGTAAGTAGATCATACCCGGTTGGTATGATGAAACTTCCTTGAAGGAAGTTGAAAACGCATTCATCGGTTATGAATGGAGATGTCCTTATACTGGTTGGTATAATGGATAGTGAAAATCTATTTTGTCGGAAGTGTTCTCCCCTGACTGTGTGCCAATGCTTAAACTATTTGGGAGACTTTCTTGACGGGAGCTCAAATAGCTCTTATAGGTCGGGGGCCTTGGTTTTGGAATTTGAGGGCATGCTAGTTTTTGACAATCTTGTACAGTGGGCCCAAGGCCAGTTGTCACGAGCAGGAGCTTGTAAACGAACATGATATATGTGCCATAAAACTTAATAAGTGAATTGTTTGGCCATGGTACCAAGATAGGATCGACATGCTCAGTCAACTAGTGGTAGTGCGACATGACTAGTCGACGGACTAGTCAAGACAAACAACTGCAGGTTGAGTTGAGAGTTGGGGCCGTTGGACCAGTGGCACCAAAGATTACATGGCAATATGAGAAAACATTGTTTGTGCATGCACTATGAGTATGGAATCATCAAGACGCCCATGAGGGGTAGTGATGCTTCCTAAGGGCCCTGGACGACCCGATGAGTATAAGGGTAGATCGTCGTTCCAGGTGTCTGTGCGAAATTTGGAGTAGCACCAAGCGCATGAGACCGGGGTGGGCACAGGATGAGGTCTTTGTCCTCATACGGATACGAAGAAGTGATTTCAGTATTGAGGGTCGGATGTCACGTACATCCACTCATTCCCAGGGTAGAAGTGGTTGTGCTTCTATCCGGGTGGCCGGTAAAGTCGCTCCGAAGCCACTAGTGGGTTCAGTAGTCATACTGACCTGCGAATGTGTGTAACCTTCATGATGAAGGATGTGTGTTGGGTGATGACATATCGTAGTAACTAAGAAATGATGGAAAAACCCGAATTTTTAAATGAAGAGATTTTTTATAAAGAAAGGAGTCTGACACACTCCATATAAATATCTTTTCTTAAAAATTAAAAGTAGACCTTTGAAAACCCATTCACTGAGTAGTCGTACTCACCCCCTCTCTTATATCCCTTTTAGGAGATTTCGGAAAGTCTACCCTTAAAGACCATCAAATAAGACTCCTGCGATACTAGTATGATAAATCTAAATGATTATGCAGTTTTGTTTATGTTATTCTTGGAAAAGGTGCAGGTTTAAAGGACGCCTTACTCTATATAGTCTATAATAAGGGGATACCCTTTAATAAACCGGGAGAGTGGCGGGTTGATCACGGGTATCCGATCAAACAGGGCCGGGGCGTGACAGCCTAAGTTAGAGCTCTAGTTAGCAATTGATCGGAAAAAGGAACAACCTATGTTCTCTTAGCTTTTAAGATGTGGAAAGGATGAATGGAAGGGAGCTCGGGAACTTCCATTCTTATCCAGTCATCCATCGGTCGACCATTAACTCTCCGATTTACTCCCTTGTTAGAGATATTTATTGGCCATTAGAGTAATGACAACCTTCCTCCTCTACTGTTCAGAATTTTGAAGGAAGAAGATGACACTGTGTGCGTGCGTGCAAGCTACCGCATGGCACATTGTGAATGGTTGGTTTCGCTGATGTGACTTCCCACTCAGCATCCAAGTCATCCGTTGACTCGTTGATTGGCCATGTGGTGACCTCCCATTGACCGCTCTCTCTTACATGGCCGCTGACCAAATCTCGTCATCCGTTAAACATGACATGTGGCATCCTTTGATTGGCTAATATAAATTCGTTAGTTTTCCCACCTAATGCACTGTGACATTGCCATGTGTTAGCCTCTTATTGGTTGTGACCATCTGACTTGGCTCTGCCATGTGTTGACCTCTAATTGTTGATCGTGCTTCAATATCCTAGTTGGCCATTGATGTGCACCTTTGCCACATGTCAGCTTGTCATGCCCTGACCCAGCTTGGTCAGATCCCTGTGAACAACCTGCCACTCACTCGGTTTAAGAAGGGTTTCCCCTTTGAAAGTGAGAGGAGCCATGTGAAATTTCCGGACTTGTTCCATGGAAGAGATTAAATCAAAACTGAAGAAAAGCTTAAAGGACTTTAAGCGTACCTGTTATACCCCAACCCAGTTTGGTTAGATCCTTGTGAGAAACTCGCCACTCCCTTTAATTTATGAAAGGTTTCACCCTCTTCTAAACCGCAAGGAGTAAGGCATCTCTTTTCCTGTTTTTCCTAGAATAACATTATACAAAACTAAATATATTAAAATAAGCATACATGTTCTTATAGTTCGACTACATGAGGGTCTTTAAGGTTGGTTTTCCTCGTTTACCTAAAAAGGGTTAAAAAGGGAGAAGGTGAGTTCTACAACTTAGTGAGTGGGTGTTGGGAGTGAGTTTTCAAAACAACTTTGGTTTATTAAAAAAACCATGCCAAGGTTGTCATTTCCCTTTTAAACAGATTTTCCTCCAATTTAGGTTTTCAAAACCTTTTTCCATTTCAATATTAGGTGTGTTTAGCTCTTTTAGCTAATTCCATCGCCTCGGGAGGCATTTAGCAAACAAACATACACCCTTCATCAGGAAGGGTACACACATTCGTAGGTGCAACACGTCCACTGCACCCATTTGTGGATCAGAGCTTCTTTACCATCCACCATGATAGAAGCCCATCCACTTCTACCCCAAGTCTAAGTGGACATCCCAGACGTCCGACCCTCAAACCCAAATGCCACTTCGTGTTCGTATGAGGATGAAGACCTCATCCTAACCCCACCTCGGTCTCATGCACAAGAAGCTTATAGAGCTTCAAGACTGACTGACACAACTAACTTCACTTATCTCCACCATGTTGTACAACAACCCTTAGGACCCATCACTACCCCCTAGGGCGTCTTGATGGTCTCGAACCATAAGTGCATGCACAAATAAGAGTTTTCACATATTAGCCATCATCTTTGGTGCCAATGATCCCGATGCTCAACCCGACTTGTAGCTGTTTGTATAGTCTATCGACCTAGCCCTGATGCACTGCCACCAGTTCATCTAGCACAGTCGGTCCTTACTCGGTGCCGTGGCAAAATACACAATCTATTCCATTTTAATTAAGACTTTTCATGGATCTTCATAATTAAGTTTATTTATGAGCTCATGCCCGTGCCCACTAGCCTTGGGCCCACTACACGTGTTCTCTAAAACTGGGCATTTAGCCCTATGAGTTCAAAATCAAGGCCCCTAGCCTATCTGAGTTGTTCTAACATTCGTCAAGAATGTCTACCAAATATTTTAAGCATTGGCACGTAGTCATGGGAGAACACTTCTGACAAAAATTCACTTTTTAACTCATCACATCAACTGGGTGTGATGATAAACTCCGCTTACAACTGGTTGGTGGGTTTCTCCTTTCCTTAAGGAAACTCACCATACCAACTGGGTATGATGTTTATTTATTCCTACTCACAACAGGTAAGTAGTTTTTTCTTTAACAAAGTGCTCATCACCCCAACTGGGTATGACATTAGAAAATTCTCACTCACCTGGTAACTGTTACGCATTCGTCCCTGTCGTCCACACAAGCTTTCTCTTGTTGGCGTCTCGGTCTCACGTGTCCCTACACGATTTGGGTATCATTATCAATGAGTGCTTCGTATAACAACCTTCATTTTCTCACGTATGAGCGACTAAGCCCAAATTTTCAGTTTATTGCAATTAGGTCCCTAAAGTTCATAGGTCCCTAATGCTAACTTTTCCCCAATTTGAGTCCCAAGGCTTACATTATCCTTTTTGGGTACTCAATTTACTCAAAATTGTGTAAGGGGCTCAAGTTTTCCAAATTTCCAATTTGGTCCCCAATTTTCCAAAAATTATAGTTTTGCCACTACTTTGCAAAAATAGTAATTTAACCCCAAATATTTCAAAAATTACCCAATTGGTCCCCATCATCTTTCTAATTTCCAATTGACCTTCAATGTTGAGAAATTGCATGGTGGTCCCTCAATTTTTCAAAATTCCCAATTTCTCCCATTTATACTGACTGAATTTGATTTCTTCAAATTGGCCACTCAATCAAGGTTAATTGCTTCAATTAATGGTATTGATCTATTCCTACACTTCCATACAATTCAATTGAGCTTTGTATCGCAACATTTGGGTCTAAAACAAGCTCAAACAAAGCTTCACCAGGAAACTATTCGTAGAGAGAGAAAGCTTCGAAAGCTTACCATCGGAGGGGTGGCGATCCGAGCTCTCAGTCTATGGAGGTAGCTCCCGTCCTTAGATTCCTTATAGGATCAAGAATTGCTATAATTGAAGTCCAATTGAGGGTGTATTTAATTAGTGAAGGGTCGAATTGACTTACCTTTCAGCTCTGTTGAGGCTATGTGAGGGTCGTAGGGGTGTCAGGGAGGCTTGGTTTGGCCAGAGGAGGTGTGAATTTGGCCGAATTTAACTTGGTTAAAATAGGGCAGCTTCGGTCCATTAGAGCTACTTCACTATTTGATTTCGTCAGCGCTTTTTCGGTGGTCCTCGGGTCAAAAGAAGGTTGTGTCATGTAACTGACTTCCCTAGGAGTCTGTAGGACCTGACCTTGCCTTTTGAGGCCAAGAAAACTACCCAAGTCGGAGCTTAGGTTTGAGATTCATTGGAAAATGGAGCAGTTGAGAGAGAATGATGATTTGTGGCATGTGGAGGATGAATGGAAAGGAGCTATGTAAATCCCGCCCCTTCGGGATAAGAAAATTGGAGAAAGAATCGGTCAAAACCAAGAGAAAAGAATCAAACTGGTTCACGAACCTCAACCGTTAGAGAAATAGTAAATTGGGAAATTTACAAATCCCAAATGATCCAAAGAGTCACAAAAGTCATGGAAAATGACTTTGGGATGAATTGGAAGAGAAAACCAAACTGGTTCAGGTGAACCGGACCTGAACCGGATTGAACAGGTTTGAACCATCATTGAATTGATTTCTAAATTCATTTTTTTAGGTGGATTAAAATATTCAAATTGGGGAATTGAAGCCACCATTGTATAGAGAATGAATTTAGATGAATTTAAAAAATTTTAATTTTGAAAAACTCGGTTGAATTGGGCCTGAACAGGCCGGTTTAAGCATTAAACTCGGTTCGGACCGGTTAGGTACGGTTCGAAATAGTTTCGTCTTCTTCCTTGAGATGATAGCATTTTTCACTCGCCGGAAAAATTAACAATTTCAATGAAGATGAAAAGTCTTCGTTCACGGTATTTCAGGCCATGAATGAGTGCCATATTGGCACCAATCGAATGGCCAAAGATCCGTGAGCTCCCTATATATAGAGCTCCTCTCCATTCCTTCTCCTCATACGTGAAAACTCTACTCTCTGTCAACTACTCTATTTTCTAGCGAAACTCGAACGAGAGCTATGATATTGAGCTTTTTTTAGTCTTAGAAGGCGAGGTTAGGTTCCTTAGGCTCGGGGAGAAGTCAGCTACCTGATGGTAGTCTACATTCGATCCGAGGATCGTCAGAGGAGCGCCGATGTAATCAAGCAATGAAGAAGCTTCGACGAACCAAAGCTGCCCTATTTCGGGCAAGTTGAAAATAACCAAATTGAACCCTCCTTAGGCCAAAACAAGCTCTCCCAACATCCCTATAACCCTTAGACAACCTCAACTAAGCTGAAAGGTAAAGAAATTCGGCCCTACTCAATCGTTGTAGGTCGAAGTTAGAGAGAGAAACTATAGAATTGCACTAACAAAATTCTCCCTCAATTTGAGGTCAATTGTAGGAATTCTTGATCCTAGAATATACCTCATGAAGAGAGTTATCTTTCCTGATAGAGAGATCGGACCGTCGCACCTCCGACGGTAAGCTTTCAAATATTTCTATTTCTAAGTTTAGTTTTCTGGCAAAGTTCAGTTTGAGCTAAACTCGGACATAAATTACGCGACTGAAAGTTCAATTTAATTGTATGGAAGTGTAGGAACTGATCCATACCTTCAATTGGAGCAATTAACACCAATTGAATGGTCAATTTGATAAAATTGAAGTCGGTCAGTTTGAAAGGGGGAAAATTGGGGAAAATTTTGGGAAAATTTGGGGATTTCGTAAAATTGAGGGATCAAATTGCAACTTCCTAAAATTGAGGGTCAATTAGACTTGAAAAGGATGTTGGAGGACCAATTGGTCAATGTTTTAAAATAATTGGGGTCAAATTGCCATTTTTGTAAAGTAGGGGAAAATGGTAATTTTTGAAAAGTTCGGGACCAAATTGAAAATTTGGGAAACTTGAACCCCTTAAGTGATTTTGAGTAAATTGGGGACCCAAAGTGAATTTTTGATGTTTTAGGACTCAATTTGGGGAAAAGTTTGCATTATGGACCTAAAGTCAAGAAAAATGAACTTTAGGGATCAAAGTGCAATTAATTGGAAGTTTTGTGTTAGTCATTTATACGTGAGGAACAAAGGTTGTTATGCCAAGTATTAATAGATAAGGTTATCCAAATCATATAGGAGCATGAAGGACCGGAATGCCAACAAGAGAAGCTCACGTCAACTTGTGAAAATCAATCGAGGACGAACACGTCACGATTAACGGGTGAGTGAGTTTATTCACATCACACCCGGTTGGGATGATGAGCACTTCGGAAATGAAAAATCACTTCTAAGTGGAATTTTAACATCACTCCAACAAGGAGTGATGTGAGAACTATGCGAAAAAACTATTTATCAATTATAAGTAGATCATACCCGGTTGGTATGATAGACTTCCTGGAAAGAAGGAGAAAACCTGCTTTATCGATTGGAAGTAGAGATGTCTGGTTGGTGTGATTAATGGAAAGATTATTTTATCAGAAGTGTTCTCCCCTAACTGTGTGCCAATGCTTAAAACTTTTGGGAGACCTTCTTGACGAGAGCTAGAATAGCTTAAATAGGTAAGAGGCCTCGGTTTCGGAACTTGAGGTCTAAAATGTCCAGTTTTGGAAAATAGCGTACAATGGGCCCCATGCCTATTGGCACGAGTAGGAGCTCGTAAACAAACATGTGATATTTATGCCATGAAAATTCTAAATGAATGGAATGTGTGATTTTGCCATGTTACCAATATAGGACCAACATTCTCGATGGACTGGCGGTAGTGCGCCATGGCCAGGTTGACGGACCGACCTTGACAAACAGCTATAGGTTGAGTTGAGAGTCGGGGTCGTTGGACTAGTGGCACCAAAGATAGATGGCATTGTAGAAAAATTATTGTCTGTGCATGCACTTGAGGTTTAGGACCATCAAGACGCCTAGGAGGGGGTAGTGATGTGTCCTAAGGGCTACTAGACAACATGGTGGGATAAGGGAGTTTGTCGTGCTAGTAGTCAGGGAAGCTTGACATAGTTTCATAAGCATGAGACCAGGGTGGGGTCAAGATGAGGTCTCCATCCCATATGGATATGAAGTATTTTGGGTTTGAGGGTAGGACGTCGAAGACGTTCACTCAGACTCCGGGCAGAAGTTAAGGACTTCTATCAGGGTGGATGGTGAATACGCTCCGATCCACAAGTGGTTGCAGTCAGCATAACTACATCTCGTGAATATGTGTGTACCCTTCTTGATGAAGGGTGGGTGTTGCTTGTTAAACACACCTAATATGGAAATGGGAAAAAGGTTATGAAAACCTTGGAAATGATTTGAGAATCATTGGAAAAAGAAATGGAAAAACCTTGGAATAAGGTTTGGAAAATAAATTTTGAAAGAAAATGTCACCCTTGGCAAGGTAAAAACCGGAATTTTAGAAAAGAACAATTTTAAAGAAAATTATTAGTTTGGCATACTCTGATTAAAGATGTTTTGGTTTATGAAAACTCTCTACCAACACCCATTCACTTAGTTGTCAAACTGACCCCCTCCATTTACCCCTTTTTAGGTAACATATAGAAAATAAACTTAAAGAACTTTCATGTAGCTGAACTTGCAAGACAGGTATGTAAGGTTTAATGTATTCAATTTTGATTAATGCTATTCTAGGAAAAATACAGGTAAAAAGGACGCCTTAATCCTCGCGGTTTATAGAAGGGGGAACTCTTAATAAACCAGGAGAGTGGTGGGTTGCTCACGGGGATCCGACCAAACTGGGTCAGGGCGCGACAACTTGTGTGGTATTAGAGCCTATTTTCTCGAATACATTATCAAGACTATATAGCGTAGTAACTAATAGGAATAAATTTTAAAATTTCAGATGGCTCCCAAGAGAGGAACCAAGAGAACAAGAGCCATAGTTTTGTATACTTCCCAACAACCCCTTCCTGTAGAAACTTTCCGAGAAACCTAGAGAGTTCCACCTAGACTAAGCTCAGAATACTAGAGATTATACGAGGAATTCACTCAAGTATTTGGATGGCCTAACCAGGACACCAACTCTTGAGCTGAGCTCGAGGAAGTACAATCTCATCCCCTCCTATTAACATTCCTCCTCGAGTTGACATCCCCAAATACCTCAAAACCCTCTAACAACTAGGATGTAAGTCATTCCTAGAAGAGAATGATGCTGGAGCTGCTATGGACTAGCTAGCCAACATCAAGAAACTCATGGGAATAGTTAGGATTTCATAAGAAGATATGGTAATTATGATAGAATTTTTCCTAGAAGCCAGTGCGAAGAGGTGGTGGAATAATGTTAGAAGCTTGCATGCTACCACACCCACCTAGGAGCAATTCAAGGAGAGGTATTTAGAGGAATACTTAGCTCTGACAAGGATCCCACACCATCTCGGAGTATGAGACTAGATTTAATGAGATAAGACATTTTGCTCCAAATTTAGCTGGATCGACAAATATCTACCAACGGTTCATGGACGGTCTTAATATGGACATACGAGACCAGATGGGAGTACTAGGATGCCCCATGGATTTGGCTGCCATCATCAGCATGGCCCATGAGTGTGAGTGTCTGGTACAGACAAGACGCCGTCGGATAGAGCAAACTGGCTAGAAGGAACATGAAGGAGAGAACAGCCAAAGAAGTCAAAAGAAGCCTAGTGGGTAAAGATGGGGGACATGAATGAGGCCCTTTAGGAGAAATGACGGTTACCATGCCCAAAGGGAGGCAAGTACTACCCCACAAAGGAGAAACCCTTATTGCTCGAGGTGCTGGAAAAATCATAAAGGGTCGTGTCGAGCATGCTTCGAATGCGGATAGCTCGGACAATTTGCAAAGAGTTATCTAGCCCTTCAAGGTAATATAACGATGAAGTAACTATCAACCACTTCAAGGGAACCCAAGGGCACTAGACGGAGAACAAAACATAGCCACTACGTCAAGGGTACCAAACATAGTATATAACCTCACCCAGGAGGAAGCATGGAATGATCCTAGTACCATAGCTAGTACATACCATAGCTCCCCTAGACAAATATAGCCAAAACCCTGTAATTCACTATCATTATGATAAATAAAGTTCCATTTCCTACAAAAATAAACTTATGATGAGATATAAGTAAAAGAAAAGTCTAAGGACATATCCACCCAACCTCCAAAGAAAGGGAAACATGAAGGATGGCATCAGAAGATGTCAGGAAAGTAAATTTAAGGTTAGATGCCCTCAAGGGTGAATAAAAAGGAATTTTGGGAAAGAAGGGGACGGATTCTCCCAAGGAAGGAAACCTTAGGGAGACATACATGTCTCGACTGAGAAGTAATGGACCAAGTGACGAAGCATGAGGAAATGAAGAGCATGTTGAGGCGAAAGAACCAAGGGAAGCATACTAGGAGGACCCAAGGAGTAAGTTAAACACAATAAATTGGTAAGTGGGAAGATATCATCCGAGGATGCCATGACAAGTAGGAAAGGGGTGAACTACCCATAACAAAGGAATAGAGGAAAGAACACCTGAGAAACCTCGGAAAGGTAAACCCTCCACTTTAGAAGTGAATAAGAGAAACAACCACTGATATCAAGACCGGTCGTGGTCCATAATTGCCAAATGGAGCCCAAAAAGGAGTGGACGGCTGAGCATAGGGTGGAATACAAGAAATAAGACCAATAGTAGGAAGTTATTGGATAGGGAATAAGAAATGAAATGGAGATTTTAATACAATGGAAGATTGAAAGCGGACATATGTTCCAATATAAAGGGTGTAAAGAGATGAAGAAAAGGGAACTTGCAAGGAATGTTGAATAGGTTGAACTTGTAGCTTCGACAGTGAAAGTCTCTACTTTGTGGCACATGGTAGAGAATGAAATTGTAAGAAGAGAACTTCCCAAATAAAGTAATCGACACATGGACCGAAAGGGATCAACTCGGAATAAATAATCGTGAAATGGTCACGAGTGAGTAAGAATGGATTTTGGCAAAGGGTAAGTCCTTGAGTAAAAGATGCCACTAGGAATGGGGAAGAACCTAAGAAGGGAAGAATCACAGTGTGTCGATAAATTATTTGGAAACTCAATAATTGGAAATGGAAAGACTCAATAAGGAAGTTGGGAAAGGAAGAGTGGGTAAGGAAAATCGACACGATTATGTAAGTTGATTGAATAACAGTAAAGGTGGTTAAGGAATACTACCAAATGACAAGAGAGGTGAAGTTATACGATCTCTGAAAGGTTGGAAAGTTGAGAACAACCATTATGGAAGTGTTCAAAAATTTTAAAATGGTCGAAGACAGGTTCTAGAGTATGTCATGCTGTAAGGGGCATGTAAGCCCAATAGTCTTAAGGAAAAGTGTGACTCAATTATGGAAGAGTCAGTTGGTAAGCATGACGATGTCAGGCATAATTTTGACCGAAGTTGTAATAAATGACAGATGAAGGAAGGGTCAAAATATGATGAAGGGGTAATAACACCGAAACTTGTGAAAATAAGTACGTAATGCTTGAAAGAATATTGACCTAAGGGTTTCAACGATGAAGAGAATAACTAGACACAAGAAAAATTAGGCGTTTTGTAACTCCCAATCTTGAAATCTTGAGTAAGAACCTCAAAGGGGAGAATCTTGCCCTAATTAAAGGAAGATGTGAACCTAGGGATATACTTTTGGACTCGTGGGCAAGACATACCAGTTATGATAAACTCAATGGAAGGAGTAAACAATGTAATGGATAAGAAATTCCTTATGCTCGTGATTTAAAATGGGCTAAGTGAAAGAACGACCGAAGTGTTAACATGTCCAAGTTGACCTTAAGGGAAGTTTATCCTAGAGTGAAAAATGTTGATTAAGTTTTGGGGACAAAACTCCTAAAAGGAGGGGAGAGTTGTAAACCACGCCCCTTCGGGATAAGAAAAATGGAGAAAGAACCAGTCAAAACTAAGAGAGAATTAAACCAGTTCATGAACCCCAACCGTTCGGGAAATGGCAAATTGGGAAATTTTCAAATTCCGAGTGACCAAAAGAGTAAAAAAAAGTCATGGAAAAGTAATTTGGGATGAATTGGAAGAGAAAACCAAACCGGATCAGGTGAATCGAACTTCAACCAAATTGAACCTGTTTGAACTGGTTTGAACCATCATTGAACCAGTTTCTAAATTCATTTTTCTAGGTGGCTTAAAATATTCAAATTGGGGAATTGAAGCCACCACTGGATAGAGAATGAATTTAGAAATTTTTAATTTTGAAAAACTCGGTCAAATCAGGCATGAACCGGTCGATTTAAGCATTGAACCTGGTTCGGACCGGTCCGATCCGGTTCGGAACAATGTCATCTTCTTCATTCATATGACAACACTGTTCACTTGCCGAAAAAATGAACAGTGCGAACGAATGTGAAAAGTATCTGTTTAGGACATTTCATGCAATGAATGAGTGCCATAAAGGTGCCAATCGGATGGCTAGAGAGTCCCCAAGCTCCCTATATGAAGAGCTCATCTCCATTACTTCTCCTCACACATAAAAACTCCACTCTCTCTCAACTACTCAATTTTTCGGTGAATCTCAAACTAGAGCTCCGATATTGAGGTTTTTCTGAGCCTTAGAAGGCGGGGTCAGGTTCCTTAATTTTGGGGAGAAGTCAGCTACCCGATGGTAGTCTCCATTCGATCTGAGGATTGCCAGAAAAGCGTCGGCGCAATAAAATAGTGAAGCAGCTCTAGAGGACCGAAGATGCCCTGTTTCGGCCGAGCTGAAATCGGCCAAATTCAACCCTCCTCTGGCCAAACCAAGCCCTCCCAATGTCCCCTTAGACGACCTCAATGGAAATTGAAAGTTAAACCAATTTTGTCCTACTCAGTCATTGCATGTTAAAGTTAGAGAGAGAAATTGTAGAATTTTACTAACAAAATTCGAGGTCAATTGTAAGAATTCTTAATACTAGAAGATACCTTAGAAAGAGAGTTATCTTCCCCGATAGAGAGATCAAACTGCCGCACCTCCGACGATAAGCTTTCGAAACTTTCTCTCTCTAAGTTCAATTTTCGGACAAAGCTCCGTTTGAGCTCAATTAGGACCCAAATGACGTAGTTCAAAGGTCAATTGAATCATATGGAATTGTAGCAACTGATCTATACATTCAATTGGAGAAATTAACTGCGATTGAATGGTCAATTTGATTAAATAAATTTGGCCAGTTTGAAAGAGTGAAAATTGGGGAAATTTTGGGGATTTCAAAAAATTGAGGGACCAAATTTCAATTTCCCAAAATTGAGGGTCAATTGGCCATGAAAACGATGTTGGAGGTATAATTGGTCAATTTTTAAAATTAATTGGGGTCAAATTGCCATGTTTTAAAGTAGGGGAAAATGGTAAGTTTTTAAAAGTTGGGGACCAAATTAGAAATTTGGGAAACTTGAACCCCTTAAGTGAGTTGTAGTAAATTGAGGACCGAAAGTGAATTTTAGAAGTTTCGAGACTTAATTTGGGGAAAAGTTTGCATTGGGGACCTAAAGTCAAGTAAAATGAACTTTAGGGACCTAAGTGCAATTAACTGAAAGTTTTAAGTTTAGTCGTTCATACGTGAGGAACGAAGTCTGTTATACCAAGTGTTAATAGATAAGGTTGTCCAAATCGTGTAGGAACATGAAGAACTGGAACGTCAGCAAGGGAAGCTCACGTCAACTTGGGAAAAATCAACCGAGGACGAACACGTCACGGTTAACCTGTGAGTGGGTTTATTCACATCATACCCAGTTGGAATGATGAGCACATCGGAAATAAAAAACCACTTCTATGTGTAATTTTGACCTCACATCTGATTGGAATGATGTGAGAACTATGCGGAAAAACTACTTGCCTGTTGTAAGTAGATCATACTTGGTTGGTATGATGGACTGCCTAGAAGGAAGTAGAAAACCCACTTACAAGTTGTAAGCGAAAATGTCATCACATCTGGTTGGTGTGATGGATGGAAAGTTTATTTTTGTCAGAAGTGTTCTCCTCTAACTATGTGCCAATGCTTAAAAATTTTGGCAGACCTTCTTGACGAGAGCTAGAACAGCTCAAATAGGCTAGAGGCCTCGATTTTGGAACTTGTGGGCTAAAATGCCCGATTTTGGAAAATCACATACAGTGGGCCCAAGGACAGTTGGCATGAGCAAGAGCTCGTAAACAAACATGTGATATTTATGCCATGAAAATTCTAAATGAATTGAATGTGTGATTTTGTTATGGTACCAAGAGAGGACCGACATACTCTATGGATTATCGACAGTGCGTTAGGGCCAGGTCAACGGACCGGCCTAAACAAATAGCTACAAGTCGAGTTGAGGGTTGGGGCCGTTGAACTAGTGGCACCAAAGATAAATGACATTGTGGAAAACTTATTGTTTATGCATGCATTTGAAGTTCAGGATCATTAAAATGCCCAAGAGGGGTAGTGATGCATCCTAGGGGCTACTGGACGACATGGTAGAGATAAGGGTAGTTTATCATGCCAGCAGTCTGGGAAGCTTGACGTAGCTTCATGCGTATGAGGCCGGGGTGGGGTCGAGATGAGATCTCTGTCCTTATACCGACATGAAGTTGATTTTGGGTTTGAGGGTTGAATGTCATGAACATCCATTCATTTCCCAGGTAGAAGTGGACGAGCTTCTATCTAGGTGGCCGGTAATGTCACTCCGACGCCACAAATGGGTGTAGTGGATGAGCTACCCTTCGATTGTGTGATCCCTTCATGATGAAGGGCGTGTGTTGATTGTTAAGCACACCTGATGTAGAAAATGAGGAAAAATAATTTTTAATAAACGAGAATATAAGGAAAAGAATATTTTTGGAAGAAATAAGGAGTCTGGCGCACTCCGATTAAAGATGTTTTGAATACTCTCTCCCAACACCCATTCACTAAGTTATCGAACTCACCCCCTCCCTTTACCATTTACAGGTAAGCCAAGGGAAACCCCACTTAAAGATCTTCAAATAGCTTAAACTGCAAGACATGTATGTAAGGTTAATATATTCACTTTTGATTAATGTTATTCCAGGAAAAGTATAGGTGAAAAGGACACCTTACTACTCACAGTTTAGGGAAGGGGAAAACCCTTAATAAACCAAGAGAGTGGCAGGTTGTTCACGGGGATCCAACCAAACTGGGTCAGGGCATGACAACCAGGAAATGAGATGGACATTAAGAACAAGAAGACTCAGGAGACGACGACCTCAGGATCACTGAACAAGGAGAATGATAAGATTGAGACAGTTAATGAACGAACCTTTGTTAAAAAGGGGGAGGTGGAAAGGATAAAATCATTTGGGGAAAAGAGGATGAAGGAAAGCTTTAAAGGGATTAATGGCTGAGACGAGGGTAACAATCAAAAGCCTTGGGAATGATAAGCAAAGCCTCCTGTAGGACGATCTAGAGATCTAAAACCAAGAAGATATGAAATCCACCAAAAGGAAATAGATGGGTGTTAGGAACGAGTGAGAAGGAAGATGAGGTATACAAGAAGTACATGTAAGGTTTCAATAGCAATAGGAAGCAGGAGCAAATTGCATCAAAGAAGGTCATTTAATGTCAGATGTTTTCAAATGGCAAAATTGCAAGAAAAACTACGAGAAAAGAGTATAAACTACCAATGAGGAATGATGGGATCAATGGAAGTAGAGACAAGATAAACTCATCCAAGATATTCTGGTTGAGATGAGAGGATCATGTATAAAGGAAAAAAATTTAAGAAGGACACGAGGAATAAGTTAAGTCCAAGTAATGTGTAAGTAGGAAAAACAGTATCAAAAGATGTCATGCAAGTAAGATGGGGTGGACTACCCATAAAAGAGGAAACAGAGGAAAGCACACTAAGAAACCGTGGAAAAGTAAACCCTCTAGTTATGGAGTGATTAAAGTAGGTGATCACTGACATCAGGATTTGGTGGTGGTCAAATGCTCGATTGATGGAGTTTAAGGAGAGGACAATTAGACATAGTATGGAGTACAATGAATAAGATCGAGAATCGAAAGTGTCCTAAGTAACGAAATAAGAGAGCTTTCACAAACAAGTAATCAACCCTTAAGACCAAAGGAGAATAACTCGTAATAAGAATCATGAAGTGATCAAGATAAAGTAAGAGTTGACTAAAAGAAAGGAAAGTCATTGAGCAAAGGACACCACTGAAATTGAGAAAGGAAATAAAAATGGTCAAAACTGGTTAAAAGAAGTTAACATCGAAAACTAATGAAAGCGAGTACGCAACACTTGAGAAGATGCCGGGCTAAGGGTTTTAACGATCAACGAAGTAACTACACGCAGTAATGATTAGATATTCTTGACTCCCAATCTTGAAATCCTGAGTAAAGAACCTTAAGAGGAAGAGTTTTGCTCTAAACAAAGGAGGATGTGAATCTAAGGATATAACCTTGAACTCTTAGGTACAATATGCTTAGTGGGGATGGGCTCCATTAAATGAGTAAGCAATGGAAAGTAAAGAAATTTCTTAAAATGCCTGTTAGAATGGGGCTAAGTGAAAATAACCGAAATGTTTGTATGTCAACAAACTCTAGACTCACATTAAGAGAAATTATTTCTTGTGCAAGGGATGTGGAATAAGTTTTGTGTACAAAACTCCTAAAAGGAGGGGAGAGTTGGAAACTCCATCCCTAGAAGTTAAGGAAAACCAGGAAAGAACTGGTCAACCCAAGTGAGAAAACTGAACCAATTCACAAACCTCAACTGTTAGAAAAATGGCAAAATGGGAAATTTACACATCCCGAGTGACCCAAAAAGTCATAAAAAAATCATGGAAAGGGAATTTAGGACAATTTGGGAGAGAAAACCATACCGGTTTAGGTGAATCGGATCTGAACCGGTTTGGACCATTTTGAACCATTATTGAACCAGATGCTAAATTTATTTTTCTAGTTGGCTTAAATATTTAAATTGGAGAATTGAAGCCACCATTGGATGGAGAATGAATTTAGAAATTTTTAATTTTGAAAAACTCGGTCTAATCGGGCCTGAACCAGTCAGTTTAAGCATTGAATCCGGTTCAGACCGATCCAGTTCGATTTAGAATAGTGTCATCTTTTTCCTTTAGATAACAACACTGTTCACTCGTCGAAAAATCGAGCAGCACTGGTGAAGATGAAAAGTCTCTATTTAGGGTGTTTCAGGTCATGAATGATCACCATAAATGTGCTAATTGAACGAGCAAGAAGTCCCCGAGCTTCCTATATAAAGAGCTTTCCCTCATTCATCCTCCTCACACATGAAAACTCTTCTCTCTCCCTAATGCTCCATTTTTCAGTGAAGCTCAAACCAGAGCTCTAACATTGGGGTTTTTCTGAGCCAAAGAAGGTGAGGTTGGATTCCTTAGACTCGGGGAGAAGTTAGCTACCCAACGGTGGTCACCATTTGATCCGAGGAATGCCGGAGAAACGCTGATGTAATCAAACAATGAAGTAGCTTCGGTGGACCGAAGCTACCCTATTTTGGCCGAGCTAAAAATATCCAAATTGAGCCCTCCTAAGGCCAAACCAAGCTCTCCCAATACTACCACAACCCTCATACGACCGAATTAGAACGGAAAGGGAGCCAAATGTGGCTCCCCTCTGTAATCTACGATTAGTGTTAGAGAGAGAATCGATGAAACATTACTGACCAAATTCTTCATCGATTCGACATGAATTGTTCTAATTCTTGATCCTATGAGATACCTCAGGACAAGAACTATCTGCCCCGATTGAAAGCTCGGACTGTCGCCCCAATTGTTCTAATTCTTAATTCTTTTAAAGCTTTCTCTCTCTAAGTTCAATTTTTTGATGAAGCTCCGTTTGAGCTCAATTCAAACCCAAATGATGCGATTCAAAGCTCCAATGAATCATGTGGAAGTGTAGGAACTGATCCATACCTTCAATTGGGTCAATAAAACCCGATTAAATGGTCAATTTGATAAAATCAAATTCGACCAATTTGAAAGAATGAAAATTGGGGAAAATTTTGGGGGAAATTGGGGATTTCGTGAAATTGAAGGACCAAAGTGTAATTTCCCAAAATTGAGCGCCAAATGACCATGAAAACGATGTTAAAGGACCAATTGGTCAATTTTTTAAATTTATTGGGGTCAAATTGCCATTTTTTAAACTAGGGGAAAATGGTAATTTTTGAAAAGTTGGGGACCAAATTGGAAATTTGGGAAATTTGAACCCCTTAAGTGATTTTGAATAAATTGAGGACCCAAAGTGAATTTTAGAAGTTTTGGGACTCAATTTGGGGAAAATTAGCATTAGGGGCCTAAAGTTAAAGAAAAAGAACTTTAGGGACCTAAATGCAAATAATTAAAAGTTTGGACATTTTGTTCATACGTGAGAAATGAAGGTTATTATGCCAAATGTTAATAGATAAGGATGACCAAAATCGTGTAGGAACACGAAGGACCGGAATGCCAGCAAAGATAAGCTCGCGTCGAGGCAAAAAGCTGATCAAGAGGAATACACTACACTTATCGGGTGAGTGGGATTTTTTACATCGGACCCTGTTGGGATGATGAGTACCTCAGAAATGAAAAACCACTACTATGTAGAATTTTAACATCACACCTAGTTGGGGTGATGTGAAAACTACGTGGAAAAACTAATTAACAATTGTAAGTAGATCATACCCGGTTGGTATGATGAACTTACTAGAAGGAAGTGGAAAATCCGCTTATCGGTTGTAAGCAAATATGTCATCACACCCGGTTGGTGTGATGGATGAGTTAAAATTTATTTTCTCATAAATGTTCTCCCCTAACTGTGTGCCAATGCTTAAAAATTTTGGAAGACCTTCTTGACGAGAGCTCGAATAGCTCAGATAGGCCAAAGGCCTCAATTTTGGAAGTTGGGGGTTAAAATACCCAGTTTTGAAAACCCTTAATAAATCGGGAGAGTGGCGGGTTGTTCATGGGGATCCGACCAAACCGGGTCGGGGCATGACAACTTGAGTGGTATTAGAGCCTGCTTCCTTGAATACATTATTAAGACTATATAACATAGTAACTAATAGGGATAATTTTAAATTTTTAGATGACTCCCAAGAGAGGAACCAAGAGAACAAGAGTCGTAGTCTCTGAAACTACCCAACCATCCCTTCTTGTGGAAACCCCCTGAGGAGCCCAAACAACCCCACTTGTACTAAGCTCGGAACACTAGAGGTTGTACGAGGAGTTCACTCGAGTATTTGGGAAAACTAACCTTATTCCTGAGGTAGGCACCAACTCTTGGGCTGAATCGGAGGAAGTACAATCTCATCCTCCTCTTGTTAAGCATCCCCCTCCAGTTGACATTCCCAAGAATCTCAAGATTCTCTGTCAATTGGGGTGTAAGACTTTACTCGGAGAGAAAGATGCGGGAGTCGCCATGGACGGGCTGGCTAATATCAAGAAGCTGATGGGGATAGTCAAGATATCACATGAGGACATGGTGATCCTGATAGAATATTTCCTTGAGGGAAAGTGCCAAAAGATGGTGGGACAATGTCTGAAGCCAACATACCTCCATACCCACCTGGAAGTAGTTTGAGGAGAGGTACTCGTAGGAGTACCTAGCCCCTCATCTGAATAATGAGAAGAAGCAGGATTTCCTCCGACTCCGAAAAGGGCTTAACTCTATATTGGAGTATGAAACCAAATTCAATGAGTTAGGACCCTTTGCTCCTAATCTGGCTGGACCAGCAGACATATGCCAACGGTTCGTGAATGGTCTCAATATGGATATACGAGACTGTATGGGAGTACTAGGACACCCCACGGACCTAGTGGTGGTGATCAATATGGCTCAGAGTATGAGCGACTGGTGTAAACCTGATGCCATCGGATCGAGCAAATGACTCGGAAGGAGGACAAGGGCCAAAGCCATCATGGAGGATGAAAGGAGCAAAATGGCCCAATATGGGGAACCAAGATGAGTTTCTAGAAGAAAAAGGATGTAGCACTACCAAGAGTGATCCCCACCCTACCACAAGGAAACCCTCGCTATCGTAGGTGCCAAAGGTACCATGAGGGAGCTTGATTGTCCTGTTTTACATGTGGACAAGTAGGGCACTTTGCAGAGGAATGCCCCACTCTTAGGGAGAACAAGCAAAAGAATATGCTTGGATCACCCCAAGGAAACCCAAGGACTTCCCGGCAGGATGCCACAGCCAGAGAACCAGCTAGGGTATACAACCTCACCCAGGAAGAGGCTAGGAAAGACCCTAGTACCGTAGTGGGTACTTCCCAAAATATTCCCAACTAAATTAAGAAAGAACATGTAATTGGAATCTTATTCAATAAAGGAATTCTTTTCTCTAAAAATATGTGTTTCTCCAATCAGGTACGTGCATTTGTGAGGATGAAAGGTCTACGCCCTCTTCGACTCGGGAGCAAAAATATATTTCATCAAAGAGGACCAAATCCCAAGTCTACCCATAGAACCAGTTTGGACCAAGTTGAACCATCAATGAACCAAATGCTAAATTTATTTTTCTAGGTAGCTTAAATTATTCAAATTAGAAAATAGAAGCCGCCATTGGATAGAGAATAAATTTAGATGAATTTAGAAATTTTTAATTTTGAAAAACTCGGTCGAATCGATCATGAACCGACCAGTTTAATCATTGAACTCGGTTTGTACCGGTATGGTACAATTTGGAACAGTGTCGTCTTCTTCCTTCAGATGACAGCATTGTTCACTCACCGAAAAAATGAACATTGATGGCGAACATGAAAAGTCTCCATTCAGGGCATTTCAAGCCATGAATGAGCACCAAAAAAGTGCCAATCAGACGACTAGAGAGTCCCTAAAACCCCTATATAAAGAGCTCATCTCCATTCATTCTCCTCATGCTTGAAAACTCCACTCTCTCTCAACTAATCAATTTTCTAGTGAAGCTCAAACCAAAGCTCTGATATTGAGGTTTTTTTGAGCCATAGAACGCAGGTTCAGGTTCCTTAGGTTCGGGGAGAAGTCAGCTACCTGACGGTAGTCTTCATTCAATTTGAGGATCGTTGGAGAAGCGTTGGTGTAATCAAACAGTTAAGTAGCTCCAGCAAACCGAAGCTGCCCTATTTCGGTCGAACTAAAAATGACTGAATTGAACCCTCATCAGGCCAAACCAGGTTCTCCCAACATCTCTACACCCCTTAGACAACCTCAACTGAGCTGAAAGGTAAGCCAATTCGGCCATTCTCAATCGTTGTAGGTCAATACCGGTCGAGGTCTATAGAATTTTACTAACGAAATTCTCCTTCAATTTGAGGTCAATTGTAGGAATTCTTGATTCTAGAAGATACCTCAGGAAGAGAGCTATCATCTCCGATAGAGAGATCGGACCGCTGCACCTTCGACGGTAAGCTTTCGAAGCTTTCTTTTTCTAAGTTCTATTTTTCGACGATGCTGCATTTGAGCTCAATTTGGACCCAAATGATGCAGTTCAAAGCTCAATTGAATTGTATGGAAGTGTAGGAACTGAAACATACCTTCAATTGGAGCAATTAACCCTGATTGAATGGTCAATTTGATGAAATCGAATTCAACCAGTTTGAAAGGGGTAAATTGGGAAAATTTTTGGGAAATTTTGGGGATTTCATAAAATTGAGGGACCAAATTACAATTTCCCAAAATTGAGGGTCAATTGGCCATGAAAAGGATGTTGTAGGTCCAATTGGTCTATTTTTTAAAATAATTGGGGTCAAATTGCCATTTTTGTAAAGTAGGGGCAAAATGGTAATTTTTGAAAACTTGGGGACCAAGTTTGAAATTTGGGAAACTTGAACCCCTTAAGTGATTTTGAGTAAATTGAGGACCCAAAGTGAATTTTGGATATTTTGGGACTCAATTTGGGAAAAAGTTTGTATTAGGGAACTAAATTCATGGAAAAAAACTTTAGGGACCTAAGTGTAATTAATTGGAAGTTTTGAGTTAGTCATTCATACGTGAGGAACGAAGGCTATTATGCCAAGTATTAATAGATAAGGTTATCCAAATCATGTAGGAGCATGAAGGACCAGAATGCCAGCAAGAGAATCTCGCGTTGACTTGTGAAAATCAACTGAGGATGAACACGTCATGATTAACGGGTGAGTGGATTTATTCACATCATACCCGGTTGGGATGATGAGCACTTCGAAAATGAAAAACCACTTCTATGTGGAATTTTTACAACACACCTAGTTATAGTGTTGTGAGAACTACGCGAAAAAACTAATTATCGATTATAACTAGATCATACCCGGTTGGTATGATGGACTTCCTTGAAGAAAGGAGAAAACCCGCCTGCCGATTGGAAGCGAAGATGTCATTACACCTAGTTGATGTGATTAATGGAAAGATTATTTTATTATAAGTGTTCTCCGCTGACTGTGTACCAATGCTTAAAACTTTTTGGAGACCTTCTTGATGAGAGCTAGAACAACTCAGATAGGTCAAAGGCCTCGGTTTTGGTACTTGAGGGCTAAAATGCCAAGTTTTGGAAAATCACGTATAGTGGGCCCAAGGCTAGTTAGAACGAGGATGAGCTCGTAAACAAACATTTGATATTTATGCCATGAAAATTCTAAATGAATGGAATGTGTGATTTTGCCATGGTACCAAGATAGGGCCGACATTCTCGATGGACTGGTGGCAGTGTGTTAGGGCCAGGTTGATGGATCAGCCTTGACAAACTGCTATAGGTCGAGTTGAGAGTTGGGGCCGTTGGACTAGTAGCACCAAAGATAAATGGCATTGTGGAAAAATTATTGTTCATGCATGCACTTGAGGTTCGGGACCATCAAGACACCCAAGAGGGGTAGTGATGTGTCCTAAGGGCTATTGGATGACATGATGGGGATAATGGTAGTTTGTGGTGCCAACAGTTAGGGAAGCTCAACGTAGTTTCATGTGCATGAGACCAGGGTGGGGTTGGGATGAGGTCTCCATCCTCATATGGACACGGAGTATTTTGGGTCTAAGGGTAGGACGTTGGAGACGTTCACTCAGACTCTAGGTAGAAGTCAGGGACTTCTATCAGGGTGGATGATAAAGACGCTTCGATCCACAAGTGGGTGCAATTAGCGTAACTGCATCTCGTGAATATGTGTGTACTCTTCCTGATAAAGGGCGTGTGTTGTTTATGAATCACACCTAATCTTGAAATGGGATAAAGGTTATGAAAACTAGAATTTGAGGAAAGAACAATTTTAAAGAAAATAAGGAGTTTAACATTCTTTGATTAAAGATGTTTTGGTTTATGAAAACTCTCTCCCTACACCCATTCACTAAGTAACCAATGGAAAACAAACTTAAAGAACTTTCCTGTAGCCCAACCTGCAAGACATGTATGTAAGGTTTAATGTATTCAATTTTAATTAATGCTATTCTAGGAAAGATACATGTAAAAATGACGCCTTACTCCTCACGGTTTAGAGAAGGTGAAACACTTAATAAACCAGGAGAGTGGCGAGTTGCTCATGGGGATCCGACCAAACCGGGTTGGGGCGAGATAAGCTCTTTATATAGGGAGCTCGAGGATCCTCTACCCGACCACTTTCCATTTTGGTCAAGATTATCCTCACTCGAAAATGCCCTAATCAGAGTAGTTATTCCTTCACTGGAGAAGGAAAGTTTTTACATTGATGAACAGTGCTGTCATCATGAGGAAGAAGACGACACTGTTCCGAACTGGTCCGACCGGATTCATTGACAAAAATCAGTCGATCCACGCATGATTCGACCTATTTTCTCAAAATTAAAATTTTCTAAGTTCATCTAAATTCATTTTCTATATAATGGTGGTTTCAATTTCCCAATTTGAACATTTTAAGCCACCATGAAAAATGAATTTAGAAATCGGTTCATGTATGCTTCAAACTGGTTCAATCCGGTTCACCCTGTACTGGTCCGGTTTCCTCTTCCAATTTGCTCGACGGTTCCTTTCCATGGTTTTTATGACTATTTGAGTAACTTGGGATTTTCAAATTTCCCACTTTACCCTTTCTTTTCGATTTTGGTTCGTTAACAGGCTCGGTTTTCTCTTTTAAAATGACCGATTCTTTTCCCAGTTTTCTTATCTTTAAAGGAACGGGGTTTATAACTCTCTCTTCCTTTTTAGGGGTTTTGTCCTCAAAACATTTATATCCCAAACAATTGGGGGTACCCATCCCTCATAACATTCTCAGTTTCCAAGATCTCCTCTTGTACCAGTATGTTCTGCCAAAGAAACATGACCATGGGAATCTTCTTGTTCCTCAAGTTTTTGTCTCTCTGGTTGATGATTTGCACTGGTTCTGCTTGATAGGTCATGTAAACCCCATCCTTTGATAACAAGAAAAATCGAGAAAAGAACCAAACATTTCTAAATAGAAAATTGAATCGATCTATAAACCAAAACCAATAGAGAAAGGGCAAATCAGGAAATTTATGGATCCTGAGTAACCTAAATAGTCACAAAAGTCATGAAAAAGGACTTTAGGATGAATTGGAGAAGAAAACCAAACCAATTTAGGTGAACCGAACCTGAACTAGATTCAACCAGTTTGAACCACTATTGAATTGGATGTTAATTTCATTTTTCTAGATGTCTTAGAAATTTCCAATTTGAGAATTTAGGCCACCAATTGATAGAGAATGAATTTAGAAATTTTTAATTTTAAAAAACTCGATCAAATTGGGCCTGAACCGGCGGTTTAAGCGTTGAACCCGGTTCAGATCGGTTCGGAACAGTGTCGTCTTCTTCCTTCAGATGACAACACTATTGTAAACTGCTCTTTGGAGTTAAGGAAAATTGAGAAGAGAACCGGTCAAACTGAGTGAGAAAAATGAACCGGTTCACAAACCTGATCATCAGAGAATGGGCAATTTGGGAAATTTATAACTCTAGGGTGACCCAAGGGATTCATAAAAACCTTGGAAAAGAAACTTAGAACAAATTGGAAGAGAAAAACCAGACCAGTTTAGATGAACCGGATCCAGGCCGGATTGTACCGGTTTGTGAACCAAGCCAGTTTATGAACCGAAACAAATAGAGAGAGGGCAAACTAGGAAATTTATGGATCCCGAGTAACCTAAATAGTCACAAAAGTCATGAAAAAGGACTTTAGGATGAATGGGAGATGAAAACCAAACCGGTTTAGGGGAACTAGTTTGAACCACTATTGAATTGGATGCTAATTTTATTTTTCTAGGCGGCTTAGAAAATTCCAATTTATGAATTTAGGCCACCATTTGATAGAAAATGAATTTAGAAATTTTTAATTTTAAAAAACTCGGTCAAATCATGCCTAAACTGGCCAATTTAAGCATTGAACCCGGTTTGGAATGGTCCAGTCCAGTTCGGAACAGTGTTTTCTTCTTCTTTCAGATGACAACACTGTTCACTCGCTGAAAAATCGAACCAACACTAGCGAAGAGGAAACATTTATATTCTTTACATTTTAGACCATCAATGACTGTCATAAAGGTGTCAAACGGATGGTCGATGAGTCCCCCAGCTCCCTATATAAAGAGCCCCTCTCCATTCACCCTCTCCACACCTAAAAATCTCACTCTCTACCAGCTACTAAGTTTTCCAGTGAAGCTCAAACTAGAGTTCTGATATAGGGTCTTTTCTGAGCCAAAGAAGACATGGTCAGGTTTCATAGAATCGGGGAGAAGTCAGCTATACGGTGGTAGTCTCCAATCGTTTTGACGGTCGTCGGAGAAGCGCCGACGTGATCGAACAGTGAAGCAGCTCCGGCGGACCGAAGCTGCCCTGTTTCTATCGAGCTAAAATCATCCAATTCGAGCCCTCCTCAAGCTAAACCAAGCTATCCCAACACCTCCTTAGCCCTCCTACGACCGAATTAGAACTGAAAGGTAAGCCAATTTGGCTCTGCTCTATAATTTCCGACTGGTGCTAGAGAGAGAACCGACTGAATTTTGATGACAAAATTCTCACTCAATTTTGCATCAATTGAATCAATTCTTAATCCTTGGAGAAACTTAAGGACAAGAGCTATCTGCCCAGATCGAAAGCTCAGACCGTCGCGTCCCCACTGGTAAGCATTCAAAACTTTCTCTCTCTACGTTTTGTTTTCCAGCGAAGCTCTGTTTGAACTCATTCTAGTATCAAATTGTGCTATTCAAAGTGCAATTGAATCATATGAAGATTTTGGAACTCCGGTTTAACTTCAATTTCAACAATTAAACTTGTTTGATAGTCAATTTGATGAAATCAAATTTGATTGTGTTGGAAAGTTGAAATTAGGGGGAAAATTAGAAAAAAATTGGTGATTTCAAAAATTTGAGGGACTAAAATGCAATTTTATAAAATTGAGGGTCAATTGGGCATGATAAGAGTATTGGAGGACCAAATGAGCAAATTTTGGAATTTTTGGGGTAAAACTTACCATTTTTGTAAAGGAGGGGCAAAATGGTAATTTTGGAAAAATTGAGGACCAAATTGGGAATTTGGGAAACTTGAACCCCTTTTTGTGAATTTAAATAAATTGAGGTCCCATGGTGAATTTTAAAAGTTTTGGGACTCAATTTGGAGAAAAACCGGCAATTGGGGCCTAAAGTAAATGAAAAAGAACTTTATGTACCAAATTGCAAACATTTGAAAAGTTATATATTTTTAGTCATTTATAATAAATGAAGGCTATCAAGCCAAATGATAATGAACACGGATGTTCATAACGTGTAGGAACACGAGATATCGTGAACGCCAGCTGAGACAAAACTCTCCAGGGATGAAAGTCGATTTAACGGAAATATACTACACGATCGGGTGAGTGGGATATTTCATATCATACCCGGTTGGGATTATAAGCACATTGGAAATGAAAACCCACTGCTAAGTGGTATTTTAACCATCACACCTGAGAGGAGTGATGTGAAAATCACGCGGAAAAACTACTTACCGGTTGTAAGTACATCATGCCCAGTTGGTATATGAAACTTCCTAGAAGGAAGTGGAAAACCCATTTATCAGTTATAAGCGGAGATGTCCTCACACTCGACTGGTGTGATGGACAAATGAAAAGTTAATTTTATCGGAAGTGCTCTCCCCTGACTGTGTGCCACTGCTTAAAATTTTTGGGAGACCTTCTTGACGGGAGCTCGAATAGCTCAGTCAGGTCGGAGGCCTTAGTTTTGGAACTTGGGGGCTAATATGCCCGATTTTGAAAATCTCGAATAGTGGGCACTAGGCCAATTGGCACGAATAGGAGCTCGTAAACAAAGATGATTCTAAGCCAAAAAAACTTAAGTGAATGAATTGTTTGGCCATGGTACTGAGACAGGACCGACATAGTCAATGGACTAGCGGCAGTGCGACATGACAGGTCTCCGGACTAGTCAAGACAAATAGTTACAGGTCAAGTTGAGAGTCGGGACCGTTGGACCAGTGGCACCACATATTATATGGCTTATGTGGAAAAATTATTGATTTGTACATGCACTGTGTTATAGGGCCTTCATGACGCCTAAGAGGGGTAGTGATGCGTCCTAGGGCTCTAGATGACCTGTTGGAGATAAGGGCAGTTAGTCGTACCAAAAGTATTGAGAAGCTCGACGTAGCTTCATTGCGCATTAAACTGAGGTGGGGATAGGATGAGGTCTCTATCCTCATATGGACACGGAGTTTTGTTAGGGGTTGAGGGTCGGATGTCGCGTACATCCACTCATTCTTAGGGTAGAAGTGGACGTGTTTCTATCTAGGTGGTCGGTAAAGTCTTTGTGATGCCACAAGTGGGTACAGTGAATGGGCTGGCCTGCGAATGTGTGTTTTCCTTCATGATGAAGGGCATGTGTTGGTTGATAAACACACCATTGAGATGAGAAACGGCTATGAAACACCGAAATTTTGAAAATGAGAAATTTTAAAGAAAATAAGGAGTCTAGCACACTCCAATTTAAAAACTATTTATTAAAATTACATTTTTAAAATACCCATTCACTAAGTTGTAGAAACTCACACAACTTTTTTATCCCTTTTCAAGAAATAGCAAAAATGACTAGGGATAACACCAAGCCTTACCTATAAAGAAGGAGGAAACCCTCTTGAACCAAGAGAGTGTCAGGTTGTTCATGGGGATCCGACCAAACCAGGTCGAGGCATGAAAACTGTTCACTCGCCGGAAAATTGAGCAGCACCGATGAAGATGAAAAATCTCTGGCCAGGAAGTTTCAGGTAATAAATGACCACCATTAAGGTGCCAATAGGACGACCAAGAAGTCCCTGAGCTTCCTATATAATAAGCCCCTCCTCATTCATCCTCCTCACACCTGAAAACTCCACTCTCTCCCTACTGCTCCATTTTATGGTGAAGCTCAAACCAGAGCTCTAACTTGGGTATTTTTTGAGCAAAAAAAGACGTGGTCAAGTTCTTTAGATTTGGGGAGAAGTCAGTTACATGACTGTAGTCTCCATTTGCTCCGAGGATCACCAGAGAAACACCGGCGTTATAGAACAGTGAAGTAGCTCCGATGGACCAAAGTTAACCTATTTCAGTCAAGCTGAAATAGGCTAATTCGAGCTCTTCTCAGGCTAAACTGAGCCCTCCCAACACTTCCACAACCTCATACAGCTGAATTAGAGTGGAAAGGTAAGCCAATTTAGCTCCCCTATGAAATTCCAATTGGTGTTAGAGAGAGAACCGACAGATATTTACTGACCAAATTCTCCCTCAATTCGACATTAATTGAGGTGATTCTTGATCATAGGAGAAATCTCAGGAAAAGAGCAATCTACCCAGATTGAAAGCTAGGACTGTCGCGCCCCCGACGGTAAGCTTTCAAAGCTTTCTCTCTCTACGTTCAATTTTTCGGCGAAGCTCCGTTTGAGCTCATTCTGGCAACAATTCATGCGATTCAAAGTGCAATTGGATTGTATGGATGTGTAGAAACTCAAATCCAGCTTCAATTTCAACAAAACTGTGATTGATCGGTCAATTTGATGAAATCAATTTCGATTAGGTTGAAAGGTTAAAATTGGGGGAAAATTAGAGAAATTTTGGGGATTTTAAAAATTCGAGGGACTAAAGTACAATTTCCTAAAATTGAGAACCAATTGGGAATGGAAAAGATGTTAGATGACCAATTGGTCAATTTTGGAATTTTTTGGGACAATTTTACCATATTTGTAAAGTAGGGGCAAAATGGTAATTTTGGAAAAGTTGGGGACCAAATTGGGAATTTGGGAAACTTGAATCCCATTTTGTAATTTTAAATAAATTGAGGTCCAAAAGTGAATTTTAGAAGTTTTAGGACTCCATTTGGGGAAAAATTGGCATTCGGGACCTAAAGTTAAAGAAAAAGAACTTTGGGGACCTAATTGCAAATAATTGAAAAGTTTGGGTACTTTATTCATTCGTGTTGAATGAAGGCTATTAGGCTAAATGACATATTGTGTAGGAACACAAAATGTCATGCCCCGACATGGTTTGGTGGGATCCACGTAATCAACCCGCCACTCTCCAAATTTATTCAAGGGTTTTCCCTTTATAAACCATAAAGAGTAAGGCGTCCTTTAACCTACACCTTTCCTGTAATAAAATAAATCAAAACTACATAAAAATTATAAATATTTTCATACTTGTTTTACAGGCATGTTAGTTGGTGGTCCTTAAGGGTAGGCTTTCTGGGATTTTTCCTGAAAAAGGGAGATGAGGGAGGGGGTGAGTACAACGACTCAATGAATGGGTTTTCTAACTTTGACTTTTTAAATAAAAGATTTGTTTGGAGTGTGACAAACTCCTTATTTCCTTTCAAACATCCTTTTATTTCAAATGTCTTTGTTTTATCACCATTTCTTATTAATCACAGTGTGTCATCACTCAATTGAACTTAGAGAGAGAAAGCTTTGAAAGCTTACCGTCGAGGGCACGACGGTCTGAACTTTCGATCTGGGCAGATAGCTCTCATCATGAGGTTCATCCTAGGATCAAGAATTGCATCAATTGATGCCGAATTGAGTTAGAATTTCATCATCGAAGTTCTACCTGTTCTCTCTCTAGCACCGGTTGTAAATTGCATAGGGGAGCCGAATTGGCTTACCTTTTAGCTCTAATTCAGTTGTAGAAGAGTTGTGGAGGTGTTGGGAAGGCTTGGTTTTGCCTGAGAAGGGCTCGAATTAGCTAATTTCATCTCAACCGAAACAGAGCTACTTCGGTTCGCCGGAGCTGCTTCATTGTTCCCTCACACCGGCGCTTCTTCAGCGACCCTTGGAGAAAATGGAGGTTACAGGCGTGTAGCTGACTTTTCTCCGGATCCATAGAACCTGACCTCGCCTTGTTTGGCTAAAAAAAGTGTCTAAGTCGGAGCTCTGGTTTGAGCTTCACCGGAAATGAAAGTAGCTAAGAGAGAATGGAGTTTTCAGGTGTGGAGAGAATGAATGGGGAGGGGCTCTTTATATTGGAAGCTCAGGGACTTCTCGGCCATCTGATTGCCACCTTAATGGCAGTCATTCATTGCTTGAAACTCCCTAGCTTGAGACTTTTCAGCTTCACTGGCACTGCGTGATTTTTCGGCGAGTGAACAGTGTTGTCATCTGAAGGAAAAAGAGGACACTATTCCAAACCGGACTGGACCGGGTTCAAAGCTTAAACCGGCCGGTTCACCCCCAATTCAACCAAAATTTTCAAATTTAAAATTTTCTAAATTCATTTTCTATCCAATGGTGGCCTCAAATCTCAAATTTGCATTTTTTAAGCCAACTTAAAAAATGAATTTAGCAACCGATTCAATAGTGGTTCAAACTGGTCCAAACCGGTTAAATCCGGTTCGGATCTGGTTCACTTGAACTGGTTTTCGTTTTCATCTCCAATTCACCCTAAAGTCCTTTTTTAAAACTCCCTAGGTCACTTACGGTCCATAAACTTCCCAGTTTACCCTCTCTCTATCGGTTTCGGTTAACTGACTCAGTTCTTAAACCGGTTCATTCTGGTTCGGGTTCGGTTCACCCAAACCGGTCTGGTTCCTCTCTCTCCAATTGTCCTAAAGTTCTTTTCCAAGGTTTATGAACCCTTTGGGTCACTCAGGAGTTGTAAATTTCCCAAATTGCCCATTCTTTGATGATCGGGTTTATGAACCTGTTTGGTGTTTCTCACTCGATTTGACCGGTTCTTTTCCTAGTTTTCCTTAACTCAAAAGGGTAGGGTTTACAACTCTCCCCGCCTTTTAGGAATTTTGTTCCCAAAACTAAATCAGCATTTTTCACTTCGGAATGAACTTCCCTTAATATTAACTTGAACATGTTAACCCTTCAGTCGTCCTTTCACTTAGACCACTTTAAATTTTGCACTTAAGGAAGTTCCTTTCCTTTACATTGTTTACTCCTTCCATATAGTTTATCATAACTAATATGTCTTGCCCACGAGTTCAAAGATATTTTCCTGGGTTTACATCTTTCTTTGCTTAGGGCAAGATTCTTCCCCTTGAGGTTCTTACTTAAGATTTCTGGATTGGGAGTTACAAGATGCCCAATCTTTACTGTGTCTGTTTATTCTCTACATTATTGAAACTCTTAGCTCAGTGTTCTTTCGAGCATCGCGTACTTATTTCTCACAGGTTTCGGTATTATTACCCATTCGTCCTATTTTGACCCTTCCTTCATCCATCATTGATTACAACTTTAGTCCAACTACATTTGACCTCATCATGCTCATTAACTGATTTTTCCTTACATGAGTCACATTTTTCCTCGGGACTGTTATACTTACATGTCTCCTACTACATGTCATATTCCAAAATCTGTCTCTATCCACTAGATTCCTATAACACTTATTTTAGGGTTATTTGCAACTTATTTTATTTAGTAATATTCCTTTACTACCTTTACTGTTATCCAATCAACTTACACAACCGTGTTGATTTTCCTTACTAACTCATCCTTTCCCAACTTTTTTATTGGGTCTTTCCGGTTCGAATCATTTGGTTTCCCAATGGTTTACCAACAAGCTGGGATTCTTTCTTTCTTAAGTCCTTGACATTCTTTATTCAAGGATTTTTTCTTTTTCCTTAATCCACTTTTACTTACTCGTGATCATTTCATGATTCTTCATTCTAAATTAATCACTCTCGGTCTATGTGTTGATTCCTTTGCTTGGGAATGTTCCCTTCTTCCAGTTTCGTTCTCTACTATGTCCTTCTGAATAGAGACTTTCATCTTAACAGCTACATGCTCCAACCTTCTTATCATTCTTTGTAGGGTTCTTTCTTTCTTTCTTCACACCCCAATCTATGTTAGGGAATTTGCCTGTTTTGGGGCCTTCTCTATCCACAATTTCTATTTCATCCCTTATTCCTTACTTGAGATACTTTCGATTATTGGTTTAATTCTGTGCATTCCACACTATGCTCAACCGTCCACTCTTTAGGCTACATATGCGCGTGTGGACTACGACTCATCTTATCAATTGTGGTTATTCCTCCTTAGCCACATCTTATTTGGAGAGCTTACTTTCCCAACGTTTCTCAAACATTCTTCCCTTTATTACCTAAGTATGGGTAGTCCACTCATTCTTACTTGTCACAGCATCTTTTGATGTTAACCTCTTATTTACCCATTCCTTTTAACTTATTCCTTGGGTCATCCCAGTATGCTTTCTTGATTCTTTCACCTCAGCTTACGCTTCATTTGCATATTCATATCCTTATCCCTCTCCACTTAGTTTCATTACCTCTCAATTGAGTTACATATGCCATTCCAGAGTTTCCTTCCTTAGTAGGACTCTTTCCCTTTCTCCCGAAATTCCTTTTTCATTTCCTCTTGGGAATTTCTACCCTTAAATGACATTGATGTCATTTTCTTCTGTTTACCTTTACTCTTGAAATCTTGTGGGCACACCATTTGTACTCTATCCTCATCATCACATGTACTTTAGTACATGTTTATTTCTTTTAGGGAGGGCTCATATCTTCCTTATTTCAAGATCTCTTGATCATGTGAGGGGCTTAGCAACTCCTCTCTTGGCTTATGTTTGGTCGTTAATTTGGCCATTGGTCTTTTTAAGAATTTTCCTTCATCCTTCTTTTTCCAAATATTTGGCCTTTCCACCTCTCCCTCTTTTGTTGGAGCTTAAATTATGGCTTTTTTGAGTATCAGTTCGTTAACTGCCTCATCTCTACCATTCCTTTGGTCTAATTTTCTTAGGGCATTTATTTCTTGAGTTTTCTTGTCCTTAATGTCTACCCTTTTTAGGGTGTAGTCCCTTCTACTTCTCAGTCTTCCTTAGGGCATTGTGTTATTCTCCTTGATTATCTTGTTGTAACGACTTGCTTCCTTCTGCTATATTTGTCCGAAATCTCTATTTGATTTCATTGCTTTTTTCAAAGTGAGTCGTATTTGCCATCTCGAGGCATTTCATTTGTCGTCAATGCTTGGGTGGTCTTTTCTCATGTAGGCGCTCCCTTCTTTGGTCCTAAATGGTTGGAAACTTCTTCTTAAGGAAAAATCTTTTGTAGTTACACTTTGTTCTTATTTGTGGTTTATCAAAGTCCTACCTTTAGTCCTTTTTCCTACCATTATGTTAGGATCTTGAAGAGCTTATTCCTGGATGTAATTGAGGTTCCGAGTAGGAGTTGTATTTCTAAGGACGGTATCCTTTCGGGTTTCCTATAGTTGTGGGGGCATTATTCTTAGAAAATATTATCCTAAATCCTTGCGGTGTGGGACAGTCTTTCACTTCATGTCCTATTCCCCTATAGGTTAACTTGATTCCTGTCCTTAGTAGGGTTGGGCACTTCTCCACGCAGTGTCCCTATTGTTCATACATGTAATTACGTGGACATAAGTGGTTCCTCCTGGCATTTTTTAGGGAATTGTTGGTTTTGGTGCTTCTTCGTCCTTGAGTCTAGATACCTTGAGAGTTTTCTTGTTGGAATCTTCTTTGTCAATTGATCACTCTAAGAGTCCTCCTAGATTTCTTGATTTCCTAATTCAGTTTCCTTAACTTGGATGGGATTCTCCTTATTTTCTATGGTAGTACAGGCTTGTTTGGCACTTTCTTTGGGGCCATCTTACTTGAAGATCACATCCTTTGAGAGACAGAGTTTTTAGGAATTTGGAATACTTCATTAATAGAGGAGAACAATATGTTGGGGTTTTTGGCCCTATTATAGAAAATGGTCACAAAATAAATAGGGAGCTACGGGATTCTTGATAAGCATCCTCCTAGGTAAGGTTATGCGCCCTTTGCTGGCGTTTATGTCTTTATGCTTGGCTTCCTTCATACTTAGAGTTGTGACTTCAATAGGTCCTAGTAGCATCCTCCTAGATACTTCCCCATTTGGTCTTTTGAGACTTCTACCATGCCTCAAGCATTGGGAAGCTTCTAGGGTTGCCTTCTTACGAGGACAGGGTTTTGAATAGAGTCATTCCTAGTTTTCTTGGTTTCTCTCCTAGGAGCCATCTGAAAATTTTAAGATCAATCTTATTAGTTACTATATTTTCTAGTCTTGATTATGTATTCAAGGAAATAGGCTCTGATACCACTCAAGTTGTCACGCTCTAACCTAGTTTGATCGGATCCCCATGATCAACCCGCCACTCTCCTAATTTATTTAAGGGTTTCCCCCATATAAACTATAAAGAGTAAGGCGTACTTTAACATGCGCCTTTCCTAGAATAACATAAATCAAAACTGCATAAAAATTTTAATTTTGTCATACTTGTCTTACAGGCATTTTAGTTGGTGGTCCTTGAGGGTAGGCTTTCCGAGATTTTTCCTGAAAAGGGATATGAGGGATCGGGATGTAATGACTCAGTGAATGGGTTTTCTAACTTTGACTTTTTAAATAAAAGATTTGTTTGGAGTGCGTCAAACTCCTTATTTCCCTTCAAAAATTCTTTTATTTCAAATCTCTTTTTTTATCACCATTTCTTATTAATCATGGTGTGTCATCACTCAACACACATCCTTTATCATGAAGGTCAATCACACAATTGCAGGCTAGTACGTCCACTGAACCCACTTGTGGCGTCGGAGCAATTTTACCGGCTACCTAGATAGAAGCACATCCACTTCTACCTTAAGATTGAGTGGATGTTCGTGACATCCGACCCTCAATCCCGTAAATATTCTCCATGTCCGTATGAGGACATAGACCTCATCCCGATCCCACCCCGGTCTCGTGCACTTGAAGCTACGTCGAGCTTCACAAGGTCACCTGGTCCGACGATTTGCCCTTATACCCACCAGGTCATCCAGGGCCCTAGAACATATCACTACCTCTCTTGGGCTTCTTGAAGATCCCCTAAACACAGTGCATGCACAATTAGTATTTTCACATCATGCCATATAATTGGTGGTGCCACTGGTCCAACGGCCCCGAGCCTTAACTCAACCTACAGCTGTTTATATTGACTAGTCCGGAAACCTGTCATGTCGCACTACCGCTAGTTAACTAAGTAAGTCGAACCTGTCTTGGTACCATGGACAAACAATTCAATTATTCAAGTTTTCATGGCATATAATTTATGTTTTTTTATGAGCTCCTACTCGTGCCAATTAGTCTATGGCCCACTATTCAAGATTTTCAAAAAGATTGAGCATAGTATCCCCCAACTTCCAAACCTGAGGCCTCCGACCTAATAGAGCTATTCGAGCTCCCGTGAAGGTCTCCCAAATCATTTAAGTAGTGGCACACAGTTAGGGGAGAGCACTTTCGACAAAAAGATATTTTAACTATTTGGTATACCAACCGAGTATGAGGATATCTCCGCTCATAACCGATGAACGGGTTTTCCACTTCCTCCGAGGAAGTTTCATCTTACCAACCGAGTATGATCTACTTACAACCTGTAAGTAGTTTTTACATGTCATTTTCACATCACTCATCTAAGTTGTGATGTTTAAAATACCACTAAGTAGTGGGTTTTCATTTCCAAGGTACTTATCATCCCAACTGGGTATTATATACATCACACTCATAACCGGTAAGTGGGTTTTCATTAAATAAAAGTGCTCATCATCCCAACCGGTATGATGTATAAGATTTTCATTCACAAGTGGATTTTTAGTTTAGTAAAGGTGCTCATCACCCCAATCGGGTATGAAGTGTAAATTAGCCCACTCACAACCGGTAAGTAGTTTTTAGCTTAATTTTCTCATCACCCCAACCGAGTATGATATTAAAAGTCTCACTCACTCGATCGTGCAGTGAAATTCCACTTAGTCAGTTTATTTTCCTTACTCAAACTCGTCATAGGTGGTGTTCACGGTATTTCGTGTTCCTACACGATATGAGCATTTTTGTTCATTATTATTTGGCCTAATAGCCCTCATTCATCATAATTGAATGAGAAAAGCAAATTTTCCTTTATTTTGAATTAGGTGAATTGGACTTTTACATCAACACGGCTGGGATGATGAGCACATCGGAAATGAAAACCCAATACTGTGGAATTTTAAACATCACACCTAGATGGAGTGATGTGGAAATTACACAGAAAAACTACTTACCGGTTGTAAGTAGATCATACCCGATTCGTATGATGAACTTCCTTGAAGGAAGTAGAAAACCCACTTATCCGTTATAAGTGAAGATGTCCTCACACCAGGTTGGTGTGATGGACATATGAAAAGATTATTTTGTCAGAAATGCTCTCCCCTAACTATATGCCACTGCTTAAACTTTTTGGGAGACCTTCTTGACGGGAGCTTGAATAGCTTAGATAGGCCGGAGGCCTCAGTTTTGGAACTTGGGGGCTAATATGCCCGATTTTTGAAAATCTTATACTGTGGGCCCAAGGCTAGTTTGCATGAGCATGAGCTCATAAACAAACATTAGTTTAAGCCATGAAAATTTTAAATGAATGATGTGTTTGGCCATGGTTCCAAGTCAGGACCGACATACTCGATGGACTAGCAGTAGTGCGATAAGACAGGTAGACAGACGAGTTGAGACAAACAACTACAGGTCAAGTTGAGACAAACAGCTGCAGGTCGAGTTGAGAGTCGGGGCCATTGGACTTATGGCACCAAAGATTAAATGGCTTATGAGGAAAACTGTTGTTTTGTGCATCCACTGAGGTACAAGAAGTTCAAGACACCCAAGAGAGGTAGTGATGCGTCATAGGGGCTACTGGATGACATGGTAGAGATAAGGGCAAATTGTCGTGTCAGCAGTCATGGATGCTCGACATAGTTTCATGCGAATAAGACCAGGGTGGTGTTGGGATGAGGTCCCTGTCCTCATATGGAAATGGAGTTTTCTTTATGGGATTGAGGGTCGGATGTCACATACATCCACTCATTCTCAAGGTAGAAGTGGACGGGCTTCTATCTAGGTGGCCAGTAAAGTCACTCTGATGCCACAAGTGGGTGCAGTAGACGTGTTACCTTACAAATGTGTGTTCCCTTCATGATAAAAGGGGTGTGTTAGTTGATAAATACACCGTTTGTGGATAATGATGTGAAATGGCTACGAAAACTGAGTTTTTGAGAATGAAATGTCTTAAAGAAAATAAGGAGTCTGGCATACTCCAAATTAAACTATTTTATGAAAGTAAAATTTTAAAACACCCATTCACTATGTCATTGAACTCACCCCCTCTCTTATACCCCTTTTCAGGTAACCAGGGGAAAGCCTACCCAAAGACATCGAGTTAACCGCACCTGTAAAATGGGTATGTTAAGTTTAAAATTTCTTGTAGTTTTGATTAATATTATTCTAGGAAAGGTATAGGTTTAAAGGACGTCTTATTCCTCACGGTCTAATGTAAGGGGAAAACCCTTAATAAACCGGGAGAGTGGCAGGTTGATCATGGGGATTTGACCAAACTGGGTTGGGGCGTGACAACTTGAGTGGTATCAGAGCCTATTTCCTCGAATACATTATCAAGACTAGAAAACATAATAACTAATAGTAATGATTTTAAAATTTTCATAATGGCTCCCAAGAAAGGAACCAAGAGAACTAGAGTCGCAGTCTCCAACACTACCCAACCACCTCTACTTGTGAAAACTCCGCGAAAAGCTCGGACAACCCCTATTGGACTTAGCTCGGAACACTAGAGGTTGTATGAGGAGTTCACCTATGTATTTGGGCAACCTAATTCAGTCTCTGAGACAGGCACCAATTCTCGAGATGAACTGGAGGAAGTGCAATCTCATCCTCCTCCTGTTAACCATCCCCCTCCAGTAGACATTCCCAGAAATCTCAAGACTCTCTGTCAATTGGGGTGTAAGCCCTTCCTTGGAAAGACAGATATGGGTGCCACCATGAATTGGCTGGCAAATTTTAAGAAATTGATGGGAATCATCAAGATACCACCAGAGGACATGGTGATCCTGACAGAATTTGTAAACCCCAACCTTTTGAGCTAAGGAAAACCGGGAAGAGAACTAGTCAAACCAAGTGAGAAAACTGAATCGGTTCATAAACCCGATAATTTTGAATGGGTAATTTAGGAATTTACAACTCCCAGGTGATCCAAAGGGTTAAAAATACTATGGAAAAGAACCTTAGGATGAAATGGAAGAGGAAAATTAGACCAATTTGGATGAACCGGGTCCAACAGGATTGAACCGGTTTATGAACCGAGTTGGTTCATGAATTGAAACCGATAGAGATCGGGCAAAACAAAGGAATTCAACTACATTGTACTCCAAAGAAATTCATAAACCTTGGGAAGGAACCTTAGAACCAAGTGGGAGAGAAAAACCAGACCGGTTCGGGTGAACTGGATCCGCACCGGATTGAATCGGTTTAAGGACCAAGTCGGTTTATGAACTTGAATCAATAAAGAGATGGCAAACTAGGAATTTTATGGACCCTAAGTGACCCAAGGAGTTACAAAAGACATGGAAATGGACTTGTGAAGGAATTGGGGATGAAAACCAAACTGGTTCAGGTGAACCGGATCCGAACTGGTTCGGATCGGTTTGAACCACTATTGAACTAAATCATAAATTCATTTTTCTAGGTGGCTTAAATAATTCAAATTGGAGATTTGAGGCCACCATTAGATAGAGAATGAATTTCGATAAATTTAAAAATTTTTAGATTTGAAAAACTTGATCGAATGGGGGGTGAACCGGCCAGTTTAAGCTTTTAACCCAGTTCGTACCAGTCCGGTCCTGTTCTAAACAGTGTCATCTTCTTCCTCAGGATGACATCATTGTTCACTCACCAAGAAACTGAAGAAACGCTGATGAAGAAGAAACGCTTCTGTTTGGGGTGTTTCAAGTTTTCAATGTCAGCAATAATGGTGCCAAACGGACGGCCAACGGGTCTCCAAGCTCTCTATATAAAAAGCCCCTCCCCATTCATCCTCTCCACACCTGAAAACTCCATTCTCTCTCAACAGCTCCATATTCCGGTGAAACTCAAACCAAAGCTCCGAAACGGGGTCTTTTCTAAGCCAAACAAGATAAGGTTGTCTTCTTTAGAACCAGAGAGAAGTCAGCTACACGTCTGTAGTCTCCATTCACTCTGAGGGTCGTCGGCGAGACACTGGCGTGATGAAACAGTGAAGCAGCTCTGGCGGACCAAAGTTGCCCTATTTCGGTAGAGTTGAAATCGGCCATTTCAAGCCCTCCTCATGCCAAACCAAGCCTTCCCAACACTTCATCAGCCCTCCCACGGCCGAATTAGGACTGAAAGGTAAGCCAATTCGGCTCCCCTCTGTAATTTCCGGTCGGTGCTAGAGAGAGAACCGATAGAATTTCAATGATAAAATTCTAACTCAATTCGGTATCAATTGATAAGATTCTTGATTCTAGGATGAACCTCAAGATGAGAGCTATCTGAGATCAAAAGCTCGGACTGTCGTGCCTTCACCAGTGAGAAATCAAAACTTTCTCTCTCTACAATTTGTTTTCCGGCAAATCTCCGTTTGAGCTCGTTCCAGTATTAAAATTTGCGATTCAAAGTTTCTTAGAATCGTATGAACATGTAGGAACTCAATTTCAACTCCAATTTCAACAATTTGAGGTGTTTGTTTGGTTAATTTGATGTAATCAAATTCAACAACGTTAAAGAGCATAAATTGGGGGAAAATTGGGGATTTTCGAAATTCAAAGGACCAAAATGCAATTTCATGAAATTAAGGGTCAATTGGGCATGAAAATAATGTTGGACCAATTGAGGAATTTTGGAATTTTTAGGGCAAAACTTACCATTTTTGTAAAAGAAGGATAAAATGGTAATTTTGGAAAAGTTGGAGGACCAAATTGGCAATTTTGGAAATTAATCCCCATTTTATGAAATGGAATAAATTGAGGTCCTATGATAAATTTTAGAAGTTTCGGGACTCAATTTGAGGAAAACCGGCATTAGGGACTTAAAGTTAAAGAGAAATAACTTTAGGGACCTAATTGCAAATAAATGAAAGTTTAACTTTCTCATTCATTTGGAATGAATGAAGGCAATTAGGTCGAATGATAATGAATCGAGATGTTCATATCGTGTAGGAACACGAAGTACCAGGAATGCCAACAAGGACAAGCTCGCGTGAATACAAAGAACCGGTCTAGTAATTCACGGCATTAACATGTGAGTGGGTTTTCTAACATCATACCCAGTTGAGATAATGAGCACAACTTAAAATTTAAAAACCACTTACCGGTTGTGAGTCAAATTAAATATCATACCCGATTGGGAATGATAAGTGCCTCGGTATAAAAACCCATTGTTTAATGGTATTTTAATCATCACCACTTAGAGAAAGTGATGTGAAAATTATGCGGAAAAACTACTTACCGGTTGTAAGTAGATCATACCCGATTGGTATGATAAGACTTCCTCGAAGGAAGTTGATAACCCGTTCATCGATTATGAACGGAGATGTCCTTATACTGGTTGGTATAATGGACAGTGAAAACCTATTTTGTCGAAAGTGTTCTCCCCTGATTGTGTGTCAATGCTTAAACTATTTGGGAGACCTTCTTGATAGGAGCTCAAATAGCTCTTATAGGTCGGGGGCCTTGGTTTTTGGAACTTGGGGGCTAAATGTCCGATTTTGAAAATCTCATACAATGGGCCCAAGGCTAGTTGGCACGAGCAGGAGCTCATAAACGAACATGATATATGTGTCATAAAACATAATAAGTGAATTGTTTGGCCATGGTACCAAGATAGGACCGGCATGCTCAGTCAACTAGCGGCAATGCGACATGATAGGTCGACAGACTAGTCAAGACAAACAACTGTAGGTTGAGTTGAGAGTCGGGGCCGTTGGACCAGTGGCACCACGTGTCACGCCCCGACCCGGTTTGGTCGGATCCCCGTGATCAACCCGCCACTCTCCCGATTTACTAAAGGGTTTTCCCTTATATTATAAATCGTAAAGAGTAAGGCGTTAACCTGCACCTTTTTCCAGGAATATCATAAATCAAAACTGCATAGTAATTTAAATTAGTTGTACCAATCTTGCAGGCATTTAATTGCGCAAGTCCTTTAAGGTTCGGCTTTCCGGGACTTCCTGAAAGAGGTATAAGGAAGGGGGTGAGTACAACTACTCAGTGAATGGGATTCAAATCTTTTAACTTTCAAGAAAAACATTTATATGGAGTGTGCCAGACTCCTTTGTTTTCAAAAAATCATTTCATTTAAAAATTCATCTTTTTCCATTATTTCTTAGTTATCGATGTGTCATCACCCAACACACGTCCTTCATAATGAAGGTTACACACATTCGCAAGTCAGTATCACTACTGAACCCGCTAGTGGCTTCGGAGCGACTTTTCCTACCACCCGGATAGAAGTACGACCACTTCTACCCTAGGAATGAGTGGATGTACGAAACATCCGACCCACAATCCCGAAATCATTTCTTCGTGTCCGTATGAGGACAGAGACCTCATCCTGACCCCACCCCGGTCTCATGCGCTTAGTGCTACTCCAGATTTCGCACAGACACCTGGAACGACGAACTGCCCTTATAGCCACCAGGTTGTCCAGTGCCCTTAGGATGCATCACTACCCCTCATGGGCATCTTGATGATCACGTACTCATAGTGCATGCACAAACAATGTTTTCTTATATTGCCATGTAATATGTGGTGCCATTAGTCCAACGGCCCCGACTCTCAACTCAACCCGCAGCTGTTTGTCTTGACTAGTCCGTCGACCTGTCATGTCGCACTGCCGCTAGTTGACTGAGCATGTCGGTCCTATCTTGGTACCATGGCCAAACAATTCACTTATTAAGTTTTATGGCACATATATCATGTTCGTTTACGAGCTCCTGCTCGTGCCAACTGGCCTTGGGCCCACTGTACGAGATTTTCAAAATCGGGAATTTCGCCCCCAAGTTCCAAAACCGAGGCCCTTGGCCTATCAGAGCTATTCGAGCTCCCGTCGAGAAGGTCTCCCAAATAGTTTAAGCATTGGCACACAGTCAGGGGAGAACACTTCCGACAAAAATAGGTTTTTACTATCCATCATACCGACCGGTATAAGGACATCTCCGTTCATAACCGATGAACGGGTTTTCAACTTCCTTCCAGGAAGTCTCATCATACCAACCGGGTATGATCTACTTACAACCCGTAAGTAGTTTTTCCGCATAACTTTCACATCACTTTCTTTAAGTAGTGATGATTAAAATACCACTAAATAGTGGGTTTTTATATCGAGGTACTTATCATCCCCAACCGGGTATGATGTTAGTAAACCCACTCACAACCGGTAAGTGGTTTTTAACTTTATAAGGTGTGCTCATCATTCCAATCAGGTATGATGTTTGTAAACCCACTCACCCGTTAATGCCGTGAATTCCACTAGACCGGTTCTTGGTATTCACGCGAGCTTGTCCTTGCTGGCGTTCCCGGTACTTCGTGTTCCGGTGAAGGCACGGCGGTCCGAGCTTTCGATCTAGGTAGATAGGTCTCATCCTAAGGTTCATCCTTTCGGTCCTAATTCGGTCGTGGAAAGGCTGAGAAAGTGTTGGGAGGGCTTGAAATGGCCGATTTCAGCTTGGCCGAAATAGGGCAGCTTCGGTCCGCCGGAGTTGCTTCACTATTCCATCATGTCGGCGTTTCTCCAACGATACTCGGATTGATTGGAGTTTGCTATCAGATAGCTGTCTTCTCCCCGGTCCTAAAGAGCCCGACCTTTGTTCAAGTCGAAGCTCTCGTTCGAGCTTTACCGGGAAATGGAGCAGTAGAGAGAGAGAGAGAAGTGTTCAGGTGTGAGGAGAATGAAATGGGGATGAACTCTTTATATAGTTGTAAAACCCATGTATTAAATGGGCGAGATTTATTACTGGTATTAATATTATCATAAATTATTGTTATTAATTCCAATAATTTAATTTCGGTATTAATTCTAATAAATTAAATTTCAGTATTAATTCTAATAATTTAATTTCGGTATTAAATTATTTGTATTAATTTCAATAATTTAATTTAGGTATTAAATTATTGCTATTAATTATATATTAATTTATGATAAGGTGTACATACAAATTTTTGACCGAAATTTCGGGTTACAAAAAAAAATTCATACTTCCCAAAAGGTCACCCATCCTCACATTACTCTCAAGTAAGCACACTTAATTTTAAAGTTCTTATGGAATCTAGTTCACTTGAACCACTTTGGTTTTTATTTTCTAATTTGTCTTAAGTTTCTTTTCCAAGGTTTAATGAACCCTTTGGATCACCCGAGAGTTGTAAATTCCCAACTTGCCCGTTCAGAAATAATCGGGTTTGTGAACCAGTTCTAAATCCTCACTTGGTTTGACTAGTTCTTTTCCTGGTTTTCCTTAGCTCAAAAGGGCGGGTTTTACACCACGTATTACATGGCTTGATAAGAAAGCATTGTTTGTGCATGCACTATGAGTATGGGATCATCAAGACGCCCATAATGGGTAGTGATGCGTCCTATGGGCACTAGAGGACCTAGTGGCTATGAGGGCAGTTCGTCGTTCTAGCTGGCTGTGCGAAATTTGGAGTAGCACCAAGCGCATGAGACTGGGGTGGGGACAGGATGAGGTCTTTGTCCTCATACGAACACGAAGAAGTGATTTCGGGATTGTGGGTCAGATGTCGCGTACATCCACTCATTCCTAGGGTAAAAGTGGTCGTACCTCTATACAGGTGGCAGGAAAAGTCGCTCCGAAGCCACTAGCGGGTTTAGTAGTGATACTAACTTGCAAATATGTGTAACCTTCATGATGAAGGATGTGTGTTGGGTGATGACACACTGGTAACTAAGAAATAATGGAAAAACCCAAAATTTTAAATGAAGGGATTTTTGAAAAGAAAAGAGTCTGGCACACTCCATAAAAATATTTTTCTTAAAAGTTAAAAGTAGACCTTTGAAAACCAATTCACTAAGTAGTCGTACTCACCCCCTCCCTTATATCCCTTTCAAGAAATCCCGGAAAGCCTACACTTAAAGACCATCAACTAAGATGTCTATAAGACAGGTATGTAAAGTTTAAAATTTCATGTAGTTTTGATTATACTATTCCAGGAAATGGTGCAGGTTTAAAGGACGCCTTACTCTTTACGGTTTATAATAAGGGGTGTTCCACATCTCATAGATTCAAGGCAATACCTCCTCAAAGGTCACAAAGGGCATGAAGGATTAGAGACCGATACCGTGGAGCGGGTTACGTAAATGGTTCACCAAGAGGTTAAGAAATGACAAGGTGAATGCAAAAACTTCTTAAGAAGGTCAAACCGAGAAGGATGCCTCATGAATAGGGATAAGGTACATGAGAAGCATACTAAGAACCCTCTCATAAGGGGCAAACACAGGAAAAATGTCCCCTGGAACTCTAGGGAATGACACCGTTAGAGTGAAGAAGAGAAGGAATATGCAATGAAAGGAAACTCTGGAGGGATGCATATAACCAAGTGCCTTGAAGGAATCATTGGTTGGCAGATGGACATAACGTGGAGTGCAAGGAGCCAACCCCTCATTAGAAACTACTTGAAGGAAGGATGTATCGGAGGTCGAGACTAACCTACTTTGGAAAAGTGATAGAATGTTAGGTACAACTTCCTTTGGAAAATATAGAGAAGTCAAAGTGGAGATTCAGAACAACATAACAGAAGTAAGCAAACCATGACAACGAGATGGTCAAAGAAAATAAACAACACCCTAAGGAGGACCGGGAAGTAGTAAGGAATACACCCTAAAAAGGGCACTGGAAGGATTATTAAGGACAAGGAGATTAGAGAAACAACTGCCTCAAGAAAACTAAACAAGGTGAAAAGTAGGGGCAAGACAGGTAATGAACTACTCTTGTGAGGGTATAGAGTAAACTCCAGCAAAGAAGGAAGAGGTGGAAAGGCCAAATATTGGAGAAAAGAGGGATGAAAGAAATCCTTAAAAGGACCAAGGGCCAATTAATGACTAAAACTCAAGCCAAGAAAGGAATAGGCAAGCCTCTCACATAATGGTCAAGAAAACTTGAAATAAGAAAGATTTGTACGCTCCCTAAAGAAGTAGACAGGTACTGGGTACGAATGAAGATGCGAATAGAGTATACAAGATATGCCTTCAAGAATTGTGGAGTAAAGGCAAACAGGAGAAGACGACATCAAGGGATGTCATTTAAGAGTAAAAATTCCCTTGAGCAAATGTATAAAGGAATGTCAAGAGAAAAGGAAAGAATCCTACCAAGGAAATATTGTGATGTCCCAGTATGACCTGTTTGGAGAAAGAGCAGATGTATCAAGAAATAATTCCAGAAGAACCGAGTAGAAAGAAGAAACTAGTAACGGTGGACAGCCAAAGAGAATGAACAAAACCCTAAGAAAGGATGAGATGTAGTAAAGACTACACTCTCTAAAAGACAATGGGATGGGCATGAAGAACGAGTGATACAACTGCACAGGCAATTGGACTAGAAAAGTAAAAAGAAGAAGACAGTTAAAGAACTGGTTTTCGAAAGAACCATGAATTTAAACCACAACAAAGAAGGGAGAAGTAAAAAGGCCAAAACGTAGGAAGAGAAGAACAAAGGGAAATCCTTAAAGAAATCGATGGTCAAAACCAGATTTATAGTTTAAAGTCTTTGAATGGTTAAGTGAGCCTCAAGAAGGGCGAACAAGAGATTTTGAAATAAGGAGGATGTGAACCCTCCTTAAAAGAAATTATTTAACGCGTTAGCATCAAAAGATGTTGTGACAAGTATGAATGAGTGGACAACCCATACTCGGGTAATAGAGGAATAATGTTCGAGAAGATGTTGGGAAAGTAAGTCCCCTAATAAGGTGTAGCTAAGAAGGAATAACAACAATTGGTAAGATGAGTCCTAGCCCACACACGCATACAAAGCTTAAAGAGTGGACAACCAAGCATACTGTGGAATGCACAGAATAAAACCAATAATCGGAAGTGTCCTATGTAAGGAACAAGGGATAATACAAAAGTTGTGGATAGAGAAGGATCCAAAGTAAAACAGATGCCCTAACACAGATAAGGGTACGAAGAAAGGGAGAAAAGGAAACCTTCAAGCAATGGTAAGAAGGTTGAACATGTAGCTCCTAGAACGAAAGTCTCTACCTTGAGGGACACATTAGAGAATGAAAACGTAAAAAGGGAACTCTCCGAAACAAAACAATAAGACTGAAAAGGGTCAAATGGGAATAATGAACTATGAAGTGGTTACAAACAAGTAAAAGCGGATTAAGGCCAAAGGAAATCCTTGAGTAAAGGATGTTATTAGGAGTGATGATGAACATAAGAATGGACGAGTCCCAGCATGTCAGTAAAACATATGGAGATCAAATAATTGGGACCGAAAAAACTCAATAAGGAAGTTGAAAAAGGACGAGTGGGTAAGGAGAACCAACACAATTGAGTAAGTTGAGTTAATAATGGAAAAAAGGATAGTTGAGGAATGCTATCAAAAGAAAAGAGGGATGAAGTTATACGATCCCTGAAAGGTCTAAAAGCTAAGAGAGACACTTCAGGAGATGTTCTAGAAATCAAATGGATAGAGACAAGTCCTAGAAAATGCCATGCTGCAAGGGCATGTAAGCCCAACAACCCGAGGACAATATGTCTCAAAGTAAGGAAGAGTCGGCTAATAAGCATGACAAGGTCAAATATAACAATTTGGACCGAAGTTATAATAGACAACGAATGGTGGTAGGGTCAAAATAGGACAAAAAGGTGATGATAAAGGAATCTGTGGAAATAAGTACGAAATGCTCTATAGGATGACGAGCTAAGGGTTTCAATGACCAAGCGGTTAACTAGGCATGAAAATGGTTAGTTATCTTGAAATTTCCAATCTTGAGTACAAAACCTCAAGGGGAAGAATATTGCTCTAAGCAAAGAGAGAGATAAAATCTAAGAACATACCCTAAGGTAAGGTATGTCTAGTTATGGCAAACTCCATGGAGAGAGTAAATAATATAAAGGAAAAAGAATTATTTAAGTGAAGATTGTAAAAGGGGCTAATTGAAAGGACAAGAGAAAAGTTTGCATCTTAAGCAAACACCAAAGGGGCATCAAAGGAAATGATTGCTCATGCAAGGTTGCTAATTAAGTTTTGGGGACAAAACTCCTAAAAGGAGGGGAGAGTTGTAAACCCCACCCTTTTGAGCTAAGGCAAACCGGGAACAGAACTGGTAAAACCAAGTGAGAAAACTGAATCGGTTCACAAACCTGATAATTTTGAATGGGCAATTTAGGAATTTACAACTCCTAGGTGATCCAAAGGGTTCAAAATACTATGGAAAACAACCTTAGGACGAAATGGAAGAGGAAAATTAGACCGATTTGGATGAACTGGGTCCAATAGGATTGAACCAGTTTATGAACCGAGTCGGTTCATGAATCGGAACCGATAGAGATCGGGAAAAACAAAGGAATTCAACTCCATTGTACTCCAAAGAAATTCATAAACCTTGGGAAGGAACCTCAGAACCAAGTGGGAGAGAAAAACCAAACCAGTTCGGGTGAACTGGACCGGAACCGGATTGAACCAGTTTAAGGACAGAGTCGGTTTATGAACTGGAATCGATAAAAAGATGGCAAACCAGGAACTTTATGGACTCTAAGTGACCCAAGGAGTCACAAAAGACATGGAAATGGACTAACCAAACTGGTTCAGGTGAATCAGATCCGAATCCTAAATTTATTTTTCTAGGTGGCTTAAATAATTCAAATTGGAGATTTGAGGCCATCATTGGATAGAGAATGAATTTAGATGAATTTAGAAATTTTTAGATTTAAAAAACTTGATCGAATGGGGGCTGAACCGACTGGTTTAAGCTTTGAACCCGGTTCAGACCGGTCTGGTCCGATTCAAAACAGTGTCATCTTCTTCCTCATGATGACAGCACTGTTCACTCGTCGGGAAACTGAAGAAACGTCAGCGAAGAAGAAACGCTTATGTTCGGGGCATTTCAGGTCTTCAATGTCAACAATAATGGTGCCAAACGGATGGCCAACGGGTCTCCAAGCTCCCTATATAAAGAGCCCTTCCCCATTCATCCTCTCCACACCTAAAAACTTCATTCTCTCTCAACTACTCCATTTTACGGCGAAGCTCAAACCAAAGTTCTGACATGGGGACTTTTCTGAGCCAAACAAGGCGGGGTCGAGTTCTTTAGAACCGGGGAGAAGTCATCTACATGTCTGTAGTCTCCGTTCACTCTGAGGGTCGTCGGCAAGATGCTGGCATGATGAAACAATGAAGCAACTCCAGCGGACCGAAGCTACCCTATTTCAATCGAGTTGAAATCTGCCATTTCAATCCCTCCTCAGGCCAAACCAAGCCTTCCCAACACTTCCTCAGCCCTCCCACGGCCGAATTAGGACTGAAAGGTAAGCCAATTTGGCTCCCCTCTGCAATTTTCGGCCGGTGCTAGAGAGAGAACCGGTATAATTTTAATGATGAAATTCTAACTCAATTTGGCATCAATTCATGCGATTCTTGATTCTAGGATGAACCTCAAGATTTTCAAATCAAAAGCTCGGACCGTCATGCCCTCACCGGTGAGAAATTGAAGCTTTCTCTCGCTACAGTCTGTTTTCCGGCGAAGCTCTATTTGAGCTCGTTCCGACATTAAAATCTACGATTCAAAGTTTCTTAGAATCGTATGAACATGTAGAAACTCAATTTCAACTCCAATTTCAACAATTTAAGGTGTTTGATTGGTTAATTTGATGAAATCAAATTCAGAAATGTTGAAGAATTGAAATTGGGCGAAAATTGGGTATTTTCAAAATTCAAAGGACTAAAATACAATTTTATGAAATTAAGGGTCAATTGGGCATGAAAGTAATGTTGGAGGACCAATTGATGAATTTTAGAATTTTTGGGGCAAAACTTACTATTTTTATAAAAGAAGGGAAAAATGGTAATTTTGGAAAAGTTGGAGGACCAAATTAGAAATTTGGGAAATTAATCCCCTTTAATTGAGGTCCTATGATAAATTTTAGAAGTTTTGGGACTCAATTTGAGGAAAATCGACATCAGGGACTTAAAGAGAAATAACTTTAGGAACCTAATTGCAAATAAATGAAAGTTTGACTTTCTCATTCATTTGGAATGAATGAAGGCGATTAGGTCGAAGGATAATGAACCGAGATGATCATATCGTGTAGGAACACGAAGTACCGGGAATGCTAGCAAGGACAAGCTCGAGTGAATACAAAGAACCGGTCTAGTGGAATTCACGGCATTAACGTGTGACTGGGTTTACTAATATCATACCTGGTTGGGATGATGAGCACAACTTAAAATTTAAAAACCACTTACCGGTTGTGAGTCAGATCAAATATCATACCTGGTTGGGAATGATAAGTGTCTCGGTATAAAAACCAACTATTTAGTGGTATTTTAATCATCACCACTTAGAGAAAGTGATGTGAAAATTATGCAGAAAAACTACTTACTGGTTGTAAGTAGATCATACACGGTTGGTATGATGAGACTTACTCGAAAGAAGTTGAAAACCCGTTCATCGGTTATGAACGGAGATGTCCTTATACCGGTTGGTATAATAGACAGTGAAAACCTATTTTGTCGAAAGTGTTCTCCCCTGACTGTGTGCCAATGCTTAAACTATTTGAGAGACCTTCTTGACAAAAGCTCGAATAGCTCTTATAGGCCGGGGGCCTCGATTTTTGGAACTTGGGGGATAAATGTCCAATTTTGAAAATCTCGTACAGTGGGCCCAAGGCTAGTTGGCATGAGCAAGAGCTTATAAACGAACATGATATATGTGCCATAAAACTTAATAAGTGAATTGTTTGGCCATGGTACCAAGATAGGACCGACATGCTTAGTTAACTAGCGGCAGTGCGACATGACATGTCGACGGACTAGTCAAGACAAACAACTGCGGATTGAGTTGAGAGTCGGGGTCATTAGACCAGTGACACTACATATTACATGGCTTGATAAGAAAATATTGTTTGTGCATGCATTATAAGTACAAGATCATCAAGACGCCCATTAGCGGTAGTGATGCGTACTAAGGGCACTGTACGACCTGGTGGCTATAAGGGCAGTTCGTCGTTCCAGCTGTCTGTACGAAATTTGGAGTACTACCAAGCGCATGAGACCGAGGTATTAACAGAATGAGACCTCTGTCCTTATATACATACGAATAAATGATTTTGGGATTATGGGTTGAATGTTGCGTACATCTACTCATTTACAGGGTATAAGTGGTCGTAAAATAATATTAACCACTAAAAATATAAATAAATTAAAAAATAAATTGTAAAAATAATTATTAAAAATTGAAAGTGAGGATAATCGCATAAATAAACATAAGAAATGGTAAGAAACGTTTAAATGAGTTATAAAATCTAGAAAAATAAAATCAAATAAACTAAACAAATATTTTAAAAAATACTTAATAAGTAACAAATTCCAAAAATAATAAGAAACATAAAAAATAGTTTAGAACGTTCAAACCAAAAAATAAATGGTAATAATTAATAAAAATAACTAAAAAAAGTATGAAACACTCCAAAAAAAAAAAATATTTAAAGTAATTATTAAAAATATAAATTAACCCTAAAAATTAAAAAAAACATCAAAAATAGAATATAACACCTAAATAACCTACAAAATAGAGTAATATGCATTTTAAAAATGTAATAGATTGTAAAAAACTTAAAAATTCCAAAAATTCTAAAATAAATATAGAAAACTCCAAAATGCACAAACAAATGCAAAAAAAAAATAGTTGGTAATATACAAAATATTAAGAATTACTAAAAATTAATAAATAGTATGAAAAATTTTAAATCACAAAAACAATTCAGAAATAAAATGTAGAAAAATTATCAAAAGAGTAATTAAAACTAAACAATAATTAAATAAATAAATAGGCAATAAAATAGAGTAATATATATTTTTAAAAATACCAAAATAGAATAAATACTTAAAATATAAAACATTTACATAAATAATAAAAAAAATACAAAAAATAGTTGCTACCCTTCTAAATACAAAATATGGTAAGAATCAATTATATCAACCCAAAATAACATAAAATGCTAAAAATTACAATAAAAATTCAAACTAAAATCATAAAAAGAAATATTAAAAATAGTAAGTTAGACTAAACACAAGTAAATATAAAATTTAGAAAAAAATATTTAAATAATCAATAAAATAAAGAAAAATATATTTAAAAATACCACAAATAGAAAGAAAAATATAGAATATAAAAACTTATAGAAAATTAAAAAATGAAAATAAATTACAAATAAATGTAAAAATTACTATGAAACGTTAAATGTACAAATAATAAGAAAAATTACTCAAAAACATCCAAAATAGTATAAAATACATAAAAATGATATATAATTAAAAACAACAGCAAAAGTAATTACAAAAAGTGTTGTGTAAAATGAAAAACATAAGAAAATATAAAAGCTAATAAAAAATAAATAAATAATCAGTAAAATTTAGTAAGATATAATTGAATTAATATCACAAATACTAATAAATACTTGAAATATAATAAAAATAAGAATAAGAATAAAAAATAATCAAAACCTGCAATTTATCAATACACAAATAATTATATTATTGTATATCAAACAACCAAAACACAATAAAATTTAAAAATAAGTTGCATAAAAAATTATTAAAAATAGTAAAACGCAAGGAAATATAAAAAGCTTGTCAAATATTAATTTCAAAATAATAAGTATAAGAATAAATAAAAAGAAAAATGCATAAAATAGAAAATAATACAAAAACTTTTAAAGAATAATTAAACAAGAAACATATCAAAGAGTAAAAAGTGCATAAAACACCAAAAAAATTGTAAAAAAAACATAAAAAAATAAAAAAAAACATCAATTAACAGAAAAAAATAGCAGGTAATGTACCATAGATAAAATAATTAAATTCACTCAAAGACCCTAAATAGTAATAAGAAAATAAAATAAAATTTAAGAATAAATTGAAAATATAATTATAAAAAATAGTAATAAAAACTTGAGACATAAGAAAATACAAAAAAAATAATTAGAAACAAATAAATAACCAATAAAATATACTAATGTATTCAAATAAACACCAAAATAAAGATAAATACTAAAAATACAATAATATTTAAAATACTTATAAGCAATTATTAAAAATAATAAGAACACAAGCAAATACAAAAATAATTGTCAACCATAATAGTGTTCTTTCAAAATAATAAATTATTATATTAAATAATAAATAAAATATATAATGAAACTAAAAAAAACAAGAAAAATCAACCAAAAAATATAAGAGAAACTAATTAATACAAATAATTGCTCAATATGTTAGAATCAATTAAAATACTCAAATGGTACAAAACACTAAAAAAAATAATAAAAATTCATGAATAAATTAAAAAAACTAATTAAAAATAGCAATTAAAACTAAAAATAAAAATAAATATAAAACAATAATTAGAGAGATATAAATGAACAAACAAATATGTTAATATATGCAAATAAATACCCAAACAAAAATAAATAAATAAATACAGTAAAATTTCCTAATGAATCATAAATATTCAAAAATACAAAGAAACGTCAAAATAGTTTCAATCGTTCCACAAACAAAATGTTGTAAGTAAGAATGAAAAAACCTTAAATAATATTAATTACTAAAAATACATTTAAATTAAAAAATAAATCGCAAGAATAAATATTTAAAATTGTAAGTGAGGATAAACCCACAAACAAACACAAGAAATTGTATGAAACGTTTAAATGCGATATAAAATCTAGAAAAATAAAGTAAAATAAACTACACAAATATTTTTTTAAAAATACTTAATAAGTGATAAATTCCAAAAATAATAAGAAGCACTAACAAAAAAAATAGTCTAAAACGATCGGATCAAAAAATAAATGGTAATAATCATTCAAAATAACTAAAAAAAAAGTATAAAATACTTCAAAAAAACAAACATTTAAAGGTATTATTAAAAATATTAATTAACATTAAAAATATAAAAAAAACATCACAAATAGAATATACAACCTAAATAACCTACAAAATAGAGTAAATGCATTTAAAAAATATACTAGATAGTAAAAAACTTAAAAATTCCAACAAATTACAAAATAAATATAGATAACTCCAAAATATACAAAAAAAATGTAAAAACAAAATAGTTGATAACATTCAATGTATAAAATATTAAGAATTACTAAAAAATTTTAAATAGTATGAAACACTCAAAATTACAAAAACAATTTAAAAATAAAAAGTAGAAAAACTACCAAAAGAGTAATTAAAACTAAAACATAATTAAATAAATAAATAGCCAATAAAATAGAGTAATGTATATTTAAAAAAATATCAAAATAGAAATAAATACTTAAAATACAAAATATTTACCTAAAATAATAAGAAACACAAAAATAGTTCCGATCTTTCCAAACACAAAATATGGTAAGAATGAATGATATCAACCCAAAATTACATAAAACGCTAAAAATCATAAAAAGAAATATTAAAAATAGTAAGTTAGACTAAACACAAGTAAATATAAAAAATAGAAAGAAACATTTAAATAACCAATAAAATGAAGAAAAATATATTTAAAAAATAGCACAAATAGTAAGAAACTTATGAAATATAAAAACTCATAGAAAACTAAAAAATAAAAACAAATTACAAAAAAAAGTCAAAAATTAGTAAGAAATGTTCAATGTACAAATAATTAGAATAATTACTCAAAAATACTCAAAATAGTATAAAATACACAAAAATGATATATAATTAAAAATGTAAAAGTAATTACAAAAAGTATTATGTTAAACTAAAAAATAAGAAAATACAAAAGCTAGTGAGAAACAAATAAATACTCAGTAAAATGTATTAAGATACAATTGAATTAATACCATAAATACTAATAAATACTTGAAATATAACAAAAATAAAATAAAAATAAGAAATAATCAAAATCACAAAATTAGACTCCATTTATCAACACGCAAATAACTATATTTTTAATATGCAAGTATCAACGAAAAAACTTATAATAATATAAAATAACTGAAACACAATAAAATTTAAAAATTATTAAAAATAGTACTTATTAGTAAACACATAAGAAAACACGGAAAAACTTGTCAAATATTAATTAGACCGTTCAAAATAAAAAGTATAAGAATAAGTAAAAGGATAAATACATAAAATAGAAAATAATACAAAAATTTTTCAAATAAATACAATAAATAGTAAAAATTACTTTTAAAGTAATAAAATTCTAATATTAATAAGAAACACTCAAAATTACAAAATAACATAAAAAATAGTTGTGAATATTAAGAATGGTAAAAAATAGTCAAAATAACTTAAAAAAGTATGAAATATTAAAATACAAAATAAAATATAAAAAACAAACCTTTGAAACAATTAATAGAAATAATAACTAACATTAAAAATATTAAGAAACACATAAATAAAAAAATATTGTCGGATACATTCAAATAAATTATATCAAATAATAAAATAAATCAAATATCATCAAAATCGAAAAAAGTTACAAACAATAAATAAACATAAATGGATAAAATCACTTAAAATACTTGAATAGTACAAAGCACTAAAAAAATATGATAAAAATTCATGAATAAATTGAAAAAATAATTAAAAAATAGTAATTGAAATAAAAGGAAATACAAAACAATAATTAAAAAGATATAAATGACCAAACAAATATATTAATATATGTAAATAAATATCCAAATAAAAATAAATAAATATAGTAAAATTTCATAATCAATCATAATTATTCAAAAATATAAAAAAACTTCAAAATAGTAGGTGATAGTAAACACGTAAGCAAACACAAAAATAATTGCAAACAATAATAGTGATCTATCAAAATAAAAAATAATTAGAATAAATAAAAATAAAAATATATAATGAAACTAGAAAACAAGAAAAACGATCCAAAAAATATAAGAGAAACTAATTAATACAAATAATTGCTTAAGATAGTATAGATAGCTCATTATATAAAACGGTGAGAAATATTTAAAAATACTCAAAAAATTATTAAATTAAAAAAATAAAATGAAAAGTAATTACAAAAAATAGTTCTTGAAATTTAAATTATTTAAAAATATAAAATAATAAGAAACAAATAAATGAAAAATAAACATAATAAGATGACAACAAATAAATACTAAAATAGTAATAATCACTTAAAATACAATAAATTTCTAAAAAGAATAGGAATCACACAAAAACACCAAGAAACACCAAAAATGTTCAAGACACAAAAAAAAATAAAAAAATAGTTAAAATAATATAAAATATAATAAAAACTAAAAAATAAACTGTAAAAAATTATTTTTAATAGTAAGTGTCGCTAAATATACAAGAAATTACAAAAAATAGTAATAAACACGTAAATAACCAATGAAATATAGAAAAATAAATTTAAATAAACAACATAAATAATAAAAAATACTTTTAAAGTAATAAAATTCCTATATTAATAAGAAACATTCAAAATCACGAAGTAATATAAAAGTAGTTGTGAATATTAAGAACCGTAAAAAATAGTCAAAATAATTAAAAAATATGAAATACTAAAACACAAAATAAAATATAAAAAACAAACCTTTGAAATAATTAATAAAAATTACAGCTAACACTAAAAATATTAAGAAACACATAAATAATAAAAAAAACATTGTAGGATATTGTAAGAATTGTCCAATTTGACCAAAGGAAACCAGAAAAAGAACCGGTATAGGTTTATATATGAAGGATTAAACCATTTAATGAACGAAAAATAGCTAATGTGGGAAAATAGAAAATCTCAAGTGAACAAAATTTTATAAAAAGTTCAAGGAAGAATCGAAAAGTGGAATTGAAGAGAAAATCGAATCTGTTCGGGGTGAACCGGACCGAACCGACATGAACCATAGTGAACCGGTTCACAATTCATTTTTGTAGGTGGTTTAAAAATATCGAATTGGAAAATTGAGACCACCATTAGATAGAAAATGAATTTAGATAAATTTAGAAATTTTTAAATTTGAGAGAACTGGTCGAATCGGGTTTGAAACAGCCGATTTTCAAAATTCAAATCGGATCAGATTAGTCAATGGTCAATGCTCCGGTCAACGGTCAATGGCTAGATGGCGCCATGCCAGCTACCACATAGACACGGTCTGCCAATGGAAGGCTGTCACGCGTTCGATAAATGGACAGTTGGTGCCCCGTCAGCATGCCACGCAAACATGAGCAACAAATGAGAGGTTGTCACGTGTCTAGTCAACGGTTGACACGGCAGCTGAGCTAGCATCCTATGTCAAAAAAATTAACTAATCACAGCGTGGCATGTGGCACGACTGCCACGTCATCATCTTCAACCTTCAAACACTGATAGAGAAGAGAGAGAGAGAGAGAGAGAGAGAGAGAGAGAGAGAGAGAGGGAGAGGGAGGGAGTCTTTGGAGACTCGAAATGTCACACCCCGGCCTGGTTTGGTCAGATCCCCGTGAACAACCCACCACTCTCCTGGTTTATTAAAGGGTTTCCCCTCATTATCAACTGTAAAGAGTAAGACGTCTTTTAAAACTGCATTTTTTCCTAGAATAATATAAATTAAAATTTCATAATATTTTAAATTAACGTACCTATCTCACAGACATCTTAGTTGATAGTCTTTAATACCAAGCTTTTTTGGAATTTCCTAAAAAGGGATATAAGGGAGGGGTGAGTACGACTACTCAGTAAATGGATTTTTCAAAGCTTTTATCTTTTAGAAAAATATTTGTATTGGAGTGTGCCAAACTCCTTTCTTTAAAAAAAATCCTTTCATTTCAATCCTTGATTTTTGCCACCATTTTCTTATTAATCATAGTGTGTCATCACCCAACACACATCCTTCATCATGAAGGTCAAACACATATTTGTAGACCAGTTCGTGCACTGAACCCACTTGTGGCTTCGGAGCGACTTTACCGACCTCCTAGATAGACGCATGTCCACTTCTACCCTGAGAATGAGTGGATGTACGCAACATCCGACCCTCAATCTCAAAATCAATTCTCTATGTCCGTATGAGGACATAGACCTCATCCCATCCCCACCCGAGTCTCATGTTCTTGGTGCTACTCCAAATTTCGCACAGTCACCTGGTAAGACGAACTGCCCTTATACACACTAGGTCGTCCAGAGCCCTTAGGACGCATCACTATCCCTCATGGGCGTCTTGATGATCATGTACTCATAGTGCATGCACAAAAAATATTTTCTTATCATGCCATGTAATTTGTGGTGCCATTAGTCTAATGGCCCCGACCTTCAGCTCAACCTATAGTTGTTTGTCCTTACTGGTCCGGAGACTGGTCATGTCACACTACTGTTAGTTGACCGAGTATGTCAGTCCTGTCTTGGTACCATGACTAAACAATTCATTTATTAAAGTTTTATGGCACATATCTTATGTTTGTTTACGAGCTCTTGCTCATGCCTACTGGCCTATGGCCCACTATTCGAGATTTTTTTAAAAACTGGGCATAATAGACCCCAAGTTTCAAAACCAAGGCCCCCAGCCTATAAGAGCTATTCGAGCTCTCGTCAAGAAGGTCTCCCAAATAGTTTAAGCATTGACACACAGTTAGGGGAGAGCGCTTCCGACAAAATATATTTTCACCCGTCCATTATACCGACCAGGTATACGGACGTCTCCGCTCATAACCAATGAACGGGTTTTCAACTTCCTTCGAGGAAGTTTCATCATACTAATCGAGTATGATCTACTTCGGTAAGTAGTTTTTTCATATGGTTTTCACATCACTCTTCTAAGTTGTAATGTTTAAAATATCACAAAATAGTGGGTTTTCATTCCGATATACTTATCATTCCCAACCGGGTATGATATAAAATCTCACTCACAATCAGTAAGTGGTTTTTAACTCTAAGTTGTGCTCATCATCCCAATCGGGTATGACGTTAGTAAACTCACTCACCCGTTAATGCAATGAATTCCACTAGACCGGTTCTTTGTATTCACGCGAGCTTGTCCTTGCCGACATTCCCAGTACTTCGTGTTCCTACACGATATGAACGTCTCGGTTCATTATCCTTTGGCCTAATAGCCTTCATTCATTACAATTGAATGAGAAAAACCAAACTTTCATTTATTTGCAATTAGTTCCCTAATGTTATTTCTCTTTAACTTTAAGTCCCTAATGTCGATTTTTCCTCAAATTGAGTCCTGAAACTTTTAAAATTTATCATAGGACCTCAATTTATACCATTTCACAAAAAGAGGTTTAATTTCCCAAATTTCCAATTTGGTCCCCCAACTTTTCCAAAATTGCCATTTCTCCCTTTACAAAAATGGTAAATTTTACTCCAAAAATTCTAAAATTCCTCAATTGGCCCTCTAACATTTTTATCATGCCCAATTCACCCTCCATTTTAGAAAACTGTATTTCAGCCCTTCAAATTTTGAAAATCCCCAATTCCCCCCCCCCTCCAATTCCAACTTCTTAACACAACCGAATTTGATTTCGTCAAATTGACTGATCAAATGTTTCCAATTGTTAAAATTGAAGTTGAAATTGAGTTTCTACATGTTCATATGATTCTTTAGCAACTTGAATCGCAAGTTTTAACGTTGGGATAAGCTCAAACGGAGCTTCGCCGGAAAATGAACTATAGAGTGAGAAAGCTTCAATTACTCACCGGTGAGGGCACGACGGTCTGAGCTTTCAATTTGGGCAGATAGCTCTCATCCTAAGGTTCATCCTAGAATCAAGAATCACATCAATTGATGCTCAATTGAGTTAGAGTTTCATCATCAAAATTCTACTGGTTCTCTCTCTAGTACCGGTTAGAAATTGTAGAGGGGAGCCGAATTGGCTTACCTTTCAGACCTAATTCGGTTGTGGGAGGGCTGAGGAAGTGTTGGGAGGGCTTGATTTGGCCTGAGGAGGGCTCGAAATGGCTGATTTCAACTCGGATGAAACAGGGCAACTTCGGTCCGCGGGAGCTGCTTCACTGTTCCATCACGTCGATATTTCTCCAGCGACCCACGGAGCAAACGGAGACTATAGGCGTATAACTGACTTCTCCCTAGTTCTAAAGAATCCGACCTCGCCTTCTTTGGCTCAGAAAAGACCCTATATCAGAGCTCTGGTTCGAGCATCACCAGAAAACTAACCAACTGAGAGAGAGTGAGCTTTTCAGGTGTGGAGATGATGAATGAGGAGGGGGTCTTTATATAGGAAGCTCGAGGGCTTCTTGGTCGTCTGATTGGCACCTTTATGACAGGCATTGATGGCTGGAAACGTATTGAATGGAGACGTTTCCCCTTCACAGCGCTGCTTCAATTTTTCAGCGAGTGAACAGTGTTGTTATCTGGAGGAAGAAGATGACACTATTCCGAACTGGACCAGACCGGCCCGAACCGGGTTCGAAGCCTAAACCGGCCGGTTCACCCCTCATTCGACCGAGTTTTTCAAATCTAAAATTTATAAATTCATCTAAATTCATTTTCTATCTAATGGTGGCCTCAAATCTCAAATTTGAATTATTTAAGCCACCTAGAAAAATGAATTTACGATCCAGTTCAATAGTAATTCAAACCGGTTCAAATCTAGTTCACCTGAACCGGTTTGGTTTTCATCCCAATTCCTTCACAAGTCCATTTCTAACTTTTGTGACTCCTTAGGTCACTTAGGGTCCATAAGATTTTTGGATCGATTCTAGTTCATAAACCGACTCGGTCCTTAAACCGGTTCGGGTCTGGTTCACGCAAACCAATCTAGTTTTTCTCTCCCACTTTGTTTCTAATGTACCTTCCCAAGGTTTATAAGTCTCTTTGGATAACAAGGGATCCATAAAATTCTTGGTTTACCCATTCTCTATCAGTTCCGGTTCATGAATTAACTCGGTTCATAAACCGGTTCTATTTGGTTGGATTTGGTTCATCTAAACTGGTCTATTTTTTTTCTTCCAATTTGTCCTAAGGTTCTTTTCCAAACTTTTATGAACCCTTTGGCTCACTCGGGAGTTGTAAATTTTCAAATTGTACGTTCCCAATTGATCGGGTATGTGAACCGGTTCGATTTTCTTACTCGGCTTGACAGGTTCTTTTCTCGATTTTCCTTAACTAAAAAGAGCAGGGTTTACATAAAAAATGCTTCAGTCAGGTCTCCGACGGTTTAGTCGAAGGTCGAGTGTTATGCTTGTCGGTAGCCTGAGTAGTTGTCGACCTCCCTATATAAAGAGCACCCCCATCCGTTCTTAGCATCCCACAATCGAGCGAAGAAGAAGAAGAGTAAGTTTTCCGGTGAGCTGCAAACCAAAGCTCCAACGACGGGATTTTTCTCGACCTCCGAAGCCACATTGGGTGTCGTTGGAATCAAGAGGAAGTCCTCTACCCATCCATACCTTCAATTCAGCTTGAAACCCACCAAGGAAGAGCAGGGAAGCTCAAACAGTGCTACCACTCCTCGGCTGGTAACCAGCGAGCCCCCTGTCGCCCACTTCGAGCCTTCCCTCGGCCAATTGTAGCCAAGCCAAACCCCCTACGCCCCACTTAGAGGTGCCCCGACCTCCCCCTGAGCTAAGCAGGTAAGCTCCCTCTGTCACCCTTCGTCGGAAAACATTGTGCACGACCGAATTCTGCAAAAACTTCAACAAAAAAATTTACACTACTCAAGTCATCAATTGAAGTGGGGTTTGATCCAAGAAGGATCCCTATGACGAGAGCAACACGATGATAACCCAAGCTCCGATCGTCGGACCCTCACCGGTAAGATATTGAAGCTCTCTCTCTAGACTACATTTTTCGACGAAGTTCCTTTTGAGCTCATTTTTTAGCCAAATCGAGCAATTCAAAACTTGAAATGATGTGAAAAACATAAAGGAGATTATTTAAATCAAGAATGGGGACAATTAACTAAGTTTTGGGGGTCAATTGACAAAATTGTGATTCGGGACCAAAATGTAATTTTTGAAAAGTTTGGGCAAATTAGGGATTTTTCAAAAATTAGGGACCAAATGGTAATTTGAAAAAATTGAGGGTCTTTTTATGTAATTCCCCTCCAATTGAGGGTCCATTGGACAAATTGGATCAAATGGAGGATTAATTTGTAAAATTTGAAAAGTTGGGGTCAAATTGTAATTTTGGAAAAGTTTGGGGCTAAATGGCGGTTTTGGAAAATAGAGGAACACAAGGGCAGTATTAATAAAATTAAGGACCCAAAGGGATAATTAGAAAATCTGGGGACCGAATTAAGGAAAAAGGGTAAAATTGAGGACGTAAAGGTAAATGCACTAACCTTGGGGGCTAAAATGCAATTAAGGTAAAATATGAAGGCATGTACGCAAAGACACCAAGAAGTGTGATTCCTTAGTTTAATACCTTAACGAGGACATCCGTGCCATGTAGGGACTGACTATTCAAGCGCCTACTTCGAGAAGAGAGACCGCGAGGCTAGACTCCATTGGGGCGACCCCGCCACAATCACCGGGTGAGTGGGAACAACTATAACATCCATTCCGATTGGAATGACAGTTTAAGTTTGAAAAACTATTTTCTCAAAACTAGCATCCCCTAATTGGGTGCCTCTGCTTAAAAAATTTGGGAGCTAATTCCGGGCTTAGGATCGAGCTGCTAGTGGGCCCAAGGCTGGAGGTGGATATGGGCATGGATCCGTCCAAAACAGACATGTGATACATGAGGCTAAAAGATCTGAATAATGGGAACTTGCATAATACCCATCGAGCCAAGCTGAGTTATCAAGCTTGTTAGGCTGAATCACTGCTCTACTGAAGCCAGGTCATTGAACCTGTTAGGCAAGTACGCGTGGTGGGGCCGCAGCCAAGCTGACAGACTATTGTATGAGAGGGCCAAAGATAATGGCTATAACTTAAAAAACTTGTTGATTGTGCATGCACCGTGATGTTCGGGCCATCAGGATACTCAGCATGAGGTAGTGATGGGACCCAAGAACTGTTGGACAACCTAGGGAGCATAAGGGCAATATTGTCATTTAATAGGTCGTGAAGCCGAGGGCTTCCTATGTATGGAGACCGAGGCAATAGAGGGAATGAGGTATTGTCCCATTGAGCGGATATGGTGGAAGATCTTGAGTTTGGAGGCAGACTATTGATGTCCACACAAACTCCGGGTAGATGCAGTATCCCTCTATCAAGGTGGACGATAAAGGCGCTCTGGTCCACAAGTGGTGCGGTCGTGGACCGTTTTGCGAATGTGTGATCCCTCCTATGATAGGAGGGCGGTTGTTGATTTGTGAAATCCACCAATAAATAAGTGAATTATCAAATAAGTGAAATTGGTAGATTAAACCTTTAGAAAATAATTTTATCCCATTCACTGAGTTGTCAAACTCACCACCCCCCTAAACATTTTTAGGAAAGAACACAATTGAGCCGGTCTTTCCCCTCATACCCAAAACCGGGTACACAAATTTAAAATTTTCAGTTTTGTTAAATGTTATCCAGGGAAAGCATGACAGGTAATACGCCTAACACTCTTGACACCGAGGAGCCCTCCTCGAGGTTCGAGAGAGTGGCGGGTTGTTCACAGACCCTGGCCAAACTGGGGCGGGTCATGACAACTTTGGTAGTATCAGAGCATGTTCTTTCCCGGATACATTATCAAAACTTTATAACCTAAATACTAATTAAAGAAAACTTTAACCCAACTATGGCACCCAAACGAGGAGTCAAGAGAACAAGAGTTGCAACTGCTGATTCTGCCAGAAACTTCGTCCCGGAGACAAAATTCCTAGGAACTACCTCTGTCCCATAGGGCATCAGTTCCGAACACCAGCGACTGTATGAGGAATTCACTAAGGTATTTGAAGAACCCCACCTGGATTTCGAGTCCCCGACCCATTAGGAGTAGGTACAATTCCAACCCTCTTTCGCACCTATTCCACCCCTACTCGACATTCCCAAATACTTGAAGACCCTCCGACAATTGGGATGTAAGCCCTTCTACGGGGAGAAAGAGGTCGGGGCTATCATGGACTAGTTGGCAAGCCTCAAGAAGTTCATGGGTATCATCTGGATACCCCTAGAGGAGAGGGTGACACTGGCTAAATTTTTCATGGAGTCCAACGCGAAAAGATGGTGGGATAACGCAAGAAACCTCTTCCCGACCCCACCTACCTGGAAAGAGTTTGAAGAGAGATACTCAAAAGAATACCTGGCTCCCCCACCTCATCAATGAAAAGAAGGTGGAATTCTTCCAACTCCTCTAGGGAGCCCGCACGATCTCAGAATATGAGACCAGGTTCAACGAGTTGCGACCCTTCGCCCCCGACCTTGCGGGACTAGCCGACCTCTGCCAAAAGTTTATTGACGGTCTCAATATGGATATAAGAGACCAGATGGGGGTTTTGGGTCACCCCACTGACTTAGCCGCCATAGTTGGCATGGCCCATGAATGCAAGCGGCTAGTCCATGCAAGGCATCGTCGGATGGAAATGGGGGGACGTAGAGAAGACAAGGGACAGGGTAGCCGAGGAGGCCCGAGGGAACTACGTCGGCCCTGATGGAGGAACCCACCAAGATTCTCCCAGAGGGAGGAGGGCAATTGTGGCCACAAGGAAACGGATGCAATCCCTCCAAAAAGAAGCCCCTATTGCCCTCGGTGTTAGAGGCACCATGAAGGACCATGTGCCACTTGCTATGGGTGTGGGCAACCCGGGAACTACCTCAGGAGTTGCCCGAGGGCTTGGGAGAACGCCCCACCACTACCACCACCCAGGAACCTGAGACCAAACAATGGGGGACGGGAAGCACCCACGAGAGTACTAGCCAGGGTCTATAACCTGACCTAGGAAGAAGTTAGAAAGGACCCCAACGTGATGGCTAGTATGTCCCAACCCTCCTCCTCATAAGTCGAGTCTGTAGCAAGAGTCATGTAGTCCCCTTTTTGGAATCAATAAAATGCATTTCCTGAAAAATTTTCTTTAATTTCCTCTCAGGCTTCATCCAAGTATTCGTAAAGCAAGGTACGCCCTCTTTGACTCTAGGGTGGAACCCACTTTTATCAAGGAAACTCTAGTCCTAGAACTCCCAAAGGAAACCTCTCCTCTTCGGCCACCACTTCACATCCTCACCCCATTAGGCAAAACCATGGAAAGACACACGTACATTAAAGGATGCAAAGTGCAAGTTGGAAAAACAACCCTGGAATCCGACCTGATTCCTCTTCTGCTACAAGAAGTAGAGATCATTTTAGGGATGGACTGGCTAAGCATGCATCAAGCCCAAGTAGACTGTGGGAAAAAGAGGATAACCTTCCATGGCCTGGGAAAAGAAGAAACTATATTTGAAGGAGACAGAGGAAGAGCTGAAATACATCTGGTGTCCTTTATGGAAGCTCAGGACTTGCTAAGGAAAGGATGTAAGGTCTTCCTCACATAAATCACTTACAAGGACACACTAGAGAAGGGTCTAGCAAAGATTCCAGTGGTCAACCGTTATCCAGAATTTTTCCCGGAGGAACTATCTGGTTTATCCCCAGATCGCCAATTGGAATTCGTAATTGAGGTAGCGCCAGGCACCCATCCTATATCCCAAGCACCCTACCGTATGGTGCCCACGAAACTCAAGGAGCTGAAAGATCAGTTGGATGAACTTTTAGAGAAGGGGTTTATACTTCCAAGCCAGACCCTGTGGGGTGCACCCATACTATTTGTCAAGAAGAAAGATGGAAGTATGCGACTTTGCATCGATTACTGGAAACTGAACCAAGTGACGATTAAGAATAAATACCCTCTCCCCAGGATAGACGACTTATTTGACCAACTCAGAGAAGCTGCCTACTTCTCCAAGATTGACCTAAGGTCGGGATATAACCAACTGAAGATTCATGAAGAGGACATACATAAAACTGCTTTCCGATCACGGTACGGGCATAACAAGTTCAGGGTAATGCCCTTCGGACTAACCAATGCACCCGCGACTTTCATGGACTTGATGAATCGGGTGTTCCAGCCATACCTAGACAGGTTTGTAACCTTATTCATAGATGATATTCTCATATACGCCCAGACTGAAGAAGAGCATCGAACACACCTGGAGATAATCCTGAGCACCCAATGAGAAAACCGTTGTACACCAAATTCTCTAAGTGCGAGTTCTGGCTACAAGAAGTGGGCTTCCTAGGGCATATAGTGTCCAAGGAAAGAGTAAAGGTGGATCCAGCCAAAATAGAGACCATATCAAATTGCAACGCCCCAACTAACCCTCGGCCTTGCCAGATACTACCGAAAATTTGTGCAAGATTTCTCCAGGATAACAACTCCCTTAACTCACCTCACAAGGAAAGGAGTGAACTACAAGTGGGATGCCAAGTGTGAAGAGTCCTTCCAAGAGCTCAAAACTCGACTCACCACGGCTGTAAACCCCGCACATTTGAGTTAAGGAAAAACCGGGAAAAGAACCGGTCAAATCGAATAAGAAAACCAAACCGATTTACATTTGGGAATAAGCAATATGAAAATTTACAACTTTCGGTTGATCCAAAAGATTTATTAAACATTGGAAAAGGAACTTAAGACAAACTAGAAAACAAAAACCAAATTGGTTCAGGTGAACTACATTCCATAAGAACTTCAAAGTTATTGGAATTAATAACAATAATTTATGGTAATATTAATACTAGTAATAAATCTCGCCTATTTAATACACGGGTTTTACGACTATATAAAGAGGTCATCCCCATTTCATTCTCCTCACACCTGAACACTTCTCTCTCTCTCTCACTCTACTACTCCATTTCCCGATAAAGCTCGAACCAGAGCTTCGACTTGAACAAAGATCGGGCTCTTTAGAACCGGGGAGAAGACAACTATCTGATAGCAAACTACAGTCAATTCGAGAGTCGCCAGAGAAGCGCCGACATGATGGAATAGTGAAGCAACTCTGGCGGACCGAAGCTGCCCTATTTCGGCCAAGCTAAAATCGGCCATTTCAAGCCCTCCTCAGGCCAAACCAAGCCCTCTCAACACTTTCTCAGCCTTTCCATGGCCGAATTAGGACCGAAAGGTAAGCCAATTCAGCTCCCCTTTATAATTTTCGATCGGTGCTAGAGAGAGAGTCGACCGAATTTCAATGACGAAATTCTAATCCAATTCTGCATCAATTGATGCAATTCTTGATTATAGGATGAACCTCAGAACAAGACCTATCTGCCCAGATCGAAAGCTCAGACCACCGTGCCTTCACCGGTGAGTAATCGAAGCTTTCTCTCTCTACAGTCTGTTTTCCGGCGAAGCTCCATTTGAGCTCGTTCCGACGTTAAAATCTGTGATTCAAAGATCTTAGAATCATATGAACATGCAGGAACTCAATTTCAACTCCAATTTCAATAATTAGAAGTGTTTGATTGGTCAATTTGATGAAATCAAATTCGGTAGTGTTGAAGAGTTGAAATTGGGGGAAAATTTGGGGATTTTCAAAATTCAAAGGGCCAAAATACAATTTTATGAAATTGAGGGTCAATTGGGCATGAAAATAATGTTGGAGGACCAATTTGAGGAATTTTGGAATTTTTGGGACAAAACTTACCATTTTTGTAAAAGAAGGGCAAAATGGTAATTTTGGAAAAATTGGGGGACCAAATTGGAAATTTGGGAAATTAAACCCCTTTTTGGTGAAATTGAATAAATTGAGGTCCCAAGATAAATTTTAAAAGTTATGGGACTCAATTTGAGGAAAAACCGACATTAGGGACTTAAAGTTAAAGAGAAATAATTTTAGGGACCTAATTGCAAATAACTAAAAGTTTGGGTTTTCTCATTCATTGGAAATGAATGAAGGTTGTTATGCCGAGTAATAATGAACAAGGTTGTTCATATTGTGTAGGAACGCAAAATACCGGGAACGCCAGCAAGGACAAGCTCGCGTGAATACAAAGAACCAGTTTAGTGGAATTCACGGCATTAACAGGTGAGTGGGTTATTCACATCATACCCGGTTGGGATGATGAGCACAGTTTAAAGTTAAAAACCACTTACTGGTTGTGAGTGGGTTTACTAACATCATACCCGGTTGGGGATGATAAGTGCCTCGATATAAAAACCCACTGTTTAGTGGTATTTTAATCATCACTACTTAGAGAAAGTGATGTGAAAGTTATGCGAAAAAAACTACTTACGGGTTGTAAGTAGATCATACCTGGTTGGTATGATGAGACTTCCTCGAAGGAAGTTGAAAACCCATTCATCGGTTATGAACGAAGATGTCCTTATACCGGTCGGTATGATGGACAGTAAAAACCTATTTTTGTCGAAAGTGTTCTCCCCTGACTGTGTGCCAATGCTTAAACAATTTGGGAGACCTTCTCGACGGGAGCTCGAATAGCTCTAATAGGTCGGGGGCCTCAATTTTGGAACTTGGGGGCTAAATGCCCGATTTTAAAAATCTCGTACAGTGGGCCCAAGGCCAGTTGGCACGAGCAAGAGCTCATAAATGAACATGATATATGTGCCATAAAACTTAATAAGTGAATTGTTTGGCCATGGTACCAAGATAGGACCGACATGCTCAGTCAACTAGCGGTAGTGCGACATGACAGGTCGACGGACTAGTCAAGACAAACAGTTGTGGGTTGAGTTGAGAGTCGGAGCCGTTGGACTAGTGGCACCACAGATTACATGGCAATATAAGAAAACATTGTTTGTGCATGCACTATGAGTACGGGATCATCAAGATGCCCATGAGGGGTAGTGATGCGTCCTAAGGGCACTGGACGACTTGGTGGCTATAAGGGCAGTTCGTCGTTCCAGGTGTCTGTGCGAAATCTAGAGTAGCACGAAGCGCATGAGATCGAGGTGGGGACAGGATGAGGTCTCTGTCCTCATACGGACATGAAGAAGTGATTTCGGGATTGTGGGTAGGATGTCACGTACATCCACTCATTCCCAGGGTAGAAGTGGTCGTACTTCTATCCGAGTGCCAGGAAAAGTCGCTCCGAAGCCACTAGCGGGTTCAGTAGTGATACTGACTTGCGAATGTGTGTAACCTTCATGATGAAGGATGTGTGTTGGGTGATGACACACCGTGGTAACTAAGAAATAATGGAAAAAAATCCAAATTTTTAAATGATGGGATTTTTTAAAACAAAGGAGTCTGGCACACTACATATAAATGGTTTTCTTAAAAGTCAAGCTTTTAAAAACCCATTCACTGAGTAGTCGTACTCACCCCCTCCTTTATATCCCTTTCAGGAAATCCCAGAAAGCCTCCCCTTAAAGACCGTCAACTAAGATGCCTGTAAGACAGGTATGTAAAGTTTTAAATTTCATACAGTTTTGATTATGCTATTCCAGGAAAAAGGTGCAAGTTAAAGGACGCCTTACTCTTTACGGTTTACGATAAGGGGAAACCCTTTAATAAACCGGGAGAGTGGCGGGTTGATCACGGGGATCCGACCAAACCGGGTCGGGGCGTGACAACGGCACCCAAACTGGCCTTACCCGATGTGGATGCTGGGGAATACACGGTGTATAGCGATGGGTCCGAACAAGGATAAGGATGTGTCATGATGCAACAAAGAAGAGTTATCACCTATGCCTTATGATAGTTGAAGCCCAACGAGAAGAATTACCCCATCTACCACCTCGAACTGGCCGCAATAGTGTTCGCCCTAAAATTATGGCGCCACTATTTGTACGGAGTGAAGTGTCGTATCTACACCGATCATGCCTAAAATACTTCCTAACCCAAAAGGAACTCAACCTACGACAAAGAAGATGGGTAGAGCTAGTAAAGGACTATGATCTGACCATCAAGTATCACCCCGGTAAGGCCAATGTGGTGGCAAATGCACTCAGCCGCAAATACCACACGGGAGTGGCCTCCATCTGTTCAAGCTATCTACCTTTACTAAGCCAGCTGTGAAATTTAAGGGTAGCCCTCCATGTGGACAAGAGCCAAGGTAACCTAGTAGCTAGCCTAGTAGCACGACCCGGTCTATTGGACCAAATACATGCTTTACAAAAGGAAGACGAGGAACTCCGTCCCCATTGGGAGCCAAATGAAAACAACGCAGCACCAGACATCGTAGTCAGGAACAAAGAGGTGATGACCTTCAAAGGGAGAGTGTGGGTACCAAATAGCCGAGAATTAAAGAAGGGGATACTGGAAGAAGCCCATGACTCGATGTACGCTATGCATCCAGGCAATACAAAAATGTATCGCACCCTAAAACAGGGATATTGGTGGAAGGGAATAAAGACGAACATCATAGACTACATTGCTAGATGCCTATCATGTCAAAAAATTAAGGCCAAATATCATAAACCATCCAGGCTACTATAGCCTCTCCCGATCCCAAAATGGAAATGGGAGCACATCACCATGGATTTCATGACCGGACTACCGGCAACAAGAAGGGGGCCGAGATGCCATATGGGTAATCGTGGATCGACTGATCAAATCTTCCCATTTCCTACTCATACAAGTGATAGACCTGATAGGAAATGTAAAACCCACCCTTTCGAGCTAAGGAAAACTGGGAAAAGAACCGGTCAAACCAAGTGAGGATACAGAACCGATTCACAAACCCGATCATTTGTGAACGGATAGTTTGGGAATTTATAACTCTCGGGTGATCCAAAGAGTTCATAATACCATGGAAAAGAACCTTAGGATGAATTGGAAGAGAAATACCAAACCAGTTTAGATGAACCGAATCCAACTAGATTGAACCAGTTTATGAACCGAGTCGGTTCATGAACCGGAACCGATAGAGAAAGGGAAAAATAGAGAAATTCAACTCCCTTATGCCCCAAAGAAATTTATAAACCTTGGGAAGGAACCTTAGAGCAAAGTGGGAGAGAAAAACCAGATCGGTTTGGGTGAATCGGACCCGAACCGTATCAAATCGGTTTACGGATCAAGCTAGTTTATGAACCGGAAGAGATAAAGAGATGGTAAAGTGGGAATCTTATGGACCCTAAGTAACCCAAGGAATCACAAAAGACATGGAAATGGACTTGTAAAGGAATTGGGGATGAAAACCAAACCGGTTCAAGTGAACCAGATCCAAACTTGTTCAGACCAGTTTGAACCACTAATGAACCGAATCCTAAATTCATTTTTCTATGTGGATTAAATAATTCAAATTGGAGATTTGAGACCACCATTGGATAGAGAATGAATTTAGATGAATTTAGAAATTTTTAGATTTGAAAAACTCGGTCGAATGAGGGGTGAACCGGCCAGTTTAAACTTTGAACACAGTTTGGACCTGACCGGTCCGGTCCGGTTCGGAACAGTGTCATCTTCTTCCTCAGGATGACAACACTGTTCACTTGCCGAGAAACTGAAGAAATGCCGATGAAGAAGAAACACCTCTGTTTGGTACGTTTCAGGTCATCAATTCCTATCATAACGGTGCCAAACAGATGGCCAACAGGTCCCTAAGCTCCCTATATAAAGAGCTCCTCTCCATTCATCCTCTCCACACCTGAAAAGTTCCCTCTCTCTCTATTGCTTAGTTTTTCGATGAAGCTCAAACCAAAGCAATGATATAGGGTCAATTATGAGCCAAAGAAGGCGAGGTTGGGTTCATTAGAACCGGGGAGAAGTCAGCTACATGGTGGTAGCATCCGTTCATGCCGAGAGTCACCAGAGAAGCGCCGACGTGATCAAACAGTGAAGCAGCTCCGGCAGACCGAAGCTCCCCTATTTCAGCCGAGTTGAAATCAGCCAATTTGAGCCCTCCTCAGGCCAAACCAAGCTCTCCTAAAACCACATCAGCCCTTCCACGGCCGAATTAGGACCGAAAGGTAAGCCAATTCGGCTCCCCTTTACAATTTCAGATAGTTATTAGAGAGAGAGTCGACTGAATTTTGATGAAAAAATTCTAATCCAATTAGACATCAATTGATGTCATTCTTGATCCTAGGAAGAACCTCTGGAGGAGAGCTACCTACCCAGATAGAGAGCTCTGACCGCCGCACCCTCACCAGTGAGAAATCGAATCTCTCTCTCTATAGTCTATTTTTCCGATGAAGCTCCGTTTGAGCTCGTTCCGGCAATAAAATCTGTGATTCAAAGTTTCTTAGAATCGTATGAAGATGTTGGAACTCAATTCCAACTCCAATTTCAACAATTAGAGGTGTTTGATTGGTCAATTTGATAAAATCAAATTCAGCAGTGTTGAAGAGTTGAAATTAGGGGAAATATGGGGAAATTTAGGGAAATTTGGGGATTTTCGAAATTTTGGAGGACCAAAATGTAATTTTCTATAATTAAGGGCCAATTGAGAAATTTTGGAATTTTTGGGGCAAAATTTACCATTTTTCTAAAGAAGGGGGCAAAATGGTAATTTTGGAAAAATTGAAGGACCAAATTGGAAATTTGGGAAATTAAACCCCTTTGTGTGAAATCAAATGACTTGACGTCCTAAGATAAATTTTAAAAGTTTCGGGACTCGAATTTAGGAAAAACCCAACAATAGGGACTGAAAGTTAAAGAAAAATAACTTTAGGGACCTAATTACAAATATATGTAAAGTTGGGTTTTCTCATTCATTTGGAATGAATGAGGGCTATTAGGCCAAAGAATAATGAACAATTATGTTCATTTCATGTAGGAGAACGAGACATCGGGAACGCCAGTCGAGGACCAGCTTGCTAAGGACGGAACCTGATTAAGTGGAATTTCACTGTACTATCGAGTGAGTGGGATTATGTATCATACCAGGTTGGGGATGATAAGTACCTCAGTATAAAACCCACTGCTTAGTGGTATTTTTAATGATCACTACTTAGAGAAAGTGATGTGAAAGTTATGCAGAAAAACTATTTACGGGTTGTAAGTAGATCATACCCGGTTGGTATGATGAGACTTCCTCGAAGGAAGTTGAAAACCCGTTCATCGGTTATGAATAGAGATGTCCTTATATTGGTCAGTATAATGGGCAGTAAAAACCTATTTTTGTCGGAAGTGTTCTCCCCTGACTTTGTGCCAATGCTTAAACTATTTGGGAGACCTTCTTGACGGGAGCTCGAATAGCTCTTATAGGTCGGGGGCATCGATTTTGGAATTTGAGGGCTAAAATGCCAGTTTTTGAAAAACTTAAAAAGTGGGCCATAAGCCAATGGACATGAGCAGGAGCTCGTAAAAAAACATGATATATATATATATATGTGTGTGTGTGCCATTAAAACTTAATAAGTGAATTCTTTAGTAATGGTACCAAGGGAAGTCCGACATACTTAGTCAACTAGTAGCAGTGCGACATGACATGTCTCCAAACCAGTCGAGACAAACAGCTACATGTTGACTTGAAAGTCGAGACCGTTGGGACAAATGGCACCACATATTATATGAAAAATTTAAGAAAACTTTACTTGTGCATGCACCATGAGTACGGGATCATCAAGATGCCCATTAGGGGTAGTGATGTGTCCTAAGGGCCATGGACGACTCGGTGAGTATAAGGGCATATCGTCGTTCCAGGTGTCTGTGCATGAGACCGAGGTGGGGACCAGATGAGGTCTCTATTCTCATACTGACACGAAGAAGTGATTTCAGGACTGTGGGTTAAATGTCGCGTATATCCACTCATTCCCAGGGTAGAAGTGGTCATACTTCTATCCGGGTGGCAGGAAAAGTCGCTCCGAAGCCACTAGCGGGTTCAGTAGTCATGCTGACCTGCGAATGTGTGTAACCTTCATTATGAAGGATGTGTGTTGGGTGATGACACCTCGGTAACTAAGAAATAATTGAAAAACCCGAATTTTTAAATGAAGGGATTTTTTAAAAGAAAGAAGTCTGGCACACTTCATATAAATGTTTTTCTTAAAAGTTAAAAGTAGACTTTTGAAAACCCATTCACTGAGTTATAGAAACTCACCTCTCTTTTCTACCCCTTTTCAGAAAAAAAAAATTACTAGAAGTAACACTGAGCTTTACCATTTGTCAGATATGCTTAAATTTGTCTTTAACCTTGCATTTTGTTTGATATATGTCTTCCAGGGAATAAGGTTGAAATTTCATTTGGCTCCTCTCGACTAAAAGAAGGGGGAAACTCCTCTTAAACCGAGAAAGAGTGGCAGGTTGTTCACGGGGATCCATCCAAACAGGGTTGGGGCGTGACAACTATAGTGGTATCAAAGCCTAGTTCCCTTGAAACATTATTAATAATATGCCCTGATATTAATCCAACTCTAAACTATCTTGTAGGAATGAGAATCCCTAGGAAATTCACAAGAAAATCTAGTCCTTCCCCCATAAGCGTGAAAAAGAAATCCTACACAAGGGAGGAAGCCGTTTAGAGGTACATAAGGGGCGAAAAATGAGAACCCAAAGACATGGTGGAGGACTACCGAAAGCTACTTGGAGACTTATTGGAGCCAGAAGGCATCATATACCCTCCTCCTAGACAAGAGGAACCATCATCACCTCCTAGAAGTCCAACCCCTCCTCCAGTATCATAACCATAGAAGAGGAACCCTACCAAGAAGGAGGCATGGGATAATTATTAGGATGCTTATACCACCTTTATGAAGGTCCACCAAGTACCTCCACCCACTCAACCTAATTTCAATCCATCTCGATGGATGAAATGGACATATGAGTGCGAGGCGGAAGTACTAAGGCAGTATGGGTTGGAAGTCACACATGAAATTCATCCTATTGAGGAGCACGAATGGACCCCAATCAATTACTCAGAGCCTTCCGACCAAGAGTCTCGTAATCGTTTTAGGGTTAACTCCAGTCCAATGACCCCAAGGGATTAGGGGGTAGAGAAGTCATTTAATAAGCCAAATTTTTGGCAAGAGAATATTTCTTGAATGAATTAAGAGGTTTATTAAAACTCCTGAGTTCCTTGAGAAAAAACTAAGTAGATAAAGGTGTAAGAGAAGAAAATCCTCCTAAGGAAGAATGGCTTATGAATAGTTAAACTCAAACTTAGGACTTAGAAAAAGAGAAATTATCTGGTGGAGATCCTAAAGAAAGGAAAATGGATTTAGAGGAATAACCATTCAAGGACACATAACTATCGAGAGATCCAAGAAGAAGTATGACCACAAGAATAGAAGATGATCGATAGAGAAAAGATATTAAGATCTCACTTGGAAAATATGAAGAGAAAGTGTAATGACAGCAAGCCCCAAGTGTAACAAATTTCTTAGAAATTTAAGAAGATAAGAAATGGATGAAAGGTAAAGTCTGAATTGAAGAAAAAAAAAACAAGAGTAAAGGAGACGTATCAAGTTTACAAGATAGGAGAGAATTTTTCAAAGAATAAGGCGATCAAACATTAGAGAGTACGAGTGATTAGGTAAGAGTGTTAGGGGGTTGAGCATGATCCACTACATGAAGGCTTGGAAAACTCGAATTTGGAACGTCAAAGGAATATTATGTAAGGAAATAACTAAATTAGACCAAACAATTTGGAGGAGTAAGCGAAGTCTAACTAGAGATGGGATATAGTGGGAGAATACACCCCAACCAACACAAAAAAGGGAAACAATGGGGATATAAAGGTACAAAAGCTTTGAAAATGATAAGGATAAGAGAACCACCTCAAGGGAGTAGGAGAATATGGAAGCGAATGGGAATAAAGCAAGGTCAAATGAAGGTACTACTGGATTCAAAGAGCAAGAATTGGCTCAAAAATTTAAGGAGCTCAATGGTAGAATTAGAAGGAAATACGGAGGGAAAGAGAATGGAAAGCTCATCAGAGAAAGAAATTACTTGATTCATGACTTAGAAATTAGTCGCAATAATGTTGGCCCTAAAGGTATGGTACCCCTACCGGCACGGGATTGAGTACAGGATATACACAGATCACAAGAACTATAAGTACTTCCTAACTAAATAGGAATTAAACCCCACCGGGGGAGACGACTAAAAATGGTGAAGGATTATGATCTTATAATGAAAAACCACCCGTAAAGGCTAATGTGGTAGTAGATGCTTAAAATCGCGAGTATCGAACTGAGACGACATAAGTAAAGACATATTTCATATCCTGTTACAACAATTAAGAAGGGAGAGTCGGAAAGGCCAAATACTCAGGAAAAAGAAAGATGAAAGAAAACCCTTAAAAGGACCATAGGCCAATTAACGACTAAACTCAAGCCAAGAAAGGGGTAGACAAGACTCTCACAATATGGTCAAGAAATCTTGAAACAAGGAAGATTTGTAAGCTCCCTAAAGAAAAAGACAGGTACTGGCTACGAATGAGGATGCTGATAGAGTATAAAGGATGTGCCTACAAGAATTGAGGAGTAAAGGTAAATAGGAGAAGATGACATCAAGGGATGTCATTTAAGGGTAGAAATCCCCTAGAGCAAATGTAAGAAAAGAATGTCAGGGGAAAGGCTAAGAATGCTACCAAGGAAGGAAGCCCTGGAAAGACATGCGTATCCCAATTAAGAGGAAATGGAACCAACCCTTAATTAGGAAATGTTTTCGAGGAAGGAAGTATTGTAATGGCCTAGTATGACCTGTTTAGAGAGAACATGAGAACCATGTAGAAAGAGGAGAACTAGTAATGGCAGGACAACCAAAGAGAATGAACAAAACCCTAAGAAAGGGTGAGATGTAGTAAAGACTACACTCTATGATGGACAATAGGATGGGCATGAATACAATTGCCTAGACGATAGGACCAGAAAAATAAAGAGAAAGAGACAGTTAAAGAACTGGTCTTTGAGAGAACCACAGATTTAAACCACAATAAAGAAGGGAGAAGTGAAAAGGCCAAAACATTGGGAAAGAAGAACGAAGGAAAATCTATAAAGCAACCGATGGCCAAAACCGGGTTTATAGTTTTAAGACAGTTAAGTGAGCCTCACGAAGGGCGAACAAGGAGGATGTGAACCCTCCTTAAAATAGAAATAATCTAATGGGTTAGCCCCAAAAGACGTTGTGACAAGTATGAATGGGTGGACAACCCAAACTAAGGTAATAAAGGAAAGAATGTTCAAGAAACGTTGTGAAAGTAAGTCCCCCAAATAAATGTGGCTAAGAAGGAATAACCACAATTGGTAAGACGAGTCAGAGTCCACACATGCATATGAAGTCTAAAGAGTAGACGATTGAGCATAGTGTGGAATACACGAAATAAGACCGATAATCGGAATCGACCGATAATCGGAATCTACTCAAATAAGGAATAAGGGATGGAATGAAAAATTTAAGACAATGGAAGACTGAAAGCGGGCAAATGCCTCAATATAGAAAGGGTGTAAGGAGATGAAGAAAGGAAACCTTCGAGAAATGGTGAGAAGGTGGAACATGTAACTCCTAAAGTAAAAGTCTCTACTTTGAAGGAAATAGTAGAGAATGAAACCATAAAAAGGGAAACTCCCCAAACCAAGCAAATCGACATGTAGACTGAAAGGAATCAACTCAGTATAAAGAATTATGAAATGATTATGAACAAGTAAGAGTGGATTAAGGCCGAAGTAAAATCCTTGAGTAAAGGATGACATTAGGAATGAGTATGGACCTAAGAAAGGATGAATCCCAACTTGTTGGTATAGTATTGGAAAACCCAATCAATGGGAACCGAAAGGACCCAATAAAGAAGTTTGGAGAAAGATGAGTAGGTAAGAGGAATCCACGTGGTTATGTGAGACATAACTTCAAAGGCATGATGGAGGAGATGATAATGGTAAAAAGGATAGTTGATAAATGCTATCAAAAGAAGAGAGAAATGAAGTTATACGATCCCTAAAAGGTATAAAAGCTAAGAGAGACACTCTAGGAGATATTCTAGAAATCAAATGGACAGAGACATGTCCTAGAAAATGTCATACTGCAAGGGCATGTAAGCCCAACAACTTGAGGGGAATATGACTCAAAGTAAGGAAGAGTCAGCGAATAAGCATGACAAGGATAAATATAACAATTTGGACCAAAGTTATAATAGACAACGAATGGAAGAAGGGTTAAAATAGGATGAAAAGTGATAATTAAGAAAACCATGGAAATAAGTACTTAACGCTCGAAGGAACATCGAACTAAAGGTTTCAATGACCAAGGGGTTAACTAGACACAAGAATGGTTAGGTATCTTGGAATTCCCAATTTCGAGTACAGAACCTCAAGGGAAAGTATGTTGCTCTAAAGCAGAGAAAGAGATAAAATCTAAGAACATACCCTGAAGTAAGGTACGTCTAGTTATGACAAACTCCATGGAAGGAGTAAATAATACAAAGGAAAAAGGAATTCCTTATGTGAAGTTTGTAAAAAGGGCTAATTGAAAGAATGAGAGAAGAGTTTGCAGGTTAAGCAAATACCAAAGGGGTGTCAAAGTAAATGACTCCTCATACAAAGTTGCTAATTAAGTTTTGGGGACAAAACTCCTAAAAGGAGGGGAGAGTTGTAAAACCCGCCCTTTTGAGCTAAGGAAAATCGGGAAAAGAACCGGTCAAACCAAGTGAGGATACAAAACCGATTCACAAACCCGATCATTTGTAAATGGGTAGTTTGGGAATTTACAACTCTCGGTTGATCCAAAGAGTTCATAATACCATGGAAAAGAACCTTAGGATGAATTGGAAGAGAAATACCATACCGTTTTAGATGAACCGAATCCAACTAGATTGAACCGATTTATGAGCCAAGTCAGTTCATGAACCGGAACTGATAGAGAATAGGAAAAATAGAAAAATTCAACTCCCTTGTGCCCCCAAAGAAATTTATAAACCTTGGGAAGGAACCTTAGAATAAAGTGGGAGAGAAAAACTAGATCGGTTCGAGTGAACCGGACCCGAACCGGATCAAATCGGTTTAAGGATCAAGCTGGTTTATGAACCGGAAGCGATAAAAAGATGGTGAATCGAAAATCTTATGGGCCCTATGTAACCCAAGGAGTCACAAAAGACATGGAAATGGACTTGTGAAGGAATTGGGGATGAAAACCAAATCGGTTCAGGCAAACTGGATTCGAACCTGTTCGGATCGGTTTGAACCACTAATGAACTGAATTCTAAATTCATCCTTTTAGGTGGCTTAAATCATTCAAATTGGAGATTTGAGGCCACCATTGGAAAGAAAATGAATTTAGATAAATTTAGAAATTTTTAGATATAAAAAACTCGGTCGAATGAGGGGTGAACCGACCGGTTTAAACTTTGAACTCGGTTCGGACCGGTCCGGTCCAATTCAAAACAGTGTAATCTTCTTGTCATAAAGAAATGATGACAACACTATTCACTGACCGAGAAACTAAAGAAATGTTGGCAAAGAAGAAATGCCACCGTTTGGTACATTTCAGGTCATCAATTCCTGTCATAACAGTGCCAAACAAACGGCCAACGTGTCCTCAAGCTCCCTATATAAAGAGCCCCTCTCCATTCATCCTTTCCACGCCTGAAAAGCTCCCTCTCTCTCCGTTGCTTAGTTTTCTGGCGAAGCTCAAACCAGAGCTCTAATATAGGGTCAATTCTAAGCCAAAGAAGGCGAGGTCGGGTTCATTAGAACTGGAGAGAAGTCAGCTACACATTGGTAGCATCTATTCGTCCCAAGAGTCGCTAGAGAAGCATCGGTGTGATCAAATAGTAAAGCAGCTCTGACGGACCAAAGCTGCCCTGTTTTGGCCGAGTTGAAATCGGCCAATTCGAGCCCACCTCAAGCCAAACCAAGCTCTCCCGACACCACCTCAGCCCTTCTACGGTCGAGTTAGGACCGAAAGGTAAGCCAATTCGCTTGCCCTTTACAATTTCAAATCATTGTTAGAGAGAGAGTCAGCCGAATTTCGATGAAGCAATTCTAATCCAATTCGACATCAATTGATGTCATTCTTGATCCCAGGAAGAACCTTTGGAGGAGAGCTACCTGCCCAGATAGAGAGCTCCGACCGCCACGCCCTCACCGATGAGAAATCGAGGCTTTCTCTCTCAACAATCTATTTTTCCAGCGAAGCTCCTTTTAAGCTCGTTCCGGCATTAAAATCTGTGATTCAAAGTTCCTTAGAATCGTATGAACATGTAAGAACTCAATTCCAATTTCAATTTCAACAATTAGAGGTGTTTAATCGGTCAATTTGATAAAATCAAATTCGGCAGTGTTAAAGAGTTGAAATTGGGGAAATTTGGGGATTTTCGAAAATTCGAAGGACCAAAATGTAATTTTCTAAAATTAAGGGTCAATTGGTCATGATATGAATATTAGAGGGCCAATTGAGAAATTTTGGGATTTTTGGGGCAAAATTCACCATTTTTCTAAAGAAGGGGCAAAATGGTAATTTTGGGAAAATTGAAGGACCAAATTCGAAATTTGGGAAATTAAACCCCTTTGTGTGAAATCAAATGATTTGAGGTCCTAAGATAAATTTTAAAAGTTTCAAGACTCGAATTTAGGAAAAACCCGACAATAGGGACTTAAAGTTAAAGAAAAATAACTTTAGGGACCTAATTATAAATATATGTAAAGTTGGGTTTTCTCATTCATTTAGAACGAATGAGGGGTATTAGGCCAAAAAATAATGAACAATTATGTTCATTTCATGTAGGATAACGAGACATCGGGAATGCTAGTCGAGGTCCAACTTGCTAAGAACGGAACTCGACTAAGTGGAATTTTACTACACTATCGGGTGAGTGGGATTATGTATCATACCCGGTTAGGGATGATAAGTGCATTGGTATAAAAATCCACTGCTTATTGGTATTTTTAATCATCACTACTTAGAGAAAGTGATGTGAAAGTTATGCGGAAAAACTACTTACAGGTTGTAAGTAGATCATACCCGGCTGGTATGATGAGACTTTCTCGAAGGAAGTTGAAAACCCGTTCATCGGTTATAAACGGAGATGTCCTTATACTGGTCGGTATAATGGACAATAAAAACCTATTTTTGTCGGAAGTGTTCTCCCCTGATTATGTGCCAATGCTTAAACTATTTGGGAGACATTCTTGACGGGAGCTCGAATAGCTCTTATAGGCCAGGGGCCTCGGTTTGGAACTTGAGGGCTAAAATGCCAGTTTTTGGAAAACTCAAACAGTGGGCCATAGGCCAATGGACACGAGCAGGAGCTCGTAAAAGAACATGATATATATATATATATATATATGCCATTAAAACTTAATAAGTGGATCGTTTGGTCATGGTACCAAGGCAAGTCCGACATACTCAGTCAACTAGTAGCAGTGCGACATGATAGGTCTCTAGACCAGTCGAGACAAACTGCTGCATGTTGTCTTGAAGGTCAGGATCGTTGGACTGGCACCACATATTATATGGCAAATTTAAGAAAACTTTGCTTGTGCATGCACCATGAGTACGGGGTCATCAAGACGCCCATGAGGGGTAGTGATGTGTCCCAAGGGCCCTAGACGACCCAGTGAGTATAAGGGTAGATCGTCATTCCAGGTGTATGTGCGAAATTTGGAGTAGCGCCAAGCGCATGAGACCGGGCTGGGGACAGGATGAGGTCTCTGTCCTCATACGGACACGAAGAAGTGATTTTGGGATTGTGGGTTGGATGCCGCATACATCCACTCATTCCCAGGGTAGAAGTGGTCGTACTTCTATCCAGGTGGCAGGAAAAGTCGCTCCGAAGCCACTAAAGGATTCAGTAGTGATATTGACTTGCGAACGTGTGTAACCTTCATGATGAAGAATGTGTGCTGGGTGATGACACACTGTGATTAATAAGAAATGGTGATAAAATAAAAAAAATTGACATTAAAGGAAATAAGGAGTCTGGCACACTCCAAACAAATTTTTTTCCTAAAAGTTGAATTTCGAAAACCCCTTCACTAAGTTGTAGAAACTCTCCCCTCTTTTCTATCCTTTTAGGAAAATAGAAAATGAATAAGAATAACACTGAGCCTTACCCTCTGTCGGGTATGCTTAATGTCTCTTAAGCTTTCATTTTATTTGATATATGTCCTTCCATAGAACAAGGTTGAAAATACGCCTAGCTCATCTCGAGTTCAAGAAGGAGGAAACTCCTCTTGAACCAAGAGAGCGGCGAGTTGTTCACGAGGATCCAACCAAACCGGGTTGGGGCATGACAGATAAAGAGATAAACTTGCAAATGAAGCACAAGCTAAGGTGAAAGAACCAAGGAAGCTTACTAGGAGGACCCAAGGAATAAGTTAGATCCAAGGAACGAGTAAATAGGAAATTAGCATCAAAAGATGCTGTGACAAGTAAGAATGAGTGGACTACCCATAATATGGAAATAAAGGAAAGAATGTCTGAGAAACGTTGGGAAAGTAAGCCCTCCAAATAAGATGTGGCTAAGGAGGAATAACCACAAATAGTAAGACGGGTCGTAGTCCACATGAGCATAATGAAGCCTAAAGAGTGGACGGTTGAGTATAGTGTGGAGTGCACGGAATAAGACCAATAATCCGAAGTATCTCAAGTAAGGAATAAGGGATGAAACAAAAGTTGTAGATAGAGAAGGATCCAAGGCGGGCAAATGCCCTAACATAGAAAGGGGTGTGAAGAAAGGAAGAAATAACCCTTCAAGGAATGATAAGAAGGTTGAGCATGTAGCTCCTAAGATGGAAGTCTCTACTGTGAGGGAGATAGTAGAGAACGAAATTGGAAGAAGGGAACCTTCCCAAGCAAGGAATCGACACATGGACTGAAAGTGATTAATTTGGAATAAATAATCATGAAATGATCACGAGTAAGTAAGAGTGGATTAAGGAAAAGGAAAGTCTGTGAATGAAGGATGCCACTAAAGAAGAGGAAGGACATAAGAAAGGAAGAATCCTCAAATGTCGGTAAGTCATCGAGAAACCCAAATGATTGGAATTGGAAAGACCTAATAAAGAAGTTGGGAAAGGACGAGTAGGTAAGAGAAATTTACATGTTTATGTGAGACAAGACGTTAAAGGCAAGATGGATGAGGGAATAATAGTGAAGGTAGTCGAGGAATACTACCAAACAAAAAGAGGGATGGAGTTGTACGATCCCTGAAAGGTTGGAAGGATTAGAACGAACCAAGGAAGTATTCTAGAAATCTAATGGACAGAGACAAGTTCTAGGAAAATGTCATAATTGTAAGGGGCATGTAAGCCCAACAGCCCGAGGAAAAGGTGACTCAAGTAAGGAAGAGTTAGTTGGTAAACATGACGAGGTCAGACAAAATTTTGACCAAAGTTGTAATAAATGACGGATGAAGGAAAGGTCAAAATAGGACGAAGGGGTAATAAAACCAAAACCTGTAAAAGCAAGTACAAAATGCTCAGAAGAACACCGAGCTAAGGGTTTCATTGACAAAGAAAATAACTAGACACGGGAACGATTGGGCATCTTGGAACTCCCGATCTTGAAATCTTGAGTAGTAACCTCAAGAAGAAGGATCCTGCCCTAAGCAAATAAAGAAGTGAACTTAAGGATGTACCTTGGAGTGGCGAGCAAGACATACTAGTTATGATAAAACTCTATGGAAGGAGTAAACAATGTAAAGGAAAAGAAATTCCTTAAGTGAGTGATTTAAAGTGAATTAAGTGAAAGAATGACCAAAGTATTAACATGTCCAAGTTGACATTTAGAAAAATTTATCCTAGAGTGAAAAATGTTAATTTAGTTTTGGGGACAAAACTCCTAAAATGAGGGGAGAGTTGTAAACCCCGCTCCTTTAGAATGAGAAAACCGGGGAAAGAACCGATCAACTTGAGTGAGAAAACCGAACCGGTTCACGAACCCAAACCAATAGAGGAAGGGTAAATCGGAAAATTTATGGATCCCGAGTGACCTAAAGAGTCACAAAAGTCATGAGAAAGGACTTGAAGATAAATTGGAGATGAAAAATAAACCGGTTCAAGTGAACCGAACCTGAACTAAATTGAACTGGTTTCTAAATTCATTTTTCTAGGTGGCTTAGAAAATTCAAATTTGAGAATTGAGGCCACCATTTGATAGATAATAAATTTAGATGAATTTACAAATTTTTAATTTTGAAAACTTAGATGAATCGGGCCTGAACCAATCGGTTTAAGCATTTAACTCGGTTTGAACCGGTCCGGTCCAGTTTGGAACAATGTCATCTTCTTCCTTCAGATGACAACACTGTTCACTCGCCAGAAAATCGAGCAGTGCCGGAGAAGCTAAAAAGTCTACGTTCAGGGAGTTTCAGGCAATGAATGACCGCCATTAAGGTGCAAATCAGACGACCAAGAAGTCTCCGAGCTTCTTATATAAAAAGCCCCTCCTCATTCGTCATTCTCACACCTGAAAACTCCACTCTCTCCCTACTACTCCCTTTTCCGATGAAGCTCGAACTAGAGCTCCGACATGGGAATTTTTTAGAGCCAAAGAAGGCATGGTCAGGTTCTTTGGATTCAGGGAGAAGTCAACTACATGTTTGTAGTTTCCATTTGCTCCGAGGGTCGTTGGAGAAACGACGGTATGATAGAACAATGAAGCAGCTCCGACGGATCGAAGCTGCCCTATTTCAGCTGAGTAGAAATTGGCCAATTTGAGCCCTTTTTAGGCAAAACCAAGCCCTTCCGACACTTCCACAGCCCTCCTACAGCTGAATTAGAGCTGAAAGGTAAGCCAATTTGGCTCCCCTTTGTAATTTCCGATCAGTGCTAGAGAGAGAACTAGCAGAACTTCACTGAGCAAATTCTCCCTCAAATCGGCATCAATTGATGCAATTCTTGATCCTAGAAGAAACCTCAGGACAAGAGCTATCTACAAAGACAAAGAAAGAAATTAGATTTTCTCAGATCGAAAGCTCGGACTAACGTGCCCTCGACGGTAAGTTTTCGAAACTCTCTCTCTCTAAATCTAATTTTCCAGCGAAGCTCCATTTGAGCTCATTCCAGCATCAAATCATGCGATTCGAAGTGTAATTGAATCGTATGGAGGTGTAGGAACTCCAATCTAACTTCAATTTCAACAATTAAACTTATTTGATCATCAATTTGATGAAATCAAATTCAGTTGAATTGGAAGGTTGAAATTGGGGGAAATTTTGGGGATTTCAAAAATTCGAGGGACTAAAGTGCAATTTCATAAAATTGAGGGCCAATTGGATATGATAAAGATTTTGGAGGACTAATTGGCCAATTTTTGGAATTTTTGGGGTGAAACTTACTATTTTTGTAAAGTATGGGCAAAATGGTAATTTTGGAAGAGTTGGGGACCAAATTAGAAATTTGGGAAACTTGAACCCTTTTTGTGATTTTGAATAAATTGAGGTCCTAAAGTTAAAGAAAAAGAACTTTAGGGACCTAATTACAATAAATCACGAAGTTTGAATATTTATTCATTCGAGGTGAAAGAAGGCTAATAGGCCAAATAATAATGAACAAGTATATTCATATTGTGTAGGAACACGAAGTACTAGGTACGTTAGCAAGTACAAGCTCGTGTGGAGGCAAAGAGCCAAATAAGAGGAATTCACTACACGATCGGGTGAGTGGGGTTTTTATATCATACCCAATTGGGATGATAAGTACCTCGGAAATAAAAACCTACTACTAAGTGGTATTTTAACTATCACACCTGAGAAAAGTGATGTGAAAATTATGCGAAAAAACTACTTACCGATTGTAAGTATATCATACCCAGTTGGTATAGTGAACTAACTAGAAGGAAGTAGAAAACTAGATTATCGGTTATAAGTGGAGATGTACTCATACCCGGTTGGTGTGATGATAGCTAAAAGTTTATTTTTGTTAGAAGTGCTCTCCCCTGACTGTGTATCATTGCTTAAACTTTTTGGGAGACCTTCTTGATGGGAGCTCGAATAGCTCAGATGGGTAGAAGGCCTCGATTTTGGAACTTGGGGGGCAAATGCCCAAATTTAAAAATCTCGTACAGTAGGCCCAAGGTCGATTGGCATGAAAGGGAGCTCGTAAACAAACATAAGTTAAGCCATGAAAACTTTAAATGAATGATTTGTTTGGTTATGGTACCAAGACAGGACTGACATATTTGATAGACTGGTGGCAGTGCGACATGACAAGTCGATGAACCAGTCAAGACAAACAGCTGCATGTCGAGTTGAGGGTCATGGCCGTTGGACTAGTGGCATCACATATTAAATGGTTTATGTGAACCTTTAAGACGCCCAAGAGTGGTAGTGATGTGTCATAGGGCTAATGGACGACATGGTGGAAATAAGGGCAGTTAGTCGTGCCAACAGTCTTGGAAACTCGACGTAGCTTCATGCACATGAGACCGGGGTGGGGTCGGGATGAGGTCTTTGTCCTCATACGCACACAGAGTTTTGTTTACGGGATTGAGGGTCGGATGTCACATACATTCACTCATAACACACCATTGTGATGAGAATGGCTATGAAAACCAAGATTTGAGTATTAAATATTTTAAAAGAAAATAAGGAGTCTGACACCCTCCAATTCAAACTATTTTCTAAAAATCATACTTTAAACATCAATTTACTGAGTTGTTGAATTCACCCATTCCTAATATCCCTTTCAGGTAAATAGGGGAAAACCTATATAAAGATTACGAGTTAAACTACACCTGATAAGTTTAAATTTTATACAGTTTTAATTAATGTTATTACAGTAAAAGTACAGATTTAAATGATTTCTTACTTCTTATAGTGTATAAGAATGGAAAACTTTTAATAAACCGGGAGAGTGACAGGTTGATCATGGGGATTTGACCAAACTGGGTCGAGACATGATGACATTAAAAATAATAAATAACATAAATAAACGTAAAAAATAGCGAGTAACGTTCAATATACAAAAATATTTAGAATCACTCAAGATACTTAAATAGTATAAAATATTAAAAAAATATAATAAAAATTCATGAATAAATTAAAAAACTAATTAAAAATAGTAATTAAAACTAAAAATAAAAGGAAATACAAAACAATAATTAAAAATATAAATGGCCAAACAAATATGTTTGGCCATGCAAATAAGTACCCAAATAAAAATAAATAAATAAATACTGTAAAATTTCATAATCAATCATAAATATTAAAAAATGTAAAAATACATCAAAATAGTTTCAATAATTCCACGAATAAAAATAAAAAATTGTATGTATGTATGAAAAAATCTAAAATAATATTAATGACTAAAAATACAATTAAATTAAAAAATAAATTGCAAAAATAATTATTTAAAATTGTAAGTGATGATTAACGCACAAACAAACACAATAAATGGTAAGAAAAGTTTAAATGATTAATAAAATCTAGAAAAATAAAGTCAAATAAACTACACAATTATTTAAAAAATACTTAATAAGTAACAAATTCCAAAAATAATAAGAAACACTTACAAAAAAAATAGTTTAGAACGTTCAAACCAAAACATAAATGGTAATAATTAATCAAAATAACTAAAAAAAAGTATAAAATACTCCAAAAAAAATAAATGTTTAAAGGAATTATTAAAAATATTAAATAACCTTAAAAATATAAAAAAAATTAAAAATAGAATATAACATCTAAATAGCCTACAAAATAGAGTAATATGCATTTAAAATGTACTAGATAATAAAAAAAACTTAAAAATTCCAACAAATTCTAAAATAAATATAAAAATTTCCAAAATATACAAAAAAATGCAACACTCAAAATTATAAAAACAATTCAAAAATAAAAAGTAGAAAAATTACCAAAAGAGTAATTAAAACTAAAATATAATTAAATAAATAAATAATAAACAAATAGTCAATAAAATAGAGTAATATATATTTAAAAAAATACCAAAATAAAAATAAATACTTAAAATACAAAATATTTACATAAATAATAAAAAAAACACAAAAAATAGTTGTACAAAATATGGTAAATTAGATAAACACAGAAGTAAATATAAAAAATAGAAAGAAATATTTAAATAATCAATAAAATGAAGAAAATATATTTAAAAAATACCACAAATAATAATAAACATATAAATATAAAAACTTATAGAAAACTAAAAAACAAAAATAAATTACAAATAAATGCAAAAATTAGTAGAAACGTTCAATTTACAAATAATAAGAAGAATTACTAAAAAATACCCAAAATAGTATGAAATACATAAAAACGATATATAATTAAAAAGAACCGTAAAAATAATTATAAAAAGTATTATGTGAAACTAAAAAGATAAAAAAAACATAAAAAATAATGAGAAACAAATAAATAATCAGTAAAATATAGTAAAATACAATCGAATTAATATTACAAATACTAATAAATACTTAAAATATAATAAAAATAAATTAAGAATAAAAAATAATCATAATTTAAAGAAACGACAAAATTAGACACGATATATCAACACAAATAATTGTATAGTTATATATTAAAAAAAATAATAAGTATCAATAAAAAAATTTATAATAATATGAAACAATTAAAATACAATAAAATTTAAAAATAAATTATATAAAAAATTATTAAAAATAGCAAGTGCTAGTAAATATGCAAGCAAATACAAAAAACTTGTTAAATATTAATTAAGATCGTTTAAAATAAAAAGTATAAGAATAAGTAAAAAGAAAATTGCATAAAACACAAAAAAATTATAAAAAAAATATTAAAAAAACACAAATTAACACAAAAAATAGAATGTAACGCACAATAAACAAAATAATTAGATTCACTCAAATATTCTAAATAGTAATAAGAAAACAAAATAAAATTTAAGAATAAATTGAAAATATAATTATAAAAAATAGTAATTAAAACTTAAAAACATAAGAAAATACAAAAAAATAATTAGAAACAAATAAATGACCAATAAAATATACTAATATATTTAAATAAATACCAAAATAAAAGTAAATACTAAAAATACAATAATATTTAAAATATTTATAAACAATTATTAAAAATAGTAAGTGGTGGTAAAAATGTAAGCAAACACAAAAATAATTGTAAACAATAATAGTGAACTTTCAAAATAAAAATTGATTAGAATAAATAAAAAATAAAAATATATATAATAAAACTAAAAAAAACAAGAAAAACCAACAAAAAAAATATAAGAGAAGCTAATTAATGCACATAAGTTCCTCCATGTCACCAATTTTCATATATGCTAAAAAACGAGTTATTATATATGTCAAATCATTATATTTATACCTTAAATTTTATGATAAGTTAAAAATAATTTATTTAATAAAAAAATTGATACTAAATGTGTTATTTTAAAAGGTTTAGTACTAAACTAAATTTTAAAATATTTGGTACCATTAGTCCTATAAAGAAAAAAATTACTATATTAATTTTTATTAAATAGTCATTATATGATTATGTGTAATAATATATAGAATTCAAGTTAAGATTTTTTCCAAAAAAATATAAATGATAATTTTTCACGTAATATGATAATTTTGATGATTCATAATAAAATTTAGGCTTTATCATGTTTATATATCTTTTTTTTTCACTTATTATTTTTTTTGCTCAATCATTACACTTGTTATTTGGATTGAGGGTTTTCAATCAAATTGGTGTTTTTAAGCTCAAAAGGGTTACGATTGTCCAGTCGGCCTATACAACCCAGCAAACATATCTTGGAAAGATTGAGCTGTCGTTGTCAAACGAATAACCGCGAGCCTGATAAGCTCCGACGATCATCTCAGAAGCAGTTAAGAACAGGAATAAGGGATTTTCCGACTGGGTTTGGGTTCTCCTTCCGCATATTGGTTGTTTCGTCTTGAAGCATTTTGATAAGAAATCCTGGAGATGGTATCTTCAGTTGGATCCAAATGGGCAAGGAACGCCGCCACAACAGCCGTATCGGGCTTCAAGAAATCCGCCATTCTGTACCATTACCCGTGCCCTGACGGGGCATTCGCAGCCTTAGCAGCTCACGTTTACTTCTCTGCCACCCCTTCAACCTCCGCACTTTTTTTCCCTAACAGAGTCTACAATCCCCTAAAGCCCCACCAGCTCCCTCTCCATGAAGTCGATGAACTTTACCTCCTCGACTTTGTGGGGCCTTCTGATTTTGTCCAAGAAGTCTCTTCTCAAGTTAGCAGGTACTGCCTTGCCTTGTGTACTTGGTTCTGTCTCCGTTTCTATTTCTAGAATTGTACGGATGAATCATCAATAAGCATTTCCTACTAGCAGTTACAACTATTTACTTGAAGTGTTCCGAATTTATATACTGATTGAGGAATATTTACTTATATTGTCATCAGTGATTTTTCTCTCTGAATATCAAGATTTTGAAATATTTAGCCAAAAAGTTCATATATTTGTGTCTTTTTACATGGCCTAGGAGGTGGAATAAAGGGTATATTATTTTCCCCGACTTTGATAGGGTAATTGTGTTAGACCACCACAAGACTGCACTTGAAATGTTGGGTGATGACACTCCTGAGAATGTTCTTAAGGTGATCGACATGGGGAGGAGTGGAGCTACTATTGCCCATGATTACTTCAAGAAAAGGCTTGGAGAAAATAACCTCGAAGTTGAGCACTTAAATAGGAAGCGGAAGCTGTTTGAGTATATCGAGGATGCAGATCTATGGAGATGGAATCTACCCAATAGTAAGGCTTTCTCCAGTGGATTGAAAGATATGAACATAGAGTTTGATGTTGGGGTGAACCCTTCTGTGTTTCATCAGGTATGCCTATCCTTGTTTCATCCCATTGATCACTATATAAAGTGAAGAGTTCACAATGACCCTGGCGATATCACATAGTTTCAATACAAATGATTGCTTATAGCTTGATGTGCATGAGTAACAATTCCCCACAGATTTGCTATTAGTTTTTGGTCCAGGATATGCTATAAGAACTGCTTAATGAATCTTTTTCAAAGAACATTTTGAATCGAGTTGTTGGCTAATTATCATAAAACTTGTACTGTGAGCACTGGGGTGAATATGCACAAATAACCATAGGTTACTTCCAAAGGGTCCTAAGCTGCATTCTTAATTTGAAGGATCAAATTTTAGAATATGGTTTATACATATCCAAGCAAAGGGTTATAAAAAGAAATATGTTTTCTTATGCCGTGTAAAAAAATGGGAGTTGTCATTTTAAGCAAAGGAAATTGTTATAAAAACTTTATACTTGGATATCATTTTCCTGATTTCCAAGTTACTTTTTTTTTTGTTTTGGTGCCCCAGAAGACTTCTCTACACAAGCTATTGATCTGATATTTATCCATGAAATAATGTATTGACATGTTTTATTGTTAGCAGCTTCTTTCCTTGGATTTGAATGCTGTTATTAGACAAGGCATGTCGAGCATATTACAAAAGCAAAAGTTGATAGATGAGGCTCTCCTCCAATCATATGAAGTTGTCCTTGGCGGAGGAGATTTTGGACACTGCCTGGTAATTGATGCACTGAACTCTCTCGTAGTTTGAAGAGATTTTCTTAGATTATGCAATGGAGAAATGTCTGATCATCATGAATATTGTCTTCAAGGCTGTCAATGCAGACTCCTTATCAGAATTGAGAAGTGAGCTAGGAAACCAATTAGCTGATAAAAGCCAGAAGATGAATCTGAGGTGCATTGCTTTTTCGCGTATTTGAACAAATGATCATTCACATTATCTTTCTTTTTCCTGATTGAAGATTTGACCCATGTAATCACCCTCTTGCCAATAAAGAGCAAGCCATGTTCGATTAATTTACGTAGCAAGACAACAAGGTTTTGGTAATACATTTCATCTTTCTAGTGCACCGAGAAGTCACCTATTGATGGATACTATGAGCGTATAAGTGCGTTTCAGGGAAATTGGAGCTGTTGTGTACCATGTCCCGGAGTTTCAAGATGATGAGTTGCTAAAGATTAGCCTGAGAAGCATGGGCAGTGAGGATACGACAATGATCTCTCAGGTACATTCCCTGGTCAGACCATTTTAAGTTAATGGAATCATCTGAATATTTCATTGCATCACTACTGCACTGTCATGCTTTATTATTGAAATAAAGGGTAGTAGAACATGATAGATTCGTTCTGCAGAGATTTGGAGGTGGCGGGCATAGGAATGCTAGTTCCTTCATGATGAGTTCCAAAGAATTTGAGCAGTGGAAGGTTTCTTAAGGAAAGACGGACCTTTGCAAAATATTGAAACCGGCTATGCTGTATCAATCATCCACAACTCTTCTGTCAATCTTACAGTTGTTTATCTTCCAAGATCGTAGGTGTTCCTCTCCTATGTCAGATGCACATTTTCTTGCTGATTTAAAACAAGAGATAGACACAAATCAAAGTGCTATTTCAGCACAAAATAATTCATCTGTCTACAATTACAAAAAAACAAAACAAAACAAGGAATCCCATGAGAAAACTCGAATAAGCTGCTCTCTGTTTTTTGACTAGAACTCTAGGAACCCAAGCTAAAACCCTAGAGAAAAAAAAGTGTAGATCCAAGGACAGATGAATCCCATAAGATATGTGACAATGTACTTGATTCCAGCTTGCTAACTATCTGTAGGTAAAAATGATCATCTCACTTGCATTTCCATATCCCGATACACATGCCATTTCTTGTATCTTTCATATCCAGGCAAAACGGGCCTGAGACGAGGAGCAGTTGTACAGCTTGAACAGCAACATCCTTTGAAAGTAGTCACGCAGTTCTGACAGCACCTGCATGATAGATCAAATGGATAAAGACCACTGAGGGAGGGAAAACAATGAATGGCTATGAAAAAAAATCTAATATTGAAAAATAACAACTCCCTTTAGATTGTCATAAAGGTTTTTGAAGGGTCAGTGTGACAGCCTTAAGCTGACAACTTGCAGCTATTTTCAATATCATGGGTTCAATCCTTAGTCAGCATTGCATTTAGACATCAGAGATATACAAAAAATAAATAAATACATGATTTGGAAGGGGAATGAGGGTGACTCACAGGAAAAGCAGGTTGCAATCAAGATTTGCACAATTCCGGTGTCTTAATTCATGAACTAATGTACCACATAGATGGCACTTGGCAAATTTCTCTTCATTGGACGTATTCTCCTGTATATATGCCTTGTTTACAGCTTCAGGCTTGTAGGCAGAAGGCGGAAGAGAGAGTCGTGAGTCAAACACGAACAGATTTCCCACCCATTCTGCAGGGCCTTCATTTTCAAGGTAATGAGAAACACCACCTTTCAGGGTGTACAAATTCTTGAAGCCCTCTTCTCTGCACTACGAACTAAAGCAGATAAGCAATACTGTGTGTGCCTAGCTTTTGAATTGAATTCGATGGTATAGTCTTACATGTAGATTTCTGCTCTATCTTGAATATAAATAGAAAATACATATAAATAAATCATCAATACTTTGTGTTTCCACATCTTCATAAAAGATGCAACCCTTGATTGAAAATTTGAACCTTCAGAATCTAATTGAGCTTCAAACAAGCAACTCATCAAGTTTCTACAATAATTACCAAAATACTATGCAATATACATGTATAAACCTTTTGTGAAACTTGAATTCATAATTTTACAAGAAAAAAAGATGAATGTGAAGAATTGACTACCTCAGAATGGTAGAATAGACGTCACAGCGGATGCCTCCAGTACAATACATTAGTATTTCTGTTTTCTCTTTGTCAACATCGGCAAGGGGATCATAAATGTTTATGTTCTGGACAAGTGGGATATACATGGTTAATGTGTTTAATGTCAACAGCCAAAAAGGTAATCTGTAGAACTCATTAATATTGATAGAGTACAAAATGTATTTGTTATTGAAATGGCCAGGAGAACATAAAATACTGTGTAATTATCTTCAAAAATAAGACTGGTAATTCAGAGAATTAGAAAAACCCAATATGTAATTATTTTAAAAAATAAAATAAGAAATCTGCTAATTCACATTGTTCACTCATACCTCTAATGGAGACAAACCAAAAGACGTACTCCTGAAACAATCCACCTCAGGACGTTTAGCTCCACGAAAGTGACCAATATCCCACTCATACCCTGCCCAGATTAATTCAAGTCCTTTAAAAGAGTAACATAACAAAATACTTAAAGAACATCTAAGATTGTCTTAGAGAAGATAGGACAGCATGAGGTGGCAATAAGAATTAACAATAGCACTAACACTTTAGCAGTAATTTTCGTAGTCTTCTTTTAACATGTTTATCTATTAATTCCAACTATTCTTCTCTAAATTTTAAATTACAGGCAATCATCTTCATGGCCATACATTTGTAACTCTAGTTAAATTAACAATGAAAGGTATTTGTTATTGAAAAAAATTCAGGTTGTTATGCATTGATATGATGACTTCTCTAGAGTTAATTTTCTTCACTCATTCAGCTCAAAAAATATTCAGTATACAAATATTTATTCACTTCATATATTTGCAGCTTTTGTTTGATCTATTTATATGACAGAATCTTTGAAAATTCGAGGTAAAAACTTCCAGCGTAAATACATAAAATGAAAAATCATAGATGATGTGGATATTTCATTTTAGTTGCAGAATAATGTCTTTTTTTTTAACAGGGTGAAATTACCATTCCTCACATCCAATACAACATATTTTCCATTTGATGCATCCACAGATTCAAGCTTTTTCTTCCATTCTGACGGTGATAAATGTGTTGCACGCTTGGAAGGATCAAGCAGAGGCAGATCCGAAATTCCCCCTTCAAGCTGAGGAGAAAAAATTATCAGTATAAGGAAATGCTTAAAACTTGCATCCTAGAGTGGAAAAAATATGTTTGTCCTTTCACGAAGCATATTAAAACAGAAGAAAAGTTATGTAAAATTGATTACCTGTACCAAGGGCTTAAATTGCACCTTTAACTTTGGGAATGCATGTCCATTTACTGTAGGAGACACCTGAACTAATAAGTTGGAAAATCTCTCATCTTCTCTCAACCATTCCACATATGAAAGAGCATCCTTTGATGGTCCGCTGTACTGCATAATGATGATGAATGATATCATAGTGATAAAAATACTTTACAAATCTAAAAAACATGAAACATTAGCACAAGTTCGAGTCATTGAATTATTAAGAAATCTATATGTAGAAATGATCTATTTAGGACAATATACACAATAAATTTTGATTGGATTGTTTATGAAGTAATATCAATTTGAAGCTGAAGGAGCACAACAATACCTGTGCATTAATTCCTTGCTCGTTCAGATATATGCGACCGTGTATATCGAGAACCTGAGAGACATAAGTCAACCCCATAATATGACAACTTGGAGTAGTCAAATCATCATACACATTAAAGATGCACTGCAACTGTTTCATCATACTTCCTCTTCAATCCCAAGTTATCCAGCTAACTAATAGAAACAAAACAGGAATGATTACTCCAGAATTTTTAAGGTATGATTCACACCTCTGCTGAAAATCTCGTGTGATTATCACCAGTTGTTGACAACAATGTTCATTGGGTATGGCAAATAGGTAAAGTTCAATAACAGCTTATCAAGACCATTCCGATCAGCTGTAGGAATTAGCAGCAGCAGGGAAATACTTCCAGTTGCAAGCACAAGTCAACAATCTTCATACATTTGCATAATTGATGTGCTTTCTTGAACATGTTTGATATTAAATCACAACATCATCTTTCTAAACATAATTCAACACGTAAATAAACATGACACATGAAGAAAATTCAATGGCTAGCAATAACATGATCATATCAACTCAATGCAAATTAGTGGCCATGATTAATTTCATTTTCCCAGATAACGAGTTTAATCAAAATATCAATTTCCTGAAACCACCATGGATTGTACTACATCGCTACCCTCTGTAAAACGATGATAAAGAATGGAGCCAAAGCATTACCTTTAAGAAGGCCACGTGCTTTGCAATCTCCAACTCCGGGTCCTTAATGGACACGAAATTATAGAAATTTACAACGATGAACTGTCCATTAGACTCCTCCGCGGAGCTTCCGCCGTGGAGTGACGGAGAAACCTCCAAACTGTCCCATCTCCGAGTGCTCCTCTCCCGCTTCTCTGCCCGTATAGCAGAAGAAGCGAATGAAACATTATTGGTTTTACGGGATGAAATGAGGCGAATCTGTTGCCTCCAGAAATGGGGGATTGTTGGATTATACTTTCTGCTGCTATTAGCATCGCTCGTGGCGAGCCTCCGGTTGGGGAGCAGAGAAAATACAGGAGAAATAGCAGGGGAAATCAAAATGAGCCTCATTTGAGCTCCGTAATCACTTCTATAATCGCCCTGATGAAGTCACGGAGTCATCGGACCCAAAGGAGATCCACCATGGAAGCTGAGGCTGAGCTGATATGAGCGATTTTCTACTACATTATCCTATATTGAATCTTAATTCTTGCTTATTTTGGAGAAATTGCATTTAGCTCCCCCAAACTTCGAAATCAAATTTATTCATCGTTAACTTTTAGTCGAGGCTTATCCATCTCCCATGAAGATCATGCCACGATGTTCGGCATCTGTTCCATACACCGTCCGCTTGCCACCTCCGCCGCATAGTGGGAGAGGGAGCAGATGGTTCTTTCTTCCCTCCCGAGAAAGCCGTCTGAAAGAACTCTCTCTCTCCCACCCTCTGTGATACGCCTCCTCCAAAAACACAGATTCCCTTCGAAGTCAGACATTTGCGAAGGTAATGAAGGTTTTTTCATGTTTCTGATATCCATTTCCCTTCATTTCTTGCCCATGTATCAAAACTTATAGCCCTGACGCCATTTTTGTGCTGATTGGAGCTCGGAAGAGTTTAAATTTTGGTGAGATCCTCTTAGATCTCTTCCTCTAGTTGTCCAGATCAAAAGAGATTCTTCTTTACCTAACATCCAGAATTTTTAGTATTGATTTAACAAAGGTGAAGTTTAGGTTTTGTAATGGTTAATAAATCCCTTTTTTAACATTTTTTAAGGGATCTGAAGGGTTGAAGAATGTTTTTTAGACTATAAAATAATCCTATCATAAATTAATTTAATTATATTATTACAAATTATTTTGAATAAAAATAAATGATATAATAATATTTAAATATAAATATTTTTAATATAAAAATAATATATATATATATATTCTACATTTTTATTTTCGTGTATATATATACAAAATACTATGCGTCACATTTTATTGTCATAAAATTTTATAACATAAATAAAGTGTTATTTTAATTATAAAATGAATGAAGCCTTTTTTTTACAATTATTGTATATACATATATACATATATTTAATACGAACAAAAATAACATATAAACGGCTAATGCCATAATATATAAAAAAAAATGGTTAATGCATTATAAAAATAAAATTAAGCTTAAGATGAAAAAGGAAGAAAAAATAATTTGAGAAAAAAATAGGAAAAAAAGAGTATAAAGATTGTGTTTTATATATAAAAGAAAATGATAATATTATAATTTATTATTTAATTAAAAATTACAACCCAAAACCCACGGATGATTACTTTTTAATTTAATTTAACCATAAGGATTTTTAAACCCTTACAAATGGCTACAAATACCTTCAAAAAAATTGTAAAAGGAGAATTTATTAATATATACAAACACCTACTTAAAAAATAGTGTAAAACTCTTCAATTTGAGGAATGGGATTCGAAGGGTTATAACTTTTTTTTTCTTTTAAATAACTCTAATATTTTATATATTTATGTTATTTTTTATATTTTTATTCTTATATATTAATAATATTTTATATAGTTATATTATATAATTATTACATAAATAATATTAAATTATATATAATAAAATATAATTTAATATATAAAATATAATTATATATTTTTTATTTAAAATTATAATTTATTATACATATAGCCACCTACGGGCGTAGGTAGAAATGCTCCCCATTCAGAAAATAAAGTATTAAATTTGTTGATTAATTCTAGCCTACTCTCACATCTAAATCGAATATGTAACGTGTTACAGGAACCCCAAAGTTTCCCTATTCATCATTCGTAAACAGGAAGTGTAATCGCTATTTTACCAAAAAAATAATAAATTCAAAATGTAAAAATAGAAAATTTTGAAAACAAAATATTTTTAAAGTGAAACGAAATTGTAAATAGAAATTAAAACAAGATTTGAAATGATAAATAGTAGTAATTGAATTTTTAAAAGTAAAAAAAAAAAGAATACAATTGTAAATTAAAAGTGCAAAAAGGGACCAATTTTGTGTGAATTCGTTTAAAAAATTTATCTTTTGGGATAAATAAGGAAAATGTAAATTGATAAATTGAGATAAAAATCCTATAGAAAAATAATTAGATAAATTTATAATTTTTTAATTTTTAGAAAATCAGTTTAATAGAGTCTTAACTTACCGATTTTTTATTTCGAGTAATCCAATCTGGTCCAATCGAACTAGTTTATGATCCAGTCGGGTTAATGGACAACCTGTGAGTTTAACACGCAATCACATGTATAAACAATTAGTGCATAACGCGTGGGGAAACACGTCCCGTCAGCCGCTAGGTTAGCGTGTTAAAGTGCTGACTAATTAGAGTATTATATGTGTCACTTGTCAACGATCAATTGAATAAAATACACATTATTGAGAATTAACAAATGGTAGCATGACATGTGTTGTAAAACTCGTCCAATTGGACCAAAGGAAACTGAAAAAAAAATTGCTACATGTGTATACATGAAAAATCGAGTCGTTTAATGAATGAAAAATAGCAAATGTAGGAAATTGGATTACCAAAATTTCATAAAGACTTCAACGAAGAACCGAGAAGTGGAATTGAAGAGAAAACGAATTGGTTCGAGGGTGAATCAGACCTAAACTGGCATGAACCATAGTGAACTGATTTATAAATTTATTTTTCTAGGTGGCTTAAAAATGTTAAATTGAAAAATTGAGATCACCGTTAAATAGAAAATTACTTTAAATAATTTTTTAAATTTTTAAATTTGAGTCACCGAACCCAGTCGAACCAGATCAGTCAACAAATTAGTCAACAGTCAATGAACCAATCAACGGTCAACGAACGGCTGACAGGGCAGCCACGTTGGCAATTCAAGTTAGAAAAATTAACCAATAACAGCGCACCACATGGCATACCTATCATCATCTTCAACCTTCGCTGACAGAGAACAGAGAGAGAGGAAGTCGCCAGAAAAGCTGGAGTCTCCGGTGACTCGAAAAATACTCCGGTCAAGTCACCAGCAACCGCGTCAAAGGCCGAGTTTTACACCGGTGGGTAGCCTGAGCAGTTGCCAACCTCCCTATATAAAAGACACCCACTCATTCGTTCTCACCATTCAACAATCAATCGAAAAAAAAGAAGAGTGAGTTTTCCGACAAGCTTCAAACCAGAGCTCTGACACGGGCGAAACCTCCACCAAAGGAGCTCCGAAGGGTGGCATTGGAATCGGGGAAGAATCCTCTAGCTATAGAGCTCCTCAAAACAACCAGGGAGTGCTCAGCGAGATGCGAGGGAGATCGCACTGTAAAGCTGCTTAAGAGCTCGAAGTAGCGAGTTCCTGCTCGACACCACCTCGCCCCAACCGGCCCTTCCACCGCCCACCTTGGCCACCACTAACCGTCTAAGGTCCTCCACAACACCCTTATAGGCCCCGGTAAGCTCAATTTCACCTTCCCTCATCAGAATTTCTGAATTTCAAAGCTGCACCAACTGAAACTTCTCTTTTCAACTTCTCGTAATGCAACAATGAATTATAGTATAACTCAATTCTACTAGGTTCCCCTTGACTAGCTTTAACTGCCCCCACCCCAAGCTCCAGCCATCGCTCTCCGTCGGTAAGAAATGCAAGCTTTCTCTCTCTACTGTAAATTTTTCGGCGGAGCTTCGACAGGGCACAAAACTTAGCCAAATTTAGAAATTCGAAGTGTAGGACGATCGAGGGGAGTTGTAGAGATGATTAGAAGCAAGAATTGAAGAAAACAATAACTTACATGTCGCCAATTGGATGAGGTAAGATCCGAAGTGTCATATGCTCAAATTGGGGAAGAAGGTGGATGCCAATTTGGGGATTTTGTGGGACTTTTATGCAATTTTTAAAAATTGGAGGGTTGAACAGCAATTTCACAAAATTAAGGGTATTTTCATGAAATTCACCCCAATTGAGGGTCAATTGGGAAAATTGGACAAATTTGGGGCAAAATGGAAATTTTAAAAAGTTTGGGTAAAATTAAGGATTTTTCAAAAATTGGAGACCAAATGGCGATTTGACAAAATTGAGGATCTTTTTATGTAATTCTCTTCCAATTGAGGGTCCATTGGACAAATTGGATCAAATGGAGGACCGATTTGTAAATTTTAAAAAATTGGGGTCAAATTGCAATTTTTAGAAAATTTAGGGCTAAATGGCAGTTTCAAAAAAAATAAAGGAAACTAGGGGCAATGTCGATCAAATTAAGGAATCGAAGGGATAATTAGAAAATTTGGGGGTCAAATTAGGAAAAAAAGGGGGCAATTAAGGAGGAAAAGATGAATGCACAAATCTCGGGGACTAATGTGCAATTATGGCCAAATATGAAGGTTTATATGCAAATACGCCAAGAAGTACAATTTCTTAGTTCAACACCCTAACAAGGACATTTGTGACATGTAGGCAATTGGCCACGTACTCTGCGATGTCCCTCTTCATTCCCTTCCAACAATATCCCTGTTTTAGGGTGCGATATTTTTTTGTATTGCCCAGATGCATAGCGTACATCGAGTCATCGGCTTCTTCCAGTATCCCCCTCTTTAATTCCCGACTATTTGGCACCCACACTCTCCCTTTGAAGGTCATCACCCCATCATTCCTGACTGCAATGTCTGGTGCTACGTTGTTCTCGTTTGGCTCCTAATGGGGACAGAGTTCCTCATTTTCCTTTTGTAAAGCATGTATTTGGTCCAATAGACCAGGTCGTACTACTAGGCTAGCTACTAGGTTACCTTGGCTCTTGTCCACGTGAAGGGCTACCCTTAAATTTCGCAGTTGGCTTAGTAAAGGTAGATAGCTTGAATAGACAGAGGCCACTCCCGTGTGGTATTTGCAGCGAAGTGCGTCTGCCACCACGTTGGCCTTACCAAGGTAATACTCGATGGTCAGATCGTAGTCATTTACTAGCTCTAGCCATCTTCTTTTTCGCAGGTTGAGTTCCTTTTGGGTTAGGAAGTATTTCAGGCTCTTATGATCGGTGTAGATACGACACTTTACTCCGTACAAATAGTGGCGCCATATTTTTAGGACGAACACTATTGCGGCCAGTTCGAGGTGGTGGGTGGGGTAATTCTTCTTGTGGGGCTTCAACTATCGTCAGGCTTAGGCCATAACTCTTCCTTGTTGCATCAGGACACATCCTTATCCTTGTCCGGACCTATCGCTATAAACCATGTATTCCTCAGCATCCGCATCGGGTAAGGCCAGTACCGGGGCCATGGTGAGTCGAGTTTTAAGCTCTTGGAAGGACTCTTCACACTTAGCATCCCACTTGTAGTTCACACCTTTCCTTGTGATGTGAGTTAAGGGAGTTGTTATCCTGGAGAAATCTTCCACGAATTTTCGGTAGTATCTGGCGAGGCCGAGGAAACTATAGATTTTTGTCGGGTTAATTGGGGCTTTCCAATTTGATATGGTCTCTATTTTGGTTGGATCCACCTTTACTCCTTCTTTGGACACTATATGCCCTAGGAAGCCCACTTCTTGCGGCCAGAACTCACACTTAGAGAATTTAGCATACAATCGATTTTCTAGTAGGGTACTTAGGATTATCTCCAGGTGTGTCCGATGCTCTTCTTCAGTCTGGGAGTATATAAGAATATCGTCTATGAATACGATAACAAACTTGTCTAGATATGGCTGGAACACCTGGTTCATCAGGTCCATGAAAGTCGCGGGTGCATTGGTTAGTCTTAGCATTACCCTGAACTCATAATGCCCGTACCGTGATCAGAAAGCAGTTTTCTGTATGTCCTCTTCACGAATCTTCAGTTGATGATATCCCGACCTTAGGTTGATCTTAGAGAAGTAGGCGGCTTCTCTGAGTTGGTCAAATAAGTCGTCTATCCTGGGGAGAGGGTACTTATTCTTAATCGTCACCTGGTTCAGTTTCCAATAATCGATGCAAAGTCGCATACTTCCATCTTTTTTCTTGACAAATAGTACAGGTGCACCCCTCGGGGACTGGCTTGGGAGTATAAACCCTTTCTCTAAAAGTTCATCCAACTGATCTTTCAACTCCTTGAGTTCCGTGGGTGCCATACGGTAGGGTGCTTGGGATATAGGGTGGGTGCATGGCGCTACCTCAATTATGAATTCCAGTTGGCGATCTGGGGGTAAACTAGGTAGTTTCTCTGAGAAAACTTCTGGATAACAGTTGACCATTGGGATCTCTGCTAGACCCTTCTCCAGTGGGTCCTTGCAAGTGATCTACGCGATGAAGACCTTACATCCTTTCCTTAGCAAGTCTTGAGCTTCCATACAGGACGCCAGATGTATTTCGGGTCCTTTGCTGTCTCCTTCAAATACAGTCTCTTCTTTTCTCGGGCCATGGAAGGTTATCCTCTTTTTCCCACAGTCTACTTGGGCTTGATGCATGCTTAGCCAGTCCATCCCTAAAATGATCTCTACTTCTTGGAGCGGAAGAGGAATTAGGTCGGCTTCCAGGGTTATTCTTCTGACTTACACTTCGTAGGCTTTAACGTACGTGTGTCTTTCCATGGTTTCGCCTAATGGGGTGAGGATGTGGAGTGGTGGCCAGAGAAGAGAGGTTTCCTTAGGGAGTTCCGGGACTAGAGTTTCCTTGATAAAAGAGCGTTCCGCCCCAGAGTCAAAGAGGATGTACCTTGCCTTTCCGAATACTTGGATGAAGCCTGAGTGGAAATTGACAAAAAGATTTTTAGGAAATTCATTTTATTGATTCCAAAAAGGGGACTACAAGACTCTGGCTACAGACTCGACTTATGAGTTGGAGGGTTGGGACGTACCAGCCACCATGCTAGGGTCCTTCTGGGCTTCTTCCTGGGTCAGGTTGTAGACCCTTGCTGAAACTCTCATGGGTGCTTCCCATCCCCCGTTATTTGGTATCGGGTTCCTGGGTGGTGGTGGTGGTGGGGCATTCCGTGGGGCGTTCTCCCGAGCCCTCGGGCAACTCCTAATGTAGTGTCCGGGTTGCCTACACCTATAGCACGTGACACATGGTGAGTTCCTCCATTGGGGCCGGCCTGGTTCCCTCGAGCCTCCTCGGCTGCCCTGTCCCCTGTCTGCTCTACATCCCCCCGTTTCCATTTGACAGCGTGTCACGCCCCGACCTGGTTTGGTCGGATTCCCGTGATCAACCCGCCACTCTCTCAGTTTATTAAAGAGTTTCCCCTTATTGTAAACCATAAAGAGTAAGGTGTCCTTTAACTTGCACCTTTTTTTTAGAATAGTATAATCAAAACTGCATGAAATTTAAAACTTTACAAACCTGTCTTACAAGCATCTTAGTTGACGATCTTTAAGGGTAGGCTTTTCGGAATTTCCTGAAAGGGATACAAGGGAGGGTGTGAGTACGACTACTCAGTGAATGGGTTTTTTTTTTAAACTTTTGACTTTTAAGAAAATAATTATTATTGGAGTGTGTCAAACTCCTTTCTTTTTCAAAAATCCCTTCGTTTAAAAATTTGGGTTTTTCCACCATTTCTTAGTTATCACGGTGTGTCATCACCCAACACACATCCTTCATCATGAAGGTTACACACATTTGCAAATCAGTATCACTACTGAACTTGCTAGTGGCTTCAAAGTGACTTTTTCTGCCACCCGGATAGAAGCACGACCACTTCTACCCTGGAAATGAGTGGATGTACGCGACATCCGACCCACAATCCCGAAATCACTTCTTCGTGTCCGTACGAGGAAAGAGACCTCATCCTGTCCCCACCCCGGTCTCATGCGCTTGGTGTTACTCTAGATTTTGCACAAACACCTAGAATGACAAACTGCCCTTATAGCCACCAGGTCGTCCAGTGCCCTTAGGATGCATCACTACCCCTCATAGGCGTCTTGATGATCCCGTACTCACAGTGCATGCACAAACAATGTTTTCTCATATTGCCATATAATTTGTGGTGCCACTGGTCCAATGGCCCTGAATCTCAACTCAACCCACAATTGTTTGTCTTGACTGGTCCATCGACCTATCATGTCGCACTGCCGCTAATTGACTGAGCATGTCGGTCCTATCTTGGTACCATGGCCAAACAATTCACTTATTAAGTTTTATGGCACATATATCATGTTCGTTTAAGAGCTCCTACTCGTGCCAACTTGTCACGCCCCGACCCGGTTTGGTCGGATCCCCGTGATCAACCCGCCACTCTCCCGGTTTATTAAAGGGTTTTCCCCTTATTGTAAATCGTAAAGAGTAAGGCGTCCTTTAACCTGCACCTTTTTCCTAGAATAGCATAATCAAAACTGAATGAAATTTAAAACTTTACATACCTGTCTTACAGGCATCTTAGTTGACAGTCTTTAAGGGGAGGCTTTTCGGGATTTCCTGAAAGGGATATAAGAGAGGGGGTGAGTACGACTACTCAGTGAATGGGTTTTTTAAAAGCTTTTGACTTTTAAGAAAAATATTTATATGGAGTGTGCCAGACTCCTTTGTTTTCAAAAATCCCATCATTTAAAAATTTGGATTTTTCCATTATTTCTTAGTTACCACGGTGTGTCATCACCCAACACACATCCTTCATCATGAAGGTTACACACATTTGCAAGTCAGTATCACTACTGAACCCGCTAGTGGCTTCGGAGCGACTTTTCCTGCCACCCGGATAGAAGTACGATCACTTCTACCCTGGGAATGAGTGGATGTACGTGACATCCGACCCACAATCCCGAAATCACTTCTTCATGTCCGTATGAGGACAAAGACCTCATCCTGTCCCCACCCCGGTCTCATGTGCTTCGTGCTACTCCAGATTTCGCACAGACACCTGGAACGACGACTACCCCTCATGGGCGTCTTGATGATCCCGTACTCACAGTGCATGCACAAACAATGTTTTCTTATATTGCCATGTAATCTGTGGTGCCATTAGTCCAACGGCCCTGACTCTCAACTCAACCCGCAGCTGTTTGTCTTGACTAGTCCGTCGACCTGTCATGTCACACTGCCGCTAGTTGACTGAGCATGTCAGTCCTATCTTGGTACCATGGCCAAACAATTCACTTATTAAGTTTTATGGCACATATATCATGTTCATTTACGAGCTCCTGCTCGTGCCAACTGGCCTTGGGCCCACTGTACGAGATTTTCAAAATCGAGCATTTAGCCCCCAAGTTCCAAAATCGAGGCCCCTAACCTATCAGAGCTATTCGAGCTCCCGTCGAGAAGGTCTCCCAAATAGTTTAAGCATTGGCACACAGTCAAGGGAGAACACTTCCGACAAAATAGGTTTTCACTGTCCATTATACCAACCGGTATAAGGACATCTCCGTTCATAACCGATGAACGGGTTTTCAACTTCCTTTGAGGAAGTCTCATCATACCAACCGAGTATGATCTACTTACAACCGGTAAGTAGTTTTTTTTTCGCATAATTTTCACATCACTTTCTCTAAGTGGTGATGATTAAAATACCACTAAATAGTGGGTTTTTATACCGAGGTACTTATCATCCCCTACCGGGTATGATATAAAATTTTCACTCACAACCGGTAAGTGGTTTTTATCTTTAAGTTGTGCTCATCATCCTAACCGGGTATGATGTTAGTAAACCCACTTACAACCGGTAAGTGGTTTTTAACTTTAAGTTGTACTCATCATCCCAACTGGACATGATGTTAGTAAACCCACTCACAACTAGTAAGTGGTTTTTAATTTTAAGTTGTGCTCATCATTCCAACCGGGTATGACGTTAGTAAACCCACTCACAACCGGTAAGTAGTTTTTAACTTTAAACTGTGCTCGTCATCCCAACTGGGTATGATGTGAATAACCCACTCACAACCGGTAAGTGGTTTTTAACTTTAATTTGTGCTCATCATCCCAACCGGGTATGACGTTAGTAAACCCACTCACAACCGGTAAGTGGTTTTTAACTTTAAGTTGTGCTCATCATCCTAACTGGGCATGATGTTAGTAAACCCACTCACAACTGGTAAGTGGTTTTTAATTTTAAGTTGTGCTCATCATCCCAACTGGGCATGATGTTAGTAAACCCACTCACAACTGGTAAGTGGTTTTTAATTTTAAGTTGTGCTCATCATCCCAACCGGGTATGATGTTAGTAAACCCACTCACAACCGGTAAGTGGTTTTTAACTTTAATTTGTGCTCATCATCCCAACCGGGTATGACGTTAGTAAACCCACTCACAACCGGTAAGTGGATTTTAACTTTAAGTTGTGCTCATCATCCCAACCGGGTATGACGTTAGTAAACCCACTCACAACCGGTAAGTGGTTTTTAACTTTAAACTGTGCTCATCATCCCAACTGGGTATGATGTGAATAACCCACTCACAACCGGTAAGTGGTTTTTAACTTTAATTTGTGCTCATCATCCCAACCGGGTATGACGTTAGTAAACCCACTCACCCGTTAATGCCGTGAATTCCACTAGACTGGTTCTTTGTATTCACGCGAGCTTGTCCTTGATGGCGTTCCCGGTATTTCACGTTCCTACACGATATGAACATCTTGGTTCATTATCCTTCAACCTAATCGCCCTCATTCATTCCAAATGAATGAGAAAGTCAAACTTTCATTTATTTACAATTAGGTCCCTAAAGTTATTTCTCTTTAACTTTAAGTCCCAAATACCGGTTTTTCCTCAAATTGAGTCCCGAAACTTCTAAAATTTATCATAGGATCTCAATTTATTCCATTTCACAAAAAGGGGTTTAATTTCCCAAATCTCTAATTTGGTCCTCCAACTTTTCCAAAATTACCATTTTGCCCTTCCTTTACAAAAATAGTAAATTTTGACACAAAAAATTTCAAAATTCCTCAATTGGTCCTCTAACATTATTTTCATACCCAATTGACCCTCAATTTCATAAAATTTCATTTTGGTCCTTTGAATTTCGAAAATCCCCAATTTTCCCCCAATTCCAACTTCTTAACACAACCGAATTTTATTTCATCAAATTGACTCATCAAACGTTTCTAATTGTTGAAATTGAAGTTGAAATTGAGTTTCTACATGTTCATACGATTCTTCAGAAATGTGAATCGCAAGTTTTAATGCCGGGACAAGCTCAAACGGAGCTTCGCCAGAAAATGAACTATAGAGAGAGAAAGCTTCGCTTACTCACTGGTGAAGGCACGACGGTTCGAGCTTTCGATCTGTACAGATAGCTCTCATCCTGAGGTTCATCCTAGAATCAAGAATCACATCAATTGATGCAGAATTGGATTAGAATTTCGTCATTGAAATTCGGTCGACTCTCTCTCTAGCACCAATCGAAAATTATAAAGTGGAGTTGAATTGGCTTACCTTTTGGTCCTAATTCGGCCGTGAAAAGGCTGAGGAAGTATTGCGAGGGCTTGGATTGGCCTGATCAAGGCTTGAAATGGCTGATTTCAGCTTGGCCGAAATAGGGCAGCTTCGGTCCACCGGAGCTGCTTCACTATTCTATCACGCCGGCGCTTCTCCAACGATTCTCGTATTAACTGGAGTTTGCTATCAGATAGCTGTCTTCTCCCCGGTTCTAAAGAGCCCGACCTTTATTGAAGTCGAAGCTCTAGTTCGAGCTTTACCGGGAAATGGAGCAGTAGTGAGAGAGAGAGAAGTGTTCAGGTGTGAGGAGAATGGAATGGAGATGACCTCTTTATATAGTCGTAAAACCCGTGTATTAAATGGGTGAGATTTATTACTAGTATTAATATTGCCATAAATTATTGGTATTAATTCCAATAATTTAATTTCGGTATTTAATTATTTATATTAATTCCAATAATTAAATATATATTAATTTATGGCTATTTATGATAAGTCGTACGCATAAAAATTTTTAACCGAAATTTCGGGTTACAAAAAAATCATACTTCCCAGGAGGAAAGGTCACCCATCCTCACACTACTCTCAGGTAAGCACACTTAACTTTAAAGTTCTTATAGAATCTAGTTCACATGAACCAATTTGATTTTTGTTTTAAGTTTCTTTTCCAATATTTAAGGAACCCTTTGGATCACCCGAAAGTTGTCAATTTCAATATTGCTTATTCCCAAATGTAAACCGGTTTGGTTTTCTTATTCAGTTTAACCGGTTCTTTTCCCGGTTTTCCTTAACTCAAATGTGCGGGGTTTACACAACTGGTCTTGGGCCCACTGTACGAGATTTTCAAAATCGGGCATTTAGACCCCAAGTTCCAAAACCGAGGCCCCCGGCCTATCAGAGCTATTCGAGCTCCCATCGAGAAGGTCTCCCAAATTGTTTAAGCATTGCCACACAGTCAGGGGAGAGCACTTTCGACAAAACATATGTTTTCTCTATCCATTATACCGCCCGGTATAAGGACACCTCCGTTCATAACCGATGAACGGGTTTTCAACTTCGTTCGAGGAAGTCTCATCATACCAACCGGGTATGATCTACTTACAATCGGTAAGTAGTTTTTCCGCATGATTTTCACATCACTTCCTCTAATTAGTGATGTTTAAAATACCACTTGATAGTGGGTTTTCATACAGAGGTACTTATCATTCCCAACCGGGTATGATATAAAATTTTCATTCTCAACCGGTAAGTGGTTTTAAATTTTAAGTTGTGCTCATCATCCCCAACCGGGTATGATGTTAGTAAACCCACTCACCCGTTAATGCCGTGAATTCCACTACACTGGTTCTTGGTATTCACGTGAGCTTGTCCTTGTTGGCATTCCCGGTACTTCGTGTTCCTATACGATATGAATATTTTGGTTCATTATCATTCGGCCTAATCACCTTCATTCATTCCAAATGAATGAGAAAGTCAAACTTTCATTTATTTGTAATTAGGTCCCTAAAGTTATTTCTCTTTAACTTTAAGTCCGAAATGCCGGTTTTTTTCCTCAAATTGAGTCTTGAAACTTCTAAAATTTATCATAGGACCTCAATTTATTCTATTTCACAAAAAGAGGATTAATTTCTCAAATTTCCAATTTGGTCCTCCAACTTTTCCAAAATTACCATTTTGCCCTTCCTTTACAAAAATGGTAAGTTTTGCCCCAAAAATTCTAAAATTACTCAATTCATCCTCCAACATTATTTTCATGTCCAATTAGCCCTCAATTTCATAAAATTTCATTTTAGTCCTTTGAATTTCGAAAATCCCCAATTTTCCCCCAATTCCAACTTCTTAACACAGCTGAATTTGATTTCATCAAATTGACCAATCAAACGTTTCCAATTGTTGAAATTGAGTTTCTACATGTTCATACAATTCTTTAGAAATGTGAATCGCAAGTTTTAACGTTGGGACGAGCTCAAACGGAGTTTCGCCGAAAAATGAACTATAGAGAGAGAAAGCTTCGATTACTCACCGGTGAAGGCACGACAGTCCAAGCTTTTAATTTGGGCGGATAGCTCTCATCCTGAGGTTTATCTTAGAATCGAAAATCGCATCAATTGATGTGGAATTGGATTAGAATTTCGTCATTGAAATTCGGTTGACTCTCTCTCTAGCACTGATAAAAAATTGTAAAGGAGAGCCAAATTGGCTTAACTTTCGGTCCTAATTCAGTCGTGGAAAGGCTGAGGAAGTGTTGGGAGGGCTTGAAATGGCCGATTTTAGCTTGGTCGAAATAGGGCAGCTTCGGTCCACCAGAGCTGCTTCACTATTCCATCATGCTGGTGCTTCTCCAACAATTCTCGGATTGACTAGAGTTTGCTATCAGATAGCTGTATTCTCCCCTGTTCTAAAGAGCCCGACCTTTGTTCAAGTCAAAGCTCTAATTCGAGCTTCACTGGGAAATGGAGCAGTAGAGAGAGAGAGAGAGAGAGATAAGTGTTCACGTGTGGGGAGAATGAATGGGGACAACCACTTTATATAGGTGTAAAATCGTGTATTAAATGGGAGAGATTTATTACTAGTATTAATATTGACATAAATTATTGGTGTTAATTCCAATAATTTAATTTTGGTATTAAATTATTTGTATTAATTCTAATTTAGTTATTAAAATCATTTATGATAAGGTGTACGTTCGCATAAAAAAAATTTTAACGAAATTTCGGGTTATAAAAAAAACCATACTTCCATCCTCACACTACTCTCAAGTAAACACGCTTAACTTCAAAGTTCTTATGAGATCTTGTTCACTTGAACCAATTTGGTTTTTCTCTTTAATTCCCCCTTTAAGAAGAAAATCCAAACCATTTAGGAGCAAAGAAAGGAGTGCATCCACAAGAGAAGACAAGACGAACATTTGATGACAAACGAGACGTATTGGGATTACAGGAATAAATCACCTTGGAAAAAGTAACTATGTCAAATAGGAAGTTCAGACCAACAGGACAAGAGAAAGCAAGTCGTTACAACAAGATAGTCAGAGGGAACAAATGACACCCTAAGGAAGATCGGAAAGTAGAAGGGACTACACCCTAAAAAGGTCAGTGAGATGGATGTTAAGGACAGGAGGACTCGAGAAACAGCTGCTAAGAAACTTAGACCAAACAAATGGTGGAGGCAAAGTAGTTAACAAACAAATACTCAGGAAAGCCATAATGTAAGTTCCGACAAAGAAGAGAGAGGCAGAAAGGTCAAATACTCGGGAAAAGAAGGATACAAGAAATCCTTAAAAGGACCAAGGGCCAATTAACGACTAAACTCAAGCCAAGAAAGGAATAGGCAAGCCTCTCCCACAATGATCCTGAAACAAGGAAGATTTGTACGCTCCCTAAAGAAATAGACAGGTACTGGGTACGAATAAGGATGCAAATAAAGCATAAAAGATGTGCCAAAAAGATTTGAGGATTAATGGTAAATAGGAGAAGACGACATCAAGGGATGTCATTTAAGGGTAGAAATCCCCTAGAGCAAATGTAAGAAAAGAATGTCAGGGGAAAGGCAAAGAATCCTACTAAGGAAGGAAGCCCCGGAAAGACATGTGTATTCCAATTAAGAGGAAATAGAACCAACCCTTATTTAGGAAATGTTTTCCAAGAAAGGAAGTATTGTAATGGTCCATTATGACCTATTTGGAGAGAATAGGAGAACCATGTACAAAGAGGAAAACTAGTAACGGCGGACAGCCAAAGATAATGAACAAAACTGAATGGAGTGAACCTTCCCAAGAAAAGTAATCGACACATAGATCAAAAGCAATTATTGTAGAATGAAGAATCATGAAGTGATTTATGAGCAAGTAAAAGAGGATTAAGGAAAAAGGAAGTCATTGAATAAGGGATGTCACTAAAGAAGAGAAAGAACATAAGAAGGGAAAAAAATCCTCGTATGTCAATAATCATCAGGAAACCCAACAATTGGAATTGAAAGGACCCAATAAAAACGTTTGGAAAGGATGAGTAGGTAAGAGAAATCCATGCGGTTATGTGAGACATAACTTCAAAGGCATGATGGATGAGAGGATAACGGTAAAAAGGATAGTTGAGGAATGCCATCAAAAGCAAAGAGGGATGAAGTTATATGATCCTTGAAGGGTAAAAAAAAAAAAAGCTAAGAGAGACCCTCAAGGAGATGTTCTAGAAATCTAATGGACAAAGACAGATCCTAGAAAATGCCATGCTGTAAGGGGTATGTAAGCCTAATAATCCCGAGGAGAATATGATTCAAAGTAAGGAAGAGTCAGCTAACAAGCATGACGAGGTCGAATATAAAAATTTGGACTAAAGTTATAATAGACAACGAATGGAGGAAGGGTCAAAATGAGATGAAAAAGTGAGAATAAAGAAAACTGTGGCAACTAGTACGTAACGCCCGAAAGAAAATTGAGCTAAAGGTTTCAACGACCAAGGGGTTAACTAGACATGGGAATGGTTAGGTATCTTGGAATTTCCAATCTTGAGTACAGAACCTCAAAGGGAAGAACGTGCTCTTAGCAAAGAAAGATATAAATCTAAGAATATACCCTGAAGTAAGGTATGTCTCGTTATGATAAACTTCATGGAGGGAGTAAATAATATAAAGGAAAAGAAATTCCTTAAGTGAAGGATGTAAAAAGGACTAATTAAAAGAACAAGAGAAGACTTTGCATGTTAAGCAAACACCAAAGGGGCATCAAAGGAAATGATTGCTCATGCAAGGATGTTAACTAAGTTTTGGGGACAAAACTCCTAAAAGGAGGGGAGAGTTGTAAACCCCGCACATATGAGTTAAGGAAAACAGGGAAAAGAACCGGTCAAACCGAATAAGAAAACCAAACCGGTTTACATTTGGGAATAAGCAATATGAAAATTTACAACTTTCGGTTGATCCAAATGATTTATTAAACATTAGAAAAGAAACTTAAGACAAACTAGAAAACAAAAACCAAATTGGTTCAGGTGAACTAGATTCCATATGAACTTTAAAGTTAAGCGTGCTTACCTGAGAGTAGTGTGAGGATGGGTGACCAACGTACGACTTATCATAAATAGCCATCAATTAATATATATTTAATTATTGAAATTAATACCAATAATTTAATAGCTAAATTAAATTATTGGAATTAATACAAATAATTTAATACCGAAATTAAATTATTGAAATTAATACCAATAATTTATGGCAATATTAATACTAGTAATAAATCTCGACCATTTAATACACGGGTTTTACGACTATATAAAGTGGTCATCCCTATTTCATTCTCCTCACACCTGAACACTTCTCTCTCTCTCACTACTGTTCCATTTCCCGGTAAAGCTCGAACAAGAGCTTCGACTTGAACAAAGGTCGGGCTCTTTAGAACCGGGGAGAAGACAGCTATCTGATAGCAAACTCCAGTCAATACGAGAATCATTGGAGAAGCGTCGGCATGATAGAATAGTGAAGCAGCTCCGACGGACCAAAGCTGCCCTATTTCGGCCAAGCTGAAATCAGCCATTTCAAGCCTTGCTCAGGCCAATCCAAGCCCTTCTAACACTTCCTCAGCCTTTCCACAGCCGAATTAGGACCGAAAGGTAATCCAATTCGGCTCCCCTTTATAATTTTCGATTGGTGCTAGAGAGAGAGTCGACCGAATTTCAATGACGAAATTCTAATCCAATTCCGCATCAATTGATGCGATTCTTGATTCTAGGATGAATCTCAGGATGAGAGCTATTTGTCCTGATTGAAAGCTCGAACTGTCGTGCCTTCACCAGAACGTTAAATACCGGGAACGCCAACAAGTACAAGCTCACGTGAATACAAAGAACCAGTCTAGTGGAATTCACGGCATTAACGGGTGAGTGGGTTTACTAACATCATACCCGGTTGGGATGATGAGCACAACTTAAAGATAAAAACCACTTATTGGTTGTGAGTGGAAAATTTATATCATACCCGGTAGGGGATGATAAGTACCTCGGTATAAAAACCCACTATTTAGTGGTATTTTAATCATCACCACTTAGAGAAAGTGATGTGAAAATTATGCGAAAAAAAAACTACTTACCAGTTGTAAGTAGATCATACCCGGTTGGTATGATGAGACTTCCTCGAAGGAAGTTGAAAACCCGTTCATCGGTTATGAACGGAGATGTCCTTATACCGGTGGGTATAATGGACAGTGAAAACCTATTTTGTCGGAAGTGTTCTCCGCCAATGCTTAAACTATTTGGGAGACCTTCTCGACGGGAGCTCGAATAGCTCTGATAGGCTAGGGGCCTCGGTTTTGGAACTTGGGGGCTAAATGCCCGATTTTGAAAATCTCGTACAGTGGGCCCAAGGCCAGTTGGCACGAGCAGGAGCTCGTAAACGAACATGATATATGTGCCATAAAACTTAATAAGTGAATTGTTTGGCCATGGTACCAAGATAGGACCGACATGCTCAGTTAACTAGCAGCAGTGCGACATGACAGGTCGACGGACTAGTCAAGACAAACAGCTGCGGGTTGAGTTGAGAGTCGGGGCCGTTGGACTAATGGCACCACATATTACATGGCAATATAAGAAAACATTGTTTGTGCATGCACGGTGCGTACGGGATCATCAAGACGCCCATGAGGGGTAGTGATGCGTCCTAAGGGCACTGGACGACCTGGTGGCTATAAGGGCAGTTCGTCGTTCCAGGTGTCTGTGCGAAATCAGGAGTAGCATGAAGCGCATGAGACTGGGGTGGGGATAGGATGAGGTCTCTGTCCTCATACGGACACGAAGAAGTGATTTCGGGATTGTGGGTCGGATGTCACGTACATCCACTCATTCCCAGGGTAGAAGTGGTCGTACTTCTATCCGGGTGGCAGGAAAAGTCGCTCCGAAGCCACTAGCGGGTTCACTAGTGATACTGACTTGCGAATGTGTGTAACCTTCATGATGAAGGATGTGTGTTGGGTGATGACACACCGTGGTAACTAAGAAATAATGGGAAAACCCGAATTTTTAAATGAAGAGATTTTTGAAAACAAAGCAGTCTGGCACACTCCATATAAATGTTTTTCTTAAAAGTTAAAAGCTTTTAAAAACCCATTCATTGAGTAGTCGTACTCACCCCCTCCCTTATATCCCTTTCAGGAAATCCCAGAAAGCCTCCCCTTAAATACCGTCAACTAAGATGCCTATAAGACAGGTATGTAAAGTTTTAAATTTCATGCAGTTTTGATTATGCTATTCCAGGAAAAAGGTGCAGGTTAAAGGACGCCTTACTCTTTACGGTTTACAATAAGGGGAAACCATTTAATAAACCGGGAGAGTGGCGGGTTGATCACGGGGATCCGACCAAACCAGGTCGGGGCGTGATATATTTCCTGTAATAGCATAATAAAAACTACATAAAATTTAAAACTTTACATACCTACCTTACAGGCATCTTAGTTGACGGTCTTTAAGGGTAGGCTTTCCGGGATTTCCTAAAAGGGATATAAAAAAGGGGGTGAGTACGACTACTCAGTGAATGAGTTTTGATAAAAACTTTTGACTTTTTAGAAAAATATTTATATGGAGTGTGCCAGACTCCTTTCTTTTTCAAAAATCCCTTCGTTTAAAATTTTGGGTTTTTCCACCATTTCTTAGTTACCACGGTGTGTCATCACCCAACACACATTCTTCATTATGAAGGTTACACACATTCGCAAGTCAGTATCACTACTGAACCCACTAGTGGCTTCGAAGCGACTTTTCCTGCCACCCGGATAGAAGCACGACCACTTCTACCCTGGGAATGAGTGGATGTACACGACATCCGACCCACAATCCCGAAATCACTTCTTCATGTCTGTATGAGGACAGAGACCTCATCATGTCCCCACCCCGATCTCATGTGCTTGGTGCTACTCCTGATTTCGCACAGACACCTGGAACGACAAACTGCCCTTATAGCCACCAGGTTATCTAGTGCCCTTAGGATGCATCACTACCCCTCATGGGCGTCTTGATGATCCCGTATTCACAATGCATGCATAAAATATGTTTTCTCATATTGCCATGTAATTTGTGGTGCCACTGGTCCAACGGCCCCAACTCTCAACTCAACCCACAATTGTTTATCTTGACTGGTCCGTCGACCTGTCATGTCGCACTGCCGCTAGTTGACTGAGCATGTCGGTCCAATCTTAGTACTATGGCCAAACAATTCACTTATTAAGTTTTATGGTACATATATCATATTCGTTTACGAGCTCCTCCTCGTGCCAACTGGACTTGGGCCCACTGTATGAGATTTTCAAAATCGGGCATTTAGCCCCCAAGTTCCAAAACCGAGGCCCTCGGCCTATCAGAGCTATTCGAACTCCCGTCGAAAAGGTCTCCCAAATTGTTTAAGCATTGCCACACATCTTGGTCTTTCAAATTTTTGAAAATCCCAATTTTGCCTAATTTTTCCCCAATTTCAATTCTTTAACACAGCCGAATTGGATTTTATCTAATTGACCAATCAAATAATTCTAATTGTTGAAATTGAAGTTAAAATTGAGATCCTACATCTTCATACGATTTTAATAGCACTTTGAACCGTTACTTTTAACGCTGGAACGAGCTCAAACGGAGCTTCGCCGGAAAATAGAATCTAGAGAAAGAAAGCTTCAATTACTCACCGTTAAGGGTACGACGGTCCAGGCTTTCAATCTAGGCAGATAGCTCTCGTCCTAAGGTTCATCCTAGAATCAAGAATTGCATCAATTGATGCCAAATTGAGTTAGAATTTCATCATCGAAATTCTACCGGTTCTCTCTCTAGCACCAATTGGAAATTACAGAGGGGTGCCGAATTGGCTTACCTTTTCGTTCTAATTCGGTTGTGAGAGGGCTGAGGAAGTGTTGGGATGGCTTGGTTTGGTCTAAGGAGGCTCGAATTGGCCAATTTCAGCTTGGCTGAAATAGGACAGTTTCAGTCCGCCGGAACTGCTTTACTGTTCCATCATGTCGACGTGTCTCCAGTGACCCTCGGAGCAAACAGAGACTACAGGCGTGTAATTGACTTCTCCCCGGTTCTAAAGAGCCCAACCTCTCCTTCCTAGGTTAAGAAAAATGCTTAAGTCGAAGCTTTGGTTTGATCTTCACTGGGAAATGGAGCAATAGAGAGAGAGAAGTGTTCAGGTGTGAGGAGAATGAATGGGGATGAACTCTTTATATAGATGTAAAATTATGTATTAAATGGAGTAGATTTATTATTAATATTAATGTTACTATAAATTGATGAGTATTTATTAGTATTAATTCCAATAATTTAATTTAGGAATTAAATTATTGGTATTAATTCTAATAATTTAATTTAGATATTAAGGTTTTTCTCTTCTAATTTGTTTTAAGGTTCTTTTCCAAGGTTTTATGAACCCTCAAATGGCCGGGTTTATGAACAGGTTCGGTATTTCTCACTCGGTTTGACTAGATCTTTTCCAGATTTTCTTTAACTCAAAAGAATAGGGTTTACAAGGGCAGTTGCTGATCTTGCAACTGTGTGAAATAATGGAAATGAATTAAATTTAAAAAAGATAAGATGAATTCAAGTAAACCGTTATAGTAGTTCCCCTCACTGAGTATTGTACTCACCCCCTCCCTCAACCCCTTTGTAGGACATCACCCCGATAGGAAGTTCCAGACGCGCTCAAGCCCTCAAGGTACGCTTCCTACCCCCAACTAAAGTAAGGGTTCGAACATGGATATGCCTTCACCTTACTTGCCTCATTCGGGTAGATATTCCTAAATGATACAGGGAAGGGTGGCATGTTGACCACGGACTCCAACCAAACCGGGTCGGGGACATGCCACGTGTCGAATCAGCAAGTCAAAGGCTAACTAGGCTGCTGAATGGGACGTCGTGTCAGCCAAGCCAGTCAATCACGAGGTGCCACGTGGTACTTCCGCACATGCGAAGCATGCACGCGTGGAACAGTGTCGTCTTCAACCATTGGCTGACAAATGATCTGCGACCGCAGGAAGAAGACCGGATCTTCCGCCTCCGGAAAATCGGTCGCCGCTGACAAAATTAGGCGAGTCAAACGCCAAAACTACCAATGTCCGGTAGCCCTGTCAGTTGTCGAGCTTTCTATAAATAGAGCACCCTCCCTGTAAAACCCGCATTTTTTTTAGTTAAGAAAAATCGGGAAAAGAACCGGTCAAATCGAATAAGAAAACCAAGCCGGTTTACATTTGGGAATAAGCAATATGGAAATTTACAACTTTCGGGTGATCCAAAGGATTCATTAAACCTTGCAAAATAAACTTAAGACAAACTAGAAAACAAAAACTAAATTGGTTTAGGTGAACTAGATTCCATAAGAACTTTAAAGTTAAGTGTGCTTGCCTTAAAGTAGTGTGAGGATGGGTGACCTTCTAGGAAGTATGATTTTTTTAAATTAATATATATTTAATTATTGTAATTAATACCAATAATTTAATACCTAAATTAAATTATTGGAATTAATACAAATAATTTAATACCGAAATTAAATTATTAGAATTAATACCAAAATTTAATTATTAGAATTAATACCAATAATTTATGGCAATATTAATACTAGTAATAAATCTCGCCCATTTAATACACGGGTTTTACGCCTATATAAAGAGGTCATCCCCATTTCATTCTCCTCACACTTTAACACTTCTCTCTCTCTCCCTACTACTCCATTTCCCGGTGAAGCTTGAACTAGAGTTTCGACTTGAACAAAGGTCGGGCTCTTTAGAAATGGGGAGAAGACAGCTATCTAGTAGCAAACTCCAGTCAATCCGAGAATCGTTGGAAAAGCGCCGGCATGATGGAATAGTAAAGTAGCTCCAGCGGACCGAAGCTACCCTATTTTGGTCAAGCTGAAATCGGCCTTTTCAAGCCCTCCTCAGGCCAAACCAAGCCTTCCCAACACTTCCTCAGTCCTTCCTCGGTCGAATTAGGACCGAAAGGTAAGCCAATTCAGTTTCCCTTTACAATTTCATATCGTTGTTAGAGAGAGAGTCGACTGAATTTCAATGAAGAAATTCTAATCCAATTCGACATCAATTGATGTCATCCTTGATCCTAGGAAAAACCTCTGGAGGAGAGCTATCTGCCCAGATTTGAAAGCTCCACCGCCACGCCCTCACCGGTGAGAAATCAAAGATTTTTCTCTCTATAGTCTGTTTGCTGATTAATCTCCGTTTGAGCTCGTTCCAGCGTTAAAATCTGTGATTCAAAGTTCCTTAGAATCGTATGAACATGTAGGAACTCAATTTCAACTCCAATTTCAACAATTCGAGGTGTTTGATTGATCAATTTGATGAAATCAAATTTGGCAGTGTTGAAGAGTTGAAATTGGAAAAAAAAAGTTGGGAAAATTGGGGATTTTTGGAAATTTGAAGGACCAAAAATGTAATTTTTAAAATTGAGGGTTAATTGGTCATGATAAGAATATTAGAGGGTCAATTGATAAATTTTAGAATTTTTGGGGCAAAATTTTACCATTTTTCTAAAGAAGGGGCAAAATGGTAATTTTGGGAAAATTGAAGGACCAAATTGGAAATTTGGGAAATTAAACCCCTTTGTGTGAAATCAAATAATTTGAGGTCCTAAGATAAATTTTAAAGGTTTCGGGACTCGAATTTAGGAAAAACTCGGCAATAGGAACTTAAAGTTAAAGAAAATTAACTTTAGGGACCTAATTGCAAATATATGTAAAGTTGGGTTTTCTCATTCATTTGGAACGAATGAGGGCTATTGGGCAAAAGAATAATGAACAATTATGTTCATCTCATGTAGGAGAACGAGACATCGGGAACGCCAGTCGAGGTCCAGCATGCTAAGGACAGAACCCGACTAAGTGGAATTTCACTGCACTATCAGGTGAGTGGGATTATATACCATACCCAGTTGGGGATGATAAGTACCTTGGTATAAAAACCTACTGTTTAGTGGTATTTTAATCATCACCACTTAGAGAAAGTGATGTGAAAATTATGCGAAAAAAACTACTTACCAGTTGTAAGTAGATCATACCCGGTTGGTATGATGAGACTTCCTCGAAGGAAGTTGAAAACCCGTTCATCGGTTATAAACGGAGATGTCCTTATACCGGTTGGTATAATGGACAGTGGAAACCTATTTTGTTAGAAGTGTTCTTCCCTGATTGTGTGCAATTGCTTAAACTATTTGGGAGACCTTCTTGACGAGAGCTCGAATAGCTTTTATAGGCCGAGGGCCTCGGTTTTGGAACTTGAGGGCTAAAATGCCCAGTTTTTGAAAAATTCGAACAATGGGCCATAGGCCAATGGACACGGGCAAGAGCTCGTAAAAGAACATGATATATATATATATATATGTGTGTGTGTGTGTGTGTGTGTGTGCGCCATTAAAACTTAATAAGTGAATTGTTTGGCCATGGTACCAAGGTAGGTCCGACATACTCAGTCAACTAGTAGCAGTGCGACATGACCGATCTTCAGACCAGTTAAGACAAACAGCTACAGGTTGAGTTGGAAGTCGGGACCGTTGGGACAAATGGCACCACATATTACATGGTAATTTAAGAAAACTTTGTTTGTGCATGCACATAAGTACGGGATCAACAAGATGCCCATGAGGGGTAGTGATGTGTCCTAAGGGCCCTGGACGACCCAGTGAGTATAAGGGCAGATTGTCGTTCCAGGTGTCTATGCGAAATTTGGAGTAGCACAAAGCGCATGAGACCGGGGTGGGGACAGGATGAGGTCTCTGTCCTCATATGGACACGAAGAAGCGATTTCGGGATTGTGGGTCGGATATCGCGTACATCCACTCATTCCCAGGGTAGAAGTGATTGTACTTCTATCCGGGTGGCAGGAAAAGTCGCTCCGAAGCCACTAGCGGGTTCAGTAGTGATACTGACTTGCGAATGTGTGTAACCTTCATGATGAAGGATGTGTGTTGGGTGATGACACACCGATAAATAAGAAATAATGGAAAAACACGAATTTTTAAATGAAATAATTTTTGAAAACAAAGGAGTCTGGCACACTCCATATAAATATTTTTCTTGAAAGTTAAAAGATTTGAATCTCATTCACTGAGTAGTTGTACTCACCCCCTTCCTTATACCCATTTTAGGAAGTCCCGGAAAACTGAACTTTAAAGGACTTGCGCAATTAAATGCCTGCAAGATAGGTACAACTAATTTAAATTACTATGCAGTTTTGATTTATGATATTCCTGGAAAAAGGTGCAGGTTAACGCCTTACTCTTTACGATTTATAATATAAGGGAAAACCCTTTAATAAATCGGGAGAGTGGCGGGTTGATCACGGGGATCCGACCAAACCGAGTCGGGGCGTGACACTCCCACTCGGCCTCTCCACTGCTCAGGTGCTCTTTGAAGACAAATAGTCCCTTTCCCGATGAAGTGCCGACCAGAGCTTCGGCGACTGGCCTTTTCGCAACCAAAGGAGCTCCGACTAGTGGCAACGAAATTGGGAAGAAGTCCTCCAGTTAGCAGACACCTCAACCAGACCTGAGGACTCCCTAAGGAGAATCAGAGCAATCGCACAATGAAGCTGCTCCGACGACGGCTCGAAGCAGAGAAACTCCGACCAATTGAAACTAGGACTTTTCCGACCTCCTGCGATTGGAATCGACCCTCCTCGACTTCCCTGAGGTACTTTCTGACCTCTTTCAATGCCCAGTTAAGCCACTTGACCCTCAATTCACCTAAGTGTGACATTTCTAGAGAGAGAAAGTGGTCGAAACTTACTGATCGAAATTCCTTCGACTAGGACATCAATTGGAGAGAACTTCAATTCCCCGAGTACCCTCACAACGAGGGCTAGGTTCATGAACTTGAAGCCGGACAACTACCTCTTCATTGGTAAAAACGAGAGGCTCTCTATATTTTTTTCACACATTATTTATTTATATATTTGTATTATTACGAGCTTATAAATAGACGCGTTTATATTTAATTTATCGAATCAATTATCAATAAATAGTTGTTTACAAGCGTTATGCATATGACATACCAAATATATATTTCAACCTATTATACTCTGTTATTTTAAATTTTTAAAATAAGATTTGAATTCAAACAAATCCGAAATTAAAGTTTATGCGATGGATCTGTACCCGATGCAAATTTAGGTTCAGGGAATTCGAACGACAAGTATTCGAACTCAATCCACAAATTTTGATTTAAGTAAAACTGTACCCAAATTTAAATAAATCTGAATTCGAGTTCATATAAATAAACCCCAACTTAATCAAAACTCAAGTTAATTTCAAATCGAATAATTATTTGATCTCGAGTTTCTAATTATCTCACATTCCTATTGTTTACATAAATTTGCTTTTTATAATATGTTATTTCATCTCGAGTTTCTAATCGATCTTACGTTCCTATTACTTACATATATTTGCTTTTTATAATATGATATTATTTAAAATATAAATTCTACATCCATATTTCGTATTTCCTCCCTATAATCTTTAATGGATATAGAGTGTGCCACGAGGGACTCGTTGGCGGATGGTGGACCAACCGAGATAGTCATTAGGTAATTGTGTCTCATTATTTAAACTTTTATATAATAATTTAATTTTTATATAATTTTTATTTAGCTTATTTTAAATATAATATTTTTATTATCATCTTAATTAAAAATTATCTATAAATTACAAATTTATATATAAATTAAATCAAATAAAATATTAATCGTATAAGAAAAAACATCATCCAGCTATCCGTGTGAGAGTGAGAGTGAACTTATGTGGGTGAGTATCCCAAATCTACAGATTTGTTATAGGAAAAAGTGCGCCACATGCTTGCAAATATGAATGAACTAAATTTATACATTACATGGATTGATACATCTTTTTTATCTAACAATATTTTGTAATTGAATTTATAATTTAATGTATTTTTCTTGTAAAAAACTTAAGTTAATAATATTTATTATTTTAAATAAATCAATTAAAATAGCTTCTATATAACGAGAGAAAAACCAGCGGATGGAATTTGCATTAATAGATATGCAAATTAATCTCCCGATGGTCGAATTATTAAATAGATTATGATTTATAGAGTTAAGATTGTCCAAAAATCAATGCCTTGCCCATCAAAAAAGCGACAAGCCCCTCGGATGTCATATCGGCTCTCCATTAAAATAGACGGATGAGATCTCACATCACATTTACCAGTAATATCAATGCAAAATCCTAGATGTATACCTCAAGCTTCACTCCAAAGTGTTGACTACTTAACTTTATGGTTCTTCCAACGAATTAAATTAATTGTTTCAGTGTCTCACTGCCAAAGCAACACAGCAACTTAATACCCAATTATTCTCATTTATTCTGTTTTTGTCCGGATTTATGGAATATTGACTAATGTTGATAATATACTATAAAATATTAATTAATGTTAATAATATAATTAAAAATTGAATAAAATAAATAAGTTAGTATATTTATAATTTTAAAAATATTTCACTAATTATAAATAAATACACAATAATTTCTTAAATGATAAAATAGTTAGTGCACTCATATTGGACCCAATATTATAAACTTATTTTGTATTATGTATAAATTCGATAATAGCAAAATAATATTCATATATATATTTATTTAGTACGAGTTAATATTAGCATTTGTGATATTATAAGGTGAAATATAATTAAATTAATTATATTTATAAAGTAGAAACAGATTCTAGTATATTTTAAATTAGATTTATTAGGTAACATCGAGAATGGAGATAAAAATAATATTTATATAAATTAATAATAAATAATAAACTTTAAATTTATAAATTGAAGATTAGGTGTGATATAATTTTATTTTTATTTTTTCATTTATTTTCTCTCTATTTTTCTAATATTAGTATTATTATTTATATTTTAAAATAATATAACTCAAAAGTAAATAATATTGAAAAATGTAACTAAAGTAATATCTAATAGTGATGATCTTTAATCTAAAAAATGAAAATTTTATATAAATTATTTTAATAAAATTAATTTAATATGAAGTATTTGATAATATAAATTTATTTTTAAAAATATGAGTTGTTGAGAATATTATTCTAAATTTTATAAAATATATATTAATTATAGTTTTATAAGATTTGAAAATTTGTATTAATTAAAAATTATAATTTTTAAATAGAAATTATACTTATCACTTTAATACATTATCAAATTGTATAAAAAACTGTAGGATCGCACCTCTACCTAATCTTAAACTGTAAATAATTAATAGCAAGTTTTAAGAATATTATGGTAAATTGTATAAAATAGATAAAATTTTTAAGGTTTAAAAATTTTGGGTTCCTGACATTATAGCTACACAAATCATTCTTACGGTAATAATTTATTTAATAAAAATTGATGTGACACTAAATCAATATATTTTATTAAAATAGTTCTTTTAAAATATTTAATGTTAGTGAGTCATATTTTGCACTATAAATACAACCGATTGCCCGAACACTTTCTTCAATCCTTCATCTCTCTAATTACTTTTGCTTAAAGGATGCAGGTGACCCTTCTTATTTTCGTATTGATTGTGGGCCAGGCTGCCACCCTCGCCACCGCCAACCCTTACGGCGGCCCCTCGGCACCGCCGCAAGTGGGCAAAACTCCTCCGCCGCAGTCGATAGTGTGCAATGACCCACGAAGCCGATGCAACGGTCAGAATATAATGTGTCCGCAGCAGTGCCCTTCCTTGAGGCCTGCTTATCCAAAAGAAAAGGCATGCTACGTCGACTGCTCTTCTCCTACATGTGAAGCCACTTGCAAGAGTAAGTCCAGCTCTTCTTATAAATGCCAATGGTACAAAACTCTGTTATACACGGACAGTGATATTCTTTCCGCCAGCAGATCGGACAGTGAACTGCTATGGTGTGGGCTCTGCATGTGGGGACCCGAGATTCGTCGGAGGAGACGGGATCGTGTTCTACTTCCACGGCCGCACGAACCAGTTCTTCAGCCTCGTTTCCGACCAGAACCTCCAGATCAACGCCCGATTCATCGGCCGCCGCCCCGAGGGTAGGAACCGCGATAACACCTGGATCCAATCCCTCGGCCTCATGTTTGGCCGCCACACCTTCACCCTCGCCGCCATGAAGGCCGCCAAGTGGGACGCCGCCGTCGACCTCCTCCAGATCACCTACGACGGGGAGGCCGTGCCCATCGGAGACGGCCACCTGGCCATATGGGCCGCCGCCGACAGCGGCCTGGTCGTCGAGAGGACCGCCCACTGCAACAGTGTGGCCGTGACTATCCCCAGGACGGTGGAGATCTCCGTCAGCGTGGTGCCTATCACGGAGGAGGACGATCGGATCCACAACTACCAGATCCCCGATGATGACTGCTTCGCCCACCTGGAGGTGCAGTTCCTGTTCTTCGACCTCTCCGAGAGGGTCGAGGGAGTGCTGGGGCAGACGTATCGGCCGGAGTTCGTGAGTCCGGTGAAGAGGGGGGTTGAGATGCCGATCATGGGTGGCGAGAGCAAGTACCGGACTTCTTCCCTCTTGTCGGCCGACTGCAGCTACTGCATCTTCTCCCCCGAGCTGCCGAAGGGGATGGCTGGGGGTGCTATGCGACTGGAGCCGACCGGCGTGATGGAATGCACCAGCAGCATGAGTAATGGACGGGGAGTTGTGTGCCGCCGCTAGAGGGATTCGCCAAAGGTTCCTGCCGGATGGGTTGAGTGACTAGGTAGAGCAGTGGGAATAAAATTACGTGGGAATCGGAGTGTTAAAGTTATAATAATAACCTCTCCAGGTACTGGACTAGTTCCTGACAGGCCGGCCCTAGCTAGCTAAATTAAGGTACAAGCAGTTTACCAAAGGTCTAATGTGTTGTCTTTTCTCTGTCTTGGTGTACAAGCGTCAACTTATTTCCCTTTCAAGGGAGATCAGTTGACTATGTTATATCCGCATTAGAATATAAATGAAGATGCATTGAACATCTGATAAGATCCCGCCAACTTTTTTCCGAGCTCCATAGTGAATAAAGAAAATTCGGCCAGCTTCCAAGTGATACTTTGTTTTTAGAGTCGAAACAAAACATCAATTCCCTAACCACCTCCGGCCTTCTCGACCTGCCTAAAGATTCCCTATGCCACGTTTAGCTTCTGTCACGACACACAACATTAATAAGCCATTTCCTACTTGATAGTGGATGCTATGTTTTTTTTTATATGTTTTTAACCAAGAAACCCATAAGCCGATGATTGATATAGGAAAACCCCCAAAAGTTCCTCTATATTTTCTTATCCTAAGCCCTAACCAACTTGTCATGGCATGTGAGTTTCCATTCGTAAAAACGGGCAAAAGACAATATAAATAGACCGTGTATTGTCTCAAAATAACTGTGGAATTATGGTGAATATGATTAGAATAATAAATTATTAATTTTAAAGATTAAAAATAAAGTTAAGAGTGATTTGAAAGTTAAAAAATTAAAATATAATTTTAGTAAACTTTGGGAATCAATTTACAAACTAGGAAAGTATTAGTACTGAAATGAAAATAATGATAGTTGAAAGGTAAAGAGAAAAATATTACAAGTATATGTGTTCTAAATGTAATATTGAAAAGTGTAGATATCTTATTAAAATATTAAAAATTTTAAAAATTTAAGTGTAAATTAAAAAAGTTTTAGATATTTTTTTAAATTTGATAATAAATCGAGCCTAAATAGAGAATTAAGTTATAAATAACTAAATCATAAATAAAGAAAAGGGTTAAGAAATAGTAAGTAATACTAATAAAATTCTATAGTGAACAAGATAATAAATTGTGTAGGTCAAATAAAATATTCCTAGGATCGAATTGTAATACATGAAATTATAAAATTAATAAACTAGAAAAACTGGAACATAAAATTACTACAAAAACTGAGTATCAATATTTAATATGATGATGAGAATTAACTGATATAAAATAAAATAATATTTCATAAACTTGAATGGTAAGCATTTCATTTAAATATTAGAAGTTAGAATTATAGTTGAATCAGATTGAACTATATTGAATCAATTCAACTATTTATTTTTTAAAATAATTAAAAAAATAATAAAATGATAATTTTAGTTCACCACTATATAGAAAATTAATTTATATTTTTTAGAAATTAAAAAATTAGCTGAATTATGCATGAATCAATCAAAAAATAATTTTAGGTCGTAATAATATAATATAATTGAACTGATCAAGTCAATAAAAGAAAATTAGGTTAGAGGGACAATTTTCTAAGTTATGTCACGTCATCCAGTGCAGCCAACCAGTGGGCACCGCGTGGAAAATCCACCTAGTCATCAACTAGATAAGGTGATCTAATACACTAACCAATTGCCATGTAACATGTGATAGTTGTTAATGGTTAATGGAAATGAATCCCCATCAACAAACTATGTCAGCTAGGATGACCAATTAGAGCGTGTGGAAAATATGTTGAGTATGCAAACAATTGGGATATTTGAGGGAACTTACTAATACATAAGTGGCACATGGTAGTTAATGATCAATTAAATGCTTCGTGAGTAAAATTGCTATGCTAGAGGGTGTGAACAATCCTGAACTGACTAATACACAAGTCCCCTCCGTCACCCTTTACTGGAATTTACTATTCACAATACACTTTTGATGAAAACTAAATTATGAAATTTGCACTACTTATGCTACCAATTGAATCGTGATTTGATCCAGAAAAGATAAACAGGAAGAGAGCAATTCATTGGAATAAAAAAACTCTATTCGTCAGATCATTACTGGTGAATAATTAGAACTTTCTCTCTCTAGGACGATTTTCCGTCAAAGCTCCGTTTAAGCTCATTTCTAAGTCAAATCTAGTGTTTTAAAGCTTGAAATTAATTAGATAACATATGAAAGATGATTAGTATTACGTAAGGAATCAATTGGGAGGAAATAAGATCGAATTGATGAAATTCAAGTTGGAGGACTAAGTTGCAATTTTTGTAAAGTTGGGGACTTAATTACAATTTTTCAAAAATTGGGGATTTTTTTACAATTAATGAGAATTTCTGTACCCAATAGGAAATTTGAGAAATTAGGGACCCAAATGGAGATTTGACAATCTTATGGCCCTAAATGGAATTAATACATAAATTAAGGACCAAATTATAATTATTGGAAAGTTACGAGTTTTAAGTATAATTACCTTACTAATTGGGATCTAATTACCCAATCTATTGTAGGAACAGATCAACTACATGTTCGTGCAAATGAAAGGCACGTTCAACTTGGAAAATACTCGGACAATCAAGTTTCAAAATAAAGTTGAGTGAGATTTCCGGTATCATGCTTGTTTGGGGTGATGAATGTACCTCGATATTATCAAAAGATAAAACACCCATATTGTTCCAGAAATAGTCTTCAGTGACAGGTAGCACCAAAGATAAAGGTCTAAATTAAAAATACTATTTTTGTGTATACTAAGATGCAAAACCATCGAGGTACCTGATATGGGGTAATGTTAGTTTTAAGGGTTGTTGGACAACTTAGGAAGCATAATGGAAGTTTTGTTATGCCAGTATATCGATAAGCTATAGGAGCTTAATGGGAATTGAGAACAAGTAAAAAGGAGGAGAGATCTCATCCCACAATAGCATACACGAAGTTTCGAATTAAGTATAGGGTTGCAGCCTCTTACCTAGGGTAAACGGTAAATTGGCTACAGTTCACAAGTGAAACAATTGGGAACTGTTCTGCAAAAAGTATTGTCACTTTGATGATAAATGACATATGTGATTGTGTGCTAAATCAAACTTGAAAAAGTGAATGATAAATTATCACTTTCATGATAAAAGATGTGGACTTAAACCCATAAACCCTTAAAAAAATGGTGTTATATGTCAACAAATCAATAACCCTTTTTTCATGCTTTATAATTCACCTTATTTTCCACTGAGTTGTATAACTCACCTCACTTTCTCACCCCATTTTAGTGAATCTCTTACATCAAGTAAAGTGAACACCTGATAAGTAAGCCAGGATTTCTACGAAAAATTACTTTTATTAAGTCATTTTGTTTATTTTGTTATGAAAACATATATATTTGTAAATATTTACCTTTCTTAGTATATATATATATATATATATATATATTGGTAGAAATATCATTTTAGTACATAAAGTGGTGGTAGATTAATCACGGGGTATCAACCAAACCGGGTTGGGGCGTAACAGTAGTTCATATTTATAGGTGATCAGGAATTGTAGTTGTCTGGGTTATTTAAGTTCTTGAGGTGTGGAAAGTACGAATGGAGAGTAGTTCTTTATATATTGAGCTCGATAACTAAAGGTTATATCCAATCCACTATTAGTCAGACATTAACTCCTCGATTTAAGCAATTGTCGGAGCAATTTATTGCTTGCTGGAGTTGAGGCGATCCTTTGGCCTTCCTTCTGTTCGTTTGTATAAAGGTTGAGAAGATTCACACGTGTGAGTTGCCACACGACACACAATAATTGACTGGAGTTATTGACGCAACATCACACTCAACATTCAATTCAATTGCTAATTGAACACATGATGATCTCCCATTGGTCGCGCTATCCTACGTGGCTGTTGATCGAATCTAGCCGTCAAACGACTGTTGTTAACTTTAACATGTGGCATAATCCAATTGATTTATTTAAATAAATAATATTTCTCACCTTACGCATTTTTCATTGCCACGTGTTCTCTCAAAATTGGTTGTGATCATCTAATGTAGATTTTTCATGTGCTGATTACTAATTGGTCAATCATTCCCAATCTTCCTGGTTGCCTGCTAACTTTGTGCACTTTTCACGTGTTACACTTTTATTGGTTACACTTTTCATGAGGATTTACTTTAGTTGATCGCTGACTAATAACACATGTCACGGCCCGGTCCGGTTTGGCCAAGGTCTAATGGTCAACCCGCCACTCTCTCGAACCTCAAGGAGGGCTCCTCGAGGTCAAGAGAGTCAGGTGTATTATCTGTCATGCTTTCCCTCAATAACATTTAACAAAGCTGAAATTTCTAAAATGGTGTACCTAGTTTTGGGTCTGAAGGGAAAGACCGACACAATTGTGTTCTTTCCTAAAAATGTTAAGAGGGAGGGGGTGAGTTTGACAACTCAGTAAGGGGAAAATTACTATAACGGTTTACTTAAATTTATCTTATATCGAATTTATTTCCATTATTTCACACAGTTATAGAATCAACAACCAACCACCTATCATAGGAAGGATCACACATTCGTAGAACGGTCCTCGACCGTGCCACTTGTGGACAGAAGTGCCTTTACCATCCACCTTGATAGAGGGATGTTGCCTCTACCCGGAGTTTGTGTGGACATCAGTAGTCCAACCCCAAACTCCAATTCTTCCACCACGTTCGCTCAACGGGACGAGACCTCATTCCCCTTACTGCCTCGGTCTCTGTGTGCAGGAAGCACTCGACTTCATGACCTACTGAATGACAATACTACCCTTATGCTCCCTAGGTCATTTAGTAGTCCTTGGGTCCCATCACTACCTCATGCCAGGTGTCCTAATGGTCTGAACATCACGATGCATGCACAATCAATAAGATTTTTAAGTTATAGCCGTTATCTTTGGCCCTCTTGCACAATGGTGTGTCAGCTTGGCTTCGGCCCCACCACGCGTACTGGTACAACAGGTTCGACGACCCGACTTTGGCAGAGCAGTAGTTTGGCCCAACAAGCTTGACAACTCAACTTGGCTCGATGGGTATCACACAAGTTCTCATTATTCAAGTATTTTAGCCTCATGTATCACATGTCTATTTTGGACGGGTCTATGCCCGTATCCATCGGCCTTGGGCCCACTAGCATCTCGAGCCTGAGCCCAGAATTAGCTTCTAAATATTTTAAGTAGAGTTACTTAGTCAGGGGAGGCTAATTCCGTGAAAACAAATTTTCAAATCTTAAACCATCATTACAACCAGAATGGACGTCATAGCGGTTCCCACTCACCTGGTGATTTTGGCGGGGTTGCACCGGCGAAGTCTAGCCTCGCAGTTCCTCTTCCGGAAGCAGGTGCTCGAATAATCAGTCCCTACATGTCACAAATGTCCTTGTCAGGGTGTTAAACTAAAGAATTGTACTTCTTGGCATATTTGCGTATAAGCCTTCATATTTGACCATAATTGCACTTTAGTCCCCAAGGTTTGTGCATTCATCTTTTCCTCTTTAATTCCCCATTTTCCCCTAATTTGACCTCCAAATTTTATAATTATCCCTTTGGTTCCTTAATTTGATCAACACTGCCTTGGTTTCCTTTATTTTTCTGAAACAGCCATTTAGCCCCAAAATTTTCAAAAATTGCAATTGACCCTAACTTTTCAAATTTTACAAATTAGTCCTCCATTTGAACCAATTTGTCCAATGGACCCTCAATTGGAAGGGAATTACAAAAAAAGACTCTCAATTTTTTCAAAATGCCATTTGGTCTCCGATTTTTGAAAAATCCTTAATTTTACCCAAACTTTTCAAATATTGCATTTTGGTCCCCTAACTTTTCAAATTTTCTATTTTGCCCCAAATTTGTCCCATTTGCCCAATTGACCCTCAATTGGGGTGAATTTCATGAAAATACCCTCAATTTTGTGAAATTTCCATTCAGCCCTCCAATTTTTGAAAATTGCACAAAAGTCCCCCTAAATCCCCAAATTGGCATCCACCTTCATCCCTAAATTGAGCATATGACACTTCGGATCTTACCTCGTCCAATTGGCGGCCTATATGTCCTTTTTTTCTTCAATTCTTGCTTCTAATCACCTCCTATAGCTCTCCTCGATTGTCTTACACTTCTAATTTTTTATTTTGGCTAAGTTTTGTGCCCTATCGGAGCTCTACCAGAAAAGTTATAGTAGAGAGAGATAGATTGCATTTCTTACCGACGGAGAGGCGGTAGCCCGAGCTTGGGGTGGGGGTGGCTTGAGCTAGTGAAGAGGAACCTAGCAGGAATTGAAGAAAACAAGGAATTGTTGAAGAAAACAAGGAATTGTTTAAGAAAACAAGGTCTTGTTTAGAAATTTCAGTTTTGTTTAATGTTATCCAGGGAAAGCATGACAGGTAGTACGCATGACTCTCTTAACCCCGAGGAGCCCTCCTTAAGGTTCGAGAGAGTGGAGGGTTGTCACTCAGACCATGGCCAAACCGGGCCGAGACGTGACAACTTTGGTGGTATCAGAGTTTGTGCTTTCCTAGATACATTATCAAAACTGTATAACCTAAATACTAATTAAAGAAAAGTTCAACCCAACCATGGCACTCAAATGAGGATTCAAGAGAACAAGACGTGCAACTGCTAATTCTACCGGAAACCCCACCTCGGAGATAGAATTCCCAGGAACTACCTCTACCCCGCAAGGCATCAGTTTCGAACACCAATGACTATATGAGGAATTCACTAAGGTATTTGAAGAACCCCACCTTAGCGACAAACCCCACCTGGATTCTGAGTACCATACCCATCAGGAGGAAGTACAATTTCAACCCCCTTTCACACCTATTCCACCCCTCGTCAACATTCCCATATACTTGAAAACCCTCCGACAACTGAGATGTAAGCCCTTCTACGGGGAGAAAAAGGTCAGGACTGCCATGGACTGGTTGGCAAGCCTCAAGAAGTTCATGGGTATCATCCGGATACCTCCGGAGGAGAAGGTGACACTAGCTGAATTTTTCGTGGAGACCAACGCGAAAAGATGGTGAGAAAACGCAAGAAACCTCTTCCCGACCCCACCTACCTAGGAAGAGTTCAAAGAAAGATATGCAGAAGAATACCTGGCTCTCCACCTCATCAATGAAAAGAAGGTGGAATTCTTCCAACTCCGCCAGGGAGCTCGCATGGTCTCAGAATATGAGACTAGGTTCAACATGTCACGCCCCAACCTGGTTTGATTGGATCCCCGTGAACAACCCGCCGCTCTTTCTCAGTTCAAGAGGAGTTTCCCCCTTTATTTAGTCGAGAGGAGCCAGGCGAAATTTCAACCTTGTTCCTTGGAAGACATATAACAAATAAAATGCAAGCTTAAGGAAAAATTTAAGCATACCTAATAAAGGGTAAGGCTCGGTGTTACTTATAGTCATTTTCTCTTTTCCTGAAAAGGGGTAGAAAAGAGGGGTGAGTTTCTACAACTCAGTGAATGGGTTTTCAAAGGTCTACTTTTAACTTTTAAGAAAAACATTTATATGAAGTGTGTCAGACTCCTTTCTTTTCAAAAATCCTTTTATTTAAAAATCTAGGTTTTTCCATTATTTCTTAGTTACCGGTGTGTCATCACCCAACACACATCCTTCATCATGAAGGTTACACACCTTCGCAAGTTAGTATCACTACTGAACCCGCTAGTGGCTTCGGAGCGACTTTTCCTGCCACCCAAATAGAAGTATGACCACTTTTACTCTGGGAATGAGTGGATGTACACGACATCCGACCCACAATCCCGAAAACACTTCTTCATGTTTGTATCAGGATAGAGACCTCATCATGTCCCCACCCCGGTCTCATGCGCTTGGTGCTACTCCAGATTTCGCACAAACACATGGAACGATTATTTGCCCTTATACTCACCGAGTCGTCCAGGGCCCTTAGGACACATCACTACCCCTCATGGGCGTCTTGATGATCCCGTACTCATGGTGCATGCACAAGCAAAGTTTTCTTAAATTTGTCATATAATATGTGGTGCCATTTGTCCCAACGGTCCCGACCTTCAAGTCAACATGTAGCTGTTTGTCTCGACTGGTCCGAAGACCTCTCATGTCGCACTGCTACTAGTTGACTGAGTATGTCAAACCTACCTTGGTACCATGACCAAACAATTCACTTATTAAGTTTTAATGGCACACACATATATATATACATATATATATCATGTTCTTTTACGAGCTCCTGCTCGTGTCCATTGGCCTATGGCCCACTGTTCGAGTTTTTCAAAAACTGGCATTTTAGGCCTCAAGTTCCAAAACTGAGGCCCCCTGCCTATAAAAGCTATTCGAGCTCCCATCAAGAAGGTCTCCCAAATAGTTTAAGCATTGGCACACAGTCAGGGGAGAACACTTCTGACAAAATAGGTTTTTACTGTCCATTATACCGACCGGTATAAGGACATCTTTGTTCATAACCAATGAACGAGTTTTCAACTTCCTTCAAGTAAGTCTCATCATACCAACCGTGTATGATCTACTTACAACCCGTAAATAGTTTTTTCGCATTACTTTCACATCACTTTCTCTAAGTAGTGATGATTAAAAATACCACTAAACAGTGGGTTTTTATACCAAGGTACTTATCATCCCCAATTGGGTATGATACAAAATCCCACTCACCCGATAGTGCAGTGAAATTCCACTTAGTCGGGCTCCGTCCTTAGCAAGCTGTACCTCAACTGGCGTTCTCGATGTCTCGTTCTCCTACACGAAATGAACATAATTGTTCATTATTCTTTGGCCTAATAGCCCTCATTCGTTCCAAATAAATGAGAAAATCGAACTTTACATATATTTGTAATTAGGTTCCTAAAGTTATTTTTCTTTAACTTTAAGTCCATATTGCCGGGTTTTTCCTAAATTCGAGTCCCGAAACTTTTAAAATTTATCTTAGGACCTCAAATCATTTGATTTCACACAAAGGGGTTTAATTTCCTAAATTTCCAATTTGGTCCTTCAATTTTTCCAAAATTACCATTTTATCCTTTATTTAGAAAATTGGTAAATTTTGCCCCAAAAATTCTAAAATTTCTCAATTGGCCCTCTAATATTCTTATCATGACCAATTGACCCTCAATTTTAGAAAATTACATTTTGGTCCTTCAAAATTTTTAAAATCCCTAAATTTCCCTAATTTTCCCCCAATTCCAACTGTTCAATAATGCCGAATTTGATTTTATCAAATTGACCGATCAAACACCTCTAATTGTTGGAATTGAGTTCCTACATGTTCATACGATTCTAAGGAACTTTGAATCGCAGATTTTAATGCCAGAACGAGCTCAAACGGAGCTTCGCCGGAAAAAAGACTGTAGAGAGAGAAAGCTTCAATATCTCACCGGTGAGGGCGTGGCGGTCGGAGCTCTCTATCTGGGCAGGTAGCTCTCCTCCAGAGGTTCTTCCTAGGATCAAGAATGACATCAATTGTTGTCGATTTGGATTAGAATTTCTCCATCGAAATTCGGCCGAAACTCTCTCTAACAATGATCTGAAATAGTAAAGGGGACCTGAATTGGCTTATCGTTCGGTCCTAATTTGGCCGTGGAAGGGCTGAGGTGGTGTCGGGAGAGCTTGGTTTGGCCTGAGGAGGGCTTTAATTGGCCAATTTCAACTCGGCCGAAACAGAGCAGCTTCGGTCCGCCGGAGCTGCTTCACTGTTTGATCACGCCAGCGCTTCTCCGGCGACTCTCGGGACAAACGGATGCTACCACCGTGTAGCTCACTTCTCCCTAGTTCTAATGATCCTGACCTCACCTTCTTTTGCTTAGAATTGACCCTATATCAGAGATCTGGTTTAAGCTTCACCAAAAAACTAAGCAACTAAGAGAGAGAGAGAGCTTTTCAGGTGTGGAGAGAACGAATGGAGAGGCATCTTTGGAGCTTGGGGACCCGTTGGCCATCCATTTGGCACCGTTATGACAGGAATTAATGACCTGAAACGTACCAAATGGAGGCGTTTCTTCTTCGCCGACGTTTCTTCAGTTTCCCAGCAAGTGAACAGTGTTGTCATCCTGAGGAAGAAGATGACACTGTTCCAAACCGGATCGGACCGGTCCGAACTGGGTTCCAAGCTTAAATCGGTTAGTTCACCCCTCATTCGACCGAATTTTTCAAATCTAAAAATTTCTAAATTCATTCTCTATCCAATGGTGGCCTCAAATCTCCAATTTGAATTATTTAAGCCACCTATAAAAATGAATTTAGGATTTGGTTCATTATTGGTTCAAACCAGTCTGAACCGGTTCGGATCCGATTCACCTGAACCGGTTTGGTTTTCATCCCCAATTCCGTCACAAGTCCATTTCCATGTCTTTTGTGACTACTTGGGTTACTTAGGGTCCATAAGATTCCCGGTTTACCATCTCTTTATCACTTTCGGTTAATAAACTGACTTGATCCTTAAACCGATTTGATCCGGTTCAAGACCGGTTCACTCGAACCGATCTGGTTTTTCTCTCCCACTTTGTTCTAAGGTTCCTTCCCAAGGTTTATAAATTTCTTTGGGGCACAAGGGAGTTAAATTTCTCTTGTTTGCCCATTCTCTATCAATTCCGGTTTATGAATTGACTTGGTTCTTTTCCATGGTATTATGAGCTCTTTGGATCACCCGTGAGTTGTAAATTCCCAAACTGCCCGTTCATAAATGATCGGGTTTGTAAACTGGTTTTGTATCCTCACTTGGTTTAACCGGTTCTTTTCTCGATTTTCCTTAGCTCGAAAGGGTAGGTTTTACACAACGAGCTGCAACCCTTTGCCCCCGACCTAGCGAGACCAGCCGACCACTGCCAAAAGTTTATTGACGGTCTCAATATGGATATAAGAGACCGGAAGGGGGTTTTGGGATGCCTCACTGACTTAGCCGCCATAGTTGGCATGGGCCATGAATGCGAGCGGCTAGTCCAGACAAGGCATCGTGTAAACCCCGCACTTTTGAGTTTAGGAAAACCAAGAAAAGAACCGGACAAACAGAGTAAGAAAACCGAGCCGATTTACAAAACCGATCATATGGGAACAAGCAATTTGGAAATTTACAACTTCCGGGTGATCCCAAGGGTTTATTAAATCTTGGAAAAGAAACTTAAGACAAGATAAAAGAGAAAAACCAAATTGGTTCAAGTGAACAAGATCCTATAAGAAATTTGAAGTTAAGCGTGCTTACAAGATCCTATTGGAATTAATACAAATAATTTAATACTGAAATTAAATTATTGAAATTAATACCAATAATTTATTTCAATATTAATACTAGTAATAAATCTCTCACATTTAATACACGATTTTACACCTATATAAAGAGGTCGTACCATTCATTCTCTTTACACCTGAACACTTCTCTCTCTCTCTCTCTCTCTCTACTGCTCCATTTCCTGGTGAAACTCGATCGAGCTTCAACTTGAACAAAGGTCGGGCTCTTTAGAACCGGGGAGAAGACAGCTATCTGATAGCAAACTATAGTCAATCCGAGAATCGTTGGAGAAGCCTGGCATGATGGAATATTGAAGCAGCTCCAGCGGACCGAAGCTGCCCTATTTCGGCCAAGCTGAAATTGACCATTTCAAGCCCTCCTCAGGCCAAACCAAGCCCTCCCAACACTTCTTCAGCCTTTCCACGACCGAATTAGGATCGAAAGGTAAGCCAATTCGGCTCCCCTTTATAATTTTCGGTTGGTGCTAGAGAGAGAGTCGATCGAATTTCAATGACAAAATTCTAATCCAATTCCGCATCAATTGATGCAATTCTTGATTCTAGGATGAACCTCACGATGAGAGCTATCTGCCCAGATTGAAAGCTCGGACCGTCGTGCCTTCACCGGTGAGTAATCGAAGCTTTCTCTCTCTATAGTAAATTTTCCGACGAAGCTCCGTTTGAGCTCGTCCCGACATTAAAACTTGTGATTCACATTTCTAAAGAATCGGTATGAACATGTAGAAACTCAATTTCAACTTCAATTTCAACAATTGGAAACGTTTGATGGGTCAATTTGATGAAATCAAATTCGACTGTGTTAAGAAGTTGGAATTGGAGGAAAATTGGGGATTTTTGAAATTCAAAGGACTAAAATGAAATTTTATGAAATTGAGGGCCTTGGGCATGTAAATAATGTTGGAGGACGAATTGAGAAATTTTAGAATTTTTGGGGCAAAACTTACCATTTTTGTAAAGGAAGGGCAAAATGATAATTTTGGAAAAGTTGGAGGACCAAATTGGGAATTTGTGAAATTAATCCCCTTTTTGTGAAATGGAATAAATTGAGGTCCTATGATAAATTTTAGAAGTTTCAAGACTCAATTTGAGGAAAAAATCGGCATTTTGGACTTAAAGTTAAAGAGAAATAACTTTAGGGACCTAATTGTAAATAAACGAAAGTGCTCTTTGAGGATCAATTGGGCATGATAAGAATGTTAGAGGGCCAATTGAGGAATTTTAGAATTTTTGGGATGAAACTTACCATTTTTGTAAAGGAAGGGCAAAATGGTAATTTTGGAAAAGTTGGGGGACCAAATTGGAAATTTTGGAATTTAACCCCTTTTTATGAATACGAATAAATTGAGGTCCCAATGTGAATTTTAAAAGTTTCGGGACTCAATTTGAGGAAAAATAGGCATTAGGGACTTCAAGTTAAAGAAAAAATAACTTTAGTACCTAATTGCAAATAAATAAAAAGTTTGATTTTCTCATTCATTTGGAATGAATGAAGGCTATTAGGCCGAGGGATAATGAACAAGGATGTTCATATCGTGTAGGAACATGAAGTATCGGGAACGCCAGCAATGACAAGCTCGCGTGAATACAAAGAACCAATCCAGTGGAAGTCACTACATTAACAGGTGAGTGGGCTAATTTACACTTCATACCCAGTTGGGATGATGAACACCTTTTCTAAATTGGAAGCTATAGTGAGTGGGATTTTATATTTTACCTAGTTGGAGATGATAAGTACCTCGAAATGAAAAACTCACTATTTAGTGGTATTTTAAACATCACAACTTAGAGAAGTGATGTGAAAATCACACGAGAAAACTACTTACTGGTTGTAAGTAGATCATACCCAGTTGATATGATGAAACTTTATCGAATGAAGTAGAAAACTCGTTTATCGGTTATGAGCGGAGATGTCATCATACTCGGTTGGTATGATGGACAATTGAAAACATATTTTTTTGGAAGTTCTCTCCCCTCACTGTGTGCCAATGCTTAAATGATTTGGGAGACCTTCTTGTCGGGAGCTCGAATAGCTCTTATAGGTCGAGGGCCTCGGTTTTGGAACTTGGGGGCTATTATGCCCAGTTTTGAAAATATCGAACAGTGGGCCATAGGCTAGTAGGCACGAGTAGGAGCTTGTAAACAAACATGCGATATGTGCCATAAAACTTTAATAAATGAATTGTTTGGCCATGGTACCAAGACAGGACCGAGATACTCGGTCAATTAATGACAGTGCGACATGACAGGTCCATGGACCAGTTAAGACAAACAACTGTAGGTTGAGTCGAGGGTCGGGGCCGTTAGACTAGTGGCACCACAGATTACATGGCATGATAAGAAAATACTGTATGCACATGTACTGTGATTACAAGACCATCAAGACGCCTAAGAGGGGTAGTGATGCATCCTAAGGGCCTTGAACGACCTGGTGAGTAGGATAGAAGTGGACGTGTTTCTATTTTGGTGGCCGGTAAAGTCATTCCGACGCCACAAGTGGGTTCAATGGACGGGCTGGCCTGCAATTGTGTGATTGACCTTCATGATGAAGGATGTGTGTTGGGTGATAACACACCGTGATTAATAAGAAATGATAATAAAAATAGAGATTTAAAATAAAAGGGTTTTTGAAATAAAATAAGGAGACTGGCACACTCCAATACAAATCTTTTTCCTAAAAGTTAATTTTCGAAAACCTAGTCACTGAGTAGTAGTACTCAGCCCCTGCCTTAAATCCCTTTCAGGAAATTTTGGAAAGCCTACCCTTAAAGACCATCAACTAAGAGCCTGTGAGACATATATGATAAATTTAAAATTTTATTTAGTTTTGATTTATGTTATTCCAAGAAAGACGTTGATGTAAAGGACAACTTACTCTTTACGGTTTATAATAAGGGGGGAACCTTTTAGTAAACTGAGAGAGTGGCGGGTTGATCACGGGAATCCGACCAAATTGGGTCGGGGCGTGACAACTTGAGTGGTATCAGGGCCTGTTTCCTCAAATACATAATCAAAACTAGAAAATATAGTAACTAATAGGATTTATCTTAAAATTTTCAGATGGCTCCCGGGAGAGGAACCAAGAAAATTAGGAATGACTCTACTCAACATCCTGTCCTCATAGGAAGACAACCCTAGAAGCTTTCCAAATGCCTGAGGCATGGTAGGAATCTCAAAAGACCAAATGGGGAAGTATCCCGAAGAATGGTGCTAGGACCTATTGACGGCACAACTCCAAGTACAAAGGAAACCAAGCGTGAAGCTATAAACGCTAGCAAAGGGCGTATAATCTTACCTAGGAGGATGCTTATCAAGAATCCTATTGCTCCCTATTTATTTTGTGACCACTTTCTGTAATAGGGCTAAAACCCTCAACATACTGAACTCCTTGATTAATAAAGTACTTGAAATTCCTAAAATCCTATCTCTCGATGAAGTGATCTTGCTAGGAAGATAGTCCCAAGAATAGTAAACCAACATGCCCCTTCACCATTAAAATTAGGGAGAATCCCATCCCAGTTAAGTAAGCTGAATGAGGGAATCAAGGAATATAGGAGGACTCCTAGAATGACCATTTGACAAAGAATACTTAACAGGAAAACTCTCAAGGTGATCACACTCAAGGACGATGAAGCACCAAAACTACCAGTAACCCCTAGAAAGGCCCTACAATACCCGAAGGAAAGGAAGAACCACAACGGTCCATGCAAGGGAATAACCTATTAAAAGTGTGAACAATGGGGACATTACATGAAGAAGTACACAACTCTACTAAGGACAAGTACCAAACCTGTCATAAGAGTAAGGGAATATGACAGGTAAAGAAGGATTGTTCCACACCTCATAGATTTAGGGCAATACCTCCTCAAAGGTCATGAAAGACAAGAAGAACTGGTGACCAAAACCATGGAGCAGGTTAAGTAAGGAGTTCACAAAGAGGTCAAGAAATGATGAGGTAAAAAAACCAAATTTAAACTTCTTCTAAAGAAGGTCAAGCTGAGAAGGATACCACAAGAATGGAGGTAAGAAAGTATACCTAGGACCCTCTCATAAGGGGCAAACACGGAAAAATGTTCTCCAAAAACTCTATGGGTATGACACAGTAAGAGTGAAGAGGAGAAGAAATACACTATGAAAGTAAACTTTGGAGGGATGCATATAACTAATTACCCTTGAAGGAATCATTGATGGGTGGATGGACATAATCTAGAGCGCAAGGAACCAATCCTTTATTAGGAAATGTTTCAAAGGAAGGAGGTATCGTGATGGCCTAGTGTGGCCTGTTTAGAGAGAGCAGAAGAACGAAATAATAATTCCAGGAGAACCAAGTAGAAAGAAGAAACTAGTAGCAACAAGACAGCCAAAGAGAATAGACAAAACCCTAAGAAAGGCTGAGATGTAGTAAAGACTACACTCTATGAAGGGCAATAGGATGGGCAATAAGGATGAGTGATATAGCTGCCTAGACAATTGGACTAGAAAAATTGTGAGAAGGAGGTAGTTAAAGAACTGGTTTTCAAGAGAACCATGGATTTTAACCATGACAAAGAAGGGAGAAGTGAAAAGGATAAAACATTGGAAAAGAAGAACAAAGGAAAATCCTTAAAGAAATCAATGGCCAAAACTAGATTTATAATTAAAAGTCTTGAGACGGTTAAGTGAACCTCACAAAGGACAATCAAGAGATTTTGAAACAATAAGGATGTGAACCCTCCTTAAAAAAAGGGAATAAGTTAACGGGTTAGCATCAAAAGATGCTGTGATAAGTAAGAATGAGTGGACTACCCATACTAAGGTAATAAAGAAAAGAACGTCCGAAAAATGTTGGGAAAGTAAGTCCTCCAAATAAGATGTGGCTAAGGAAGAATAACCACAATTGGTAAGATGGGTCATAGTCCACACACGCATATGAAGCCTAAAGTGTGGACGACAAAGCATATTGTGGAATGCACGGAATAAGACCGAGAATCAAAAGTATCTCTAGTAAGGAATAAGGGATGAAACAAAAGTTGTGGATAAAGAAGGATCCAATACGGGCAAATGCCCTAACATAGATAGGGGTGCAAAGAAAGGAAGAAAGAACCCTAAAAGGAATAATAAGAAGGTTGAGCTTGTAACTCCTAAGTGGGAAGTCTCTATTGTGAGGGAAATAGTAGAGAACGAAACCGGAAGAAAGGGAACCTTTCAAAGCAAAGGAATCAATACATAGATCAAAAGTGATTATTTTAGAACGAATAATCATGAAAATATTACGAGTAAGTAAAAGTGGATTAAGGAATAAGGAAAAATCCTTGGATAAAGAATTCCAAGGACTTAAGAAGGAAAGAATCCCAACTTGTCGGTAAATTATTGGGAAACCAAATGATTGGAACCGAAAATACTCAATAAGAAAGTGGAGAAAGGACGAGTGGGTAAGGAGAACCGACACAGTTTTGTAAGTTGATTGGATAACGGTAAAGGTAGTTGAGAAATACTACCAAAAGAAAAGAGTGGTGAAGTTATACAATCTCTAAGAGGTTGAAAAGTTAGGAATAACCCTAAAGGAGGTGTTCTGGAAATCTAATGGACATAGAAACAAGAAAATGTCATGCTATAAGGGGCATGTAAACCTAACAGTCCCAAGGAAAACATGACTAAAAAATAAGGAAGAGTTAGTTAGTTAGCATGACAAGGTCAAACATAAATTTAGACTGAAATTGTAATGAACAACGGACAAAGGAAGAGCCGAAATAGGATGAAAATGTGATAATAAGGAAACTTGTGAGAACAGGTATGTAATGTTATAAAGGACATCGAGCTAAGGGTTTCAACGACCAAGAGGTTAATTAGACGCGGGAATGGTTAGGAATCTTGGAATTCCTAATCCTAAGTACGGGACCCCAAATGGAAAAATGTTGCTCTAAGCAAAGAAAGATGCGAATCTAAGGATATACCCTTAAGTAAGATATGTCTAGGTATGATAAACTCCATGGATGGAGTAAATAATATAAAGGAAGATAAATTCCTTTAGTGAATGATGTAAAAAGGGTAAATTGGAAGAACAAGATAAGAGTTTGTATGCTAAGAAAATACCAAATGGATATTAAAGGAATTGGTTCCTCATGCAAGGTTGCTAATTAAGTTTTGGGGACAAAACTCTTAAAAGGAGGGGAGAGTTGTAAACCCCACTCTTTTGAGTTAAGGAAAACCTAGAAAAGAACCGGTCAAATCGAGTGAGAAATACAGGATCGGTTCACAAACTCGACCATTTAAGGGTTCATAAAACCTTCGAAAAGAACCTTAAGACAAATTAGAAGAGAAAAACCAGATCGGTTCAGATGAACTATATCCTATCAGAAAACCAAAGTTAAGAATGCTTGCATGAGAGTAGTGCGAGGATGGGATGACCTCGTGGGAAGCCCTATTATAAATAGCTATAAATTAATATATATATATATATTTAATTATTGAAATTAATACCAATTATTTAATACCTAAATTAACTTATTAGAATTTATACTAATAATTTAATAACTAAATTAAATTATTGGAATTAATACTAATAAATACTCATCAATTTATGGCAGCATTAATACTAGTAATAAATCTCCCCCATTTAATACACAATTTTATACCTATATAAAGAAGTGGTTGTGCCACGTGGCGCGTTGTGATTGGTCAGTTTTTCTGACGTGGAACGCTAGCTCGGCCGCCACGTCAGCTATTGATCGGACATGTGGTAGTCTCTCATTGGCTATCGGCCAGTTCTGACATGGTTTGACCAGTTTTCTCAAATTTAAAAATTTAAAAATTTATCTAAATTCATTTTTTTATCTAATAGTGGTCTCAATTTTCCAATTTGACATTTTTAAGTCACCTAGAAAAATGAATTTGTGAACCGGTTCACTATGGTTCATGCTGGTACGATCCAGTTCGGGTCTGGTTCCCCTCGAACCGGTTCAGTTTTCTCTTCAATTCCACTTCTCAGTCCTTCCTTGAAGTTTTTTTTGAAATTTTGGTCACTTAGGATTTTTCATTTTCCCATATTAGCTATTTTTTGTTTATTAAACGGCTCAGTTCTTCATTTATAAACCTATACCAGTTCTTTTTTCAATTTCCTTTGGTCCAATTGGACGGGTTTTACATTGTAGCCTCCCATTGGTTGCTCTCACCCACGTGGCTGATGATTAGATTCCGTTGACCGTTGACCCTAACACATGACGTCCTCTAATTGGTTGTTTTAAATGCATTAGATTTCCCTCCTGACGCAGTGTAAAACCCGTCCAATTGGACCAAAGGAAACCGAAAAAAGAATTGGTATAAGTTTATACATAAAAAAATAGAGCCATTTAATGAACAAAACAATAGCTAACGTGGGAAATTGGAAAATCTCAAATGACCAAAATTTCAAAAAAAAAAACTTCAAGGAAGAATCGAGAAGTGGAATTGAAGAGAAAATTGAACTGGTTGGGGGGAACCGGACCCGAACCGCCATGAACCATAGTGAATCGGTTCAAAAATTCATTTTTCTAGGTGTCTTAAAAATGTAAAATTAAAAAATTGAGACCAACATTAGATAGAAAATGAATTTAGAAATTTTTAAATTTGAGAAAACTGGTCGAATCAGGTCCGAACCATCTAATTTTTGAATTTTGGAATGGGCTGAGCAATGGTCAACGGCCAGTTAGTGCCACGTCAGCTGCCACATAGACATGGTCAACCAATTGGAGACTACCATGTGTCTGGTTAATGGCCAGCTGACACCCCGTCAGCGTGCCACGCAAACACAGGCCAAATCTGCAAAGTGTGCACGACCGAATTCTGCAAACATTGTGCACGAGCGAATTCGCTAGAAAACTCTGTGCACGAACAAATCCTGCAAAACTTTTAACACTAAAATTCACACTACTCATGTCATCAATTGAAGCGTAGTTTGATCTAGGAAATATCCCCGCAATGAGAGCAACATGGTGGTAACCCAAGCTCCGACTGCCGGACCCTCACCGGTAAGATATCGAAGCTCTCTCTCTAGACAACATTTTTCGGCGAAGCTCTGTTTGAGCTCATTTCCAAGCCAAATTGAGCGATTCAAAGCTTGAAATGATGAGAAAAACACAGAGGAGATGATTTAAATCAAGAATGAGGACAATTAACCAAGTTTCGGGAGTCAATTGAACGAAAATTTGATTTAGGACCAAAATGCAATTTTTGAAAAGTTTGGGTAAATTGGGAATTTTTCAAAAATTGGGGACCAAATGGAAATTTGACAAAATTGAGGGGTTTTTTTATGCAATTCCCTTCCAATCGAACGTCCATTGGACAAATTGGATCAAGTGGAGGACTAATTTGTAAAATTTGAAAAGTTGGGGTCAAATTATAATTTTGGGAAAGTTTAGGGCTAAATGGCAGTTTCGAAAAATAGAGAAACCCAATGGCTATATTGATAAAATTAAGAAGTCAAAGGGATAATTAGAAAATATGGGGGCTGAATTAAGGAAAAAGGGGGTAATTGAGGAGGTAAAGATAAACGCACAAAACTTAGGGACTCAAGTGCAATTAAGGCCAAATATGAAGGTCTATACGCAAATACGCCAATAAGTGTGATTCCTTAGTTCAACACCCTAACGATGACATCCATGTCATGTAGGGACTAACTATTCGAGCGCATGCTTCTAGAAGAGAAACCGCAAGGCCAAACTCTACCAGTGCGACCCTACCAAAATCACCGAGTGGGTGCGAATCGCTATGACGTCCATTCCAATTGGAATAATAGTTTAATATTTGAAAAACGATTTTCTCGGAATTAGCATCCTCTAACTGGATGACTCTGCTTAAAATATTTGAAAGCTAATTTTGGGCTTAGGCTCGAGATGCTAGTGGGCCCAAGGCCGGTGGATACGGGCATGGACCCGTCCAAAACAGACATGTGATACATGAGGCTAAAAGACCTGAATAATGGGAACTTGTGTGATACCCATCGAGCCAAGCTGAGTTGTCAAGCTTGTTGGGCCGAACCGCTGCTCTGCCAAAGCTAGGTCATCGATCCTGTTGGGCCAGTATGCATGGGGGGGCCGAAGCCAAGCTGACAAACCGTTGTGCGAGAGGGCTTGATAATGGCTATAACTCAAAAAGCTTGTTGATTGTGCATGCACCATGATGTTCAGGCCATTAGAACACCTGGCATGAGATAGTGATGGAACTCAAGGACTGTTGGATGAGCCAGGGAGCATAAAGGTAGTATCGTCGTTCAATTGGTCGTGAAGCCGAGGAGCTTACTGCACACAGAGACCAAGGCAGTGAGGGGAATGAGGTTTCATCCCATTGAGCGGACATGGTGGAGAAACATGAGTTTGGGGTCAGACTATTGATGTCCGCACAAACTCCGGGTAGAGGTAGTATCCCTTTATTAGGGTGGACGGTAAAGGCGCCCCAGTCCACAAGTGGTGCGGTCAAGGACCGTTCTGCGAATGTGTGATCCCTCCTATGATAGGAGGGTGGTTGTTGATTTGTGAAACCCAAGAAGAAATAGTTTGAATTATTAAATATTTGAAATTACTAAATTAAGCATTTAGGAAAGAATTTTCCCCCATTCACTGAGTTGTCGAACTCACCTCCTTCCTCTAAACATTTTCAAGAAAGGAACGTGACTGCGCCAGTTTTCCCCTCAAACCCAAAACTAGGTACACAAATTTAAAAGTTTCAGTTTTGTCAAATATTATCCAGGGAAAGCATGACAGATAGTACGCCTGACTCTCTTGGCCTTGAGGAGCCCCTCCTTGAGGCTCGAGAGAGTGGCGGGTTGTCCATCAAACCCCAGTCAAACCTTATCAGAAGCTGACATGGCTTTTTGCCACGTGTTAGCTTCTCATTGGTTAGTCTTTGTTGACAAGGCCTTTCAGATATTGACCGTTGACCAGGACATGTGTCGCTTTCCTATTGGTTAGTCATCACTGAGGTGGAGTTTCCTCCTCTAACTGTTGACCAAGGACACGTGTCGCGCTCTGATTGGTCAGGGCTTCTAAGCATTGGCTAAGCGGCTGACTGGGCACGCTTTGCCACATGTCTCACACTAATTAGTTCGTTGACCGATTAGGTCGTTGACTAGTCCGGTCTGACTGGCTCTGGTGACCCGAAATCATAAATTGGTCGGTTTAGGCTCGATTCGACCGATTTTCTAAAAAATAAAAATTTCTAAATTCATCTAAATTTATTTTATATCTAATGGTGGCTTCAATTTTCCAATTTGATATTTTTAGGCCACCTAGAAAAATGAATCTTTGAACTGATTCTTCACGGTTCAACCCAATTCACTTTGGTTCGATCCGATTCAAGTCCGATTCACGTTGAACCGGTCCAGTTTTCACACCCAATCCACTTCATGGTTCTTTTTCATGATTTTTGTGATTGATTGGCTATTTGTTATTTTCCAAATTTCCATTTTGACCCCTTCTTTACAAAATTCCATTTCGTTTAAGCTCTTGGTTTCTCTATCTCTCAAAAGCTTCCAGTTCTCCCTCCCGGTTCTCTTAGTCCTAGAGGATGGGGTTTACATATAGGATACGTAATGCACCCAAAAGAGAGTGAGGAGATATGAAGTATGGTAAGAGTGGGGCCACTTGGAAATGTCATGAAGCATTCAAAATACTTTGACTAAAACGGTTATAAAAAATAGTTGATAACCACCTAGAATGAGTGGCTAGATGAGGTGAATAAAGAAGAAATAAGAAAGGTCATGGAGAGCTTCTCGGTCCATGTAATGGTTACCTCACGATTGGATGGATTTAGGAATAAATGAAATCAACATTTTCATAAGTAATACTCTAACAAAAAAAAAGAGTGATGGAACACTCTGACGGGGTAAGGAGAGGGGCTTGGGAGAACAAGCATAAAGTTCTCAAATAAGGCTTTGTAGAAGTGTCATTTAATGGATAAAATGGTGAAGATTTGGTACTGAGACAGTTCAAATGACTAAGATGGAGATTTATAAGGAAGTCAGAAATTAATAAGTAATGAATGAATAATTATTGAACATTTGGGTAATGTTCACGATGACTAAGGAATTTTATCGAATGCTAAGTATGGATGAAAATTCCATGATTTTACGAATTAGAATTTTGATGTTTGACGAGGAAATATTTTTGAAATATACCATGCTAAATCACCCTACTGTGCTAAGAACAGGTAAGTCCCAACAACTAAAATGATAAGACTCGTGAAAGGAAGAGTCGTTTATTAAAGAGTGATGATGTCAAACAGAAGGAAAGAAATCATAAACACTTATTAAGGATCATGTTATCATGATGACATTACAAGCTAATGGGATGTGACTTGGATGAATTTGAGTTCGCGGATTGCACCCATATGAAAATACTGGACAAGTCCGAAAGTGGAATCTCGAAACGATCAGGTGATAAGGAAAGTATGAAAAGATTGTAGAAGGGATCTAATAAACTTTGAAATCCTAAAGTAACCCCATGGAAAAAGGGGATAGGGAGAAATCCCCAAGGAATGATTTTAAATGGCAAAGGTATGCTAGCATGGTGGCTTGAATGGAAGGAGAAAGGAGTAAACACAAACGAAGTGAAAGAGAAAATAATTCCCCATTTAAGCGACGCATAACGAGTTTTGAGGACAAAACTTCTAAAAGGAGTGGAGAAATTGTAAACCCCATTCCCAATAATAAGGAAGCTGAAAATGGGAACCGAAAAATTTTGAGTGAAAACCAAGGTTTAAAGCAAAGTGAAATTGGTATAGAGAATCCAAAACAGGGATTTGGAAAACTCCAAGTGCTTAATTAAGATAAAAAAATGATGAAAATGGATCATAAACCAAGTTGGATTAGGAAATCGAACCAATTTAGGGTGAACTAGACTCGAACCAGGTCGAAGTAGATTGAACCAGAAGGAACTAGTTCAAAGATTCATTTTTTAGGTGCTTTAAAAACATCAATTTGGGAAATTGAAGTTACCATTGTATAAAAAATGAATTTAGACAAATTTAGAAAATTTTTAAAATTTAGAAAATCGGTTAAATCGGGCTTGAACTGATCGATTTTTTATTTTAGGTCACAGAACCCGATCTGTCCGAACGGATCAACGGTCTAGCCGATCAACGGACCACCTGCCAAATCAGTGCCCAGTCAGCGTGTGCAACTAATCAGTGTGCGATGTGTGGCAAAGCATGCCTAATCAACTGCTCGATCAGCGTTGGCCAATTAGAGCACGACACATGTCCTTAGTCAACGGTCAAACGAAGAAAAGCCATGTCATCAAAGACCGACCAATGAGGGAGCGACATGTGTCATCAGTCAATAGTCAACTGAGGAGAAGCCTCGTCATCAGGGTTGATGTGTGGACATGAGGCAAAGGTGCCATGTGAGCGGTCGACTAGGAAGTCGATAATGGTTGACCAATCAAAGTTTGACACATGGCAAAGCCACGTTGAATGGTCCCAGCCAATCAGAGGCTGACAGGTGGTATTGGCATAGTGTGTCAGGTAGGAAAATGGCAAATTTAAATTAGCCAATGAGAGGACGCCACATGTCATGGTCAATGAAGACATAGATTCGGTCAACGACCACATCGATATGGGCGACCAATTAGAGGCAGCCACATGTATGGTCAACGGGTGACTTGGACGTTGATTGAGAAGTCACACCAATAATGCTAGCCAATCACAGCATGACACTTGGCAAACCGCACGTGCGAGGCTCACACCCGTGTGTACAGTGTCTTCTTCAATTTTCATATGAGAGTACTTTTCATAGATCGAAAAAATGGAATAATTCCTTTCCATTTTCGATGAGTGAATATTCGCTTCGACAATGAAAATTCCAAAGGACATAGGCTCGGCCGATTTGGAAACTAGTAGAGCCAAATATAAAGAGTTCCTCTCCATTCATCCTCCTCATCCTTCGAAAGCCTGAAGAAGAACAACAACAACTCCTTCTATCGAAACACAAATTAGAGCTCCGATTTGGTCACTTTTCTCCACCACTAAAGGTGAATTTGGGTTCTGTGGAATCCTGAGAGAGTCCTCTACCTTTCTACCTACTTTGTTCACCTCGAAGGTCATCGGAGAAGCACTAGTGAGCTCGCACAGTACCTTCGCTCACTCGACAATCTATGACCAGAGTTGATCAAGCTCAATTTGAGCCACCCTCAAGCCAATTACGACCAAACCAAGCCATCCAGACCTTCCCTAGAGCAGTCCACACCTTCCATGAACGTCATGCTAAGTCCCCTCCGTCGCGCCTCGTCGAAATTTACTATTCACAATACAGTTTTACCCGAAAACTAAGTTAAGAAATTCACACTACTTAGGCCACCAATTGAGGCGCGTTTTGATCCAAGAAGGATTCCCATGAAGAGAGCAACCCAAGGGAAGCAAAAGCTCTAATCATTGGACCCTCACTGGTGAGTAATCGAAGCATTCTCTCTCTAGGATGATTTTCTAGCGAAGCTCCATTTAAGCTCATTTCTAAGCTAAATTTAGTGTTTTAAAGCTCGAAGGGACATAGGGAAGATGATTAGAATCATGTTAGGACTCAATTGGAAAGAATTAAGGTCGAATTGATAAAATTCAAGTTGGAGGACTAAATTGCAATTTTTAAAAAATGGGGATTTTCTATAATTAGTAAGAAATATTGTACCAAATTAAAAATTTGAGAAAATTAGGGACCTAGATGGAAGATTTGAAAATTTTAGAGACCTAATTGGAATTAAGGTATAACTTATGGGTCAAATTGTAATTTTGGAAAGTTATGTGTCTTAAGTGTAATTACCTTATTATTTGGGATCTAATTGCCCAATCTATTGTAGAAATGTATCAACTACAAGTTCGTGCAAAGGAAAGGCACGTCAAGCTTGGAAATCCCTAGAAAGTTTTGGAATACGAGTGAGTGAGATTTCTAACATAAGGGTCGATTGGACCGATTATGCACATACTTGAGATCATGCTTTATTTTAAAAAGAGATTTCCATAAATATAATCCACTGACTGTGTAAAGTTACTTAAACTTTTTAGGATTATGTTTCTAAAGAAAGTGTGAAGTATGTTATTAGGATAACCCATGAACGGTACACATTAAGGGGTATGGTCTAGTCCGATAGACGATACAAGATATGGGTGAGGCCTATGGTCGACAATAGTGGGCTAGACCTAGTTCTGTACAAGTGGACCCAAGGCCACAATTTTAAAAGTGAAATGGGCCCAAGACTATATTTTGAAAACTCGTATAAGTGGGTCCAATGCCAATGGAAACGAGTCCAGACCCGTAAATAAGTTTGATTTAAGAGCTTGTAAAAAATTATCACAATTGGATAATGTTTGTTGAAGCTACTATGTTGAAGTTAGGTTATAGCCTGTTGGGCTAGTAGCGCAAAAATAAAGATATTAAATTAAAAAATACTTGTTTGTTTTTGCATTTGTATGGAACCAAATAGACATCCATTATGAGGTAGTCTTGGTTTTAAGAGCTACTGTACAACAAGGTTGGCACAAGGGCAGAATCACTATTCTAGTATGTTAATAAGCTCTGTAGACTAAACCTAGTTCTGTGCAAGTGGACCCAAGGCCACGATTTTGAAAGTGAAATGGGCCCAAGACTATGTTTTGAAAACTCGTATAAGTGGGCCCAATGCCAATGGAAACGAGTACAGACTCGTAAATAAGTTTGATTTAAGAGCGTATAAAAAATTATCACAATTGGATAATATTTGTTGAAGCTACTATGTTGAAGTTAGGTTATAGCCTGTTGGGCTAGTAGCGCAAAAATAAAGATATTAAATAAAAAAAACACTTGTTTGTTTTTGCATTTGTGTGGAACAAAATAGACATCCATTATGAGGTAGTATTAGTTTTAAGAGCTACTGTACAACAAGGTTGGCAAAAGGGCAGACTCACTATTCTAGTATGTTAATAAGCTCTGTAAGCTTCATGTGCACTAAGACCGATGAAGAAAGGGGCAGAGGTCTAGTACCTCAATAGTGGTGGAAGTATGTGACTCTCATCAAGATGGACCGTAAAGTCGCTATGGGCTACTAGTAGAACAGATCGAGGTTGTTGCCTCTTATGGTCTATTCTATGACTATTTGATCCCTTTATAGAAGATGGTGTTTGTTTATGCGAAATAAACTATAATAGGTTTAATTAAATTAAATCACTACAACTAGAAAGTTACCTACGTTAAGTTTGATGAAATAAGTTAAAATAATTTTGAGAAATCTTTTTATTAAAGATAAGGCAAGTAGTGACTTGTTTATCATATTTTCAAAAATGAAAAATTTTTGCTTAAGTGCATATTGAATAATAAAGAAGAAATTGTTATGTAAACCCTATTCACTCAGTGGTATAACTCACCCTATCCCTTAAATCATTTAGAAAAAAAAATATGAAGTTAAAAACAGGTGAAGATTTAACTCATTGGTAAATATTATACAATAATTATATTAACCAACTACTTTTCAGATGTATTAATATATTTTTACAAGAAAAATTGGGATTTAATCAGTTTAAATACTATTATATTCAATAATTTTAGATATATTATTAAAAAATAGAGAAGTATTTTATTTTTATTTGATTATTGTATGAATATTGTATATAATTTAATAAATTAATAAAATAGTATTTTATTAAAAAAAAAGTAATATTAGAAACACGACTAATTACTAACAAATACTTAATTATATTAAAATAAAGTGATAAAACTCTACATACATATTGAGCATATTGGACATAATTACTTGTGAATTTCTATAAATTTCATATCCTTTCTCGCATAGGTGAGCCGGTACGGTACTTGCTCCCTAAGTCGAAGTCTTTGGCACATTGGTAAAAATCATTCCAACCGAACAATTTCGAATAATTAAATAATTAAATCGAATAACCGAAACAAATCGAACCAATGGGATTACGAGGGTAGAAGAAACGGTACTAAGAAGACCAAAGGAAGAAGCAGATTACCTGATGGCTCATAGAACCCAGTGATCGGCCTTGATCCGATCTATAGGCTCAGGCCTAGGCTTTTTATGTAAACTCGCGGTTTTTGGACAAAAAAATATAAACTCGCGGTTTCCCCTCCACGCTCTTCTCTTCTCCTTCAGGGTCTACTACTGTCTCCAACTTGCGTGAGGTATCTACATCCAAGGAGGACGGAGGTGGTCTTTCTCCCTGTCTTATATATGTATTGTGCATTGTCATTCCTCTTGCTAGGGTTTCTTTGGTTTTTTTTTTCATTTTGATCCGATGCTTCTATTGGACAAATTGGATTGCGTGATTCTGTTTCGTTCCCTTTAATTTCTCTTGATTCTCTGTTTGGTTTCTGACTCATGTCGTGATCAATTGCAGAGAATGAATTTTGATCTGTATTGAGCTTTAGAAAGCTAATGATGATACAGAACCGATCCAATGCGAAAATTTCCTCATGAAAAGTACCGAGAGGTTTGTAAAACTTGCTGGTTCTTTTGACAAGTCAGTCCAATTTGTCTGCCCTTTTTGCTTATGACTTTTGCAACTGTTCAATAACCCAAATGCTTTTCAATGAGAGTGTGAAACCCTCTTTAAACCGTGCTTACTTTTATTTTGCTGATTCTCATTTGGCAAATAGAATTCTTGTCTCATACAATTCATGGCTTACTTTTTTTTTCACTTGTCCGTGGAACTTACTATTGCATTCTTGCACTAGCCCTTTTGTGTTCCCACTCTCTATGAATGTGATTTTTCTCGATGCCCTCATCTTCTTCTAGGAGTGTTTCTTTTGTCAGGATTTCTCCTACTAATAAAGCCATTTCCTTACTGTAATTCAGGGCATATATTTGATCAGCTTATTGTGTTGCTTCCTACACTCTTTTGTACTTTTGAAATGTCTGATGGCCCAGGATTGGAATCTCTTGTAGACGGCAAATTCTAAACTCCCTTATCTTTGCTTCCTGAAAATTGATGTTGTTATATATATATCTATAATATATGTCTTGATTTATTTAACCCTTTGCTGGAAAATTCAAAATGTCAATAATAAACAAAAAACAGGAATGTATCTCTAGTAATGTTGATGGAAATACAATTGTATCATTTCTTATGACAGCTGCTATTTTGAAGAATATAGACATCATATTTACAAAGGAAAGCACTTTAAGTTGTCTGAAATGACAAGCAGATCAAAGATCATGGCAACACTGGCATGATATTTTGTTATTCTGTGAAGTTTTATAGTGGGCATATCTTTTTTATAGTTTTGAACTTTCTGTAGCTGTTCCCATTTGACCATGGAAGACATGGAGTTTGCTTTCTGTTTTCTTTCTATTAATTACTTGTGAATTCCGATAAATTTCATATCCTTTCAAGCTTTTGCATCTCAATTACATCTTTATCAGGTTTTTTTCTTCTACAACAATCACACATTTTTGTCAAAGAAACTATCAGTAATTACCAATGATGGGCACACCATACTGGTTATATTTATGGGAGTCCTCTCAATGGAAATAAATCTGAATCATTTAATTGGATGAATTTCTTTGTTATATTTGGATTGAGGGATTTCAAGGAAAATAGAGTGAAAAGATACAGAGAGATAAAATTACTTGGAGTGTAGAGAATATTATGGAGGAGAAGAAAAATGAGCTTAAAATGTAGAAAAGAATAATATAATCTTGATATTTACTTTTTAATATTAAATTGATATATCACATTTATAATTTTCAAAGCACCTCTCCTTATCCTTCATTATTTCTCACTTTTATAGGGATTGAATTATTCTTCACTTTTACATGCATTGAAAGATAGAAGAATTGAAATTCTTTCGAACCTTTTCAAACTTAAATTATCCCAAACACTGAATTTCTATATGTGTGTATTCCTTCAAAGCCTTTAATTAAGGTATATCTTTAATTAAAAGTGAAAAAGTAATTTAGGTAATATTTTTAAAATGTTAATATATTTTTTTCTCTTAAATAAAATTTTATTTGGGTAAGTAATTTAGGTAATATCTTAAAATATTTTTTTTTCTTAAATGTACCTTTTTGGCTCAAATATGATTAATTGAACAAGTACTATATATTGGATGGCTTATAAAGAATTAGGGGAAAATTTTATATAGTCTAGAAAGAAGTAATCAGCCCAGGAAAAACAATTTAGTTGAGTTGCAAAGAAGCTTCCCTTTTCTTGTTCAACAAAGGGATAGTTTAATGAACAATCACTTATAATGTGTGGAAGTTCCTTGCATTCTTTGAGATTTTCTTAGCCCCCTTGTTGAATATGTTAGATAGAATATCCTTTATAGAGCATGGGCCCTTAAGTCATGAACTATTATCATTCATCAAAGTTCAAGGCTTTTCCGTGTTTTTTGGTCAATTTCCAATTACATGGTTATGAAGAAACTTTCTTCTTGCATGGAAATTGAAGCAACACTCTCTGTCTGTCTATTCTTTTTTATCAGTACTGTGTTGTAGCATCTCACATCAATTGACAAGTAGCCCATCTCTTGTTGTTCCCTTCTATGATAAATTGTAATGCTGTTATAGCCCACTAACTTTTGTTTCCCTCTCTTCCAGCTCTCTCACTCTGAAACTTCAGCCAAGCAGGCAAACTTTTGATTTTCAAATGACCTCATTGTCTTATCATTATTGGTTCGCTATCTGGTGATACATTGCTCTATTGATTGGATCTTCGAGAATTGGAGTGCGAACAAGGATATCTGGGATGCCTTTGCTTGCTGTGTTTGTTGTTGGTTTTGTTCTTGGTGCAATTGCTGTCATCGGTCTTGAAGCTCTTGGAGTTCTGCTTGTGATCAGTAAATTGACCAAAAGGACACAAAAAGTAGAAGAGTCCCCTGTTGATTCCAAGGATGTTGATCATCTCCAGTCCCTTCATTTTTCTTTCCCCAAGCAGGTTTGCATTTATATGTTGTACTTATTGTTGCTGTACTCACTTTCCATGCCCTCTTGCCATTCAAAGCTCCAAAAATTTGATCATTGCCCGCTGAATTTGGAGATTGGGAGTTGCTGATGATAGCTTGTATAATTACAATGAGAGAACTGCCACATGTATTTTTTTGGATATATCTCAAGTAAATTATACAATTATCAGCCCTGGATGCTGTAAATCAGTGGAGTCTTGAAATAAAATTATTCTCTCCTGTCAATTTTCTTCGTGAAACATGACATTGTGATTGTGGATTTTAATATAAGAATACTTCATCTTTAGTGAAGATGCTGGACTTTTTGTTGGAGATGAAAATTTTGAGTTGATTGAACCAGGTAAATGTGTTAGGTTGGGCTGTCTCGGTATTATGCTTGTGCTGTATCTTTCCTTCAACATTAGCTTTAGGTTGAATATTTTCAGTGCAAATGACACTTCATTTCAACACTTATCTGGTGCATTTGAATGCTGGACCTGCTCAATGATTATAGAAGATCTCACGACAGTTCTATTATAGCTCCACCAGCTCTTCCTGTGTGGAATTGAGCAAGTCTGTTTACTTATTAACATTGGTAACCTGTGGAGTTCTTGTTTTCCACCAAAGCCTTTTTTATCACACTATTATTTTAATACTTATGGTTATGCCTATATCACTTTGAAATGGATTTATTTGGCAACACAAATTTCAATTTATTGCACATGGATCATATATTATTAACATGTGTCATTCATTCTTTTAGTTGGTGAGGGATTTTCTTCACTTATTGCCTGCTAGAAGATTTTCCACATCACAACTTAGTTGTATGTATAGTTAACTCAACTAATGCGATTAGGAGCAAGAGAAACTAATTTGTACAATCCTTTTTTGAGCATTTGCATTTATTTTGAAGTAAGAACATTTGAACCTACATAATTGAATGGAGATGCATATCTGAATGAAGATACATGATATTGTACTTCAGGGAGACATTTGGGTTCTTGAGTCAGAAAGAGTTCCGAAGAATTGGTCAGAGAAAATATCAAAGGAGCAGGAGAGAAAGAAGTTCATCGATGTTTCTCCTGTTCGAAGGCATGCAATGATCAAGGATCACTGGCTTACCCTGACAGAATCAGATGGTTCTTACTGCAATATTTCGTTGAAGGGATGCGTGATTGAGGCCGTTTCTGCTACCCACTTGCCATCAAGGAAGTGGTAATATTTCAATGAAAACATTTGTTTCATTCTCATGACTGTTTTGAGATTTTCCCCTATTAGAATCAACTGTGATTTTCCTTTTGCTCATCTTGAAAAATGAGCAAAACAAGAGACCTATAGATTGCCTTATACTTGACAAAAGCTCTGTAGCTTCATTTTTCTCATTTCTACATGGGAAAAAATGAAAAACTGGAAAGCTTGACAATGGTACAATACCAAATGATTTTTGTTAATTGTGAAATTTCGATGTTTCTTGATGAAAGCCTCTCATGCTTGCTCTTATATTATTGATATGCAGGGCTAAAAGATTCCCTATCAAATTGCAAAGCAAGTCAATAATCTACAAAGGAAATAAAACTTTGTATATTTATTTAGATACTTCATGGGATAAAGAGTCATGGTGCAATGCCCTCCGATGTGCTTCGTGTGATGACCATATACAACTTTCATGGTTTTCGAAGTTACAAGAAGATTTCAAGACATACTTGAACACTTTACATGAAGGGTATCCGTCATTTATGAAACCTCACATAGGATTCTACCCTGAGCAAACAGATAAGGAGAACAGGATGGATGGTTCCTCAAAAGTTCGTTTGATGTGGAAAAAGTTTGCAAGGAAGGTCTCTAAAGCTACGACAGACAATAATAAGTCCACATGGACCTCGTTTTCAGGACGTGAAGACAAGAGGTTGAATGAGAGATGTGGGGCCTATCAAGATTCAGTTTCGAACACAGGCTCTGGAAGAGCCACACCCACGCTAGGCCTTCTTCATCCACGATGTACATCCTTACCTTACCCAGGAAGTCAAGGTCAGATGTCAGTTGTGTCAGATATTGATCCAGATGACAGGATCAGTGTGGATGAGGGAACACTCTGTTGGAATTTGTTGATCTCACGGCTGTTCTTTGACATCAAGAATAGTGAAATGGTTAGGAAGTTTATCCAGGATAAGATTCAGGTTTGTTACTGTTAAATTATCTATTTTTTTCTTTCATTTTTTCCTTTGTATGCTTGTAAAAGGATACATAACTAATTTACCTGAGCTCGAAAACTTCCCAAATTTAAGTTGTCAGAAGAATCTCCATTTTAGCATGGCTTTAGAGCGTAGGTCTCAGTATATGGTCATGGTAATCTACTGTTATGTTCATCCATTCTAATATTTACAGTGTGTGGCTTACTTATTGTGTCCACATGTAGCTTATTTCAACTCTTTTTATGGCTTTCCTTATAAGAAGATAGACATGCATCCAGTATCCCCTACTTTATCTTTAAGCTCTTCCATCTTGTTTATTTTTGTATTTATATTTTCTAGAGTCATATTGGGTAATTCATAAACTCACTTATTTTGCTCTTTGTTTCTTTTAAATAATATGCCACAGAGGACACTCTCCAACATGAGGAGACCTAGTTATGTTGGAGAAGTTATCTGCACCAACATCAATCTTGGGAATCTCCCCCCACATATCCACAACATTAGAGTCCTTCCAATGGACTTGAGTGAAACTTGGGTTTTTGAAGTTGATATTGAATATTCTGGTGGTGTGATTCTGGATGTTGAGACAAGGATCGAAGTGCATGAGTTGGACATTCAGAAAGAACTAGCTGGCCGCAATTCAGAATCAAGCTCTGTCAAGGATGTTTCTTCATTTCTTATGGAAGAGTTTGAACAGCTTGGAGATCAGCTGAATCTGGCAGCCGGAAAATCTGATGAGCTAGATCAAAAGAGTGAAGAGGATCCCAAAACTGGTTAGTAAAAGAATCTCAATTAATGTGAATTTGCTTATTCTACTTCATTTATGAACTTGGAGAAAAAATATTTTCCTTGCCTTTACATTATATTAGTGGAGACCTGGTTGTGAAATGTTGGTGATGAAGAAACTAAATTGCATTTTTTACTAGATGAGATAAAAATTTCCAAGAACAATGGTACGTCATCAGCACCAAATCTCAAGTCGAAGTGGAAGTCTATTGTGAACACAGTAGCCAAACATGTTTCTCAGGCACATCTTCTATTCATTCTTGAGTTTCTAGCTCATTCCTACTGTCTCCTGCACCTCATACTTATATGGATTATTTGATGAAAGGTGCCAATATCTTTGCGGATAAAGGTTGCGTCCCTTCATGGAACACTCCGTCTGCACATAAAGCCACCACCATCTGATCAACTTTGGTTTTGTTTCACGTCCATGCCCGAGATAGAATTCAACCTCGAGTCATCCGTAGGAGAGCACAGGATCACTAGTGCTCGCATTGCCATGTTTCTAATAAATCGTTTTAAGGTGCGCAAAGCTGCATGTGAAATGGCTGCTCTTTCAAGCTAAAACTAGCTATTGTTGAAATTTCATGTGGTGTTTTGGAGATTCTCTCTTTATAGAACATCAAAGCAAAGTAGGAAGTCATGAGTACATTCTTTTAATGCACGCTGTTTTTTTCCTTATAATGTTACAAGGAAAAAATCCTGAATTATGAAAATGGAAATCAGACAACTCAATTATGGTTTTAATCTTGTCTAGATACAGGCAAAATTGGTGTTTCTTGTTCAGGGGAAAATGCTTTTTTTTTTTGTGGATTTTTTTCCTTATTTTATGATTTATTGCTCAGTAAAATCATTTGGAGTTTAACAAGTAAAGTGAATTGTGTTTTTCTATAGAAATTTTCAGCTGTAATATCTTCCTCATCACAAACCATGGCTGGAATAATGTGATCATGCCTGACTGAAATTGATGATCATGCTGTAGACTTAATTCTCCAAGATTGTCTGAAATTCTGTCATTAGCATGATATTAAGCATTTTTCCTGGGTTTTCTGATCATTTAGGCTTCAATACGGGAAACTATGGTGATGCCAAACTGCGAGAATGTGTGGATTCCATTTATGGTTGCTGAAAAGGATGACTGGGTCCCCAGAAAAGCTGCTCCTTTCATATGGCTAAACCAAGATCTTGCTCCTCCCTCTTTTGAGAGCAGAAATCAGAGCTTGAAGCCTGCCCAATTTGAACAGACACAGACAGTAGCCAGTGGTTCCTCATCAGATGTTGTCTCAAATGCTGCTGAGATTCAACAAAAGAGCATGTTGATGCAGGACCTAACTACTCCACTGCTTGTGGCAAGCGATGAAGACCGAGAAGAATATCAAGTAGACAGCAGAGATATCTCCATGAATGGGTCTCCAACACGAGCTCTTACTGAGTCTCCAACACGAGCTCTTACTGAGTCTCCAACACGGTCTACAAGCATGAGCTCCATTGGGAGTAACTTGACAGTAGAGGATGATGGGAAGCCCAAGAAGATGGGGAGGAGGGAAAGGATGCTTAACATTGGGAAGAAGATGGGCGAAAAGTTAGAGGAGAAGAGGCGGCACATTGAGGAAAAGGGTAGGAATATTGTTGAGAAAATGCGTGCTAGTTAGGATGATCAAAATTATCCAACATAATCTTGTTTTGCGGTCTCTCCATGAAGCATGTGAAAGAAAACTGTTACATGAATATGTGTACATTCTTTAGTGCTATATTTTTTTTAGTATACCCTATTTACTTTGATGACTCTTCATGTTGACCACTTCGTCCTTTTGGACTCGATCATTGTAAAATAATTCAAGAATCAAATTTGGTCCTACTATTTCTCGGTTGATTGGGCGTGAGAAGAGTGAACCACTGCCCATCCTCGTAAGATTATGCAGAATGTAGAGTTTGAATAATGCCTATGCTATTGGATTGAGTTGGGTTTGACAGTTAAAAACCAGAGTTATTTCAATCATTTTGTTTTATGGTGACATGGTTTGAGGTGTGTCTTGTCTTGGTAAATACACGTCTAGCATTTATCGGGTTATTCATCAAATGAAATGTTTTGATAATATAATGTAGTTGAGCATATGCTCATTAGTTTATTTGTGGAAAATCTTGTGTGTATGAATAAGTCAGATAATTGTGATGCAATCTCTTACAAAGAGACAGAAATGTCGACCTTTTTGGTTAGGGCCATATTCTTCATATGGGCAGATTTAGTGGGGGTAAGATTAACCTACCAAGATTATTATATTGATATAGGATTAAATTATACTAGTATACTAAAGTTTTGGGATAAATTACACCTTTTCATGTTAGACCTTTGAAATTTTATTTTTTAGTATCAAATTTTTAATAAAATTAATATTTTGTTATAATTTTTAACTTCAGTTAAAAATATTAACGTAGGATTTCACATATAAGCTAACAAATCATTATTTTTTATAAGGTGTGAGGGTTGGGTGACATGTTCATTTAAAAATAATTATAAATAAAATATATAATTTTAAAACAAAAATGTACTTACAATAAATAAATTAAATAGCTCAAATATTCTATCAATGTGTATATTAATAAATAATTTAATAATAAATCATTTAAAAAATATTTAAAGGCACGGGGTTTTGTGCGTACACAATATCATTAAATTAAGCTATACCAATAGATTATATTTATCGAGTTCACAATATTGTTAAATTAAATCAATATATATATATATAAATAAAATACTTATTCATTAATTTGAAAATTAACACTATAATTCACTTATAAATTTTAATAAATAAAATTCGTGACAAGTTCAATAATATGACATCTATTAATTTAGTTAACTCCTATTGATCGAATGTAATATAATTAGACTTGTCACATGGCCGTACATTACCTATCTATTAATTTAGTTAACTCCTATTGATGGAATGCCATATTATTGGACTTGTCACATGGCGTACATTACCTATGCCATGTGAATGGATCATTGGAGTGTATTTTACAAATATTATCATACAACAATATATTATTTCATATTTATCAAATTTGGTTTTAAGATTGGAGAGTATGTCATGCAACTCACACTACGAACTCAATGAGTCTTGACTTACTATGAATGATTATCATTCTTTTTCTCTCAATTTTCTTTCTAAGCAATGATATCATTTAATTTCTAAGGTAAACTATCAATAAGTATCCATTTTCTTCCACATCTACTATGAGATAATGTCCACATCTCATAAATGACAGTAACTCATAAATGATACATAAAGATCATTGGATAACTCATGTAACATAGCATAATATTTTAAATAAAATAATGAGTTTAAAATTGATTCGGGTCATATTACTTTTAATAAATAAAATAAAATCATTAGTTAAAAATATAATTTTCACTTTTATTTTAAAAGATTCATTTCAATTCACGATAATTTTTCAAGTAATAATTACAATCAAATAATTCACACATTTACATAAAAACTATATAAAGTTATAAGTTTAGTAAAATATATCTTGACTTTACATAATTAGCTCAAAAGAGTTAAATTAAACTCAAAATTAGTAAATTGATTCACATTGGATAGGAAGTTATTTTGGTGAGTACCTTCTCTCTCATTTAGAAGAATGGGTCTATACACATCTATTCATTTTTTTAAACATACCCATTTTTTATGATTTTGTTCTTTTAAATTTATAAATTATAAACAAACTCTAACTTGATATTTTTTTTACTATTTTTACCTTTTATACACTTATTTTTACTTTGGTTGATTCTTAAAATTTTACAATTTGGTCATAACATCTCGATCTAAGCCTATCGATTTGACACACTTATAACCTAAAATGTCCCATTGTTACTACTACAAATGTATGATCACCCTTATAATGAAAAAGAGATGAAAAGACTTATAATATAAAATATTTTCAACCATGTATCAAATTTTTTTTAAAAATAATATAATATTCATAAATATAAAAAAACTTTGCAAGTAATAATAATATTGATAAACTTTTAAATTATCGTCTTCGTGTTAAAACCTTGAGTTGCATAATCATCCCCCATATATGTCGCGCTATGGGCTTCTCTATTTTATCCAATATGTGATTATCATTTTGGTCTCGGAGACCATGAGTCGAGTTTCTAGTCTTAGATCGAGTACGAGTCTACTGACTCTAATACCATACCCATGTCTACTTAAAGTTATAACTTATAAGTATAAGAACCTTTTTAACCTTATAAATCCATAACACTTCTCTATTTTATCCAATGTAGAATCATATTATCAACACAAAATAATACTTAATCATAATAGAAATCACAATTCAGGTACATGTCACACATGCCTCATCTTATAGATGTATCATGATTAATGTAGCATGCTCATACTCATTATAGGTCACGATTCATGCATGACTTATCATTTCTTATATTCATAACATGTCATGGTACATGTCAAATCATGCTTCATGCAAGATGATCATGCTCATACTTATGTCATACCTTATGTATTACATATCAATCTATATGTTCATAGCTCATTGTGATATCCATTCTAGTTGATATCAATGCATGACATGACGCTATGCCTCCTACATGAATAAACCCTACCAATTTCATACTCATTTTTCATTGGACTTTTATGTTATATTATCTTTTAGGTCATTTATATAAAGAACTATATATTTATCATCGGTAATCTCACTTACCTTGAAGTTGTAATGTGTTTGTCACAATTAGGTTTTCGAAAATGTGATGACTTAATTCCATCACATGAATCTTGGTATGCTACATAATGTAATAATCGTATGGTCAGTGGATATCCAACTTTGAGGTTGTAACATGTTGGATATCCATTGACCAATTTGACTCATCACCGTTAATCTCACTTATCTCAAAGTTGTAATGTGTTTGTCCTAACTAGGTTTCTGAAAATGTGATGAATTAATTCCATCATGTGAATCTTCGTATACTACATAATGTAATAATTTTATGGTCAGTTGATATCCAAAATGTTTCAAGGGTCTAACTCCAAAATTCCCTATATGGTATTTATTAAGTGCATTGATCCCATCTAATATTCTAAATTCTTTAAACTATCATATTTCCCTTCTAATTTTTATAAGACTTAGAGTTCTTTCTTTTCTTTAATTATCATTTGGTACTTAGATTTCTTATTTATTACCCTTGAGCCCTTAAAAACTTCTTTATTTACAAATTGACCCTTAGAATCCTCATAATCATTTTACCCCAAACTTTACTAATATTACCATTTTATCCCTAAACTTCATAATATTTGTATTTTAACCCCTATTCTTCTTAACTTATCATTTCTGGCCTCCAACATTTTAGTATTATATTTAGTCCCCTAAGGTACTTTAAATTGTCCTTTAGGCCTCGACTTTTTATAAATTACCATTTTGCCTCTATAATTAAAAATTTTTACACTTTAGTCCCTAACTTTTTTAAACTTATTCCCCCCCCCCCCCCCCAAAAAAAATTCTCAAATATGTCCATTTAGCCCCCTCATGGTCCAAAATGATCATTTTGCCCCTATTTATGCAAAAATACCAAATTGCCCCTCATTTTTCCAAAAAATGATTGTTTTTCCCTTTTCTTTATGAAAATTATTTTCGACACCTCCATTTTCCCCAAAATTACTTCCTAATCTTTGATACTTGCCTTAAGGACCATTTCATAACTTTTCCCTAATTGCAATTTAGTTCTCGAACTCCCTAAAACTCACGGTTTGGTCCCCAAACTTAGAAAGCATATCTAACTTTAAATTTTGCAACCACACCCGAAATATCTTCACTTAACTCCTAAGGGCTTGTGGGAGGAGTTGGTGGGTCTAACCTCGACCACAGTCGGCCAAATTTGACTGTTTCCCAAACATACCTGAAAATGGTGGAAACTGAACAAACGAAGGTTGACTCAGAAATACTCAATGTAGAGGGAACCACCGGTGGTTGGGGGTAGGCATTTTAAAGTCACAGAGGAGGCAATATGTTATAGGGTATTGGTCGGCCAAGTGGTCATAGGAGCTAGCCAATGGAGGTTTGACATTATAGAATAAACCCAATGGAGGAAAATGGCTCGTGGTGGCCAAAACTTCCCTTGCCGAAGGTTGGCCAAGGTCATGGGGAGGTAGAGGAGAGGCATGGGAACTTTTGACACATGTGTTGTTCGGAGATATGGTCGGAGCTGGCCGAATTTGGCCTTGTAAGGACAGAAACAACTTGTAGTTTCATTGTCCGACGTCGAGGTTGGCAAAAACGACACTCATGCGACATTTTTAGCCACTTGTTGATCGAGACCTGACTACAAACTTGAAGTGAATCTCTTAGCGACATTTTGACACCGAATTCTCAAATTTTTTGGTTGGATGAGGGAATATTGTAGCTCAAAGCCATCAAATGTCAGAAGGGTTGCTAATATCGGGCTTTCAAATTTCTCAAATGAAATTTGATCTAATTGGGCAATGAAAATGAAATTAACTCCACCTAAAGACCACCTAGAGAGTTTTCAATGCATTGGAAGGTCCGATTTCATGAAATTTGGTGAAATTTTGGGTCATTTAGCCATGTTTCCATAACATGTCATCTGTATAAATTTGTACCGGGGTGGTTTGTGGGGCGAATTCGGGTGTATGACCACGAGTCGAGCTGGGTCGGTCAAAGTCAAGTTAAATTCGAAATGACTTGGTTCCCCCTCATTCCGAAACCTTCCAAAATTATACTTTTTCCTTGTGTGTCCTCTCGATAATTTGAATTCCACCATTTTCTTATTACAGCTCTCCCAAATTGGCTTTCCAAAATTATGAGCTTCTTATTCGGGAAAACAACTTCCAATCCCATCTAATCTCGATCTCTGACTCGAGTTTCTATACTTGGTTCTTCTTGGATTCTTGGTCCTTTGATGCCTAATTCTATAGTAAAGGAAATCCTAGTGTTACAATGTTTTCCCTCCTTTAAGAGGTTTTGCCTTAAAAACTTTTATTGTTAGGGAGAAGGAATTTCTCTCTTGGCCCACCTCGATCTTCATACCAACCAATTTTCTGCCATGTTATTATTCCATTGTGCATTATTGCCATATCTCATTTACCCCTTTTGAGGACTCCTTCTTTTTGGTCCATTTTATTGTTCATTTCGGTCCCATCACACACCCTAGGCTTGGTTTCCCTTTGCATGACTCAGGAATATCATATCATTCCCTTTATGTCTCCTCCCAAGATCCTATTTAGGATGTTCCTCACATGTGTCTTAGCTTGTTCGACTGACTTTCTCTGTATTTCGCATGTTCTCTCATTTATCTCACTAATGTTCAAGTCCCTACGAATGTTCTTAGGTAGTATACCTCATCTTGGGTCATAGCATAAATATATGAGATCATCTGTATCTGTCTATTTCATGCTCAACCCTTCTGTGTTACTTCCCTTTACACGTTATCCATCACGTGATACACCTCTATCCCTAATTTAGGGATGACACACTTTCATCTAATAGCTTTCCATCGATACTATTTATGGATCTGAAGGGGTGTGAGCCCACTCACTCACACTATTTCTAGGATGCATTCTCTTCTAACATATCTATTTAATTCGGGCTTGACTCCTTGTGGCATTGTGATCATGACCTTTTTGTCTCTCCTACACTGTTACTCATTTATTCTTAATTTTCTTTAGCCCATTTTCCTTATGGTTTATGCTTATAATGGAAGCCCCTTTGGATCCAATAATCTAATATCTTTATGGACTAATTCCTAACCCCATTATACCATCTTCATCTATGTTACTTTGTATTGTCTTGGTACTGATCTTTGGGGTGATACCTTTGCCATCCTCTTGTCATTCGGGTACTATCGCATTCCATATGGACTATTCTATTTGAGGGCTACTTTTAGCAACTCTCTATCTATCAGACTCCCTACATCCTTATGTAGGGTTTTTTTTTGTTCCTAATTCGAGGTTCCTACCTCCTAACTCCTGGTGTGACATAGGGGTTCCACCTGTATTTTTGCACATGAGGCATATGCCCCTTTTTACCCTTTTGATCGTTCGAGATTCCCATATCTTTCGTGTCCATAGCAATTTCGGGTGTCTAGCATTCTTTTATTGGTATCCCTTATGTCCACTGCCCGAGCTTTTAAGGGGGTTTGGTTAGTGCCTTGCTCCTCTTGACACATCATTCCTTTTTGGTTCCCTATATTCAATTTTGTATTATTGTCCCTTATGTTAATCATATCCTTGTCTCTTTCAACTTCTAGGGACTCTTTGGCATTTCTCCTATTATATGCCCTTTTTGGTTTATACTTTATTACATTGAATTTCCTTTTTCCATTTACTCTGACTTGTTATCATTTTGTTGCAACTACACGCCTTTCTTCCATAGGCCTCCCTTTCATCTCTCTACTACGATTATTTATCCACCCTTCCTCCAGTAGGGTATTAGATGTTTCATTTGTATCTCAACAAGGTCTCACTCATTTCCATATTGGGTATAGTCATCTCTACAATTTTGCCCATTTTCGACATTGTCCTTAATCGTGTCCTTGTACCTATTAGGGTTCTCCCATCCTTTGAAACAATCCATTTTGAGACTTTATTCCCAACAATCGTAATTTGCGCATCAAGCTTCCAAATCTTTCATTAGACTCATCCCTATTTTCGAGTCATTAATTTGGTATGGTGACTCGAAGGTTCGTTCCTTCATAGGATGCTATCCTTTTTTAGACCGCTTTGGTGTGTGGTCGATCGTATGATCTTCTTACATAACTTGGTGGGTGATTCCTTCATGTCCTCCCAACTCTTTAGCAAGTTCTTGTCATTTCTTGACTTGGGAAACATTTATCACCCCGTTCTTAACACCCTTGGATTCCCATCCAAATATCACACTCATTTTCGTACGATCCTATCAATAGGATTCGAATTCTCAATTAGTCTTGCTAATCCCTAATTCTATCTTTTCTGAGCGGGGCAAATCATTTCTATCTTTGCCCCTCTTTGGATATTTCTTACATATTCTCTATTGTTCCTAAGCCGCTTCCTTACCTATGCATATCTATTCTCTAGCCCCATTTCACTTCCCCTTTTATAGTTGGGTTAGACCTTGTTGTTTTAAAGCCTCTCTTTTACCCTTTAAGTCTTTTGGTTTCCCCTTGTTATTGTTTGGTGTCAATGTTACTCTTGGTTAGGTCCTCTTCCCAATCTCTAACTTGTGCAACTTTAATCACTCAACTTCCTACAGTTCACCTCCTTGTAGACTAGAGATATACTGTAAAACCAAGGAAAAACCCGACTTCATAGATGGGTTGGATCGAATTGAGAAGTGGAATTAAACTGGGAACCAATGGGTAACCAAGGAGTAAACTGAACTAAAAGGAGGAAAGAGATCAATGAGAGGTCATGAGTGATGAAATAGGGTTAGGAGAACCCTTAGGAGGATTGTAGCACTCAGAATCAAGGATTGAGAGAAAACCAGTTCGAACCAGATTCAAGGCAGGTGGAGTCACAACTCCCCTTGCCCCCTTTTTTTAAGGAGTAAAAAATTCCAAATTTGGCGGTTCTTGAGTCTATTAAATAGGAAATTGAATATAAATTTTTTAGATATTTTTTCTCAAAAATCGACAAGGAAGAGGGTGAACAAGGCCAAAAATCGTTGAACCAACTGAAAAATTCGTCAGAAACCAATTCACTACAGTGCTGAACCGGTCAACATGGATGCTAGGTGCACGCATGCACGACACGGGTAGAGAGTGGGGCGCACGCACGTGTGTGTCATCTTCCTCGCTCGACTCCTCAACCTGGATTGCTTGTTTTGTCCAACACCTCATCAATTGACCCACCAAATCCACTACTTGTGGAAATTAATTTGTTGCTAACACCACATGATATTGATTAATAAATGGAAGCTATGGATAGATTGTCACAGAGGTCTAGAACACAACCATATAAATTGGGGCTGCTACCTCGCCCACAATTGGTCAAAATTCTCTCCCAACCACTGACTTGTCACGCCTCAACCTAGTTTGGTTGGATCCCCCGTGATCAACTCGCCACCCTTCCTCATACTAACCTATTATTTTTACAAAATAGACTGAGGAAGGTAAAGACGTAGAAGTATACTTAGTTTCCATAACAAAATTTACAAAAATTTAAATAATGGTTTACATGCTCGTGGTACCTTTGACTTGCTCTCCTAGCTTCTGCTTTTCTTGACGAGAGGTTTTTCCTGAAAAGGGTTTAGGGGAGGGAGTGAGCTCTACAACTCACTGAGCGGGTGTTAGGTTGATCTTTTGTAAGGACAAAAGAGGTTTTTAAAATACTTTTCTTTTTATTTACGAATTTAATGGATTTAACTCTTCATTGGAACAATGTTTTAATCGTTCCCCTTGCTTGGGTTGGTTTAACACATAATCACATTTTCCCTTTATCAAAAAGGGATCACATGTTCATAAAATAGTCCCCGATTGCTCCACTTGTAGACCGAAGCGTCTTTATCGTCCACCCTGGTAGATGTCCCAGACCTCTACCATGAGTTTGAGTGGTCATTAATTGTCCGACCCTCAAAGCCTAGCCATACTTCGTGTCTGCTTTGTGGGACAAGACCTCCTTCCCCCTGCTGCCTCGGTCTTAGTGTGTAGGAAGTTCCTAGAGCTTCTCAATTCACTAGACGACAGTCTGCCCTTATACACCCTGGGTCGTCCAACGTGTCGGATGCCTAGATGATTTCGTATCTCATAGCATGCACAAACATAAGTTTTTTGACTTATACCTTTTTATCTTTGCTGCTACCAACCCAACGAATTCGCTACCCAGCTATAGCTCAATAACTACTAGCCCAACGAGTTCATCCACTCGTCTTCGGCTCAGTAACTACTATCCAATTGAGTATTTATGATCCAACTTCAGATGGGTGGTTGTATCACAATCAACCAATTATGAGAATATTCCTTAACTCATAAGCCTACTTATCTATGGGCATCAACCCGTTTCCATCGGCCATGGGCCCACTTCACGAGTTTTTCCAAAATTGGGCCTCATGCCCTATTATTTTAAAAAATCGAGGCTCGAGGCTTATTTGAGCATTCTAGTTCTCATGAGAAACGTCTCCCAAAATGTTTAAATAGTTTCACATAGTTAGGGGAGACCATTCCTGGAAAATGGTTTTCCAAAGTTGAAAATGGTTCTCATCAACCTAACTGAGTATGACACTAAAAATCCCACACACCCGATAACAGTGACGTGGCCATCCCAATGAGATCTCGATTCGTGGTGCGCTCCTTTGTACAGGTACTTGGACAACTATCTCCTACATGGTTCAAGTATCCACATCAGGAGAATTGGCATAAAAGGCCTCATACTTTCGTGTATTTGTGCATATGTCCTCCCATTATGACTTAATTGTATTTAGGTCCCTAATCTTCATTTAATTTCAATTTAGTTCCTAGGATTTCCAATTATCCCTCATGGGTCCTTAGATTTTCCAAAATCACCAATTGGCCCTCAATTTTTTCAAAATTGCCAATTGGTCCTTAAATTTCTAAAAATTGCCAATTTGTCCTTAAATTTCTAAAAATTACCAATTGGTCTTTAAACTTCCAAAATTTTCCAATTGTTCCTCCATTTCATCCAATTGCCCAATTGGACTCAATTGTGAGTTAATTTCATAAAAATCACCCAATTTTCCTTAAATTGTAATTGGGTCCCCAATTTTTCAGAAATACCTAAATTGCCCAATTTTTCCAAAATTACAATTTGGGCCCCAAAACATCATTTCATTCAATTGATCACTAAAACTCGGTTAATTGTCCCCATTCGTGATCTAAATCATCTTCCCTATGCCTCCCTCATTGTTTTAAGCTTTGAAACACTTCATTTGGCTCAGAAATGAGCTCAAATGAAGATTTGTCGGAAAACTTAATCTAGAGAAAGAAAGCTTCGATATTTTACTGGTAAGGGTTTATGACTGAAGCTCTTGCTTTCTCTGAATTGCTCTCCTCTTGGGGATCCTTCCTAGATTAAACCATGCCTCAATTGGTGCCCTCAGTTGTAAAACTCGTCCCTTGGAATAAAAAAAATCTGGAAAAGAACTAGTATAGGTTTATACATGAAGAAACGAGCCGTTAAATGAATGAAAAATAGCTAACGTGGGAAATTGGAAAATCCCAAGTCACAAAAAATTCACAAAAATTACAAGGAAGAACTCATAAGTGGAATTGAGGAGAGAACCGAACTGGTTCGGGGTAAACCAGACCCGAAATGACATGAATCATAGTGAATCGGTTCACAAATTCATTTTTCTAGGTGGCTTAAAAATGTCAATTTGAAAAATTGAGAATGCCGTTGGATAGACAATGAATTTAGAAAATTTTAAATTTGAGAAAAACGGTCGAACTATGTCTGAACTGAACGATTTTTGAATTTTGGACAACAAACCTGATCGGACCGTACCCAAAGGTCAACGTCCAACCGATGCCACACAGACACAGGCAACCAATGGGAGACTGCCACGTATACAATCAACGGACAGCTGGTGCCCTGTTAGCATGCCACACATACATGAGCATCCAATAAGAGGCTACCACGTGTCCGGTCAACGGGTCAACAACTGATGTTGTGGCCAAGCTGGCACTCCACGTTAGAAAAACTGACCAATCACAGTGCACCACATGGCATGACTGCCACATCACCATCTTAAACCTTTAGACGATGATAGAAAAGAGAGAGAGAGAGGGAGCCACTGGAAAAGTTGGAGTTACTGGTGACTCAAAAATTGCTCCGGTGAGGTCGTGGACGACCAAGTTGGAAGCCGAGTCTTATGCTGGCGGGTAGCTTGAATAGTTCCCGAGCTCCCAATATAAAGAGCATCCACTCATTCATTCTCAACATCCCACAATCGAGCAAAAAAGAAGAATAGTGAATTTTTCGGCGAGCTATAAACCAGAGCTCCAACGACGGGCAAAACCTCCACCGAAGAAGCTCCAAAGGGTGGCATTGGAACTGAGGGAGAGTTCTCTAGCTCTAGACCTTCTCAGAATAGCTTGAAGGTGCCCGAGAAAGTGTGTAGAGAATCGCACAGTGAAGCTACTTCAGAGCTCGAAGCAGCGAGATCCTGACCGACGCCACCTCGCCCCTTTCGGCCCAACCACCACCCACATTGGCCATCACTAACTGTCTAAGACCCTCCACAACACCCCTAAAAGCCTTGATAAACTAAATTTTGCCTCTCTTTGTCGAAATTTTCAAATTTTAGAGCTACACCAACCGAAACTTCTCTCTTCAAATTCGCCCAAGGCAGCAGCGAATTGCAACAAAATTTGGTCCTGCTAGATCCCCCTTGACTATCTCTAGCTATCCCCACCTCAAGCTCCGGCCATCGCCCCTTCGCTGGTAAGAAATGCAAGCTTTCTCTCTTTGTTGTGAATTTTTCGGCGAAACTCTGATAGTGCGTAAAAATCAACCAAATTTAGAAATTTGAAGTGTAGGACGATCGATGGGAGCAGGAGGAGGTGAATAAAAGTAAGAATCGAAGAAAATAAGGACTTACAACTGCCAATTGGATGATGTAAGATTCTAAGTTCCACATGCTTGAATTGGGGAAGAAGGTAATGGGCGATTTGGGGATTTTGGGGGACTTTTGTGCATTTTTCAAAAATTGGAGGATTGAACGACAATATCATGAAATTGAGAGTGTTTTCATGAAATTCACTCTAATTAAAGGTCAATTAGGCAATTTGGGGCAAATTGAAAATTTTGAAAAGTTAGGGGACCAAATTGCAAATTTTGAAAAATTAAGGACTAAAAGGCAAATTTGGTAAATTAAGGGCCAATTGGTGAAATATAGAGAGTTAAGGACCCGAAAAGAATAATTGGGAGCCCAAGGGACCCAATATAGATTAATAGGAAATTAGGGACTCAAATGTAATTTAAACAAAGTACGAGGCCTTAGGTACAGATATGAGAAAGTATGTGACCCATTCATCACCACATTCTAATACGAACCCTTGCACCATGTAGGAACGAATTTCTCGAGCACCAACCCCAAAATTGCACTAGGGGGAGAGATTTCGTATGCATGACTCCATCGAGATCACCGGGTGAATGGGAACCACTATAATGTCCACTCCAGTTTTTTTTTTTTTTGCATAATACGTCCACTCCTGTTGGAATGATAGTTCAACTTTGAAAACCATTTTTTCATAATTACCCTCTCCTGACTGGGTGACTATGCTTATAATATTTGGTAGCTAATTCTGGGCTTAGGCTCGAGATGCCAATGGGCCCAAGGCTGATGGATACGGGCGTGGACCCGTCTAGAACAGACATATGAGATATGATGCTAAAAGACCTAAATAATGGGAACCATGCGTGATATCCATCGAGCCAAGTTGAGTTGTCAAGATTGTTAGGCCTAACCGCTGCTTTGCCGAAGCTAGGTCGTTGAACCTGTTAGGCATGTACGCATGGTGGTCTAAAGCCAAGCTAATAGACCGTTGTGCTAGAGGGCCAAAGATAAAGGCTATAATTGAAAATATTGTTGATTGTGCATGCATCGTGATGTTCGGGTCATTTGGACACTTGGCATGAGGTAGTGATGGAGCCCAAGGATTGTTGGACTACCCTGGGAGTATAGGGGCGGTATCATCGTTCTGTAGGTCATGAAGCCAAGGAGCTTCCTTCGCATGGAGACCGAGGCTGTAAGGGAAAATGAGGTCTCATCCCCACTGAATGGACATGGAGAAGTAATGAGGGGTTTGATGTGTCAGACTATTGATGTCCACTCAAACTTTGGGTAGAGGTAATATCCCTCTATCAGGGTGGCGGTAAAGGTGATCCGATCCATAAGTGGCACGGTCGAGGACCATTCTACGAATGTGTGATCCCTCCTGTGATAGGAGGGCAGTTGTTAATCATGTGAATTGGATGAAATAACAAGAAGTAATAATTTAAACAACAAAAAAGATGAATCCTAGTAAAATGTTATAGTAGGTTCCCTCACTGAGTATTTTATTCACCCACTCTCTCACCCCTTTTCAGGATAATCCCCAGACCGGAAGTTCTCGGACGTGCTCAAGGCCCTTAAGGTACGCTTCCTACCCCCAACTCAAAGTAAGGGTTTGAACAGACATGCCTTCACCTTCCTTGTCTCATTCAAGTAGGTATACCCAAATGATGTAGGATAGGGTGGCGGGTTGATCACGACTCCGACCAAACTGGATCGGGGTGTGACATGAGCAGTGCGAATTTCTTAGTTTAATTTTTAGCATAAACGCACTGTGAACAATATTTTTTGGTGAAGGGTGGCAAAGGGGACTCATCGTCTTGGTTCAAGGAAGGTCGGGGCACCTCTAGGTGTGGTCTAGAGAGCTTAGTTTGGCCGGAATTGGTATGGGGATGGCTCGAATTGAGCTCAAGCAGCTCAGGTTGTTGACCGTGGAGGAGCGGCGGTATTGTGTGAGCTTCCCACCTCTTCTCCGGTGGTCCTTGGGCTGAAGGGAGGGTGTAGTTGGATTGAGAACTTCCTCTCAGTTGTAGGGACACCAATTGTAGCTTCAAAGGTCGAAGAAAGCCCCACTGTTGGAGCTCTGGTTTGCTGCTCATAGGAAAATGGAGTACTTCACTTTCTTCGCTCGTTTGTGGGATGGGGAAGACGAGTGAAGGGATGCTCTTTATATAGGGAACTTGGCAACTGACTGGCTACCAGTTGACATAGGACTCAACCCCTGACTCGGCTATTGGCGGTCATACTGAAGCTTTTCCCAGGTCGTTGGAGAACTAGCCTCCCCCTTCTCTCTCTTCTTTTTGTTAGCTGATTGAGGAAGAAGACGGATGTGCCACATGGCGCACTGTGATTGGTCGGTTTTTTTGACATGACATTCCCACTCAGCCGCCAACCGTTGACCGTTGACTAACATGTGGCAGCCTTCCATTGGCTGCTCATGTCTACGTGGCTGCTGACCGAGCGTCCACTAACCGTTGACCAGTCCGGTCCATTGACCGGCTGGACCGAGTTCGATGACCCAAATTCGAAAATTGGTCTGTTTAGGCCCAATTCGACCAGTTTTCTAAAAATTAAAAATTTATAAATTAATGTAAATTCATTTTCTATCTAATGGTAGCCTCAATTTTCCAAATTGACATTTTTAAGCCACCTAGAAAAATGAATCATTGAACTAGTTCGCCATGGTTCAATCCGGTTCAGGTCTGGTTCACCCCAAACCGGTCTGGTTTTCCCATCCAATTCACTTCATTGTTCTTCCCAATGATTTTTATGACTTCTTGCCTACTTGGGATTTTACAATTTCCCATTTTAACCCTTCTTTACCATTTTTGGTTCACTTAACAACTCAGTTTTCTCATGAAAATCATAGGTTATTTTCCCAGTTTCCCTTGGTCCGAGAAGACGGGTTTCTCATGATTGCTCCCAACTCTAATGTCCTCACTACTTAAAACCATAACTTCATTGTTAGGCCACCTTCGATGACGTTCTTGGTTTCATGGAAAGTTGAGGACCTCATCTTTCCATCACCACCGTCTCAACCTCCAACTCTTCCTCTACTAGTGCCACTAAGATTGCATAGTAACTGATCTCTGATGAACATAAATAAAGAACTTGTTTTTAGAGCCAATTTTAATGGCCTCGATGGTGCTCATGGGCTGAGGAAAATTAGGTGAGTCCCTTTCCCCGACCATCTTTCCATAGCCACCGGGTTTTCCTAAAATGATTTAGAAATAGGTCTAAATTAAATCTTGGAATTATCATATCCCAGGTAGAGTGACCCATCTGACCAAAACATTAATTGCAGGAGTTACATACCACCAATTGAGTTGGTTCAAGTGGCTGCAGACATTTGTGAGTGTTAGTTTTCCAATCCCACAAGCCTCAATGACTGACGTGCCACCTTCGGTGAGTTTCCAACGTTGACCCGATTTACTATGGGATGGGTTGACTTTTTTTTATCAGGCTCGGTTGGAGCAATTTTGGATAATGTCAGACAAACCAACCATATGACAGGTTATAGGGAGGTTAGGGGGACCTCTCCACTTAATTTGAGAATTTTTGGAGATACTTGAGTTGTGGGTCAAAGGTGGGGGGACCAATTTGTAAAGATTTGAATGTCACGCCCCGACCCAGTTTGGTCAGATTCCCATGATCAACCCGCCACTCTCCCAGCTTACTAAGGATTGCCCCTTCTTTATAAACCGTGAGGAGTAAGGCGTCCTTTAAACCCACACCTTTCTTGGGATAACATAAATCAAAACTACATAAAATTTGAAACTTATTATACTTGCCTTACAGGTTTGTTAGTTGGTGGTATTTGGGGTAAGCTTTCTGTGGTTACTTGAAAGGGATATAAGGGAAGGGTGAGATCAATGACAGTGAATGGGTGTTTTAGGGTATGAGTTTTAGAAAAATAGTTTGAATTAGAGTGTGCCAGACTCCTTAATTTTCTTTTAAAAATGTTTCATTCTCAAATTCGGTATTCATAACCATTTCTCATCATAACGATGTGTTTATCAACCAACACATGCCCTTCATCATGAAGGAAACACACATTCACAGGCTAGCTCGTCTATTGTACCCACTTGTGGCATCGAAGCAACTTTACTAGCCATCTAGATAGAAGCACACCCACTTCTACCATAAGAATGAGTTGATGTACGCGATATCCTACCCTCAATCTTGTAACAAAACTCTGTGTCTGTATGATGATAGAGACCTCATCCCGTCCCCACCCTTGTCTCATGTGGAATGAAGTTGCGTTGAGCTTTCCAAGACTGCTGGTACGACTAATTGCCCTTATCTCCACCAGCTTGTCCAAAGCCCTAGGATGCATCACTACTCCTCTTAGGCGTCTTGAAAGTTCTGTAACACAGTGCATGCACAGTTCAATAATTTTCCACATAAGCCATATAATCTGTGGTGCCACTAGTCCAACGGCCCCAACCCTCAACTCAACCTGCAGCTATTTGTCTTGACTAGTTTGAAGACTTGTCTTGTCGCACTACCGCTAGTCCATTGAGTATGTCGGTCCTGTCTTATTAGCATGGCCAAACAATTCATTCACTTAAGTTTTCATGGCTTAAAATCATGTATGTTTATGATCTCCTGCTCATGCCAACTGGCCTAGGACCCACTGTTTGAGATTTTCAAAATCGGGCATATTAGCCCCCAAGTTCCAAAATCAAGGCCTCCGACCTAACTGACCTATTCGAGCTCCTGTTAAGAAGGTCTCCCAAAACTTTTATGCAATGGTACACAGTCATGGGACAACACTTTCGACAAAATAAACTTTTCAGTCATCCGTAACACCAATCGAGTATGAGGACATCTTTGCTTATAACCGATAAGCGAGTTTTCCACTTCCTTCTAGGAAGTTTATCATACCAACCGGGTATGATCTACTTACGACCGGTAAGTAGATTTTTCTCTTGATTTCCACATCTCTCCTCTCAGGTGTGATTGGTCTAGACAAATAACTACAGGTCGAGTTGAGGGTCAGGGATGTTGGATCAGTGGCACCAAAGATAAATGGCTTTGTGGAAAACTTTTGTTTGTGCATGCACTTGAGGTTCGAGACCATTAAGATGCCCAACATGGGAAGTGATGCGTCATAAGGGCTACTAGATGGCATGGTGGAGATAAGGGCAGTTTATCGTGCCAGCAGTCAGGGAAGCTCGATGTAGCTTCATGCGCATGAGACCGGGGTGGGGTCAGGATGAGGTCTCATCCTGATACGAACATGGAGTTGATTTCGGGTTTGAGGGTTGGATGTTGTGAACATCCACTCATACTTAGGGTAGAAGTGGACGAACTTCTATCTAGGTGGCTAGTAAAGTCGCTCCGACGCCACAAGTGGGTGCAATGGATGGGCTGCCCTGCAAATATGTGATCCCTTCCTAATGAAGGGTGTGTGTTGACTGTTAAATACACCTAATGTGGAAAATGAGGAAAATCGGTTTTGAAAACCGTGATTCAAGGAAATGAATATTTTTAAAGGAAATAAGGAGTTTGACACACTCCAATTAAAGATATCTTGGTTATGAAAAATCTCTCCCAACACCCATTCACTAAGTTGTCAAACACACCCATTCCTTTACCCCATTTCAGGTAACTAAGGGAAAACCCACTTAAATACTTTCATGTAGCTGAACCTCCAATATAGGTATGTAAAGTTAAATATATTCAATTTTTATTAATGTAATTCCAAGAAAAATACAGGTAAAAAGGACGTCTTACTCCTCACAGTTTAGAGAAGGGGGAAAACCCTTAATAAATTGGGAGAGTGATGGGTTGCTCATGGGGATCCGATCAAACTAGGTCGAGGTGTGACAGGGGAATCTCAAACAGTGTTGCCACTCCTCGGCCAAACAACAACCCGAACCTCCGAAGCTCCATTCAAGTTATCCCCCGACCAATTACAGCCAAACTAGACCCCCCCAAACTCCACCTAGAGGTACCCCGACCTTCCCACGAGCTAAGAAGGTAAGTCCCCTCAGCTACCCTTCATTAGAAAATACTATTCATGATGTATTTCTGTAAAAAAATTAGCTGAGAAATTCACACTGCTCAGATCACCAATTGAGATATGGTTTGATCCATGGAGGATCCCCACAACAAGAGCAACTTAGTGACAGCAAAAGCTCCGATCATCGGACCCTCGCTTGTAAGATATCGAAGCTTTCTCTCTTTAGACTGTATTTTCCAACAAAGCTCTATTTGAGCTCATTTATGAGCCAAATGAAGCGGTTCAGGGTTTGAAATGATGAGAACAATGTAGGGAAGATGATTCCAATCAAGAATGGAGGCAATTAACTAAGTTTTGGGGATCAATTGAATAAAATTGTGATTCGGAGACCAAATTGCAAATTTTGAGAAATGGGCAATTTGGGGATTTTTAGAAAATTGGGGACTGAATGGTAAAATGATGAAATTAAGGGCATTTTCGTGAAACATACTCCCAATTGAGGTTCAATTGTGCAATTTGGATAAAATGGAAGGACAATTGGAAAATTTTGGGAAATTAAAGGGCCAATTGACAATTTTAGGAAAATTAGGGACCAAATGGCAATTTTGGAAAACTTAAGGGCCAATTGGCAGTTTTGGTAAAATTAAGGACCCAAGGAGGATAATTGAAAATTTTAGGGGCTTAATTGAGATAAAGGAGCAAATAGGGACCCAAGTGTAAAATGATAAACTTTAACAACCTAAATGTAACTAAGGCATATGAGGAGGGCCTATGCACAAATACTAAAAAATATACGAGCTTTTAGGCAAAGCATCCTGATATGGATATTCGTGTCGTGTAGGAGCAAACTACTTAAGTGTTGACGAGGAAGCGCGCCGCAAAGCAAGGTTTCGTTGGGACAACCCTGTCGCGATTACTGGGTGAGTGGGAACTTTATAATGTCGGTTTCGATTGAGACGATGACTTGCCTTAAAAATAATTTTCTCAGAATTAGCCTCCCCTAATTGGGTGACTATGCTTAAAACATTTGAAAGCCAATTCTGGCACTTAGGCTCGGTAATGCAAGTGGGCCCAAGGTTAATGGACATGGGTACAGACCCATACAGAATCAACATGTGATAAATATTGCTAAAAGTTCTATTTAATGGGTAATTGGATGTGATACCCATCGAGCCAAGTCTGGGATGTTGGGATTGTTGGGCCAAACTATTGCTAAGTCGAAGCCAGGTCATTGAACCAGTTGGGCCAGTACACGTGCGTCGAAGCCAAGCCAATAACCCTTGCACTAGAGGGCTAAAGATAATGGCTATGAGTGAAAAGACCCTTGATTGTGCATTTACTATGATGCGGGGCCATCAGGACACCTAGTATGAGGTAGTGATGGATCCCAAGGGATGTTGGATGACCTAGGGTGCATAAGGGCAGTTTGACATCCAGTATGTCGAGAAGCTCGGGGAGCTTCCTATGCACTAAGACCAAGGTAAAAGGGGAAATGAGGTATCGACCCTCAAAGTAGACTCCATGAAGTGATTAGGGTTTAAGGGTCGGATGAGCAAGGTCCACTAAAACTCAAGGTAGAGGCTATTGACCTCTATCAAGGTGCACGGTAAAGGCGCTCTGGTCCACAAGTGGAGCGGTCGAGGATCGCTCTACGAATGTGTGATTTCCTCCTATGATAGGAAGGGTGTATGATTGTGTGTGAACTTGAGAAGTGGTTGAACATGAAAAATCTATAATACAAATGATTAAATACATCCCTAAAATTTCCCCCAGTCACTGAGTCGTGGAACTCACTCCTCCCTCTAAACATTTTTCAGGAAGGAAGAAAACTACGCGAGAGCTCTCCTTCACTAGAATCTGAACCAGGTATAAATTAAATTTTAGTTTTGTTTGATGCTGTTATGGGGAAAACATGACATGTGAAACCCGTCATCTCAGATCAAGGAAAAGCCGGAAAGAACCAGTCAATTTAATGAGAAAACCGAACCACTTAAGGAACCAAGAATGATAAACAGGGGCTAATCAAATAGTGAAGCAGCTTTGATGGATCGAAGCTGCCCTGTTTTGGCAGAGTTGAATTCGGCCAAATTCAGACCTCCTCCAGCCAAACCAAGCCTCCCTAACACCCATATGGCCCTCACACGGCCTCAACAGAGCAGAATTGTAAGCTAATTTAGCCCTACTCCATTGTTGCAAATTAGTGATAGAGAGAGAAAGTGCAGAATTTCACTGATAAAATTCACCCTCATTTGGACTTCAATTGTAGAAATTCTTGATGCGAGAAGGAACCTCAGGACGAGAGCAACCTCCCCAGATCGAAAGCTCGGACCACCACTGTCACGCCCTAACCCGGTTTGGTCGGATCCCCGTGATCAACCCGCCACTCTCCCGATTTACTAAAGGATTTCCCCTTATATTATAAATCGTAAAGAGTAAGTCGTTCTTTAGACCTGCACCTTTTTCCAGGAATATCATAAATCAAAACTGCATAGTAATTTAAATTAATTGTACATATCTTGTAGGCATTTAATTGCACAAGTCCATTAAGGTTTGGCTTTCTGGGACTTCCTGAAAGGGGTATAAGGGAGGGGGTGAGTACAACTACTTAGTGAATGAGATTCAATCTTTTGACTTTCAAGAAAAACATTTACATGGTGTGTGCCATACTCCTTTCTTTTTAAAAATTCATTCATTTAAAAATTTAGGTTTTTCCATTATTTCTTAGTTATCGGTGTGTCATCACCCAACACACATCCTTCATCATGAAGGTTACACACATTCGCAAGTCAGTATCACTATTGAACCCGCTAGTGGCTTCGAAGCAACTTTTCCTGCCACTCGAATAGAAGTACGACCATTTCTACCCTAGGAATGAGTGGATGTATAAGACATTCGACCCACAATCCCGAAATCGCTTCTTCGTGTCCATATGAGGACAAAGACCTCATCCTGTCCCCACCCCGGTCTCATGACCTTTGTGCTACTCCAAATTTCGCACAGACACCTGGAACGACGATCTGCCCTTATACTCACCGGGTCATCCAGGGCCCTTAGGACACATCACTACCCCTCATGGGCATCTTGATGATCCCGTACTCATGGTGCATGCACAAACAAAGTTTTCTTAAATTAGCATGTAATATGTGGTGCCATTTGTCCCAACAGTCCTGACCTTCAACTCAACCTGTAGCTGTTTGTCTTGACTGGTCCGAAGATCGGTCATGTCGCACTATTACTAGTTGACTGAGTATGTTGGACTTGCCTTGGTACCATGACCAAACAATTCACTTATTAAGTTTTAATGGCACACACACACACACACACACACACATATATATATATATATATATCATTTTCTTTAACGAGCTCCTGCCCGTGTCCATTGGCCTATGGCCCATTGTTCGAATTTTTCAAAAACTGGGCATTTTAGCCCTCAAGTTCCAAAACCGAGGCCCCCGACCTATAAGAGCTATTCGAGCTCCTATCAAGAAGGTCTCCCAAATAGTTTAAGCATTTGCACACTGTCCGGGGAGAACACTTCTGACAAAATAGGTTTTCACTGTCCATTATACCAATTGGTATAAAGATATCTTCGTTCATAACCAATGAACGGGTTTTCAACTTCCTTCAAGGAAGTCTCTTCATACCAACCGGGTATAATCTACTTACAACCGGTAAGTAGTTTTTTTTTGCCAAATTTTCACATCACTTTCTCTAAGTGGTGATGATAAAAATACCACTAAATAGTGGATTTTTATACCGAGGCACTTATCATCCCCAATCGGGTATGATATATAATGCAAACCCCGCACATTTGAGTTAAGGAAAACCGGGAAAAGAACCGGTCAAACCGAATAAGAAAACCAAACCGGTTTACATTTGGGAATAAGCAATATGAAAATTTAAAACTTTCGGTTGATCCAAAGGATTTATTAAACATTGGAAAAGAAACTTAAGACAAATTAGAAAACAAAAACTAAATTGGTTCAGGTGAACTAGATTACATAAAAACTTCAAAGTTAAGATTTTTTATAACCCGAAATTTCGGTGAAAAATAGCCATCAATTAAAATATATTTAATTATTAGAATTAATACTAATAATTTATGTCTATATTAATACTAATAATAAATCTCGCCTATTTAATACACGAGTTTTATGACTATATAAAGAGGTCATCCCCATTTCATTCTCCTCACACCTGAACACTTCTCTCTCTCTCTACTGCTCCATTTCCCGGTAAAGCTCGAACTAGAGCTTTGACTTGAACAAAGGTCGGGCTCTTTACAACCGGGGAGAAGACAACAATCTGATAGCAAAACTCCAGTCAATCTGAGAATCGTTGGAGAAGCGCCGACATGATGGAATAGTGAAGCAACTCCGGCGGACCGAAGCTGCCCTATTTCAGCCAAGCTGAAATCGGCCATTTCAAGCCCTCCTCAGGCCAAACCAAGCCCTCCCAACACTTCCTCAGCCTTTCCACGGCTGAATTAGGACCGAAAGGTAAGCCAATTCGGCACCCCTCTACAATTTTCGATCGGTGCTAGAGAGAGAGTCGACCGAATTTCAATAACGAAATTCTAATCCAATTCTACATCAATTGATGCAATTCTTGATTCTAGAATGAACTTCAGGACGAGAGCTATTTGCCTAGATCGAAAGCTCGAACCGCCGTGCCTTCACCGGTGAGTAATCAAAGCTTTCTCTCTCTATAGTTCATTTTCCGGCGAAGCTCCGTTTGAGCTCGTCCCGGCATTAAAACTTGTGATTCACATTTCTGAAGAATCTTATGAACATGTAGAAACTCAATTTCAACTTCAATTTCTACAATTGGAAACGTTTGATGGGTCAATTTGATAAAATCAAATTCGGCTGTGTTAAGAAGTTGGAATTGGGGGAAAATTGGGGATTTTCGAAATTCAAAGGACCAAAATGAAATTTTATGAAATTGAGGGTCAATTGGGCATGAAAATAATGTTGGAGGACCAATTGAGGAATTTTGAAATTTTTGAGGCAAAACTTACCATTTTTGTAAAAGAAGGGCAACATGGTAATTTTGGAAAAATTAGGGGACCAAATTGGAAATTTGGGAAATTAAACCCCATTTTGGTAAAATTGAATAAATTGAGGTCCTAGGATAAATTGTAAAAGTTACGGGACTCAATTTGAGGAAAAACCGACATTAGGGACTTCAAGTTAAAGAGAAATAACTTTAGGGACCTAATTGCAAATAACTAAAAGTTTGGGTTTTCTCATTTATTGGAAATGAATGAAGGCTGTTATGCCGAGTAATAATGAACAAGGTTGTTCATATCGTGTAGGAACGTCAGCAAGGACAAGCTAGTGTGAATACAATGAACCAATCTAGTGGAATTCACGACATTAACGGGTGAGTGGGTTATTCACATCATACCCAGTTGGGATGATGAGCACAGTTTAAAGTTAAAAACCAATTACCGGTTGTGAGTGGGTTATTCACATCATACCCAGTTGGGATGATGAGCATAGTTTAAAGTTAAAAACTACTTACCGGTTGTGAGTGGGTTCACTACCATCATACCCGGTTGAGATGATGAGCACAACTTAAAGATAAAAACCACTTACCTGTTGTGAGTGGAAATTTTATATCATACCGGGTAGGGGATGATAAGTACCTCGGTATAAAAACCCACTGTTTAGTGGTATTTTAATCATCACCACTTAGAGAAAGTGATGTGAAAATTATGCGAAAAAAAAACTACTTACCGGTTGTAAGTAGATCATACCCGGTTGGTATGATGAGACTTCCTCGAAGGAAGTTGAAAACCCGTTCATCGGTTATGAATGGAGATGTCCTTATATCGGTTATGAATGGAGATGTCCTTATATCGGTTGGTATAATGGACAATGAAAACCTATTTTGTCGAAAGTGTTCTCCCCTTACTGTGTGCCAATGCTTAAACTATTTGGGAGACCTTATCAACGGGAGCTCGAATAGCTCTGATAGGCTGGGGGCCTCGGTTTTGGAACTTGGGGGCTAAATGCCCGATTTTGAAAATCTCGTACAGTGGGCCCAAGGCTAGTTGGCACGAGCAGGAGCTCGTAAACGAACATGATATATGTGCCATAAAACTTAATAAGTGAATTGTTTGGCCATGGTACCAAGATAGGACTGACATGCTCAGTCAACTAGCAGCAGTGCGACATGACAGGTCGACGGACTAGTCAAGACAAATAGCTGCGGGTTGAGTTGAGAGTCGGGGCCGTTGGACTAGTGGCACCATAGATTACATGGCAATATAAGAAAACATTGTTTGTGCATGAACTGTGAGTACGGGATCATCAAGACGCCCATGAGGGGTAGTGATGCATCCTAAGGGCACTGGACGACCTGATGGCTAAAAGGGCAGTTCGTCGTTCCAGGTGTCTGTGCGAAATCTGGAGTAGCACCAAGCGCATGAGATCAGGGTGGGGACAGGATGAGGTCTCTGTCCTCATACGGACATGAAGAAGTGATTTCGGAATTGTGGGTCAGATGTCACGTACGTCCACTCATTCCTAGGGTAGAAGTTGTTGTACTTCTATCCGGGTGGCAGGAAAAGTCGCTCCGAAGCCACTAGCGGGTTCAGTAGTGATACTGACTTGCGAATGTGTGTAACCTTCATGATGAAGGATGTGTGTTGGTTGATGACACACCGTGGTAACTAAGAAATAATGGAAAAACTCAATTTTTTAAATGAAGGGATTTTTGAAAACAAAGGAGTCCGGCACACTCCATATAAATATTTTTCTTAAAAGTCAAAAGCTTTTAAAAACCCATTCACTGAGTAGTCGTACTCACCCCCTCCCTTATATCCCTTTCAGAAAATCCTGGAAAGCCTCCCCTTAAAGACCGTCAACTAAGATGCATGTAAGATAGGTATGTAAAGTTTTAAATTTCATGCAGTTTTGATTATGCTATTCCAGGAAAAAGGTGCAGGTTAAAGGATGCCTTACTCTTTACGGTTTACAATAAGGGGAAACCCTTTAATAAACCGAGAGAGTGGCGGGTTGATCACGGGGATCCGACCAAACCGGGTTGGGGCGTGACATATAATCCCACTCACCCGATAGTGTAGTGAAATTCCACTTAGTCGGGTTCCGTCCTTGGCAAGCTAGACCTCAACTGGCGTTCTTGATGTCTTGTTCTTTGGTGAGGGCGCGATGGTGGAGCTTTTCAATCTGGGCAAGTATCTCTCCTCCAGAGGTTCTTCCTTTCGGTCCTAATTCGGCTGAGGAAGGACTGAGGAGGTATTGGGAGGGCTTGGTTTGGTTTCAGAAAGGTTCGAAATGGCCGATTTTAGCTTAGCCGAAATAAGGCAGCTTTAGTTCGCCGGAGCTGCTTCACTATTCGATCATGCCGACACTTCTCCAACGATTCTCAGATTGACTGGAGTTTGCTATTAGATAGTTATCTTCTCCCCGGTTCTAAAGTGCCTAACCTCTCCTTCCGAGGTTAAGAAAATATTCAAGTCTAAACTCTGGTTCAAGATTCACCGGGAAATGGAGCAGTAGAGAGAGAGAGAGAGAGAAGTGTTCATACTTCCCAAGAGGTCACCCATCCTCACACTACTCTCGGGCAAGCATGCTTAACTTCAAAGTTATTTTGGAATCTCATTCACTTAAACTAATTTGGTTTTTCTGTCTTAATTTGTCTTAAGTTTCTTTTCCAATGTTTAATGAACCCTTTGGATCATCCGAAAGTTGTAAATTTCCAAATTGCTTGTTCCCAAATGATCGGGTTTGTAAACCGGCTTGGTTTTCTTACTCGGTTTGACCGGTTCTTTTCCCGGTTTTCCTTAACTCAAAGGTGCAAGTTTTACAACCGCACCTCTAACAGTAAGCTTTCGAAGCTTTCTCTTTCTAAAAATAGTTTTCCGATAACGCTCTGTTTGAGCTCATTTCGAACCCAAATGCTACATTTCAAAGCTCAATTGAATTGTATGGAAGTGTAGGAACTAATCCATATCATCAATTGGAACAATTAACCCCAATTGAATGGCTAATTTGAATAAATCAAATTCGATCAGTTTGAAGGGGAGAAATTGGGAAAAATTTTGGGGAAAATTAAGGGACCTCCATGCAATTTCTCAAAATTGAAGGCCAATTGGCAATGAGAAAGATGATGGAGTACCAATTGGTCAATTTTTGAAATATTTGGGGCCAAATTGCTATTTTTGGAAAGTATGGGCAAAATCATAATTTTTGAAAAATTGGGAACCAAATTGGAAATTTGGAAAACTTTAGCCCCTTACACAATTTTGACTAAATTTAGCATCCAAAGGGGATATTAGAAACCCTAGGACTCAATTTGGGGAAAAGTTTGCATTAGGGAACTAATGTTAAGAAAAATGAACTTTAGGGACCTAAGTGCAATAAACTAACAATTTTGAGCCTAGTCGCTCATATGTTAGAAAACGATGGCTATCATGCCAAACCTTAATTGATAAGGTTAGCCAAATTGTGTAGGGACACGAGAGATCGGAATGCCATCAAGGAAAAGCTAGCGTGGACTAGTCGCTCACAATCACCGTGTGAGTGAGATTATTTCACATAATACCCGGTTGGGATGATGAGCACTTTATTAAAGGAAAACCTACTTACCAGTTGTGAGTATGAATAAATGAACGTCATACCCGATTGGTAAGATGAGTTTCCTTGAAGAATGGAGAAACCCGCCTACCGGTTGTAAGTGGAGTTATCATCACACCCGATTGGTGTGATGAGTTAAAAATAAATTTTTGTTAGAATTGTTCTCCAATGATTGTATGTCAATGCTTAAAATATTTGGAAGACATTCTTGTCAGGAGCAAGAACAACTTGGATAGACCAGGGCCCTCAATTTTTGAACTCATGGGGCTAAATGCTCAGTTTTGGAAAAACACGTGTAATAGGCCCAAGGCTATTGGATACGTGCAAAAGCTCATAAACAAACTTAATTAAGAAGTGCCATGAAAATTTCTAATGAAATTGGTTGTGTGATTTCACCACGGTACCCAGTCAGGATAAATAGTGCTCGATGGACTGGCGTTAGGGAGTGACTATGCTTAAAACAATTTTCTCGGAATTAGCCTCCCCTACTGGTTGACTATGCTTAAAATATTTGGGAGCTAATTCTGGGGCTTAGTCTCTGTAATGCAAGTGTCCCTAGGCCGATGGACATAAGTATGAACCCGTCCAGAATCAACATGTGATAAATACTGCTAAAAGTTATAATTAATGGATAATTGTGTGTGATACCCACTGAGCCAAGTCTAGGATGTTAGGCTTATCAGGCCAAACCACTGCTAAGCCAAAGCTAGGTCGTTGAACTAGTTAGGCCAGTATGCATGGGTCGAAGCCAAGCCAATAGACCCTTGCGCTGAAGGGCCAAAGATAATGGTTATAAATGAAAAAGACTCTTGATTGTGCATGTACTGTGATGCGAGGCCATCAAGACACCTGGTATGAGGTAGTGATGGATGTCATGCCTTGACCCTGTTTGGTCGGATCCCCATGATCAACCCACCGTTCTCTTGGTTTATTAAAGTGTTTCCCCTTATTATAGACCATAAAGAGTAAGGCATCCTTTAAACCTGCACCTTTTCCAGGAATAACATATGTAAAACTACATAAAAATTTAGATTTATCATACCTGTATCACAGGCGTCTTAGTTGATGGTCTTTAAGGGTAGGCTTTCCGAAATCTTCTGAAAGGCATATAAGGGAGGGGGTGAGTACGACTACTCAGTGAATGGGTTTTTCAAAAGTTTTGACTTTTAAGAAAAATATTTATCATTGGAGTGTGTCAGACTCCTTTCTTTCAAAAATCCCTTGATTAAAAAAATTCGGGTTTTATCACCATTTCTTTATTTAACCACAGTGTGTCATCACCCAACACACATCCTTCATCATGAAGGTTACACACATTTGCAGGTCAGCACGATCACTGAACCCACTAGTGGTTTCGGAGTAAACACGACCACTTCTACCCTAGGAATGATTGGATGTACGCGACATCCGACCCTCAATCCTGAAATTGGTTCTTCATGTCCGTATGAGGACAGAGACCTCATCCCATCCCCACCTCAGTCTCATGTGCTTGGTGCTACTCCAAATTCCACACAGACACCTGAAACGATGAACTACCCTTATACTCACCGGGTTGTCCAGGGCCCTTAGGATGCATCACTACCCCTCATGAGCGTCTTGATGATCTCGTATTCATAGTGCATGCACAAATAATATTTTCTTATTATGCCATGTAATCTGTTGTGCCATTAGTCCAACGGCCCCGACTCTCAACTCAACTCGTAGTTGTTTGTCTTGACTGGTCCATCGACTTGTCATGTCGCACTGCCGCTAGTTGACTGAGTCTGTCGGTTCTATCTTAGTACATTGGCCAAACAATTCCTTTATTTAAATTTTTATGGCATATAACTCATGTTTGTTTACGAGCTCCTACTCATGCCAACTGGCCTTGGGCCCACTGTACGAGATTTTCATAATCAGGCATATTAGCCCTCAAGTTCCAAAACCGATGGCCCCGACCTATCAGAGCTATTCGAGCTCCTATCAAGAAGGTCTCCCAAATAGGTTAAGCATTGGCACACAGTCAGGGGAGAGCACTTCTGACAAAATATATTTTAACTGTCCATTATACCGACCGGGTATAAGGACATCTCCGCTCATAACCAATGAACGGGTTTTAAACTTCCTTCGAGGAAGTTTCATCATACTAACTAAGTATGATCTACTTAGACCTGGTAAGTAGTTTTTCCATAATGTTTTCACATCACTCTTCTAAGTTGTGATGTATAAAATACCATGAAATAGTGGGTTTTCATTCCGAGATGCTTATCATTCCCAACCGGGTATGATATAAAAATCCCACTTACAGCTAGTAAGTGGTTTTTAACTTTAAGTTATGCTTATCTTCCCAACCAGTATGATGTTAGTAAACCCACTCACCTGTTAATACCGTGAATTCCACTTAGACTGGTTCTTTGTATTCACGCGAGCTTGTACTTGCTGGCGTTCTCGGTACTTCGTGTTCCTACACGATATGAACATCTCGGTTCATTATCCTTCGACCTAATAGCCTTCATTTATTCCAAATGAATGAGAAGGTTAAACTTTCATTTATTTGCAATTAGGTCCCTAAAGTTATTTCTCTTAAACTTTATGTCCCTAATGCCGGTTTTCCCTCAAATTGAGTCCCAAAACTTTTAAAATTTATCAAGGGACCTCAGTTTATTCCATTTCACAAAAAGGGGATTAATTTCCCAAATTTCTAATTTGGTCCCCCAACTTTTCCAAAATTACCATTTTACCCTTCCTTTACAAAAATGGTATGTTTTGCCCCAAAATTTTCCAAAATTCCTCAATTGGTCCTCCAACATTATTTTTATGCCCAATTGACCCTCAATTTCATAAAATTGCATTTTGGTCCTTTGAATTTCAAAAATTCCCAATTTCCCCCAATTTTTCCCCCAATTCCAACTCTTTAACACAACCGAATTTGATTTCATCAAATTGACCGATCAAACCCCTCTAATTTTGAAATTGAAGTTGAAATTGAGTTTTTCCATGTTCATACGATTCCATAGAACTTTGAATCGCGAGTTTTAACACAAGAACGAGCTCAATTGGAGCTTTGTCGGAAAATAGACTCTAGAGAGAGAAAGATTTGATTACTCGCGGGTGAGGGCAAGACAGAACGAGCTTTTGATCTGGGCAAATAGCTCTCATCCTGAAGAATCAAGAAATGCATCAATTGATGCCGAATTGGATTAGAATTTCGTCAATGAAATTCGATCGACTCTCTCTAACAACGATCAAAAATTGTAAAGAGGAGCCGAATTGGCTTACCTTTTGGTCCTAATTCGGCCGTGGAAGGGCTGAGGAAGTGTTGGGAGGCTTGGTTTGGCCTGAGGAGGGCTCGAAATAGATGATTTCAACTTGGTCGAAATAGGGCAACTTTGGTATGTCGGAGCTGCTTCACTGTTCCATCATACTGGCGCTTCTCTAGTGATTCTCGGATTGACTGGAGTTTGCTATCAGATAGCTGTCTTCTCTCCAGTTCTAAAGAGTCCGACCTCTCCTTCCGAGGTTAAGAAAAATGTTCAAGTCAAAGCTCTGGTTCGAGCTTCACCGGGAAATGGAGCAGTAGAGAGAGTGAAAAGTGTTCAGGTGTGAGGAGAATGAATGGGGATGACCTCTTTATATAGGTGTAAACGTGTATATATTAATTTATGGCTATTTATGATAAGGCGTACGTTCACATAAAAAGTTTTGACCGAAATTTTAGGTTACAAAAAAAATCATACTTCCCAGCACGCTTAACTTCAAAGTTCTTATGGAATCTCATTCATCCGAACCAATTTAGTTTTTCTCTTCTAATTTTTCTTAATTTTCTTTTCCAAAGTTTAATGAACCCTTTGGATCACGTGAAAGTTGTAAATTTCCAAATTGCTTGTTCCCAAATGATCGGGTTTGTAAACCAGCTCGATTTTCTTACTCGGTTTGACCGGTTCTTTCCCAATTTTCCTTAACTCAAAAGTGTGTGGTTTACAATGGATGCCAAGGGCTGCTGGATGACTCAGGGTGCATAAGGGTAGTTTGACATACAGTATGTCGAGAAGCTTAGGGAGCTTCCTGTGCACTAAGACTGAGGTAGTAGGGGAAATGAGGCATCGTCCCACAAAGCAGACTCCATGAAGTGATAAGGGTTTGAGGGTCGGACGAGCAAGGTCCACTCAAACTCAGTGTAGAGATTGTTGACCTCTATCAAGTTGGATGGTAAAGGCACTCCGATCCACAAGTGAAGTGGTCGGGGACCGCTCTATGAACATGTGATTCTCTCCTATGATAGGAAGGGTGTATGATTGTTTGTGAACCCGATAAGTGGTTGAATGTGAAAAAGCTACAATACAGATAATTAAATTTCCCAATTTGCCCTTTCTCTAACGGTTGTGGTTCATGAACTAGTTTGATTTTCTCACTTAGGTTGACCAGTTCTTTCCCTGATTTTCCTTAACTTTAAGGGATGGGGTTTACAAGTATGATGAGTTTCCTTGAGGAAAGGAGAAACCCGTCTACCGGTTATAAGCGGAGTTATCATCATACTCGGCTGGTGTGATGAGTTAAAAATGAATTTTTGTCAGAAGTGTTCACTCCTGACTATTTGTCAATACTTAAAATATTTGGGAGACCTTCTTAACATGAGCTAGAACAACTTAGATAGGCCAGGGGCCTCAATTTTTTAACTCATTGGACTAAATGCCCAGTTTTGGAAAAACACGTGCAATGGACCCAAGGTTAGTGGGCACGAGCAGAAGCTCGTAAATAAACTTGATTAAGAAGAGCCATTAAAATTTCTAATAAATTTGGTTGTGTGATTTCACTACGGAACCGAGTCAAAACCGATAGTGCTCGATGGACTGGCGGCATTGCGTCAGGGCCAGGTCGATGGACCGACCTAGACAAACAGCTACAGATCGAGTTGAGCGTTGGGGCCGTTTGACCGTTGGCACCAAAGATGATGGCTATTATGTGAAAAACTCTTGTTTGTACATGCACTTGTGGTACGTGACCATCAAGATGCCCTAAGGGGTAGTGATGGGTCCTAAGGTCTAATGGACCACATGGTGGAGATAAGGTGTAACCCCCGCCCTTTTGAGGTAAGGAAAACCAGGAAAAGAACCGGTTAAACCAAGTGAGAAACACTGAACCGGTTCACAAACTCGATCATCAGAGAATGGACAATTTGGGAAATTTACAACTCCCAAGTGACCCAAAGGATTCATAAAGTCTTGGAAAAGAACCTTAGGACAATTTGGAAGAGAAAATCCAGACTAGTTTAGATGAATCGAATCCAACTAGATTGAACCAGTTTATGAACCAAGCTGGTTCATGAACCGAAACCGATAGAGAAAGGGCAAACTTGGAAATTTATGTATCTTGAGCAACCTAAAGAGTCACAAAAGTCAAGAAAAAGGAATTTAGGATGAATTGGAGATGAAAACAAACCAGTTTAGGTGAATCGGATCCGAACCGGATTGAACCGGTTCGGACCAGTTTGAACCACTATTGAACCATATGATAAATTCATTTTTCTAGGTGGCTTAAAAAATTTTAATTTGAGATTTGATGTCACTCCCCAACCCGGTTTAGTTAGATCCCCATGATCAACCCGCCACTCTCCCCGTTTATTAAAGAGTTTCCCCTCGTTATAAATCGTAAAGAATAAGTCATCCTTTAAACATGCACTTTTCCTGTAATAACATAAATCAAAACTGCATAATATTTTAATTTTTATCATACCTATCTCGTAGGTGTATGGGTTAATGGTCTATAAGGGTAGACTTTCTAGAATTTTTCTTAAAGGGATATAAGGGAGGGGTGAGTACGACTACTCAGTGAATGAGTTTTCAATAAATAATTTTGAGGAAAAAAGATTGTATCGGAGTGCGCCAGACTCCCTTCTTTCAAAAATCATTTCATTTAAAATCTCAGGTTTTACCACCATTTCCTTATTTAATCACGGTGTGTCATTACCCAAGATACAACCTTAATAATGAAGGTCAAACACACATTCGCAGGCTAGCACGTCCAATAAACCCACTTATAGCTTCAGAGTGACTTTACCGGCCACCTAGATAGAAGTACGTTCACTTCTACCTTAAAAATGAGTGGATGTACATGACATCCGACCCTCAATCCCGAAATTAATTCTCCATGCCCATATGAGGATAGAGACCTCATCTCGTCCCCACCCCGGTCTCATGCACTTAGTGCTACTCCAAATTTCACACGGTCACCTAGTAGGACGAACAACCCTTATACTCACCGGGTCGTCCAGGGCCCTTAGGATGCATCACTACCCTTCATGGACATCTTGATGATCGCGTAATCATAGTGCATGCACAAACAATATTTTCTTATCAAGCCATATAATATGTGGTGCCATTGGTCTAACCGCTCCGACTCTCAACTCAACTTGCAGCTATTTGTCTTAACTGGTCCGAAGACCTATCATGTCACACTGCCACTAGTTGATTGAATATATCGGTTCTATCTTGGTACCATGGCCAAACAATTCATTTATTAAAGTTTTATGGCACATATCTCATGTTTGTTTACGAGCTCCTGCTCGTGCCTACTGGCCTATGGCCCACTTGTTCGAGATTTTCAAAACCGAGCATGATAGCCCCCATGTTCCAAAACTGAGCCCTCCGCTTATAAGAGCTATTCGAGCTCCCTTGAAGGAGGTCTCCCAAATTGTTTAAGCATTGGTGAACAGTCAGGCGAGAGCACTTCTGACAAAATATATTTTCAACTATCCATTATACCCACTCACCCGTTAATGTAGTGAATTCCACTAAACCGGTTCTTTGTATTCACGCGAGCTTGTCCTTGCTAGCGTTCCCAGTATCCCGTGTTCCTAAACGATATGAACATCTCGGTTCATTATCACTCGACCTAATAGCCTTTATTCATTCCAAATGAATGAGAAAACCAAACTTTTATTTATTTGTAATTAGGTCCTTAAAGTTATTTCTCTTTAACTTTAGGTCCAAAATGCCGGGTTTTTTTCAAATTGAGTCTCGAAACTTTTAAAATTTATCATAGGACCTCAATTTATTCCATTTCACAAAAAAGGGTTTAATTTTCCAAATTTCCAATTTGGTTCCCCAACTTTGCCCTTTCTCTATCGGTTTCAGTAAATCTAAACCGGTCCAATTTTTCCCTTCCAATTTGTCCTAAGGTTCTTTTCCAAGGTTTGATGAGCCTTTTGGATCACCCGTGAGTTGTAAATTTCCAAATTGCTCATTCTCAATTGATCGGGTACGTGAACCAGTTTGATTATCATACTCGGTTTGTCCGGCTCTTTTCCCAGTTTTCCTTAAGTCAAAAGGGCAAGGATTACAAAGAACCATAGGACAAATTGGAAGAGAAAAACTAGATCGGTTTAGATGAATCGGATCCAATTGGATTGAACCGATTTATGAATCGAGTTGGTTCATGAACCGGAACCGATAGAGAAAGGGCAAATAGGGAAATTTATGGATCCCTTGTGACCCGAAGAGATTTCTAAACCTTGGGAAGTAACCTTAGAACAAAGTGGGAGAGAAAAACCATATTGGTTCGCGTGAAGCAGACCTGAACCGGATTAAATTGGTTTAAGAATCGAGCTGGTTTATGAATCGGAACCAATAGATAGATGGTAAATTGGGAAAATTATGGAACCTAAGTGACCTAAGGAGTCACAAAAGTCATGGAAATTGACTTGTGAAAGAATTGGAGATGAAAACCAAACCGGTTCAAGTAAACCGGATCCGAACCGATTTGGACCGGTTTAAACCACTATTGAACCGGATCCTAAATTCATTTTTCTAGGTGGCTTAAATAATTCAAATTTGAGATTTGAGGCCACCATTGGATAGAAAATGAATTTAGAAATTTTTAAATTTGAAAAACTTGGTCGAATGAGGAGTGAACTAGTTGGTTTAAGCTTCGAACCTGGTTCGGAACAGTGTCGTCTTCTTCCTTCATATGACAGCACTGTTCACTCATCAGAAAATCGAAGCAGTGCCGGTGAAGAAGAAACGTCTCCATTCACTGTTCCATCACGCCAGAGCTTCTTCGGTGACCCTTGGAGCAAATGGAGACTACAGGCATGTAGCTGACTTCTCCCTAGTTCTAATGAACCTGACCTTGCCTTCTTTGGCTCAAAAAAGACCCTATATCAGAGCTTGGTTCGAGCTTTGCTGGAAAACTAAGCAACTAAGAGAGAGTGAGATTTTCAGGTGTGGAGTGGATGAATGGGGAGGGGATCTTTATATAGGAAGCTCGGGGACTCCTTGGCTGTCCGATTGGTGCCTTTATGAAATGTATTGAATGGAGACGTTTCTTCTTCACCGGCACTGCTTCGATTTTCTGATGAGTGAACAGTGCTATCATATGAAGGAAGAAGACGACACTGTTTCAAACCGGGTTTGAAGCTTAAACCGGCTAGTTCACTCCTCATTCGACCAAGTTTTTCAAATTTAAAAATTTCTAAATTCATTTTCTATCCAATGGTGGCCTCAAATCTTAAATTTGAATTATTTAAGCCACCTAGAAAAATGAATTTAGGATCTGGTTCAATAGTGGTTTAAACCGGTCCAAATCGATTCGGATCCGGTTTACTTGAACCGGTTTGGTTTTCATCTCCAATTCTTTCACAAGTCAATTTCCATGACTTTTGTGACTCCTTAGGTCACTTAGGTTCCATAATTTTCCTAGTTTACCATCTATCTATCGGTTCCGATTCATAAACCAGCTCGATTCTTAAACCGATTTAATCCGGTTCAGGTCTGCTTCACGCGAACCAATATGGTTTTTCTCTCCCACTTTGTTCTAAGGTTACTTCCCAAGGTTTAGAAATCTCTTCGGGTCACAAGGGATCCATAAATTTCCCTATTTGCCCTTTCTCTATCGGTTCCGGTTCATGAACCGACTCGATTCATAAATCGGTTCAATCCAATTGGATCCGATTCATCTAAGTCGGTCTAGTTTTTCTCTTCCAATTTGTCCTATGGTTCTTTGTAATCCCTGCCCTTTTGACTTAAGGAAAACTGGGAAAAGAGTCGGTCAAACCGAGTATGAAAACCGAACTGGTTCACGTACCGATCAATTAGGAACGAGCAATTTGGATATTTACAACTCCCGGGTGATCCAAAATGTTCATAAAACCTTGGAAAAGAACCTTAGGACAAATTGGAAGAGAAAAACTGGACTGGTTTAGATTTACCAAAACCGATAGAGAAAGGGCAAACAGGGAAATTTATGGCTCCCTTGTGACTCGAAGAGATTTATAAACCTTGGGAAGGAACCTTGGAACAAAGTGGGAGAGAAAAACCAGAATGGTTCGGGTGAACCGGACCCAAACCGGATTAAACCGGTTTAAGAACTGAGTCAGTTTATGAACTGGAACCGATAGAGAGATGGTAAAGTGGGAAATTTATGGACTCTAAGTGACCTATAGAGTCACAAAAGTCATGGAAATGGACTTGTGAAGGAATTGGAGATGAAAACTAAACTGATTCAGGTGAACCGTATCCGAACTAGTTTGGATCGGTTTGAACCACTATTGAACTGGATCTTAAATTCATTTTTCTAGGTGGCTTAAATAATTCAAAATTGAGATTTGAGGCCGCCATTAGATAGAAAATGAATTTAGAAATTTTTGGATTTGAAAAACTAGATCGAATGAGGGGTGAACTGGCCAGTTTAAGCTTTGAACCCGGTTCGGACCGTTCTGGTCCAGTTAAGAATAGTGTCATCTTCTTCCATCAAATGACATCACTATTCACTCGCCGAAAAATTGAACAAGCAACAGTGAAGAAGAAACGTCTCCATTCGATACATTTCCAACCATCAATACCTGTCATAAAGGCACTAATCGAACGACCAAGGAGTCCCCAAGCTTCCTATATAAAGACCCCCTCCCCATTCATCATCTCCAAACCTGAAAAGCTCATTCTCTCTTAGTTGCTCATTTATTCAGTGAAGCTCGAACCAGAGCTCCGATATAGTGTCTTTTCTAAGCCAAAGAAGGTGAGGTTGGGTTCTTTAGAATCGAGGAGAAGTCAACTACATGCCTGTAGTCTCCGTTTGCTTTGAGGGTCGCCAGAGAAGCACCGACGTGATGGAACAGTGAAGCAGCTTCGACAGACACGAAGCTTCCCTATTTTGGTCGAGTTAAAATTAGCCATTTCGAGCCCTCCTCAGGCCAAACCAAGCCCTCCTAACACTTCCTCGGCCCTCCCACGGTCGAATTAGGACAGAAAGGTAAGCCAATTCGGCTCCCCTCTACAATTTCCGATTGGTGTTAGAGAGAGTGTCGGCCGAATTTCAATGACGAAATTCTAATCCAATTTGACATCAATTGATGTCATTCTTGATCCTAGGAAGAAACTCAGGAGGAGAACTACCTGCCTAGATAGAAAGCTCGAACCGTCGTGCCCTCACCGATGAGTAATTGAAGCTTTCTCTCTCTATAGTTCATTTTCTGGCAAAGCTCCGTTTGAGCTTGTTTCGATGTTAAAACTTGCGATTCAAATTGCTAAAGAATCGTATGAACATGTAGAAACTCAATTTCAACAATTGGAAATGTTTGATCGGTCAATTTGATGAAATCAAATTCAACTGTGTTAAGAAGTGGGAATTGGGGGAAAATTAGGGATTTTAGAAAATTTGATTGACCGAAATGCAATTTCCTAAAATTGATGGTCAATTTGGGCATGATAAAAATATTAGAGGGCCAATTGAGGAATTTTAGAATTTTTAGGGTAAAATTTACCATTTTTGTAAAGGAAGGGCAAAATGATAATTTTGGAAAAGTTGGGGGACCAAATTGGAAATTTGAGAAATTAAACCCCTTTTCATGAAATGGAATAAATTGAGGTCTTATGATAAATTTTAAAAGTTTCGGGACTCAAGTTGAGGAAAAACTGGCATTAGGGGCTTAAAGTTAAAGAGAAATAACTTTAGGGACCTAATTGCAAATAAATGAAAGTTTTATTTTCTCATTCATATGGAATGAATGAAGGTTATTAGGCTGAAGGATAATGATCATATCGTGTAGGAACACGAAGTACCGAGAACGCCAGCAAGGACAAGGTCGTGTGAATACAAAGAACCAGTTTAGTGAAATTCACTACATTAACAAGTGAGTGAGATTTTATATCATACCCAGTTGGGGATGATAAGTACCTCGAAATGAAAACCCACTACCAAGTGGTATTTTAAACATCACAACTTAGAGGAGTGATGTGAAAATCATGCGAAAAATCTACTTAACGATTGTATGTAGATCATACTTGGTTGGTATGATAAAACTTCCTCGAAGGAAGTTGAAAACCCATTCATCGGTTATGAGCAGAGATGTCCTTATACCCGGTCGGTATAATGGACAGTTGAAAACATATTTTGTTGGAAGTGCTCTCCCCTGACTGTGTGCCAATACTTAATGATTTGGGAGACCTTCTTGATAGGAGCTCGAATAGTTCTTATAGACCGGGGTCCTCGATTTTGGAACTTGGGGGCTATTATGCCCGGTTTTGAAAATCTCGAACAAGTGGGCCATAAGCCAGTGGGCACGAGCAGGAGCTCGTAAACAAACATGAAATATGTGCCATAAATCTTTAATAAATGAATCGTTTGGCCATGGTACCAAGACATGATCGACATATTCAGTCAACTAGTGACAGTGTGATATGACAGGTCTCCGGACCAGTCAAGACAAATAGTTGTAAGTTGAGTTGAGAGTCGGGACCATTGGACTAGTGGCACTAGAGATTATATGGCATGATAAGAAAATACTATTTGTGCATGCACTATGATTATGGGATCATCAAGATGCCCATGAGGGGTAGTGATGCATCCTAAAGGCCATGGACGACCCGGTGAGTATAAGGGCAGTTCGTCATACCATGTGACCGTGCGAAATTTGGAGTACCACTAAGCGCATGAGACCAGGATGGGGACAAAATGAGGTCTCTTTCCTCATACGGACATGAAGAATTGATTTCGGGATTGAGGGTTGGATGTAACAAACATCCACTCATTCTTAGGGTAGAAGTGGACGTACTTCTATCTAGGTGACCGGTAAAGTCGCTCCGATGCCACAAGTGGGTTCAGTGGACGGGCTAACCTGCGAATGTGTGTGACCTTCATGATGAAGGATGTGTGTTGGATGATGACATACCGTGATTAATAAGGAAATGGTGGTAAAAAAAACCAAGATTTGATGTGAAAGGATTTTTTAGAGAAATGAGTTTGGCACACTCTAATACAAGTCTTTTTCCTAAAAGTTAAAAGTTTTAAAAACCCATCAACTGAGACGCTTGTGAGACATGTATGTTGAAATTAAAATATTATGCAGTTTTGATTTATGTTATTCTAGGAAAAGGTGCAGGTTTAAAGGACGCCTTACTCCTCCCTGATTTAAAAGAGTGGAAAATCCTTATTAAACTGGGAAGAGCCTGTTTCCTTAAATACATAATTAACACTAGAAAATATAGTAACTAATAGGATTTATCCTAAAATTTTCAGATGGTTCCTAGGAGAGGAACCAAGAAAACTAGGAATGGCTCTACTCAACACCCTATCTTCATAGGAAGACAACCTTAGAAGCTTCCCAATTGCCTGAAGCATGGCATGAATCTCAAAAGATCAAATGGAAAAGTATTCCAGAGAATGGTGCCATGACCTATTGAGGACACAACTCTGAGTGTAAAGGATGCTAAGTGTGAAGCCATAAACGCTTGCAAAGGTGCATATAACCTTACATAGGAGGACACTTATCAAGAATCCCGTAACTCCCTAGTTATTTGGTGATCATTTTCTGTAATAGGTCCAAAACACCCAACATAATGTACTTCTCTATTAATGAAGTACCCCAAATTCTTAAAAACCCTGTCCCTCAAATGATATGATCTTCAAGGAAGATGGTCCCAAAGAAAGTGACCAAATAAGCCTGTACTACCATAGAAACTAAGGAGAATCCCATCCAAGTTAAGGAAATTGAATTAGGGAATTGAGAAACCTAGAAGGGCTCTAGAGTAATCAATTGACAAAGAAGGCTCCAAACGAAAAAATCTCAAGGTATCCAAACACAAGGATAAAGGAATAAATCAATGAGATTATTATGCAAAGAAGGCATGACAAGAAAACCATCATGGTAAGGAGTGTAGGAGAATTTTGGGGTAACTAAACAAGGAACAACCTATTATAAAGTACAAAGAAAATAGGACATACAAAAGGTAGCTGAAGAGAACTCTCCCTTAAAGAATAAATTTCCAATAAGTTAGGAGAAAAGGAGGGAGTGCATCCACAAGAGAAGACAAGCCGAGAGTTTGACGACAAATGGGATGTCTTGGGATTTCAAGTACGACTTCCTTTGGAAAAAGTAGAGAAGTCAAATTGGAGATTTAGAGGAAAATAGCAGAAGTAAGCAAATCATGACAACAAAATAGTCAAAGAAAATAAGTGACAGCCTAAGGAAGACTAGGAGGTAGAAAGGACTACACCCTAAAAAGGTCAGTGAGATGTACGTTAAGGACAACAGTACTCGAGAAACAATTGCCCTAAAAAACTTAGACCAAAGGAATGGTAGAGGTGAGGCAGTTAACGAACTAATACACGAGAATGTCATAATTTGAGTTCCAACAAAAATGAGAGAGGCAGAAAGGCCAAATACTTGGGAGAAGAAGGATGAAAGAAATCCTTAAAAGGACCAAAGGCCAAATTAACGACTAAACTCAAGCAAAGAAAAGAATAGGCAAGCCTCTCACATAATTGTCAAGAAATCTTGAAACAAGGAAGATTTGAATGCTCGATAAAGAAATACACTATGAAAGTAAACGTTGGAGGGATGCATACGACTAACTATCGTTGAAGGAATTATTGATGGGCGGATGGACATAATGTGGAGTGCAAGGAACCAACCCTTAATTAGGAAATGTTTCAAAACAATAGAGTAAAAAGGGTCAAATGAGAATACGTGACATCCAACCCTCGGAATGAGTGGATGTACGTGACATCCGATCCACAATCTCAAAATCACTTCTTCATGTCCGTATGAGGACAGAGACCTCATCCCGTCCCCACCCCAGTCTCATGCGCTTGGTACTACTCCAAATTTCGCACAGACACCTGAAACGACGAACTGCTCTTATAACCACCAGGTCGTCCAGTGCCCTTATGACACATCACTACCCCTCATGGGCATCTTGATGATCCCGTACTCATAGTGCATGCACAAACAATGTTTTCTCATATTATCATGTAATTTGTGGTGCCACTAGTCCAACGACCCCGACTCTCAACTCAACCCACAGTTGTTTGTCTTGACTGGTCCGTCGACCTGTCATGTCGCACTGCCGCTAGTTGATTGAGCATGTCGGTCCTATCTTGGTACCATGGCCAAACAATTCACTTATTAAGTTTTATGGCACATATGTCATGTTCGTTTACGAGCTCCTACTCATGCCAACTGGCCTTGGGCCCACTATACGAGATTTTCAAAATTGGGCATTTAGCCCCCAAGTTCCAAAATCGAGGCCCCCAGCCTATCAGAGCTATTCGAGCTCCCATCAAAAAGGTCTCCCAAATTATTTAAGCATTGGCACACAGTTAGGGGAGAGCACTTCCGACAAAAATAGGTTTTTACTGTCCATTATACCGAACCCAACCTCACCTTCTAAGGTTAAGAAAAATGCTGAAGTCGGAGCTTTGGTTTGAGCTTCACCGAAAATTAGAGTAGTTGAGAGAGAATGGAGTTTTTAGGTGTGAGGAGTATGAATGGAGAGGAGCTCTTTATATAGGGAGCTCGAGGACTCTTTGATCATCCATTTGGCACCTTTATGGCACTCATTCATGGCCTGAAATATCCTAAACAGAGACGATTCAACTTCACCAGTGCTGTCTGTTCTTCCAGTGAGTGAACAGTGATGTCATCTGAAGGAAGAAGATGACACTGTTCTGAACCGGAATATACCGGTCTGAACCGGGTTTAATGCTTAAACCGGTCGGTTTAAATCCGATTTGACCGAGTTTTTCAAAATTAAAATTTTATAAATTCATCTAAATTCATTCTCTATCCAATGGTGATTTCAATTCCCCAATTTAAAAATTAAGCCACATAGAAAAATGAATTTAGCAACCAGTTCAATAGTTGTTCAAATCGGTCCAAAATAGTTCAATCTGGTTCAGATCCTATTCACTTGAACCAGTCTAGTTTTCTCTTCCAATTTATCCCAAAGTCCCTTTCCATGGTTTTTATGACTCTTTGGGTAACTTGGAATTTGTAAATTTCTCAATTTGCCATTTCTCTAACGGTTGGTGTTCATGAACTGGTTCAGTTTTCTCCCTTGGGTTGACCGGTTCTTTCCCTGGTTTTCTCATCTTTAAGGGAAGGGGTTTACAACTCTCCCCTCCTTTTAGGAGTCTTTAAGGGAAGGGGTTTACAACTCTCCCCTCCTTTTAGGAGTTTTGTCCCCAAAACTTATTCAACTCTAGGGACTTAACTGAGATTTAATAAAGATTAGAGACCAAAATATAAAGTTATAAACTTTAAGGGACATAACTGCAATTAAGGCATAATGTAAGGACCTATGCGCAAATACCTGAAAGTATAATGTCCCTTGTATCAATTCTCCTTATATGGATACTTGGACCATGTAGGAGCTCGTTGTTCAAGTACCGGTGCAAAGGAGCGCACCACAAATCGAGATCTCCCCAGGACGGCTACGTTACTGTCACTGTCACTAGGTGAGCGGGATTTTCAGTGTTATACCTGGTTGGGGGTGATGAGAACCGCTTTTAAATTTGAAAATTATTTTTCCATGAATGGTCTCCCTTGATCGTGTGAAACTGCTTAAACATTTTGGGAGACATTCCTGATTGGAGCTAGAATTGCTCCAACAGGCTTGAGGCCTCAAATTTGAAAATGATAGCATTGAAGGCCCAGTTTTGGAAAACTCGTGAAGTGGGCCCAAGGCTAGTGTGCACGGGTTGGAACCCGTAGACAAACATGATTATAAGAACCATGAAAAATCTCATAAAATTGGAAATGTTGTGTGACCTACCACGGGGCCAAGATAGGACTGACATGGCTCGATAGGCTAGTGGCAGTACGCCAGGACTAGGTCGACGAGCCAGTCTAGGCAAACAGCTATAGGCTAGGTCGAGTGTCCGGGCCGTTGGACCGTTGGTACCAAAAATCATGGTTAATGACTCAAAACTATTGTTATGCATGCATGAGGATTAGGAAGCATCTAGACGCCCGAGATGGGTAGTCGATGGGTCACAAAGGCTGCTAGACGACATGGATGCAATAAGGATGGGTTTGTTATGCCAGTTAGTTATGAAGCTCTGGTAGCTTCATGCGCACCGAGACCGAGGCTGGAGGGGAAATGAGATATCGTTCCACAAAACGGACACAAAGTATGATTTGGAGTTTGAGGGTCAGACAATTGATGTACACTCAAACTCAGTATAGAAGTTTGGGACTTCCATTTGGGTGAATGGTAAAGACGCACTGAACCATAAGTGGTACAGTCGGGGACAATTCTGCAAATGTGCGATCCCTTTCTATGATAAAAATTGTGTGTGAATGTTTGTTAAAAATCTCCTGAGCAAGGGGAAGTGCTAAAGAAGAGATAAACTCATATTACAAAGAACTATAATGACAAAACACTTTGATAAAACTATTTGCTTGAAAACTCACTCCCCAACCTCCACTCATTAAATTGTACAAACTCACCCCCTCCCATTAAACCCTTTTTTCAGGAACTATCTCGCCAAGAAGAGTAGAAGATAGGGAAGCAAGTCAAAGGCACCACGAACAAGTAAACCGTTATTTAATTATTTTGTAAATTTTATTATGGAAAGTATGTGTACTTCAACGCATTTACATTCCTCGGTCTATTTGGTAGAAATACTGAGTTAGACGAGGAAGGGTGACGGGTTGATCACAGGACTCCTATCGAACCAAGTCAGAGTGTGACACTGATGCTGAAAGTTTCCACTCACCCGGTGTGCAGTGCCTTGTCCTTTCTCGGGTGGGTTTGTCTATGTTCCCGAGGCATTCCGGGGTGGTAGGTTGACAGACCTCTCTCTCACCTCCATGATTACTGATAAGGAACATTAAGTCCCTGATTTTTGCCGAAATCACCAAACTGCCCTTATTTCCCAAAAATTGCTAATTGATTCCCAAATTTTCTGAAAACCACCAATTAGTCCCATAATTTCCTCAAATTGCTAATTAACTCTCATTTTTCAGAAAATTGCACAAAAGTCCTCCCATTTTTAAAAATTCTCAAATTGCCTCAATTTCCTAAAATTTCTCACTTTGACCCTTACTTCCTCATCTCCTCTAATTAACCGCCTAAACTCCATTAATTCCCTCCTATTATGCTGCTATTCGATTTTCCCAACTCCCTAGGAATCATGAACTTTGAATTTCTAAAATTGACTGAGTTTCGAGTTCCGATAGAGGTTAATAAGAAAATAGATCCTAGAGAGAGGGCTCTAGGATCTTAACTGAGTTCTTAATCTGGGAAGATTGTGCCCACTAAGAGGGTCCTTCTATGATTAAAAAAAATTCTTGAATTAGTGTCCTGAGCATAGAGAATTTGGTCAGATTAGCTTCAACCACTTTTTCTATCTAGTATTCTATTATCCCAATGGAAAGAGGTAGAGGGAACTTACTTTTGAGGCTTAGGAAGGTTATTTGGTCGTCGGGAAGAGCTCAGGGATGGCTGGTTTAGTTGGAGGAGGTCGAGGGTCGTTGGGAAGAACTCCAAGTTCAGGACCTAACTTAGGTTTGGGTCCTACATAATGGTTTCAAATCTCGCAATCCATGTTTATAACCCGTAGGGTAATAGCGAGCATTTTCTCAACTAATGATACCTAAAACAAGGATAATATTATATGACAACTAAAACAAAACACTTTCAAGACTATGTTTGTATTATTTTTACAATCTCGTACAAGTGAAATAATGAGTCCGATTTGAGTACTTTTTTTCTCTGTAACTAATAAATACTAGTTAGATTTATAGTTTCGTATAACTAGCTCTTATATCGTGTAAGAAAATGTATAATGAATTAATTAAATTTATTTTTACTTAAAAGTTAAATAATTATTTTTAAATATAAATAAGTTTAAGATAAAAAATACATTATCAAATGATATCAATGAATGGGAGGAAGGTAATCGGGCAGAAGGGTAATTAGATGAGGGCGTAGTAGGATAAGAGGTTGAACTAGTCAGACAAATTGGAAAAATGATTAAACATTTGAATCAATAGTACGGGATTTTACGAGATTAAGTTGAAATTGGAAATATTAAAGTCACATGACTAAAGGGTTTTCTACATATTCAACTGAATAAAAATAATTTTAATATTTTATACAGCTGCTAATCATTTAACAAATGCTACCACTTGTCGGCAAAATTAGTCATCAAAGCCTGAATATGAATAGTACATATAGCTGGAGACAGCGGAGCACAATCTTTCAAGCTAAAATATCATAGTTGACTAACGTAGCAACAATCGTTTATTTTCTTATGGGTTCTTTTTTTTTCTCTCCAATGAAGTTTACTCTCTCACAGCATATTGGCACTTACTCTCCATGTCACCCTCCGTATTCTAATGCCATTGAAGAGGAGCACCACCTCGTTTTGTTTGTAATGAGAGTTTGGAGGCTAAGTGAAGAAGTCAAGTGTGTCATGGATGGGAGAAGTTGTTAATAAAAAATTTAAAAGTTAAATTTATTTTTTAATTAAATTTAATAATATTTTAGGCAATATGATATATATAATTATATTATATTATATTATATTATATGTAATATATAATAAAATGAAATATTAATATAAAATAACATATATAATTATATTATATATGATAAATTATATATAACATTTTATTATATAATTAATGTATATAATATAATTAAATTATTATTATTACAAATAAATTAATATTCATTATATTTAAATATTGTGTAATGATAATAACAAAAATAATATATATACTAAATTATATTATATAAATTATATATTTTTTCATATATAATATTTATATTATATAATTATATGTTTTTATATTATATAAAATATTATTAATTTATTAAAAGAATAATATAAATAAGTAAAAATGTATTAAAATAATTTAAACAAAAAATAATGTATTTATATTTGTACGGAAGGATTTGAAAAAAAAGGTTTGAAATTGTTAATTATATTTCATTTGACCATTGAAGGGTTCAAAATTCCATCCAAATTCATTTTTATACTAAAAAAGTTATTATTACTGTGATTTTAGAGTGGTTGTAATTTTTTAATTAATATAATATTAAATAACAATAATACACTTATCCTTTTATTATATATAGAATGCGATCGTTATTTTATTTTCTTCTTCATATTTTATTTTCTATCTATTTTTCTTCATATAAATGACAAACCTAAATGTACGTTTTATTTTTATATTAAAAAAACTTATGGTTTAACATTTTTTTTATAAATTATATTATTATCAATTTATTTATTAATTTTGTTATTATTAAAAATATATATATATATAATATAAGTATATATAATTATTATAAAAATAAATTCAATTATTATTTATTTTACAATTAAAATAATAATAAATTTATATTATAAAATTTTATTATAATAAAATGTGCAGTGATATAAAATATTTTGTATATATATTATATATAAAAATGTCTGATGTGTATATGATATATTTTATTATTATAAAATATGTTATATATAAATATTATTATATTATTTATTTCTATACAAAATAATTTATAGTAATATAGATAAATTTATTTTTATATATAAATGAATGAATATAAAAATATGTTAAAATCTATTTAATTTCATTAGCAAAGAATAACAATATATTTAAATTGTCCAAACAATAGATTTGGAATTATTTATTAAATTCTTTCAAATTTCTCACTCCACCTTCCTTTAAAATCATTTTAAATACCTCAATCCAAATTCAAACGTATTATTAATATAAATTTTAAAAAATAAAAAATTAAGATATTTTTTCAATTTATTTTATAAAAGATATATTCTTCAACTTTTTTTTTCCAAAAAACTTCAATATAAACATAATCATCTATATATTGTGAATAATTGTTTTTTTGTCATCATATTTGAGATAAATTTGAAATAATAATATCTCAGCAGAAATTCTTAAAAATAATAAATTGAAAAAAAAGATTTGCTTGGAAACCTCACTATCATGCATCAACTGTTACCACACTATCTGGAGTTTCATGGATGGGAAAACAGGTGGGCTTGTCTTATCTCACCGACTACACTGTTGGTCGGCAGGAGGGTGCAACCATAGATCTACCCTGCAGTCTGCCAAGTAAGATTAGATGTTAACTTTAACTTTTTGGTAATGTGATTGAGCAAAGGTTAATCTTGTACAGTGTAACACTAACAATCGATATAACAAGCCAAAGTATCTCTGTGATAAGGCGCAAATCTGTTTCCATTTGCTTTCTGAAGTCAATCAATCACTCAATCATCTTGTTTCGTTGGATCTACGAATCTGTAAAGTTTGATAGCAAAATTTATGTAGTTTCGATCCAACAAGCTCTCTATTGAGAGAGACGACTTGCCCACTACCGTGAAATCCACAAGTTGGCTTGGGACGGAAATCTGCCCATGACATTCACTCCTGAAGTTGGCATTTCTCCGCCAGTTTCGCTTGCAAAAAGGAGTTGCTGAGGCGAATGAAGTCGGCAGTTGGCATAGTAGAGATGGGAGGGAGAGAAGCCGAGCAGTAGTATAGGAGGGGATCCATTTTCCAGAATCCATTCGGCAGCCATGTCTTCGAAATCCAAGTGCGTGACTCATAGTGACTGACTAAAGTTAACTCCATTTTTTGCTGTGATTCTGATGTTGCTTTACTCCTGCAAGTTCCCATTTTGTGCACTAGATTTGTTTCCAGAAGAGACTTGATGATTTCAGATTTGGCAATTATCATGGCCTCACCTTTTCTCCCATTCTCCGACTTCTCAATGGTTTGCTCGATTCTAGCTACGCGTGTTTTTTGTTGGTGACTTTGGATGCAATTCTCCTGTCGTGTTTCAGTGGTGTTGCTCATGCGACTTTCCCATGTTTCTTCTAGTGGGATTGACTCTATGTTGAGCAGATCAATTGGGGCTCAATGAGAGCTCCTTGCGCTTCAGATGTATCCTATCTGGGCTAATTAGCATATTGCATCTTAAAAAGATAAATTTTGGAACTCAAATTATGCTGCTTTGCTCTAACGGCGTCTGTTTTGTTGTTTGAATCACGATTCATGAGCAGATCTGGCCTATCAGAAACTCCGAGCGGCAAAGCCTCTCTCGCGACTCCTAAAGTTGGCAGAGTTAGTAGGGGTGTGACGAAATCTGATGCTGATTCCCCTTCTCCATTGCATAATTCTCACCTTTCTGTTACTCAATCCCCACGCTCTGTCACTTCGAAGCTCTCTATTGATCTCCGATTTCCTAAGGTCATCTCCCCAGCTGTAAGTTCTCGACTCCAATCATATATGACATAAATATCTTCCCTTACTAATGTGCTGCTAAATTTATAATAAGTGATGTTTATTTGATTGTCTGATCTTTAGTCAGAGGAGGGCTTCTAATGTTTACAAATCTAGTGTTATGCTTCTTTTGAGCTAAAAGCTCTGAAGATTTTCTGGTTGATGGAACCAGAAGTACATCTATGGGAAAATGTAGGATTTGTTGAATGACCTTTTGAATATTCAATGCCTAAAATGTTAAAGATATGGTGAATATTCTTGTTTTATACTTGGCTGATTTGGAAAATGATATGTGAATCATCATCATCATCATCATCATGGTCATTCAATTGATGTATGTATCTTATCTGGGATAGTGGCAATAATGTCAGGAGTGCACTGCTATTGATATTCATGCTTTATTATACTTTCAGTTGAAACTGATTCTGATTATGTACTATGACTTTGCTTGCCTCAGAAACCAGTGGGTAGGGCTGTGAAGGGGTATGATCTGCAGGCTCAGTTGAATCTTGTCCAAGATGACCTCAAGAAAGCAAAGGAGAGAATTGCTCTGATTGAGAAGGAGAAGGAAAAAGTATTGTATGAACTGAAGGAGGCACAAAAATTGTCTGAAGGGGCAAATGAGAAGTTGAGGGATGCTCTGATGGCTCAAAAACGAGCAGAAGAAAGTTCAGAGATTGAGAAGTTCCGTGCTATCGAAATAGAGCAGGCAGGAATCGAGGCAGCACAAAAGAAGGAAGAAGAGTGGATGCAAGAGCTTGAAGCTGTGAGAACCCAGCATGCACTGGATGCTGCTGCCCTTCTCTCCACCACTAAGGAACTTCAAAAGGCTCATGTTGATCTAGCCATGGCTTCTGAGGCCAAGAACCAGGCATTAAGCCATGCTGATGATGCTACCAAGATTTCGGAGATGCATGCGGAGAAGGTGGAGATTCTCTCGGTAGAGTTAGCTCAGTTGAAGGCATTGCTTGATTCAAAGCTTGAGTCTGAGGCCAATGAGAATAACAAGATCGTGTTGCAACTCAAAGAAGAAATTGATTATTTGAGACGAGAAGTACAAAAGGTTAAATCCTTCGAGGACAAGCTGTCAGAGAAAGAGGCTTCTGTTGAGCAGCTCAAGGTTGAACTGGAAACTGCAAAAATGGCTGAATCATATGCTTGCAGCTTAGTCGAGGAATGGAAAAACAGGGTGGGGGATTTGGAGATGTGTCTTGCCGAGGCAAATAAGTTGGAAAGATCAGCTTCAGAGTCTCTAAACTCCATGATGAATAAGTTGGAGGAAAACAATGATCTGTTGCAAGATGCCAAATCTGAAATTTCTTCTCTCCAAGGGAAGGTGGATAATCTGGAAATGACAATTAGAAAGCAAAAAGATGATCTGATGGAATTTGAACATCAACTTGGTTTTGTGACTGAAGAAAGATCTGAGATGGCAAAAATTGTAGATTTTCTCAAGAATGAGCTAGAAATAGTGAAGGAGGAGAAGCTAAGTGCTTTGAACAATGAGAAACTTGCAGCTTCCAGTATAAAGAGTTTAGTGGAAGAGAAAGAAAAACTCATAAATGATCTGAAAATCTCCAAAGAGGAAGAGGAGAAGAGCAAGAAGGTGATGGAAAACTTAGCTTCAGCTTTGCATGAGGCTTCAGCTGAAGCAAGGGATGCCAGAGAAAAACTCCTCTACATTCAAATTGAGCATGAAGCTTGTGAAGATCAGATGGAAAATCTCAGGTTGGTATTGAAAGCGACAAATGGGAAGTATGAAAAGATACTTAATGATGCAAGACACGAGGCTAATCTTCTTACAGCTGCAAATGAACAATTCAAGAAAAGTTATGAGAATGCCAAGGTTGAGTGGGAGCAAAAGGAGTTTCATCTGGTGGACTGTATGAAGCAATTAGAAGCAGAAAAGAGTGCCATGCAGATAGAAAATGACAAGTTGGTAAGTTTGCTAAAGCAGATTGATGAAGAATCCCATGCTGCCAGGGAAGAAGTATCACGACTGAAAGATAACCTAGTGAAAGTTGAAGCTGAGGTCACTTGGTTACATGATTCTCTTGGAGAAAGAAAGTCTGAGAACATGAAACTAAAGGAAACTTTACTTGACAAAGAAAAGGAACTGCACAAACTTATTCAAGAAAATGAGGAGCTTCAATCCAAGGAAGCAGCCTCGCTCAAGAAGATTGAGGAACTCTCTAATCGGCTGGAAGAAGGTATTAAGAAAAACCAATATGTAATTAAGGGTGAGCTCTCAGTTACTGGGAAAGAATATGATTTGCTTCCAAAAGTGGTTGAGTTCTCTGAAGATAACAAGCATGAAAGAGAAGGGAAACAAAATATGAAGATCCCACCTCATGATGAAGAGTCCAAATGGGATAAGTCAGAGGAACATAATACTGTTGTGCATAATGAGGCTGTTCAAGTAGATATAGCCATCAAGATAAAAGCTATCAATGGAATAAAGGATGAAGATGTTATAGACAGAGAAGCCAAGTTGGTGGAGAGTGACTATAAGATGTGGGAGAGCTGCAAGATTGAGAAAGATTTTTTGCCCGAGAAGGAAGAGGAGCTGGAATCCTTTGAGGACGATTTAGATTCAAAAGTAGACCCTAGCGAAAGCCTCGATCAAGTTGATGGGATGAACTCGTTGGAAACGACGGAAGATGGTGAAATGTCACCAACCAAGCAGCAAAGCCAGAAGAAAAAGAGAGGACTTCTGCCAAAATTTGGAAGCTTACTCAAGAAGAAGGGTGCTAGCAATACAAAATAGGTTATCCTCAAACTTATTGTTTAGATATATTGCATCATTCTAATGCTTCATACATAAAGATGATTGTTTTATTTATTTTTCTTTCAACTTCTTTACAGCTCATAATAACATTTGATGTCTGTTTGGTGTGTATTTTGAGGTAATAGATCAAGATGTGCCTTCAATTGAATTTGCTAACTCTCTTCTGGGCCTTCATAGCTCCCTTCTCAATAGTTTCTTGATGATATACTATGGATGTTTTCATTCAAATTGTGGGAATGATGATTTGTTTGAGATTTTCCAGAATCTCGTTCCTCAAATTCACTCTATTATAAAAGAAGGCAAATGATGTGTTATAAATATCAACTTATGCTTGTCCGGTACAATCTGTCACAATAAATGGATTGAACATGGACTGATCCGATCAATGATATTGATATGAGCCATTATATGATCATAAATCAAGCCATCTTTTACATGAAGCTGTGGAAGGATGACAGGAGGATGAATGAGGAAGATGCCGGTCTCTGTTTCTCCGAGTGTATGCTATATTTGAGTGGATATGGGCATTGTCTCGGAGAGGCATCTTCAGAGCTAACTTAACTAGTGATAATAATCGTCCATTGAGCAAAAAAAAAATGATAATAATCTAGTCCTAGCACCATTTTTTATAACCTAAATTTTTTTAGTAAAGATTTAAACCGAAAAAAATAATTAAATATGCGCTCGTTCTAATATAAATTTAGAAAATAATGATTAAATTATTTTGAAATAAAAAAAATGTTTATAAGTTAATGTGTAAATGGAATTGAAATTTAACTAGTATTAAATAAAGTTATATTTAACTTAATTTATTTGATAAAATCCAAAAATAACGATTAAGACATTTTTGTTATCAATAAAATAAAAATAATTTAAATAGAATAAATTAACTTTTTTAATTCTTGTACTTGAGTAGATAATAAGAAAATAATCTAATATATCTCCACCTAAACAGAAAGAAAACAAATAATCCTATAGCCCACAGACATCATAAATTCGATTAACCCTATGTTGTGGCTCGTCTAACATTTGGGCAAAAGGAAGCGTTGGAATGGGATTTTAAGGGATTGTGTGAATAATTGTGCAAAAAAATAAAAGGATTGCGTGAATATGCCTATATAGACTTGGGTGGTTACATTAAGGGTGACCTAAGAGCAAAACAAGCAAATAAGACATGACTCATCAACTTAGGCTAAGGTAGAATCCATCCACAATAGGCCTCATGAGTTATTTGAGTTTAGATATTTAGTATTTAACAAACTTTTATTAAATTAATTAAAATTATTGATAATATAATAATAATTTGATAAAATAAAGAGTTTGGATAAATTTATAAGATTGAAAATATTATATTATTTATAATTTATAATTTTTAAGTAGATATTCACTTAACTCGTTATCGTATATAATATCTTTTTACATGTTATTAGAGTAAGTAAGCTTGTAATTATACCCAACCTGATACTAGAAATTCGGCTTATATTCTATTTGAGTATAAAAGAAAAATATCCAACTCGAGTTTATTATTTTTTCCCTTATCCGATATCGAAAGAATAATACCCGGCTCGTATACAGTTATTGAGGGCGAATTTAAAATTAGACGTGCTAAGTGTATCCATATATTGGGACGGATATTGAGAATATAATTCTAAATTATATAAAATACAGATATATTGTTGATGTATAAACTTAAAAAATTTAAGCTTATTATAAATATAACTTTTAAGTAAATATATATACGATCATTTATCGGTACACAATATTTTATAGTAAAAATTAATATAAAGTTCAAACAATGTCAAATATACACCGATAGAGATTTTTCAAACATATTATATGCAAGCAAATGAATATGCATGTGCTCTTTTTAATCTATTTCGTTGAAAAATAAATAATACTTTTGCTAACTTAGATGTCTAGTAAAATATAGAATTTACATTAATATAATATATGAAGTCAAATAAATTTATTCAATATATTATGCCTTATATCGTAGTCATTCAATAGCTGTTATTTATAAAAATAATCAACTTACCTTATTATAAAGAATTTGCTCAATCAATTTCTTCTTGAGAAAGCTAAGCTATTTCCCTAGTAGTAGTTATGATTATGTGTTTCTGCTATAAATGCCTACCATTCAATTACACAATTGACTATCAATTCCTAAATTAATCCAAGGAAAGTAATCAGTAAAAGAAATATTAGTGGAAAAGAATTTTACCTTTCAGTGAGTAGGGACTTGGAGTGAGTGAAGAATTTACTTGGAGGTGAAGTGTAGAGGAAAACATGTGCCCTATCATTGATTTTGAAGAAATTCTGATCAAGGGTGGATCCTAGTACTAATTACATTAGAAGGAGTTGAAATGCCATGCAAGGGAGAAAGTGGTGACATCACAGTAAAATGCATGCTGTTAATTTGAATGCATTTCCAATTTCTTAACAACTATTGTAGCTTTATGAAAATCATACAGTCGTACTCGAATGCCTGAAAAATTTTCTATTCATATGCAACATAAAATTAGGAGTTAAACTAAGGAACGTGAACATAATAATAGATAAGGAAAGATTCTACCATATTTATAATCCAAAGAGCTTTCAAGTTAGGGACTTCTGAATAGGGTTGGAGGTGAGGACGACCTCCACCCACTGGATTTTCTGGAGGAAAATTGAAGAAGAAATCTCGGTGGTGATCAGGGGTCGTTCAATAGTCGTCATTCATCTAACCATGGACAACAGAAGCTGAACTTGGAAGGTACACGGACCATGTTAGAGCGTCGCACATCTAGGCTTCTTCTAGTCGGTAATTCCCGTATATGACGACGACCTTTAACAGTTATTGCCATAATGGACTTGATCAAGCTGAGTGTTTTAGCTCATGGCTCGGGCTGCAAAGAGAATGAGCTGAAGGGTCGATTAAACCTGAGATTTCATTTGAGCTGAGTGTGTTGTAGTTTCAGAGCTAATGGTTTCCTTTGGAGATTTCTTCGGCGCGAACTCGAGCTATAGGACCCCTTCGATGAGTAGAAACAAAGTTGAGGGTTTAACTTGAGAGAAATCTTCAGAAGAAATGAGTTGATGGAAGGGTAAACCGAGGTGTCATTCAGATGAAGGATTTAATGGAAAAATGAAAACTTTACCCATGGGTGAGGGGAAATAGAAAAGATTTTACGATAATATCACTGAGGGTTGTTTGGCAAAATGGCCAAAAACACTACTAAGACCCCGTTTGGAAGACGAATAAAAATTCCTTTTAAGGTCGCAGTTAGTTGATAGGTTGCTTTGGCAAATTGACGGAAATGTTGTTAAAGTCATGTTTTGGAATAAAAGATTTTTGTGTTTTCAAGTATATGAGTGAAACTTGGGAGTTAAGGAATTTAGAGTTCAAATTAACTTATATTTCTCTTATTTAATTATAACAAAATTTGGATTTAATTTTATAAATGGTTATTGGGGTAAAAAAAATATAATTTTAGAAATATTATATTATGGTATATTAAATACTATATTAGTCTACCTAAATTATATTTATAAAATTTATTTGTGACTTATAGGGTACAAATTTTACTATCATGCAAAATAAGTACGAAAATTCGAGAATCCATTTAGGGCAAACACATACTCGGATAACAATGAGTGAAATTTTTAGTATTGTGTTTGATTGATCCGATGTCGCGTTATTACTCGCTATTTAAAAATTGAGTATGTTTTAAAACTTTTTATAAAATATAGAAAACTATATAGGATATATTTTTAAATTTTTTTTCTAAAAGTTAAAGTATAGTCTCAATCTCAAATAGAAATGAAGAGTTAAAGTATAATTTCAATTTTGAAATAGAAATGAGCTAATCTATAGTTGATGGAAATGAGTTAAGCACATGGTTTATGAAATAAATGGCCTTTAGTCCATGTTTTGAAAAAATGGGACACACTTCAATCTTTTCAAAGTGAAAATGAAATTGAAGACAAATCTTACTCTGCACCTTTTTAAATGGTCGAATATGGACTACCTCCCAAATGATAATATGAGTAGCTGTGATTGAATAGAAAACAAGCCATGTCTGGATAGATTTGTGAAACGGGTGCATACCCGATAATTACTATTGAGCTAGACACGGTCATACCCCGTAATGTTGATAGAACTAAAGATAAATAGATGAGATTAGTTAGATAGTAAGTCAACTCTCGAATTTTTAAAATACTTTTGTTTGTGTTTGTAAGTGCATGATCATGAGAAGTGTGACGAGGAGTAATGATGATATCAAATGGCTGCTCGATACTAGTCCAATACGTCAACTCCGAGAGTCCAATGCACATTAGACCTTGACGAATGAGATAGATATAGTCCCCAAATATCAAACATTTTATTTACGTCTGTGATATGTAACTTGGTCCATACATACTAGTTTGGTATGGATAATATGATCCATACAGACTTGTAGTTGGAGATAAATTTTCGTATAAAGGTGGTTGGTAAATTTGTCTCCAATCACAAGTGAAATGGTAACGTACTTCCATTATGTGACCGTGTGATCCTTTTATGATGAAATGAATACACATGTGATGAGTAACTTGGTTCATATAAACTTGTTGTGGGATATTGATAATGTTTGAAAGATGTCAAATATTAACATTATAATACATGTGCTTTGAGATAATAAGTCTCAAGGTTAGTTATGAAATATTTGACTCCAATACAAATATTTTAAATATTTATACAAACATTCCCTTATATATATTTTTCAGTAAATGGTGAATCGCTAATATAATATCCTAATATCGGATAGTTGTACTTGCTAGGTTCATAGATTACCCCCTTCAATATCCCTTTGAGGGAACCAAAACATAAGAGAAATGTGATGGTGTCAAAGGAAGTCTAGATGGGTTAAGCAAATGCACTCTTTTATGGAGATTTAGTATTTATATTCACAGTATTATTTATTGAAACTATTTTCTAAATAAATCAAGTTATATAATTTAAAAATATTGTGATGATAGGCTTTATTCATAACCTTAAGTTATCTTGATCCTATAGTGGTAAAGACGTACAATGTTATAATATCGAGAGGATGTGGTGAGTTACTTACAACTTCAATCGTGAAACTAGATAAATGTGTGACAACTTAATTAGTATCAGAGCCCAATATTTTTTAATTTAAATTTTGAAAAGTAAAATTTTTTTGGGAAAATAGTATCGATAAAATATTGTATAAATCTTCTATAAACCTTCAAGAATGTTGTAGCAAAGGAACTAATGAAAAATATAAACATTTTGAGAAATTTTGGTCATTTGGAGTAGGACCATTGAATATAACCTTGAGGGATAGTAATGGCATAAAAAAATAGGTTCGTGAAAAATTAACAGTAACTGGCCTTGGAATGTACGAAAAATGTAATAATGGAAGTAAGACAAAATAAGTATGGAAAAAAATTGGTACGAAGGATCTCGATTGGGAATTGAGAAATGCTAATGGGAATTAAGGTTTATAGGAGAATTTGTCATTAGAAAATTACTTAGATCTACGAAATTGGGGTAGGATAACAATTCTGAAAAACTCTTACAAAGACAAATAATGAATTCTTAGCAAGGAAGCCAAAGAATAAGAGGATGAAAGAGATCATCCAAAACTCTTTATATCATACTCCAACCCAGTTTGGTTAGATTCCCATGAGCAATCTGTCGCTCCCTTGGTTCAAGAGTGGTTTCCCCTTCTTTTAGATAAGAGTAGCCATGTCACACCCAAACTCGGTTTGGTTGGATCCCCGTTAACAACCCACTACTCTCCCGGTTCAAGAGAAGTTTCCCCCTTATTTTACTCGAGATGAGCCAGGCGTAATTTCGACCTTGATCCCTAAAAAGACATATATCAAATAAAATGCAAGCTTAAGAGAAATTAAGCATACCTGACAGAGGATAAGGCTCTGTGTTATTCCTATTCACTTTCTTTTTTTCCTGAAAATGGATAGAAAAGAGGAGTGAGTTTCTACAACTCAGTGAATGGGTATTTTAAAAATGGAGTGTGTCAGATTCCTTAATTTCCTTTAAATTTTCTCCACTTTCAAATCTCGGTTTTCAAAAGAACATTCTTCATCATGAAGGTCAATCACACAATCGAAGGCCAATACGTTTACTGAACCCATTTGTGGCGTCGGAGCGACTTTATCGACCACTTAGATAGAAGTACGTCCACTTCTACCCTGAGATTAGGTGAATGTTTGCGACACCCGACCCTCAATCCCGTAACAATTCTTCGTGTCTTTATGAGGACAGAGACCTCATTCCGTCCCCACCCCGGTCTTATGTGCTTGAAGCTACGTTGAGCTTTGCAAGGTCATCTGGTACGACTAACTGCCCTTATATCAACTAGGTCATCCAGGGCCCTAAGACGCATCACTACCCCTCTTGGGCGTCTTGAAGGTCCCATAAACACAGTGCATGCACAATCAATATTTTCACATCATGCCATATAATCTGTGGTGCTACTGGTCTAACAGCCCCGACCCTCAACTTAACCTACAACTGTTTGTCTTGACTAGTTCGAAGATTTGTCATGTCGCACTGCCACTAGTTGACTGAATATGTCAGTCATGTCTTGGTACCATGGCCAAACAATTCAATTATTCAAGTTTTCATGGCATATAATTCATGTTTGTTTACGAACTCCTACTCGTGCCAACTGGCCTATGACCCACTGTTCGAGATTTTCAAAATTGAGCATAATAGCCCCCAAGTTCCAAAATCGAGGCCTCCGGCCTAATAATGCTATTCGAGCTCCCATAAAAAAGGTCTCCCAAATCGTTTAAGTAGTGGCACACAGTCAGGGGAGAGCACTTTCGACAAAATTAAATTTTCAACTATCCATCATACCAACCGAGTATGAGGATATCTCTACTCATAACTGATGAACGAGTTTTCCACTTCATCCGAGTAAGTTTAATCATACCAACCGGGTATGATCTACTTACAACCAGTAAGTAGTTTTTTTTTGTTATTTTCACATCACATCTCTAAGTTGTGATGTGTAAAATACCACTAAGTAGTGGGTTTTCATTTCCGAGGTACTTATCATCCCAACCGGGTATGATATAAAAATTCCACTCACTCGATCGTGCAATGATATTCCACTTAGTCGGTTTTTGTCCCTTGTGAGCTTATTCTCGACTGGTGTTCCCGATGTCTCGTGTTCTTACACAAAATTAACATCGTTGTTCATTATCATCTGGCTTCATCACCTCATTCAATATTAATGACTAAATTCATGACTTTTCAAATATTTGTAAATTGGTCCCTAAAGTTATTTTTCCTTTTTCTTTAGTCCCCAATTGTAGGTTTTTCCCAAAATTGAGTACCAAAACTTTTAAAATTCCTCTTGGGACCTCAATTTACTCAATTTCATAAAAAGGGGTCCAACTTTCCCAAATTTCCAAATTTGCCTCTAATTTTTCCAAAATTACTATTTTTTCCCTTCCTTTACAAAAATGGTAAGTTTCACCCCAAAAATTCTAAAATTCCTCAATTGGCCCTCTAACATTCTTATCATGCCCAATTGACCCTCAATTTTATATAATTGCATTTTGGTCCTTCAAAATTTTGAAAATCCCTAATTTTCTCCAAATTTCCCCTAATTTCAACTCCCTAACACAACCAAATTTGATTTCATCAAATTGACTGATCAAACACTTCTAATTTTTGAAATTGAAGTTAAAATTGAGTTTCTACATCTTCATACGATTCAATAACACTTTGAATCGTAACCTTTGACGTCAGAACGAGCTCACATGGAGCTTCGCCAAAAAATAGAACGTAGAGAGAGAAAGCTTCAATTACTCATCGGTGGGGGCGCGACGGTCCGAGCTTCCAATCGGGGCAGATAGCTCTTCTCTTGAGGTTTCTCCTAGGATCAAGAATGGCATCAATTGATGCCAAATTGGATTGGAATTTTGTCATCGAAATTCTACCGGTTTTCTCTCTAGCACCGGCCAGAAATTGTAGAGTGGAGCCGAATTGGCTTACCTTTCAGTCCTAATTCGGTCGTGGGAAGCTGAGGAGGTGTTGGGAGAGCTTGGTTTGGTTTGAGGAGGGCTCGAATTGGCCGATTTCAGCTCGACTGAAATAGGGCAGCTTCGGTCTGCCGGAGTTGCTTCACTATTTGATCACGTCGACGCTTCTCCGATGACTCTTGGAGCGAATGGATGTCACGACCATGTTGCTGACTTCTCCCCTGTTCTAAGGAACCCGACCTCACCTTCTTTGGCTAAAAAATTACCCTATATCAGAGCTCTGGTTCGAGCTTCATCAAAAAACTAAGCAGCTGAGAGAGAGTGGGATTTTCAGGTGTGGAGAGGATGAATGGAGAGGGGCTCTTTATATAGGGAGCTGGGGGACTTGTCGCCATCTGTTTGACACCTTTATCATAGACATTGATGGCCTGAAACGTAATGAATGGAAACATTTTTTTTCGCCGGCGCTACTTCAATTTTTTGGCGAGTGAACAATGCTGTCATCTAAAGGAAAAAGATGACACTGTTTCGAACTGTACCAGACCGGTCCGAACTGGGTTCAAAGCTTAAACTAGCCGATTCACCCCCGATTCGACTGAATTTTTTAAATTGAAAAATTGTTAAATTTATCTAAATTCATTTTCTATCCAATGGTGGCCTCAAATCTCAAATATGAAATTTTAAGCCACCTAGAAAAATGAATTTAGCATATAGTTCAATAGTGGTTAAAACCGGTCCAAACCACTTCAATCCGGTTCACCTAAACTGATCCGGTTTTTCTCTCCCACTTTGTTCTAAGTTTCCTTCTCAAGGTTTATAAATCTTTTTGGGTCATAAGGGAGTTGAAATTTCTCTAATTTGTCTGTTCCCCAATAAATGATTTTAGGAATCGGTTCCGTTTTCTCACTCGGTTTAACCGGTTCTTTCCCGATTTTCCTTAACTCCAAAGAGCGGGGTTTACAACTCTCCACTCCTTTTAGGAGTTTTGTCCCCAAAACTTATTTCATTGTTCATGTTTTGGCTTAAACTTCTTATTGTTATGAAATTTTCTATTTTATCATCCTACAACCTTCTCGGTTATTTTCGTCCATCCCTTTCATCACATATCTAAGAGTCTCTTCTCATTCTCGTCCTTTCCTCATTCCCTGGAATTTGCCTTAGCCTAGAGTATTTTCCTTGAAAATCTATGATCATTTCCTTTCGTTACGTTCTTCTTTGCCAATGCACCATTTCACATCCTAAGCTTCTTTTACCCAAAATTTCAGAACTATAAATTCCGGTCATTTTTCTTCCACAGATTCTGGCATTTATTATCTTTTCATCCTATATGGATTCCTTCCTCATTCATTGGTTATCACCTTTATACTTGACTTCGTTATGCCTTACTCATAGACCATTCCTTGCCTAAGTCATATTTCTCTGAGTCAGTTGGATTTACATCCCCCTTTACCGCATGGCATTCTTCGTGATATCTTTAACTTTACGTCCCAATAACAATATTGGTTTCTGTACTTCTCATTTTTTTTTCAAATTCCTTTGTTCTGTCATTCAACCTTCAAATCCTGAATTTCCTGATACTTACTAACATATTAAAATTTCTAATCTTTTACTTTATTCTTCATTCCCACTGATGTCCTTCACCCTTAAGATCTCTTCTCTTTCTAAATCTATCCTTGCTCTTATCAATGTTCCTCCCACAATTATTCATTCTGAGTTTAGTTCCTTTCTTACTCGCATGACATCTTTTGATGTCATCTTACTACCTATACATTACCTGAGTTTGACTTATCCCTTGATTCTTTATGATTTCCTTCTCCTTGTACATGATCATTTCTTTTCTAGCATTTTATTCTTGAGGAGTTTATTTTCTTTCTTATTCCGTTAGTTCCATTTTCTCTCCTTGGTACACCCATGTCTTCCCAAGATTTCTTTCTCTGGTGAGTTTCACATTCTCTTTCCCTTGGTATTTCCTTTTAGTTCTACCATTGAAATCCTTAATTTTTGGAGTATCTTTTGCCGATATTTTCACCAACTTACTCTTAGTATTTGGATCCATGAGTACTTTCTATTGATCCTGCTTCATTCCCACTTGCTTCTATATTTGTTTATTCCTTTGAGGTGGACCTCTCATCCTCATTGTGTCCAAACCTTCCGTACCTTCGTATCCTTGGTATTCTCCTTTTGTCTTGGTTAGGGTGTATTCTTTTACTACTCCCCATCTCTTATTAGACTTCGTCTACTCCTCCGAATGATTTGGTCCATATAAATTATTTTCTTAAATTGGATCCGTCTAAAGTTTCTATTTTGAGTTTCCCGATCTTCTTGTAGTAGATCACGCTCAACATCCCAATACTCTCACTTAGCCACTCGTACTTCTTACTGAGGTTTCTTCTCTGGTTTTGCAACCTTCCCTAGATTGATTGTCTTGACTTGAAGCTTCCTCCTTCCTCGCCCTAACTTCCTATTTTTATCATCCTTCTTGTATCTTCCATTATGGGATTTCCTTTTTGTTTAATCATCTTACCGTTATTTAGGAATTTATTCCCTTAAATCTTCTCCTAACTTAAGGGTCTTGTATGACTTATCTACTCCTATTTCTCTTTCTCTTTTGATTCATACCTTTGCCTTCCACATATCTCCTTATCCTTTGGAGTTCCTAAGGAACTGTATCTTAGTTACACCTGGGTCTTCCTGTTACTTTACTTTCTCTCCATCTTTCCTTGGAGAACTTTATACTTATTAATTTCTTCTTTATCAACTTCTATTCTTGTGATTCTCATTGAGATGTTCTACTTCTCCCAGTTTTCTCTTATCCTTCATTCTCAAAGCTTAGTTTTAACTTCTTGGACTTTCCAAAAATCTGTACTCTTGGATGGTTGCTTCCCCAATTTCTTTTTCCTTTTCTTACGATCTCCTTTAGATGAATTATTCCTTATCGTGTTTCCAAGGGTAAGCCTTAATGGTTGAGTTTAACTATAAATAACCCATCTTTTCTTCATTAGTGTGAATTTCTACCTTTTACTTAAATTTTTTTATCATTTTTTTATTTTAAATTTTATCAATGAACTCAAAAGTTTTGACAAACTTTTACTTTCATTTATTCAAGAAATATTTTCTTGCCATAATTTGGCTTATTACAGGAATTCTCTACCCCTTAATCCCTTGGGGTCATAGGACTAGAGATAACCTTAGAACGATTATGGGACTATTGATCAAAAGGTTATGAGGAACTGATTGAGGTCCATTTGCGTTCCCTAATAGGACAAATTTCATGTATGGCCTCTAATCCGTACCGCCTTAGTACTTCCACCTCACACTCATAAGTTCACTTCACCCATTTAGAGGGATTGAAGCCAGGTTGAGTGGGTGGATGTACTTGGTGGACCTTCATGAATGTGGCATACACATCCCAATAGTTATCCCAAGCCTCTTTCTTGGTGGGATTCTCTTCTGGTTGTTGTGGGACTAGAGGAGGAGGGGTTGGACTTCAAGGAGGTGATGCTGTTTCCTCTTGTCTAAGAGGAGGGTATATGATGCCTTCCGGTTCCAATAAGGCTCCTACTAGTTTCTGATAGTCTTCCACCATGTCTTTAGGCACCCTTTTCTTGCCCTTTAGAAACCTTTGTATGACCTCCTCCTTTGGGTTGGATGTCTTTTTCAAGGTTATAGGTGGAGGACTTGATTTCACTGGAAAATTTCTAGGGACTCCTTCCTATATGATAGTTTAGAGTTAGGTTAATGTCAGAGCATAATATTGATAATGTTTCAAGGGAACTAAGCTCTGATACCACTATAGTTGTCACGCCCTAACTTGGTTTGATTGGATCCCCATAAACAACCTGCCGCTCTCCTGGTTCAAGAGGAGTTTCCCCCTTCTTTTACTTGAGATGAGCCAGGCGTATTTTCAACCTTGTTCCTTGGAAAGACATATATCAAATAAAATACAAGCTTAAGAGAAATTAAGCATACCTGACACAGGATAAGGCTTAGTGTTATTCCTATTCATTTTTTCTTTTCCTAAAAAGGGATAGAAAAGATGGGTGAGTTTCTACAACTCACTGAATAGGTATTTTAAAAATTGAGTTAAAAAAAATACTTTCAAGTTGGAGTGTGCAAAACTCCTTAATTTTCTTTAAATTTTCTCCACTTTCAAATCTTGGTTTTCAAAAGAACATCCTTCATCTTGAAGGCCAATCACACAATCGCATGCCAGTACGTCTACTGAACCCACTTGTGGCATTGGAGCGACTTTACCGACCACCTAGATATAAGTACGTCCACTTCTACCCTGAGATTGAGTGAATGTTCGTGACACCCGACCTTCAATCCCGTAACAATTCTCCGTGTTCGTATGAGGACAAAGACCTCATCCCATCAATATGGTCTCCCATATCGTTTTAGTGGCACATAGTCATGGGAGAGCACTTCTGACAAAAATATATTTTCAACTATGCATCATACTAACCAAGTATGAGGTTATCTCCGCTCATAACCGACGAACGAGTTTTCCACTTCCTCCGAGGAAGTTTCATCATATCAACGGGGTATGATCTACTTACAACTAGTAAGTAGTTTTTTCGTATTATTTTCACATCACTCCTCTAAGTTGTGATGTTTAAAATACCATTAAATAGTGGGTTTTTATTTTCGAGGTATTTATCATCCCAACTGGATATGATATAAAAATCCCACTCACCTGATTGTGCAGTGATATTCCACTTAGTCGGTTTTCATCCCTCGTGAGCTTAGCCTCGACTAGCATTCCCGATGTCTTGTGTTCCTACACGAAATGAACATCGTTGTTCATTATCATCTGTCTTGATCACCTCATTTAGTATAAATGACTAAATTCATGACTTTTCCAATATTTACAAATTGGTCCATAAAGTTATTTTTCTTTTTTACTTTAGGCCCTAATTGCCAAATTTTCCCAAAATTGAGTCCTAAAACTTTTAAAATTCCTCTTGGGAACTCAATTTACTCAATTTCATAAAAAGGGGTCCATGTTTCCCAAATTCCCAATTTGGCTCCTATTTTTTCCAAAATTACCATTTTACCCTTCCTTTACAAAAATGGTAAGTTTCACCCCAAAAATTCTAAAATTGCTCAATTGGCCCTTTAACATTCTTATCATGCCCAATTGACACTCAATTTTATAAAATTGTATTTTGGTCCTTCAAATTTTTGAAAATCCCCAATTTTAACTCCCTAACACAGCTGAATTTGATTTCATCAAATTGTCCAATCGAACTCTTGTAATTGTTGAAATTGAAGTTAAAATTGAGTTTTAACATCTTCATACGATTCAATAGCACTTTGAATCATAAGTTTTTACGCCAAAACGAGCTCAAACAAAGCTTCGCCAGAAAATAGAATGTAGAGAGAGAAAGCTTCAATTGCTCATCGGTGGGGGCATAATGGTCCGAGCTTCCAATCGGGGCAGATAGGTCTACCCCTGAGGTTCCTCCTAGAATGAAGAATGGAATCAATTGATGTCAAATTGGATTAAAATTTTGTCATCGAAATTCTGCCAGTTCTCTCTCTAGCACCAGTCATATATTGTAGAGTGGAGCCGAATTGGCTTACCTTTTAGTCATAATTCAACTGTGGGAGGGCTGAGGAGGTGTTGGGAGAGCTTGGTTTAGTGTGAGGAGGGCTCAAATTGGCCGATTTCAACTTGACTGAAACAGGGCAACTTCGGTCCATCGGAGCTGCTTAATTGTTTGATCATGCTGGCACTTCTCCGACGACTTTCAGAGAGAATGGATGTCACCGCCGTGTAGGCGACTTCTCCTCAGTTCTAAGGAACCTGACCTCACCTTCTTTGGCTGATAAATGACCCTATATTAGAGCTCTGGTTTGAGCTTCACTGGAAATCTAAGCAGCCGAGAGAGAGTGAGATTTTCAGGTGTGGAGAGGATGAATGGAGAGATGCTCTTTATATAGAGAGCTCGAGGACTTGTCAATTGTCCATTTAGCACCTTTATGACAAACATTGATGTTCTGAAATGTACTGAATGGGAAATTTTCTTCTTTACCAGCACTGCTTCAATTTTTTAGTAAGTGAACAGTGCTGTCATCTCAAGGAAGAAGATTACACCGTTTTGAACTGGACCGGACCGGTTCGAACCGGGTTCAAAGCTTAAATCGGGCGGTTCACCATTGATTTGAACGAATTTTTCAAATCTAAAAATTTCTAAATTCATTTTCTATCCAATGGTGGCCTTAAATCTCAAATTTGAATTTTTTAAGCCACATAGAAAAAAGAATTTAGCATCCGGTTCAATCCGGTTCAACTGAACCGATCCGATTTTTCTCTCCCACTTTGTTCTAAGGTTCCTTCCCAAGGTTTATTAATCTTTTTGGGTCATAGGGAGTTGAAATTTCTCCAATTTGCTCATTCCCCAATTAACAGTTTTGGGAATTGGTTCGATTTTCTCACTCGGTTTGACCGATTGTTTCTAGGATTTCCTTAACTCTAAAGAGCGGGGTTTACAAGCCAGGTGTAATTTTTGAACTTGTTCCCCGGAATAACATTATTCAAAACTAAAGCAAGCTTAAAAGAACTTTAAGCATACTTGACTTAAGATTCATCTTCTCGAGCTTTTTCGGTTGATCTCCTTTTTCCCGATAAAGGGATAAAGGCTGGGGGTGAGTTTCTATAACTTGATGAGCAAGTGTTGGGAGTGAGTTTAAAAAAAATACTTAGTTTATCGAAATCTTTAGCACACTATTCTTTAAAATATTTCATCCTTTTTAAGCCTTGGTGTGTTTAGCTCTTTTAGTACATCTCCTTGCATCGGGAGGTGTTTAGCAAACAAACACACGCTCTTTATCATAAAGGGTACAAACATTCGTAGGGCAATCCCATACTGCACCCACTTGGGGATAAGCGCGCTTTTGTCGTCCACCCTAATTGAAGTCCCAAACTTATACCCTGAGTTTGAGTGGACATCCGAGACGTCCAACCTTCACTCCCAAAATTTTCTTCATTTGCATTTGAGGATGGAGACCTCATCCTGACCCCGCACCGATCTCATGTGCAAGAAGCTATAACAAGCTTCATGACTAACTGGCCCGACGAACTACCCTTATCTCCACCATGTCGTCTAGTAGCCCTTGGAACCCATCACTACCCCCTTAGGCGTCTTGATGGTCCTAAATCCATAAGTGCATGCACAAAGAATAGTTTTCATAATTTAGCCATTCTCTTTGGTGCCGACGATCCAATGGCCTCGACACTCAACCCGACCTATAGCGGTTTGTTTGGCTGGTCCCTCGACCTGGCCCTGACGTACTACTGCCAGCCCATCGTGCGTTGTCGGTCCTAACTTGGTACCATGGTGAATCACACAATTAATTTCCATTTTAAATAAGAGTTTTCATGCCTCTTCCTATTTATGTTTGTTTATGGGCTTTAGCCCGTGCCCACTTGCCTTGGGCCCATTGCACGTGTTTTTCAAAACTAGGCCTTGAGCCCTATGAGTTCAAAACCAATGCCCCTGACATGTTAGAGCTGTTCTAGCTCTCATCAAGAAGGTCTCCCAAATAGTTTAAGCAATGACACATAGTTAGGGGAGAACACTTCCAACAAAATCTTTTTAATTTATCACATCAACCGGGTGTGATGATAGGTTCACTTATAACCGATATGCGAATTTTTCCTTTTAGTAAAGAAGTTCATCATACTAACCGGGTATGATGTTTAAATAATCTCACCTACAACCTGTAAGTAGGTTTTCCTTTAATGAAAGTGCTCATCACCCCAATCGAGAATGAAGTGTAACTAAGCCCACTCACCCAGTGATTGTGACGCGTTCATCCTTAGCCGATTTTTCCAAGTCTGAGTCTGGCTCCCTTGTTCGCGTTCTAGTCTCAAGAGTCCCTACATGGTTTGACCACTCTTATACATTAGGATTTTTGTTAAAGCTTTCTAGCTTTTTAGTATTGGCTACTATGCCCAAATTTTTCGTTTATTACACTTAGGTCCCTAAAGTTCATATTTTTTGACTTTAGGTTCCTAGTGTTAAATTTTTTCCAAATCAAGTCCCAAGAGCTTCCAATATCCTCCTGTGGTCCTTAATTTACTTAAAATTGTGAACGGAGATCATGTTTTCCAAATTCCCAATTCGGTCCATAAATTTTCTAAAATTACCTTTTTTCCCATACTTTCCAAAAATAGCCAATTGACTCCAATTCTTTCAAAAACTGACCAATTGGTCCTCCAACATCGTTATTATTGCCAATTAATCTTTAATTTTAAGAAATTGCATGGAGGTCCCTCAATTTCCCCCCAATGTCTACCCTCTCTACTAACTGAATTTGATTTTTTTAAATTGACCATTCAATTGGGGTTATTTTCTCTAATTGATGATATAAATCAGTTTCTACATCTCAATACAATTCAATTGCACTTTGAATTGCAGGATTTGGGTCTGAAATGAGCTCAAACAAAGCTTCAACGAAAAATTGGACATAGAGAGAGAGCTTCGAAAGCTTATCGTTGGCAGTGCAGTGATTCAAGTTTTTGATCTAGGAAGTTAGCTCTTATCCTCAGGGTCCTCTTAGGATTAAGAATCAAGGCAATTTCTATCAAACCCTTCCTTTGGGACCAAAGAAAATTGGGAAAAAAACCGGTATAGATTTATATGTGAAGAAATGAGTCGATTAATGAATGAAAAATAATTAACGTGGGAAATTGGAAAATCTAAAGTGACAAAAAATTCACGAAAATTACAATAAAGAATCAGGAAGTGGAATTGAGGATAGAACCAGATCGGTTCGGGGTGAACAAGACCCAAACCGGATTGAACAGGGATGAACCATAGTGAATCGATTCACTAATTCATTTTCTAGGTGACTTAAAAATGTCAATTTGGGAAATTGAGGCCACCATTAGATAGAAAATAAATTTAGAAAATTTTAAATTTCAGAAAATCGGTCGAATTGGGTCCGAAGTAGCTGATTTTCGAATTCGGGACATCGAACCCAGTCAGATCAGACTGGTTAGTAGACCAGACCAGTCAACGGTCAACGACACCCCGTCAACAGCCACACAAACATGGGAAACCAATGAGAGGCTGCCACGTGTCTAGGCAATGGCCAGCGGGCGACCCGTCAACATGCCACATAGACACATGCAACCAATGAGAGAATGCCACGTGTTTGGTCAATGGGTCAACGATTGATGTGGCAACCGAGTTGGATCTCAATGTCAAAAAAACTGGCCAATCACAGTGCACCACGTGGCATGACCACCACATCATCGTCTTCAACCTTCAGACGCTGATAGAGCATAACTTTCCTGATCAATTTTTCCCCGACCAATCCAAATCCTTGATTCCCGACAACCCTTGCAGAAAATATGAACGGGAATGCCCCCAAAGAGTATATCCCTCGGATCCATGTCATGGAACAAAGGGTAGAAGCGCTAGAAGAGCCCATCCCCTAGGATTGCACCCAAAGATATGACCCTTCCCTACTCAATGGAGGACGAAGTATCCCCACCTAGGGAACTAGACCTGGCATAGATTCAAGAGGAAGCTGAGAGGAATTTTTGGGAGGCATAGCTAATTATGTGAGGGTTTTTCACTGACTCCCCCTGATCCATAGTAATGCGTGTACTGCGGGTCCCATACAACACACCAACAATGCTACTGTCTTACACTGGTATGGGATAGACATAGCGCCACCAGTACAAGCCAGGTGGGCCCCTAGCTTATCAGCATCCACGGAGTTCAATGAACCCAGCATGAACTCGTGCCCTCGCTGTGGAAGATACCATGGAGGCAAATGCCTATGTAGGAGGAGGAGGCACATCCAGACACCCGATGCAGAATCTCACAACCCGCCTAGGTATAACTCTAGGTCGGTTAACTAGATGGGATAGGAAAGGGGTAATAAATTCTAGAAATTTGTGATTGTAATTAACCCTGACTGGGTTTTTTGGTCCAATAAATAAAAGATTTCAAGTATTCTCAAGGGAAGAACCCAAATTTCTTAATCGACCCTCAAAATCCTAAAACTACTAAGGGGGAATATAAAGGAAACTCAGAATATCGAGAGTAGGCAAGACTTGAAGCCAGATTTGGGGTAAACTAGCCATCCCCATCCGACATTTGTACCCCACACAACGAGACTAGGATGACAAAAGACCCCGATTAGAACCTCAAAGGAAAAAGGAAGACTGGGCCTAATGGAATAGACCATAGTAAACCTCGAAGAGCAATGTGGGGAACCATACAGAATGGGTTAGGATAAGGTACCATAAGTGAGCCAAGAAGGACCCTAAGAAAGGCTTGATGACCCAAAATAAGTCGTACCAAGAATAAGGAAGGCAACCCCAAGAGGATGCCAAGGAAGGAAACGAACTAGGAATGGCATTAGGACGAATGCTGGTCATGAAAAGGAAAGGCCCAGAGATGGGAACACGAGAAAATGGAAGATAGGTCAAGGATAAATCGAGAAAAGACCTGACCGTCCCATAGGACCCTAGCGAGGAACAACGAAGGTGATCGAGAGATAACATAAAAGTACTATAGTAACGGGAGAATAAGAAGTAAGCTAGTGACAAAGGTAATGGAACACCCCAACACTAGGGATCAGGGGAAAGCAAAAAGGAAGGGTGGGGCAAACATGGAGACTATAAAGTCGGATTAGGCAGCTCCATAAGGAAGTCATACTGGGAAACTTGAAGCTCGAGGAGGACACAAGATCAAAAGGACAATTTACCCCATAAGGAGGAAAGCGCGGGAGGATACCTTACACTAACACTGGAGATTTTAGGAGAACGGAGATCTATAGGATCAAGAAGAAGTTTACAAAATAGGGGTTGAAGCAATAAATAACTAGGCGGACCCAAGGTAGGAAAGAAGCACTACTAAGCTACAACAAAGATCAAAGCTTAAAAATTTAAAGGAGTTAGGGGAGTACTAGGGAGATATCCAAGGAAGCAAAAGCAAGTCTAGAACACTCCAGGCCATCAGGGATGCATGGACCCCGAACCCGAAGGGGGGCACAACCCGGGGAAAAAAGGATTGCCATGTAGGCATAACAACATCGAGCGAGGAGGGGGTAGCTCGATGGATAAAAAAGGACGATGATCCAAAAAGGGCGAATGTGGACCAACAAGGAAGGACTCACCCCCGAGTCGTTGAGAACGGGACCTAGGACCATACCTTGGAACAAGTGGGAAACCTCCAGAAACCCTCACTAGTCCCACTTGAAAGTTAGATGTCAAAAGAGAGGAGAAGTCCCTCGAGGATGCCTTCGATAGGAATTAAGCTAGGAGACAATCATAGAGATAAACACCAAGTCCTGTCGTCTAGAACTAGAGAAAGGAATAAACCAAAAGGGGTCCAGTCAGTACGGATCGACAAGCGTGTTGACCCCAAAGCTAAGGAAGAGGAGAAAGGGAAGGGAAGAACTCCTCGCTAGTCGAAGAGTGCCAACAGACGTAAGAATAGACGAAGGGAGGAGAATCGATGAAAATGGGCTAGGAAACTCGATAGTTAGAGATGGGCAAACTCAATACGAGGATGGAATAGGATGAATGAAAATGAAAAACTCATATAAGGAGTCTAACATCTATATTCTAGGGAATCGAAGCATTGAAGAGACATCAGAATCCAAGGGTAAACTAGTTGAGTAAGGAAATAACCTAGATAATGCAAAGGACGAGAATAGGAGGGATTACACTCTAAGGAAAAGAGTGAAAGGACACGGTTCCAACTGCAAGACAAGTAGGGCTTTAGACCTAGGGTGGAGCCATCGGGCATAGAAGTTCTACTACCGAGGGCAACTAAGTTCAAATGCCAAAAACAAAGGAACTCGAGTACGAAAGGACGGACTAGAGGACCTAGAAAAGAAGGTAACACAGGGAAGGACAAATGAAATAACCCGAAGAGATGAAGTGCCAAGGAGTCCCAACAGACAAGGGCATAAAAGAACCCAGGTGTGATTGGGTGTGTTGGAACCTCGAGTCCAGACAAAACCCCCGAAGCGAAAGTCTGACGTGACGCTATAGGGAGTATCGGACCTAAGAGACTTCATGAACACTGGGGGAAAGGGTGAGCTAAACTAACTAGATCCCGAGGAGTAAGGGAGGTGAGGCAAGGGAAGTGACCCAAAATGGTAGGATATCAATTGGTACCCTAAGGGGGCTGCTCAGAGATTCCTTCCGAGAGAAGAGAAGAACATCAAAGTTTTGAGGACAAAATTCCTAAATGGAGGGAAGAGTTGTCAAACCCGTCCTTTGGGACCAAAGAAAACCAGAAAAAGAATTGGTATAGATTTATATGCGAAGAAACGAGCCGATTAATGAATGAAAAATAATTTATGTGGGAAATTGGAAAATCTCAAGTGACCAAAAATTCACAAAAATTACAAGGAAGAACTAGGAAGTGGAATTGAGGATAGAACCGGACCAGAATTGGGATGAACCATAGTGAACCGGTTCACTAATTCATTTTTCTAGGTGGCTTAAAAATGTCAATTTGGCAAATTGAGGCCACCCTTAGATAAAAAATGAATTTAGAAATTTTTAAAAATTTGAAAACTAGTCGAATTGAGTTTGAACCGACCTATTTTTGAATTTGAGATAGCGAACCCAGTCAGACCGGTCAACGATGCCCCGTCAGCAGCCACCTGCAGCTAATGAGAGTCTACCACGTGTCTGGTCAACAATCAGTTGGTGATCCATCAACAAGCCATGCAGACAGAGGCAACCAATGAGAGGCTGCCATGTGTGGTCAATGGGTCAGTGGTTGATGTGACATCTGAGTTAGACCTCCACGTTAGAAAAACTAGCCAATCATAGAGCGCCATGTGGCATGACCACCATGTCATTATCTTCAACCTTTAGACACTGACAAAGAGAATGAAGGAGAGAGAGAGGCCAAAACTACTAGAGTCTATGGTGACTCAAAAAACTCTCAAATCAGGTCCTTGGTGATGGACTCTTACACCGGCGAGTAGCTTGAACAGTTTCCAAGTTCCCTATATAAAGAGCACCCATCCATTCATCCTTAGCATCTCATAATCGAGCAAAGAAAAAGAAGAGTGCATTTTTCGGTGAGCAGCAAACCAGAGCTTCGACGACGGACAATATCCCAACCAAAGAAGCTCCAAAGGGTGGCGTTAGAACCGGGGAAGAGTGCTCTAGCTCCAGACACTTTCAGAATGACCAGAGGACACACAGAGAAGTGTAAAAGTGATTGCATAGTGAAGTTGTTTCGGAGCTCGAAACAACGAGCTCTTGACTGACCCAACCTCGACCCTTCTGCCGCTCGCATTGGCCATCTCTGACCACCTAAGACCCTCCACAACCCCTTACAGACCCCGATAAGCTCAATTTCGCCTCTTTTGATCGGAATTTCTAAATTTCATAGTTGCACCCCCAAAACTTCTCTCTCCAAATTCCCGCAAGATAGCGGCGAATTGCAACGGAATTCAATTTTAGTAGGTTCCCCTCAACTAGCACTAGTTGCCCCTACTTCAAGCTCCGACCACTGCCCCTCCATCGGCAAGATACACAAGCTTTCTCTCTATATTGTAAAATTTCTAGATAAGCTCTGATGAGGCTTAAAAACTCAACCAAATTTGGAAATTCGAAGTGTAGGACGATCGAGGGGAGTTGGAGGAGACGAATTGAGGCAAGAATCAAAGAAATTAAGGACTTACAGGCTGCCAATTAGATGAGGTAAGATATGAAGGTTCATATGCTTGAATCGGGGAAGAAGATGAAGTTCAATTTGGAGATTTTGGGGAATTTTTTAAAAATTAAAGGACCGGACGACAAATTTTCGAAATTGAAGGTGTTTTAATGAAATTTACCCCAATTGAGGGCCAATTATGCAATTTGGGCAAAATAGAGGGCAAATTGGAAAATTTGAAAAGTTAGGGACCAAATTGTAATTTTTGAAAAATTAAGGGCCAGTAAGAAATTTTGGTAAATTAAGGGCCAATTGGTGAAATTGAAAGAGTTAAGGACCCAAGAAGAATGATTGGAAACCCTAAGGGCTTAATAGAGATTAAAGGGACATTAGGGACCTAGGCGTAATTAAGGCAAGATAAGGGGCCCTAGGTGAAAATATGAGAGAATGTATGAGCCTTTAGTAAACGCGTCTTGTTATGTACACTTGTACGATGCAAGAACAGACTACTCGAGTGCTGACTCCCGGAAGCACACCGAGGAGAGAGACTCCATCGGCATGACCTCGTCGGGATCACCAAGTGAGTGGGAATCACTATACTGTCTATTTCGGTTGGAAGGATGGTTCCTTTGATAACCATTTTCTCGGAATTAGCCTCTCCTGATTGGGTGGTTATGCTTAAAATATTTGGGAGCTAATTTTGGGGTTTAGGCTCAGTATACCAGTGGGACCAAGGTCGATGGATACAGGTATGGACCCATCCAGAACTAGCATGTTATGAGTAAATGCTAAAAGATCTTATTAACAGGAAATTGTGTGTGATACCTGTCGAGCCAAGTCTGAGGTATTGAGCTTGTTGGGCTAAATCGCTGTTCTATTAAGTCTAGGTCGTCGAACCTGTTGGGCTATTACGAGTTGGCTGAAGCCAAGCCGACGGACTGTTGCATTGGAGGGCTAAAGATAAAGGCTATAACTTAAAAGACTGTTAATTGTGCATGCACTATGATGTTTGGGCCATTAGGACACCTAGCATGAGGTAGTGATGGAGCCCAAGGACTGTTGGACAACCGAGGGTGCATAAGGGTGATATGTCGTTCAATAAGTCGAGAAGCTCGAGGAACTTTCTACGCATAGAGACCGAGGCAGTAGGGGAAAGGAGGTCTCGTCCCACTAAGCGGACATGATGAAGTGATCAGGGTTTGAAGGTTGGACTATTGATGCCCACTCAAACTCTGGGTAGAGGCAGTGTACCTCTATTAGGGTTGATGGTAAAGGTGCTCCGATCCACAAGTGGAATGGTCGGGGATCGTTCTACAAGCGTGTGATCCCTCCTATGATAGGAGGGTAGTTGTTGATCATGTGAAATGCATGAATAACAAGAAATGAATAATTTAAAGGATAGAGAATTAAATTTAAGTAAACATTATAGTAGTTTAACTCACTGAGTATTTCATACTCATTCCCCTCCCTCCTCCCTTTTTGAGGCAAGCACCTAGACGGAAAGTTCTCAGACGTGCTTGGACCCTCAAGGTATGTTTTCTACCCTTAACTTAAAGTAAGGGTTTGAACATAAATACACCTTTACCTTTCTTGTCTCATTCGGGTAGGAATACCCGTATGATGCAGTAAAGGGTGGTGGGTTGATCATGGACCCTGATCAAACCGGGTCGGGGCGTGACAATTGCTGTCAAGATTAGCGGGAATTCGATCAATAAACTCTGCCACTTTCTCTCTCTAGAACCGAAATGTAACGATGGAGGAGGGCTAAATTGGCTTATCTTTTGCCTTTGGAGAGGTCATGTGGTGGCTGAGGGGACTATGGGAGGACTCAATTTGGCTGTAGGAGGTCGGAATTGGTCGAATTCTGATCGACCAAAATAGAGCAGCTTCGATCCATAGGAGCAGCTTCACTGTTCAAGCTCGCTAGTGCTTCTCCGACAATCCTCGAGTCGGTTAGAGGTAGGCATCAGGTTAGCTAACTTCCTCCCAAATTTGTAGGACTCGAATTTCTAAGGCTAGAGGAAGTGCCCATGTCAGAGCTCTAGTTTGAGCTTTGCCAGAAAAAAAAAAGCATTTCAAAGAGAGAGAGGAATTGAGGTGTATGGAGAACAATGTCATAGGACGGAGGAGGAAGATGACACTATTCCGCATGTGCGAGCTACGCACGTGTAGGCCGACTACATGGCAGCATGTGATTGGTCGGTCCAACTGACATGGTGATCCGACTCAGCCGCCACCATTGACCCGTTGATCGAACACATGGCAGCCTCTCATTGGTTGGTTGTGTCTGTGTGGCTGTTGATTAGGCACCCACTAACTGTTGACTATTGACTGGCTGACAGAGCACTCCTTACCACACGTCACACCCTGATTGGTCGCGCATGAGCTGATTGGGCACTGACCGGTCAGCTATCCGTTGACCGGTCCGGTCCGACTGGATCTAATGACCAGAAAATGAAATTTAGCCGGTTCAGGTTTAATTCAATTGGTTCTCTCAAAATTAAAATTTTCTAAATTTGTCTAAATTCATTTTCTATTTAATGGTGGCATCAATTTTCCAAATTGATATTTTTAAGCCACCTTGAAAAATGAATTAAGAGATCGGTTCATGTATAGTTCAATTTAGTTTAGGTCCGGTTCACCTTAAACCGGTTCAATTTTCTCATCCAAATTCCTTCATGACCCTTCCCCATGATATTCATGACATCTTGGTCACTTGAGATTTTCCAATTGCCCATTTAAACCCTTCTTTATCATTCCCATTTCATTAAGTAGTTCGATTTTCTCCTTAAATTGACCGGTTCTTTCCTAGTTTCCTTCATCCGAGGTGACGGGTTTCATAACTCTCCCCTCCTTTTAGGATTTGTTTCCCCAAAACTAAATTACGCGCCCCTTTATATTGGGAATAATCTCCCTTGATGTCAATTTGGGGTTTACTTGACGTTCTACCCATCGGTTGTTCCTTTACGTACCCCTTTTTAAACCAGCACTAAAAGAATTTCTCATTCATTTTCTTTAGTCATTGATGCTTGTTAGCTCTGCATGCTTTCAACCTTTTGTTCTTAACCTCATGGGTTTTGGTATTATTCCCCTTCTTGTTGTATTTTAGTCTTTCCCTCATCCTTTCTTTACCGCTACTCCAGCCTACTCGGACACTTTTGTGAGACCGCATTGGGTTTGTATTACCGATGCCTTCCTATGGGGCCACACTTTCTTAAGACTATTGGGTCTACATGTCCCTCGTAGTAGGATATGTTTTAGGACTTGTACCTTTTTTTTCCTATTATGCTTCGAGGACATTCCTTGACGGTAGTTCTACCTTTCCGTCCTTTTTGGAGTCGTGTGACTTTGCTCATTATCGTTACCTGGTAGGGTTCCTCAACTACCTTTAGTGTTATCAAATTGTCCCTTTTGTCCTTCTCCATGTCCAGTGGTGTCTTTTGCTCAAGGATTTCCTTTCTTCATTTCTTCCTTATTCACTTGTGACCATTTCACGGTTCCCTATTCCGAGTTGATCTCTTTTGGTTTACATGCCGATTCCTTTGTTTGGGGAGTCTCCTTTCGCCAGTTTCATTCCCCACTATATCCTTGAAAGTAGAGACTTCTATCTTAGGAGCTATACGTTTAATCTTCTTTGCCATTCTTGAAGATTCCTTCCTTCACCTCTTTATGTTCTCTTTATGCATTTTGTCCGCCTTGATCCTCCGTTGCCTTTAAATTCCCATTCCACCTCTTATCCCTTATGTGAGTATCTTTTGATCATTAGGTCTTTTCACCTCTACCCGTATTCCATTTACATGCCTGTCCGCTTTTCCAATTCCATTGGGTTCATTGTCTCTTCGTTGGACATGCACTTCCCTAGGACTCCTTTCTTTACTAGGCTTCTCCCTTTCTTCGCCCTTACATGTATCCGACCTTAGTGTAACTTTATGTCATCCTTTGTTGTCATCCTTCTTGTTTACCCTTCCTTGAAAATCTTGTGGGTACATCCTTGTACCCTTTCCTTAATCTTACTTGCATCCCGTACAAGTGTACTTCCTTGGGAAGAGTTTGGATACTATTTTGTTCCAAGATTTCTTGACCTCCTTGTGTGAGAATCCTTCATCCTTCTTTCCCAATGTTTGGCCCTTCCACTTCTCCTCTCTGCGTCGGGGTTTACATCCATGATTCTCACAAGGGTCAATTCGTTAATTGCCTCATCCTTACTACTCTCCTTGTTCAATTGTTTTGAGACAATCATCTCTCGAGTTAACTTGTCTTTGTCCATTAGATTGCTAGAACACTTCTTTGAGGGTTTTTCTCAACTTTCTAACCCTTTAGGGATTGTATAACTTCATCCCTCTTTTCGTTTGGTAGTATTCCTCGACTACCTTTAATGTTATCCAATCAACTTACCTAACTGTGTCGATTCTTTTGCTTGGGAAGGTTCCCTTCTTCCGATTTCATTCTCTACTATGTCCCTCACAGTAGAGACTCCCATCTTAGGAGTTACATGCTCAACCTTCTTATCATTTCATATTCCTTACTTGAGATACTTCTGATTTTCGATCTTATTCCATGCACTCCATACTATGCTCAGCCATCCATGCTTTAGGCTTCATTATGCGTGTGTGGACTACGACCCGTCTCCCTAATCATGGTTATTTCTCCTTAGCCACATCTTATTTGGAGGGCATACTTTCCCAATGTTTCTCAGACGTTCTTTCCTTTATTTCCTTATTATGGGTGGTCCACTCATTCTTACTTGTCACAACATCTTTTGATGCTAACTTCCTATTTCCTCGTTCCTTTTAACTTATTCCTTGGATCCTCCCAGTATGCTTTCTTGGTTCTTTCACCTCAGTTTGTGCTTCATTTGTAAGTTTATCTCTTTGTACCTTTTACTTGATTCCATTATTTCTTAGTTGGGATACATATACTGTAAACCACGTCCTTTAGTAATAAGAAAACCGGGGAAATAACCGGTAAATTTGAAACTTTAAACCGAATTGGTCTACAAACCCGATTGTTAGGGGACAAGCAAATTTGCAAAAATTATAACTCCCATGTGACTCAAAAAGGTTCATAAACTTGGGAAAAGAACCCTAGGATGAAATAAGGAGGAAAGACCGAAACAGTTCAAGAGAACTAGGTCCGAACCGGATAGAACCGATTTATGAACCGAGTTGATTCATGAACCGGAACCGATAGAGAATGGGTAGATCAAGAAGCTTATGGATCCCTTGTGATTTAAAGAGATTTATAATCCTTGGAAAGGAACCTTAGAATAATGTGGGAGAAAAAAACCAGATCGGTTCGAGTGAACCGGACTCGAATTGGATTAAACCGGCTTAAGAACCAAGCCAGTTTATGAACCAGAATCGATTAAGAGATAGTAAACTGGGAATTGTATGGACCCTAAGTGATCCAAGGAGTTACAAAAGACATGGAAATGGATTTGTGAAGGAATTAGAGATGAAAACCAAACAGGTTCAGGTGAACCGGATCTGAACCAACTTGGACTGGTTTGAACCACTATTGAACAAGATCACAAATTCATTTTTCTAGGTGGCTTAAATAATTCAAATTTGAGATTTGAAGCCACCATTAGATAGAAAATGAAATTAGATGAATTTAGAAATTTTTAGATTTGAAAAACTCGGTTGAATGAGGGGGTGAACCGACTAGTTTAAGCTTTGAACCCGGTTCGGAGCGGTCCGGTCCGGTTTGGAACAGTGTCATCTTCTTCCTCATGATAATAGCACTGTTCACTCACTAGAAAATCAAAGCAGCACCGACAAAAAAGAAATGTTCCCGTTCGGTATGTTTCAGGTCTTCAATACTTGTCATAATGGTGCCTAACGGTTGGCCAACTGGTCCCTGAACTCCCTATATAAAGAGCCCTTCTTCATTTGTCTTCTCCACACCTGAAAAGCTCACTCTCTCTAAATTGCTTAGTTTTTCGGTGAAGCTCGAACCAGAGCTCTAATATAGGGTCAGTTCTGATCCAAAGAAGGTGAGGTCGGGTTCATTAGAACTAGGGAGAAGTCAGCTACCCGGTGGTGACATCCGTTCGTTCCGAGAGTCAACGGAGAAGCGCTAACATGATCGAACAGTGAAGCAGCTCCGGCGGGCCGATGCTACCCTGTTTCGGCCGAGTTGAAATCGGCCAATTCAAGCCCTCCTTAGGCCAAACCAAGCTCTCCTGACACGTCCTTAGCCCTTCCATGGCTGAATTACGACCAAAAGATAAGCCAATTCAGCTCCCCTTTTCAATTTCCGATCAGTGTTAGAGAGAGAGAGTCACCTGAATTTCAATGATGAAATTCTAATCCAATTTGACATCAATTAATGTCATTCTTAATCCTAGGAAGAACCTCTGGAGGAGAGATACCTGCCCTGATAGAAAGCTTAGATCGCCGCGCCTTCACTGGTGAGAAATCAAAGCTTTCTCTCTCTATAGTTTGTTTTTCGGTGAAGCTCCGTTTGAGCTCGTTCTGACATTAAAACCCGTGATTCAATGTTCCTTAGAATCGTATGAACATGTAGAAACTCAATTTCAACTTCAATTTCAATGAATAGAGGTGTTTGATCGGTCAATTTGATAAAATCAAATTCGACTATGTTAAAGAGTTGAAATTGTGGGAAAATTGGGGAAATTTAGGGATTTTTGAAAATTCGAAGGACCAAAATGTAATTTTCTAAAATTGAGGGTCAATAGGTCATGATAAGAATATTAGAGGGCCAAGTGAGAAATTTTAGAATTTTTGGGGCAAAATTTACCATTTTTGTAAAGGAAGGGCAAAATGGTAATTTTGGGAAATTTGAGGGACCAAATTGAAAATTTGGGAAATTAAACCCCTTTTTTTGGAATTTAATAAATTGAGGTCCTAAGATAAATTTTAAAAGTTTGGGACTCAATTTGAGGAAAAACCCAATAATAGGGACTTAAAGTTAAAGAAAAATAACTTTAGGGACCAAATTGCAAATATATATAAAGTTGGGTTTTCTCATTAATTGGAACGAATGAGGGCTATTAGGCCAAAGAATAATGAACAACTATGTTCATTTCGTGTAGGAGGATGATAAGCACATCGAAATAAAAACCCACTACTATGTGGTATTTTAAACATCATGACTTAGAGTAGTGATTTGAAAACCATGCAAAAAAGTTACTTACTAGTGGTAAGTAGATCATACCTGGATGGTATGATGAAACTTTCTCAAAGGAAGTTGAAAACCCATTCATCGCTTATTAATGGAGATGTCCTTATATCGGGTCGGTATAATGGACAGTGAAAACATATTTTTGTCGGAAGTGTTCTCCCATGACTGTGTGCCAATGCTTAAACAATTTGGGAGACCTTCTCGATGGGAGCTCGAATAGCTATTATAGGTCGGGGGCCTTGGTTTTGGAACTTAGTTGCTAATATTCCCTATTTTCAAAAATCTCGAACAGTGGGCCATAGGCCAATGGGCACGAGCAGGAGCTCGTAAACGAACATAATATATGTGCCATAAAACTTTAATAAGTAAATTGTATGGTCATGGTACCAAGGCTAGTCCGACATTCTTAGTTAACTAGCAGTAGTGCGACATGACTGGTCTCTGGACTAGTCAAGACAAACAACTGCAGGTTGAGTTGAAAGTCGGAACCGTTAGACTAATGACACCACAGATTACATGGCATAATAAGAAAACATTGTTTGTGCATGCACTATGAGTACGTGATCATCAAGACGCCCATGAGGGGTAGTGATGCGTCGTCCTAAGGGCCTTGGACAACCCGGTGAGTATATGGGCAGTTCATCGTTCCAGGTGACCGTGCAAAATTTGGAGTAGCACCAAGCGCTTGAGACCGGGGTGGGGACAGGATGAGGTCTCTGTCCTCATATGGACACGAAGAATTGATTTCAGGATTGAGGGTCGGATGTCACATACATCCACTCATTCTAAGGATGGAAGTGGTCGTACTTCTTTCTAGGTGGCCGGTAAAGTCACTCCGAAGCCACAAGTGGGTTCAGCAGTCGTGCTAGCCTGCGAGTGTGTGTAACCTTCATGATGAAGGATGTGTGTTGGGTGATGACACACCGTGATAATAAGAAATGGTGGAAAAGTCTGAATTTTTAAATGAAGGTATTTTTGAAAAGTGAGGAGTCTGGCACACTCCAATATAAATATTTTTCTTGAAAGTAAAAAGATTTTAAACCCATTCACTGAGTAGTCATACTCACCCCCTCCCTTATACCCCTTTCAAGTAGTCCCGGAAAGCCAATCCTTAAAGACCTGCGAATTTAAATGCTTGCAAGACAGGTATGACTATTTTAAATTTTTATGCAGTTTTGATTTATGTTATTCCTGGAAAAAGGTGCAAAGAACGCCTTACTCTTTACAGTTTAGAAAAGGGGAAACCCTTTAATAAACTGGGAGAGTGGCGGGTTGTTCACTGGGATCCGACCAAACTGGGTTGGGGCATGACATATAGCTTTCCAGGGTTTCATGTCTCGATAGGACTCTCCTCGTTTTTTCCTTGATTCTAGGGAATTTCTACCCTTAAATGGCATCCTTTGATGTCTTCATCTTCTATTTATCCTTGCTCTTGAAATCTTGCGAGTACATCTTTTGTACTCTATCCTCATCCCCACTCGTACCATAGTATGCACCTATTTCTTTTAGAGAGAGTTCAAAATCAAGATTTCTTAAACATTATGTGAGAGGCTTGCCTACTCCTTTCTTGGCTTGAGTCTAGTCGTTAATTTGGCCATTGGTCTTTTTAAGGATTTCTTTCATCCTTCCTTTCCCCAATATTTGGCCTTTACACCTCTTCCTTCTTTGCTGGAGTTTAAATTATGACCTTCACGAGTATCGGCTCGTTAACTGCCTCGTCTTTACCATTCACTTGGTCTAATTATCTTAGGGCAGTTGTTTCTTGAGTCTTCTTGTCCTTAATGTCCACCCTACTGCCCTTTTTAGGGTGTAGTCCTTTCTACTTCCCGATCTTCCTTAGGGCGTCGTTTTATCCTCCTTGACTATCTTGTCATAACGACTTGCTTCCTTCTCCTATGTTTGTCCGAAACATCTATTTGGCTTCACTACATTTCCATAGTGAGTCGTATTTGAAATCTTGAGACATTTCATTTGTCGTCAAATGCTTGTCTGGTCTTGTCTCGTGGAGGTACTCCCTTCTTTGCTCCTAAATGGCTGGAAATTTCTTCCTAAGAAAAACTTTTTGCAACTTTACTTTGTTCCTGTTTACAGGAGTTGTATTTATAGGGATGGTATCCTTTCGAGTTTCCTATAGCTGTGGGGGCGTTATTCTTGGAGAATATTGTCCTAAATCTTTATGGTGTGGGATAGTACTTCACTTCATGTCCCATTTCCTTACACTTGTAATAGTTTGTTTCCTTGCTCAGTTACTCCAAGAGTCCTCTAAACTCCTTAATTACCTTGTCAATTCTCTTGTCATGCCTTCTTTGCCCCATAATTCCCTTTATTCGTTCCTTTATTCAGGATGAAAATCTCCTTGGTCTCCGTGATGTCTAGGGTAATACGAGTTTGTTTGATTACTTTTCTTAGGCAATCTTCCTATAGTTGAGGTGTAAGGTCATATAATTTTTTAGAGATATAATTTTTAGGAACTTAGAATTCTGTATTAGTGGAGAAGTAATACAATATGTTGGGGTCTTAGCCCCATTACAAAAAATGGTTATGAAATAGATGGGGAACTACAGGGTTTTTGACAAGCGTCCTCCTTGGTAAGGTTATAAGCCCTTGATGGCGTTCCTGGCCTTAGGCTTGGCTCCCTTCGTACTCAGTATTGTGACCTCCATAGGTCCTGACACCATCTTTCTAGATACTTTCCACTAACGTCTATTGGATCATTGGAACTTCTTGAGTATTTTAGGGTGATCTCTCCATAGGGACAAAGTGTTGGGTGGTGTTGGTAACTCAAATCCAAGTTTTCATAGCACATTAATAATGTTTATTTACAAGCTCCTGCTCGTGTCAACTGGCCTAAGGTCTACTCTCCGAGATTTTCAAAATTGGGCATATTAGCCCCCAAGTTCCAAAACTGAGGCCTCTTGCCAATATGAGCTATTCGAGCTCCCATCAAGAAGGTCTCCCAAGAATTTTAAGCAGTGCCACAGCTAGGGGAGAGTACTTTTGACAAAATAAGTCTTTCATTTGTCTATCATCCCAACCGGGTATGAAGACGTCTCCACTTATAACCGATAAGAGGGTTTTCCACTTCCTACAAGGAAGTCTCATCATACCAACTGGGCATGATCTACTTACAACCGTTAAGTAGTTTTTTTTGCGTGATTTTTACATCACTCCTCTCAGGTGTGATGTTTAAAATACCATTTAGAAGTGGGTTTTCATTTTCGAGGTGCTTATCATCCCAACCGTGTATGATATTAAATTCTCACTCACCCGATAGTGCACTGAATACCCTTTTAGCCGACTTGTTGTCCTTACTCGATCTTGTCTTAGCTGGCATTCTCGGTACTTCATGTTACTACACGATATGAATACTCTTGTTCATTATCATTTGGCCTAATTGCCCTCATTAATCCCAAATGAATGAGAAAATCAAACTTTTCATTTATTTGCAATTAGTCCCTAAAGTTATTTTTCTCTAACTTTAAGTTCCTAATGCTGGTTTTTCCTCAAATTGAGTCCCAAAACTTTTAAATTTCACCTTGGGACCTCAATTTATTCAATTTCACAAAAGGGGTTTAATTTCCCATATTTCCAATTTGGTCCCCAACCTTTCCAAAATTACCATTTTGCCCCAACTTTACAAAAATAGTAAGTTTCCCCCCCAAAATTCCAAATATTACCCAATTGGTCCTCTAACATCTTTATCATGCCCAATTGGCCCTCAATTTTATGAAATTGCACTTTAGTCCCTCAAATTTTAAAATTTTCCAAATTTCCCTCAAAATTTCCCCCAATTTCAACCTTTTAACTCAACCGAATTTGATTTCATCATATTGACCAATCAAATGAGTTTAATTAATGAAATCAAAGTTAGATTGGAGTTCCTACACCTTCATACGATTCAATTGCACTTTAAATCACACGATTTGATGTCGGAATGAGCTGAAATGGAGTTTCGCTGAAAAATTGGACTTAGAGAGAGAAAGCTTCGAAAGCTTACTGTCGGGGATGCGGCGGTCCGAGCTTTCATTCTGTTAGATAGCTCTCGTCCCGAGGTACTTCTAGGATCAAGAATTGCATCAATTGATGCCGAATTGAATGATAATTTAATTATCGATGTTCTGTCGATTCTCTCTCTAGTATTGATAAGAATTTATAGAGGGGAGCTAAATTGGCTTACCTTTTCGCTCTAATTCAGCTGTAGGAGGGCTGTGGAGGTGTTGGGAGGGCTTGGTTTGGCCTAAGAGGGCTTGAATTGGCCAATTTCAGCCCGACTGAAACAGGGCAGCTTCGGTCCGCTAGAGTTGTTACATTGTTCGATCACCCCAACGCTTCTCCAGCAACTCTCAAAACAAATGGAGACTATGGGCATGTAACTGACTTCTCCCTGAATCCAATGAATATGACCTCGCCTTGTTTGGCTCAAAAAAATGCCTAAGTTAGAGCTTTGGTTCGAGCTTCACCAAAAATTGGAGCAGTTGAGTGAGAATGGAGTTTTTAGGTGTGGAGAGGATGAATGTGGAGGGGCTCTTTATATAGGAAGCTTGGGATAGAAGTGGATGGGCTTCTATTTTGGTGGCCAGTAAAGTCGCTCCGAGCCACAAGTGGGTGTAGTGGATAGGTTGCCCTGTGAATGTGTGATCCCTTTCTGGTTAAGGGCATGTGTTGACTGTTAAACACACCTAATGTGGAAAATGAGGAAAAAGGTTTTGAAATTTGAAATTTGAAATTTGAGGAAAACATATTCTTAAAGGAAATAAGAAGTTTGGCACACTCCGATTAAAACTATTTGGTTTATGAAAACATACTCCCAACACCCATTCACTGAGTTATCGAACTCATCCCCTCCCTTTACGACTTTTCAGGTAACCAAGGGAAAACAAAACTAAAGACATTCATGTAGCCAAACCTGAAGGTCATGTATGCAAGATTTAATATATTCAGTTTTGTTTAATTCAAGATTTAAAATCCTAAACCTTATTCCTACCTCAATGATGAATAAAGAAAATTCTGAGTTCCTAAAAAGTTTTTTTTCTATCTCTCAATAATGAGATTAGGTGCCTCAATTACATGAGGAAGGATCACGGGAAGAAGACCAAGGGTAGGGCATGATAAGAGTGAAGAAGGGAACCTCAGGGGAGTGTATATGACTAAGTACCCTTCGAAGGGGCCATTGATGGGCGGCTGGACATTAAACGGAGTGCTAGTAATCAACCCATAGGGAGGATAAGGAACAAAAAGAGAGTTGGAGGACAAGAAAGAATAAAGAATGAACAACCATCAGAAGGGCGTATGAAAGGAAGGAAGGAAAAGTCTTCAAGGAGTGTTAGGGAGGTTGAACGTGAAACTCCCAGGATAAAAGTCCTTAGGTAGAAGGATAAAGGTTGAAAGTGAGATCATAAAAGGGAAACTTTCAAGCTAAGGAACCGACAAATGGATCATAGGAGGCTTAATCCAAAATAAGGAACCTCATAAAGGGGCATATGTGGTTAAGGGTGTATCGGGATGGCCAAGTGTGACCTGATTTGGAAGAGCAGAGGAGCTAAATAGGGACATCAGATGAATCTAGTGGAAGGAAGAAACTAGTAGCAATGGGATGGTCAAGAAGAATAAAAGATGCCCTAAGAAGGATCGAGAAGTAGTAAAGACTACACTATAAGAAGGGCAATAGAATGGGTATCAAGGATGAGTAAATTCTAGAGATAACTACCCCAGACAGTTTGACAAGAAAATAGTAGGGACGAGGCAGTCAACGAATTGACATTCAGAAGAACCATAGATTTAAGCCCCAACAAAGAAGGGAGAAGTGAAAAGGCCAAACATTTGAAAAGAAGGATGAAAGAAAACCTTAGAGAGATCAATGGCCAAGACCGGATTTACGATTAAAAGCCATGAGATGGTTAAATAAGCCTCTCACAGGATGATCAAGAGATCTTGAAACAAAGAGCATGTGAGTTCTCCCTAAAAGAAATAGGCATGTACTAGGATACAAGTGAGAATGAATATATGGTATAAAAGAAGTACATGTAAGGTTTCAAGAGCAAAGGTAAGCAGGAGAGGATGGCATCAAAGGATGTCATTTAAGGATAGATATCCTCAATGGCAAACGAGAAGAGAATTCAAGAAGAAAAGAGTATAAATCCTACCAAGGAAGGAAACCCTAGAAAGACATACATGTCCCAACTAAGAGGAAATGGAATCAATAGAAGTGGAAAAGAAGATAAGATCATAAATTATATGCTGGTTGAGATGGAAAGATCAAGTACAAAGGAAAAGTATTCATGAGGGCCCAAGGAGTAAGTTAAACCCAAATAATGGGTAAATAGGAAGATAGCATCAAAAGATGTCGTACGAGTAAGAAAGGGGTGGACTACCCATAAAAAAAAATAGTGGAAGGCACATCTAAGAACTCTTGGAAAAGTAAGCCCTCCAGTTAAGAAGTGATTAAAGTAAATGATCACTGACATCAAGGATGGTTGTGGTCCACACTCAATTAATGGGGCCTAAGGAGTGGACGGTTTGGCATAGTGTGGAGTACACGGAATAAGACCGATAATCAGAAGTTTCTCAAGTAAGGAATAAGGGATGAAATGGAGATTTTTAGATGAAGAAGGATTCAAGCGGGCAAATGCCCCAATATAGAAAGAGGTGTGAAGAAATGAAGAAAGAAACCTTCAAGGAATGGTAAAAAGGTTAAGCATGTGGCTCCTAAGGTAGAAATCTCTACTGTGAGGGACATAGTAGAGAACAAAACCGTAAGAAGGGAACTACCCCAAACAAAGTAATCAACACATATACTAAAAAGGGATTAACTTGGAATAAAGAATCGTGAAATAGTCACGAGTGAGTTCGAATAGATTAAGAAAAGGGAAAGTCCTTAAGGAAAGGATGTCACTTGAAATGAGGAAGGACATAAGAATAGAAGAATCTCAGCATGATAGTAAGTCATCGGGAAACCCAATGAAGGGAATCGAAAAGACCCAATAAAGAAGTTAGGAAAGGATGAGTAGGTAAGGAAACTGACATGATTATATGAGACATGATGTCAAAGGCAAGACAGATGATTGGATAATGGTAAATGTAGACAAGAAATACTATTAGACGAAAAGAGGGACAATGTTATACGATCCTTGAAAAATAGAAAGATTGAGAACAACCATTAAGGAAGTATTCTACAATTTTAATGGCCAAAGACAGGTTCTAGGCCATGTCATGCTATAAGGGACATGTAAGCCTAATAGCCCCAGGGAAAAATATGACTCAACTAAAGAAGAGTTAGTTAGTTAAGCTTGACAAGGTTAATATTAAATTGGGACCAAAGTTGTAATAAACAACGGATAAGGAAAGAGTTAAAATAGGACAAAAAGAAAGTACACTGAGTTAAGGGTTTCAACGATAATAAGAATAACTAGGCATGGGAATGATTGGGCATCTTGAAACTCACAATCATGAAATACTGAGCAAGAACCCTCAAGGGGAAGAATCTTACCCTAAGCAAAGGAAGATGTGAACAGATGGATATACCTTTAGACTCATGGGTATGACATGTCTAGTTATGATAAACTCCATGTAATTACTAAACAAGGTAAAGGAAAAGAAATTACTTAAGTGCATGATTTAAAAGGGGCTAAGTGAAAGAACAACTGAAGAGTTAGCATATCAAGCAAACCCAAATTGACATTAAGGGAAATTAATCCCGATGTGAAATATGTTGATTAAGTTTTGGGGATAAAACTCCTAAAAGGAGGGAAGAGTTGTAAACCCCGCCCCTTCAAGATAAGAAAACCAAGGAAAGAACCGATCAACCCAAGAAAGAGAACTAAACCGGTTCACAAACCACAACCAATAGAGAAATGACAAATTGGAAAATTTACAAATACTGAGTGACCCAAAGAGTCAAAAAGCCATAGAAAGGGACTTTGGAACAAATTGGAAGAGGAAATGAGACCAATTCAAGTAAATCGGATCTGAACCGGATTGAACAAAATTGAACCGGTTTGAACTAGTTTCTAAATTCATTTTTCTAGGTGGCTTAAAATATTCAAATTGGGGAATTGAAGCCACCATTGTATAGAGAATGAAATTAGATGAATTTTGAAATTTTTAATTTTGAAAAACTCAGTCAAATCGGGCCTAAACCGGCTGGTTTAGGCATTGAACCCGGTTCGGACCGATCCGGTCCGGTTCAAAATAGTGTCGTCTTCTTCCTTCAGATGATAACACTGTTCATTCACCAGAAGAATAAACAGTGCTGACAAATATGAATCACCTCCATTCAAGGCATTTTAAGTCATGAATGAGTGCCATGAAGATGCCAAACGGTCGGGCAGAGAGTCCCCGAGATCCCTATATAAAGAGCCCCTCTCTATTTAAACTCTTCATATATGAAAACTCCATTCTCTTTCAATTGCTACATTTTTTGGTGAAGCTTGAACCAGAGCTCTGACTTAGGTAGTTTTCTTAACCTCAGAAGGTGAGGTCGGGTTCTTTAGTCTCTGAGGGAAGACAGCTATCTAATAGCAACCTCTGTTTGATCCGAGTACTGCCGGAGAAGTGCCGATGGAATCAAACAGTGAAGCAGCTCTAATAGACCGAAGCTACCTTGTTTTGGTTGAGCTGAATTCAGCCAAATTCAGCCCTCCTCTGTCCAAACCAAGCTCTCCCAACATCCCCACAGCCCTCATATGACCTCAACTACGCTAAAAGGTAAGCCAATTCAGCCCTACTCAGTTGTTGTAGGTCGGAGTTAGAGAAAGAAACTATAAAACTTCACTGACAAAATTCTCCTTCAATTCGGAGTGAATTTTATCAATTCTTGATCCTAGGAGGAAACTTAGGACGAGAGCTACCTGCCCAGATAGAGAGCTTGGACTGTTGCACCTCTGACGGTAAACTTTCGATACTTTCTCTCTCTATGCTTAGTTTTCATGCAAAGCTCTGTTTAAGCTCAATTTAGACCCAAATGACGTGGCTAAAAGCTCAATTGAATCGTATGGAAGTGTTAGAATTGATCCATACCTTCAATTGGAGCAATTAACCTCGATTGAATGGTCAATTTGATAAAATCAAATTTGGTCAGTTTGAAAGAGGGGAAATTGGGGGAAAATTTTGGGGAAATTTGGAGATTTCATAAAATTGAGGGACCAAAGTTGAAATTTGGGAAACTTGAGCCCCTTATATAATTTTGAGTAAAATAAGGACTCAAAGGGAATTTTGGAAACTTTGGGAGTCAAATTGGGCAAAGGTTTGCATTAGAGACCTAAAGCTAAGGAAAAATAAACTTTAGGGACATAAATGCAATTTATTGATAAATTGTGAGCCTAGGCTATTATGCCAAATCTTAAGTGAAATGGATGCTCGATTTGTGTAGGGACAAGTGTGATCGGAATGCCAGCAAGAGAAGCTTGCGTCAACTTGGAAAACCAACCGAGACCGAACACGTCACGATTAACAGGTGAGTGAGTTTATTCACATCATACCCGATTGGGATAATGAGCCCCTTGGAAATGACAAACCACTTATATGTGGGATTTTAATATCATATCTAGTTGGAGTGATGAATGGAAAGATGATTTTGTCAAAAGTGTTCTCCCCTGATTATGTGTCATTGCTTAAAATTTTTGGGAGACCTTGTTGACGAGAGCTAGAACAGCTCAGATAGGCTAGAGGCCTCGATTTTGGAACTTGTGGTGGCTAAATGCCTAATTTTGGAAAATTACGTATAGTGGGCCCAATGCCAGTTGGCATGAGCAGGAGCTCGTAAACAAATATGAGATATTTAAGCCATGAAAACTCTTAATGAATGGATTATGTGATTTTGCCATGGTACCAAGACAGGATCGACATACTCGATGAACTGGCGGTAGTGCGTGAGGGCCAGGTCGAGGGACCAGCCTAGACAAATAGCTACAGGTCGAGTTGAGGGTCGGGGCCGTTGGACCAGTGGTACCAAAGATAAATGCCTTTGTGAAAAAACTATTGTTTGTGCATACATTTGAGGTTCAGGACCATCAAGACACCCAAGAGGGGTAGTGATGCGTCCTAAGGGATACTGGACGGCATGGTGGAGATAAGGGCAGTTTGTCATGCCAGTAGTTAGGGAAGCTCGACATTGCTTCATATGCATGAGACCGAGGTGGGGTCGGGATGAGGTCTCATCCTCATACGGACATGGAGTTGATTTTGGGTTTGAGGGTCAGATGTCACGAACATCCATTCAAACCTAGGGTAGAAGTGGACGGGCTTCTATCTTGGTGGTCGGTAAAGTCGCTTCGACCCACAATTGGGTGCAATGGATGGGCTACCCTGTAAATGTGTGAACCCTTCCTGGTGAAGGGCATGTTTTGACTATTAAACACGCCTAATGTGGAAAATGAGGAAAAAGGTTTTGAAAACCAAAATTTGAGGAAAACATATTCTTAAAGGAAATAAGGAGTTTTGCACACTCCGATTAAACTGTTTGGTTTATGAAAACACACTCCCAACACCCATTCACTAAGTTGTTGAACTCATCCCCTCCCTTTACCTCTTTTCAGGTAACCAACGGAAAACAAACCTAAAGACCTTCTTGTAGCCGAACCTGAAAGTCAAATATGCAAGATTTAATATATTAGTTTTGTTTAATGCTATTCTAGGAAAGATACAGGTGAAAGGATTCCTTACTCTTCGTGGTATAGAAAATGGGAAACTCTTAATAAAATGTGAGAGTGGCAGGTTGCTCATGGAGATCTGACCAAACCGGGTCGAGGCGTGACATTTTGCCTCTAGAGAGATCGTGTGGTGGCCGAGGGGACTATGGGAGGACTCAATTCGGCCACATGAGGTCGAAATTGGTTGAATTATGATTGACTGAAACAGAGCAACTTTGGTCCGTAAGAGTTGTTTCATTGTTCGAGCTTGCCGATGCTTCTCCGCCAATCCTCAGATCGGTTGGAGAAAGGTGTTAGGTAGCTGACTTCCTCCCAAATATGTAGGACTTAATTTAGCTTCTGAGGCTATAGGAAGTGCCCAAGTTAGAGTGTTGGTTCGATCTTCGCCAGAAAACAAAGCACTTTAGAGATAGAGAGGAATTGAGGTGTGTGAAGAATGAACAGAGAAGAGCCATTTATATAGGGAGCTCGGGGACCCTCTGCCTGACCAGTTTCCATATTGGTTACGCTCATCTTGATCAAAAATTTCCCAAATTAGAGCAAATCTCCTTCGCCGAAAAAGGAAAGAAAATTTTTTTCTTGATGAATATTGTCATCGGACGGAGGAGGAAGATGACATTGTTCCGCATGTGTGGGTTGGCCACATGGCAACACATGATTGGTTGGTCCAGTTGGCATGGTAATCTGACTCAGCTGCTACATTAGTTGTTGACTCGTTGACCAGACACGTGGCAACCTCTCACTGGTTGGTCGTGTCTGATTGGGCACCCACTGACCATTGACCGGTTGATAGAGAGCTCCTTGCCATGCATCATGCTTTGATTGGTCACGCTTATGTTGACTGGATGCTAACTGGTTAGTGGTCCGTTGATTGGTTGGACCATTGACCGGTCCGGTCCAACCGTGTCTAGTGACCAAAAAATAAAATTCGATTGGTTCAAGCCCCATTTGACCGATTCGGAACGAGCTCAAACAGAGCTTCGCCGGAAAACAGACTATAGAGAGAGAAAGCTTCGATTTCTCATTGGTGAGGGCACGTCGGTCCGCGCTTTTGATCTAGGCAGATAGCTCTCATCTAGTACATCCTAGAATCAAGAATCGCATCAATTGATGCCGAATTGAGTTAGAATTTCAGTATTGAAATTCTACCCGTTCTCTCTCTAACACCGACAGGAAATTGTAGAGTGGAGCTGAATTGGCTTACCTTTCAGTCCTAATTCGGCTGTGGGAGGGCGGAGGAAGTGTTGGAAAGGCTTGGTTTTGCATAAGTAGGGCTCGAAATGGCCAATTTCAACTCAACCGAAACAGGGCAACTTCGGTCCGCCGGAGCTGCTTCACTATTCCATCATGTCAGCGCTTCTCTAGTGATTCTCGAATTGACTGGAGTTTGCTATCTGATAGCTGACTTCTCCCTGGTTCTAAAGAGCCTGACCTCTCCTTTTGAGGTTAAGAAAAATTTTCAAGTCGATGCTCTAGTTTAAGCTTCACCGAGAAATAGAGAGAGAGAGAAGTGTTCGGGTGTGAGGAGAATGAATGGGGATGACCTTAGGTTTAAAACCGTCTATTAAATGGGAGAGATTTATTACTAGTATTAATATTTCCATAAATTTTTGGTATTAATTCCAATAATTTAATTTAGGTTTTAAATTATTGGTATTAATTACAATAATTAAATATATATTAATTTATGGCTATTTATGATAAGGCATACTTGCATAAAAAGTTTTGACCGAAATTTCGGGTTATAAAAAAATCATACTTACCAAGAGGTCATCCATCCTCACACTACTCTCGAGCAAGCACGCTTAACTTCAAAATTCTTATTAATTCTTGTTCACCTGAACCAATTTGGTTTTTCTCTTTTAATTTGTCTTAAATTTCTTTTATAAGGTTTAATGAACCATTTGGATCACACAGAAGTTATAAATTTTCAAATTGCTTGTTCTCAAATTATCAGATTTATAAATTGGCTCGGTTTTCTTACTCTGGTTGACCGGTTCTTTCCCGGTTTTCCCTAACTCAAAAGTGTGGGGTTTACAACTCTCCCCTTATTTTAGGAGTTTTGTCCCCTAAACTTAATTTGCAACCTTGCATGAGGAACCATTTTCTTTGATGTCCATTTGTTGTTTGCTTAACATGCAAACTCTTCTCTTGTTCCTTCAATTAGTCCTTTTTACATCCTTCACTTAAGGGATTTCTTTTCCTTTATATTATTTACTCTCTCCATGGAGTTTATCATAACGAGACATACCTTACTTCAGGGTATATTCTTAGATTTATATCTTTCTTTGCTTAGAGCACATTCTTCCCTTTGAGGTTCTATATTCAAGATTGGGAATTCCAATATACCTAACCATTCACGTGTCTAGTTAACCCCTTGGTCGTTGAAACCTTTTAGCTCAATGTTCTTTCGGGTGTTATCACTTTTTCGTCTTATTTTGACCCTTCCTCCATTCGTTGTCTATTATTACTTTGGTCCAAATTTTTATAATCGACATCGTCATGCTTATTAGCCAACTCTTCCTTACTTTGAGTCATATTCTCCTCAGGATTGTTGGGCTTACCTACCCCTTACAGCATGGCATTTTCTAGGACCTGTCTTTGTCCATTAGATTTCTTGAACATCTCCTTGAGGGTCTCTCTTAGCTTTTTTTTTTTTTTACCTTTCAGGGATCATATAACTTCATCCCTCTTTTCTTTTGATAGCATTCCTCAACTATCCTTTTTACCGTTATCCACTCATCCATCATGCCTTTGAAGTTATGTCTCACATAACCGCATGGATTTATCTTACCTACTCATTCTTTCCAAACGTTTTTATTGGATCCTTTCAATTCTAATCGTTGGGTTTCCTGATGATTATTGACATACGAGGATTTTTTCCCTTCTTATGTCCTTTCTCTTCTTTAGTGACATCCCTTATTCAATGACTTTCTTTTTCCTTAATCCACTTTTACTTGCTCATAAATCACTTCATGATTCTTCATTCTACAATAATTGCTTTCGATCTATGTATCGATTACTTTGCTTGGGAAGGTTCACTCCTTCTAGTTTTGTTCTCTACTATGTCTCTTACAATAAAGATTTCCATCTTAGGAGTTATATGCTCAACCTCCTTATAATTTATTGTATGGTTCTTTCTCCCTTTTTTTGCACCCTTATCTATGTTAGGGCATCTGTTTGCTTTGAATCCTTCTCTATCCACAACTTTTGTTTTATCCCTTATTCCTTAGATGGTATACTTCTGATTATTGGTTTTATTCCGTGCATTCCACCCTATGCTTGGTCATCCACTCTTTAAGCTTCATATGCGTGCGTGGACTATGACCCGTCTTACCAATTTTGGTTATTCCTTCTTAGCCACATCTTATTTGGGGGATTTCACAATGTTTCTCGAACATCTTTCCTTTATTACCTTAGTATGGGTTGTCCACTCATTCATACTTGTCACAGCATCTTTTGGTGCTAATTCGTTAGATTATTTCTGTTTAAGGAGGGTTCACATCCTCCTTGTTTCAAATTCTCTTATTCTCCCTTAGTGAGGCTCACTTATCCGTCTTAAGTCTATAAACCCGGTTTTGGCCATCGATTGCTTTAAAGATTTTCCTTTGTTCTTCTTTCGCAATGTTTTGGCCTTTTCACTTCT